>CANTUV010000021.1:42237500-47037500 GCA_947685225.1 Garcia nutans
CTCGGTCATGGTTGATAAATAAAGGGAAACTAAAATTGCTAAAAGAAGTCTTCACGTTGAAGGAGAGAGATTTTTGGTTTATGAATTGAAATATGACATGCAAGGTGATTTAAATAGAAGAAGATAAACCTTTTCCAAAAGTGAAATGGAAAAGATGATGGGAAAGGATAAGATCATATGGCATAAGGAAAGGAAGTGGTAATGGATTTCCTTTACCATATTAAATTTGGTTTAACAAAAGAAGTGGATATTAATTATGATGTATTATATATATATAAAATAAAAAATAAAAATAATTTTGGCAGTAACTAAAAAAAAATGGCAGTAGCGGAAAAAAAAGGAAAAAAAAAAAAAGAAAGAGAGCATATTTTTCATTATTGTATAATTGCTATAATGTTTATATGTCACTAAGGGGGTGGTGGTAGGTCACCAAATAAAGACTTGGAAAAGTCATCGCCTATTGGAGTAGGGGGCAAATTACTCGTCCCAGGATCATTCGAAGCAGAAGCACTAAAAGCCCTATTGCCTTGGAGTTCCGATTTGTCATCAGAAGCAGACGAAAGGATTTCATGGTCATTAGTCTGGGGGTCTCTCGATGAAGAAGCACCGGGATCCCTCATTCCTTAAAATCGGAAGTCACAGAAATTTTATTCGGATTGATGATATAAATTTTCAAAATGAGAAGCCTGTTGACGACTTGCAGATAACTCTTCTTGTTTTGTTCTTCGAGCATCCGCTGTGAGCCAAGAAGGAAAAAGGTAAGAGCATACATATCATGCATACATGAGCATATCACATCGTACTTTCTTGTCTTGTATTGTCTATTCTTTATCAAAGTGAACAGCAAACACTCTGTGAAGTGAAGAATCAAAAGAAGATGTCAAATCAGGAGGGCATGGAAAGCCCATTGCTTGAGAAAGCTCCAGTAATTTTGTAAAGAGAAGAAATGCATGCTTGTGTGAAGAACTAGACAAGAGAAATATCAATCAAAGCTTGCATGGAAAAAATCTTTGGGGGGCAAGGAGAGGATATAAGGTCCAATTAAAAATAGCTAAATCTTTGCAAAAAGGAAGAACAAAAGAATGGAACAATTAGAACCCTCAAAAGAATGAAGATGCAAAAGACGAAAGATCAATCGAGCTAAAAGAGCTGAAGCCAGGATAAAGACCCGACCTCCAAGGGATAAAGATCAATGTTTCAAGGGTAAAGACCCGATGTCAAAAGATGAAGATTCATTTTCAAGGATAAAGACTTGGTTTCAAAGGATGAAGATCCAATTTGATGGTGAAGAATCACAATGCATAAAACAGCCAGAGCAGTCAGACTTCCCAACTAAAAGGTTAGTCAAATTCAAATCAATCTCGGGTCCAAGTACCCAAGCTCAGGTCCAAGTTTCCAATCTCGAGTCCAAGTTCCCAAATCAAAATCAATCTCGGGTCCAAGTACCCAATCCCGGGTCCAAGTACCCAAAATCAATTCAAGCTAGGGTCCAAGTACCCAATCTCGGGCCTAAATACCCAATCCCGAGTCCAAGTACCCAATCTTAGGTCCAAGTACATAAATCAAGAACCCAAATTTTTCTTAGGTCCAGAACCTAGAATTGTCCTTGAGTCCAGAACTCGAACCGGGTCCAAAACCCAAATTTTCCTTAGGTCCAGAACCTAAAATCATCCTTGAGTCCATAACTCAAACCGGGTCCAGAACCCAAATTTTTCTTACGTCCAGAACCTAGAATTATCCTTGAGTCCAGAACTCGAACCGGGTCCAGAACCCAAATTTTTCTTAGGTCCAGAACCTAGAATTATCCTTGAGTCCAGAACTCGAACCGGGTCCAGAACCCAAATTTTCCTTAAGTCCAGAACCTAGAATCATCCTTGAGTCCAGAACTCGAACCGGGTCCAGAACCCAAATTTTTCTTAGGTCCAAAACCTAGAATTATCCTTGAGTCCAGAACTCGAACCGGGTCCAGAACCCAAATTTTTCTTAGGTCCAGAACCTAGAATTATCCTTGAGTCCAGAACTCGAACCGGGTCTAGAACCCAAATTTTTCTTAGGTCCAGAACCTAGAATCATCCTTGAGTCCAGAACTCGAATCGGGTCCAGAACCCAAATTTTTCTTAGGTCCAGAACCTAGAATTATTCTTGGGTCCAAAACCCAAATTTTCCTTAAGTCCAGAACCTAGAATTTTTCTGAGAGTCCAGAACTCAAATTGGGTCCAAGTACCCAAAACAAGTCGCCATCTAAAAAAATTAAGTCTTTTTGCTTTTCACTCTCTTTCACTAAGGTTTTAGATCATTCAAGCAGGGGGCAAACTGTAGACCCTTAATTTTTGACCCAATCCGATCTAATATGTTTTATTTAGCCCAAAATAATTTTTGTTGTCTAATTTGTCCAAAATAATTTTAATTAAGTAATTTTTATCTTAGTATCTAATTTTTATTAATAAAAAATGAAAATAAACAAATAAAAATTAAAAAATAAAAATAAAATCGGAGTCGAAAAAAAAAATCGGCACGAAAAGTAGTCGTGCGGGCCCGTGGGCGTTTTGCCCGCAGGAATTTCCTTCGGGCTGGCACGCCCACTGGCCCCAGCCACGGGCCCGGCTGCCACAATTTTTGCCAACGCAAAATTTTTCAACCCAAAATTTTGAAACCTAATCCAATTAGGTTTTAATTTCTTTTTTTTATTAATATTACTTACCTTAATTAATTAGGAATAAATAACCTTAAACCATTATAAATAAGGACCAAAGGCATAGAAAAAAGGGGTGGCCGAAGGAGGAAAAAATTTTCACAGTGAGCTTGGGATTGGAAACCAAATCAAGGAAGGAAAAGCAATAATTCAATTCAACTGATTTTTAAGGGAGTAGCAGCACGAATTAAGGAATTCAAAGGCAACAAAGTCTTGTCTTTGGAGCTAGTTCATCCAAGAAGAATTATTTTTGGAAGAATCAACAAAAGAAGGTAAGTGATTTTCCTTAATTGATTTATGTTACACAGTAGCTAAATTATGGAATTAGGGTTTCTTTAAATCAAAAACATTAGAACTTTAGTTTAATTCTTCCAAAGTTAAAACACTAAAATGTGACCTTCTTTTCTAAAAAGACTTAAAATTGTTATTTTTTTCTTCTTAAAAATCTTGAAACTTTAATTGAACATATTTTCCTACAAAACCAAAATCAAATTTTGTTTCTTTCAAATTTTTAAAGTAGGTTCTATTTCATTCAAAAAACCTTAAAAACATCTTTTCTACTTATAAAAACTTCAATTCATTTGTTTAAATTCATAAAATTTCATAAAATATCAAATTGATTTCTAAAACCCTAAAAATTATCTTTTACCCGAGAACCCTAATTTTAAAGCCTAAAATCCAAAATTCAACTTTTAAACCTAAAATAATAAACCCTAATCCTTTTAAAATCTTAAACCCTAATTTTTATAAACCCTAATCCCTTTAAAACATAAAAAAAACATAAAAACATCAAAAACCAAAAATTGCACAGTAGCTTAAAATTCAATAATCAAAAATCACAAATTTAAGTATTTTAAGGTATTCAAAACCCTAGTTTCATGATTTCACCATTCAAACCTTAATTTGGTTAATCAAAGAATCTTACCAACCATTTAAAACATAAAACCCTAATCTATTTTAATTCCATAAAAAGTCACAGTAGCTATAATTGAACTTTTATTTGCTTTATTCAATTCCATATTTATTTATACCTTGATTTATCTTTTATGCTTTAATCTATTTAATTTCAATACTTGATTTATTTAATTTATCATGGATGGATGTTTATTTTATTGATATTTAAATACTTTTAATGAATGATTTATTTATTATGGATGATTATTTACTTTTATCAATCAATTTAGACTTCCAAAAGTTATAAGAGGTATGTTTCCACTTGGTGGGTACCTCATTAGTTAAATATCAATTTAATTTTCTTTTTCTATTTTAGAACCTTTGTAAAGGGCATGTTTCTACCTTTTGGTGGGTGTCCTATCTAGGCATGTGATGTAAGGACATGTTTCCATCCTTTGATGGGTGTCCATTTATTTTGTTTTGTTTTGTTTGGACATTGCTTTGATTTTAATATAATGATGCTTTCTTTTTATTGTGTGTAGTATGGATAATATTGTTATATTTAAGAATTTTATAATATTAAGACCTGTAAAGGAAGCCGGTTCCAATGAACCGGGCGTTGTGGGGGTGCTGGGCCATTTCTCACCTTCCCCACACGTACCCAATTTCCGAACCCATTAGGGGGTTGGGGATTCCTTAGGAATCGAGTCATCCACCCCTTCCTTTTTCCCAGCCCGTCCGGGTGGCGACTCTATTTTCTCCGGACTTAGGTCCGTGTTCTCTAAGGCCCCGAGCCTAAACAGTGCCGAAGTTGCAAGAACCATTCCACCGGGAGTGGGGGCGAAAATCCCCGCTCACAAGGAGTAGAGTACGTAATTTACTATTTGAGTAGAAAGCTCGTACCTTATGAGATTAAGTATAGTATCAATAAAAAGATCTATATAGCTGTGGTTTGGTCATCTAAGTAGTTGAGGCATTACTTTTAATCTTATAGTGTGCAAGCAATTTCCAGGAAAGATCTAGTAAAGTATTTAAGGGAGACACCCCCATTGGTTGGGAAGTATGGTTGATGGTTGATAATTTTAGAAGAATTCAAGATTGAGTATATAACCAAGAAAACCATCAAGGTAGAGTAGTAGCAGAATTCCAAGCTTAACAACCATTACCGGACAATGAGGAAGTGGTTTTAAAATTTTTGGATGAACATTTGAAGGCTATAGAAGTACAAGGATGGAAGACATATTTTGACGAAGTAGTGAATAGAAAGGGGGCAGATTTGGGAGTAATATTGGAGTCACCAGAAGGAAAACACCTCCCTCTAGCTAAGAAGTTAGGGTTCAAGGAAACCAATAATATGGTAGAGTATGAAGCATGCATTTTTTGTTTGGAAACCTTGATGATAATGAAGGTAAATAAAGTGTAGGTCTTTGGTGATTCATTGCTAGTGGTATCCCAAGTAAATGGGGAATGGGAACTAAAGAAAGAAAAGCTAAAGCCATACCATGATCACCTAGCTATGATGAAGAAAAGCTTTAAGGAGTGCATATTTATACACTTACTAAGAGAGGAAAACCAGATGGCTGATACCCTAGCCACCCTGGCTTCGGTATGGGAGGATCATGTTAAACTATTCCTTAAACCCCTGGTCTTGACCAGTTCATAAACCCCTTGCTATGAGTATGAAGTGATCATGGAAACTAATACAGACCACAATGCATGGTATGATACCATAAGATGGTTCTTGGAAAATAAGGAATAATCATTAGGGGCAACAAGGGAAGAGAGAAGAACCATTAGGCAGTGGTCTTTGCAATACATCACTTTTCATGGAGAGTTATATTGAAGATGGCCCGATGGGGTGCACTTAAGGTGATTGAGGAAGTTTGAAGTTGAGCAGATCATGTTAGAAATACATACGGGAAGTTATGGACCCCACATGAATGGATTGGCCCTGATTAAGAAGATAATTCGGCAAGATTACTATTGGTTGATCATGGAAAGAGATTGTATTGATTTTATAAAGAAATGTCAGCAGTGCTAGATGTACGGTTGCCTGAATCACCTACTGTGAGCGAGAAATTTCACCCTCACTCTGACGTGGAATGGTTCTTACGACTTTTGCACTGTTAGGCTCAGGGCCTTAGAGAACATGGGCCTAAACCTGGAGAAAATGGAGTTGCCACCCGGACGGGCTGGGAAAAAAGAAAGGGGTGGATCTCTCGATTCCTAAGGAATCCCTAACCCCCTAATAGGTTTAAAAAGTTGGGTACGTGTGGGGAAGGTGAGAAATGGCCTAGCACCCCCACAACGGCCGGTTCATTGGAACCAGCCTCCTTTTCAGGTTTTAATATTATAAAATTCTTAAATATAATGATATTATTCATATTACATGCAATAATTAAAATAAAGCATCATTATATTAAAATCAAAGCAATGTTCAAATAAAATAAATAAATGGACATCCATCCGAGGATGAAAACATATTCTTACATTGTCCAATGTCTAAAACTAAATAGGACACCCACCAAAAGGTGGAAACGTGTCCTTTACATTAATCTGAAAATATAAAAATAATTTAAATTATATAAAAATTAATTAATGAGGTACCCAATCATGGAAGCATACCTCTTACAATTTTAATAAATAAATAATAATTAAAAAAATATCTATCCATGATAAATTAAAAAAACCAAACATCAAAATTAAATAAATCAATCATCAAAACATATAATAAACTAGATAATCAAATCTAAAATTAAATAAAGCAATAAATATATAAATTTAGGTTTACATCTTGAATTAGGGTTTCTAGGGTTTTGAACATGAAATATGATTTTTTTAGGGTTTTAGATGGGAAATTAGGATTTCTAGAGTTTTTTCTTAACCGAAGACTTAATGTGTATAAAACAAGATTTAAAATACAAATTAAAATTTAAAATAATACACAATTACAATTTAATGTAGACTACCATTAAAAGATACTGTGATGTAACTATAAAGTGTAAATTGTGATTAGGGTTTTGGATAATTGTAATTATAAAATTTATTGCAAAATCCTATTTCATGAATTATTAACACGGTAAGTTAAATGAGTCAAGTGTTAAAATTAATCAATGTATTTAACTTGATGAGTTAATAAGAATGTTTACTTGTATTGTAGGCTCCACCAAGTTGATGTGTTGATCCAAGCTATCTTTTCCTTTATGGCTAGAATAATTGATTCTTGGTTGAAGACTTCATGATCTAAAGATCAGCCACTACCACTTTGCTTTGCTTTCTTCTTTGTTTTCAGATTGTTTTCTTCCTTGCTTGATGTTGCTCAATTGCTTTTTGATGATTCCTATTTTACCAAACTGCTACTGTCTTTTTTACTGCCAATTTGTTAATCAAAGTCCCTCTTTGACTTTTGATATTGCTCTCTCTCTTTTACTGCTCATCTATTAATCCTAGTCAGCTCCAAAAGTCTGCTCTAGCTCCCAGTTTAAAAGTCCTCTTGCTGAAGGTTGCTTGAGTTCAAAAGTCTGTTCAAGTTAGAAGTCTATAAAAGCTGCCCTTTGCTAAAAGTTCATGATTGTTGCTTATTATTTCAAGTTGATGAAGCTTGCTTAGGGTTTTTGTTGATGGATACTGAATTTCCCAGAGTTCCAGTAGCCAATCCAAAAGCCAAAGTCCAAAGATCTGATCCTTCTTCAAGTTTTTAAAACCTGTATTTATAATCACTCTATGAAAGTTTTCCTGTTTAAGAACGGTTTGTTTTGATGCATGTTGAATTCATGGGTTTGATGCAAATCGAGACCATATCAAATTAAAATTACTTGAATTTGATATAGACCGAGTCCGTATCAAAATAAAAATGACTTTATTTCAATAAAAACTGAGCCCATATTGAAGTAGGTATCCGAATTCGACATGGAATTGAAGAAAACTGCCCCATATTGGACTAGGAGAGCCCCATATATTTTAATATGGGGAGCCCCATATCAAATTGGGAGTCCCCCAATTTGATATGGGGCTTCCCCATGTCGGATTGGATGCCCTAATTCGACATGGGACACCCCTATTGACCAAATACCATCCGGATTGAGTGAAAAAGCAACCAAACCTTCGAATCGAACCCATTTTAGGGTTTAGTGCACTGGTATCATGTAAAGACCAACCAAATCTTCTAAAACAATTGCAATTAGCATTTTAAAAGTTTAATAAGCTTATTTTAGGTCCCATTGCAATATATTAGTTTAGTAAAAGGTTTGGAATTAGCGCCAAACTAGCCAGGGCCAAAATTAAGGGTCTACAGTTTGCCCTCTGCTTGAATGATCTTGAATTTATTCAAAGAGTGAAAAGCAACATAGTTTTGAATTGATTTTGGACAAGGATGATTCTAGACTCGGAATGGTTCGGATAATGGAACCAAGGTGAGTTCTGAACTTGAAAATGATTTGGGTTCTGGACCTGTAGTGAGTTCTAGACTAAAAAATGCTTGGGTTTGGGTATTTGGACCTGAAATTGGATACTTGGACCCGAGACTAAATTGAGTTTGGGTACTTGGACCCGAGACTGAATTTTGTTAACCTTCTATCAGTTTGAGAGTTCAGTCTTTCTTCTAGCCAATAAATTTTAGCTCTTCTAGCTGATTGATTTTCTATCATGGCTTTCTTCTAGCCATTTGCTTCATTCTTCAATGGATTAACTCTAGCTCTTCTAGCTCGACTGACCTTCTGTCATCTGAGAATTTTGGCTTTCTTCTAGCTAATTATTCCATTCTTTAATGGATTGTGGGTCTTTACCCTCAAAATGGATCTTCATCCTTGGACCTTGGATCTTCATCCTTGGCATTCGGTCTTCACCCTTGAAAATGGATCTTCATCCTTAGAGATCGGGTCTTCACCCTTGAAAGTGGATCTTCATCTTTGGTGTCTGATCTTCACCCTTAAAAATGGATCTTCATTTGTAGAAATCGGGTCTTCACCCTTAAAAATGGGTCTTCATCCTTGGAAAATTCATCCTTAAAAGTGGATCTTCATCCTTGGCATCGAGTCTTCACCCTTAAAAATGGATCTTTATCCTTAGAGATTGGATCTTCACCCTTTAAATTGGATCTTCATCCTTGGTATCGGGTCTTCACCCTTGAAAATGGATCTTCATCCTTGGCATCAGGTTTTCACCCTTAAAAATGGATCTTCATCCTTGGAGATCAGGTCTTCACCCTTCAAAATAGATCTTCATCCTTAGAGATCAGGTCTTCACACATAAAAATTGATCTTCATCCTTGGAGATTAGGTCTTTACCCTTCAAAGTGGATCTTCATCCTTAGAGATTGGGTCTTCACCCTTTAAATTGTATCTTCATCCTTGGTATCGGGTATTCACCTTTGAATAAAAATCTTCATCCTTGGAAATTGGGTCTTCACCCTTGAAATTGGATCTTCATCCTTTAAGCTGGATCTTCATCATTAGAATCGGGTCTTCACCCTTTAAATTGGATCTTCATCCTTTGGACGTCAGGTCTTCACCCTTCAAAGTGGACCTTCATCCTTGGCATTGGGTCTTCCCCCTTTAAACTGGATCTTCATCCTTGGAAATCGGGTCTTCACCCTTGAAAGTGGATCTTCATCCTTAGCATCGGATCTTAACCCTTTAAAATGGAACTTCATCCTTGGAAATCGGGTCTTCACTCGTGTAAGTGGATTTTCATCCTTGGCATCGGGTCTTCACCCTTCAAAACAGATCTTCATCCTTGGAAATTGGGTCTTCACCCTTGAAATTGGATCTTCATCCTTGGAGATTTGTCCTATATTGGCTTCAGCTCTTCTTGCTGGACTGATCTTTTGAGTTTTGCATCTTCATTCTTTAGATAGTTTTAGTATTCCATTCTTTTGCACTTTTGTAAAAAAATTCAGCCATTTTTTAACTGGCCCCTTATATCTTCTCCATGCCCCTCTGCATGGCAAAATATTGAAAAAAGTTTTAAAATATTTTCTACATGCGTAAATTCAAAAAATTGAAAAGGAGAAACGTTCCCCCTGTGTAGGCTCAAACCAATGATTTTTCTCATGCAGGCTCTGATTGATGTTTGTGTTGTCTAGTTCTTTGCACAAGTATGCATCTCTTATTTTATAAAATGATTGGAAATTCCTGAAGCAATGAGTTCTTCCATGCTCCCTGATTTCATATCTTCTTTTGATTCTTTACTTCATAGGGTGTCTGCTGTTCACATTGACAAAGAATAGACAATACAGTACAACAAAATGCAATGTGATTTGCTCATGTATGCATGATATGCATGAATAATACTTACAGTGGTTCCATAGAATCAAAGACTGAGGTGATCAGCAGAAGTGTTCTCATTGGCTCCTTCCAGATGCTCACTCAGGTCTTGCATTGGAATGACAGAAGGTTTTGCATTTATGGTTTTTATCTTCTAGATGTTGAAAACATGAGTGGTGAGCCCCAAGCAGTGGAGATATATTCATTTCAAACTAGTATTCAGCACCAGTTGGTAACTTTTCACAACCTTGCAAATAATCATTTACTTTGCCCAATGTGTCTTTCAAGATTCGATGTGTAATATCCCAAAATATGCCTTAGAAGTTTTGAAGTAATTATTGTTGAATTTGGATTTAAGGTATATGATAAATTGGAAAGAGAAAAGAATTAAAGAGAGAGTGTATATATTGTATATATGGAAATATATACAACATATACAAGTCAATATGTGATGGTCAAAAGAAGATAATTAATTATTTGAAATTGATTAAATTAATTAATTAAAATTTGAGTTAGTGGAAGTGGAAGGAGATATTTAGAATATTTTAATATTAAATGCTTGGAGGAGAGGGTTTTGAGGAGATAGTGGGTGAGAATTTGACTTTGTCTTCTTTGCTTTCTTCTTTCTTTCTTTATTTCTTCTTCGTGGTTCACCTTCCTCTTCTTTGTTTTGAGGAGAAGCCCGTGTTGTTGAGCGTGTCATGGTTAGAGTTTGCCCTAGTTGGTTCTTAGCTTTATTATCTTATATGTATTTCTAAGTGAGTGTGTATGATTACCTTTGGTTTAGGTTGTGAAGAAGTTGAATTGCCCTAATCTAAGTGTTGAGGATTCTTGGAGGAAGAAGTGTATAGATTGGGGTGAGTTGGTTTTGAGGTAAGTACAAACTACATGGTTGCATGCACTTACATGATTTTGATATTTAACATACTTGGTTGTAAACATGTTAAGTAAGTTATTACATAGTAAATACATTTGATCAATGTTATGATTTGTATAATATGAATGATATGATGAGCATTTAAAAATGTATGTTAATGCAATTGGATGTGTACATTTGAATGATGAATTGAGATATAATGAGTTGTGAAGCCAATGTGATTGGTTATGATGATTCAAATGAAATAAGTGGGGCATGTTTGCCTAGATGATGATATTCAATGTAATTAATTATGTATACTCTATTGATGAGATGAGTAGCCATGGTTGTTGGCTATAATGATAATGATGCAAATGAGATGATTGAGGCATGGTTGCCTAAATGATGATGAGAAAATGAGAATGAAATTGATAATGAAATAATGAATGAATTGTGTGTCTAATGTGTTATTCCATTTTCAGAGTTTTGTTGTTGGTGGTATGCCTATAGTAACAATCTCTTGAAGTTAGGTTGGGCTTGATCCTTGAAGCCATGTTGGGTTGAAGTTTAGCATGCTTAACTCCCCTTGAAGCTTGGTTGGGTCTAGTCCTTGAAGCCTAATTGAGATGTTACAACCCTTGAAGCTAGGTTGGGTTTGGTTCTTGAAGCCAAGTTAGGTTGATACTTAGCATGCTTTGTTCCCCTTGAAGCTTGGTTGAACCTAAATCCTTGAAGCCTAGTTGGGATAATGATAATGATAAATGTGATAATTGAACCAAAACATTAACTCAGAAAGTTGAATGGCGTATTAGTGTCTTTTGGGCCCATGCTTGTCTTTGTTTTTAATGTGATTCTTGAATTGTGAAACTAATGAATAATGAGATAAGTGATGTGTAATATGTTTATGAATGTGGCATGGGAAGCTATGTTGAGTAATGAAACCATGAAGATACATCATGAATGTTTTGATATGATATTGAACAATGTAAGGTATTAAAATATAATATTCTTTTAAATGGTGTATGAAAATTGATGGTATGACATTGGCATTGCATTGAAGCATAATATTATTGTAGTTTGTACCACTAAGCCGTTGGCTTAGCATGAGTGTTATTCGTCACGCAGATGACAGGGAAGAACCAGAGAGTTCCTCTAGGCCGAGTAGAGTCTAGATTTTGAGGTGTTGATAGTGGAGCTTAAAGATCAAAGACATACTGCCAAACATGTATATATTTTATGTTTTGTAAAACTTGAGTTTTGATATATATATATTTGTAAATATTTGTTATACTTTCCGCTGCGTTTTGAATAAACATGTTATCTATTGTCTTTTATAATATAACTTAAATGTTTTGAGTCTGCTTATATTGTTTTAAAAGAAGTGAGTCGTTTGTTAGTAAACTGTGGCATTACTATATTCAGTATACGATATTACGATCGTAATAGCATGTTGTATACGTATACGGGGTATAGGGGTGTTACAATTGTTTTGGTATCAGAGCCTAGGTTTGAGATTCTCAACCTAGGTCAATTGTAAGAAAAAGAAAATTTTGATTTTAAAATATGGTTTTTAAATAAGATACATGCTTTGGCACTGGTAGTCTTTGATCTTTAATGAGGTATATTATGTTGTGTTTGCAGATATATGTAGTGATGGCGTCTCATTCACGTCAGTCTGTAGAAGGTAGTGCTGATAGCGTAGCTCCTGAGGAGAGTAGAGATGGAGCTAGAGTGGAGAGAGTTAGTGAGGTCCCTGTTTCTGTGCCAGGGAGATCAGCTGCTGATGAGGTTCCGCTGGGTTGGTTAAGACATATGGTAGAACTGTTGAGGGGAACTCCAGTGCAGCAGCCACCACCACCACCACAGCCTCAAGTGCCAGTGAGACATTATGATAAGTTGAGAAAGTATGGGGCTGAGGATTTCTTGGGCACTACAGATCCTGCAATAGCTGAGCAGTGGTTGGATAGAGTTCAGAGGGTATTCATTCAGTTGCAAGCCACTCCTGAAGAGAAATTTGATTATGCTAGATCTTTATTGCAAAAAGATGCTTATGACTGGTGGAAGACAATTCCACATGCCATGGATGATCCACCGACTTTGTCGTATAGTGATTTTCTGAGGGAGTTTGAGCAGAAATATACTCTGAGGGAGTATAAAGATGTTAAGAAAATGGAATTCCTGAAGTTGAGGCAAGACAATCGGACAGTGACAAATATGAGATTAAGTATATCCAGTTGAGTCGCTATGCCGGGGGGATTATCTCTGATGAAATAGACCGGTGCAGGAGGTTTGAGGAGGGGTTGAGGCCCTCTATTATGTGCATTGTTGTTGGTTCTCGGTACCAGGATTTCTCTCAGCTAGTTGCAGCAGCTAGAAGTGTTGAGAGGGCACAAGGTATTGCAGTAGCTACTACTGAGGAGGAGACCAGAGTGAGAAGATCCCAGTTTGAGGCAGGGTCTTCATCTATGAAGAGAGGCCGAGGAAGTTTTATTCCGAGGATCAGTAGGAGCCAAAGGCAGTCGGGTAGGTCAGTTCAATATCAGAGACAGAGACCGAGACCTATAGTTTCTGTAGCTAGTGCTCTGACTCCAGTGGTTCAGAGATCGACTCCACCTGTTTGTGTTCATTGTGGTAGGACCCATGGGGGTGCTTATTGGAAGACGGGTGGATCAGGAGTATGCTTTAGATGTGGGTCACCATCTCATTTTATTAAAGATTGCCCTGAGATGCAGGAGGATAGACAGACTGATACTGCAGCTTCTCGGCCCATTGTCGGCAGAGATGGTCGAGGGGGCAGAGTTTTCAGTAGAGGTGGTAGACCTGGGTTTAGTCAAAGAGGAGGATCTTCATCCAGAGGTAGTAGGCTAGATGAGGCAAGATCTTCTCAGAGAGAATATGTGATGCAGAGGCAACCGGATGCTTCAGCAGTTATAGCGGGTACATTTTCTTTATTTGATATTCCAGTTCTTGCTTTGATTGATCCAGGATCTACACATTCATACATAAGTGCATCCATATTACCTGTGTCTGAATTGCATTCAGAGTCCTTAGGATTTGGTGTCTTGGTGACAAATCCTTTAGGACATAGTGTTGTGGTGAGTAAGGTGCACCGAGATAGTGCAAGGTGAAGAGTTTTTGGGTGATTTGATTGAAATGCCTTTTAAGGAATATGATTTGATCTTAGGCATGGATTGGTTGTCTAAGCATGGAGCTGTGGTAGATTGTCAAAAGAAATGTGTTACTTTAAGAACCAGTGATGGTAGGAATGTAATGGTGTCTAGTGAGCAGAGACAACTTGCATCCTTGTTTGTATCAGCTGTGGCAGCTAGAAAGTTGATTAGAAAAGGGTGTGATGCTTACCTTGCTCATGTTGTGGATACCAGAGTAGTGGGTTCTCAACTTGACAATATAACCACAGTTGCAGATTTTCCAGATGTGTTTCCTGAGGAGTTGCCAGGGTTACCCCCTGAGAGAGAGGTTGAGTTCGGTATCGAATTGTTGCCTGGTACCGCTCCCATCTCTATTACTCCTTATCGAATGGCACCTGCTGAGTTGAGAGAGTTGAAGGTGCAGTTGCAGGAGTTGCTGGATAAAGGGTTTATTCACCATAGTGTTTCTCCATGGGGAGCTCCTGTTTTGTTTATGAAGAAGAAGGATGGTACTATGAGATTGTGTATTGATTATAGGCAATTGAACAAAGTGACAATCAAGAATAAGTATCCTTTGCCTAGAATTGATGATCTCTTTGATCAGTTAAAGGGAGCAGCAGTGTTTTCCAAGATTGATTTGAGATCGGGGTACCATCAGTTGAGGGTTAGAGCTGAAGATGTTCCTAAGACAGCTTTCCGCACAAGATATGGGCATTATGAGTTCTTGGTGATGCCTTTTGGGTTGACGAATGCACCTGCAGCTTTTATGGATTTGATGAATAGGGTGTTTAGGCCCTACCTAGATCAGTTTGTAGTGGTTTTCATTGATGATATTCTGGTGTATTCGCGAAATGAAGAGGAACATGACAAGCATTTACGGATTGTACTGCAGACCTTGAGAGAGAAGAAGTTGTATGCTAAGCTGTCAAAGTGTGAGTTTTGGCTGGATCAAGTAACTTTTCTCTGTCATATAGTTTCAGTAGACGGTATTAGAGTTGATCCGAGCAAAGTTGAAGCCATTTTGAATTGGAGTCCACCAAAGTCAGTGACTGAAGTTAGAAGTTTTTTGGGTTTGGCAGGCTATTATCGATGTTTTGTGAAAGGTTTTTCTTTGATAGCTACTCCACTCACCAGATTGCTTCGGAAGGGAGCTAAATTTGTGTGGACAGATCAGTGTCATGCTAGTTTTGAGCAGTTGAAAGAAATGTTGACTCAAGCGCCTGTTCTTACTTTACCTGTGGAAGATAAACCCTATGTGATTTATAGTGATGCTTCATATAATGGTTTAGGATGTGTTTTGATGCAAGAGGGTAAAGTTGTAGCTTATGCTTCTCGGCAGTTGAAGCCGCATGAGCTTAATTATCCGACGCATGATTTGGAGTTGGCAGCTATCGTGTTTGCTTTGAAGATTTGGCGACACTACTTGTATGGAGAGAAGTGTTTTATCTATACGGATCATAAGAGTTTGAAATATTTGGGTGTTCAGAGGGAGTTGAATCTTCGGCAAAGGCGATGGTTGGAGTTGATCAAAGACTACGACTGCTTGATTGATTATCATCCGGGTAAGGCAAATGTTGTTGCGGATGCCTTAAGTTGGAAATCTTTGGCAGGTTTGACTGTGTATTCGCTCTCGTTACTTGTTGAGTTGAGAGCGTTGCATGCTAATTTTAAATCATGTGATGATGGTGCATTGTTGGCTCAGTTGCAATTGAGACTAATATTGTTGGATCAGATTAAAGAGGCTCAATTGGCAGATGAGAAAATTTAGAAGATTGTGTCAGATTGCCACAATGGAGAAAGTAAAGATTTCCATGTAAAAAGTGATGGTAGCCTTTGGTTTAAAGATAGGTTGTGTATTCCTGATGATGCTAGTTTGAGAAAGATTATTTTAGAGGAAGCACACCAATCGGTCTTCGCTATGCATCCTGGAAGTACAAAGATGTATCAGGATTTGAAACAGCATTATTGGTGGTCAGGTATGAAGAGAGACATAGCAGAGTTTGTATCTAAATGTCTCACTTGTCAGAGGGTGAAAGCTGAGCATCAAGTTCCAACTGGGTTACTTCAACCTTTAACAGTGCCTGAATGGAAATGGGAGAGAGTGACAATGGATTTTGTGTCTGGTTTGCCATTGACTCAGAAGAAGCATGATGCTATTTGGGTGATTGTTGATCGATTGACAAAGACAGCTCATTTTCTTCCAGTTCGGATGGACTATTCTCTTGAGAGACTAGCTGAGCTGTATATTAGTGAGATAGTGAGGTTAAATGGAGTCCCAATTTCTTTAGTGTCTGATCGAGATCCCCGGTTTACTTCAAGGTTTTGGAAGAGTCTGCATGGTGCATTGGGTTCTAGATTGCACTTTAGCACTACTTTTCATCCGCAGACAGATGGGCAATCGGAGAGAGTGATACAGATTATAGAGGATATGTTGAGAAGCTGTGTCATTGATTTCTCTGGAAGTTGGGATAGATTTTTGCCACTTGTGGAATTTGCTTACAACAACAGTCATCAATCCAGTATTGGTATGGCACCATTTGAGGCATTGTATGGTAGAAGATGTAGAACGCCTTTATGTTGGAATGAACTTGGAGAAGGCAAATTAGTTGGTCCTGATTTAGTTAAAGAGACAGAAGAGAAAGTGAAGAAAATTCGAGATCGGTTGAAAGCAGCTTCCGATCGACAAAAATCTTATTCTGATTTGAAGAGGAGAGACATAGAGTATGATGTTGGAGATAAAGTATTTCTGAAAGTGTCTCCTTGGAAAAAGATTTTAAGATTTGGTCGAAGAGGGAAGCTGAGTCCTCGTTTTATTGGACCTTATGAAGTATTAGAAAGAGTTGGACCAGTTGCTTATCGTCTTGCTTTGCCGCCTGAGTTGGATAGAATCCATAATGTCTTCCATGTTTCTATGTTGCGGAGGTACAGATCAGATCCATCTCATGTTTTGCCAATTGAATCCATTGAGGTGAGTTTGGATCTGACATTTGAAGAAGAACCAATTGCTATTTTGGCACAAGAAGTGAAAGAGTTGAGAAATAAGAAAGTGCCACTTGTGAAAGTTCTTTGGAAAAATCATGGTAGAGAAGAGGCAACTTGGGAGAGTGAACAAGCAATGCGGAATCAGTATCCTCAACTATTTCAGACTTGATATCAAGTAATTTCGAGGATGAAATTTCTTTTAGAGGGGGAGAATTGTAATATCCCAAAATATGCCTTAGAAGTTTTGAAGTAATTACTGTTGAATTTGAATTTAAGGTATATGATAAATTGGAAAGAGAAAAGAATTAAAGAGAGAGTGTATATGTTGTATATATGGAAATATATACAACATATACAAGTCAATATGTGATGGTCAAAAGAAGATAATTAATTATTTGAAATTGATTAAATTAATTAATTAAAATTTGAGTTAGTGGAAGTGGAAGGAGATATTTAGAATATTTTAATATTAAATGCTTGGAGGAGAGGGTTTTGAGGAGATAGTGGGTGAGAATTTGACTTTGTCTTCTTTGCTTTCTTCTTTCTTTCTTTATTTCTTCTTCGTGGTTCACCTTCCTCTTCTTTTCTTTTCTTTGTTTGGCCGGTCCTCCATAGCAAGAGAGGAAGATAGTTTTTGATCTTCCAAGCTTGTGATTGAAGGATGTTTCAAGTGATCAAGTTGGAAATCTAAGAAGTTTCATCATTTTTGGTAAGTTTCCACTTGATTCCTTAGTTTTCTTTTAAGTTGTATTTGAGTTTGATGGTTGATTATTGATAGTATGAATATGTTTGATTGTGGTATGTTTAAGAGTGTTGGGTTTAATTGATTTTAATTTTGGGATTGGATTGAAGAGAAGGAGTTAGGTTTGGTGTTGGAAGAGTAAGAGTTGTGTTTATGTAATGGTTGTGAATTGGTGTTTGATGTATGTATTGTATTATTTTGAGTTGTTTTTGTGTTTTTGCAAGTTTGTTATGATTTTTGGGTGTGTTTAGATAAGTTTGTTTGAAGTGGAAAATGGTGGAAGTTAGAGGATTGTTGGATGTGAGGTTGTTGTTGCCGGAATCTGTATTTTTGGCCTGACACGCCCATGAGCACGGCCAAGTCTTTGGGCGTATCAATGGTTCTGTCTTGCAGTAGCATTTACACGTCCAGTGACACGCCCATGTCACTGAGCGTGTTATAGCTACTGTGTGGGTGAAGGATTGACACGGCCATGAGCATGCCCATGTTGTTGGACGTGTCAATGTTTCTGTGAGACAGAATGTATTACACATTCAGTGACATGCCCGTGGTTCTGAGCGTGTCAAAGCTTCTGTGTTGTGGAGTTAGGGCACGGTCCGGGACACGCCCGTGTTGTTGAGCGTGTCATAGTTAGAGTTTGCCCTAGTTGGTTCTTAGCTTTATTATCTTATATGTATTTCTAAGTGAGTGTGTATGATTACCTTTGGTTTAGGTTGTGAAGAAGTTGAATTGCCCTAATCTAAGTGTTGAGGATTCTTGGAGGAAGAAGTGTATAGATTGGGGTGAGTTGGTTTTGAGGTAAGTACAAACTACATGGTTGCATGCACATACATGATTTGGATATTTAGCATACTTGGTTGTAAACATGTTAAGTAAGTTATTACATAGTAAATACATTTGATCAATGTTATGATTTGTATAATGTGAATGATATGATGAGCATTTAAAAATGTATGTTAATGCAATTAGTTGTGTACATTTGAATGATGAATTGAGATATAATGAGTTGTGAAGCCAATGTGATTGGTTATGATGATTCAAATGAAATAAGTGGGGCATGTTTGCCTAGATGATGATATTCAATGTAATTAATTATGTATACTCTATTGATGAGATGAGTAGCCATGGTTGTTGGCTATAATGATAATGATGCAAATGAGATGATTGAGGCATGGTTGCCTAAATGATGATGAGAAAATGAGAATGAAATTGATAATGAAATAATGAATGAATTGTGTGTCTAATGTGTTATTCCATTTTCAGAGTTTTGTTGTTGGTGGTATGCCTATGTAACAATCTCTTGAAGTTAGGTTGGGCTTGATCCTTGAAGCCAAGTTGGGTTGAAGTTTAGCATGCTTAACTCCCCTTGAAGCTTGGTTGGGTCTAGTCCTTGAAGCCTAATTGAGATGTTACAACCCTTGAAGCTAGGTTGGGTTTGGTTCTTGAAGCCAAGTTGGGTTGATACTTAGCATGCTTTGTTCCCCTTGAAGCTTGGTTGAACCTAAATCCTTGAAGCCTAGTTGGGATAATGATAATGATAAATGTGATAATTGAACCAAAACATTAACTCTGAAAGTTGAATGGCGTATTAGTGTCTTTTGGGCCCATGCTTGTCTTTGTTTTTAATGTGATTCTTGAATTGTGAAACTAATGAATAATGAGATAAGTGATGTGTAATATGTTTATGAATGTGGCATGGGAAGCTATGTTGAGTAATGAAACCATGAAGATACATCATGAATGGTTTGATATGATATTGAACAATGTAAGGTATTAAAATATAATATTCTTTTAAATGGTGTATGAAAATTGATGGTATGACATTGGCATTGCATTGAAGCATAATATTATTGTAGTTTGTACCACTAAGCCGTTGGCTTAACGTGAGTGTTATTCGTCACGCAGATGACAGGGAAGAACCAGAGAGTTCCTCTAGGCCGAGTAGAGTCTAGATTTTGAGGTGTTGATAGTGGAGCTTAAAGATCAAAGACATACTGCCAAACATGTATATATTTTATGTTTTGTAAAACTTGAGTTTTGATGTATATATATTTGTAAATATTTGTTATACTTTCCACTGCGTTTTGAATAAACATGTTATCTATTGTCTTTTATAATATAACTTAAATGTTTTGAGTCTGCTTCTATTGTTTTAAAAGAAGTGAGTCGTTTGTTAGTAAACCGTGGCATTACTATATTCAGTATACGTATATTACGATCGTAATAGCATGCTGTGTACGTATACGGGGTATAGGGGTGTTAACCGATGGTTCAACATATTTCCCTTAACTTGAAGGCTTTGTATGATAAAAACACAAATTCTTTTATATTTTTTTAAAATCTTATGTTGACTTTTTCAAATCAGTGTCATTGTACCTCAGGACTTGATTTTCCCAATTAACATATCTATAACATGACAACCCTAGTTACCATACTAAACTTGAAAATTATTTGCATTTAAGCAAGAACTGTTGCACTTCATATAGGCGCATACACATTACTTGATCAAAGGTGTAATTGAGTTTGAATATTGTCTATCTCATACTGATGCTTATTCAAACTATCTCCACTAATAGACTCTACCTACCAAGAGAGATTAACAGGTCTTTGATAGGCTTGAAATGGAGTCTATAAGGGACATGGTTTAAATGAAGGTCACTTTGAGATTGGAGTTGATGTGATACTATAGACAAGCCTTCACACTACAACCTTCTTGTTGGAACATTAGGCAGTTGGGAGCATGAAAAGATAGAGCTTTGAATGTTCTCCCATCTTTTTCGTGTTAATCTGGATCTTGATTGGGACAGTCTTTGCCTTTACAAAAAGTTTGGTACCCATATTCATTTCTTTTCTTCTTTTCCCTTTTCTTTCTCTTTCTTTTTCTTACTCCTTTTCTTTGAGCATTTTATCATTTTGTCCTTCTTCCCTATAGGACTGTCAAGTACAAGACTTTCAAAAACTGGATGACCTTTCTTCTATCTCTCTAATTTTGATTGAATCTTTGGTTGGGTTGGACCAATTCAAGTCAAACCATCCTTATAAACCAAATGGAAATCTTTTGCTGCTTTTAGTAAAAGAGAACTCGGTTGGCTTTCTGAACCATTTTGGGTTTTATTTTCTTTTCTTTTTTTTCTTTTTTCCTCTTTTTTTTCCTTTTCCTTTCTTTTTTCTTTTCTTTTTTTTTAGTTCTAACTCTAAAAGAGTTGTCTTGTTTGTACCAACTTTTATTTCTGATAATGCATGAGAGGAGTGGCATAAATCTTCTTTAACAGGGATAAATCATTTGTTACTCTGATGTTATCTTGATAGATTGGAGATATTAGGTGAACTTCAACTACCCTTATGGTCTTGAGAACATCAACTATCCTAACGGTTTTGGCTATGCATTCCATTCTTTGATCTTCTTGCCTCTTCTCCTTAGTGATCATAAGACTTGTCAAAAGTATCACAAAGGGTAGGTTATTGGGCTTATAAGTCAATAAAGAGAAAGTTGAAATCTTATGAAGGCCCAAAGGGACAACTAGGGATTGCTATTTAATTAGGTGGATACTAGTTGTTAGCTAACCAAACAATGCCTAGATCATCTCTCCTTTAAATAAGCAGAGTTCAATTTTTCTTCGAAAGTTTGTCAAAGCATGTTCTAAGACAAACTAGGACCTAGATAAAGGTAATTATACAGAAGCCCTCTCTAAGTAAGTATACATAACTCAATGCTATAGAGTAATTTCCTCACCTAGTAAAGTCATTTGAATCATGATGCATAGATACGCTAATTTATAATATCAAGTTAAATTCATTATCGCTTGAGCACCAAAATGAACAAAGACCAACAAAAATTTTGACGAAAATAATTTATTTCAAGCAACTTTAAACTTGAAAAACACGATTATTCCATAAAACACAAAATAAAAAAAAATAAAATAAAAAAAACAAGACAAGGGAAGTTTGTTGAGTTAAGCTTCTTCTCCCTTCACATCTTTGATACTCTCATCTTGAAAGAGGATAAGACGAGTTCTTTCTCCAATCCTCCTCCTACCATGAAAGTTGTCGGTAGAGGCACTCTTTCAAATTTAGGCAAAGGGTTACTTTTAGTATTGGGCTTATCTGACTTGGGTAGTTTACCATTATCAATCAAATCTTGAATCTCATGCCTTGGACGAGCACATTTATCCATCTCATGCCCTTGCATTTGATGAAATTGACAAAAGGCCTCAGTATCAAAGTTTGGTGGCAAAGGATTATGTAGTGGTCGAGGAACCAATGGTTGTAACAAACCTTTCTTTTGTCATTTGTTGAAAACCCAAAATAGAGGTTTCCCCAACTCTTAGAACTGCCTTCTATTTCCTTGACCAGTCATATTAACATCAACTTCCTTTGGATTGCTTTGATTACCCGACTAATAGTTCTCTTTCTCATTCATTCTTGCCGAAAAGCGGTTCTTCTCTCTTTTCTATTCTTCAATTTGCAGATCAACTTGGAGAAGATCTTTGAAATCCCTTATAAGAGTGTGAGATAGCCTCTCACAGAGATTAGGCAGGACATCTCTGACTATCATCCTAATCCGATCTGACTCATCGAGCTTGTTCTTGAGCAAAGCAACCTTATTCCTCCATCTCTTTACATAATCAACAAAGTTCTCATTTGGTCTTTGCCTAATGGTCTCCACCTCCATCAAGGCAACTTCCAACTTGATATTGTACGCATAGTGTTGAATGAAGGCTCTGTACAACATGTCCCAATCTTCTTGGGTACTTTCTTCTAAGGTATTGAACCAATTTTGCATAATAGGATCCAATGAGAGCATAAAATACATCAAAGTTTGAGCTTTAGTAGCTCTGGAATATTGCATGGCAGTGATGTATTGTTTGACATGTAAGTGAGGATTTCCTATACCATTTATACCTAGAGAAGGAAGGCATCTTGAAATTATAAGGGACCTCCTCATCTTGTTTGAACAACTTATCTACCTCCGACATTTCTTCAGTTTTCAGCTTCTTTTCAAACTTCTTTTCCAAATTGGAAATTAGCTTCTCAACATCTGTAGTTTCAGTCTTTTCAACAGTTGCTCTTTCCATGACCATCGGCTCTTTCTTCTTATTTTGAGGATCTTGGAAGTATTGTTCCAAGTCATCATCATCAATCATTACTTTATCATCATCAAAAGCCACTTCACCAATCTTAGACTTACTTTTGTCCTTCTGCTTCTTGGTGCTAGCGGATGCCTCGGCATTGTTCCCTAAAATTGTAGCCAATTGGTTCTTCATAGTCTCAACTAGGGCCTCCTTTATTTCTTCTATTTTGGTATTGAAAGTGTCATCCACCATTCTTTGAATTTGTTCGGGCTCCATTGCTCTTGGTGAGAAGGTAATTGAGTCGCTGCTGGATTCTACGTCACTGGCATAGGTAGGGTTGTCGTATGCTATTGAACTACTATACTCCAGGTCTGTGAGCCAGAAAGGATTAATGATATGTTATGCAATATGTGTATGCATGTATGCACAAACAACAAACAAAGAAAGATAATTAGGACGTCCCTTCCAACCTTATAAAGAACAAACTAAATAAGCCTTTATTTAAACCAAGATAAATTAACCATAGTCAAACAACAAGCATTTGGGGTAAAAACCTAAGGAAAGTAACTAGGCCAATTACATGAGCTTTAGTCTTTGGGTTAAAAGGCTTAGGTTCTCATAGCAAGTATATACCAAAAGGTACAAGGCTATGAGTGGTTATGCCATGCTTGATCTCCATGCCTTGAGTGAAAGTATGGTATCCCTTACATAATACGACACGGGCGTCCTAACTCACACACACAATGTAATCAAAATGATGCAATTGATAATATCATGATAAGAAAGAATAGAATAATATAAAAACCAACAGAATCAACTTCTCTTATCCCTAGTGGAGTCGCCACTGTGAGCGGGGTTTTTGCCCCTACTCTCGTGTGGAATGGTTCTAGTGACTTCGACACTATTAGGCTCAGGGCCTTAGAGAACACGAGCCTAAACCCGGAGAAAATGGAGTCGCCACCCGGATGGACTGGAAAAAATAAAGGGGTGGATGACTCAATTCCTTAGGAATCTCAAACCCTCTATTGGGTTCGAAAAGTTGGGTATGTGTGGGGAAGGTGAGAAATGGCCTAGCACCCCCACAACGGTTGGTTTATTGAAATCGGCCTCCTTTTTAGATCTTAATATTATAGAATTCTTAAATATAATGATATTATCCATACTACATGCAATAATTAAAATAAAGCATCATTATATTAAAATCAAAGCAATGTTCAAACAAAATAAATAAATGGACACCCATTCAAGGATGGAAACATGTCCTTACATCGTCCAATGTCTAAAACTAAATAGGACACCCACCAAAAGGTGGAAACATGTCCTTTACATTAATCCCAAAATATAAAAATAATTTAAATTACATGAAAATTAATTAATGAGGTACGCAATCATGGAAATATACCTCTTATAATTTTAACAAACAAATAATAATTAAAAAAAAATATTCATCCATGATAAATTAAATAAACCAAACATCAAAATTAAATAAATCAATCATCAAAACATACAATAAACTACATAATCAAATCTAAAATTAAATAAAGCAATAAATATATAAATTTAGATTTACATCTTGAATTAGGGTTTCTAGGGTTTTAAACATGAAATATGACTTTTTTTTTAGGGTTTTGGATGGGAAATTAGGATTTCTAGAGTTTTTCCTTAACCTAAGACTTAATGTGTATAAAACAAGATTTAAAATACAAATCAAATTTTAAAATAATACATAATTACGATTTAATATAGACTACCATTAAAAGATACATTGGTGTAACTATAAAGTGTAAATTGTAATTAGGGTTTCAGATAATTGTAATTATAAAATTATAATTAAGGTTTCACGTATTATAAGTAATTATAAAATTTATTGCAAAATCCTATTTCATGAATTATTAAGGCAGTAAGTTAAATGAGTCAAGTGTTGAAATTAATCAATGTATTTAATTGGATGAGTTAATAAGAACGTTTATTTGTATTGTAGGCTCTACCAAGTTGATGTGTTGATCCAAGCTATCTTTTCCTTTATGGCTAGAATAATTTATTCTTAGTTGAAGACTTCATGATCCAAAGATCAACCACTGCCACTTTGCTTTGCTTTCTTCTTTGTTTTCAAATTCTTTTCTTCCTTGCTTGATGTTGCTTAATTGCTTTTTGATGATTCCTGTTTTACCAAACTGCTACTATCTTTTTTACTGCCAATTTGTTAATCAAAGTCCCTCTTTGATTTTTGATATTGCTCTCTCTCTTTTACTACTCATTTGTTAATCCTAGTCCACTCCAAAAATCTGTTCTAGCTGCCCTTTGCTGAAAGTTCCTGAATTGTTGATGGATACTAAATTTCCCAGAGTTTCAGCAACCAATTCAAAAGCCAAAGTCCAAAGACCTTATCCTTCTTCAAGTTTTAAAAACCTATATTTATAATCACTCTATAAAAGTTTTCTTGTTTAAGAATGGTTTGTTCCGATGCATGTCAAATTCATGGGTTCAACACAAACTGAGACCATATCAAATTACAATTACTTGAATTCGATATAGACTAAGTCCATATCGAATTAAAATGACTTTATTTCGACAAAAACTGAGCCCATACGAAGTAGGTATCCAGATTCGACGTGGAATTGAAGAAAACTGCCCCATATCGGACTAGGAGAGCCCCATTTAGATATAGGGATGCCCCATATCGAATTAGGGTGCCCTAATTTGATATGGGGAGCCCCATATCAAATTGGGAGGCCCCCAATTCAATATGGGGCTTCCCCATATCAAATTAGGGCACCCTAATTCAATATGGGGCTTCCCCATGTCGGATAGGATGCCCTAATTCCACATGGGACACTCCTATTGACCAAAAACCATTCGGATTGAGTGAAAAAGCAACCAAACCTTCGAATCAAACCCATTTTAGGGTTTAGTGCACCAGTATTATGTAAAAACCAACCAAATCTTCTAAAACATACCCAATTAGGGTTTTAAAAGTTTAATTAGCTTATTTTAGGTCCTATTGAAATATATTAGTCTAATTAAAGATTTGGAATTAGCACCGGACTAGCCAGGGCCAAAATCAAGGGTCTACACCTACCTCCCAAAGAATTGCATTCTATATCTTCACCCTAACCTTTTATAACTTGGGGGCATTGACATTATTGGAGAGATAAATCTGACGGCTTCAAATGGTCACTGATTTATTATAGTAGCAGTGGGTTAATTTTAAAATGGGCTGAAGCCAAATCTTTCAACAAGCTAGGGGCAAGGCAAATGGCTCGATTTATTGAAAAGAGTCTCATCTATAGGTATTGGTCCCACATAGTGTAGTATCGAACAACGGGGTACAATTTCAAGGAGTGGTTAAAGATTTATTTTTGAAGTACTAGATCCATCATCACCAATTCTCCCCTTATAGACCAAAGGGTAATGTTGCAGTGGAAGCAACAAACAAAACAATTAAGCAGATTCTATTCTAGATGACCAAGACATATAGGGATTGGTTGAAAATGCTTCCCTTTACTTTATGGGGGTATAGGACCAGCATGCAAATCTTGACTGGAATGATGCCGTTTTTCTTGGTTTATGGAATGGAAGCAGTTTTGCTGATTGAGATTGAAATCAAGTTGCTGAGGGTGGTCCTGGAAGCTGAGTTGCCTGAGACATAATGGGTAGTAAGTAGATACACACAACTAGCCTTATTAGATGAAAGAAGGTTAAAGGCACTATATCATCATCAGCTATACCAAATAAAGATAGCTCGGGCTTACAATAGAAAGGTTAAGATTAGAAAGCTTAAAGTCAGTGACTTAGTGTTAAAACAATGCAAGCCCAATGTTCCTGATCCAAGAGGAAATTTTATACCTAGTTAGGAAGGGTTGTATGTTGTGAAATAAGTCATGAATAAGGGTGTGGTCGAGTTGTCAGACATGGATGGGAATGAGTTTAGTGAGCCAGTGAACATTGACAGGTTGAAGAAGTTTTATGTTTGAAATATAAAAAAAAAAAAAGCTCATTGACATCAAACCTGTTTCAAGCACGTCTCCAGGACCTGTTTCAAGCAAGAAGTCATTGTCATCAAACCTGTTTCAAGCACGTCTCCAGGACCTCTCCAATATAGACATGTAGGTCAGCACAAATACTAGAATATTTGCTGGCACCCGCCTCTTATCAGGGCCAAGGAACCAGTTATGCACCCTCTCACCAAGAAACCATCCTAACGATGATCCGATGGGAATTCTACAGGGGTAATGCATTACTCATGGCGGTCATCCAGTTCTCCCTCTCATCTGCCCTTCACCAAGCAATGTTCACCTGTAAGATAGCAACATAGGTAAGTCATTTTTCTTATAAATTTTAATGGTAATACTAATTATATCTCTTTACCTGATCCCAGGTCAAGCAGCTCAGATGACAGCGCTGCATGTGAACGTGATGGCTACCAGGCACCTCTGTACAACTCGATAACCAAAGGCTCAGCCTCTGGTATCCAACCCACCTCCCATAAATACTAGGAACCCTCACAAGGTTATGTTCATATGCCCACACTTGTCAAGGTAGAAAAAAGGTCAAGCTTGCACACATACATTATTTGAATAAACAAAGGGGAGAACTCATACCTCGATAATGACCATAAAGTCGATGAGCGATCTTTTTTTCCTATATATTTTAGCAAAGCTGTGATAGAGGCCGGTAAGGCCAGCCTCTCCCTAAGCATAATATTGTCCATTTTTCTCAAATTTTTGCTAAATAAATCCTTAAAAAATTAATTTTCCTGTATAAAGCTATTTTTATATTAAATTGTCTATTTTTCTCAAATTTTTGCTACTTAAATTCTCAAAAATTAATTTTCCTTCATAAAGCTATTTTCTATATTAATATCTATTTTTCTCAAATTTTTGCTAAATAAATCTTAAAAAAATTAATTTTCCTACATAAAGCTATTTTCTATATTAATTTATCTATTTTCACACTAATATTGTCTATTTTTCACAAAGTTTTGCTAAATAAGTCTTAAAAAATTAATTTTCATTCAGAATTTTATTTTCTACACTAATTTATCTTTACCACTAATTCTAGTTGTTAAAATAATAAAATTACAGTAAAAAAAGAAAAAAAAAAGTGGCTTACTTGTGTTTTTTCTTTTGAACTTCGATAGAGATGCATTCCTGCTAGAAGGGGAACCCAATCCAACCAACTATTCCTTAGCTAAGCGTTCAATTTGGCATCCACTCGGGCCCCAATCCTAAATGCGTGTTGATTGACTACCATGTTTATACATGCTAAAGATTCAAAATTTTAAATCAACGAGAAGATTGAAAAGTTTTTTTTTTTGAAAGCTTAAAAATCTTGAAGGTTTGAATGAAATGAAAGTACACTGTATTTAATTTATAGAAAATAAAGTCTGAAGAAGATTATCAGATTTTCAGTCTAGGGCCCAAACCAATCTTGGATCCATAACCCAAAATAGTCTTGGGCCCAAAACCCAAATTAGGCTCGGGTCCATAACCCAAACTAATCTCGGGTCCAAAACCCAAACCAGTCTTGGATCCATAATCTAAACACTCTCAAGTCCAAAACTCAATCTAATCTCATGTCCAAAACCCAAACCAGTCTTGGATTTAGAACCCAAACCAATGTCGAGTCCAAAATCCAATCTAATCTCGGGTCCAGAACTCAAACCAGTCTTATATCCAGAACTCAATCCAATTCCGGGTCCATAAGCCAAACCAATCTCGGGTCCATAACCCAATCCAATATCGGGTCTAGACTCCAAACTAGTCTTGGGTCTACAACCTAAATCCAGTGTCAGGACCTGAATCCAAACCAATCTTGGGTCCAGAACTCAAACCAATTTTTGGGTCCAGAACAACCCTTATTTAAGGTCAGCTCAACGTCGTGTTGTTTTTACTTTCTGAATGAATTTAGGATCGTTCAAGCAGGGAGTAAAACTGTAGACCCTTAACTTTGGCCCTGAGTTAGTTTGATCTGATTCAGTCTATTCTTAATGGCTTAAACCTAGCTTAAAGCTTTTAATTAGATTAGTCCAGTTTTATAAGGCCTAAAATAAGCCAGTTCAACCTTTAAAGCCTTAAAATGGTCTTATTCGAAGTTCAAATTGGTTTGGTTCATCTTAATTGGATATAGGCCATGCAGTATCGAATTAGGCCTACCCAATTTGATATGGACAACATCCATATCAAATTGGAATCCATATCAAATCGGATCAAGTCCAATTCGATATGGATGTTGTCCATATCGAATTGGATAAATTCAATATGGATGTGTTCATATCGAATTGGATTTGATCCAATTTGATATGGATGTGTTCATATCGAATTGGATTTGATCCAATTCGATATGGATGGTGTTCCACATCAAATTGGACTCATCTAATTCGATATGGTTGGTCCATATCAAATTAAACAAGGTTTAATTCGATATGGATGGGTTTTGATATAGTTCCTATTTTAGGACTTAATCTGAGCCATGAAAATCTTGATTAAGCTCGGTCTATGTACTGTTGTTTAACCTAGTTTATCCTTATAAATATGGACTTGAGTAACAATTATCAAGGAGCAACATGATTAGCGAGAAAAAGGCAGTAAGTAAACATGGCAAAAATTATCAAGATAACCCAATGATAAATAATAGTCACAACAGAAGGCAATAGGCACTGTCTTCACCTCGCTCAACCAAGATTCAATATTGGTACAGGTAGAAGGATTGGATCAGCATATAAATATTGGTGGAGCCAACACAGAGAGGTTTGGCTTTCAATTTGTTTGAATTTATAGAAAGCTTCACCTATTAATATTGTTAATTCATATTTACTATGATTTTGTTTAAACATGTCCAGTAGCATATAAGCTTTGGGCAGAACTTAATTTAAATATTAAACCCTAATAACATATCACACAAATTCATATATTTTAAGAACAATAATAGAATTAAACATAAAACCCTAACTTTCATCTTAAAAACCCTAGCTTCTATTTTAAAAAACCTAGTTTTTATTTAAAAACCCTAATCTTGTTTTGAAAAAAAACTCTAAAACCCTAGTTTTGTGTCCATAACCTAAAAGTCCTAATTTTCACATCAAAATCCTAATTTAATCCCTAAAACCCTAGCTTGCATATTTTTAAAACTCAAAACCCTAATTAGTCCATTCAAAACCCTACTTGCATATTATTAAAATCAAAACCCTAATTTCATCCCCAAAACTCTAAATTTTAGTTTAAAACCCTAGTTTTCCATCCAAAACCCTAATTTCACTCTAAAGTTTTCCATCCAAATCCCTAATTTATGTAAGCCCTAATTTTGTATATTTGATGCTTTATTTAAGATTAAAACCTAGATTTGATTGTTTTATATTTATGATAAATGATCTATTGAAGTTTTATGGATGATTTATTCTATTTTACTTATGGTGAATGTTTGAATGATTTAATTATATTTTGTTAATTATTTAAATTTCAAAGATGTAAGAGGTATGTTTCCACTTAGTGAGTACCTTATTTGTTAAGCTCAATGTAATTAAATTTATTTTAAGTTTTGGGATTAATGTAAAGGATATGTTTCCACCAAATGGTGGGTGTCCTATTTTATTTAGTTTTGGACATTTGACATTATTGTAAGGGCATGTTTCCATCTTGCATGGGTGCCCATTTTTATTTGTTTATTTAAACCTCCTTTGATTTTTAATACAATGAATGTTTACTTTAAATTGTATGTAGTATGGATGATATTTTAATAAGTTAAGAATTTAATAATATTTAGACCTAAAAAGGAGGCCGGTTCCAATGAACCAGGAGCTATAGAGGTGCTGGGTCATTCTCACCTTCCCCATGCGTACCTAACTTTCCTAACCCAATAAGGGGTTAGGAATTCCTTAGGAATCGAGTCATCTACCCCTATATATTTTCTAGGCTCATTAGGGCGGTGACTCCATTTTCTCCGGATTTAGGCCCGTGTTCTCTAAGGCCTTAAGCCTAACAGTGTCGAAGTCGCAAGAACCATTCCACATGGGAGTGGGGGTGAAAATCCCCTCTCACACATTGACATATCATGTAAATATCCATTTTGCTAAACATTTTATTATCATGTACATTATGCTACACGGTGAAAATGTAATGAAACAATATTTGGTTTTTGTAACGTAAATATTTGGGATACTATATACGTATATATATTTATATGACCATGTGATTTTAAAATTTTAAGTTGTATTAATATATTTTGTGGAGTGTAAACTTTTATACAGGTTGAGTTTTCTTAGAGTTTGGATAACGACTGAATTACAGATAAAACTCTGGAGAAATTTTTTGTAGAGATTTTCTTTTAAATATATATATTATAATCTAAAGATTAATTTATTCTCATGGAGATTAGAAGAATATTTTAACATATTAAAGTTGGTGACACACTTATATACGGTATGCTTATTTTACATACTCAAGGGGTGTGCACTATATGTATATAGGATATAAGGTTGTTACAAAAATAATCTCAAAGAGAGATAGATTCATGTTATCTTCCTATTCAAGATTGATTTGATAGAGGGCTTGATATCATCCAACTTTAACCTAACATCAAAGAATATTTCAAAATTGACAATTAGTTTCTTAGTTATAGGGTAATATTAGGTTTCAGGAAAGCCACAATATGCAAAATTTTCTCCCTCTTTGACAAAGTACCCATTGAGGGACTTGAGATAGGGCCTTATTAGATATTCATAGGGTCACCCATTTTAGAGCTCTAGACCACTTTCTTTCTCAGATTGCATATTCTTCTAGGTCATCTTGTGTAGGTTGATAACCTAAACTAAATAAAGTTCGAGCTATTGGGTAGTCATGAAACTAAGGAATCCCTTGTTGATTCTTACCCAAGCCAAGTCTGGGGTAATAATCCATCTTTTTCATTATATTGATAACTGCACGATTTGAATAAATGTCAAAGCTAAGAGAAACTAGATCTTTACTTGCTTCTTCTTCAATGAATTGGATAGTTTCAAAAGTAAACCTAGAAAAGTTGTTGGTAACTTTGGTTGGATCTCTAAAATGGGTACCACGAGGAGCAGGTTAAACTTTCTATAGGGGTCTCCTTTCACTGTTACAATAGAAGTACCATGAAGGAGTTTCAATTTCTAATGGAGGGTAAAAGAGACAGCTTTAGCCTAGTGGATCCAAGGACTTCCCAACAATAGGTTAAAATAGCCCAACACATCAATTACTTAGAAGAGGATGGTTTATGCCACCGGACCAATGGTCACTTCCAAGTTAGCTATTCCTAACACCTCCCTTTTGGTGTTGTCATAAGCTCTGATTATTTAATGGCATAAAATCATAGGACACATACGACACATGTTGAGTGTTGAAACATTATCCACTAAAACCAAAGGAACGATCTTTCCACGAGTGAGGACTGCAATGTATAGAGCATTATTATGTTGATCCTCCTTTTTAGGCAAATCTTGATCATTGAAGGCAATGGCAGTCACTTTTATTACCTTTGTTAGAGAGGCCACTGGAGTCTCTAGCAAAATATCAGCTATAATCTGGTGTTGACTCAAAGCTAGGCATAGAGCCTAGTGGTGATTATAAGATGAACATATTAGGCTTCAGATGGATATGTTTGCTTGAGTTTTCTTCAACTGCTTTAGAACTGCATCTTCATATGGCTCATGTGATGAGAACCCCTAGTTTAAGGACTAAAGACACACTCGCTTTTATGCTTGGAAGCGACTCCTTAGAAAGCCAAATCAGATCCTTGCTAAGTCTTTAACCCAATTCCAACTTATGAAAGAGAACCTTGGAATTAACCTATCATAAATTAGTTAGCTTTAACAATAGAAAACTTTTATTTAAGAAAAAACCAAGAACAAGAGACTAACTCTCTTCCTAGAACACGAAAGTCCTTAAATTTTTATTAATCAATTAACCAAAACCTCTTACATTATGAAAATAAGGAGTATTTATAGGTTATAAAACTTAACCTAACCCTAATTCATAAAAAAAGAAAAAGCAAACCGTAATAAAATAAGAAAACTGAATTAATCTAAAATTCATTTAAAAAATTAAAAGCAAATTATCTATTTGGTACATTCCAAATCTAGGCTTAAGCTCTTCAAAATAATTATAGCTTTAGAAGTGTAGATAAATTTAGACTTCGAATCACTCAATTTGGACTTCAGATGCTCAAGTTATGGCTTTTGTAATAAACTGGTATAGACAGAAAATACTAATCTAATTTGATTCCATAATTTTGACTTTGCATAGATGTTTGGAGGCCCAAACAAATTTAGATCTATACAAATAAGCCCATTCTAGGAAGCTTAAGATATCTTCTATAAACTTCATGCATAATGCTTTCTGATTCTAGAACTCTAAGATCTTCAAATTCTCAAATAAATCTTTAAATGTAAAATATGCAATAATCTAGGAATTACAAATAATGTTAGAAGGAGGATATAACTTGAGTAAGATTTTCAAATAACGTCCAAAGGAGAATATAACATTATATGATGTGAACCCCTAGTATAAGGGCTAGAGACACACTCACCTACACTTAAGCAAGCTCGGGCAAGAAAGCCCGTGAAAAGAAACTTTGAAGACCAAAACAATAAATATGAGATTGGATTCAAGGGCTGGAATATTGATTATGGAAGCCTTAGAGGTGAAAGAGCTTCAAACTGACATATTTTGTAATTTTTAGATTATGATTGATTTGACCTTTGTAGATTTTACCTTTGAAGATTTCTTGAGAATTTAAAGATCTTTGAATTTCAGAATGAGAAATCATTATGAATGAAGTTTTAAGAAGACATCCTAAGCTTTCCATAATAGGCTTATTTGTATATATCTGAGTTCGTTTGGGCCTCCAAATATCTGTGCAAAATGAGAACCATGGAATCAGATTGGAGAAAATTTTCAGTCTAGACCAATTTATTCAAATGGCCATAACTTGAGTTTCTGAAGTCCAAATCAAGTGATTCAAAAGTGTAAATTAATCTAAACTTTTAGAGCTAGAATTATTATGAAGAGCATAAGCCCATATTCAGAACCTATTAGATAGATAATTGGCTTCTAATTTTCTATATGAAATTAAAATTATTTAGTTTCCTTATTTTATTAGGATATGTTTTCTTTTATGAATTAGGGTTAGTTTAAGTTATGTAACTGATAAAAACTCCTTATTTTTAGAATTTAAAAGTTTTATTTGATTGATTAATAAAAGTTAAGGACTTTTGATCTTGGAAGTGAATTCTTCTCTTGTTTCTTGGCTCTTTCTTGAATCAAGATTTTCTATTGTCAAAGTTAATAACTTTATGATAGATAATACCAAGGTTCTCTTCCACATGTTGGAATTGGGTTAAAGACTTAAGCAAGGATCTAATTTGGCTTTTCAAGGAGTCGCTTCTAAGCATAGAGGTGAGTGGGTGTCCGGTTTCATATACCAGTGGTTTGCATCAGTTTGGTATTAGAGCTTAGACTATCAATCAGGTTCCTAATCTATCTATTTATCCTATCTATCCTTTATTTATTGTTATTTGTTTTCTTATCTATTTATTGATTTGAAATTCCATATTAAAAAAAAGTTGCTTCCTTTATTTCACTTCATTTATTGATTATGTTCTTTGATCCTAAATTTTCAGTCTTCTATAGTGTTCTTATGTTCATTCATAGTTAATCCTATCAATTCTTTTAAAAAAAAGTGTTGTTGATCTTGTTCTAGCTTAGAGTTATGTTTATTCTATGTTGGCGATTGCTAAAAATGTGTTTCAAACACTTAGAACTATGAAAGGAGTTTATCAAATTTATGAAACCCTAAAATTTTTTTCGTACAGTTTGTGGTAAGTTTCCTGGTCAGACCATAAATATCCTGGTTGGACCATACCTGTTCTATCCAAATTCTCACCTCGTAAGGACCAACCTTTCCCAGTCGGCCTTTCCTATCCCATCCACAAGTCTGGTTGGACCTTTGGCCTTGAAACATACTGTGCAGCTTCATAAAAATTCTAAAAACGAGAAGCCAACTTAAAAATTTTCAAGGTAATGTAGACCCCTTTCAGGCTATGTTAGATGATGTGCAATCCTTAGAAAAAAGCTTGGAAAAATGTCTACAATAATGGATCGAATTGAGAATTCATTAGCAAAGAAGCATACTAAATGGGTTTTGAAGGAGAAATCTTTTCAGGAATGTTGTACAGAACTTTTGACTTTACTTAAAGAGGAAAAGCATATAGACTTTCATTAATGGAGTCAAAGATTGAAGATAGATTTGAAAAAGAGTTAGTGTATGCTAAAGATCTAAACCAAGACACTAAATTGCTCCCATTGGAACTTTCTAATGAAGACTATTTGCTATCTTTGTGTGATGAAGAAGATGTGAATCAACGAGAACTAGAAAAAGCTGAAAAGGAGAGCCTAATGGAATTCAATAGCCATGAGCTTGAGGATGAATAAGATGTGCAACAAGTGAAGGTGGAAGAAGTTAAATATTTGAGTCGACTCCAAATATGCCAAGTTGAAGATGGATAATAACTTGCTCTTGTTGTTCATGACAACAAAGATGACTATGTTTTATTATCAAATTCACTAGTAGATTTTATTGTATCCATTGATTATTTTGATGATGTTTCAGCAGGTTTTCCTACATTTCAGATACTTCAAGTCCCTCACATCATCAAGGAAGGAAGATGGCAACCTTGTGCAAAATTAATTTTCTTCCTTCAACACTTTAAGGTTAGAGGATGTGTTCACACCAACAAAGGAAGGATGACCTTGCCAAGAAAAACTCCATTCTTCTATACTACATTGATGCATGATTCGAGGACGAATCATTTTAAAAGAAGGGGAGAATGATGCAAGTATGGGCACATAAGCCAATAAAAAGAAACTTTAAAGACCAAAAAATTAAATATGAGGCTGGTTTAAAGGGCTGATATATTGATTATGTAAGCATTAGAGGTGAAAGAACTTAAAAATAACATTTTGTAATTTTTAGATTATAGCATATTTGACATTTGAAGCTTTAGTTGAGAATTTGAAGATCTTGGAGTTTCAAAATGAGAAAGCATTATTCATAAAGTTTTTAGAAGACATCTCAAGCTTTCTAGAATAGGCTTATTTATACATACTTGAGTTCGTGTGGGCCCCCAAACATCTATACAAAATCAAAACCAAAAAATCATATCGGAGCATATTTTTAGTCTAGACCAATTTACTTCAAATGGCCATAACTTGAGTTTTTAAAGTCTAAATCAAGTGATTCAAAAGCCTATTCATCTAAAATTCCAGAGATATGATTCTTATGAAGAACCCAAGCCTATATTCAGAATGTATTAGATAGATAAATGGCTTCTAATTTTCTATACAAATTTAATATTATTTAGTTTCCTTATTTTGTTAGGATTTGTTTCCTTTTATGAATTAGGGTTAGGTTAAGTTATGTAACCTATAAATACTCCTTATTTTTAGAATGTAAAAGTTTTGGTTGATTGATTAATAAAAGTTAAGGACTTTTGTTCTTGGAAGAGAATTCTTCTCTTGTTTCTTAATTCTTTCTTAAATCAAGGTTTTCTATTGTCAAAGTTAATAACTTTGTGATAGATAATTCTAAGGTTCTCTTCCACATGTTAGAATTAGGTTAAGGACTTGGAAAAGATTTGATTTGGCTTTCTAAGGAGTCATTTCTAAGCATAAAGGCGAGTGGGTCTCTGGTTTCATGTACCGGTGGTTCGCATCATTTAAGCTTGAAAGCGGCTCCTTAAAAAGCTAAATCAAATCTTTGCCAAGTCCTTGACTTAAAATCCAACCTGTGAAAGAGAACCTTGGAATTATCTACTTCAAAACAATTAACTTTGTTGTAGTAAGCCTTCATCTCACAAGTAAATTAAGAACAAGAGAAGATGATCTCTCAAATCTAGAATTTAATTCAAATATCATATAACCTCTTGCAAGAATCTACAAGATGGTTTAAATAGGTTACAATAATAAATGGGTGTTTGGTCATAAGAATACCTCCACCCTTTTCTTATTAATCCAACTAGAATAATTGTGAGCGGAGATTTTCAACCCCACTCCCAATTGAATGATTCTTAGGACTTCGGTACTGTTAGGCTATGGATCTTAGAGAACAAGGGCCTAAACCCAAAAAATATGAGTCACCACTCGGATGGGCTAGAAAGATAGAAAGTGGTAGATGACTAGATTCCTAAGGAATCCCTAACCCTTATTAGGTTCAAAAAGTTAGGTACGCATAGGAAAGGTGAGAATGACCCAGCACCCCCATAGCATCCTGTTCATTGGAACCGGCCTCCTTTTCAGGTCTAAATATTATTAAATTCTTAATCATATTATAATATTATCCATATTACAAGAAATTAAAAGAAATAAATATTCATTATAATATTAAAATAAATCAAACAAAATGGGCATCCATGCAAATATGGAAACATGCCCTTGCAATATCCCAATGTCCATACAAATAAATAAAATGGGACACCCATCAATTGATAAAAATATGTCCCTTAAAATAGTCTCAAAGTCCATAAAATAAATTAAAAAATAAACTAAATAAATAAGGCACCCACATAGTGTGGAAACATGCCTTTTACAATCTCCTTTAAAAATATATATAAATCTAATGAAAAAAAAAAGCATAGAAAAATAATACAAACATATATAAAAGTAATTGAATAATTAAAAGAAAAATAAAAAAACACATCTTAATATTAATCCATCAATGAAATATAGGGCTCAATGCATATGGCGATCATGCTAGTCGGTTAGCAGGCGGAGATCAAGGGGGCAGCACCCCTTGCGGGGGATTGGGGGTAGCACTCCCGAAAGGTAAATGATTTACAAAATAGATTTTGTTGCTGAATTAGGGTTTAGTTGTAGAATTGGGATTTGGTTATAGAATTGTGGAATTAGGTTTTAGCATAAAAATAGGGTTTTAAGATTTATAAATCTAATATGCAACTAGGGTTTTGGATTATAAGACTATAATTAAAACTTGCAATTTAAAATAGTAAATAATATGTTTATAAAAGCTAAACAATGAGATGGTCAATTAAATAAAGTAAACTAAGTTTATGAAGACCTCACATATGTTGTTGGCTCCGCCAAAGTAATTCTATTGAATCAAGCTTCATTTGAACACCATAATCCATAGAGACTAGAGCTTGATGATGTTACTGCTTCCCTGGATCAAACCAAGTTTTGGATGAGCCAAATAATCCTAAGATCAATCATTTTTTTTAGCTACTGTCTCTCTTTCTAAATTGTTTTATGTTTCTTACTTTTTGGGTTTACTTTTTGTGTATCTATTTTAACTGCTAAAGTTGGCTATGATTGCTAACTATGACTCCTAATTCCTGATTTTGCTATTGTGTTATTAAAAGTTGTTATTTTTAATTACTAATTGAGGCCTCCCGAATTCTTGACAATCACCTTATATTTATAAGCAAAACTAGGTAAGCCCTCGGTTAATCAATCCTAAACCTATTCAAAAAGCTCATTCCTTATTTGATCACAATTATGACACTGGAAATTTGATTAAAATTGAATTAGGCTGGGAGTAAGGGCTCATGGCAAATTGGTCATGCATAATTCGCTATAAGCCCAGATTATGGCAAATTGGCATGGCCAATTCATCATGTTTTGGCTTTTAAGGTTAAATCGGGCTTAGTTCGGGCTTTTAAAGTTAGACCAGATTTAATTTAAGCTTTTAAAATTGGATTGAATTTATTTGGGCTTTTTAATTGAGATTAAACTCATTCAGAGCTAAATTTCATGGCTTATAATAACCTAATATGATGCTAATAACTTGGGCTTAAAATAACAAGGCCCAAGCAATAATAATGAACATACAAATAAAACTCAATTATTAAATGTCATCTAAAAAATATAAGGTCTTATGAATAAACTAATAATAAAATAATATAGCATAACTACCTCTTTGGGCTAAATAATAAGTAATTCCAACTAATCTTCATCCTCTATAGCCTTTAATAAAATAGTCAACTTCTCTTTGTCACTACTTGGTTTATATGGCTCCATGTTTGCATTCTTGAGTCTTTTAGACATAAGCTTGTAAGGCTTCTTTTATCTTATTGGCTCTTTGCTCATAATTAATCCATAAGGAATCTTCAAGCTTTGAGTTCCATCACCTCCTTCTATGGATTCCATAGCCATTCTTGCATTACTTATAGTTGGAGTCTTCTTTGCATTCTTCAATGGTTACTAAATCTTTCCATAAGCCTTGAATCATAATTAACAAAGCTTCTTTGAACTTCTTCAAGTGTCCTCTTGTGACAGGTCCAATGGGTAAGTAAAGTGGATATGTGGACTTGGGTATGGTCAACTCTTTGATTGCATCATAAACCTTCAGGATTACCAAGTTGGATTCACATACTTTCAGTTTGGATTGATTTCTATGTTTAAAATTCATGAAATAAGTAAAATATGTAATATCCTGATTTTTGGTGTACATTGAAATAATAAATATGGGAGAGTAAATAGGTGTGATGGGTAAGATGAATATGTATGATAGATATAATATATATGTATATGTTATATATACTTGAAATATATTTGAAATAAACATGACATATATAAGACATCTACATATATATATAATATACAACACATATGCATAAAGTATACATTGGTGGTAGGAATTTGATAATGATTAATAATAATAATAATAATAATAATAATAATAATAATAATAATAATAATAATAATAATAATAATAATAATAATAATAAAGAGAAGTGAAAGTCAAAAGAGAAAGAAGATGATTGGTGGAAATTTTGGTTATATTATTTTTTTTATATATAAGAGATAAAGATGGGAAAAGAAGAGAATTCTTTCTTCTTCTTCTTCTTTGAATGTGAGCTTGAGAGAGAGGTTAGAAGAGTGTGAGTTTTTCATATATACATCAAATTCACATGGGATTTCAAGAGGATTTAAGTGGATATTGAAGGTTTAGCAAGGAAGTAAAATAAGTGTTTATTTTTAAGCTTGTTTTTATGGATTTTAAATATATGTGTGATATGTCTTGAGAGAGAAAATGATGATTAATTGAGAAAGATGATAGTTATTTTATGTTTGAGATGTATATGTATTGAATTGATAGATAATTCATGGTTATGAACTTAAAAGATGGAGTTAGGTTTTTGTTGATGTATATGCCTATTTAGGATTTTGTATGGAGAATAAGATAAATGTATAAATAAGTTGTTTGATTGTTGTATTGATGTATAAATGATGAAATATGATTAGATGTTAAGAATGGTGATGGATGATGAAATTGGGGAAAAAAGGGTGTTAAGAAAAGAATAAGGTTTTTGTAATGAATAAGTTGGAAATTGAGTAAATAATGATAATTATTGTTGTGGATTTTATGTTTAGGCCAAGAAGGACTAAGTGGGGAAGATTAAAGCTTAGATGTGGCCAAGGTTTGTACATATTTTCTTCCTTATGTGATATGTGAGTTGTATTAATGAAAAAGGTGTGAAAGTGTGATTTTAGGATGCCATGGGCATGGCCATGAATGGCCACAGCCATGGGCTTTGAAGTGAGGTTGTTTTGTGTGAAATTCATGAAGTGGCAGAAGCAAATTGCAAGCAACAGGCATGGCCCTTAAATGCCATGACTATGGGAGTGTCCAAAGGTATTTGACAGCTTCATTTCATATCCCACGAGCATGGCCGTGGGGTTGGCTTATTGATGTTTATAGTTGTATTTCGCACTATATAGGTGTGGCATATGGCTTGCACGGCCATGTCTCTTGATATTATGCTGGAAATGTATATGTGATCATAAAATAATAATTTATGATGGAATGTGTTGAATATGTGTGCAATGAGTCACATTGTCCAACTGTGTTGAGATTGATTGGATATGTATGAGAGGTCCTGAGCAGAGATAGGCCTTGAGGTGTATATGTTGATGGAACCGTGCAGAGCTAGGTCTGGACCTAAGCAGTGCTAGGTCATGAGATTGAGACTAGTGATGGTTCTGAGCAGAGCTGGACCATGAGATTGTATTAACTGGACATGATAATTATATATAAGTGTTAGGCCCAATAGTGTATTTATGTATGTATATGTTATATGTATATGAGTATGTGATGTGATTTTAATGTATGTTTATGTTGTTTATGTATACCACTAAGCTTTTGAGCTTAGCGCAATTGTATGAATCGCGTAAGTAAATAGATTGTTGATCGGAGAGTTGAAGGGTTGTGCCACAAGAAGACTGAGGGTGTTCTGAGACCAGCTAGAAGGTGGTGCATACATGTACAGTTTTGTCATGTTATATTTTGATCATATGTATATGTATATAAGTGAATTTTGGAAAAGTCAATGTATATTTGTATATATGTAATCAAATGAATAGTATAATAGTTTTGAAAATATTACTTTTAAAAGAATGAGATTTGATAATGGGAGATGTTCTTTTATTAAATATATAATTGATGTAGAACTAAGGTAAGGATTTAAATGGCACTGTAACGTGACATCCTTATAACTTATATGCGCATTGTACATATATGGAGTATATGTATGGTATGTATATAGGGTATAGGGATATTATATTTATTTTGATATCAGATATTAAATTTGAGATTCTCAGCCTAAGTGGGTTTTTAAAAAGAAAGGGAAATAAAGTTTTGAAATATGAATTGAGTCATAGTACATGCATATGCATTGGCAACTAAGTTGCTCTCTGAGGTGGCACTATTTGTGTTTGATGATGGATATAGGTTGTGATTGCATTTGGTGGACACAGGTCAGATGATAGTATGAAGAGTGTGGCTCCACATGAGGGTAGAGCTAGAGGTAGAGCTGATGTTGGAGAGCTTTTTGGGGCAGTTAGGCCAAATGTGCAGGATCCTCCAGTGTGGATGCAGTAGATGGTGGGATTATTGTAACACCGTTATACCTATATACGTGTAATACATACATTCTATTTATGTAAAAAACACATATAGAATACAAGAAGGCCAACATCATTGTCATTTGAAAAAGTTACCATAATTATAAGAAAATATTTAAAACATAAAATAGAAACTTTATTAGATAAATAAATTTTAACATAAATAATTTATATATCAAAAATACAGATTTTAGAGTAAAATCTCTGAGAAAAATTCGCCATAGTTTTATTTATATTTCAGACATTTCCAAATTTAAACAACACAACCTGTACAAAATTCGCACTTCCAAATTATATATATATATATAATCTCCTTCATTTATCCAAATATATCCAATTTCATTCACACCACCCACATTTTAAAAACCTCATGATCATTTATATATATACAAAATGTATTTATACATTATACATATATTAAGTTTTAATACTTTTACAATGTATATAAATTATACAAACAATATGAGATTCAACATAAATACATATTCAAATACTAGGAAGTGGCACCAGTCTGGTGGCGAACCAACAAACTTCTCGACTATCTAACTCTAACCTGCTACATGTGCAATGAACAAATTACGCTAAGCTTTTCGCCTAGCGGTACATACTTTGATAATTAAAGAAAATTTAAAGAACAATTACTTTCAAATTTTCAATGTGACATGTAGATACATAATGAAACTTACACATTTTCCTTATAGAACCATCATATGACACATTCACATGCATTGGGTCCTAATGACATTATATAATATTCAAGTTCCAGAGATAATATTATGAACCATTTTGATACCCAGTGTCTAGCCCGAAGGCAATATAAGTGATGCCCAGTGTCTAGCATAGGGGCAAAAATCATATGGCATGCCGCCAACTACAAAACTCTGGAACATAATATTATGTAAGGCAACACACATATAATAGACATTTCCATAATCCATTTTCTATCACATTGTCTCATTTACTCATTTTTTTCCATAGCCATGCATAATTGCCTTAATTCAATATAATTCATTGCATTTCCAATAATGTATGTCACCTTTTCAGTGTGCCTATATTACCCAAACACTTTGGGTTGTTTTCTCATTTTTCTCATTTATTACATATTACTCATTTTAGCCATATTTTCATACTTTTTCATAAAAACATCAAATGCTTTGCCACTTTATCAATGTGGCTAAATTATGCCTTAAATTGGCATAAATGCATTCTTTTCACAAAACATATTTAACAATGCTATTAGCCACCTTAAAATAGCTTAATTATTCATACATTATGCATTTAATGCCTTTAAACACACATCTATGCACTTTTCATGTGAATTCACATATCAAAGTAGCATAGTTATAATTTTTAAATACAATATAACATGCCATTTTTAATGTATTACAATACAATTCCATCAAACTATGTACTAACCTTAGTTTATACAACTCCCAAGCTAGAAAGAAATCATTTCTCACCACTTTCTCAATGTGTCCTTCACCACTTTAACCAAGTAACTTAGTGTCACTCACCGCCTAATCATAATGTGAGTGTATACAACACTTTAGAATCACATTTTAAGACATTTAAAATATTAAACATCAATTAAACATTATTCCTTCAATTTTTTAAATTTTCGTTCTAACTCTCTTTAATTGTAGAAAACTATTCCAACCTAATCCAAATTGTATTTTAAGTTTATCTCCATCATTAAAATCATATTATAACATATTTTAGACAATTTAATTCAATTAACATCCATTCTTTAACAATGTTTGTAATACCCTTATACCCTATATATATAATTCATACACCTAGTATGTGTAAAATACGCATATATGGAATAAAATATTATAACTCAGTAAAATAAAAAAAAATTTACACTTTAAACTTAGGATCTCACATAATTAAAAATGTATATTTAAATAGTAATAAATTATTCCTTTTTAGTTATAGGTTTCAAAATAAGAATTTTATTAGAAAATCTCTGAGAAAAATTCGTCAAAGTTTTGTCTGTAATTTGGACATTTCAAATTTTCAACAATTACCCAACCTGCATAAAATACACTCCCAATAAAACAAATCATACATTTTCACCCCAACTACTCAACTTCTTCACATTTTCTCAAAACATTTATTTATACATATATATATATATATATATTAAAACACATATAAACAATCCACATTATACAATTTTTCCAAAGAATCTTTATAATTTACAATATATACATATACTTTAAAAACATAAATATAATATACATAATATCAAAATGTATTATAATATCAAATATGTATATGCTAGCAAATGGTTCTGATATTAATGTATCCAAAAACAACTCAAGCTCATTAAACACAAGCCTAGATCCGATCAAGTATAGTAGAACTCTTCGGCTCTACCGGATTGCCCCTATCACCTGTGCTATAAATTATAATCGCGCTAAGCTAAAAGCTTAGCGGTACAAACTTCGATAACAATAAAACTGTAAAACAATGCCAATGCAAAATGCTATCATATGATGTTTCATAATGTGGTACTTAATTTCACTATAAAATATATCCTTTAATCATTTTACAATTCACATAGGACAAACATAAGTATGGGCCCAAAGGATCTAGTATGCCATTTAAATCCCAGAGATACTATTTTTGTCCAAATTGACACCAAGTGTCTAGCCCCGAAGGTAAATCATAGTAATGCTCAAAAGCTAGCCCCAAAGGCAAATCATATCACAGTGACGCCAAGCGTCTAGGCCCAAAGGAAAATCAAAATAATGCTCAAAAGCTAGCCCCAAAGGTAAATAATGAGGATAACCTCATAGACGTGCCGCCAAAGATAAAACTGTAAAATTTGAATAATATACTAGGCACACAATTATTTCATATTTTCCATCATCAATTTCTTTCTCATTTTCCCATAATCAACTAGGCACATTGCCTCTTTTCTCATTATCAATTAGGCACATTGCCTCATTTTCTCATTTATCTCATTCATATCAATTTCATTTCACTTCAATTCATCATATTTCATCATTTCATCATAATGTATGATATTTCATAACAAAATCACATTACCCAAACACTTTGGGTTATTTTGACATAATGCACATATTTCACATTTTATTAAAATTAGCCATTAATAATGGCTTTTCATAATACATATAATGCATACATAACATTACACATGTCATAGCACCTTGTTCATGAATGATCAATGCATCAAGTAGCTTAACACATTTTTTAACCAAAATGTGTTAAGCCCATTTAATGCCAACATATCTAATTGAGCTAAAATTTGTACATACCTTAGAAAGCACTCAAAAGCAAGCTCAAAAACTCTCATAAATCTTCACTTCCAAGTTGCGCTTCAACACTAAGGTTGGGCAAATCAGCTCTCCTTAATGCCTATACCAAATGTGATCAAATACAATCATTTAATATCACATTCTAAGGCATTACAAGCATCAAACCTTAATTAAACATCACTCTAATCAAAATTCCAAAATATAGCCTTTCCTTTAACTTAAAAACCATATTAAGTCATTCAAATTGATGTTTTAAGTTTATTTATATCATTATAAATATATTTTAACATGTTTAAACCGATTACATTAATTAAACACATGCTTTTGTTCAAAACTTTAAAATGTCATAACATTCACCATTGAAGGTTCTTCATTCCAACTCAATCCAATTATTAATCCAATCTTATTTCCATCACTTATATCATTAAAGAACATGATTCAAGCATTAAAACTAAACAATTAACCAATCTTTGAAAATTCCCTTTCCATAACCCTAAAATCCAATACTACCATTTTCAAACTCTAACCAAACTTAACAAAATCCATCATTTGACTTTAAAATACTTGTTTATGCATCAAAATAACACATTTAGAACTAAATTACATAATTAAATCACATGAACTCAAAAATCCAAAAGTTTCATAATCCTAAATTCTCTCTCTTCAACCAACTCATCTCAAACTTAATTATTTCTTCAATCCAACTTAAAAATTATTGTATAATCATCATTTCTATTTGTTTAAACAATTTAAAATCACTTTCTCTCTCTAGACATCTTATACATAAACTTAAAATCAATTAAAACAAACCTAAAAGAAATATTATTTGCTTCTTGATTTTTCTTCAAAATTTTCTTAAAGTCCTCTTGAATTTCCTATGAATTTGATGTATAACATGAAACAAAACCCAAGCTCTTGCCTCCTTCAATGTCATGTCCAAAAGAAGAATAAGAAGAAGAAGAAATATCTTTTTTTTCATTTAATTTTCATCTTTATCACTTATGTATAATAATTATTTATTTATTTATTTATTTACTTTAAATCTCCATCAAGCACTCTTCTTTGACTTTTCTCTTTTTCTTTTATTTTTATTTTTATATATTTACTTTTTTCCATCTTCTCTATCCATAAATATCCATAAATATCTATATATATATATATTTATATACAATTTTTATGGTGTATATACTTTAAGTATATGTATATATCATCTATATACTACTTATATTTCACATATACCATTATATATATAATGTATGTACTATATATATATAATGTATATTTAATATATTTAAATACTCATATACACATATAATGTGTATCTCATATACACATCAAACATACCTTATATGTATTATATATATTATATTTTATTATATTTTTAATTAATTAATTATTTATTTATTTAATAAAAACCATAAATTAAATCTTCCATTCTTATATAATTTATTTTTAAATTATTTAAATAATTTTAATTTCTAAAGTATATTTACAAAAATGTCATTTGACCTTTGACCTTTGACTTTTAAAATGTTGACTTTTAGTTGACTTTGTATATGTTATATATATTTCATATATATTTCACATATATATCTCATATTCTTACTTATAAACCTTCCATTATCTATTTAAATAATTTATTTAATTTATCCAATTTAATTTTAATTTATTTTATTTTATTTTAAAAAATTAGGGATGTTGCAATGTTCTTCCAAAATCCTAATCTTCTTTAATTTTGGAAATATATTCCAACAACTTCCAAAATATAATTTAAGTTCACACATATCTTTAAAACCATATTCCACACATATCTTTAAAATCATATTCTAACGTATTTTAAACAATTAAATCCAATTAGCACCTATTCTTTAAAACAATCCCATCAAACACTAAGTTCTCGTACTACCTCTCTCAAACTACCATCAACCCTAATTGTTTCAACCATTTAATCACAGAATCATTGTCTCCATATTAAACTAGCATCATCCAACACCACTTGAATAATTAACAATCACTTCATCAAAAATCAAAATTTTACATATTCATACTTTACAAGAAAGCTTCTTAAAATTAGAAGAAACATACCTATTACTTGTATTTTCTTTAAATACTCATTACTTCCTTGTAAAAACTTGTAGAATATGATGGGGTAAAGAAGAAAATACTTCCTTCACTCAATCATGGTGGTTCATCCAAATGAGATGAGAAGGGGAAGAAGATGAAGTTGATTTTTTTTTTATCTTTCTTTATTTCTAACCATGTAAATATATATAATTAATTAATTAATTAATTAATAAATATCTAAATTTCAATTTTCTTTCTTCCATTCAAAATAATTTCATTTTGGATTTATTTTGTTATTTTTACTATTACTAATTAATTAATAATAAATATCTACATTCCATCATCTTCCACTATCTAATTTTTTTATTTTAATTTATTTTATTTACTTATTATTATTATTATTATTTAACTTTTTAGTATTCACCATTTGACTTTTACTATTTGACCTTTGTCTTTTATGAAAAGGTATATATATCATGTATATGTAATGTATATTTCATGTATACATCAAGTATATATTATGGGTATATTATGTATATATCTTATATTTCTCTCATCCGACATACTACTACACTCCAAATTAATTATTTAACAATATCTAAAATCATCAGGTGTCAAAATTATTCCATCAGGCCCCAGCACCACATCAGACTAGAAAATATGAGAAGCTTAGGAATTTTGGAGCTGCTAATTTTATAGGTATGGTAGATCCAATAGAGGCAGAGTAATAGTTGGATAAGGTCAAAGGAGTTCTTGTTCAGTTAAAAGCTACTGCAAAGAAATGTTTGATTATGTAGTTTCTCTTCTGCAGGGAGATACATATGACTAGTGAAAAAGGGTTCCACATGGATTAGATAGACCACTAGTATTGAGTTATGAGGATTTTCTTGTGGAGTTTGAGAGGAAACATATGCCTAGAGATTATAGAAATAAGATGAAGAGGGAGTTTTTGGATCTAAAGCAAGGAAAGAAGACAATAGATGGATATGAAAAGGAGTTTCTTCAGTTAAGTAGGTATGCATGAGGGATTCTGACTAACAAGGTAGATAGGTGTAGAAGATTTGAAAAGGGATTGAAGCCATCAATTATGTGCTAGGTTGCTGCAAAGCAATATGAAGATTTTTCTAGATTAGTGTTAGCTGCATGGAATGCAGAAAAGGATTATAGAATTGTTGCTACTATTGCATTAGAAGAGAGTAAGAGTAAGAAAGTCCAGAGTGAGGAAGAGTTGACATCTCACAAAAGGGAGCCAGAAGATTTAATACATCGTGTTAGTGAGGCAGTCTAGTAGGACTATTCAGTCGGGGCAGAGGCACAAATCATCAGGAGTTAGTACCCCCACTTTTAGTTCACAGAGACCTACTCCACCCATATGTAGTCAGTGTGGTAGAGCTCATAGAGGGATTTATTGGGGAGTTAATTCTCAAGGATGTTATAGATGTGGATTGCAAGAACATTATGTAAGGGATTGTCCAAAGCCACCAACAAACATACATATGGAGACTGGTGATTTTAAATCTGGTTTTAGAGGAGGCAGAAGTGGTAAAGATGGTAAGACATGATTTAGATAGAAAAAAGGGTCCACGACTATGGATAGATAAGAAAGAGCTATAACAATGCAAAGGATGTATCCGATGCAGAGAGAGTAGGATGCTGCAGAGATAGATGAAGGTAAATTTTGTTCTTTGATATTATTAGTCATTTAATGATTGAGTGTTTAATTTCTTTGGTGATAATGTCAGTGTTGAGAATTTCTTGAATTAATTTGAAATTTGGTTTAAATGTTTGAGGATTTGCATAAGGGGAGATTGGTGATTGTGTTAATGGAATGTATTCACTGAAATAGATAATTTTGAGGACGAAATTATTTAAGGGTGAGAGAATTGTAATATCTCAATTTTTGGTGTACATTAGAATAGTAAATATGGGAGAATCAATATGTGTGAAAGATAGAGAAAATATAAGATGAATATGTATCATAGATGTAATATATATGTATATGTTATATATACTTAAAATATATTTAAAATAAACATGACATATATAATACATCTATATATATATAATATGCAACACATATGCATGAGGTATAAATTGGTGGTGGGAAAGTTGAAATTAATAATAATAATAATTATTATTATTATTATTATTATTATTATTATTATTATTATTATTATTATTATTATTATTATTATTATTATTAAGAGAAGTAAAAGTCAAAAGAAGGAACAAGATGATTGGTGGAAATTTTGGTTATATTATTTTATTTATATATAAGATATAAAGATGAGAAAAGAAGAGAATTATTTCTTCTTCTTCTAATTTGAACGTGAGCTTGAGAGAGAGGTAAGAAGAGTGTGAGTTCTTCATATATGCATCAAATTCACAAGGGATTTCAAGAGGATTTAAGTAGATATTGAAGGTTTAGCAAAAAATTCAAGTGAGTGTTTATTTCTAAGCTTGTTTTTATGGATTTTATATATATGTGTGATATGGCTTGAGAGAGAAAATGATGATTAATTCAGAAAGATAATAGTTATTTTATGTTTGAGATGTATATGTATTGATTTGATAGATAATTCATGGTTATGAACTTAAAAGATGGAGTTAGGGTTTTGTTGATGTATATGCCTAGTTAGGATTTTTTTATGGAGAATGAGATAAATATATAAATAATTTGTTTGATTGTTGTATTGATGTATAAATGATGAAACATGATTAGATGTTAAGGATGATGATGGATAATGAAATCGGAGAAAAAAGGGTGTTAAAAAAGAATAAAGGTTTTGTAAGGAATAAGTTGGAAATTGAGTAAATAATGATAATTATTATTGTGGATTTTGTGTTTAGGCCAAGAAGGACTAAGTGGGGAAGATTAAAGCTTGAAAGTGGCCAAGGTTTGTAAATATTTTCTTCCCTATGTGATATGTGTGTTGTATTGATAAAACAATGTGTGAAAGTGTGATTTTGGGATGCCATGGGTGTGGTCATGAAGGGCCATGACCATGGGCTTTGAAGTGAAGTTGTTTTATGTGAAATTCGTGAACTAGCAGAAGCAAATTGCATGCCACAGGCGTGGCCCTTAAATTCCACAATTGTAGGGGTGTCCAAATGTAATATCCCAAAATTTTGAAATAAATATTAATTTAGAAAATTAAGTAAATGAGTTAAAAGTGTATATTTGATTAAGTGAGAAAGGAGAAGGGAGATGTCTATATGATGTATATATGTAGATATATACAATATATACAAGTCAATATCTAAATTAGGTCAAATGATATTTAATTATTTAAAATAAGATATTAATATTAATGGATAGTGGAAGAGGATTTTTGAGATTTTTTATTATTAAAATAATATATTGCTTGGTGGAGATTAAAAGAGGGGATTGTGTGGTTTTAAAGAGAATTTTGAGATTAGTGGAGTTGTTGACCATTACTATCTTCATCTACTTCTTCTTCCTTCTCCATGGTAGCTGACCATCATCTCCATCAAAGGAAAAGAGATTTTGCTTCTTGCAAACTCAAATAATTGAAGGATTTCAAGTGTTTAAGTTGGAATTTTAAGGATTTTCTTTATATTTGGTAAGTTTTTAACTTGTTTCTTTGGTTTTCTTTGAAAGTTTGTATACGTGAATTGGATGTTTGATGTAGTTGGTGTTAATGGTTGATTTTGGGGATGTTTAAATTTATTTTGTCTAGTTAACTATGAATTTGGGGTTGGATTGAAGAAAAGGTTAAGTTTGGTGAAGAGAATTAGAGTTTTGGGTTGTATAACTTTTGGGTTGAGAAGTCATGATTGTGATTGAGTATTTTTTCCTTTAGTTGAGTTGTGTTGATGTTTATACAAGTATCATGTGGTATAATGATGGTTTTAGCTGAGTTTGTATGAGTTGAAAAGGTTTATGAAAGATAATAGTTGGTTGTGGCATTTTTGTGTCGATATCAGGTTTTTGGCCTGACAAGCCTTGTGACATGGCCATGTCTTTAGGCATGTCGATAGTTCTATTTTCAGTATTGGTGACACGACCAGTGACACACCTATGTCACTAAGCGTGTCATAGCTACTGTGATGTTGTAGGATTGACACGAGCAGTGACACGCTCATGTCACTGAGCGTGTCATAGCTATTGTATTGGAGGAGTATTGACACAAGCTGTGACACGCCTATGTCACCGAGCATGTCACTGCTTGTGTCATAGCTACTGTATTGTTGGAGTATTTGCACGTGCAGTGACACACTCATATTACTGAGTGTGTCAAAGTTTTTGTGTTGTGGGTTTAGGGTATGGTCATCGACACGTTAATGCTGTTGAGCGTGTCATGTGTAGAGTTTGCCCTAGATGGTTCTTTTTCTTATTTTTCCTCTGTGTATCACTTAGTGACTATTTATAATCACATTTGGTTTAGGTTTGGAAGAGATTTGAGCTACTATAATCCAAGTGTTGAGGGATATCTTGGAAGTGGAGATTGGAATTGGTGTTTGTTGCTTTTAGAGGTAAGTACAAACTTTGAATAAGTATTTACATTTACATGACATTGGGACTTAACATATTTGGTAGGAAAATGTGTTAAGTTCCCTACTACATGATTGGTACATGAATAATATGCTATGATTTGTATAATGTCACCAATGTATTATATATAATGTGGACTTGGTGCAAAATATGATAATGATCCAAATGCATGGATAATGCACATTGTTTTGTGTACATTAAAGATGGTATGTAAAGTCATTGATAATGACTATATTGATATAAGTGAAATATTTGAGGCTTTGTGCCTAATGTGATCATTAGAAAATGAGAAAAGATTTGATAATGAAATGAGATATATGGAAACATGAAACAATGAATTGATATTGGTATAAATGAGAATTAAGAATAAATTGTGTGCCTAGTATGTTATTCAATTTTTAGAGTTCTGGATTTGCCGGCATGCCTATGAATTGCCTATAGGCTAGACGCTGGGCGTCAATGTGAAAATATTTTTGAGGTGAAATGACCGGATCGTAAGCCTTAAAAATAAATCCTTAGGCTGGGTGAAATGACCGGGTCGTAAACTCAGACCTAATTGGATTAATCCATGGATATATTGCCTACGGGGCTAGACACAAGGTGTCATTACAGACCAAAGTAGTAACTCTGGAATTTGAATAGTATATTAGATTCTTTTTGGGCCCATGCTTGTCTTTGCTTTAATGTGAATTATGAATTATGGAATAATTGAACAATTAATTAAGATTGTAATATCCCAATGTGTGCCCTAGAAGTTGGATACAATTATTGTTTTGATTTGAATTAAATGTATATATGTATTTGTAAAGGAAATGAGTGTGTTAAGAGAGTGTATATGTTGGGTATATGGTAATATATATAACATATACATAAGTCAATATGGATGGTCAATGCAAGAAGATATTTTAATTGTGATATGTGAAATTACTTAAAGGGCATATAAGTGAAAAAAGTTAAGTTGAATGGATGAGGGCAATTAGGTAATTGTCTTGTTAAATTGCTTGGTGGATATTTAAAGAAGAAGAGAAGTTGAATTTGTATTCATTTTTCTCTCTTCTTTGTTGGTGTGGCCGGCTACCAAAGGGAAAGGAAGAGCAAATGAGGTGTTTTGATTTCTAACATCAAATTGAAGGATGAATCAAAGGATGAAGTTGGAGATTTGTGAAATTTCTTCATCTAAGGTAAGTACTCTCTTGTTTTCCTTTGGTATTTTGAAGATGTGTTTGATGTGTGTTGTGATTTGTTAATATCATGATTTAGAGTGTTTGAGATGTGTTTAAAAGTATGTGAATTGATTGTGAGTTAAAAAGGTTAAATTGGTGTTGGTTTTGTTTGAAAATGGTAAGTTAAATGGATGTTGTTATAGAAAGAAGAAGATTGATGTTGGTTTTTAGGGTTTGATGTGGTAAGTGTTTGAATGTATGGTTGATTTAGTGTTACTATGAATATTGAGATGAATATGTGTTAATAACATGAATTACACCCATTTGAATGAGATTGTGTTGTGTATAAGTTGTTCTTAATTTAATCAAAGAAGTGTTGGTTATGTTTAGGGTTTTATATATGAGAGACACGGCCAAAATAAGAATGGAACACGGCCAAGATCTATTAATTTTGGGAGACACGGCCAAGTTGAGGGAAGTTTGGCCGTGTTGGATGGATTTTGGGAGAGACAAGGCCACAAGCTTGGCCGTGTCCCTTGAGTGTGTTTGCCACTGCCTGAATTTTATGGGGAGACACGGCCGTGTCCCCTTGCCCGTGTCTGCCTCGGCTTAAATTGGTATTGAGAGACACGGCCACAAGCTTGGTCGTGTCCCTTGGGTGTGTTGGCTACTGTGATGGTACTTTGCTCTTCTTGTTTTGTGGAGATTGAACATACATTTAATGATGCATATGATTATGTATGAACAATGTTATGTTATGCATTGTGAATCTTGTGAATGGTAGTATGTTATATGAACAATGTGACTAATATTATGACTTGTATAGTGTGGAAGAGATGAGGATCATCCAAAAAGGTATGTGCAATGCAATTTATTATAATAAATGTTTTAATAATGAATGGTGTCAATGTGTTTTGAGAAATGATGAAATGTGATATCATCATGGTTGATAATAATGATTGAAATGTTATAAAAGGGACATGTTGTTTATATGATGATGAATTTAAGATACATGTGCAATGAAATTGATTATGTATGCTTGAATAATGAAGTGTATAATGTGAATTGAGACATAAAGAGATGTAAAACTAATGATCGGTTTGTTTAGCTAATGTAATTGATGTTGTATATGTATAATGATGATTCAAATGTGATGTGAAGCCATTGTAATTAGCTATGATAACTCAAATGTGATATGAAGCCAGTGTAATTGGCTATGATGATTCAATTGTGATAAATGAGGCATGTTTGCCTAGATGATGATTCATTTGAGAATGAAATGGATAATGAGATAATAAATGAATTGTGTGACTAATGTGTTATTCCATTTTCAGAGTTTGTTGTTGGTGGCATGCCTAATGATAGTAGCAATCTCTTGAAGTTAGGTTGGGCTTGATCCTTGAAGCCAAGTTGGGTAGAAGTTTAACATGTTTTACTCCCCTTGAAGCTTGGTTGGGTCTAGTCCTTGAAGCCTAATTGAGATGTTACAACCCTTGAAGCTAGGTTGGATTGGTTCTTGAAGCCAAGTTGGGTTGAGACTTAGCATGCTTTGTTCCCCTTGAAGCTTGGTTGAACTTAATCCTTGAAGCCTAGTTGGGATTATGATATTGATAAATGTGATAATAAAACCAAAGCATTAACTCTGAAAGTCGAATAGCATATTAGTGTCTTTTGGGCCCGAGTCTGTCTTTGTTGTCAATGTGATTCATGATTGGTATGATATGTAATGTGTGTATTGAAATATTGATTGTGAGTATTAATGATGAATCATGATTGGTGAATTGTGAATAAAGTAATATTATGAAATATGATATGTAATGTGTGTATTGATATATTGATTGTGGATACTATTAATGAATTGTGGTTGGTGATAATGATTATCTTCATTGGAAATGTGATTCATGATTGGTATGTTGTATAATGTGTGTATTGATAAATTGATTGTGAGTATTAGTGACGGGTTGGAATTGGTGATAATGGTATGTATATATGTACATAATATATGAAATTAGTCGAGATATATGAAAGGTGCAAATTAAAAAGAGAAAAACATGATAAGAACTAATGGTGTATGGAATGAATATAGTACTTATATAGGGTATCGGGGTGTTACAATTATTTTGGTATCAGAGCTTAGGTTCGAGATTCTCGGCCTAAGTGAAATTAAAAAGAAAAAGTTTTGCAACACTTAAAATGAATTAAAAAGAAGAGTTTTGAAATGCAATTGGTAATACATGCATATGCATTGATACCTAGGTTGGTCTCGGATGTGGCATTATATGATTTGTAGTATATTTGTGTTATATGAGATGGATACTAGTGTGTGAATGATGTTTTACATGAAAGTAAAGTCAGAGAAAGAAATGATATGGATTTATATAAGTTTAATTGATAAATTAAAAATGGAAATTTATGCAAGTAAAGTGAATTGTTAAATGTGTTGAAGTATAAAGAAATGAAAAGGAGAATAAAATTGAAATTGAGTTGAAATCAAATCGAAATAAAAGTATGTACTTTTTCCTTTATACTTTGAATCTCTTTATAATAGAGTTCATGTTGGATTTGCTAGACAGAGGAAATATTATTGAATTGTTAATATTGAAAGATATGTTATTAAAATGAGAAGAGTATGGTGGAATATTAAATGAGTTAATTAGTATAAACAAAATGTGACTATGTTAAGTTGGGGTATATATATATAAAGTTAAGGTTTTGTTTAAAGGAAAATGAGATGATATTGGTTAAGTAAGAATAAAAATTGGTATTGTTATTCTAATGCAAACATTGTGAATTCAATGTTAGAAATGTGAGATGCTTGAATATTGTGAAAGCTCATGGTAATGGTGATAATATGTGATATTTGGGATTTTTCGAAATGAGCTTGATAATTGTGAAAATTATATGTTTTGATATTGCTTTGTGGTATATATACATAAGATGTTTTTAAAGTGATATTAAGAAAATATGAATTTGGCAAATTGAAGTTTAAGCAAAGTAGTAAGTTGAAAAGTTAAAGGTTTAGTGGAATTTGATAAAGATTATTTGGATATTGAAAGTTAAATGTATATTCAATACATGAGCTAGGTGAAATGACTGATATTGCATATGAAAGAATTATGAATTGAGTAATGTGATTGATAGTATGAGAATTTGTTTTAAAGTAAAGGGAAGTGGATAAGCAAATGGAAATGAGCTATTTTAAGTCATTATACTGCAAAGAGTAAGAATGAATATGAAAGTATATTAAATGCTTTTAAAGACGAAAGTGAAAGAGATGTCACATTGGGAATATGACTAAGATAGATGTGAAGTGTTATTATAGTCAGAATATATATATATATATATGTGTGTGTGTGTTGTGTGAATAAATACTTTACATTATATTGGAAGAATGAGAATGATTGTGTTTAAAAGAAAGTGATAAACATTAAATTTTTATTGAATGTGTGAAAAAGAAAAATAAAATAAGAGCATATCATTAAGTCTATACATTTATATAATATGTGGACTGAGTTTTTCAATATGAATGAAATTATGATGTATAAAAAAAAAATTGTGTGAGAATCACATTATGAAGGTGATTTATGATTATGTATGTGGTATAATTATAGAATTAGTGATATGGAAATGATGTTGTATGTATTAGTGGACCTAAGAGAGATTAGGTTTTGAGCTGTGAAAAGCTAAATGGATTATGTGATGGAAGTGAGTATAGAATAGACTTGAGTAATATTGGACAGTGGAAATTGTTATGGTGAGCATTGAACGTGATAATCATATGATATTTAGAGTCTCAAAGTATTCACATATGGAAAGTTCTATGTAATTGTATATTATAAGAGATTGTAAATGGATTAGAAATGAAGTAATGAATAGAAATTGTATAGGAATTACATATGATTGAATATGTATATAGTAATATTGTTGGAACATGAATTAAGTTGATAAAGATCATATAATTGAGTGCAAATTGATTTGAAACGGAATTGGAATGTGTTAACTTTTGATGTAGCAATAATATAAAGAAGGAATATGTAATTCTTGAGATACACCTTAGCCTTGTATGGGTAGATTGAGAATAAAATTATAAAAGAACAGTATTGATTTGAAAGTGGCTTGAATATTAATCTCTTAAAGCCATGTGTTGTGTTTAGCATTTTTGATAGATTGATTTGTTATCCATGGATTTGGGTCTTAGATAAAATGATTGTAATATAGATTTGGTGAGATTGAAAATATTATTTGAGAAGTATAATTAAAAGTTATGATGGATAAAGTTGTACCTTATCATTTTATATTAAGAATTTGGTTATAATTATGAAGGTAACGAGAGAAAAGAAAATTATGTAAATGTTTTGAGTTATGGATAATATGACAAAAAGGTAATCAAAATAAATATAACAATGATAGGAAATGTGAGAAGATATTAAAGGGAGAAATTATAAAATGTGACTGAAAGTTATACTGAATATGTTTATGGTATATAATGAATAAATGAATGGACTTGAGGTTTAAGTGAATGAACTATAGATAGTAAATGTGGTGTAAAATTTTTATGAGAATTGGTGGGAATTATATTAAGATAATTTGAAATGATTTGTTATCATGATAATTTGATTGAATATGGATCGGAAGAGATCAGGAATTGTATATAAGTTTGCCCTAATGGAATTAGGTTATATATATACATATTTGAATATTGTGAAATTTCATGATAGGTTAAATAAATTAATCATTGGTTGGAATTGAACAAGATTGGAACATGGGTATATTGTGACAGATAGATCAATTGATCTGGATTTGGCAAAGATTATGAATCATTTTTGAGATTTAATATATATATAGTTGTACTAAGAGTGTAATTATTTACATGATAATGTATATGATGTAAAATGTTAAAGTGTGAATGGACATGAATGAATGGAGTTATAGTAGTTATAAATCTTGATAAAAAGGGAAAAGATTGGTTATTTATAAAATAAGTTGAAAGGTAATGTATTAATATGTAAGTTAAGTGAAAAGCATGCTAAAGAAGTAACTCCAATTGTGAAAGATAAGGATCTTGTTATCTATTGAGGTTTGAGAAATGTCTATTGAGACAGTGATGGTAATGACGGGATAATTAATGCTAAGGTATAAACCAATGATTTTTAAGGTTAAAGTTAAGAGAGTAATTACAAAGAGGTGAATGAAGAAAATATAGTGAAAATAAAGATTGGATGAAGTATAAGTGTACTATAAAATGATTTGATTCTTGTACAAAGATATTAATAAGAAATGTAATGAGTTTTTTTGAATGTTTCATTAAGGAAATAATGAGATATGTAAACATATAGAATGATGAATTATGGAATTTAAAGAAGATGGTTGATTCTAAAAGGGAGAATTGAAGTTATATGATTTGATGACATAATAACTTAAGCATATAATTAACTTCATATGGAAGTTAAGATAGTATTTTGTTAAGAATGAATTGTTACGGTACTGATAATTTCGAGGACGAAATTATTTAAGGGGGAGAGAATTGTAATATCCCAATGTGTGCCCTAGAAGTTGGATACAATTGTTGTTTTGATTTGAATTAAATGTATATATGTATTTGTAAAGGAAATGAGTGTGTTAAGAGAGTGTATATGTTGGGTATATGGTAATATATATAACATATACATAAGTCAATATGGATGGTCAATGCAAGAAGATATTTTAATTGTGATATGTGAAATTACTTAAAGGGCATATAAGTGACAAAAGTTAAGTTGAATGGATGAGGGCAATTAGGTAATTGTCTTGTTAAATTGCTTGGTGGATATTTAAAGAAGAAGAGAAGTTGAATTTGTATTCATTTTTCTCTCTTCTTTGTTGGTGTTGCCGGCTACCAAAGGGAAAGGAAGAGCAAATGAGGTGTTTTGATTTCTAACATCAAATTGAAGGATGAATCAAAGGATGAAGTTGAAGATTTGTGAAATTTCTTCATCTAAGGTAAGTACTCTCTTGTTTTCCTTTGGTATTTTGAAGATGTGTTTGATGTGTGTTGTGATTTGTTAATATCATGATTTAGAGTGTTTGAGATGTGTTTAAAAGTATGGGAATTGATTGTGAGTTAAAAAGGTTAAATTGGTGTTGGTTTTGTTTGAAAATGGTAAGTTAAATGGATGTTGTTATAGAAAGAAGAAGATTGATGTTGGTTTTTAGGGTTTGATGTGGTAAGTGTTTGAATGTATGGTTGATTTAGTGTTACTATGAATATTGAGATGAATATGTGTTAATAACATGAATTACACCCATTTGAATGAGATTGTGTTGTGTATAAGTTGTTCTTAATTCAATCAAAGAAGTGTTGGTTATGTTTAGGGTTTTATATATGAGAGACATGGCCAAAATAAGAATGGAACACGACCAAGATCTATTAATTTTGGGAGACACGGCCAAGTTGAGGGAAGTTTGGCCGTGTTGGATGGATTTTGGGAGAGACACGGCCACAAGCTTGGCCGTGTCCCTTGAGTGTGTTTGCCACTGCCTGAATTTTGTGGAGAGACACGGCCGTGTCCCCTTGCCCATGTCTGCCTCGGCTTGAATTGGTATTGAGAGACACGGCCACAAGCTTGGCCGTGTCCCTTGGGTGTGTTGGCTACTGTGATGGTACTTTGTTCTTCTTGTTTTGTGGAGATTGAACATACATTTAATGATGCATGTGATTATGTATGAACAATGTTATGTTATGCATTGTGAATCTTGTGAATGGTAGTATGTTATATGAACAATGTGACTAATATTATGACTTGTATAGTGTGGAAGAGATGAGGATCATCCAAAAAGGTATGTGCAATGCTATTTATTATAATAAATGTTTTAATAATGAATGGTGTCAATGTGTTTTGAGAAATAATGAAATGTGATATCATCATGGTTGATAATAATGATTGAAATGTTATAAAAGGGACATGTTGTTTATATGATGATGAATTTAAGATACATGTGCAATGAAATTGATTATGTATGCTTGAATAATGAAGTGTATAATGTGAATTGAGACATAAAAAGATGTAAAACTAATGATCGGTTTGTTTAGCTAATGTAATTGATGTTGTATATGTATAATGATGATTCAAATGTGATGTGAAGCCATTGTAATTGGCTATGATAACTCAAATGTGATATGAAGCCACTGTAATTGGCTATGATGATTCAATTGTGATAAATGAGGCATGTTTGCCTAGATGGTGATTCATTTGAGAATGAAATGGATAATGAGATAATAAATGAATTGTGTGACTAATGTGTTATTCCATTTTCAGAGTTTGTTGTTGGTGGCATGCCTAATGATAGTAGCAATCTCTTGAAGTTAGGTTGGGCTTGATCCTTGAAGCCAAGTTGGGTAAAATTTTAACATGTTTTACTCCCCTTGAAGCTTGGTTGGGTCTAGTCATTGAAGCCTAATTGAGATGTTACAACCCTTGAAGCTAGGTTGGATTGGTTCTTGAAGCCAAGTTGGGTTGAGACTTAGCATGCTTTGTTCCCCTTGAAGCTTGGTTGAACTTAATCCTTGAAGCCTAGTTGGGATTATGATATTGATAAATGTGATAATAAAACCAAAGCATTAACTCTGAAAGTCGAATAGCATATTAGTGTCTTTTGGGCCCGAGTCTGTCTTTGTTGTCAATGTGATTCATGATTGGTATGATATGTAATGTGTGTATTGAAATATTGATTGTGAGTATTAATGATGAATCATGATTGGTGAATTGTGAATAAAGTAATATTATGAAATATGATATGTAATGTGTGTATTGATATATTGATTGTGGATACTATTAATGAATTGTGGTTGGTGATAATGATTGTCTTCATTGGAAATGTGATTCATGATTGGTATGTTGTATAATGTGTGTATTGATAATTGATTGTGAGTATTAGTGACGGGTTGGAATTGGTGATAATGGTATGTATATATGTACATAATATATGAAATTAGTCGAGATATATGAAAGGTGCAAATTAAAAAGAGAAAAACATGATAAGAACTAATGGTATATGGAATGAATATAGTACTTATATAGGGTATCGGGTGTTACAAAGATATAGTGATATAATGTTATGAGATATAATATCCTTATGTGTTGTGCATTAGCATTGCAAATGAATAATATTGTTATCAATGTTTGTACCACTAAGCTTCTTGCTTAGCGTGATTGTGATTTATCACACAGGTGACATGGTAGATCTGGTTGAGCCAGAGAGTTCAGCTAGACCGAGTCGAGTCTAGGCTTGAGATTGTGAGAGCTGTGTTGTTTTGGACATCAAGATCAGAGATAAACTGCCAGCATGTATATATTTTATATTTTTGTACATATTAATTTTTATGTATATTCCGCAGACAATCGAAAATGTTTTGGATAAACCTTTGGTAATGAAGTATATATATATATGTTTTAACAAGAAATGTTTCATCTATTATTTATATGATATTAGCTGAATGTTTTAAATTTATACAGATTATAAATGTGATTTGATTGCTTAAAATGGGTTGTGACATTCTTGTATCCTCTATACGTATATTACATATGTTTGGAGTATGTAGTGTACGTATATTGGGTATAAGGGTGTTACATTTATTTTGGTATCAAAGCCTAGGTTTGAGGTTCTTAACCTAGGTGGGTTGTAAGAAAAAGAAGATTGAGATTTTAAAATATGGTTTTTATATAAGATACATGCATTGGCACTAGCAGTTTCTGATCTCTGATGTAGCAATTTCTGCTGTATTTGCAGATATAGATAGTTATGGCATCTCAGACATATCAGTCTGCTGAAGGTAGTGCAGAGAGTGTAGCTCCTGTTGAGGGTAGAGATGGAGCTAGAGTTGAGATTGCTGGAAAGGCACCTGCTCCTGTGCTAGAGAGACCAGTAGTTGATGAGATTCGCCGGCCTGGGTACGGCATATGGTGGAGTTATTGAGGCAGGCTCCAGTTTATTAGCCGCCATCGCAGCTACAGCCACAAGTACTGTCGAGGCAATATGATAAGTTGAGGAAGTATAGAGCTGAGGACTTTATTGGTACTACAAACCGTGCTGTAGCTGAGTAGTGGCTAGATAGAGTCTAGAGAGTGTTCATCCAGCTTCAGGCTACTCCAGAAGAAAAGTTTGATTATTCTAGATCTCTTTTGCAGAGGGATGCGTATGATTGGTGGAACACGGTTTCACATGCCCTGGATGATCCACCAATCTTGACCTATGATGATTTCCTATGAGAGTTTGAGCAGAAGTATTCTCTAAGGGAGTATAAAGATGCAAAGAAGATAAAGTTTTTGAGTTTGAAGTAGGATACCAGGACTGTGTCAGAGTATGAGATAGACTTTACCCGGTTGAGTCAGTATGCTATCGGGATTATTTCTGATGAGATTAACCGGTGTAGAAGGTTTGAGGAGGGTTTGAGACCCTCTATTATGTGCATTATTACAGGCTCCCGGTATCAGAATTTTTCTCAGTTGGTTGCAGCAGCCAGAAGTGTTGAGAGAGCACAGGGTCTGGCAGCAGCTGCTAAAGATGAGGAGACTAGAGTTAAGAGCCCCAAAGTGAGGCAAGGTCTTCATCAATGAAGAGAGGCCGAGAGGGATATTTTTCGAGGTTCAATAGGAGCCAGAGGCAGTTTGGTAGGTCAGTACAGCAACAGAGGCAGAGATCGAGACCTATAGTTTCTGTGGCTAGTGCACCAACCTCAATGGCTCAGAGGTCTGTTCCACCCACTTGTGTTCATTGTGGTAAAGCACACAGTGGTGTCTATTAATGGAGAGGTACTTTAGCAGTGTGCTATAGATGTGGGTCACCAGATCATTTCGTCAGAGATTACTCAGAGCAACCAGAGGATAGACAAATAGATACCGCAGCTTCTCGACCCAATATTAGAGGGGGTCGTGGTGGCAGAGGTGCTAGCAGATGAGGTCAAATATGGTCTGGTCAGAGAAGAGGTTCTACCACAGGCAATGGACCAGATGAGGTAGGACCATCACAGTGGGTTTATGTGATGCAAAGACAGCCGGATACTTCAGCTGTTATTGCTGGTACATTTTCTTTATTTGGTACCTCAGTTCTTGCTTTTATAGACCCTAGATCAACTCATTCATACCTTAGTGCATCCATCTTGCCTGTGACTGATTTGCATTCAGAGTCCTTAAGATTTGATATTTTGGTGACAAATCCTTTAGGGCATAGTGTTGTAGTGAGCAAGGTGCATCGTAATAGTCTGGTTGTGGTTCAAGATGAGGAGTTCCTTGGTGACTTGATTGAGATGCCTTTCAAGAAGTATGATTTAATTTTAGGCATAGATTGGTTATTTAAGCATGGGGCTATAGTAGATTATCAGCAAAAGTGTGTTACTCTGAGAACCCATGATGGTAGGAATGTGATGGTATCTGGTGAGCAGAGACATCTTTCATCCATGTTGGTTTTAGCTGTTACAGCTAGGAGGATGATTCAGAAAGGATGTGAGGTTTATCTTGCTCATGTTGTATATACCAGAGTAGTGGGTTTCCAGCTTGACAGTATACCCACAGTTGCTGAGTTTCCAAATATTTTTTCTGAGGAGTTGCCAGGGTTGCCTGACGCGGACCCTTAGCAACGATGGCAGCAAACCCAACGTATAACAATGGTAGAGAACTCCTTGAAACTTGATAATCACCTCCTAAGGAACCCAACGCCTATAAAGAGACGCAAACTCACTATGATTGAAGGATTTAGTTGGTAAGAAGAAGGAAAATGCCACAACTCTTGTTGATAAGTAAACCTAATTCTTGATGCAAAGAAAGAATTAAAGAATCCACTCTAATCTCTCTCACACGAAAATTCACAAGAAGAACTTGTAGAAGAATTTGAAAATTTTTATTAATTGTTGTATATGAAATTCGGCCTAATAGTGCCCTTAAATAAGGGTTACAAAATTCCTAATTGCATATGGAAAATTAAGACTAAAACATTCATAATTGCATAAGGAAAACATTAAGTATGGAAACAAAATCCTAATCCACTAAGGAAAATATAAAGTATGGAAACAACCAAACTAATCCCTTCAACATAAGAAACGCCCCACACTATTTGGGCTGTCCATGGGCCTTAAATTACTTTCCAAGGCTTTATATGAACCCCCATGGACCTTTCTTGCATGTTGGACCTTTCTTTAGCTAGCCTTTAGCTTCCACACTAAGCATCATAATCAACTTTGGTGTGCCTTCTTCAAGCTCTATCTCCATCTTCTTGAATGATAATTCTTGAAGCTCTTTGGAAATCTCTTCTTGAATATGCAAAGCCATACTAGCTTGATATCTCTTTGCCTTGCTCCTAGTGATTGGTCCACTTGCTAGCTTCAAGGGATCCTTTCTTGCATCATTCTCCCCCTCTTCAAAAAGATTTGTCCTCAAATCTGCATCATCAAAAGGAGAAAGATCACTTACATTGAAAGTAGTACTAACAATATACGTACCTGGTAAGTCGATCTTGTAGGCATTGTCATTAATCTTCTCCAGCACTTGGAATGGGCCATCTCCCCTTGCTTGCAACTTTTTCTTCCTTTGGTTAGTAAACCTCTCTTTTTGAAAATGCACCCAAACCCAATCTCCTACTTGAAACTTCATCTCACGTCTCCCTCTATTTGCAGAATCAGCATATCTCTTGTTCCTTTTCTCAATATTCGCCCTTACTTTCTCATGCATCTCTTTCACCAATTTAGCTTTCTTCTCACCATCTTGCTTGTATTTGATCACATAAGGAAACTTCTCAATCTTCATAACACATTTTGCATGTCTTTTATTCAACTTGCCTTGCCCTCTCAAATGCTTCAATGATTCATGGTCTGAATGGATCACGAATTCCTTGGGCAGCAAATAATGGTCCCATACTTCCAATGCTCTCACCAAAGCATATAGCTCCTTGTCATAAGTTGAATAATTCAGCTTTGCTCCATTAAGCTTTTCACTAAAGTATGCAATGGGCTTCTTCTCTTGCATCAAAACAGCTCCAATACCTACACCAGAAGCATCACATTCAATTTCAAAAGTAGAATCAAAGTTAGGTAAAGCTAAAACGGGTGTAGTAGAAAGCTTCTCTTTCAAAGCATCAAATGCTTCTTGTTGCTCCTTGCCCCAAACGAACCCCACTTCTTTCTTGATTATACTAGTCAAGGGGGCTGCCAATGTAGAGAAATTAGGGACAAATCTCCTATAGAAGCTTGCCAATCCGTGAAAACTCCTCACTTCTGTCACACTTGAAGGATTCGGCCACTCTTGGATAGCTTTCACCTTCTCTTGATCAACTTCAATTCCCTGCATACTTACAACAAAACCAAGAAAAACAACCCTATCTAGACAAAAAGAACACTTCTTAAGCTTAGCATAAAGGTTTTGCTCCCTAAGGATTTCAAGCACTTTCCTAACATGTTTAACATGTTCTTCCTCAGTTTTGCTATAAATCAGAATATCATCAAAGTAAACTACCACAAACTTACCTAAATAAGCTCTCAAAAAATGGTTCATTAATCTCATGAAAGTACTAGGTGCATTAGATAAACCAAAAGGCATAACTAACCATTCATACAAACCATATTTCATTTTGAAGGCAGTCTTCCATTCATCTCCAGGCTTCATGCGAATTTGATGATAACCACTCATAAGATCAATCTTTGTGAAATATTTCACCCCATGCAATTCGTCCAACATGTCATCAAGTCTAGGAATGGGATGTCTATACTTCACAGTAATCTTGTTCACAGCCCTACAATCAACACACATCCTCCAAGAACCATCTTTCTTGGGTACTAATAAGACTGGAATGGCACAAGGACTAAGGCTCTCGCGAACCAAGCCTTTCTCTAAAAGCTCTTCAACTTGTCTTTGCATCTCTTTTGTCTCTATAGGATTGCTCCTATATGCTGGCCGGGTTGGAATTGTAGAATCGGGTATGAAGTCAATTTGATGTTCAATCCCTCTTAATGGTGGCAAACCACTAGGAAGGTCTTCAGGAAACACATCCTCAAAATCCTGTAACAAAGACACAAAACTAGAAGGTAAAGAATCAAGAGATTCTTCACTTTCAGCAAGTAACGATTCTTTATACATAATAATGAGTACAGGCTGCCCTACATCTATCTCTCTTGCTCTTGCATAAAAAGTATGTTTTGCTTTTTCTCCTTGCTTATTTTCTCTCACCAATGGGCCATTTATTTGTTTGCTTACTTTCTTTTGACTCTCGGCCTCTTTTCCCTTTCTGCACTCACTTACTTTATTATTTTCTCTCTCCCTATCCTTAGAATTACCCTTGGGTGTTGAAGAAAAATCATTGGCCAAATTTGAACCCCCTTGGTTCATGCTGGCCGAAACTTCTTTCTCCCTCTCTAGCATCCTCTTCTGATCTTCATACACCTCTTGAGGTGATAATGGTGCTAGAACAAGCTTCTTTCCTTCATAAGTAAAGGTATACTTATTAGAAAAGCCATCATGTTGTGCCCTTCTATCATGCTGCCATGGTCTTCCTAATAGCAAATGTCCAGCTTGCATTGGCACTACATCAAACAAAACCTCATCTTTATACCACCCAATGGAGAATGGTACCTTGACTTGCTTCAACACTTTTACTTCCCCAGCGTCATTGAACCATTGCAATTTGTAAGGATTGGGATGTTTAAAACAAGCTACCCAATTTATCCACCATTGTAGTACTAGCAGTATTGGTACAACTTCCACCATCAATGATAAGTGTACAAACCTTACCATTCACCAAACACCTAGAGTGGAAAAGATTCTCCCTTTGATCCAAGCCTTCTTCCTTGACTTGAATATTCAAGGCTCTTCTAGTAACAAGCATCTCTCCATGTTCAGCATTCAAGACTTGATTCTCCCAAGCCTCTTCATCATATTCGGCCCTATCACCACATTCGGCCTCCTCTTCTTCTTTATGTTCAGATTCTGATTCAATTTCCCCTTCATGGGTTGCAATCATCACCCTCTTATTCGGACATTAGAAGCAATGTGTCCACTTCCCAAACACTTGTAGCATTTAATTTCCCTACTTGGAGTAGGTCTAGAAGGTGTTTCCTTGGCTGTTTTTGCATCCCCATCATTCGGCTTCTTGAAATTAGGATTGTAGGAAGAATTCTTTTGGAAAGAACCCTTGTAATCCCCTTTGTAGGAACCTCCACTCGAACTTGAACCCTTGAAGTTTGAAAATTTTTCACTAGCTTTAGAGTAGCCAGTTTTCGAAATAGCTTTATTCTTCAATCTTCTCTTTATCTTCATGGCCTTTTGAACTAACTCTTCCATTGTGTTGAATTCATACATCTCCAATTCATTGGCTATGTTCAAATTCAATCCCCCAAGAAATCGTGACATCTTCTTGTCTTCATCTTCATCAATATTTGCCCTAGCCATGATCATCTCCATCTCTTTGTGGTACTCTTCCACACTTCTTCCACCTTGAACTAGTCTTGCTAGTAGATTGTACAAATCCCGAATGTAGTGAGATGGTACAAATCGGCTCCTCATTAGTTCTTTCAAGGTTGACCATTCAGGAATAGGCCTCATACCTTTCCCTCTTTTATTAGCTTTCAATTGATCCCACCAAAAGGTAGCATACCCTTTGAACTCTACGGCTGCCAAAACTGATTTCTTCTCTTCGGTGTAGTTATGGCATTCGAAAATCTGCTCAACTTTCCTCTCCCATTCTATGAACTCTTCTGCATTGTTCTTCCCTTCAAAGGAAGGAATCTTCATCTTGATGGAAGTAAGGTCACCATCAGTGGTAGGTTGATTTCCACCTTCATCTTCATCTTCTACCCTTTCAGCTGCTTCTAGGGCTTCAAGATTTCCTTGCCCTTCTCTCCTAAGCACTCTTCTAGCTCGCATTATGGGATTTGGATGTGCGGTTGGCTGCCCTTGTTGCACTTGCTGAATTTGTTGTGCTTGTCATGCTGCATTCTCTTGCAATCTAGTATCCATCATCTCCATTCGACCAAGCATTACTGCCAAAGTTTCATTAAGCCTAGCCAAGCTTTCGGCCATAGCTCCTTCTTTGCTAGTCTCTTCTCCTTTTCCAGCCATGTTAACAAACAAACAAACTCAAAGAAACAAGATTAGTAATAATCGAAATTCACTCAAGTGTTTAGAATTACCTCACTTTTCTTGTCTTCCTTGATTGCACTTCAGAACCAAGCTCACCAACCAACAATTGTCAAGTCGTTCAAGAAACTAGAACCTAAATCCTAGAACTAGATAGAAAACAAGACAGGTATCCAGAGGCAATGCAAGGTAATTTGCACTACACGATATAAAACCAAGTATCGACACAAGCAAATGATACTTAGCAATGTAATGGAATTAAAAGCTAGATAAAGAAATCAGAAACAATGAAGACAATAAACAAGACAAATTTGGATATAATGAATCAAAAACAACCCACACTTGGCAAGCTGCTTTATGGACCTAATCAATTCTACCCAAAACGCTAGCTTCTAGACTCTAATTCCCACCTATAACACTCAAATAACATGAATATTAAGGTATGATTTTTGAATTCCAAAAGCCCCTCAAAAGGTGAAATTTTTTGCCCAAAAATTTTATTACTTCTCACCCACCTAGATATGATCCTTAGCACCCAAATAGCAAGAATATCAAACAATTTTTGTTGAGGTGGTTTTGTACTCTTTTTTTTTTTTTTTGCTTCCTCTCACTATCCCCTTGATTCGGGACTTAATTTACTCCTAAGGACTTTTCGAAATCTGGACTTAATTCGCAACCCCAGATTCACTCAAGACCAAATCGAAATCAAACTTGAACACAAACTCTAGCTTTTGCTTTCTTTCAATAACCTTAATTCTTGGTTTCAAAATTCTCCAAGAATTCTTTCCTAGGTTTCGTTTTCACCCTAAGAATACCCTCCTTTAATTCGGCCTTGATCAGAATTGATATATGACTTTTTTCGAAAATTAAAGACTAGACTCTCTAAGAACCCTAAAACGCAGAAATTTAAAAGACCTAAATTAACAAACCCTAGAAAGACAAAGTAGATAAAAATTACCTTGTAGCAAGGCTCTGATACCAAATGACGCGGACCCTTAGCAACGATGGCAGCAAACCCAACGTATAACAATGGTAGAGAACTCCTTGAAACTTGATAATCACCTCCTAAGGAACCCAACGCCTATAAAGAGACGCGAACTCACTATGATTGAAGGATTTAGTTGGTAAGAAGAAGGAAAACGCTACAACTCTTGTTGATAAGTAAACCTAATTCTTGATGCAAAGAAAGAATTAAAGAATCCACTCTAATCTCTCTCACACGAAAATTCACAAGAAGAACTTGTAGAAGAATTCAAAAAATTTTATTAATTGTTGTATATGAAATTCGGCCTAATAGTGCCCTTAAATAAGGGTTACAAAATTCCTAATTGCATATGGAAAATTAAGACTAAAACATTCCTAATTGCATAAGGAAAACATTCCTAATTGCATAAGGAAAATATTCCTAATTGCATAAGGAAAACATTTCTAATTGCATAAGGAAAACATTCCTAATTGCATAAGGAAAATATTAAGTATGGAAACAAAATCCTAATCCACTAAGGAAAATATAAAGTATGGAAACAACCAAACTAATCCCTTCAACATAAGAAATGCCCCACACTATTTGGGCTGTCCATGGGCCTTAAATTACTTCCCAAGGCTTTATATGAACCCCCATGGACCTTTCTTGCATGTTGGACCTTTCTTTAGCTAGTCTTTAGCTTCCACACTAAGCATCATTGCCCCCTGAGAGAGAGGTTGAGTTTGGTATCTATTTGTTGCCAGGTACCACTCCTATCTCTATTACTCCTTACCGTATAGCACCTGCTGAGTTGAGAGAGTTGAAGGTGCAATTGCAGGAATTGTTGAATAAAGGGTTCGTCCGCCCTAGTGTGTCCCCGTGAGGAGCGCTTGTGTTGTTTGTGAAGAAGAAGGATGGTACCTTAAGATTGTGCATTGATTATCGGCAGTTGAATAAAGTGACCATCAAGAACAAGTATCCATTGCCTAGGATTGATGATCTCTTTGATTAGTTGAAAGGAGCAGCAGTATTCTCTGAGATTGATTTGAGATCAGGGTACCATCAGTTGAGAGTCAGAGATAAAGATGTACCTAAGACAGCTTTCCGTACGAGGTATGGGCATTATGAGTTTTTGGTAATGCCTTTTGGTTTGACGAATGCACCAGCAGCTTTTATGGATTTGATGAACAGGGTGTTCGGACCCTATCTAGATCAATTTGTGGTGGTTTTTATTGATGATATTTTGGTGTATTCTCGTAATGAGAAGGATCATGACAAGCATTTGCATATTGTATTGCAGACTCTAAGAGAGAAACAATTGTATGCCAAGTTGTCTAAATGTGAGTTTTGTCTTGATCAAGTGACTTTTCTCAGTCATGTGGTTTCAGCACAAGGTATTAGAGTTGATCCGAGTAAAGTTGAGGCTATTTTGAATTGGAGTCCACCGAAGACTGTGACAGAGGTTAGAAGTTTTTTGGGTTTGGCAGGCTATTATCGATGGTTTGTGAAAGGTTTTCTATGATAGCTACTCCACTCACCAGATTACTTCAGAAGGGAATTAGATTCGTGTGGACAGATAGGTGTCAGGTGAGCTTTGAGCAGCTGAAAGAGATGTTGACCCATGCTCCTGTCCTAACTCTGCCTGTGGAAGGTAAACCATATGTTATATACAGTGATGCTTTACATAGTGGTTTAAGTTGTGTTTTGATGCAGGAGGGTAGAGTCATTACTTATGCCTCTCAACAGTTGAAGCCGCATGAGCTAAATTACTCGACGCATAATTTGGAGTTAGCAGCTATAGTTTTTGCTTTGAAATACCTGGGTGTTCAGAGAGAGTTGAATCTTCGGCAGAGATGATGGTTAGAGTTGATTAAAGACTATGACTATTTAATTGATTATCATCCTGGTAAGGCAAATGTAGTTGTTGATGCCTTGAGTCGGAAGTATTTGGCAGGTTTGACTACTTATTCGCTCTTGTTACTTATTGAGTTGAGAGCCTTGCATGCCAGATTTGAGTATTGTGATGATGGTGCATTGATGGCTCAGTTGCAATTGAGGCCGGTGTTATTGGATCAGATTAGAGAGACTCAATTGTCAGATGAGAAAATTCAGAAAGCTGTATTGGATTGCCAAAAGGGGGAGAGTCGAGACTTTCATGTGAGAAGTGATGGCAGTTTGTGGTACAGGGATAGGTTGTATGTTCCCGATGATGCAAGACTAAAAAAGGTAATTTTAGAGGAAGCACATCAGTCAGCTTATGTTATGCACCTTGGGAGTACTAAGATGTATCAGGATTTGAAATAATATTATTGGTGGTCAGGTATGAAGAGGGACACGGCAGAGTTTGTATCCAGATGTCTCACTTATCAGAGAGTGAAGGCTGAGCACCAAGTTCCTTCGGGATTACTTCAGCCATTATCAGTGCCGGAGTGGAAATGGGAGCGAGTGACAATGGACTTCGTGACTGGATTGTCGTTGACTCAGAAGAAGCATGATGCCATTTGGGTGATTGTTGATCGGATGACGAAGACAGCTCATTTTCTTCCAGTTCGGATGAATTATTCTTTTGAGAAGTTGGCTAAGCTGTATGTTAAGGAAATAGTGAGGTTGCATGGAGTTCCAATTTCTTTGGTGTCGGATCGAGATCCCCAGTTTGCTTCGAAGTTTTGAAAGATTTTGCATGATGCTTTGGGTTCCCGGTTACATTTTAGCACTGCTTTCCATCCTCAAACAGATGGGCATTCAGAGAGAGTGATACAGATTTTAGAGGACATGTTGAGAAGTTGTATTATCATTTCTCTAGGAGCTGGTACAAATTCTTGCCACTGATTGAGTTTGCTTATAACAACAGTCATCAGTCCAGTATTAGAGTGGGAACTTATGAGGCATTGTATGGTAGAAGATGCAGGACACCTCTATGTTGGGATGAGATTGGAGAAGGTAAGTTGATTGGTCCCGATTTGAATAAGGAAACAGAAGAGAAAGTGAAGATAATTCGGGATTGTTTAAAAGCAGCTTTAGACCGACAAAAATCATATTCAGATTTGAAAAGAAGAGACATAGAGTTCGGTGTAGGAGATAAAGTATTTTTGAAAGTGTCTCCTTGGAAGAGAATTTTGATATTTGGCCGCAAAGGGAAGTTGAGTCCACGTTTTATAGGACCTTATGAATTGGAGACAGTTGGACCAGTGGCCTATAGATTAGCTTTGCCGCCTGAATTGGATCAAATTCACAATGTCTTCCATGTCTCTATGCTTCGGAGGTACATGTCAGACCCATCTCATATTTTATCGGTGGAATCTATTGAGGCGAGTCCAGATCTGACTTATGAGGAAGAATCAGTGGCTATTTTGGCACGTAAAGTGAAGGAGTTGAGAAATAAGAAGTTACCACTTGTGAAAGTTCTTTGGAAGAACTACGCTACTAAAGAGGTGACATGGGAGAGTGAGCAGATGATGCGGAATCAATATCCTCAGTTGTTCCAGACTTGAGAGCATATAATTTCGAGGACGAAATTTATTTGTAGAGGGGGAGAATTATAATATCCCTAAATTTTAAAATAAATATTAATTTTGAAAATTAAGTAATGATTTAAAAGTGTATATTTGATTAAGTGAGAAAGGAGAAGGGAGATGTGTATATGATTTATATATGTAGATATATACAATATATATAAGTCAGTATCTAAATTAGGTAAAATGATATTTAATTATTTAAAATAAGATATTAATATTAATGGATAGTGGAAGAGGATTTTTGAGATTTATTATTATTATAATAATATATTGCTTGATAGAGATTGAAAGAGGGGATTGTGTGGTTTTAAAGAGAATTTTGAGATTAGTGGAGTTGTTGACCATTACTATCTTTATCTTCTTCTTCTTCCTTCTCCATGGTAGCCAGCCATCATCTCCATCAAAGGGAAAGAGATTTTGCTTCTTGATAACTCAAATAATTAAAGGATTTCAAGTGTTCAAGTTGGAATTTTAAGAATTTTCTCCATATTTGGTAAGTTTCCAACTTGTTTTTTTAGTTTCCTTTGAAAGTTTGTATGTGTGAATTGGATGTTTGATGTAGTTGGTGTTAATGGTTGATTTTGGGTATATTTGAAGTTATTTTGTCTAGTTAACTATGAATTTGGGGTTGGATTGAAGAAAGATTAAGTTTGGTGAAGAGAATTAGAGTTTTGGGTTGTATAACTTTTGGGTTGAGAAGTCATGATTGTGATTGAGGATTTTTGCTTTTAATTGAGTTTTGTTGATGTTTATACAAGTATCATGTGGTATAATGATGGTTTTGGCTGAGTTTGTATGAGTTGAAAAGGTTTATGAAAGATAATAGTTGGTTGTGGCATTTTTGTGTCGATATCAGGTTTTTGGCCTGAGATGCCCTGTGACACTGCCATGTCTTTGGGCATGTCGATGGTTCTGTTTTTAGTATTGGTGACATGACCGGTGACACTCCTATATCACTGAGTGTGTCATAGCTACTGTGATGTTGTAGGATTGACACGAGTAGTGACACTCTCATGTCACTGTGCGTGTCATAGCTACTGTATTGGAGGAGTATTGACACGAGTAGTGACATGCCCATGTCACTGTACGTGTCATAGCTAATGTGTTGTTTGAGTATTTGCACATATAGTGACACGCCCATGTTACTGAGCGTGTCAAAGCTTTTGTGTTGTGGGTTTAGGGCACGGTCAAGGATACGACCGTATTGTTGAGCGTGTCATGTGTAGAGTTTGCCCTAGATGGTTCTTTTCCTTATTTTTCCTCTATGTATCACTTAGTGATTATTTATAATCACATTTGGTTTAGGTTTGGAAGAGATTTGAGCTACCATAATCCAAGTGTTGAGGGATATCTTGGAAGAGGAAATTGGAATTGGTGTTTGTTGCTTTTAGAGGTAAGTACAAACTTTGAATAAGTATTTACATTTACATGACATTGGGACTTAATGTAACACCCCCATATCCAATGCACACACACTACAACACCCACAATGTAGCATAAGTGCACCGAACATAGGGATGCTACGATTTTCTTAACATTCAAAACATTTTAAACTTGATACCATAATCTTTATCACTATACATTATAGTAAATAAGTGATCAATTTGTAATACAAAACAAAATAGAGACATTTATTTAAAACGCAGCGGAATTTATAAAATCTTTACATATTTGAAAACACTTAATTCCATATTTACAAATGTGCATATATTTACATTATAAACATTACTTTACAAAATATAAAGAAGTAGTACATGATTGGCAAGTTTCTTCTGATCTTTAAGTTCCCAAAATCAACTCTTCAATGTCTACTCTCACTCGGTCTCGAAGAGCTCTCGGGTTCAACTCTAACAACTCTATTACCTGCGCGATTAAACACTATCGCGCTAAGCCAACGGCTTAGTAAGATAAATCATGCTAATGCTATGCTTTAGTGCAATGCAATGTCAATTCTCAATCCATATTATACATGTAACATCATATACTCAAAGCTAACAACATACCACATTTCAACATCTTTTCATTAACTCATAACATTGTTTAAGACATTCATATAACCTAGACACCTATGGGCCCAACAAGTATTTAATACAATATTCAGAGTTCAGAGTTACTGCTTTGGTTCATAATCACAATAATCACGCCCGTAGGCAATATATATATATATATCTTTATCCATGGATAGTGTAACAGACCCAGTCTCTTGGACCATCAACTCAACACATTTGAGGAGATCCTCAACCCGGCAAGACTCTTACAAATCATATATCTCATATTCACAATTCTCATAGTGTAACAGACCCAGTCTCTTGGAATGTCAACTCAACACATTTGAGGAGATCCTCAACCCGGCAAGACTGTTACAAATCATATATCTCATATTCACAATTCTCATAGTGTAACAGACCCAGTCTCTTGGACCGTCAACTTAACACATTTGAGGAGATCCTCAACCCGGCAAGACTGTTACAAATCATATATCTCATATTCACAATTCTCATAGTGTAACAGACCCAGTCTCTTGGACCGTCAACTCAACACATTTGAGGAGATCCTCAACCCGGCAAGACTGTTACCTTTCATCATTTCTTAGGCATGCCACCCAAATCTAGAACTCTGAAACTGAATAACATATTAAACAAACAAATCATTTATTATATAGTTACCATTTCCATTCTCAAATTCTCATCACATTTAGGCAAACATGCCTTCTTTCTTTCAATTGCATCATCATAGCCAATCACAATGGCTTTACATCATATCACATCTTTGATACAAGATTTCAATGTACATTACTCATGAAACACATTACCATTCACAATACATAACATAACATTGTTCAATCTCAACAATGCAATTAGGGCAAAGAACACTTAATATCATTCATAGATTTAGGATCTTCCACATCCATTTGATTAGATCATTCCATGCTTTAAGTATGTTTAAAGTGTTTAGGATTAGGTTTAGGTACCAAAGTACCTTTGAAGAATCAAAACAATGCAAAATGAACAAAGAAATAAAACCCTAACCAACACAATTGAGGAACACGGGCAGCTCACTTTGAGGGACACGGCCAAGCTTGCGGCCGTGTCTCTCAACACCAAAACTTCCCGAGACAGACACGGGCAGATGACACGGCCGTGTCTCTCAACCAAAGACAGACAGTAGCAAACACCTTCAAGGGACACGGCCAAGCCAGTGGCCGTGTCACCCCAAAACTTGCCCAACACGGCCAAGATCCTTCCAACTTGGCCGTGTCACCCAAATTTCTCAAGTCTTGGCCGTGTCTCTCATTGATTCCAGCCGTGTCACTCAAAAACACAACCCAAATCAAAACCAACACTCTTCCAAATGCATTTTCACACCCTTTTGTACAACAATAACTTCATTCAATTGGTTCTAATCAATGTTATTAACACATACCATACATATTCATCACATTAACCACTTAAACAACACATAAACATTACATTAAAACATTCACCAATACCAAACCCTAAAACCAACTTCCCACTTGATCTTCCACAATCAACCTCCACATATCTAACCATATTCACAACCAAACCAACACCAATTCCATCTTTTAACTTACAATCACTTTAAACACTTATAAACACATATCAAACACACCAAATCATCACATCAACAAATCACAATTTCATTTAGACACAACTTCAAAATTGACAAAAGGGAAACAAGAGAATTCTTACCTTAAATGAAGAAATTCCACAAATCTTCAACTTGGTTCTTCAATTCTCCCTTCAATCTTGATTCTAACATCAAGAACACTTCTCTTTCCCTTTCTCTTCTTCAATCGTCGACACCCAAAATGAGAGGAAAGAAAATAATCAAAAGTCAAACCTTCTTTTCTTCTTTAAATCTCCACCAAGAGATTTTACCCAAATATTTACCAAAATGCCCTTATTCGTATAATTACCTTTTTGTCTCATATATGCCCAATTAAGTAATTATACAAATCTCAAATAAATATCTTCTCTTGCATTGACTCTCCATTTGACTTATGTATATGTTAATTATATCATCATATAAACAACATATAAACTTATCTCTAAACCCTCTTTCTTTCCCACAACACATATACATATACACTTTCCTTTAATTTATTTTCTCTTACAATATAAACAACAACAATAACAACAACAAAATCAAAACTTCTAGGGCATGCATGAGGATATTACACTTAACATATTTGGTTGAAAAATGTGTTAAGTTCCCTACTACATGACTGGTACATGAATAATATGCTATGATTTGTATAATGTCACCAATGTATTATATATAATGTGGACTTGGTGCAAAATATGGTAATGATCCAAATGTATGGATAATGCAAATTATTTTGTGTACATTAAATATGGTATGTAAAGTCATTGATAATGACTATATTGATATAAGTGAAATATTTGAGGCTTTGTTCCTAATGTGATCATGAGAAAATGAGAAAGGATTTGATAATGAAAAGAGATATATGGAAACATGAAACAATGAATTGATATTGGTATAAATGAGAATTAAGAATAAATTGTGTGCCTAGTATGTTATTCAATTTTCAAAGTTCTGGGTTTGGCGGCATGCCTATGAATTGCCTACGGGCTAGACGTTGGGCGTCAATGTGAAAATATTTTTGAGGTGAAATGACCGGGTCGTAAGCCTTAAAAATAAATCCTTAGGCTGGGGTGAAATGACTAGGTTGTAAAGTCAGACCTAATTGGATTAATCCATGGATATATTGCCTACGGAGCTAGACACAAGATGTCATTACAAACCAAAGCAGTAACTCTGAAATTTGAATAGTATATTAGATCCTTTTTGGGCCTATGCTTGTCTTTGCTTTAATGTGAATTATGAATTGTGGAATAATTGAACAATTAATTAAGATATAATGATATAATGCTATGAGATATAATATCCTTATGTGTTGTGCATTAGCATTGCAATTGAATAATATTGTTATCAAAGTTTGTACCACTAAGCTTTTGGCTTAGCGCGATTGTGATTTATCGCGCAGGTGACAGGGTAGATCCGGTTGAGCCGGAGAGTTCAGCTAGACCGAGTCGAGTCTAGGCTTGAGATTGTGAGAATAGTGTTGTTTTAGACATCAAGATCAGAGATAAACTTCCAGCATTTATATATTTCATATTTTTGTACATATTGATTTTGATGTATATAAATATGTATATTCCGCAGAAAATAAAAAATATTTTAGATAAACCTTTGGTAATGAAGTATATATACATGTTCTAACAAGTAATATTTCATCTATTATTTATATGATATTAGCTGAATGTTTTAAAGTTATACAAATTTTATAAATGATGATTTGATTGCTTAAAATGGGTTGTGACATTCTTGTATCATCTATACATATATTACATATGTTAGGAGTATGTAATGTACGTATATTGAGTATAAGGGTGTTACGCCAAAGGTGCTTGACAGCTTCATTTCACATCTCACAGGCGTGGCCATTGGATGCCACGGCCATGGGTTTGGCTTACTGATGTTTATAGCTGCATTTTGCGCTATATGGGTGTGGCATATGGCTTGCATGACCATGTCTCTTGATATTATTGTTGGAAATGTATATGTGATCATAAAATAATAATTTATGATGGAATGTGTTGAATATGTGCGTGATGAGTTGCATTGTGATGTGGTAATAAAATAGTAATGTGAAGTGATCATGAACAATAGTGATCACTAAAAAAGTATAGAGTAAAGTGATGTTATATGTTTGTGGCCTATACAACTACTTGTTCAGTTGTGTTGAGATTGATTGGATATGTATAAGAGGTCCTGAGCAGAGCTAGACCTTGAGGTGCATATATTGATGGACTAGAGTAGAGCTAGGTCTGGACCTGAGCAGTGATAGGTCATGAGATTGAGACTAATGATAGTTCCGAGTAGAGCTGGATCATGAGATTGTATTAACTGGATATGATAATTGTATAGAAGTATTGAGCCCAATAGTGTATTTGTGTATGTGTATGTTATATGTATATGAGTATGTGATGTGATGTGATTTTAGTGAATATATATGCTATTTATATGTATCACTAAGCTTTCAAGCTTAACACTGTTGTGTGAACTGCGTAGATAAGTAGATTGCTGATCTGAGAGTTTGAGGGTTGTGCCACAAGAAGACTGAGAGTGTTCCAAGACCAACTAGAAGGTGATGCATGCATGTATAGTTTTGTTATGTTATATTTTGATTTCCACAACTTGAAGGAGTTTGGATAAGAGATAGCTCCAAGAATCGCCAACGAACACTTCTTCAAAGCTCTAAGGAGCACTCACGAACACTTCTTCTTCCTTTGTTGTTGAGCTAAATTAGATTTGAATGAGTTTTTAAGGTGAAAAAGCTTTTGGAGTTCTAGAAAGATGAAGGTTTTGGCTGTTCTTTAATGATTAATAAGTGTATTTTGGTAAAAAATTATTGGAAAGGATCCTTCAAAAGTTCGTTAAAAGAGATATTTATAGGTTAAAGTTACTTTAGAAAGCTTTCTGATCAAATAAGGGTGTGTGTTAAGGAAACAAATAGGGCAGAATCAAAATAGAAAAGGAAAGAATCCATAAAATCTTCAAACCTTGATCCGCTGCTTATTTTGTCTTGAAACATTCGCATGGAAGTCTAAACTATCCGTGTGGATGTTATGCACTGGCAGGTAGAGCCTTGAACAAAAATCTGCGGACCTTCAGAACATTCGCGTGGATAGTTGGCTAGGGTTTGTCCACTTTCCTTACTTCTAAGACATCATTTGACACTTTAAACCAATCTTTTGAGATTTTTGAGTGGTGTTCACTACCTTTGGGTTGATTTTCAATCCATCCACTGATGCGAACCCAAGTAGTGACTTGAGACCCAACACCGAATATACATGGAAGCGACTTCTTAGAAGCCAAATCAGATTATTTATCCAAGACCTTGACCCAAACCTAAGGATATAAGAGAGAATCTTAGTATTAACACACTTACGCGATCAAACTCTATTTATGAAAGTTGATTCAAACAAGAGATAAAACTCTCATAAAACAAGAACAAAGTTCTTAATCTTTAATTGATCAAAATTTAGTCCCCCTATATTATAGAAAAGAATACCTTATATAGGCTATAAAGAAAACCTAACCCTAAAATGAAACGAAGAGTATTTAGGAAGTAATGTTCGCAGTGGGATGCACGACCGCAAGGTGATGCGTGACTGTACAACTTGAACGCTCAACTAGAGAAAAAATGATTGAAGATACAGTAAAGTGCGACTGCGAACTTGGGCGCGAGATCAGAAGTGAGACCATACGATGAATAGTGCAACCGCTAAATCCATTAAGATTTCACAAAGTTGAACCATGCCTTGATCTACATGCTGAATTCCAAGTTAGTAGTTGAAATCTTCTTTGCACTCTTCCGTGGTAGTTAAATCTGTCCATAGGCCTTGAATCACAATCAATAAAGCTTCCTTGAATTTCTTCAAGTGACCTCTTATGAGAGGTCTACTAGGTAAGTGGAGTGAATCCATGGACTTGAGTGTGGTCGGCACTTTAATTATATCATCCATCTTACTCTACTGTTTTATGATTTTAAACAAGGAAACAAACCAAATTAGAAGAATCAATAGGTCTTATAATCAAGTTTTATCCTTGCTCAAATCATTTGGTTGAGATTAGGTGTTAATAGTGGGCAACGACGATTGATAATATTGTGTTAGGTATCGATGGTAATGAAGTGGTTTATTATTTTATTTTAGTTTTATTTTTATGCAATATTTTTAAAAATATATATTTTTAATTATTTGAAAGTACATTTTTATTATTTAAAATATAAAGTGTATTCTAATTATTTTAAAATATATTTTTTTATTTTTTATAAACCAATAGATCTAAGACACATGTAAAAACAATAGACCCATGGTGCCATGTTAATTCCATGGAGACAAAAGTTAATGGTGTAATTTTCAGCCGCGACGATAAGGATGTATTTGGTCTGTTTTCAATTAAAAAACACTGTTTTGACAAATTTAAAAAAAAAGGTGTTGATTAGAAAAAAAAAAGGTTTTTAAGTGATATTTTCACAATAATTTAGGGGTGTAACTGACTTTGGCCTAGTAAATACCATTGGCGCATGACACACCACGTATACCTTTAGGATTAAAACCCCAGTCCACGTATACCATTGCTTTGGAAGTCTCGAGTCATAGGGTTCCATTTCTACGCACTCTCTCCTTCACAAAGAAGGGTCAGATCCACTCGTTCCTCTCCGGGTAAACCCTAATTTCTTAACTTCCATCTCTTTTCTTAACTCTGATTAATTCATAAATTAATTTATCGCTTTGCATATTTTAGTTTTTAGATGCTATTTAATATTTTTTCTTATTTATTTGATTGTTGTGAGAAATAAGTCTAAATATTAGCGTTGAATTGTATGATCTCCAAGGGTATCTAATTCCTTCTTTTGTTTTGTTTTGTTTTGTTTTTTTTATTTTATTTTTTCAAAAAATTGTTTTTAGAAGTTAAAATGATGATTATAATACAGTGGCCATTTATTCCTTCTTTGTTATAATTAGGATTTTCTCTTTTGTTTTTTTTTTCTAGAGCAAGCTATATATATATATATATATATTTCTTCAGATGGTTTATTTATAGTTTTGAAGTTGACTTACAGTGGACAAGTAATTCATTTTTTATTTCAGTTTGATGGCTTTTTGTTTAAATTGATTGCCAGAGAAAATAGCAGAAAGTAAGAATCCTAATTGGAAATTCATAATCCTGGACCTCTTTGCATCAGGAATAACTATATATTAGGCTGATCAACATTTCTTGTTGACAGTACCACTATCAACATTTCTTGTTGACAGTACCACTATAGGTCCAATCCTACCTACCACAACATGTTATTATGTATAATTTTGTTAAACAATGAGAACTTGCTTTCATTCTGTTTATAATTTGGTTTTTGTTTATGGAATATAGATTCTGTGTGGCTTTAAATTGAAAAAAAAAATCTTAAAAACAATTTAATTGGTAGAAGCTATTTAACTTTGTTCTGTTATGCATGTCTATTTAGAATTCAAATAGAAATATTACTTATGTTTATTCTGTTCTTAAGACATTCTTTGTAGTATGGTTGACACTATCTTTTCCATCAGAAATAAAGTAAAAGGCATTTTAGCACCAAAAGATTGGAAAAATATATATTTTCATAGTTAGAGGAACCATTTTCTGAAATTTTGCTGAGGATTGGTTGTTTCAGAAAAGTTGTTTTTTCTGCTGTTTAAAGAAAAGGCGGATCCACTGGCCACCAAGTGCAATATGAATACATTTTTTTCAAGAGTAAAGATTCCTTTCTGTCCTTCTTTCCCTATATCTCTACCTGCTTATGAGCCCATAGTTCTTATTTGATTAATGAGGTTAAGTATCATGTGGTCATAATTTGTATAAGCAAAGTCTATATACCTGCAATCACGCATTTGATTTGTGTCTGTACCTCTGTCATAACTCTTGGAAAACTATATTTGATGAATTATTTGAGAGCTTGTTGAGTTCTTATCTGGTTCGCTATTTTTTAGATGCATGTCTCTTTTGCTGGTTTTTACTTGTGAATCAATTGACAGTCAACCGGAATTTTTTTATTTTTTATGTTGGTGGTCAAATTAGTATTTAATCCACTAGGTTTCCTCCTATTTATTACTTCATCCCTTCCACTTTGAAAAATTAATTAAAACATTCCTTTTGTTTTGATCCATTTACTACTTTTCATTGTGGAAAAAAATGAGAGCATTTATTACCATTGAATACAGGCCAAAATACTCCTTATCAAAAAAGGGGGAAAAAAAAGAGCAACCAAAGGAACCTCAAACACCCGCAGAACAAATCCAAAATCTATTGAAAATGAGAGAAGTAACCATATCAATTTGCAAAGAAGTTATATTTATAGCAGCATAGAACTGCTCAAAGTGATTGGAAAATGCAACATTAGGTGGCTGTTTTGTTGTGGAAAATATTTTTCTTTTTCATTTTCTATTTTTTTCTATTTTTTTATTTTTAAAATTTTCATTTTCTATCTAATTTTCAAATGGAAAATCGAAAATATGAAAAACATGTTTACCTAATTTTGTTTTTCAATTTCTATTTTTCATTTTTTATATAATATTTAAATAAATTTCTTTAAATTCTTTCATTTAAAATACAATTACATCAATAATTTCATAATCTAAATATTTATATATTTTTTAATTTAAAAATAAAATCATAATTAAATAAAAAAGCAATTTGAATCTAAGTAGGAAATAAATGTTGCTGCTTTTTAGGATTTTGTATTTTCCATGTCGAAAACAATAAAAAACAGTTTTCTAAAACTCAATTATTGGTTAATAAGATAGAAAATTATTTTCTGATGTTTCAAATGGAAAATATTTCTATTTTTGTCTAAACCAATATTTGTTTTCCATAACTAAACAGCTGCTAAGTTTTTCTTTTTATTCTCTTTTCTATATCTTCCTCCCATTTTTTGGAGTTTCTTTTTGATGGCTTACAAATGAGGTGTTGCAAAAACATCAAATCTTTTTCTCTCTGGATTTTATTTTATTTTCATAACAAGCATTGATGTTATTGACTATTTTAGAATTTAAAGAGCTTTTACCTAATGATTTACAATGTAATTGTCTATCCTTAAATAAAGCCACCCCAACTTTGGACTATTTAAACCATAGTCTGTGTATGTCTTAGGTCGTGTTATGGGTGCGATATGTTATATGCCACTTACCTTAATGAAACTTAGTTGGTACATCAATTTCGATCATGATATGTAAGCTGCTTGTATCTGGGTTGCTGAACTTTTAATTTTGTAAAAATTTACACTTAGAATAATTTATTTGTACATAGAACGACAAAAGATAAACAGAAACTTATAAAACATATCTGATATCAAGAGAGAACAAGTTAAGACTGTATAAAATTTTGAGCCTTGTTTTGTTTTGCTGAAATTACAGTGGCTCACTCTTATTAAATTTCATCATTAATTCCCTCAAAGTGACCATCTAAAGAAAACTCCCATTTCATGCTTTCTATTTGGATTTATATTCTCTTTCTTGTCCATGAATTTTGCTTTAGGGTTATGTATGAAGCTTTCTTATTGATTAAAATGCAATTGATAGAGTTCAATAAAATATGATTTTTAGTTTATATTACTTACTGAATTCTTCTATAATAATTTGATTAGGTCTAGCTACTCAAAATTATTTATTCACGAAATTTGACTTATTATTTTAATAATCTTTTCAAATAAAATTTAATTTTTCAAATGACTTAGTTTTTTATATGCTATATATTTTAAAATTCATTTCCTAATCAATTTATTGATATCTAATCTATATCTAAGAATTCATTATTTTTGTAATGGAACTTGAGTCAAACTTAGAAGTGTATTATGTTAATGGAATAACATTTTACAGATAGTTTTTTTTTTTCTTTTATCATGTTTGCAGCTGTTGTTTACACATCCAACAAAAAAAAGTCTTCTTTTTCTTCTTTGTTGTGGCCTCCTCTTCTTTTTTCTCTTGATTGGTACAAGCAGGGACAGTTTTTCCTCATCAAAATTCATAACTTCTTTATCTTTCTTTTTCATCATATCAAATTAGAATAACACCGTAAAACAGCCTTTTCTCATCAAATTTTCATCTATTTTCTTTCCTTTTCTGCCATGGGAGGGTAATGAAATCAGAACCCACTTTTGATTTACCAGAATATTTATTAGTGCATCCTGGATTGCAAAGTACCTCCAACGGGAATGTGCATCCCATATCATGGTAAGGTTACCATGGTAACATAACAAAAATTACATCAAAAAAATCATTTTCAATTCCAGAACTTCTCTGAAGAAAATTGCATTACCAATTGCTGTTTGGAGAGCCACTACAGTCGCTACTTCTGCTTTGTTCTCAAAGTTAAACAACTTTGTTCTACACTTTACCTTACTCTGTTTCTGGCTCCTTCAACACCAAAACTCAAATTACCAATTTTAAAGATGACCAGATTCATCTATGTTGATTGCCACTTGCTCGATAGCAGTATCTCTTGCTGCTGCTGCTCCAAATATTTGTAAGCTTGAGAAAATTAAAACTGAAATAAAAAATGCTGTTTGAGAAGTGGTGGTTTCTAAGGAGAAAGTGAAGAGGGATATAATTTATGTGAGTAGATGAAAATGATTTTATGTTCTTTGGGTTCTCTTTCTTGAGCTTATGATTGTCAGTGGGTGCATTTGTCCTTTTTATCTGTATTTAATGGGTAAATACTTCTTCGATGGAAGGACTAAATAGTAAACATATTAGAACAATAGATATGTAATTAATTTTTTAAAATGCAGGGACAAGGTAGTAAATGGATCAAACCTCGGGGATGAAATGTTATTTTTTTCTCTTTATTAATTTATTTTTAATGAATCAAGGAGGGTCTACTAATACCTGTGCCTGTATAGCTTTTTAATTTAATAATGTTTTGGGTATGACATAGCATGCCTTAATGCAGTGTTTTGCAGATTGCTAGCAATTTGTTACAGGTTACAGTCTAATGTCTGACTGTATATTGTTTTGAGACTGTGTGGAGGGAGGTGCAGAAACAATGTCAAGTGGCAGAAATACGCACTGGTGCTATAGATGCAGGCGGCCAGTTCGTCTGCGAGGGAGAGATGCAGTTTGCCCCAACTGTGGTGGAGGATTTGTTCAAGAACTTACTGATATGGCGCAAATCAGTCCATTAGATTTCTTTGGCTTAGACAGTGATGATTACCGTGACCAGAGATTTGGACTTATGGATGCTTTTTCAGCCTTGATGAGGCATCGCTTGGCAGACAGAAGCCATGATATCAGAATGAGATCTGATTCAATTCCTGAACATAATCCAGGTTTTGGTCCTCTATTGATTTTTGGTGGCCAAATTCCTTTTAGGTTGTCTGGACATGGTGGATTTGAAGCTCTCTTCCAAGGGGCTCCTGGAATTGCTCTTACACGAGGTAATGCTGGTGATTATTTTATAGGCCCTGGGCTGGAAGAATTGTTTGAACAGCTTTCAGCTAATGATAGGAGGGGTCCTCCCCCGGCATCCAGATCATCAATTGATGCAATGCCTATCATTAAAATTAGCCAGAGGCATCTTCGTTCTGATTCACACTGTCCTGTCTGCAAAGACAAATTTGAGCTGGGCAGTGAGGCAAGGCAGATGCCATGTGACCATATATATCACTCTGATTGCATAGTCCCGTGGTTAGTTCAGCATAATTCATGCCCTGTTTGTCGTCAAGAGTTACCACCACAAGGATCAAGTAGCGGCCATAGCTACCAAAGCTCAAGTTCTCAAAGTAGAAATAACAGTTATAATGGTACAGACAATAGCAGGGAGGGAAGACGGAATCCATTTTCGTATTTGTGGCCATTCCGGTCATCTAGCTCCAGCTCTAACCATGATGGGGCTACTGGGGGCAGTTCAACTGTACATGAAAATAATCACCAGATGGGTTACTCTGGATGGCCTTTCAACTAGGACTTCAATGTTTCTCTAAACATGGTATGATTTCTGTGTTATGTGATATAATTTAGCCACAATTACTAAAGCAAATTGCTTAGAGTGATTTGTTGAAACCTTGAAGTCCGCTTGTCATGGAGTCTGTTAAATAAGTGATTGAGAGTCGTTTTATGTGTTTGCTCTGCCACCTCTTTTTTTTCCATTTTATAATTGCAAAGGATTTTCCCTCCCCGCCGGTAATCACAAGAGCTTGCAAATACTTGCTAGGATTATGGTTGCTGAGCTGCATAATGCCTAGTTTTAGTCCGTGCCTTTTTCATGTGGTAAAAGTTGGCAATGGCATGTTTGTTAAGCCCTCTTTGTTTTGTGGGAAGAATTTACCCAAGGAAAATATTTGAGGAAAATGTGCTATGGGAAAATTGATTATTTTCAGTCGTTGGTTGTAATTTGAAAAATTAGATGCAATATATGTGGTGTTATTGGCAAGTAATTAATAAATTTATTTAATTATGTATAAACAAAAATTTAAATTATCCTGTCTTATTTTTTTCTTTTTCAATAATGTTTGCTGGAGAACTTACTAGAGGTACTGTTCACATTATGACACTTATTGGCAAACTGAGTAGTAAAGTTTTCTACGTTTTATACTGTAATTATGGTAAATCACTTGAATAATGTATATGATTTTTTAAAAATATAAAATAATATTTTTACATAGCACATGAATTAGAAGAATTGCTTCTGGCTGATCACCTTTGCTGCTTTCATCTTCAGTCTTTTTCTTTTTCTTTTCCCCAAAAATTAAAAATATGATAGTTAGGCTGATTGGTTTGGTTGAGTAAATACTTATACAATATTTATGTATCAAAGGAATTTGAAAGGATTTAGCATTCACAATCCGAAAATTGATAGATTCGAATCCCATGAAATTAAAAAAAATCATGAATAACGAAAATCTAAAATTTAATTTCTCTGAGAAATTTCTACTGTGACCTTGTTTCAACTGTGAGAGATGGTTCTAGCAAGAAATTGAAGTAGAATTAGGAATTAAAAAATAAAAAAAATAACATTCGTAAGACATGGGAGGGGAATTTAAGTGCAATCAAGAGATGCAGTTTGAGTAGGGATACGAAAGCAAGGGTAAGATCTAACAAATTCAATTTGATCTTATAAATGCAGTTTGATTAAAGAGGCAAGGTTAAAGGATAATTATTATTCTGTGTTACTATCACTACTACTACTATTACTATTTTGATCCAAAATTAGGACATTAATATGGAGATGGTGGTTTACAGATAGAGAAAAAGCATTGCTTATTAGTAGGGAATTAAGGGTTATTAATGTTATTTGTCAAGTTAATCTGCTAAGGAATTAAGAAATTTTGACCTATCAATATAAGATGACATTACATGCATGTGAACTTTTTTTACACCCGTAACAAAGTTTATTTCATCACTATTTCAACACTTCGAGAATCACATCAATCGAACAGCGGATGACCTCAAAACTATCTTTGGAAGTTTCATGCGCATTGAGTTGGGATCAGTGACAAGCGTGGTCACCGATCTAGCCTTATTGTCACCAGTTATGTAGCAATAATCGCAGGCTAGTCTGGATGACCAAACGGTGACCAAGTCACCATTCCAGTGATCAGTCCTAGCACTAATCCCTGATTTGTCCTCCGGTCATTGTTTTGATGGTCGAAAACCGCTGATCTGACTTACAATGATCTCTTTCTCAATCCGTGTGCCTATAAAAAGTGTCATTTTCCATCATTTTTAACATAGATGACTTCCCATTGAATCTCATTGAAAGCATTAAAAAAAAATCCCTTTTCACTATCCATTCCATCTCTTTTGAAGTTTTTTCAGTTCCAGCTAGATTTGCTATTTAAATTTATTCCAAAGATGGAGTTACGGTCTAGCAAGAAAACTTTGGACACTCCACCCCTGCAAAGGCCACGCTCAAGGAAGCTAAAACCTCAAACCCATCCTTTTTAAATCTCTGTCATTGATTTCCAAATAATCAAATTATTTTCAAACTATCAAATTATCATTAAACCCTAAAATGAATTTTAGGTAAACTAAATCAATCAGGTTTTGGTTGAATTGTGTAACATCCATATTTTTGGTATACTTTGGAATAATTAATATAGATGATTAATTAGGTATATTGAAAGAGAGGGATACAAGATATAAATATAATATATACATAATATATACATTGTATACATATTGTTATCAAGGTATGTATCGCTAAGCTAGTAGCTTAGCACAATGAAATTTCATCGTATATGTGACAGGGTAGATTCACAGAGTTATGATAGATCTAACCGAGTTTAGAGTTTGGTTTTCATACCAGGAGTTTGATATTGCCACCAGACTAGAGTTGCCAGCATATCATATACTCTTTTTTTTATAACTTATTATGTACATATAGTATATTAATATATATTAATATTATAAACATAATGGTTGTATATGTAATGTAAGTATTTGAGATACTATATATATATATATATATATGATTATGTGATTTTAAAATTTTGAGTTATGTGAATATATTTGGAGGAATTTGTTGGAGATATGGATATATATATAATGGTTGTATATATATTTTGGGAGTGTAAACTTTTATGCAGGTTGAATTTGTTTGATTTTGAAAAATGTCTAATTTACAAATAAAACTCTAGCAAATTTTTTTTAGAGATGTTTTTTTAAATTTACATTTTTAACAATTAATTACTATGATAAATATGTTATTTTATGTACTAAATTATATTTTAATGGTTAAACTACTTTTATAAAATTAAGGAAAAATTTTCTAATGATAAAAATTGTGACATTCTTATATTCTGTATACGTATTTTACATACTCGATTTGAGCTGGGATTTTAGCCCCCATTTTTATGTGGAATAGTTCTTATAACTTTGACACTATTAGGCTTAGGGCATTAGAAAATATGAGTCTAATTTTAAAAAATTTGGAGTCACCACCCGGACGGTCCGAAAAAATAGAAAGGGGTGGATGACTCAATTCCTAAGGAATATCAACCCTTACTAGTTTTGGAAAGTTGACTACGCATGGGGAAGGTGAGTAACCCAGCACCCCCATAGTACCCGGTTAATTAAAAATGACCTCCTTTTTAGGTCTAAATATTATTAAATTTTTATGTTATTATGATATTATCCATATTATATGAAATTATTGAAAAATAAGTAATCATCATATTATAAATCAAAACAACTAAACAAAATGAGCACCCATGCGAGATGAAAACATGCCCTTATAATATTCGATGTCCAAAATACAAGTAAATAAAATAGGACACCCACCAATTGATGAAAATATATCTTTTACAATGATCCAAAATTCATAAAATAAATTAAATTATAAAAGCTAATAAGGCACCCACGAGTGAAAATATGCCTTTTACATCATTCTCCAAATCTAAATAATTAAGCAAATATAATTGAACCATTCAATCATCCATTAATAATCAACAAAATAAAATCAAAGCTCATCATCCATCATAAGTATATAATAACAAATCAAATAATCAAATCTAGGGTTTAATATTAAATTAGGCATTAATCATGTGAAATTAGGGTTTTATATGTGAAACTAGTGTTTTAGATATAAATTAGTGTTTAAGACCAAAATATGCAAAATTAGGGTTTTATGAAGAGAATTAGGGTTTTAGATCAAAATAGGTTGGATTAAAGTATAAATTAGGGTTTTACAAAGAAATGTGCAACTACTCATCAATTATTTCAAACCCTAAGCAACATTGATACCCAATATATTGATCAATGAAAATAAACCATAAAACTGAGTTGAACTAGTTGATAAGTGATCATACCTACGTGTTGGCTCCACCAATATCAATGTGTTGAATCAAAAACATTTATGCTACTGCCTGACCAACTTTAATCTTGGTTGAGTGAAGCAATATGGATATGATGGCTACTGCCTCCTTTGGTTGATGTGTGGTGATTTTGTGTCTTTGTATTTTGGGTTTTTGTGTGTTTTTGCTTTTTCTCTTAATGGTTTCTTGTTGCCTCCTTAATTATTGCTTAATTGCTGCCTCTATTTGATTGCTATTAATAGGGTTAATCGTTGTGGCTGCTGCCCCATTCTTGATCCTTTTGTTTTATTGGCCATTTATAAGCTATCTTAGGGCATTAGTTTAATGATTCCTAATTAACTAAGGCAAGCCCTGAAATATCCAAGCCATCCGAGCTCTATTATGACTAAAAGTCCTTAAACAGTGGCCGGCCAAAGGCCAATTCAACATGAGCTAAGGCTCATGTCGAATTATGTAAGTGCCAATTTGACATGAACCAAGTTTCATATTGAATTGGCACTAATTCGACATGAGCACATGCTTATGTCAAATTGGCCTATGAGCCTTGCTCATGTTGAATTAGCACACCAATTCGACATGAAACTTAGGCCGGCCCAACTATTTTGGCTTTCGAATCAAACCAGAGCTGATTCAGGCCTTTTTAAATTGGATTTGACTTTGATTTGAGCTTTTTAATTAAAACTAAGCTCATTTAGGGTCAAATTTAGGGGTTTATAGTTTTACCCCCTGCTTGAACGATTTGAGACTTTTAGTAGAAGAGAGTGAAAAGCAATGATACAGTTTTTGAAATTTTCACCAAGCACCTGCAAAACAAAACAGAGACAAGTGAATAGAAATCCAAAGGATGGATACCCTATGGTGAAGAACCATCGAGTATCGATATCCGACCGTTGAATGATTCTAATATCTCAATGGGCTATTGGGTGACTCTAATATCCTACTGAAAACCACCAAGTAACTCTAATATCTCGATAAAACAAAACAATCATCGACAATTCTAATATCCTAATGAAAACCATCAATCAACTATAATATCTTGATGAAACCACCAAGCATTGAGCGACTTTAATATCTCGATGAAACTACCAGGCGACTCTGATATCTTGGTTTTGATGAGCTTAAACTAGTTTGGATTTTGGATCTGAGGTTAGATTTGGATTCTGGACCTAAGGTTGGATTTGGGTTTTGGATCCAAGATTTAATTTAGGTTATGGACCCAAGACTGGATCTTGGGTTCTAGACCAGAGACTGAATTTGGTTTCAGGACCCGATATTGGATTTGGATTCTCGACTTGAGACTGAATTTGGGTCCTTAACTCGAGATTGAATTTGGGTTCTTAACTCGAGACTGAATTTGGGTTCTTGACCCGATACTAGGTTTGGGTTCAGGACCCAAGATTGGATATGGGTTCTCGACTTGAGATTGAGTTTGGGTTCTCGATCCGAGACTAGATTTGGATTCCGAACCCAAAATTGGATTTGGGTTCTCGACCCTAGATTGGATTTGGATTCTCAACCTGAGACTGGGTTTAGGTTCTCGATCTGAGATTGGATTTGGGTTCTCGACTTGAGACTGAGTTTTGGTTCTCAACCCGAGACTGGATTTGGGTTCTTGACCCAAGATTGCATTTGGGTTTAGGAACTAAGATTAAATTTGGATTCTTGACCAGAGATTGGATTTGGGTTCTCAATTCGAGACTGAATTTGGGTTTTCTACCCATTGAACTACTCTAATATTTTAATAGACTATTAGGCAACTCAAATTTTTCAATAAGTTCATCAAACGACTCTAATATCCCTATAAAATGAACAAGCAATAAAACCATTGAGCGACTCTAATATCTTAATGGGTCATTGGGCAACTCTAATATCCCAATGGGTCTATTGAGCTAATTTAGTATCTCGATAAAATCACCAAGCGACTGTAATATCTTTGTGAGCGGAGATTTTCGCCCCCACTTCCTGTGGAATGGTTCTTGCGACTTCGGCACTGTTTAGGCTCGGGGCCTTAGAGAACACGGACCTAAGTCCGGAGAAAATAGAGTCGCCACCTGGACGGTCTGGGAAAAAAGAAAGGGGTGGATGACTCGATTCCTAAGGAATCCCCAACCCCTTAATGGGTTCGGAAAGTTGGGTACGTGTGGGGAAGGTGAGAAATGGCCCAGTACCCCCACAATGCCCGGTTCATTGGAACCGGCCTCCTTTACAGGTCTTAATATTATAAAATTCTTAAATATAACAACATTATCCATATTACACACAATAATTAAAAGAAAGCATCATTATATTAAAATCAAAACAATATCCAAACAAAACAAAATAAATAAATGGACACCCATCTGAAGATAGAAACATGTCATTACATCACATGCCTAAATAGGACACCCACCAAAAGGTAGAAACATGCCCTTTACATAGGTTATAAAATAGAAAAGCAAATTAAATTACATGATGTTTAACTAATGAGGTACCCACCAAGTGGAAACATACCTCTTACAACTTTTGAAAATCTAAATTAATTGATAAAAGTAAATAATCATTCATCATAAATAAATCATTCATCAAAGCAATTAATCAAAATATAAAATAAACATTCATCCATGATAAATTAAATAAATCAAGTATTGAAATTAAATTAGAGCATGAGAGATAAATCAAAGTATAATCAAGTATAGAATTGAATAAAGCAAATAAAAGTTCAATTATAGCTACTGTGACTTTTTATGGAATTAAAATAGATTAGGGTTTTATATTTTAAAAGGTTGGTAAGACTCTTTGATTAACTAAATTAATATTTGAATGGTGAAATCATGAAACTAGGGTTTTAGACACTTTAAAATACTTTGATTTGTGATTTTTGGTTATTGGGTTTTTAAGCTACTGTGTAAAATTTATGTTTTTATGTTTTTTAATGTTTTAAAAGGATTAGGGTTCATAAAAATTAGGGTTTAAGGTTTTAAAAGGATTAGGGTTCATTATTTTAGGTTTAAAAGTTGAATTTTGGATTTTAGGATTTAGAATTAGGGTCACGGGTGGTGAATTAATTTTGGAAATTTAGAAATCAATTTGATAATTTCATGAAGTTTTATGAATTTAAACAAACAAATTAAAGTTTTTATAAGTAGAAAAGATGTTTTTTAATGCTTTTTGAATGAAATAGAACATACTTTAAAATTTTAAAAGAAACAGAATCAAATTTTGGTTTTGTTGAAGAATATGTTTTATTAAAGTTTTAAGGTTTTTAAGAAGAAAAAATAACAATTTTAAGTCTTTTTTAGAAAATAAAGTAGCGTTTTAGTGTTTTTAACTTTGGAAAACTAAATTAAAGTTCTAAGATTTTAACTTTTGAAAAACACAAAAATCCTAGTTTTAGCTAATGTGTAAAATAAAATTAAAGAAAATCAATTAACACATACCTTCTTTTGATGTTTCTCCAAAAATAATTCTTCTTGGATGAACTAGCTCCAAAGACAAGAGTTTTTTGCCTTTGAATTCTTTAAATCGTGCTGCTGTTCCTTTAAAAATCAATTGAATTGAATTATTGTTTTTCCTTCCTTGATTTGGTTTCCAATTTTCCAAGCTACTGCCAATTTTTTGCCACCACCAATTTGGTTGCCTTTGATCCTTATTTATAGTGGTTTGAGGTTGTTTATTCCTAATTAGCTAAGGCAAGTAATATTAATAAAAAAAAAAGAAGCCAAAACCTAATTGGATTAGGTTTCGAAAAATTTGCGCTGCCGAAAAAAAACTGCTGCGGAAAAACTGGGCTATTTTCACTGCAGCCAGTCCGTAAGCTATTTCGCAGGCAGAAAATTTTTGCCTGCGAAATAGCTGGGCTATTTCGCAGGCAAAAAATTTCTGCATGCGAAATAGCGCAATGATTTCGCCCGCAGGAATTTCCTGCAGGCGAAATACCTACGGGCCCGAGCGACGATTTTTTCGTCGCCGATTTTTCCGACTCTGATTTTATTTTTATTTTTATTTTTTGAATTTTATTTGTTTATTTCTATTTTTTATTAATAAAAATTAGATACTAAAGAAAAAATTATTTTGGACCAATTAGACAACAAAAATTATTTTAGACTAAATAAAACATATTGGACCGGATTGGGTCAAAAATTAAGGGTCTACAGTTTTCCCCCTACTTGAATGATCTGAAACCTTAGTGAAAAAGAGTGAAAAGCAATAAGACTTAATTTTTGAGGTTTTGGGTTCTGGACCCGAGAGATTTGGACACTCGATCCTAAACTAGACTTGGATACTCGATCTTAAATCAGATTTGGATACTCAATCCTAAACTGGATTTGGATACTCGATCCTAAACTGGATTTGGATACTCGATCCTAAATTGAATTTGGATACTCGATCCTAAATGTGCTTTGGATACTCGATCCTAAACTGGATTGGGATACTTGATCCTAACTGGATTCGGACACTCGATCCTAACTGGATTTGGATACTCGATCCTAAACTGGCTTTGGATACTCGATCCTAAACTGGATTGGGATACTCGATCCTAAGCTGGATTTGGATACTCGATCCTAAATGGATTTGGGTACTTGGACCCGAGATTGGGCACTTGGACCCGGGATTGAATTGATTTGGGTACTTGGACCCAGGATTGGATTGAATTTGGGTACTTGGACTCGAGCTTGAATTGATTTGGGTACTTGGACCCGAAAATTGGGTACTTGGACTTGAGATTGATTTGATTTGGGTACTTGGACCCGAAATTGGGTACTTAGTCTTGAGAATGGGTGCTTGGACCCAAGACTGAATTGAATTTGGGTGCTTGGACCTGATATTGAATTGGAATTGGGTACTTGGACCCGAGATTGAATTGAATTTGGGTGCTTGGACCCGAGATTGAATTGAATTTGGGTGCTTGGACCCGAGATTGAGTTTGAATGACCTTTTATCATTTGAGAAATCTAACTGCTCCGGCTGTTTTATGCATTGTGATTCTTCACCATCAAAATGGATCTTCATCCTTTGAGATCGGGTCTTCATCCTTTGAGATCGGGTCTTCAAAAAAAAATGGATCTTCATCTTTTGACATTGGGTCTTCATCCTTAAAATGGATTTCCATCCTTTGACATCGGGTCTTCACCCTGGCTTTAGTTCTTTTAGCTGGATTGATCTTTTATCTTTTGTATCTTCATTCTTTTGAGAGTTCTAATGTTTCATTCTTTTGTTCTTCCTTTTTGCAAAAATTTAGCTACTTTTAATTGGACCTTATATCCTCTCCTTGCCCCCCTGTGTGGCAAAATATTTGTAAGTGAGTTTAAAAATATTTGGTATAAAAACTCAAAAAATTGAAAAGGAGAAACTTTGCCCCTTGTGTAGGCTTAAACCAAAGATTTTATCCATGCAAGCTTTGATTGATGTTTTTACCGTCTAGTTTTTTGCACAAGCACGTATTTCTTCGCTTTGCAAAATTACTGGAGCTTTCTCAAGCAATGGGCTTTCCATGCCCCCCTGATTTGACATCTTCTTTTGATTCCTCACTTCACAGAGTGTTTGCTGTTCACTTTGATAAAGAATATACAATACAAGACAAGAAAGTGCGATGTGATATGCTCATGTATGCATGATATGCATGAATAATACTTACAGTTGTTCCATTGACTCACAGACCGAGGAGATCAGCAGAAGTGTTCTCATTGGTTTCCTTTTGATGCTCGTTCAAATCTTGCATTGGAATGATCGAAAGCTTTGCATTTATGACTTTTATCTTCAAGATATTGAAAACATGAGTGGTGGAGACCCTAAGTAGCAGAGTCAGGGATGTATCCATTTCAAACTACATTTCATCATGTCAGTTGATAGCTTCTTCATGACCTTGCCACTAATCATTTCCTTTGCCCAATGTGTCCTTTGGAGGTTCAACATACTTTCCTTAACTTGAAGACTTTGTGTGACAAAAATAATTTTTTGATTTTTTTTGAATTTTGATTTTGAAATCAAATGTTGACTTTGCCAAATTAATGTCAATGTACCTCAGGACTTGATTTTTTCCAAATTAACATATCTATAACATGATAACCCTAGTTACCGTACTAAACTCGGGAATTATTTCTATTTAAGCAAGAACTGTTGCACTTCAGATAGGCACATACACATTACTTGGCCAAAGGTCTCATTTGAATTTAAATATTGTCTATCTCATATGCATGCTTATCCAAACTATCTCCACTAATAGACTCAACCTACCAAGAGAGATTAAGAGGTCTTTGATAGGCTTGAAATGGGGTCTATGAGGGACATGGGTTAAATGAAGTGTAACACCCCTTCCCAACCTACGACTTTGACACTATTTAGGCTCGGGGCCTTAGAGAACACGGACCTAAGTCCTGAGAAAATAGAGTCGCCACCCGGACGGGCCGGGAAAAAAGAAAGGGGTGGATGACTCGATTCCTAAGGAATCCCCAACCCCCTAATGGGTTTGGAAAGTTGAGTACGTGTGGGGAAGGTGAGAAATGGCCCAGCACCCCCACAATGCCCAGTTCATTGGAACCGGCCTCCTTTACAGGTCTTAATATTATAAAATTCTTAAATATAACAACATTATCTATATTACACACAATAATTAAAAGAAAGCATCATTATATTAAAATTAAAACAATGTCCAAATAAAATAAAATAAATAAATGGACACCCATCCGAAGATAGAAACATGTCCTTACATCACATGCCTAAATAGGACACCCACCAAAAGGTAGAAACATGCCCTTTACATAGGTTCTAAAATAGAAAAGCAAATTAAATTACATGATGTTTAACTAATGAGGTACCCACCAAGTGGAAACATACCTCTTACAACTTTTGAAAATCTAAATTAATTGATAAAAGTAAATAATCATTCATCATAAATAAATCATTCATCAAAGGTATTAATCAAAATATAAAATAAACATTCGTCCATGATAAATTAAATAAATCAAGTATTGAAATTAAATAAATTAAAGCATAAGAGATAAATCAAAGCATAATCAAGTTGTCACATCCGCCTACTGCATTTATGCAGTGTAGACACGTGCATAGCGAGAGTAGGGAAAAGGAGAAGATAATTCTTGATAACAGCCCTAGATAAGGTTGTATGACAAAAGGGACATAATTGTAATTTTTAATAAAGTTGGGGACGTAGATGTAATTTCAAAGAAAGTTGCACCGGATGTTCTTAATAGTGCATATAACAGATTCCAAAAATGGAATGTAGAGAAAAACCGGATTGCAACGACGTGTAACGGTTTTTCCAGGAAATGTCCCGTTAAAGAAAAATGAAGAAATGTTGACTAAGGGCATTTTGGTCATTATCAATTAAAGTTATATATGAATTTAGGGTAGGAAATAAAGACGTGAGTACGTAGAGAATGGCGAGAGGTTAAATATGAAATGATCGTCAGTGGAAACAAAGCCGGAGAAACCCGAGCAAAAATAGGACCTAAAGGGAATTTTGTAAAAAGTTGAGGGCTTATCGGTAATTTTTCAAAATGACTTGGAAACCTAAAATAGACCTTATAAATAGAAAGTAGAGGTCGAGAGGATCAAAACTATATATAGTTTGACTCATGGAACTATACGGTTTAAAAGATATGATCGATTAATCGCCGAAACGTAATGTGGCTCGGTTTCGTGTCGGGACCGGATGGGTAACCCGGGACAACTTTATGAGATCCAATGGGAAGAGAGACAAGTGGAAAGAAGTAAAGGAAAAAGGAAGTTATAAAAATCAAAGGTTGGCCAATCAAAAGAAAACATTTAGCATGTGTAATAAATGTGTAATAAATGAAGAAAGAGAAAAAGTGGACAAGTGGGCAAGGTGATCATCATTTCTTTTGTATATAAATATATGTGATATGAAGAACCAATTCTCTCTTTTCCACTTGCAAATTTCGGCCAACAAAGGGAAACACCAAAGGACTTCTAAGTTTCTCCAAATTTGATTTTTAAGGTATGTTTTTAAGGTTTTCTAGTAAGTAGACTTTGATTTTAGTATTAATTTTAGGTAGTTATATATTTATTAGAAGATTGGAAATTAGAGTCTTTATGTGGAATTGGAAAAATATTAAGTAAGTGAGGATATTAATTGATTAAATGGAAGAATCAAGATGTATAAAGATTAATAAGGTTGGATTAGGGTTTCGGTTAGAAAAGAAATGGAGGATAACTTATTATTTTGAATTTCTAAGGTTTATGTTGTATCTTGAATTGATTGAAGGAGAAATAAAGAATTAAAGAAGGAGAAGAAAGAAAAGCCAAGAGGAATTAAAGAAATAAGGTTTGGTACTCTACCTTTGAATAATTAGTTTGGTACTTTACTTTTGAATAATAAATTTTGGTTTGATGCTTTACAAACTTTGGTTTATGAAAGTTTTGTTGTTGATGCTTAAATATATTGATTTGAGTTAAACATGCAAAAGTTGTCAAAGGGAAGTGTTTGAATCTTCACTTTACCATTAAAGAAGCCTTAATATTGATTTGCAAAAGAAAAATAAACTATCCTATGCATTTTATGTGTTTGGGCCGAAATGGTCCCAAAAAGACAGCTTTCTGGACCTTTTTGTGGAAATCATTTGAGGCAGCAAATGAATGAATTTTTCAACGAAATTTTACATGCAATTAGTCAACATATGAAATAAGTTTTCTGTAAAATTTCAGCTAAAAATAAGATCATTTACTTGGTCAAATGCATGGCTGAAGTGGACTGAAATTTTGACGAAAACCCAGATTTTACTATTCATTTGGTCATGCCATTTTGCGTTGCAGATTTGTCTCGCCGCAACACTATTCATTTAGTCAATTTGTGATATTTTGAGAAATGCTTTGAAATGTTTGATGTGTTTATTGTGGATGTTAAATATGCGAAAAAGGGGAATGGTTTGACTAAAGAATGTGTTGCGCGGCATAAATGGCAAAGTGCGATGGGAATTTAAAATGATTTCGCGAGTCATTCTAAAATGAGGTTTGAGACTTAAATTGAATCATTTTAACCTTTTTGCTCTACTGGATAGTGGGAGTGGTAGATAAGGGTATGGTGCACTATACTAACGCATGCAGTACTGCTTGATATTGTGATTGAATTGATATGATCTGAACTCAATGGTGAGGGCCATTGGGAGCCAATGGTGAGGGCCATTGGGAGCCAATGGTGAGGGCCATTGGTTATAACCAGGATGGTGAGGGCCATTCCTGTGATCTGATATCGGTGGTGAGGGCCACCTATGTTACAATGGTGAGGGCCACTGCCTTATCACTATGGTTCCCTATATACCAGTAGAGCCTGGATCAAAGACATATTATTTTTCGTTGAACTATATAATGCAAATGAATTTGAATTATGATTTTACATTATTGAAAACATATCATACTGAATGTATCACGATTTCTATTGGTATAATGTTGGTTGATTGTTGATTGTATTATTTCCTTTTTACTTCGAATACTTTCATGTACTACTTTTATTTTTATTGGTAAAGTACCCACTGAGCGACAACGCTCAGCGAGTTAAGTTTTCCTTGACTCGTAGGTTCGGAGCAGTAGATAAATCTTGGGGAAGCAACGACCAGACCACAGCAAATCTCAGGGGTAGATCTTTTAGTTCCATTATGAGTCGATAGTTGTGGCATGTATATGAATAAATATAAAAGAGATTTTCTATGTTATAATTGTATGTTAGTAGTATGTAATAATCATAAATCTTTAATTTATGTTATATTAGAAGTGTGAACTCTTCGTGCAGGTTTTGTAGTTGAGGGTATAAGGTGGATTCATTGGGAGTGCATTAAATTTGATGGTATTCTTATTCACATTGGTATGTGTAAAATGTTTTCAAAAATCAGAAAAACAAGTTTTGACGACACTTGGGATCCAAATTTCTAGGCGGAACTATGGCAAAATTTCTGTAAAAATCAGAACTAAAATTTGACTAAGTAAATTGGTAGCAACAATTAGGATAGTGTGGCACCTCTACTCAGCTTACACATGTAGGTTGGGAAGGGGTGTTACACAAGTATAGAATTAAATAAAGTAAATAAAAGTCCAATTATAGCTACTGTGACTTTTTATGGAATTAAAATAGATTAGGGTTTTATGTTTTAAAAGGTTGGTAAGACTCTTTGATTAACTAAATTAATATTTGAATGGTGAAATCATGAAACTAGGGTTTTAGACACTTTGAAATACTTTTGATTTGTGGTTTTAAATGGTGATTTCAATCTACTGTGTAAAATTTAAAGTATTTATGTTTTTATGGTTTTTAATGTTTTAAAGGATTAAAGTTTAGAAAAAGTTAGGGTTTAAGGTTTTAGAGGGGTTAAAATTTACTATTTTAAGTTTGGAAGTTGAATTAGGGTTTTAGGAGCTTTGAATTGGAGTTTCGGGGTGATGAATTGGCTTTTGGAATTTGGAAATCAATTTGATAATTTTATGAAGTTTTATGAATTTAAACAAACGAATTAAAGTTTTGATAAGTAGAAAAGATGTTTTTTAAAGCCTTTTGAAAGAAACAAAACCTAATTTAAAGTTTTGAAAGAAATAGAATCAAATATTGGTTTTGTTGAAAAATATGTTTAATTAAGGTTTTAAGATTTTGAAGAGGTAAAAATAACAATTTTAAGTTCTTTTTTGGAAAATAATGTAACATATTAGTATTTTTAATTTTGGAAAACTAAATTAAAGTTCTAAGGTTTTTGATTTAAAAAATAAAATTTCATAGTTTATGCTACTGTGAAAAAATAAAACAAAAAGAATTTAACATACCTCATTTTGTTGATTCTTCAAAAATAATTCTTCTTGGATGAACAAGAACAAAGACAATTGCTGTCTTTGAATTGCTTAAATCGTGTCCCTGCTATTCCAGAAAAAAAAAGGAAATTAAATTGCTCCTTTTCCTTCACTGATTTGGTTTCAAATTTTCAAGCTTCTGTTGGATTTTCGGCCTCTTTTTTTTTTTTTGTGTTTAGTCCATATTTATAGAAATTTTATATCCTTCATTCCTAATTATTCACGGTATCTTTATTGAATAAGAAAAGGAAACCAAAACCTAATTGTATTAGGTTTTGAAAAATTTGCGTCGAAAAAATTTTGCTGGCGAAAAAAAACTGTTGCGGAAAAACTGCACTGGCAAAAAAATCTGCCGCAGCCAGGAACGGGCCCGTAGGCCATTTCGCCTGCAGGAATTTCCTGCCGGCGAAATGCCCACGGGCCCGCGCTGACTTTCGGCGATAATTTTTTTGTCGCCGATTTTTTTGTTATTTTTTATTATTTTTGAATTTTTATTCATTTTACCATTTTTTTACTAAAATAAATATTAAAATAAATTAAGATACCATAAAAATTATTTTGGACTAACTAAAATATGTTGGACAACACAAAAATTATTTTGGACTAATTAAAATATATTGGACCGGACCGGGTCAAAAATTAAGGGTCTACAGTTTGCCCCCTGCTTGAATGATCTGAAACTTTAGTGAAAGAGAGTGAAAAGCAATAAGACTTAATTTTTGATGAGATGATTATTTGAATTTGTTTTGGGTTCTGGACCCAGTTCGAGTTCTGGACTTGATTTGGGTACTTGTACTAGAGATTGGGTACTTGGACCCGAGCCTGAATTTGATTTGGGTACTTGGATCCAAGATTGAATTTGATTTGGGTACTTGGACCCGAGATTGGATACTTGGACCCGAGACTGATTTGATTTGGGTACTTGGACCCGAGATTGGATTGAATTTGGATACTTGGACCCGGGATTGGGTACCTTGACCCCGGATTGAATTTGATTTGGATACTTGGACTCGAGATTAGATTTGATTTGGGTACTTGGACCCGAGATTGATTTAATTTGGATACTTGGACCTAGGATTGGGTACTTGGACCCGAAATTGATCTGATTTGGGTACTTGGACCCGACTTGAACCTGAGATTAGATTTGATTTAGATACTTGGACCCGAAATTGGGTACTTGGACCCGAGATTGGGTACTTGGACCCGAGCTTGAATTGATTTGGGTACTTGGGCCCGAGAATGGGTACTTGGACCCGAGATTGGGTACTTAGACCCGAGATTGGGTGCTTGGACCCGAGATTGATTTGATTTGGGTACTTGGACCCGAAATTTATTTGATTTGGGTATTTGGACCCGAGAATGGGCACTTGGACCTGAGAATGGGTACTTGGACTCGAGACTGAATTAAATTTGGGTGCTTGGACCCGATGTTGAATTGGAATTGGGTACTTGTGTAACACCCCTTCCTGACCTACGTGTGTAAGCTGAGTAGAGGCGCCACACTATCCTAATGTTGCTACCACTTTTACTTAGTCAAATTTTAGTTCCGATTTTTACAGAAATTTTGCCATAGTTTCGCCTAAAAATTTAATCCCAAGTGTCGACAAAACTGGTTTTTTTTTTGATTTTTTTGAAAACATTTTTACACAAACCAATGCAAACAAAATCATTCTCAGTACACTTCCAATAAATCCCCCTTATAACAACTACAACCTGCAAAAAAGATTTACACTTCTAGTACAAAATAAAGTAAAGGTTTATTATGAAATACAGCAGATAAAATATTTGTTCACTATACAACGGAAAGTAATAATATTTACAAATTCATATACATCAAAACTCAAGTTTTACAACACATAAAATTTATACATGTTTGGCAGTTAGTCTTCGATCTTAAAGCCCACTATTCACTCTTCAAAATCTAGGCTCGACTCGGCCTAGAGGAACTCTCTGGTTCTTCCCTGTCATCTGCGCGAAGAATCACATTCGCGCTAAGCCAACGACTTAGTGGTACAAACTACAGTGCTATGATGCTTTAATGCCATGCTAATGTCACACAATCAAGATTCAAGATCAATTCAAGAGAATATTATTTAATAATTAATCAAAACATTCATGATTCACATTGAAAACAAAGACAAGCATGGGCCCAAAATACACTAATATGTTATTCAAAGTTCAGAGTTATTGCTTTGGTCCATAATCATAATCATCAAGCCCGTAGGCGATATACACATATATATCTATCCATGGATAGGGTAACAGACCCAGTCTCTTGGACCTCTACTTGGCTAGACTCAAGGAGATCCTCAACCCGGCAAGACTGTTACCAAAACAAGTGTAACAGACCCAGTCTCTTGGACCTCAACCCGACTAATCTCGAGGAGATCCTCAACCCGGCAAGACTGTTACTATTATTCATATATTTCATAGGCATGCCGCCAAACCCAGAACTCTGAAATCTGAATAACATATTAAGCACACAAACATTTCATTCATCTCTTCATAATCTCTTTCTCAATTCATTTTATATTTCATAAGCGAATTAGGCAACCATGTCTCAATCATCTCATTTGCATCATCATAGCCAACAATCATGGCCTCATATCTCATATGATCTCAAATCACAATAAAGCAACTCTTCATAACATCATATCTTTCACATTTCACAATAATGGCCCAGCACCCCCATAACACCTGGTTCATTGGAACCGGCCTCCTTTACAGGTCTTAATATTATAAAATTCTTAAATATAACAATATTATCCATATTACACACAATAATTAAAATAAAGCATCGATATATTGAAAATCAAAATAATGTCCAAGCAAAACAAATAAATGGACACCCATCCGAAGATGGAAACATGTCCTTACATCATCCATGTCTAAACTAATAGGACACCCACCAAAAGGTAGAAACATGTCCTTTGCATTGGTCCAAAATATAAAAGCAATTTAAATTACATGATATTTAACTAATGAGGTACCCACAAAGTGGAAACATACCTCTTACAACACTTGGAAAATAATAAATTGATAAAACCATTCATCATAAATAAACCATTCATGAAAGATATCAATCAAAATATAAAATAAACATCCATCCATGATAAACTAAATAAACCAAGCATTGAACTTAAATAAATTAAAGCATATAAAATAAATCAAAGCATAATCAAATATAAAATTGAATAAAGCAAATAAAGATTCAAATTGGGGCTACTGTTTCTATTTAAGAATCTTTATTTAATGTGTTTAGGATTTTGGAATTTATGGGTTTAAGCTGCTGTAAATTTTAAAATAATTGAAATGGAGCAAAGTTTTATAATTTAAGAGGTTGATAAAGTTCTTTGATTAACCAAATTAGTGTTTGAGAAGTGAAATCATGAAATTAGGGTTTGGAAACTTTAAAACATTTAGATTTGTGATTTACAGTTACTGGATCATTGTTTTGTATTTACCATATTGAATTTTAATATTTAAATTTATAAGGTTTTAAGATTTTAAAGATTAGGATATAGAAAAATTAGGGTTTAAGGTTTTAAGGGAATTAGGGTTTAAGAAAACTAGGGTTTAGAATAATTGGTTTGAGGTTACTATCTTGATTCTAAAGTTGAATTAGGGTTTAGTGTTTTTAGAGAATATATTTTATTTTAGAATTTGGAGAAACAATTTATAGTTTTATGAAAATAAACAAAACGATTTAAGGTTTATAGAAACAAAAAAAATATTTTTTAGGGTTTTGGAAAGAAACAGATTCAATTTAGGGTTTTAAAAAATTGAAAAGTAAATTAGGGTTTTGGTAAATCTTGAAGCGATTTAAGGTTTTGAAAAGCTAGAAAGTAGATTAGGGTTTTAAGATTTTGAAGAAACAGAAGCAATAATTTTTTAATCATGAGTGATGAAGCTACTGTAAAGAAAAATAAATAAAGAAATTCATACCTCCGTTTGTTGGTTCCACCAAAAATTGTTTATTGGATGAACAAGAACAAAGGCAAGATGGTTGCCTTTGATGGATTGATTTTGCTTGTTTGCTTCTCTCAAAAAGTTCGATTGATTCAAAGTTTTTTAATTCACTCGATTATCCCTTTTTTTCTCCTGAATTTCGATCCCCGATCTCACCTCTTAATTTTCGTCCTTATTTATAGAAGGTTTTTATGATTAATTTTAGTTATTCACGGAATCTAACATTAATTAAGAAAAGGAAACCAAAACCTAATTGTATTTGGTTTCGAAAAAATTTTGCTGGCGAAAAAAAAACTGTTGCGGTAAAATTGCGCTGGCAAAAAAAAACTGCTGTGGAAAATTTCGCTGGCAAAAAAGCTACCACAGCTGGCTGCGGGCTGCGAGGCGAAAATTCGCCTGCGGGCCATTTTGCCACAACCCTTTTCGCGACAAAATTTTTCATCGCCAATTTTTATTTTTATTTATTTATTTATTATTATTATTTTTTATTAATAAAAATTAAATACTAAAGTAAATATTATTTAATTAAGACAACACAAAAATTGTTTTGGATTAATTAAAATATATTGGACAACACAAAAATTATTTTGGACTTATTAAAATATATTAGACCAGACTGGGTTAAAAATTAAGGGTCTACAGTTTGCCCCCTACTTGAACGATCTGAGACTTTAGAGAGTGAAAAGCAACAAGACTTAATTTCTAATGAGATGGTTATTTGAATTTGTTTTGGGTACTTGGACCCGAGACTGAACTTGATTTCGGCACTTGGACCCGAGACTAGATTGAATTTGGGTACTTGGATCCGGGATTGGGTACTTGTACCTGAGATTTGATTTGGCTACTTGGACCCGAGATTGGGTACTTGGACCCGAGACTGAATTTGATTTGGGTACTTAGACCCGAAAATGGGTACTTGGACTCGAGATTGAATTTGATTTGGGTACTTGGACCAGAGATTGGGTACTTGGACCCGAGATTGATTTGATTTGGGTACTTGGACCCGAGATTGATTTGATTTGGGTACTCAGACCCAAGATTGATTTGATTTGGGTACTTGGACCCGAGATTGATTTGATTTGGGTACTTGGACCCGAGATTGGATACTTGGACCCGATATTGATTTGATTTGGGTACTTGGACTCGAGAATAAATTGAATTTGGGTGCTTGGACTGGAGAATGAATTGAATTTTGGGTGCTTGGACCCGGGATTGGGTACTTGGACCAGAGATTGATTTGATTGGAGTACTTGGATCCGAGATTGGGTACTTGGACCCGAGATTGGGTACTTAGACTCGAGATTGATTTGATTTGGGTACTTAGACCCGAGATTGAATTTGATTTGGGTACTTGGACCCGAGAATAAATTTGATTTAGGTACTTAGACTAGGGATTAAATTTGATTTGGGTACTTGGACCCGAGATTGGATTGGATTTGGGTACTTGGACCCAAGATTGAACTTGATTTTAGGGTGCTTGGACCCGAGACTAAGTTTGACTAACCTTTTAGTTGAGAAATCTGATTGCTCCGGCTGTTCTATGCATGGTGGTTCTTCATCCTCAGAATGGATTTTCATCCTTTGAGATCGAATCTTCACCCTTGAAAATGGATCTTCATCCTTTGAGATCAGGTCTTCACCCTTGAAAATGGATCTTCATCCTTTGAGATCGGGTCTTCACTCTTGAAAACAGATCTTCATCCTTTAAGATTGGGTCTTTACCCTTGAAACATGGATCTTCATCCTTTGAGATTGGGTCTTCACCCTTGGAACATGGTTCTTTATCCATTGGAGGTTGGGTCTTTACCCTGGCTTTAGCTCTTTTAGCTTAACTGATCTTTTGTCTTTTGCATCTTCATTCTTTTGATAGTTCTAATGTTCCATTATTTTGTTCTTCCTTTTTGCAAAAATTCAGCTATTTTTAATTGTACCTTATATCCTCTCCTTGCCCCCCTGTGTGGCAAAATATTTGTAAGTGAGTTTGAAAATATTTTATATATAGACTCAAAAAATTGAAAAGGGTAAACTTTGCCTCCTATGTAGGCTCAAACCCATGATTTTTCTATGCAGGCTCTGGTTGATGTTTTTGCCGTCTAGTTCTTTGCACAAGTACGTATTTCTTCTTTTGCAAAATGATTGGAGCTTCCACAAGCAAATAGGCTTTCCATGCCCCCCTTGATTCAATATCTTCTTTTGATTCTTTAGTTCGCAAGGTATTTGCTGTTCACTTTGAAAAGGAATAGACAATACAAGACAAGAAAGTGCGATGTGATATTCTTATGTATGCATGATATGCATGAATAATACTTATAGTCATTCCATTGACTCACAGACCGAGGTGATCAACAAAAGTGTTCTCATTGGTTCCTTTTCTGACGCTCATTCAAGTCTTGCATTGGAATGATCAAAAGCTTTGCATTTGAGGCTTTTATCTTCAAGATGTTGAAAACAAGAGTGGTGGAGATCCCAAGTTGCAGAGTCAGGGATACATCCTTTTTAAACTATGTTTCAGCATGTCAGTTGATAGCTTCTTTATGACCTTGCCAATAATCATTTCCTTTGCCAAATGTGTCCTTTGGAGGTTCAACATACTTCCCTTAACTTGAAGGCTTTGTATGACAAAACTCTTATTTTATTTTTGATTTTTTTTTAATTTTGATGTTGAAATCAAATGTTGGCTTTGCCAAATTAATGTCAATGCACCTCAGGACTTGATTTTTCAAATTAACATATCTATAACATGATAACCCTAGTTACCGTACTAAACTCGGGAATCATTTCTATTTAAGCAAGAACTATTGCACTTCAGATAAGCACATACACATTACTTGGCCAAAAGTCTCATTGAGTTTAAACACTGTCTATCTCATATGCATGTTTATCCAAACTATCTCCACTAATAGACTCTACCTACCAAGAGAGATCAACAGTTCTTTGATAGGCTTGAAATGGGGTCTATGAGGGACATGGGTTAAATGAAGGCCATTTTGAGATAGGAGCTGATGTGACAAAATTGACAAACCCTCACACTATAAAATTCTTGTTTGAGTTTTAGGTAGCTTGGAGGCAATCTCGCTAGACTCCAAATTCCTTCTATCTTCTTGGCATTAATCTGGATCTTGATTAGGATAGTTTTTGCCCTTGCAAAAAAGTTTGGTTCCCAAATTCGTTTCTTTTCTTCTTCTCCCTTTTCTTTATTTTTCTTACTCTTCCCTTTTCTTTCTCTTTATTTTCCTTACTCTTCCCTTTCTTTGAGCATTTTATCATTTTGTCCTTCTTCCTTGTAAGATTGTCGAGTACAGAACTTTTAAGCACTGGATGGTCTTTCTCCTTTTCCTCTGATTTTGATCGAATCTTTGGTTGGGTTGGGACCACTTCAAGTCAATCCGTCCTTATAAATCAAATGGAAGCCTTTTGTTGCCTTAGGTAAAAGAGAACTCAGTTGGCTTTTTGAACCACCTTTTTAGGTTTTATCTTTATTCCTTTTTCTTTTTTTCCTTTTTTCTTTTGTCCTTTTCTTTTTTTTTCTTTTTTTTTTCCTTTTTTCTTTTCTTTTCTTTTCTTCTCTTTTTTTGTTTTTTTTTTGTTCTAGCTCTAAAAGAGTTGTCTTGTTTGTACTGACTTGGGCTTCCAATAATGGATGAGTGGAGTAACATAAATCTTCTTTAACAGGGATAAATTATTTGCTATTCTGATGTTGTCTTGATATATTGGAGATATTAGGTGAACTTCAACTACCCTTATGGTCTTGAGAACATCAACTACCCTTATGGTCTTGATAACACCAAATATTTTTACTTGCATTCCATTCCTTGATCTTCTTGCCTCTTCACCTTAGTGATCATAAGACTTGTCAAAAGTATCACAACAGCTCAGGGTAGGTTATTGGGGTTTGTAAGCCAATGAAAAGAAAGCTAAAATTTTATGAAGGCTCAAAGGGACGACTAAGGATTGATATTTAATAGGGTGGATACTAGTTTTTAGTTAACCAAATAATGCCTAGATCATTTCTCTCTTAAATAAGTAGAGTTCAATTTCGCCTCGAAAGTTTGTCAAAGCATGTTCTAAGACTGACTAGGACCTAGACAAAGATAATTATGCAGGAGCCTTCTCTAAGTAAGCATATACAACTTAATGTTGTAGAGCAATTCCCTTATCTAGTAAAGTCATTCAAGTCATGATGCCTAGACACATTAATTTATAAACATCAAGCTAAATTCCTCATCGGTTGGGCACCAAAATGAACAAAGACCAATTTGATAAAAGTAATTTATTCAAACAAATTTGAAAAACACGATTGTTCTAATTAAATATTAAAGCAAAATTTGAAAAGCAACATTCAAGCTAATGAAAGTTTGTTGAGTTAAGCTTCTTTTTCTTTCACATCTTCAATATCCCTATCTTGAAAGGATGATAAAACAAAATCTTTTTCCAATCCTTTTCCCACCATGAAGGTTGCCGGTGGAGGTACTCTTCCAAACTTAGGCAAAGGATTGTTCTTGGTATTGGGCTTGTCTGGCTCCGATAACTTGCCATTATCAATTAAATTCTGGATCTCATGCCTCAACTTCATGCAATTGTCCATTTCATGTGCAGGCCTTTGATGGAATTTGCAAAATGCAATAGTATCAAAGTTAGGTGGAAGAGGATTAGGCAAAGGACGAGGAGTCAAGGGTTGTAACAATCCCTTCTTTTGTAGTTTATTGAGAACCCAAGATAGTGGCTTCCCTAATTCTGAAAACTGCCTCATTCCTCCTTGACTAGTGGTATTAACATCAACTTTTTTTTGCGTGCTTTGATTGCCTGACTGGTAGTTCCCTTTCTCATTCCTTTTTATTGAAAAGTGATTCTTCTCCCTTTCCTACTCTTCAATTTGTAGATCAGCTTGGAGAAGATCTTTGAAATCCCTTATAAGGGTGTGAGAATCCTTTCACGGATATTGGGCAGGATGCCTCTTACAATCATCCTTATTTTATTAGATTCATCGGGCCTTTTCTTGAGCAAAGCAGCCTTATTTCTCCACCTTTTCACATGGTCCACAAAATACTTTGTCTAATGGACTCCACTTCCATTAAGGTAACTTCCAACTTGACATTATACCCATATTGATGGATGAAGGCCTTGTATAGCAAATCCCAATTCTTTTGTATTCTATCATCTAAGGTATTGAACCAATTTTGGACAACAGGATCCAATGAGAGCATGAAGTACCTTAGACTTTGAGCCTTAGTAGCTCGGGCAGACTGCATAGCAGTGATATACTGCTTCACATGGAGATGAGGATTTTTGGTTCCATCAAACTTCGCAAAAGATGGCATCTTGAACTTGTACGGAACTTCTTCATCAAGCTCAAATAATTTGTCAACTTTAGACATCTCTTCGGTTTTCAGCTTCTTCTCAAATTTCTTTTCTAAATTCGTGATCATCTTTTCAACATCAAAATTTTCATTCTTTTCAAAAGTTTCCTTCTCAACAACTTTCGGCTCCTTTTTGTCTTGAGGATTTTGGTAGTATTGAGCCCAATTATCATCATCAATGATCACCTTATCATCATCAAAAGCTACTTCACTAACTTTAGTCTTCCCTTTGTTTTTCTTGGTACAAGCAGATGCTTCGACATTGTTTCCTAAAATTGCAGCTAGTTGATTCTTTATGGTCTCGGCCATGGCCTCTTTTATTTCTTCCATCTTGGCATTGAGGGCATCATCCACCATTCTTTGAATTTGTTCGGGATCCATTGTTTTTCATGAGCAAGTGATTGAGTCATTGCTAAATTCTTCATCTCCGGCGTAGGTCAGATTGTCGTAAGCTTTTGAACTGTCGTAATCCAAGGCTGTAAGCCAGAGAGAATCAATGATATGAGATGAAAATGTATGCATGTATGCATGTATGCACAAAAAATCGACAAAGAAAGATAATTAGCATGTTCCTTCCAACCTTATAACATCCACACACGAAAGGTGAGTCTCTTTTCCTAGGTATATGGTTAACAAAATACCAAAATGGGGTACCTTGTTTTCGAATAATTCCCTCGGACGTTTCAACCAATAGTTATATTCTCAAAAATGGAAATCAACTCATAATAATTCCCATTAATTAGGTTTTAATCCATTCAATCAATTATAGTAGCTTTTATGCTATATTGGATTAAAACTAAATTAAGAGGTTTATTATAAATAGAATTCTCACTTGAAAAAAGTAACTAATGATTCATGCCAAAAACAAGCCCATGTTAATTATTCTTAGTATAAACTAGGCTTACAATTGATTTTTGGTATTTCGTAATTGACCCAAATAATTTGCAAGCTCTTTGTAACATAATTTTATTTATAAGCCCATTGTAAAAAGATTTTAGAAAAAATGTATTTTGGGCTTAGTATTTGGGCCATGAGAAAAAGTATTTTTGATTTATTTTTGTTAGAAAAGTCTTAGGTCCAAAGACCATCTTGAAAAGTTTTAAAAATAGTTTTGGTCTTTTGGATTTAGAGAAAAGTTTATTTTGAGCTTACAATGTACTTAGGTCATATTAGAAAAAGAATAAACCAAATAAGCCATGATTTAAGCTAAGATAAATTAACCATAGTCAAACAACATGCATTTAGGGTAAAACCTAAGGAAAGTAACTAGGCCAATTACATGAGCGTTAGTCTGTGGGTAAAAAGGCTTAGGTTCCCATAGCAAGTATATACCAAATAGTACGAGGCTATGAGTGGTTATGCCATGCTCGATCTCCATACCTTGAGTGAAAGTATGGTATCCCTTACATAACATAACACGGGTAACATGGGCATCCTAACTCACGGACATGATGCAATCTAATATGATGCAATGGATAATATCATTATAAGAAAGAATAGAATAATATAAAGACCAATGGAATCAACTTCTCTTATCCCCAGTGGAGTCGCCACTGTGAGCAGGGATTTTCGCCCCCACTCTAGGTGGAATGGTTCTTATGACTTTGGCACTGTTTAGGCTCGGGGCCTTAGAGAACATGGACCTAAGTCAGGAGAAAATGGAGTCGCCACCCAGACAGGCCAGGAAAAAGAAAGGGGTGGATGACTCGATTCCTAAGAAATCCCCAACCCCCTAATGAGTTTGGAAAGTTGGGTACGTGTGGGGAAGGTGAGAAATGGCCTAGAACCCCCAAAATGCCTGGTTCATTGGAACCGGCCTCCTTTACAGGTCTAAATATTATAAAATTCTTAAATATAACAATATTATCCATATTACACACAATAATTAAAATAAAGCATCGATATATTGAAAATCAAAACAGTGTCCAAGCAAAACAAATAAATGGACACCCATACGAAGATGGAAACATGTTCTTACATCATCCATATCTAAACTAATAGGACACCCACCAAAAGGTAGAAACATGTCCTTTACATTGGTCCAAAATATAAAAGCAATTTAAATTACATGATATTTAACAAATGAGGTACCCATAAAGTGGAAACATACCTCTTACAACAATTGGAAAATAAATAAATTGATAAAACCATTCATCATAAATAAATCATTCATTAAAGATATCAATCAAAATATAAAATAAACATCCATCCATGATAAAATAAATAAACCAAGCATTGAACTTAAATAAATTAAAGTATATAAAATAAATCAAAGCATAATCAAATATAAAATTGAATAAAGCAAATAAAGATTCAAATTGGGGCTACTGTTTCTATTTAAGATTCTTTATTTAATGTGTTTAGGATTTTGGAATTTATGGGTTTAAGCTACTGTAAATCTTAAAAGAATTGAAATGGAGCAAAGTTTTATAATTTAAGAGGTTGATAAAGTTCTTTGATTAACCAAATTAGTGTTTGAGAAGTGAAATCATGAAATTAGGGCTTGGACACTTTAAAACATTTAGATTTATGATTTATGGTTACTGGATCATTGTTTTGTATTTACCATATTGAATTTTAATATTTAAATTTATAAGGTTTTAAGATTTTAAAGACTAGGATATAGAAAAATTAGGGTTTAAGGTTTTAAGGGAATTAGGGTTTAAGAAAACTAGGGTTTAGAATAATTGGTTTGAGGTTACTGTCTTGATTCTAAAGTTGAATTAGGGTTTAGTATTTTCAGAGAATATATTTTATTTTAGAATTTGGAGAAACAATTTATAGTTTTATGAAGTTTTATGAAAATAAACAAAACGATTTAAGGTTTATAGAAACAAAAATAAAATATTTTTTAGGGTTTTGGAAAGAAACAGATTCAATTTAGGGTTTTAAAAAATTGAAAAGCAAATTAGGGTTTTGGTAAATCTTTAAGCGATTTAAGGTTTTGAAAAGCTAGAAAGTAGATTAGGGTTTTAAGATTTTGAAGAAACAGAAACAACAATTTTTTAATCTTGAATGATGAAGCTACTGTAAAGAAAAATAAATAAAGAAATTCATACCTTCGTTTGTTGGTTCCACCAAAAATTATTTCTTGGATGAACAAGAACAAAGGCAAGATGGTTGCCTTTGATGGATTGATTTTTCTTGTTTGCTTCTCTCAAAAATTCCGACTGATTCAAAGTTTTTCAATTCACTCGATTATCCCTTTTTTTCTCCTGTATTTCGATCCCCGATCTCACCTCTTAATTTTCGTCCTTATTTATAGAAGATTTTTATGATTAATTTTAGTTATTCACAGACTCTAACATTAATTAAGAAAAGGAAACCTAAACCTAATTGTATTTGGTTTTGGAAAAATTTGCGTTGAAAAAATTTCGCTGGCGAAAAAAAACTGCTGCGGAAAAATTACGCTGGCAAAAAAAACTGCTGCGGAAAAATTGCATTGGCAAAAAAGCTGCTGCAGCTGGCTGCGGGTTTAGTATTTGGGCCTGCGGGCCATTTCACAGCAACCCTTTTCGGCGATGAAATTTTTATTTGCCGATTTTTTGTCGCTGATTTTTATTTTTATTTATTTGTTTATTATTATTATTTATTTTTTATTAATAAAAATTAAATAATAAAGCAAATATTATTTAATTAAGATAATACAAAAATTATTTTGGACTAATTAAAATATATTGGACAACACAAAAATTATTTTGGACTTATTAAAATATATTAGACCGGACTAGGTCAAAAACTAAGGGTCTACAGTACTCAACCCGAGATTGGATTTTATTTGGGTACTTGACAAGAGATTGAATTTGGATCCTCGACCCAATGATGAATTTTGGGTTTTCAACCTAAGACTGGATTTGATTTGGGTACTTGACTCGAGATTGGATTTGATTTGGGTACTCTTTCCGAAATTGGATTTGGGTTCTCGACCCGAAACTAGATTTAATTTGGGTTATGGACCTGGGATTGGATTAGGGTGCTCTACCCAAAACTGGATTAGTGTGCTCAATCCAAAATTGATTTAGTGTGCTCGACCAGAAACTGGATTAGGGTGCTTGACCCAAAACTGAATGAGGGTGCTCGACCCAAAACTAGATTAGGGTGCTCAAACCAAACCAGAAACTGAATTAGGGTGCTCGACCCAAGACTGGATTAGGGTGCTTGACCCAAAACTGGATTAGGGTTCTAGACACAAGACTTAAGCTCTTCTAGCTTGGTCATCCTTTTTTCATTTGAGAATTCCTGCTTTCTTCTAGCCAATTGGTTCCATTCTTCAATGGAATATGATGACGTTCTATCATCTAAGAGTTTTGGCTTTCTTCTAGCCCGTTGTTCCATTCTTCAATGGATTAACTTTAGCTCTTCTAGCTGGACTGACCTTCCATCATTTGTATCTTCCTTCTTTTAGGTTCTTTCTTTCTTCTTTTGTTCTTCCATTTGCAAACAAATTAGCTATTTTTCTAGGTACTAGCTCTCATATCCTCTCTTTGCCCCCTACGTGGAAAAATATTGAAAGTGGGTGTGAAAATATTTTATACATGCATAAAATCAAGAATTGAAAAGAGGAAGTTTTGCCCCCTGTGTAGGCTCAAACCAATTATTTTATTCCCATGTAGGCTCTAATTGATGTTTGCATTTTGTTTAGTTCCTTGCACAAGCATGCATCTTTATTTCTGCAAAGTGACTATATCTTTCCCAATCGATGGGCCTTTCATCCCCCCGATTCCATATCTGCTTCTGATTGTTTACTTCACAGGGTGTCTGTTGTTCACTTTGACAAAGAATAGACAATGCAGTGTGATTTGCTCATGTATGCATGATATGCATGAATAATACTTACGGTGGTGCTATTGACTCACAGACCAAGGTAACCAGTTGAAGTGCCTCTATGGATTCCTTCCAGATGCTCGTTCATGTCTTACATTAAAATGGTAGAAGACTTTACATTTATGGCTTCCAAGATGTTGAAAACATGAGCGGTGGGGCTCAAGCAACATAGAGATACAACCATTTTAAAATATGATTTAGCACATCAGCTGGCAGCTTCTTAATGACATGACCTTGTAAGTGATCCTTTCATTAGCCCTCTTTGAAATCTAATAATGCAACATATTTTCTTTAACTTGAAAGTTTATATAGCAAGAAAATATTTTTTTAAATCAAATGCTGACTTTGTCAAATCAATGTCAGATAACCTCAGGACTTCACTTTCCCAAATCAATATATCTATAACATGACAACCCTAGTTACCATACTAAACTTAGGAATCATTTTCATTAAACAATAACTATTGCACTTCAGATAGGCACATACACATTACTTGGCCAAAGGTCTCATTGAGTTTAAATATTATCTATCTCATATGCAGGCTTATCCAATCAATCTCCACTAATAGACTCTACCTACCAAGAGAGATCAACGGGTCTTTATTAGGCTTAAAATGGGGTCTATAAGGGATACAGGTTAAAAGAAGGTCATTTTCAAATTGGAACTAATGTGATACTGCTAACAAACCATCACACTATAAACTTTCTACTGGAACTGTACACTGTTGGAAGCATTCCTAAACTTTGGGCACCATTTCCTTCTTCTAGGCATCTCTCTACCTGACTTCATGAAAAGACAGAGTTTGGATGTTCTTCTATCATATAGCATAATTCTTAATCTTTTTCTTTTGCAAAAAACTCAGGACCATTATCATGTATCAAGATTGTGGATTTGGAGTGGTGTTGGATAAGATGGTCTTTCCCTTGTTTATCTGATTTTCTTTGGTTGGGCTCACAACCTAAGTTGAAGTCTTCCGATGCTTCAAGTAAGAAGAACTCTATTGGCTTTTTGAACCGGCCTTTTTGAATTTTATTTTCTTTTTTTCTCTTTTCTTTTATTTTATTCTTCTTTTCTTTTACTTTCTTTTTTCTTTTCCTTTTTTTGTTTTTTGTTTTTACTCTAGCTCTAAGAGAGTTGCCTTATTTGTACTACCTTGTGCTTCTGGCTATGAATGGGATGGGATAAGTTTACTTCAACAAGGATGAATCCTTTGTTGCTTTGATAGATATGAGATATTAAGTCCAATTCAAGTAAAATTCAACTATCCTTATGGTATTGAATTTGTATCATCTTCCTTGATTTCTTGCCCCTTACATTAGTGTTCATCAAACTTGTCATAAGTATCACAATAGCTCAGGGTAGATTGTTGGGGTTTACAAGCTAATAAAATCAAGCTAAAAATCTTATGACGGCTTAAGGGGACAAACTAGGGATTGATGTTTAATAGGGTGGATACTAGTTGTTGGCTTACCAAACAATGCCCATATCATTTCTCCCTTAAATAAGAAAAGTTAAATTGTGCCTTGAAAGTTAGTCAAAGCATGTTCTACTATTGACTAGGACCTAGACAAATGTAATTATGTAGGAGCCCTCTCTAAATAAGCATACACAACTCAGTACTATGGAACAACTCCCTCGCCTAGTAAAGTCATTGAATGATAATGCATAAATACATTAATTTATGAATATCAAGCTAGATTCATCATCGGTTTAGCACCAAAATGAACAAAGACTAATAATAATTTAATAAAAAATAATTTATTCAAACAATCTTAATTTAAAAAACATAATTGTTCCAAAAATATTAAAGAAAGTAGAAGTAAAATAAGTAGCACTCAAGCCTAAGAAAGTTTGTTGAATTATAATCGATGGTGCTTCATCTACTTGGACATGTCAGGGGCAATGGTCATCACATCCTCATCCACAATTCCTCCATTTACATCTTAAAAGGAAGATAAGACAGAACTTTCCATCAATCCTCATTCTATCATAAAGTTTGTTGGTGGTGGCACTCTTCCAAACTTAGGCAATGGATTGCTTTTAGTGTTGGGTTTATCGGGCTCGGGTAGCTTGCCACTGTCGATCAAATCTTGGATCTCATGTCTTAATTGAGCATATTTATCTGTATCATGCCCTTGCATTTGATGGAATTGACAGAAGGCTTTGGCATCAAATTTTAGTGACAGAGGATCATGCAGAGGTCGAGGAGCCAATGATTGTAATAGTCCTTTCTTGTAACTTGTTGAAAACCTAAGATAGAGGTTTCTTCAACTCTAAAAATTGCCCTCTATTTGCTTGACCAGTTGTTGCATTGACATCCATTGACTTCTGTGTACCCTGACCACTAGACTGATAACTTCCCCTATCATTTCTTCTTCCAAAAAATGATTCTTCTCTCTTTCCCATTCTTCTATTTGCAAACTAGGTTGGAAAAGATCTTTGAAATCCCTTATGAGAATGTGAGACATCCGTTCATGCAGACTAGGTAGGACACCCCTTACTATCATTTGAATCTGGTCAGACTCATCTGGTTTCTTTTTAAGCAAGGTAGCCTTACTTCTCCACCTCTTCACATAGTCAACAAACTTTCATTTTGTTTCTGCCTAATTGATTCTACCTCCATCAAAGTAGCTTCCAATTCCACATTATACCCATATTGTAGGATGAAAGCTTTGTACAACAAATCCCAGTTCTTTTAAGTACTTTCCTTTAAGGTGTTGAACCAGTTTTGCACAACAGGATCCAGTGAAAGCATGAAGTATCTTAGGGTTTGAGTCTTAGTAGCTTGAGCAGACTGCATGGTTGTGATGTATTGCTTGACATGTAGATGGGGATTCACAGTCCCATCAAACTTGGCAAAGGAATGCATTTCGAACTTGTGAGAGACTTCCTCATCTTATTCAAATAGTTTATCGACCTCTGACATCTCTTCATTTTTTAGCTTCTTCTCAAACTTCTTCTTCAGATCAGCAATCATCTTCTCAACATAAGAAGTCTCAGTCTTTTCATTAGTTGCCTTCTCCACAATCTTTGGCTCCTTCTTCTTATCTTTAGGATCTTAAAAATATTGAGCCCAGTATTCATCATCGTCCATAACCATCTTGTCATCATCAAAGGCTACTTCACCAACCTTAGCCTTTCCCTTGTCCTTCTACTTCTTAGTACTAGCAGATGCTTCAGCAGTATTCCCAAACATTGCAGCCATTTGGCTTTTCACGGTCTCAGCCAGGACCTCCTTTAGTTCTTCCATCTTGGAGTTGATTGTATCATCCACCATCTTTTGAATATGTTCAGGTTCCATTGCTTTTGATGTGTAATTGACTGAATTCTCACTGAACTCTAAGTCACTGACGTAGATCTGATTGTCGTAAGTTTTTAAATTGTTGTACTCCAAAGCTGTGAGCCAGAAAGGATTAATGATATGAGATGCAATGCATGTATGCATGGATGCATGAAGGCACAATCAAAGAAAACAACAAAAGGAAGGACTTCCTTCCAACTTTATATCACACGCACACGAATGGCGAGTTCCTTTTCCTAGGTATATGGTCAACAAAATATCAACATGGGATATCTTGTTTTTGAACAATTCTCTCAAATGGCTTAACCAATAATTGTATTCTCAAACTTAGAAGTCAGTCCATGATAACTCCCATTAATTAGGTCTTAATCCATTGGGTCAACAAAAGATAGCATTTATGTTATATTAGATTAAAACTAAATTAAAAGGCTTATCATAAATATATTTCCCCATTTGTAAAAACAATCAATGATTCATACCACAAACAAGCCCATGATTAATAAGTCTTAGTGTAAACTAGGCCCACAATTAATTTTTAATATTCCATAATTGATCCAACTATTTGTAAGCCCATTAAAGAAAAAGTTGTTTAAAAGCCTATGAAAAATGGTTTTGTTTCAAAGCCCATTGTAAAAGATTTATTCAAAAATAGATTTTCGGCTTTGAGCTTGGGCCATAAGGTAGAAAATTTTTTTTGACCCATCTTGGAGAAAAGGTTTTTATGTTCTAAAGACCATTTGAAAAATTTTTTAAATAGTTTTGGTCTTTTGGGCTTTTAAAAATTATTTTTTTGGGGCTTAAAATATAATTAGGTCATGTTAGGAATGACACAAACTAAATAAACCATGATTCAGACTAAGATTTATTAACCATAGTCAAAGAGTAAGCATTTGTGTATAAATTTAAGAAAGGTAACTAGGCCAACGACATGGGCTTTAGTGTTTGGGTTGAAAAGGCTTAGGCTCCCATAGCAAGTATACACCAAAAGGTACAAGGCTATGAGTGGTTATGACATGCTCAATCTCCATACCTTGAGTAAAAATATGGTATCCCTTACATAACATAACATGGGTAACACGGACATCCTAACTCACACACACAATGCAATCTAAAATGATGCAATGGATAATATCATAATAAGAAATAATAAAATAATATAAAGACCAACGAAATCAACTTCTCTTATCCCTAGTGGAGTCGCCACTGTGAGCGGGGATTTTTGTCCCCACTCCCGGTGGAATGGTTCTTGTGACTTCAGCACTATTAGGCTCAGGGCCTTAGAGAACATGAGCCTAAATCTGAAGAAAATGGAGTCGCCATCCGGACAGGCTGAGAAAAAGAAGGGGGTGGATGACTCAATTCCTAAGGAATCCCTAACCCCCTATTTAGTTTGGAAAGTTGGGTACGCATAGGGAAGGTGAGAAATGGCCCAACACCCCCATAATGCCTGATTCATTGGAACCGGCCTCCTTTTTAGGTCTAGATATTATAAAATTCTTAAATATTATGATATTATCCATATTACATGTGAATATTAAAATAAATAATTATTGCATTAAAATAAAAATAAGTCCATATAAAATAATAAATAGGCACCCATCCATGGATGAAAACATGCCTTTACAATGTCCAATGCGATGCCCAAAAACAAAATAAAGTAAATAAAAATGAGACACCCATCATAGATGGAAATGTGCCTCTTACAACAGTCCCAAAATCTTTAAAAGATAAATTAAATTACATAATAAAATTGCGGCACCCACAAATTTAAACCAGCTTAGGCCAAAATTAAGGGTCTACACTTCAGGGCTAGATGCTTGGTGTCACTGTGATATGATTTGCCATCGTGGCTAGCTTTGAGCAATTATTATGATTTGCCTTCAGAGCTAGACACATAGTGTCGATTTGGACCAAAATAGTAACTCTGGGATTTCATATTAGATCCTTGGGGCCCATGCTTGTGTATGTGTTTATGTGAATTTATAAAAAGATGAAATACTATGTTATAAAATAAAATTGAATGCCATATTGTGACATTGCATACAAATGCATTATGCATTGGCATTGTTTCATAATTTTTATTGCTACTGAAGCTTGTACTGCTAGGCTTTTGGCTTAGCGTGATTATAATTCATTGTGCAGGTAACAAGAGCGATCTGGTAGAACCGAAGAGTTCTTCTAGACCAGGTCGGGTCTAGATTTGAGTTGATTTTGAGCATCAAGATCAGAGACACTACCAGCATGTATATATTTTATATTATCATACATTTTGACGTTATATTATATTATATTTTGATGTATATATATTGTAAATTATAAATAATGTGTTGAAAAACTTTATAATATGGTTTTTATATGAGATTTTGGTAAATATATATATATGTATATGTATGTCTATAAATATTTTGAGAAATGTAGAGAAAATGAGTATGGATGAAATGGTGATTTGATTTCATTTGGGAGTATTTTTCCTTTGCAGGTTATGGTTTGTTGTAATTTGAGGATGTCTAGATTAAAGACAAAACTCTGGTGAATATTTTTTTTCATAGATTTTTATGAAAAATGCTTATTTTGAAACCTATGATTTATAATAATTATTTTATTTGTTATTTAAATATACATTTTAATGTATTTAAGATTTTAAATTTGAAAGTAAAAATTTTTATTAAACCGGATTGTGACATTTTTATACCGTATATGCATATTTTACAATTACTGTGTGTATATATTGTACGTATATAGGGTATAAGGGTGTTGCATTTATGTTGATATCAGAGCCTAGGCTTGACATTCTTGATCTACGTAGATTATTAGAGAGAAAATGAGAATTTTAAATATGGTTTTCAATTGTCATACATGCATTGGCACTGGCAATTTTCTATCTCTGATGTGGCAATTTATGACGTCTGCAGAGGGTAGTGCAGAGAGTGTAACTCCTGATGAGGGTAGAGTTGGAGCTGGTGTTATGTCTCCTGGTGAGGCATTTGCTTCTGTGCCTATTAGACCAGCAACATAGGAGATTTTGACAGGCTGGGTAAGGCATATGGTGGAGCTGTTGAGGCAGGCTCCGATTTAGTAGCCGCAGCCGCCGCCACAGCCACAGTTGCTGACACAAAAATATGATAAGTGGAGAAAGTTTGGAGCCGAGAATTTTATTAGTACTACAGACCCTATTGTAACAGAGCAGTGGTTGGACAGGGTTTAGAGGGTGTTCATCTAGCTGCATGCTAGTCCAGAAGAGAAGTTTGATTATGCTAGATCTCTTCTGTAGAGGGATGCCTATAAGTGGTGGAAGACGATTCCCCATGCTACAACTGATACACCAGTTCTGACCTATGATGATTTCTTGCAGGAATTCGAGAAGAAGCATACTCTGAAGGAGTATAAGAATGTAAAGAAGATGGAGTTCCTGAGTTTGCGGCAGGACACCAGGTCAGTGACAGAGTATGAGATTGAGTTCATTCGGGTGAGTCAATATGTTTGAGGAGGGATTATTTCTGATGAGATTGACCAGTGCCGGAGGTTTGAGGAGGGGCTAAGACCCTCTATCATGTGTCTTATAGCAATCTCCCAATATTAGGACTTTTCTCAGTTGATTGCAGCTACCAGAAGTGTAGAGAGAGCATAGGGTCTTGCAATAGCTGCAAGAGTTAAGGAGAGCAGAGCTAGGAGACCCCAGGTTGAGGCAGGGTCTTCATCAGTGAAGAGAGACTGAGGGGCATATCCTCAGAGGTTCAGTGTAATATGTAACACCCCAGCCTTCAGACTTCAAGGGCCCTAGGCCCAACCAAGCACTGGACATGTCACAGTCTGCATCCGCTCACGGGTCCACGGCAGGATTTGTTTATTTGGCTCAATTAAGAGTCGCCACCCTCGTTTCGATCCCAAGATCTCCTTAAGAGAGTCTTTATCCTAAAATGAGTACCATTTCAGGATAAAGACTCTCCTAAGGAGGTCTTGAGATCGAAATGAGGGAGGCGACTCTTAATTGAGCCAAATAAATAAATCATGCCATGGACCATGAGAGGAAGCGGACTGTGACATGCCCAGTGCTTAGTTGGGCCTAGGGCCCTTAAAGCCTGAAGGCTGGGGTGTTACATTAAAAAAAATAGCCTTTCCTTATTTTAACATTATAATTCCATTATATTCCATTTAAATTAGTGTTTTAAGTTTATTTATATTATTAAAAATATATTTTAACATGTTTCATTCATACACATTACTTAAATAATTATTCTTATTCAAAACTCTAAAATAGCATAACCTTCACCAATAAAGGTTTTTCATTCTAACCTATTTCAATTATTAATCTAAGCTTATTTCCTTCACTAATACCATGAATTAACATAATTTAAATATTAAAATTCAACAATTCACCATTCTTTAAAAATTCTCTTTCCAAAACCCTAAACTCAACACTACCTCATCCAAACTCTAACCAAACTTGACCAAATCTACCATTTGACTTTAAAATCCTAGTTTATTCATCAAAACAACAAATTTAGAATCAATTTACATAATTAAAATACATGATTCTAAGAATACAAATTTTCCATAATCCTAAATTTTCTCTCTTCACCCAACTCATCCCAAACTTAATCCTTTCTTCCATTTAACTTGAAAATCATTAATAATTAATCAAAATAGCTTCATTCATACCCAATTAAACAATTAAATCATGCTAATATAAAATCTCAAAATCCACATATTCATAGTTTTCCTAGAAATTCAAAAATTAGGGTAGAAAGCTTACTTAGTTCCATAAAATCTCTTCAATTTAGGTAGCTTGGAAGAAAAGAAGATCTCTCTTTCTCTCTAATGGTGTCACGTTTTTTTGAAGAAGAAGACTAATGTTAATTTTCTCTTTCTTTCCACTTAAAAAAAATATGACCATATATAAATATTATTTTATTTTAATAAATAATTAGTTATTTAATTATTTTAAAACCCCAAATGACCTCTTCCAATAAAAAATAATTTATTTTTAATTTATTTAAATAATTTTAAGTTTATAAGATATAATTACTATTTTGCCCTTAGACTTTTGACTTTTCTTTTAAAACAGTTGACTAATGTATATGTTAAGTATATGTTAGGTGTATTTCACATATATATTCTACTTTTTCACTTAAAATCCTTTCATTTTCCATTTAAATTATTTCTTTAACTTATTTAAATTTAAATTTATTTTATTTTATTTAATTCAAAAAATATTAGGGATGTTACATAATACCCTTACACCCGATATAAAAATAATACATACACTCGGTATATGTAAAATATGTATATAAGGTATAAAAATATCATGGTCCAGTAAAATAAATTTTTTCAATTTTCAAATTTAAAACCTTAAATACTTACAAATGTAATTTAAAAAACCAATCAAATATTTATTAGAAATTATATGTTTTAAAATAAGCATTTTCTATAAAAATCTTTAAAAAAAATTCGCTAGAGTTTTATCTATAATTTAGATATTCCCAAATTACAACAAACCATAACTTGCAAAGGAAAAATACTCCCAATACAAACCAATCATATATTTCACCCATACTCCTCAATTTCTCCAAGTTTTTCAAAACATTTAAACATATACATATATTTATATTAACACATATGTAAAACCCCATATTACACAGTTTATCCAAATATTCTTTATAATTTACAATTTATTCTCCAAAAATATAATTATAAAATACATCATAACAAATTGTGCTATAAAATAATATATATATACATGATGGCAAATTGGCTCTGATCTTGACGTAGCAAAATCAACTCAACAAACAACCTCAATCTAGATCTGACCTAGTCTAGAAGAACTCTCCAGCTCTACTAAATCACCTCCGTCACCTACGTGATAAATTACAATTTCATTAAGCTAAAAGCTTAGCAGTACAAACTTTAATAGAAATAAAATTGTAAAATAATGCCAATGTGCAATGGTTATGTATATCATGACACCATATATCATATCATTTCATTTTAAATATCTTTTTCAATCATTTTACATTTCACATAAAATAAACACAAGCATGGTCCCAAATAATCTAATATATTAGTCAAATCCCAGAGTTACTATTTCGGTTCATATTGACGCCTAGTGTCTAGTTATAAGGCAAGTGACACCCAGTGTCTAGCCCGAAGGCAATTCATAGTGATGCCCAGCATCTAACCCAAAGGCAAATGACGTCCAACGTCTAGCCCGAAGGCAAATAAAATAGTTGCTCAAAAGCTAGCCCCGAAGACAAATAATGAGGATAACCTCATAGGCAAGCCGTCAAACATAGAACTCTGAAAATTGAATAACATACTAGGAACACAATTATTTCGCATTTTTCATTATCAATTTGTTTCTCATTTTTCCATAATCAAACTGGGCACATTGCCTCAGTTCTCATTATCAGTTAGCACATTGCCTCATTTTCTTATTTATTTCATTTATGTCAATGTCATCTCATTTCATATCATCATTTATCAATATATCATCATAATGTATCACATTTTTCATTTACAGCACATTACACTATTATTTGGGTATCATTCATATAATTCACATAAATCACATTTTTACCCAAACACTTTGGATCATTTCACATAATGCATTTTACTCAACTTAGCCATTAACAATGGCTTTTCACAATGCACTTAATGCATACATGAGAAATTAAATGTCATAACACATTGTTTATGAATATTCAATGTATCAAGTAGCTTAACACATTTTCCAACCAAATGTGTTAAGCTCAATCTAATGCAAACTTATCCAGTTTATCCAAAGTTTGTACTTACCTCTAAAAGCTTCCAAAAGCAAGCCACAAAACTATCACCAACCTCTTCTTCCAACTTTCCATTCAACACTTTGATTAGGCAATTCAATTCTCCTCAATTCCTATACCAAATGTGATCATAGATAATCATTTAGTATCACATTCTAAGGCATTTTCAATCTTAAATCATAACTAAACACCATTCAAACTAAAATCCCAAAGTTAAGACTAACCTCACTTTAACTTTGGAATACCATATTAAGTCATTCAATTTGGTGTTTTAAGTTTATTTATATTATTAGAAACATATTATAACATGTTTAACACAATTATATTGAATAAATACACACTTATGTCCAAAACCCTAAAATGATATAACCTTCACCATTAAAGGTATTTCATTCCATCTCAATCCAACTATCATTCCAAGCTTATATTCATCACTTATATCATTAAAACATGCTCTAACTAATAAAATTAAACAATTCAATAACTTTGAAAAATCACTTTTCAAAAACCTTAAATCAACACTTCCATTCTCAAACTCTATCCAAACTTATCCAAATCCAACATTTAACTTTAAAATACTTGTTTATGCATCAAAAAAACTCATTTAGAATCAATTTGCACAATTAAAATCCATGATTTCACAATCCCTAAAATTCCATAACCCTAAATTCTCTCTCTTTACCAATCTTACCCAAACTCAACCATTTCATCAATCCAACCTTAAAATCATTGTTAACCACTTAAAATAACTTCATTTATACCCAAATAGTTAATTAAATATGTTAGCCAAATGATCTCAATTTTGATCCTTGACAACTCAAATTGAATGACTTATTTAACATGTGTTTAAAGAACATTGTTGCAGGATTAGGTTGTTTCAAATAAGTTGAACAGGGCACATTTAGCGATTGCACAAACATGGAGATGAACGCCCCACTAAATTGAAGGATAAAACCATATCACAGTAGGGTTCGCGGTCAGAAACTCGACCGCCGTCGCGACCGCACATCAACATGAGCGACCATCTGACAAAAATGGATCACCGCAATAGGAGATACCCAAACCATCCAAATTCCAGTAAGGCTTGTGGTGACAAGATCGATGAAGAATACAATCTCGCTTACTGATATCACGACAACCCTTTAGATTCCTCGACCGCTCTGCTGATTCAAGAGAAAACTGCTCAAACTGATAGTAGTGTTTGCTTCCTAAGGTGCGTCCAGAAGTTTGATGCGAGTCTCTCAATTCGACAGTAAACTGGCACCTATGGCGACCGCGAAAATTGTATTTAGGTGGAATTTTATTTTACCCAGTTAAAGAATGCCAAGTGTGATGACCGTTATAAACCCACTTCAGTATTCAAAAAGGGCGACCACACACAACTTATGCGTGACCTTCCCGACAACCACAGCACGGGCAAGATTCCAGCAGCAGAGCACTTAAATTTGACCGTTGAAGCAAATTTGAATGCAGCGACCGTCCCTTATCCAAGGGCGACCGTGTAAGACATTGACATGACCGTCATAGTATCAAGGATGACCACTAACTGCTTCGAACAGTCTATTAATACAAGGTCTAAACTGCCAAGACTTATTTCTCACTATCTATAACTGCTAGTTAGACCACATTGGCTATAAATACATTAATATTCTGTAAAAAATAATAGGATTCTGAATTTGATAGCCAAGCAACATATTTTCTTTTATTACTACAATTAACATTTGAATTGTAATGAATGTTAGGTGTAAACATTAAAAACACCATTGTAAAAGTTTGAGTGTGAGCTTGGAAACACTTAGGTTGTGAGAGTGAGCTTAGGAAAAACTCTTATAAAAGTTGTGAGAGTGAGCCTAGTAAAACTCTTGTTAGTGGTTTGAGTGTTAGCCTTAGTAAAACACTTGTCAAGTTAGGTGTGAACTTGTGAAAACACCAAAGTTTGAAGTGAGCTTGTAAAACTTCAAAGTTAGTGGAACCTTAACAAGTTGTTAAGGAAGTGGATGTAGGATTGGAGAAAATTCGAACCACTATAAATCTTGTGTGTTGTTTCTTCTACTCACTACTCAACCATTTTTCTCTGCCGCATTTCTTGTTTATTGAGTTTTAAATTACCATCATTTCTTCAGAAAACCAATTCACCCTCCCTCTTGGTTTGCATCTTGGGACAACAATTGGTATCGGAGATAGAAATTTCTTAAACTTAATTGTGAAATTTGATCCACTATGGCAACTTCTTCTTCATCAAATTCAACCTCTCATGGAAATCTTAACACTATTCTTAGACCCTATTTTGATGGAACTGATTATTCCTATTAGAAACACAAAATGTATTTATTTCTAGATAGTGAAGGGATTGAGCTATGGGATTTTGTGGAAAGTGAGTGGAAACCTCCTACTTATGAAGTTGATGGTGTTCAAGTTCCTCTTCCCAAAGCACAATGGTCAACTGTCAATGTTAAAGATCGATTCAAGAACAATAGAGCCGCTTCCATTTTGATGAACTCCATCTCAAGAGAAGAAGGTGGAAGAATTCAACACTTAACTTGTGCACATTGCATTTGGAAGACACTTGAAAACTATCATGAAGGTACGACTCAAGTGAGATTCACCAAGAAACAAATGCATGTTCATGACTATGAGCTATTCAAGATGAAACCAAATAAAAATGTCACCGACATGACAAATCTCTTGCTTGCTATTGTCAATGAGTTCAAGAAGTGTGGCAAGATATATGATCAAGGTGATGTAAACAGCAAAATCTTGAGAGCCCTAAGAGCTAGAAAGAACTTTGAATCAAAAGTATCATCCATCAAAGAAGCTCATGATCTTAGCACATTGAGAACCGACTAGCTTGTGGGAAAACTACTCACATTTGAGCTACATAGTGAAAAAGAAGAAGATCAAGGTGAGAAAGAAAAGAGAAAACCAATTGCGCTCAAAGCAATCAAAGAAGTTGAGAGCTCAAGCAACGAAGGTACTGATGATGAAGATGAAATGGCAATGTTCTCAAAAAGAATTAATGAATGGAAAAGAAAGAAAAGATTGCAAGCTAATAAAGGTACACTTTCTAAGTCCTCCTTTAAAGATAAAGAAAAGAAAAATGAGGTAAAGAGCTATGAATGTGGAAAATCTGGTCACATCAAATCGGATTGCTTCAAAGTAAAGAACAAAAGGAAATAGGACAAAGAAAAGAAAAAGTCTCTCAAAGCCACATGGGATGACTCTTCTTCAAGTGAAGAAGAAGAAGAAGAAGAAGAAGGAATTGCAAACATATGTCTCATGGCTATTGAAGATGACTCCAATGAGGTAAGTACTCAATCCTTGGATCTAATAGCACATGATGATACTGATGACCTAGATGATAGTGATTTGATTGAGCGCATGAACTCTAAAATAGAAAAATATTTTTCTAAGATGATGCTCTATAAAGAAAAAAGTTCTAAGTTAGAAAAGGACTTTATATGCTTAAAGAACTCTACCCTAAAATTGAAAACCTCAAATGAACACTTGATGAATTCAATAAAGAGTTAAATAAAAACTCGCATGATTTAGAAAAAGTTATTAAAGAGAATGAAATTTTAAAGCATGAACTAAAAGAACTAAAAGAATCCATTTCAAGATTTCATAAATTGAAGGAAGCCTTAGACACAATAATTGGTAACCAAAGATCACCCTCCATAAAATATGGATTAGGATTCAATAGCTTAATCAACATTGCACCAAGCACACCAACATTTGTAAAAGCCTCTACAACTAGAATCTCGAATGTTGATATTGTAAAGAACAAAGATGCTCACACCAAGTCTAAGAGTTCCAAAAAAACTTTTCATGGCTCACTAGGAAATATAGCTAAGTTCTCAAAAAGTAATCATGCATTTATATACACTAAACTTGCACAAAAGCAATCACATATTTGTAGTTGTATGCATAATACATGGAATATGAATAGAAAAGTGCAAAAATATAAAACACTGTGGCAATGTACATATTGCATGAAATTTGGACATAAAAGCTTTTTTTTGTCATATTAGAAAGGCTCATCTCAAGTTAGAAGACGCCTCTATTGCTAACCATCAAGGACCCAACTTCATTTGGGTACCTAAGATAAGATAACCACTATTGCCTTGTAGGTATGCCTAAAATCTACTATCAATGAGAGCACATGGCTTGTGGATAGTGGGTGCGCAAGGCATATGACTGGGAATGCAAAGCTCTTTATAAGTTTTACTTACAAACATGGAGGTAATGTAACTTTTGGAAATGATGCTAAAGGTAAAATTATTGGTGTTGGCTCCATTGGAATAATTGGTAAAGACTTGATAGAAGATGTATGGCTGGTTGATGGTTTGAAACATAATTTGCTAAGTGTTAGTCAATTATATGATAGAACATACATTGTAAATTTTGATTCCAAAGGATGCAAAATCACAAATTCAAATGGTGTTATTATATTTAAGGGAACTAGGACAAACAACACTTATAAAATTGACATACATTCCAATCATGCATTTAAATGTTTAATTTCTACTAATAATGATGCATGGTTATGGCATAGAAGACTAGGACATGCTAGTATGGATCAATTAAAATGTATTTGTAATAAAAACTCTAGTTGTTAAAGAATCAATGCATGTTGTATTTGATGAATCATCTAAACTTGATCAAAGGAAAGGTAGTACTTCCAATGACCTTGCAAGTACTCTTGAGCCTCAAGAAACTATTAATGCTCCAAGGATCAATCAGTATGAACTTAAAGAGAAGACTCAAGATCTACCTAAGGATTGGCAATACAAGAAAGATCATCCTAAGGAACTCATCATTGGTGAAACATCTAAAGGAGCAACTACTAGATCTAAAATTAATCATATAGATGTTAATTTTGCTTTTGTTTCTCAAATTGAGCCAAAGACCATTGAGGAGGCCTTAAACGATGAAAGTTGGATGATTTCAATGCAAGATGAACTTAATCAATTTGAAAGAAATAATGTATGGGAACTCACTCCTAGACCTAAAGATCATTCAATCATAGGATGCAAATGGGTCTATAGAAATAAGCTTGATGAAAATGGTCACATCGTTAGAAATAAAGCAAGATTGGTTGCCAAAGGCTATAATCAAGAAGAGGGCATTGACTATGATGAAACATTTGCCCCTGTAGATTAGAAGCTATTAGAATATTACTTGCTTTTGCATGTCACATGAACTTTAAACTCTTTCAAATGGATGTTAAAAGTGCATTTGTAAATGGATTTATAAACGAAGAAGTTTATGTAGAACAACCTCCTGGTTTTGAAAACTACAAGTTTCCAAATCATGTTTTCAAACTTACCAAAGCTTTATATGGATTGAAACAAGCACCAAGGGCATGGTATGATAGACTTAGTGCATATTTACTTGAAAATGGTTTTTCAAAAGGAAAAGTGGACACAACTCTCTTTGTTAAAAAGGACAAACATAACATTTTAATTTTACAAATTTATGTGGATGACATAATATTTGGAGCTACTAATAAAACCTTGTGCAAAGAATTTCCTTGTTGTATGACTAGGGAATTTGAAATGTGCATGATGGGTGAACTCAAGTTCTTCCTTGGACTGTAAATCAAGCAATGCAAAGATGGAATCTTCATTAACCAATCCAAATATACAAAGGAACTCATCAAGAAATTTGGAATGGATGGCTGCAATACTAGTAAGACTCCTATGAGCACATCCTTGAAATTGGGTAAATATGAAAATGGTAAAGCAGTAGATGAAAAGAAATATCGAGGTATTATTGGATCACTACTTTACTTAACCGCTTCTAGACCTGATATAATGTATGGTGTATGTCTTTGTGCTAGATTTCAAACTTGTCCTAAAGAATCACACTTGAATGCTACTAAGAGAATTTTGAAATACTTGAATGGTACATTGCATTTAGGTCTTTGGTATCCTAGAAACCCATCATTTCATATCTTAGGTTTTTCGAATGGGGATTATGCTGGTAGCATCTTGGATAGAAAAAGCACAACAGGAGCATGTCACTTTCTTAGCAATTGTCTAGTTTCTTGGCATAGTAAGAAACAAGCATCGGTAGCCTTGTCTACGGTGGAAGCCGAATATGTTGCAGCATGTTTTTGTTGCATGCAAGTATTATGGATGAAACAATAATTGCTTGACTATTGCAAAGTATTTAATAACATTTCCATTAAATGTGATAACACGAGTGCTATCAACTTGTCTAAAAATCCTATCCAACACTCTAGATCTAAACATATAGACATTAGACACCATTTTTTGAGAGATAATGTACAAAACCAGAATATTGTCTTAGAGTTCATAGATACACATAATCAACATGTTGATATCTTTACAAAACCTTTGAATGAAGATAGGTTTAACTTCATTAAACTTAATTTAGGTATGATTGATGGAACTTCCATAAATGGATAAAAGATTTCCTATCAATAAAAATCTCTTAAACATCTCAAGTATAAATTTTGATCACTTTGCTTAAAACTGTAAAAATCCATCATTTTTCTTTGCATCTCTCATTTTTGAGCTACTCGTGTTCATTCCAATGCCTCTAGCAGTCGCAATCTTGCCAGACAGATTCATCTGAATTGACACCTCCGAGAACGGTCGAGAAACCCTCTGTGCGGTCACCATAACTTGAACAGTTTAGACCGTTGCAGACATTCTCTGCACTCGCGAGCACACAACTTACTCTAATGGTCACTAGAGTGTCTTTAGAGATTGCGCCTATACAAATAGGCGACCGCACTTTGTACACTCTACTCAAAATTTTGTAACCGTTGGCAGTATGACAAGTCGCGATTTTCCAACTTTCAACAGTCATAAATGGCTACTTTCTTAATTTCTTCTATTTAAGGCCATCATACATCAGTTACATGGATCTTTTACCTCTTATAACATACAAACTTCCCTCCAAATCTCCAAATCCTCTCAAGAATCATCTCCTTGTCAAACACTCTCTGTTTTCCAGTTTTCTTCTGCTCCTTCAACTCTAATGGCCCCCAAAAAAGAAAATTACTTCCAGAGGGAAAGGGAAAGGAAAGAAACCTTTAGGAATCACCATATGTGAACCTATAGATGCTCCTCCATCTCCTCCATGGTCTAGAAGAGGTGAGAAAATTTGTAAACCTCACAACCAAACCCCTGAGGAAGATGTGAGATATGCCATGCTGAAAAGGAAGAAATTTGAAGGAACTAAATCTCCATTTGGTGGGATGCTTTATGCCCTCAACGTTAAAGAAGAGATTGAGAGTCTACTTGATGTTCTTGGCTTGAGGAAATTCATTTTTCCTAAAGAGGTAGGCTATTCTAGTTTAAGTAAGGAATTTCTCATGTCCTTTCAGATTGAAAAGAGTCAAATTCTGCACTAGGGTGGTATGGGGTTAGATTTAAGTTATTTGTCCAATACCTAGCCTTAACATTAGAGGACTTTGGAAAAATTTGGGACTTTCCTATTGATGGAATAACTTCCTACAATGATTTAGCCTTCTCCAATCAAACACTCTCTACCTTTTGGTAAGAAATTTCTGTAGAGATCTCATTTGAAAAAGAGTCAAAAGCTATACTCATCAAATCCCTCACCCATTGGATGCTTCATAGGATCATAACCTATACCATTCACTAAAGGGCTGATGGCAATGAAAAGGTAACCAAAAGAGATCTCATTTTCTTATATGCTTTCACCCACAATATCCAAATGAACACAATAAAATTCTTGATTGACACATTGTATCACCATGCTGTCACAAGAACTGGAACTTTTTTCTTATCCTCCCAAATAACTCAAATAGCTAGGCACCTGAACTTGCTAAATGATCATAACTTAGCTACCTTGAGAAACCCTTTCAATCTTGCCTCTAGTGCCATCACCATTGACTATCTAGAACATGTTAGCTGTGTAAGGAAGATTGAGGGTACATATGTGTACTATTTTGGCAAACAAGGAATTGTTGATAGATAGAGGAAAAGACCAAGGTACACCATTGAGGAAGAAGGAGACTCCTTGGAAGTTGCTGTTGAACTACCTCCCAAAGCTTCCTCATCTAACCCTACCCAAACCAGCTCTCCTACAAAACTCATTTTAAAAGCTATCAAATCACTCTCTAGGAAACTCTCTCAATTCAAGAAAAGTGTCTCCAAGAGATTCCATCACTTGAACAAAAGAATTGACCTTATATCTCACATGCATCATGATCTTTATGACATGCAAGGCAAGCTGAATTTGCCTCAATGCAATCTTGAGGATTGGGATATAAGTGATCATACAGAAAGTCTCCCTAAAGAAGAAGAATCCATCAGTACTAGCTCTACCGACAATGTCCCTCTTGATAAGGGAAAAGCTCCTATAGAAGAAGAAGAGCTAGATGAGGATGAAGATTCTGATTAGTTTAATTTTTTTCATCTGATTTTGTTTCTGTTTTGATTTTGTTTTTCTTTTGTTTGTTTGTTATTTTTGTACTGCTCTATTTCTAATAACACCATGTTTTACACCTTATGTTCATCATATTTACATATTAACATATTTTTATTCTATTATGCATTTTACCTATGACAAAGGGGGAGAGAGAATATGTACTGTGGACAAGATATAACCAATGGGATGCAGATTTAATTTAAAATGGGAAAAGATTTAAAATGGGAATGTCATTTTACAAATGTGCCAAGTTATAGGCTCCAACATAAACATGATTCATGCATATGTTTAGGGGGAGCTTTGTAAAAATGTATTAACACTCAACACATGAGAAGCCAACTTAATTTACATTCCTTTCAATTTATATCATGATTCCATTTGATTGTCAAAGTCAAAATGGGGGAGATTGTTAGCCAAATGATCTCATTTTTGATTCTCGACAACTCAAATTGAATGACTTTATTTAACATGTGTTTAAGAACCTTATTACAGGATTAGGTTGTTTCAAATAAGTTGAACAGGGCACATTTAGCGGTCGCACAAGCATAGAGACGACCGCCCCACTGAATTGAAGGATGAAACCATATCACAGTAGGGTTCGCGGTCAGAAACTCGACCACCATCGCGATCGCACATCAACATGAGTGACCATCCGACAAAAATGGATGATCGCAACAGGAGATACCCAAATCATCCAAATTCCAGTAAGGTTCGCAGTAACAAGAACGGTGAAGAATACGGTCTAGCTTACTGATATCGCGACTGCCCTTCAGACTCTGCAACCGCTCTGCTGATTCAAGAGAAAACTGCTCAAACTGACAGTAGTGTTCGCGCCCTAAGGTGCATCCAAAAGTTCGATGCGAGTCTCTCACTTGTAATGATCGTTATAAACCCATTTCAGCATTCAAAAAGGGCGACCACACCCAACTTATGCGCGACCATCCCAACAACAACAACATGGGCAAGATTCCAGCAATAGAGCACTTAAATTCGACCATTGAAGCAAATTTGAATGCAGCACCCGTCCCTTATCCAAGGGTGACCGCATAAGACATTGATGCGACCGTCATAGTATCAAGGACGACCGCTAACTGCTTCGAACAGTCTATCAACACAAGGTCTAAACTGCCAAGACTTATTTCTCACTATCTATAACGGCTAGTTAGACCACATTGGCTATAAATACATTATTATTCTGTAAAAAATAATAGGGTTCTGAATTTGATAGCCAAGCAACATATTTTCTTTTATTACTACAATTAACATTTGAATTGTAATGAATGTTAGGTGTAAGCATCAAAAACACCATTGTAAAATTTTGAGAGTGAGCTTGGAAACACTTAGGTTGTGATAGTGAGCCTGGGAAAAACTCTTGTAAAGGTTGTGAGAGTGAGCCTAGTAAAACTCTTGTAAGTGGTTTGAGTGTTAGCCTTAGTAAAACACTTGTCAAGTTAGGTGTGAACTTGTGAAAACACCAAAGTTGGAAGTGAGCTTGTAAAACTTCAAAGTTAGTGGAACCTTAACAAGTTGTTAAGGAAGTGGATGTAGGATTGGAGAAAATCCGAACCACTATAAATCTTGTGTGTTCTTTCTTCTACTCACTACTCAACCATTTTTCTCTTCCGCATTTCTTGTTTGTTGAGTTTTTAATTTTCCATCATTTCTTCAGAAAACCAATTCACCCCCCCTCTTTGTTGCCATCTTAGGACAACAAAATCATACTACTTCAACAACCCAAAGCACATATATTCGCAATTTCCATGAAATCCAATGAAAGAAGTTGGAAACTTACTAAAGTTGGTGAAAATCACCAAAAATCCACTTGAATCTCTTAAAATCCTTCAATTTGTGGAGTATGGGAGAAGCAAAAATCCCTCTTGAATAGCCATGGAAGAACCAGCCAAGGAAGAAGAAGAAGATCAAAATCAATTTTCTCTTTCCTTCCACTTTAATTTTAAACCATATATATTTTAAATTAATTTAATAATTAATTATTTAATTATTTACTTAATTAATTTAAACCCCAAAAATACCTCTTCCATTAAAAATAAATTATTTTTGAATAATTTAAATAATAATTTAAATAATTTTAAATTTCTAAAGTTTATTTATAAAAATATTATTGGACTTTGACTTTTGACTTTTTAAAAGTTGACTTTTGTTGACTTTATATATATTATTTATATTTTGCATATATATCACATATACATTTCACTTTTTCATTTAAAATTATTTATTTAATTTATCCAATTAAATTATAATTAATTTTATTTAATTTCTAAAAATTTCGAATGTTACAATTCTCTCCACCTTAAATAATTTTATCCTCGAAATTATCCAATATTGTGATAAATCATCCAACTCAAAATAAAATCTTAAAATCTTATATGAAATTAACCATCTTATGAAATAATTATAATAAATTATTATATCATCAACCGAATTATCATTGGGCAAAATTAGTCCATCTCTTAAGAATAAAAGCATTATACATCTATTACACTCAAGATATTTTATCACTTTATTATCTTAAAAATACACTCTCGTAACCTTAAATATAAAGGTTACTAACTTATATCATAATACTTACTACACTGTTATCACAGTCATTTTCAAAATTGTATTTCTGTTTAATTTCTCCTTATTTATATTTATAAATAGTTATCTGTAAAAACCATAAATAATAACAACTCTCAATTCCCAAAAAACAAGTCTTAACTTAATAATCTTCTACACATCCTCACTTTGATCTTACTCTCTATACCATCAATATTTATTATCTCAAGATTATCAATATATAACAATAAAATCTTATTTCTTTATTAAGATTCATTCTCACAGATTATTCATCAACCCAAAATGTACATAAATTCCCATCAAAATATTGTTAACATATTTTTATTATAATCATTTACAACTAATATATCTTAACTCCTTTGATAGCTATATACATACTAGAATATTACATCATATACATTATTACATATCTCTCATATTCTTAATACAATTATATATATTTTGCATCTCAATGATTACTTGTAACTTTCATATTCCATATCAATTGATCTAACTATTTCAATATGACTATCATAGTCTTATTTCATTTAATTAAATTTCAGCCTACTTTAAATTCATTAATTTGTTTCAATTCATAACTAACTCAATTAGGTCAAACTTATTCTTAAATCTTTTTGGATTCATCTTCACGAACAATATTCATTTCTACTTATTGGAGCTAAAGATTGTATACAGTCAATATACTTTACTTTTGCTTTTACTTTTTTTTTCATATAATTTCCACATAATTCTTATTATCAACTCTTACCTTAATTACTTCCCCTAGTCTCGTTCACTTTAAACGTCATTTTCATCACATTATTCATGTTATACCTTTTTTAAACACGTTCAAGATAACTCTTAATCACCTTTTTTAATTCCTCTCGTTTATCATCTCTTCGCATTACTTATAGTTACCTTACTTACATAATTATTTCCTTACACATCATTTGTAACACATCATATTTTCACAATTCTTTTCTGCTTCCACACTATTTATAGCCATAAATACATTTCTAAAAATATGATTATGAGTTCCAACTATACTAACCCCAAATCCTGCTTGTATCTCATAAATCAAAACTATCAATTTCATCAAATGCATTTCACAATTGTGTCATCTCAAGCCCATACCCATGGTTACAAATAAACATTGCCTGCATTACAAGTTTCCTCAAACAGTTTTTATCTCACTGTCACATCCATGACTCAATAGTCACACACCTGTGGCATCTCAAAATTACACCTTTTATACACACTATTACTTTACTATTATCATTTCTTCATTGTTTATATCATATATATATATTTGAAACACTTTGCTCAGTTCCCACATTCATATCCATATTTCACTTCCTTTCCATAATTTTCCAAATTTATCAAGTGATCAACTCACTTATGATCACTTTCATATTTTATCTCATTTATGAATTTCTCAAATTTTTATACAATTATCATATTCCATAATTCACATATTCACTTAACATAATCATGAGTCACATTTACAAAGTGACTCATCTCCACATTTTATCATTTTTCACAAACACATACATATTATGTTGCATTTTATATTCCATTCCAATTTCATATTTTCATTGTCATCTTTCCAGGCCATTTTTAATATAGTTCATACTTTTAATCATATTTTATATTTTTCCATACTTTTTCCCTTCCACACACAAAAATATTATTTGTCATAACAATTTTAACCACATACTCATTTATAAAAGTCACTTTAAAGAATATCTTTATTACTTAAAGAATGCCCACATACATAATAGCATACATTATCAATTAAATTAAATGTTATACAAGTATCTACTCACCATATAATTCTATATTCTCCTTTCTTACAAATACTCTTAATTATTTGCATAATGTCAATTATAAAGATCACTAATAAAAATAAATTCTCCATTTATTTATATCCCATGTACACTTTAACTCAAAATTTGAATCACAAATTTAGTTGTTCAATATAATAATAAATCCATACATTTCATATCATTTCTATCATTAACATCCAAATTCTTTAATTCCAGTTATGCATATTTTTTTTACATAGAAATGTCAAACTCTCTTTATATGAATATGTTTGGATCATCTATGTGTTTATGTTTAGTGTGATTTTATTAGCTTTTGATTGATTTTTCTTTTAATTTGTGTTTAAAGTTTGTTTAAAGTACTTGATCCAGGATGAAGAACAAAATGATGGAGCTTTAATTCAGTTTGATGGATTATTAAGGTGGAAAAATATGAGACACGACCAAGACACTTCATAGCTTGGCTGTGTCCCTCATCTAAGGAAAGAGGCAGGAAATTTTGGCAGAGACGAACACACTCAAGAGATATGGCCAAGCCACTGGTCGTGTCATAAGACATGGCCAATGCCTTGGCGTGTCTCACTAAATGAAGCCAAAGAACAAAGCAGGAGCAAGCCAAGGCAGAATTGAGCACACCCAAGAGACACGACCAAGCCATTGGCCGTGTCACATGACATGACCAAGGCCTTGGCCGTGTCCCACCAAAAGAACAAAGCAAAGATAAGTGAAGCAAAGGTAGAGGTGAACACACCCAAGAGACACGACCAAGCCATTAGCTGTGTCATGTGACACGGCAAGGCCTTGGTCGTATCCCATATGAAGAGCAAAGCAAAGCTAGAAGAACAGTGGAGAACACACTCAAGAGACAAGGTCAAGCCACTGGCCGTGTCACATGACACAGCGAAGGCCTTGGCCGTGTCCCATTTGGAAATTGAAGATGGTATTGAGGCAGCCATGGATAAGGTCACATGACTTGGCCGTGTCCATAAGAAATTTGAGTAACACGGCCAAGTCATGAGTGACTTGGCCGTGTCTTATGAGAATTCTTTCAATTATTTACATGAAATGGCGGACGAAGGGGGAGACAATAAGTTTCATCTTTTAAAAAAAATAATAAAAGATCAAAAAGTTTGCATAATTTATGGAAAAAATTATAAAACAAAGAAAAAGGTGGGAGACAAAGTGTGGTGTGTGAGTTGGCAAGATGTTTTATTAGCTTTTGTTATAGATTTGTGTCTTGTTTATTATAATAATTATTGTTTTATTAAGGTATTTTGTTAGTTTTAATCGGTTTGTTTAGTGTTTTCATTAATTTTGGTAGTTTTAGTTTATTTCAGTGTTTATGTCGTTTTTGATCTAGTTTTTAGTATGGTGTTTATATTTTGTTGGTTATTGTTTATTTACTTCTTGTTTAAAGTTTGTTTGAAGTTTTGTTTTAGGTTAAAAAGCCAAGGAAGAAAATTGAAGGAAAAAAGGACAGTAGCTGACACAGGCAGAGGACACGGCCAAGTCACTGGCCGTGTCTCATACCAAGTTCAAAAGGAAGTTCTCATTCAAATCCAAAGCAAAAGAGGAAGAAAATCAATCAGTAGAAGACACAGGCACAAAAAGGTCCAACATGGCCAAGTCACTTCCAACATGGCCGTGTCACTCAACCAAAGAAGAAAAGAAGAACTCTAAGACAGAAGCGAACACAAGCAAGGGACACGGCCAAGTCAGTGGCCGTGTCCCTCCAAAGACCACCAACACGGCCAAGTCTCATCCAACTTGGCCGTGTCTCTCATGAATCAAAGCCGTAGCAAATTTTTTAAAGCGGACATTTCATATAAAAGGAAAAAAGAAGCTAGGGTTTTGGGGGTTGCAATTTTGAGCTGAGATTGAGCCGTCAAAGAGAAGAACTTAGGGTTTTACAATTGTTTTCTTTGATTTTGATTACACTTTGGATCAACTAGCTAGATTAGATTGTTCATGCCATTGATACATCCTTCTTGCAAGATTTGAACAAGAGATTCTTCAGAAGCTTCAAGGAGTTTGTAATTTGGTTTTGTTCTTGAACTTATTCTCTTTATTTTCATTGGAATTGTATTTATGGATATTATCATGTCTAAATTGATTTCCTTGAATATTAATGAGATGAATATGTTTGAAAGCATTATGAACTAATTTGATCTAGTCTAGGGTTTGTATGGATCTGCTATGATTGTATGAATTGGTTATTCTCTTAACTAATAATTTCTTTAGCTTTGATTGAATGGAATATTGTTAATATATAATTGATTGGCCACCAATTATGTGTTTTAGGTATTAGATGATGGATTGAGAGATGAAGTCTAATGCTGGAACAATTCAATTAAGGACTTAGGTGAATTAGAGATATAACCTATTAAAAAGATTATTTCAATTATAACAAGATTAGTTGAAAGAGGTTTGAATGCGAGAGCTTATTTCCTTGACTTGATTAATTGAGTTGTTTGAGATTTAATCTTTGAAATTAAATTAGTTAAGAGGAATAACCGTTCATACATATAAGTAGTAGAGAAGTGCAAACCCTAGACCTTTCTATCAAGTGAATCAAAACATCAGCTTAATTTACTTTTATTCGTTTTAAACTTCAATCAATCTTCTTCATTAGTTAACAATTTAAATTTTCTTCATTATTTGTTATTCATAATCTGATAATCAATTAGCCACTTTAGCTTCCTTGTGAGACGACCTTGGGGCGATCACCTTTGCTACAGCTACCTCGTATACTTGCGAGTGACGCTTTGTGGTAGAGTTAATTTGAGCACAACAAGTTTTTGGCGTCGCTGCCGAGGAAGCTAATTGGCGTAATTGTTTATTAGTCTTAGATATTTTAGATTATTTTTAATTGTTTACTTTTGATTTTATTTTGTCTTTTGTTATTAATAATATCTTTTTCTAGAAAATTTTGTTTATGCAAGGCAGGAGATCACTCAAAGGAGATCTACATCCATTTATTCCAGAATTTCAGAGAGTGAAAAGGAGCAGAGAAGAGTTTGAGCTCTACACCCGATTTGATTCAGAGGAGGACACTTCTGAAGTTGAGTCAGATACTGCACAATCCATTAACGTGGGAGAAGAAAGGCAAAGAACCATGAGAGATTTTGCTAGACCTGTCATTGGGACTTCTACATCTTGTATAAGGTTGACTGATGCAGCAAGGAACTATGAGTTGAAGAACATTCACTACAACATGTTGCCATCATTCTATGGAGTTCCAAATGAAGATCCTTTGAACTTTATTTGGGATTTCTACTCCACCCTCAACACTTTTCCATTGGGAGGATTAACAAAGGATCAGTTGAGGATGCGGTGTTTTCCGTATACTTTGAAGGATAGGGCAAAGAGCTGGCTTATGATGTTGCCCGAAAACTCTTTGACAACTTGGGAGCAAGTTTATAATAAATTCATGGGCAAATTTTACTCTCATCAAAAGACAGCTGAATTGAGAGGGAAGATTGCTACATTCTCTCAATTTGAAGGAGAACCATTTCATGAGGCTTGGGATAGATTTAAGATGCTATTGATCCAGTGTCCACATCATCACTACCCACTTCAACTTCTTAATCAGTTTTTCTATGATGGTCTAACCCAGCAATTTCAGAACACTGTTGACAATGCAGCTAGGGGAGCCATGGGAGAAAAGACAGCTGATAAGACTTGGCCGTGTTGGTGGTCTTTGGAGGGACACATCCACTGACTTGGCCGTGTCCCTTGCTTGTGTTCGCTTCTGTCTCAGAGTTCTTCTTTTCTTCTTTGGTTGAGTGACACGGCCATGTTGGAAGTAACTTGGCCGTGTTGGACCTTTTTGGAGGGACACGGCCACTGACTTGGCCGTGTCCCTTGCTTGTGTCTTCTACTGATTGATTTTCTTCCTCTTTTGTTTTGGATTTGAATGAGACACGGCCAGGTTGAAGCAACTTGGCCGTGTTTGAGCTCTTTTGGAGGGACACGGCCACTGACTTGGCCGTGGCCGTGTCCCTTGCATGTGTCCCTCTCTGTGTCTTGAACTTCCTTTTCAACTTGGTATGAGACACGGCCAGTGACTTGGCCGTGTCCTCTGTCTGTGTCAGCTACTGTCCTTTTTTCCTTCAATTTGCTTCCGTGGCTTTTTAACCTAAAACAAAACTTCAAACAAACTTTAAACAAGAAGTAAATAAACAATAACCAACAAAATATAAACACCATACTAAAAACTAGATCAAAAACGACATAAACACTGAAATAAACTAAAACTACCAAAATTAATGAAAACACTAAACAAACCGATTAAAACTAACAAAATACCTAAATAAAACAATAATTATTATAATAAACAAGACACAAATCTATAACAAAAACTAATAAAACAACTACCCCACACTTAAAACTTTGCTTGTCCTCAAGCAAATTCACATGGCATAAATTAAAAACTCAAACAACCTTAACTATAATTCCAACATATAAGATGAAATCCTTTAAGACTCAACCATAAATATTTGCAATTTACTTCAATCAAGGATTTTCTTAACTCATTCATTAATCCAGACATACAAATCTTATCTCTCATCTAAGTGTTTCACTCGATTTCAAAGGTTAATCACTCAAACCACTCATGACTGCATACTACCATAAACTTGCTTAATTATCCAATCTCTCTCACTGATTTTCTCAAGAAATAATCTGAAGGTCTTTCATTTGGATGTAATGGGGCTAAGGTAAAGGTGTGAGAAAAGACATTTAGGCTGGAGCATCAAGAAATGGAGTATTTACATTAGACAATACTCTTGCTTAAGGAATTCATAACTCCCTCAAATGGCATACTCACAATCCATTAATACTTCACATACTTGCATACTTCAAGAAAAATACATGAGTCGACATTCCTCTTTTGATAACCAATGCTAGAACATATAAGAATTTTGTATACATATACATACTTTTTTTTATTTTCTCTCTTTTTTTTATATCATATAATTTTTTTAATATATATATATACAAAATATGAATTTTGCATAGAACATCTAGCTTAAAATGTAGAGGAAAAGAATAATCGACTCTTAATCCAATACAATGTGCAAAGTATGCATTCAACCCCAAATAGCAATACTATATTTTATTTTATTTTTTTATTTTTTTTTACTTGCTTACCCCACACTTTGAAATAAACCACCCTATTGTCATATCATAAAACTCCATTCCTTAATGCAGGCATGATGATAATAAGAGAATGCTAAGTTGAGAATTGTGTTGATCAAACAAGAAAAGGTCAAATGCTCAACTTGGCTCACTAAGGAATTTAATATTAAGGGAGGTCTTTTTACGCTAAAGGGCTAACCTAATTTGCCTTCATCATTTTAAAACTTGAGATTAAATCATAATGTGAGTTCAATTAGTATGCAAAAGCAAAATCTAGAGATGCAAAATCATGAAGGTGCACACTTAAGAAAAGAAAATCAACTGATAATAATATCAAATTATGAGGCTCAAAACTCACACAGGTGGGTTCTCAAAGATTTATATGTCATAAATTGCAAAATGTGAAAATTGATCCTGAATGAATTCAAATGCTAATCTCTATGCTGATACTAAAGTCTCAACTATAATGCTAAAATCACAGAAAAGATCAATAAGATTTCAATAATTATGCCATGCACAACAAACTTTAGAATTACCCCACACTTTAGAATTTACATTGTCCTCAATGGAAAACAAGAATAATAAAGAAAAAGAGTTAAAGGACAACCTGTCTTCCATCGTACCCTGGTGAGGCAAAACCCTAACTTTTCATCACAAACACAAAAGTTCAAAAACAAAAGTACAATATATAAAAATAAAATATCCAAATATAAAATGTTAACATGAAAACAAAAATAAAAACAATAACAAAAATACACTAAACACAATAAAGCAAGGAACTCAAAATCTATGGAAAAGGCTGGCATGAAGATGATGCAGCCGAGGGATGGAGACTCAAGATCTTCGCAAGGTTGCTATTAATCTGTTCCAACTGCTGCAAAACCTCAGCATGGTTATGGTCCACCTTGCCCTCCAGTCTATCTACCTTGCCCTCCAGGGCCTCAATCCTAATAAGTACCTCTTGAGTTTCCGAGACCGGAGCATCCTCATCTAGATCTAGAGAATCTGAGTCGGACTCCTCTTGGATTCGTGCTCTCTTCTGCCTGTCCTCCGGTGCTTCTGGCTCAGCTGAAGCCATCATATAAGCCCCTCTCCTATGCACCACCATGTGCATCTTCTCTAATGTGGCCAAATCTAATGAGTCATTACCCAAAATTCTAGTCATGCAACTGGTACTCGGGTCAAAATTTTCAAGAAGGGCTACTGCTAATGTGGTAATCAACCCTCCAACACAAATTGCCCCCCTCCTTTTATTAGCCACAGTATCAAAAATATTGGCTAACCAATAGCCGGCACTAACAGGCACTGCATTCAAAGCACAATCCAGGAAAAATAGCTCACTCAATTCCACCACACCCGGGCTCTCCTTCCTAGCAAAGAATCCGCAAGACATAAACCGATGCAAATACCTCTAAGCGGAATTTCTTAATCTAGATGCTTTGGCCGATTTGGCCACATAGGTCCCCGAGCCTAATGCTCCCCAAGCAAATTGTTGTTTAAATTCTTTAGGTACCGACTTCTCCCCATGCTGATGAAAACCATATATATCATTCAATTGTTCAATATTAAGCACAAATGATTTACCCAACAATTTAAAACTCATTCTAGTGCAGATTTTTTTATCATCTCTTTCAACCTTAAGAGATGTCAAAAATTCCAAAGTCAGCTCCTCAAACTGCAAAGGTCGCAAGGAGACTAGATTCTCCCACCCAAGGAATTGCACATATCGATAAAAATTAGTCCTAATTTGCAGAGCATCAAGTGATTCATCATTAACATACCTCGTCGGGAAAAAACCCGGAGCCAAAAGATTTGCTCTCTTCAAAGATGAAATTGATGAAGAGGAAGAAGCTCCTTCGGTTGTAGGCCTCTTCTTCTTGTGATGTGAAACTATCTTTGTTCTTGGCATCTTGAGAAATTTGAAAAATTCAACACCAACACTTGATTAAATCAAACTTTTATGAGAAAAGAAGAAGTTTTAATGGATTATTTCTAGTTTTGGTGAAGAGATTTGAGGTTTAATGGAAGATTTGGAGCTTGGAATCACAAGTTATGGAGGTTTGGTGAGAGAGAAAATGAAAGAGTGAGAGAGAGATACGAAAGAGAACTAGGGATTGAATGGAACATCTGTACAAAAATCGTGGCTTTTGAAAGTGAAAAAGTGGGAGACACGTCCAAGTTGTGGGCAACACGGCCGCGTCTAATGTGTGAAAGTGAAGAGACAGGGCCAAGTCTAGGTGACACGGCCGTGTCTGATGCACTTGGGGGGACACGGCCAGTGACTTGGCCATGTCCCATGGGTGTGTCCTCTTCTGTACAAAAATTTGCAAAAACGGATTTGGTGGTGAAGCTTGGCCATGTCCCATGTGACACGGCCAAGGGACACGGCCAAGCTCCTTGGCCGTGTGACCTACTGCCCTTTTAAATTTTTTTTTTAAATTATTAAAGATTTTGCAAACCTTCTTCTTTAAACCACCCTGAAACACAAAATAAAAACCGATCAAAGCACCCGTTCCATTTATTTAAACCAAACATAAAATCAAAATTTGCTAAATTTAAAATTACAACTATGAAAAATAAATCCAAACCGATGGGTTGCCTCCCATTTAGCGCTTCTTTAATGTCATATAGCTGGACATCATGTAAGGCCTAGGGATCATGGATCAAAGTGCTATCAATGATCCTCACTTCTTGAAATCCTTCATTGTATGGTTTAACTCTCTGTCCATTCACTTTAAAAGTCTCACTTGTTCGAGAGTTAAGCAATTCAATGGCACCAAAAGGATACACTTGAGTTATCTCGAAAGGACCACTCCATCGAGACTTGAGTTTACCTGGAAAAAGATGGAGTCGAGAGTTAAAAAGTAAAACTTTCATACCTAGACTCAATGTCTTTTGCACTATAATTCTGTCATGAAGTGCTTTAGTGCGATCCTTGTAAATTCTCGAGCTCTCATACGCCTCATTTCTCAGCTCATCTAACTCTGAAATTTGCAGAAATCGTTCTCTCTTCGCTTTGTCCAAGTCCAAATTCAGAGTCTTGATTGCCCAATACGCTCTGTGCTCCAACTCCACTGGTAAGTGACAAGCTTTTCCAAACACCAATCGGTATGGACTCATACGAAGAGGAGTTTTGAAAGCAGTCCGATATGCCCATAGTGCATCATGCAATCTACTTGCCCAATCCTTCCTTGATAAGTTGACTGTTTTCTCCAGAATTCCTTTAATCTGCTTGTTGGATGTTTCCACTTGTCCAGAAGTCTGTGGATGATATGGGGTCGCCACCTTGTGCTTCACACCAGATTTATGCATTAACTTCTCAAAAAGCCTATTGTAAAAATGCCAAATCTGCTAAGAATGTTTTCCTTCACAAATTTAACAACCACATTAGCATCATTAGTACGGGTGGGGATTGCCTCCACCCATTTCGAAACATAATCAACAGCAACTAAAATATATTCATAACCAAAGGACTTGGGGAAAGGACCCATGAAGTCTATTCCCCACACATCAAACAGTTCAACAACAATATATGATTGAAGGGGCATTTCATTTCTCCTCCCAATGTTACCTACTCTTTGGCAACGATCACAGTGCTTACAATACTCTTAAGCATCTTTAAATAAGGTAGGCCAGTAAAAACCACTTTGAAGCACCTTTTATGCAGTCTTTCTTCCTCCAAAATGACCCCCACAGGGAAGTTCATGACAAAATTGAAGAACACTCAGTTGTTCTTCCTCAGATACACACCTGTGAACTATCTCATCTTTGCATATCCGGAATAGATAAGGTTCATCCCAAAAATAAAACTTACTCAAGTGTAAAAACCTTTTCTTTTCCTGAAATGACATGTTAGTACGCAATATACCACAAGCAAGATAGTTAGCAATATCTGCAAACCAAGGTGCATCAAATACCACAAAAAGCTGCTCATCAGGAAATGCTTCTAAATTTTTATGAATGCTATCAGATGCAAGATTTTCACTAAAGAAGGGTTAACTAGATAAATGATCAGCAACAACATTCTCACTACCCTTAGTATCCTTGATTTGGAAATCAAATTCTTGCAATAACAACACCCATCTAATTAAGCGCGGTTTAGCATGTTGTTTTGTTAAAAGATATTTTAGAGCTGCATGATCAGAATGCACAATAATTTTCGACCCAATTAAATATGCTCTAAACTTATCTAAAGCAAAAACAACAGCTAACATTTCCTTTTCAGCTGTGGTGTAGTTCATTTGTGCACTATTCAGGGTCAAGCTAGCATAATATATTACTCTCAAGTATTTATCAACACTTTGCCCAAGAATAGCTCCTACTGCATGATTAGAGGCATCACACATGATTTCAAAAGGTAAAGACCAAACAGGAGCTACAATTACTGGTGCACTAGTCAATTTTTCTTTAAGGGAATTAAAAGCTTGCATGCATTGTGCTGTAAATTCAAATGGAACATCTATCCCTAGCAAATGGCACAATGGTTGGCTTATTTTGGAAAAATCCTTAATAAACCTCCTGTAAAATCCTGCATGCCCTAGAAAACTTCTTATTCCCTTAAAAGAGGTAGGTGGGGGTAACTTAGTAATCAATTCAACTTTAGCCTTATCTACCTCAATCCCTTTACTTGACACCACATGACCTAAGACAATGCCCTGAGTAACCATAAAATGACTCTTTTCCCAACTTAAAGTGAGCTTACATTCAATGCATCTCTCAAGCACACGAACAAGTTTATTGAGGCAATTATCAAAAGAATTACCAAAAATAGAAAAGTCATCCATAAATACCTCAATAAAATCATCTATCATGTCAGAGAAGACAGACATCATGCATCTCTGAAAAGTTGCAGGTGCATTGCACAAGCCAAAGGGCATATGTCGAAATGCATAAGTCCCAAAAGGGCAAGTAAAGGTTGTCTTGGACTGATCCTCTGGAGATATTGGCACCTGATAGTAACCTGAAAGGCCATCCAGAAAATAATAATGTGAGTGTCCAGAAAGTTTATCTAACATCTGATCAATAAAAGGAAGAGGGAAATGATCTTTCTTTATAGCATTGTTCAACTTCCTATAATCGATGCACATTCTCCACCCAGTAGTAGTCCTAGTAGGAACCAATTCATTATTCTCATTTCTCACCACAGTGATTCCAGATTTCTTAGAAACTACATGTCCTGGGCTCACCCACTCACTATTAGCTATTGGGTAAATTACTCCTTCATCCAGCAATTTGAGCACTTCTTTCTTAACCACTTCACTCATATTTGGGTTAAGTCGCCTTTGGGTCTCCCTCACAGGTTTAGCTCCCTCTTATAAAGTGAATCTATGCATGCACATTGAAGGGCTAATACCCTTGATGTCACTCAATCCCCATCCTATTGCTTTTTTCAATCTTTTAAGCTCACTCACCAACCTCATCTCCTCCTCTTCACTAAGTTCACTAGATATTATCACAGGTAAGGTGTTGTGATCTCCTAAAAACACATATTTCAGATTCTTAGGTAACTCTTTCAGCTCTAACTCAAGTGAAGGGTTCTTCTCTTCTTTTTGAATGGGGGGAAGTTCAAAAACTGTGTCCTCCTTAAGCTCCTCTATTTCAGCACCCTCTAAAGCCTCAAGGCAACTGGCTATTTCTGCATCAAAAATATCCACATCACTCTCTCAGGTCAATGCCTGCTCCAATTTATCAGAGGAACCTGTCTGCAAGAAAACATCTGAAACAACTGCATCAACACAATCAATGAAAGAACAATCCTCATATAAAGCAGTTGTAGGAATAGGAGAAGTGTTAAAAATAGAAAATTTCATAGTTTGTCCCAAAACAGTCATTGATAATTTACCATTTTTAACATCTATCAAAGTGTTGGTAGTCGCCATAAAAGGCCTACCCAGAAGAATGGTGTGTGCAGATGGTGAAGAATTACTTACTTCCATGTCAAGAACAATGAAATCCACAGGTACTATCAAACCACCAACTTTAACTAACACATCTTCTATAACCCCTTTCGGGAATCTAAGAGATCTATTAGCTAATTGCAACACCATTTTTGTTGGTTTAAGTTCCCCTAGTTCTAAATCAAGGTACACAGAATAAGGCATTAAATTCACACTGGCTTCCAAGTCACACATGCCATCAGTACCCTTTCCATTCCCCATAGTAATTTGAATGATAAAACTTCCAGGATCCTTTAGCTTAGGAGGTAGTTTATGCTGCAAAACAGCACTAGCTACCTCTGAAACTATCACCTTTTCATTTGGCTCATACCTCTTTTTCTTGGTATTCAGTTCTTTGAAGAATTTAGCATAAGCCGACATGTTCTTAATTGCTTCAAGTAAGGGTAAGTTGATACTTACCTTAGACAGCATGTTGAAGATATCTGAAATATGCTTATCTTTTTTATCATCCTTCAACCTGCTGGGGAATGGTATAGGTGGCCGGTATGGATTGCTTGCCTTATGCAAATCTGCTGTAGGGGACTTCTCCATTGATCTTTCTTTAACACCTTTGTTCTCTAGTTCTCCTTCCTTTTTATTCTCTTGCTCACCTGCATTCACAGAATTATTTTCAACATTATTGTTAATTACCTTGCCACTTCAAAGAACAGTCACTGATTGTGCCTGCTCAGGTTGACTTGGGAACTTCCCCTTTTGTTGAATCTGCATCTGTTGAGCAAGTTGCCCCACTTGGGTCTCCACCTTCTTAAAAGATGCTTCTAGTGAATCCAGCCTCTTGTTGTTCATCTCTTGATTTTTAGCACTGACTTGGATAAAAGCCTGCAAAATTTCTTCCAAAATCTCTCTCTTAGGCTGCCCTTGATTTGAGGATTGACCCTGCTGTTGGTTCTGTCTCTGGAGCAAATGGAAAGGCTGTTGAGCATTATTTGTTGTCCAGGAAAAATTTGGGTGATTCCTCCAACCAGGATTATAAGAATTGGAGTAAGGATCATTCCGGGCCCTTGGTTGAAATCCCCCCATAGCATTGACTTGCTCAGCTTCATTACCAAAAGATTCATATGCAGAGGGGCATATATTTGCTCCATGCTCGAATGTCCCACCGATTCCACACACTTCTTGAGTAGATGAAGAAATATTGTTCTTCATGTTCAGCATCCGCACCTGTCTTGTCAATTCAGCTATTTGACTAACCATTTCACTATTGGCTTCCAATTGATTCACCCCTTTACTTCTTCCCCTTACACTCTTTTGTTGAGAATTAGCTCCCAACATCTCATAAGTCTCATAAGTCTCATCATAGATCTCATAAAAAAAAGATAGAAAAAAAGGTATATATATGTATAAAAAATTCTTATATGTTCTAGCATTGGTTATCAAAAGAGGAATGTCGACTCATGTATTTTTCTTGAAGTATGCAGGTATGTGAAGTATTAATGGATTGTGAGTATGCCATTTGAGGGAGTTATGAATTCCTTAAGCAAGAGTATTGTCTAATGTAAATACTCCATTTCTTGATGCTCCAGCCTAAATGTCTTTTCTCACACCTTTACCTTAGCCCCATTACATCCAAATGAAAGACCTTCAGATTATTTCTTGAGAAAATCAGTGAGAGAGATTTGATAATTAAGCAAGTTTATGGTAGTATGCAGTCATGAGTGGTTTGAGTGATTAACCTTTGAAATCGAGTGAAACACTTAGATGAGAGATAAGATTTGTATGTCTGGATTAATGAATGAGTTAAGAAAATCCTAGATTGAAGTAAATTGCAAATATTTATGGTTGAGTCTTAAAGGATTTCATCTTATATGCTGGAATTATAGTTAAGGTTCTTTGAGTTTTTAATTTATGCCATGTGAATTTGCTTGAGGACAAGCAAAGTTTTAAGTGTGGGGTAGTTGTTTTATTAGTTTTTGTTATAGATTTGTGTCTTGTTTATTATAATAATTATTGTTTTATTTAGGTATTTTTTTAGTTTTAATCGGTTTGTTTAGTGTTTTCATTAATTTTGGTGGTTTTAGTTTATTTCAGTGTTTATGTCATTTTTTATCTAGTTTTTAGTATGGTGTTTATATTTTGTTGGTTATTGTTTATTTACTTCTTGTTTAAAGTTTGTTTGAAGTTTTGTTTTAGGTTAAAAAGCCAAGGAAGCAAATTGAAGGAAAAAAGGACAGTAGCTGACACAGGAAGAGGACACGGCCAAGTCAGTGGCCGTGTCCCTCCAAAAGAGCTCAAACACGGCCAAGTTGCTTCAACCTGGCCGTGTCTCATTCAAATCCAAAGCAAAAGAGGAAGAAAATCAATCAGTATAAGACACAGGCAAGGGACACGGCCAAGTCAGTGGCCGTGTCCCTCCAAAAAGGTCCAACACGGCTAAGTCACTTCCAACATGGCCATGTCACTCAACCAAAGAAGAAAAGAAGAACTCTGAGACAGAAGCGAACACAAGCAAGGGACACGGCCAAGCCAGTGGCCGTGTCCCTCCAAAGACCACCAACACGGCCAAGTCTCATCCAACTTGGCCATGTCTCTCATGAATCAAAGCCGTAGCAAATTTTTTAAAGCGGACGTTTCATATAAAAGGAAAAGAGAAGCTAGGGTTTTGGGGGTTGCGATTTTGAGCTGAGATTGAGCCGTCAAAGAGAAGAACTTAGGGTTTTACAATTGTTTTCTTTGATTCTGATTACACTTTGGATCAACTAGCTAGATTAGATTGTTCATGCCATTGATACATCCTTCTTGCAAGATTTGAACAAGAGATTCTTCAGAAGCTTCAAGGAGTTTGTAATTTGGTTTTGTTCTTGAACTTATTCTCTTTATTTTCATTGGAATTGTATTTATGGATATTATCATGTCTAAATTGATTTCCTTGAATATTAATGAGATGAGTATGTTTGATAGCATTATGAACTAATTTGATCTAGTCTAGGGTTTGTATGGATATGCTATGATTGTGTGAATTGGTTATTCTCTTAACTAATAATTTCTTTAGCCTTGATTGAATGGAATATTGTTAATATATAATTGATTGGCCACCAATTACGTGTTTTAGGTATTAGATGATGGATTGAGAGATGAAGTCTAATGCTGGAACAATTCAATTAAGGACTTAGGTGAATTAGAGATATAACCTATTAAAAAGATTATTTCAATTATAACAAGATTAGTTGAAAGAGGTTTGAATGCGAGAGCTTATTTCCTTGACTTGATTAATTGAGTTGTTTGAGATTTAATCTTTGAAATTAAATTAGTTAAGAGGAATAACCGTTCATACATATAAGTAGTAGAGAACTGCAAACCCTTGACCTTTCTATCTAGTGAATCAAAACATCAGCTTAATTTACTTTTATTCGTTTTAAACTTCAATCAATCTTCTAAATTAGTTAACAATTTAAATTTTCTTCATTATTTGTTATTCATAATCTGATAATCAATTAGCCACTTTAGCTTCCTTGTGAGATGACCTTGGGGCGATCACCTTTGCTACAGCTACCTTGTATACTTGCAAGTGACGCTTTGTGGTAGAGTTAATTTGAGCGCAACACAAGAGACGGACGTTTCTTAAAAAATTAAAAGAAGAAGAGAGTGGTGGAGTACATATACATGTTGGAGCATCTTTGAAGTGGAGTTCTCTCTTGGTTCATCATCTTGTTCTTAGTCTTGAGAGAGACCAAGAACATCACCTTCATCTTCATCTTCCATTTCTTCCATAAACAAGATCTTTGACATTTTGGGATATTGGGTGAGCAAGCTCTTGTGAAGGTTAGGGTTTGAAGAAAGCTTAATTGAGGAGTTGGGGGCTTGAGAGAGTGCCTGTGAGCGGAGATTTTTGCCCCCACTCCCGGTGGAATGGTTCTTGCGACTTCGGCACTATTTAGGCTTGGGGCCTTAGAGAACACGGACCTAAGTCCGAAGAAAATGGAATCGCCACCCGGACGGGCCGGGAAAAAAGAAAGGGGTGGATGACTCGATTCCTAAGGAATCCCCAACCCCCTAATGGGTTCGAAAAGTTGGGTACGTGTGGGGAAGGTGAGAAATGGCCCAGCACCCCCACAACGCCCGGTTCATTGGAACCGGCCTCCTTTACAGGTCTTAATATTATAAAATTCTTAAATATAACAATATTATCCATATTACACACAACAATTAAAAGAAAGCATCATTATATTAAAATCAAAGCAATGTCCATACAAAGCAAATAAATGGACACCCATCTAAGGATGGAAACATGTCCTTACATCTCATGCCTAAATAGGACACCCACCGAAAGGTAGAAACATGTCCTTTACATTGGTTCTAAAATAGAAAAGCAATTTAAATTACATGATATTTAACTAATGAGGTACCCACCAAGTGGAAACATACCTCTTACAACATTTGGAAATCTAAATAAATTGATAAAAGTTAATAACCATTCATCATAACTAAATCATTCATCAAAGGTAATATCAATAGAAAGTAAACAACCATCCATGATAAATTAAATTAACCAAGCATTGAACTTAAATAAATTAAAGCATATAAAATAAATCAAAGCATAATCAAATATAGAATTGAATAAAACAAATAAAAATTCAAATTAGGGCTACTGTTTCGATTTAAGATTCTTTATTTCATGTGTTTAGGGTTTTGGAATTTATGGAATTAGGCTACTGTGACTTTAAGAGAATTAAAATAGATTAAGGTTTTATGTTTTAAAAGGTTGATAAAGTTCTTTAATTAACCAAATTAGTGTTTGAATGGTGAAATCATGAAACTAGGGCTTGAACACTTTAAAATACTTTTGATTTGTGGTTTACGGTTAATGAATTGCTGATTTGAGCTTACTGTGTAAAAAGTATAAAATTTATGTTTATAAAATTTTTAAATTTTAAAGGGTTTTAGAAAAGTTATGGTTTAGGTCAGCTAGTTTAAGGTTTATTGTTTTGAATTTTGGAATTGAATTAGGGTTTTAAGACTTTTGAATTAGGGCTTTGGGTAATGAGTTATTTTTAGGATTTAGAAAAACAATTGATAATTTTATGAAGTTTTATGAATTTAAACAAGATGATTTAAAGTTTATAAAAGTAAAAAAAGATATTTTTAAGGCTTTTGGAAGGAAACAGAATACAATTTAGGGTTTTGATAATTTGGAATGCAAATCTTGGTTTTTAGGGTTTTGAAGAAATAAAACTAATATCTTTAAACTTTTTGGAAAATGAAGCAACGATTTAAGATTTTCATACTTCAGAAAAGGTGAATTGAGCTTATTAGGTTTTTAAATTAAAAGAAACAATTGTATGATCTAGCTACTGTGACAAAATAAAAGAAATTAAGAATTCAAACCTTCTTTTGTAAGTTACACCAAAAATTACTTCTTGGATGAATAAGGTCAAAGACAAGCCTTTTTTCCTTTGAATTGCTTGAATTATTTTTCTGCTCTCTCAAAAAATCAGCTTGATTCAAGGTTTTCCTTCACAGATTTGGATCCAATCTTTTGTTCAAGCTTCTATCCGATTTCTTCCTTCTTTCTCCTTGATCCTTTTTTTGTGTTGTAATTATACTTATTTATAGAAGAATTCTTGATTAATTCTAGTTGCTAAGGGCATACATTATTCATTAAGAAAAGGAAACTGAAATCTAATTGCATTAGGTTTCAAAAAATTTGCGTTGGAAAAATTTTGCTGGCGAAAAAACAATTGCTGCGGAAAAAATGTGCTAAAGAAAAAGTTGCCGCAGCTAGCTACGGCGGTGGGCGCTCGAGCTGGCCTATGGGTGGACGAAGGCCATTTCACCCGCAGGAAACTCCTGCGGGCAAAATGGCCCACGGCCATGCCCCGCGCGCTGGTTTTCGGAGATGATTTTTTCGTCGCCGATTTTTCCGTCTTCGATTTTTATTTTTTTCATTTTTTATATTTTTATATTTTTTATTTTTATTAAAAATAACTATGAAATAATATTAATAATTAAAATATTATTAAAATAAATAAAATACCACAAAAAATTATTTTAGACTATCGGATTTGAATGGGTCTACAGTTTGCTCCCTGCTTGAATGATTTGAAACTTTAGTGAAAGAGAGTGAAAAGCAATAAGACTTAATTTTTGAGATGGTGATTTAAATTTTTTTTTGGGTACTTGGACCCGAGACTGAACTTGATTTGGGTACATGGACCCGAGATTGGATTGAATTTGGATACTTAGACCTGGGATTGGGTACTTGGACCCGAGATTGGGTATTTAGACCTGAGATTGGGTACTTGGACCCAAGATTAAATTTGATTTAGATACTTGGACCTGGGATTGGGTACTTGGACCCGAGATTGGATTTGATTTCGGTACTTGGACCCGAGAATGGATTGAATTTGGGTACTTAGACCCCAGATTGAATTTGATTTGAGTACTTGGAACCGAGATTAGATTTGATTTTGGTACTTGGACCCGAAATTGATTTGATTTTGAATTTGGGTACTTAGACACGAGACTGAGTTTGACTGACCTTTTATCATTTGAGAAGTCTGACTGCTTCGGCTGTTTTATGCATTGTGATTCTTCACCATCAAAATGGATCTTCATCCTTTGAGATCGGGTCTTCACCCTTGAAAATGGATCTTCACCCTTTGAACTGGATCTTCATCCTTGGCATCGGGTTTTTATCTTTGAAAATGGATCTTCATCCTTGAAAATTGGGTCTTCATCCTTTGAGATCGGGTCTTCACCCTTGAAAATGGATCTTCATCCTTTGAGATCGGGTCTTCACCCTTGAAAATAGATCTTCATCCTTTGAGATCGAGTCTTCACCCTTGCAAATGGATCTGCATTCTTGAAGATTAGGTCTTCACCCTTGCAAATGGATCTTCATCCTTAGAGATTGGGTCTTCACCCTTGAAAATGGATCTTCATCCTTTGAGATCGGGTCTTTACCCTTGAAAAATGGATCTTCATCCTTTGAGATCAAGTCTTCACCCTTGAAAAATGGATTCACCCTTTGTAAATGGATCTTCATCCTTTGAGATCGAGTCTTCACCCTTGAAAATGGATCTTCATCCTTTGAGATTGGGTCTTCACCCTTGCAAATGAATCTTCATCCTTTGAGGTCGGGTCTTCACCCTTTAAAATGGATCTTCATCCTTTGAACTTTGGGTCTTCACCCTTTAAAATTGGATCTTCATCCTTTGGACATCAGGTCTTCATCTTCTGAAATTGGATCTTTATCCATTAGAGATTGGATCTTTACCCTTGAAACACGGATCTTTATCCATTGGAATCGGATCTTCACCCTCGAAAATGGACTTTCATCTTTTGGAAATCGGGTCTTCACCCTTGAAAATGGATCTTTATCCTTTGGACTTCGGGTCTTTACCCTTGCTTCAGCTTTTTTAGCTGGACTGATCTTTTGTCTTTTGCATCTTCATTCTTTTGAGAGTTCTAATGTTTCATTCTTTTGTTCTTCCTTTTTGTAAAAATTCAGCTATTTTTAATTGGACCTTATACCCTCTCCTTGCCCCCCCTGCGTGGCAAAATATTTGTAAGTGAGTTTGAAACTATTTTATACATAGACTCAAGAAATTGAAAAGGAGAAACTTTGCCCCCTGTGTAGGCTCAACCCCATGATTTTTCTATGCGGGCTCTGATTGATGTTTTTGTCGTCTAGTTCATCGCACAAGCACGTATTTCTTCTTTTTGCAAAACGATTGGAGCTTCCACAAGCAAATAGGCTTTCCGTGCCTTCTTGATTCAATATCTTCTTTTGATTCATTTACTTCGCAGAGTGTTTGTTGTTCATTTTGAAAGGAATAGACAACACAAGATAAGAAAGTGCGATGTGATATGCTCATGTATGCATGATATGCATGATAATACTCACAGCAGTTTCATTGACTCACAGACTGAGGTGATCAGCAGAAGTATTCTCATTGGTTCCTTTTTGACGCTTGTTCAAGTCTTGCATTGGAATAAAAGAATGCTTCTCATTTATGACTTTTATCTTTGAGATATTGAAAACATGAATAATGGAGGCCCCAAGCAGCAGAGTCAGGGATACATCTATTTCGAACTATGTTTCAGCATGTCGGTTGATAGCTTCTTCATGACCTTGCCAATAATCATTTCCTTCGCCCAATGTGTCCTTTGGAGGTTCAACATACTTCCCTTAGCTTGAAGGCTTGTATGACAAAAATATTTATTTATTTTGAATTTTGATTTTGAAATCAAATGTTGGCTTTGGCAAATTAATGTCAATGTACCTCAGGACTTGATTTCTCCAAATTAACATATCTATAACATGACAACCCTAGTTACCGTACTAAACTCGAGAATTATTTCTATTTAAGCAAGAATTGTTGCACTTCAGATAGGCACATACACATTACTTGCCCAAAGGTCTCATTTGAGATTAAATATTGTCTATCTCATATGCATGATTATCCAAACTATCTCCACTAATAGACTCTACCTACCAAGAGAGATCAACAGGTCTTTGATAGGCTTGAAATGGGGTCTATCAGGGACATGGGTTAAATGAAGGCCATTTTGAGATAGGAGCTGATGTGACACAATGGACAAACCCTCACACTACAAATTTCTTGTTGGAACTTTAGACAGTTGGGAGCAATCTTTCTAGACTCCAAAGTCCTTTTATCTTCTTGGCATTAATCTAGATCTTGATTGGGATAGTCTTTGCCCTTGCATAAAGTTTGGTTCCCAATTTCATTTCTTTTCTTCTCCCTTTTCTTTCTTTTTCTTTTTCTTACTCTTACCTTTCTTTGAGCATTTTATCATTTTGTCATTCTTTCTTGTAGGATTGTCAAGTACAGAACCTTCAAGAACTTAATGGTCTTTCTCCTTTTTCTTTGATTTTGATCGAATCTTTGGGTTGGGTTGAACCAATTCAAGTCAATCCGTCCTTATAAACCAAATGGAAGCCTTTTGTTGTCTTAGGTAAAAGAGAACTCAGTTGGCTTTTTGAACCATTTTGGGTTTTCTTTTCTTTTTTCTTTTCTTTTTTTTTCTTTTCTTTTGTCTCTTTTTTTTCTTTTCTTTTGTCTTTTTTTTGTTTTCTTATCTTTTTTTTTGTTTGGTTTGTTTTTTTTTGTTTGGTTCTAGCTTTAAAATAGTTGTCTTGTTTGTACTAACTTAGGCTTCCAATAATGGATGAGCGGGGTGACATAAATCCCCTTTAATAGGGATAAATCATTTGTTATTCTGATGTTATCTTGATAGATTAGAGATATTAGGTGAACTTCAACTACCCTTATGGTCTTGAAAACTTCAACTACCCTTATGGTCTTGGGAACTTCAACTATCTTCATGATCTTGAGAACTTCAACCATCTTCATGGTCTTGAGAACTTCAACTATCCTCATGATCTTGACTAATCATTGCTTTCTTTGATCTTCTTGCCTCTCCATCTTAGTGATAATAAGACTTGTCAAATGTATCACAATAGCTCAGTGTAGGTTGTTGAGGTTATATGCCAATGAAAAGAAAGCTAAAATTTTATGAAGGCTCAAAGGGACAACTAGATATTGATATTTAATGGGTGGATACTAGTTATTGGCTAACCAAACAATGCCTATATCATCTCTCCCTTAAATAAACAGAGTTCAATTTCGCCTCGAAAGTTCGTCAAAGCATGTTCTAAGACTGACTAGGATCTAGACAAAGATAATTATGCAGGAGCCCTCTCTAAGTAAGCATACACAACTCAATGCTATAGAGCAATTCTCTCACCTAGTAAAGTCATTCAAGTCATGATGCATAAATATATTAATTCATGAATTATCAAGCTAGATTCCTCATTGGTTAAGCACCAAAGTGAACAAAGACCAACAAATTTTTTTGATAAAAGTAATTTATTCAAACAAATTTAAATTTGAAAAATAAGATTGTTCCAATTAAATATTAATAAAAAATTAGATACTAAAGCAAATATAAAAGTTTTGGTCAAAAAATCGGCAGTGCACGAGCTATTGGGCCCGTGGGCTTTGCTGGCAGCAATTGCGCTGGCAAAAATGGGCGCAGCGAGCCAATTTCGCAGCCAGTGGCATCTGGCTACGAAATTGGTGTCCCAATTCACAGCCAGTTCGTTTCTGTGGTGAATTGGTGCGCGGCAGCACTGCCGCGCGATGCTCGCTGATCCGTCCGAATCTTTTTATTTTTTTCATTTTTTATATTTTTATATTTTTTATTTTTATTAAAAATAACTATGAAATAATATTAGTAATTAAAATATTATTAAAATAAATAAAATACCATAAAAAAATTTTTTAGACTATCGAATTTGAATGGGTTAAAAATTAAGGGTCTATAGTACCCATTCCATCTTTCAAGAGGAGAGCCATTGATTGAAGAAGGCTTTTTAGTTCTTTATCATATTCAAGGTGGAGCTAGGAGGAAGACTAGAAGTTCAACTCTTAGCATCTTCAAAGGGGTTTTCATATTCTCTCTTTTAATTCATTTCTAGATTGTTATTGTTTGTTAAGAACATTAATATTTCAATGGACAATTATGATTTGATTTATATTAAGATGAATATTTGTTTTAAATTGATGATGTTGAGCTAAATTACTCATGCCAAGGGTTTGAAATAGATTTGATTGAATGACTTGATTTGATATTTCCATTAATATACCTTGTTGTTGGTTGATTGCATTGGATTGAATATTATGTTGATAGATTAGCTACCTATTGATCTCTAGATATTGAATGAAGGACCGAGAGTTGAAATTTGATATCAGAATTATGCAATCAACTATCCTAAGAATGAATTAGGAATATAAGTTCTAGGGTTTTATTAATTTGCAATTTCAAAATAATTGGTTGCTGTTAATTCATGAAAGTGAAAAATAATGAATTGGTAATTACTAATTAAACTCAATAAACAAATTAAAATACAAGGTCATATTAATGGATAATTTAAGAATTAAGCTTTGATTAAATTGATTTACAGCCCTAGGCACCATTCCTAGAATTGTATTAATCTTGCACAACCATTATGCACGTTACTTTTAGATTTAAATTGTTCTTTCACCATTCCAACACATCACACTCTCTTGCTTTTAAATTTTTTTGCTAATCAAACTATTGCAAAATAATTTGTAGACCCTTAATTTTTGACCCAGTCCGGTCCAATATATTTTAATTAGTCCAAAATAATTTTTGCGTTATCTTAATTGAATAATATTTGTCTTAGTATTTAGTTTTTATGATTAATAAAAAATAAATAAATAATAATAAATAAATAAACAAAAATAAAAATAAAAATCGGCGACAAAATAAATCGACGACGAAAAAATTCGTTACAGAAAAATAGGTTGGACGAAATGGCCCGCAGCCAGTTTTGCTCGCCCAGCTCGCAAGTTCCACGGCAATCCTCGCAGCAGTTTTTTTCGCCAGCGAAATTTTTCTGCAGTAGTTTTTTTTCGCCAGCAAAATTTTTCCGATGCAATTTTTTCCGAAACCAAATTCTATTTGGTTTTGGTTAACTTTTCTTAATTAATGTTAGATTCCGTAAACAATTAAGATTAATCATCTAAATTTCCTATAAATAAGACTAAAAAACACAAAAAAGAGGGGGAACAACTGAAAAAACTTTGGAACGATCGGACTAGGAAAAACCTTTTGGCACTGAAAACAATCGGACTTTTTGAGAGAAGAATAAGCAACAAAATAATCAATCCATCAAAGGCATCCATCTTGCCTTTGTCCTTGTTCATCCAAGAAGCAATTTTTGGTGGAGCCAACAAACGAAGGTATGAATATCTAATCTCTTTTTTCTTCACAGTAGCTTGAATCATTAAATTAATTCTTTTGATTTTAAAAAACCTTAGAACCCTAATTTACTTTGTCTAAAGCTTAGAACCTTAAATCATCTCCTTTATTTCCAAAAACCTTAAAATTGTTGTTTCTGTTTCTTCAAAATCTTAAAACCCTAATCTACTTTCCAACTTTTCAAAACCTTAAATCGTTTCATTAATTTTCCAAAACCCTAATCTACTTTCCAACTTTTCAAAACCTTAAATCGTTTCATTAATTTACCAAAACCCTAATCTGCTTTCCAATTTTCCAAAACCCTAAATTGAATCCTTTTATTTCCAAAAATAGTAAACCCCAAACTAAGTTTCCTAAACCCTAATCCTTAAAACCTTAAAATCTTATAAACCTAAATATTGAAATTCAACACAGTAAGCCTAAAAACAACAATCTAGTAGCTAATAATCATAAACTTAATGTTTTAAAATATCCAAACCCTAATTTCATGATTTTACCCCTCAAACCCTAATTTGATCAATCAAAGAACCTTACTAATTTCTTAAATTATAAAACCCTAATCCATTTCAATTTTCTTAAAACGTCCAACAACATTATTCTTTTAAAAATAACATTAGTTTCTTCTAATTTCAAAACCTTATTTTCTAAATTCTAAACCCTAAAATCTTAATTTTTAACACCAAAACCTACAATCCTAGAAGCCAATTTCCAAAATTTTCTAGGGCGTTGCTCCCTTGACCCCCGCCCGCTCACCGGCTAGCGGGACCGTTGTATAGGCTCGTTGAAGGGGTCAATATTCATTTGTGTATTATGAGTCCGCGTATTTAACTTTCCTTTTTTCAAAGCCCTAATTTAGTAACTAAAATTCTAAAATCCTATTTTAAGATGCGAACTCTAAATTATATATTTATTGCTTTATTTAATTTTATATTTGATTAAGTAGTTTATTTATTTAACTTCAATGCTTGATTTATTTAATTTATCATGGATGAATGCTTATTATATATTTTGATTGATGTTTAATATCTTTGGTAATGATTTATTTATGATGAATGGTTATTTATTTCTATCGATTTATTTTGATTTCCAAATGTTGTAAGAGGTATGTTTCCACTTTGTGGGTACCTCATTAATTAAGTTCTATGTAATGTAAATCACTTTTATATTTTGGACCAATGTAAAGGACATGTTTCTACCTTTTGGTGAGTGTCCTATTTAGTTTAGCCATGAACGGTGTAAGGACATGTTTCCATCCTCGGATGGGTGTCCATTTATTTGCTTTGCTTGGACTTTATTTTGATTTTTAATATAACGATGCTTTATTTCAATTATTGTGTGTAATATGGATAATATTGTTTTATTTAAGAATTTTATAATATTAAGACCTGTAAAGGAGGCCGGTTCCAATGAACCGGACGTTGTGGGGGTTTTGGGCCATTTTTCACCTTCCCCTCACATACCTAACTTTCCAAACCCATTAGGGGGTTGGGGATTCCTTAGGAATCGATTCCTCCACTCCTTTCTTTTTCCCGGCCCGTCCGGGTGGCAACTCTATTTTCTCTGGACTTAGGTCTGTGTTCTCTAAGGCCCATGGCCTAAATAGTGTCGAAGTCGCAAGAACCATTCCACCGGGAGTGGTGGCGAAAATCCCCGCTCACAGTGGCGACTCCACTGGGGATAAGAGAAGTTGATTCCGTTGGTCTTTATATTATACTATTCTTTCTTATAATGATATTATCCATTGCATCATATTAGATTGCATCTTGTGCATGAGTTAGGATGCCCGTATTACCCGTGTTGTGTTATGTAAGGGATACCATACTTTCACTCAAGGTATGGAGATCGAGCATGGCATAACCACTCATAGCCTCGTACCATTTGGTATATACTTGCTATGGGAACCTAATCCTTTTAACCCAAAGACTAAAGCTCATGTAATTGGCCTAGTTACTTCCCTTAGGTTTTACCCCAAATGCATGTTGTTTGACTATGGTTAATTTGTCTTAGCTTAAATCATGGCCTATTTGGTTTGTTCTTTTTCTAAATATGACATAAATTCATTCTGAGCTCAAAGTAAATTTTTCTTTAAAGTCCAAAAGACCAAAAGCTATTTTCAAAACTTTTCAAGATGGTCTTTGGACATAAGACTTTTCTAAAAACAAATCAAAAATTCTTTTGCTAATGACTCAAGTACAAAGCCCAAAATCCATTTTTTCTAAAATCATTTTTACAATGGGCTTGGAAACAAAATTATTTTCATCCAACCTTTTCTTATAAAGAGCTTGCAAATTATTTAGGTCAATTATGAAATACCAAAAAACAATTGTGAGCCTAGTTTATACTAAGAATAATTAATCATGGGGTTATTTTTGGCATGAATAATTAGTTATTTTTTCAAATGAGAAATCTTTTTATAATAAACCTCTTAATTTAGTTTTAATCCAATATAGCATAATAGCTACATTAGTTGGTTAAATGGATTAAAACCTAATTAATGGGAATTATCATGGATTTCCATTTTTGAAAATATAACTATTGGTTGAAATGTCTGAGGGAATTATTCGAAAATAAGATACCCCATGTTGGTATTTTTTTAACCATATACCTAGGAAAAGAGACTCGCAATTCGTGTGTAGATATTATAAGGTTGGAACGGACGTTCTACTTATCTTTGTTGGTTGTTTGTGCATACATGCATACATGCGTACATTTGCATTTCATATCATTGATCCTTTCTGGCTCATAGCCCTGGATTTCGATAGTTCAAAAGCTTACGACAATCTGACCTATGCCGAAGATGAAGAATCTAGCAACGACTCAATCACTTGCTCACTAAAAATAATGGATCCCGAACAAATTCAAAGAATGGTGGATGATGCCCTCAATGCCAAGATGGAAGAAATAAAAGAGGCCCTAGCTGAGACCATGAAGAACCAATTAACATCAATTTTAGAAAATCACGCCGAAGCATCTGCTAGCACTAAGAAGCCAAGGGACAAAGGGAAGACTAACGTTGGCGAAGTGGTTCTTGATGATGAAAAGGTGATCATTGATGATGATGACGATTGGGCTCAATACTACCAAGATCCTCAAGACAAGAAGAAAGAATCGAAGATTGTTTAAAGATCAGCTATGGAGAAGACCGAAACTTCTGATGTTGAAAATAATCGCGGATTTAGAAAATAAATTTGAGAAGAAACTGAAAATCGAAGAAATGTCTAATGTTGACAAATTATTTGAGCTACATGAAGAAGTTCCGTACAAGTTCAAGATGCCATCTTTTGCGAAGTTTGATGGAACTTGAAATCCTCATCTCCATGTGAAGCAGTATATCACTGCTATACAGTCTGCCCGAGCTACTAAGGCTCAAACTCTAAGGTATTTTATGCTCTCATTAGACCCTCTTGTCCAAAATTGGTTCAATACCTTAGATGAAGGAACACAAAATAGTTGGGATTTGCTATACAAGGCCTTCATCCAGCAATATGGGTATAATGTTGAGATGGAAGTTACCTTAATGGAAGTAGAGTCCATTAGACAAAGGCCAAATGAGAATTTTGTGGACTGTGTGAAAAGATGGAGAAACAAGGCCGCTTTGCTCAAGAAAAGGCCCGATGAATCTGATCAAATAAGAATGATGGTCAAAGGCGTCCTGCCCAACCTCCGTGAAAGGCTATCTCACACCCTTTTAAGGGATTTCAAAGATCTTCTCCAAGCTGGTTTACAAATTAAATAGTGGGAAAGGGAGAAAAATCGCTTTTCAATAAGAAGGAATGAGAAAGGAAATTATCAGCCTAGTAATCAGAGCACGCAAAAAGAAGTTGATGTCAATACAACTGTTCAAGCAAATAGAAGACAGTTTTCAGATCTGGGGAAGCCTTTGTCTTGGGTCTTCAACAAACTACAAAAGAAGGGACTATTACAGTCATTGGCCCCTCGACCTTTGCCGAATCCTTTACCCCCAAAATTTAATACTAAAGCCTTTTGTGAGTTTCATCAAACACAAGGACATGAGACAGACAAATGCTTGCGATTAAAACATGAGATCCAAAATTTAATTGACAGTGGTACGCTGCCTGAGCCTGATAAGACCAGCACCAAAGACAATCCATTACCAAGGTTCAATAGAGTACCTCCACCGGCAACCTTCATGGTGGGAAAAGGATTGGAAGAAGATTTTGTTTTATCATCCTTTCAAGATGGAAACATTGAAGATTTGAAAAGAAGCTTAAACTCAATGAACCTTCCTTAACTTGAATGTTACTTTTCAATTTTGCTTTCTTTAATATTTTGGAACTATTATGTTTTTCAAATTTAAAGTTGCTTGAAATAAATTACTTTCACCAAAATTTTTGTTGGTCTTTGTTCATTTTGATGCTCAACTAATGAGGAATCTAGCTTGATAATTCATGAATTAATATATTTATGCATCATGACTTGAATGGCTTTACTAGGTGAGGGAATTACTCTATAACATTGAGTTGTGTAAGCTTACTTAGAGAGGGCTCCTGCATAATTACCTTTGTCTAGGTCTTAGTCAGTCTTAGAACATGCTTTGACAAACTTTTGAGGCAAAATAGAACTCTGCTTATTTAAGAGAGAAATGATCTAGGCATTGTTTGGTTAGCCAACAACTAGTATCCACCCTATTAAATATCAATCCCTAGTTGTCCCTTTGAGATTTCATAAAATTTAGCTTGCTTTTCATTGGCATATAACCCTAACAACCTACCCTGAGCTGTTGTGATACTTTTGACAAGTCTTATGATCACTAAGATGAAGAGGCAAGAAGATCAAAGAAAGCAATGATTAGTCAAGATCATGAGGATAGTTGAAGTTCTCAAGACCATAAAGATAGTTGAAGTTCTCAAGACCATAAGGGTAGTTGATGTTTTCAAGACCATAAGGGTAGTTGAAGTTTTCAAGACCATAAGGGTAGTTGAAGTTCACTTAATATCTCCAATATATCAAGACAACATCATAGTAACAAATGATTTATCCTTGTTAAAGAAGATTTATGTTACTCCACTCATCCATTATTGGAAGCCCAAGTTAGTACAAACAAGACAACTCTTTCAGAGCTAAAACCAAGCAAAAATAAAAAAAAAACAACAAAAAAAAAAGAGAAGAGAATAAAGAAGAAAAAAAAAGAGAAGAAATAAAACCCAAAAAGTCGACTCAAAAAGCCAACTGGGTTCTCTGTTACCTAAGACAGCAAAAGGCTTCCATTTGGTTTATAAGGACGGTTTGACTTGAATTGGTCCAACCCAACCAAAGATTCAATCAAAATCAGAGGAAAAGGAGAAAGACCATCCAGTTCTTGAAAGTTCTGTACTTGACAGTCCTACAAAGAAGAAGGACAAAATGATAAAATGCTCAAAGAAAGAGAAGAATAAGAAAAATATAAAGAAAGAAAAGGGAGAAGAAGAAAAGAAACAAATTTGGGTACCAAACGTTTTGCAAGGGCAAAAACTGTCCTAATCAAGATCCAGATTAATGCCAAGAACATATAAAGAATTTGGAGTCTAGCAAGATTGCTCCCTAGATGCCTAAAGTTCAAACAAGAAATTTGTAGTGTAAAGGTTTGTCCATTGTGCCACATCAGCCCCAACTTACAAATGGCCTTCATTTTACCCATGTCCCTTATAGACCCCATTTTAAGCCTATCAAAGACCTGTTGATCTCTCTTGGTAGGTAGAGTCTATTAGTGGAGAGAGTTTGAATAAGCATGCATATGAGATAGACAATATTTAAACTCAATGAGACCTTTGGCCAAGTAATGTGTATGTGCCTATCTGAAGTGCAACAGTTCGTGCTTAAATAGAAATGATTCCCAAGTTTAGTACGGTAACTAGGGTTGTCATGTCATAGATATGTTAATTTGGAAAAATCAAGTCCTGAGGTACATTGACATTGATTTGGCAAAGCCAACATTTAATTTTAAAATTAAAATTCAAAAATTCAAAAAATAAAAAAAATGTTTTGTCATACAAAGCCTTCAAGTTAAGGGAAGTATGTTGAACCTCCAAAGGATGCATTGGGCAAAGGAAATGATTATTGGCAAGGTCATGAAGAAGCTATCAACTGACATGCTGAAACATAGTCCGAAATAGATGAATCCCTGACTATGCTATTTGGGGCCTCCATTGTTCATATTTTCAACATCTCAAAGATAAAAGCAATAAATATGGAGCATCCTGCCATTCCGAAGCAAGACCTGAAAGAGCATCTGAAAGGAACCAATGAAGAACACTTTTGCTGATCACCTCGGTCTGTGAGTTGATGGAATGACTATGAGTATTATCATGCATATCATGCATACATGAGCATATCACATCACACTTTCTTATCTTGTATTGTCTATTCTTTATAAAAGTGAACAGCAAACACCCTGTGAAGTAAACAATCAAAAGAAGATATCAAATCAGGGGGGCATAGAAGGCCCATTACTTGAGAAAGTTCTAGTAATTTTGCAAAGAGAAGAAATGCGTGCTTATGCGAAGAACTAGATAACAAAAACATCGATCGGAGCCCACATAGAAAAATCATGGGTTTGGGCCTACACAGGGGGCAAAGTTTCTCCTTTTCAATTTTGAGTTTAAATACAAAATATTTTCAAACTCGCTTCTAATATTTACCAGGAAGGGGTGCAGAAGAGGATATGAGGTCCAATTAAAGATAGCTGAATTTTTGCAAAAAAAGAAGAACAAGAAAGAATGAGAAAGAAGAAAAATAGAATTCTCAAGAGAATGAAGATGCAAAAGACAAAAGACCAGTCCAGCTAAAAGAGCTAAAGCCAGGGTAAATACCCGATTTCCAATGGATAAAGATCCATTTTCAAGGGTGAAGACCCGATCTCAAAGGATGAAAATCCATTTTCAAGGGTGAAGACCCGATTTCAAAGGATGAAGATCCATTTTGAGGATAAAGAACCACAATGCATAGAACAACTGGAGCAGTCAGACTTCTCAACTGATAAAAGGTTAGTCAAACTCAGTCTCAGGTCCAAGCACCCAAAATTCAATTCATTCTCGGGTCCAAGCACCCAAATTCAATTCAGTCTCAGGTCCAAGTACCCATTCTCGGGTCCAAGCACCCAAATCAAATCAGTCTCGGGTCCAAGTACCCATTCTCGAGTCTAAGCACCCATTCTCGAGTCCAAGTACCCAAATCAAATCAATCTTGGGTCTAAGTACCCAATATCGGGTCCAAGTACCCAAATCAAATCAGTTTCGGGTCTAAGTACCCAATCTCGAGTCAAGTACCCAAATCAAATCAATCTTGTGTCCAAGTACCCGATCTCAGGTCTAAGTACCCAATCTCGGGTCCAAGTACCCAAATCAAATTTAATCTCGGGTCCAAGTACCCAAATCAAATCAATCTCGGGTCCAAGTACCTAATCTCGGGTCCAAGTACCTAAATCAAATCAATCTCGGGTCCAAGTACCCAAACTAAATTCAATCTTGGGTCCAAGTACCCAATCTCGGGTCTAAGTACCCAAATAAAATTCAATCCCGAGTCCAAGTACCCAAATCAAATTCAATCTCGGGTCCAAGTACCCAAATCAAATCAATCTCGGGTCCAAGTACCCAAATCAAATCAATCTCGGGTCCAAGTACCCAAATTAAATCAATCTTGGGTCCAAGTACCCAATCTCGGGTCTAAGTACCCAAATCAAATCAATCTCGGGTCCAAGTATCCAATCTCGGGTTTAAGCACTCAAATCAAATTCAAGCTCAGGTTCGAGTACCCAATCTCGGGTCCAAGTACCCAAAAACAAGTTCAATCTCGGGTTCAAGTACCCATTCACAGGTCCAAGTACCTAAATCTAATTAGTCTCATGTCCAAGTACCCAATCTCGGGTCTAGGTACCCAATCCCGGGTCCAAGTACCCAAAACAAATTCAAATAACCATCTCAAAAATTAAGTCTTATTGCTTTTCACTCTCTTTTACTAAAGTCTCAGATCGTTCAAGCAGGGGGCAAACTGTAGACCCTTAATTTTTGACCCAGTTCGCTCCAATATATTTTAATTAGTCAAAAATAATTTTTCTGTTATCTTAATTGAATAATATTTGTCTTAGTATTGTAGACCCTTAATTTTGACCCAATCCGGTTCAATATGTTTTATTTAGTCCATAATGATTTTTGTTGACCAATTGGTCCAAAATAATTTTAATTAAATAATTTTTGCTTTATTATCTAATTTTTATTAATAATAAATAAAAATAAATAAATAAAAATCAAAAAATAAAAATCGGAGTCTGAAAAATCGGTGACGAAAAAAACAGTCGCATGGGCCCGTATGACTGTGCTATTTCCTGAGGGCGACACCCCAGCCCGCCCACTGCTGTAGTTTTCTACGGCAGTTTTTTTTTTTACAGCGCATTTTTTCCTGCGGCAATTTTTTCGGCAGCTCAATTTTTTTGGACGCAAAATTTCCGAAACCTAATTTAATTAGGTTTTGGTTTCCTTTTCTTATTTAGATTATTTGCCATGATTAATTAGGATTATACATAGAAAGACCTCTCTAAATAAGGATCAAAGGCAACCAAATTAGGAGGAGGAAATTTTTTGGCAGTAGCTTGGAAATTGGAAAACCAAATCAGTGAAGGAAAAGTAATAAATTCAATTCAATTGATTTTTAAAGGAGCAGCTCACGATTTAAGCAATTAAAAGGCAAAAAAGGTTTGTCTTTTGAGCTAGTTCATCCAGGAAGAATTGTTTTTGGAGGAATCATCAAAAGAAGGTATGTGTTAATTGATTTTCTTTAATTGTTTTTTAAACAGTAGCTAAAATTAGGAAATTGTGTTATTCAAAATTAAAAACCTTTGAACTTTAATTTAGTTTTTGTAAAGTTAAAAACATTAATCTGTTGCTTTATTTCCCAAAGAATTTAAAGTTATTAGTTTTATTTCTTCAAAACCCCAAAACCAAAATTTGTTTTCTAAATTTATAAAATCTTAAAACATGTTCTGTTTCCCACAAAAAAAAACCCTAAAAACACTTTTTCCAATTATATAAATCTTTTCTAATTATAAAATCTTTAATTTGTTTGGTTTATTTTCATAAAATCACATAAAAGTATCAAATTGATTTTTAATCCTAAAAGTTCCAAGCATCACCCGTAACCATAAATTCTAAAAACACTAAATCCAAATTCAACTTCTAAACCTAAAATAATAAGCTCTAATGTAATATCCCAACGTATGCCCTAGAAGTTTGGATGTAATTATTGTTTGTTTGAATTATGTGTATATGTTATGTTGATAAGAAAAGAAATTGAAAATAGAATGTTTATGTATTGTTTAAAAAGGAAAGGCATGTGTAGAGAGAAAGTGTATATGTTGGGTATATGGTAATATATATAACATATACATAAGTCAAAATGGAAGGTCAATGCAAGAGGATATTTATTTGTGGCATGTGAAATTACTATTAAGGGCATATAAGAAAAAGAAGTTAAGTTAAATGGGAAGAGGGCATGTTAGTAATTGCTCATGTAGAATTGCTTGGTGGAGATTAAAAGAAGAAGAGGAGTTTGACTTGATTTTATTTTCTTCTCTTCTCATTTGGTGTGGCCGGCTACCATAAGGAAAGGGAGAGCAAGAGAAGTGTTTTCATTTCTAACATTAAATTGAAGGGAGAATCAAAGGATTAAGTTGGAGAGTTGTGAAATTTCTTCAATTAGGTAAGTACTCTCTTGTTTTCCTTTGTTATTTTTGAAGTTGTATTTGAAGTAAGTTTTGATTTGTTGAGATTATGATTTGGTGGGGTTGAGATGTGATTATAAGTGTTTAAATTGGTTGTAAGTTAAATTGGTGTTGGTTTTGGTTTGAAAATGGTAAGTTTAGTGGATATTGAAATTGAAAGAATAAGAATGATGTTGGTTTAGGGTTTTGAAGTGGTATGTGTTTAAATGTGTTGTTAATGATTTGTTAATGAGAATATTGTGATGAATATGTAAAATAAGTGTTAATGACATTGTTTATATCCAATTGAATGAGGCTATGTTGTGCACAATGAGTTTAAATGCAATTAAAAGAGTTTTGGCCACATTTAGGGTTTTGTTCATGTGAGACACGGCCAAACCAAAGAAGGAACACTGCCAAGACTTAAGATTTTTGGGAGACATGGCCAAGTTCAAGGAAATTTGGCCGTGTTGGATCAATTTTGGAGAGACACGGCCACTGGCTTGGCCGTGTCCCTTGCCCATGTTTGCCACTGCCTGAATTTTGTTGAGAGACACGGCCGTGTCCCCTTGCCCATGTCTGCCTTGGTTTGAATTGGTGTTGAGAGACACGGCCACAAGCTTGGCCGTGTCCCTTGAGTGTGTTGGTTACTGTGTTTGGTTTTTGCTCTTCTTACATGATTGGGATTGAACCTACATTTAATGATGCATATGATACTATATGAACAATGCTATGTTTTATGCATTGTGAATCTTGTGAATGGTAATGTGTTATATGAATAATGTACTTTGTAATGTTACATCAATGATGCTATAGGTAAAATGTGAAGGATATTATGAGGTAATTGATTATGTATAGCTTGATGGGAGTAGTTCTTGAGGTAAGTACAAATTTACCTAGACTCATTCTTTTATATTATTTTGAAACTTAAAACAATGTTAAGTAGATTGTTATATTGTTAATACAATGTGACTAATGTTGTTATTTGTATAGTGTGAAAGCTATAATGATTATCCAAAAAGGTATGTGCAAATGCAATTTGTTATGATAAATGTTTTAATAATGAATGGTGTAAATGTGTCTTGAGAAATGATGAAATGTGATGTTATCATAGATGATAATAATGATCAAAATGAAATAAATGGACATATGGTTTATATGACAATGAATTTAAGATACATGTGCAATGTAATTGATTATGTATGCTTGGATGATAAAGTGTATAATGTGAATTGAGATAAAATGTGATGTGAAGCCATTGTGTTTGGCTATGATGATTCAAATGTGATGTGAAGCCATTGTGTTTGGCTATGATGATTCAAATGTGATGTGAAGCCATTGTGTTTGGCTATGATGATTCAAATGTGATGTGAAGCCATTGTGTTTGGCTATGATGATTCAAATGTGATGTGAAGCCATTGTGTTTGGCTATGATGTTTCAATTGAGATAAATGAGGCATGTTTGCCTAGATGATGATGAGAATTGAGAATGAAAGTGCTAATGAAATAATGAATGAATTGTGTGACTAATGTGTTATTCCATTTTCAGAGTTTGTTGTTGGTGGCATGCCTAATATTAGTAACAATCTCTTGAAGTTAGGTTGGACTTGATCCTTGAAGCCAAGTTGGGTTGAAGTTCAACATGTTTTACTCCCCTTGAAGCTTGGTTGGGTCTAATCCTTGAAGCCTAATTGAGATGTTACAACCCTTGAAGCTAGGTTGGATTGGTTCTTGAAGCCAAGTTGGGTTGAGACTTAGCATGCTTTGTTCCCCTTGAAGCTTGGTTGAACCTAAATCCTTGAAGCCTAGTTGGGTCTATGATAATGATAAATGTGATAACAAAAAACCAAAGCATTAACTCTGAAAATTGAATGGCATATTAGTGTCTTTTGGGCCCGAGTCTGTCTTTGTTGTCAATATGATATACAAATGTTGAAATAAATGAGTAATGAGATCTATGGTTGACTTTGTTGGCAATGTGACTCATGATTGGTGAATTGTGAATTAAACAATGTTAGGAAGTATGATGTGAAATGTGTATATTGATATACTAATTGTGAGTATTAATGATGGATTGCGGATAATGATTCAATTGAATGATATAATGATTGCCTTTGTTGAAAATGTGATTCATGAATATTGAATTGTGGATAATGATTTAATTGAATGGCGTAATGAGATGTAAGGTTATGAAGTATGGCATGATAATATTGTATAAATGAGTTATTGAAAAGAGATTTGATTTTGAGAAGTTATGTTGAGATATATGATTCTGGAAGTATAATATGACATGTAATATGTATATGAGGTAGCAATGGTAAGTATCGTTTTGTGAATGTTTTATGTAAATATATATATAATCTATGAGATTAGTGGAGAATGCACTAAGAAAGGAAAAACGGGATAAGAAAACAATAAAAAATGATGCTAAAAATATGAGGTACGATTCTTTTGTAAAGTATATTTTAATATTTATTTGTACTACTAAGCTCTCGGGCTTAGCGCGGATGTGTAATCGCGCAGGTGTCTAGGAGGAAGATATGAAGTCTTTCGTTATGCCACGAGAAGAGTAAGAGTTTGTCGAGACCAACTAGAGGGTGATGCATACATGTATAATTTTTAATTATGACGTATTTCTGACAAAAGTGTATGTATATGTATAAATGCAGTTTTGATAAAAATAAGATTATGATATATATGTAAGATCATTAAAAATATAATGATTTGTAAATATTCTTTAAATTAATGTATTGTGGTTTGAATTCTGTTAAAGGTTTTTAAAATGTAACGAAAAGTGACATCCTTATACTTTATATATTTACTGTATGTATACCAGGTGTATGTATAGTACTTATATGGAGTATCAGGGTGTTGCATCTAAACCCTTTAAAACCTTAAACCCTAACTTTTTCTAAACTTTAACCTTTTAAAACATTAAAAACCATAAAAATACAAATTTTACAACTTTACACAGTAGCTTAAAAACACAATGAATCACTATTTAAAACCACAAATCAAAAGTATTTCAAAGTGTCTAAAACCCTATTTCATGATTTCACCATTCAAATATTAATTTAGTTAATCAAAGAGTCTTACCAACCTTTTAAAACATAAAACCCTAATCTATTTTAATTCCATAAAAAGTCACAGTAGCTATAATTAAACTTTTAATTGTATTATTCAATTCCATACTTGATTATACTTTGATTTATCTCTTATGCTTTAATTTATTTAATTTCAATACTTGATTTATTTAATTTATCATGGATGGATGTTTATTTTATATTTTGATTAATAACTTTGATGAATGATTTATTTATGATGAATGATTATTTACTTTTATCAATTAATTTAGATTTCCAAAAGTTGTAAGAGGCATGTTTCCACTTGGTAGGTACCTCATTAGTTAAACATCATGTAATTTAATTTGCTTTTCTATTTTAGAACCTATGTAAAGGGCATGTTTCTACCTTTTGGTGGGTGTCCTATTTATGCATGTGATGTAAGGACATGTTTCCATCCTTGGATGGGTGTCCATTTATTTGCTTTGTCTGGACATTGCTTTGATTTTAATATAATGATGCTTTCTTTTTATTGTGTGTAGTATGGATAATATTGTTATATTTAAGAATTTTATAATATTAAGACCTGTAAAGGAGGCCGAAACTAATGAACCGGGCGTTGTGTGGGTGTTGGGCCATTTCTCACCTTCCCCACACGTACCCAACTTTCTGAACCCATTAGGGGGTTGGGGATTCCTTAGGAATCGAGTCATCCACCCCTTTCTTTTTTCCGGCCTGTCCAGGTAGCGACTCCATTTTTCTCCAGACTTAGGTCCGTGTTCTCTAAGGCCCCGAGCCTAAACAGTGCCGAAGTCGCAAGAACCATTCCATCGGGAGTGAGGGCAAAAATCCCCGCTCACAGTGGCGACTCCACTGGGGATAAGAGAAGTTGATTCTGTTGGTCTTTATATTATTCTATTCTTTCTTATAATGATATTATCCATTGCATCATCTTAGATTGCATCGTGTGCGTGAGTTAGGACGCCCGTGTTACCCGTGTTATGTTATGTAAGGGATACCATACTTTCACTCAAGGTATGGAGATCGAGCATGGCATAACCACTCATAGCCTCGTACCATTTGATATATACTTGCTATGGGAATCTAAGCCTTTTTACCCAAAGACTAAAGCTCATGTAATTGGCCTAGTTACTTTCCTTAGGTTTTATCCCAAATGCATGTTGTTTGACTATGGTTAGTTTATCTTAGTCTAAATCATGGCTTATTTGGTTTGTTCATTTTCTAATATGACCTAAGTATATTGTAAGCTCAAAACAAACTTTTCTTTAAAATCCAAGAGACCAAAGCTATTTTCAAAACTTTTCAAGATGGTCTTTGGACATAAAACGTTTCTAAAAACAAATCAAAAATTCTTTGGCTCATGGACCAAATACTAAGCCCAAAATCCATTTTTCTAAAATCTTTTACAATGGGCTTATAAACAAAACTATTTTCACCCAACCATTTCTTACAAAGAGCTTACAAATTATTTGGGTCAATTAAGAAATACCAAAAATCAATTGTGGGCCTAGTTTACACTAAGAATAAATTAACCATGGGCTTGTTTTGGCATGAACCATTATTTACTCTTTTCAAGTGAGAAATCTATTTATAATAAACCTCTTAATTTAGTTTTAATCCAATATAGCATAAAAGCTACTTTAGTTGGTTGGATGGATTAAAACCTAATTAATGGGAATTATTATAAACTGATTTTCATTTTCGAAAGTATAACTATTGGTTAAAACGTCCGAGGGAATTATTCAAAAACAAGATACCCCATGATGGTATTTTGTCAACCATATACCTAGGAAAAGAGACTCGCCATTCGTGTGTTGATGTTATAAGGTTGGAAGGAACGTCTTATTTGTCCTTATTTGTTGATTGTTTGTGCATACATGCATACATGCATACATTTGCATCTCATATCATTGATCCTTTCTGGCTCACAGCTCTGGATTACGATAGTTCAAAAGCTTACAACAATCTGACCTACGTCGGAGATGAAGTATCTAGCAATGACTCAATCACTTGCTCACCTAAAATAATGGAGCCTGAACAAATTCAAAGGATGGTGGATGAGGCCCTCAACGCCAAAATGGAAGAAATCAAAGTGGCCCTAGCTGAGACCATGAAGAATCAATTGACTGCAATCTTAGAAAACCATGCCGAGGCATCTGCTAGCACTAAGAAACCAAAGGACAAAGGGAAGACCAAAGTTAGTGAAGTGGTTTTTGATGATGAAAAAGTGATCATTGATGATGATGATGATAGGGCTCAATACTACCAAGAGGTTCAAGAAAAGAAGAAAGAACCGAAGGCTATTGAGAAAGCAACTATTGAAAAGACCGAGACATCCGATGTTGAAAAGATGATTGCTGATTTAGAAAAGAAATTTGAGAAGAAGTTGAAAACCGAAGAGATGTCTGAGATCGACAAACTATTTGAACAAGATGAAGAGGTCCCTCATAAATTCAAGATGCCTTCCTTTGCTAAGTACAATGGTATCAGAAATCCTCATCTTCATGTGAAGCAGTACATCACTGCCATGCAGTCTGCTTGAGCTACTAAGGCTCAAACCCTTAGGTACTTTATGCTCTCATTGGACTCTGTTGCCTAAAACTGGTTCAATACCTTAGATGATGGAACACAAAAGTGTTGGGATCTACTTTACAAAGCCTTCATTCAACAATATGGATATAATGTTGAGCTGGAAGTTACCTTAATGGAAGTGGAGTCCATTAGGCAAAGGCCAAATGAGAATTTTGTGGACTATGTGAAAAGGTGGAGAAACAAGGCCGCTTTAGTCAAGAAGAGGCCCGATGAATCCGATCAAATAAGGATGATTGTGAGAGGGGTGTTGCCTAGTCATCATGAGAGGATGTCTCATACACTCATCCATGATTTTAAAGATTTTCTCCAAGCTGGTTTGCAAATTGAAGAATGGGAAAGGGAGAAGAGCCACTTTGCAACAAAAAGGAACGAGAAAGGGAAATATCAACCTGGTAGCCAAAGCATGCAAAAGGCCGTCGGTGTTAATACTACTAACCAAGGAACAAGGAGACAATTTTTGAAATTGGGAAAATCGATGTCTTAGGTTCTCAACAAGCTTCAAAGAAAAAGATTGCTACAACCCTTAAATCCTCGTCCTTTGCCTAACCCTCTCCCACCTAACTTCGACACCAAAGCATTTTGTCAATTCCACCAAATGCAAGGGCACGACAAGGATAGATGTGTAAGGTTGAGACATGAGATCCAAAACCTAATTGATAATGGGAAGCTACCCGAGCCCAATAAGCCAAACACCAAAGACAACCCATTACCAAAATTTAATAGGGTACCACCACCGGCAACCTTCATGATTGGAGGAGGTTTGCATGAGGATTTTGTCATGTCTTCTTTTCAAGATGTGGGTGGAGAAGTAACCAAAGAAGAAGAGGCATTTGTTAAAATTGAAAAAGTTGTGATGGGTGGAGAAGTAGCAATTTGTGTTGTCAACGGGTTTTGGGATTCAAGTGATAGTGATGATGATATTATACCCAAGAAGGAGGAGTGGACTTGGTCCGAGCCCGAAGAAGATGAGGTGATGAATACTAGATCCGGTAAGCCTTACGCAAGGCCACCACCTAAGGAGATAGAAACGAATAAGGGAAAGGAAGTTGAAGTGGAAGAAGATGATGTTGTGCTCAAGCAATTGAAAAGAACCCAAGCAAGTGTTAGCATTTGGGACTTGTTAGGAAACTATGGCCAAAGCCTTGGCTAGCATGCCAATTTCTACCTCCGCAACACCGGAGGAGTTGATCAACTTCATAAAAATGGGGGAAGTAATGAAATGTGAGGAGGTCCAAGAAAAGAGTGAAGTTAATATGGGAGCAGTTTCTTTTTCAGATGCAGACTTACCAGAGGAGGGGAGAGACCACATCCGCCCTCTCTTTATCAAAATAGAAGTCAAGGGGAAGAGGACTCCATGTGTCATGGTCGATGATGGGTCTGCCATAAATGTTTGTCCACTTAAGATATTGCCAAAGCTAGCCATGTCAACAAGAGATCTAAACCCAACCGAGGTGACAATTTGTGCCTATGACAACACTAAGAAGCATGCCGAAGGGACTTTCAAAGCGGCTGTCAAGGTTGAACCAATTGAATCTATTGTTGAGTTTGTTATTTTAGACATACCAGTTACATTCGCCTTGCTCTTTGGGCGACCATGGTTTCACCCTCTTGGTGGAGTTCCTTCCACCCTTCATCATAAGATCAAATTCCCCAACGAAAATGAAACAGTGGTCATTGAAGCTAAAGATAATGAGATTGTTAACGCTCTAATGGTTGAGAGGCCTCTCAATGGTTTTCAAGTGGCAGCAATTTCTGATGATGAAGTATTGGACTCCAAGGTCTTGAATATGATGAAGAACATGAACTACCTTCCCGGAGCTGGTCTTGGAAAGGGTAAGGCCGGTTTGACAAAGTTGCCAGATTTTAGAACTCAAACATCCAAGAAAGGGTTAGGATATGATGAAGACAATGATGTTCAGCCGAAGAAGAATGAGAAGATGAGCTTCCCAGATATGATGAAGACAATGATGTTCAGCTGAAGAAGAATGAGAAGATGAGCTTCCCACCACTAGAAGAGATCTTTGTCAAAGCCTCGGATATGGGACCACTCCAAGGAAAGCCTGAGCCGATCATGTTCATGGGTAAGTTAATTCCAGGTTTTGAAATTTTTACAGATGTTGCTGAGCTAGTGGAGCAAGTGAAGAAAGAGCTCACCCTGTCAACCAACAAAGAATCCAATCCAAAAGAGAAGAATGAAGCTACCCTGAAAGCCGAGAAGACTCCGGAAGAGATTGCTACCCTGGTTGAGGAAAAGTCTGAAGACATCCTGCTTTATGATTCTAAGAACAATGATTTTGATTTTGATTTTAATTTGTCTGCCTTATATGAGGATGATGATGCTTTCTTTTCCAAAATGAATGCAATAAAGTCTGATTTTGCTTACTTGTGTGATGTTTCTCCTAATGGTTGCATACATTTAAATAGCAGTTACATGAGCATCTTTAATATTAATTTTGTTAACACACAATCATTAAATTTGGGAACAACTGAAAATCCTAAAAATATTAGTATAGCATCCGACCTTACTCCTGATGAGAGAGACATATTTGAAAAAATATTCAAAAAATATGAAGAAGTGTTTGCTTGGTCTTATGAAGATATGCCGGGGATAGATCGAGACATAGCCAAGCATCATATTCTTACTTACACTCACATAAAACCTGTCAAACAAAAGCTTAGGTGATTAAGACTTGAGTGGGCTGAATTGGTTAAAGAAGAGGTCACTAAGCAAATACAAGTGAAGTTCCTTGAAGTGATAGAATATCCAGATTGGTTAGCCAACATAGTACCCGTGCCAAAAAAAGATGGAAGGATAAGGGTCTATGTGGACTATAGAGATTTAAACAAAGCTTCCCCTAAGGATGATTTTCCTTTACCTCATATAGATGTTCTCATTTATAGTGGGGGCCTCTAGCATGCTACACTCGTTTGTAGATGGATTTTTCGGATACAATCAAGTGTTAATGGCCCAAGAGGATAAAGCCAAAACTGCCTTCATTACTACATGGGGTATATTTTGTTTTAGGGTGATGCTTTTCGGCTTAAAGAATGCTGGAGCAACCTACCAAAGGATGGCCACCACACTATTTCATGACATGATGCACAAAGAAGTTGAAGTATATGTTGATGATATGATGGTGAAGTCGGATACAAGGGAACAACACTTCCAAAACTTAGAATTATTCTTTGATAGAGCTTTGAAGTATAAGCTAAGATTAAACCCGAAGAAGTGTGTATTCTGTGTTACTTCAGGCAAATTGTTTGGACATGTAATTGGTCCGAATGGTATTGAGATAGATCCTGACAAAGTCAAAGCAATCAGAGATATGCCAACCCCAAAGTCGGAGAGAGAAGTTCGGGGATTCATTGGTAAACTGCAGTATATTAGCAGATTTATAGCAAAGCTCACAATAATCTATAAGTCTATCTTCAAATTGCTTAGAAAGAATCAACCGGTCGTATGGAATGAAGAATGTCAAAAGGCCTTTGATCGAATAAAAGAGTATTTGTTGAATCCACCTAAACCCGGTAAACCCTATTACTATACTTAGCAGTAGAGGAAGAGTCGATAGGAGCCATGCTAGCCCAAGCAGATGAGTCGGGGATTGAGCATGCTATTTACTATTTGAGTAGAAAGCTCCTACCTTATGAAATTAAGTATAGTATCATCGAAAAGACATGTATAGCCGTGGTTTGGTCTTCTAAGAAGTTGCGGCATTACTTTCAATCATATAGTGTGCAAGCAATTTCCAGGTTGGATCCAATGAAATACTTAAGGGAGGCACCCTCTTTAATTGGGAAATATGGTCGATGGTTGATAATATTAGAAGAATTTGAGATTGAGTATGTAACCAGGAAAACAATCAAAGGTAGAGCGGTGGCAGAATTCCTGGCTCAACAACCATTACCAGAAAGTGAAGAGGTAATCTTGGAGTTTCCAAATGAACATTTAGAAGCAATTGAAGTACAAGGGTGGAAAATGTATTTTGATGGAGTGGTGAACAGGAAAGGAGCAGGTTTGGGAGTTATACTAGAATCGCCTGAAGGGGAACTTATCCCCTTAGTAAAGAAGTTGAAATTTAGGGCAACCAATAACATGGTGGAGTACGAAGCGTGTATTTTCGGTTTGGAAACCCTAATGATTATGAAGGTGGATAAGGTGGAAGTTTATGGCTATTCATTGCTAGTAGTATCCCAAGTAAATGGTGAGTGGGAGTTGAAAGAGGAAAAATTAAAGCCATACCATCGTTATTTGACCATGATGAAGAAGAATTTTAAGGAGTGTAGGTTTATACACCTGTCAAGAGAAGAAAATCAGATGGTTGATGCCCTAGCCACATTAGCTTTAGTATGGGAAAATCCTGCCAGCCTATTCCTTAAGCCTCTAATTTTGACCAGTTCATCAACTCCTTGCTATGAATATGAGACAATCATGGAAGTTGATACAGACCATGATGCGTGGTATGATACTATAAGGCAATTTTCGGAAGAAAGAGAATACCCAACGGGGGCAACAAAGAAAGGGAGAAGAGCCATAAGGAGGTGGTCATTGCAATACATCACCTTCCATGGAGAGTTATACTGAAGATGGCCTGATGGAGTGCATTTGAGATGTTTAAGAAAGCCTGAAGTGGAGCGCATCATGTCTGAAATACATGGGGGAAGTTGCGGTCTGCACATGAGTGGTTTGGCCCTAGTTAAGAAGATTATTCGACAAGGTTACTATTGGTTGACCATGGAGAAAGACTGTATTAAATTTGTAAAGAAGTGCCAGCAATGTCAGATGTATGGTAACTTGAATCATATGCCTCCTGAAGAACTGCATTCAATGTCTTCACCCTGGCCATTTGCCACCTGGGGTATCGACATAATAGGAGAGATACATCCGACAGCTTCAAACGGGCACCGTTTTATTGTGGTAGCAGTAGATTATTTTTCAAAATGGGTCGAAGCCGAATCCTTCAACAAGCTGGGTGCAAGTCAAATGGCTAGGTTTATTGAAAAGAATCTCATCTGCAGATATGGGGTCCCGCACAGTGTCTCATATCATCGATCCTCTCCTTATAGACCAAAAGGTAATGGTGCAGTAGAAGCAACGAACAAGACAATTAAGCAAATTCTGTCCAAGATGACTAAGACTTACAGGGACTAGTCAGAAATGCTTCCCTTTGCTTTATGGGGATATAGGACGAGTGTTCGAACACCTACTGGGATGACACCGTTCTCTTTGGTTTATGGGATGGAAGCGGTATTGCCAATTGAAATCAAGATCAAGTCATTAAGAGTAGTCTTGGAAGCTGAACTGCCTAAAACGGAATGGGTAGTAAGCAGATACACACAATTAGCTCTATTAGAAGAGAGAAGGTTAAAAGCACTGTATCATCACCAACTATATCAAAAGAAGATAGCTCGGGCCTGCAATAGAAGGGTTAAGGTTAGAAAATTCAGAGCTGGAGATTTAGTGTTGAAGCAATGTAAGCCTAATGTATCCGATCCAAGAGGGAAGTTCAAACCTAGCTGGGAAGGGCCATATGTCGTGAAACAAGTCATGAGAAAAGGTGCGGTGAAGTTATCAGACATGGATGGGAATGAATTTAATGAGCCAGTAAACATTGACAAGTTGAAGATGTTTTATGTATGATAGGAAAAAAAGAAAAAAAAGAAGCTCGCTAGGTTGAAAACCCAAAAAGGGCAGCCTAGGCAAAAGTTAGAGCAGTCCACTAGTTCGAAAACCCGAAAGGGCGGGCTAGGCAACAATTAGGGCTAAATGGGAGAAAATCGTCAATTAGAAAACCCGAAAGGGCTAATTGGCAACAGGAGTGATCTTATGTATGTTGGCTTTATGTTTGGTTATTCCCCAATTTAATAAAATAGAATTAATGATTAAAATTATTCTATGTGCACTGTTATAAGTATTTGACCAGATATGGATGAAATAATAATCATAATTGCAAAAGGTGATGACAAATTATAAATGGAAAAGAAGCATCTTTTATTACTTTAGTTATTTTTCATCCTAACAAAACACTTTCTGAATTGACAAATGTAAAATCTATGACAGTCGATAAGTGTAACGTGCAGGCCAGCTTTGCCTCAGCCAATCCAAGTAGGCTTCAGTCAAGCAAGGCATGTCTAGGTCAGGAGCAAAGTTAGAATCACGAGGCTCAGCTCCATACTGACGCCCAAGACGGGGAGGATCATAGCATGTACCTTGACGAAGAGTAGCAAGGGGAACGTACATCAAGTATGTCCTCATGGTGATACGAGAAATCTTCCACCAAGGTACCAACCAACGGATATTCACTTTAGAACGTGACTGGATCCAGTCGACCCAGTCAGCATATGAAGAAGCAGGATGGAGTAGCTTCCTAGCAGAATGATGATGTGGCAGGTATCTAGCAAAATCAATGGAGGGAGTATCAAGCAAACAAAGATGCTCCTGAAGCCAAATCTGTGAGGAAAGAATTAAATTAAAAAAAAAAGAGTCTGCTAAGTTGAAAACCCGCAAGGGCAGCTTAGGCAAAAATTAGGACAGTTGGCTAGTTCCGAAAACCCACATGGGCGGACAAGGCAAAAGTTAGAGCAATAAAAAAAAGAAAACCTAAATTAAAAATCCGAAAGGGCAATTTAGGTAATTACGTGAAGCAGCAATGGACTCCCAGTCAGTCTCTTTAACAATACCGATTTAAATCGGTCTAATCCAACTAAGGTCCCGGCTAAAATCACAGGTACCGGCGACAAGCCTCCTTCCATTTGTTCCATAATATCCAATACTCGTGGATCAATGTTGCCGTCAGAAGAAACAAGCAAGAATTGGCCGAGCAAGTAAAGACAAAGCATGCGTCCCCATGCCTTAGTAGGAGCCAAATAAGAGAAACAAAAGTCAATCAAAGGAGCAAGTAGAATTTTTTCACCTCTCATCAACTGAAGAACTTCGGGTTTTGGAATTTGAAATAATATCTGCATCTTCTGTTGAGTTTTGGAAATCGATGTGGGTAACGCCATTTGTTGGTTATTGGGATGTCCAAGGATGGCCTCAAATTCTTTAATCAAGGGACATATTTCAAAGCCATTAATTCTAAATACCCTAGAATCTGTATCCCACAGGGAAGCCACGGCATGTAAGAAGGAGTGGTCCAATTTGACATTTTGAAAACATTTTAAAACATCAAGCTTTGACCATGAAATTTTCTTCCAATGGTTGGCATCCATATTCTTAAATAGAATTTTTATTTTCTTTAAATGGTGCTCGGTCATGGTTGATGAATAAAGGGGAACCAAAATTGCTAAAGGGAGTCTTCACGTTGAAAGAGAGAGATTTTTGGTTTATGAATTGAAATATGGCATTAAGGGTGATTTATATAGAAGAAAATAAACCTTTTCCAAAAGTGAAATGGAAAAAATGATGGGAAAGGATAAGACCATATGGCATAAGGAAAGGAAGTAGCAATGAATTTCCTTTACCATATTGGATTTGGTTTAACAAAAGAAGTAGATGTAAATTAATGTACTGTAACAAATAATAAAATAAAAAAAAATAATAATAAATTTTTTTTTCAGTAATGTAAAAAATAATAAAAATAAATTAAATTAAAATAAATTAAATTAAATTAAATTAAAAGAAGGATTACAGTAAAGAGGAAAATTGTATAGTTTTTATTATTGTACAATTGCTACAATGCTTACATATCATTAAGAGGGTGGTGGTAGGTCACCAAATAAAGACCTAAAAAAGTCGTCGCCTGTTGGAGGAGGGGGCAAATTACTCATCCCAGGATCATCCGAAGCAGAAGCACTAAAATCCCTATTGGCTTGGAGTTCTGATTTGTCATGGTCTTCATCAGAAGCAGACGAAAGGATCTCATGTTCATCGGTCTGGGGGCCTCTTGATGAAGAAGCGTCGGGATCCCTCATCCCCTAAAATCGGAAGTTACGAAAATTTTATTCGGATTGGTGATATAAACTTTCAAAATGAGAAGCCTGCTGACGACTTGTAGCCAACTCTTCTTGAAGTTTCTTATTTTGTTCTTCAAGCATTCGCTGTGAGCCAAGAGAGAAAAAGGTAAGAGCATACATAATCATGCATACATATAGCGTAAACTATTATGAAATAAGGAACGTACCAGGTAGTTCATATCAATACCCTGCGAATGAGATGGCGTATCCGGCGGGCTAGAATGAACAAACGAAGGGGCAGTGAAAGAAGGTCCAGCTTCATGATCAAACGAGCCAACAACCTGCAACAATCATTAAAGAATCAAAGAAAGAAAAAGCAATTGCAATTGAAAAGTGGTAAAAGTTTTACCTGAGAAGTACTGGCCCCGAGATATGGAACAGACTCTCCTGCATCTCCGTGATGTTCCTCCTCATCTCTACCCTCATTTCCATCGGGAATCTCCCACACACCGACAGGAGATACATCAAAGTGCAAGAGTCTCATTTGAATAAAACGGGCATAAAATGGACCCGATAAATGGAGAAATGACTCGGCATTATAACCATACCAGGCCGACCACCAAGCATCCTCCAGCATCGACATAATATTTAAAGTGTATTACGGGATTTGCATTGGAAACCTCCGCTGCTCTGGGCTGAGAAACCATTCATAAACTCTCTCCCCGAGAAACCCACCACTAGACACTGGGCCAGCAATAATTCGGCGAGAATGTTGGAAAAATAGTGCAGCCCTCATCAAAGGAGACCAATTTGCTCGCTCCTCTGGATTCCACCAGGCCAAATTTACCTGCGAAATAACATAAGGTAAGTAAAACTTTCACATAAAATTTAAAGCATACTAATGTTATTTTACCTGATCCCAGGTTAAGCGGCTCAACACGAAGCGTTGGGTATGCACGTGGTGAGAGCCGGGAATTTCCACACGATTGGACAACCAGTAATTTAATCTAGGATACCCGATTCTCTCTCGGGAAATGCCGGGTACCCTCACGAGGTTGTGTTCATATGCCCATATCTATAATAACAATAAAGATCACATTCATGCAAGAGAAAAGGGGAAAAGACATTGATGGAAGAAAGAATACCTCGACAACCGCCATCAAGCCGACGAAAGAATTCTTGTTTCGTCAAAGCTTATCAAGGCCATGGTAAAGACATGCGAGACCAGCTTCACCCCAGCCAGAAGATGGTACCATTCTGAGATAAGAAAGGGCACTCAACACTGACAAGTGAATGGACGATTCAGTTCTGCCAAAGATGGTCGATCCGAGCAGATATAACAAAAATCCTCGAGCATACTATTCGGCCATGTTTCTGCCAATCCGACCTTCGTAGTTAATCCAATAACTGTGAATCAGCTCAATTTTTATCTTAAAAGGCCCTTTATATGACGGTTCCATACCAATTAATTCCTGAATTTCTTCAAATGTTAAAATTTCATTGGTCAGAGGAACCGGAGCACCATCATATCGAAGGCCGGTTATGGCAGTAAAATCGACCGGACCAATTGTCTTCTCCCCAATGGGCAAGTGAAAAGTGTGAGTTGTATCCAGCCATCGCTCTGCCAGCGCCTGGACTACGCTTCGGTCTATCTGATATTCTTCGGACGGCAATTGCAAGACAAACTGCTCAAAGCCGAAATCTCGGATAATCCGCCTTACCCGAGAAGGCACTACATCATACCATTGTCGGGCTTTATAAATACACCCTCCAGCCCGAAAAACACAACGATCATGCTAACACAGACCCAGGTAAGTTAATACCAGGTAAGTATGTGTTATTCTATCTATCTAAATTAATTTATTTTTCACAATAACAATAAAAAATAATAAAATAATAAAATAAATAATAATAATAATAATAAAAAGATAAAAAATAAAAATAATAAATATATATATATAAGAGAAAAGAGAGAAAGGGAAAAGTAATTACCTCGCTCTTTTGGTTGGAACTGCGATGGAGCGGCATCCCGGCCAGTATATCTAGATTTTCGTCTTCATGATGTCGAATAAACTCCAATAACTAGGCATTAGAATGAGTTCACGACCTCGAAGCATGCATGATTTTTGAAAAATATATGCTGAAATTGAAAAGAAATTTGAGAGAATTACAAAATTGAAATTGAAATTGTGAAATGAAGTGAAGAATTGATGGCCTTTTATAGAGGAACGGCAAGCAAAAGAAAACAAACTCAAAACTGTTTCATAAATAGTAAATTTTACTATTCATAAATAATATTACTATTGATTAATAGTAAATGTCACTATTTATGAATAGTATTACTATTTATAAATAGTAAATATTACTATTTATAAATAGTATTACTATTGGTGAATAGTAAAATTACTTTTCCCAATAGTAAATACTATTCGATACTATTTACAAATAGTAAATTTACTATTTATAAATAGTGAATTGTGCATGAACAACGACTACACAATAAATAAACAGTAAATTCATTTATTCATTTTAATCATTTAAATAATTGCAGGTATATAAATATTTTTACACCCAGGGGCAATAAGAAGACACATGTCTAAAAATTAGCCAAACTTTTTTTATTAGCTCGGGTCCAGAACCCAAATTTTTCTTAGGTCCAAACCTGGAATTATCCTTGAGTTCAGAACTTGAACCGGGTCTAGAACCCAAATTTTTCCTTAGGTCGAGAATCTAGAATTATCCTTGAGTCCAAAACTCGAATCGGGTCTAGAACCCAAATTTTTCTTTAGGTCCAGAACCTAGAATCATCCTTGAGTCCAGAACTTGAACCGGGTCCAGAACCCAAATTTTTCCTTAGGTCGAGAACCTAGAATTATCCTTAAGTCCAGAACTCGAACCGGGTCCAGAACCCAAATTTTTCTTAGGTCAAGAACCTAGAATTATCCTTGAGTTCAAAACTGGAATCGGGTCTAGAACCCAAATTTTTCTTTAGGTCCAGAACCTAGAATTATCATTGAGTCCAGAACTCGAACCGAATCCAGAACCCAAATTTTCCATAGGTCGAGAACCTAGAATTATCCTTGAGTCCAGAACTCGAACCGGGTCCAGAACCCATATTTTTCTTTAGGTCCAAAACCTAGAATTATCCTTGAGTCCAGAACTCGAACCGGGTCCAGAATCCAAATTTTTCTTAGGTCTAGAACCTAGAATGTAACACCCCTTCCTGACCTACATGTGTAGGCCGAGTAGAGGCGCCACACTATCCAAATGTTGCTACCAATTTTACTTAGTCAAATTTTTGTTCCGATTTTACAGTAATTTTGCCAGAGGTTCGCCTAGAATTTTGGATCCCAAGTGTCGACAAAACTTCTTTTTCTGATTTTTGAAGACATTTTACACAGACCAATGTGAATACAATCAGTTTCCAATACACTCCCAATGAATCCACCTTATACCCTCAACTACAACCTGCAAGAAAAATTCACACTTCTAATCCAGACTAAAGTAGAGATTTAGTATAACATAGTAATTCTCCATCTTATATATATACATATACATGCCACAACTAGCTATCTCATAATGGAAACTAAGAGATCTACCCTGAGATTTGCTGTGGTCTGGTCGTTGCTTCCCAAGATTTATCTACTGCTCCGAACCTACGAGTCAAGGAAAACTTAACTCGCTGAGCAATGACGCTCAGTGGGTACTTTACCGATGAAAATATAGTAAAACATGAAAGCATTTGAAATAAAAGGAATTAATTAAATCATAAATCAACCAACATTAAACCAAAGAAAGTTATTGTCCATTCAGTGTAGATATACTTTCAACAATTGTATAAACCATAATTCAAACTCATATTGCAGTACGTAGTTTTAGAAAAATAGGACTTTGGCTCAGGCTCTGGCTTTAGCTCTACTGGTATATAGGGAACTATAGTGATAAGGCAGTGGGCCTCCCCACTGTAACATAGGTGGCCCTCACCACCGATATCATATCACAGGAATGGGCCTCCCCATCCTGGTTATAACCAATTCCGCTCTACAGCCTATACCCGTAGGTAACCACCGGAGCATTCCAATCACAATTTCACAACATATCCGCTCCACGGCCTATTCCCGAAGGTAACCGCCAGGGTGTTCCAATCCCAATTTCACAGCATCTCCGCTCCACGGCCTATACCCGAAGGTAACCGCCGGGGCATTTCGATCACAATAAGTGGCAGTACTGCATAAGTTAGTATAGTGCACCATACCCTTATCTACCACTCCCACTATCCAGTAGAGCAAAAAGGTTAAAATAATTCACTTTAAGTCTCAAACTTCATTTTAGAATGATTCGAGAAATCATTTTAATTCCCATCGCACTTTGCCATTTATGCCGCGCAACACATTCTTTAGTCAAACCATTCCCCTTTTTCACATATTTAATATCCACAATAAACATATTAAACATTTCAAAGCATTCCTTAAAAGATCAAAAATTAACCAAATGAATAGTGTGGCGGCACGAAAAATCGGTAACGCAAAATGGCATGACCAAATGAATAGTAAAATCTGGGTTTTCGTCAAAATTTCATTCCACTTCAGTCATGTATTTGACCAAGTAAATGATCTTATTTTTGGCTGAAATTTTTCAGAAAACTTATTTCATATGTTAACTAATTTCACGTAAAATATCGTTGAAAATTTTATTTATTAGCTACCTCAAATAATTTCCACAAAAAGATCCAGAAAGCTGTCTTTTTGGGACTATTTCGGCCCAAACATATGAAATACATAGGATAGTTTATTTTTCTTTTGCAAATCAATATGAAGGCTTATTTAATAGTAAAGTGAAGATTCAAACACTTCCCTTTGATAACTTTTGCATGTTTAACTCAAATCAAACTAATTAAAGTCCAAAACAACTTACCAAATCAACTTGGCAAATTTTCTCAAAACATGTGGTTTCAATTAAATTTAAACAACCCAAAGTTAATTATTCAAAGGTAAAGTACCAAACCTTATTCTTGTACTTTCCCTTAGCTTTTCCTTCTTCTCCTTCCTTAATTCTTTATTTCTCCTTCAATCAATTCAAGATACAACATAAACCTTAGAAATTCAAAATAATAAGTTATCCTCCATTTCTTTTCCAACCGAAACCCTAATCCAACCTTATTAATCTTTATACATCTTTATTCTTCCATTTAATCAATTAATCTCATCACTTACTTAATATTTTTTTCCAATTCCACATAAAGATTCTAATCTCCAATCTTCCAATAAATATATAACTACCTAAAATTAATACTAAAATCAAAGTCTACTTACTAGAAAACCTTAAAAACTTACCTTAAAAATCAAATTTGGAGAAACTTGGAAGTCCTTTGGTGTTTCCCTTTGTTGGCCGAAATTTGCAAGTGGAAAAGAGAGAAATTGGTTCTTCATATCACATATATTTATATACAAAAGAAATGATGATCACCTTATGTGTTGGTTAAACCCTTTAAGACCACTTGTCACCTTTCTCTTTCTTCATTTATTACACATTTATTACACATGCTAAATGCTTTCTTTTGATTGGCCAACATTAGATTTTTATTAGTTTTCTTTTCCTTTACTTCTTTCCACTTGTCCCTCTTCCCATTGGATCTCATAAAGTTGTCCCGGGTTACTCATCCGGTCCCGACACGAAACCGGGCCCACATTACGTTCTGGCGATTAATCGATCATATCTTTTAAACCGTATAGTTCCATGAGTCAAACTACATATAGTTTTGATCCTCTCGACCTCTACTTTCTATTTATAAGGTCCATTTTAGGTTTCCAAGTCATTTTAAAAAATTACCAATAAGCCCTCAACTTTTTACAAAATTCCCTTTAGGTCCTTTCTTTGCTCGGGTTTTCTCTGGCTCTGTTTCTACTGACGATCGTTTCATATTTAACCCCTTGTCATCCTCTACATACTCATGTTTTTATTTCCTACTTTAAATTCATGTATAACTTTAATTGATAATGACCAAAATGCCCCTAGTCAAAATGTCTTCGTTTTTCTTTAACGGGACATTTCCTGGAAAAACCATTACACGTCGTTGCGACCCGATTAATCTCTAGAATATTCTTCCGGGGTCGGATATGGGCACTATTAAGAACTTCCGACACCTAATTTTTAAGTTTTACATAGTTGCCCCTAACTTTTGAGAAATTTTCACTTAGGTCCTTTTGATATCCCTTCCTGACCTTGCTGTCTTACTTTATTAATATCTTTTTACTCACAACTCCAAATTACATAATTCTTATTCCCACTGAAACTAGACATCCGGGGCTACATTGTATCAAAATATCAGGTCGATCTGAGTTATATCTGATTTTTGACAGTCCTTCAAAGTCAATCCTACTATGCTGTCCTGAGGCAGCTTGCACATTGTCTACTAAATCCATCATATCTTATTTTGTACAACTCTAAATTGAGTAATATCAATTTATAAATCTAGCTAAGACATAAATAAACAATTAAGTCTTCTTTGAGACTCTCTAATTCTGTCAATAACTTGGATGAAATTCGAGCTCAAGTTATAGGTCACGTTCTGAACTCCTTTGTTCTAAGCCTAAATCATATCCTCTATGCCTGTTTCTTACCAATCTGGGATTCGGGATGTTACATAGAATTTATCCTTGAGTCCATAATAAAAACCGGGTCCAGAACCCAAAACCTCAATATCAAAAATTAAGTCTTATTGCTTTTCACTCTCTTTCACTAAAGTTTCAGATTTTTCAAGCAGGGGGCAAACTGTAGACCCTTAATTTTGACCCAATCCGGTTCAATATGTTTTATTTAGTCCATAATAATTTTTGTTGTCCAATTGGTCCAAAATAATTTTAATTAAATAATTTTTGCTTTATTATCTAATTTTTATTAATAAAAAATAAAAATAAACAAATAAAAATAAAAATCAGAGTCGAAAAAATCGGCGACGAAAAAAACAGTCGCACGGGGAAATAACTGTGCTATTTCGCTCGTAGGATTTTCCTGCTAGCGAAATAGAATTTATATTTCGCCCGCAGGAAATTCCTGCGGGCGACGCCCCAGCCCGCCCACTGCCGCAGTTTTTTGCGGTAGTTTTTTTTTCGCCAGCGCATTTTTTCCTGCGGTAATTTTTTCGGCAGCGTGATTTTTTCCGACGCAAAATTTTTGAAACCTAATTTAATTAGGTTTTGGTTTCCTTTTCTTATTTAGATTATTTGTCGTGATTAATTAGGATTATACATAGAAAGACCTCTCTAAATAAGGATCAAAGGCAACCAAATTAGGAGGAGGAAACTTTTTGGCAGTAGCTTGGAAATTGGAAAACCAAATCAGTGAAGGAAAAGTAATAAATTCAATTCAATTGATTTTTAAAGGAGCAGCATCACGATTTAAGCAATTAAAAGGCAAAAAAGGTTTGTTTTTGAAGCTAGTTCATCCAGGAAGAATTATTTTTGGAGGAATCATCAAAAGAAGGTATGTATTAATTAATTTTCTTTAATTGTTTTTTACACAATAGCTAAAATTAGGAAATTGTGTTATTCAAAATTAAAAACCTTTGAACTTTAATTTAGTTTTTGTAAAGTTAAAAACATTAATCTGTTGCTTTATTTCCCAAACAATTTAAAGTTATTAGTTTTATTTCTTCAAAACCCCAAAACCAAAATTTATTTTCTAAATTTATAAAATCTTAAAACATGTTCTGTTTCTCACAAAAAAAAACCCTAAAAACACTTTTTCCAATTATATAAATCTTTTCTATTTATAAAAACTTTAATTTGTTTGGTTTATTTTCATAAAATCACATAAAAGTATCAAATTTATTTTTAATCCTAAAAGTTCCATGCATCACCCGTAACCATAAATTCTAAAAACACTAAATCCAAATTCAACTTCTAAACCTAAAATAAAAAGATCTAAACCCTTTAAAACCTTAAACCCTAACTTTTTCTAAACTTTAATCTTTTAAAACATTAAAAACCTTAAAAATACAAATTTTACAACTTTACACAGTAGCTTAAAAACACAATGAATCACTATTTAAAACCACAAATCAAAAGTATTTCAAAGTGTCTAAAACCCTAGTTTCATGATTTCACCATTCAAATATTAATTTAGTTAATCAAAGAGTCTTTACCATCCTTTTAAAACATAAAACCCTAATCTATTTTAATTCCATAAAAAGTCACAGTAACTATAATTGAACTTTTATTTGCTTTATTCAATTCCATACTTGATTATACTTTGATTTATCTATTATGCTTTAATTTATTTAATTTCAATACTTGATTTATTTAATTTATCATGGATGGATGTTTATTTTATATTTTGATTAATAGCTTTGATGAATGATTAATTATTTTTATCAATTAATTTAGATTTCCAAAAGTTGTAAGAGGTATGTTTCCACTTGGTGGGTACCACATTAGTTAAACATCATGTAATTTAATTTGCTTTTCTATTTTAGAATGTAACACCCCTTCCCGACCTATGAATAAGCCGAGGAGGAATGCTACATCGAGATACGAGCTCTGGTTATGTCAGCTTACTTAATGTTCCTTATAAAAATTTTCCAAAAATTTTGGGCAAGTGTCGACAAAACTGATTTTTCTTATTTTTGAAAAACATTTTGTTTCACAATTCAACTCAAGCACACTCCCAATAATCCACCCTTATAACCTCAACTACAATCCTGCAAGAAGAATTCACACTTCTATATTCACAACCCAACTCAATTTAAAACCATACAGTTATTATGCATTACTAGATTTACATGCTACATCAAGTTGTCTCTTTGTATTGTTCAAATAAGTACATGCCAGTTTCTAATACCAAAATACAAAATGAAGAGCACCACCTAAGTTTGTTGATGATCGACAGATCGCAGGACTCCTCTGCTCGCTACTGGCTCCTTGCTAATAGCCTATGAGTTTAGAAGAAACTAAACTCGCTAAGCATTGCTTAGTGGGTACTTTAACTAATTACGAAAAATAAATAATAAAAGCATAATGCACTTTTAAAAGCAATGAGTCATATTGAAAAATAATATCACAGTAAAACAATCCATACATGTCATATATTCAGTTATTATCATTTTATCAGTTCGCTCCACAAGGTAAGTAGACTAACGTATGGTAAGGAACTAACTGAAACAGCTGTATATATATTCTGTGGCCGTGGCCCTAAAAAATTGCGGACCAAGCCCTGTGAAATATGTGGCCGAAGCCCTCGGAACGGAGTCCTATATAACTCGGGCGATTGCCCTATATAACTCAGACCGAAGTCCTATATAGCTCGGGTTGTCACCCTATATAACTCAGACCGAAGTCCTATATTAAAGCAGCACTGCATATAGTATGATATATCATACCCTTACCCTACTCAGTACTATCCCAAATACCCAGTGGAGCCAAAATTTTCATGCCATTTCTTAATCGAATATGCATTATACAATTATCGACTTATGTTTCTTATATTATTTCAACGTGAAATATCATATTTTTTCATTTTAATAACATATTATGCTCATTTATATGAATAAGGAATCAATTGGATTACTTTTGAAAAATGACCAAATGAATATTAGCAAAATGACCATATGAATAGTAAATTCTGGTTTTGGACTCAACTTGATTCTTATTTTGAAAAATTGTATAAAATAATCTACTTGAATAAAAACTCTAAAATTTTTGCAGAATTTAGTTTTACATCTTAAAATAATTCCTTTAAAATTTCAGATCAAATTGGACACAAAATCATGGTCAAGTAGTTCATCCAACCAGACTGCTCCAGTTGCCCTACATCCTGGCAGCAGTTCTGAATTTTGTGAATTCTGTAAATTAAGTTCAATCAATGTGGTTCCAAATTATTTTTCTCAAATACTAGTCTCACTAAACAACAATATATCCAAAATTCAATTGAAGATCATTTTTTTCTAAATTTTATTAAAAATCTGGAAACATGGCTGTCTCAGTCAAGGTACCTCCTAGAGCAGGTCTAACAGAAATAATTTTTTCCATAATCATAACCATTCCAAATTCAACTCAAAATATTTTTCTGTCATTCTAGACGCATTGAAGCACAACATATCAAAAATTCACTTCAAGAAAATTTTTCTATATTTAATTAAAAATCATACAAGTCACAGCATTTCACTAATTCTAAAACAGAAAAATTTTAAGAAAATGAACAAACAATTAGTTAAAGTACCAAACCTTGCTATTTCTTAGTCCTTTATCTATATCACTTCCTTTCCTTCCTTGTCTCCTTGATTTCCTATGAAATTTAACATCACATATACAAAGGTAAGAACCCTAGGTATGGACATAGTCTTATCTTATGATTTTTCTAATGGTTGCTAGCTTATTTTCACCATTAAACACCATTATTTCTTTCATCAAATCCTTCAAATAATTATTTCTTGAATTTTCTCCAAATCTAGCTACATGAACCCTAATTGCAATCTCTTAAATTAACCATTAATCCATGAAATTAAAACTAGAGATTGGTTTCTCTTACCTTATAATCTTGTTTGTCACCAAAATCTTCAACCAAAAGCCTTAAACTTTGGCAAAATCACCTCCTTCTTCCTTCTCTTATGGTTTGGGACGAGTTCACCATGTAAGAGAGGGCTTTTATATTCTTTTCTTAGCTTATTTTGATCCAAATGGCAGCCAAGAGAGGTTAAGATGTGTTGGTGTAAGTGTTGATTTCCCATTGGTACACCTTATGGCAAAAATGGCCACTTTTAATTGGTCCACTTGCCTTCTTCTTTTATCTATTTATTTGGCAAGCCATTAGGCTTCCTTTTATTCATATTTTGACCCCCCTCAACTTTCTTGTGCTGTAATTTTATAGTATAGGGTGTGAAAAATACCAAAATACCCTCCAACAATTAATCGATTGTAACTTTTAAACCGTGCGTTTTCGGGAAAAATTCAAACCCACGATTATGACCCGATTAATCTCGAGAATATTCTTCCGGGGTTGGATATGGGCACTATTAAGAACTTTCGACACTTAATTTTTAAGTTTACATAGTTGCCCCTAACTTTTGAGAAATTTCCACTTAGGTCCTCGGCCTTTCGAAAAATTACCTTTAGGTCCCGTCGACTTCACAAGCCTCCTTTGCACACCGATTTTGTTTTTGACTATCTCGAGCCTCTATTTGACCACTTATTTATGTCCTTCTTGCCTAATACTCGACTACCTAAACTTTGGGATGTGACATAGAACCTATGTAAAGGGCATGTTTCTACCTTTTGGTGGGTGTCCTATTTAGGCATGTGATGTAAGGACATGTTTCCATCCTTGGATGGGTGTCCATTTATTTGCTTTGTCTGGACATTGCTTTGATTTTAATATAATGATGCTTTCTTTTTATTGTGTGTAGTATGGATAATATTGTTAAATTTAAGAATTTTATAATATTAAGACCTGTAAAGGAGGCCGGTTCCAATGAACGGGGCGTTGTGGGGGTGCTGGGCCATTTCTCACCTTCTCCACACGTACCCAACTTTGCGAACCCATTAGGGGTTGGGAATTTCTTAGGAATTGAGTCATCCACCCCTTTCTTTTTCCCGGCCTGTCCGGGTGGCGACTCCATTTTTCTCCGGACTTAGGTCCGTGTTCTCTAAGGCCCCGAGCCTAAATAGTGCCGAAGTCGCAAGAACCATTCCACCGGGAGTGGGGGAAAAAATCTTCGCTCACAAGTATTTAGTTTTTATGATTAATAAAAAAAAATAAATAATAATAATAAATAAATAAACAAAAATAAAAATAAAAATCGACGACGGAAAAATCGGCGACGAAAAAATTCGTCGCCGAAAAACAGGTTGGATGAAATAGCCGTGGACCATTTCGCCCACAAGAGTTTCCTGGCAATCTGTTTTGCTCGCCTAGCTTGCAAGTTCCACGGCAATCTTCGCAACAGTTTTTTTTGCTAAGGAAATTTTTCCGTAGCAGTTTTTTTTAGCCAGCGAAATTTTTCCGATGCAATTTTTTCCAAAACCAAATTCTATTTGGTTTCGGTTTCCTTTTTTTAAACTAATGTTAGATTCCATAAACAATTAAGATTAATCATCTAAATTTCCTATAAATAAGACTAAAAAACACAGAAAAGAGGGGGAACAACTAAAAAAACTTTGGAACGATCGAACTAGGAAAAACCTTTTGGCAGTGAAAACATTCGAACTTTTTGAGAGAAGAATAAGCAAAGAAATAATCAATCCATCAAAGGCAGCCATCTTGCCTTTGTCCTTGTTCATCCAAGAACCAATTTTTGGTGGAGCCAACAAACGAAGGTAAGAATATCTAATCTCTTTTTTCTTCACAGTAGCTTGAATCATTAAATTATTTCTTTTGATTTTAAAAAACCTTAGAACCCTAATTTACTTTTTCTAAAACTTAGAACCTTAAATCGTCTCCTTTATTTCCAAAAACCTTCAAATTATTGTTTCTATTTCTTCAAAATCTTAAAACCCTAATCTACTTTCCAACTTTTCAAAACCTTAAATTATTTCATTAATTTACCAAAACCCTAATCTACTTTCCAACTTTTCAAAACCTTAAATCGTTTCATTAATTTACCAAAACCCTAATCTACTTTCCAATTTTCCAAAACCCTGAATTGAATCCTTTTATTTCCAAAAACAGTAAACCCCAAACTAAGTTTCCTAAACCCTAATCCTTAAAACCTTATAAACCTAAATATTGAAATTCAACACAGTAAGCCTAAAAACAACAATCCAGTAGCTAATAATCATAAACTTAATGTTTTAAAGTATCCAAACCCTAATTTCATGATTGTACCCCTCTAACCCTAATTTGATCAATCAAAGAACCTTACTAATTTCTTAAATTATAAAACCCTAATCCATTTCAATTCTCTTAAAACGTCCAGCAACATTATTCTTTTAAAAATAACATTAGTTTCTTCCAATTTCAAAACCCTATTTTCTAAATTCTAAACCCTAAAATCTTAATTTTTAACACCAAAACATACAATCCTAGAAGCCAATTTCAAAAATTTTCTGGGGCACTGCCCCCTTGACCCTCGCCCGCTCACCGGCTAGCTGGACCGCCGTATGGGCTCGTCGAAGGGGTCAATATTCATTTGTGTATTATGAGTCCGCGTATTTAACTTTCATTTTTTCAAAGCCCTAATTTAGTAACTAAAATTCTAAAATCCTATTTTAAGATGCGAACTCTAAATTATATATTTATTGCTTTATTTAATTTTAGATTTGATTATGTAGTTTATTTATTTAACTTCAATGCTTGATTTATTTAATTTATCATGGATGAATGCTTATTATATATTTTGATTGATGTTTAATATCTTTGGTAATGATTCATTTATGATGAATGGTTATTTATTTCTATTGATTTATTTTGATTTCCAAATGTTGTAAGAGGTATGTTTCCACTTTGTGGGTATCTCATTAATTAAGTTCTATGTAATGTAAATTGCTTTTATATTTTGGACCAATGTAAAGGACATGTTTCTACCTTTTGGTGAGTGTCCTACTTAGTTTAGTCATGAACGATGTTTGCTTTGCTTGGACTTTGTTTTTATTTTTAATATAACGATGCTTTATTTCAATTGTTGCGTGTAATATGGATAATATTGTTATATTTAAGCATTTTATAATATTAAGACCTGTAAAGGAGGCCGGTTCCAATGAACCGGGCGTTGTGGGGGGTGCTGGACCATTTCTCACCTTCCCCACACGTACCCAACTTTCTGAACCCATTAGGGGGTTGGGGATTCCTTAGGAATCGAGTCGTCCACCCCTTTCTTTTTTTCCCAGCCCGTCCGGGTGGCGACTCCATTTTCTCTGAACTTAGGTCCATGTTCTCTAAGGCCCCGAGTCGAAACAGTGTCGAAGTTCCAAGAACCATTGCACCGGGAGTGGGGGCAAAAATCTCCGCTCACAGTGGCGACTCCACTGGGGATAAGAGAAGTTGATTCCGTTGGTCTTTATATTATTCTATTCTTTCTTATAATGATACTATCCATTGCATCATCTTAGATTGCATCGTGTGCGTGAGTTAGGACGCCCGTGTTACCCATGTTGTGTTATGTAAGGGATACCATACTTTCACTCAAGGTATGGAGATCGAGCATGGCATAACCACTCATAGCCTCGTACCATTTGGTATATACTTGCTATGGGAACCTAAGCCTTTTTACCCAAAGACTAAAGCTCATGTAACTGGCCTAGTTACTTTCCTTAGGTTTTATCCCAAATGCATGTTGTTTGACTATGGTTAATTTATCTTGGCTTAAATCATGGCTTATTTGGTTTGTTCTTTTTCTAATATGACCTAAGTATATTGTAAGCTCAAAATAAATTTTTCTTTAAAATCCAAAAGACCAAAGCTATTTTTAAAACTTTTCAAGATGGTCTTTGGACATAAAACTTTTCTAAAAACAAAATAAAATTCTTTTGCTCATGGCCCAAATACTAAGCCCAAAATCCATTTTTTCTAAAATCTTTTTACAATGGTCTTAGAAACAAAATTATTTTTATCCAACCTTTTCTTACAAAGAGCTTGCAAATTATTTAGGTCAATTAAGAAATACCGAAAATCAATTGTGAGCCTAGTTTATACTAAGAATAATTAATCATGGGCTTGTTTTTGGCATGAACCATTAGTTACTCTTTTCAAGTGAGAATTCTATCTATAATAAACCTCTTAATTTAGTTTTAATCCAATATAGCATAAAAGCTACTTTGGTTGGATAAATGGATTAAAACCTAATTAATGGGAATTATTATAAACTGATTTTCATTTTTGAAAATATAACTATTGGTTGAAACGTCCAAGGGAATTATTCAAAAACAAGATATCCCATGTTGGTATTTTATTAACCATATACCTAGGAAAAGAGACTTGCCATTCGTGTGTGTGAATACTCAAATTTTGAGGCTCGGAAAGCCGATTTTCTCAGACTGCAAAAGACCAAGTCAGACCGGATGATCACGTCAAACTTCACCGAAAGTATGTCTTCATGGTACTTGAAATGTCCGGAGCGACGCAAGGATCGCAGATATTGTCTCGGAATAATTTTTAGAAGTCCGTAGCTCCCGAAAAATCAGTTTCAACGAAAAACGTGTGAATTTTCGTGCCTTTTTGGGGCTGAACCGCCGACCGCCAACCGCCTGAACCGGCGTTCCGACCGCCAGAGCCGACGGTTCGACCTCCAACCACCTGAACCGGCGGTCCGACCGCCAACCGCTTTGACCGCCGGAGCTGGAGGTTCGACCGCCAACCGCGGCGGTCCGACCGCCGGCGTTGACTTTTTCCCATTTTTCGGCTGACAACGGCGGTCAGACCGCCGTCCAGTCCGATTTTTGTCTATAAAATGCCTCAGATTTTTCAGAATAGGGGTTGGCTGTTCGGATCCCGGGCCTCATGCTGACGAACTCTCTATTTACACACGCTTAAGAACTTTTATTGGACTTTTATTTGCATAAACCTAACCGTGTGCTGTAGGAATTAATCAAAATCGAATTCAAGGTCTGAGAAAACAAGATCTGGAACTTCGAAGTGGGAAAATCCTAAGCAAGGTAATATCCTAATTTATCATTTGTCAATTCAAGCATGTCATAAACATTCCATCTTCTTCTTAATTTCTTTTTTTTTTAGTCAAAGACCTAATCCTTTTAGGTCTTAGGCCTAATTAACTAATCAATCAACATTTCGACATTAAGCCTTGAATAAATCAATTTTGTTGGTCAAAGACCTAATCATTTTAGGTCTTAGGCCTAATTAACTAATCAATCAACATTTCGGCATTAAGCCATAAATCAATCAATCTTGTTGGTCAAAGACCTAATCTCTTTTGGCATGAAGCCCATCACAATTAAAATTGATCTTTTTGGCACGGAGCCTAAATTGCATTCTTTTTGGTACCAAGTACCTAAGCTTCATCAAATTTAGCACTAAGTGCTCAAAACCTCACAATTTTGGCCAAAAGCCCAACAATGCACGAAGCATACACACACATGCATAATGCATAATTGCCTTTAAATAGGCTTTTCCGAACTACATGGGCTTTGATCTCTCATAAAAACGAGAGTATGTAGGCATATTTGGGATTCACCCCAAATAGCAAGTCCACAATTTACTAACAATCTGTTTGTTTTCTTTCCTTCATCCCTTTTAAGGTTTATTTCTTTTATTGGCAAGTTAGTCGAATGCATGACATAGTCCCCGAATCCTCCTTGGGTTCGCAGATTAGAAACCTTTACATTGGATGCATTATTGGAGTCAAACAAGGGTTTTCTTAGTTTTTCCCTTTGAACAGAAAAAACTGAGTGGCGACTCCTAACAACAAGTGAACATTCATCCGAATCCTTTTCGGGTGTAATCCGAGGTTCACAGTTTGGCGACTCCACTGGGGACCTCGGATTCCACCCAAATTATTGTTCAATAAAAGTTCTTAAGCGTGTGTAAATAGAGAGTTCGTCAGCATAAGGCCCGGGATCCAAACAGCCACCCCTATTCTGAAAAATCTGAGGCATTTTATAGACAAAAATCGAACTGGACGGCGGTCGTACCGCCGTTGGCGGTCGAACCGCCGGCTCCGGCGGTCGAAGCGGTTGGCGGTCTAACCGCGGTTCAGACGGTCGGACCACCGGTTCAGGCGGTTGGTGGTCGAACCGCAGGCTCTGGCGGTAGGACCGCCACAGTTGGCGGTCGGACCGCTGCGGTCGGTGGTTCAGCCCCAAAAAGGCACGAAAATTCACACATTTTTCGTTCAAACTGATTTTTCGGGAGCTACGGACTTCCAAAAATTATTCCGAGACAATATCCGTGATCCTTGCATCGCTCTGGACATTTCAAGTACCATGAAGACATACTTTCGGTGAAGTTTGTCGTGATCATCCGGTCTGACTTGGTCTTTTGCAGTCTGAGAAAATCGGCTTTCCGAGCCTCAAAATTCGAGTATTCACAGTGTGTGGATGTTATAAGGTTGGAAGGAATGTCCTATTTATCCTTGTTTGTCTATTGTTTGTGTATACATGCATACATTTGCATCTCATATCATTGATCCTCTCTGGCTCACAGCCCTGGATTATGACAGTTCAAAAGCTTACAACAATCTGACCAATGCCGGAAGCTAAAAATCTAGCAATGACTCAATCACTTGCTCACCAAAAATAATTGATCCCAAACAAATTCAAAGGATGGTGGATGATGCCCTCAATGCCAAGATGGAAGAAATAAAAGAGGCCCTAGCTGAGACCATGAAGACCCAGTTGTTTGAAATTCTAGAGATCATCAACAATGCTAAGGCAGCATCCGTGGAGAACATGTTCACTAGTAGAGATCGAATGAAAAATGAGGGACCAGTCCCTATTCTACGAGATCGCCTGAACCATGTGTTGTCTAAGTGGGGCAATAAGGACGGTTATCACCCCAGTAGAAAAAGGTCAAGAGGAAAGAGAGAAGAACCATTTGTTTGCAAAATTGAATTATCAGCCTAACAATCAAAATGCATAAAAGGAAACTAATGTTAATGCCACCGGTCAAGGAGGAATGAGGTAGTTTTTTAAATTGGGGAAGCCACTATCTTGGGTTTTCAATAAGTTACAAAAGAGGGGATTGTTACAACCCTTAACTCCTCGACCTTTGCCAAATCCTTTACCCCCAAAATTTAATATTAAGGCTTTTTGCCAATTTTATCATACTCAAGGACATGAAACCAATAGATGTACCCGATTGAAGCATGAGATCCAAAATCTAATTGACAGAGGTAAGCTGCCTAAACCTGATAAGCCCAACACTAAGAATAAGCCTCTACCTAAAATTGGAAGGGCGCCACCTCTTGCAACCTTCATGAAGAGTTTTATATTATCATCTCATCATGATATGGAAAGAGAAGCTGCTAGAGAATATGTACTACTAAACAAGTTTGGGTTAACTGTGGATGATGATGTGGATGATGAAGCAATGATCTTTAATGATGGAAAAAATCCTTGCCCTTGATATGTGTAAATAAATGAAGTTTCTTTGACGCCAACTCAACGGACCTTTCTTAGCTTGAATATTTGTTGCGCTCAAATTAAGTATACTACAAGCGGCACTCGCAAGTATACGAGGTAGCTGTAGCAAAGGTGATCGCCCCAAGGTCGTTTCCCTAAGAAGGTGTGATTCGTAATAGCTTGATTAAAGTAATTAAATTAAAAGCAAGAGTTTGTTGTTTGGAATGCTAAAGAACAATTTAAACCTAAAATTAACATACGTAGGGTTTGATGTGTGTGATGAGTGCACAAGATCAATTCAGTTCTTGGGAAAGTGCCTAGGGTTATAGGTCCATTCAATCAAAGCTCAATTCTCAATTATCCATTAACATAGCCTTGTAATTAATTTGTTCCTTAAGGTTAATTAGTCAATTACCAATTCATTAGTTCTCACATTCATGAAATATCAATCACCAATTATTTTACACTTGCAAATTAATGAAACCCTAGAACTTATATTTCTAATTCATTCATAGGGTGGTCGATTATATAGTTCCGATATCGGATTTCACCTCTCGATCCATCATCCAATATTCAAAGATTATTAGGTAGCTAATCTATCAACCTAGCATTTAATACAATACAATCAACCAATCAACAAGGAACATCAATGTAAATATCAAATCAAAACATTCAATCAAATTTACTACAAACCCTAAGCATGGGTTTTTAGATCAACATCATCAATTTAAAACATTCATTCAACTCAATATAAATCAAATACAAATTGTTCATTGCAATATACAAAAACAATAAGAATGAATTAAAAGAGAGAATAGAAAAACCCCTTGTAGATGCCAAGAGTAGGATTACTAGTCTTCCTCCTAGCTCCACTTTGATGTTTGATGAAGAACTCAAGCCCTCTTCAATGGTTGATTCCTCTTTTGCAATATGGAATGGAGCTTTCTCAAGTCACCAACCCTTAATTGATTGTGCCTTTGGAAGATGGAATGGAGCTTTCTCAAGTCACCAATCCTTTCAATGATGCTTCAACCCTCAAGAGCTTGTTAACCCAATTTAATCCCAAAAAACCTCAAAGATCTTCAATGGAAGATGGAGAAGATGAAGATGGAGGATGAAGATGAGGGACAAGGAGAGTGTCACTCTCTCCTCATCCCAAATTATGTTTGCCCCCTCTTTTCTTTTCTTTTCTTTCTTTCAAAACCCTAGCCGTTCTCTCCTCCTTTCTCTATCGTACGAAAGAACTTAAATAGATATTAAGAGTGACACGGCCAAGCTTGATTTGGCTTGGCCGTGTCTCTCATTTTTCTTTGGGACACGGCCAAGCTTGCTGGCCATGTCCTTCACTGCCTTCTTCTTTGGTTCTTTCTTTTCTTTGTTATTTTGGTGAGACACGGCCAGTGGCTTGGTCGTGTCTCATAACCATGCTCGGTTCTGGACTTGATTTCTTGAGGGACACGGCTAAGACATGTGGAGCTTGGCCATGTCACTTGTTTTTCTTCAATTTCTTCACTTTTGATGAGAGACACGGCCAAGACATGTTTAGCTTGGTCGTGTCACTTAATTTTCTTCAATTTCTTCACTTTTGATGAGAGACACGGCCAAGACATGTCTAGCTTGGCCGTGTCACATAATTTTCTTCAATTTCTTCACTTTTGATGAGAGACACGGCCAAGACATATCTAGCTTGGCCGTGTCACATAATTTTCTTTGGTTTCTTCTTCTTTTGATGAGGGACATGGCCAAGACAATGAGACATGGCTAAGCTTCAAGTGACATGGCAATGTTGATCAGACACACTCACAGACATGGCCATGTCTGTGAGTGTGTCAACCACTGCCTCTATTTTAGGATGAAACACGGCCAAGACCTCTATTTTAGAATGAAACACGGCCAAGACATTGAGACATGGCCAAGCTTCAAGTGACATGGCCATGTGTGAACCTCGGTTTTCCGCCCGAAAAGGATCCGGGCGAAAGTTCACTAGTTGTCGGGAATCGCCACTCAGTTTATTTTGTTCGAAGGGAAAAACTAAGAAAACCCTTGTTTGACTCCAATAACTTGTCCAATGTAAAGGTTTCTAGTCTGCGAACCCAAGGAGGATTCGGGGACTATGTCATGCATTTGACTAACTTGCAAAAAGAACAAATTTAAAAGGAATGAAGAAAAGAAGAGACAGATTGTTAATAAATTGTGGACTTGCTATTTGGGGTGAATCCCAAATATGCCTACATACTCCCGTTTGAATGGGAGATCAAAACCCATGTAGTTCGGAAAAGCCTATTTAAAGGCGATGAAATTTATGCTTCATGCATGTGTGTGTGTATGCTTCGTGTGTTTGTCGGGCCTTTTGCCAAATTTGTGAGATTTAGCACTTAGTGCTAAATGGTGAGATTTGGGTACTTTGTACCAAAGGAATGCAATTTTTAGGCCTTTGGCCTGTGTTGTCGGGCTTTTTGCCAAATTTGTGAGATTTAGCACTTAGTGCAAAAATTGTATAATTTCGGGTACTTAGTACCAATAAAGTTCGATTTAGGTTTCATGCCAAAAGTTCATTTTAATGGTGCCGTTTAGGTACTTAGTACCAAAGAAATACAATTTAGGCTCCGTGCCAAAAAGGAGTTAATTTTATTTATGGCTTAATGCCGAAAGGGTGATTGAATAGTCCATTTGGCCCTCAGACCTAAAAAGATTAGGCCTTTGACCGAGAAGAAATTAAGAAGAGGATTAGAATGCTTATGATATGATCGAATTGATCGAAGATGAATTATAATATTACCTTGATTAGAATTTTTCCACTTCTAAGTTCCAGATCTTGATTCCTTACTCTTTTGAGTATAATTCTTGCTTTCTACAACACAATATTAGAAAATTTTTTTAGCATAAAAATTTCGTCAGCATCTGGACGTCGGAAGTCCAAAAGCCCCCTTCTTTGAAAATCTGAAGCCTATATATAGGCAAAATCGGGCTGGATGGCGGCCGAGCCGCGGCGAATGGCGGCCGAGCCGTGGTACCCACGGCGGCTGAGCCGCCGTCCTCACGGGGGCCGGGCCGCCGGAATCTCGGCGGCCGGGCCGCCGTCCTAGCCCACCGCGACTCGCGCTATTTCTGCTTAAACCGACTTTCTGGGAGCTACGGGCCTCCAAAAATTATTCCGAGACCATATCCGTGATCCTTGCGTCGCACCGGACATTTCAAGTACCATGAAGACATACTTTCGGTGGAGTTTTACCGTTGTTGCCCGGTCCGGCCTGGTATGAGGAAATTGGCTTTCCGAGCCTCAAAATTGGAGTGTTCACAATTGCCCCCCACTGGGGTCCATAAAAATGATTTATGGAACTCAGTGGTCTTCTAAAGAGCGAATTTTGAGCGAGGTGCAAAAAGACCCGCATTTTCATTTTTTTCTATAAATAGGCTCATTTCATTCAATTTTCATTTGCTTTCATTCATTCTTCTTCTTTCACTTCTTTCAAATTTTCTCTCGACGATGGATTTCACCGGCTTTGAAGACCTCGAAATCCCACTCCCTCCCTGCAATCTTATACTTGAGGAGGAGAAGCACAGTTCTCGGACCGGCTGCTATGAGGTGAGTACTTTCCGTTTGTTCATCTAGTATGCATGCTTAGGAATTTTATTCATTTCCAGTAAGGAACTTAGAAATAAATTTTAGAGATATTCCCTTTACATGTTCTAGTAATGAATTAGGATCTGTGCCAGGTTTCACTATGTTCTGCCATCAGTAATTATTTCTAGTAAGGAACTTAGAAATAATCCTTTAGGAATCCACACCCGGCTGGGGAAAGAACTTAAATCTTTTCTGAATTTGTCCAACTTTTCTGATTGATTTTTTTTTTAGGACTCTACAATCAAGATATCTATAGCTGAGCGTCCGATGGTCACTATTCCGGCTTACATTTTTGATACCGGGCACCCAGTGGGGGATCTTATCAGACCTGCTTTCCTCCACCATTTGAGGGCTATAGATGTGGGTAGAGATATCCACCGGGATTTGATCTGTGCTTTAGCTGAGCGCTGGTGGCCTACCACTGACACTTTCCATTTTTCTTGGGGGGAGATGACAATGACGCCTACTGACTTTTCCATCATCTCTGGGATTCCCTTTGGCGTTGAGATGGTGGAGTCCTATGATGACTGGAGGCAGGACATTTCTTCAGCCGACATGATTACTTTGATCGGGGTTGACTATCCTCGATATCAGGCACCTCACTGCATTCAGCGGAGGTGGCTTGTGGAGCAAGCGCCAGGTATCTACACTGGTTACGAGACAGGCGACCTTACTGCTGACCAGGCGGCCAGGTTTACCTTGCTTCTCCTGTTTGCTAGCTCCTTCTTATCAAACAGGAAAGATGCAGTGAGTCTCAATGTGCTGAAGAGCCTACTTGACCTGACACGGCTTCATATGTACGATTGGGCTAGCATGATGCTGTGTAGGTTGTATGACGATATGTCTGACCTCTGCTATACCCGTATTGCTCCCTGTGGCTTGTATTACTTCTGGGAGGTAATGTAAAGAACATTTCCCCTCTCTTTATATATGTTGACATACACCAATTCTGATATATATATATATATATATATTTTCAGACTTGGGCTTATGAGTACTTTCCTGTCATCGCTCCTTTTCTTCGTGAGATACCTGCCCCCGCCGATCCTCTTTCCCCCATTGCTTGGAGGTGGTATAGAGAGAGGGTAGAAGTACCAAAGAGGAAACTTCCCATCAGAGGGCTGAGATCGTTCTTCGACAGCTGCCCAATGGACTCAGTAAATGCTTTATCGTCATCTTTTTTATTATATTAGAGAAAATGATTCACTAATATAACAAATTTTTACAGGTTGCATCAGAAGTGATGTCTCACCGACTGGCAGAATGGATTGCTCAAGATCACAGCTTTCGGCGATCAGAGTTTCTGACTCGCCGTCGATTCATACTTCCCCATCCAGAGTTTCGACGGTATTATCTTGCTGAGAGGGTAATTTTCCAGATCGCCGGTTTCCGTGCAGTTCCCATGGATCCTCCTGATGATATGCTATCTTCGACACTTCTACCTGTTACTGTGTCCCAGTATGAGGGCGACCCTTTCGAGTCGGCTTATGCCCCGGATGAGGATTATGACTTCTACTGCCTTCATCGACTGATGCCATGCATTGGGACACGATTTGATTCTGTACCACCTTATCGGTCTTCCCACTCTTCGGCTCCCACTTCTGGCACTCCGAGAGACCATCCTTCTCCCGACCGGCAAACTAACAGACCCTCTTCCTCTAGGGCTGAGACTTCCGCTTTCAGGGCTAGACCATCACACACTGGAGGAAGCAGCAGCTCATCTCATTTGAGGCCTCCCGCATCCATCCTTACAGCTACCAGCCAATTTGACCCTATTTTAGCCGACTTGAGGTTGCCTTATGCTGCTCGTCATCATGCACCTGGTGGTTGGGTGACCCGACCAATTAGTGCAGAGGGTGCATTATATCGGAGCTTTGCTCATGTCACTCAGGTATATTCTCATAGAACTTTTCATGAAAAGGATTCATAAAATTCTCTTGAGATTGATTGTGATTTCGTCTCTTTTACAGGTACCAGAGGGCCTGATCACGGAAATGGCGGCACTGATTACTGCTTTCTCGGATGAACTGTCTGGTGCTTTGACTGAGGCTGCTTACGAGAGGCAGAGTAGGCCGCAAAGACGGAGAGGCCGGCACTGATTTTTTTCATATTTGTCTTGAACTATGCTTACTGTATTTGAACTATTCCCCTTCTGTACTTTGTACCTTTCATGTTATTCAACTGTTATCTGAACTTATCTGTAAACCTGCACTTATTTGTTAGTATTAACAGCACATATGTATGCATGATGCTTTTTTTTTCTTTTTAGAAATCTATTTTAAAAATAAATCCCTGACACAATCCCAAAATCCCAAAAAAAATAGCACATAACAGGGCCTAAACAGGGCCAAAACATGAGAATTTTACAAAACACCAAGAAGAAAGAGGAATCAAGACGGTCGGCGGCGGCCGAGCCGCTGCCCGGGCCAGACCAGTATAAAAATCAAGGTTGTCTTACATCTGCGGGCCAGAAAGCAATCCTCTTACTGAAAGATCTTATATATTTTTCCAAATAACAATGAATCCCCTTTTTAATCACGTGATGCATAATTGGACCAAAAGTCTCCACAATGTTGAAAGGATCAACATGGGGAGGTACGGGGTGAAAGCTGTCGCCACACTCAGAGGTGTAGCAGTAGACTGGGATTTCTTGCATTCTTGCATCAGGTTCTGGGATCCCCAAGCCCATGTTTTCAGATTTGGGGCTCGGATGGAGGAAATGTGTCCTCTTTTTGAGGAGTTCTGCTCGATCATTGGGTGCGATCCAAATGCCCCTCTTGTGAGGCATGAGGTCCAAATCGGGTATGTGGGATCTTTTCAGAGGCTTTTTGGCTTCACAAAACCCCAAGCCCAAGCTATGATTGTAGATGGGGATAAGGCGATGCTGCTTCCCCTAATTGATGAGTTCTTGACCGCCGATTTTGAAGACGATGTTCAATTGAGGCATAGAATGCGAGCCATCGTCTTTTGTCTGCTAGCTGGGTTCCTCTTCAACCGTGACCCCGGCTTTGGAGATTTGAGACTTTGCCCAATGGTTAGGCAAATGGAAGAGCTCAACTGTATTGGGGGCATGATCCTAGCTGAGACTATTCAGAGTCTCGACAGATGTGCACTTGGATTTGAACGTTGGACCGTCACCCCGGTCATCCTTCAGGTAATTTATACCTTTTGTTTCTTTTTTGCTTATTTTATCATCTCTCTTTTCCTTTGTAAAATAGAAAGGATCTATTTTTTCAGGTTTGGCTGAGAGATCATCTTCGAGTGGTTGCAGCCCCCCAGACTTTGACCTACAACCCTTCGCAGTACCGCACCAGGAAAATTCAGATTTCTTTTCCCTCTATGGCCGAATGGACTGTTTGGCTGTTTGAGCTTGGACCGGAAGAATTATTATGGTTCGTCCCTGGGTATAGGATTCCTCAATTCATAGAGGCAAATGCTGTGCACAACCATGTCTACCTGCTTGGGTTCACTCACAGTACTTGGTACAGTGCTTCCCGCGTCCTTAGGCAGATGGGTATTGATCAGAGAGTTCCTCTTCCTGTCGGGCTTACCATTGCTTCTCCTATTACCTCCGGGGTTACTCGGGCTGTTCTACAGACTTGGGTCAGAGACCATCGGATGATCAGGCCTGGTGCAGAGCCTTCCCTCGTTCAGCCCACTCCAGAGTACAGGACCTGGTTTATAGCTGAGGTTTGACCCGTTGAGAAACCGAGGAGGTGCGCATTGCTGTAGGAGTTGGAGGGAGAGGGGGTGTAGGATTTGGATCCCAGGGTGACTCCATTGTCTTTTCTGTTTTTGGGTTGTTTTTACCTTTTTGGTTTTTTGGGGAATATGACTTGACCTTTTTGTATTTTATAGGCTGAATGACTCCTTTTGTAACAGATGATTCTCTTTTTGTAATGAATGATTCTTATGAATGACCCTTTTGTTTGCTTTCCAAGCATTATCTACTTTATTTATTTGCTCTTATTTTTGCCTAAGTCGTCCTTTCGGATTTTCAACTTAGCGAGCTCTTACCCATTCTTGCCTAAGCCGCCCTTTGCGGGTTTTCAGCTTAGCGGGCCTCACTATTGCCTAAGCCGCCCTTTGTGGGTTTTCGGCTTAGCGGGATCTTTTGTTTTTTTTGTTTTTTGTTTTGTTTTGTTTTTTTTATTTTTTTATTTTTTGTTTTATTATTATTTTTTTCTTGGCAAAAGAAAGATGAATGAAAGATTTTTATTAAAATTTAGACCGTGCTCAAAGAGAGCTGCCTACATATCTCGAATTAGTTTGCGAGAATCAGGTCTAATGTAGTTCATTTTTGGAATGCATGATCATGCATAATATTTCTTTAGTTGATCCAGATTGCATGGGTTTGTGAACTCCAGACCATCCAAATCAGACAAGATAACGGCTCCGCCGGAAAGTATTTTCTTCAAAATGTAGGGTCCCGCCCAATGAGGACGAAACTTCCCACGAGGATCTGTAACAGGTGTTCTGATCTCCTTCAAAACCAAACAACCTTCTTCCAACTTTCGATCTTTGACCTTTTTGTTGAAATGTCTGTCCATTCGCCTTTGATACCCTTGAATCTGATGTAGAGCTTGAAGTCTTTTTTCATCCAAACTCAACAACTGATGATGATAATTGCTGATCCATTCAGCTTCATTTATCTGACTTTCTTGAATTATCCTCGCCGATTGAACTTCCAGTTCAATGGGGAGTACTGCTTCCATTCCGTATACCAGTGAATACGGGGTTGCCCCAGTAGGAGTTCTAACTGATGTTCTGTATCCCCACAAAGCCAGTGGTAACTTCTCATGCCAACGCCTATGTTCCTTGATCATTTTTTGTATGATCACCTTTATAGACTTGTTCGCTGCTTCTACAGCTCCATTTGTTTGGGGTCTATAAGGAGAGGACTTATGATGCTGGATTTTCTTATCCTGCAAGAGTTTAGCAAATTCTGCTTGGAAATGAGTTCCATTATCTGTGATAATCTCGAATGGTGTTCCGTACCGACAAAGGATGTTGGTTCAGACAAACTGTGCTGCCTTTTTGGCGTCTAATTCTGCATAGGAAGCTGCTTCAACCCACTTTGTGAAGTAATCCACTGCTACCAAGATAAACTGATGTCCATTTGATGCTTTTGGGTGTATTTTGCCAATTATATCAATTCCCCAAGTAGCGAAGGGCCATGGAGAAGTGATCGGATTCAGGGCAACAGGAGGTTGCTTCTATAGCTAAGCAAATATTTGGCATTGATGACATCCTTGCACAAATGCCATGCAGTCTGCATTCATGGTGGACCAGTAATATCCTAGATTGGCAATTTTTTGAGCCAAGGCGATCCCATACATGTGTGGTCCTGATTCACCACCATGTACCATTTCCATTATTTGCTTGGCCTCCGCTTCACTCACACACCTTAGGTGCATTCCATTCCAACTCCTCTTGTAGAGGATATCTTCATTAAGAATGTAACCTGTGGCAAGCTGCCTTATTGCCCTCTGATCAACCTTTGATGATCCCTCCGGATAATTTCCATCCTTGAGATAGGTCTTGATATCCCAAAACCATGGTTTACCATCGGCCAAGTGCATTACATGGGCGGGTTGCTTTTGAAGCTGAACTTTCAATGGACGAATGACTTTCCCCTCCCTGATATTGATCATGGAAGCTAAAGTAGCCAAGGCATCAGCAAACTGATTCTTTGCTCTTGGGAGATATTCGAAGGACAGATCATTGAACTGTTGTGCCAAATGATCAAGGCATTGTAGGTAAGGAACCAAACGCTCTTCTTTTATCTTCCATTTCCTTAAGGCTTGTGATACTATTAAAATAGAATCACCATAGACCTTTAGGTCCCTAATCCCCAATTCTATGGCGGCTTCAAGCCCATTAATGCAAGCTTCATATTCTGCTTCGTTGTTTGTGCAGCTAAAGTCAAGCTTAACTGCGAATGGAATGTATTCTCCACAAGGAGTTTTGAACACAATCCCAATTCCGTTTCCATGATAATTGGATGCCCCATCAAAATACATCTCCCAAACACTGCTTTCCATGTTCAAGAGGTCTTCATCAGGGAAACCCATTTCTCGCATCTCGTCATTCACGGGTAATTCTGCTAATTGGTCAGCTATTGCGCCACCTTTCACAGCTTTCCTTTGAACAAATTTCAAGTCAAAGGCTGCTAATGTTGACACCCACTTTGCCATTTTGCTGTCCAAAACAGGCCTCTCCATAAGGAATTTCAAGGGACTCTGTTCTGCCATGACATAAGTAGTGTAAGAAGACAAGTAGTGTTGCAACTTCGTGCAAGCCCAATACAAGGCTAAACACAACTTCTCAATCTTGTTATACTTTAACTCGTAGTCCAGCATCCTTTTGCTGAGGTAGTAAATTGCATTTTCCACCTTTGTATCTTCGGCTTCTTGAGCTAGCATTGCCCCCATGGCTTCATCTGTTACAGACAAATACAAGAGCAGAGGTTTTCCCATTCTGGGAGGTTGTAGAATTGGCGGACTTAACAAGTATTCTTTGATCTTGTCGAAGGCCTTCTGGCAGTCTTCATTCCATTCTTGTGAAGCACCTTTCCTTAGTAGCTTAAAGATAGGACCACAAGTCTCAGCCAACTGTGATATGAATCGACTGATGTACTGTAATCTACCTAGTAAGCCTCTAATCTCCTTTTCTGTTCTTGGTGGGGGCATTTTCAGAATAGCCTTTGACTTTGCTGGATCAACTTCTATTCCTTTCTTGCTGACCAAATATCCCAAGAATAAGCCTGATGTTGCTCCAAACAGACACTTTGTAGGATTAAGCTTCAAATTGTACTTGCGAAGTCTAAGGAAGAACTTCTCAAGTGCTTCAACGTGTTCTTCTGGAGATTTTGACTTGACAATCATATCATCGACATACACTTCTACTTCTTTGTGTATCATGTCATGAAAGACTGTTGTCGCCATCCTTTGATAGGTAGCCCCTGCATTTATTAATCCAAAAGGCATAACCCTGTAGCAGAAAGTGCCCCATTCTGTGATGAAAGCTGTCTTTTCTTTGTCTGGTGGGTGAACTAGGATCTGATTGTACCCAACTTCAAGGTCAGTCATGGAAACCATCACATGCCCAGCCATCCTGTCTATCAGCAAATCGATGTGTGGTAGTGGAAAATCATCCTTGGGACAGGCCTTATTCAGATCTCTGTAGTCAACACACATCCTGACCTTTCCGTCTTTCTTCGGGACCGGCACAATGTTTGCTAACTAGGAAGGGTAGGCAATTGGTTCTATGAACTTATTGTCCAGTTGTTTGGCAACTTCCTCTTTAATTTTCAAAGACCATTCTGGCTTCATTCTTCTCAGTTTCTGCTTAACCGGCTTCGCATCGGGGTATAGCGGAATCTTGTGAACTGCTATGGCTGGGTCTATTCCCGTGACATCACTTGCCTTCCACATGAAGCAGTCGACATACTTCCTGATGCAATCGACAACCTGTTCCTTATTCGCACAATCATATGCAATGTATGTATGTTCATTTTCTTTGCCAATTATTATCTTTTCATTTATTTCTTTTATTTCATTTATTTCATTTTTGCTAGATAATACTTGGAAAGCAAAAGACACAGGGTAACCAAGAATCGGAACAGCTTCATTGATAATGGTGGAGTCATCCTCTAAGATTACATGAGATTTGACATTAGGGTTCCCTAAATCTGAAACTACAGAAGACTCAAAATTAGACTCTAACTTGGTTTTTGACTCAGAATTAGTACAAGACTCGGTACAAGACTCAAGTTCAGGGTGTGACACAGGACTAGGTTTAACCTCAGCAGCTTGTCCCTCCTCGGCCTACCAGTTTCTCAGCGGTCCATCCGTTGTCTTGATCAGCTTTGTGAAGTCCCTTTTGTCTTCGACATTGGTTATCATAGCAACCTCATCAAAGAGACTAGGCCGCATGAAATCTTCCATTTGGGGGTCAGTTTTAGGTTCTGGCTCTTCTTCTTTTATGGCCACAACATCAGCAAACATTTCAAAACCCGGTAGCTTCTTTCCGGTCATAGGAGAATAGAATGGTTCCTGAAAACCACGGTGATGAACTGCCTTTCCAGGTTTGCAAAAATGACCATTCAGAGTTCTAAAGTAAGGGCGCATTTTGAGGCTTCTTGCCCCCCAATTTCCCTTTTTCTTCCTTCCATGCTCAAGCTCTTCTATTTCCTCATCTGTAGGTTTGTACCCCAAGCCAAAAGTTCCCTTATTCTCTGGTTCTTCCCATGGCCGTACTACAGGTGTCTTTCTCCCAGACTTGATCATTTCCATTCCGGGCAATAGACCTACCCTCAGCATCATTCCCACTAGGCAGTTGATTTGGACCTCCCCAAAGTCATATGAGACAAATGGCCCTTTGGGTTTTTCACCTTCTATGCATTGAACTGTGTCGTAATGAAACCCAGTCAAGGTCATGGCGGTTTCACCAGGAACAACCTCAAGGAGAGACTAATCCATGGTTTTCCTGTTAATTTCGCAGGTGTCCCCTTTGATAGTGATGATTTTTCCTTCAAAAGGGAATTTAAGTTTTTGGTGTAATGAAGAAGGTACAGCATTAACTTGATGGATCCACGGCCTTCCAAGGAGGAGATTAAAGCTCGCGGGTACATCAATGACCTGGAATGGTACTCCCATTCTCACCGGCCCAATAGCAATTTCTAGAGTGGCAACACCCAAAATTTCTCTTCGAGTGTTATCATATGCTCTCACAATCTGATCAGAAGGTGTAAGATCTGTAGTCTCCAACCCCAAACAGCTTGCTACTTTCAAGGGACATACATTTAAGGCTGACCCATTATCAATGAGAACCATGGGCACAGTCTTCCCCCCAGTCTGTATGGTGATGTATAGAGCATCATTGTGTTTCTTACTGTCTTCTGGTAAATCCACATCAGAAAACCTGATACTCAATGCCTTGGTTGCTTGGGTCAAAGTGGCCACCAAAGCTTCTGGGCTTGTGTCCACAGGTGTATCAAGTTGACTCAAAGCTTCGCTGAGAGCCTGGCGGTGTGGGAATGAGGAAGCAAGGAGCTCCCAAATTGACACCTTAGCATGAGTTTGTTTAAGCTGAGTGAGGACAGGGTCTTCTTTTGGCTCTGGTGTTTTCTTATGGGGGTGATTTGAGGTTGTAGGGGTTTTTCCCAAGTCAAGTGGCTGATATTGTCTTCCACCTCTTGTCAGAGCACTGACCTCTTCAGCAAGGTCGTTCAAATCTAACACACACACTTCATTCATTTCCAAGAGAAGTTTGAAAGGATCAAACAACTCTTCTTCCACAGTAATGGCGTGGATGGAATGATTGGGCAAAGGGTTAGTGTTGATATTTGGTTGCCTCCTGAGAGGAATGATGTCACCACTATCCACCAGATCCTGGATGCGGTTTTTGAGTGTCCAGCAAGCATCTGTTTTATGCCCATTCCCTTGATGGTATTCACAGTATTCATTGACTTTATAACTGGAAGGTAATGGGTTTGGAGGAGGTCTTGGGTCCAAAGGCTTCAAATATTTCCCTTCCACAGCCTTTTTAAACACCAAATGAAGGGGTACCCCAAGGTCAGTATATTGCCTTCTTGGCTGATTTCTCGGCCCAAGATTGCCCACACGTAAAGGATTCGCAGGGGCAATATTGGCCACTTGATTGACCTTGCTTGAGGAAGGAGTTTGGCTTTGTTTCTTATATTTTGATGCAGCCCCCTCATCCACTATTTTACCCAACTGTATCAAATCTTCTACCTTGGTTGCAGTCGCAATGAGCGATTTGAAAGTAGGTAGATATTGGGTTTGCAGTTGAGCCTGATATGTAGGTCTTAAATTCCTGATTATGATATCAATCTGCTCTTGTTCTGAAGGGCGATTGATCATCTGGGCGGCTTTTGCCCTCCACCTCGTAAGGAACGAGGAGAAAGGTTCATTGTTGTTTTGTTTGGTGGTCTCAAGTTCTCTTCTAGTGACATCCACCTCAATATTGTAGTGGTACTGAGAGTTAAATGCATTGCAGATGTCTTCCCATGTCTTAATCTTGGAACGGTCTAGACTCACAAACCATTTAAGAGCAACCCCAGTCAGGGATTGTTGGAAGAGTTGAGCAAAGAGTTCATCATTTAAACCCCATAGGCTCAAGGCCCCCACATACATCTTCAAATGGGTTTTAGGGCAAGTGGTCCCATCAAATCTGTCCATCCCCGGCATCTTGAATTTTGGAGGTAATCTGGCTTGTGGAAACAAGGATAAGGAATCCATGTCTACCACCTCTTTGTGAGTTTTCATGGCAGTGATTGACCTCTCAAGCAATTCAAGTTTCCTTTTCAGTTCATCTGTTTCGTTCTTGGAGGGTGGATCCTCCAAATTGATAACAGGGGTATTAATCTGAGCAGTCACGGGGGTACTAGTTTGCCCCACAATGGGTTCCTTCCCCAAATTTCCAGGAATAGGGACTGTCTTTGGTGCTACTTCTAATTCAGCCAGGATGGCTACCCTTTGGGCGGCTAAAGCTTCATCAATTTTTTCTTGCATTCTAGCTTCAATTTCCTTAACCTGACCATCCAGCAAAGCCTTAATCTGTTCAATTGTGGCCATTTCAGTAATTGGAGTAGTTGGTGAAGTTGGGGTAGTAGAACTTGTAGGGGATAGCACAGTTGGTGTTGATGTGTCTGGTGTAGGTGAAGGCACACGGACAGAGGGTACCTGAAAAGGTCAAGGGTAAAAAATCAGGGTGGTGTGTAGGGTAGGAAAACTCTTGGTCCACTTATGTACATCAAAATTTTTCCCCAAAAACAATGTTGTTATGTTGCATGAATGCACCTCATCACATCACAATTCATTTTAATGGAATGCGGCACTATCATTGGGTACATACAACCTAAGGGAAGGTTCTATTGTTATGTAAAAATAGAGAATCGGCTTATCATAGGGACCCTTGAGTCTTGAGTAAGATATACCTAACCACATGTGAAACAAGGAGTTTCGCGTGGGTCCAACAGTACGATTACTCATGGGCCACTCCAAAAGGATTGGAATGGTTTGCGACAACAGGGAGGACGCTTTGGCTGTCCGCCGGCATAATCAAGGAGACCTGCCGGTCAGCGCTACTTGCTATCCAGACTCAGAACTTTGAACAGAAAGAGAAGAAATTCATTTGAAAATAATTTTTTATGCAATGGAGGAAAAAGATTCCCCCATATATGCAAGAGAAAAAGATTCTCTGAATGAGAAAACAAATGCACAAGTAGTCAAAAAAAATAGATCCATCAAAGGAAAAAGATTCCTTTCTTCAATCTTCAGTCCAATATCCTTAAAGAAAGGATATATAATGCTAGGGTACCCTGCAAAATGAATAAAAATACCCTAAAGAAGGGCAAATTGGTTAAACAAATAATAACAATCTACTAGGATCCCATAAATCGTTTTTATGGTCCCTAGTGTCAAATCAATCAAATAAGCAATAGTAGTCCACTTAGAATCCCATAAATCATTTTTATGGGTCCCCAGTGGAGTCGCCAGTTTGTGAACCTCGGTTTTCCGCCCGAAAAGGATCCGGGCGAAAGTTCACTCGTTGTCGGGAGTCGCCACTCAGTTTATTTTGTTCGAAGGGAAAAACTAAGAAAACCCTTGTTTGACTCCAATAACTTGTCCAATGTAAAGGTTTCTAGTCTGTGAACCCAAGGAGGATTCGGGGACTATGTCATGCATTTGACTAACTTGCAAAAAGAACAAATTTAAAAGGAATGAAGAAAAGAAGAGACAGATTGTTAATAAATTGTGGACTTGCTATTTGGGGTGAATCCCAAATATGCCTACATACTCCCGTTTGAATGGGAGATCAAAGCCCATGTAGTTCGGAAAAGCCTATTTAAAGGCGATGAAATTTATGCTTCATGCATGTGTGTGTGTATGCTTCGTGCGTTTGTCGGGCCTTTTGCCAAATTTGTGAGATTTAGCACTTAGTGCTAAATGGTGAGATTTGGGTACTTTGTACCAAAGGAATGCAATTTTTAGGCCTTTGGCCTGTGTTGTCGGGCTTTTTGCCAAATTTGTGAGATTTAGCACTTAGTGCAAAAATTGTATAATTTCGGGTACTTAGTACCAAAAAAGTTCGATTTAGGTTTCATGCCAAAAGTTCATTTTAATGGTGCCGTTTAGGTACTTAGTACCAAAGAAATACAATTTAGGCTCCGTGCCAAAAAGGAGTTAATTTTATTTATGGCTTAATGCCGAAAGGGTGATTGAATAGTCCATTTGGCCCTCAGACCTAAAAAGATTAGGCCTTTGACCGAGAAGAAATTAAGAAGAGGATTAGAATGCTTATGATATGCTCGAATTGATCGAAGATGAATTATAATATTACCTTGATTAGAATTTTTCCACTTCTAAGTTCCAGATCTTGATTCCTTACTCTTTTGAGTATAATTCTTGCTTTCTACAACACAATATTAGAAAAATTTTTTAGCATAAAAATTTCGTCAGCATCTGGACGTCGGAAGTCCAAAAGTCCCCTTCTTTGAAAATCTGAAGCCTATATATAGGCAAAATCGGGCTGGACGGCGGCCGAGCCGGGGCGAACGGCGGCTGAGCCGCGGTACCCACAGCGGCTGGGCCGCCGTCCCCACCGGGCCGCCGTGGGAGGCTGCCTGGCCGCCGTCTTGGCCCACCGCGACTCTCGCTATTTCTGCTTAAACCGACTTTCCGGGAGCTACGGGCCTCCAAAAATTATTCCGAGACCATATCCATGATCCTTGCGTCGCACCGGACATTTCAAGTACCATGAAGACATACTTTCGGTGGAGTTTTACCGTTGTTGCCTGGTCCGGCCTGGTCTGAGGAAATTGGCTTTCCGAGCCTCAAAATTCGAGTGTTCACACCATGTCGATCAGACACACTCACAGACATGGCCATGTCTGTGAGTGTGTCAAGCACTGCCTCTATTTTATTTCTTTCTTGGTTTCTTTTCCTTGGGTGAGACACGGCCAGTGGCTTGGCCGTGTCTCTTGGGTGTGTCAGCTACTGTCTTTGAATTCTTTTGAGGGACATGGCCAAGCTTGCTTTGGCTTGGCCATGTCTTGCTTGATTCATGCTCTTTCTTCATTTTTCTTGATTGTTTTGATCATCCAAGGGAGTTTTTGTACTTAAACCTAAAACAAACAATTTAAACAAACTTAAAAAAAAAATCAATCAAAACATTAACTAAAACACACATAAAATCATACTAAAAACAAGTACAAAAATTATCTAAACAGCTACCCCACACTTAATTCCTTGCTTGTCCCCCAAGCAAGGATAAAATCAAAACACACTAACAAGATAAATTTTGTTAAGTTCAAGAGTTATAAATATGTATCAAGACTTCCTTATCCCTAAATCCGCAATCAATATCGAATCAAACAAAATCGACACCCATGCAATTAAATGGTTTTCCATGCATAACCTATGTTATCGCTTCCTCACCAACTCTTACAAGTGTTTGATAATGGTGGTGTTTACACTCATAACAATCAATGAAAGATTATTACCATAGGCTTGCTTATCAATCAAATTTCCACCACAAAATAACAATCAAGCATCAATCAAAAGGTCTTTATTGGGTTGTAATGGGGCTAAGGTAAAGGCATGGCATTTAGGAAATGTGAGCTTAATCATTAAGTTCAAGAGCACTTTAAGAATGAAGTACCCGATCATATACATAACCCAACAATCCCAAAACACCTTCCTCTCATCTACCCCTTAACATTAAAGAGCTTTTCAAGGGAACTTACTTATTAAATCTTGCAATGATACATTCCAACCTTTTCAACAAGAACAACAATTATTCTTATTATTATATATATATATATATTTTCTTTATTTTTTTCTTTTTCTTTATTTTTCTTTTTCTTTTTCTTTTTCTTTTTTTTTATTTTTTTATTTTTTATTTTGCTTTGCAATTTTAAACCTACTAAAATTTAACCCCACACTTAATTCAACACAACACTCGGTTATAAACGCTCTTAAAATGCTCTTGACCTAATGAAAGGGTAAGAGTTAAACAACAAGGTTCAAGCTAATGGTGTTGTGCAAAACAAAGAAAAGGAAAAATAAAATAAGCTCAAAATTGGCTAACTAAGGTTGAATATAGGGTTGGTCTTTTTAAGCCAAAGTGGTTCACCTAATTGCCTTAATCATCTTGATGCCAAATTGAAATTTTCATGTAGTCTTAAAATGCATTTCAAAGCAAGTTCTCATAAATCATCAATCAAAGATGTTCACCCACAACAAGAATGATAAGTTGATGGCTCAATTCCTCACTAGGTTAATGGCAATGCAAGGGAAAAACCAAAAAAAAATTGACAATAAGCACCAATTCTACTCAATTCTCAAATTCATGCTTCAAAAATTCAAAGGTCATCAATCAACAATTTTATAACAATTGAACTTTTCAAAATTCATTTATTCAAAGAAAAACATTAAGAACATTAACTAAAATTTAAACAAAAACAAATTAAAGGTAAAAACACAAAAACACAAAATGCAATGAAAAACATAAAACACCAAATGCACCCCACACTTAAAAATTCACATTGTCCTCAATGTGAGCATGCATACTACAACGAAAGTTTAGATGATACCTGATTTCCATCGTTCCCATATACGATGTGTGGGGCTCCTTCCACCCATAATGCAATTGGAGCCCATGACTGAGAGGATGAACACCATGCAACTTTGAAAAGTGCCCAATATATTGAAAAGCTTAGGTAGCATTCTTAGGGGAGCAATTGTCCAAAAAGAACATGTGAGGGTTGTCTTAGCTTGATTTTTTAATGCTATAGGGACGTAGTAAGAACCTTTTTCAGTTTGCAACATGGTTTTATATGGTTTTTGCTCATTCTCACCACCAAGAGTGGGAGAGATGATAATTTGTTGCATACTGTATTCCCCAACCAAAGCATCTTTCAAAATTCTTGGGGTCTTTTTAAGTTCAACCATGTTTGGTTGAATGTGTTCTACATTCTCTTTAGCAATTAGAAATTCTCCCTCAACAATCTCATTATTCACTAGTAATTTGCTCTCATCAATTTCTAATTTGGAAGAATTAGGCTCTACGTCTATGGTCATGGCCACCTCCAGCTTATCTACACTATCTTCACTAAAGAGCATGTCATGGAGTTCAAAAAGTTGCATACCTTGTTTCTCTGCATTCAGCTTACTTGGGAATGGGATTGGTGGCATACAAGGATTTGGAGGTTCATGCAATTTTGTCGAAGTCGATGCTTCCAAATTCTCCTCCTCCTTTGATTGAATTAACTCCTCTATGTCTGATTGCATTTCCTCGCAATCTTCTTCTTTGTTAGTTCCTGCATCAAAGGAATCACAAAAATCGTTATATATCACCTGTTCATTCTTAAAATTTGTGATTACCTCTATTTGCTCCAATTGGCTAGGAAATTCCTCCTCTTGGTGTTCTTGGAGTTGATGTGCCAGGTGCCCAAGTTGCATTTCCACTCTCTTCAATGATTCCTCCAAAGAATCAAACCTCTCATTGCTTTCTTCCTGAATTTCTGTGCTAATTTGAAGGTAAGCATTCAAATCATCTTCTACTGCGGATTTCTCAAATTTATCATGGTTTTGTGAGCTAATTTGAATGAAGGCATTCAAACTATCTTTCAAAGTGGGTTCCTTAAGTTTACTTTGATTTTGCGCGCTAATTTGAATGAAGGCATTCAAACTATCTTCTAAGGTGGGTTGCTTAAGGTAATTTTGATTTGAATATTGCACTTGAGAGTAAGAGTTTCTGTGGTAAGGTTGAAAAAAATTTGGAGGTGGAATGTGCTGCTGGTTTTTCCAAGAAAAATTTGGATGGCTTCCCCATCTTGAATTATAAGGTCTAGGATATGGGTCATTTCCACCCATTTGCTGGAAACTTTCATAGGTATATTCTTCCTCTTGCCTCTCTTGGTATTTTTCATAACCAAATGAACACATGTTTACACTATGTCCTGCAATGCTACATGCTGAACATACTTCACGAGTAAGCATAGGTGTTTGTCCTCTTGCATTTAGCATCTTAAGTTGGTTCGTTAATTCTGCTAATTGCCATGCCATGTCAGAATTAGAGTTATCATCATAAACCCCTGCGTACCTTGAAAATTGCATATTTACACAAGGCACTTAGCAACTTAAATAAAACAAACAAATAATTAAATTGAAAGAAAGACAAAACTAACAAAAAATTCACAGAAAATAAACAAACAATGAAAAGAAAAACCAAACTATTACTACTGCGACAGCCTTCCCCGGCAGCGGCGCCAAAAACTTGTTGCGCTCGAATTAAGTATACTACAAGCGGCACTTGCAAGTATACGAGGTAGCTGTAGCAAAGGTGATCGCCCTAAGGTCATTTCCCTAAGAAGGTGTGGTTCGTAATAGCTTGATTAAAGAAATTAAATTAAAAGCGAGAGTTTGTTGTTTGGAATGCTAAAGAAAAATTTAAACCTAAAATTAACGTATGTAGGGTTTGATGTGTGTGATGAGTGCACAAGATCAATTCAGTTCTTGGGAAAGTGCATAGGGTTATAAGTCCATTCAATCAAAGCTCAATTCTCAATTATCCATTAACATAGCCTTGTAATTAATTTGTTCCTTAAGGTTAATTAGTCAATTACCAATTCATTAGTTCTCACATTCATGAAATAGCAATCACCAATTATTTTACATTTGCAAATTAATGAAACCCTAGAACTTATATTTCTAATTCATTCATAGGGTGGTCGATTATATAGTTTCGATATCGGATTTCACCTCTCGGTCCATCATCCAATATTCAAAGATTATTAGGTAGCTAATCTATCAACCTAGCATTTAATACAATACAATCAACCAATCAACAAGGAACATCAATGTAAATATCAAATCAAAACATTCAATCAAATTTACTACAAACCCTAAGCATGGGTTTTTAGTTCAACATCATCAATTTAAAACATTCATTCAACTCAATATAAATCAAATACAAATTGTTCATTGCAATATCAATCTCTTAATAAAACAAAAACAATAAGAATGAATTAAAAGAGAGAATAGAAAAACCCCTTGTAGATGCCAAGAGTAGGATTACTAGTCTTCCTCCTAGCTCCACTTTGATGTTTGATGAAGAACTCAAGCCCTCTTCAATGGTTGATTCCTCTTTTGCAATATGGAATGGAGCTTTCTCAAGTCACCAAGCCTTAATTGATTGTGCCTTTGGAAGATGGAATGGAGCTTTCTCAAGTCACCAATCCTTTCAATGATGCTTCAACCCTCAAGAGCTTGTTAACCCAATTTAATCCCAAAGAACCTCAAAGATCTTCAATGGAAGATGGAGAAGATGAAGATGGAGGATGAAGATGAGGGACAAGGAGAGTGTCACTCTCTCCTCATCCCAAATTATGTTTGCCCCCTCTTCTCTTTTCTTTTCTTTCTTTCAAAACCCTAGCCGTTCTCTCCTCCTTTCTCTATCGTGCGAAAGAACTTAAATAAATATTAAGAGTGACACGGCCAAGCTTGATTTGGCTTGGCCGTGTCTCTCATTTTTCTTTGGGACACGGCCAAGCTTGCTGGCCATGTCCTTCACTGCCTTCTTCTTTGTTTCTTTCTTTTCTTTGTTCTTTTAGTGAGACACGGCCAGTGGCTTGGCCGTGTCTCATAACCGTGTTCGCTTATGGACTTTATTTCTTGAGAGACACGGCCAAGACATGTGGAGCTTGGCCGTGTCACTTGTTTTTCTTCAATTTCTTCACTTTTGATCAGAGACACGGCCAAGACATGTTTAGCTTGGCCGTGTCACTTAATTTTCTTCAATTTCTTCACTTTTGATGAGAGACACGGCCAAGACATGTCTAGCTTGGCCGTGTCACATAATTTTCTTCAATTTCTTCACTTTTGATGAGAGACACGGCCAAGACATATCTAGCTTGGCCGTGTCACATAATTTTCTTTGGTTTCTTCTTCTTTTGATGAGGGACACGGCCAAGACAATGAGTCATGGCTAAGCTTCAAGTGACATGGCCATGTCGATCAGACACACTCACAGACATGGCCATGTCTGTGAGTGTGTCAAGCACTGCCTCTATTTTAGGATGAAACACGGCCAAGACCTCTATTTTAGGATGAAACACGGCCAAGACATTGAGACATGGCCAAGCTTCAAGTGACATGGCCATGTCGATCAGACACACTCACAGACATAGCCATGTCTGTGAGTGTGTCAAGCACTGCCTCTATTTTATTTCTTTCTTGGTTTCTTTTCCTTGGGTGAGACATGGCCAGTAGCTTGGCCGTGTCTCTTGGGTGTGTCAGCTACTGTCTTGGAATTCTTTTGAGGGACATGGCCAAGCTTGCTTTGGCTTGGCCATGTCTTGCTTGATTCATGCTCTTTCTTCATTTTTCTTGATTGTTTTGATCATCCAAGGGAGTTTTTGAACTTAAACCTAAAACAAACAATTTAAACAAACTTAAAACAAAAATCAATCAAAACATTAACTAAAACACGCATAAAATCATACTAAAAACAAGTACAAAAATTATCTAAACAATGTTGCTTTTCAATTTTACTTTCTTTAATATTTAATTGGAACAATCTTTTTTTTTCAAATTTAAATTTGTTTGAATAAATTATTTTTGTCAAAAATTTTGTTGGTCTTTGTTCATTTTGGTGCTCAACCGATGAGGAATCTAGCTTGATGTTTATAAATTAATGTGTCTAGGCATCATGACTTGAATGACTTTACTAGATGAGGAAAATACTTTATAGCATCGAGTTGTGTATGCTTACTTAGAGAGGGCTCCTGCATAATTATCTTTGTCTAGGTCCTAGTCAGTCTTCGAACATGCTTTGACAAACTTTTGAGGTGAAATTGAACTCTACTTATTTAAGGAAGAGATGATCTAAGCATTGTTTGGTTAGCCAATGACTTGTATCCACCCTACTAAATATCAATCCCTAGTTGTCCCTTTGAGCCTTCATAAAATTTTAGCTTTCTTTTCATTTGACTTATAAGCCCAACAACCTACCCTGAGCTGTTGTGATACTTTTGATAAGTCTTATGATCACTAAGATGAAGAGGCAAGAAGATCAAAGAAAGCAATGATTAGTCAAGACCATAAGGGTAATTGAAGTTTTTAAGACTATAAGGGTAGTTAAAGTTCGCTTAATATCTCCAATATATCAAGACAACATTAGAGTAACAAATGATTTATCCCTGTTAAAGAAGATTTATGTTACTCCACTCACCCATTATTGGAAGCCCAAGTTGGTAAAAACAAGACAACTCTTTTAGAGCTAGAACCAAACAAAAAAAAAGAAAAAGAAAACAAACAAACAAACAAACAAAAAAAGAAGGAGAAGAAAAAAGGAAAGGAAAGGAAAAAAAGAAGAAAAAAGGAAAAAATAAAAATATAAAAAATAAAACCTAAAAAGGCGGTTCAGAAAGCCAACTGAGTTCTCTTTTACCTAAAGTAGCAAAAGGCTTCCATTTGGTTCATAAAGACATTTTTACTTGAATTGGTCTAACCCAACCAAAGATTCAATCAAAATTGGAGAAAAATGAGGAAGACCATCCAGTTCTTGAAAGTTTTGTACTTGATAGTCCTACAAGAAAGAAGGACAAAATGATAAAAGAAAGGGAAGAGTAAGGAAAGAGAAAGAAAATGGAAGAGTAAGAAAAATAAAGACGAAAGAATAGGGAAAAGAAGAAAAGAAATGAATTTGGGTCTTAAATTTTTTGCAAGGGAAAAGACTCTCCTAATCAAGATCCAGATTAATACCAAAAAGACAAAAAGAATTTAGAGTCTAGCAAGATTGCTCCCAACTGCCTAAAGTTCAAACAAGAAATTTGTAGTGTGAAGGTTTGTCCATTGTGTCACATTAGCCCCAACTTACAAATAGCTTTCATTTAACCAGTGTCCCTTATAGACCCCATTTCAAGCCTATCAAAGACCTGTTGATCTCTCTTGGTAGGTAGAGTCTATTAGTGGAGATAGTTTGAATAAGCATGCATATGAGATAGACAGTATTTAAACTCAATGAGACCTTAGGCCAAGTAATGTGTATATGCCTATCTGAAGTGCAACAGTTCTTGCTTAAATAGAAATGATTCTCGAGTTTAGTACGGTAACTAGGGTTGTCATGTTATAGATATGTTAATTTGGAAAATCAAGTCCTGAGGTACATTGACATTAATTTGGCAAAGCCAACATTTGACTTCAAAATCAAAATAAAAAAAAAAGGGTTTTGTCATACAAAGCCTTCAAGTTAAGGGAAGTATGTTGAACCTCCAAAGGACACATTGGGCAAAGGAAATGATTGCTGGCAAGGTTATGAAGGAGCTACCAACTGACATGCTAAATGGATGTATCTCTGCTATTTGGGGACTCCATTATTCATGTTCTCAATATCTCGAAGCATCCTATCATTCCAAAGCAAAACTTGAATGGGTATTTGAAAGGAGTCAATGAAAAAACTTCCAATGATCACTTTGGTCTATGAGTTGACGAAACCATTCAAACGTCCTGTGAAGCAAAGAATCAAAAGAAGATATTGAATCAGGGGGGCATAGAAGACCCATTACTTGAGAAAGGAAGAAATGCATGCTTGTTCAATGAGCTAAACAATATACAATCATCAACCAAAGCCGCATGGAAAAATCATGGGTTTGAGCCTATACAGGGGGCAAGGGGAAGATATGAAGACTAGATAAAAAAAGAAGAAGAAGAGAGATAAAAAAAAGAGAGAGAAAGAAGAAGAGAGAGAGTTACAGTAAAGATAGAAATTATATATTATGTATGCTTATTGTACAATGTTTATACAATTGATACAATATTTATACATCACTAAGAGGGTGGTGGTATGTCATTAAATAAAGCCCTGAAAAAGTCATCGCCTGTTGGAGGAGGGGGCAAATCACTAGTCCCGAGTCCGCCCTAAGCGGGAGCACCAAAATTCGGCAAATTACTCATCCTAGGATCACCCGAAATGGGAGTACCAAAATCCCTATTACCTTGAAGTTTCGATCTGTCACGGTCCTCATCAGAAGCATATGAAAGGATCTCATGGTCATCAGTCTGGGGGCCTCTTGATGAAGAAGCACCAGGATCCCTCATCCCCTGAAATTGGAAGTCTCGAAAATTTTATTTGGATTGATGATATAAATTTTCAAAATGAGAAGCCTGTTGACGACTTGCAGCCAACTCTTCTTGAAGTTTTCTATTTTGTTCTTCGAGCATCCACTGTGAGCCAAAAAGGAAAAAGGTAAGAGCATACATAATCATGCATACATATAGCATAAATTACCATGAAATAAGGAAACTGTCACGGCCCAAACTAGGAAGCCGGGACCGGCGTAAGGCTATACCTAAGTACAACCTTACAAGCCTAATTCAAATTTATTATTATAGTGCAAAGTTACTAAGTTTAATAAATTTATTCCATAATCAAGTCATTAATAGAAATGATACTATCCAAAATCAAGTTCAATATCTAAAACTCAAACCAGATGCAAAGAAACAGTCTACTCCTTATTACAAGAAAAAGGGTTCGAACACGGTCCGTCCATAAAATATCCAGAAATCTCTATGGAGTAAAGTAAATATGCAGACGAACCAAAATCCACAACCAACTAGAAGATCCACAAAGAGATCGACCGAACTCACTAAAGAATATAACTTTAACCTGCAAGTCAATCTATAAGGATGTGAGCGTTATATATAGACGCTCAGTAAGTTCATGAGAGGTAGAGAAACACTAATACAACTTAACAAAGTAATATATATCAAGTAAACATCCACAATAATCACATACATGATGGTGTATCGGGGTCTACAAAATATAACATCCACCTCCTTCAACCATATCCAAGAACAAGTAGGCACGTGGCCCCAAGAGCAAGTAGGCATAAGCCCCAAGAACAAGATCGATATCGATATACAAAATAATCTCCATAATCACAATCCATATCCTCCGTCCCCATTAGACACACCATCGCACATCACAAGAATATTCAATATCATATCAAAGCATTTATCAAATAGCATACAAGTTTCTCTGTCTCCTATTCACATGCGAGGCTAGGGCAAGAAAGGATAATATATCAAAATTAGAAAAAATAATATATACGAAGGGCTTATATATATATATATATTAGTTTAGTTAGCAAATAGCACATCACAAATAATACACATACACCCATGAACTTAATTGGTATCCAAAGAAAGCTTAGCCAAATCCTCACAACCTACTGACCTTGAGCTTCAGCTGGATTATTGCCTAAGGAAAGATAATTACATAGTCCAACAATCAATCCCACTATCTCATCTATCATGAGGGATGCAATGCATGTTATGAATGCAAAAAGACCAATACTTAACCAACAATTAACCAAGATAATCCAAAATTAAAAACCAACCCAACTCAACTCAAAATTATGGTTCAACCCAATGGTTAAACCGATCGCACCTCAAAAATACAAAATCAATTAATTAATTAAAATTTATTAGAACCAGAACCTCAACTCAATCTTTATAACTCATTTATCAAATAATATCACCTCAGTCCCTATGCAAAAATCATAATTCATACCAACACCCAAAACTGATAAAACTTCTTAAGTAGTCCCTATAATTCAAAAATTTCCAAAAAAATAATTCCATCATTCAAAAACTCTGAAAAAATTCCAGTAGCTTCTCCAATACCTAAATAAAGTGTGTGCAAAATTTCAAATTAATCCAAATTTATTTGATCTCCCAAAAATATTTTACAACATTCTGGTTCTGTTTGAACCACTAAAAATCAGTACAGCAAAAATCATCATAAACCCTTCACATTTCGTTACCACAAAATTATCCAAATAATTTTTTCATATTACAGACATCATGATGGATGACATATAAAAATTTCATAAATTTTTCAAGACATCTAAGACTTTCAAATTAATTTTCAAAACAGACATCATTAGAAAACCCTTAACCAAAGCAGTGTCAATTCTTAATTTATTTTGGAACCTAAACATTAGAACCAGACTCCAAATTATTTTTCACAGATTCACAACATCCTAATAAACAACATATCAAAAAATCAGATTAATATCGAACACCAATTATTTTTAAAAATTCAACAAAGGTACTGGATTTACAGTGACTATGCACAGACAACATTTTCAAATCAATAATTCAATTAAAAATATAAATCTTAACCTAAAATTCCCAAATAAAATCCTACAGCTAACATAACATCATATCCTAAAACATATCAAAAATTTAGACCTAGATCATTTACCAATAATTTTTAAAAATTCGACAAAGTTACTGAAATATCAGTAATCACAAGCAGTAATAAATTTTCACTTTATTAATGAATTAAAAATATAAATCAAACATGAAAATTAAAAAAATAAATTTCTAGATCAAGTTTAACATCCCTAGAACAGATCCAAATCAAATTTGGTTACAAATCATAAGTCTATTTTCATAAATCTTAAATTCAAACTCAATAACATCAATAACACCCTTAAACAATTTAATCTATTTAAATTCATTAAAAATTAAAATCAACCTCAAAATTTTATTTTTAAACATATTATATGTTATAATAACACTAAATAACAAAAATCATGCAATGAGTTTGGAAGAAATTGAAAAAAATTGAAGAAAACCTCTTAATTTCGAAACTGCCAGAAATTAGAAGCCAAAAATGACGGGCCGAGAATCCACGCTGCGACGCCGAACGACACGCGTGGCTCACCGAACGACAATACCTCCAGCCTGCAGCTCCACGCCGAACGACACTCGTGCCTCGCCAAACGACACCAGCAAAATCGCACGCCCACTGCTAAACGACAACTGCTCGATTTGAAGGAAAATTTTGATTTTTCTTCCTCTTTTCTCTCTCCGACGGCACAAGCAATTAGACACTTAATTGGGTGCCCTAACACCCCTATTTATACAATTTTTAGTTGGTAAATTACCAATATACCCCTAAATTAATTTATTTAATTTAAAAATACCCTAAAACTCTTTAAAAATTCAAAAAAACACCCAACTAACTTATAAAAATTCACAACTAACCCCAAATTCAATTATTTTCAGAATTATATTAATTAGTTAGTTAATTATTTATTTATTTATTTATTTATTTATTTTAATTAAAAATTAATAAATACCCAAAAATTCCCAAAACACAACCCCTAGGAAAATTATACTTAAAATAACCGTAATGATACCATGGTCACCAAAATGACATCAAAAACATTAGAACGAAACCCAAAAATTTTTCGACTGCCAAAATGACCAAAATACCCCCCGAAGCCAAAAACACGATATTATACTCAAAACAAACATCTCAACACCCACATTATGAAAATAAGCACCAAACGTTATAAAATGCACCCGAATATGAATTGAAGGTAAAATTACCATTTTGCCCCTAGACTCCAATTTCCCCAAAAATCAAGGGTTTTACAATCTAACCCCCCTTAAACAAATTTCGTCCTCGAAATTTTACTCAATAACATACTAATCATCAAAATACTTTTATATTTTAAGTTATACACAAATCCGGAAAGCATAGCTCACTTAGTATATGTTGTTATGGTTGATAAGGCCATAACCCCACAATACTAAGCGCTACAGACTGTTCCAGTTTTGCTCCAGATTATGTTTATTATAAAATCAAACAGAAGCATTTTCTTTTCAACTTCCACTTATCAACAATCATCACAAAAAATCAAAACTCAAGTGTTCAAGTCAAACCCAAATCAACCAAAACCATTACTAATATAACACTTATCCATATGATACTCATCATTCTACCAACAACCCAGACTTAGTCAAGAATGACATCCGATATCAACAAACCAAGATTATTCAAAAATGTCTTCCAATAACCAATTTAATAGCAAACTATCATAAATAATACCAAACAAAACACATATACATTTATGATGTACAAAAGATATAATAATGTAATAATGATTTAATGATATGCATGCATATGGTGCTATATCAAGACTATTAATAAACTACACTCATTTTATAACGTTTGGTGCTTATTTTCATAATGTGGGTGTTGAGATGTTTGTTTTGAGTATAATATTGTGTTTTTGGCTTCGGGGGGTATTTCGGTCATTTTGGCGGTCAAAAAATTTTCGGGTTTCGTTTTGCTGTTTTTGATGTCATTTTGGTGACCATGGTGTCATTACGGTTATTTTAAGTATAATTTTGCTAGGGGTTGTGTTTCGGGAATTTTTCGGGTATTTATTAATTTTTAATTAAAATAAATTAAATTAAATAAATAAATTAAATAATTAATTAACTAATTAATATAATTCTGAAAATAATTGAATTTGGGGTTAGTTGTGAATTTTTATAAGTTAGTTGGGTTTTTTTTTGAATTTTTAAAGAGTTTCAGGGTATTTTTAAATTAAATAAATTAATTTAGGGGTATATTGGTAATTTACTAACTAAAAATTGTATAAATAGGGGGTGTTAGGGCACCCAATTAAGTGTCTAATTGCTTGCGCCGTTGGAGAGAGAAAAGAGGAAGAAAAATCAAATTTTTCCTTCAAATCGAGCGGCTGTCGTTTAGCAGTGGGCGTGCGATTTAGCTGGTGTCGTTTGGAGAGGCACGGGTGTCGTTCGGCGCGGAGCTGCAGGCTGGAGGTATTGTCGTTCGGCGAGCCACACGTGTCGTTCAGCGTGGCAGCGTGGATTCTCGGCTCGTCGTTTTTGGCTTCTAATTTCTGGCAGTTTCGAAATTAAGAGGTTTTCTTCAATTTTTTTCAATTTCTTCCAAACTCATGGCATGATTTTTGTTATTTAGTGTTAGTATAACATATAATATGTTTAAAAATAAAATTTTGAGGTTGAATTTAATTTTTAATGAATTTAAATAGATTAAATTGTTTAAGGGTGTTATTGGTGTTATTGAGTTTGAATTTAAGATTTATGAAAATAGACTTATGATTTGTAACCAAATTTGATTTTGATCTATTCTAGGGATGTTAAACTTGATCTAGAAATTTATTTTTTGAATTTTCATATTTGATTTATATTTTTAATTCATTAATAAAGTGAAAATTTATTACTGCTTGTGATTACTGATATTTCAGTAACTTTATCGAATTTTTAAAAAATATTGGTAAACGATCTAGGTCTGAATTTTTGATATGTTTTAGGATATGATGTTAGGTTAGTTGTAGGATTTTATTTGGGAATTTTAGGTTAAGATTTATATTTTTAATTGAATTATTGATTTGAAAATGCTGTCTGTGCATAGTCACTGTAAATCCAGTACTTTTGTTGAATTTTTAAAAATAATTGGTGTTCAATATTAATCTGATGTTTTGATATGTTGTTTATTAGGATGTTTTGAATCTGTGAAAAATAATTTGGAGTCTGGTTCTAATGTTTAGGTTCCGAAATAAATTAAGAATTGACACTGCTGTTGGTTAAGGGTTTTCTGATGATGTCTATTTTCAAAATTAATTTGAAAGTCTTAGATGTCTTGAAAAATTATGAAATTTTTATATGTTGTCCATCCTTATGTCTATAATATGAAAAAATTATTTGGATAATTTTTTCGTAACGAAATGTGAAGGGTTTATGATGATTTTTGCTGTACTGATTTTTAGTGGTTCAAACAGAATATGAATGTTGTAAAATATTTTTGGGGGATCAAATAAATTTGGATTAATTTGAAATTTTTCACACACGTTATTTAGATGTTGGAGAAGCTACTGAAAGTTTTTCAGAGTTTTTGAATGATGGAATTATTTTCTGAAAATGTTTGAATTATAGGGACTACTTAAGAATTTTTATCGGTTTTGGGTGTTGGTATGAATTATGATTTTTGCATAGGGACTGAGGTGATATTATTTGATAAATGAGTTATAAAGATTGAGTTGAGGCTCTGGTTCTAATAAATTTTAATTAATTGATTGATTTTGTATTTTTGAGGTGCGATCGGTTTAACCATTTGGTTGAACCATAATTTTGAGTTGAGTTGGGTTGGTTTTTAATTTTGCATTATCTTAGTTAATTGTTGGTTAAGTATTGGTCTTTTTGCATTCATAGCATACATTGCATCCCTCATGATAGATGAGATAGTGGGATTGATTGTTAGACTATGTAATTATCTTTCCTTAGGCAATAATCCAGCTGAAGCTCAAGGTCAGTAGGTTGTGAGGATTTGGCTAAGCTTTCTTTGGATACCAAGTAAGTTCATGGGTGTATGTGTATTATTTGTGATGTGCTATTTGCTAACTAAACTAATATATATATATATAAGCCCTTCGTATATATTATTTTTTCTAATTTCGATATATTATCCTTTCTTGCCCTAGCCTCGTATGTGAATAGGAGACAAAGAAACTTGTATGCTATTTGCTAAATGCTTTGATATGATATTGAATATTCTTATGATGTGCGATGGTGTGTCTAATGGGGACGGAGGATATGGATTGTGATTATGGAGATTATTTTGTATATCGATATCGATCTTGTTCTTGGGGCTTATGCCTACTTGCTCTTGGGGCCACGTGCCTACTTGTTCTTGGATATGGTTGAAGGAGGTGGATGCTATATTTTGTAGACCTCGATACACCACCATGTATGTGATTATTGTGGATGTTTACTTGATATATATTACTTTGTTAAATTGTATTAGTGTTTCTCTGCCTCTCACGAACTTACTGAGCGTCTATATATAACGCTCACACCCTTATAGATTGACTTGCAGGTTAAAGTTATATTCCTTAGTGAGCTCGGTCGATCTCTTTGTGGATCTTCTAGTTGGTTGTGGATTTTGGTTCCTCTGCATATTTACTTTACTACATAGAGATTTCTGGATATTTTATGGGCAGACCGTGTTCGAACCCTTTTTCTTATAATAAGGAGTAGACTGTTTCTTTGCATCTGGTTTGAGTTTTAGATATTGAACTTGATTTTGGATAGTATCATTTCTATTAATGACTTGATTATGGAATAAATTTATTGAACTTAGTAACTTTGCACTATAATAATAAATTTGAATTAGGCTTGTAAGGTTGTACTTAGGTATAGCCTTACGCCGGTCCCGGCTTCCTAGTTTGGGTCGTGACAGAAACTCACCAGGTAATTCATATCAATGCCCTGCGGATGAGATGGCATATCTGGCGGGCTAGAATGAGCAAACGAAGGTGCAGTAAAAGAAGGTCCAGCCTCATGATCAAATGAGCCAACAGCCTGTAACAATCATTAAAGAATCAAAAAAGAAAGAAGAGTTGTAAGGGAAAAATGGTAAAAGTTTTACCTGAGAAGTACTAGCCCCGAGATGTGGAACAGACTCTCCTGCATCTCCGTGATGTTCCTCTTCATCTCTACCCTCATTTTCTTTGGGAATCTCCAGCACACCAATAGGAGATACATCAAAGTTCAAGAGCCTTCTTTGAATAAAGTGGGCATAAGATGTACTCGGCGGATAGAGAAATCCTTCAATACCATAACGGTACCGAGCCGGCCACCATGCATCCTCCAGTATTGACATAATATTTAAAGTATATTCAGGACAAGGCATCGGAATCCTCCGCCGCTCTGGACCGAGAAACCACTCATAAACTCTCTCTCCAAGAAACCAACCACTAGACATTGGGTCGGCGATGACTCGGCGAGAATGTTGGAAAGATAGCGCAGCCCTCATGAAAGGAGACCAGTTTGTCTGCTCTTCTGGGTTCCACCAGGCCAAATTCACCTGCAAAATAACATAAGATAAGTAAACTTTCACAAAAAATTTAAAGTATACTAATGTTATTTTACCTCGTCCCATGTTAAGCGGCTCAACACAAAGTGGTGAGTATGCACATGGTGAGAGTCGGGAATGTCCATGCTATCTGACAATCAAAAATTTAATCTCGGATACCCGATTCTCTCACGGGAAATACCGGGTACCCTCACGAGGTTGTGTTCATATGCCCATACCAACAATAATAGTAAAGATCAAATTCATGCAAGAAAAGAGTGGAATTAACATTGGTAGAAGAAGAATAACTCGACAACCGCCATCAAGCCGACAAAACACTTCTTATTTTGGCAAAGTTTATCAAGACCATGGTAAAGACAGGCGAGACCAGCTTCACCCCAGCCAGAAGATGGTACTATCCTAAAGTAAGAAAGGGCATTCAACACTAACAAGTGGATGGAGGATTCAGTGCTGCCTCCTCGAGCATATTGTTGGACCGTTTCTCTGTGAACCTGTCCTTAGTAGTTCATCACGAATTGGCTCGATTTTTATCTTAAAAGGCCCTTTATATGATAGTTCCATACCAATTAATTCCTGAATTTCTTCAAATGTTAAAATATTGTTGGTCAGAGGAACCGGAACACCATCAAATCGAAGGCTGGTTATTGCAGTAAAATCGACCGGACCAATTGTCATCTCTCCAATGGGCAAGTGAAAACTGTGGGTTGTGTCCAACCATCATTCTGCAAGTGCCTGGACTACGCTCTGGTCTATTTGATATTCCTCCGATGGCAATTGTAAGATGAAGCTTTCAAAGCCACATTCTCGGATAATCCGCCTTACCTGAGAAGGCACTACATCGTACCATTGTCGGGCTTTGTAAATACACCCTCCAGCCCAAACAACGCAACAATCGTGCTAACATAAAGCCAGGTAAGTTAATACAAGTTAAGTACATATTATCTTATCTGCTTAAATTAATATATTTTTTCCTAAATTTTCTATAAAAAAAAGAGAAAAAAAGAGCATAATATAAAAACATAAATAAATAAAATAAATAAATAACAGATAAAAAAATTTAAAATAAATAAATAAATGAACAAATAAATACATACAAATAAATAAAAAATAATAAAAAAACAAAAAAAAAAACAGAAAAGACGAAAAATCAAGAAAAAAGGAAAGAAAAATAATTACCGCGCTCTTTTAGTTGGAACTACGATGAAGCGACATTCCGGCTAGTATATCTATATTTCCATCTTTATGATGCTGAATAAACTCCAATAACTCGACATTAGAATGAGTTCTTAACTTTGAAGCATGCATTTTTTTTGAAAACTATGTGCTAAATTTGAAAGAATTTGAGAGAATTATAGAAATTGGAAAATCTTACTGTGAATCGAATGAAAGAACTCGTGGGTTTATATAGAGAAACGACAAAGAAAAAAACAAAATTCAAGATTAAGTTTTACTGTTCATGAATAGTAAATTATACTATTCATGAATAGTAAATTACTATTGATGAATAGTAAATTACTATTGATGAATAGTAAATTACTATTATCAATAGTAAGTACTATTTACTACTATTAATAAATAGTAATTTACTATTTATAAATAGTAAATAGTGCATGAACAGTGACTATACAGTAAATACACAGTAAATTCAATTATTCAATTTAATCATTCAAATGCTTGTGTGTGTATAAATATTTGTACACGCAGGGTGCAAGGAGAAGACATGCATAAAAATTAGCCGAACTTTTTGACATAAAAAATTATTAGCTCGGGTCCAGAACCCAAATTTTCCTTAGGTCTAGAACCTAGAATCTTTCCTAAGTCCAGAACTTAGCTCGGGTCCAAAACCCAAATTTTCCTTAGGTCCAAAACCTAGAATCTTTCCTATGTCCAGAACTTAGCTCGGGTCCAAACCCAAATTTTTCTTAGGTCCAGATCCTAGAATCTCTTTTAAGTCCAAAACTTAGCTCGGGTCCAGAACCCAAATTTTTCTTAGGTCCAAAACCTAGAATTTCTTTTAATTTCAGAACTTAGCTCGGGTCCAGAACCCAAATTGTCCTTAGGTCCAGAACCTAGAATTTCTTTTAAGTCCAGAACATAGCTTGAGTCCAAAACCCAAATTTTTCTTAGGTCCAGAACCTAGAATATTTCCTAAGTCCAAAACTTAGCTCGCGTCCAGAACCCAAATTTTCCTTAAGTCTAGAACCTAGAATCTCTTTTAAGTCCAGAACTTAGCTCGGGTCCAGAACCCAAATTTTTCTTAGGTCCAGAATCTATAATTTCTTTTAAGTCCAGAACTTAGCTCGGGTCCAGAACCCAAATTTTCCTTAGGTCCAGAACCTAGAATTTCTTCTAAGTCCAGAACTTAGCTCGGGTCCAGAACCCAAATTTTCCTCAGGTCCAGAACCTAGAATCTCTTCTAAATCCAAAACTTAGCTCGGGTCCAGAACCCAAATTATACATAGGTCCAGAACCTAAAATTACACTTAGGTCCAGAACCTAAAATTATCCTTGAGTCCAGAACTCGAACCGGGTCCAGAATCCAAAACCTCAACCATATCAAAAATTAAGTCTTATTGCTTTTCACTCTCTTTCACTAAAGTCTAAGATCATTCAAGCAGGGAGCAAACTGTAGACCCTTAATTTTTTACCCAGTCCGGTCCGATATATTTTAATTAGTCCAAAATAATTTTTGTGTTATCCAATATATATTTTAATTAGTCCAAAATAATTTTTGTTATCTTAATTAAATAATATTTGCTTTAGTATCTAATTTTTATTAATAATAAATAAATAATAATAATAATCAAAAAAATAAAAATAAAAATCGACGACGAAAAAATCTGCGACGAAAAAATCATCGCCGAAAATCAGCGTGGGACTAATGGCAGTGGGCCATTTCGCCCGCAGGAGTTTCCTGCGGGCGAAATCCATTGCCGCAGCCAGCTGCGACAGCATTTTCGCTAGCGCAATTTTTCCGCAGCAGTTGTTTTTGCCAACACAATTTTTCTACAGTAGTTTTTTTTTTTTTGCCAGCAAAATTTTTCCGACTCAAATTTATTCAAAACCTAAAACAATTAGGTTTCGGTTTCTTTTTCTTAATGAATGTTATATTCCATGAATAACTAGAATTAATCAAAAAAATCTTCTATAAATAAGACCAAAAGCAACACAAAAAGGGATCAAAAATTTGGAGGAGAAATTGGGAGGAGAAATTGATACCGAAATTGAGGAGGAAAACCTTGAATCAATCGGACTTTTTTGAGAGAGCAAACAAGCAATTCAATCCATCAAAGGTAGCAATGCTTGTCTTTGTTCTTGTTCATCCAAGAAATGATTTTTGGGGGAACCAACAAACGAAGGTATGAATTTCTTTATTTGTTTCGTGAATTCATAGTAGCTTCATCACTATAGATCAAAAATAATTGTTTCTGTTTCTTCAAAATCAAAAAACCTAAGAACTTTAATTTACCTTTTCTAAATCTTAAAAACCTTAATCCATTTATTTATTTTCCAAAAATCTTAAAATTGTTATTTTTACTTCTTCAAAATCTTAAAACCCTAATTGAACCTGTTTCTTTTCAAAATCCTAAATTTGAGTCTGTCTCTTTCCACAAACCCTAAAAACATCTTTTCTGTTTATATAAACCTTAAATCATTTTGTTTATTTTTATAAAACTTCATAATATTATCAATTGATTTCCAAATTCTAAAACCTAATTCATTCTCCGAAACCCTAATTCAAAAATTCTAAAACCCTAATTCAACTCCAAAATCCAAAACAATAAACCCTAAACTAGCTAAACTAAACCCTACTTTTTCTAAACCCTAATTTTTAAAACCTTAAAACCATATAAATTTAAATGTCATAATTCAACACAGTAAATCCAACATAATGATCCAATAACCATAAATCATAAATCCTAATGTTTTAAAGTGTCCAAACCCTAATTTCATGATTTCACTTCTCAAACACTAATTTGGTAAATCAAAAAACTTTATCAACCTCTTAAATTCTAAAACTTTTCTCCATTTCAATTCTTATGAAGTTCACAGTAGCTAAGAATTACAAACCCTAGATAATACTAAAATTCCAAAACCCTAAACACATTAAATAAAGAATCTTAAATAGAAACAGTAGCCCTAATTTGAATCTTTATTTACTTTATTTAATTCTATATTTGATTATGCTTTGATTATGTGGTCTATTATATGCTTTAATTTATTTTCAATGCTTTGTTGCTTTATTTAAGTTTAATGCTTGATTTATTTAGTTTATCATTGATGGATATTTATTTTATATTTTGATTAATACCTTTGATGAATGATTTATTTATGATGAATGGTTATGTACTTTTATCAATTTGTTTAGATTTTCAAATGTTGTAAGAGGTATGTTTCCACTTGGTGGGTACCTCATTAGTTAAATATCATGTAATTTAAATTGTTTTTCTATTTTAGAACCAATGTAAAGGACATGTTTCTACCTTTTGGTGGGTGTCCTATTTAGGCATGGATTATGTAAGGGCATGTTTCCATCTTCAGATGGGTATCCATTTATTTGTTTTGCTTGGACATTGTTTTGATTTTTAATATATCGATGCTTTATTTTAATTGTTGTGTGTAATATGGATAATATTGTTATATTTAAGAATTTTATAATATTAAGACCTGTAAAGGAGGCCGGTTCCAATGAACCGGGCATTGTGGGGGTGCTGGGCCATTTCTCACCTTCCCCACAAGTACCCAACTTTTCGAACCCATTAGGGGGTTGGGGATTCCTTAAGAATCGAGTCATCCACCCTTTTTTTTTCGGCCCTTCTGGATGGCGATTCCATTTTCTCTAGACTTAGGTCCGTGTTCTCTAAGGCCCCCAACCTAAATAGTGTCGAAGTCGCAAGAACCATTCCACTGGGAGTGGGGGCGAAAATCCCTGCTCACGGAGGGGACTTCAGATTGCTAAAGTGGATGAGAAAGAGATTCAACTAAACTTGGTTGAACCTATAAAGACCGTAAAACTTTTGACATATGTTTTGGTTGGGGAGAATAATATGCAACCAATGATCATCTCTTCCACTCTCGGTGGTAAGGAGGAGCAAAAAATGGATATAACAATGTTGCAGAATAAAAAAGGTTTTACCAAGTTCCTATAGTATTGTAGGATCACCCTAAGATAATCTTCATAGTTCGCTTTCGACATGTGCTCTTCAAAGAATGCTACTTAGGCTTTGTAATACATTGGGTGCCTTTCGGAGTTGCATGCTATTTATCTTTTCAAACATGGGCAACAATTGCATTAAGGATGGAAGGAGCACTTCATATCGTATATGGGAATAATGAAAATTAGGTTTCATCTGAACTCTCTCTTTTAATTTATGCATGCTCACATTGGGGACAATGTGAATCTTTAAGTGTAGGGTGCAGTTTGTGTTTTTAATTTTAACCTATCTTTGTTTAATAGTAAATGTTTTTCTTTGAATAAATAAATTTTAAAAAGTTCAATTGTTATAAGATTATTGATAGATGACCTTTAATTTTTTGAAACATGAATTTGATAATTGATTAGAATTGGTACTTATTGTCAATTTTGATGGTTATTCTTTGCATCAACTTTAAACTAGTGAGGAATTGAGCCATCAACTTATTATTCTTTATTGTGTGTAAACATCTTTGATTGATGAATTGCTAGAACTTTCTTTGACATGCATTTTTGAGACTACATAAAAATTTCAATTAGGCATCAATATGATTAAGTCAATTAGGTGAACCCATTTTGGCTTAAAAAGACCAACCTTATATCCAACCTTAGTTAGCCAATTTTGAGCTTATTTCATTTTTCTTTTTCTTTCTTTTTTTCACAACACCATTAGCTTGAACCTTGTTGTTTTAACTATTACCCTTGCATTAGGTTAAGATCATTTTAAGAGCGTTTATGATTGAGTGTTGTGTTAAATAAAGTGTGGGGTTAAATTTAGTGGATTCAAAATTATAAATTATTATCTTCTTTAGTTGTAAATCCTATTTAAAAAATCAAAAATAAAAAAAATAAGTTTTTCTTTTTCGTAGGGTTGGAATAAGTTTGGGAATAATCATTCTAAGATTTAATAAGTGAGTTCCCTTGAAAAGCTCTTTAACGTCAAGTGGTAGGTGAGTGGAAGGTGTTTTGGGATTGTTGGGTTATACATATGATCGGTTACTTCATTCTTGAAGTGCTCTTGAACTTAATGAATAAGCTCACATTTCCTAAATGTCATGCCTTTACCTTAGCCCCATTACAATCCAAAGAAAGACCTTGTGATTGATCCTTGATTGTAATTAGGTGGTGGAGATTTGATTGATAAGCAAGCCTATAGATATAATCTTTCATTGAATGTTAAGAGCTTAAACACTACCTGATTAAACACTTAAGAGGTTTTGTGAGGGAGTGACAATTTTTGGAATGCATGGATTGACCATTAAATTGCTTGAGTACTGATTGTTCTTGATTTGATAATGATTATGGATTTAATAAAATGGGAGTTTGGATACATCCTTATAACTCTTGAACATGATTAAATTTATCTTATTTAGTTTGTTTTGATTTTGACTTTGCTTGGGGACAAGCAAAGAATTAAGTGTGGGGTAGTTATTTGAATCATCTATGTGTTTATGTTTAGTGTGATTTTATTGGCTTTTGATTGATTTTTCTTTTAATTTGTGTTTAAAGTTTGTTTAAAGTATTTGATCCAGGATGAATAACAAAACGATGGAGCTTTAATTCAATTTGATGGATTATTAAGGTGGAACAACATGAGACACGGCGAAGACACTTCATGGCTTGGTCATGTCCCTCATCCAAGGAAAGAGGCAGAAAATTTTGGCAAAGACGAACACACTTAAGAGACATGGCCAAGCCACTGGCCGTGTCTCACCAAATGAAGCCAAAGAATAAAACAGGAACAAGCCAAGGCAGAATTGGACATGGCCAAGGCCTTGGCCGTGTCCCACCAAAAGAATAAAGAAAAGACAAGTGAAGCAAAGGCAGAGGTGAACACACCCAAGAGACATGATCAAGCCATTGGTAATGTCACATGACACGACCAAGGCCTTGGCCGTGTCACATATAAAGAGAAAAGCAAAGCTAGAAGAACAGTGAAGAACACACTTAAGAGACATGACTAAGCCACTGGCCATGTCACATGACACGGTTAAGGCCTTGGCCGTGTCCCACTTGGTAATTGAAGACGGTATTGAGGCAGCCATGGACACGATCACATGACTTGGTTGTGTCCATAAGAAAGTTGTATAACACGGCCAAGTCACTCATGACTTGGCCGTGTCTTGTGAGAATTCTTTCAATTATTTACATGAAATGGGGGATAAAGTGGGATACAACAAGTGCCAGCTTCTAAAAAGAAACAATAAAAGATCAAAAAGTTTGCCTAATTTATGGAAAAAATTATAAAATAAAGAAAAAGGTGGGAGACAAAGTGCGGTGTGTGAGTTGGCAAGAGATGGATGTTTCTTTAAAAAATTAAAAGAAGATGAGAGGGTGGAGTACATATACACGTTGGAGCATCTTTGAAGTGGAGTTCTCTCTTGGTTCATCATCTTGTTCTTGGTCTTGAGAGAGACCAAGAACATCACCTTCATCTTCATCTTCCATTTCTTCCATAAACAAGATCTTTGACATTTTTGGGATAAAATTAGGTGAGCAAGCTCTTGTGAAGGTTAAGGTTTGAAGAAAGCTTGATTGAGGAGTTGGAGGCTTGAGAGAGTGCCCATTCCATCTTTCAAGAGGAGAGCCACTGATTGAAGAAGGCTTGTTAGTTCTTCGTCTTATTCAAGGTGGAGCTAGGAGGAAGACTAGAAGTTCAACTCTTTATATTCTCTCTTTTAATTCATTTCTAGATTGTTATTGTTTGTTAAGAACATTAATATTTCAATGGACAATTGTGATTTGATTTATATTGAAATGAATATTTATTTTAAATTGATGATGTTGAGCTAAATTACTCATGCCTAGGGTTTGTAGTAGATTTGATTGAATGACTTGATTTGATATTTCCATTAATATACCTTGTTGTTGGTTGATTGTATTGGATTGAATGTTAGGTTGATAGATTAGCTACCTATTGATCTCTAGATATTGAATGAAGGATCGAGAGGTGAAATTTGATATTGGAATTATGCAATCAACTACCCTAAGAATGAATTAGAAATATAAGTTCTAAGATTTTATTAATTTTCAATTTCAAAATAATTGGTTGTTGTTAATTCATGAATGTGAAAACTAATGAATTGGTAATTAATAATTAAGCTCAAGGAACAAAATAAAATACAAGGTCATATTAATGGATAATTTAAGAATTAAGCTTTGATTAAATTGATCTACAACTCTAGGCACCATTTCTAGAATTTTATTAATCTTGCACAACCATTATGCATGTTACTTTTAGATTTAAATTGTTCTTTCACCATTCCAACTCATCACACTCTTCTTGCTTTTAAATTTCTTGCTAATCAAACTATTGCAAAACAATTCCTTCCTTGTGAGATGACCTTGGAGTGATCACCGTTGCTACAATTACCTCGTATACTTGTGAGTGTCGCTTGTAGTAGTAATTAGTCGAGCACAATAGAATCATACTTTCAAACTCCTTTGATGAGATGATCTCATTGCTATCTTTGATAATCATTTAATATCAATTAAAGCTACTCCCACAATTTACTCTTTATGTTTCAATTTATTTTATTCACTTGAATCAACTAGATCATGTTTTGGTTAGTTCATCAACTACCATTCATGGAATAAATTAAAAAGTAATTTATTATGCAATCATCTTAGATACATTATTAAATCTTTATTCCTACCTTAGATATTCCAGAAACATGCTTATTACCCTTTCTCATAATATTCATTTCCACATAACACCTCAATGAACACATCTCAATCATGCATTAAAATATGGAGTGTATACATAACCTCAACTTGCTTTAACTTAGTAATCCATTTATGTAGATTTATATTTTAATTACGCAATATAAGGAACAACATTTAAATTCTTGCATAGTCATAGTTACTCTTGACTTAACCAATGCTATACTTCATATTAATATATCCTCAACATATTTCCATAATAAATAATTTTGTCGTCATATACCATTTCTCTCTTTAAGTTTTAATTAAGAACTCTTTGTTCTAAATTATTAAAAACTCCATATTCCTTCTTCATACCTTTATCCATCCATATACATATATATTTTTTCATAATTTTCTTCATTCATTTATCACCTGAAATTAATTTATTTCTTACTTATACAAATCCGCTTAACTTTCTCACTTTCATATCAAGCTCAGCTTCAATTTTTCGTTTCATTTTTTTTACTTACCAATTCTTTATAAAAGAATATGAGCTTTTAACCATATGCAATTGACACACATATGAACTTATATTTAAACTTTTAGATTTTCCAAGCTGATTTACTATATTTAGAAATTAAGTATTCCAAACCCATAGAATCTGTCTCTTTATTAATTTCTCTAACAACACCTGGTTATCCTTTTTTTTAGGTATCAAACTTTAATAAAAATTAATGAACTTTTAACATATGTTCTAGGAATACATATGATATTGTGTGTAAAGTTTCAGATTTTTCTGGATCGATTTGCCATAGTTTTTAAATATGTTTATCAATTTCTATAGATTCTGAGTTGTTGGAACTGCTCCAACAATCTGTGTTCTTCTATTTTTCTTAATTAGGGATCCATCTTTAAAAATTATGAAATTTATACATCGAATTCTAACATATAGAAAAACTTTTCATTAAATTTTAAACTCATCCCACATTCTTAGATTTGTCCAAAAATTTGAACAACCTCACTTTGTAGCACACCTATAAAATTTTCAGTAATTATCATACTCACATAAATTACAATCGTGCTAAGCTAAAAGCTTAGTGGTATAAACTTTATAGAAATAAAACTGTAAAATAATGCCAATGTACAATGCTTATGTATATCATGACACCATATGTCATAACATTTCATTTTAAATATCTTTTTCAATCATTTTACATTTCACATAAAACAAACACAAGCATGGGCCTAAATAATCCAATATATTATTCAAATCCTAGAGTTACTGTTTTGGTCTATATTGACACCTAGTGCTAGGCCGAAGGCAAGTGACGCCCAACATCTAGCCCGAAGGTAATTCATAGTGATGCCCAGCATCTAGCCCAATGGCGAATGACGTCCAACGTCTAGCCCGAAGGCAATTCAAACAGTTGTTCAAAAGCTAGCCTCGAAGGAAAATAATGAGGATAACCTCATAGGCATGCCGCCAAACACAGAACTCTGGAAATTGAATAACATACTAGGCACACAATTATTTCACATTTTCCATAATCAATTTATTTCTCATTTTCCCATAATCAAACCTGGCACATTTCCTCAGTTCTCATTATCAATTGAGCACATTACCTCATTTTCTCATTTATCTCATTTATGTCAATGTTATCTCATTTCATATCATCATATATCAATATATAATCATAATGTATCACATTTTTCATTTACAGCACATTACACAATTATTTGGATATTATTCATATAATTCACATAAATCGCATTTTTACCCAAACACTTTGGGTCATTTCACATAATACATTTTACTCAACTTAGCCATTAACAATGGCTTTTCACAATGCACTTAATGCATACATATGAAATTAAATGTCATAACACATTGTTTATGAATATTCAATGTATCAAGTAGCTTAACACATTTTTCAACCAAAATGTGTTAAGCTCAATGTAATGAAAACTTATACAATTTATCCAAAGTTTGTACTTACCTCTAAAAGCTTCCAAAAGCAAGCCACAAAACTATTACCAACCTCTTCTTCCAACTTGGCCTTCAACACTTTGATTAGGTAATTCAATTCTCCTTAATGCCTATACCAAATGTGACCATAAATAATCATTTAGTATTACATTCTAAGGCATTTCCAATCTTAAATCATAACTAAACATCATTCAAACTAAAATTTCAAAGTTAAGGCTAACCTCACTTTAACTTTGGAATACCATATTAAGCCATTCAATTTTTTTGTTTTAAGTTTATTTATATTATTAAAAACATATTATAACATATTTAACACACTTACATTACATAAATACACACTTATGTCCAAAACCCTAAAATGGCATAACCTTCACCATTGAAGGATTTCCATTCCATGTCAATCCAATTATCATTCCAATCTTATATTCATCACTTATATCATTAAAAAACATGCTTTAACCAATAAAATCAAACAATTCAACAACTTTGAAAAATCACTTTTCCAAAACCCCAAATCAACACTTCCATTCTCAAACTCTATCCAAACTTATCCAAATCCAACATTTAACTTTAAAATACTTATTTATGCATCAAAAAATTTCATTTAGAATTAGTTTGCACAATTAAAATCCATGATTTCACAATCCCTAAAATTCCATAACCCTAAATTCTCCCTCTTCACCAATCTTACCCAAACTCAACCATTTCTTCAATTCAACCTTAAAATCATTGTTAACCACTTAAAATAACTTCATTCATGCCCAAATAGATAATTAAATCATACAAATTCAACAATCCAAAACACACTTATTCGCAATTTCCAAGAAATCCAAAGAAAGAAGTTGGAAACTTACTAAAGTTGGTGGAAATCACCAAAAATTCACTTGAAACTCTTAAAATCCTTCAGTTTGTGGAGTATAGAAGAAGCAAAAATCCCTCTTGAATAGCCATGGAATAATCGGCCAAGAAAGATGAAGAAGAAGAAGAAGAAGACCAAAATCAATTTTCTCTTTCCTTCCAGTTTCATTTTAAACCATATATATATTATTAATTTAATAATTAATTAATTAATTAATTATTTAATTTAAATCCAAAAAATACCTCTTTCATTAAAAATAACTTATTTTGAATAATTTAAATAATTTTAAATTTCTAAAGTTTATTTATAAAAATGTCATTGGACTTTGACTTTTGACTTCAAAAATTGACTTTTGCTGACTTTATATATGTTATGTATATTTTGCATATATATCACATATACATTCCACTTTTTCATTTAAAATACCTTCAATTTTCATTTAAAACTATTTATTTAATTTATCCAATTAAATTATAATTTAATTTATTTAATTTTTAAAAATTTCAGATGTTACATTCAGTAGAAGCCAAGGGTAGTCTGGCAGGTCAGTATAGCAACAGAAATAGAGACAGAGACCTGCAGTGTTAATGGCTAGTGCTCCGACCCCAATGGCTCAGAGGCCTACTCCATCTACTTGTGTTCATTATGGTAGATCACATAGGGGTGTCTGTTGGAGGCCTGGTGTACCAGCAGTGTGTTACAAATGTGGGCCGCTCGATCACTTTATCAGAGATTATACAAAGCCACTAGATGACAGTCAAATAGATACAATAGCTTCTTGAACCAGTGTCAGAGGGGTCATGGTGGCAGAGGTTTTGGAAGAGGAGGCAGATCATGGTCTAGTCAGAGAGGAGGTTCTACAACTGGGAGTAGAACAGATGAGACAGGGCCATCACAGCAGGTCTATATGATGTAGATGTGGCTGAATGCTTCAGCTGTCATTGCTGGTACTTTTACTTTATTTGATACTTCACTTCTTGCATTGATAGACCCTAGGTTGAATCATTCATATATCAGTTCATCCATCTTACCTATGAGTAATTTACATTCAGAGTCCCTAGGATTTGATGTTTTGGTCATAAATCCTTTAGGGCACAGTGTTGTGGTTAGCAAAGTGCACTGAGATGGTCCGGTTGTGGTGCAAGATGAGGAGTTTCTCAGTGACCTGATCGAGATGCCTTTCAGGGACTATGATTTTATCCTGGGCATGGATTGGTTATTCAAGCATGGGGTTGTGGTAGACTGTCAGTGAAAATATATTACCTTGAGAACACGTGATGGTAGAGATGTGATGGTATCTAGTGAGCAAAGACATCTTTCATCCATGTTTTTTTCAACTTTTTCAGCTAGGAGGATGATTCGGAAGGGATGTGAGGCTTATCTTGCTCATGTGGTAGATACCAGAGTAGTGAAGTCCCAGCTTGACAGTATACCTACAGTTGCTGAGTTTCCAGATTTTTTTCCTTAGGAGTTGCCAGGGGTACCTCCTGAAAGAGAGAGGTAGAGTTTGGTATTGAGCTAATGTCTAGTACCACTCCTATCTCTATTATCCTTTATTGGATGGCACCCACAGAGTTGAAGGAGTTGAAGGTACAGTTACAGGAGTTGCTGGATAAAGGATTCATCCACCCTAGTGTGTCTCCGTGGGGAGCACCTATTTTATTTGTGAAGAAGAAGGATGGAACCTTGAGATTGTGCATTGATTATAGATAGTTGAATATGATGAACATCAATAAAAAGTATCCTTTGCCTCAAATAGATGATCTCTTTGATCAGTTGAAGGGAGCAGTAGTATTCTCTAAGATTAATCTGAGATCAAGGTACCATCAATTGAGAGTCAGAGATGCGGATGTACCCAAGTCAGCTTTTCGCACGAGGTATGGGCATTATGAGTTTCAGTTGATGCCTTTTGGACCAACGAATGCACCAACAGTATTTATGAATCTGATGAATAGGATGTATAGACCATACTTATATCAATTTGTGGTGGTCTTCATTGATGATATTCTAGTGTATTCGGGTAATGAGGAGGATCATGACAGACATCTGCGGATTGTATTGCAGATTCTAAGAAAGAAGCAGTTGTATGCTAAGCTATCTAAGTGTAAGTTCTGGCTTGATCAGGTGACTTTTCTCGGTCAAGTGGTATTAACAGAGGGTATTAAAGTTGAGCCGAGTAAAATTGAGGCTATCTTGAATTAGAGTCCATCGAAGACTATGATATAAGTTAGAAGTTTTATAGGATTGGTAGGCTATTATCGTCAGTTTGTGAAGGGTTTTTCTATGATACCCACACCACTCACCAGATTACTTTGGAAGGGAGTTAAATTTGTGTCGACAGATAGGTGTTAGGCGAGTTTTGAGCAGCTGAGGAAGATGTTGACTTAGGCTCCTGTCCTTACCCTGCCTGTGGAAGGTAAACCATATGTGATATAGAGTGATGCTTCATATAGTGGTTTAGGTTGTGTTTTGATGTAGGAGGGTAGAGTCATTGCTTATGCCTCTCGACAGTTGAATCCACATGAGCTAAATTACCCAACTCATGATTTAGAGCTAGCATTCATAGTTTTTGTATTAAAGATTTGGCGGCATTACTTGTATGGAGAGAAGTGTTTCATTTATACTAATCATAAGAGTTTGAAGTATTTGGGTGTCCAAAGAGAGTTGAATCTTTAACAGAGACAGTGGTTAGAGTTGATTAAAGACTACAATTTTTTAATTGATTACCATCGTGGCAAGGCAAATGTTATAGTTGATGCCTTAAGTAAGAAATCTTTGGCAGGTTTGACTACTTATTCACTCTCGTTGCTTGTTGAGTTGAGAGCGTTACATGCCAGATTTGAGTCTTGTGTGATGGTGCTTTGATGGCTCAATTATAGTTGAGGCTAGTATTGTTGGATCAGATTAGGAAGGCCCAGTTGGTAGATGAGAAAATCAAAAGATTGTGATGGATTACCAAAAGTGGAAGAGTTGAGACTTTCTTGTGAGAGATGATGGCAGTCTATGGTATAGAGATAGGTTGTGTATTCCTGATGATGCAGAATTGAAGAGGATGATATTAAAGGAAGCACATTAGTCACTCTATGCTATGCACCCTGGTAGTACTAAGATGTATCAGGATTTGAAGCCACATTATTGGTGGTCAAGTATAAAGACGGACATAGCAGAATTTGTATCCAGATGTCTCACTTGCCAGAAAGTAAAGGTTGAGCACCAAGTTCCTTCAGGGTTGCTTCAGCCATTGTCTATACCAGAGTGGAAATGGAAACGAGTGATGATAGATTTTATGACTGGACTACCTTTGACCCAGAAGAATCATGATGCAATCTATGTGATAGTTGATCGGATGATGAAGATAGCTCATTTTCTTCCAGTTCAGATGGATTATTCTCTTGAGAGGTTGGATGAGCTGTATATCATTGAGATAGTGAGGTTGCATGGAGTCCCAGTTTCTTTGGTATCTAACCTAGATCCCGAGTTTACATTGAGGTTTTGGAGGAGTTCGCGAGATGCTTTGGGTTTTTTATTGCATTTTAGTACTGGTTTTCATCCTCAGCTAGATGGACAGTCAGAGAGGGTGATACAGATTCTAGAGTTATGTTGAGGAGTTGTATCATTGATTTCACTGGGAGCTTGGATAGATTCTTGTCACTGATTGAGTTTGCATATAATAACAGTCATCAATCCAGTATTGGGATGGCTCCTTATGAGGCCTTGTATGGCAGAAGATGCAGGACACCTTTGTGTTGGAATAAGGTTGGAGAAGGTAGATTGGTCGGTCCCAATTTGATTAAGGAAACAAAAGAAAAAGTGAAGGTGATTCAGGATTGTTTGAAAGCAGCTTTAGACTGATAGAAATCCTACATAGATTTGAAGAGGAAAGACATAGAGTTTAGCACGGGAGATAAAGTATTCCTAAAGGTGTCTCCTTGTAAGAAGATTTTGAGCTTCGGTCGAGTCCTCGTTTCATAGGATCATATGAGATACTGGAGAGAGTTGGTCCAGTAGCTTATAGACTGGCTCTGCCGCCTAAGTTGGATTAGATTTATAATGTCTTCCATGCATCGATGCTTCGGAGATATAGGTCAGACCCATCTCATATATTGTTAGTGGAGTCCATTGAGGTGAGTCCGGATCTGACTTATGAGGAAGAACCAATGGTGATCTTGGAACGAGAGGTGAAAGAGTTGAGGAACAAGAAGGTGCCACTTGTGAAAGTCCTTTGGAGGAATCATGCCATTGAAGAGGTGACATGGGAGAGTGAGCAGAAGATGCAGAGCTAGTATCCTCAATTGTTTTAGAGTGGATAGCAGGTAATTTTTGCAGACAAAATTCTCTTTAGGAGGAGAGAATTGTAACATCCAGAATTTTTGAAAATTAAATAAATTAAATTAAATTTAAATTAAATTTCATCTTCTTCTTCCTAGTGGGTGTGCCGAACCTCCATTGAAGAGGAGCTCAAGGATTTGCTTCTTCTTAGCTCCATGATTTGAATGATTTTCAAGGTTTCAAGAGAAGATTTGGTGATTTCCACTTGAATTAGCATTGAGAGGGAGTAATTTGGCCAACTCAAGTGTTGAAGGGTAACTTGAAAGAGAAGGTTGGAGTTTGATTTGTGGCTTGGATTTGTGAGTTTTTAGAGGTAAATACAAACTTTGGATAAATTGGTTATGTTTGCATTACATTGGGCTTAACACATTTTAGATTAAAAAAAGTGTTAAGCTACTTGATGCATTGATCATTCATGAACAATGTGCTATGACATGTGTAATGTTATGTATGCATTATATGCATTATGAAAAGCCATTGATAATGGCTAAATTGAGTAAATGTGAAATATGTGAGTTATGTGAAAATGACCCAAAGTGTTTGGGTAATAGGATTTGTTATGTTTACATTAAAAGTATTGTGAAAAGCCATTGTTATTGGTTAAAGTGCATAAAATGTGATTTATATGTGAATTATGTGAAATTACCCAAAATATTTGGGTAATGTGTTTTAATGTAAAATGTTATACATTATGATCATATGTTGAGAAATGATGAAATGAAATGATATGACATTGGAATAAGTGAGAAAAATGAGGAAATGAGGCAATGTGCCTAATTGATAATGAGAAATGAGGCAATGTGCCTAATTGATTATGAGAAAAAAGGATATGTGCCTAATTGATTATGAGAAAATGAAAAAGAAATTGATAATTGAAAATATAAATGAAAAAGATATTGATAATTGAAAATATGAAATAATTGTGTGCTTAGTATGTTATTCAATTTTCAGAGTTCTGTGTTTGACGGCATGCCTATGAGGTTATCCTCATTATTTGCAATGATGAGTTATGAAATTGTGGAAAAGGTAATTAAGAATGCTCCTAAGGGGGAGAGTAGAAATTATGTAATTTGATGAAATGATTATTTGATGAGATGATTAATTTCATATGAGATTTTAAGATTATATTTTGGTTTGGATTGGTTTATTACTGTACTAGATAATTTTGAGGACGAAATTATAAGTATATGTGGAGTATGTTATTCAATTTTTAGAGTTATGTGATTGACGGCATGCCTATGAGGTTATCCTTATTATTTGCAATGATGAGTTGTGAAATTGTGAAAAAGGTAATTGAGAATGCCCCTAAGGGGGAGAGTAGAAATTATGTAATTTGATGAAATGATTATTTGATGAGATGATTAATTTCATATGAGATTTTAAAATTATATTTTGGTTTGAATTGGTTTATTACTATACTAGATAATTTCGAGGACTAAATTATTTAAAGGGGAGATAATTGTAACATCTGAAGATTTTAGATATTCCTAAAAGTTAATTTGAAGGTTAATTAAAGTATTAAGAAAGGTATACCTAATATATACATAATAAATACTCCACATATACTTATTAAATATATTAAATTCATAATATATACATGATATACCCCTTGTGTATATATGATGTATACATGAAATGCACATTACATATACATTTTATATATAGGTAAAAATATGCATAACATTTAAGTAAAATAAATAAGACATATACATATATATATAATATTCCACACATATATATCAAGTATAAGTTGGTGGTGGAAAAGGTGATAATAACAATAAAAATAAGAGAAGAGAAAGTCAAAGAAGAAAATAACATGATTTGTGGAAATGAAAGGTGGAGGATGATGGAAAAATTTTAAATTTATTAAATAATCCAAAATTAAAATGATTTGAATGGATGATAGAAAATTGAAGTTTTAAAATAAATCATAATTAAAAAAATATTTTGGATAGTGGAAAATGATGGAAAGTTAAATATTTATTAATTAATTAATTAAAATAATAATTAATAAAGTAAATTAAAAAAGAAATTAATATTGAGTGGAAGGTGAAAATTTAATTTTATAAATAAATACATAAATAATTATATACTATATATATATCTGGTCATAAGTGAAGAAGTGAAGAAAAGTCAAAATTAAAAAAAAAAACCATCTTCTTCCTCTCTTTTCTCTCAAGCACGTTTTTCTCCATGGTTATAGGATGTGTTTTTCTTCATCCAAGCACTAACTTTGGCAAGGATTTTCAAGAATTAATAGTAAAGTTGGTGATTTCTCAACAAGTAAGTAAGTTTCTTACCTGAATTTTCAAGTTTCTTTAAAAGTAATGAATATGTGTTGATTGAGTGTTTAGAATAGCATGATTAAATTGTTTGATTTGGTATGAAAGAAGTTATTTTGAGCTATTAACAATGATTTTTAAGTTGGATTGAAGAAATGATTAAGTTTGAGATGAGTTGGTTGAAGAGAGAGAATTTACGGTTATGGAACTTTTGAATTTTTGAATTCATATGATTTAATTGTGCAATTTGGTTCTAAAAGTGTTTTTTTGATGCATAAGCAAGTATTTTAAAGTCAAATGATGGATTTGGTCAAGTTTGGTTAGAGTTTGGAAATGGTAGTGTTGGATTTAGGGTTTTGGAAAGTGAATTTTCAAAGATTGGTTAATTATTTGGTTTTAATGCTTAAATCATGTTCTTTAATTATATAAGTGATGAAAATAAGATTGGATTGATAATTGGATTGAGTTGAAATGAAAAATCTTCAATGGTGAAGGTTATGCCATTTTAGGGTTTTAAACAAAAGCATGTGTTTAATTAATGTAATTTAAATATGTTAAAATACATTTATGATGATGCAAAAAAACTTAGAACACTAATTTGAATGGTTTAATATTGTTTTTCTAAGTTAAAGTAAGAAAAGGCTACATTTTGGAATTTTGATTAGAATGATGTTTAATTAAGGTTTGATATTTGTAATGCCTTAGAATATGATATTAAATGATTGTATTTGATCACATTTGGTATAGGCACTAAGGAGAGGTGATTTGCCCAACTTTAGTGTTGAAGGGCAACATGGAAGTGAAGGTTTGTGGGAGTTTTTGAGCTTGCTTTTGAGTGCTTTCTAAGTTAAGTACAAACTTTTGATAAACTAGATATATTGGCAATAAATTTGGGCTTAACACATTTTGGATGGAACATGTGCTAAGCTACATATACATTGAACATTCATGAACATTGTGCTACGATATGTGATTTATTATGTATGCATTAAATGCATTGTAAAAAGCCATTGTTAATGGCTAAATTGCATAAAATGTGATTTATATGAATTATGCGAAGGTAACCCAAAATATTTGGGTAATGTAAATTTGATGTAAAATGTCATACATTATGATGAAATGTTGGAATATAATAAGATATGATGAATTGATATTTATATGAATGAGAAAAATGAGAAAATGAGGCAATGTGGCTAATTGATAATAAGAAAAGAGGCAATGTGCTTAGCTGATTATGGGAAAATGAGATAGAAATTGATAATGAAAAAAATTGAATAATTATGTGCCTAGTATATTCTTCAATTTCCAGAGTTCTATGTTTGGCGGCATGCCTATGAGGTTATCCTCATTATTTGCCTTCGGGGCTAGCTTTTATGCATTACTTTGATTTGCCTTTGGGGCTAGACGTTTGGCATCACTATGATATGATTTGCCTTCGGGGCTAGCTTTTGAGCATTACTATAATTTGCCTCCGAGGCTAGACACTTGTGTCAATTTGGACCAAAACAAGTCCTCTAGGATTTGAATAGTATATTAGATCCTTTGAGCCCATGCTTGTGTTTGTTCCTCTATGAATTGTAAAATGATTAAAGGATATGTTTTATGGTGAAATTAAGTACCACATTGTGAAATATCATGTTAAAGCATTTTTCATTGGCATTGTTTTACAGTTTTATTGTTATCAAAGTTTATACCGCTAAGCTTTTAGCTTAGTGCAATTGTAATTTATTGCACAGGTGACAGGAGAGATCTAGTAGAGCAGGAGAGTTCTACTAGGCCTGGTCGGGTCTAGGCTTGTGTTTATTGAGCTTGAAGTATTTTTGGATACATCAATATCAGAGTCATTTTGCCAGCATGTACATATTTGATATTGTAATACTTTTTGATATTGTGTATATTATGTTTATGTTTTTAAAGTATATATATTTTAAATTATAAAGACTCTTTGGACAAATTGTATAATGTGGGTTGTTAATATGTGTTTTAATATATATACATATATATGTATGTGTGTGTGTATAAATAAATGTTTTAAGAAAATATGGAGAATTTGAGTATTTTGGGTTGAAATATATGATTTGTTTTATTGGGAGTGAATTTTATGTAGGTTGGGTAATTGTTGAAAATTTGGAATCCAAATTACAAACAAAACTCTGGCAAATTTTTTTCTAAAGATTTTCTAATAAAATGCTTATTTTGAAACCTATAACTAAAAAGGAATAATTTATTACTATTTAATATACATTTTTAAGTATGTGGGATCTTAAGTTTTAAATGTGAAAATTTTTTATTTTACCGAGTTGTAAAATTTTTATACCATATACACATATTTTACATATACTAGGTTTATGTATTATATATATAGGGTATAAGGGTGTTACACCATCCCATTCTAATTGTTAATCCAAGCTTATTTTCATCACTTATATCATTAAATAAAATATTTAAAACATTAAAAATAATCAATCAACAATTCTTTAAAAATTCTCTTCCAAAACCTTAAATTCAATACTACCTCATCCAATATCTAATAAAACTTGTTTAAATTCATTATTTGACTTTAAAATCCTTATTTATGCACCAAAATAATACATTTGGAATCAATTTGCACAATTAAAACATATGATTTCATAAGTTCAAATTTTTCACAACCCTAAATTAGCTCTTTCAACCAAATTCACTCAAACTTAATCATTTCTTCAATCTAAATTAAAATTTATTAATAACTAATCAAAATAATTTCATACACACCTAATCATGCAATTAAATCATGCTAAGACAATATTTCAAACTTAATATATCCAAAACATCATGGAAATCTAAAGAAATAAGTTAGAAACTTACTATTTCAAGAGGAAATCACCAAAAACTCCACTTGAATCCTTGAAATCCTTTCAATTGATGAAGCTTGGAAGAAGGAAAAAAAACTCCCTTACACTTACATGGGGGTTCGGCCTCCTAAAGAAGAAGAAGAAGATGAAGAAGACTTTAGAATTTCTTTCTCTTTTCACTTTCAAAAATGGCCTTATATATATTATTTTATTATATTTTTAATTAATTAATTATTTGTTTATTTATTTAAAAAAAATTATAATTTCTCTCTTCCATTCAAAATTGATTTATTTAAATAATTTTAATTTCATAAAGTATAATTACTATTTTGCCATTTGACTTTTGACTTTTTGACCTTTCTATTTAAAAATGTTGACTTTTGCATATGTTATATATATTTAATATATATCACATATACTCTTAATTTTTTACGTATAATCCTTTAATTTTTCATTTAAATTTTTTATTTAAATTATTTAATTTAATTTTAATTAATTTAATTTATTTTTTAAAAATTTCGGATGTTACAAGGAATGTGAGAAGTGGCCCAGCACCTCCATAACGTCCGGTTCATTAGAACCGACCTCCTTTTCAGGTCTAAATATTATTAAAATCTTGATTATTATGACATTATCCATTTTACATGTATTTATAAAAAATAAAAGAATACTATATTATAAATCAACCAAATTAAATAAAATGGGTACCATTACAAAGATGGAAACATGCCTTTATAAATATTCAAATGTCCACAAAGAAAGTAAATAAAATAGGACACCACCGAAAGGTGAAAATGTGTCCCTTACAATTATTCCAAAGCCTTTAAATAAATTAAACAACATAAAATAAACAAATTAAACAAATAAGGCACCCACAAATGGAAACATACTTTTTACATCATTAAAACCCAAATAAACAAACATAGTTCAAATAAATAAAATGAGTAATTAAAATGTATCATCCATCATAAAGCATGTACAATAAATCAAATAATCCAATCTAGGTTTTAATATTAAATAAAGCATTAGATATACAAAATTAGAGTTTAATAAAAGAAAATTTAGATATACAAAATTAGAGTTTAATAAAAGGAAATTAAGGTTAACCACAAAGACTTGCAATCCACACATAAATATTTGACCATAATGGCGAGGGGTCACGTACGGCGGTCCCACTAGCCGACTAGCTAGTAGGGTTCAAGGGCAGTGCTCCTTGCAAGGGATCGAGGGTAGCGCCAATGGTAGATGGTTTACAAGATATGGTTTTGTTGGAAAATTAGGGTTTTTCCCAAACTAGAGTTTTATATTTATATAAATTAGGGATTTTCTCAAATTAGGGTTTTAGGGTTTTACAAATTAGGATTTGATTTCTATATGAGACTCATAATTCCATTATTGTTGAATATATGGCTACTAGGTGTTTGATTTTAATAAACTACTGCATAGGATTATATTGATTTAAAGTATTCAAATTGCAATTGTAAGTTAATCTAATGGCTATTGTGATATTAAAAAAAATAATGCTAATAGACTAAATAATTACTGTAAATTAGGGTTTAATAAATTCAAAACTTTATTTGTTGGTTCCATCAATATCAATATGTTGAATCAAATCTGTGCTACTACCTGACTAACCTTGATCTTGGATGAACAAAGCAAGCTTAGACAGTGGCTACTGCCTCCTTGGTTTCTATATTTTAATTATGTTTTGCTTTCTGTTGCTCTAAACTCTTAGTTGCTAATCCCTTTGTGTTATTTATTACTGCCTATTGGTTGTCGATGTTAACTCCCCCTTGTTGCTGCCTTTAGTGATATATTTATAAGCACAACCCTAACTAACCCTAAACCTAATCAGCTTAATCTGAGGTTTCCAAGAATTCTAGCTTGATTAGGAAATTAAATTGCCAGCCAAAATTATTTTAGAATTTGGGTCATGTCGATTTTCCATGTCCAAGTTGACATGGAGCCAGAGGCGGCTTAAACCAGTCTAAAAAATTTTGAAATCCATGGGCCGAATAGATTTAATTTAGGCCTTCATAAGTTGAACCAATTTATTTTAAGCCTTATAAAATTGACCCAATCTAATTAAAAGCTTTAAAATAAATTTCAGCCATTAAGAATGGACCAACCTTTGATTAGGCCTTTTTAATTGGGATCGAACTAGCTTAGGGTCAACATTAAGGGCCTACAGTAAGTATAAATCTTACTCAAGGTGATTAATAACATCACAACTTATGCCAAATTTTTTAAAGAACTGAACACCAAAAAGAAAAGGTATGAGCCAAATGAAAAGATAATGGTTTCGGAGGTAGCAACTGATATTTTACAACATAAGTTACCTCATAAGCTAAAAGACCCTGGAAGTTTTGTGATTAATATCTCTATGGGAAATGGGAAAGAAACAACTAACATGTGTGATTTGAGAGCTAGCATAAATTTGATGCTTTACTCAATTTACTTGTAATTATAGCTTGGTAAACTTAAACCAACCAAGATGGTCTTGCAATGGCAGATAGAACTCTTAGATTTTCTAAGGGAATGATAGAGGATGTTCTAGTTCAAGTTGGTGGTTTAATAGTTCCTGTGGACTTTCTCATCCTTGATATGGGGGAAGAGAACTTAGGGATGCTGAACTCATAATTTTGTTAGGAAGTACTTTCATGGCTACAACTAACACCATTATTGATGTTAAAAATGGAAAACTAACCATAACTATTTTAGGACAAACTATGGTATTTTCAATTTTTACTACTTCCTTATTTCCATTATTGTAGTTTATGAAAATTGTTCTTTTTATTGATTATAATGATCTTGTTGTTAAAGATGTTTTCTTGTAGAAAAGTAGTGAAGTCAAGCTTAAGATGGCATTAACCTTGGAAGAAGAGGTTAAAATTCTGACGTAGAAATTGAGGAGTGAAAATTGATGTTCGATGATGAAATTATTAACAGGGAACTTGATATTGTTAAGATAAAGGAGGAGGATCAACCTAAGATGACCTTCATATGTCTTTTTGGGATATTTTATTTTCAAAGGATGCTATTTAGGCTTTGCAATGCGCCAGGTACATTTCAGAGTTGCATGCTACCCATCTTTTCAAAAATGGTGGGCAAAATCATTAAGGATGAAAGTATCATGTTATATATACATGGGAACAATGGAAATTAGGTTTCATCTAAACCCATGCTCTTTAAATGTATGCATGTTGACATTAGAGACAATGTGAATCTTTAAGTATGGGGTGCAAGTTTTTACTTTTAATGTATATTTGTTTAAAGTTTTGATAATATAATGTTTTTCTTTGAATAAATGAATTTTGATAAGCTCAATAGTTATAAGATTGTTGATAGATTAGCTTTAAAATTTTTACAGCATGAATTTGAGAATTAAATAGAATTGATATTTATTGTCAACTTTGATGGTCATTCTAGGCGTTACCCTTAACTTGTGAGAATTTGAGTCATTTAAGTTGTATGCCAACTTATTATTTTTGTGTGTGAGCATTCATGATTGATATATTGCTAGAACTTGCTTAGATATACATTTTAAGATCACATAAAATTTCAATTGTGCAGCAACATGATTAAGGCATCTTGGTGTACCCATTTAGCTTAAAAGGTCGACCTTTTATATGTCTTTAGTACGCCAGCTTTGAGCCTATTTTATTTTTTCCCATTTCTTTTATTGCCTAATAACATTGGTCTTGAACTATTTAATTCCAATTCTTATCCTTTCATTACGATCAAAATAAGGGTATTTTAGCATCAAGTACTAAGTCATTAGAGGTTGTTTTGAGACTTTTAAGATATACTTATGATCAGTTACTTCACACTTAAAGTGCTCTTAAACTTAATGAATAAGCTCACATTCCCAAATGTCATGCCCTTACCTTAACCCATTATAACCAAATGAAAGACTTTATGTTGATGGTTAATTGGAATTAGGTGGTGGAGATTTGATTGATAAGCAAGCCTATGGAGATATTCTTTCATCGAATGTTAAGAGTGAAAAAACTACCTTGATCGAGAGACTTTATGAGGGAGTGACATTTTGGGATGCATTGGAAGGCCATTGAATTGCTTGAGTATTGATTTTATTTAGTTTGACAATGAGTGTGAACATTACGAAAAGGGAATTCTTGATCATATCTTACAATTCTTGAGTTTGATAAAATCCTTCTTGTTTGGTTTTATTTAATTTAACTTTGCTTGGTGACAAGCAAAGAATTAATTATGGGTAATAATTATGATCATATTTATGTGTTTTTGGGGTACTTTTGTTTGGTTTTTAGTTATTTTCTAAATAGCTTTTTCAAGTTTGTTGTTAGTTGTTGTATTTTAGGTTGAAGCAAGGAGAGCCTATGAGAAAAGAGCAATCAAATGTACAAGTCTATTGTTGGAAGCTTGGCCATGTCTACGGAGAAATTCAAGAGATATGGCTAGGATAGATGAAGCTTGGCCATGTCTAAGAAGAAATTTAAGAGACATGCCAGGATTGATGAAGCTTGGCCATATCCAAGGAGAAATTTAAGAGACATGACCATGACTGCTTAAACATGGTCGTGTTCCACATCAAAAGAATAAATTTGGACAGAACTTGATACACTCACCCATTTTGGCCATGTCGCATTAGACATGACTAGGACAAGACCCATCTAGTCCATGTCACAACTTCAAGCTTGGCTATGTCCCTCATAAGGAAAGAAGAAAATTTTGGTAGAATGTGACACACCCACATGTCTTGGCCATGTCATAGAAAACATGGCTAAGACAAGACACATCTTGGTCATATCACATGACATGGCCAAGACAAATGGGAGCTTGGCTATGTCTTTCATAAGAAGAGAAGTGGAACAAGATAGAAATGAAAATATGCAACCATCTTGGCCATGTCACAACACACGGCCATGTTCTTAGCCGTGTTCCACCTAAGAAAGCAAGAAGGCAGTTATAGACACATGCAAATATCTTAGCCGTGTCCAAGGAAAAGAATCAAATACATAGCTAAGCCATACCAAGCTTGGTCATGTCTCCCAAATGAAGAAGCAAAATGGAAGGCGATTATGTGAGCTGGAAAGTAAGACAAAGTGTTATGGCTCAGCAGAATAAATGAAATTGTGAGTTTTTTTTTAGATAAAAAGAAGATGGAATTGTTGGAGATGGTTGGAACAAGAGATGATGGCACAAGAAAAGAAGTATTATTTTTGTCAAAAAGAGAATTGACTTTCATTTTTAAAGGGCACGATTTTTGAGGAGAGTATTCATCACTGCCTTTAACTCCATTTTTTTAAGGATACAGAGGATGAGATAGGGAGGCACGGGCAAGAAGGTTTGGTTTTACAAAAGAGAAGGTTATTTTAAGGTGAAAAGGGAGATAACCATCATCATACTCACAACAAGGAGAGACACAGGCACCAAGTTACCATGGACAGCAAAAGAACTTCATTTTGATGAGTTTTGAGAGGTCTTCATTAATTCAAGTGAAGCTAGAGGAAAGACAAGACTAAACAACTCTAATCAACTTCTAAACGGGTTTTTCAATTCTCTTAATCAAATCATTTTTAGATTTTGTTGTTGTTAATATACATTAATATTCCAATGAATATCTATAATTTGAATTCTATTAAGATGAATTTTTATTTTGATTTGATAATGAGCTAAATTATTTCTGCATAGGATTTGCAGTAGATTTGATTAAATGATTTAATTTAATAAATTCCATTAATAAGCCTTGTTATGAGTTGATTGCATTGGATTGTATGTTAGGTTAATAGATTTAGCACCTATTAATCCCTAGATATTGAAAGAAGAACCAAGAGGTAAAATTTGATATTAGAACTATGTAATCAACAACCCTAAGAATGAATTAGAAATATAAGTTCTAGGGTATACTTAATTGTGAAAGATAAATATAGTTGGTTCTTATTGATTCATGAATGTGAGAACTAATGAATTAATAATAGATAATTGATCTTAAGGAAGAAATTGAGTCACAATGTTATATTAATGCATGATTGAGAATTAAACTTTGATTAAATCGATCTATAAATCATAAGTATCCTTCCAAGAATTTGAACCAATCCTAAGCAAACCTTTATTTGTTTTGCTTGCAAGTTTTACTTTTATTACTATTTCAACACCATTTCAAACATCACAAACTTACTTTAGAATTTATTTTGTTTTAATCAAATTATTAGAAACAACACCTTTCTTGTGAGATGATCTTGGGACGATCACCATTACTATAAGAACTTCATATACTTGCAAGTGTTGCTTTTTTAGTAGTGTTAAGTAGAAAGCAACAATGTACAAAATGTGTAAAATGTGATAAATGCTAAGAATAATTGGAAAATATGTAAATTGAATAATGTGATAAGAAATGAGAAAGAAGGTACTGTGTAAAATGTGATAATGAGATGAGAAAGTGAAAAGATAATGTGTTATAGTGTGTTTTGTAACCTATATGATTACTCATCCAGTACTGTTGTGATTGATTATGCATATATTGATAGACCTGATTAGTGCTAAGTCTTGATATTGAAATTGAAAATGGACCCAAGCAGAGCTGGGTCATTAAATTGATATGATAACTATACTTAATAATTGTATAGAGGTTGTTGGGCCTAATGTATGTGTGATATCTGGTAATCTAGGGTGCTATAGGACTAGCAGTGCTGACTGCATATATATGTATAGTTTTGATAATTATATATTTTGGTTTGTACAATATTATCATAGACTATGTGTATTGAACATGTTTAGGAACATTTTGTATGCATATGTGATTATATTGGGTATGGTTTGTATTAGGAAACTTTTAGATGTAATTAATGGAAGAGTGATTTTGGATTGAAATGTTTGGTGTTAATTGGAACAAGCATTGGATTTTGTGAAAATTATGTTTTGGGAGTGCTATATTCATATGCAGGTTGTGTGTTTGATGATTTGGGGAATATTGAAATTACAAATAAAACTCTGACATATTTTTTCTAGAAATTTTCTTTATAAATCTGTATTTTTAACAATTTAATACTTAAGTATAAATTCATTTGTTCAATAAATTATATTTAAATGATTAAAATATTTCTCTTAAAATTATGGCAAAATTTTATAATGATTGAAATTATGACATTCTTGTATTTTATAAGCATATTTTACATATAAAAAGTGCATGTACTATACATATATAGGGTAAAAGGTTGTTACATTAATGTTATGGTATTTTATTATTTTTATATTTGTTTGTTATCTTATTTTGAATTGTTATTCATTTGTTTACTTTGTTTACTCATTTATCTTTTTATTTTTAAAAAGAGTGGTTTTAAGGGACATATTTCTACTCTTTTGTGGGCGTCCCATTTTATTTATTTTATTTTATTTATTTTAATAATTTTGGGACATTTGTAAGGGCATGTTTTCACTTTACATGGATGCCCATTTTAATGGATAGTTGGATATTGTAAGGGCATGTTTTCATCTTGTGTGGGTGCTTATTTTATTATTTCGTTGTTTGATTTATGACATGATGATTATTTTCATTGTATTTACTTTAATGACTTATAATATGAATAATATTATAATAATATAAAAATTTTATAACATGACCTAAAAAGGAAGCTGGTTTTAATGAACTAGGTATTATGGGGCTGCTAGGTAATTTTCCACCTTTCCCATGCATACCCAACTTTCCAAACCTGGTAGAGATTAGGGATTCCTAAGGAATCGAGTCATTCATCATTCTATTTTCTTCTCGACACGTCTGGGTGGAAGCTCTTATTCTCCGAGTTTAGGCCCATATTTTCTAAGGCTCAGAGCCTAATTGTGTCAAAGTCGCAAGAACCATTCCACCAGGAATAGAGACAAAAATCTCCATTCACACTTAGGTTTAAACATTAAATCTAAAATTCAACTTAACCATAGGTTTAAACACTAAGCTTAAAATTGAACTTTGGCCTTGGGTTTCAACATTAAACCTAAAATTAAGCTTAGACTTGGGTTTAAACATTAAACCTAATATTAAAATTAGACTTAGGTTTAAATATCAACCCCAAAATTGAACTTTGAACTTAGGTTTAAACATTAAACCTAAAATTAAACTTTGACTTAGGTTTAAACATAAAACCTAAAATTCTTTAAATCTAAAATTGAACTTAAAATTAGGTTTAAACATTAAACCTAAAATTAAACTTTGACTTAGATTTAAACATTAAACCTAAAATTGAACTTTGACTTTGGTTTAAATATTAAACCTAAAATTGCATCTTAAACTTAGGTCTAAACATTAAGCCTAAAATTTGATTTATACTTAGGTTATCCGAGGTAAGATTAGGAAAACCACAATTTTGAGTTCAAACCAACCATTGCAAAACGGTTAGAATTGTAACACCCTTATACCACCCAAATATATAAAATACGTTTACAAAATATAAGAATGCCATTATCTTTATCATTAGATAATTCTTCTTAGTTTCAATAAAATAGTTTAACTTTTAAAATATAACTAAGTAAAATAATATAGACACATTAGTAGTTAATTGTTAAAAATATAAATTTAAAAGAAAATCTCTAGGAAAAATTCGCCAGCATTTTATTTGTAAATTGAATGTTTCCCAAGTCAAATAAACTCAACTTGTATAAAAGTTCACACTGCCAAAATATTCTCATTCATTTATCCAATTCTCCAATGTCATCCACACAACCTAAAATTTTAAAATCACATGATAATATATATAATGTATCTCAAATCTTACATGACATAAACAAACATTTAGTTTATAACATCAACATATATTAATATACCATATGCACATAATAAGTTATAAAAACAAAAAAGTACATGATATGTTGGCAACTCTGGTCTTGTGGCAATGTCAAACTTCTAGTATAAAATCCAAAATCTAAACCTTGTCAGGTATTGCAGAACTCTTTGAATCTACCATGTCACATGCGTAAAGGAATTCAGCGGCACATACTTTGATAATAAAAATAATTAAAAAAATAATGCAATATGAACTTCTTTTAAAACATAACATGAGTAATGTCTTTTTCCACATAAATTTCACAAATTTCGTCAAAATACCATAATCTCATACATTAGGCCCAAGTACCCTATATAATATTCAAGTTACAAATATATTATTTTGGTCTTATCGTGACACCTCTGTATCTAGCCCCGAAGGCAAATAATATCATGTCTAGCCTCAAAGGCAAATAATACCATAAGTGACACCCAACATCTAGTCCCGAATGCAAATCATTTAATAGGCATGCCATATCCAAATCACTAAACACAAAATACTGGAACATGATATTATATAAGGTAATCACACTTCATTTCACATTATAATTTAATCATAGTTAATTTTATCAATGTCCATTTTCAACACTTTTTCCATCAATTTTCTCAATTTTCACATTTTTTTTATCTTAGATATTATATTCTTTACCACTTTCATAATGTGGCTGAGTGTTACACTTCAAAGACACATATTTTACACTTTCTTAAATTACACACAATAATGATATTAGCCATTCTACAATGGCTTCACAACTCACATGTTATGCAATTCATATATTTTCACTCACAACAATGAATCTCACATATAAAACTCAAAGTCCAAGTAGTATAACTATTCATCAAATCACAATGTTTTATGCCAAATATAATGCAATTAAAACAAATACTATCAAAGTATGTACTAACTTACAATTTTGGCTACTTCCAAGCCAAATTCACTCCCTCTCCTTCACTTTTATCGAATCTGTGTTATTGTAGTGTTATCGCAAGTGCACAGGTCGCGCAAGTAATAAAGTAGTGAGTAAGATATCATTCCACTAGAGACAAGGTCAAATACTAATACAAATTTCAACTATTGTTTAGTGAATCAATAGTTTGTGATGATTAAAGTAAAGGATGAATTACTTAATAAATTAAATTAAAGAAAAATTAAATATTGTGCAACAAGAGTTGATGATGAAAATACTATCCAGATATTGAATCCCCTAGCCATAAAAATATTTATCAATATCAATTCAATTAAATCAAATAATAGTGTTGAATTGGTATTCCTCTAAATTAGATTAAAACCTCTCTCGAGTGAATTAATCCCTAATCACTAAGTAGAATGCTATGAATCTATTCTCAAGCATAATTAAATAGATCTTGCAGTAAGAACAAGGAACTTTGAACCAAAGGGTCTTGTAAGTCTATCTCTAGCACTCCAATCAACCCTCAATCCTAATAAAAATTTTATTCATATCAAGCTTTCTCAAGTCAATAATATGAAAATTACAACCAATCAATAAGCATGCTATTATCAATTGGAAATAAGAAATAAATAATCAAAAGGATAAAATAACTCAATTAAATGATTTAATTTAATAAGAACTATTAAATACATACAACAAGGCTAGGGTTCATCAATATTTAGATAAAAACAATTTAGCTCATATTCATAACCATAAAACTAAAACAAAAGAAATCAGTAAAAGAATTCAAACAGTCCATAATAAACAATTTGTGTTTCTTCACTTCAGTCCTTGAATCTTAATTTAAATCTCACATGAATTGGATCTTCACCTTAACTTTTAGCTGCCAAAAACTCTCTTTTCTCAGGAAGTCAGCTCTAACATCAAAACTGGATCCCTACTTCACACTGTAGCTCAGATTTTATAGCCTAGAAATTTTTGTCTAACATGTCCATTGACACGGGCATGTCTGCGGGCGTGTCAATGGTGCTATTTCAAACTTTAATGACATGGGCAGGGACATACCCATGTCCTTGGGCATGTCATTGCTACTTCAATGCTGAGTTAGGGACACGATCAGGGACATGCCCGTGTCAATGGGCATTTCACAACTTCTATAAGGCAGAATAAATGGCATATTCAGTGACACGCCTATGTCTTCGGGTGTGTAGAAGCTTCTATAACGTAGTTGAATGACACGACTATTGACACACCCATGTCACTGGGCATGTCAATTGAAGAATTTGCCCAAAATAACTCATTTCCTTGTCTTTCGCCCATGATTCTGGCCTAAATAACCTTAAGGTCCCAATGTGTCAAAGGTTCCTAGAACCAACCCTAATAAATACTTGAACAAACAAATTAAACTCAAGTTGACAATAAATATATTAAGAAATAGGGGCAAAAATATCATCAATTATACACTTATCAAATTCCCCCACACTTGAGTTTTTACTTGTCCTTAAGCAAACCAAATCACTATAATAGGTAGAAATGAAGGACCCCTCTATATCTAAAGAAAATAAAAGTTTTACAGCACTTGAATTAGAAAACCCAACATTCTCAGCCAAAAACTAAATCTCAAACATGATAGCTGAATTAAGAAGTTTCAAAAAAAAAATCTAAAAGATCTAAAATCTAAAAATTTAGAGTTAAAAAATTGAGCATAAAATTTCAAGAACTCAAAAGTCATGAATGAAGTAAGAAAGTGTAAATTTTCTCTTAAGTCCTTTGACCCCTTTGTAAAATGTATTGCGTGAAACATTGCTTTTCAAAAGGAGCCCAACTTGTTTGAACTGATACTAACTTTTTTACGCAAAGGTAAACATTTATGATTCCGACCTCCAGTTACTCAGTTAGAATCACCATTCAAATTGCTACTAGCACTATTCATGATTTCAACTCATTCATTTCAATTCAAGAGTTAAAATCAGTGGAACAAGGATAAATTTTCAAAGCTCCTTAAAAATGGTTTTAATTTTTATATTTATTTATTATTATTATTATTATTTTTAATTAAAGTGGTCAAGAACATAAGATAATAAAGATGTCATACTAAGTTCGACTCAAGTATCTAAGGAATTGGGACATGCAAAAAAATGTAACTAAAGTTTTAAACTTCATATTGTAACTCTCATCAATCAACTACCTAATTCAAACTATCACATTTAGTCTTTAGCAATCAATTAAGAAGACCGAGTCAATCTCAACAAGAAATTGTCATTCATTAAATCAACCATTAATTTAATAAAAAGAAGAACCATTTCACTTCATATTATTATAGCAATCTATTTTACTTAAACCCAAAAATAAAATCGAAGAAACTAAATGAGACAAATGCATCAATTGGCAAGAATGAAAATAAAAGATCAAACTATAAAATAGACCTCTCCCCTACACTTAAGATGCACATTGTCCCCAATGTGTGTAAAATAATAAAAAGAACAAAAGAGAGAGAGAACTACCCTGACATGTCCTAAATCAACATATATGAATATGGTGCCAAAAGCGTTGCGAAGTTGAATGAGCTACAGGACAAAAATGAGCAAATAGAATTATGAAGGTTTAAAGATATATATATATATATATAATAATAATAAAAAGAAAGAAAAAAAATACAAAATTAAACCAATAGTCATCCAGAAGAAAATAAAATAAGAAAAGAAAAGAAAAAAATGAGCTAGTCGGTCATGGGCTCGGCACTAGCACCGGTATCATCACCGCTAGCACTCGCATCATCACTAGCACCTTCATCTGAAACATCAACATGGGGTACTAGAGGCTGGTACAGTGGAGGAGGTGGCTGCGAAGCGCTAAATCCCTGAGATCTCTAAAACTCGAGCATGGACTTCTTGAGCCATTGCCTCCTCAATATCTCATGATCCAGTTGCACTTGGAAGGATGAGTAGTGTTGCTCCATGAAACACTGGATCTGATCCTGCTAAGTCAATAATTTATTCCGGTTCAACTCAATGTTCCCAATTATTTCTTCTATCCTGCATATCTGGTGCTCAAACTCAGTTGCTTTTTGGTCATCATCCCACTCAATATTCACAGAATGATGCCAGTCTCGGAAGGTAGGGGCTGGAGTAAAGGTTGGGCCAGCTGAAGAAGAAGGTCCAGCAATGGTGGATAAGCTGGGGATGTCTATCGGTGGAGGTGGAGGTATGTCGGCAGTGGGAGCAGGAGGAACTGGCTTAGAGGCGGTTGGTGGTGCCTACAGCTCCACCACCTTCTCCCAGTTCAACCATTTCAAAGTGTCCATGCCCAAAAGTTTGGGGAGCCCATCCAAAGCCATCGGGAGACATCCACCCAACACCCCTAAATTGCGAGCCAGTCTCGTGACATACATGCCACCATGCAAGTTACCCGGTGCCCCTTTCTTGGACTGCTCATAAAAAAAGTGTGTGATAGCATGAGCTACGTTGCATTGAATCTTCTGGACCATGCAGTTCAAGAAGAACAGCTCCCTCAGGCCAACAACCCTTGTACTACTAAGTCGAGCTGCAATGGTGTGAACCAACAGATTATGTACCACTCGGCAAGGAAATGACTCAAAATTTGATGCCTTGGATACCTTCGGCTGATACTTGACTGCATTTAGTGCAAACGTGCTCCAAACCCTGGGAGGAATGACATCGTACTCTGCAAAGTCTACCTCAAAGTTGAGATACTCTATGATCTGCACCTCCTTTGTAGTAAACAAACTTAAATGCACGCCAAGTTTATTGATGCGCATGTGGAATCGCTGACCTCCCAACCGAAACTTCATCGTTAGGTCGATAATGGAATTCTTGGTTTTATCAAACTAAAAAGTTCAGAAGAACTTCAGGGTTAACTCTCTATATGAAGGCTCATTAATAGAGAAGAGTTATTCCCATCCTGGTTGGTTTATCAAATCCCGGATCTCAGTTAGTATGTTAGTTTGCTCCATTGCACCCCAATCCAAAACCCTAGGTGGGGACCAATCCTTGTTCCTTAACAGTTCAAACCATTTTTGTTCCTCCGAAGTTGAGAATCGAAGGCACTTGTGGCCGGCCATAAATTTTGAGATTCAATGTGTAGTGGGTCGACTTGAGCTGCCTTCACCTCTAACCTATTTAGTTTGTAATCTAGATGGCACTTGTTTGCGAGGACTCAATATCTTCAAAATAAACAAGAACAACCTTAAAAACAAAGGACATCATATAATCTAGGAATAGCAACACAATAAACATCCAAATTTAGCCAACAATAGCAATGCATTATGAAATAATAAAAGCAATGAAACTAACCCAATAAAAGCAATGAACCAATTCTCAATAAGGGCAATTTTTGAAATCCACACAATAATCAATCTCCATAACAGGCATCGCTCCAATTCAATATCGTCGTAGCCCAACGCAATAAAATAAAGGATTTCAACTCATTATGCATAAACAATCAATAACAATGTGCCAATATGTGCAACTCAATTCTAGCCATAGAATCCTCAAAAACACAATGAGGAAATCACAACACATCTACAAAACTAGTGTCAAAACTCAAAATAGAGTCTCTAAGAATCTAACAAAATAAAGCAAATACAACAATCAACAAATCTCAAAGAATCTCTAATCAAATCGCAAAAAATAGAGTGTTGAAATTACAAGAAATCGCAAGAAGCAAAATAAAATTTCAAAAGTTAAGAGTGTGTACCTGAATAGCATGAAGAATGCGATAAAATCAAAGGGAAATGATTAAATCCCCTCCAAATCATGAAATGGGAGTCAAATCCCGTCTAGGATGAATGGGTATGTAATTTTTGAGTGTGAGAGTGTGAAAATTTGAAAGAAAATAGACAAAGAGGGAGATAAAAAAAAAGAGGAAATTATGTTTAATTCAAAATCAAGTACCACTTAAAAACACGTTGGCATTCCCACATACACGGCCGTGTCTATGGGCATGTCATAACTACTGTCTCTGAACTAGTATGATAAGCTCACTGACATGGGCATGTCAGTGGGTGTGTTATTGCTACTGTGACTCAAATAAATCAACGTGGCCAGTGGCATGGGCATGTCATTAGGTGTGTGGTTGCTACTGTAAATCTCAAATTTAACCAAAATGACACGACCAATGATACTAGCATATCAATGGGCATGTTGTAGCTACTGTGGTGCCATTTTAATGACATGTCCGGAGACACAGGCGTGTCCCTAGTCATGTCATAGCTACTGTCTCCGAAAATAAATGACACACCCACTGACACAGGCGTGTCGTTAAATTAAGCTCAAGTTACCCCTCAAAAGAAAATTTTCCTCTACATATTCAAGTGAACTCAAAGCAATACACCACCAACCAATGATATAAGAATTTAAAATCAACAAAACAAACTAAAAATATAAAAATTAAAGAAACAAATATAAAAAAACAAATAAAATAGTGGGCTGTCTCCCACCTAGCACTTCTTTAACGCCATATTAGTTGGACGTTCGGGATTAGTTCATCCTTAGTCTTGGAGGTATAAAATCTCCTTCAACTCACTCAAGTCTCCCCCATTAACCTTAAAATTCCTTTTTTTAGATGAGTAATTTCAATTATCCCATAGGGAAAAACTTCTTTGACCGTAAACAGACCAGACCATCTTGATTTTAACTTACTTGGAAAAAGTTGAAGCCTCAAATTGTACAATAATACCTGATCTCCAACTTGAAACTCTTTCTGTTCCTTAATGTGAGCATCATGCCATCTCTTAGTCCACTCCTTAGATATCCTTGCATTGTCATAAGCTTGTAATCTCCATTCATCCAACTTAATGATCTATAATTTCCTTCTTTCACCTACACTAGCTAGATCAAGGTTAATCTATTTTATAGCCCAATAAGCATTATGTTAAATTTCAAAAGGTAAATGACAAGCCTTTCCATATACTAGCCTAAATGGCGTAGTACCCATTGGAGTTTTGAATGCAGTCCTAAAAGGCCCATAAAGCATTGTCTAATTTCTTAGACCAATCCTTCCGGGATCGTTCTATAGTTTTTTCAAGAATCCTTTTTATTTCTCTATTTGTGTTCTCAACTTGGCCACTAGTTTGGGGATTATAAGGAGTAGAAAACCTATGTGTAACACCTAGCCTTTTGAAAACTTTCTCAAGCTGCGCATTATAAAAGTGAGTGCCCCTATCACTTATGATCGCTTTTGGTGTACCAAATTGGGAAAACAACTTTTTCAAAAACCTCATCACTACCCTAACATCATTCATTGCTAAAACTTGGGCTTCAGGCCATTTAGAGACATAGTCTATAGCTACGAGAATATATTTGTTATGAAAAGAACTAGGAAATGGTTCCATAAAGTCAATCCTCCATACATCAAAGACTTCACACACTAGAATTTCATTTTGGGGCATCTCATCATGAGATGAGATGTTTCCAGTTCTTTGACAACGATCACGGCATTTCACAAAATTATAGCTATCCCTAAATATAGTGGGCCAATAAAATCTTGATTCTAGCACCTTTTGAGCATATTAATTTTTGTATTTTTGTAGAGGGATGCATATGATTGGCCCACTCTATTTAGGGATAGCTATGATTTTGATCTAGCTAGATCAATATTCCCTCTGCAAAATCAATATTCCCTCTGCAAAAGTTTTTGATCTAGTTATCCCTATTATATTTTTGTACATATTGATTTCATGTATATTATGTTAATATTTTGATGTATATATATATATGTATATTCCGCAAACTATCAAAAATATTTTGGATAAACCTTTGGTAATGAAGTTATATATGTGTTATAGCAAGTAATATTTCATCTATTATTTATATCATATTAGTTAAATGATTTAAATTTATACAAATTTTAGAAGTAAAGATTTATTTTATTTAAATGGGTTATGGTATTCTTGTATCATATATTCATATATTACATATGGTGGGTGTATGTAGTGTACGTATATAGGGTATAAGGGTGTTACAATTGTTTTGGTATCATAGCCTAGGTTTGAGATTCTCAACCTATATGGGTTGTAAGGGAAAGAAAATTGAGATTTTTAAATATGGTTTTTAAATATGATATATGCATTGGCATTGGCAGTTTCTGATATTTGATGTGGCAATTTATACTATATTTGTAGATATAAGTAGTTATGACGTCTCAAACACATCAGTCTGCAGAAGGTAATGCGGAGAGTGTGGCTCCTGTTGATGGTAGAGATGGAGCTAGAGATGAGATAGTTGGAGGGGCACTTACTAATCGACCAGAGAGACCGGCTGTTGATGAGATTTCGCCGGGTTGGGTACGGCATATGGTGGAGTTGTTGAGGCAGGCTCTAGTTCAGCAGCCACTGCCGCAACTGCCACAACCTCAGTTGTTGACGAGGAAATATGATAAGTTGAGGAAGTTTAGAGCTGAGGACATTACTGGTACTACAGACCTTGCTGTAAGAGAGTAGTGGCTAGATAGAGTCCAGAGAGTATTCATCCAGCTGCAGGCTACTCCAGAAGAAAAGTTTGATTATGCTAGATCTCTTTTATAGAGGGATGCATATGATTGGTGGAAGACGGTTCCACATGCTCTGGATGATCCACCAATCCTGACCTACGATGATTTCCTGCAGGAGTTCGAGCAGAAGTATACTCCGAGGGAGTATAAGGATGCAAAGAAGATAGAGTTCTTGAGTTTGAGGCAGGATACTAGGACCGTGTCGGGGTATGAGATGGAGTTTACTCGGCTGAGTCAATATGCTTATAAGACCCTCTATCATGTGCATTATTGCAGGCTCTCGGTATCAAAATTTTTCCCAGTTGGTTGCAGCTGCCAGGAGTGTTGATAGAGCACAGGGTCTTACAGCAGCTACTAGAGATGAGGAGACCAGAGCTAGGAGACCCTAGTTTGAGGCAGGGTCTTCATCTATGAAGAGAGGCCAAGGAGGATATTTTTTGAGGTTTGTAGGAGCCAGAGACAGCCCGGTAGGTCAGCACAGCAACAGAGACAGAGATCGAGACCTACAGTTTCTGTAGCTAGTGCTCTGACTCTAGTAGTTTAGAGGCCAGTTCCATATACATGTGTCCATTATGGTAGGGCACGGGGGTGCTTGCAAGAAGACAGGTGGACTAGTAGTGTGTTATAGATGTGGGTCACTATATTACTTCTTCAAAGATTGCCTAGAGCCACCAAAGGATAGACAGACTGATACTGCAGCTGCTCGACCCAGCATTAGAGGGGGTCGTGGTGGCAGAGGTTTTAGCAGAGGAGGTCGAACATGGTCTAGTCAGAGAGGAGGTTCTATCGCAGGTAGTAGACCAGATGAGGCTGGGCCATCTCAGCAGGTATATGTGATGCAGAGGCAACCGGATGCTTCAGTTGTTATTGCTGGTACTTTCTCTTTATTTGGTACTTCAGTTCTTGCTTTGATAGACCCTGGGTCAACTCATTCATACGTTAGTGCATCCATCTTGCCTGTGACTGATTTGCATTCTGAGTCCCTAGGATTTGATGTTTTGGTGACAAATCCTTTAAAGCATAGTGTTGTAGTTAGTAAGGTGCATCGAAATAGTCCTGTTGTGGTTCAGGATGAGGATTTCCTTGGTAACTTGATTGAGATGCCTTTCAGGGATTATGATTTAATTTTAGGCATGGATTGGTTATCCAAGCATGGCAGCAAAAGTGTGTTACCCTGAGAACCTATGATGGTAGAAGTGTTATGGTATCTAGTGAGCAGAGATATCTTTCATCCATGTTTATTATAGTTGTTTCACCTAGGAGGATGATTTGGAAGGGATGTGAGGCTTATCTTGCTCATGTTGTTGATACCAGAGTAGTGGGTTCCCAGCTTGACAGTATGTCCACAGTTGCTGAATTTTCAGATATTTTTCCTGAGGAGCTACTAGGGATACCCCTTGAGAGAGAGGTTGAGTTTGGTATCGATTTGTTGCCTGGTACCACTCCCATCTCTGTTACTGCTTATCGTACGGCACTTACTGAGTTGAGAGAGTTGAAGGTGCAGTTGTAGGAGTTGTTGGATAAAGGGTTCGTTCACCCTAGTGTGTCTCTGTGGGGAGTGCCTGTTTTATTTGTGAAGAAGAAGGATGGTACCTTAAGATTGTGCATTGATTGCCGGCAGTTGAATAAAGTGACCATCAAGAACAAGTATCCATTGCCTCAGATAGATGATCTCTTTGATCAGTTGAAAGAAACAGCAGTATTCTCTAAGATTGACTTGAGATCAGGGTACCATCAATTGAGAGTCAGAGATGAAGATGAACCTAAGATAGCTTTCTGCACGAGGTATGAGCATTATGAGTTCTTGGTGATGCCCTTTAGATTGACGAATGCACCAGCAACATTTATGGATTTGATGAACAGGGTATTCAAACCGTATATAGATCAATTTGTGGTGGTTTTCACTGATGATATTTTGGTGTATTCACGTAATGAGGAGGATCATACCAAGCATTTGAGGATTGTATTGCAGACTCTGAGAGAGAAGCAGTTGTATACTAAGCTATCTAAATGTGAGTTTTGGCTTGATCAAATGACTTTACTCGGTCATGTGGTTTCAGCACAGGGTATTAGAGTTTATCCGAGTAAAGTTGAGGCTATTTTGAATTGGAGTCCACGAAGACTGTGATAGAGGTTAAAAGTTTTCTGGGCTTGGTAGGCTATTATCGATGGTTTGTGAAAGGTTTTTCTATAATAGCTACTCCACTCACTAGATTACTTCGGAAGGGAGTTAGATTCGTGTGGATAAATCGGTGTCAGGCGAGTTTTGAGCAGCTGAGGGAGATGTTGACTTAAGCTCCTATCCTTACTCTGCCTGTGGAAGGTAAACCTTATGTGATTTATAGTGACACTTCACATAGTGGTTCAGGTTGTGTTCTGATGCAAGAGGGTAGAGTCATTGATTATGCCTCTCTACAGTTTAAGCCGCATGAGCTGAATTACCCAATGCATGATTTGGAGTTAGCAGATATAGTTTTTGCTTTGAAGATTTGGCGACATTACTTGTATGGGGAGAAGTGTTTCATTTATACGGATCACGAGAGTTTGAAATACCTAGGTGTTCAGAGAGAGCTGAATCTTCAGCAGAGACGGTGGTTAGAGTTGATTAAAGACTATGATTGTTTAATTGATTATCATCCTGGTAAGGCAAATGTTGTTGCTGATGCTTTGAGTCGAAAGTCTTTGGCAGGTTTGACTACTTATTTGCTCTTGTTGCTTATTGAGTTGAGAGCTTTGCATGCCAGATTTGAGTCTTGTGATGATGGTGCATTGATGGCTAGTGAAAGATGATATTTTTATGTATTAATTAAGTAATATGTTTTTACTTGGTGGAGAGTAAAAGTTGGATAATTGTGTGGTTATTAAAGAGATTAGTTGGATAAAGAGGAGTTGGTGATTATCTTCATCTTCTTCTTTCTCCATTGAAGCCGGCTACCTCCATCAAAGGAAAAGAGAATTTTGCTTCTTGCTAACTTAAGTAATTGAAGGATTTCAATTGTTCGAGTTGGAGTTTTGAAGATTTTCTCCATATTTGGTAAGTTTTCAACTTATTTTCCTTGATTTTCTATGGAAGTTCGTATATGTGTTAATTGGATATTTGGTGTAGTATATGTTAATGGTTGATATTGGTATGTTTGAAGTTCTTTTGGCTAGTTAACTATGAATTTAGGGTTGGATTGAAGAAAAGGTTAAGTTTAATGAAGAGAATAAGAGTTTTGGGTTGTGTAACTTTTGAGTTGTGAAGTCATGGTTGTAATTGTGTATTTTTGCTTTTATTTGAGTTGTTTTGATGTTTACACAAGTATTTTGTGGTATAATGATGGAATTGGTTGAGTTTGAATAGAGTTGAAAAGGGTAATGAAACATAATTTTAGGTGTGAAAATTATGTGTTGATATCAGGATTTTTGGCCTGACACGGCCATGTCTTTGGGAGTGTCTATGGTTCTGCTTTCAGTGTTGGTGACACGTGCAATGACACACCCATGTCACTGAGAGTGTCATAACTTCTGTAATGTTGTAGTATTGATACATGCAGTGACACGCCCATGCATTGAGTGTGTCATATCTACTATGTTGTAGGAGTTTTGGCATGAGCATTGACACGCCCATGTGTCTGGACATGTCTTATCTACTGTAATATAGAGCTTAGGACATGGTCATTGACACACCCATGTCACTGAGCGTGTCAAAGCTTTTGTGTTGTTGGTTTAGGGCACGGTCATTAACACACCCGTGTTATTGTGCGTGTCATGTGTAGAGTTTGCCCTAGATAGTTCTTTTCCTTATTTTCCTTTATGTATCTTATCCTTGTGTTGAGAGGTTTTGTGTATACTTATAAGTGTGTTACTAAGTGATTATTTATAATCACATTTGGTTTAGGCCTTGAAGAGACTTGAGTTACCCCAGTCCAAGTGTTGAGGAATATCTTGAAAGAGGAGGTTGAAAGTAGTGTTTGTTGCTTTTAGAGGTAAGTACAAACTTTGAATAATTGCTTATATTTACATGACATTGGGACTTAACACATTTGGTTGGAAAATGTGTTAAGTTACTTATTACATTGTTGGTGCATGAGTAATATGCTATGATTTGTATAATGTCACAAATGCATTATATGTAATGTGAACTTTATGAAAAATATGATAATGATCCAAAATGTACAGGTAATGCAATTTGTTGTGTATACATTAAAGATGGTATGTAAAGCCATTGGTGATGGCTATATTGATATAAATGAGATAATTGAGGCATTGTGCTTAGCTTGATCTTGAGATAATGAGAAAGATATTGATAATGGAATTATAAAAGAATTGTGTGCCTAGTATGTTATTCAATTTTCAGAGTTTTGTAATTGGCGGCATGCCTAAAATGTAATAGTCCCTTGAAGTTAGGTTGGGCTTGGTCCTTGAAGCCTAGTTGGGATGTTACATGATGTAGGAGTCCCTTGAAGCTGGGTTGGGCCTAGTCCTTGAAGCCTAGTTAGGATGTTACATATGAGGTAATCCTTATTGTGATTATGATTTGCCTTCGGGGCTAGACACATGGTGTCATCTTGGACCAAAGCAGTAACTCTGGAATTTGAATAGCATATTAGATCCTTTTGGGCCCATGCTTGTGTTTGCTTTTATATGAATTATGAATTGTGGAACAATTGAGCAATATATTAAGATATAATGATATAATATTATGAGATAAATATCCTTATGTGTTGTGCATTGGCATTGCATTTGAGCTATATGGTTATCAAATTTAGTATCACTAGGCTTTTGGCTTAGCGTGATTGTGATTCATCGCGCAGGTGACAGGATAGATTCGGTTGAGCCGGAGAGTTCGTCTAGACCAAGTCGACCCTAGGCTTGAGATCTTGAGTGCAGAGTTGATTATTGGACATCAAGATCAGAGACAAACTGCCAACATGTATATATTTTATATTTTTGCACTTATTGATTTCATGGATATTTTATTATTTTTTCATGTATATATATGCATATTCCGCAAACTATCAAAAATGTTTTGGATAAACTTTTAGTAATGAAGTTATATATGTGTTATAGTAAGTAATATTTCATCTATTATTTATATGATATCAGTTAAATGATTTAAATTTATACAGATTTTATAAGTAAAGATTTTTTTTTATTTAAATGGGTTGTGGTATTCTTGTATCATATATTCGTATATTACATATGCTAGGTATATGTAGTGTACGTATATAGGGTATAAGGGTGTTACAAACTTTCTCGATGTTCTTCTTTCCTCCAAAATGCCCTCCACAATACATGTTGTGGCAAAATTGCAGCACTTGTTTTTATTCTTCCTCCGGTACACATCTTATTATGATTTCATCCTTGCAAATTCTAAACAAATATGGCTCATCTCAAAAATAGTACTTACATGAATGCAAGAACCTCTTCTTTGCCTGAAAATTCAAATCCTTTCTCACACCACCACAAGAAAGATAGTTAGCAATATCTGCATACCAAGGTGCTTGAGTTAAAGAAGACAAGTGTTCATCCAGAAATTTTTCACAAGCAATTTCTGCATCATTATCATAAGAGTTCAACATAGAAAGAAGGTCGGCTACTACATTCTCACTTCCCTTCTGATCTTTGATTTCAACATCAAATTCTTGCAATATCAATTCCCACCTAATGAGCCTAGGTTTAGCTTGTAGTTTGGTCAATAGGTATTTTAAGGCCGTATGATCCAAAAATACTATTACTTTAGAACCTATCAAGTAAGATCTAAATTTGTCTAGTGCAAATACCATAGCTAACATTTCCCTTTCAGTTGTTGTGTAATTCACCTGTGCATCATTTCAAGATAAACTTGCATAATAAATTACACACATTAATTTATTCACTAATTGGCCCAAAATAGCTCCATTGGCATAATTCAATGCATCACACGTGATTTCAAATGGAAAATTCCACTTTAGCAAAAAATATATAGGAGCAGAAGTTAATTGTGAGTGGGGATTTTCGCCCCCACTCCTGGTAGAATGGTTCTTATGATTTCAGCACTGTTTAAGCTCGGAGGCTTAGAGAACACGGGCTTAAGCCCGAAGAAAATAGAGTCGCCACCCGGATGGGCCAGAAAAAAAAGGGGTGGATGACTCAATTCCTAAGGAATCCCCAACCCCCTAAGGGGTTCAGAAAGCTGGGTACGTGTGGGGAAGGTGAGAAATGGCCCAGTACCCCCACAATGCCCGGTTCATTAAAACTGGCTTTCTTTGCAGGTCTTAATATTATAAAATTTTTAAATATAACAATATTATCCATATTACATGCAACAATTAAAATAAAGCATTATTATATTAAAATCAAAGTAATGTCCAAACAGAGCAAATAAATGGGCACCCATCCGAGGATGGAAACATGTCCTTACATTGTCCATGTCTAAACTAAATAGGACACCCACCGAAAGGTAATAACATAGCTATTGGATGTTTAAAAGATTTAAGGTTTTGGATGTTTTTATGAAAATAATGCTACTGTTATTTAAATAATAGGTTTGGTTAGGGTTTAAAGCAAACATATTGTTGTTTTGATTTTTAGAAAGATGTAATTAGGGTTTTAGATTTGAAAAATATGTTTCAAGGCAATTAAGGTTTTAGGGTTTTACGGATAAGATATTAGGGTTTTATGGTTTGAAATTTTGGTTCTATAGATGATGATTTTGATTTTAGAATTTGATGTTTTTCCGTGATCAAAGTTGAGTGTGCTTGAATATTGACTATATCAACTACTTATGTGTTTTTTGGTGAAACAAATATAAAAAGCCAAATTTATTGTTGAAAGATTAAAATAGCTCACTGAATAAAATTATAACAAAGTAGCTACTGTGAAAGTTTGGAAACGAAATTAATTAAGAAATAGGGTTTGAATAACTTAGGGTTTATAAAATTAGATTTGTGTTTAATGATTATATTATTTACTTTAATTAAGATCTTAACTATTGTATGAATTAATTCATGCTACTGCCTAAATTAAATTGAAGGAAGAATTAAATAACTAGGTAGTGTGATGATGGTTTAGAAGATGAAGATGATTAATGATTGAATAAACTAAAGTTAGAGCAATTTACCTACGTTTGAAGGCTCCACCAAATTTGAAGAAATTGAACTAAGTTATTGCCTGCTTCAAATTTAATTTTGGTTGAGCAAAGCAATCTGAGGATGATTGCTTCCTTTGGTTGCTGTCCCTTGAACTTCTCCTTGCTTGCTAGGGTTTTCTTTTGGCCGAAAGAATTTTTGAGTCCCAAGTTTTTTTTCTCCAAAGTCCAGATCAAGTAAAATAATTTCCCCCCTGATCCTTAATTCTATGTTTTAATGTGGTATTTATAGAAAAAATAAAAAACCTATTTGTAATTGCCTAAGAAAATTAAAACCAATTAGGAAAAGAAATCAAAATCAAATAGAATTCGATTTTGAAAAAAACTGCACTGGAAAATTACGCTGGCTAAAAATTGCTGCAGGTAAAAATTGCGAGAGCTAGAGGGCCAGTCATTTCACTATAGGAATTTGCTACAGAATTGGCCCAACCCAATTCACTTTCGGCGATGAAATTTTTCATCGTCGATTTTTTCATCGCCGATTTTTATTTATTTATTTATTTATTATTATTTTTATTTTTATTATTTAACTTTACTAATAAATACTAAAATAAATATTATTTAATTAAAATACCACAAAAATTATTTTGGACTGGGTCAAAGATTAAGGGTCTACAGTTTGCCCCCTACTTGAGCGATCTGAGACTACGGCAAAAGAGAGTGAAAAGAAATGTGATTTTTGACTGGGTTTAAGAGAGATTTGGGTTCTGGACTCAAAAATAATTTGGGTTCTGGACCCAAGGTAAGTTCTGGATTTAAAGATAATTTAGGTTCTGGACTTGAGCTAAGTTCTGGACTTAAGGGTAATTTAGGTTCTGGACTTAAGGGTAATTTAGGTTATGGACTTGAAGGTAATTTAGATTCTGGACCTGAGCTAAGTTCTGGACTTGAGAGAGATTTGGGTTCTGGACCCGAGCTAAGTTCTGGACTTAAGAGAGATTTGGATTCTGGACTCGAGCTAAGTTCTGGACTTAAGGGTAATTTGGGTTCTGGACCAGAGCTAAGTTTTGGACTTAAGAGAGATTTAGGTTTTGGACCCGAGCTAAGTTCTGGACTTAAGAGTAATTTGGGTTCTGGACCCAAGCTAAGTTCTGGACTTAAGAGAAATTTAGATTCTGGACCCGAGCTAAGTTCTGGACTTAATAGTAATTTGGATTCTGAAGCCGAGCTAAGTTCTAGACTTAAGAGGGAATTTAGGTTCTGAACCTAAGTTAAGAGAGATTTAATTATCTGCAAAAAATAATTGTTGTCAGTAGGATACTAAAGGAATTTGCAAAAAAAAAAGAGCTAATTTTTACCATATCCATATCTTTTTGCCCTTGCGTATAAAAATATTTTAAAAGTGCAAAAATATTTATATACATGCAAATATCTGAATGATTGAATTGAATAATTGAGTTTTCTATTTATTTACTGTGTAGTTACTATTTATGCACTATTCACCAACTATTCATTTACTATTTATCAATAGTAACTTTTTTTTCACGAGAATACTGTTTTCCTCTTTTTATTTTTGTCTTTTTCCCTTGCAACTTTTCTATATAAACCTCGGCTCATTTCTTCATTTCATTCATACTTATACATTTTGAATTCAGAGGGTTTGGAGAGTTTAGCATAGAGTTGAGGAGAAAATGCATGCTTCAAGATCAGGAACTCGATCTAATGCTGAGTTATTAGAGTTTATTCGGCAGTATGAAAATGGAAATATAAGTCTACTAGCTGGGATGCAGCTTCATCGTAGTTCAAATCAAAAGACCAAGGTAATTATTTATTTTAACAGCAAATTATTTTTTATTTTTTTGTGTATTTTTTTTGCTTTTTTTGCTTTTTTTTGTTATTTTATTTTATTTTATTTTGTTCTTTTTTTATTTTTTTTTGTTATTTTTTTTGTTATTTTTGGTTCTTTTTTAAGATGTTAGGAAAAATAAATTAATCAGATGAGTATATTTAAGAATTAAACAAACAAGTAAATAGATAGACTAAAAATAGAACATAAATAAATTTAGCCTAAAATTTAGCGATATTGATATGATGATATACTTACCTTGTGTTAACTTACCTGGCTCCATGTTAGCATGATCGTTGCGTTATCCGGGGCGGAAGGTGTATCTATAAAGCCCGACAATGGTATGATGCAGCGCCTTCTAGGATAAGACAGATTATCCGAGATTGCGGTTTTGAAAGCTTTATCTTGCAATTACCATCCGAGGAGTGTCCGATAGACTAAAGTGTAGTTCAAGCATTGTCAAAACGGTGGATGGACACGGCCCATACTTTTCACCTACCTATAGGAGAAATGACCATTGGCCCGGTTGATTATACAGACATAACTAGTATCCGGTACTATGGCCTTTCGGTCCCTTTTACCAATGATATTCTAACATTCGAAGAAGTCCAACAGTTAATCGGTATGGGACCATCATTTAAAAGGCCTTTCACGATAAAAATTGAGCCGATTCAGAGTTATTGGATGAACTACGAAGGACGGGTTCGTAGAGAAACAACCAAACAGTATGCTTAAGGATTTTTACTGTATTTGCTCGGGTCTACCATTTTAGGCAGCACCAAATCTGCCATCCATTTATTAGTGTTGAGGGCCCTTACTGATATGAGTATGGTACCGCTTTACTACTAGGGTGAAGCTGGCCTTGCCTGTCTTTGCCATGGACCTGATAAAATTTGCAGAAATAAGAAGTCTTTTGTTGGCTTTATGGCGGTTGTCAAGGTATTCTTCTTCCACCAATGTCAATTCCATTCTTATTCTTGCATGACTTTGATTATTATTATTGCTGTAGATATGGGCATATGAGCACAATCTTGCAAGGGTGCCTGGCATTTTCTGAGAGAGAGTCGGGTATCCGAGATTAAATTTTCGGTTGTCAGATCGTGTAGAAGTTCCCGGCTCTCACCATGTGCATACCCAATGCTATCTCTTGAGTTGCTTAACCTGGGGCCAGGTAAAATAGCATTAGTATACTTTAAAATTTATATAAAAGTCCACTTACCTTATGTCATTTTGTAGGTTAATTTGGCCTGGTGGAACATAGAAGAGCAGATGAATTGGACTTCCTCCATGAATGCCGCACTACCCTTTCAACATACCCGCCGAGTCATTGCCGGCCCTGTGTCTAGTGGCTGGTTTCTCGGAGAGAGAGTATATGAGTGGTTTCTTGGTCCCAAGCAGCGAAGGATCCCGATGTGTTGCCTAGAGAATACTTTAAATATTACATCAATGCTGGAGAATGCATGGTGGTTGGCTCAGCACGGTTATGATGTTGAAACCTGTCTTTATCCACTGGGTGCATCTTATACCCAGTTTATTCAAATAGGGCTCTTGAACTTTGATATATCCCCTGTTGGTGTACGGGAGATTCCCAAGGAAAATGAGGATAAAGATGAGGAGGAGTATCATAGAGAGGGAAGAGAGTCTGTCTCACATCTCGGGACTAGCACTTCTCAGATAAAATTTTACCATTTTTCCCATTGTAATTGCTTCTTTCTTAACTTGTTTGACTTTTTTAATGATTGTTGCAGGCTGCTGGCTCATTTAGTCATGAGGCTGGACCTTCTTTTACTGCTTCTCCATTTGCTCATTCTAATCAACCGGAGATGCCATCTCATCCACAGGGCATTGATATGAATTACCTGGTAGGTTTTCTTATTCCATGATAATTTATGTTATATGTATGCATGATTATGTATGCACTTACTCTTTTCCTTTCTGGCTCACAGCAGATGCTTGAAGAACAAAATAAGAAACTTTAAGAAGAGTTAGCTACTAGTTGTCAACAGGTTTCCCATTTTGAAAAATTGTATCACCAGTCAGAGCAAGATTTTTGAGACTTCCGGTTTCAGGGGATGAGAGATCCTGGTGCTTCTTCATCTAGAGGCCCCCAATCTAATGACCATGAGATCCTTTTGTCTACTTCAGATGAGGACCGTTACAGATCTGAATTTCAAGGTAATAGAGATTCAGGTGCTATTACTTCGGGCGGACTCGGGACGGGTCATATGCCTCCTTCTTCAATAGGCGATGACTTTTTTAAAGATTTGTTTGATCATGGTCCACCACCCCATTCTTAGTGATATATGAGTATTTGTATGAATTGAGGAAATATTGTATAATAAGGATAATAATAAAAATAATAATAATGATGATATAATTTTTATTTTTACTGCAACTCTTTTTTCCTTTTTTTCTTTTTTTTCATCATTATTTCTACAATACAATTATTAAACTTTCCTCTTCATATTTAATATTTCCACAGCATCACTAACCTACAAAACCAAATACAACGTGGAAATTTAAGACCTTTCATCGCCAATTCCCTATCTTGGTCTCACACATTTCCTTATCAATTTTGGAATAGCACAATCATCCCATATAAATCTCTTTTCATGCCACAATTTCATACAGAAGCCATGAGATTTTCTACTTCAACGTAAAAACCCCTTTTAACAATTCTAATTTTCCTTTAGTCATCAACAATGATTGAACTCCATTTGAAGAAAACAAAAGTTACATTTAAAAATATGAATGCCATTCATTGGAAACAAATATCTTGGTCAAAAATTGATACTTTGAAGTATTTTCAAAATGTTAAATTGGACCATTCTTTTTTACATGCCATGGCTTCTTTTTGGAATGTGAATTCTAGGACATTTAAAATTAATGGCTTTGAAATATGTCCCTTGATTGAAGAATTTGAGGCCATCCTTGGATATCCAAGCAATCAACAAATGGCGTTACCTATATTAATTTCCAATAATCAACAAAAGATGCAGATGTTATTTCAACTTTCAAAACCCGAGGTTCTACAGTTGATGAGAGGTGAGAAAATTCTGCTTGGTTGCTTAATTAACTTTTGCCTTTCTCATTTGGCTTCTGCTAAGGCATGGGGACGTATGCTTTGTCTATGCTTGCTTGGCCAATTCTTGCTTGTTTCTTCTGATGGCGATATTGATCCACGAATATTGGATATCTTGGACCAAATGGAAGGAGGCTTATCGCCGATACCCATAATCTTAGTTGAGACTTTAGTTGGATTAGACCAACTTAAATCGGGATTATCAAAGAAACTGACTGGGAGTCCATTCTTACTTCAAGTAATTATCTAACTGCCCTTTCGGGTTTTCAATTTGGATTTTTTTTATTGCTCTAATTTTTGCCTAGTCCGCCCATACGGATTTTTAGAACTAGCGAGCTGTCCTAATTTTTGCCAAAGCTGCCCTTGCGGGTTTTCAACTTAGTGGACCCCTTCTTTTATTATATTTTACATTGCTCTAATTTTTTCCTAGTTCTCTCATGTGGGTTTTTGGAATTAGCGAGTTGTCCTAATTTTTACCTAAGCTGCCCTTGCGGGTTTTCAACTTAGTGGACCCCTTCTTTTATTATATTTTATATTGCTCTAATTTTTGCCTAGTCCGCCCATGTGGATTTTCGGAACTAGCGAGCTGTCCTAATTTTTGCCTAAGCTACCCTTGTGGATTTTCAACTTAGCGGACCCTTTTTTATATTTTATATTGCTCTAATTTTTGCCTAGTCCACCCATGTGGGTTTTCAGAACTAGCGAGTTGTCCTAATTTTTGCCTAAGCTGCCCTTATAGGTTTTCAACTTAGCGGACCCTTTTTTATATATTTTTTAAAATTTTTAATTTTTCTTCACAGATTTGGCTTCAGGAGCATCTCTGCTTGCTTAATACTGCATCTATGGAGTTTGTCAGATATTTGTCGTGACATCATTCTGCTAGAAAACTACTACACCCTGCTTCTTCACATGTTGACTAGGTTAACATCCGTTGGTTAGTACCTTGGTGGAAGATTTCTCGTATCACCATGCAGACATACTTGATGTATGTTCCTCTTGCTACTCTTCGTTGAGGTACATTCTATGATCCTCGCCGACTTGACCATCAGTATGGAGCTGAGCCTCGAGGTTCTGAATTCACTCCCGATTTAGACATGCCTTGTCTGTCTAAAGCCTACTTGGATGGGCTGAAGCAAAGCTGGCCTGCACGTTACGCTTATTGTCTGCAATATATTTTACATTTGTGAATTTCTTTAGAAAGTGTATTGTTAGGACGAAAAAATAATAAAAGTAATAATAAGAGATGCTTCTTTTCCTTTTATAATTTGTCATCACCTTTTGCTATTGTGTTTATTTGTTTCATCCATATCTGGTCAAATACTTATAACAGTGCATATAGAACAATTTTAATATTAATTCTATTTTATTAAATTGGGGAACAACCAAACATAAAGCCAGCATGCACAAGATCACTCCTATTGCCAACTAGCCCTTTCAGGTTTTCTAATTGAAGATTTTCTCTCATTTAGCCCTAATTGTTGCCTAGCCCACCCTTTCAGGTATTCAAAACTAGCGGACTGCTCTAACTTTTGCCTAGGCCGCCCTTTTTGGGTTTTCAACCTAGCGATATTTTTTTTATACATAAAACCTCTTCAACCTGTCAATGTTCACTGGCTCACTAAACTCGTTCCCATCCATGTCTGATAACTTCACTACACCCTTGTTCATGACTTGTTTGACAACATATGGCCCTTCCCAGCTAGGCCTAAATTTCCCTCTTGGATCAGATACATTAGCCTTACATTGTTTCAACACCAAATCCTCGACTCTAAGTTTTCTGATCTTAACCCTTCTATTGTAAGCCCGAGCTATCCTCCTTTGATACAATTGATGATGATGCAGTGTTTTTAACCTTCTCTCCTCTAGTAAAGCCAATATCTGCTCACTACCCATTCTGTTTAAGGCAGTTCAGCTTCCAAGACCACTCTCAATGACTTGATCTCAATTTCAATTAGCAACACTGCTTCCATCCCGTAAACCAAAGAGAATGGTGTCATTCAAGTCGGTGTTCGTACACTTGTTCTATATCCCCACAAAGCAAAAGGAAGCATCTCCGACCAATTCCCATATGTCTTGGTCATCTTGGACAAGATCTGCTTAATTGTCTTATTTGTTGCTTCTACTGCACCATTAGCCTTTGGTCTATAAGGAGAGGATCGGTGATGATGGATTTGGTACTTCAAGAATAAATCCTTAACTGCTCCTTGAAATTGTACCCCATTGTTTGATATCACACTGTGCGGGACCCAATACCTACAAATGAGGTTCTTTTCAATAAATCTAGCCATTTGACTTGCCCTCAGTTTGTTGAAGGATTTGGCTTTGACCCATTTTGAAAAATAATCTACCGCTACTACAATGAAACGGTGACCATTTGAGGCTGTTAGATGTATCTCTCCTATAATGTCGATACCCCAAGTGGCAAAGGGCTAGGGTGAAGACATAGAATGCAATTCTTCAAGAGGCATATGATTTAAATTTCCATACATCTGACATTATTGGAACTTCTTTACAAACTCAATACAATCTCTCTCCATGGTCAACCAATAGTAACCTTGTTGAATTATCTTCTTAACTAGGGCCAAACCACTCATGTGCGGACTACAACTTTTTGCATGTATTTTTGACATGATATGCTCCACTTCAGGCTTCCTCAAGCACCTCAAATGCACCCCATCAGGCCATCTTCGATATAACTCTCCATGGAAGATGATGTATTGCAAGGACCACTGCCTTATTGCTCTTCTTTCTTTCTTTGTTTCCCCCAACAGTTATTCCCTTTCCTCCAAAAACCATCTTATAGTATCATACCACGCGTCATGGTCTGTATCAGTTTTCATGATTGTCTCATATTCAAATCAAGGAGTTGATGAACTGGTCAAAATCAAAGGCTTGAGGAATAAGTTGACAGGACTTTTCCATACTGAAGCCAATGTGGCTAGGGTATTAGCCATCTGGTTTTCTTCTCTTGGTAGGTGTATAAACCTGCACTCCTTAAAGTTCTTCATCATGGTCAAGTAATGGTGGTATGGTTTTAATTTTTCTTCTTTCAACTTCCACTCTCCATTAACTTGGGATACTACTAGTAATGAATCGCCTAAAACTTTCACCTTATCTACCTTCATAATCATTAGGGTTTCCAAACCAAAGATACATGCTTCGTACTCCACCATATTATTGGTTATCTTGAATTTCAATTTTTTTGGCTAAAGGGATAAGTTTTCCTTTGGGAGATTCTAGTATGACTCCCAAACCTGCTCCTTTCCTATTTACTGCTCCATCAAAATACATTTTCCATCCTTGTACTTTAATGGCCTCTAAATGTTCATCCGGAAATTGTAAGACTACCTCTTCGCTATCCGGTAATGGTTGTTGGGCCAGGAATTCTGCCACTGGTCTATCTTTGATTGTTTTCCTGGTTACAAACTCAATCTCAAATTCTTCCAATATTATCAACCATCGCCCATACTTCCCAATCAAAGAGGGTGTCTCCCTTAAGTACTTCATTGGATCCAACCTGGAAATTGCTTGCACATTATAAGATTGAAAGTAATGCCACAACTTCTTAGAAGACCAAACCACAGCTATATAGGTCCTTTCAATGATACTATACTTAATTTCATAAGGTATGAGCTTTCTACTCAAATAGCAAACTGCATGCTCAATCCCTGACTCATCTGCTTGGGCTAGCATGGCTCCTATTAACTCTTCTTCTACTGCTAAGTATAGTCACAAGGATTTACCAGGTTTAGGTGGTTTCAAAATAGGTAGATTTAGTAAATACTCTTTTATTCGTTCAAAGGCCCTTTGGCACTCTTCATTCCACAGGACCGGATGATTCTTCTTAAGCAACTTGAAGATAGGCTCATAGATTGTTGTGAGCTTTGCTATAAATCTGCTAATGATTGTAATTTACCAATGAATCCTCGAACTTCTCTCTCCGTCTTAGGGGCTAGCATATCCCTTATTGCTTTTACTTTGTCAGGATCAAACTCAATGCCATTTGGACCGATCACATGTCCCAACAATTTGCATGAGGTAACCCCAAACACACACTTCTTTGAGTTTAATCTTAGCTTATACTTCAATGCTCTATTGAAGAATAATTCTAAATTTTGGAAGTATTGTTCCCTTGTATCCAATTTCACCATCATATCATCAACATATACTTTGACTTCTTTGTGCATCATGTCATGAAATAATGTGGTGGCCATCCTTTGGTAGGTTGCTCCAGCATTCTTTAAGCCGAACGACATCACCCTATAACAAAATATACCCCCATGTAGTAATGAAAGCACTTTTGGCTTTATCCTCTTGGGCCATTAACACTTGGTTGTATCTAGAAAATCCATCTACAAATGAATGTAGCACGCTAGAGGTTGCACTATCAATAAGAACATCTGTAACATCCCGATACCCTATAAAAGTACTATGCGTATACCTAGTATACATACAGTAAATATATAAAGTATAAGGATGTCACTTTTCGTTACCTTTTAAAAACCTGTAACAGAGTTCAAACCATAATACATTAATTTAAATAACATTTACAAAATCATTATCTTTATTAAAACTTCATTTATACATATAAATACTCTCTCGTCAGAAATACATCATAATTAAAATTTATACATGTATGCATTACCCTCTAGTTGGTCTCGACAAACTTTACTCTTCTTGTGGCATAACAAAAGACTTCATATCTTCCATCTATATACCTGCGCGAATAAACACCCGTGCTAAGCCTGAGAGCTTAGTAGTCCAAATATAAAATATAAACATATAGTATAGAAGTATTGATATATAATGATACATCGATTCAATATATAATTAGTTCTTATCATATCTTCTTTTCTTTTTAATTTTATCTTTAATATATCCTAGCTAATTTCATATATGATGTATATATATACATAATATTATCACCAACCCCAATGCATCACCAATACTCAAAACCAATATATTAATACCCCTACATTATATATATACCACACCAACCATTATTGCAATACACACTTTACATATCATACCAATTATTATTGCAATACACACATTACATATCATACACTCATTATTGCAATACACACATTACACATCATATCACTCATTATTGCAATACACAATTTACATATCATATAAATCATAAATCATATTTCCAATAAAGACAACCTTTATCATCAACCACAATTCATTTACATATTAGACTTAATAACATTATATTATTCACAATTCACCAAGCATAATTCATTATTAATACTCACAATCAATATTTCAATACTTGCATTTCACATTGACAATAAAGACAGACTCGGGCCCAAAACACTAATATGTTATTCAAAGTTCAGAGTTACTGCTTTGGTTCATAGTCACAATCATCACGCCCATAGGCAATGTATATACATGTATCTCTATCCATGGATAGTGTAACAGACCCAGTCTCTTGGACCATCAACTCAACACATATGAGGAGATCCTCAACCCGGCAAGACTGTTACAAATCATATATCTCATATTCACAATTCTCATAGTGTAACAGACCCAGTCTCTTGGACCATCAACTCAACACATATGAGGAGATCCTCAACCCGGCAAGACTGTTACCTTTCATCATTTCTTAGGCATGCCACCCAAATCCAGAACTCTGAAACTGAATAACATATTAAACAAACAATTCATTTATTATTTCATTATCAATCTCATCATCAATTAGGCCAACATGCCTTATCTCTTTCAATTGAATTATCATAGCCAATCACAATGGCTTCATATCATATCATATCTCAATCCATATGATACATATAGCATCATTGATATCACATTTCAAAGTATATTATTCATATAATACATTGCCATACACAAGATTCACAATGCATATAACATAACATTTTCTCACTTCTCAAAACACATTAACATCATTCATTACTAGAGCATTTATCATAACAAATTGCACATACCTTAAGAATGATCCTCATTTCTTCCTACCTTTCCCATTTCATATTTCATCCTTTATATATATTCTTCATTTACATTCACAATATAATAGCTTATTTAACACTTTCAACCCAATGTGTTAATGTTCAAAGACATATAAGGATATACAATCAAATAGGGTTTATGCTTACCTTGTTAATGATCTTCACATCATTCAATCATCACCTTAGTCCAATTATGTTAACAATATAATAGATCACTTAACACATTTGCAAACAAATGTGTTAAGCCTCAAATTATGTAATTAAATACAATCATATGTATTGGTACTTACCTCAAGAACTAGTCCCATCAATCTATACATTTCTTTTCTTTCCAAGAATTCTCCACATTTAGGTTAATGCAACCCAATCTCTTCAAAACCTTTGAGGGACACGGGCAGCACCACTTGAGGGACACGGTTAGGGCAATTCAACCTCTTCACAATCTAATCCAAAAGGAATATTAGCAAAATGACCATATGAATAGTACATTCTGGTTTAAGACTCCATTTTATCCTTATTTTGAAAAATTGTATAAAATAATCTACTTGACTAAAAATTCTAAAATTTTTACAGAATTTAGTTTTGTATCTTAAAATCATTCCTTTAAAATTTCAGATCAAACTGAACACAAACTCTTGGTCAAATAGTTCACCTAACCAGACTGCCCCAATTGCCCTGCATCCTGGCAGCAGTTCTGAACTTTGTGAATTCCATAAATCAAATTCAATCAACGTGGTTCCAAATTATTTTTCTCAAATACTAGACTCACTAAGCAACAACATATCCAAAATTCAATTGGATATGATTTTTCTACCTTTTATTAAAAATCCCGAAATATAGCTGTCTCAGTTAAGGTACCTGCTGGAACAGGTCTAATAAAAATAATCTTTCTAAACTCATAACCATTCCAAAATCGAATCAACATATTTTTCAGTCATTCTAGACTCATAGAGGCACAACATATCAAAAATTCACTTCAAGAACATTTTTCTATAATTAATTAAAAATCATACAAGTCACAGCCTTTACTAATTGTAAAACAGAAAAAAATTCACTAAACACAACTCTTACTCTTCCATTACCAACACCAACCTAGCTTCTTATCTTTAATTCCATTTCAACACTTTTACACACACCATACACAAACACACTCCATCAAACTCAAACAAAATTCCAAATAGAACAAGAGAAATCAAGAGAAAACTTACCTTAAATGAAGAAATTCCACAAATCTCTAACCAAAACCCTTGATTCCTTCTTCAATTTGATTATAGAACTTCAAACACCTCCCTAGCTCTTTCTCTTCTTCAATGGCCGGCCTCTTCAAGAAAGAAAGAAGAAAATACCAACAAATCAACCACTTTTCTTCTTTTAATCTCCACCATGCAACTTAACCAAAGAAAATTACCTCCATGCCCTTCATCCATTTAATTAATCTTTTGTCTCATATATACCCATATATATAATTTCACATGCCACAAATAAATATCATCTTGTATTGACCAACCCTTTTGACCAATGTATATGTTAGTTATACAACCATATAAACAACATATACACTTCTCTCTACACCCTCTTTTCTTCTCAAAACACAAATACCTATACATTCTTTTCCCAACTTCTTTTCTCTTGTAATTTAACACATATATTCAATCCAATATATAACAATAACATAATCAAAACTTTTAAGGTATACATGAGGATATTACAATTCTCTCCCCCTTAAATAATTTCGTCCTCAAAATTATCTAGCATAATTGTAATCCATTCATAATACTATACCATCTTAACTTCCATATGAAGTTAATTATACGCTTAAGTCATTATATCATCAAATTATATAGCTTCAACTCTCCTCTTTAGAATCAACCACCTTCTTTAAATTCCATAACTCATCATTCTATATGTTTATACATCTTGTTATTTCCTTAATCAAACATTCAAAAGAACTCATTACATTTCTTGTTAATGTCTTTATATAAGAATCAGATCATTCTATAGTACACTTATACTCCATCTAATCTTTATATTTAATATATTTTGTTATTTCACTTCTGTATAATTACTCTCTTAACTTTAACATTAAAAATCATTGACTTATATCTGAACATTAATTATCCCTTCATTACAATCACTGTCTAAATAGACATTTATCACCCTCAATAGATAACAAAATCCTGATTTTTCATAAATGGAGTTATTTCTTTAGCATGCTTTTCACTTAACTTACATATTAATACATTATCTTTCAACTTATTTATAAATAACCAATCTTTTTCTCTTCTTATCATGATTAACAACTACTATACTCCACTCATTCATGTCCAATCATACTTTAAAATTTACATCATATACATTATCATGTAAATACCTATTTTCTTAATACAACTATACACATTAAATTTTATTAATGATCCATAATCTTAGCCAAATCCAGATCAATTAATCTATCTGTCACAATATACCCACGTTCCAATCTTGTTCAATTCCAACCAACGATTAAGTAATCTAACTTATCATGAAATTTCACAATTTTCATATAAGTATAAATATAACTTAATTCCATAAGAGCAAACTTATATTCAATTTCTGCTCTCTTTCAATCTATTTTCAGTCAAATCATCATGATAACAAATCACTTCTAATATCTTTTAATATACACATAGTTTATTCTTTATTATCTTAGTATAACTTCCACCAATTCTCATAAAATGTTATATCATACTTAATATCTATAATTCATTCACTCAAACTTTGAGTTCATTCCCTTAAACCTCAAGTTACATATTATAAACATATTCAGTATAACTTTCATTCATATAATATAATTTCTCCCTTTTACTAACTCTTCACATTTCCTATCATTGGTATATTTATTTTGATTACCTTTTTGTCATATTATCCATAACTCAACACATTTCAAAATTTTTTTTTCACAGTTATAACCAAATTCTTAACATAAAAAAAAAATAATAATAAGGTACAACTTTAACCATCATAATTTTTAACTATACTTCTCAAACAAAATTGTCAACCTCACCAAATCCGTATTACAATCATTATATCTAAGATCCAAATCCATGGATAACAAATTAACCGATCCAAAATACTGAACAAAACACATGACTTTAAGAGATTAATATTCAAACCTAGAACTTTCAATTCAATACTGTTCTTTTATAATTCTATTCTCAATCTTAACATTTTTAGTATAACAGAAGTTAACACATTCCAACTTCGTTTCAACCAATTTGTATTCGCTTATATGATCCTTATCAACTTAACTCATGCTTTAACAATATTACTATATACATATTCAATCATATACAGTTCTTATACAATTTCTATTCATCACTTCATTTCTAATCCATCTACAATCTCTTATAATATAATTACATAGAACTTTTCATATGTGAATACTTTGAAACTCTAAATATAATATAATCATCAAGTTCAATACTCATTATAACAATTTCCACTGTCCAATATTACTCAAGTTCTTTCCATTCTCACTTCCATCACATAATCCATCTAGCTTTACACAGTTCAAGACCTAATCTCTCTTAGGTCCACTAATACATATAACATTGTTTTTCCATATTACTAATTCTATAATTATACCACATATATCTTCATAAGCCATCCTCATAATGTGATTCACAAATGTGTTTATATATCATAATTTCATTCATATTGGAAAACTCAATTCACATATCATATACATGTATACACTTAATTATATGCTCTTATAGTATTTTCCTTTTTCATACATTTAATACAAATTTAGTGTTTATCATTTTCTTTTAAACACTATCCTTCTCATTCTTCCAATATGATATAAAGTATTTATTCACACTACAAACATATATATATTCCGACTATAGTAACACTTCATATTCATCTCAGTCACATTCCCAATGTGACATCTCTTTCACTTTCGTCTTTAAAAATATTTAATACACTCCCATATTCATTCTTACCCTGTTCAGTAAAATGACTTAAAATAACTCATTTCTATTTACTTATCCACTTCCTTGATTATTTCAAAACAAATTCTCATACTATCAATCACATTACTCAATTCATAATACTTCCATATGCAATACTAGTCATTTCACTTAGCTCATGCATTGCATATACAGTTAACTATCAATATCCCAATAATCTTTATCAAATTCCACTAAAACTTTAACTTCTCAATTTACTACTTCGTTTAAGCTTCAATTTGCCAAACTCATCTTTTCTATCATCACTTTAAAAACATCTTACAAATATATATCACAAAGCAATATTAAAACATATAATTTCCACAATCATAAAGCTCACTTCAAAAATCTCAAATATCACATATTATCACCATTACCATGAGCTTTCACAATATCCAAGCATCTCACATTTCTAACATTGAATTTACCATGTTCGCATTAAAATAACAATATCAACTTATTTTCTTACTTAACCAATATCATCTCTTTTTCCTTTAAACAAAACCTTAATTTTATATACATATATCCCAACTTTAAATAATCACACTTTGTCTATACTAACTAACTCATTCACTATTCCACCATTCTTTCCTCATTTTAGTAACATATCTTTCAATAATAACAATCCAGCAATATTTTCTCTGTCTAACAACCTCAACATAAACATTATTATAAAGAGGTTCAAAGTATAAAGGAAAGAATACATATTTTAATCTTGATTTTGATTGCTACTTATTTTCAACTTTATTCTCCTTTTTATTTCTTTATGTTTCAATTCACATTATGCCCTACATAATATTGCTCATAAATATCAACATTACATTTCATGTTGCACACAACATGACATTTTTCATATGCATCATTAATATACAAATATCACATTACATTTCACAATGCGTTTCTCATAATCAATTAGGCACTATGCCTCAATTATAATTCATTTCCAACATCATTGTCAACAATCATAATTTCTCATCACATCAAAATAGTATACACATATATCATCAACTATATTGAACATCTCATATAACACAAATATTCTACAATTTATATTATGCCACATCCGAGACCAACCTAGATGTCAATGCATATGCACGTATTACAAATTTCATTTCAAAACTTTTCCTTTTTATTTCTATTTAAACTTTTCAAAAAAAAAAATTTTTTTTTAATCTCACTTAGGCCGAGAATCTCGAACCTAAGATCTGATACCAAAACAATTGTAACATCCCGATACCCTATATAAGTACTATGCGTATACCTAGTATACATACAGTAAATATATAAAGTATAAGGATGTCACTTTTCGTTACCTTTTAAAAACCTGTAACAGAGTTCAAACCATAATACATTAATTTAAATAACATTTACAAAATCATTATCTTTATTAAAACTTCATTTATACATATAAATACTCTCTCGTCAGAAATACATCATAATTAAAATTTATACATGTATGCATTACCCTCTAGTTGGTCTCGACAAACTTTACTCTTCTTGTGGCATAACAAAAGACTTCATATCTTCCATCTATATACCTGCGCGAATAAACACCCGCGCTAAGCCCGAGAGCTTAGTAGTCCAAATATAAAATATAAACATATAGTATAGAAGTATTGATATATAATAATACATCGATTCAATATATAATTAGTTCTTATCATATCTTCTTTTCTTTTTAATTTTATCTTTAATATATCCTAGCTAATTTCATATATGATGTATATATATACATAATATTATCACCAACCCCAATGCATCACCAATACTCAAAACCAATATATTAATACCCCTACATTATATATATACCACACCAACCATTATTGCAATACACACTTTACATATCATACCAATTATTATTGCAATACACACATTACATATCATACACTCATTATTGCAATACACACATTACACATCATATCACTCATTATTGCAATACACAATTTACATATCATATAAATCATAAATCATATTTCCAATAAAGACAACCTTTATCATCAACCACAATTCATTTACATATTACACTTAATTACATTATATTATTCACAATTCACCAAGCATAATTCATTATTAATACTCACAATCAATATTTCAATACTTGCATTTCACATTGACAATAAAGACAGACTCGGGCCCAAAACACTAATATGTTATTCAAAGTTCAGAGTTACTGCTTTGGTTCATAGTCACAATCATCACGCCCGTAGGCAATGTATATACATGTATCTCTATCCATGGATAGTGTAACAGACCCAGTCTCTTGGACCATCAACTCAACACATATGAGGAGATCCTCAACCCGGCAAGACTGTTACAAATCATATATCTCATATTCACAATTCTCATAGTGTAACAGACCCAGTCTCTTGGACCATCAACTCAACACATATGAGGAGATCCTCAACCCGGCAAGACTGTTACCTTTCATCATTTCTTAGGCATGCCACCCAAATCCAGAACTCTGAAACTGAATAACATATTAAACAAACAATTCATTTATTATTTCATTATCAATCTCATCATCAATTAGGCCAACATGCCTTATCTCTTTCAATTGAATTATCATAGCCAATCACAATGGCTTCATATCATATCATATCTCAATCCATATGATACATATAGCATCATTGATATCACATTTCAAAGTATATTATTCATATAATACATTGCCATACACAAGATTCACAATGCATATAACATAACATTTTCTCACTTCTCAAAACACATTAACATCATTCATTACTAGAGCATTTATCATAACAAATTGCACATACCTTAAGAATGATCCTCATTTCTTCCTACCTTTCCCATTTCATATTTCATCCTTTATATATATTCTTCATTTACATTCACAATATAATAGCTTATTTAACACTTTCATCCCAATGTGTTAATGTTCAAAGACATATAAGGATATACAATCAAATAGGGTTTATGCTTACCTTGTTAATGATCTTCACATCATTCAATCATCACCTTAGTCCAATTATGTTAACAATATAATAGATCACTTAACACATTTGCAAACAAATGTGTTAAGCCTCAAATTATGTAATTAAATACAATCATATGTATTGGTACTTACCTCAAGAACTAGTCCCATCAATCTATACATTTCTTTTCTTTCCAAGAATTCTCCACATTTAGGTTAATGCAACCCAATCTCTTCAAAACCTTTGAGGGACACGGGCAGCACCACTTGAGGGACACGGTTAGGGCAATTCAACCTCTTCACAATCTAATCCAAAAGGAATATTAGCAAAATGACCATATGAATAGTACATTCTGGTTTAAGACTCCATTTTATCCTTATTTTGAAAAATTGTATAAAATAATCTACTTGACTAAAAATTCTAAAATTTTTACAGAATTTAGTTTTGTATCTTAAAATCATTCCTTTAAAATTTCAGATCAAACTGAACACAAAATCTTGGTCAAATAGTTCACCTAACCAGACTGCCCCAATTGCCCTGCATCCTGGCAGCAGTTCTGAACTTTGTGAATTCCATAAATCAAATTCAATCAACGTGGTTCCAAATTATTTTTCTCAAATACTAGACTCACTAATAACAACATATCCAAAATTCAATTGGATATGATTTTTCTACATTTTATTAAAAATCCCGAAATATAGCTGTCTCAGTTAAGGTACCTGCTGGAACAGGTCTAATAAAAATAATCTTTCTAAACTCATAACCATTCCAAAATCGAATCAACATATTTTTCAGTCATTCTAGACTCATAGAGGCACAACATATCAAAAATTCACTTCAAGAACATTTTTCTATAATTAATTAAAAATCATACAAGTCACAGCCTTTACTAATTGTAAAACAGAAAAAAATTCACTAAACACAACTCTTACTCTTCCATTACCAACACCAACCTAGCTTCTTATCTTTAATTCCATTTCAACACTTTTACACACACCATACACAAACACACTCCATCAAACTCAAACAAAATTCCAAATAGAACAAGAGAAATCAAGAGAAAACTTACCTTAAATGAAGAAATTCCACAAATCTCTAACCAAAACCCTTGATTCCTTCTTCAATTTGATTATAGAACTTCAAACACCTCCCTAGCTCTTTCTCTTCTTCAATGGCCGGCCTCTTCAAGAAAGAAAGAAGAAAATACCAACAAGTCAACCACTTTTCTTCTTTTAATCTCCACCATGCAACTTAACCAAAGAAAATTACCTCCATGCCCTTCATCCATTTAATTAATCTTTTGTCTCATATATACCCATATATATAATTTCACATGCCACAAATAAATATCATCTTGTATTGACCAACCCTTTTGACCAATGTATATGTTAGTTATACAACCATATAAACAACATATACACTTCTCTCTACACCCTCTTTTCTTCTCAAAACACAAATACCTATACATTCTTTTCCCAACTTCTTTTCTCTTGTAATTTAACACATATATTCAATCCAATATATAACAATAACATAATCAAAACTTTTAAGGTATACATGAGGATATTACAACATCTATATGGGGTAAAGGAAAATCATCTTTAGGGGAAACCTTGTTTAAATCTCTATAGTCGACATAGACTCTAATTCTTCCATCTTTCTTTGGCATGGGTACTATGTTGGCTAGCCAATCTGGATATTCTATCACTTCAAGGAACTTTAATTGTATTTGTTTAGTGACCTCTTCTTTAACCAATTCAGCCCACTCAGGTCTTGATCTCCTAAACTTGTGTTTGACAGGTTTCATGTGAGTGTAAGTAGGAATAAGATGTTCGGCTATGTCTCGATCAATTCTAGGCATATCCTCATAAGACCAAGCAAATACTTCTTCATATTTTTTGAATATTTTTTCAAATCTCTCTCTCATCAGGAGTAAGGTCGGATGCTATGCTAATGTTTTTAGAATTTTCAGTTGTTCCCAAATTTATTGATTGTGTATCAACAAAATTAATATTAAAGATGCTCATGTAACCACTATTTGAATGTATGCAACGATCAGGAGAAACATCACACAAATATGCAAAATTAGACTTTATTGCATTCATTTTGGAAAAGAAAACATCATCATCCTCATACAAAGCAGACAAATTAAAATCAAAATCAAAATCATTGTTCTCAAAATCATAAGGCAGAATATCTTCAAACTTCTCTTCAACTAGGGCATCGATCTCCTCCGGAGTCTTCTAGGCTTTCAGGACAGCTTCCTTCTTTTCTTTTGAATTGGGCTCCTTATTGGCTGGCAGGGTGAGCTCTTTCTTCACTTGCTCCACTAGCTCGGCAACATCAGCAAAAATTTCAAAACCCGGGATTAACTTTCCCATGAACATGATTGGCTCAGGCTTTCTTTGGAGTGGTCCCATGTCTGGAGCTTTGACAAAGATCTCTTTAGTGGTGGAAAGCTCTTCTTCTCAGTCTTCTTTGGCTGGACATCTTTGTTGGCTTCTTCATACCCTAACCCTTTCTTAGAAGTTTGAGTTTTGAAATCTGGAAGCTTTGTCAAATCGGCCTTGCCCTTTCCAAGACTAGCTCATGTTCAAGACCTTAGAGTCCAATACTTCATCATCAGAAATTGCAACTACTTGGAAACCATTGAGAGGCCTCTCAATCATTAGAGCATTAACAACCTCATTATCTTCAGCCTCAATAACTACTGTCTCATCTTTGTTAGGGAACTTGATCTTTTGATGAAGGGTGGAAGAAACTCCACCAAGAGGATGAAAACATGGTCATCCCAAGAGTAAGGCAAAGGTAACAGGTATGTCCAAAACAACAAATTCAATAATAAATTCAATTGGACTGACCTTGACAGCAGCTTTGAAAGTTCCTTCGGCATGTCTCTTGGTGTTGTCATAAGCCCGAATGGTTACCTCAGTTGGGTTTAGATCCCTTGTTGACATGGCTAGCTTTGTCAATATTTTAAGTGGACAAACATTTATGGCAGACTCATCATCAACCATTACACATGGAGTCCTTTTTCCTTTGATTTCCACTTAGATAAAGAGAGGGCGGGTGTGATCTCCCCTCTTCCGATAAATCCACATCTAAGAAAGATACCGCTCCCATATTAACTTTGCTCTTCTCTTGAATATCTTCACATTTCATTACTCCTTCAATTTTTATGAAGTTGATCAGCTTCTCCGATGTTATGGAGGTGGAAATTGGCATGCTAGCCAAGGCCTTGGCCATAGTTTCTCGGTGCTTTTTAGAAGTTGCCATTAAGTCCCAAATGCTAACACTTGCTTTGGTTCTTTTCAATTTCTTGAGCACGGTATCATCTTCCTCTTCTTTGTTCCCTACTTCAGCTTCCTTTCCTTTATTAATTTCTACCTCCTTAGGCGGTGGCCTTGCATGAGGCTTACCGGATATAGTGTTCATTACTTCATCTTCTTCGTGCTTAGACCATGTCCATTCCTCCTTTTTGGGTACAAGTTTTTCATCACTATCGCTTGAATCCCAAAACTCATTCACAACACAAATTGCTACTTCTTTACCCACCATAGCTTGTTGAATTTCGCTAAATACCTCTTCTTCTTTGGTTGCTTCTCCACCCACATCTTGGAAAGAAGACATGACAAAACTTTCATGCAAACCTCCTCCAATCATGAAGGTTGCCAGTGGTGGTACTCTGTTGAACCTTGGTAATGGATTGTCTTTGGTGTTCAGCTTGTTGGGCTTGGGCAACTTTCTACTATCAATCAAATTTTGGATCTCATTCCTCAACCTCACACATCTATCTATGTCGCTTCCTTGCATTTGATGAAATTGACAAAATGCCTTAGTGTTGAAATTAGGTGGGAGAGGGTTAGGCAAAGGACGAGGATTTAAGGGTTGTAACAATCCCTTCTTTTGTAGCTTATTGAGAACCCAAGACAGCGGTTTCCCCAATTCTAAAAACTATCTTCTTGTTCCTTGGCTAGTAGCATTAACACCAACTGTCTTTTGCATGCCTTGGTTACCAGACTGATAGTTTTCTTTCTCGTTCCTTTTTGTTGAAAAATGGTTCTTCTCTCTTTCCCATTCTTCAATTTGCAGACCAGCTTGGAGGAGATCTTTGAAATCACGGATGAGTGTATGAGACATCCTTTCACAAAGACTAGGCAACACCCCTCTCATAATCATTCTTATTTGATCAGATTCATCGGGTCTCTTCTTGAGCAAAGCAACCTTATTTCTCCATCTTTTCACATAGTCCACAAAATTCTCATTTGGCCTTTGTCTAATGGACTCCGCTTCCATTAAGGTAACTTCCATTTCAACATTGTATCCATATTGTTGGATGAAGGCCTTGTATAGCAGATCCCAACTCTTTTTGTGTTCCATCATCTAAGGTATTGAACCAATTTTGGATAACAGGGTCCAATGAGAGCATGAAGTACCTTAGAGTTTAAGCCTTAGTAGCTCAGGCAGACTACATAGCAGTGATATACTGCTTCACATGGAGGTGAGGATTTCTAGTTTCATCAAACTTTGCAAAAGATGGCATCTTGAATTTGTACGAAACTTCTTCGTCTAGCTCAAATAATTTGTCAACTTCGGACATTTATTCGGTTTTCAACTTCTTCTCAAATTTCTTTTCCAAATCCGCAATCATCTTTTCAACATCAGAAGTTTCAGTTATCTCCATAGTTGATCTTTCAATAATCTTCATTTCTTTCTTCTTGTCTTGAGGATCTTGGAAGTATTGAGCCCAATCATCATCATCATCATCAATGATCACCTTATCATCATCAAAAACCACTTCACCAACTTTAGCCTTCCCCTTATCCTTTGGCTTCTTAATACTAGCAAATGTTTCGGCATTATTTTCTAAAATTGTAGCCAATTGATTCTTCATGGTCTCAGCCAGGGCCTCTTTTATTTCTTCCATCTTGGCATTGAGGGCGTCTTTCACCTTTCTTTGAATTTGTTCAGGCTCCATTGCTTTTGGTGAGCAAGTGATTGAGTTGCTACTAGATTCTTTGTCTCCGGCATAGGTCAAATTGTCGTAAGCTTTTGAACTGTCGTAATCCAGGGTTGTGAACTAGAGAGGATCAATGATATGAGATGCAAATGTATGTATGCATGTATGCACAAACAATAGACAAAGAAAGATAATTAAGACGTTCCTTCCAACCTTATAACTTCCACACACGAATGGCTAGTGTAATATCCCAAAATATACCCTAGAAGTTTGGTATATAATTGTTGTTTTATTTGGATTAAGTGTATTTGTGTTTAATTGGAAAGAGATATGATGTAAGAGTAGAGTGCATATGTTATATATATTGTGATATATACAACATATACATAAGTCTATGGAAAGTCAAATGGAGATAGTGGAAGAAGATATTTGTTTGTGTTTGAATTAATAATTAATTAATAAGGAAATTAATGAATGGAGGAGGTTTATTTGAATTGTTTAATATTTTTAATTGCTTGGTTGAGAGGATTTTAAGGAAAGAGTAGTTGACTTTGGGTTTCTCTTTCTTCTTTCTTCTTTCTTCCTTCCTTGCTGTGATTCATTTTCTTCCTCTTCCTTTGCTTTTGTTTTGGCTGGCTAACAAAGAGACAAGAGAGCAAGATAGAGATTTGACCTTACAAGATCAAGATTGAAGAGAGTTTTCAAGAGATCAAGTTGAAGGTTTAAGAGTTCTTCATCCTTGGTAAGTTCTCTCTTAATTTCTTGTGTTATTTTTGAAGTTATGTGGGTTTGTGAGTTGAAGTTGTGTTTGAGAATGTGTTTGGGTTGATTATGTTGTGTTTAAAAGTATTTGGTTTAAGTGGTTTTGGATTTTGGGGTTGGATTGAAGAAAAGAGTAAGTTGGTTGGGATAGATTGAGTTGAGGTTGTGTTTAGAGTTTTGATGATGTTGTGATTTGTGTTTGATGTGTGTTTTGGCTTGTTTTGTTGTTGTTGCGAGTTTGAGATGGTTTTTGGGTATGTTTTGTTAAGGTTGTTTGAAGTGGATGTTGATCGATAGAAGTGATTTGTTGGTTGTGGTGTTGTCTTGGCCGGAATCTGGGTTTTTGGCCTGACACGCCCAGGAGCACGTCCAGGTCCTTAGGCGTGTCGATGGTTCTGTGTGGCAGTAGGATTGACACGGTCAGTAACACGCTCGTGTTATTGAACGTGTCATAGTCACTGTGTTGATGGGGGTTTGACACGACCTGTAACACGCCCGTGTTATAGAGCGTGTCATAGCTACTGTGAGTTTTAAGAATTTACACGGCCATGAGCACGCTCATGATGTTGGACGTGTCGTTATTTTTGAGAGACAGAATGTATTACACGCCCGTGGTTCTGAGCGTGTAAATGTTTCTGTGTTGTGGAGTTAGGGCACGGTCAGGGACACGCCCGTGTGTGTGAGCGTGTCAAGTTTAGAGTTTGCCCTAGTTGATTCTTAACCTTATGATCTCATGAGAGTTTCCTCATTCTTTTGAAATAGGTTGTGAAGAAGGTGAATTACCCTAATTCAAGTGGTGAAAGATTCTTGTAAGTGTAAGTGTTTAGAGTTGTGTGAGTTTCTTTTTAAGTAAGTTCAAACCATATTATTGCATACATTCATATGATATTGTGAATTGAGATATAATTGGCTATAATATGAATGTTGTGATGAGCATGTAAAATATGTGATAATGCCATTGATTATATCCATGTGAATAATGAATTAATTAATGAGATGATTGAGATATGTTTGTTTATATGATGATGAAATGTGAAAGATATGAGGCCATGAGTGTTGGCTATGAGTATGGAAATGAAATGTAAAGTGAATTGAGAAAGAGATTGATAAAGAGATAAATGAAATAATTGTATGTCTAATATGTTTATTCAATTTTCAGAGTTCTGAGTTTGGAGGCATGCCTATGAATAACTGGATAGTTGAAATGACCGGGTCGTAAGCCGAATCCAGTTGATAAATGTGAAATGTGATGTTTTTGGGGTGAAATGACCGGGTCGTAAACCTCAAAAATATATTATTGAAACTAGATTGAGTGAAATGACCGGGTCGTAAACTCAAATCTAGTTGATTATCCATGGATATATATATTGCCTACGGGGCTAGACACAAGGTGTAAATATGGACCAAAGCAGTAACTCTGAACTTTGAATAACATATTAGTGAGTTTTGGGCCCGTGTCTGTCTTAATTGTAATATGTGATTTATGAATGAAGAAACAATTGAATAATAAGATCTAATATATAATTATGAAATGTGATATGATTATGTATGGTTTATGAAATGTATAATGGTGACATGTGCATCGCATTAAAGCATCATGGTTGTATTAGTTGCACTACTGAGCTGTTAGCTCAGCGCGATTGTGGTTCATCGCGCAGGTAACAGGGTTGAACCCGAGAGTTCTTCGAGACCAAGTGAGTCTAGTCACTGAAGAGTTGAGTTTGGACTTAAAGATCAGAGAAGAGCTGCCAATCATGTATATATTTCATGTCTTGTAAATTTGGATCTTAATGTATTTGTATTTAAAAATATTTGATTTATTTCCGCTGCTTTTTAAATGAATATTTTATCTTTTATCTTTTATCATTTAATTTAAATGATTTAAATTTGGTTATGTTTTTAAAAAGGGGATGTGTCGTTTGTTAATTATAACGTGGCATTTCTATATTCAGTATACGTATATTACGATCGTATAACACTACAAAAATATTCGGCATTTGCGACGGAAATCTGCGACGGACATGTTTCCGTCGCAAATTTGCTACGGATCTGCGACGGATTTGTGACGGAAGGATAAGTCAGAGGAATTTTGAGAAACTGGTCGCAAATCCGTTGCAAATCCGTCGCAGATCTGCGACGAAAATCATTCCGTCGCAAATAATCGTCGCAAAGTTGGCGCGGAAACTTGGCGCGCGCGAGAAAATACTAAAAAAGACAATTTGCAACGGAGATCTGCTACCGTCTATTGCCGTCGCAAATTTCACTATAAAAATATTCGGCATTTGCGACGGAAATCTGCGACGGACATGTTTCCGTCGCAAATTTGCTACGGATCTGCGACGAATTTGCGACGGAACACTACAAAAATATTCGGCATTTGCGACGGAAATCTGCGACGGACATGTTTCCGTCGCAAATTTGCTACGGATCTGCGACGGATTTGTGACGGAAGGATAAGTCAGAGGAATTTTGAGAAACTGGTCGTAAATCCGTTGCAAATCCGTCGCAGATCTGCTATGAAAATCATTCCGTCGCAAATAATCGTCGCAAAGTTGGCGCGGAAACTTGGCGCGAGAGAGAAAATACTAAAAAAAAGCAATTTGCAACGGAGATCTGCTACCGTCTATTGCCGTCGCAAATTTCACTATAAAAATATTCGGCATTTGCGACGGAAATCTGCGACGGACATGTTTCCGTCGCAAATTTGCTACGGATCTGCGACGGATTTGCGACGGAACACTACAAAAATATTCGGCATTTGCGACGGAAATCTGCGACGGACATGTTTCCGTCGCAAATTTGCTAAAACCTCAGAATAACATATGTCTTTTAGAGGTGTTTCGTCTTTAACGCATTACCCTAAAAACCTCAGCGAGTTTGAAGCATTCAAGTGTAGTTATCTGTTGCAGCAAAAGAGTGAGATCGATTAGCAAAAGAGTTGAATTCATTAGAAGCAAAAGCACAAAAAATGGGAAGGGAGAGAGAGTCTCAAAAGCGGGCGCAACAGCAACAAGTCGCCTACACTGTCGAGCAACTCGTAGCCGTCAATCCTTACAATCCAAATATCCTTCCAGATCTTGAAAATTATGTCAACGAACAGGTCTCTTTCTTTTTCTCTCTCTGTGATTTAAATGTCGCTCGCAATTGCTTTAGGCTGTTTCTGTTAGCTTTCTGTATTAGGTGTTTGGTTGTTGAGAAAAGGAAAGAAAGTTAAAAGTGAATTTAATAAAATCTTAATTCCTATAGTTTTAACAACCGGAGAAGTTAATGCATCCTCTTTTAATCTAATTGCAATCAATCTGTTTATTAGAAATGTTAAGATTAAAATGTGCTTTTTTTTTATATCAGGTTTCGTCACAAACGTACAGTCTGGATGCAAATCTATGCCTTCTTCGCCTCTATCAGGTTTTTAATGTTTTTCTTTTGTCATTAGAGCAGTAAAAGTTTTCTAAATGGTTCAGTCAATCTATAAATGTTCCTCATTTTAGGGTGTGTTTTTTCTGGTCTAGTTTCAGTTTGGTTTAAATAATTAGCTGTCTTATTAAGTATTTACATGGTATTATGTTTTCTTGTTGCAGTTTGAGCCAGAAAGAATGAGCTCCCAATTTGTTTCTATTCTTTCTAAATTAACGGAAATGTAATGCTTTTAAATTTTAATCATCTGTGTTTGGATATATCTGTGGTGGTTAATTTCTCATTGGATGCGCTTTTCTATTGCATATTATCTTTATACTAGGCTAATAAAATTTTACGCAAAATGATTTCTCATAGAACGAGCAGATATTCTAGTATATCCTTTGCATGTTAGTTGGCAGTGCAGGTCTTTTACGCTCAATATAATTATCAAAAGTTTCTTGATTTCTGGAATGGGCATCAATTTTGCTTTGCAGATTTAGTAATATGCCATATGGTTCACCAGGACAAGATTTTTACTCGTTGAGAATAGAGGGTTCAGATTCTTGTGTTGGTCCATCTAATGGATCTTTGTTATGTATAAGTTATTCTGCATCTCTGGTGATAGAAGACAAACATGTGAAAGAGCTTCTTGAGAGCAATGAAGAGTTTGAGTTTGAGATGGGGACTGGGGCTGTGATTTGCCCACTTGAAGCAGTTCTAACACTGATGTCATTAGGTTAGTCTGCTGTTTTCAGATTGGACTTGCCCTCTCATGAGTTTATTTTAACTGCAGCCGATGATTCTGGGAGGATTACTTCATTGTATCATCACGTGAGTTATCTCACTTTCGTGTCCTTTTTATTTCTATCAATTGCAGAACAAGTTATTCCATGACATATGATTGGTAAATTTATCCAGTTATCCGTAATTGAAGTTACTGCTTTCTGTTTATGTGCCTAAATTGAATGATAATTTAAATGTTTTACTGTGAGTGGTGTCCTTGAGGAATTATCTTACATGGCTATGAGTATTGATGTATCAACTGACAAGAAAGTTGTTCAATTATTTAATTATTTATTTATTCATGAATTCAATGTCTGAATTATTGTTTACCATTTATTTTGTTGGAAGTGTTTTCTTTTACGTCTATAATATTAATGACGAAGGTGTAATTAGGCATTACAAGAAGTTAAATCAATTTATGCTGTTAGAATTGGACCTAACTGTGGAATTAAAAGGTTTCCGTTACATGACCTCACCACATGACGTGATTTCTTGGATTGCAGGGGTAATATGGCTGTAACAATCATTCATTATTTTTTATACATTCAGCTAGTAGCTCAAGCAATGATTTTTGAAGTATTTTTATCCAAATATGCTCAATATCTCATATTCAACATATATCGAATGGAATTTATATAGTTGTTTTAAACTGACAGCATCTGATGCATAAACCAAGTTTCTGGATATCTCTTTTATACCCTTTGCAAAAATTCTGTAGCAAAATCACCTTTTTCTTTGCAAAAATTCTGTAGCAAAATTCTGCATTTTTTTTCTTTTTTTTTTGTCAGAGTCTTTATCTGCATTTGAACTGGTAAAATAGCAGTCAATTACTATTGAATTGTTGGTTTTGAGGAAATGGTTAAACTATCCTGCTAATTTGCAGATTTAGTTAGAGAATATTCTTTCTCAAATTAGAACATACAGTTATTTCCAAAGGCATACTCAATGGTCAAGGGCTTGAAGTTTCATCTTGGGGATCCCAGGTTCCAGTAGGGTGCAAAAAGGTCCAGATAGATTTCATAGATAAATGCGTAGTATAGTTCTGAAAGTATGGTTTCTTCTACATAGCCAGAAGCTGAGTGAACAACTTATTCCGAACTTTATTGATAGAATGAAACAAGATGGAGTGAACATGTTATAGGAAATCTATTGAAACTTTCTATTGTAGATCAACAGAGCCTTGTTTTTTGGCAGAAGCCTGCTGCTTGGACTACTGTGTAACCTTGTTGTGTGTAACTGAACCCCCAGAAGAAAGAATGGAGCAGGCTCTTTTCAGTCCTCCACTTTCAAAACAACGGGTGGAATATGCCCTGCAACACATTCGAAAATCTTGTGCTGCTACTCTGGTATTTGTCTTCTAATTTTTCATTTGAGGTAACTTAATCTATAATTATTAAGTTTGATGGGTTGATTATTATAAATTTCATCAAATTTTTATAATTTTTATTAATATCCATAATATTGCACGAATTTATTTTTAGTGTATTTTTATTTTAAATACTTAAATTAATAAAAAATATATTTAATTAAAATGAATTTTGTATTATTTTTTATACAATAAAAAGATGCTAGTATTTTTTTATTTCGTACATTATTATATTTTTTTATGGGTTTATTCACTTGGTCTGGAAAAAATCTACGTTTTTTTTAATTGGAGGGTTAGATATTAAACAGTACATAGATAATTTCTTTGAAAGTGAATATTGTTATTACCTTCAAGTAATTATGAGAAACAAAAGGGGGCTCCAGAATGGTCCTTTAGAAAATGCAATAATAAACGTGTCTTATCATATCATATCTTTCTTTTTATTTTTAGAAACAAATAAATAAAATCTCTATATAGGATTGATCTAATCCACTTGATGCTTTTAGGATAAATTCTTATATGCCTTAAGATTTCACCTTTAAATTTGAATAATCAATGTAAGATTTCACCTTTGAACTTAGAAAAAGACATATTAATTTTATTGTCTTTGAAAAAATATAAAATTGATTATAGATTTTTGAATAATTATTACTAGATTGTCTATTTATTTAATTAAACTCATTTTCTAGATGTAATCATTTAAATATAATTAATAAATAAATAAATTATCAATTAATAGTTAATTTCAACATTAGATTTTTTTAATATAAAATAATTTCTCATTAAAAAGTTAAAAAATACACCAATAACATATAAATAAAATTTTAAAATTTTAAAATATAAATAAAATTTTAAAATATATAATATATACATAACTAATAAAGTTATTAGAATTAAATTTTCTTAAATTTTTTTAATATAAATAGTAAATAATAATAATATACTACATGTAATCTAAATTTCAGCGGGACACTCGTTTCATCAATCATCTGTCATATGTCATCTTTCATTGAAAATGACACCTCCATTAAAAATAAATAAATAACAAGTGGAACAAAAAAAAGTGGATCTCACTTATTTTTAATTAAAATTATTATTATTATTATGTCTTCATTTCTGAAATTGTAAGTTCAAAACGTTTTCATCTTTTCAAATTTGTAGGAGTTTCTTTTAAGGATTGAGGAGATATTTTATGGTTTAATTCTGTTGTTTGATAGGTTTAGTTGCAGATTGGCTTTGTGAACAAGCGGCAGCCTCGATTGCAATTTCTAAATGTGTTGAAGATCATTCGAGGACTTCGTTTGTAATCACAGCTTTATGATAATGTTGTGAGCGATAAGTAATGTTGAGTAAAGCAGAAAAGAAAAAAAGAAAAAGAAAAATTTAGTTTATTTTGCTCAATTTTTTTATGCCATCTCATTACATTTGAACGTTTATTCTGTCTATTTTTATGAGTTTACGGTTTCTAAGCTTCTGCACCTGTATAATTCGAGTCTAAACGAGCTGTCCTGTACTTACATTAAAGCACAGATTGCAGAAGATAATTGGAGAGGGACTTGATAAAACCCTCTCTAGTGTACTTGAATGAAAAGCGCCATATGATGAAAAATTGACGTATAGAGTATCTTGTCATGTAGCACCCAAACAGTTCCCCCAGATGGGAACATCCCCTGTATGGAGGTATTATAAACAATTTTTTGGTTAATTTATTTTTTTGTTCGCAAATGATAAAAAAATACACTGTATCAGGTACCATTTTATATTTATTGTAGATATTAACGTACTATGTATCCATATGATTTAGCAGTTCACGATATACTTTTTATTTATCATATTCGTATGTGATGAGAAGCATAAGCAAAATTATTGATATGTTCTAATAAAATAAAATTTCTATTTCTTCTGGTTGCAGGCAACGGCGCCAGTGGTTCAGACAATAGTTGATGTGAATGAATTAGCAAAGTCAATGCAAAGAGAGCTGGAAAACCTGCACCCGACGACAAACTTGTGTATATACAAAATTCCTGAGCAGCTACACGAGTTGAATGAAAAAGCCTACACACCACGGTTAATATTACTTTGTTAACGTGTATCATATTATTCTTTTCATTTACTCTTTTTAATATTATTTGCAGGTTAATAATGATGATGCAAGTCATGATTCAATGGAAAATGATAATTGAAGATCTATATTGTTATTTTCAAGATAGATTATTTATAGTAGTGTTCTTAACACTTGTATAGTTAAATTGTAAAATATTTATTCTATTGAAGATTAATAAAAGAATTATTTTTATCAATGTAATTAGTGTTTTTTTAGATTGTGTTTAAATGTTCCAAATGTATTTATAAAGTTCTCATAAAATTAATTGATAATACAAATAGTTCCAATAAAAATCAATATTAAATTACTACGTATTTGCTACGAATCTGCGACGGATATTTGAAATCTATGACGGAATCTGCGACAGATACTGCGACGACAATCTGCGACGGAATCTGTGACGGCAATCTGCGACGGAATCTGCAATGAATTTGCGACGAAAATCCGTGACGGAATCTGCGACGGAATCTGCAACGAAAATCTGCGACGAAATCTGCGACGGAATCTGCGACGGCTGCCCTTTACCCGCGAAAATTTAAGCGCGAGATTTGCAACCGCCGAGTGGTTGCAAATCCGTCGCAATCTGCGACGGCCGGTCGCAAATTGAAAATTGCGACGCCTTTTTTACTAACGGATCGTATCCGTCGCAGATCGGTCGCAGATCGGTCGCAAGACTTGATTTGCGACGGATCTGCGACTGATCTGCGACGGATTCTGTCCGTCGCAGATAGCGTATTTTTTTGTAGTGTAAGCATGTTGTGTACGTATACGGGGTATAGGGGTGTTACAATTGTTTTGGTATCAGAGCCTAGGTTTGAGATTCTCAACCTAGGTAAAATGTAAGAAAAAGAATATTTTGAGTCTAAAAATGATTTTTGAAATAACATACATGCTTGGTATTGGCAGTCTCTGATCTTTAATAAGATGAATTTTGCTGTGTTTGCAATATAGGTTGTGATGGATTCTCACTTGCGTCAGTCAGTTGAGGGTAGTGCAGAGAGTGTAGCTCCAGATGAGGTTAGAGAGGGAGCTAGAGTGGTTAGTGTTGGAGTTGGTGAGGCACCTGCTTCTGTGTTGGGGAGGCCAGTTGGTGATGAGGTTCCACCAGTTTGGCTTAGGCGTATGGTAGAATTGATGAGGCAAGCCCCAGTACAGCAGCCACCGCCGCCACCCCCACAGCCTTTAGTATGATAAATTAAGGAAGTTTGGAGCAGAGGATTTCTTGGGTACTATTGATCCAGCTGTAGCTGAGCAGTGGCTAGATAAAGTACAGAGAATATTTGTTCAGTTACAAGCCACTCCAGAAGAAAAATTTGACTATGCTAGATCATTGTTACAGAAAGATGCATACGATTGGTGGAAGACAGTGCCTCATGCTATGGATGATCCACCTACCTTGTCCTATGCTGATTTTCTCAGGGAGTTTGAATTGAAGTATACTCCGAGGGAGTATAAAGATGTGAAAAAGATGGAATTTCTGAGTTTGAGGCAAGACCACCGGACGGTGACAGAATATGAGTTAGAGTTCATCCGGTTGAGCCATTATGCTGGGGGTATCATATCTGATGAGATTGATAGATACCGGAGATTTGAGGAAGGATTGAGGCCCTCTCTTATGTGTCATGTGGCTGGTTCTAGATATCATGATTTTTCCCAGCTTGTTGCAGCAGCTAGGAGTGTGGAGAGAGCTCAGGGTATTGCAGCAGCTGCTACAGAGGAAGAGACTAGGGTTAGAAGACCCCAGTTTGAGGCAGGGTCTTCATCTGTGAAGAGAGGTAGGGGAAGTTTTGTTCCCAGGATTAGTAGGAGTCAGAGGCCAGCTGGTAGGTCAGTTCAGTTTCAGAGGCAGAGATCTAGACCTACAGCTTCAGTGGCGAGTGCTCCGACCCCAGTAATTCAGAGATCTACTCCTCCGGTATGTGAGTATTGTGGTAAGACCCATTGGGGTGTTTGTTGGAGGATTAGAGGATCAGCTGGATGCTATAGATGCGGATCGCCTGATCATTTTGTTAGAGAGTGTCCTGAGTTGCAGGAGCAGAGGTCGATAGATTCTGCAGTTTCTCGACCTAGTATGAGGGGAGGTCGAGGGGGCAGAAGTTTCAGCAGAGGGGGTAGATCTGGGTTCAGTCCTAGAGGAGGTTCTACATCCAGGGAGAATAGACCAGAGGAGGCTGGATCTTCTCAGAGGATGTATGTTATGCAGAGGCAGCCGAATGCATCTGCAGTCATAGCTGGTACTTTCTCTTTATTTGCTATTTCAGTACTTGCTTTGATTGATCCAGGATCTACTCATTCATATATAAGTGCATCCATTTTGCCTGTGTCTGAATTGCATGCTGAATCCCTAGGTTTGATGTGTTGGTGACAAATCCTTTAGGGCATAGTGTGATTGTTAGCAAGGTGCGCCGAGATAGTGCAGTAGTGGTTCAGGGTGAGGAGTTTTTGGGTGATCTGATTGAAATGCCATTTAAAGAGTATGATTTGATACTAGGCATGGACTGGTTGTCTAGACATGGAGCTGTGGTAGACTATCAAAAGAAATGTGTTACTTTGAGAATCGGTGATGGTAGAATTGTGATGGTATCTGGTGAGCGGAGACAGCTTACATCCTTGTTTATTTCAGCTGTTTCAGCTAGGAGGTTGATTAAAAAGGGGTGTGATGCTTATCTTGCTCATGTTGTGGATACTAGAGTAGTGGGTTCTCGACTTGACAGTATACCCACAGTTACAGATTTTCCAGATGTGTTTCCAGAGGAGTTGCCAGGGTTGCCTCCTGAGAGAGAGGTGGAGTTTGGTATTGAATTGTTGCCTGGTACCACTCCTATCTCTATTACTCCTTATAGAATGGCACCTGTTGAATTGAGAGAGTTGAAGGTGCAGTTGCAGGAGTTGTTAGATAAAGGGTTTGTTCGCCCTAGTGTTTCACCGTGGGGAGCTCCTGTGTTGTTTGTGAAAAAGAAGGATGGTACTATGAGATTATGCATCGATTATAGGCAATTGAACAAGGTGACTATCAAGAATAAATATCCTTTGCCTAGAATTGATGATCTCTTTGATCAATTGAAGGGAGCAGCAGTGTTTTCCAAGATTGATTTGAGATCAGGGTACCATCAGTTGAGAGTCAGAGATGAAGATGTTCCTAAGACAGCCTTTCGTACAAGGTATGGACATTATGAGTTTATAGTTATGCCTTTTGGGTTGACGAATGCACCTGCAGCTTTCATGGATTTGATGAATAGGGTGTTTAGACCCTATCTGGATCAGTTTGTAGTGGTTTTTATCGACGATATTTTGGTGTATTCACGCAATGAAGAGGAGCATGACAAGCATCTGCAGATTGTGTTACAAATTTTGAGAGAGAAGCATTTGTTTGCTAAGCTGTCGAAGTGTGAGTTTTGGCTTGATCATGTGACTTTTCTCGATCATATAGTTTCAGCAGATGGCATTAGAGTTGATCCGAGTAAAGTTGAAGCTGTTATGAATTGGAGTCCACCAAAGTCTGTGACTGAAGTTAGAAGTTTTCTGGGTTTGGCAGGCTATTATCGACGCTTTGTGAAAGGATTTTCTTTGATAGCTACTCCACTTACCAGATTACTTCGCAAGGGAGTTAGATTTGTGTGGACAGATCAGTGTCAGGCGAGCTTTGAACAGTTGAGAGAGATGTTAACTCAAGCACCTGTTCTTACTTTGTCTGTGGAAGATAAACCATATGTGATTTTCAGTGATGCTTCACATAGTGGTTTGGGTTGTGTCTTGATGCAAGAAGGTAAAGTGATAGCTTATGCTTCTCGACAGTTGAAACCGCATGAGCTTAATTATCCGACCCATGATTTAGAGTTAGCAGCCATTGTGTTTGCATTGAAGATTTGGCGACACTATTTGTATGGGGAGAAGTGTTTTATCTATACGGATCATAAAAGTCTGAAATATTTGGGGGTTCAGAGAGAGCTTAATCTTCGGCAGAGACGTTGGTTGGAGTTGATTAAAGACTATGACTGTTTGATTGATTATCATCCGGGTAAGGCAAATGTTGTTGTTGATGCCTTGAGTCGGAAGTCTTTAGCAGGTTTGACCGTGTATTCGCTCTCGTTGCTTGTTGAGTTGAGAGCGTTGCATGCTAGTTTTGTATCTTGTGATGATGGTGCATTGTTGGCACAATTGCAGTTGAGGCCGATATTGTTAGATCATATTAAAGAGGCTCAGTTGGTTGATGAGAAAATTCAGAAGATTGTTTCAGATTGCCAGAATGGAAAGAGTCGAGATTTTATTGTAAAAAGTGATGGGAGTCTTTGGTTTAAGAACAGGTTGTGTGTACCAGATGATGCTAATTTGAGAAGGATTATTTTAGAAGAAGCACATCAGTCAGTATTTTCTATGCATCCGGGCAATACGAAGATGTATCATGATTTGAGACAGCATTACTGGTGGTCGGGTTTGAAGAGAGACATTGCAGATTTTGTGTCCAAATGTCTCACATGTCAGAGGGTAAAAGCTGAGTATCAAGTTCCAACAGGGTTACTTCAACCATTATCAGTGCCTGAATGGAAATGGGAAAGAGTTACAATGGATTTTGTGTCTGGTTTGCCATTGACTCAGAGGAAACATGATGCTATTTGGGTAAATGTTGATAGGTTGACAAAGACAGCTCATTTTCTTCCGGTTCGGACGGATTATTCTCTTGAGAGGTTGGCTGAGCTGTATATCCAGGAGATTGTGAAGTTGCATGGTGTCCCAATTTCTTTAGTGTCTGATCGAGATCCCCGATTTACTTCAAGATTTTGGAAGAGTTTACATGGTGCTCTGGGTTCTCGATTACACTTTAGTACTGCTTTTCATCCGCAGACAGATGGGCAGTCAGAGAGAGTGATACAGATTATCGAAGATATGTTGAGAAGCTGTATCATTGATTTCTCGGGAAGTTGGGACAGATTCTTACCACTTGTGGAATTTGCCTACAACAACAGTCATCAGTCCAGCATTGGAATGGCACCATTTGAAGCATTGTATGGGAGACGGTGTAGAACGCCTCTATGTTGGAATGAACTTGGAGAAGGCAAGTTAATTGGTCCTGATTTGGTTAAAGAAACTGAGGAGAAAGTGAAAGTGATTCGAGATAGGTTGAAAGCAGCTTCAGACCGACAGAAGTCTTATTCAGATTTGAAAAGGAGAGACATTGAGTATAATGTGGGAGATAAAGTATTTTTGAAAGTGTCTCCTTGGAAAAAAATTCTGAGATTTGGTCGAAGAGGGAAGCTGAGTCCGCGTTTCATTGGACCATATGAAGTTTTAGAGAAAATTGGGCCAGTTGCTTACCGGCTTGCTTTGCCACCTGATTTGGATAGAATCCATAATGTCTTCCATGTTTCTATGTTGAGGAGATACAGATCGGATCCATCTCATGTGTTATCAGTTGAATCTATTGAGGTGAGTCCGGATCTGACATTTGAAGAAGAACCAGTTGCTATTTTGGCTTATGGAATAAAAGAGTTAAGACATAAGAAAGTGCCAATTGTGAAGATTCTTTGGAAGAATCATGGTAGAGAAGAATCAACTTGGGAGAATGAGCAAGCGATGCTAGACCAATATCCTCATTTGTTTCAGATTTAACATCAGGTAATTTCGAGGACGAAATTTTTTTTTAGAGGGGGAGAATTGTAATATCCCAAAATATACCCTAGAAGTTTGGTATATAATTGTTGTTTTATTTGGATTAAGTGTATTTGTGTTTAATTGGAAAGAGATATGATGTAAGAGTAGAGTGCATATGTTATATATATTGTGATATATACAACATATACATAAGTCTATGGAAAGTCAAATGGAGATAGTGGAAGAAGATATTTGTTTGTGTTTGAATTAATAATTAATTAATAAGGAAATTAATGAATGGAGGAGGTTTATTTGAATTGTTTAATATTTTTAATTGTTTGGTTGAGAGGATTTTAAGGAAAGAGTAGTTGACTTTGGGTTTCTCTTTCTTCTTTCTTCTTTCTTCCTTCCTTGCCGTGATTCATTTTCTTCCTCTTCCTTTGCTTTTGTTTTGGCCGGCTAACAAAGAGACAAGAGAGCAAGATAGAGATTTGACCTTATAAGATCAAGATTGAAGAGAGTTTTCAAGAGATCAAGTTGAAGGTTTAAGAGTTCTTCATCCTTGGTAAGTTCTCTCTTGATTTCTTGTGTTGTTTTTGAAGTTATGTGGGTTTGTGAGTTGAAGTTGTGTTTGAGAATGTGTTTGGGTTGATTATGTTGTGTTTAAAAGTATTTGGTTTAAGTGGTTTTGGATTTTGGGGTTGGATTGAAGAAAAGAGTAAGTTGGTTGGGATAGATTGAGTTGAGGTTGTGTTTAGAGTTTTGATGATGTTGTGATTTGTGTTTGATGTGTGTTTTGGCTTGTTTTGTTGTTATTGCGAGTTTGAGATGGTTTTTGGGTATGTTTTGTTAAGGTTGTTTGAAGTAGATGTTGATCGATAGAAGTGATTTGTTGGTTGTGGTGTTGTCTTGGCCGGAATCTGGGTTTTTGGCCTGACACGCCCAGGAGCACGTCCAGGTCCTTAGGCGTGTCGATGGTTCTGTGTGGCAGTAGGATTGACACGGTCAGTAACATGCTCGTGTTATTGAACGTGTCATAGTCACTGTGTTGATGGGGGTTTGACACGACCTGTAACACGCTCGTGTTATAGAGCGTGTCATAGCTACTGTGAGTTTTAAGAATTTACACGGCCATGAGCACGCTCATGATGTTGGACGTGTCATTATTTTTGAGAGACAGAATGTATTACACGCCCGTGGTTCTGAGCGTGTAAATGTTTCTGTGTTGTGGAGTTAGGGCACGGTCAGGGACACGCCCGTGTGTGTGAGCGTGTCAAGTTTAGAGTTTGCCCTAGTTGATTCTTAACCTTATGATCTCATGAGAGTTTCCTCATTCTTTTGAAATAGGTTGTGAAGAAGGTGAATTACCCTAATTCAAGTGGTGAAAGATTCTTGTAAGTGTAAGTGTTTAGAGTTGTGTGAGTTTCTTTTTAAGTAAGTTCAAACCACATTATTGCATACATTCATATGATATTGTGAATTGAGATATAATTGGCTATAATATGAATGTTGTGATGAGCATGTAAAATATGTGATAATGCCATTGATTATATCCATGTGAATAATGAATTAATTAATGAGATGATTGAGATATGTTTGTTTATATGATGATGAAATGTGAAAGATATGAGGCCATGAGTGTTGGCTATGAGTATGGAAATGAAATGTAAAGTGAATTGAGAAAGAGATTGATAAAGAGATAAATGAAATAATTGTATGTCTAATATGTTTATTCAATTTTCAGAGTTCTGAGTTTGGCGGCATGCCTATGAATAACTGGATAGGTGAAATGACCGGGTCATAAGCCGAATCCAGTTGATAAATGTGAAATGTGATGTTTTTGGGGTGAAATGACCGGGTCGTAAACCTCAAAAACATATTATTGAAACTAGATTGAGTGAAATGACCGGGTCGTAAACTCAAATCTAGTTGATTATCCATGGATATATATATTGCCTACGGGGCTAGACACAAGGTGTCAATATGGACCAAAGCAGTAACTCTGAACTTTGAATAACATATTAGTGAGTTTTGGGCCCGTGTCTGTCTTAATTGTAATATGTGATTTATGAATGAAGAAACAATTGAATAATAAGATCTAATATATAATTATGAAATGTGATATGATTATGTATGGTTTATGAAATGTATAATGGTGACATGTGCATCGCATTAAAGCATCATGGTTGTATTAGTTGCACTACTGAGCTGTTAGCTCAGCGCGATTGTGGTTCATCGCGCAGGTAACAGGGTTGAACCCGAGAGTTCTTCGAGACCAAGTGAGTCTAGTCACTGAAGAGTTGAGTTTGGACTTAAAGATCAGAGAAGAGCTGCCAATCATGTATATATTTCATGTCTTGTAAATTTGGATCTTAATGTATTTGTATTTAAAAATATTTGATTTATTTCCGCTACTTTTTAAATGAATATTTTATCTTTTATCGTTTATCATTTAATTTAAATGATTTAAATTTGGTTATGTTTTTAAAAAGGGGACGTGTCATTTGTTAATTATAACGTGGCATTTCTATATTCAGTATACGTATATTACGATCGTATAAGCATGCTGTGTACGTTTACGGGGTATAGGGGTGTTACAGCTAGTCTCTTTTTCTAGGTATATGGTTAACAAAATACCAACATGGGGTATCTTATTTATGAATATTTCCCTCAGACATTTCAACCAATAGCTATATTTTCAAAAATGGAAATCAGTTCACGATAATTCCCATTAATTAGGCTTTAATCCATCCAACCAACTAAAGTAGCTTTTATGCTATATTGGATTAAAACTAAATTAAGAGGTTTATTATAAATAGATTTCTCACTTGAAAAAAAAAACTAATGATTCATGCCAAAAATAAGCCCATGATTAATAACTCTTAGTATAAACTAGGCTCAGAATTGATTTTTGGTATTTCATAATTGACCTAAATAATTTGCAAGCCCTTTGTAAGAAAAAGGTTGGATGAAAATAATTTTGTTTCTAAGCCCATTGTAAAAAGATTTTAGAAAAAAAAATGGATTTTGGGTTTTGTATTTGAGTCTTGTGAAAAGAATTTTTTGATTTATTTTTAGAATTAAGTTTTATGTCCAAAGACCATCTTAAAAAGTTTTGAAAATAGCTTTAGTCTTTTGGACTTTGAAAACTTTTTTTTGAGCTTACAGTATATGTAGGTCATATTAGAAAAAGAACAAACCAAAAAAGTCATGATTTAAGCTAAGATAAATTAACCATAGTCAAACAACAAGCATTTGGGGTAAAACCTAAGGAAAGTAACTAGGCCAATTACATGAGCTTTAGTCGTTGGGTTAAAAGGCTTAGGTTCCCATAGCAAGTATATACCAAAAGGTACAAGGCTATGAATGATTATGCCATGCTCAATCTCCATATCTTGAGTGAAAGTATGGTATCCCTTACATAACACAACACGAGTAACACGGGCGTTCTAACTCATGCACACAATGCAATCTAATATGATGCAATGGATAATATCATGATAAGAAAGAATAGAATAATATAAAGACCATTGGAATCAACTTCTCTTATCCCCAGTGGAGTCGCCACTGTGAGCAGGGATTTTCACCCCCACTACGGGTGGAATAGTTCTTGCAACTTCGTCACTGTTTAGGCTCGGGGCCTTAGAGAAGACGGGCCATAGCCCAGAGAAAATGGAGTCGCCATCCAGACAAGCCAGGAAAAAGAAAGGGGTGGATGACTCAATTCCCAAGGAATCCCCAACCCCCTAATGGGTTCAAAAAGTTGGGTACGTGTGGGGAATGTGAGAAATGTCCCAGCACCCCCACAATGCCCGGTTCATTGGAGTCGGCCTCCTTACAGGTCTTAATATTATAAAATTCTTAAATATAACAACATTATCCATATTGCATGCAACAATTAAAATAAAGCATCATTATATTAAAATCAAAGCAATGTCCAAACAAAGCAAATAAATGGACACCCATCCGAGGATGGAAACATGTTCTTACATCGTCCATGTCTAAACTAAATAGGACACCCACCGAAAGGTGAAAACAAGCCTTTTACATTGGACCAAAATGTAAAAGCAATTTAAATTACATGAAAATTATTAATGAGGTACCCATAAAGTGGAAACATACCTCTTACAATTTTAATACCAAAACAAATAAATAATAATCATAATAATAAAGAAAATATCCATCCATGATAAATTAAATAAATCAAGCATTGAAATTAAATAAATCAACCATCAAAACATATAATAAACTATATAATCGAATCTAAAATTAAATAAAGCAATAAATATACAAATTTAGGGTTCATGCATTAATTAGGGTTTCTAGGATTTTATGTTCAATAACCTGGTTTTTCATATACTAGTTTAATTAGTTGAGAAATATTTTAAGGTAATAACATAGCTACTAGATGTTTAAAAGATTTAAGGTTTTGGATGTTTTTATGAAAATAATGCTACTGTGATTTAAAAAATAGGTTTGGTTAGGGTTTAAAGCAAACAGATTATTGTTTTGATATTTAGAAAGATGTAATTAGGGTTTTAGATTTCAAAAATATGTTTTAAGGCTATTAAGGTTTTAGGGTTTTACGGATAAGATATTAGGGTTTTATGGTTTGAAATTTTGGTTCTATAGATGATGATTTTGATTTTAGAATTTGATATTTTTCGGTGATCAAAGTTGAGTGAGCTTGTATATTGACTATATCAACTACTTATGTGTTTTTTGGTGAAACAAATATAAAAAGCCAAATTTATTGTTTAAAGATTAAAATAGCTCACTGAATAAAATTATAACAAAGTAGCTACTGTGAAAGTTTGGAAATGAAATTAATTAAGAAATAGGGTTTGAATAACTTAGGGTTTATGAAATTAGATTTGTGTTTAATGATTATATTATTTACTTTAATTAAGATCTTAAGTATTGTATGAATTAATTCATGCTACTTCCTAAATTAAATTGAATGATGAATTAAATAACTAGGCAGTGTGATGATGGTTTAGAAGATGAAGATGATTGATGATTGAATAAAATAAAGTTAGAACAATTTACCAACATTTGAAGGCTTTACCAAATTTGAAGAAATTGAACCAAGTTATTGCCTGCTTCAAATTTAATTTTGGTTGAGCAAAGCAATCTGAGGATGATTGCTTCCTTTGGTTGTTGTCCCTTGAACTTTTCCTTGCTTGCTAGGGTTTTCTTAAGGCCGAAAGAATTTTTGAGTCCCAAGTTTTTTTCTTCAAAGTCCAGATCAAGTATAATTTTTCCCCCGATCCTTAATTCTATGTTTTAATGTGGTACTTATAAGAAAAATAAAAAACCTACTTCTAATTGTCTAAGGAAATTAAAACCATTTAGGAAAAGAAATCAAAACCAAATAGAATTCGATTTCGAAAAAAACTGCACTGGAAAATTGCGCTGGTAAAAAATTGCTGCGGGTGAAAATTGAAAGAACTGGCAGGCCAGCCAATTCGCTCCAGGAATTTCCTGTGGCGAATTGGCCCAAGGCCATCCTGCGGCGAATTGACTTGTGCCCAATTCACTTTCGGTGATGAAATTTTTCATTATTTATTTATTTATTATTTATTATTATTATTATTATTGTTTTAACTTTACTACTAATTACTAAAATAAATATTATTTAATTAAAATACCACAAAAATTATTTTAGACTATATAAAAAATATTAGACCAGACTGGATAAAAAATTAAGGGTCCACATTAATTATTCATTAACAATTTCAAAAGCTTCTAAGCACTTGTCATAAAAAACAAATGTGACATCTTTTCCTAGCAAATGACACAAAGGACGTGAAATTTTTGAAAAATCTTTTATAAACCTCCTATAAAATCCAGCATGTCCCAAAAAACTTCTAATCCCCTTAACAGATGTGGGTGGAGGTAGATTCATGATTAATTTAACCTTAGCGTTGTCTACCTCAATCCCTTTGTGAGAAACAACATGACCCAAAACAATCCCATGATCAACCATGAAATGACTCTTTTCCTAACTCAAGGTAAGATTACATTCAATACATCTTTCAAGCATGAGAGTCAACTTTTGCAAACAATCATCAAAAGAATTGCCAAAAACAAAGAAGTCATCCATAAATACCTCAATGCATTTGTCTGACATATCAGAAAAAATTAAAAGCATACATCTTTAAAATGTACCTGGTGCATTGCAAAGTCCAAATGGCATCCTCCAAAAGGTAAATGTCCAAAAGAGACAAGTAAAAGTTATCTTTGGTTGATCTTCCGGTGCTATCGAGACTTGATAGTAACCCGAAAGACCATTAAGAAAATAGTAAAAAGCATGTTCAGATAACCTATCAAGCATTTGATCAATAAATGGTAAAGGAAAGTGATCTTTCTTGGTGACATTATTTAATTTCCTATAATCTATACATTCGCCACCCGGTTTGTGTTCGTGTAGGTACCAACTTGTTTAGATCAATTTTGTATATATTTTCTATGATGTTTATGTTGATTTTAAGTTAATTTTCATGTTAAATTGCACTTAAGTTTGTTTGAAGTTGTTGATTTAGGTTGAAGTACATTTGATGGAGCCATTTGATCAAAATTGGTGGAATTTGTGGAGAAAATCAAGTGACACGACCAAGCTTGTCATGGCTTGGCCGTGTCCCTCATCAAAGGAAGAAGAACTAGGAGAAGCATGAGACACGGCCAGGATTAACATGGCTTGGCCGTGTCCCTCAAGGAAACAAGTTCAGTAGCCAACACGGAAATGAGACATGGCCAAGCCACTGGCCGTGTATCTCCAAAGGAACAAAAGAGCAAAGAAAGAAAAGAAAGAAAAGAAATAAACAGAGACAGACACCATCACTGGACACGGCCAGGACACTGGCCGTGTCACATGACACGGCTGTGTCCTTGGCCGTGTCTCACAAGGACAAAGCATACAGAATGGGACACGGCCAGAAGGGGTTTTTCTAACTCTTTCTTTTATTCCATTTCTTATTTGTTGTTGTGTATTAAGAACATTAATATTGCAATGTATAACTTTGATTTGGTTTATATTGAATTGAGTATTTGTTTAAAACATATGATGAGCTAATTTACTCATGCTTGGGGTTGTAGTATATTTGATTAAATGATTTGATTTGATGATTCCATTGATATACCTTGTTATATGTTGATTGCATTGAAATTAAAGGTAAATTGATAGATTGGCCACCTATTGATTACTTAATATTGAATGACGAACCGAGAGGAGAAGTTTAATATCGGAACTATGCAATTGACTACCCTAAGAATGAATTAGAAATATAAGTTCTAGGGTTTATTAATTTTCTAATGTTAAATAATTGGTTGTTGTTAATTCATAAATGTGAGAATTAGTGAATTGATAATTGGCTAATTAATCTTAAGAAACAAATGAAGATTCAAGGTTATATTAATGGATAATCGGATAATTGAACATTTGATTAAATGGACCTATAACCCTAGGCATCATTTCCATAATTGAAATTCTCTTGCATAAAATCACTCATTTTCATTTCTAAGGATAATTACGGTTCACCAATTCAATCACACAATCGAATTTATTATTTCATGTTAATCGAACTATTACTTGCAAGTCCTTCCTTGGGAAACGACCTTGGGGTGATCAGCGTCACTACAATAGCCTCGTATACTTGCGAGTGCCGCTTTGTGATAGTGTTGATTTAAGCGCAACAAGTTTTTGGCGCCGCTGCCGGGGAAGGCAATTTTTGTGATAGTTTGATTGTTTTAATTTATTTGTTAAATTGTTTGAATTGTTCTTTTTGAATTGCTTAGGTACTTTATGCACGGACGACGGTCTCACGGAAACAAACTTGTTCCATTTATAGACAACATCCATAGACTTCCAAGATCCGAGAGACCAAATCCTTTTGAGCAAGAAAGAGAAAATACCGACAAGCAATTTGAGGAGAACACAGAAACAGAGATGGGTGATGCACAAGAACCACCCATGAAGGAGTTTGCTCGACCGATCATCGGAGTGACCACATCTTGTATCCGGTGGAGTAACGCAGCGAGAAACTATGAACTCAGAAATACTCACTATAGTATGCTGCCATCCTTCCACGGACTGCTGAATGAAGAGCCTCTCAACTTCATTCGAGATTTTTATTCAACATTGCATATGTTCCCTTTGCAAACACTAACGGAAGATGAACTCAAACTGAGATGTTTCCCATACAGTTTGAAGGATAGAGCGAAAGCGTGGTTAATGACCCTACCGAAGAATTCTTTAACCACATGGACTGTAGTCTACAACAAATTTATGGGAAAGTTCTATTCTCATCAAAAGACCAAGGAGCTAAGGGGAAGTATTGCAACTTTCACCCAATTCGACGGAGAACCATTTCATGAGGCGTGGGATCGCTTCAAATCATTATTATTTCAGTGCCCTCACCATTACTATCCACAACAGTTGCTCAATCAATTCTTCTATGATGGGCTAACTCAACAATCTCAAAATACAGTGGATAATGCAGCAGGGGGTGCAATGGGTGAAAGAACAGCTGCAGAAACAGTTGCATTATTCAAAATGTTGGGGGCAAATTCCCAACAAAAGAGTATTGGAGAAAGAAGAAGAGGAGCACATGAGATAAGTGCAAACTCAGAAATGGCTAGGCAAATTGCAGAACTGACAAGGCAAGTGAAATTATTGAATGCAAAAGGGAACTTGTCAGGACCAAGCCAAGAGTCATGCGCATCATGCGGTCTTGTAGGCCATCAAGCAAATGTGTGCCCCTCAAATTTTGATTCATTTCAAGAGGAGCAAGAGCAAGCTTTTGCTTTTGAAGGGTTCCAACAAAGGGGTAGGAATGACCCATATTCAAATTCTTATAACCCCGGTTGAAGGAATCGCCCCAATTTTTCATGGAAAAATCAACAACATGCTCCACCTCAACAACCTTTCCAACCATATCAAAGAGGTCCCCAATTTCAGGGGCAACCCTCAAATCAAGAGCAAGTCAAGAAACCTTCATTTGAAGACAACTTGAATGCTTTCATTCAAGTAAGCACTCAAAATCAAGAATTGAACAATAAGCGGTTTGACTCTTTAGAAGCATTGCTTAAGAAGGTTGAAACTCAAGTGGGCCAATTGGCTAATCAACTTCAAGCCAATCAAAAAGGGAAATTTCCAAGCCAAAGCAATCACCGTTTTGAGAAGTGGTAAGGTACTTGATAATAAAATCGGTAATAATAACATTGACAATTCCTTTGGTGCAGGTACAATGCAAGATAATGGCAAGGAAGTGCAAGAAGAAAAAGCTGAACCAAATGAGCTTAAGGAGGACAAAGAGGAGGCATCAGTTGCACCAAAGCTGCACAAATCTCCAAATCCATACAGACCACCAATTCCGTTTCCCAGCAGGTTAAAAAATGAAAAGCATGATAAGCAATTTTCTGAAATTTATAACATGCTTTCGAAGGTAAGTATCAACCTACCCTTAGTAGAGGTAATAAAGAATATGACATCTTATGCCAAATTCTTAAAAGAACTAAACACTAAAAAAATAAGGTATGAGTTAGATGAGAAGGTGATAGTTTCGGAAGTAACAAGTACTGTTTTACAACATAAGTTACCTCCTAAACTAAAAGATCCTGGGAGCTTTATAGTTAAAATCTCTATGGGGAATGGGAAAGAGACCATTGGCATGTGTGATCTTGAAGCTAGTATTAATTTAATGCCATACTCAATTTATTTGAGACTAAAGCTTGGGGAACTCAAACCGACCAAAATGATTTTACAATTAGCAGATATAACTCTTAGATATCCTAAGGGAATCATAGAAGATGTTCTAGTGAAGGTAGGAGGTTTGATTGTACCCGTCGATTTCATTGTCTTAGACACGGGAGGAGAAATCCCACGGGATGCCGAACATGCAATTTTGTTAGGAAGGCCTTTTATGGCCACAACTAACACTTTAATTGATGTTAAAAATGGAAAATTAACCATGACCGTTTTGGGCAAACTGTAGAATTTTCAATTTTTAACACTTCCCCCATTCCCACTAGTGCTTTATATGAAGATTGCTCTTTCATTGATCTTACTGATAGTGTTGTCCAAGAAGTTTTCTTGCAGGAAAATGGGGAACACAAGCTAGAAAAGTCTCTAAAATTGCAAGAAGAAGCAGAGATTTCCAATGAGGAGGATAAAGAAAACAATTCCGTTTTGGACGATGAGAGTGTTGAGGAAGAATTTGAAGTTGAAGAAGAGCAAGTTCAACTACAAGGGGTTGAACTTAAAGCACTCCCCAAACATTTAAAATATATTTTTCTTGTGTAAAATAACTCTCAACCAGTGATAATTTCTGCTACCCTTACCAGTGAGGAAGAAAATAAGCTTGTAACAATGTTGAAAAAATTCAAGAAGGCTATAGGTTGGGGGTTGAGTGACATTAAGGGTATTAGTCCCTCTATGTGCATGCATAAGATTATCTTAGAGGAAGGGGCTAAACCGGTGAGAGAGTCTCAAAGGAGACTAAACCCTAACATGAGCGAGGTTGTTAAGAAGGAGGTCCTTAAATTACTGGACGAAGGGGGTAATTTACCCTATTGCTGATAGTGAATGGGTTAGTCCTATTCATGTTGTGCCTAAGAAAACAGGGTTGACAGTGGTCCAGAATGATAAAGGAGAGTTGGTACCAACTCGAACACAAACTGGGTGGCGGATGTGCATAGATTATAGGAAGTTAAATAAAGTCACCAAGAAAGATCACTTTCCTTTGCCATTTATTGATCAAATGCTTGATAGATTATTTGGACATTCTTTTTACTATTTTCTTGATGGTTTTTCAGGTTACTACCAAGTCCCGATAGCACCGGAAGATCAATCAAAGACTACATTTACTTGTCCCTTTGGGACATTTGCATTTCGAAGGATGCCATTCGGACTTTGCAATGCACCGGGCACATTTCAAAGGTGTATGCTTTCCATATTTTTTGATATGTTAGACAAGTGCATTGAGGTATTCATGGATGACTTTTCTATCTTTGGTAATTCCTTTGATGATTGTTTGGAAAAGTTGACTCTAGTACTTAAAAGGTGTATTGAATGTAATCTTACATTGAGTTGGGAAAAGAGTCACTTTATGGTTGATCATGGAATTGTTTTAGGGCATGTTATTTCCCATGAAGGGATTGAGGTAGACAAAGCTAAAGTTGAATTAATTGTGAACCTACCTCCACCCACATCAGTTAAGGGAATTAGAAGTTTTTTGGGACATGCAGGATTTTATAGGAGGTTCATAAAAGATTTTTCAAAAATTTCACGTCCTTTGTGTCATTTGTTAGGAAAAGATGTCCCATTTGTTTTTGATGAAAAGTGCTTAGAAGCTTTTAAAATTTTGAAAGAAAAACTAACTTCTGCCCCTATAATTGTTGCCCCAAATTGGGATTTGCCATTTGAAATTATGTGTGATGCATCAAATTTTGCCATTGGAGCTATGTTGGGCCAAAGAGTGAATAAATTGATGTGTGTAATTTATTATGCAAGTTTATCTTTAAACGATGCACAAGTAAATTACACGACCACTGAGAGAGAAATGTTAGCTGTGGTATTTGCACTAGACAAATTTAGATCTTACTTGATAGGTTCTAAGGTCATAGTATTTTCTGATCATACAGCTTTGAAATACCTATTGACCAAACCACAAGCTAAACCTAGGCTCATTAGGTGGGTGTTAATGTTACAAGAATTCGATGTTGAAATCAAAGATAGGAAAGGAAGCGAAAATGTAGTGGCCGACCATCTTTCTAGACTTAACTCTTGTGAAAATAATGTTGAAATTGCTTGTGAAAATGCTTTTGAAAAATTCCCGGATGAACACTTGTTTTCCTTAACTCAAGCACCATGGTATGCTGATATTGCTAATTATCTTTCTTGTGGTGTAGTGAGAAAAGATTTGAGCTTCCAGGCAAAGAAGAGATTCCTGCATACATGTAAGTATTATTTTTGGGATGAGCCTTACTTGTTTAGAATTTGCAGGGATGAAGTGATAAGAAGATGTGTGCCGGAAGAGGAACAAAAGCAAGTGCTACAATTTTGCCACAATTTGTATTGCGGGGGACATTTTGGAGGAAAGAAGACCGCCGAGAAAATTCTTCAAAGCGGTTTGTATTGGCCTACTCTTTTTAAAGATGCTTATCATTTTTGTATAAGATGTGATGAATGCCAAAGAGTAGGAAACATTAGCAAACGGAATGAAATGCCCCTTAATATCTTTATTGTGGTCGATATTTTTGATGTATGGGGAATTGATTTCATGGGGCCATTTCCTAAATCCTTTGGTTTTGAATATATTCTTCTAGCAGTGGATTATGTGTCCAAGTGGTTTGAGGCAATCCCCACTAGGACCAATGATGCTAACATTGTGTTAAAATTTGTGAAGGAGAATATTTTGAGCAGGTTTGGAACCCCCAAGGCGATAGTGAGTGATGGAGGAAGCCATTTTTGCAACAAATGGTTTGAAAAGTTGATGACCAAGATGGGCATCCGACACAAAGTGGCAACCCCATATCATCCCCAAACATCCGGGCAAGCTGAGATTTCAAACAAGCAGATCAAGGGGATTTTAGAAAAGACAGTGAGCACAACTCGGAAGGACTGGTCAATTCGACTCTCGGAAGCATTGTGGGCTTATAGGACTGCTTATAAAACCCCATTGGGAATGAGTCCTTATAGGTTGGTCTTTGGCAAGGCATGCCACCTCCAGATGGAATTGGAGCACAAGGCTTATTGGGCAATAAAGACCACGAATATGGACTTAGGTGAAGCAAGGGAGCAAAGAATGCTTCAAATTTCCGAGCTTGATGAGCTTCGGAATGAAGCCTACGAGAATTCGAGGATCTTCAAGGAAAAGACCAAAGCTATTTATGACAGGATGATTCTTCAAAGGACTTTTGAACCGAGAATGAAAGTCCTTCTCTTCAATTCAAGAATGCGGTTGTTTAACAGAAAATTGAAGTCACGTTGGAGTGGACCCTTTCAAATCACTCAAACATTCCCTTATAGGGTTGTTGAATTGCTTAATCTAAAAACCAACGAGACGTTCAAGGTCAATGGACAAAGGGTGAAGCCCTACTTGGAAGAAATCGAAGTTGTAAAAATGGTGGAAAGCATGGTGTTCATTGACGAATGATGCAACAATGTCCAGCTTTACGACATTAAAGAAGCGCTAAATGGGAGGCAACCCATCGGTTTGCATTTCTTTTCACTGTTATAATTTTATATTTTGCAATTTTAATTTCATGTTGAGTTAAATAAAATAGAATAGGTACTTTGATCGGTTTTTATTTTTCTTGAATGTGTTTCAGGGTTAAACCAAGAAGAAGATTGCATTCTTGTGATTTGGTGACACAAATAAACCAATTAAAAAAATTAAAACCAATTTGGCAGAGGCAGACACGGCCAGAGGTCCTGGCCGTGTCCTTGCCCGTGTCAAACAAACATCAAAAGTCACAGTGGCAGACACGGCCAGAGGTCCTGGCCGTGTCCTTGCCCGTGTCAAACAAACATCAAAAGTCACAGAGGCAGACAGGCCAGAGGTCCTGGCCGTGTCCTTGGCCGTGTCACACAGACACAGCCAAGCCTCTCCCCGTGTCACTCAAATTGTCTTGCAATTTTTTTTATCCAGTAAGATACACGTTCAAGGGACACGGCCGTGTCCATGGCCGTGTCCCTCAAAAAACCATCAGACACGGCCAAGCTTCACCAAGCTTGGCCGTGTCACCTAAAGTTTTTGTTTTAAAAACACAAATTTCGCCCAGCTTTTCATTCTAAATCCCTAAATCTTTCTCTCTCCTCTCTCTCTCTCTCTCTCGCTCTCCCTCGATCTCTCTCTCAAAACGCCATAGCCACTTCCTTAAACCTTCAAAATCATTTGAAATCTTTCATTTTTCTTCACCCAAACTGATTTAAACTCTTCCACTTCCCTTCTTTTCTCATTAAAAAGCAATTAAAACCTTGAAAACTTCATTTTCACCAAATCATCAAAATGACAAGAACAAAAATGGTGTCTCACCACAAAAGGACGCGACCTCCACCTTCAGCTGCATCTTCATCATCGTCAGCACCAAGGAGAGCAACTCTTCTCGCTCGGGGTTTCTTTTCGACGAGGTATGTTAACGAAGAATCCCTCGATGCTCTTCATATTCGAGATAATTTTTATAGATTTGTTCATAATCTTGGGTGGGATAGATTTCTTTCCCTTAAACCTTTGCAATTTGAGGAGCTTACATTGTAATTTTTGACCTCACTTAAGGTTGAAAGAAATGACAAAAAGATTTGTATTAGGTTGCATTTTAAACTGCTTGGGAGACCATTTGTCCTTAAAATTGAGCAATTAAGCGATATATTTGGTTTCCTCCAACAAGGGGAACAATGTGTGCCTAAGAGTTTTAGACAACAATTCGCATGGAGAGCTTTAGGCTCGGGTACTTATGTGGCCAAATCGGCCAAAGCTACGAAATTGGCAAATCCCTCCCTAAGGTACTTACACCGGTTTATGTCATGTGGATTCTTTGCAAGAAAAGAGAGCACAGGGGTTGTAGAACGAAGCAAACTATACTTTTTAGATTGTGCTATCAATGCCATACCCGTTTGTACCGGCTATTGGTTAGCCGATGTGTTTGACAGTGTGGCAAATAAAAAGAGGGGTGCCATTTGCATCGGAGGATTAGTTACAATTTTAGCAATGGCACTCCTTGATGATTTTGACCCGAGCCATTACCAGATGACTAAGATCTCGGGGAGTGATTCATTAGATCTTGCCACCCTCGAGAAGATGCACATGGTTTCAAGAAAAGGAGGAGCTTATGTTATGGGTTCAGATGAGCCTGAGGTACCGGATGGCAGTCAAAAGAGAGCACGAGTCGAGGAGGATTCCGACTCGGATTCTCTAGATTTAGATGAAGATGCTCCAATCCTGAACAATCAGGAGATAATTAATAGGATTGAAGCATTGGAAAGCAAGGTTGACCGTAACCATGCTGCAGTGATGGAACAAATGGACCTAATCAACAGCAACCTTGCTAAAATTCTGAGCCTCCACCCATCAGTTGCATCATCGTCCCATCCTTCATCACCGTAGATCCTATCAGCTCCAACCTTTTGAAAACACTTGTTATTTTCTTATTTGTAGTTATTTCATATTTTTGTTGTTATGGTGCTTAATGTTAACTCTTTATATTGTGTTTATTTTATATATTGTATTTTGTTTTTGAACACTTATTGTTTGTGGATGAAAAGGTAGCTTGCATCACAAAGGATCGATGGAAAAACAGGTTGTACCTTAACTTTTTACTTTAAATATCGTTGTTTCCATTGAGGACAATGTAAAACTTAAAGTGTGGGGTGTGTGCTAAACCTTTTGTTCATGAATATAAATTGTTTATTTTAGTGTTATTTTCGTAAGTGTTCTTGTTTTGTTAAGTTTTGTGTCTTGTTTTATAATTGATTTTGATGGATATTAATAAGTTCAATTGTTATAAGAATGTTGATAGATGACTTTTAAATTTTTGAAGCATGAATTTGAGGATTGATTAGAGTTAGTACTTATTGTCAATTTTGATGGTTATTCTTTGCATTGCCATTTAACTAGTGAGGAATTGAGCCATCAACTTATCATTCTTTTTATGTGTGAACATCTTTGATTGATGAATTACTAGAACTTGCTTTGACATGCATTTTGAGACTACATAAGATTTCAATTAGGCATCAATATGATTAAGGCAATTTAGGGCAACCCATTTTGGCTTAAAAAGACCAACCTTACATCCGACCTTAGTTCGCCAACTTTGAGCTTATTTCATTTTTCCCTTCTTTCTTTTTCACAACACCATCGGCTTGAACCATGACATTTTAACTTTACCTGTTCATTAGATTAAGAGCATTAATGGAGTGTTGTGCTGAATAAAGTGTGGGGTTGAAATTCAATGGGTTTTAAATTTGATGGTTATTATTGTACTCTTTAGTTGGATACCAAAAAAAAATGATGATGAAATGAATAATGAAAACTGAAATAATAGTTGTTGTTCTTGTAGGAAGGGTTGTAATGAGTTTGGAAATTATCTTTGCAAATTAAACAAATGGAGTCCCTTAAAAGCACATAAATGTTTAGTGCTAAGTGATTGAGTTGAATTATGGGATTGTTGATCATGCTACATTGTTTACTTCACTCTTGAAGTACTCTTGACCTAAATGAACTAACTCACTCTCCCAAATGTCATACCTTTTCCTTAGCCCCGTTACAACCAAATAAAAGACCTTATGATTGATGCTTGATTGTGATTAGGTGGTGGAGAATTGATTGATAAGCAAGTCTATAGTCCTAATCTTTCATTGAATGTTGAGAGCTTAAACACTACCCAATTAAACACTTGAGAGGTTTTGTGAGGGAGTGACAATTTTTGTATGCATTGATTGACCATTAAGTTACTTGAGTACCGATTATTCTTGATTTGATTATGATTGCGGATTTAATAAGATGGGAGTCTTAATGCATTCTTATAACTCTTGAACTGGATAATATTTATCTTGTTTTATTTGTTTTGATTTTAACTTTGCTTGGGGACAAGCAAAGGATTAAGTGTGGGGTAATTGTTTAGATCAATTTTGTATATATTTTCTATGATGTTTATGTTGATTTTAAGTTAATTTTCATGTTAAATTGCACTTAAGTTTGTTTGAAGTTGTTGATTTAGGTTGAAGTACATTTGATGGAGCCATTTGATCAAAATTGGTGGAATTTGTGGAGAAAATCAAGTGACACAGCCAAGCTTGTCATGGCTTGGCCGTGTCCCTCATCAAAGGAAGAAGAACTAGGACAAGCATGAGACACGGCTAGGATTAACATGGCTTGGCCGTGTCCCTCAAGTAAACAAGTTCAGTAGCCAACACGGCCATGAGACACGGCCAAGCCACTGGCCGTGTCTCTCCAAAGGAACAAAAGAGCAAAGAAAGCAAAGAAAGAAAAGAAATAAACAGAGACAGACACCATCACTGGACACGGCCAGGACACTGGCCGTGGCCGTGTCACATGACACGGCCAGGACACTGGCCGTGTCACATGACACGGCCGTGTCCTTGGCCGTGTCTCACAAGGACAAAGCATATAGAATGGGACACGGCCAGAAGCTTGGCCGTGTCCCCAAGAAAGAAAGTCACTAGACACGGCCAAGCTCCATATGGCTTGGCCGTGTCACCCTGGGTCCTTAGCTGGCTTGCACAAGGAATGAGCTGTTGTGTTTTAGTGGGTGAAAAAGAACAAAAAAAAGAGTGAAAAGTGGGAGGATTTTATAGAAGAAAGGTATAAAGAAATTAGTAAGTGGGAGACAAGGCATGATGGGTGTGTCTTAAAAAATTCAAAATGAAAAAAAAAAGAATGGAGGGAAAAATAAAATGGATTGAATATATTTTTAGTGGACATTCTCTACACATATCTGGTTCTTCATCTTCCTCACCTTCTTCCTTGGTTCTTGCTTGAGAGAGCAAGACCATTCCCTCATCTTCAATCACCATTTCTTTTCGCACACCAAGAGCAAAAACAATTATTGGTTTTGAAGTGAGTTATTAGTTCTTGAGAATTAGGGTTTTAAGAGGCTTGATTGGAGAGTTGAGAATTTGAGAAAGCTATCATCTACTCCTTCAAGAAGAGAACCATTTGTTCAAGAGAGCTGGAAGTTCATCATCACGCACCAAGAAGGAGCCACGAAAGAGACGAGAGTCCGATTTTTAGGATCTTCAAAAAGGGGTTTTTCTAACTCTTTCTTTTATTCCATTTCTTATTTGTTGTTGTGTATTAAGAACATTAATATTGCAATGTATAACTTTGATTTGGTTTATATTGAATTGAGTATTTGTTTAAAACATATGATGAGCTAATTTACTCATGCTTGGGGTTGTAGTATATTTAATTAAATGATTTGATTTGATGATTCCATTGATATACCTTGTTATATGTTGATTGCATTGAAATTAAAGGTAAATTGATAGATTGGCCACCTATTGATTACTTAATATTGAATGACGAACCGAGAGGAGAAGTTTAATATCGGATCTATGCAATTAACTACCCTAAGAATGAATTAGAAATATAAGTTCTAGGGTTTATTAATTTTCTAATGTTAAATAATTGGTTGTTGTTAATTCATAAATGTGAGAATTAGTGAATTGATAATTGGCTAATTAATCTTAAGAAACAAATGAATATTCAAGGTTATATTAATGGATAATCGGATAATTGAACATTTGATTAAATGGACCTACAACCCTAGGCATCATTTCCATAATTGAAATTATCTTGCATAAAATCACTCATTTTCATTTCTAAGGATAATTACGGTTCACCAATTCAATCACACAATCGAATTTATTATTTCATGTTAATCGAACTATTACTTGCAAGTCCTTCCTTGGGAAACGACCTTGGGGCGATCACCGTCACTACAATAGCCTCATATACTTGCGAGTGCTGCTTTGTGATAGTGTTGATTTAAGCGCAACACAACTCTCCTTTCTCATTCTGGACCATAGTCAAACTTGTTTTCTTTGGCACGACATGTGCGGGACTAACCCATTCACTATCAGCAATGGGGTAGATTACCCCTTTCATCAAGCAATTTTAAAACCTCCTTTTTCACTACTTCGCTCATATTAGGGTTAAGCCTCCTTTAATCTTCTCTCACCGGTTTAGCCCCTTCCTCTAAAACTATCTTGTGCATGCACATAGAGGGAGTAATACCCTTGATGTCACTTAACCCCTAACCAATAGCTCTCTTGAATTTTTTTTAACATTCTCTCAAGTTTATCTTCCTTCTCACTACTAAGAGTAGTAGAAATTATCATTGGTTGTGAGTTTTTCTCCCAAAAAAAAAAACATGCTTTAAGTGCTTTGGAAGTTCTTTAAATTCAACCCCCTTCGGTTGAATCTCCTCATTTGAACCCTCAACTTCTTCCTCCAAATTTAGAGCCCTTTCTAACTTCTCTTCACCACTTTCCTGCAAGAAAACTTCTTCAACAGCATGATCAGTAAAATCAATGAAAAAGCAGTCCTCATACAAAGCAGTAGTAGGAATAGGGGAAGAGTTAAAAATTCTACAGTTTGACCTAAAACTGTAATACCCATATACTTTATATAAGTATTGTACATATATCCTGTATATATATAATACGTATATAAAATGTAAGGATGTCACGTTTCAGTATTGTTTAAATCTCTTACCTTAGTTCCATATTAACGATATATTTTTAATAAAAGAACATTTACAAAACTATTATACTTTTGATTATATTACATATATATAAATTACATTGTCTTTTCCGAAATTCACTTATGTACATATACATTTTTATCAAAATAAATCATAATAAAATTGTACATGTATGCACCACCTTCTAGTTAGTCTCGAAATACTCTTACTCTTCCCATGGCACAACTGTTTGACTCCCAGATTAACCTTCTACTCACCTTACACAATCACGCTAAGTTCGAAAGCTTAGTAGTACATATAAATATCATATACATACATTACAGAAAGTCAAACTCACATTACTAACATTATTTATCATCATATTCTTATCATGTTTTTCATTTTCAATGTACTTTTCATATCTTCTCACTAATTTCATAATTTATCTATATCTTTAACATAAGCCACAATTTGATGGCTTATCATAATTTTCATGAAACAATACACACAATTTCCATATCCATAAACATATTACACATCACATTATATTTCCATAATCTCATTTTCAATATCAAGACGTAGCTCTACTCAAGTCTTTCAACAATTCATTTCTCATCATTTAACATATTTTCTTATGCCACATTCCTTTTCAGTAATTTGCATATGTATTGTGATCATATCATTCCATAATTTGTAACACCCTTATACCCCATATACATACACTACATACACCCAATATATGTAATATACGAATATGTGATACAAGAATGTCACAGCCATTTTAAAAAATCAAATCATCATTTAAAAAAAATTTGTATAATCTTAAAACATTCAATCGATATCCTATAAATAGTAAATGAAATATTACTTGCTAAAACATATATATATATAACTTTATTACCAAAGGTTTATCCAAAACATTTTTGATAGATTGCGGAATATACATATATATATACATCAAAATATATAACATAATATACATAAAATTAATATGTATAAAAAAATACAAAATATATACAAGCTGGCAGTTTGTCTCTGATCTTGATGTCCAACAATCAACTCTACTCTCAAGATCTTAAGCCTAGACTCGACTCCGTCTAGACAAACTCTCCAGCTCAACTGGATCTACCCTGTCACTTGCGTGATGAATCACAATCGCGCTAAGCCAAAAGCTTAGTAGTACAAACTTTGATAACAATATAGTTCAAATACAGTGCCAATGCGCAACACAAAAGGATATTATATTTCATAGATTTATATCATTATATCTTAATAAATTGCTCAATTATTCCATAATTCATAATTCACATAAAAGCAAACACAAGCATGGGCCCAAAAAGGATCTAATATACTATTCAAATTCTAGAGTTACTGCTTTGGTCTATAAAGACACCATGTGTCTAGCCCCGTAGGCAATATATCAATGTAATAATCTAACTAGGTTTGAGTTTACGACCCGGTCATTTCACCTCAAAAATATTTTCACAGTGACGCCCAACGTCTAGCCCGTAGGCAAATCATAAGCATGCTGCCGAACCCAGAGCTCTGAAAATTGAATAACATACTCGGCACATAATTTATTCATATTTCTGATTATCAATTTCTTTATCATTGTCACATAATCAAGCTAGGCACATTGACTTATTTTCTCATCTTTTTCTCACTTTTCTCATTTATATCAATATCAATTCATTACATTATGTTTCCATATATCTCATCACATTATACCACATTTCTTTTCATTTACAACACATTACCCAATTACCTTGGGTATTTCAACATAATTCACAATGTACAAATCATAGCATATTACTCATGCACCAACAATGTAGTAAGTAACTTAGCACATTTTCCAGCAAAATGTGTTAAGTCCCAATGTCTATAAACAATTATTCAAAGTTTATACTTACCTCTAAAAGCAACAAACACCACTTCAACCTCCTCTTCCAAGATATCCCTCAATACTTGGATTAGGGTAACTCAAGTCTCTTCAAAGCCTAAACAAAATGTGATTATAAATAATCACTAAGTGATACACTTATAGGTATAAACAAAACCTCTCAACACAAGGATAAGATACACAAAGAAAAATAAGAAGAAGAACTATTCAGGGCAAGCTCTACACATGACACGCTCAATAACACGGGAGTGTCAATGACCGTACCCTAAACCCACAACATAGTAGCTATGGCACGCTCAATGACATGGGCATGTCACTGCACGTGTAAAACTCCTCCAACACAGTAGCTATGACATGCTCAATGACATGGGCGTGTCACTACACGTGTCAAAACTTCTTCAACACAGCAGCCATGACACGCTCAGTGACATGGGTGTGTCACTGAACGTGTCACCAATACTGAAAAATAAAACCATCGACAAAAATCCTGATATCGACACAAAAATTGTCACATCCAAAATTATCTTTCATTAACCTTTTCAACTCCATACAAACTCAACCAAATCCATCATTATATCACATAATACATGTGTAAACATCAAAACAACCCAATTAAAAACAAAAATACACAATCACAACCATGACTTCACAACTCAAAAGTTACACAACCCAAAACTCTTATTCTCTTCACCAAACTTAACCTTCTCTTCAATCCAACCCCAAACTTCATAGTTAACTAGACAAAAGAACTTCAAACATACCAATATCAACCTTTAAAACATACTACACCAAACATCCAATTCACACATACAAACTTTCATGGAAATTCAAGAAACAAGTTGGAAACTTACCAAATATGAAGAAAATCCTTAAAACTCCAACTTGAACACTTGAAATCCTTCAATTACTTGAGTTAGCAAGTAAAAATTCTCTTCCCTTTGATGGAGAAAATTGGCCTTCAATGGAGAAAGAAGAAGAAGATGAAGAAGAAGATAGACAGCACTCCTCTTATCCAACAAATCTCTTTAAAACCACACAATTCCAACTTTTACTCTCTGCCAAGTATATATTATTATTATTATTATTATTATTATTATTATTATTATTATTATTATTATATTAATATCAAATATCATCTTCCACTATCCATTAATTACTATTTAAATAATTAAAATATCATTTGACCAAATTAAAATGTTGACTTGTATATAATATGTATATCTTCATATATACATCATTTACACATTTCCCTTTTTCCTTTTTCACTTAATTATATTTATACTTTTAAATCATTTAATTAATTTTCAAAAATTAATATTTTTTCAAAATTTTGGGATATTACAATTCTCCCCCTCTACAAATAAATTTCATCTTCGAAATTACCTGCTCTCAAGTCTGGAACAACTGGGGATACTGATTCCTCATCATCAGCTCACTCTCCCATGTTGCCTCTTCAATAGCATGATTCTTTCAAAGAACTTTCACAAGTGGCACTTTCTTATTTCTCAACTCCTTCACTTCACATGCCAAAACAACCACTAGTTCTTCTTCATAAGTAAGATCTGGACTTACCTTAATAGACTCCACCGACAAAATATGAGATGGGTCTGACTTGTACCTCCGAAGCATAGAGACATGGAAGACATTGTGAATTTGATCCAACTCAGGAGGTAAAGCTAATCTATAGGCAACTGGTCCAACTCTCTCCAGTACCTCATAAGGTCCTATGAAACAAGGACTCAACTTCCCTTTGCGGCCAAATCTCAAAATTTTCTTCCAAGGAGACACTTTCAAAAATACTTTATCTCCTACACTGAACGCTATGTCTCTTCTTTTAAAATCTGAATATGATTTCTGTCGATCTGAGGCTGCTTTCAGACAATTCCTAATCACCTTTACTTTCTCTTCTGTTTCCCTAATCAAATTAGAACCAATCAATTTACCTTCTCCAACCTCATCCCAACATAGAGGTGTCCTGCATCTCCTACCATACAATGCCTCATAAGGGGCCATTCTAATACTATATTGATGACTATTGTTGTAAGCAAACTCAATAAGTGGTACGAATCTGTCCCAGCTCCCAGTGAAATCGATGATACAACTTCTCAATATGTCCTCTAAAATCAGTATCACTCTCTCTGACTGCCCATCTGTCTGAGGATCGAAAACAGTGCTAAAATATAACCGAGAGCCTAAAGCATCCTGTAAACTTCTCCACAATCTCAATGTAAATCGGGGATCTCGATCAAATACCAAAGAAATTACAACTCCATGTAACCTTACTATCTCACTGATATACAGCTCAGCCAACCTCTCAAGAGAATAATCTATCCAAACTGGAAGAAAATGAGATGTCTTCATCATCATATCAACAATCACCCAAATTGCATCATGCTTATTCTAAGTCAAAGGCAATCCGATCACAAAATCCATCGTCACTCGCTCCCATTTCCACTCTGGCACCGATAATGGTTGAAGTAATCCAGAAGAAACTTGGTGTTCAGCCTTCACTCTCTGACAAGTGAGACATATGGATACATACTCTGCTATGTCCCTCTTCATACCTGACCACCAATAATATTGTTTCAAATCATAATACATCTTTGTACTCCCAGGGTGTATAGCATAAGCTGACTGATGTGCTTCCTCCAAAATTACCTTTTTCAGTCTTGCATCATCAGGAACACACAACCTATTTTTGTACCACAAACTGCCATCACTTCTCACATGAAAGTCTCGACTCTCCCCCTTTTGGCAATCCAATATAGCTTTCTGGATTTTCTCATCTACCAACTGAGTCTCCCTAATCTGTTCCAATAACATCGGCCTCAATTGCAACTAAGCCATCAATGGAAAAACATCACAAGACTCAAATCTGGCATGCAAAGTTCTCAACTCAATAAGCAACAAGAGCGAATAAGCAGTCAAACCTACCAAAGACTTCCAACTCAATGCATTAGCAATAACATTTACCTTACTAGGATGATAATCAATTAACTAGTCATAGTCTTTAATCAATTCTAACCATCGTCTCTGCCGAAGATTCAACTCTCTCTGAACACCCAGATATTTCAAACTCTTGTGATCCGTATAAATGAAACATTTCTCCCCATACAAGTAATGTCGCCAAATCTTCAAAGCAAAAACTATTGCTGCTAACTCCAAATCATACATCGGGTAATTTAGTTCATGCAGCTTTAACTGTCGAGAGGCATAAGCAATGACTCTATCATCCTGCATCAGAACATAGCCTAAACCTCTATATGAAACATCACTATATATCACATATGGTTTACCTTCCACAGACAGAGTAAGCACAGGAGCCCGAGTCAACATCTCCTTCAGCTACTCAAAGCTCACTTGACACCGATCTATCCACATGAATCTAACTCTCTTCCGAAGTAATCTGGTGAGTGGAGTAGCTATCATAGAAAAACCTTTCACAAACTGTCGATAATAGCCTGCCAAACCCAAAAAACTTCTAACCTTTGTCATAGTCTTCGGTGGACTCCAATTCAAAATAGCCTTAACTTGACTCGGATCAACTCTAATACCCTGTGCTAAAACCACATGACCAAGAAAAGTCACTTGATCAAGCCAAAACTCACATTTAGATAGCTTAGCATATAACTGCTTCTCTCTCAGAGTCTACAATACAATCCACAAATGCTTATCATGATCCTCATCATTACGTGAATACACCAAAATATCATCAATAAAAACCACCATAAATTGATCTAGATAGGGTCTGAATACCCTATTCATCAAATCCATAAATGCTGCTGGTACATTCGTCAACCCAAAAGGCATTACCAAGAACTCATAATGCCCATACCTTGTACGAAAAGTTATCTTAGGTACATCTTCATCTTTGACTCTCAACCGAAGGTACCTTGATCTCAAATCAATCTTAGAGAATATTGCTGCTCCTTTCAACTGATCAAAGAGATCATCTATCCTAGGCAATGGATACTTGTTCTTGATGGTCTCTTTATTCAACTGCCGGTAATCAATGCACAATCTTAAGGTACCATCCTTCTTCTTCACAAACAAAAGGGGCACTCCCTACGGAGACACACTAGGGTGAACAAACCCTTTATCTAATAATTCCTACAACTGCACCTTCAGCTCTCTCAACTCAGCAAGTGCCATATGATAAGGAGTAATAGAGATAGGAGTAGTACCAGGCAATAAATCGATACCAAACTCAACCTCTCTCTCAGGGGGTAACCCTGGCAACTCCTCAGGAAAAACATCTGAAAACTCAGCAACTATGGGTATACTGTCAAGCTGGGAACCAACTACTCTGGTATCTATAACATGAGCAAGATAAGCCTCACATCCTTTTCGAATCATCCTCCTAGCTGAAATAGCTTAAACAAACATGGATGAAAGATATCTCTGCTCACTGGATACCATCACATTCCTACCATCACAGGTTCTCAGGGTAACACACTTTTGCTGACAATCTACCACAGCCCCATGCTTGGATAACCAATCCATGCCTAAAATTAAATCATACTCCTTGAAAGGCATCTCAATCAAGTCACCAAGGAACTCCTCATCCTGAACCACAACCGGACTATCTCGATGCACCTTGCTAACTACAACACAATGCCCTAAAGGATTTATCACCAAAACATCAAATCCTAAGGACTCTGAATGCAAATCAGTCACAGGCAAGATGGATGCACTAATGTATGAATGAGTCAACCCGGGGTCTATCAAAGTAAGAACTAAAGTACCAAATAAAGAGAAAGTACCAACAATAATAGTTGAAGCATTTGGTTGCCTCTGCATCACATGTACTTGCTGAGATGGTCCTGCCTCATCTGGTCTACTACCTGTGGTATAACCTCCTCTCTAACCAGACCATGTCTGACCTCTTCTGCTAGCACCTCTGCCACCACGACCCCCTCTAACACTGGGTCCAGAAACTACAGTATCTGTATGTCTATCCTCTTGTGGCTCAGGGCAATCTCTGACAAAATAATCGGGTGACCCACATCTATAACACACTGTTGGTCCACCAGTCTTCCAGCATGCACCCCAATGTGCCCTACCAACATGGACATAGGTAGGTGGAGTAGGCCTCTGAGCTACTGGGGTAGGAGCACTAGCCACTAAAACTGTAGGTCTCAATCTTTGCCTTTGCTGCTGTACTGACCTACCACACTGCCTCTGGCTCCTACTGAACCTTGAAAAATATCCTCCTCGGCCTCTCTTCATAGATGAAGACCCTGCCTCACTCTGGGGTCTCTTATCTCTGGTCTCCTTATCCCTATCAGCTGCTGCAAGACCTTGTGCTCTCTCAACACTCCTGGCAGCTGCAACCAACTAGGAAAAATTTTGATATCGAGAGCCTACGATAATGTACATGATAGAGGGTCTCAGTCCCTCCTCAAATCTCCTACACCTATCAATCTCATCAGAAATAATCCCGCTAGCATACTGACTCAGTCGAGTAAACTCTATCTCATACTTGGACACAGTCCTGGTGTCCTGCTTCAAACTCAAGAACTCTATCTTCTTTGCATCTTTATACTCCCTCGGAGCATACTTCTGCTCAAACTCTCGTAGAAAATTATCGTAAGTCAGGACTGGTGGATCAGCCAGAGCATGTGGAATCGTCTTCCACCAATCATATGCATCCCTCTGCAGAAGAGATCTAGCATAATCAAACTTTTCTTCTAGAGTAGCCTACAACTAGATGAATACGCTCTGGACTCTATCTAGCCACTGCTCAGCGAAAGCAGGGTATGTAGTACCAATGAAATCCTCAGCCCCAAACTTCCTCAACTTATCATATTTCCTCATCGACAATTGCGGCTGTGGTTGTGGTGGCGGCAGTTGCTGAACTAGAGCCTGCCTCAACAACTCCACCATATGTCATACCCAGCCAGGTGAAATCTCATCAACTGCTAGTCTCTCTGGCATAGGAGTAGGTGCCCCTCCAGCTATCTCAACTCTAGCTCCATCTCTACCCTTAATAGGAGCCATACTCTCTGCACTACCCTCAGTAGACTGATGTGTCTGAGATGCCATAACTATCTATATCTGCAAACATAGCAGAATTTGCCACATCAGAGATTAGAAACTGCCAGTGCCAATGCATGTATCATATTTAAAATCCATATTTAAAAATTTCCATTTTCTTTCTCTTACGACCCACCTAGGTTGATAACCTCAAACCTAGGCTCTGATACCAAAAAAAATGTAACACCCTTATACCCCATATACGTACACTACATACACCCAAAATATGTAATATACGAATATGTGATACAAGAATTTCACAACCATTTTAAACAATCAAATCATCATTTAAAAAAATTTGTATAATCTTAAAACATTCAACCGATATCCTATAAATAGTAAATGAAATATTACCTGCTAAAACATATATATATATATAACTTTATTACCAAAGGTTTATCCAAAACATTTTTGATAGATTGCGGAATATACATATATATATACATCAAAATATATAACATAATATACATAAAATTAATATGTATAAAAAAATATAAAATATATACATACTGGCAGTTTGTCTCTGATCTTGATGTCCAGCAATCAACTTTGCTCTCAAGATCTCAAGCCTAGACTCGACTCCGACTAGACGAACTCTCCGGCTCAACCGGATCTACCCTGTCACCTATGCGATGAATCACAATCACGCTAAGCCAAAAGCTTAATGGTACAAACTTTGATAACAATATAGTTCAAATGCAAAGCCAATGTGCAACACATAAGGATATTATATCTCATAGCATTATATCTTAATAAATTGCTCAATTATTCCATAATTCATAATTCACATAAAAGCAAACACAAGCATGGGCCCAAAAATTATCTAATATGCTATTCAAATTCCAAAGTTACTGCTTTGGCCTATAATGACACCATGTGTCTAGCCCCGTAGGCAATATATCAATGTAATAATCCAACTAGGTCTGAGTTTATGACCCATTCATTTCACCCAGCCTAGCTTCAAGAATTTGTTTTTGAGGCTTATGACCTGGTAATTTCACCTCAAAAACATTTTCACAGTGACGCCCAGTGTCTAGCCCGTAGGCAAATCATAGGCATGCCGCCAAACCCAGAGCTCTGAAAATTAAATAACATACTAGGCACACAATTTATTCATATTTCTGATTATCAATATCTTTCTCATTGTCACATAATCAAGCTAGGCACATTGCCTTATTTTCTCATCTTTTTCTCACTTTTCACATATATATTAATATCAATTCATTACATTATGTTTCCACATATCTCATCACATTATACCACATTTCTTTATGTTTACAACACATTACCCAATTACCTTGGGTATTTCAACATAATTCACAATGTACAAATCATAGCATATTACTCATGCACCAAAAAGTAGTAAGTAACTTAACACATTTTCCAACCAAATGTGTTAAGTCCCAATGTCATGTAAATATAAATAATTATTCAAAGTTTGTGCTTACCTCTAAAAGCAACAAACACCACTTCAACCTCCTCTTCCAAGATATCCCTCAACACTTGGATTGGGGTAACTCAAGTCTCTTCAAAGCCTAAATCAAATATGATTATAAATAATCACTAAGTGATACACTTATAGTTATAAACAAAACCTCTCAACACAAGAATAAGATACACAAAGAAAAATAAGAAGAAGAACTATCTAGGGCAAGCTCTACACATGACACGCTCAACAACACAGGCGTGTCAATGATTGTGCCCTAAACCCATAACACAGTAGCTATGACACCCTCAATGACATGGGCGTGTCACTGCATGTGTCAAAACTCCTCCAATACAGTAGCTATGACACGCTCAATGACAAGGGCGTGTCACTGCACATGTCAAAACTCCTCCAATACAGTAGCTATGTCACATTTAGTTACATGGGTGTGTCACTGCACGTGTCACCAACACTGAAAAATAGAACCATCGACATGCCCAAAGGCATGGCCGTGTCACCGGGCGTGTCAGGCTAAAAATCATGATATCGATAGAAAAATTGTCACATCCAAAATTATCTTTCATTAACCTTTTTAACTTTATACAAACTCAACCAAATCCATCATTATATCACATAATACTTGTGTAAACATCAAAACAACCCAATTAAAAACAAAAATACACAATCACAACCATGACTTCACAAATCAAAAGTTACACAACCCAAAACTCTTATTTTCTTCACCAAACGTAACCTTCTCTTCAATCTAACCCCAAACTTCATAGTTAACTAGACAAAAGAACTTCAAACATACCAATATCAACCTTTAAAACATACTACACCAAACATCCAATCCACACATACAAACTTTCATGGAAATTCAAGAAACAAGTTGGAAACTTACCAAATATGAAGAAAATCCTTAAAACTCCAACTTGAACACTTGAAATCCTTCAATTACTTGAGTTAGCAAGAAGCAAAAATTCTCTTCCCTTTGATGGAGAAAATCGGCCTTCAATGGAGAAAGAAGAAGAAGATAGACAGCACTCCTCTTATCTAACAAATCTCTTTAAAACCACACAATTCTAACTTTTACTTTCCACCAAGTATATATTATTACTATTATATTTATATCAAATATCATCTTCCACTATCCATTAATTACTATTTAAATAATTAAAATATCATTTGACCAAATTAAAATGTTGACTTGAATATAATATGTATATCTTCATATATATATATATATATCATATACACATTTTCCTTTTTCCTTTTTCACTTAATTATATATATACTTTTAAATCATTTAATTAATTTTCAAAAATTAATATTTTTTTCAAAATTTTGGGATATTACATAATCACTATCATATTTCTCATTTAACCATTGCAGGTTTTATATACAATAGGTACCATAACATCACATACATAAGCATGGGCACAAACAACTAATACATCATTCAAATCTCAGAGTTACTATTTTGGTATATAATGACACATGTGTCTAGCCCCAAAGGTAAAATATCAATATATCAGTCCAACTAGGCATGGGCTTACGACCCGGTCTTTTCACCCAGCCAAGCTTCAAGGACTTGTTTCTGAGGCCTACGACCTGGTCTTTTCACCTCAAAAATATTTTCACAATGACGTCAAGCGTCTAGCCCCACAGGCAAATATAGGCATGCCACCAAACACAGAACATTGAAAATTGAATAACATACTAGGCAAACAATTATTTCATATTTCCATTATTAATCTCTTTCTCATTTTCTCATGATCAAGCTAGGCACATTGCCTCATTTATCTCATTTATATCAACATCATCATATAATCATAATATCACATTTTATACAATCTAGCCATCACCAATGGTTTTACATAATATCTTTAATGTATACATAACAAACCACATTTCCCATTTCATATTTTCATCCTGCAAGCATGAGCTACACTCGCCATATGACTCATCAACATACCAACATTTTGCATAATCAACATATTTTATCATAATTATTCACTTTATAATCGCATATACATTTTCAATTCAATATATATAAAGAAATAGCTATGCAAGCCATTTACTATGCCCGTATAGTATAAAATATAGCAACAAACATCAATAAAGCAACCCCACGGCGTGGCATCCAATAGCCATTCCTGTGGGATGTGAAATGAAGCTGTAAAACACTATTTAAGACCCCCACGGTCGTGGCATTCAAAGGCCACGCCCGTGGCATTCATTTTGCTTCTGTTTCTTCACCGTTTTCACATGAAACAGTCCCTTGTCCAATCCCACAACCGTGGTCCTGCATGGCCACACCCATGGCATCCCAAAATCATTCTTTTACACTATTTTCAACAACAAAACACACACCTAACAACTTAGAATGATGCAAACCAAAAATAAGAGCATGATTCAAGTATATACTTACTCAAGATCATATGTACAAATCAAGTAAATTATATGTACAAACCAAATAAATTATATGTACAAACCTTAGTTAAACCAAGCTTACTCTTCTTCTCTTGATTCCCCTTAGCCTAAGCACAAAATCATAACAATATTCATCATATAATTCATTCATACAATCAACCATATATCAATTTACTCAATTCCCAACTCATTTATATAAAACCCTTACTCTTTTCCTTATCACCTTTTCCCCAATTTCACTATCTATCATCATCTCTCACAAATAATCATATTTACTTTATCTATGCATCAATTCAACATATCATTCTTATCATTTTATTCAATTAATCATCACTTTCTCTCACTAATCATATCACATATACATATATACTTAAAATCCATAAAAAAATCAGCTCCAAGAAAAGAGCACTTACTTGAATTCTTTGTTAAATCTTCAATATCCACCTTCAAATCTCATAAAACAATTATGAATTTGGTGTGTATATGAACAAAATCAAGCTCTCCTCACTCTCTCTCAATTCTCACATTCCAAAGAGGAAGAAGAAGATAAAGAAAGAAAGAAAGCTCTCCTTAAATTTCCATCCTTATCTTATATATATATATATAATAATATAATTACTTTCCACCTAAATTTTCCACCAATAATATTTTTTCTTCTTTTGACTTTCATTTCTCCTTTCTCTTATCATTATTATCATTATTATTATCAATTAATTATTTAAAATTAACTTTTCCTACACCAATGTATACATCATGTATATGTGGTGTATATGTTGATATATGTATATGTCCTATAAATTGTATTTATATTTTCCATATATTTCAAATACATAATATATATATATATATAACATCCTTCATACACATCTATCTCTTATTATATTTTCTTTATTTCACCAATATACTCTCTCATAACTACTATTCTAAAGTACATCAAAAATCGGGGTATTATAAAAATAGTCATGGTCAATTTCCCATTTTTAACATCAATTAATGTGTTAGTTGTGGCCATAAAAGGTCTCCCTAACAAAATTGTATGTTCAAATTCTCTAGAAATTTCTTCCCCCATATCTAAGACAATGAAATCAATGGGTACAATCAAACCACCTACCTTAACTAGAACATCTTCTACGATTCCCTTAGGATATCTAAGAGTTCTATCCGAAAGTTGAAAAACCATTTTAGTTGGTTTGAGTTCCCCTATGTGAGCGGAGATTTTTATCTCCACTCTCGGTGGAATGGTTCTTACGACTTTGGCACTATTTAGGCTCGGGGCGTTAGAGAACACGGACCTAAGTCTGAAGAAAATGGAGTTGCCACCCGGATGGGCCGAGAAAAAGAAAGGAGTGGATGACTCGATTTCTAAGGAATCCCCAACCCCCTAATGGGTTCGGAAAGTTGGGTACATGTGGGGAAGGTGAGAAATGGCTCAACACCTCCACAACGCCCGGTTCATTGGAACCGGCATCCTTTACAGGTCTTAATATTATAAAATTCTTAAATATAACAACATTATCCATATTACACAAAATAATTAAAATAAAGCATCGCTATATTGAAAATCAAAATAATGTCGAAGCAAAACAAATAAATGGACACCCATCCGAAGATGAAAACATGCCCTTACATAATCCATGCCTAAATAGGACACCCACCGATAGGTAGAAACATGTCCTTTACATTGGTTCTAAAATAGAAAAGCAATTTAAATTACATGATGTTTAACTAATGAGGTACCCACCAAGTGGAAACATACCTCTTACAACATTTGGAAATCTAAATAAATCGATAAAAGTAAATAACCATTCATCATAAATAAATCATTCATCAAAGATATCAATCAAAATATAAAATAAACATCCATCCATGATAAACTAAATAAACCAAGCATTGAACTTAAATAAATTAAAGCATATAAAATAAATCAAAGGGTAATCAAATATAAAATTGAACAAAGCAAATAAAGATTCAAATTAGGGCTATTGTTTCTATTTAAGATTCTTTATTTAAAATGATTTAGGGTTTTTGAAATTTTTGGAGACAAAAGAAACGATTTAAGGTTTTTATGGTTTTTGAAAACAAAAGAAACGAATTAGGGTGTTTGGAGACAAAAGAAACAAATTAGGGTTCTTAGCTTTAGAAGAAACGTTTTAGGGATTTAAGGTTTAGAAGAAACGGAAGAATGATTTTTAGGGTTTTTAGAAATAGAAGAAACGATTTTTTAAAGCTACTGTGAGAAAATAAATAAATTAGAGATTCAAACCTTCGTTCATTGGTTCCACCAAAAATTGCTTCTTGGATGAACAAGTACAAAGACAAGCTTTGCTGCCTTTGATGGATTGAATTGCTTGTTTGCTTTCTCAAAAGTCCGATCGATCTTACTGCCAGAAGGAATTCTTAAAATTCAAAGTTTTCCTCCTCAATTTCGGTCACAATTTCTCCTCTAAAATCCCATCCCTTTTTTGTGTTGTTTTAGTCCTTATTTATAGAAGAATTTTATGATTAATTCTAGTTATTCATGGAATCTAATATTGATTAAGAAAAGGAAACCGAAACCTAATTGAATTAGGTTTCAGAAAAAATTTGTGTCGGAAAAATTTCGCTGGCGAAAAAAACTGATGCGGAAAAAATGCACTGGCAAAAAAACTGCCGCAGGTGGCTGCAGGCTGTGGGCGAAATGGCCTTGGCCCAAGGCCATTTCGTCGCAACCCTTTTCGGCAACGAAAAATTTCGTCGCCGATTTTTTTATTTCTATTTATTTGTTTATTATTATTTTTTATTTTTTATTAATTATAAAAATTAAATACTAAAGCAAATATTATTTAATTAAGATAACAAAAATTGTTTTGGACTAATTAAAATATATTGGACAACGCAAAATTATTTTCAACTAATTAAAATATATTGGACCAGACTGGGTCAAAAATTAAGGATCTACACCCTAGCTCTAATTTTAAGTAAACAGAGTATGGCATCAAATTAATACTTGCTCCTAAATCACACATACCAATAGTTTCTTTCCCATTCCCCATAGAGATGCTAACTATAAAGCTTCCAGGATCCTTTAGTTTTGGAGGTAACCTGTGTTGTAAAACAACACTTGTTACTTTTGAGACTATCACCTTCTCATTCAACTCATACTTTTTCTTTTTATGTTAAGCTCCTTAAAGAATTTGGCATATGATGGCATGTTTTTAATCACCTCAAGCAAAGGGAGATTAATACTTATCTTTGACAGCATATTATAAATTTCAAAAAATTGCTTATCATGCTTCTCATTTTTTAATATGCTTGGAAAAGAAATTGGCGGTCTGTACGGATTTGGAGATTTGTGTAGCTTTGATGCAACTGATGACTCCTCAATATCTTTCTTCGACTCACTAGGTTGAGCTTTTCCCTCTTGCATGTCCTTGCCATCTTCTTCAAATGTTCCTGCATCCAAAGAATCATCAATGTTATTATCGTCGATTTTAATTATCAAGTACCTTACTACTTCTTAAAATTGTGATTACTTTGGCTTGCTCTGGTTGGCTTGGAAATTTTTCTTTTTGGTTAGCTTGTAGTTGATTAGCCAATTGACCCACTTGATTTTCTACCTTCTTAAGTGAGGGTTCCAAAGAGTCGAATCGTTTGTTGTTCACCTCTTCATTTTGAGTGTTTATTTGAATGAAAGCATTCAAATTGTCTTCAAGTGAAGGTTTCTTAACTTTCTCATGATTTAAACTTTGCCCTTGAAATAGTGGTCCCCTTTGATAAGGCTGGAATGAATGTTGAGGTGGAACTTGTTGGTTCTTCCATGAAAAATTAGGGTGATTTCTCCAACCAGGGTTATAACAATTTGAGTACTGGTCATTCCTTCCCCTTTGTTGGAACCCTTCAAAAGCAAAAGCTTGCTCTTGCCCTTCTTGGAATTGATCAAAGTTTGAAGGACATACATTTGCATTGTGGCCTACCACACCACATGATGCACATGATTCTTGGCTTGGCACCGGCAAGTTTCCTCTAGCATTCAGCAATTTAACTTTCCTTGTCAACTCGGCAATTTGCCTTGCCATTTCTGAGTTTGCATTCAGCTCATATGCTCCTCTTATCCTTTTTCCAATACTCTTTTGCTGAGAATTTGCTCCCAATATTTCAAATAATGCAACCATTTCAGCAGCTGTTTTCTCACCAATTACCTCGCCTGCAGCATTATCCACTGTGTTATGACATTGTTGAGTTAGCCCATCATAGAAGAATTGATTGAGCAATTATTGTGGATAATAATGATGAGGGCATTCAAACAATGAAGATTTGAAGCGATCTCACACCTCATGAAATGGTTCCTCATCAAATTGTGTGAAAGTTGCAATACTCCCCCTAAGCTCCTTTGTCTTTTGGTGTGAATAAAATTTTTTCCATGAATTTGTTATATGCTTCAGTCCAAGTGGTCAAGGAATTTTTCGGTAAGGTTATCAACCACGCTTTTTCCCTATCTTTCAAACTATATGGGAAACATCTCATTTTGAGTTCATCCTCTGTTAGTTCTTGCAAAGGGAAATTATGCAAAGTTATGTAAAAATCTCGAATGAAGTTGAGAGGATCTTCATTTGGCAATCCATGGAAGGATGGCAGCATACTATAATGAGTATTTTTAGGTTCATAATTTCTTATTGCGTTGCTCAACCGGATACATGATGTGGTTACTCCAATGATCGGTCGAGCAAACTCCTTCATAGGTGGTTTCTCTACGTCACCCATTTCTACTTCTGTGTTCTCCTCAAATTGCTCATCAATTTTTTCTCCTTCTTGTCCCAAGGGATCTCCTCCTTTGGTTCTTGAGAGTCTATGAATATCATTTATATATGGAACAAGTTCATTTCCTTGAGACCTTCGTCCTTGCATAAATCACCTAGGCAATTAAAAAAGGAACACTTTAAATAATTAAACAATTAAAATAAAGAATCAAACTACAACAACAATTTCCTTCCCTAGCAACAGCGCCAAAAACTTATTGTGCTCGATTAATTGCTACTACAAAGTGACACTTGCAAGTATACGAGGTAATTGTAGCAACGGTGATCGCCCCAAGCTCATCTCACAAGGGAGGAATTATTTTGCAATAGTTCAATTTAAATAAAATAAATGAAATTGAGTGTGTGTGTTTTAATTGGTGAGTTGTAATTAAAATTTGAAAGTAAAAAAGAGTAGTAGTTGTGTAAGATTAATTCAATTCTAGGAATGGTGCCTAGGGTTGTAGATTAATTTAATTAAATCTCTATTCTTAAATTATCCATTAATATAACCTTGTATTTTAATTTATCCCATGAGTTCAATTAGTAATTACCAATTTATTAGTTTTCATATTCATGAATTAACAACAACCAATTATTTTGAAATTGCAAATTAAATAAACCATAGACTTATATTTATAATTCATTCTTAGGGTGGTTGATTACATAGTTTCGATATCGAATTTTTTCTCTCGGTCCATCGCTCAATATTAAGTGATTAATAGGTGGCCAATCTATCAAACTAACTTTAAGTCCAATGCAATCAACCAAAAACAAGGTATACTAATAGAATTATCAAATCAAGTCATTTAATCAAATCTACTACAACCCAAGGCATGAGTAAATTAGCTTATCATCAATTTAAAATAAATATCCATCTCAATATTCATCTAATCAAAATTATACATTGTAATATTAATGTTCATAATAAAACATCAACAATCTAGAAATGAATTAAAATAGAAAATATGAAAAACCCCTTGTAGACGCCAAGAGTTGAACTACTTGTCTTCCTCCTAGCTTCCACCTTGATGTATGATGAATAACTTCCAAGTCATCTTCAATCAATAGCTCTTCTGCTGAAAGATGGAATGGTAACTCTCTCAAGCTTACAGCTCCAATCAAGCTTTCTCCAAACCCTAATCTTCTAAGGAGCTTGCTCATTCAATTTAATCCCCAAACTTGATTAAGTCTTGTCTATGGAAGAAATGAAAGATGGATGGAAATGACTATGAAGAGAGAATAGTGTCTTCTCCTCCAAAACAAGAACCAAAACCTAAGAACTAGCTCCCTTCAAAATAATCCCAACATGTATGTACATCTATCCACTTCCAAATCCTTTTCAATTTTTTAACACACCAAGCCTATCTTGCCAACTCACACACCACTCTTTGTCTCCCTCTTTTTCTTTGTTTAATATTTCTTCCCATAAATCCATCCACCTTTTGCTCATTTTTAATATTTCTTTTTAAAAGAAAAAAAGTCTTTTGTCCCCCCATTTGTCCCTTACTTTGTGCAAAATAATTCAAAGGGACCATATGAGATACGGCCAAGCCTTGAGTGACTTGGCCATGTCACTCATTCTTCTTAGGACACGGCCAAGCCTTTAGGCCATGTAACACCCTTATACCCTATATACGTACAATATATATATTTTTAGCATATGTAAAATATGCATATGCGGTATAAAAATCTCACAGACCGATTTAATAAAAATTTTCACATTTCTATTTTAAGATTTCAAATACTAATAGATAAAATAAATAGTATATAAATATTATTTGCTTGTTATAGGAATCCAAAATAAATATTTTATATGAAAATCTCTAGAAAAAAATTCGCCAGAGTTTTGTTTGTAATTTGAATGTTTCCAAAATTCAACAAAACACAACCTGCATAAAATAAACACTCCAAATAAAATCAATTCACCAATACTTCTCAATTTCTCCATTCTTTCTCAAAATACTTATATATAGGTATATATATATCAACATTATATATAAAATCCCATCTTAAACAAAATTATTCAAATCATTCTTTACAATTTACAATATATGCTTCAAAAACATAACATAACATAGATAATATAAAAAATGTACATCCTGGCAACTGGCTCTGATCTTGATGTACCCAAAATAACTCTTCAAGCTCAATAAATACAAACCTAGACCCGACTAGGTCTAGTAAAACTCTCCGGCTCTACCAAAATGTCCATGACACCTACGCGACGAATTACAATCGCGCTAAGCCGAAACCTAGTGGTACAAATTTTGATAACAATATAGTCCAAATGAAATGTCAATGCACAACACACACACACATATATATATATATATCACAACTCATAAAATTATATCTCATTATATTGCTTAATTTTATCACAATTCATAATTCACATTAAAACAAAGGCAAGCATGGGCCCAAAAAGGATCTAATATGCTATTCAAATTTCAGAGTTACTGCTTTGGTCCATAATGACACCATGTGTCTAGCCCCATAGGCAATATATCCATTGATAATGTAACAGCCCCAGTCTCTTGGACCTCAACCCAGCTAGACCCTTAGGCCCCTGTATCTTGGTCATCAACCCGACTAGACTGCTACAGTTTTTGAGGCTTACGACCCAGTCTTTTCACCCCAAAAATATCATATTTATCAGTTGGCCTAGCTTATAACCTAGTCTTTTCACCATTCCAGCGTTTAGCCCGTAGGCAATCATAGGTATGCCGCCAAACCCAAAACTCTAAAAATTGAATAACATACTAGGCACACAATTTATTCATATTTCTCATTATCAAATTCTTTCATAATTCCTTTATCAAAACTTTTCTCATTTTCTCATTATCAAACTAGGCACATTGCATTATTATATCATCTTTTTCTCACTTTTTCTTTTCATTTATTCATTTTTCTCATTATCAATTTTTTTCTCATTGTCACATATTCAATCTAGGCACATTGCCTTATTTTCACTTTTTTTTCTCATTTTTCATATCTTTCTCATTTTTCTCACTTTTCTCACTTTTATCAATATTAATTCATTTCATTATTCCACATATCTAATTTTTGCATTCACAACACATTACCCAATTACTTTGGGTATTTTCACATAATATACATATTTCACATTCTGCACAATTTAGCCATTAACAATGGCTTTTCACAATGCATTTAACACATATATGACATTAAAAATGTCATAGCACATTATTCATACACAATCAATGAACCAAGTAACTTAACACATTTTCCAACCAAAATGTGTTAAGCCCAAATGTCATGCAAATATAAACAATATATTCAAAGTTTGTACATACCTCTACTAGCAACCCAAAGCAAGCTTAACACAACCTCCAATCCTATCCTTCCAACTAGCCCTTCACCACTTGGATGAAGCAAATCAACCTCCCTCAATGCCTATACCAAATGTGATCATACATAATTATTTAATATCACATTCTAAGGTATTCTCAACATCAAACCATAATTAAACATGACTCTAAACCAAATCCCAAAATTAAGCTTCACCTCACTTTAACTTTGAAAAACCATATCAAGCCATTTAAAGTAGTGTTTTAAGTTTATTAATATCATTAGAAATATATTTTAGCATGTTTAAACCAATTACATTAATTAACCACATGCTTATGTCCAAAACCCTAAAATGAAATAACCTTCACCATTGAAGGATCTCCATTCCAACTCAATCCAATTATCATTTCAATCTTATTTCCACCACTTATATCCTTAAATAACATGATTTAAGCATTAAAATCAAACAATAAATCATTCTTTGAAAATTCACTTTTCCAAAACTCTAAATCAATACTACCCTCTTCAAACTCTAACCAAACACAACCAAATCCAATATTTGACTTTAAAATACTTGTTTATGCATCAAAACAACTCATTTGGAATCAATTTGCAAAATTAAAAATCATGATTTAAAAAACTCAAATGTTCCATAACCCTAAATTCTCTCTCTTCACCAATCTTACCCAAACTCAACCATTTCTTTAATCCAACCTTAAAATCATTATTTACTCATCAAAAGAACATCTTCCATACCCATTCCAACAATTATAACATGTTCTTTCAAAAACTCAATTCATACATATTCATAAGCTTTAAAGAACTTCATAATTTTGGAAATAAAGCTTACTTGTTGAAAAATCATCAAAACTACTCTTATTCCCTTGAAAGCATGAAGAATTTGATGATGGAAGAAGTCAAATATCTCCCTCTTTGGCCATGAAAGTTGTCCTTGAAGGAAAGAAGAAGAAGAAGACTTTATTTTTTTTATTTCTCTTTCCTTTCACCCATTAATTTTAAACCATATATATATATATATTAAAATAATTTAATAATTATTTATTTATTTATTTATTTAATAAATTAAAAGTCTTAAATTTTCTCTTCCATTCAAAAATAATTTATTTTTGAATTATTTTATTAATTTTAAATTTCTAATATTTAATTACCAAAATACCCTTTTACTTTGACTTTTTCTTTTAAAAAGTGTTGACTTTTATATGTTATGTATATTTTACATATATATCACATAAATGTTCTACTTTTTCATTTAAAACCCCTTATTTAATTTCTCCAAAATCACGGATGTTATAATTTTCTCCCCCTTAAATAATTCCGTCCTCGAAATTATCCAGCATAGTAATAAATCATCCAAATTATTATTTTACCAAATTACATAATTTCTATTCTCCCCCTTAGATTCATTCTTAATTTCCTTTTTACCATTCCCTAACACATCATTATACTGTCTTACTCAAACAATCACAACAGATTATTACATCTTCAATCGAATTGTCATTAGACTTAATTAGTTCATCTCCTTAATATATATACACCACACACCTATTGCACTTAAAATATCTGATCACTTCATTATCTTAAAAATATACTCTCATCACCTTAAATTTAAATGTTAATAACTTTTATCTTAACACAATAATTTTACACATCTTCACTTTGATCCTACTACAATTACCACATATTATTTTAATATCACCATTATACAATAACAAAATCTTATTTCCTTATTAAAATTCATTCCAATTATACTATAACTAACACTTTTCTCTTATAATTATTTAAAACAAATATAACTTAGCTCCTTTTATATGCATATACATATCAAAACGTTGTATTATGCACATTATGATATAGCTTGCATATTCTTAATACAACTATACACATTGAATTTCTGTAAATACTTGTAAACTTATTACATTTCGGATCAATTGATCTAACTATCACAATATGACCATCACAACCTTATTCTATTCTGACCAACCTTTATTCTTTAAATTCATCAATTTATTTTCAATTCATGACCTAATTCTATTAGGTCAAATTTATTCTCAAATTTTAATTTTTTTCGAATTCATCATTACAGATAATATTCATTTTCCCTAGTCTCATTTACTTTACACATCATTTTCATCAACTTATTCAATTTATACCACTTTCAAACATATTCATTATAACTCTTACTCACATTTCATAATTCCTTTCATTTACCATTTTCTCACATTTCTTATAGTTACCATATTTACAAAAATCACTTTTCTTACACATCACTTAAAGCTCATCATTTTTTTCACAATTCTCTTATGTTTCCACACTTTCTATAATTATAAACAAATTTCTAACATAAAATTATAAGATCCAACTACGCAAACCATAAGTCTTGACCATGTTTCTTGAAGCATAACTATCAATCTCACCAAAACTATCCAACGGTCATGCCATAATAATGGTCACGTCTATGGCTTATAAATAAATACTGCCCTTCTATCATTCTTCTTCAAACATTTCCAATCACAATGTTAAGTTCGTATCTCAAAAATCATATATTCATTTTCTAATCTTTTGATACACAAAAAATTAACACGTTTCAGCTCTGTTTCAAAGCAATTTACTCTTGGTCACTTGATCATCATTAGCCTAACTCATGCTTCAACAATATTATCATTAACATCTCTCATATATACACATTCGTTCATATGCTAATTTACACAATTTTCATTTATTACTCCATTTCTAATCTATCTCTTATAAAAGTTTTCATTCATTTTTTTTTCACTTCCATACTTTCTTCATTATACTTTCCTTTTTCCTTACAATCTCTTATTTACACGCATATACTTTAGGCCCAAAACACTATACAATCATCAAGTTCAGTTGTTAAAATAACAATTTCACCGTCCAGCTCTATTCGGGTCCATTCTCAATCTCAATTCATCACATGACCTAACTCTACGCAGGTCAAGACCTATCTCTCTTAGGTCTATTAATACATGTAATATTATTCGCAATATCACCAGACACGTATTTGTATAAGGTAGTAAACTCTCGATAATATTTTTTTTAATCATCCACGTACACCTTCGTAAGTCATAATCACAATGTGACTTACTTTCCACATTTTCTTACATATCTTATTTGTGTTCATATTGAAAAAAATCTCATCACACAAATCATATAATTATACTCAATTCCTCTTTTACATACAATCTATACAAAGTTAACATTTATCACCTTTCAGAGAACATTATCATTTCTCATTCTTTTGACATTACTTAGGTCATTCATCAATTCAACATATATATACACTATGACCACAACATAATTAACATCTTTCTTATTTAATCGCCCATCTCTTAAATAAGTTTCTTAATATATATATATTTTTTAACACCTCACATAAATCTTAGTCACATTTTCAATGTGACATCTCTCTCACATTTTTTTTATGTATTTATCATACCCTTCATAACCCTTTTCATCATTTCCAATTCAATTACCTAAAGTAACTTATTTTTACTTACTTAATCATTTTCCTTTTATTTCATAACAAATTTCTATATTATCAACCACATTACACGTTACATGATATTTTCACAAATAATATTACTCATTCAAAATTACTCCCACGCTTATTAAACATTAAACTATCAACATCTAAGCAATCTTCATCAAAATTCTCTTACAACTCTAAATTTACAACTTACTACTTTACTTAAACTTCATTCTATTAATCTCATTTTCAAGAGCTAACTTTATAAACTTTATTTTTATATTAATATAACATCAAAACACATCACTTTCACAATTTTGGAAACCCATTTCAAAAATTCAAATTTCATATATTGCAACCAACAACATGAACCTCACCAAATCTCATCCATATCAAATTCTCAATCTTAAGATCATAACATTTACTTTTAAACAACACTAATTTATTTACTTGCACTAATTAACATCATCAATTAGATATCATACTTTTATGTACTCAAACCCTAAATCATGCATTATTGTTCCATAATAAATAATTAGCTATCATATGTGATTTCGCTCTTTGATTTTAATTATGAACTCTTTGTTGAAAAGTATTAAAAACTCCATATTCCTTCTTCATACTTCTACCCATATGTATATAAATTTTCATAATTTTCTTCATTTATTTGTCTCATGAAATTAATTTATTACTCATGTATACAAAATTGTATGACTTCCTTAGTTTCATGTCACTCTCACTTTCAATTTTTATATTCCTTACCAATTATTTATAAAAGCTTGTAAAATTTTATCCATGTACACTTGACACATATATGGACTTATATTTAAAATTTTAGATTTTTCCAAATTGATTTAGTATATTTAAAAATTAAATCTTCCAAAATCAGAGAATCTGTCTCTTTAATAATTTCTCTGGTAGCACCCGGTTGTCCATTTGTTTCAGGTATCAAACCTTAATAAAAATTTATGAAATTTTAACCATATGTCATAAGAATACATATGATATTGTTTGTAAATTTTTATATTTTTCTGGGTTGTTTTACCATAGTTTCTAAATTTATTATTTTGTTTTTCAATTTCTACAGATTCTGAGTTGCTGAAATTTCTCCAACAATCTGTGTTCTTCTATTTTTCTTAATTAGAGAACCATCTTTAAAATTTATAAAATTTTATACATTGGATTCTAACATATAGAAAAACTTTCTATTAAATGTTCAAACTCATCCAACATTTCTAGATTTGTCCAAAAATTCAGACAATATCACTTTGCAGTACATCTATAAAATTTTCTGCAACTATTATGCTCATTTCTCAAACTTTTTATTTTTATATCTTAAATTATTTCCTAGATTGTTTTTCTAATTTCACTTATTCATCAATTGAATCAGCTATGAATTTTAAATTTCAAATAAAAGTTTCAAAAATTCTTAATCCATAATCTCTAGAATGACGCTTCCATTGCGCCACTCTGATCTATGCAACCTAGACACCATCTCAACTCATATTCTTTACAAATGGACATTGCAACATCAGGGATCAGATAAATTGTCAGTGCCAATCCATGCATCACAATTGAAAATTCATTTTTTTTATTCCAATTTTCTCACTCTATCATCCCACCTAGGTCGAGAACCTCAAACCTAAGCTCTGATACCAAAATAAATATAACACCATTATACCTTATATACGTACAATACATATTTTCAGCATATGTAAAATACGCATATACGGTATAAAAATGTCACAGACCAATTTAATAAAAATTTTCACATTTCTATTTTAAGATTTCAAATACTAATAGATAAAATAAATAGTATATAAATATTATTTGCTTGTTATAAGAATCCAAAATAAATATTTTATATGAAAATCTCTAGGAAAACTCGCCAGAGTTTTATTTGTAATTTGAATATTTCCAAAATTCAACAAAACACAACCTGCATAAAATAAACACTCCAAATAAAATCAATTCACCAATACTTCTCAATTTCTCCATATTTTCTCAAAATACTTATATATAGGTATATATATATATATATATCAACATTACATATAAAATTCCATCTTAAACAAAATTATTCAAATCATTCTTTACAATTTGCAATATATGCTTCAAAAACATATCATAACATACATAATATAAAAAATGTACATGCTGGCAACTGACTTTGATCTTGATGTACCCAAAATAACTCTTTAAGCTCAATAAATACAAACCTATACCTGATTAGGTCTAGTAAAACTCTCCGGCTCTACCAAAACGTCCATGACATCTGCGCGATGAATTACAATCGCACTAAGCCAAAGCCTAGTGGTACAAACTTTGATAACAATATAGTCCAAATAAAATGTCAATGCACAACACATTTATATATCACAACTCATAAAATTCTATCTCATTATATTGCTCAATTTTATCATAATTCATAATTCACATTAAAACTATGACAAGCATGGGCCCAAAAAGGATCAAATATGCTATTCAAATTTCAGAGTTACTGCTTTGGTCCATAATGACACCATGTGTCTAGCCCCCTAGGCAATATATCCATGGATAATGTAACAGCCCCAGTCTCTTGGACCTCAACCCAGCTAGACCCTTAGGCCCAAGTATCTTGGTCATGAACTCGGCTTGACTGCTATAGTTTTTGAGGCTTACGACCCAGTCTTTTCACCCCAAAAACATCATATTTATCAGCTGGTCTGGCTTAAGGCCCAGTCTTTTTACCATTCCAGCATTTAGCCCGTACGCAATCATAGGCATGCCGCCAAACCCATAACTCTAAAAATTGAATAACATACTAGGCACACAATTTATTCATATTTCTCATTATCAAATTCTTTCATAATTCATTTATCAAAACTTTTCTCATTTTCTCATGATCAAACTAGGCACATTGCCTTATTATATCATCTTTTTCTCAATTTTTTTTTTTCATTTATTCATTTTTCTTATTATCAATTTCTTTCTCATTGTCACATATTCAATCTAGGCACATTGCCTTATTTGCACATTTTTTTCTCATTTTTTATATCTTTCTCATTTTTCTCACTTTTCTCACTTTCTCATTTTTATCAATATTAATTCATTTCATTATTCCACATATCACATTTTTACATTCAGAACACATTACCCAATTACTTTGGGTATTTTCACATAATATACATATTTCACATTCTGCACAATTTAGCCATTAACAATGGCTTTTCACAATGCATTTAACACATATATGACATTACAAATGTCATAGCACATTATTCATACACAATCAATGAACCAAGTAACTTAACACATTTTTCAACCAAAATGTGTTAAGCCCAAATGTCATGCAAATATAAACAATATATTCAAAGTTTGTACATACCTCTACTAGCAACCCAAAGCAAGCGTAACACAACCTCCAATCCTATCCTTCCAACTTGCCCTTCACCGCTTGGATGAAGAAAATCAACCTCCCTTAATGCCTATACCAAATGTGATCATACATAATTATTTAATATCACATTTCTAAGGTATTCTCAACATCAAGCCATAATTAAACATGACTCTAAACCAAATCTCAAAATTAAGCTTCACCTCACTTTAACTTTGAAAAACCATATCAAGCCATTTAAAGTAGTGTTTTAAGTTTATTAATATCATTAGAAATATATTTTAGCATGTTTAAACCAATTACATTAATTAACCACACGCTTATGTCCAAATCCCTAAAATGAAATAACCTTCACCATTGAAGGATATCCATTCCAACTCAATCCAATTATCATTTCAATCTTATTTCTACCACTTATATCCTTAAATAACATGATTTAAGCATTAAAATTAAACAATTAATCATTCTTTGAAAATTCACTTTTCCAAAACTCTAAATCAATACTACCCTCTTCAAACTCTAACCAAACACAACCAAATCCAATATTTGACTTTAAAATACTTATTTATGCATAAAAACAACTCATTTGGAATCAATTTGCAAAATTAAAAATTATGATTTCAAAAACTCAAATGTTCCATAACCTTAAATTCTCTCTCTTTACCATTCTTACCCAAAGTCAACCATTTCTTTAATCCAACCTTAAAATCATTATTTACTCATCAAAAGAACATCTTCTATACCCATTCCAACAATTATAACATGCTCTTTCAAAAATACAATTCATATATATTCATAAGCTTTAAAGAACTTTATAATTTTGGAAATAAAGCTTACTTACTTGTTGGAAAATCTCCAAAACTACTCTTATTCCCTTGAAATCTTGAAGAATTTGATGATGGAAGAAGCTACAAATCTCCCTCTTTGGCCATGAAAGTCGTCCTTGAAGGAAAGAAGAAGAAGAAGACTTTATTTTTTTTTATTTCTCTTTCCTTTCACCCTTTAATTTTAAACCATATATATATATATATATATATTAAAATAATTTAATAATTAATTGTTTAATTATTTTTTTAATAAATTAAAAGTCCTAAATTTCCTCTTTCATTCAAAAATAATTTATTTTTGAATTATTTTATTAATTTTAAATTTCTAAGATTTAATTACTAAAATACCCTTTTACTTTGACTTTTCTTTTAAAAAGTGTTGACTTTTATATGTTATGTATATTTTACATATATATCACATATATGTTCTACTTTTTCATTTAAAACCCCTTCATTTTTCATTTAAAACCATTAATTTAATTTATCCATTTAAATTATAATTTATTTTATCAAATTTCCAAAAATTAGAACTTTTCAAAATTTTGGGATATTACACATATGCACAAGTAATGTGTATCTTATATACACATCAAATGTACCTTATATATGTATTAAATATGTAATGTATTAATCCAACATATACAATTAATATACCATATATATATGTTATATATACTCTAGATATATATATTGAGTATATACAATTTATATCTCAAAATACTTATTTAATTTCTCCAAAATCACGTATGTTACAGGCTATGTCCATATTTCTTCATCTTTTCTAGGTGTTACACGGCCAAGTCACTGGCCGTGTCTTCTACTTGTATTCACCTCTGCTATTCGCTTTGTCATTTGCTTTGTTCTTTAGTTTCATCAAGTGGGACACGGCCAAGGCCTTGGCCATGTCATGTGACACGGCTAATGGCTTGGCTGTGTCTCTTGCCAGTATCTGCCTTTGTCTAATTTTCCCGAAAGACACAGCCAAGCCAAGTTTCCTCAACTCGTGCCCTACTTCTTCTTTGCTTTTGATGAGTGACACGGCCAAGCTAAGTGGTGTCTTGGCCGTGTCTCTTGATTTTTCACAAACTTTCATCCATTACTCCATTGTTTTACACTTCAACCTAAATCAAATGCTTCAAACAATCTTTAAACACAAATTAAAAGAAAAATTAACTGAAAACCAATAAAATTGCCCTAAAAATATAAACATAAATGATTGAAATAGCTGTGTGGGTTATATATTTAGCCCATTTTGAGAGAGAATATTATTTGTATGAAATAATATTTTTGTGAGTGATAAAATAGTTAGATTTTATTTTGGAGTGTTTTGAAAATACTTATCAATATTTTTTTGGATTTATCTCATTTGTGAGTGTTGTTTTTCTAGAATATTTTTCTAGAAAGGTTTTTCCTTTTATGAGTGTTTCTTTTCTCTTTTGTAACTTTGTGAAAAGAGATTAATTTGTTGTATTTGGGTTAAAGAGTTTTGAGTGATTATTCTTTCTTATTTTGTACTATTTTTTATTATTAGTGGATTTACTTCTCTCCTTCTCCTGTAGACATAAACTAACGCCGAACCACATAAATTTGTATTCCTGTTTATTTTCTCTATTTTGTTTGTCTCATTTTGCCTAAATAAATATTTTACTTTTGTATTTAATCCCAACAGATCACTTCAAAATTGTTCATTTACAATGCAAAATCAACAAAAACTCATTTTATCAATATACATTATGTCAATGTTAAAGATAGGATGTATATTTATATAATTACACTATACATATGATTAATCTAATGAAATATTTTTTAAATTATATGTGATTATTATATTTATTTTTACAGCCACAAACAATAATAATGTGATAATGCTCATAACTTATTTCATTCATGGCACACTCTGTGTTTTATGTGAATTTATATTTAATTCACTAGTAAATTATTTAACATGAATTAAATATGTTGGTTTTGGATCAAGGTCCGCCCATAACTGGTGGATATGCCCATAAACCTAATATTATTTAAATATTTATTAGATATAATATTTATCATTAAATATTATTAAGATACTATTTTAATTAAAGTTTAAAAGAGAGAAGATAAATAATATTTGGATAAAGATTATTCAGGAGTTTGATTTTATTTGTAAAATCAAACATAATATCCTTTTAGGAAAATGATATTAGTTAGTTGATATAATAGTTATCAACTAACATAAAAAGTGTACGTAAGTTTTTTTGTTCTCTCTTTGGCTTATTCTCCCCAATTTCCATACACTGTGAGTGTGAGATTGAAATATCAGGACTATGAAAAATCTTATTTTAGACTGTGAAAAGTGAGAACCTTCCCTTTTGGTGATTGTTCTTTAAGGACTGATAATATAAATACAAAGTTTTTTTCTTGAGGGCATCATGAGAAGTAACATCTGATTCTTTTCTTATATGAATTTAGTTTCCAGCATTGGTATCAGAGCTTCTATTATTTATGCTCCATTTTTTATGAACAATTAAGTTGATTAGTTGTTTTAAAATAATTCTTTGTGAATTATTTGTGAACTTTGATTACCAACTCATTTAGGCATTTTAGGCACAAAAAAAACAAGGTTCTTGATTCTATTTATATGATTTTATGATTTCATATTAAAGTAGGCATGTGTAACTTCGATTTAGTATATTATTTGCAAACGTCAGAGTTAAATTGATCAAGATATGACCTTTTAAAGTTGAATACCCGAAACTAGATTAAATTAATCCGTGGGGATTAAATTAATTATAGATTAACCTATTATTATAGCTAGGACAATAGGTTAAAGTGTTCTAAAATTTATTTTGACCACACTACTACAATTTCAAATCCCTAAAACCCTCCCACAAGAAAAAGTCCAGGGCCACACGCTGCATACGAAGGCTGAGCTTCCATAGTCTTTAAGATCACGTGCCATGTTTGAGGACCCAACACAGCATAAAATGACTCATTGTTTTTATACGATGATGCATCATTTCACAAAAATGATGTATTGTCTGTTGGGGCGCCAGCAGCCTACTACTAGCATACCAGTGGTAGCTTATGGTTGGCTAGAAACTATTTTTTTTATAAAATAATTATTCGAACCTCATTTTTTTGCTTTTTTCACATAATGACTATAAATTGTCTTCAATATTCTTTTGGTACTATTTATTTTATTTTTCCAAGAACTTAAAAAATTAATTTTAAATAATATTTTTTAATTAAGAAAAATTAGTTTTCAATTAAAAAATTATTTTTTTCACATGGAAAAATTATTTTTGGACCTGAAAATTTTCTGAATATCTATAAAAAAAATTTTAAATATATATATATATGACATATTTTTAATGAAGATATGTTCTTTATTAATTTTATTAATTATATTATAATGTATAATTATGATTTCAGACTAATTTTTCTTTGTAAAAAGTTATAGCACATGGCTATCATTATCAAGACACTTGTTGTGGCACGTACACCTGAGTTTAGGGCTAGAAAAAAAGACAAAAATAGTGATTCTATGAAATAAACTGAAAGCTTGAGAAATACATCCTAATAACTGTATTTACAACTTAAATATTCTTATGCATCATGTATTGGGTATACATGAAAATTGTTAAGAATGGGGTAAAGGGCATAGGATATACCGAGTTATTCTTATTTCTTTCTTTAGGGCTTAGTATTCTAAAGATATAGTGAGGAAGTCTTACACTAAGCATGAGGGTATGATACTTCGCAGTGAGATAGAGCTAGTGGTCAAAAGGTTTTTCAAGAGACATCATACATTCTTACCAATTGACCTAAGAAATGCCCTTTGGTTTTTAGCTCCTATTTGGAGTTAAGTCATCCATAGTTTACCAGTCTAACTTTTTTTAATCCTAAGTTGTTCTTCTCTTTTTTATTAATCATGAAAATAAGTATCTTTCTAGAGGATATATTAGGCCATGTTGATTATTTACAATTGATAGACTATAAATTTTTAATTGAATATGCATTTTTCCTTTAATAATTATTTATTATAATTATTTTAATGCATGACACTAATTAATCAAGTTTTACAATTATTCAATGTATAGTTTTAACTTGGTTTAAATACTTGTATAACTTTGCATACATTTTTTATATTAATATTAAAATGAAAACCTACTGATATTTTGACATGAGATTGTATGTGCTATTATTAAAGTATAAATTGGTTATAAAATTATAATTTTATGTAAATTGTGGTATTAATAATTTCATGCATATAATGTCTAGTTGTGAATCCTCCATTTTTTTCATAGCAAAATGTTGTCTACTTCCAAGAACATTGTTGTTGAACTAAAAATGGGTGCCAAGTTATCTAGGGATAACTACGAGATCTAAAGCATGAAAATTCAGTACATGCTGGAAGAACATTAGGCACTAGAACCTATGAGTTCCACTATGGATGATCCTAACCATAAAGAAACCACAGCCCAGCATAGGAGTGATTATGATGCCTTCACTGTCTGGAAGAGAAAAAACTCACATGCCCGCATCACTTTGCTAAGTGCAATGGATGATGATATTATGTAGGAATTTAGCAGCTATGAATATGCAATGGACATGTGGGTGGCCCTCAAGGGAAAATTCAGTGGATTTTTTCTAACTAAACTGCGCTCACTCACTATAAAGTTTGACACTTACAAGAAGCATCTTGAACACAGTATGAGGAAATATCTCTAAGAGATATCCAACATGATAAGTGAGCTTCATTATGCTAGTTTTGAGTTGACTAAAGAGCATAAGATTCAGATAATTATTAGGTCCTTACTAGATAGCTGGGAGCATATGAGAATGCACCTAACACATAGTTTGACTGTCAAGACCTTTGTTGATACCTCCCATCACTTGGAATTGGAGGCTGACAGACTTGCAGCTATGCTGTAATATCCCAAAGTATAACCTAAAAGTTTTGGAGTATTTATTGTTGTATTTGGATTAAGTGCATTTATTTTAGTGGTAAGAGAAGAGGTTTTGAGTAGAGTGTATATGTTGTATATATTGGGATATATAAAACATATACAAGTCAATGTATGAAGGTTCAAAGGAATTAATTAATTTGAATAAGAATGAGTGGAAGAGAAAATATTAGAATATTTTAATGATTTATTGCTTGGTGGAGGTTTAAGTGGAGAATAAAAGTTGACTTTGTCTCTTTTTCTTCTTCATTTTCTTCTTCTTTCTTTGGTTGGCTGGGCATCACAAAGCTAAAGAGGGAAAGAGAGTTTTGTTTTCCTAAGCTCAAAATTGAGGGAGAATTCAAGTGATCAAGTTGGAGATTTGAGAAATTTCATTAACTTTGGTAAGTTTTCTCTTGATTTCCTTGTTTTATTTTGAGTTGTATTTGAGTTTGATGTTTGATTGTGGATAGTATGAGTATGTTTGATTGTGGTGTGTTTGAGAGTGTTGGGTTTAATTGATTTTGATTTTGGGATTGAATTGAAGAAAAGGAATTAGGTTGGTGTTGAAAGAGTAAGAGTTGTGATTTGGTAATTGATGTCAATATTATGTTTGATCAATTATTTTTGGTAGATTTTCAATGTGTTTGTGTTTAATGGAGTTGAAAACATAGAATACATGAGTTTGGTCCGAAACAGAAGCATTTTGGATGCCACGCCCGTGGCCCTTGGATGCCACGACCGTGCGGGTGTTAAACAATTGGACAGATTCGTTTTCTAACCCATGCCCGTGGGGGTTTGTGAGACCATGATCGTGGGGTTGTGAGGCCACGACCGTGGGTCCTAGATAGTGGTTTTGGTTTGTAATTAGTGATCTATGGGTCTAGTATGAGACTAATAGGTGAATAATTGTATTGGAATTCATGTGTATCTTTAAATAAGTGTGTATTATTCCTTTTGGATTAGGTTGTGAAGAGGTTGAGTTGCCCTAACCTAAGTGTTGAGAATTTTTGGAAGAGGAAGTGTATAGATTTGTGTGAGTTGTTCTTGAGGTAAGTACAAACCCTACATTATTGCATACATTTACATGACATTGGGACTTAACACATTTGGTTGTAAATGTGTTAAGTAATCTATTATATTGTTGATACATTTGATTAATGCTATGAATTGCATAATGTGAAATATATGATGATCATTCAAAATGTATGTGCAATGTAATTGGTCATGATGAATACTTTAATGATGAATTGTTTTAATGTGAATTGAGATATGGTGAAATGTGAAGCCATTGTTGTTGGCTATGATAGTGCAAATGAAATAATTGGGGCATGGTTGCCTATTTGGTTATGGAATATGAAATGAGAAATGAAACGAGAAATGAATTGAGAAAGAGATTGGTAAAGAGATAATTGAAATAATTGTGTGTTTAATATGTTATTCAATTTTCAAAGTTCTGGGTTTGGCGGCATGTCTATGAATTGCTGGACAGGTGAAAAGACCAGGTCGTAAGCCGAGTCCAGCTGAAAAATGTGAAATGTGATGTTTTTGGGGTGAAAAGATTGGGTCGTAAGCTCAAATCTAGTTGATTATCCATGGATAAATGTATTGATGATTGTGATTATGGACCAAAGCAGTAACTCTGAACTTTGAATAACATATTAGTGTCTTTTGGGCCCATGCTTGTCTTTGTTTCAATGTGATTCATGAATGGTGAAACAATGAATAATGAGATTCAATGTAAGACTTTGAAATGTGATATTCTTATGTATTGTTTACAATATTTGAACATATGACATATATTGTTTATAATGTTTGAAAGTATGATATTGACATTGCATTATAGCATATTGTTATTGTGGTTTGTACCACTAAGCTGTTGGCTTAGCGCGATTGTGGTTCATCGCGCAGGTGACAGGATAGAACCAGAGAGCTCAGTTAGACCAAGTTGAGTTTAGACTCTGAAGCATTGATAGAGGGCTTAAAGATCAAAGACAAACTGCCAAACATGTAAAAATTTTATGTTTTGTAAAACATGGATTTTGATATGTATATGTAATTGTAAATACCATTATATTTTCTGCTGCGTATCACATAAATGTTTTATCTATTGTACTTTATAATATGATTTGAATGTTTTCAAGTTTTCTCATATTATTGTATTAAGAATGAGTGGTTTGTTTAGTAAACCGTAGAATTCCTATATTCAGTATACGTATATTACATATATGGTGGTATGTAGTGTGCGTATACGGGGTATAGGGGTGTTACAATTGTTTTGGTATCAGAGCCTAGGTTTGAGATTCTCAACCTAGGTAAATTGTAAGGAAAAAGAAAATTTTGATTTTAAAATGTGATTTTTAAATAAGATACATGTTTTGGTATTGGCAGTCTTTGATCTTTAATGAAGTATATTCTGCTGTGTTTGCAGATATAGGTAGTGATGGCGTCTCAGTCACGTCAGTCCGTAGAAGGTAGTGCTGAGAGTGTAGCTCCTGAAGAGGGTAGAGATGGAGCTAGGGTTGAGAGAGCTAGTGAGGCACCTGGTCTTGTGCCAGAGAGATTAGCTGCTGATGAGGTTCCGCTAGTGTGGCTAAGAGATGTGGTAGAATTGATGAGGCAAGCTCCAGTGCAGCCGCCACCGCCACCACATCCTCAAGTGCCAGTGAGACATTATGATAAATTGAGAAAGTATGGGGCTAAGGATTTCTTGGGCACTACAGATCCTGCAGTAGCTGAGCAGTGGTTGGATAGAGTACAGAGGGTATTTATCCAGTTGCAAGCCACGCCCGAAGAGAAATTTGATTATGCTAGATCCCTTCTGCAGAAGGATGCTTATGATTGGTGGAAGACAGTTCCTCATGCTATGGATGATCCACCGACTTTGCTTTATAGTGATTTTCTGAGGGAGTTTGAGCAGAAATATACTCCGAGGGAGTATAAGGATGCTAAGAAGATGGAATTTCTGAATCTGAGATAGGATAACTGGACAGTGACAGAGTATGAGGTAGAGTTCATCCGGTTGAGTCACTATGCTGGAGGGATTATCTCTGATGAGATTGACCGGTGTAGAAGGTTTGAGGAGGGGTTGAGGCCCTCTATTATGTGTATTGTGGCTGGTTCTCGGTACCAGGATTTTTCTCAGTTGGTTGCAGCAGCTAGAAGTGTTGAGAGAGCACAGGGTATTACAGCAGCTGCTACTGAGGAGGAGACCAGAGTTAGGAGACCCCAGTTTGAGGCAGGGTCTTCATCTATTAAGAGAGGCCGAGGAAGTTTTGTTCCGAGGATCAATAGGAGCCAGAGGCAGTCGGGCAGGTCAGTTCAGTATCAGAGGCCGAGACCGAGACCTACAGTTTCTGTAGCTAGTGCTCCGACTCCAGTGGTTTAGAGGTCTACTCCACCTACATGTGTCCATTGTGGTAGGATACATGGGGGTGTTTGTTGGAAGATTAGTGGATCAGCTGTGTGTTTCAAATGTGGATCACCTGAGCATTTCATTAGAGATTGTCCTGAGCTATAGGAGGATAGACAGACTGATACTGCAGCTTCTTGACCTAGTGTTAGCAGAGGTGGTCGAGGAGGCAGAGGTTTCAGTAGAGGTGGCCGACATGGGATTAGTCAGAGAGGAGGCTCTACATCTGAAGGCAGTAGGCCAGATGAGGCTGGGTCTTCTCAGAGAGTGTATGTGATGCAGAGGCAGCCTGATGCTTCAGCAGTCATTGCGGGTACATTTTCTTTATTTGGCATTTCAGTTCTTGCTTTGATTGATCCAAGATCTACTCATTCATACATAAGTGCATCTATCTTGCCTGTGTCTGAATTGCATACTGAGTCCCTAGGATTTGATGTGTTGGTGACAAATCCTTTAGGGCATAGTGTGGTTGTTAGCAAGGTGCACTGAGATAGTTCAGTTGTGGTGCAAGGAGAGGAATTTTGGGTGATTTGATTGAAATGCCTTGTAATATCCCAATGTATGCCCTAGAAGTTTTGAATATTATTGTTGTTTTAATTGGATTGAATGTATATGTTAATTATAAAGAGAAAAGAATTTTTAGAGAAAGTGTATATGTTGCATATATGGTAATATAATTAACATATACATAAGTCAAATAGAGAGTCAATGGAGGAGGATATTTATTTTGTGAGTGTGAAATTACTTAAAAGGACATATAAGGGAAAAGAGAGTTAGAACAAATGGAAAAGGGTAATTAAGTAATTTTCCTTGTTGGATTGCATGGTGGAGATTTAAAGAAGAAGAAGTGGTTGAATTGTTTTTATTTTCTTTTCTTTTCTTGAAGAGGACGGCTATCAAAGGGGGAAAAGAGCAAAGGAAGTGTTTTGATTTCTAAAATCAAAATTGAAGGGAGAATCAAGAAATTAAGTTGGAGATTTGTGAAATTCAACAACTTTGGTAAGTTCTTTTTCTTGATTTCCTTTGTTCTTTAGAAATTGTGTTTGAAGTGAATTATGGTTTGTTGATTTTATGAGTAGATGTGTTTGTGATGTGTTTTTAAGTGTTAAAATTGATTGTAAGTTAAGAAGTTGAATTGGTGTTGTTATTGGAAGTGTTGGAGTTGATTTTGTGTTAAGGTTTTGAAGTGTAACATGAGGTTTAACTTGAGTTTGTTTAGTTATTGTCATAGATCTTCAGGTGGTTGATGTTTGTTGGAATTTTTGGGCTTTGGAATGAGATTTTGGCTGAAGGCAGTAGCCTTCTGGATGCCACGCCCGTGGCCTTGGGTGCCATGGCCGTGGCCATTCATAGTTATTTGAAGCCATGGCCGTGGAGGATAGGAACATGAGTGGCAGAATCCTTCTTTATCCCACGCCCGTGGGGGTTGAGGTGGCCACGGCTGTGGGCTATAACATGAGGTGTTGGTTTGTAATGTGTATTATAAAGGTCTTAGATGAGGTTATTAAATGATAAATTGTATTGGAATTGATGTATTGTATCATTTTTGGGATTAGGTTTTGAAAGAAGGTGATTTGCCCTAATTTGGGAAATGAAGAATCTTGGAAAAGGAAAGTGTTTAGAGTTGTGTGAATTGTTAGTGAGGTAAGTACAAACTTACCTAAATGCATTCTTTTATATGATTTTAAGACTTAAAACAATGTTAAGTAATTTATTTTATTGTTAATATAATGTGACTAGTATTATGATTTGTATAGTGTGAAAGAGAAGAGGATCATTCAAAAAGGTATGTGCAATGCAATTTATTATGATAAATACTTTTATGATAAATTACGGTAATGTAAATTGAGACATAAAGAGATGTGAAACTAATGTTCTGAATTATAATAATGTGAATGATATGATTGAATAATGATATGTTTGTTTAGTTAATGTAATTGATGTTGGGTATTATAATGATGATGCATATGAACAATGTTATGTTTATGCATTGTGAATCTTGTGAATTGTATTGTGCTATACGAATAATGTTCTTTGTAATGTTATAGCAATGATGCTATATGTATAATGTAAATGAGGTGATGAGATAATTGATTATGGATACTTGAATAATAAAATATTATAATATGAGTTGAGACATGATATAATATGAAGCCATTGTGATTGGCTATGATGATTCAATTGAAAGAAATAAGGCATGTTTGCCTAGATGATGATGAGAATTGAAAATGATATTGATGATGAAATAATCAATGAATTGTGTAGCTAATGTGTTATTCTATTTTCAGAGTTTGTTGTTGGTGGCATGCCTAATGATGGTAACAATCTCTTGAAGTTAGGTTGGGCTTGATCCTTGAAGCCAAGTTGGGTAGAAGTTCAACATGTTTTACTCCCCTTGAAGCTTGATTGGGTCTAGTCCTTGAAGCCTAATTGAGATGTTACAACCCTTGAAGCTAGGTTGGGTTGGTTCTTGAAGCCAAGTTGGGTTGATACTTAGCATGCTTTGTTCCCCTTGAAGCTTGGTTGAACCTAATCCTTGAAGCCTAGTTGGGATTATGATATTAATGAAATGTGATAATTAAACCAAAGCATTAACTCTGAAAGTAGAATGGCATATTAGTGTTTTTGGGCCCGAGTCTGTCTTTGTTGTCAATGTGATATACAAATATTGAATAAATGAGTAAAGAGATTAATGATTGTCTTTGTTGCAAATGTGATTCATGAATGGTGAATTGTGAATAAAGTAATGTTGTGAAGTATGATATGTAATGTGTGTATTGATATATTGATTGTGAGTATTGGTGATGGATTGTGGTTGATGATAATGATTGTCTTTGTTGCAAATGTGATTCTTGTTATGAAGTATAACATATAATGTGTATATTGATATATTGGTTATGAGTATTATTAATGGATTATGGTTGGTGATAATGACTTGTATATATGTATATAATATATGAATGTAGTCAAGATATATGAAAGGTGCAATTAGAAAGGAAAAACATGATAAGAAACTATTGATACGTGGAATTTCTATAAGGTATGTTTATATGTTATATTTGTACTACTAAGCTCTCGGGCTTAGCGCGGATGTGTATTCATGCAGGTGACTAGGTGGAAGATATGAAGTCTTTCGTTATGCCACAAGTAGAATAAGAGTTTGTCGAGACCAACTAGAGGGTGATGCATACATGTAAAACTTTTAATTATGATGTATTTCTGATGAAGTGTATTCATATGTATAAATGAAGTTTTGATAAAGATAAGACTATTATATATATGTAAGATCATTAAAAGTATAATGATTTTGTAAATGTTCTTTAAATGAATGTAAGGTGGTTTGAACACTGGTAAAGGTTTTTAAATTGTAACGAAAAGTGACATCCTTGTACTTTATATACTTACTGTATGTATACCAGGTATATGTATAGTACTTATATGGAGTATCGGGGTGTTACATGCCTTTTAAGGAGTATGATTTGATTTTAGGCATGGATTGGTTATCTAAGCATGGAGTTGTGGTAGACTGTCAAAAGAAGTGTGTTACTCTGAGAACCAGTGATGGTAGAAGTGTGATGGTGTCTAGTGAGTAGAGACAACTTGCATCCTTGTTTGTATCAGCTGTTGCAGCTAGAAAATTGATTAGAAAAGGGTATGATGCTTATCTTGCTCATGTTGTGGATACCAGAGTAGTGGGTTCTCAACTTGATAGTATAACCACAGTTGCGGAGTTCCCAGATGTGTTTCCTAAGGAGTTACCAGGGTTACCCCCTGAGAGAGAGGTTGAGTTTGGTATCGATTTGTTGCCTGGTACTACTCACATCTCTATTACTCCTTATCGAATGGCACATGCTGAGTTGAGAGAGTTGAAGGTGCAGTTGCAGGAGTTGTTGGATAAAGGGTTTATTCACCCTAGTGTTTCTCCGTGGGGAGCTCCTGTTTTGTTTGTGAAGAAGAAGGATGGTACTTTGAGGTTGTGCATCGATTATAGGCAATTGAACAAGGTGACTATCAAGAATAATTATCCTTTGCCTCGGATTGATGATCTCTTCGATCAGTTGAAGGGAGCAGCAGTATTTTCCAAGATTGATTTGAGATCAGGGTACCATCAGTTGAGAGTCAGAGCTGAAGATGTTCCTAAGACAGCTTTCCGCACAAGGTATGGGCATTATGAGTTCTTAGTGATGCCTTTTGGATTGACGAATGCACCTGCAGCTTTCATGGATTTGATGAATAGGGTGTTTAGGCCCTATCTAGATCAGTTTGTGGTGGTTTTCATTGATGATATTCTAGTGTATTCGCGTAATGAAGAGGAACATGATAAGCATCTACGGATTGTGTTGCAGACTTTGAGAGAGAAGCAATTGTGTGCTAAGCTGTCGAAGTGTGAATTATGGCTTCATCAAGTGACTTTTCTGGGTCATATAGTTTTAGCAGATGGTATTAGAGTTGATCCGAGTAAAGTTGCGGCCATTTTGAATTGGAGTCCACCGAAGTCTGTGACTGAAGTTAGAAGTTTTCTGGGTTTGGCAGGCTATTATCGACGTTTTGTGAAAGGTTTTTCTTTGATAGCTACTCCACTCACCAGATTACTTAGAAAGGGAGTTAGATTTGTGTGGAAAGATCAGTGTCAAGCTAGCTTTGAGCAGTTGAAAGAGATGTTGACTCAAGCTCCTGTTCTTACTTTGCCTGTGGAAGATAAACCATATGTGATCTACAGTGATGCTTCACATAATGGTTTAGGTTGTGTTTTGATGCAGGAAGATAAAGTCATAGCTTATGCTTCTCGGCAGTTGAAGCCGAATGAGCTTAATTATACGACACATGATTTGGAATTGGCAGCTATAGTATTTGCTTTGAAGATTTGGCGACACTACTTGTATGGAGAGAAGTGTTTTATTTATACAGATCATAAAAGTTTGAAATATTTGGGTGTTCAGAGGGAGCTGAATCTTCAACAAAGACGATGGTTGGAATTGATCAAAGACTATGACTGTTTGATTGATTATCATCCTGGTAAGGCGAATGTTGTTGTGGATGCCTTGAGTCGGAAGTCTTTAGCAGGTTTGACTGCTTATTCGCTCTTGTTACTTGTTGAGTTAAGAGCGTTGCATACTAGTTTTGAGCTTTGTAATGATGGTGCATTGATGGCTCAGCTGCACTTGAGACCGGTGTTGCTAGATAAGATTAAAGAGGCTCAATTGGCTGATGAGAAAATTCAGAAGATTGTGTCAGATTGCCAAAATAGGGAGAGCCGAGATTTTCATGTGATAAGTGATGGTAGCCTTTGGTTTAAAGATAAATTGTGTGTTCCTGATGATGCAAGATTGAGAAAGATTATTTTAAAAGAAGCACACCAGTCAGTTTTTGCTATGCACCCTGGGAGTACAAAGATGTATCAGGATTTGAAGCAACATTATTGGTGGACAGGCATGAAGAGAGACATAGCGGAGTTTGTATCCAAGTGTCTCACTTGTCAGAGGGTGAAAGCCGAGCATCAAGTTCCAACAGGGTTGCTTCAACCTTTATTAGTGCCTGAATGGAAATGGGAACGTGTGACAATGGATTTTGTGTCTGGTTTGCCGTTGACTCAGAAGAAGCATGATGCTATCTGGGTGATTATTGATCGGTTAACGAAGACAGCTCATTTCCTTCCAGTTCGGATGGATTATTCCCTTGAGAAGTTAGCTGAGTTGTATATTAGTGAGACAGTGAAGTTGCATGGAGTCCTAATTTCTTTAGTGTCTGATCGAGATCCTCGGTTTACTTCAAGGTTTTGGAAGAGTTTACATAGTGCCTTGGGTTCTTGATTGCACTTTAGTACTGCTTTTCATCCGCAGTCAGATGGGCAATCAGAGAGAGTGATACAGATTATTGAGGATATGTTGAGAAGCTGTGTCATTGATTTCTCTGGAAGTTGGGATAGATTTTTGCCACTTGTGGAATTTGCTTACAACAACAGTCATCAATCCAGTATTAGAATGGCACCATTTGAGGCATTGTATGGTAGAAGATGCAGAACACCTCTATGTTGGAATGAAGTTGGAGAAGGCAAGTTGGTTGGTCCTGATTTAATTAAAGAAACGGAAGAGAAAGTGAAAATAATTCGGGATCGGTTGAAAGCAGCTTCAGATCGACAGAAATCTTATTCAGATTTGAAGAGGAGAGACATAGAGTTTGATGTTGGAGATAAAGTATTTTTAAAAGTGTCTCCTTGGAAAAAGATTTTGAGATTTGGCAGAAAAGGGAAACTAAGTCCTCGTTTTATTGGACCTTATGAAGTATTAAAAAGAGTTGGATTAGTTGCTTATCGACTTGCTTTGCCGCCTGAGTTGGATAGAATTCATAATGTCTTCCATGTTTCTATGCTACGGAGGTACAGATCAGATCCATCTCATGTTCTATCTGTTGAATCTATTGAAGTGAGTCCGGATCTGACTTTTGAAGAACAGCCAGTTGCTATTTTAGCATATGGAATGAAAGAGTTGAGACATAAGAAAGTGCCAATTGTGAAGGTTCTTTGGAAGAATCATGGTCAAGAAGAGGCAACTTGGGAGAATGAGCAAGCGATGCGAGATCAGTATCCCCAACTATTTCAGACTTGATATTAGGTAATTTCGAGGATGAAATTTCTTTTTAGAGGGGGAGAATTGTAATATCCCAAAGTATACCCTAAAAGTGTTGGAGTATTTATTGTTATATTTGGATTAAGTGTATTTATTTTAGTGGTAAGAGAAGAGGTTTTGAGTAGAGTGTATATGTTGTATATATTGGGATATATACAACATATACAAGTCAATATATGAAGGGTCAAAGGAATTAATTAATTTGAATAAGAATGAGTGGAAGAGAAAATATTAGAATATTTTAATGATTTATTGCTTGGTGGAGGTTTAAGTGGAGAATAAAAATTGACTTCGTCTCTTTTTCTTCTTCATTTTCTTCTTCTTTCTTTGGTTGGCCGGGATCACAAAGCTAAAGAGGGAAAGAGAGTTTTGTTTTCCTAAGCTCAAAATTGAAGGAGAATTCAAGTGATCAAGTTGGAGATTTGAGAAATTTCATTAACTTTGGTAAGTTTCCTCTTGATTTCCTTGTTTTATTTTGAGTTGTATTTGAGTTTGATGTTTGATTGTGGATAGTATGAGTATGTTTGATTGTGGTGTGTTTGAGAGTGTTGGGTTTAATTGATTTTGATTTTGGGATTGAATTGAAGAAAAGGAATTAGGTTGGTGTTGAAAGAGTAAGAGTTGTGATTTGGTAATTGATGTCAATATTGCGTTTGATCAATTATTTTTGGTAGATTTTCAATGTGTTTGTGTTTAATGGAGTTGAAAACATAGAATACATGAGTTTGGTCCGAAATAGAAGCATTTTGGATGCCACGCCCGTGGCCCTTGGATACCACGACCGTGGGGGTGTTAAACAATTGGACAGATTCGTTTTCTAACCCACGCTCGTGGGGGTTTGTGAGACCACGATCGTGGGGTTGTGAGGCCACGACCGTGGGTCCTAGATAGTGGTTTTGGTTTGTAATTAGTGATCTATGGGTCTAGTATGAGACTAATAGGTGAATAATTGTATTGGAATTCATGTGTATCTTTAAATAAGTGTGTATTATTCCTTTTGGATTAGGTTGTGAAGAGGTTGAGTTGCCCTAACCTAAGTGTTGAGAATTTTTGGAAGAGGAAGTGTATAGATTTGTGTGAGTTGTTCTTGAGGTAAGTACAAACCCTACATTATTGCATACATTTACATGACATTGGGACTTAACACATTTGGTTGTAAATGTGTTAAGTAATCTATTATATTGTTGATACATTTGATTAATGCTATGAATTGCATAATGTGAAATATATGATGATCATTCAAAATGTATGTGCAATGTAATTGGTCATGATGAATACTTTAATGATGAATTGTTTTAATGTGAATTGAGATATGGTGAAATGTGAAGCCATTGTTGTTGGCTATGACGGTGCAAATGAAATAATTGGGGCATGGTTGCCTATTTGGTTATGGAATATGAAATGAGAAATGAATTGAGAAAGAGATTGGTAAAGAGATAATTGAAATAATTGTGTGTTTAATATGTTATTCAATTTTCAGAGTTCTGGGTTTGGCGGCATATCTATGAATTGCTGGATAGGTGAAAAGACCGGGTCGTAAGCCGAGTCCAGCTGAAAAATGTGAAATGTGATGTTTTTGGGGTGAAAAGACTAGGTCGTAAGCCTCAAAAACAAATTCTTAAAACTAGATTGAGTGAAAAGATTGGGTCGTAAGCTCAAATCTAGTTGATTATCCATGGATAAATGTATTGATGATTGTGATTATGGACCAAAGCAGTAACTTTGAACTTTGAATAACATATTAGTGTCTTTTGGGCCCATGCTTATCTTTGTTTCAATGTGATTCATGAATGGTGAAACAATGAATAATGAGATTCAATGTAAGACTTTGAAATGTGATATTCTTATGTATTATTTACAATATTTGAACATATGACATATATTGTTTATAATGTTTGAAAGTATGATATTGACATTGCATTATAGCATATTGTTATTGTGGTTTGTACCACTAAGCCATTGGCTTAGCGCAATTGTGGTTCATCGCGCAGGTGACAGGATAGAACCAGAGAGCTCAATTAGACCAAGTTGAGTTTAGACTTTGAAGCGTTGATAGAGGGCTTAAAGATCAAAGACAAACTGCCAAACATGTAAAAATTTTATGTTTTGTAAAACATGGATTTTGATATGTATATGTAATTGTAAATACCATTATATTTTCCGCTGCGTATCACATAAATATTTTATCTATTGTACTTTATAATATGATTTGAATGTTTTCAAGTTTTCTCATATTATTGTATTAAGAATGAGTGGTTTGTTTAGTAAACCGTAGAATTCCTATATTCAGTATACGTATATTACATATATAGTGGTATGTAGTGTGCGTATACGGGGTATAGGGGTGTTACATATGCAACCTGGTGCGGAGGTGCATCTAGTTCAAGGCAATCCAAATGGTAATCATGGCACTAAGTGAAAGTACAACAACAACAAAGGTAAGGGCAAGGTCAAGGAATGTCAAAAGAATAAAAAGCCAAAGGAAAATAAAAGAAGGCTTCCTAAGAAGAGAAATGTTGCAAAGTTCATATTATTTCAATTGTGGAAATAAGGGCCAACTATGCTAAGGACTACACTGCATCTAAGAAGGTACAACCCATTAACCCTTGTGCAAATGGAATAATGATTTCAAGTTCAGTATTACTAACTGAAACTAATCCTCTATAGGTTGTAGATTCGGGAGCCACTGACCATATAATGAAGGATCATGAAGCCTTCATTGAATTATGTTGATTATCCATAGGAGCAAGATAGATTTTCATGGGGAACAATGCTCGCTTTAAGGTGAAAGAGATTGGAATGTACAAATTGATGTTGCATGGAGGTCAAACCTTGCCGCTTTATGATGTTCTCTAAGTCCTACAAATAACATGGAATTTGGTTTCTATTACTGTTTTGCCTAGGTTAGGTTTTTCATTGAACTTTCATGAAAATGCAGTACTTTTAAATTTAAGAAAAATATTTTATGGTTTTGGATATATTTTGGACAACTTACTTATCCTATATATTGAACATGGTTCTATTTCAAGTAACATTTTTTCTATATTCACTATTTCAAGTAATTTTGATGATGATTTGAATGTATGACATGTTAAACAAGGTCATATTGGCCAACAACGTACGGATAAATTACTAGAGCTAGACTCCTATCGCACTTTAGTAAAATAAAATTACCTAGTTGCAAATTTTTCTAGTAGGAAAAGCTGTGAGAAAACCTTTTGGGAAAGGCACATGAGCCACCATTCCATTACAACTTATATATTCAGATGTTTATGGTTGAATGAATGTGAGGACAAGACGTGACACCTACTATTTCATAACCTTCATAGATAATTATACTAAGTATGGTCATGCCCATTTGATTGCACATAAATCTGAAGCTTTAATTACTTCAAAAACTACCTTAACTTAGTTGAAAATCAATTAGACAAGAAAGTAAAAACACTTCGAACCGATAGAGGTCATGAATATTTATCTGATAAGTTCAAACAATTATGTGATAAAAAGGAATAGAGCATGAACTGACTATTCCTCAAACTCCTCAGCAAACAATGTTGCTACAAGGAGAAATATGACTCTCCTCAAAATGGTTATGTTAATGATGGCATAAGCTAAATTGTCCATTACCTTTTAGGGTGATGCATTATTAATTTCCACATAAGTACTTAACTCTGTGCCCTTTAAATCCATCCTAACAACACCATATAAGTTATGAACAAGTTGAAAACCCGACCTGAGCATCCTAAAATCATAGCGATGCACTGCCTATGTACATGATACCTTATATAAATATGGGAAATTAGGCCCGTAAGATAAAAAGAGTATTTTTTGGGAAATATTCTAACTTGTCTAAAGGATATATCTTCATAAGTGAGTAAGATAGTGGGAAGACAACCTAGTTTGAATCACGAGATGTCACATTCTTAGAGAAAAATTTTCCTAAGTAAGGTAATCTAAATCAAGAGTTCTCCTTATATCAAATTGAGGATCAAAGTTCATAAGGACCACTTCATTCGAGTAGGAGAAATTTGGTGGACTTAACTTTACCAATTAGTCTGACTAAGAGTGATTCTGGTCCTAGTGGGAGTACAAATCCTAATTCCAGTAGGAGTCCTATAAATCTTGATTTAGTTTATGTTTAAATTTTCAAACATGAAGAAAATGTTCCTTAAGATTCTGATTTGAGGAAGAGCAATCGCGGAACCATTCATCACCGTTGATTTAGTATTCATGGTTATGTTTCAAGACAATGAAGAGGCTAGAAATTTAAAGAGGCTCTCTCATGCACAACCAAGGATAACTACATAAAGCAATGAAAGAGGAGTTAGACTCTATGATATCAAACCAAGTTTGGGATTTAGTTGATATTCCAAAAGGTCGAAAAGCCATTAGGTATAAATGTGTTCTCAAAATCAAGCAGAAGATTGATGGCAACATCGAGAGGTATAAAGCTTGTCTCGTAGCGAAGGGATATACATAATAAGAAGGAATAGACTATGAAGAGACATTTTCACTTGTTATGAGATTTACATCTATAATTTTGATATTAGTAATTGTGAAAAAACTAGATCTTGAGTTGCATCAAATAGATGTGAAAATTACTTTTCTTAATGGACAACCAGATGAAGAAATATATATATATATGGATAAACTAGTAGTTTTCGTCAAACAAGGCAAAATAAATAATGTATGTAGGTTGAAAAAGTCAACCTATAGCCTAAAACACTCTTCAAAATAATGGTATATTTATTTTCATAACACAATTATATCATACGGTTTTACCATGATAGATGAGGACTATTGCGTCTACATCAAGCAATTGAAAATAAAGTTTGTCATAATATTGTTATATGTTGATGACATATTAATTGCTAGAAATGACAAAGTGTTTCTAGATCACATCAAAGGATGACTATCAACTAGTTTTGAGATGAAAGATATAGGTGAGGCCTTATATATTCTCGAAGTAAAAATTTTGAGAGATCTCTCGAGGAAATTATTATCTCTTTCTAAAGAGGAATACATAAAGAAAACACTTGAGTATTTTAATATGTGTGACTATAAATCCATAATCCACCTATCGCTAAAGGTAAAAGCTTGAATCAAAGGTTGTGCCCTAAAACTTTAGAAGAAATAGAACGCATGAAGAATTTCCCTTATGAAAGTGTTGTTAGGAGCCTACAGTATGCAATAATGTGTACTAGGCCCGGTATTTGCTTTGTTTTAATCAAGTCCAAGTCTGGCATATTGACAAGCGATTAAGAGGATTTTAAGGTAACTAATAAGTATTGCAATTTCTCATCATGTTATTAAGAAAGAAGTCTAAGTTTGAAAGGCTACATGGATGCCGATTAGGTAGCATATGTGGATGAAAGGAAATCCACCTCGGGATTTTTTTTTCTTACTCAACAAGGGTGCTCTCTCATGGAGTAGTAAGAAATAGTCATTTTTTGCACTGTTGACTATAGAAGCCGAATTTCTAGTATTTTCAGCTGCAATACAAGAAGGTGTTTGGCTTAAGATATTCTAGGACCATTTGGATGTTAATGCTATAAATGATTCAATGATAATACACAGTGACAATCAAGCAGCCATTGCCTACACCAAAGACTTAAAGTTTTATTGCAAGACTAAACACATAGACATTAAATATAATTTCATTAGAGACATGGTTACAAGAAAAGAGGTAGACATAAAATACATCTCTACACATGATATGATTGTTGATTATTTCACGAAACTTATACTCTGAGGCGCTTGTCAAATACACAAAGTCTATAGGATTGCATAGGTGTTAATGTGTTTTTGTTTATATTCCTACACTTTGTTCACTTATTATTTATTAATACTAATACATGATGTTTATTTTGTGTTTACATGAATTCTTTAAATGTTTTTATTACATTTGATGAGCATGTCGGACAAGATGAAGATTGACCTTCTCACTAAGTAAATTGCATTTTATTAATGTATGTGACAAATAAAGATAAGGCCATGATGTAAGCATGGGCACGCAAGTCCATACAAAGAAACTTTAAAGACCCAAAACTAAATATAAGTTGGATTCAATGTTGATTATGGAAGCATTAGAAGTGAAAGAACTTAAAAAAAGCATATTATGTAATTTCTAAAGTACCTAAGCATATTTGATCTTTAAAGCTTTACTCGAGAATTTGAAGATCTTAGATTTTCAAAATGAAAAAGTATTATTCTTAAAGTTTTTAAAAGACATCTAAAGCTTTCCAAAATGGGATTATTTATACACATGCAAGTTCGTTTAGGCCTCAAAACATCTGTGCAAATTCAGAACCATAGAATCAGATCGAATGTTTGCTATCTTAGAGTGTTACAAGAGGGTTATGTATGATTCAATTTAATGGGATATTTCTAGAAAAGCAAGTCTAAAGAAATTGATTTAAAAGGAAGAATATTCAATAGTCACTTTCCTTCTTTATATTCACAGGTCGACTAATTATATTTGTAAGCTTACATGATTGTGGGTGCAAATTGTTCCGAGATCTTATAGGAATAGTAGAAACGTGATAAGTAATTTGGGATAAAGCATATTTTATTTACTCCGAAGTCATTTCTGCAAACGAGATGTTATATATCTCCAACAGGTGTATATCTTAGAGCTCTCTTAGTATGTCGGTCGCACGGTCTATTAACTTAGTGCGAGTTGTCTTGAACAATGACCTCTTTTAAGCATGTGTCTCATTATATGCAAGTGGGAGATAATAGTTTTGGCTCGGGCCTGTCCATGATTGTTGGTGTGTTGACCTATGAACCCAATATTATTTAAATATAATATTTATTATTAAATATTATTAAGATAATATTTTATTTAAAGTTTAAAAGGGAAAAGATAAATAATACATGGCTTAAGATTATCCAAGAGTTTGATTTTATTTGTAAAATCAAACATAATATAGGAAAAAGATATTATTTAGTTGATATAATAGTTATTAACTAATATAGAAAAGTGCACGTAAATATTTTTTATTCTCTCACTAGCTTTTTCTCTCCAATTTCCATACATTGTGAGTGTGAGATTGAGAGATTAAGACTATAAAAAAGGTTTATTATTAGACTATGAAAAGTGTGAATATTCTCTTTTGATGATTATTCTTCAAAAACTGATAATAGAAGTATAAAGTTATTTTTACACAGACGTCGCCGGAAGTAACATTCGATTCTCTTCTTGTATGGATTTAGTTTCCAACAAAATATTAATTTAGTATTTATAATAATGGTTTTTATCTCTTGTTTTAGATATAAATTACTTTATTTATATGTAAATATAAACATGTAAAAGTACCTACGTTTTAGACAATATCTTATATGAATTTTAATTACATTTTTATTTAAAATATTTTAACCGATATAAACTACTGTTATTATTTTTTATTAAATCTAAATTTATTTTTTGATATTTTAAATATCAACATATATGAGTTATTTGAAAAATAATAAAAATATTAATTTTACAAATTTTGATTAAAATTTGCATTTTCCATTTGAATCATACATGTAAATAAAGAAGAGGAAAATCCTCATATGAATTCGTGGACTAAAATGTAAATATCTCATCTCATGATTTTTTTTACTTGATCACTTTAAAGTTTGAAAAGCGCTGCACCACGTCATGCTTTCCTCAAAATTTCCCTTATCTCTTGCTATTATTTTATTTTAATTAAGTCATTACTAGAAATTTCCTTTTTTAAAATCAATATACTTTTTCATTGAAAATAAAAGAAATGCGTTGTTTTACCGTGCTGGAATTTAATTATTTGCGATTTGCAAAAATGAAAATACACCCCAAACTTAAAACATTATTTAATTTAAATTTATAATTCGTGTATTATATATTAACATAGTATAACTTTTTAGCTTATAACTTCAATTTAATAAAATTTTTGTATTTGTAAAAAAAAACTCTAGAGTAGAGTAAAAATCAAATTAAGTTAAATAATTAGTAATATAGAAATTAGTGTTGAGCTAGCATTTTACACAAGTTCTATAATTTTTTATTTAATTTATATCAATTTAATTTTTTTATTTTGAAATAAGGTATCATCTTATTGCATAGGCTGAATGTAATATTTCAATTTTGTGTACAGTAAAAAAGTTAGTATAGAAGATGAAATAAATATAATTGGAAGGAAAAAATATAAGATGAATACATTGTATAGGTAAAATATATATATACATATTAAGTACTTAAAATAAAAGTGATATATAAGACATATACATATACATGAGATATAATTAATATATAAATGAAATATAAAGTGGTGTTGAAAAGTTAATAATGATGATGATGATGATGATGATGATAATAATAAAAGAAAAAGAAAGCCAAAGATGAAAAAAATGAAAGGTAGAGATTAAAAGTAAATAATTAAATAATTATTTATATAAATATATTTATATATGGATGGAAGTTAAAAATTTATTAATTAAATTAAAAACTAAAATATTTTTGGATAGGAAGAAGTAATATCATATTATTTTATTAATTAATTAAATGATAATTAAGTAATTAGTAAGGGACAAAATGAAAATTAAGCTTTTATAAGATGAAGATCATCTTCTTCTTCTTCCATGTCTAAAATGTGACTGGAGAGAGAAGAGAGGGAGAGAAAATTATTTCTAAATACTCCAAATTTGATAAGAAATCCAAAGAAATTAAACGGATTTTGAAGATTTACTAAGGATTTAAGTAAGTATTTTCTATTTCAAGCTTATTTTCATTGATTTTAAGTTTATGTTTGGAGTTACTAGAGAGAGAAAGTAATGTTAAATTGTTTTAATCGATAGAAATGGTACCTAAAGAATGAGTATATAATGAATTAGTAGTTGATTCTTTGAAAAGAACAAAGAATGATGGAATTATAGTTTTGAAATGATTATGTGTAATTAGGATTTTCTATATAGATGAAGATAATTGTTGGAATGAATCAATTTAATGCTATTTTTATATATTTGTAAAGATTCTATTGTTAGAATTTAATTATACGCAAGTTTAGATAAAGTTTGGATTTAAGGGTTGATTATGTAAAAATTATGATTTTGATGTTGGTGATGTTAATTGTTGTAATGAGATGAATTAATATTATTTTAATGTAAATAATATGATTTTAAGGTTGAAAATGTGATATAGATAATTTTTGGTGAAGTTAATGTTGATGGTTATAATATGTGAAATTTGGATGTGTGAAAGAGATTTACATAATTGTGGAAGTAAATTATTTTTGTAACACCCCTATATCCCGTATACGTACATAGCATGCTATTACGATCGTAATATACGTATACTGAATATAGAAATATCACGGGCTACTAAACAAATGACTCACTTCTTTTAAAATCATATGAACAAATTTAAAACATTTAAAGAAATTTATAAAACACAATAAATAAAAAGTTTATTCAAGACACAGCGAAAAATATAACAAATATTTATAAATACATATACATCAAAACTCAAGTTTTACAAAAACATAAAATATATTCATGTTTGGCAGTATGTCTTCGATCTTTAAGCTTCACTATCAACACCACCAGATCTAGACTCTACTCGGCCTAGAGGAACTCTCTGGTTCTTCCCTGTTACCTGTGCGATAAATCATAATCGCGCTAAGCCAACGGCTTAGTGTTACAAACTATAATGATATTATGCTTCAATATAATGCTAATGTCACAATCAAGATTCAAAACCAATATAAGAGGATAGTATATTTCAAAACCTTTCATTGTTCCCTATCATATCATATCAAAACATTCATATTTTATCTTCATAGTTTCATTACTCAACATAGCTCTCCATGCTATATTCATTGCCAATAGGATACTCATGTAGTATAACCAACTCATAACATTATATCTCATAAGCATGTGTCTCATTATTCATTAATTTCACCAATTAAGAGTCACATTGAAAACAAAGACATGCATGGGCCCAAAAACACTAATATGCCATTCAACTTTCAGAGTTAATGTTTTAGTTTAAATATCACATTTATCATTATCATTATCCCAACTAGGCTTCAAGGATTTAAGTTCAACCAAGCTTCAAGGGGAACAAAGCATGCTAAGTATCAACCCAACTTGGCTTCAAGAACTAAACCCAACCTAGCTTCAAGGGTTGTAACATCTCAATTAGGCTTCAAGGACTAGATCCAACCAAGCTTCAAGGGGAGTAAAACATGTTAAACTTCAACCCAACTTGGCTTCAAGGATCAAGCCCAACCTAACTTCAAGAGATTGTTACTATTAGGCATGCCACCAACAACAAACTCTGAAAATGGAATAACACATTAGCCACACAATTCATTTATTATTTCGTTATCAATTTCATTCTCAATTATCATCACCAACTAGGCAAACATGCCCCATTTATTTCAATTGAAACATCATAGCCAATCACAATGGCTTCACATCTCATTTGAATCATCATAGCCAATCACAATGGCTTCACATCTCATTCTATCTCAATTCACATTATAATACTTCATAATTCAAGTATACATAATCAATTACATTGAACATATATCTTAAATTCATCATCATATAGGCAACATGCCCCAATCATGTCATTTACATCATTAGAACCAACACATTGTATCTCAACTCACATTAATCAATTTATCATTTAGATATACATAATCAATGACATCAACACATATTTTAGATGCTCATCAATCATTCACATTATACCAAACATAACATTATTCATAAGTATCAACAATGCATTAGATTTCCTACCATATTTTCAAATGGATGTTAAGTCTCAACATCATATGAATATATGCAATAATGTAGTTTGTACTTACCTCAAGATCACTTACACAACTCTATACTCTTCTTCTTCCAAGAGTTCTTCACTTCTTAAATTAGGGCAAATCACTTTCTTCCAAAACCTAGTCCAAAAATGATACAATACATGAATTCCAATACAATTTATCACTTATTAACCTCATCTTAGACCTTTAGATCACAAATTATAACTCAACACCACTAACTAAGGCCCACGGCCGTGGCCACCCTAACCCCCACGGGCGTGGGTTAAAGAATGGTTCTGCCTCCCTTGCTCCAAATGGCCACGGCCATGGCAACCAAGGCCATGGGCGTGGCATCCAAAGTGCTACTGCTTCTGACCAAATTCACATATTCTAGGCTTACAACTCCAACAAACACAAACAATATGAAGATCTATGAAAATAATTGATCAAACTCAAGTTAAACATCACTTACCACTTCAAAACCCTAATACAAACACAACCTAACTCTTCCAACACAAACACCAACTTAACTTCTTATTTTTAATTCAAAACCAACACCACAATCAATTAAATCAAACATACTCCAACATACTACAATCAACACAACCCTCTTTTCAAACATCAACAATCAAACTTTTACACAACTTCAAATAAACAAGAGAAATCAAGAGAGAGAACTTACCAAAATAATGAGACTTCTTGAATTTCCACTTAATCACTTGAAAACTCTTTCAATTTTGAGCTTGAACATAAAACTCACTCTTGCTCTCTTTTGCTTTGGATGACCGGCCAACAAAGGAAAAAGGAAAGAAGGAGAAATGAAGCAAAGTCAAACTTCTCATCTCTTTAAACCTCCACCAAGCATTCCAAAAAGAAAATTACTTAAATACCCTCTTCTATTTATTTTAACTCTCTTTCACTTACTTGCCCTTTTTAGTAATTTCACAACTATCAAAATAAATATCTGCTTCCTTTGACCATCCATTTGACTTGTGTATATGTTATATATATTTCCATATATAAAACATATACACTCTCTTTTGAATTCTTTTCTCTTTCCAATTATACATATACATTTTAATTCAAATAAAACAACAATTATATTAAAACTTCTAGGGCACATTTTGGGATATTACAATTTTAATGTTAATTTGATATAAAAGTAATGATTTTAAGGTTAAATGTTGAAAATGAGATTGGGAGAATGAAGTTTAAATAAAGTAGTGAATGATAAAATTAGAGTATTAATAAAGTTTTGATGATAATTGAATAAATAATGGTAATTTGATAATCAATAAGCATGCAAGTGATTTTAAATGAGAAATGTTACTTATTATTTAATTATGTATGTCTAGGTTAAAGTGATAAAGTGGTGGAATTTAGAATTTGGCTTGGGAATGAGAAAAGAGGTTAGTACAAGTTTATAATAATTATTGCTTAAATAGTGATATAGATAACGTAACATATTGTGAGTTTGAGAATGTGTTATGTCACTATCATTTTTTAAATGATTGTGTGTGAAATATATAAAATGTAAGATATACTTAAAGATGAGTAAAAAGATAAGAAATGAATATGTGAAAGATATCTAAAATATGGCAAAATATTAAGTGATCATGAAATGTGATGATCACTTGAAAATTGTGGATAAAAATTATAAAAAACAAAGAAGATGTGAAAAATTGAGGAAAAAGAATGTGAATAATGAAAAATGATAAGATATAAATAATGTGAAATGGAGGTGATCATAATAAGATTGATCGCTTGAGAATTGTGATATTGAGATGAGAATGTAAAAGGAAAAATATATTATTGTATGTGTTCATAACCTATACAATTATTTATCCAGTGGTATTGAGATTGATTATGTATATATTGATACACCTGAGTAACATTAGATCTTGACTTGAGCAGAGCTAGTGTAACATCCGTAAATTTTGAAAATTAAATAAAATAAATTAAAATTAAATTAGATAAATTAAATAAATAATTTAAATAAAAAATGAAAGATTTAGAAGTGAAAAAATAAAATTTATATGTGAAATATATATGAAATATACATAACATATATAAAAGTCAACTCAAAATCAACACTTTAAGAATAAAAGCCAAAAGTCAAGAGGCAAAATAATAAATATACTTTGAAAAATTAAAATTATTTAAATAAATTAAAAATAAATTATTTTTTAATGGAAGAGAAAAATTATAGTTTTTTTTAAATAAATAAATAATTAATTAAAAATATAATAAAATAATATATATATATGGTTATTTTGAAAGTGGGAAGAAAGAGAAAATTTAAAAGTTGTCTTCATCTTCTTCTTCTTCCTTAGGTGGCCGAACCACCATTAGATCCCAAGCTAAGGTTTTTCTTCTTCCAAGCTTCACCAATTGAAGGAATTAGCAAGATTTAAGTGAAGTTTTGGTGATTCCCTCTTGAAATAGTAAGTTTATAACTTATTTCTTTGGAATTCTATGAATATTTGATTATGTTGAGTTTGAGATTTTATTTTAGCATGATTTAATGGTTTGAATGAGTTTTTATGGAGCTATTTTGAGTAGTTATTAATGATTTTTGAGTTGGATTAAAGAAATGGTTAAGTTTAAGTTGAGTTGGTTGAAGAGAGAGAATTTAAGGTTATGAAAATTTTGAATTTTTGACTTCATGTGTTTTAATTCTACAAATTGATTCCAAATGTATTAGTTTAATGCATAAACAAGGATTTTAAAGTCAAATTATATAACACACTTGTACCCCATATACGTATACCACATGCACCCACATATGTAATATATGTATACCGAATACAAGAATGTCACCGTCTATTTAAAACAAACCAATCCTTTTAAACTTTAACAACAAATCATCATTTATAAAAGTTGTATAATCTTAAAGGGTACAATTGACATCATAAAAATAATAAGTGATATATTACTCGTTAAAACATATTTAATTTCATCACCAAAAAGTTTATCCAAAATATTTATTTACTAAGCAGCGGAAAATGCAGCAGAATATACATACATATATATCAAAATCAATATTTACAAAAATATAGAGTTTATACATGCTAGCAGTTCATCTCTGATCATGATGTCCAAAATCAATACTTTATAAGAGATCACAAGCCTAGACTCGACTCAGTCTAGCTGAACTCTCCGGCTCAATCGGATCTACCCCGTTACCTGCGCGATGAACCACAATCACGTTAAGTCAAAAGCTTAGTGGTACAAACTTTGATTCAATATAGATCAATGCGATGCTAATGCACAACACATGTGAATATAAAAACTCATTACATTATATCTCAATATATTAATCATTTGCATCACATTTCATAATTCACATTAAAGCAAAGACAAGCATGAGCCCAAAAAGGATCTAATATGCTATTCAAATTCAGAGTTACTGCTTTGGTCCATAATGACACCTTGTGTCTAGCCCCGTAGGCAATATATATCCATGGATAATCCAACTGGATCAGAGCTTACGACCCGGTCTTTTCACTCAGTCTAGCTTCAAGGATTTATTTTTGAGGCTTACGACCAGATCTTTTCACCCCAAAAATATCACATTTATCAGCTGGGCCCGACTTACGACTCGGTCTTTTCACCTGCCCAGCAATTCACAGGCATGCCGCCAAACCCAGAACTCTAAAAATTGAATAACATACTAGGCACACAATTTATTCATTTATCTCATTATCAAATACTTTCATAATTCCATTCTCATTTTCTCATGATCATACTAGGCACATTGCCTTATTATATCATCATTTTCTCACCTTTGTCATTCTTCTCTTTTGTATCAATATCAATTTGTTACATTATGATTTCACATATCTTATCATTTACAACACATTACTCAATTCACATTATGCATATCATAACATATAACTCATTCATCAACAATATATCAAGTAACTTAACACATTTCTCAACTAAATGTGTTAAGACCCAATGTCATGTAAATGTATGTAATCATTCAAAGTTCGTACTTACCTCTAAAAGCAACAACACCACTCTATCCACCTCCTCTTCTAAGATATCCCTCAATCCTTGGCTTGGGTAACTCAATTCTCTTCAAATCCTAATCCAAAGGTGATTATACATACTCACTTAGTGATACACATAAGAAAATAAGGAAGAGAACTATCTAGGGCAAACTCTACACTTGACACGCTCAATAACACGGGTATGTCCCTGACTGTGCCCTAAGCCCACAACATAGAAGCTTTGACATGCTCAGTGACATGAGCGTGTCACTGCATGTGTCAATTCTCCTCCAACACAGAAGCTATGACACGCTCAGTGACATGGACGTGTCACTGGACGTGTCAATCCTCCAACAACACAGTAGCTGTGACATGCTCAGTGACATGGGCATGTCATTGGACATGTCACCAACCAATAAAATAGAACCAACGACAAGCCCAAAGACATAGCCTTGCTACTGGGCGTGTCAGGCCAAAAACCCTGGAATCGATAAAAAAAATACCACAATCAACAAACATCTTTCAATAACCTTATCAACACCACACAAACTCAACCAAATCCATCAACATGCCATATAATACTTGAGTAAACATTAAAACAACTCAATTACAAACATCAATATGCAATCACAACCATATTTCACAACTCAAAGTCACACAATCCACAACTCTTGTCTCTTTCACCAAACTTGACCCTTTCTCTTCAATCCTACCCTAAAAATCAAAGTTAACAAAACAAAACAACCTCAAACATACCAAAATCATCCATACACACAACTACACCAACCATCCACCAAACTCATAAACACAAACCCAAAAGAAAACAAAGAAACAAGTTGGAAACATACCAAAAGTGAAGAAAATCCTTAAAACTCCAACTTGATCACTTGAAATCCTTCAATTTCTTGAGTTCGCAAGAAGCAAAATCTCTCCCTTGATGAAGATGCTGGTGGCCAGCCCAAAGAAGAAAGAAGAAGATGAAGATGCAAAGTCAAACCACACTCACCAAACACTTCTCTTTTAACCAACACCTTTCCCTAAATCACTCTCCACCAAGCATTTAATTAATATAATATTAATCCCAATTATGTCATTTTTCACTTTCTTTTATTTAATTACTATTTAATAAAAATATCTCTTGACCATATTAAGACCTTAATTTATATATAATGTATATATCTCTATATATACAACATATACACACTCCTTCCTCTTATCATACACTTAATTAAATATAAACTTAAAATTATTTAATTTAATTTCAACAATTAATATTTTAAAAAATTTTAGGGTATCATTTGGGATGTTACAAATTATGGATTTAACCAAGTTTGATTTGAGTTTGGATGAGGTAGTATTGAATTTAGGGTTTTGGAAGGAAAATTTCAAAGTATTGGTATTTGTTTGATTTTAATATTTATATCATGTTATTTAATGATAGAAGTAATGAAAATAAGCTTGGATTAATAATTAGAATGTGTTAGAATGAAGAACCTTCAATAATGAAGGTTATGGCATTTTAGGATTTTGTTTAAAGAATGTGTGTTTATGTAATGTAATTGGTTAAAACATGTTATAATATATTTTTAATGATGTAAATAAATTTAAAACATTAATTTAAATGGATTAACATGGATTTTCAATGTTAAAATAAGGTAAGGCAAGATTTTGGAATATTTATAGGAGTGATGTTTAATTAGGGTTTAATGTTGAAAATACCTTAAAATGTGATATTAAATGATTATATTTGATCACATTGTGTATAGACATTAAGAGGAAGTGAATTGCCCATCCCTAGTGTTGAAGGGCAAGTTGGAAGTGAAGGTTGGTGGGAGATTTTTTTAGCTTACATTAGAGTGCTTTTTGTTGTATATACAAGCTTTTGATAAATGGGATATGTTTGCATTACATTTGGCCTAACACATTTTTGATGAAAAATATGTTAAGCTACTTGATAGCTTGAACATTCATGAACATTGTGTTATAACATGTGACTTGTTATGTATGCAATATATGCATTATGAAAAGCCATTGATAATGGCTAAAATGAATGAAATGCGAATTATGTGCATTATGTGAAAATGACTCAAAAATATTTGGATAATGTGAGTTTTATGTAAAATGACATACATTGTGATGAAAGAATGAGATATGATGAATTGACATTGATATGAATGAGAAAATTAGATAATGAGATAATGTAATGTGAAAAATGAGAAAATGAGACAATGTGATGAGAAAAATAAGGAAATGAGACAACGTGATAAGAAAAGTTAATTATGGGAAACATGTAATATTTGTGTGCCTAGTATGTTATTCAATTTTCAGAGTTTTGTATTTGACGACATGCCTATGAGATTATTCTCATTATTAGCCTTCGGGGCTAGACGTTATGCGTCGCTGATATATGATTTGCCTTCAGGGCTAGACACTAGGCGTTACTGTTATTTGATTTACCTTCGGGGCTAGATGTTATGCGTCACTGTTATATCATTTGCTTTCGGGGCTAGATATTTGGTATCAATATGGACCAAAATAGTAACTTTGGAATTTGAATGATATATTAGTTTGTTTGGGCCCATGTTTGTATATGTGTTAATGTGAATTATAAAATGATTAAAGGTTATGTTTTAAATGAACTTGTATGCCACATTGTGAAACATGTAAAGGCATTGTGCATTGCATTGTTTTACAGTTTTATTATTATCAAAGTTTGTACCGCTAGGCTTTTAGCTTAGCGCGATTTTAATTCATCGCGCAGGTAGCTGGGGTGATCTGGTAGATCCGGAGAGTTCTTCTAGGCCTGGTAGGGTCTAGCTTTGAAGTTGCTTGAGTTGATTTTGCTACATCAAGATCATAGCCATTTACTATCATGTATATATTTTATATTATAGTACATTTTGTTATTTTGAATATTATGGTTATGTTTTGAGTACTTTGTAAATTATAAAGAGTATTTTGGATAAATTGTGTAATGTGGGATTTTATATGTATTTTGATATATATATATATATGTATATATATATATATATTTTGAGGAATTATGGAGAAATTGAGAAGTTGAGGTGGAGATGTGTGACTTGTTTTATTGGGAGTGTTTTTGTACAAGTTGTGTTTTGTTGAATTTTGCGATTATCCATCTTATAGATAAAACTCTGGCGAATTTTTTTCATAAATTTTTATGTAAAATACTAATTTTGGAATCTATAATTAATAAAGAATATTTTATTTACTATTTAAATATACATTTTTAAGTATTTAAAATTTTAAATTGGAAATGTGAAAATTTTTATTAAACCGGGTTATGACATTCTTATACTTTATATACGTATTTTACATAAATCGGGTGTATGTATTATATGTATATAGGATATAAGGGTGTTACAGCTAGATCATTTGATTGAGAATGGGTATGGACCCGAACAAAGCTGGGCCATGATATTGACATTGTGATGCCTAGACAAGATAATTATTGAGGAATATTGGGCCCAATGTGTGTGTATGTGTGAATGGTGTGTGTAAATGAGATTGAATAATTATATATGATGAATGAATTATAAAACAAATGATAAATATCTTGATGTTGCAAATTATATTGTGAGGAAGTATTTAAATGTATATATATATGTATATATGTGTTGTTTTAAGCTTATACCACTAAGCAATATGGCTTAGCACGGTTGTATGAATCGCACAGATGGAAGAAATGTTAATCAAAGGGATCTAGGTGGTGGTTGACCTTTGGGAGATATTAAGTGTCAGAACCAACGGTGCCGTCTACACATATGTATAGTTATAGTTTTATGTATTTTAAATTATGTATATTGAATCATAAAACGTATGTGGATTTGAGATTGTTGTATATATGTATAAATGTATTTGATTATGATAAATAATATTTTGAGTTATGAGACTAGAACTTATATTCATGAAATGATGGTTAGGAGAATGGTTAAAAACACTGCTTTGGGAGTGTTAAATTTTTATTCGCATGTTGTGTTGTATGCTTTTGGAAAATATTAAAATTTTAGACAAAATTCTAGCGAAATTTTTTAGAGATTTTCATTAAATTATGTACTTTTGGTATATAAATTACTAATGAATATTTTTATTTATTTATTAAAACACAATAGAGTGTTTTAAGTTATTTATTTTTGAATTGTGGAAAGTTTTGGAAAGACTGAACTATGATATTCTTGTATTTTATATGTGTATTTCACATATACCGGGCATATGTATTATATGTATAAGGGTGTAACACCGAATCATCATAGGAATAAAATTGAGAATATCACCCCAAACATGGAAATAAGGAAAACAATGCGAAGCCTTGGCTACTTTGTGGGCTACAACAATAACTTGTCTCCTTACCCAATAAACTCCAACATCAGATCTTTCTATAAGCATAGCCTTACAATTTTCTACAATGAAACCATAATCTGAACTATCATTTTCCTGGTAATCAAGGCTTGGACTACTTGTTGTGCATCTAACTCCACAATCCCTGGACTTGGAAACTTCTGCAGCATAAACTGAATGGCTTTCCTGCAGCCTAATAATTTTGCCAAAAAAGGGGAGGAACAACCTTCAAATCTTCCAGAACAAATGGATAGAACAATGCCATAAGAGTCATGCACTATAGCTCCAAATCCTACCTTAGTTTTAATATGACTATAAGTTGCATCAATGTTGAATTTCTAAAAACCAGGTTGAGGCATAGACCATCTAATTGTCTCATCGATAGAGTTATATGTGGGTGGGACCACTCGATTATATAAAGCTTTAGCTTGTTTCCAATCCTAAAGAAACTACCTCATAAGGGTAATAAAAGTGCAATCCATAAATCTTGTACCCTCTCATAATAGCAAGTTCCTCTTGATCCAAATATACCATAAACAGCCTAGCACCTCTTTAGACTAATCTTTCCGACAAGCTCTCGGCATCATTGCTACCCATTCTTAAAGATTCTCTCTTGTAGGAATAGGTACATCTATTCCCAGCAAATTCCAACAACCTCTAGCCTTATAACAATCGAACAAAGTATAAACAAGAGTCTCAAAGGCTTCACATCTAGCACAATTACCTAGAATTTGCACTCCCCTTGATTGAAGTACTGCCTTCACTAGCAACATATTATTTTGAAATTGCCATACAAAGTTCCTAATCTTAGGTGGCATGTCAGCTTACTAAATTAACCTCCAAACCACTTGCTCTTTAGAAGACCTTCTTTGAGAAAACCCAGGCAATAAAAGATATGCAGATCTAACTGTATAACCACCAGATTTAGAGAAGTACCAAATACATTTATCTTCTACCTTCCTTAAGCTAAGTGGAATATTTATAATGACATCCGCTTCCTCTTCTACAAAAAGTGTCATAATTAGATCATTATCCCACTCCTTGTAGCCTTTAAGCATTAAATCACACACTTTAATATTCTTAAAGCCTGGTCTACAGGAATTTTGAACATGAAACTACTGCTCCCTTGGAATCTAGGGATCCATCCATACCTACACCTTTGAGCCATACCCAATTATCCAACAAAGACCTCCTTTGAGAACATCTATAGCAGTAAAAAAAGCTCCTCCAAGTGAAACTTATGCTCCCTTGGAATCCAGGGAAATATTTGGCTTTGAAAACTCAAGCAATTAAAGAGCTCAAACTGCTAAAAATTATCTAGCATTGCATTCCTAACATGGCCAAATTAAAAAGATGAAGATTATGAAAGCCCATTCTCCCTTCATCTTTACTCTTATGCAACTTGTCCCACGAAGCCCAATGCAGACTTTTCCTTCTATCCCTGTAATAACCTTATATCCTATATATGTATAGTACATATACCCCATATATGTAAAATACGCTTACAGAATATAAAAGTGTCACGATAAACTCCATGTTAAAATTTCTCTTTTTAATTAATAGTTAATTATTCATAAATAAAGAAAATCGATGGAAAAAATTCGCCAAAGTTTTATCTGAAATTTTAATATTCCCCAAACTCATTAAAACACAACTTGCAAATAAAATTTCACTCCCAATATTCAAATTTAAATCAAAACCTCCACTTCATCAATTCACATTTTAATGTCTTATAATTAAAAAAATTATTTATCATTATTATATATATACATAACTATCCCAAAATGTCATTTATTGTTTAGATATTGAGATTAATTATGCATAAACCAAAATATACAGTATCATAGAATTTACATGTATACAATACCTTCTAAGTTGGTCTTGTGGCATGTACACAATCTCCATGTCTCAATCCCAATCTGGATCCCCCTGGTCTATACTTCTAATATCTACACAATACATACTATTGTGCTAAGCTCGAAAACTTAGTGGTACATACTTTGATATAATGAAAAACTTAAGAATGAATGTAAAAATGCCTTTCTTTTAAAATTTTAATAATGGCATGCACTTTCATGTAACAACCCACACACTTATCACATTCAATCCATTACAGTAGACATTCACATGCATTGGGCCTAAATGATCCTATATAATATTCAAGTTCCAGAGATATTTCTTTGGATCAATTTTTGACACCCAGTGTTTGGCCCAAAGGCAAATAATAGTGACGCCAGCATCTGGCTCGAAAATAATATAATAGTGATGCTCAGCATCTGGCCCAGAGGCAATCATCGGTATACCATATAACACCAAATACAATACTTTGGATATTAATATTATATAAGATTGCACACATTACTTAAATAATTTCTCACTTTTCTCATACTTAAGCAATTAAGCCAATTTTTATTCTTTTTGCACTTTCCATCATTTCTCATTATTTCCACACAATTTCATTAATTTCACCAATTTTCTTGTATGTTTCTGAATTATGTATATATGCATATATTATGCATAATTACACATTTTTCACAAACACATTATTCAATACTTTTAGCCATCTTAAAATGGCTCACTTAATCACATTATGCATTTCATAGCTTAAACATATATCTATGCACTTTTTATGTGAATTCTCACATTAAAGTAAGATAGTCATCAAATCACATAACAATGTAGCATGCCAACATGTGCAAACTAATGCATTTTATTCCAAGTATGTACATACCTCTTGGTTCCACCTCTTCCAAGCTACAAAGATACACTTCCTCACCACCTTTCAATATGTCCTTCACTACTACGTTGTAGAAACAACTACTTACCCAACCAACACCTAATTAAAGTGCATATATGGTATTAGAACCACATGTCCACATACTTTAACTAATAAACATCAATTTATCTCATTTTGCAAACTATATTACCATTAGTTTTGTATTATTTGTCATTTGATTTTAGTTATTTAGTCTTATTTTATAATTTCATAGGTAAATTTTAGAAAATATAATAAAATCTAGTGAAAGCACAAAAAGGGCAGAGATGTACATGGGCACACGCATAGGCATATAGTTGATCATGCATGTTGCTACCAAATGCACATGGGTATACGCATGGGTATGCCGTTGGTCATGCATGTTACTGCCAAAATTTTTCAATGTAGAGTTTTGAAGTATAGAAGGGGGCATGGGCATATGCATGACCATGCAGTTACTCATGCCCGAATTTACAACATATTTTTCCTCTTTGCTTAATCAATTATGAATTCAAAAATAACTAATCTCATATCCAATTCCAAACCATAAATTCAACACTAACCAATTCAAACTTCCACTCAACCCATCCATTTTCATCATTCAACCATAAATTCATTATATATACATCAAAACAACATCAAAATAATCCATATTAGCAATTATAAACACTTCCTTTAAAAACTCAAAATTTACATATTCTACCTCAAAACTCTAACTTCATCTAAACTCTCTTATATCAAATTTTCAGCCATAAAATCACCATATATATATTAAAACAACATTAGATCATCTCATTTCAATAATTAAAATCACCCATATAAAAATCTTAATTTACATATAATCTCTACAAAATATTAATTTCATCATTTATATCTATCTCAACTAACCAACTAATGAATTATTATTTGCTCATCACTTTAATCTCATTAACATCAATTTTAACAATTACCCATAACTTTCTCTGTAACATTCCTATTTTTTTGAAAATTAAATAAAATAAATTAAAGGATAAAGTAAATAAATTATTTAAATGGGAAATTGAAGGTTTAAAAATGAGAATATGGAATATATATGTGAAATATATATGAAATATATATAATATATACAAAATGAACTAAAAGTCAACACTTTAAAAGTCAAAAGTCAAAGATCAAAATGACATTTTTATAAATATACTTTGAAAATTAAAATTATTTAAATAATTCAAAAATTAATTTTTTTTCTAGAAGAGGAAAATTATTAATTAATTAATTAATTAATTAATTATATAATAAAATAATAATATATATAAGGACAAAAATGAAAGTGGAAAGAAAGGGAAATTGAAATTTGGTCTTCTTCTTCTTCTTCTTCCTTAGTGTGTTGATTTTCCATAGCCAAGAACCCAAGCTTTTTGCTTCTTCCAAGCTCCATTAATTAAAGGATTTCAAGGTTTCAAATGAGATTTTTAGTGATTTTCCACCATAAAAAGTAAATTCTCTAACTTTTTCTTTGGAAATCCATGGTTAATTGAATATATTGAGATTGAGTTTTCGGAATAGCATGATTTAATTGTTGGATTGGGTATGAATGAAGTTATTTTGAGTAGTTAATAATGATTTTTAAGTTGAATTGAAGAATTGATTAAGTTTGGTTAGAGTTTGGAAATGGTAGTGTTGAATTTAGGGTTTTGGAAAGAGAATTTTCAAAGATTGATAAATTGTTTGATTTTAATGCTTAAATCATGTTCTTTAATGACATAAGTGATGGAAATAAGATTGGATTGATAATTGGATTGAGTTGGAATGAAGAACTTTCTATGGTGAAGGTTATGCCATTTTAGAGTTTTGAACAAAAGCATATGTTTAACTAATGTAATTGGTTTAAACATGTTAAAATATATTTGTAATGATATAAATAAACTTAAAACACCAATTTTAATGGTTTAATATGGTTTTCTAAGTTAAAGTAAGAAAAGGCTATATTTTGAAATTTTGATTAGAGTGGTGTTTAATTAAGGTTTGATGCCTGTAATGCCTTAGAATGTTATATTAAATGATTGTATTTGATCACATTTGTTATAGGAATTAAGGAGAGATGATTTACCCAACCTTAGTGTTGAAGGGCAACTTGAAAGTGAAGGTTTGTGGGAGTTTTTGAGCTTGCTTTTGAGTGCTTTCTAAGGTACTTTTGATAAACTAGATATGTTGGCAATAAATTGGACTTAACACATTTTGGATGAAAAATGTGTTAAGCTACTTGATACATTGAACATTCATGAATATTGTGCTATGATATGTGATTTGTTATGTATGCATTCAATGTATTGTGAAAAATCATTGTTAATGGCTAAATTGCATAAAATGTGATTTATATGAATTATGTGAAAGTAACTTCAAATATTTGGGTAATATAATTATGATATAAAATGTCATACATTGTGATGAAATGATGGAATGTAATAAGATATGATGAATTGATATTTATACGAATAAGAAAAATGAGAAAATGAGGCAATGTGCCTAAGGGATAATGAGAAAAGAGGCAATGTGCCTAGTTGATTATAGAAAAATGAGAAAGAAATTGATGAATGAAAATATGAAATAATTGTGTGCCTAGTATGTTATTCAATTTTTCAGAGTTCTGTATTTAGTGGCATGCCTATGAGGTTATTCTTATTATTTGCCTTCAGGGCTAGCTTTTGAGCATTACTTTGATTTGCCTTTGGGGCTAGACGCTTGGCATCACTGTGATATAAATTGCCTTCGAGGCTAGCTTTTGAGCATTAATATGAATTACCTTCGGGCTAGGCACTTGGTGTCAATTTGGACCAAAACAATAACTTTGGGATTTGAATAGCATATTAGATCCTTTGGGCCCATGTTTGTGTTTGTTCTTATGTGAATTGTAAAATGATTAAAGGATATATTTTAAGGTGAAATTGAATGCTTCATTGTGAAACATCATGTAAAAACATTTTGCATTGGCATTGTTTTATAGTTTTATTATTATCAAAGTTTGTACCGCTAAGCTTTTAGCTTAGCACGATTGTAATTCAACGCGCAGGTGACAGGGGCAATCCGGTAGAGTTGGAGAGTTCTACTAGACCTGGTTGGGTCTAGGCTTGTATTTATTAAGCTTGAACTGTTTTTGGGTACATCAAGATCAAAGCCATTTGCCAGCATGTACATATTTGATATTATAATACATTTTGATATTATGTATATTATGTCATATTTTTAAAGTATATATATTTATTGTAAATTATAAAGACTCTTTGGACAAATTGTATAATGTGGGTTGTTTATATGTGTTCTAATATATATATATATATATATATGTATATGTATATATATAAATGTTATGAGAAAATGTGGAAAAATTGAGAAGTTGAGGTGAAAATATGATTTATTTTGTTGGGTGTGTATCTTATGCAGGTTGGGTAATTATTGAAAATTTAGGATATCCAAATTACAGATAAAACTCTAGTAAATTTTTTTCAGAGATTTTCTATTAAAATGCTTATTTTGAAACCTATAATTAAAAATGAATATTTTATTGCTATTTAAATATACATTTTTAAGTATGTAAAATCCTAAATTTGAAATATAAAAATTTTTATTTTTACTGGGTTGTGACATTTTTATACCGTATATGCATATTTTACATATACTTGATGTATATATTATATGTATATAGAGTATAAAAGTATTGCATTCTCTCACTAACCTCAATTATATATAATCATAAAACTATAAATAACAAACTTAAGATAAGAGATATTTACTTGATATCATGTTGATCATTCAAGATCACCGTCAAATCTTTGATTTTCCTTAAGAAATTTGATGTATTTTAAAGAAATTCTCTCTCTCTCCCCCTCTCTCTCTCTCTCTCTCTCTCTCTCTCTCTCTCTCTCTCTCTGCTAGATCCTCAAGGAGGAAGAAGAAACTTAAACTTTCTTTTCTCTTCTTTCTTCCTATATATATATATATATTATTAATCACTTAATTAATTTAAGTAGCCATCCACCAAAGATCTCTAGATTTTTCCATAATTATCCCCCTTTTTTATTTTATTTATTTTAATTTTTAAATTTTTTAACTTTTATCCTTTTTTACCTTTTTACCTAACTTTATCATGTAGTGACTTTATACTTTATATATATCTTATGTATATTTTTGGTATATTTTTCTCATGCACTATTCTTAATCCTCAACTTGACCCTCATAAAAAAAAACATTTTAACTTTTGTCTAAAATCAAGGATATTATAATTTTGTCCCCCTTAAATAATTTTATCTTTGAAATTATCCGTTGCGATAAACAGCTTCTATTAGCATTAACACGGATATCAACTTTTTGTAACATCTATCTCATACAATCTATTGTAACACTACAATTGTCATTATTTCCATTCAAATAGTCCTTACTCTCCCCCATATGGGTCTCCTTAGTCATTTTTTTTCTCTTACGGATACTAGCAGTCACTTTCTGCAACTTCAAATCCTCTCGTTCTTTATAACTTTAAAAATTACTTAAACTGCTCTAGATTAACTAGCAACTATTTCATTAAAGTATCACTCTCATAAATGTTGGAATTGATAGAAAGAACTCTCAATTATCGAGATTAAAACATACTTACTCCACCATTGCATATATCATATATCCAAAATATCTCATCACCGTAGATTACACAAGTTCTCTATAAAGTTTCAATTTTTTTTTATGTCTGTTCATGGAATTAGTCTCCTCCTTCCGATCTTACTATTCACATAACCTTAAAATTAAAGAATATTAAATTATATTTTTATAATTAACTACCCAATCATCAAAGTTATCTCTGGAATTGTACCTTTGCTCAATGATCTTCATTCTATACTTAGAAATGAATACCTAAAATACTACAAATAATAACAACTCAAATTTCTAATTAACAAGTCTTATTGAATAACTCATACATTTTCCATTATAATTTCATCATTTCTCTTAAGCAACCATCTCACCACTTATATACCTAATGCAATTCTTAAAATATCCTTTTCTCAATATTAATCTTAGTATAATATCCCTAAATTTACTTTTCACCACACTTATTTTACCAGTAACACCTCTTTTCCTCTTTTTATTATTTATAAGCAATATGATGTAACTCACATCACACCTCCTTATTTACATAACAAGTTTTATCAAATGCAAAAGTATTTACCATTATTCATACTTGAAATTTTCTAATCCTTTAGAATAATCTAAACTCTCTATGTAACATCCTAAAATTTTTGAAAAATTTGATAAAATAAATTATAATTTAAAAGGATAAATTAAATTAATGATTTTAAATGAAAAGTTAAGGGATTTTAAATTAAAAAGTGGAATATATATGTGATATATATGCAAAATATACAAAACATATATAAAAGTCAACACTTTTTAAAAGAAAAGGGTATTTTGGTAATTAAATATTATAAATTTAAAATTAATAAAATAATTCAAAAACAAATTATTTTGAATGGAACAAAAAAATTAGAACTTTTAATTTATTAAAAAAATAATTAAATATTAAATATTAAATTATTTTAATATATATATATATATATATGTGTGTGGTTTAAAAAAAAGATGAAAGGAAAAGAAATATTAAAAGTCATCTTCTTCTTCTTCTTCTATTTCCTTTGGCCGAAAATTCCATGGGAGATAGACCAAGAATTTGATTCTTCCATACTCCATAAATTGAAGAAATTAATAAGTTGCAAGTGGATTTTTGGTGATCTCCACCAAAATTAGTAAGTTTCCATCTCTTTTCTTTGAATTCCTTGGAAATTTAGATTATGTGAGTTTTGAGATTTTGATATAGTATGTTATAATTGTTGTAATTGGTGTGTATGATGTTATTTTGGATAGTTAACAATGATTCTAAGGTTAGATTGAAGAGATGATGGAGTTTGGTTAAAGAATGGTGAAGAGAGAGAATTTAGGGTTATGGATTTTTGGGGTTTTGAAAATATAACTTTTGTGTGTGTAAGCTGAGTAGAGGCGCCACACTATCCTAATGTTGCTACCATTTTTACTTAGTCAAATTTTTGTTCCGATTTTTACATAAATTTTGCCATAGTTTCGCCTAAAAATTCAATCCCAAGTGTCGACAAAACTGGTTTTTTTTTATTTTTGAAAACATTTTTACACAAACCAATGCAAACAAAATCATTCTCAGTACACTTCCAATAAATCCCCCTTATAACCTCAACTACAACCTGCAAAAAGGATTTACACTTATAGTACAAAATAAAGTAAAGGTTTATTATGAAATACAGTAGATAAAATATTTATTCACTATGCAACAAAAAGTAATAATATTTACAAATTCATATACTTCAAAACTCAAGTTTTACAACACATAAAATTTATACATGTTTGGCAGTCAATCTTCGATCTTAAAGCCCACTATTCACTCTTCAAAATCTAGGCTCGACTCGGCCTAGAGGAACTATCTGGTTCTTCCCCATCACCTACGCGAAGAATCATATTCGCGCTAAGCCAATGGCTTAGTGGTGCAAACTACAGTGCTATGATGCTTTAATGCCATGCTAATGTCACATATTTCAATAGTTAAGACAATATTCACAAATGATATCTTTATATTGTTCAAGACTACATTACATTATTTTATTCATCACTTATGATTTACATTGACACAAAGACAAATATGGGCCCAAACGATACTAATATGTTATTCAAAGTTCAGAGTTACTGCTTTGGTCCATAATCATAATCATCAAGCCTGTAGGCGATACACATATATATCTCTATCCATGGATAGGGTAACAGACCCAGTTTTTTGGACCTCAACTCGGCTAAACTCGAGGAAATCCTCAACCCGGCAAGACTGTTACCTGTAACAGACCCAGTCTCTTGGACCTCAACCCGGATAAACCAAGGAGATCCTCAACCCGGCAAGACTGTTACTATAATTTACATTTCACATTTATCAACTGGAATCGGCTTACGACCCGGTCTTTTCACCTATCCAGTACTTTATAGGCATGCCACCAAACCCAGAACTCTGAAGGTTGAATAACAAATTAGACACAAAATTCTTTTCATTTATATCTTTATACATTTCTTTCTCAATTCATTTCATTCTCATAAACAAATTAGGCAACCATGCCTCAATCATCTCATATGATCTCAAATCACAATAATCAATTCATTATTCAAATTGATATAATCAATGGCATTAACACATATTTTACATGCTCATCACAACATTCACATTATACCAAACATAACATTATTAATATACATTCACAATGCATTAGATTCCTTATCACATTTATAATCAAATATGTCTCAAGTCTCAATATCATATGAATGTATGCATTAATGTAGTTTGTACTTACCTTAAAACTAACTCACACCAATCTATACACTTACTCTTCCAAGAATCCTCAACACTTAGGTTAGGGCAATTCAACCTCTTCACAACCTAATCCAAAAGGAATATTAGCAAAATGACCATATAAATAGTAAATTCTGGTTTTGGACTCAATTTAATCCTTATTTTGAAAAATTGTATAAAATAATCTACTTGACTAAAAACTCTAAAATTTTTACAGAATTTAGTTTTACATCTTAAAATAATTCCTTTAAAATTTCATATCAAACTGAACACAAAATCTTGATCAAATAGTTCACCTAACCAGACTGCTCCAATTGCCCTGCATCCTGGCAGCAGTTCTGAACTTTGTGAATTCCTGCCCTGCATCCAGTTCTGCTCCAATTGCCCTGCATCCTGGCAGCAGTTCTACATTTTATTAAAAATCCCGAAAAATAGCTGTCTCAGTCAAGGTACCTGCTGGAACAGGTCTAATAAAAATAATTTTTCCATAATCATAACCATTCCGAATTCAACTCAACATATTTTTAGGTCATTCTAGACTCATTGAGGCACAACATATCAAAAATTCACTTCAATATCGTTTTTCTATATTTAATTAAAAATCATACAAGTCACAGCCTTTACTAATTGTAAAACAGAAAATTTTCAACTTCACTAAACACAACTCTTACTCTTTCATCACCAACACCAACCTAACTTCTTATCCTTAATTCAACTTCAACACTTATAAACACACCACAACAACCTTAATCATACTATCAACAACAATTCATCCACCTCAAACACAACTTCAAAAAGAACAAAGGAAATCAAGAGAGAGAACTTACCAAAAATGATGAACTTCTTGAATTTCTAACTTGTTTTCTTGAAATCTCCTTTGAATTTGATCTTAGAAAATCAAAACTCTATCTTGCTCTCTTGACCTTTCAATTAGCTCTTTTCATTCCTATTTCCTTGAAATCCTTGGTTCCTTAGCAATTTCCTTGTAAAATCTCACATAGTCTAGCTATTTCCCATAAAATTCCTAAATTATCACTAAAGATTCTTTGATTTTGAACTAAAATAATTGGAGAAGAAGAAAGAAATAAGAAGAAATGGTGGTGGCAGTGATGGTTACGGGTTAAATGAAAAAGAAGAAAAAATGAAAAGGAAATTCAAGACAAAGTCAAACTTTTCATCTCTTTAAACCTCCACCAAGCATTCCAAAAAGAAAATTACTAAAATACCCTCTTCTATAAATCTTAACTCCCTTTTACTTATTTGTCCTTTTTAGTAATTTCATAAATAACAAAATAAATATCTTCTTCCTTTGACCATCCATTTTGACTTGTATATATGTTGTATATATTTCCATATATACAACATATAAACTCTCTCTTCAATTTTTCTTTTCTTTTTTTTTTTCAAATTCTACATATACACTTAATCCAATTACAATAATAATATCAAAACTTCTAGGGCACACTTTGGGATATTACAACTTTAATTGTGCAAATTGGTTCTAAATGAGTTGTTTTGATTCATAAACAAGTATTTTAAAGTCAAATATTGAATTTGGTTGTGTGGGGTTGGAGTTTGAGAATGGAAGTGGAGATTTAGAGTTTTGGAAAAGTGATTTTTCAAAGTGGTTGAATTGTGTTATTTTATTTATTTAAGCATGTTGTTTAGTGTTTAAAGTGATGAATATAAGCTTGGAATGCGTAATGGGTTGTGTTGGAATGGAAAACCTTTAATGGGGGAAGGTTATGCCATTTTTGAGATTTTGTGTATAAGAGTATATTTTTATAATGTAAATGATTTAAATGAATTAAAATATATTTTTAATATTATAAATTAACTTAAAACACTAATTTAATTATAGTAGAATGGAATTCCAATGTTGAAGTAAGGAAAGGCTAAATTTTTAGAAATTTGTAGGACTGATGTGTAATTATGGTTTAATGTTGAAAATACCCTTAAATGTGATACTAAATGATTAGTTGCTATCACATTTGGTTTAGGCATTGAGGGAGGTTGATTTGCTTCATCCAAGTGGTGAAGGAAAAGTTAGAAAGATTGGATTGAAGGTTGTTTTTAGCTTGCTTTGGGTTGCTAGTGGAGGTATGTACAAACTTTGAATATAATGTTTATATTTGCATAACATTTGGACTTAACACATTTTGGTTGGAAAATATGTTAAGTTAGTTGGTTCATTGATTGTGTATGAATAATATGCTATGACATTTATAATATCATATATGTGTTAAATGCATTGTGAAAAGCCATTGATAATGGCTAATTTGTGTAATGTGTGAAATATGCATATTAAGTGAAAATACCCAAAGTAATTGGGTAATGTGTTGTGAATGCAAAAAAAAATGAGATATGTATAATAATGAAATGAATTGATATTGATAAAAATGAGAAAAGTGAGAAAAATAAGAAAAATGAGAAAGATGTGAAAAGTGAGAAAAGTGAGAAAAAAATGTGAAAATAAGGCAATGTGCCTAGATTGAATATGTAAAAATGAGAAAGAGATTAATAATGAGAAATATGAATATATTGTGTGCCTAGTATGTTATTCAATTTTTAGAGTTTTGAGTTTGGCGGCATGCCTATGATTGCCTACGGGCTATACGCTAGAATAGTAAAAAGATTGGATCGTAAGCCAAGCCAGCTGATAAATATGATGTTTTGGAGGTGAAAAGACTGGGTCGTAAGCCTCAAAAGCTGTAGCAGTCTAGCCGGGTTGAGGACCAAGATACTAGAGCCTAAGGGTCTAGCCGGGTTGAGGTCCAAGAGACTATCCATGGATATATTGCCTACGGGCTAGACACATGGTGTCATTATGGACCAAAGCAGTAACTCTGAAATTTGAATAGCATATTGATCCTTTTTGGGCTCATGCTTGTCTTTGTTTTAATGTGAATTATGAAATATCTGAAAAAATATAAGAAAGTGGAATGATGTGACATCTAAATGCATTGTGCATTGGTATTGCATTGAAATATATTGTTATTATCAAAGTTTGTACCACTAGGCTTCGGCTTAGCGCGATTATTTCCATCGCACAAGTGACAGGGTAGACTCAGCTGAGCCAGAGAGTTCTTCTAGATCAGGTCGGGTCTAGACTTGTAGTTGAGCTTGTTGAGTTGCTATCGAGATCAGAAACACTGCCAGCAGCATGTATATATTTTTATGTTATTGTACATTTTGAGTTTTATGCATAATATATTATGTTTTGGATTTTACGTATTGTATATTAAAAAGAATGATTGGGTCAATGTATTTGAAATGGGAGAGTAAGTGTGTTTTAAATTATATATATATAAATGTTTGAAAAACTTGGTGAAATTGAGAAGTATGGTTGAGATGGTGGTTGGAAATTATTTGAGAGTGTTTTCTTTTTTGCAGGTTGAGTAATTGCTAAATTTTGGGATGTCCAAAATACATACAAAACTCTGGCGAATTTTTTCCAGAGATTTTTATATATATTATTTATTTTGGGTTCTTATAACAAGTAAAAAATATTTATATTTTATTTAATTTTTATATATTTAGAATTTGAAATTTAAATTGGAAATGCTTTAAAAAAAATTTAGTAAACTGGTTTATAACATTTTTGTACCGTATATGCGTATTTTACATATGCTGAAAATATGTATTGTACATATATAGGGTATAAGAGTGTTACACTCTAAAATGTTCTAGTCTTTTTTTTTCTACTCACTGGTGTAGACTTTCGTCTTTAATCTAAATGATTATATAACCATAAAAATTAGGGAATATCAGTTTATATCTTCAAAAATAAATGCTAATTTATCAAAATCACTTTTGAAATTTACATCTCTATATAATTAGTTTCATTTTACATTTACAACTGAATATTTATAATATTGCAAAATAACAACAACTCCAGTCCCCAAGCAATACATTTCATATACACACATTTTCCTAATTACCAATATCAACATCATACATTTAAAATTTGAACTTCATTATATTTTCTTTTCTAATAGTAATTTCTTTTCTTCAATCATTCATTATTAATATGATTTAGCTTATTCCACACCTACTATATTTACTCTATTGATTATTTTAAGTTTTTTTTGCCTATCCATATACTAATCATTTACCTATTTTGATTTCTCCTACTCCAAAATCTTTATTAAATTTAAATACAAATTTTCTCCGAGTAATTCAATCAGACAAGATTCATAACGTAACCACGAACTTCAATTAAACTAAAAACCAACTTCTCTATTAAACTCTAATTACTCCACTTTAATTACCATTTATTTATGCTCATATTTCCTTCTTCTACATAACTCACAAACATAACTACTCTAATAATATAATTTAGAATTCCTACCATAACTAATTTCACTTATGATTCTTTTAAATTAAACCATCATTTTCACTCTAATGACACTATAGATAAATTACCAAGGAACCCCGCTACATCCTTTGCACTACATATTTCATATCAAATTCTATCATTTAATCACATTCGTGTAATTTGAACTTATATTGTCACTTCCAAATAAAATTCTTAGACATGGTCGGGTCAATTTAGTCGATACACCTGTGTATAATAAATCTTTTTTGCCTTAAATAAATTATCTCACCAATTCACAATACATCCACATTTTCTCTATATCCATACGCATGTGAATTCAACTGTTAATATTTTTCATTTGTCAACACAACTTAATAATTTTATACTCCTAACATATATTCAATTAGTTCCACTTCAAATTTTCTCATTTCTCTCTCTATGTCCACAATTTTAATTAATTCATAAACTTTCATTTACACATAAAGGCATAATAAATCAGACGCCACCTTAACTTATATCTGATACATTGAACAACAATGCCACATCAAATTCCAACACAGGTGTCAATACATATGTATGTATTAAAACTCAAATATGTATTACAACTCAAATCATTATTTTAAAATTCTCTTTTTTTTTAAAAAAAAATCCCTTTTCTCTCTCTTAAAAATCCACCTAGGCCGAGAACCTCAAACCTAGGCTCTAATATAAAAAAAAATATATAATACCTTTATACCCTATATACATAATACATATATCCCGTATATATAAAATATGCATACAAAATATAAAAGTGTCACAATAAAATCTATGATAAAATTCTATTTTTAATTAATATAGTTAATTATTTATAAATAAAGAAAATATTTGTGAAAAATTCACCAGAGTTTTATCCGAAATTTCAATATTCTCCAAACTCATTAAAACACAACCAACAAATAAAATTTCACTCCCAATATTCAAATTTACATTTAAATCTCCACTTCATCAATTCACATTTTAATGTCTTATAATTAAAAATATTATTTATCATTATTATTATATATATATACATAACTATCCCAAAATGTCATTTATTGTACATATGTTGAGATTAATTATACATAAACTAAAATATACAGTATCATAGAATTTACATGTATGCAACACCATCTAAGTTGGTATTGTGACATGCACACAATCTCTATGTCTCAATCCCAATCTGGATCACCCTGGTCTATACTTCTAATACATGCGTGATACATATTACCACGCTAAGCGCGATACATACTACCATGCTAAGCTCAAAAACTTAGTGGTACATACTTTAATATAATGAAAAACTTAAGGATGAATGCAAAAATGCCTTTCTTTTAAAAATTTTAATAATGGCATGCAGTTTCATGTAAGAACCCACACACTTATCACATTCAATCCATTACAGTATACATTCACGTGCATTGGGCCCAAATAACCCTATATAATATTCAAGTTCCAGAGATATTTCGTAAAACAATTTTTCTTTGGTTCCAGATGTTTTATTAGTTTTTGTTATAGATTTGTGTCTTGTTTATTATGATAATTATTGTTTTATTTAGGTATTTTGTTAGTTTTAATCGGTTTGTTTAGTGTTTTCATTAATTTTGGTAGTTTTAGTTTATTTTAATGTTTATGTCGTTTTTGATCTAGTCTTTAGTATTTGTGTTTATGTTTTGTTGGTTATTGTCTATTTACTTCTTGTTTAAAGTTTGTTTTGAGTTTTGTGTTAGGTTAAAAAAGGCAAGGAAGCAAATTGAAGGAGAAAAGGGGCAGTAGCTGACACAGGCAGAGGACACGGCCAAGTCACTGGCCGTGTCCCATACCAAGCTAAAGAGGAAGAGCAAGTCACAGTAGAAGACACAAGCAAGGGACACGGCCAAGTCAGTGGCCGTGTCCATCCAAAGAAGCCCAGACACGGCCAAGTTGATCCAACCTGGCCGTGTCTCACTTGCATCTAAGGCAAAGAAGATCAATTCTCACAGAAGCAGACACAGGCAAGGGACACGGCCAAGTCAGTGGCCGTGTCCCTCCAAAAAGCTCCAACACGGCCAAGTCACCTCTAACATGGCCGTGTCACTCAACCAAAGAAGAAAAGAAGAAAAAGCAAGCAGTAGGTGACACATGCAAGGGACACGGCCAAGTCACTTGCCGTGTCCCTCCAAAGAGCACCCACACGGCCAAGTCACATCCAACTTGGCCGTGTCTCTCATGAACCAAAGCCGTAGCGGATTTTAAAGCGGACGTTTCATATAAAAGGAAAAAGAAGCTAGGGTTTTGGGACTGTTGACGATTTGGAGATTCAATTGAGCCGTCAGATAGTGAAGTTAGGGTTTTAACTTTGTTTTCTTGATTTTGATTACACTTTTGGATTAATCTAGCTTAGATTAGATTGTTCTAGCCATTGATACATCCTTCTTGCAAGATTTGAACAAGAGATTCTTCAGAAGCTTCAAGGAGTTTGTAACTTAGTTTTGTTCTCGAACTTATTCTCTTTATTTTCATTGAAATTGTATTAATGGATATTATCATGTCTAATTTGATTTCTTTGAACATTAATGAGATGAGTATGTTTGATAGCATGATGAACTAATTTGATCTAGTCTAGGGTTTGTATGGATCTGCTATGATTGTATGAATTGGTTATTCTCTTAGCTAATAATTTCTTTAGCCTTGATTGAATGAAATAGTGTTAATATATAATTGATTGGCCACCAATTATGTGTTTTAGGTATTAGATGATGGATTGAGAGATGAAGTCTAATGCTGGAATAATTCAATTAAGGACTTAGGTGAATTAGAGATATAACCTATTAAAAAGATTGTTTCAATTATAACAAGATTAATTGTAAGAGGTTTGAATGCGAGAGCTTATTTTCTTGACTCAATTAATTAAGTTGTTTGAGATTTAATCTTTGTAATTAAATTAGTTAAGAGGAATAATCGTTCATACATATAAGTAGTAGAGAAGTGCAAACCCTAGACCTTTCTATCAAGTGAATTAAAACAATCAGCTTAATTTACTTTTATTCGTTTTAAACTTCAATCAATCTTTTTCATTAGTTAGCAATTTAAATTTTCTTCATTACTTGTTATTCATAATCTGATAATCAATTAGCCACTTTAGCTTCCTTGTGAGACGACCTTGGGGCGATCACCTTTGCTGCAGCTACCTCGTATACTTGCGAGTGACGCTTTGTGGTAGAGTTAATTCGAGCGCAACAAGTTTTTGGCGCCGTTGCCGGGGAAGCTAATTGGCGAAATTGTTTATTAGGCAAAAATATTTTAGATTATTTTTCATTGTTTATTTTTTTATTTTATTTTGTCTTTTGCTTTTAATAATTTCTTTTTCCTAGAAATTTTTGTTTATGCAAGGCAGGAGATCACTCGAAGGAGAGCTATATCCATTCATTCCAGAAAATTCAGAGAGTGAAAAGGAGCAGGGAAGAGTTTGATTTGTACATAGGATTTGATACTACAGAGGAGGACACTTCTGATTTTGAGTTGAAATCTGCACAATCTGTTAAAATGGCTGAAGAAAGGCAAAGAACGATGAGAGACTTTGCTAGACCTGTCATTGGAACTTCCACTTCTTGCATAAGATTGACAGATGCAGCAAGGAATTATGAGTTGAAGAATATTCACTATAATATGCTGCCATCATTTTATGGAGTTCCAAATGAAGATCCTTTGAACTTTATTCGGGATTTCTACTCCACCCTCAATACTTTTCCATTGGGAGGATTAACAGAGGATCAGTTGAGGATGAGGTGTTTTCCATATACTTTGAAGGATAGGGCAAAGAGCTGGCTTATGATGTTGCCCGAAAACTCACTGACAACTTGGGAGCAAGTTTATAATAAATTCATGGACAAGTTCTACTCACATCAAAAGACAGCTGAATTGAGAGGGAAGATTGCTACATTCTCTCAATTTGAAGGAGAACCATTTCATGAGGCTTGGGACAGATTTAAGATGCTATTGATCCAGTGTCCACATCATCACTACCCACTTCAACTTCTTAATCAGTTTTTCTATGATGGTCTAACCCAGCAATTTCATAATACAGTTGACAATGCAGCTGGGGGAGCCATGGGAGAAAAGACAGCTGATGAGACTTATGAGATATTTGAGATGTTGGGAGCTAATTCTCAACAAAAGAGTGTAAGGGGAAGAAGTAAAGGGGTGAATCAACTGGAGGCCAATAGTGAAATGGTCAGTCAAATAGCTGAATTGACAAGGTAGGTTCAGATGCTAAACATGAAGAACAATATTTCTTCATCTACTCAAGAAGTGTTTGGAATCTGTGGGACATTTGGGCATGGAGCAAATATATGCCCCTCTGCATATGAGTCTTTTGGGAATGAAGCTGAGAAAGTTAATGCTATGGGGGGATTTCAACCAAGAGCCAGGAATGATCCTTACTCCAACACTTACAATCCTGGTTGGAGGAGTCACCCCAATTTTTCCTGGACAATAAATAATGCTCAACAGCCTTTCCATTTGCTCCAGAGACAGAACCAACAGCAGGGCCAATCCTCTAATCAAGGGCAGCCTAAGAGAGAGAGTTTGGAGGAAAGTTTACAGGCTTTTATCCAAGTCAGTGCTAAAAATCAAGAGATGAACAACGAGAGGCTGGATTCACTAGAAGCATCTTTTAAGAAGGTGGAGACTCAAGTGGGACAACTTGCACAACAGATGCAGATTCAACAAAAGGGGAAGTTCCCAAGTCAACCTGAGCAGGCACAATCAGTGACTGTTCTTAGGAGTGGCAAGGTAATTAATAATAATGTTGAAAATAATTCTGTGAATGCAGGTGAGCAAGAGAATAAAAAGGAAGGAGAACTAGAGAACAAAGGTGCTGAAGAAAGATCAATGGAGAAGTCCCCTACAGCAGATTTGCACAAGGCAAGCAATCCATACCGGCCACCTATACCATTCCCCAGCAGGTTGAAGGATGATAAAAAAAGATAAGCAATTTTCAGATATCTTCAACATGCTGTCTAAGGTAAGTATCAACTTACCCTTACTTGAAGCAATTAAGAACATGTCGGCTTATGCTAAATTCTTCAAAGAACTGAATACCAAGAAAAAGAGGTATGAGCCGAATGAAAAGGTGATAGTTTCAGAGGTAGCTAGTGCTATTTTGCAGCATAAACTACCTCCTAAGCTAAAGAATCCTGGAAGTTTTATCATTCAAATTACTATGGGGAATGGAAAGGGTACTGATGGCATGTGTGATTTAGGAGCCAGTGTGAATTTAATGCCTTACTCTGTGTACCTTGATTTAGAACTAGGGGAACTTAAACCAACAAAAATGGTGTTGCAATTAGCTGATAGATCTCTTAGATTCTCGAAAGGGGTTATAGAAGATGTGTTAGTTAAAGTTGGTGGTTTGATAGTACCTGTGGATTTCATTGTTCTTGACATGGAAGTAAGTAATTCTTCACCATCTGCACTCACCATTCTACTAGGTAGGCCTTTTATGGCAACTACCAACACTTTGATAGATGTTAAAAATGGTAAATTATCAATGACTGTCTTAGGACAAACTGTTGAATTTTCTATTTTTAACACTTCTCCTATTCCTACAACTGCTTTATATGAGGATTGTTCTTTCATTGATTGTGTTGATGCAGTTGTTTCAGATGTTTTCTTGCAGACAGGTTCCTCTGATAAATTGGAGATGGCATTGACCTTGGATAGTGATTTGGAAATTTTTGATGCAGAAATAGCCAGTTGTCTTGAGATCTTAGAAAGTGCTGAAATAGAGGAACTTAAGGAGGACCCAGTTTGTGAGCTTCCCTCCATTGAAAAAGAAGAGAAGAACCCCTCACTAGAGTTAGAGCTGAAAGAGTTACCTAAGAACCTGAAATATGTGTTTTTAGGAGATCACAACACTTTACCTGTGATAATATCTAGTGAACTTAGTGGGGATTGAATGACATCAAGGGAATTAAAAGATTAAAGAGGGCAATAGGATGGGGATTGAGTGACATCAAGGGAATTAGCCCTTCCATGTGCATGCATAGAATCACTTTAGAAGAGGGAGCTAAACCTGTGAGGGAGACTTAAAGGCGCCTTAACCCAAATATGAGTGAAGTGGTTAAGAAGGAAGTGCTCAAATTGCTGGATGAAGGAGTAATTTATCCAATTACTAATAGTGAGTGGGTGAGCCCAGTACATGTAGTTCCTAAGAAATCTGGAATCACTGTGGTGAAAAATGAGAATAATGAATTGGTTCCTACTAGGACTACTACTGGGTGGAGAATGTGCATCGATTATAGGAAGTTGAACAATGCTACAAAGAAAGATAATTTCCCTCTTCCTTTTATTGATCAGATGTTAGATAAACTTTCTGGACACTCACATTATTATTTTTTGGATGGCCTTTCAGGTTACTATCAGGTGCCAATATCTCCAGAGGATCAGTCCAAGACAACCTTTACTTGCCCTTTTGGGACTTATGCATTTTGACGTATGCCCTTTGGCTTGTGCAATGCACCTGCAACTTTTCAGAGATGCATGATGTCTGTCTTCTCTAACATGATAGATGATTTTATTGAGGTATTTATGGATGACTTTTCTGTTTTTGGTAATTCTTTTGATAATTGCCTTAATAAACTTGTTCGTGTGCTAGAGAGATACATTGAATGTAACCTCACTTTAAGTTGGGAAAAGAGTCATTTTTTGGTTACTCAGGGCATTGTCTTAGGTCATGTGGTGTCAAGTAAAAGGATTGAGGTGGATAAGGCTAAAGTTGAATTGATTACTAAGTTACCCCCACCTACCTCTGTTAAGGGAATAAGAAGTTTCCTAGGGCATGCAGGATTTTACAGGAGGTTTATTAAGGATTTTTCCATAATAAGCCAACCATTGTGCCATTTGCTAGGGAAAGATGTTCCATTTGAATTTACAGCACAATGCATGCAGGCTTTTAATTCCCTTAAAGAAAAATTGACTAGTGCACCAGTGATTGTAGCTCCTGTGTGGTCTTTACCTTTTGAAATCATGTGTGATGCCTCTAATCATGCAGTCGGAGCTGTTCTTGGGCAAAGGGTTGATAAATACTTGAGAGTAATATATTATGCCAGTTTGACCCTTAATAGTGCACAAATGAACTACACCACAACTGAAAAGGAAATGTTAGCTGTTGTTTTTGCTTTAGACAAATTTAGAGCATATTTAATTGGGTAAAAAATTATTGTGCATTCTGATCATGCAGCTCTTAAATATCTGTTAACAAAACAACATGCTAAACCGCGCTTAATTAGATGGGTGTTGTTATTGCAAGAATTTGATTTCCAAATCAAGGATACTAAGGGTAGTGAGAATGTTGTTGCTGATCATTTATCCAGATTACCCTTCTTTAGTGAAAATCTTGCATCTGATAGCATTCATAAAAATTTAGAAACATTTCCTGATGAGCAGCTGTTTGTGGTATTTGATGCACCTTGGTTTGCAGATATTGCTAACTATCTTGCTTGTGGTATATTGCGTACTAACATGTCATTTCAGGAAAAGAAAAGGTTTTTACACTTGAGTAAGTTTTATTTTTGGGATGAACCTTATCTATTCCGGATATGCAAAGATGAGATAGTTCGCAGGTGTGTATCTGAGGAAGAACAACTGAGTGTTCTTCAATTTTGTTATGACCTTCACTGTGGGGGTCATTTTAGAGGAAGAAAGACTGCAGAAAAGGTGCTACAAAGTGGTTTTTACTGGCCTACCTTATTTAAAGATGCTCAAGAGTATTGTAAGCACTGTGACCGTTGTCAAAGAGTAGGTAACATTGGGAGGAGGAATGAAATGCCCCTTCAATCATATATTGTTGTTGAACTGTTTGATGTGTGGGGAATTGACTTCATGGGTCCTTTCCCCAAGTCCTTTGGTTATGAATATATTTTAGTTGCTGTTGATTATGTTTCCAAATGGGTGGAGGCAATCCCCACCCGTACTAATGATGCTAATGTGGTTGTTAAATTTGTGAAGGAAAACATTCTTAGCAGATTTGGCACACCAAGAGTGATAGTCAGTGATGGGGGAAGTCATTTTTGCAATAGGATTTTTGAGAAGTTAATGCGCAAATCTAGTGTGAAGCACAAGGTGGCAACCCCATACCATCCACAGACTTCTGGGCAAGTTGAAACATCAAACAAGCAGCTAAAAGGAATTCTGGAGAAAACAGTCAACACATCAAGGAAGGATTGGGCAAACAGATTGCATGATGCACTATGGGCATATCGGACTGCTTTCAAGACTCCTCTTGGTATGAGTCCATACCAATTGGTGTTTGGAAAAGCTTGTCACTTACCAGTGGAGTTGGAGCACAGAGCGTATTGGGCAATCAAGACTCTGAATTTGGACTTGGACAAAGCGAAGAGAGAAAGATTTCTGCAAATTTCAGAGTTAGATGAGCTGAGGAATGAGGCTTATGAGAGCTCGAGAATTTACAAGGATCGCACTAAAGCACTTCATGATAGAATTATAGTGCGAAAGACATTGAGTCCAGATATGAAAGTTTTACTTTTTAACTCTCGACTCCATCTTTTTCCAGGTAAACTCAAGTCTCGATGGAGTGGTCCTTTCGAGATAACTCAGGTGTATCCTTCTGGTGCCATTGAATTACTTAACTCTCGAACAAGTGAGACTTTTAAAGTGAATGGACAGAGAGTTAAACCATACAATGAAGGATTTCAAGAAGTGAGGGTCATTGACAGCACTTTGATCCATGATCCCTAGGCTTTGCATGATGTCCAGCTTTATGACATTAAAGAAGCGCTAAATGGGAGGCAACCCATCGGTTTGTATTTATTTTTCATAGTTGTAATTTTAAATTTAGCAAGTTTTGATTTTTTGTTCAGTTTAAATAAATGGAATGGTGCTTTGATCGGTTTTTATTTTTTGTTTCAGGGTGGTTTAAAGAAGAATTTGCAAAATCTTTAAGAATTAAATAAAAAAAAAGAGTTGAAATGGCAGAAGGAGACACGGCCAAAGGACTTGGCCGTGTCACTTGGACACGGCCAAGCCTAAATTTTTTTATATGCACTTAGTCACAGTGAGTGACACGGCCAAAGGACTTGGCCGTGTCCCTTGGCCGTGTCACTTGGACACGGCCAAGCTTCACCAGCAACTCAATTTTCTTTCGTTTTTTTGCAAATTTTTGTACAGAAAAGGACACACCCATGGGACACGGCCAAGTCACTGGCTGTGTCCCTCCATGAGCATCAGACACGGCCGTGTCACCTAGACTTGGCCGTGTCTCTTCACTTTCACACACTAGACACGGCCGTGTTCACCCTAACTTGGCCGTGTCTCTCACTTTTTCACTTTAAAAAGCCACGATTCACAGATGTTCTATTAAATCCCTAAATTCTTGTTTCTTCATCTCTCTCGCTCTCTCGCTCTCTGTATCGCAAAATCCATTCTTTTTTATTCCAAGCTCCAAATCTTCCTTTAATCCTCAAATCTCTTCACCAAAACTAGAAATAATCCATTAAAACTTCTTCTTTTCTCATAAAATTTTGATTTGATCAAGTTTTGGTTTGAATTTTTTAGATTTCTAGAGATGCCAAGAATAAAGATTGTTTCACACCGCAAGACGAAGAAGCCTACAGCCGAAGGAGCTTCTTCCTCTTCATCAACTTTATCTTTGAAGAGAGCAAGTCTTTTGGCTCGGGGTTTTTTCCCGACAATGTATGTTAATGATGAATCTCTTGATGCCCTGCAAATTAGGACTAATTTTGATCGATATGTGCAATTTCTTGGGTGGGAGACTCTAGTCTCCTTGAGACCTTTGCAGTTTGAGGAGCTGACTTTGGAATTTCTGACATCTCTTAAGGTTGAAAGAGATGATAAGAAAATCTGCACTAGAATGAGTTTTAAATTGCTGGGTAAATCATTTGTGCTGAATATTGAACAGTTAAATGCTATATATGGTTTTCATCAGCATGGGGAAAGGTCGGTACCCAAAGAATTTAAACAACAATTTGCTTGGGGAACTTTAGGCTCGGGTACTTATGTGGCCAAATCAGCCAAAGCATCTAAATTAAGAAATTCTGCTTTGAGGTATTTGCTTAGGTTTATGTCTTGCGGATTCTTTGCTCGGAAGGAGAGCCCGGGTGTGGTTGAATTGAGTGAACTATTTTTCCTAGATTGTGCTTTGAATGCAATGCATGTTAGTGCCGGCTATTGGTTAGCCGATATTTTTGATACTGTGGCTAATAAAAGGAAGGGGGCAATTTGTGTTGGAGGGTTGATTACCATATTAGCAGTAGCCCTTGTTGAGGATTTTGACCCGAGTACTAGTCGCATGACTAGAATTTCGGGTAATGACTCTTTGGATTTAGCTACACTTGAGAAGATGCACATGGTGGTGCATAGGAGAGGGACTTATGTGATGCCTTCAGATGAGCCTGAAGCACCGGGGGACAGGCAGAAGAGAGCACGGGTCGAAGAGGAGTCCGACTAGGATTCTCTAGACCTAGATGAGGATGCTCCGGTCTTGGAAAGTCAAGAGGTACTTCTTAGGATTGAGGCCCTGGAGGGCAAAGTGGATCGACTGGATGGCAAGGTGGACCGTAACCATGTTGAGGTCTTGCAGCAGTTGGAACAGATTAATAGCAACCTTGCGAAGATCTTGAGTCTCCATCCCTCGGCTGCATCATCTTCACGCCCGCCTTTTCCATAGATTTTGAGTTCCTTGCTTTATTTTGTTTAGTATATTTTTGTTATTATTTTTTGTTATTGTTTTTCATGTTAACATTTTATATTTGGTTATTTTATTTTTATATATTGTACTTTTGTTTTTGAACTTTTGTGTTTGTGATGGAAAGCTAGGGTTTTGCCTCACCAGGTACGATGGAAGACAGGTTGTCCTTTAACTCTTTTTATTTATTATTCTTGTTTTCCATTGAGGACAATGTAAATTTTAAGTGTGGGGTACTCTTTAAGCTTTCCTTTAATTTTTGTTTTGTTTGTCTTGTTTTGCTTATTGTGTTTGTTGTGCATGGCATAATTGTTGAAATCTTATTGATCTTTTCTGTGATTTTAGCATTATAGTTGAGACTTTAGTATCAGCATAGAAATGAGCATTTGAATTCATTCAGGATCAATTTTCACATTCTGCAATTCATGACATATAAATCTTTGTGAACCCACCTGTGTGAGTTTTGAGCCTCATAATTTGATATTATTTGCAATTGATTTTCTTTTCTTAAGTGTGCACCTTCATGATGTTGCATCTCTAGAGTTTGCTTTTGCATACTAATTGAACTCACATTATGATTTAATCTCAAGTTTTAAAATGATGAAGGCAAAGTAGGTTAGCCCTTTAGCTTAAAAAGACCTCCCTTAATATTGATTTCCTTAGTGAGCCAAGTTGAGCCTTTGACCTTTTCTTGTTTGATCAACACAATTCTCAACTTAACATGTTCTTATTATCATCATACCTGCATTAAGGAATGGAGTTTTATGATATGACAATAGGGTGGTTTATTTCAAAGTGTGGGGTAAGCAAGTAAAAAATAATAATAATAATAATAATAATAATAAATGGTATTGCTATTTGGGGTTGAAATGCATACTTTGCACATTGTATTGGATTAAGAGTCGATTATTCTTTTCCTCTACATTTTAAGCTAGATGTTCTATGCAAAATTCATATTTTGTATATATATATATATATATATATTAAAAAAAATTTATATGATATAAAAAAGAAAAAGAGAAAATAAAAAAAAAGATATATATATATAATTCATATATTTTCTAGCATTAGAGGAATGTCGATTCATGTATTTTTCTTTAAGTATGCAAGTATGTGAAAGTATTAAGGTTGGTGAGTATGCCATTTGAGGGAGTTATGAATTTCTTAGTAAGAGTATTGTCTAATTTAAATACTCCATTTCTTGATGCTCCAGCTTAAATGTCTTTTCTCACACCTTTACCTTAGCCCCATTGCATCCAAATAAAAGACCTTTGGATTATTTCTTGAGAAAATCAGTGAGGGAAATTGGATAATTAAGCAAGTTTATGGTAGTATGCAATCATGAGTGGTTTGAGTGATTAACTTTCGAAATCGAGTGAAACACTTAGATGAGAGATAAGATTTGTATGTCTGGATTAATGAATGAGTTAAGAAAATCTTGATTGAAGGAAATTGCAATTATTTATGTATGATGTCTTGTAGGATTTCATCTTATATGCTGGAATTATAGTTAAGGTTGTTTGAGTTTTTAATTTATGCCATGTGAATTTGCTTGAGGACAAGCAAAGTTTTAAGTGCGGGGTAGTTGTTTTATTAGTTTTTGTTATAGATTTGTGTCTTGTTTATTATGATAATTATTGTTTTATTTAGGTATTTTGTTAGTTTTAATCGGTTTGTTTAGTGTTTTCATTAATTTTGGTAGTTTTAGTTTATTTTAATGTTTATGTCGTTTTTGATCTAGTCTTTAGTATTGTGTTTATGTTTTGTTGGTTATTGTCTATTTACTTCTTGTATAAAGTTTGTTTTGAGTTTTGTGTTAGGTTAAAAAAGGCAAGGAAGCAAATTGAAGGAGAAAAGGGGCAGTAGCTGACACAGGCAGAGGACACGGCCAAGTCACTGGCCGTGTCCCATACCAAGCTAAAGAGGAAGAGCAAGTCACAGTAGAAGACACAAGCAAGGGACACGGCCAAGTCAGTGGCCGTGTCCATCCAAAGAAGCCCAGACACGGCCAAGTTGATCCAACCTGGCCGTGTCTCACTTGCATCTAAGGCAAAGAAGATCAATTCTCACAGAAGCAGACACAGGCAAGGGACACGGCCAAGTCAGTGGCCGTGTCCCTCCAAAAAGCTCCAACACGGCCAAGTCACCTCTAACATGGCCGTGTCACTCAACCAAAGAAGAAAAGAAGAAAAAGCAAGCAGTAGGTGACACATGCAAGGGACACGGCCAAGTCACTTGCCGTGTCCCTCCAAAGAGCACCCACACGGCCAAGTCACATCCAACTTGGCCGTGTCTCTCATGAACCAAAGCCGTAGCGGATTTTAAAGCGGACGTTTCATATAAAAGGAAAAAGAAGCTAGGGTTTTGGGACTGTTGACGATTTGGAGATTCAATTGAGCCGTCAGATAGTGAAGTTAGGGTTTTAACTTTGTTTTCTTGATTTTGATTACACTTTTGGATTAATCTAGCTTAGATTAGATTGTTCTAGCCATTGATACATCCTTCTTGCAAGATTTGAACAAGAGATTCTTCAGAAGCTTCAAGGAGTTTGTAACTTGGTTTTGTTCTCGAACTTATTCTCTTTATTTTCATTGAAATTGTATTAATGGATATTATCATGTCTAATTTTATTTCTTTGAACATTAATGAGATGAGTATGTTTGATAGCATGATGAACTAATTTGATCTAGTCTAGGGTTTGTATGGATCTGCTATGATTGTATGAATTGGTTATTCTCTTAGCTAATAATTTCTTTAGCCTTGATTGAATGAAATAGTGTTAATATATAATTGATTGGCCACCAATTATGTGTTTTAGGTATTAGATGATGGATTGAGAGATGAAGTCTAATGCTGGAACAATTCAATTAAGGACTTAGGTTAATTAGAGATATAACCTATTAAAAAGATTGTTTCAATTATAACAAGATTAATTGTAAGAGGTTTGAATGTGAGAGCTTATTTCCTTGACTCAATTAATTAAGTTGTTTGAGATTTAATCTTTGAAATTAAATTAGTTAAGAGGAATAATCGTTCATACATATAAGTAGTAGAGAAGTGCAAACCCTAGACCTTTCTATCAAGTGAATCAAAACAATCAGCTTAATTTACTTTTATTCGTTTTAAACTTCAATCAATCTTTTTCATTAGTTAGCAATTTAAATTTTCTTCATTACTTGTTATTCATAATCTGATAATCAATTAGCCACTTTAGCTTCCTTGTGAGACGACCTTGGGGCGATCACCTTTGCTGCAGCTACCTCGTATACTTGCGAGTGACGCTTTGTGGTAGAGTTAATTCGAGCGCAACACTCATGCCCGAATTTACAACATATTTTTTCTATTTTCTTAATAACTAATCTCATATCCAATTCCAAATCCTAAATTCAATACTAACCAATTCAAACTTTCACTCAACCCATCCATTTCCATCATCCAACCATAATTCATTATACATACATCAAAACAACATCAAAATAATCCATATTAGCAATTATAAACACTTCTTTCAAAAACTCAAAATTTACATATTCTACCTCAAAACTCTAGCTTCATCTAAACTCTCCCATATCAAATTTTCAGCCATAAAATCACCATATATATATATTAAAACAATATTGAATCGTCTCATTTCAATGATTAAAATTACCCATATAAAAATTCTAATTTACATATAATCTCTATAAAACCTTAATTTCATCATTTATATCTATCTCAACTAACCAACTAATAAATTATTATTTGCTCATCACTTTAATTTCATTAACATCAGTTTAAACAATTACCCATTAACCCCAATTATATATAATCGTAAAACTATAAATAACAAGTTTAATATAAGGGATACTTTCTTGATATCTCGTTGATCATTCAAGATCACCTTCAAATCTTTAATTTTTCCCTAAGAAATTTGATGTATTTTAAAGAAATTTTTTCTCTCTCTCGGCTAGACCCTCAAGGAGGAAGAAGAAACTTAAACTTTCTTTTCTTCTCTTTCTTCCTATTCATATATATATATATATTATTAACCACTTAATTAATTTAAATAGCCATCCACCAAAGATCTCTAGATTTTTCCATAATCATTTCCTCTTTTTTATTTTATTTTATTATTATTTTAATTTTTTATTTTTAACTTTTATCTTTTTACCTTTTTAACTAACTTTATCATTTAGTGCCTTTATACTTTATATATATATATATATCTTATGTATATTTTTGTATATTTTCTCATTCACTATTCTTAATCCTCAACTTGACCCTCCTTAAAAAAATATTTTAACTTATTTCTAAAATCAAGGATATTACAATCTCATTTTAAACGCACCAAAAACTATTCATTATTCTTTGCAGCTCTTTACATAATGAGATGGGTATAAGAAAAACTCCCATCATAAAAGTGAGAAGGGCTTGGGCAATTTACTTCAATCAGACTTCTTTTCTAGCGTTCGAGAAGAACTTTGTACTCCAATTATTAAGCCTCTACGCAACTTTGATTTAATAAATAAAAAAATACTGTTCTTATTCCGCCCCACCAAATATGGTAGACTTAAAGTCAATGTTTGAAAAAACACCTAGAATTTGGCTCCAACTCATGTTGCATTGTACATGAGACATTTTTGCTAAAATACACTCTTGACTTTTGATAGTTAATGGCATGTTTAGAAGCCACTTCATAGGCCTAAAGAATATTCTTCAGGTGATAACACTACTCCTTTGTAGCTCTGAAGAAAAAGAATGAATCGTCAGCAAAAAAAAAAATAGATGTGATATACTAGGGCTCCTTGGGCATACTTTAATCCTATGTAAAACACCCGACCTTCTGCACAAAGAATAAAAAGTTATGTGGACAATGGGTTTTCTGTCGAAGTTCCTTGGTAGAATAATCAGCCTAACCTCATATCTATTCACATTGATCATATAAGTGACTGTTGACACACAAAAAGAGAATCAACTCCACCCATTTATTAGCAAAATCCAATTTTAACAATACTGCCTTCAAATATTTCTATTTGACCTCGCATGTTTCACTTGTATCTATTTTTAGAGCTGCCTCATCCAACATCATTTTAAAATATTTTTGTTGATATAATTTTATTATTATTATAGATAATTTAAAATATATATAAATAAAATAACATAAAAACTTAATATAATAATTTTATGTAAATTTAATTTTTGATAATTCGTAATTCGGTGTATATATATCCGCACACATCGTATTTGTATATAAACTAGTAGTAGGTAAAAATCGTGACTATTGTGTATATAAACTAGTAGTAGGTAAAAATCGTGACTATTTGTAACTGTTACTGAGAAGGTGTAAATGGACAAAATGGTAAATAAAGCACAAAAACAGTGGCCAAAGGTGAGAGGAAAATAAAGCGGCAGTGTTCGAACAGAACATAGTATGGTTGGCTGTTAAAAAGGGACCCGCCTACTTCGAAGTGGACTCCACACTCTCCTTTGTTCTTCTTTATATTCCAAAGATTCTCTCTCTTTGCTCTGTCTAAATTTTCTATTCTTTCATCATAATATCAAATACTTTGATTATATTTCCTTTGCGTTTTCTCTGAAAAAGAAAAAAAAAGAGCAATTTCTCTTCAGAGCAAAGGAAAATCACTTTCGCTTTCGAATTTCGATCTTTCTGGTAAGTAATCTCTCTCTTGCTTTTATTTTTTTTATAAATTCAAATAATATTTTCTTTTTTGTTTTTCTAATTTTTCAGATTTTTTTTATATTTGTTTGCTTTGATCGTGCTTCTGTGATGATGATTATTGGATTTCAACTGATTTCCGATCAATCCTTTCCTTCTTTTTTTTCATTTCTTTAAACTATCAATCTTTAGAATCAGTTCATACATATCATGATCATGACAAATTCTTGGCGATTATACATATGTGATTTTTTATTTCTTAAAAAGTTCTCTAATTGATGATTTTTTTTCCCAATCTGATAAAAATGCAGTTCGTATTGAAATGCTTTATAGATAAAACAAAGGAAAAACAAGTAGCTAGTCTTGATCACTTATCATTATTATTATTTTCAAAAGTAAACTATGTTTCATTGCAGAAAATCAGTTGTTGGTTTCAAAATGAAGAAAAAAAAATTATGCTAACTTTTTTGTGGTTATTTTGTGTCGGTATTTTTTTAGTTTTCATTATTATTTAAAAAAAAAAACTGATTTATTTTAATCATCCAGCGACTGTATTTTTTTTAACTGCGGATTAGGTGGAGATTTAAAACATGGATTCAATTTAAATAATTATTATGAGATCATTATCTTATTGATCATTTGATTTTTCCGAGTACGATGTCGTTTTCATCTCGCTGGAGAGTCTGTAATCAGCTTGCTTTTGGTGTCTATTCAAAGCCAACTTGCTAATCTAGCTAACAGTAGGTCTAATATATGATTTTTTTTAAATGGAATATATTACTGCTTTCTTAGAACCCAGTTGTTGTTCATACTAAAAATTCCTAAACAATTTTGGTTAAATATTATTAATTCTGTAATTTAATAATATCTATGTATATGTCAGTTGTATAGCCAATTTAGAAAGTCTTGTGCCAGAACAATTCTAATGCAGATCAGAACTGATTTTTTATAATGTCTCCTTAAATTATGTCGTTTTCAATGTTGCCATCACCAACTTCATCAATTTTGCGTTTTTGACCCACTGTATTATAAATCGTCTCCATAAACCTACCTTTCTTTTTTTCCCCTTTAATGATTTAAGTTGCTTATTTATTATTTCAATTAATTTTAGACATTATTTAGCTTGGTTTTGGCTAATTTGCTATTAATATATATCTTTTTCTTAATGCCTATCACTTTACGTATTACTTTTTTTTTTTTCGAAATCACTCTCCAATATAAAGTATTATTTTTATTTATATATACTTATTTTTTGTGTGTATATGTGCTGTGTTGTGTTGTGTTTACCTATTTACATGCGGTTAAATCTGCACGATAATTATTTGTATTTTTTATAAAATTGTTAAGAAGGAAAAAAAGAATAATCTATTTATGGTATTTTAATTTTTGCATTATTATAAACAAATTAATACTCTTGAAGGAAAAAAAAAAAGGTTGCATTATTGTAAATTTGTTTAGATTTATTTTTATCAATTTTTATTTTTTTAAAAATGCAATTCAATAAATATGAAAATAAAATTAAATATATTTATTATACTATCAAGAGTTTGAAAGGACAATACTCTTAATCTTTATCCAAAAAAATAAATGTGATAATTTTTTTTGGGACAATGGGAGCATATGGGAAAAATAAGAAATAATGGTCCACTTGTGTTATTTGTGTTAGAAGTTTGTGTTTTAATTTAAATTTTTCCGTCCTCTAATCGGTCTCTAGTTGGTGAGAACTATACTCAAATTTAATATAGACGCTGAAATTAAATTTCTTTAGATTAGCTTAGGAGTTAAGAAAGGTTTTTGATCTCTTGAGTAAAAATTCAAGGTGCTAAAAACAGGATACAAGCTATTGGTAGATCCATTAGTTCAATTGTTCTTTTTTCTCAAATTTAATGTCTACAAGTTGAAGCTTGGATGAAATCGTGTTTTTCCTTCTTCTTTTTTTAATATTAAGGGGGCGTTTGGTTGAGAATAGGAATGTAAATATGAATGAGTTATTTCTATTAAATATTATTTGATCAGATAAAATAGATGGAGCAATCGAAATTTTATTATCTAGTGATTTTTTATTACTCCTTTGTTAATTAGATTTAATTTTTAACTATAATTAAAAATTAAAAAACATCTATTTTATTTTTAGAATAAAATTAATGAAATTAATAAAATAAATTTATTTTTTTCTTAATAAAATTAAATTGGATTTTTAAAATAATATATAATCAAATTAATATTTTTTCATCAATTTTTTCTAATTATAATCTCTATGAATTTTTAAATAAATAAATTTATTTTTTCTTAATAAAGTTAAAAATTAATTTTTTGAATTTTCAAAATAAAATATAATAATTTATTTTTTCTATACATAATATCTCTAATTTTTTTGAATAAAAAAAATAAATAAATTACCATTTTAATTATGATTACAAAGTAAATTAAATAAAAAAAATATTCTAATTTTAATTTCGTTTTATTCTGTTTCTAATTTCATTTTTTATTTTAAAGCTTAAACTGGATGATACCTAAATAATTTTCTTCCTGTGTAGAACCGACATTCGTTTTTCCCAATTTTCAAAATTCTAAAAAAATTAGTATCCATTCATCTTCATACTTGTAATAGGACAGTGGGTATTCACGAAATTATAATAAGGTTCTATGTAAAAAAGGAAGTTAGATAACTAATGCAACGAGAAAAGGGTTTCATTTCATAAGCTGAGCTGTCACGCGTTTTATAAACTTTAAAAGAAAATGAAGCGTAATAAAATAAAATAAGCAAAAGCAGATGGGAATGGAGATGGAGAGGGATCGTCTAACTTTAGTGGGATCCACCTGTTATGGTTTCTTTTTTGTTCATTTATATATATTTTTGTCAATATAAAGAAAAACCTAAAAATGGAATTGTGCAGTCCTTTTGGATTTGAGCATTTGTTTGGTTGATGCATCTCATCTTCTTCGATCAATGGTCCAGATTCTATTTCTTGAATAATTGATGTTAGGAATTTTTTTAGAGGGTAAGATTTGAAGGGCCTATTGTTCGTATTGTTTGGGTTTGCATTTTGGACAGACACCAATACAAGGAATTAATTGGGTCCCACAAATTATTGGTGTCACACGATACTATTACATTATAATAGATCGAAACAACCATTCAGGTGATTTGGGATTTTTTTTTATGGTTTTCTGTCTAGTATGAAACTAAAAAAAATAAATGGATCAATGTATATATATATATACACTCAGAAAAATCAAATAGACAATTAAATATATATTATTTTGATGTGCAATAAATGTTTTTTTTTTTTTTTGCAATTATAAGGTAACTTGTGATTATTAAGTTTTGGTATGGATACCAAAAATTTTTGAAGGTTTGACTTTTATTCACCTTTGTTAAAAGACTTGCATTTAATTAAATAACTTGTTATATTTAGGAATTTGTGATCAACTGTGCATGATAGTGAAATTTCTATTTTGAATCTAATGTTTGTTGATGGTGTGTGACATTAGGGGCCGGCCAGAATTTCAGAATCCACCGGACTTTTTTTTTTTTTTTTTTTTAATTTTTAGAGTTACCATGCCTTAATTTCAGTTATAATAATCACATACAAAAGTAATTCTGACAAATTTCTAAAATTTCATTTAATTTCAATGTATTACTGCTTTTCTCAAAGAAATGTTATTTTACAGAAGAATTTCAAAAATTGTATCACAGGACAAGTATTTTTGAAAATGGAAAGATCAAACTGTATTTTTTACATTCCTAATGTAATATTGAAAGTTAGTCCTTCAAGTTTTTACTCTCTCTAAATCCGATTGAAGAAGATTTTAAGGATTATTTGGAAAACATATGTGATGACATATATATATATATATATATATATATATATTGTTTCTAATAAAGGATTTACACAGTGGTTCCCTCATAGATAAAAAAAAAAAAAAAAAAAGCATGTGTCATGCTGTTTTCATCCACTAGGATCATGATGTTATCGACTTACCCTCTCCAAATCAATATTTTTACTAGGCAACCATTTTAAGATAATGCTTTAAACTCTCTAAAGCTACCATCTTAAGGAGTTTAAATGAAGTCAACAACTCAACTCAACAAAGCTTTAATCACAAGCCAATTAAGGTCGGTTATATAGATTTTTCTTGTTCACTCGATATGATTTAAGACTGTCTCTTCTTATAAATATAATATTATAATATCATTTTGGATTATCTTTGACCAAGTCAGTTTAGGTCTATCTCTGTCTTTCTTAGCTATATATACTCTAACTTGTTCGATTTTTCTGATGGGCACGTCGCTAGGTATTAATTTTACATTACTAAATCATCTCAATCTATGTTCTCTTATTTATCTTCAATAGGCGCTATCCTCACTTTTCTCTAATGCACTCATTGCGGATTCTATCCATCCCACTGTGTCCACACATACATCTTATCAATTTTATTTTTGCAATATGTGTCTTACTCATGTATTATTCTTTTACTATCCAACACTCACTGCCATACATCATCGCAGGTTGTATTACAGTGCAGTAGAACTTTCTTTTTAATTTAATTGGCATCTTTCGATCACATAGAACTCTTATAGCACTCATCTACTTCATCCAACCAGCTTTAATTCTATGACTTACATCTTTTTTGCAACCCATCTTCTTAAAGAATAGAGCTAAGGTACTTAAATTGAGTACTAGGAGGTATAGTTATTCCGTCTAAAATAATTTCGCCTCTTTCTCTATTTTCGTTATTAAATATATAATATATATACTCATTCTTAGTCTTACTTAGCTTAAAATTTTTATATTCCAAAGTGTTTTTTCATAACTTCAACTTTTGACTTATCCCTACTTGAGTCTTATCTATTAATATAATATCATCTGCAAACATCGTATACCAAGAGATGCCATTTTGTATACGTCTTGTTAGCTTATCCATGATCAAGGCAAAAAGATAAGGCTCAAAGCTGAACCTTGGTGTAATATAATAAAAACAGAAAACTCATTAGCATCCCCTTTCACAGTGCGGACACTGGTGATAGCTCACTCATACATATTATTCACGACTTGGATATATCATATAAATATTCTCATACGCTCTATGATCTATCATAAAACTTCTCTAGAGACTTTATCATAAGCCCTTTTCAAGTCAATAAAAACCATACGTAAATCCTTCTTCATCTCTCTATACTTTTCTATCAAATCTCTAAGAAGAAAGTTTATAGCTTCCATAGTTGATCGACTAGGCATAAAACCAAACTGATATGGGGAGATACAAGTATCTAGACGCAAACGGTGTTTCAAAACTCCCTCCCACAGTTTCATAGTGTGGCTCTTAAATTTTATACATCTATAATTTGAACAATTCTGAATATTTCTTTTATTCTTAAAAATAGGTACCAAATTACTTTGTCTCCATTCATCAAACATTTTTAGTACTTAGGATTTTATTGAATAAAGCTATTAACCATGCAACTCCTATATCTCCCAAACATTTTTAAACCTCAATAGGTATTCCATCTGATCCACAGATTTTACCAACTTTCATCCTCTTCAAAACTCCCTTAACTTCAGAAAACCTAATTCGTCTAGTGTATTTCACATTTTTCTCAGGCTTATCGTCTAACCCCTTAATGTTACCACTATGGTTACCATTAAGAAGATCCTCAAAATAACTTCTCCATTGTTCCTTGATATCCTCTTCTTGAACCAAAATTATATTTTTTTTATCTTTAATATACTTAACTTGGTTTAAATTACGGTATTTCATTTCCCTTATTGTAGCAAATTTATAGACATCTTTTTTTTTCATTTATTTTAAGTTTCTTATACAAACTCTCTAAAGATTGTGTTCTTACTTGACTAACTACCTTTTTAGCATCTTTTTTCGCTTATTTATACTGCTCAAAAGCAATATTGTTACTAAACTTGAAAAACTTTTATACCATTTCCTTCTACTTTTTATCGCTTGTTGCACTTTCTCATCCTACCACCAGAACTCATTTGAGAGATGCTCACACTGTTTATATTTTTCAATAATATTTCTAGCTACTCTTTTAATTATTGTAAATATATCTATCCACATATTATTTAATGACATTCATATCTGCCTCTCACCCTCCGACTTTGACTAACTCATCCTTAAACAATAATTAAAGTTGTGGGAGAATAAAGTTTAGAGTTTTTTTTTTTTTTGCCAAAGAAAGTAAATGCATTAATTAGAAAGAAGTACAAAGACCCACAAAAGGGGAGTTACAACCCATGAGAGGTAAACTAACTAGCAACTGGGCATCCTAGTTGCAAAAACTAAGCAAACTAAAAAGTAAGAAATAAACACTGCATAACACCCAGTAAAAACAAGGGGAAGACAAAAAGCTATAAGCAGCATAAACCACACAACCTTGAATGTTTCTTTAAGAGCAGAGGAGCTAAAACTATAAAAGCAACAACAGAGCAGCACCATATACACAAGTCAAACGAGAATCAAAACTCGGCGTAAAACTTTATCAAGGAACATAACCTTGAATCTATTTGCAGTCCAACTCCAATTGACAAGAGAAAGGATAGAAACCTTCATAATCCAAACTCCCCAAACATCATCAGATAAAAAATTAGTCGAGGGAAATGAAGGACCAAATGTCCAAAAATGGGGCAAGAGATATAAAAGCTCAGATAACACATGGGCAATGAGCTGAATAATTGAAATTATATGAGACATAGAGATCTCCTTCAAACACAGTAAAAATACCAAATAAAAGATAAGAGCTCCTGCAAAGTCTCCAAAAGGACCAAAGGATCAGTGGAAGGCTGCTAGAGATAACATGATAACCTTGAGATGCCAAGAGAAATAACAAGACCACGATACATAAATAATGGAAGACCGAAAGTTGTAGTAGTGAGAAAACAACTTGACCCTTGCTTTTTCTGGCTCTTTGAAAAAGACTATTTGAGAGTAGATAACTTTGTAATTTTTCAGCCTCCAACCTCCAGCGTAAGGGGGTTTGAATCGCAACCACTCACCAAACCCTGGGCTGAAATCGGACAACCAGAAAACCCAGATAGAGGTCCACATCTCAAACAAATGACCCACTGATTTGTCCCTCTTACTCCTGCTCTCTGTTAGAATGCGGCCGAGAGCAAAGTCCACTCGTAAAGGGAAATCCATCGCCAATCTGGGAAAGAGTGGCTGTAGTGATAGAGACTATGTGCCCCTTAAAGGATGGTGGTTCAATGTACTAAAATCAGAACTGTGTAACTGTGGATCGAGGGGTCGAAAATTGATGGTTCTATTTGAAATCACACAAAAGAAACTTGAATCTTGCAAATGGAGAGGAGTGTCGAAATGAGAGGTATTGGATTTAATGGGTGGTGTTGCTGAAATAGGGAAGAACGGAAGACTTGGGCAAAAAACCCACTGAGAGGCGGCGGACTCTCAACTATGAGAGGGAGAAAACCCTAGCGTGAGGGTGGAGATTAATAAATGTTCTTTTTGGTTATTTATGTCGCCAGACCTTTCAATCTTTTTTAAATGAATCTACTTTCTATAAGTTTTTTTAATAAAGTTTTGAGTTATGTAAGAGAAAAAAGTTTGGGGAAAATGACGAAGTGCATAATATTTCTATGGGGGCAGGCAATTATATCCATAAACAACTTTCAGATTCAACATGTCAGTGGCGGAACCAGGAATCTACTGAGGGGGGGTCAAAATTTACCGAGCGATGGCCGACGGTGGCTGTCGGTGGGCCGGCTAGTGGTGGGGCTGCCTGTTGGTGGCTTGGGGAGGGAAGGGGTAGTGGGAAGAAGGAGAGGGGAAGAGGAGAAGAGGGACTGCATTTTTTTATTTTTGAACCCTTGGCGAAACGACGCCGTTTCGCAATGGACTAATTTATAAAATAAAAATAAAAATATTTGCAGCGAGGGGTTCGTCTACCCCTCGCTGCACAGGTTAGTAACTTAGTCCCCTTCAATGGGGGGCTGAGTTTAGCTCAACCGGTGGCCAAAATAAACACCTTCTCTTCTGGCCGTCGATGGGGGGGTCGTGTGGGATCACACGACCCCATAATAGTTCTGCCTCTGCAACATGTGGATTATTAGAAATTTTTAGCTATTAAAATGATGGCAATGGCATCATTTTCTGATAGGTAACCTTAGTTGGCACTGATTCCAAAGTTGAAATAAAATAAATCAAAATTAGCTCATAAAGTGCTAATTCGCTCGGCATTTATCCAGGTTTGTTGTCTTTTTTTTCTTCCCTTCTAAAAAAAAGTTTTATTTGTCTACCGTTAGCATGTGCTGCATGTTTGTCTCTGACTGCCAAATCCTGGAGTTTATATATATTGATATCAAGAATTCAGAATTCTGGATAAACAAATTAAAAGTCGATATTGTCTGCATAAATTTGGGAATATGAAATTTTTGTTGATCTATATTACTGTAGTCGAGTCTGAAGATAATTGGTACTGCTTGGTTGGCTGCTAAAGCAATTGGCATATTAGGATTGGTTCAGCGGATGGAATCCAATTGGCAATTTGGATGTTAATTTTTTTTTTTCATGAAAAAATCAGAACAATATTTTTTTTTTTTGAGCTTGTTCCGTGTGAAATAGAATAATTGTCTTCAATTTTTACCCCAATATTTGTTCTTTCCCTAGCTAAAAATTTACATGAACAAGCGCATTAGATTCTTGTTTTTGTCTCTGCTCAAGTTAGCTCAAACTTGACCATCAACTTGAGGCAATTTCAGAGCTACAATCCAGTATGGAAGAGGAGACACAAATTAGTTCAGAGATTCCAGTAATGAAGGCTGATACTGAGGATAAAGTTGATCCTATCAAGGTATACAATTGGCAATTTATTTTATGTGGATAAGGATTACTGCTTTATTGTTATAATGATAAAAAAAAAAATTGATTTTCCGCAATTATCAAGTGTGGGAAGTTGAGATTTTTCATTGAGTGCCAATGAAACTTAAACTCCGTCATAGAAGTTCTACATTAGTTAAATTTTTTAAATGCTTGGTGGTTTTAATTGATTAATAAGCTTCATTTGTATATCATCTCTAAGGTTTACAAATGATAACCTAACTATTCCAACTATTATTGCAATATCATTATTTCTTTGATTCTTAATTTACAAACAACACTATTGATGCTAAAGAAGGTAACAAATGGAAACTTGCCACAAGTAGAAAAAGAAGGGAAGAAAGAAGAAGATGAGACCGATGGAGGATTCATAAAAGTAAAGAAGGAGTCGCTTGATGCAAAGGATGCCTCTCATACCGCTGAGGCAGTGACTGCAGATGATGAGAAGCCATTGGCAATAGAAAGAAGCTTAAGCAATTCAACCAGAGAATTATTGGAACCACAGGAGAAGGTTAAAGAACTTGAACTTGAACTGGGAAGCATATCTGAAGCATTAAAGCATTCTGAGTCGGAAAATACGAGGATGAAAGAAGAGATCTCGCTTTCAAAGGAGAAGTTGGAGGTAAGTGAAAAGAAGTACGAGGAGCTTGAACTTCATAACAAGCAATTGCAACAGAAGACGCTTGAAGCTGAGGAGAAATACAATTTACATCTCAATTCTTTGCAAGAGGCTCTGCAAGCACAAGACACAAAGCACATGGAATTGATTGAGGTCAAGGAAGCATTCGATGGTATTAGCCTTGATCTTAAGAATTCAACAAAGTGGATGCAACTGTTGGAGCAAGAGCTGCAATTTTCTGAATGTGAGGCAAAGAGGTTTGAGGAGTTGCACAAACAAAGTGGTTTACATGCTGAATCTGAGACACAGAGGGCTCTGGAGTTTGAGAGGCTGCTTGAAGAGGCAAAATCAAGTGCAAAAGCAGTAGAAGATCAGATGGCTTCCCTTAAGGAGGAAGTCAAGGGCCTGTATGAGAAGATTGCAGAAAATGAGAAAGTTGAAGAAGCCCTTAAGAGCACTGCAGCTGAACTTTCAGCTGTCAATGAGGAATTGGCATTTTCGAAATCTCAACTGAAAGACATGGAGCAAAGACTTTCTTCAAAGGAGGTTCTTGCAAGTGAATTGACCCAAGAATTAAACCTGAGGGAAGCTTCAGAATCGAAGGTGAAGGAAGACATCTTGGCATTGGAAAATTTACTCAGTGCAACTAAAGAAGATCTTCAAGCAAAGGTTTCTGAGCTGGAAGGCGTCAAGTTGAAGCTGCAGGAGGAAGTCAATGATAGGGAATTGGTTGAAGCCCAGTTGCAAGGCCAGGGGGCACACGTCTCAACTGCGCAGGAAGAATTGGCTAAGGTAATACAAGAAAAAGAAGCTCTTGAAGCAACTGTGACAGATCTTGCCAGTAATGCAGTAAAATTAAAGGAGTTATGCAGTGACCTTGAAGACAAGTTGAAGCTTTCAGATGAGAATTTCTCTATAGCAGATTTTCTCCTGACCCAAGCTTTGTCAAACAATGCAGAGCTTGAACAGAAACTGAAGTCACTCATAGATCTTCAGAGTGAATCTGGTGCCGCTGCAGCATCTGCTACGCAAAAGAATCTGGAGCTTGAGGATTTGATCCAGGCTTCAAATGATGCTGCAGAAAATGCAAAATCTCAATTGAGAGAGCTTGAGACACGTTTTCTAGCAGCAGAACAAAAGAATTTGGAGCTTGAGAAACAATTGAATTTACTTGAATTAAAAAGTAGTGATGCTGAGAGAGAAGTGAGAGAATTCTCAGTGGAAATATCTGCACTGAGTGCTTGCATTGAATGAATTGGAGGAAGAAAAAAAAGAGTTGAGCAACCAGAAGCAGGAATACCAGGAAAAGATAACTCACCTTGAATCTTCCTTAAATCTTTCATCATCAAGGAATACAGAGCTTGAGGAGGAGCTGAGGATTGCTAAAAGGCAGGGTGCTGAGCACGAGGAACAGGCAAATATGAACCATCAGCGCAGCAATGAACTTGAAGATTTATTCCAGACATCTCATTCCAAAGGAGAGGATGCTAGCAAAAAGGTAAATGAGTTGGAGTTGTTGCTTGAAGCAGAGAAGTACAGAATTCAGGAACTTGAAGACCATATTAGCGCATTAGAAAAGAAATGTGTGGATTCTGAAGAGCAGATTAGTACATTAGATAAGAAATGTGTGGATGCAGAACTAGAGTCCAACAAATACTTGGACAAGGTATCTGAACTTTCATTTGAGATTGAGGCATTCCAAGCAAGGGCATCAAGCCTTGAAATTGCTCTACAAACAGCCAGTGAAAAGTAGAGAGAGCTGACAGAATGCCTGAATTCAGTAACCGATGAAAAGAAAAGGTTGGAAGATGCATCAAGTGATTCCAGAAACAAGCTGGCTGAAGCTGAAAATCTCGTGGAAGTCTTGCGCAATGAATTAAATGTGATGCAAGAGAAATTGGAGGTCATTGAAAATGATCTACAAGCTGTTGGATTGAGAGAAAGTGATGTGATGGTGAAACTCAAGTCTGCTGAGGATCAGCTAGAGCAACAAGAAAAATTACTAGAGAAAGCTACTGCAAGAAAGGCAGAGCTTGAATCATTACACGAAACACTAGCTAGGGATTCAGAAATAAAACTTCAAGAAGTTGTAGCAAACTTCACAAACAAGGATTCTGAGGCAAAACTCCTGGTTGACAAACTGAAGATTCTTGAAGACCAAGTGAAGTTATATGAAGAGCAGGTAGCTGAAGCAACTGGAAAATCTGCATCTTTGAAGGAAGAGCTGGATTCGTGTTTGCTAAAAGTGTCATCTTTGGAAACCTCTAATGAAGAACTTAAAAAACAGATCTTGGAAACAGAAAATAAGGCTTCCAACTCTTTCTCAGAAAATAAACTCTTAGCGGAGGCAAACAATCAGCTCAAAAGTAAGGTTGATGAACTTCAGGAGTTGCTGAATTCTGCTGTTTCTCAGAAAGAAGTGTCAGTTCAACAAGTTGCTTCCCATATAAGCACTATTACAGAAATATCAGATAAACACTCCAGAGCTTTAGAACTTCATTCTATAAACGAGGCCCAAATTGTTCAAACAGAAACAGAGTTACAAGAGGCCATTCAGAGACTGGTCCAGAGAGATACAGAAACAAAAGATTTGAATGAGAAGCTAAATGCGCTTGAAGGCCAAATAAAATTGCATGAACAGTCTCATGAAGCATCTGCAATTGCTGACACTAGAAAACTCGAGCTGCAAGAGACTCACCTGAAGTTAAAACATCTGGAAAGTATTGTCGATGAACTGCAAGGCGAGGCAAGTCACTTTGAAACAGAGAGCGGAGGACTAGCTGATGCAAATTTGAAGCTCACTCACGAACTGGCTGTGTATGAGTCCAAACTGAATGATTTAGAGGCAAAGCTCTCTGCAGCTCATGCTAAGAAGAATGAAACAGTTGAACAGCTTCATACTTCAAAGAAGGCCATAGAAGATTTAACTCAGCAGCTTGCTGATGAAGGACGGAAACTGCAGTCTCAGGTTTGCTACAATCCTTTTGGTATTTCTTGGCAAATCATTATGATGATTTGATTCGCATACTGTCATCTGACATAACAAGTTAAATTGCAGATATCTTCAGTCATGGAAGAGAACAACCTGCTTAATGAAACATATCAAAATGCAAAAAAAGAACTTCAATCAGTGATCGTCCAGCTTGAAGAGCAACTGAAAGAGCAGAAGGCAAATGAAGATACCTTAAAATCTGAAATAAACAATCTCAAGGTGGAGATAGCTGAGAAGTCAGCTTTGCAGGTCTCACTTGAGGATTTGGAAAGAAAATTGACAACAGCGGAGACTCGGCTTAAAGAAAAGGTATTTATGATCAACTTTTTGAAGTTAGACAAATCCGAAATAAGCTTTTGATATTCAATTGAAGTTATCAGTGAATTCTGAGTACTAGTGTTGCTTATAGGTCGAAAGTGTTCAGGCAGCTGCTGCTAGAAGAGGAGCGGAGCTAACATTGCAAATAGAGGATCATGCAAATAAAATCCATGATAGAGATATATTAAATGATCAATTTCTACAGCTTCAGAGAGACTTACAACTTGCTCAAAGCACTGTTAGTGAACAGGTTAGGAGCTAATTATATAATTGGCTGTCTTTATTATTTTAAATATCCGAACTTTAGTAGAGGTTTGGAATAACAGTTGTTATCTTGGCATATTTTGGTACTTCGATATCATATGTGAATATAGTTTTGTGACTCTACTTCTACATTTGGAGAATGATGATGAGGTATTCAAAATGACTTCAATTTCTCCTTAATGTCCAACCTTACAGAAAGAAGCAAATTCTCAAAAAGATTCAGAAAGAGTAGCAGCTCTGAAAAAATCCCTCGAAGATATTGAATCTAAGAACAAAGAAATAATACTTCTAGAGAATCAAGTTAAGGAGCTGGGGCAGAAATAGCAACTTGCCAATGAAAAGTTATCAGAAAAGGTGAGCTTGTTCATGTATGCTAAAATTAATTTCTGGACACATGAACATTCACACGAGTGGTTGGGTTCTTCACTTTCTTTAGCCATGACACACAATAGTACATCTCATCTGCACACTGCAGTATATGTTGTTTTTAACCTCAAAATGAGTAATGTCTTCTGGTATAAATCAAACAATTATTAACAAATAATATGGTGCAGGGTGATGGGGGCAATCTGGCTGCACATAAGGATGGGACAGAGATCAAATCCAGAGACATTGGATTAACTTTTTCTACTCCTAAAAAAAGGAAGAGTAAGAAGAAGTCAGAGGCTGCATCTGCCGAAACCTCATCCTCTTCAGAAGGGCTTGGTCAAACTGCAGAGGCTTCCCCTGCCATGCACTTTAAATTTATTTTGATAGTGGCCATTCTATCTATCTTTGGCATTATTCTCGGGAAGAGGTATTAGTTTTGGTCTGAATTTTGTCTTCCTATTTATTCTGCCTTTTTTTTCCCTATTTTGTTTTTCACATGTTTTTTTCTTATTATGAAGTCCTCGTTTTTGTAAGTTCATTCTCAGCATGTAAGAAGCTTTGTTTGTATACTTTCTAGACTTAGGTCTTTGGTAAGGGAACTTGTTTTTATGTGTCATCCCTCACCTGAATGCTATCTTAAAATGCAATTTGAAAGTTGATGCGAACAAATATAACAGTATGAGCAAGGCTAGCAGTGCAAGTATAGTAGGCCAACATGGCATGGAGCTCGTTTTACTAAGTGGGCCAATTACAAGATTGCAGTCCAAGAAGCTCAAATCTATCTTCCAAGGCTTTGTAAGGCGATTCATGAAAGAAAGGTTTGGCGGACAAGCCTTTGACGCTAAGGATATAGAGGAGAAGCAGCCCATAAATTTAATGCAAGTATACGAGCCTATTATTTAACATGTATTAAGGCCCACTAGTTATGCTTATTTAAAAAGTAAGGGACCTGTTTGTTTTGTGTTAAATTAGAACTTTGTTTACTTTATTAGTTTTTAAAATTTAATTAGCCAATCAAACGCTATTTAATAATCCTAATTAGGGTTTAGCTATTTATATCTCATTTAGAGTTGTAAGACAAAAGTTTTGGTGATCATATTATTCAATTATTTTGGCTTGGCCGAATTTCATCAAGAGAGTTTTCTCTTCTTCTTGTTGCATTAAGAATTGGAATCAACTTATCAAGATAACACTTGTGGTGTTCTTTCTATTTCTTTAATTTTGTCCAATTATCCATGTTTCTAGTTGCATGTCAATTAAGAGTTTAGTAGGACAAACCAGCTAGGGTTCTTGGTATACTGAATTTGTGTGTTGGGGTTTCAGATTCTTTATAATCTTGGGGTTTCTTCAACAAGAAAACGATCCATTTATTAATCATATCGATATGAACACGACACAAAAATTAAATGAGATATACGGATACGACACGCATAACACGTTTACTTAAGTGGATTATATATGAACCACATACCTCGATAATTCGACATGATCCGTTTAACTCATATAATATTTTTAATTTAAAATAATTTTATATTATTAAATAATCAATTAAAAAATTATTCATAAAATAAAATTATAATTAAATTAATTTTAAAATATAAATGTATTAAAAGTTTTTTAAATGTATACAAAAAATAAAATATATAACATAATTAATATGAAATAAATAATAAGTGCGTATTATATTTTAGTATTAGAACTTAATACAAAAAAAATTAAGAAGATAATATATAGTTTTCAAAACAAATTTTGTAATAAAACCTTTTTGAAAAATTTTTATTTTATTTTCTTTTATAAATTTTATTTTAAATTCTAAATTAAAAAATACTATTTGATATAAAATATATAATATTATGTTATTTAAATTATAAAAATTGTTTAATTTTTATATTTATTTAGAAAAATAAATTCTAAAATTTATAAAACATTAAATTTAAATTAATTAAAAATTAAATTAATAATATAATTTAGTAATTAGATAAAATTAATAAATTTTTAATAAAAATAATTAAAAATTAAATAAAATATTTATAAATAAATAATAATACATCATATAATAATAAAATTATAATAATATAATAAATAAATAACACTTATTTATATTTTTTTAAAATAAATAATAATAAAATAATATAATTTTGAGTTATATAAAAATAACGTCATTTTAATTAAACAGATTGTAGCATGTTTGTGTGTCAGCCTATTAACAATTCGTTTAAAGTCGTGTCATAAACAGGTCGACTCATTTATAACACTAATCCATTTAAGATCAATACTAACCTATTAGTTTTACGTATTTTGCGTGTCGTATTCGCATGTCATGACCCATTTTGACATCCCTAAATTTACTAAGTTCATTTGGAAATTCTTTCTTTCTTTTTTTTGCTAGATATCATATGCAAAAATTATTATAAAAAATATTGACGAAATTTTGAACTCGATAATATAAATTAATATAAAAATTACAATAAACTTAAATATGCTCATAACACTTATAATAAAAATAAAAATAAAAAAAATTATTGTATAGGATTATTAGAATTAAAAATTATGATAAAAATTATATAAAGGGATAAAAAATAAGGTTTTGTTTTATCAAATATAGACATAACTAAAACAAATTGTGATTTTCTAGTCATAATTGGTTGATAGTGGTAACAGTTGTAGCAATGTTTAAAAATCTGACTATTAAATCTACATATGAAAATCAAACTTACAACTTAAAATATAATCTAAAAAGTAAATGCCAGACAATAATTTTGTAAAACTCAATTTATACATAAATAAATGAGATGGTAGGCTTTTGTATTTTAAAAGATAAAAGGTAAAACAAAAAAAAAAAGAATAAAAGGCAAGAACAAGCACTGCCTGCATTCACAATCTTAAACTTACTGATCACCTACCCATTTATTCATTTAAAGCAACATCATTTCTGAAGCTATTGAAACCCTAATATTTTTCATCATACTTGGTATGAGCTATAGCTTCAATTCAAACATGTTTATTTACAATACCTAACTGCAGTGCGATAGACTGATAGTCGTGCATGATAGAAACTCTCCAGGCACACTTTGATGCTGTTATTGTTACTACATCTTCATTTCCTTACTTAAATTCCTTCAGTCCATCGAAAATCTCAAAGTCATCAAACCCTGCACATATAAACCATGTTTTTAATTAATTAAGCAAAGAGCTCCAAGATGAATATTTTCAAATCCAGAAACCGCAATTACCAGTACCCAAATCTTCAACTTCATTGACGGAGGATCCTGTGTTAGCAGCAGGAGGAACAAGAGACATCCAATCTCTGTTGTCATAGTCTTCTAAACAAAGATCATTTTGCATGATCCAGTCTTCAACGAGACTAATATTGTCAAATGATATAGGGTCCATAGAGAGATGGTTTTTGTTTTCATCAAGCCTACAGTAAAGCCAGATAGCAAAGGAGCAATATCTTATTTCCTCTCCAACTGTCAAATACTAACTATAAATATGGTTACAGGAGATTGTTTGGCTACTTACATTTCTTTGAGACGCAAATTGTACTGCACAAAGATAAGATCATCCAGTCGCCGCTGCTCCAGAAAGTTTCTAGCGGCATGTACCTTTTCAAAAGCAATATGATTATGCTTGTACCCAATGGAACTGCAAGTCTGACTGATAATGCGGAGGGCTAAACGTGCCAAGTTTGGACTGGCTCCTCCATATGTAGACCACCATTCAGCTAAAACAAAGATATGTTGAAAGAAATCAGCCAAACATAAAATTATTTCAAATCTGATATAAAATTCAAGTCTAATCTCTAGAATAAATTGTAATGCATTCTTGAAGGGTGCATGTCATATCATATTCTATCTGCAAGTGTGTAGACACAGCTTTGGAAGCTTCCCCATAATGAAACTGACATATTTATCAAAAACTCTACAAAAGAAAAGAAAAGAAAAGAAAAAACAGATAAACCAACTCATACTATTAATATAATCTATAATTGTTTTCTAATAAAAAAGCGCCTCTCACCAGGAAGAAGTGTGTCTCTTGCTCTAACTGCCATCTTCCTCCCAAGATCTCCAACAGCATTTTTGTACAAGTTTAATTCTTTCACAATCTTATCTTGGACATCCATATCAGGTACCAATCTTTCTATGCAATCAAACACTCTTGACAAAATCTCATTATGCACTTCTCCTTCAATGCTATAGAAGAACTTGGGGTTAAGGAAGAAACCTGCAGCATGAAGAGGAGGATGTCGTTGTTGATCCCACCTGTGATCTATAATATTCCAGTAGACCATGTAATCCTCTCTCTTAACAAGTTCCCTCTTAATCGCCTCTTTCACTTTATACATGCCTGCAAAAACATATCCCATTGCAGCCTTCTTTTTACCACTAACAATTCCTAAAACACGTAAGAGTGGACTTGTTAAACGGATGATCATTATGCATGAAGACCAAAATGTTCTATTACTAATAATATCCAACATTGTCAATCCTCCTAGTTGCTTCGCATATGGACAGTCCATCCACTCCTGTGAAGTAACCATAGTTTGCAAATTAAGTTTAAAATCTGCCATTCTTTGCAACATCGTAAAATTAGTAGCAGATCGAGTTATTCCCTGTTGCACGATGTCTTTGCCAAAAGTAAAGCTTCTCATCAGATTCAAAACTGCACTGTGATTGTAGACAAATCCCGTGACAGATCTAGCCTGTTCAATTACTGCATTTATCCACTCAAGTTTTCCAAAATCCTCTAGTATTAGATCAATGCAATGAGCTGCACAAGGAGCCCAATACAGAGAAGGGAAAGTATCTATCAGTCTTTTTCCAGCAACATTATAATGTTCATCACCATTTGTAATCACCTGCAAAACATTACTGGCACCAACTTCTTCCACAACCTGTTTAAGCAATGCATATAGAGCATCTGCAGAATATATGATGCGTGATGCATCCACAGATTTCAAGAACACAGTTCCTTGAGAGCAGTTCACTAGAAAATTTAGCAATGGTCTACCATTTTCTGTGTTCCATTCTTCAACCAAGATAGAACAACCAGTCTTAGCCCATGCTGTCCTATATTGATCAATATCATTCTTTATTTCTTCAACTAAATTCTTCAATATCCAACCACGTAGATCATGATTTGAGGGTGGTACTAACCCTGATACTCCAGAAGGCATCATATCAATCAACTTTTGGAAATAAATTGAGTCCATTGCATCTAAATTTGCTCCTATATCATACAAGAATCGACCTATTGTCATTTGAATTGGATTGCCTACCATTTTCAAATTCACTACATTTAAAGGATCAACTTGATTAACAATTGCAGAAGTTTTACCTCTTCCCCTCCTCATTTTCTCCAAATTTCTATGATTTATCCTTTCTTTTTCATCCAGTGACAAATTGGAATTGGGTTCAACTGAACTTGGGGGTCCAGTATAATCCTCATCATCACCATCATCATCATTATCATCATCATCATTATCATCAAAATGATTATCAAATGCGTCCACATCACTAGGAGCAGGAGGTGTCTCAACATTATTCACATTTTCATGAATCACTTTCTGTTTCTTCTTTTGCTTCATTACAATCTCATTCAAGTTTTGTTGCATCAAGAGGCGGACATCAGGTGGAACTTGGTCACAAATAGGTGCAGCACCTTTTCGACCAGCAAGATGCTCCTTGAATCTATGAATGCCACCACCCTTGAACACTTTGCCACAGTATTTACACTTAATCTGTATCCGATCATCAACTTTCAACATTTGGCAATATTTCCATGCCGAGTCCTTTTTCTGGCGGGTAGTAGGCACGGATTGTGGAGTATCAAAATCAGTTGCCAAAGGTATTGGCTGCTGAATAGCCATAGACTTAATCTTCCTGTGGCTCTGCTTTACAGAATAGGCATCAAGAACTTGTTGCATCAAAAGGCGAACTTCAGGTGGAACCTTTTGACACATTGGGCCTCCACCCTTACGAGCTGCAAGATGCTCCTTCAATCTAAAAATCCCGCCACCCTTAAAGATTTTACCACAATATCTACACTTCAACTGTACTTTTTCCCCTTCTTTCACAATTTCACAATGTTTCCAACCCAAGTCTTGTTTATGCCCTGAACTTGGTGACTCCATTCAACTTCAGACCTAAATTTATAATGGTATTTTATTGTTTAATATCAAGCTCAAATCTTTATTTTATTAGAAATTCAAAGAACTAGAATACCAAGAATATTTCTCAAAATTCCAATGAATTAAAAGCAAAACAAGCTGTGGGAGAGTCAATGTATAAATAAATTAAAGGCCTCCACCCTTGGCTTTGCTATTGAATACAGAAAGAAAGCTTTACAAAACAAACGAAATAAATACTTTACGAAAAAAGAAAAAAAGAAGGCAGACCGGTTAGGCAGCAGCAACCCGCTTGTATTGGTCCAATTGGTTCTGGTTTCTACATCGGTGATCTGTTTGTGGAGTAGTTTTGAGAGAAGATGAACCGAAGCTTATGGCAGGTTTGATCACCGTATAAAACCAGCAGCTGACGGGATTTATGGGGTGAACCGATAATTGGTCTGGTACTGTTTCTAGGTTAGGTTTCGGTGTCTCGGAAGAGAGGAGTTGTTGGCTGGTTGGTTTCTCTGTATCGCTTTTCATTTTCATTTTTATTTTTTAATTTTGAGTTAATTATGAAAAGAATGAATTGCTATTTAAACCTCATAATTCAACAAAATTTACAAGCCAGGACCAATATTTCTAAAAATTTCTCTATAATAATAAGAAACTTAGAAAAAATCTGAAATTATATATATAAGTCTCTATATATGCCTAATTTTATGATTTAATTCTCATAAATTCAGTGAAGATTTAAAAATGAAAGAAAAATAAAAAAATAAGACTATTAGGTAAAAATTAAAATATAACATATTTAAAGATTGATAAATAAATTAATATTTAAATAGTAAATATATAGAAGAAATCATGAAAAATTAGATGTCGATCTATAAATGGATCAAGAAAAAATTAAAGTTTTGATGAATTTTTTAATCAAGAATTCATAATTAAAATAAATACAAATATTGTTTAATAATTATGGAAGTACAATTAGAAATTTTATTGAAGTAATTAAATTTTTGGTAAATTGCAACTTATTGATTTATTATAAGAAACTGAAGCTTAAGCCACATTCTTTAATATAAGTATATATTTACCATAGTAATTATGAAAACGGTTATAATTAATTTAATACTTTTAAAAGAGATTTTGAGAGTAATCGATAATTTTCTATATTTCTAATTTGAGTCATTACTATGGAAAAGAATTCCAAGATGAGATTTTCATTGATACTCAAAGCCAACTTGTTGACATCTTTACAAAACCTTTAAACGAAGAAAGATTAAACTTCATAAAGCAAAACTTAGGGATGATGGATGGAAACACCTTAATAAATAAATTGGAATTGCTTGAAAAACTTATTTTACATGATCTAAATTTTCCACTTGTATTGATGTTTGATGTCTTAATTCTTGAACTTTTCCTGATCGGATCACATTACAGTCCAACCGTATGTGTTTGAAAATTCTTGACCTTAAATCTTTCATAAAAGTATGGCCATACTATCAGTGGTACGACCGGCATATTTCAAAATTTTCTAACCATTGCGCCTAAAATTAAAATTTCGTTTGGTCTTACTATAGTACAAATGGACTTTTAACATTTTTTAAACTTCACCACCGGACTCTTGAGAGTCCTACTGGACTTTAGCTTTGGATTCAAAATTTTCTAGCCATTGAAACTCATTCAAAATGTGCATTTCACCTTTCCAACAGCTATAAACTCCTAGTTTTCAACCAAAACACTATAAATATCCCCCAATACCAGTGTTTGCAATTTTTCATCAAATTTTAAACACTCAAAAACTTAAAACACACAAACTCTCTTAAAACTTTTTCTTTCCTTCATCTTCTTTCTCAATCAAACTCAAATGACTCCTAAAGAACACAAAAGAAAGCATCTAGAGCTGAAAGAGGTAAGGGAATTGATGCCTCTTCTCAACAAGAAGAAACACCAAGAAGAAGTCACGAGATTAAATTCAAGGATGATGATGAGAGAAAAAGATATGTTATCCTTAAAGACAAGGTGGTTGAACCAAACCTTCTCTTCTCCACCCTCACTCTAGAATCTCTAGGTATTGAAAATGATGTTAGAGGTTGTCTTCAAAACTTAGGATGAGAAATATTTGTCTTCTTCGAGCATGATGACCTTGGTTGGGAGACCTTGACAACGAAATTTCTCACAACCTTGGTTGTTAGCAAAAGAGCACCAACCCCTTAGGTTATTATGGCATATCCTTTAAATTGTTTAACCAAGAATATGATCTTACCTTGTAGAATTTTTCATCTATTTGTAGTTTTCAATTAGAAGGAATTTCTCCCATCTCAAACATTGTCCTTACTACTGAAGTTTAATTGGAATTTTGGAAAGAAATTTCCATTAAAACCTCACTTTATAAGTAATCCAATGCCAAGAACCTGAGGACGTTGACCTATAAGATGTTGTATAGGATTATCACCTATACAATAAGTGCTAGGGGAGAAAGCAATGAAAAAGTAACACAAAAAGATCTCCTATTTCTTTATTGTCTCATTAGAGGTCAAGCCATCCAAATTAGAAAATTCTTAATTGATACATTTCTACACATTAGGAAAACCAAAGCAGAACTTATTCTTCTCTCTTTCCAAATAACACAAATTGCCAAATATATTGGTATACTGACACCAACAAACAAAGCCACGCTCTTCAATCCTCTTGATCCCACAATAAAATTCATAAACATAGGTTATCTCAAACATGTCAAGTGTATTAGGGATGATGATGGGACATATGTATACTTTTTAAGAGCACTAGGTGCTAGAGCTCAACAAAGGAAAAGACCTAGGATTGTAAAAGAAAGTGAAGAGACATTTCAAATGAAATTTCCTAGAACCTTATCCACAAGACCTCAATCCTCTATCCTCCAACTTCTCCAAGATATTCATGGTCAAGTGAGCTCCCAAGGAACAATAATTGATAGCCTTATTAACAAAATCTCTCATCTTCATCTTGACATTCAACAAATTCAAGAAGCTTTATATTTTGATCATTTGTGTATTTATTTTTAGTGTAATTTTATTGGCATTTGATTGATTTTTTTTAATTTGTATTTAAAGTTTGTTTGAAGTAATTGATCCAGGTTGAAGAACAAAACAATGAAACTTTAATTCAATTTGATGGATTATTAAGGTGGAAAAACATGAGACAAGGCCAAGACACTTCATGGCTTGGCCGTGTCCCTCATCTAAGGAAAGAGGTAGGAAAATTTGGCAGAGACAGACACACTCAAGAGACACGGCCAAGGCCTTGGTTGTGTCTCACCAATTGAACAAAACAAGAAGAAGCAAGGAGGAAATGCATAAATAAACACACCCAAGAGACACGGCCAAGCCATTGGCCGTGTCACATGATATGGTCAAGGCCTTGGCTGTATCCCATCTAAAGATCAAAGCAAGGATAGAGATAGTGGAGAACACACTCAAGAGATATTGCCAAACCACTGGCCGTATCATATGACACGGCCAAGGCCTTAGCCGTGTCACACTTGGAAAAGAAAGAAGATATTGGGGTAGCCATGTACATGGCCACATGGTTTGGCAGTGTCCAGAAGAAAATGAGTAACACGACCAAGTCACTCATGATTTAGCCGTATTGTGAGAATTCTTTCAATTATTTTACACGAAATGTGGGACAAAATGGGGGACAACAAGTGTCATATTTTAAAAAGAAATAATAAAAGAAGAAAAGGTTGCCTAATTCATGGGATGAAAATTTAAATAATGAAATAAGTGGGAGACAAAGTGGAGTCTGTGAGTTGGCAAGACATACTTTGTGTCTTAATAAATTAAAAAAGAATGGAAAGAGGGATACATATACGCGTTAGGATGTTGTTCTTGGGGGGAGGATCTTGTTTCTTAGTTCATCTTCTTGTTCTTGGTCTTGAGAGAGACCATGAACATCGCCTTCATCTTCATCTTCTTTTTCTTCCATAGACAAGATTCTTAATATTTTTGGGATAAAATTGGGTGAGCAAGCTCTTGTGAAGGTTAGAGTTTGAAGAAAGCTTGATTGAGGAGTTGTGGGCTTGAGAGAGTTACCATTCCATCTTTCAAGAGGAGAGCCATTGATTGAAGAAGACTTGTTAGTTCTTCATCATATTCAAAGTGGAGCTAGGAGGAAGACTAGAAGTTCAACTCTTAGCATCTTCAAAGATTTTTATATTCTCTCTTTTAATTCAGTTCTAGATTGTTGTTGTTTATTAAGAATATTAATATTTCAATGGACAATTGTGATTTGATTTATATTGAGATGAATATTTATTTTAAATTAATGATGATGAGCTAAATTACTCATGCCTAGGGTTTGTAGTAAATTTGATTGAATGACTTGATTTGATATTTCCATTAATATATCTTGTTATTAGTTGATTGTATTGGATCGAATGTTAGGTTGATAGATTAGCTACCTATTGATCTCTAGATATTGAATGAAGGACCGAGAGGTGAAATTTGATATTGGAATTATACATTCAACTACCCTAAGAATGAATTAAAAATATAAGTTCTTGGGTTTTTTTAATTTGCAATTTCAAAATAATTGGTTGTTGTTAATTCATGAATGTGAAAACTAATGAATTGGTAATCACTAATTAAACTCAAGGAATATATTAAAATACAAGGTTATATTAATGGTTAATTTGAGAATTAAGCTTTGATTAAATTGATCTACAATCCTAGGCACCATTCCTAAAATTGAAATAATCTTGTATAACCATTACACGCATTACTTTTAATTTTAATTGCTTTTCACCACTTTTCAAACATCTCACTCTTGCTTTTAAATTTACTTGTCAATATCAAACTATTGCAAAATAATTCTTTCCTTATGAGATGACCTTGGGGCGATCACTGTTGCTACAATTACCTCGTATACTTACAAGTGTCGCTTGTAGTAGTAATTAATTGAGCGCAACAAGTTTTTGGCGCCGCTGTCGGGGAAGGCAATTGTTGTTAGTAGTTTGGTTTTTTTAAATTTAAATTGTTTAATTGTTTCGAGTGTTTTCATTTTTGAATTACTAAGTGTTTATTGTAAGAATACAGTTTTTAAGGCACGATGAAGTTTATGATGAGAATGTTAATTCTGAAATGGCATGGAAATTATCATAATTAACAAGTCAACTTACGATGCTAAATGCAAGAGGAAGAGCACCTATGCCTACTCATGAAGTATGTCCAGCATGTGGCATTGAAGGACATAGTGCAATCATGTGTTCATTTGATTTTGAACAATATCAAGAGAGGCAAGAGGAAGAATATGCCTTTAAAAGTTTCCAGTGAAGGGGTAGAAATGACCCATATTCAAATTCTTATAATCCAAGTTGGAGAAACTATCCAAATTTTTCTTGGGAAAACCAACAGTAAATTCTACCTCAATAATTTTTTCAACCTTACCAAAGAAGTTCTTACTTTTAAGGACAATGTTCAAATTAAGATCACTTTAAGAAACCCACATTAGAAGATAATTTGAATGCCTTTATTCAAATTAGCACACAAAATCAAGATCAACTTAAGGAATCCCTATTGGAAGATAATTTGAATGCTTTCATTCAAATTACACACAAAATCAGGATGGGAGCAATAATAGGTTTGATTCTTTGGAGGTGTCATTGTAGAAGGTGGAAACTCAAGTTGGGCAAATGGCAAATCAACTCTGAACACACCTAAAAGTGGAATCTCCTAGCCAAATAGAGCAAGCCAATGCAATCACAATTTTAAGGAGTGAAAAGGTAATACATAACAAAGTTTGTGATTCCTTTGATACAGGTACTAATCAAGAAGAACATGGCGAGGAGATTCAACCCAACATAGAGTAATTAAGTCAATCAAAGGAAGAGGAGAATTTGAAAGCATCAACCTCACCAAATTTGCATGAGCCTCCAAATCCTTATATACCACCAATTTCATTCCCAAGTAGATTGAAGGATGAGACACAAGGTAAGCAACTTTACGAAATCTATTACATGCCCTATAAAGAAGATAGTGGAGATAAACTTGAGATGGCCATGACCTTGGAAGTAGAGCTTAAAATTTTTTATTCAAAAATTGAGGAGTGCAATTAATCTTAAATGCTGAGGTTATTGAGAGGGGACTTCAGATGGTTAAAGTGGATGAAAAAGAGATTCAACCAAACTTGGTCAAATTTAAATAGACCTCAAAACTTTTGAAATATGCTTTGATTGGGGAAAATAGTATGCAACCTATGATTATCTCTTTAACTCTCGGTGGTGAGGAAGAGCAAAGAACGGATATAAACATGTTGCAGATTGTAAAAGGTTTTTACCAAGTACCTATAGCACTGAGGATCACCCTAAGACAACCTTCACATGTTCCCTTTAGACATTTGCTCTTCAAAGGACGCTATTTAGGCTTTGCAATACACTGGGTACCTTTCGGAGTTGCATGCTATTCATTTTTTCAAACATGGGCGACAATTTCATTAAGGATGGAAGGAGCACTTCATATCGCATATGAGAACGATGGAAATTAGGTTTCATATGAACTCTGCTCTTTTAATTTATGCATGCTCACATTGGGCACAATGTGAATCTTTAAGTGTGGGGTGCAGTTTGTGTTTTTACTTTTAACTTATCTTTATTTAAGTTTAGTTAATATTTTTCTTTGAATAAATGAATTTTGAAAAGTTCAATTATTATAAGATTGTTGATAGATGACCTTTGAATTTTTGAAGCATGAATTTGAGAATTGATTAGAATTGGTACTTATTGTCAATTTTGATGGTTATTCTTACATCACCTTTAAACTAGTGAGGAATTGAGCCTATTAAGTTGGATATCAACTTATTATTCTTTCTTGTGTGTAAATGTCTTTGATTGATGAATTGCTAGAACTTGCTTTGACATGCATTTTAAGAATACATAAAAATTTTAATTAGGCATCAATATGATTAAGGCAATAAGGTGAACCCATTTTGCTTAAAAAGACCAACCTTATATCCGACCTTAGCTAGCCAATTTTGAGCTTATTTCATTTTTTTCTTTTCTTTCTTTTTCACAACACCATTAGCTTGAACCTTGCTGTTTTAACTATTACCATTGCATTAGGTCAAGAGCATTTTAATAGTATTTATGATTGAGTGTTGTGTTAAATAAAGTGTGGGGTTAAATTTAGTGGGCTCAAAATTACAAGTTATTTTCTTCTTTAGTTGCAACCCTATTTAAAAAAATATATAAAAAATATTAAAAAAAAGAGAGAGAGAATTTAAAACAATAGAAGAAGTTGTTCTTTTTCGTAGGGTTGGAATAAGTTTGAAAATGATCATTGCAAAATTTAATAAGTGAGTTCCCTTGAAAAGCTCCTTAATGTCAAGTGGTAGGTGAGAGGAAGGTATTTTGGGATTGTTAGGTTATAAATATGATCGGTTACTTCATTCTTGAAGTGCTCTTGAACTTAATGAATAAATGTCATGCCTTTACCTTAGCCCCGTTACAACCCAATGAAAGACCTTATGAATTTTGCTTGATTGTAATTAGGTGGTGGAGATTTGATTGATAAGCAAACCTAGAGAGATAATCTTCTATTGAATGTTGAGAGTTTAAACACTACCTGATTAAACACTTAAGAGGTTTTGTGAGGGAGTGACAATTTTTGGCATGCATGGATTGACCATTAAATTGCTTGAGTATAGATTGTTCTTGATTTGATAATGATTATGGATTTAATAAAATGGGAGCCTTTATATATCCTTATAACTCTTGAACTTGACTAAATTTATATTGTTTAGTTTGTTTTGATTTTGATTTTGCTTGGGGACAAACAAAGAATTAAGTGTGGGGTAGTTGTTTTGATCATTTGTGTATTTATTTTTAGTGTAGTTCTATTGGCTTTTGATTGATTTTTTTTTAATTTGTGTTTAAAGTTTGTTTGAATTAATTGATCCACGTTGCAGAATAAAACAATGGAGCTTTAATTCAATTTGATGGATTATTAAGGTGGAAAAACTTGAGACACGGCCAAGACACTTCATGGCTTGGCCGTGTCCCTCATCCAAGGAAAGAGATAGGAAAATTTGGCAGAGACAAACACACTTAAGAGACACGGCCAAGCCACTGGCCGTGTCACAAGACATGGCCAAGGCCTTGGTCATGTCTCACCAATTGAACAAAATAAGAAGAAGCAAGGAGGAAATGCAGAAATGAACACACCCAAGAGACACGGCCATGCCATTGGCCGTGTCACATGACACGGTCAAGGCCTTGGCCGTGTCCTATCTAAAGATCAAAGCAAAGATAGAGACAATGGAGAACACACTTAAGAGACACAGCCAAGCCACTAGCTGTGTTCTTGGCCATGTACCACTTGGAAAAGAAAGAAGATATTGGGGCAGCCATGGACACGGCCACATAGCTTGGCCGTGTCCATAAGAAAATGAGTAACACGGCCAAGTCACTCATGATTTGGCCGTGTCTTGTGAGAATTTTTTCAATTATTTTACACGAAATGGGGGATAAAATAGGGGACAACAAGTGCCATCTTTTAAAAAGAAATAATAAAAGAAGAAAAAGGTTGCATAATTCATGGGATGAAAATTTAAATAATGAAATAAGTGGGAGACAAAGCGGAGTGTGTGAGTTGGCAAGACATGCTTTGTGCCTTAAGAAATTAAAAAATAATGGAGAGAGGGATACATATACATGTTGGGATGTTGTTCTTGGGGGGAGGATCTTGTTCCTTAGTTCATCTTCCTTTTCTTGGTCTTGAGAGAGACCATGAACATCACCTTCATCTTCGTCTTCTTTTTCCTCCAAAAACAAGATTCTTAACATTTTTTTGGATAAAATTGGGTGAGCAAGCTCTTGTGAAGGTTAGGATTTGAAGAAAGCTTGATTGAGGAGTTGTGGGCTTGAGAGAGTTACCATTCCATCTTTCAAAAGGAGTGCCATTGATTGAAGAAGGCTTGTTAATTCTTCATCATATTCAAAGTGGAGCTAGGAGAAAGACTAGAAGTTCAACTCTTAGCATCTTCAAAAGGGTTTTTATATTCTCTCTTTTAATTTATTTCTAGATTGTTGTTATTTGTTAAGAACATTAATATTTCAATGGACAATTGTTATTTGATTTATATTGAGATGAATATTTATTTTAAATTGAAGATGATGAGCTAAATTACTCATGTCTAGGGTTTGTAGTAAATTTGATTGAATGACTTGATTTTTATATTTCCATTAATATACCTTGTTATTAGTTTATTTATTGGATTGAATGTTAGGTTGATAGATTAGCTACCTATTGATATCTAGATATTGAATGAAGGACCGAGAGGTGAAATTTGATATTGAAATTATGCATTCAACTACCCTAAGAATGAATTAGAAATATAAGTTCTGGGGTTTTATTAATTTGAAATTTCAAAACAATTGGTTGTTGTTAATTCATGAATGTAAAAACTAATGAATTGGTAATTACTAATTAAACTCAAGAAATATATTAAAATACAAGGTTATATTAATGGATAATTTGAGAATTAAGCTTTGATTAAATTGATCTACAAACCTAGGTACCATTTCTAGAATTGAAATAATCTTTCATAACCATTGCACGTATTACTTTTAATTTTAATTGCTTTTCACCACTTTTCAAATATCTCACTCTTGCTTTGAAATTTACTTGTCAATCAAACTATTGCAAAATAATTCCTTTCTTGTGAGACAACCTTGGGGAGATCACCGTTGCTATAATTACCTCGTATACTTACGAGTGTCGCTTGTAGTAGTAATTAATCGAGCGCAACAAGTTTTTAAAAGCAATTGTTGTTAGTAGTTTGATTTTTTTTATTTAAATTGTTTAATTATTTTGAGTGTTTCATTTTTGAATTACTAAGTGTTTATTGTAAGAATGCAGTTTTTAAGGCACGATGGAGTTTATGATGAGAATGCTAATTCTGAAACGGCATGGCAATTAGCAAGTCAACTTATAATGCTAAATGCAAGAGGAAGAGCACCTATGCCTACTCATGAAGTATGTCCAACAAGTGGCATTGTAGGACATAGTGCAACCATGTGTTTATTTGATTTTGAACAATATCAAGAGAGGCAAGAGGAAGAATATGCCTTTAAAAGTTTCCAGCGAAGGGGTAGAAATGACCCATATTCCAATCCTTATAATCTAAGTTGGAGAAACTACCCAAATTTTTCTTGGGAAAACCAACATCAAATTCCACCTCAATAATTTTTCAACCTTACCAAAGAAGTTCTTACTTTTAAGGACAATGTTCAAATTAAGATCACTTTAAGAAACTCACATTAGAAGATAATTTGAATGCCTTTATTCAAATTAGCACACAAAATTAAGATCAACTTAAGGAACCCATATTGGAAGATAATTTGAATGCTTTCATTCAAATTAGCACACAAAATCAGGATGGGAGCAATAAGAGGTTTGATTCTTTGGAGGTATCATTGAAGAAGGTGGAAACTCAAGTTGGGCAACTGGTAAATCAACTCTAAGCACACCTAAAAGTGGAATCTCCTAGCCAAATAGAGCAAGCCAATGCAATCACAATTTTAAGGAGTGAAAAGGTAATACATAACAAAATTTGTGATTCCTTTGATGCAGGTACTAATCAAGAAGAACATGGCAAGGAGATACAACCCAACATAGAGGAACCAAGTCAATCAAAGGAGGAGGAGAATTTGAAATCATCAACCTCACCAAATTTGCATGAGCCTCCAAATCCTTATATGCCACCAATTCCATTCCTAAATAGATTAAAGGGTGAGACATGAGGTAAGCAACTTTCTGAAATCTATGACATGCCCTATAAAGAAGATAGTGAAGATAAGCTTGAGATGGCCATGACCTTAGAAGTAAAGCCTAAAATTTCCAATTCAAAAATTGAGGAGTGCAATTAATCTTAAATGCTGAGGTTGTTGAGAGGGAATTTTAGATGGTTAAAGTGGATGAAAAAGAGATTCAACTAAACTTGGTCGAATTTAAAAAGCCCTCAAAACTTTTGAAATATGTTTTGATTGGGGAAAATAGTATGCAACCTATGATTATCTCTTCAACTCTCGGTGGTGAGGAAAAGCAAAGAATGGATATAACCATGTTGCAGACTGAAAAAAGTTTTTACCAAGTTTCTATAGCATTGGAGGATCACCCTAAGACAACCTTCACATGTTCCCTTTGGACATTTGCTCTTCAAAGGATGCTATTTAGGCTTTACAATATACTGGCTAACTTTTGGAGTTGCATGCTATTCATTTTTTTAAACATGGGCGACAATTTCATTAAGGATGGAAGGAGCACTTCATATCGCATATGGGAACGATGGAAATTAGGTTTTATCTGAACTCTGCTCTTTTAATTTATGCATGCTCACATTGGGAACAATGTGAATCTTTAAGTGTGGGGTGCAGTTTGTGTTTTTACTTTTAACTTATCTTTGTTTAAGTTTAGTTAATATTTTTCTTTGAATAAATAAATTTTGAAAAGTTCAATTGTTATAAGATTGTTGATAGATGACCTTTGAATTTTTGAAGCATGAATTTGAGAATTGATTAGAATTGGTACTTATTGTCAATTTTGATGGTTATTCTTGCATCACCTTTAAACTAGTGAGGAATTGTGCCTGTTAAGCTAGATATCAACTTATTATTCTTTATTATGTGTAAATATATTTGATTGATGAATTGCTAGAACTTGCTTTGATATGTATTTTAAGACTGCATAAAAATTTTAATTAGGCATCAATATGATTAAGGCAATTAGGTGAACCCATTTTGGCTTAAAAAGACCAACCTTATATCTAATCTGAGCTAGCCAATTTTGAGCTTATTTCATTTTTTTCTTTTCTTTTTTTTTTCACAATACCATTAGCTTGAACCTTGCTATTTTAACTATTACCATTGTATTAGGGCAAGAGCATTTTAAGAACGTTTATGATTGAGTGTTGTGTTAAATAAAGAGTTGGGTTAAATTTAGTGGGCTCAAAATTGTCGTCTTTAGTTGCAACCCTATTTAAAAAAAACAAAAAAACATATAAAAAATATAAAAAATAAAAAAAAGAGAGAGAAAAATCAAAACAATAGAAGAAGTTGTTCTTTTTCATAGGGTTGGTGTAGACCCTTAAATTTTGACCCAGTGAAATCTGATAGTCCAATATAATTTTTTTTGGTTTTTTATTTATTTTAATAATATTTTAATTGCTAATAATATTTAATAGTTATTTTTAATAAAAAATAAAAAAATAAAAAAATAATAAATCAGACGGAATGCAAAACATTTCTGCGGCGAATTGGGCAATTCGCCGTAGCTGGGCTTGCCCAGTTCTGCGACGAACTGGCTTGCCCAGCTAGCCCACCACCGATCCTCGCAGCAATTTTTGCCAGCGCAGCCCAAGGGCCCAGCAGCCCCCGCGCGCTGTCGATTTTTTGACCAAACTTGTTTTTACCCGATTTTATAGTTTTTCCTAAATAGTTAGTATTTTCTTATTAAAATAGGATTAGGTCTTTATTTTTTTTCTTATAAATACTACATTAAAACAAAAGAAAAAAAGAAACGAAGACAGAAAATCCTAGAGACAGAAGGGAACAGAGAAAACCCTAAGGACGGGGAAGAAAAGAGAGAAAAACCTTAGAGGAGGGCAATTATTGGAGAAACTTTGGACTTTTATTTTCCGAGGAGAGTTGGAAACTTTTGTGGCTTTCAACAAACCCTAGCAAGCAAGAAGATATCCAAAACAACAACACAGAACAGAAGGCAACATATCTGAAATATCAAACAGAAAAGCAATCAACAAGGCAGTGGCTTAGCTCACTATTTTGTTCTCAATTCAACCAACAAAATACAAAGGCAGTGTAATCATTATCTTTATCTAATCTCATCCAAAATTTCATTCAAACTATTTTAGTGGAGCTAACAAACAGAGGTGTGTCTTTCTAACTTTATTCATTTAAATTTATATTGAGATAACTTATTATTATTTCATCTATCAAACTTTCTTCATTTAAAGTTCATTCTTTTGACTTTTAATTTATATACAAATATACAGTGATCATAGTAGTTTATTTATCAAAATATGATTTCATGCAGTAGCCTAATTATCAAAATCTCAATCATATATTTTTAAATAACTCAAAACAATAGTCTATTTTCTCAAACCCTAATCAATTAAGTAAACCTTAATAGCCGTAAGCCATATTTCATATTTAAAAATCCTAGAAACCTTATTTCATGATGTTAGTCCCAAATCCTAATTAAATCAATTTTCCAAAATCTTTACAGTAGCCTCTTCTTTCAAAAATAAATATGATAGTGTTAGTTTTCTTAGAAACCCTAACCCTAATTTAAAACCGTGAGCCCTAAACCCTAATATCTTAAGGATCCAAAACCCTAAATTTATGTTGTTAGCCTTAAACCCTAATTTGATTAACCAAAAGCCTTACTACTTTCTTCAAATTATAAAACCCTAATCAATTCCATTTTTTCAAAAACCCTCATAATAGCCTAAATAATAAATATAATAATTTTAAAATCCCAAAACACTAAATGTTAATTAAAGAACCCTAAATTGAGACATAAACCTAAATTTGTATCTTTATTTGCTTTATTTAATTTTAGATTTGATTATGTAGTTTATTATATGTTTTGATGGTTGATTTATTTAATTTTAATGCTTGATTTATTTAATTTATTAGGGATGAATGATTTCTTTATTATTATTATTATTATTTATTTATTTTGATATTAAAATTGTAAGAGGTATGTTTCTATTATTAGGTACTTCATTAATTAATTTTTATGTAATTTAAATTGCTTTTATATTTTGGTATTAATATAAAGGACATGTTTTCACCTTTCGGTAGGTGTCCCATTTAGTTTTAGACATGGACGATGTAAGGACATGTTTCCATCCTCGGATGGGTGTCCATTTATTTGCTTTGTTTGGACATTGCTTTGATTTTAATATGATGAAGCTTTATTTTTATTGTTGCATGTAGTATAGATAATATTGTTATATTTAATAATTTTATAATATTAAGACCTGCAAAGGAGGCCGATTCTAATGAACCGGGCATTGTGGGAGTGCTGGGCCATTTCTCATATTCCCTATGCGTATCCAACTTTCGAACCCATTAAGGGGTTGGAGATTCCTTAGAAATCGAGTCATCCACCCCTTTCTTTTTTTCGGCCTGTCCGGGTGATGACTCTATTTTTTTAGGCTTAGGCCCGTGTTCTTTAAGGCCTCGAGCCTAAATAGTGCCGAAGTCGTAAAAATTATTTCACCAGGAGTGGGGGCGAAAATCCCCGCTCACAGTTGGAATAAGTTTGGGAATGATCATTGCAAAATTTAATAAGTGAGTTCCCTTGAAAAGCTCCTTAATGTCAAGTGGTAGGTGAGAGGAAGGTGTTTTGAGATTTTTGGGTTATACATATGATCGGTTACTTCATTCTTGAAGTGCTCTTGAGCTTAATGAATAAGCTCACATTTTCTAAATGCCATGCCTTTACCTTAGCCCCATTACAACCCAATGAAAGATCTTATGATTGATGCTTGATTGTAATTAGATGGTGGAGATTTGATTGATAAGCAAACCTATAGAGATAATCTTTCATTGAATGTTGAGAGCTTAAACACTACTTGATTAAACACTTAAGAGGTTTTGTGAGGGAGTGACAATTTTCGGTATGCATAGATTGGCCATTAAATTGCTTGAGTATAGATTGTTCTTGATTTTATAATGATTGTGGATTTAATAAAATGGGAGTCTTGATACATCCTTATAACTCTTGAACTTGACTAAATGTATCTTGTTTAGTTTATTTTGATTTTGACTTTGCTTGGGGACAAGCAAAGAATTAAGTGTGGGGTAGTTGTTTTGATCATTTGTGTATTTATTTTTAGTGTAATTTTATTGGCTTTTGATTGATTTCTCTTTTAATTTGTGTTTAAAGTTTGTTTGAAGTAATTGATCCAGGTTGAAGAATAAAACAATGGAGCTTTAATTCAATTTGATGGATTATTAAGGTGGAAAAACATGAGACACGGCCAAGCCAAAATAAGAAGAAGCAAGGAGGAAATGCAGAAATGAACACACCCAAGAGACACGGCCAAGCCATTGGCCATGTCACATGACACGGTGAAGGCCTTGGCCGTGTCCCATCTAAAGATCAAAGCAAAGATAGAGACAATGGAGAACACACTCAAGAGACACGGCCAAGCCACTGGCTGTGTCCTTGGCCATGTCCCACTTGGAAAAGAAAGAAGATATTGGGGCAGCCATGGACACGGCCACATGGCTTGGCCGTTTCCATATGAAAATGAGTGACACGTCCAAGTCCAGTCACTCATGACTTGGCCGTGTCTTATGAGAATTCTTTCAATTATTTCTCACGAAATGGGGGATAAAATGGGGGACAACAAGTGACATCTTTTAAAAAGAAATAATAAAAGAAGAAAATAGTTGCATAATTCATGGGATGAAAATTTAAATAATGAAATAAGTGGGAGACAAAGTGCAGTGTGTGAGTTGGCAAGACATGTTTTGTGTCTTATGAAATTAAAAAAGAATGGAAAGAGGGATACATATACACGTTGGGATGTTGTTCTTGGGGGGAGGATCTTGTTTCTTATTTCATCTTCCTTTTCTTGGTCTTGAGAGAGACCATGAACATCACCTTCATCTTCATCCTGTTTTTCTTCCATAAACAAGATTCTTAACATTTTTTTTTGGATAAAATTGGGTGAGCAAGCTCTTGTGAAGGTTAGGATTTGAAGAAAGCTTGATTGAGGAGTTGTGGCTTGAGAGAGTTACCATTCCATCTTTCAAGAGGAGAGCCATTGATTGAAGAAGGCTTGTTAGTTTTTCATCATATTCAAAGTGGAGCTAGGAGAAAGACTAGAAGTTCAACTCTTAGCATCTTCAAAGGGGTTTTTATATTCTCTCTTTTAATTCATTTCTTGATTGTTGTTATTTGTTAAGAACATTAATATTTGAATGGGCAATTGCTATTTGATTTATATTGAGATGGATATTTGTTTTAAATTGATGATGATAAGCTAAATTACTCATGTCTAGGATTTGTAGTAAATTTGATTTAATGACTTGATTTGATATTTCCATTAATATACTTTGTTATTAGTTGATTGTATTGGATTGAATGTTAAGTTGATAGATTAGCTACCTATTAATCTCTAGATATTGAATGAAGGACTGAGAGGTGAAATTTGATATTGAAATTTTGCATTCAACTACCCTAAGAATGAATTAAAAATATAAGTTCTAGGGTTTTATTAATTTGCAATTTCAAAATAATTGGTTGTTATTAATTCATGAATGTGAAAACGAATGAATTGGTAATTACTAATTAAACTCAAGAAACAAATTAAAATACAAGGTTATATTGATGGATAATTTGAGAATTAAGCTTTGATTAAATTGATCTACAACCCTAGGCACCATTCCTAGAATTTAAATAATCTTGCATAACCATTACTCGCATTACTTCTAATTTTAATTGTTTTTCACCACTTTTCAAACATCTCACTCTTGCTTTTAAATTTACTTATCAATCAAACTATTGCAAAACAATTCCTTCCTTATGAGACGACATTGGGGAGATCACCATTGCTATAATTACCTCATATACTTACAAATGTCGCTTGTAGTAGTAATTAATTGAGCGCAACACTTTAGGTCTACCAAAATGTTTTGATGATAAACCAAGCTTATCTCCTTCAATCCATGGTTCCTCTCCTCATGAAGAAGTAGGTGAAGCTGCTATCTCTCACCCAATGGAAGAAGAAGAGGAAGGGGATGAAGAAGAAAAAAAGGATGAAGGAAGTGATGATGATGATGACAGTGATAACCAAAAAGATTAAAAAACTTAATTTATCATTTATCATTTCATTGTACATGCTGCTATCATTTCATCTTCAATGTTATTATTGAATGACTTCATCTTTAATGAATGCTTTTGAATTTGTTTAACTCTTTCTTTCTTAATTATTTGAATGTTTCTTTTTGCCTTTGTCAAAGGGGGAGAAGTGAATTGAATCAATTTGAATAATTAAAGTTAAACTCAAAGAGGGACAATATATTTACATAAAGCACTTATTAAAGGGGTGCAAATCAACTCAATTTTACTGAAACACACTTCGAATTCAATTTAATTGCCAAAGTAAAAAAGGGGGAGATTGTTAGCCAAATCCTTGGCATGATTACTCTATTTTTCATCTTAGGCAATCAAATTGAATAGAACTTACATTTGTATCAAGTTATATTTTGTAGGAAGATAAACTTTTGAAGAATCATGAAAGGTCCGATCGGACCACACTGAAGATCGATCGGCCTTTTGATACCGATATGAGTAAAATTTACACAAAAAGGTTCATGGTGGAAAGTAATCCCAATATCTCACCATACCATCTTCAATCTGCTTGGACCATGGACGAGTTCGATTACACCATTGGTTGTGATAAAGGAAAATTCACACAGTAAGGTTTACAGTCAAAGGTACTCCATTTTCTTGGAATACCATCAAAGTCCGACCGGACCATAAAAAATGCTCACCAGACCTTGAAGTAGAAAATTATCCAAAAATATCTAGTAAAGTTCATGACCAAAGGTACGTCAAGAAATTAAACATACCATCAGACATCCAACTAGACTATTTAAATATTCTTCAAATTAGAAGTTGTTATATCTCCACTCAGTTAGTGGATGATACGTAGACCAACCATTGAAGGAGAACTAGATAGATGTTTAAAAAGTACGAATGGGCTTTAAATATTTCGACCGACCGGACTGAGGCTATTTTGACCATGAAAATACTCTAGACAATAATTTAGTAGAAGACAAGAATCAAATATGTTAGCACCCACTTCAAATGGCTATATTAAGACTTGAAGGCTATAAATACTTCAAGAAGCTTCATTTCTGAAAAAAATAGTGATTGTAATTGCCAAACAAAACAACTTTAATTTCTTTGCATCAAAACTACATTTGTATTACTTGAATGTTGGATGTGAGCATTAAATACCATCAAAAGTTTAAGTGTGAACTTGAAAACACTTAGGTTGTTAGAGTGAGTATGGAAAAACTCTTGTAAGGGTTGTGAGGATTGATATTAAACTATTGTAATAGTTCGGTGAGAGCTAGTGAAAACACCAAGTTAGAGTTAAGCTTGTAAAAACTCAAGACTAGTGGAACCTTAACATTGTAGTAGAATGGAATTCTAATGTTGAAGTAAGGAAAGGCTAAATTTTTGAAAATTTGTAGGAGTGATGTGTAATTATGATTTAATGTTGGAAATGCCATTAAATGTGATACTAAATGATTATTTGCTATCACATTTGGTTTAGGCATTGAGGGAGATTGATTTGCTTCATCCAAGTGGTGCAGGGCAAGTTAAAAAGATTGGATTGAAGGTTGTTTTTAGCTTGCTTTGGGTTGCTAGTGGAGTTATGTACAAACTTTGAATATAATGTTTATATTTGCATAACATTTGGACTTAACACATTTTGGTTGAAAAATGTGTTAAGCTACTTGGTTCATTGATTGTGTATGAATAATGTGCTATGACATTTGTAATGTCATATATGTGTTAAATGCATTGTGAAAAGCCATTGATAATGTCTAATTTGTGTAACATGTGAAATATGCATATTATGTGAAAATACCTAAAGTAATTGGGTAATGTGTTATTAATGCAAAAATGAGATATGTGTAATAATGAAATGAATTGATATTGATAAAAATGAGAAAAGTGAGAAAAATGAGAAAGATGTGAAAAATGAGAAAAAAAAGTGAAAATAAGGCAATGTGCCTAGATTGAATATGTGACAAAAAGAAAGAGATTAATAATGAGAAAAATGAATAAATTGTGTGCCTAGTATGTTATTCAATTTTCATAGTTCTGGGTTTGGCGGCATGCCTATGATTGCCTACGGGCTATACGCTGGAATGGTGAAAAGACTGGGTCGTAAGCCAGGCCAGCTGATAAATATGATGTTTTTGGGGTGAAAAGATTGGGTTTTAAGCCTCAAAAACTGTAGCAGTCTAGCCGGGTTGAGGACCAAGATACTGGGGCCTAAGGGTCTAGCTGGGTTGAGGTCCAAGAGACTGGGGCTGTTACATTATCCATGGATATATATATTGCCTACGGGGCTAGACACATGGTGTCATTATGGACCAAAGCAGTAACTCTGAAATTTGAATAGCATATTAGATCCTTTTTGAGCCCATGCTTGTCTTTGTTTTACTGTGAATTATGAATTATAATACAATTGAGTAATATAATATTATGAGTTGTGCTTTGAATTATTTAAAAAATATAAAAAGTGGATTGATGTGACATTTATATGCATTGTGCATTTGGTATTACATTGAGTTATATTATTATTATCAAAGTTTGTACCACTAGGCTTCGGCTTAGCGCGATTATTTCCATCGCGCAGGTGACAGGATAGACCCAGTTGAGCCAGAAAGTTCTTCTAGACCAGGTCGGATCTAGACTTGTAGTTGAGCTTGTAGAGTTGCTATCGAGATCAGAAACACTGCCAGCAACATGTATATATTTTTATGTTATTGTACATTTTGAGTTTTATGCATAATATATTATGTTTTGAATTTTACATATTGTATATTATAAAGAATGTTTGGGTCAATGTATTTGAAATGGGAGAGTAAGTGTGTTTTAAATTATATATATCTATATGTATAAATGTTTGAGAAAATTGGTAAAATTGAGAAGTATGGTTGAGAGGGTGATTGGAAATTATTGGGAGTGTTTTCTTTTTGCAGGTTGAGTAATTGCTAAATTTTGGGATATCCAAAATACAGACAAAACTCTATCGAATTTTTCCTAAGATTTTTATATATATTATTTATTTTGGGTTCTAGTAACAAGTAAATAATATTTATATTCTATTTAATTTTTATATATTTAGAATTTGAAATTTTAAATTGGAATGTAAAAAAAATTGTAAATCCATATGTGACATTTTTGTACCGTATATGCGTATTTTACATATGCTAAAAATATATTTTGTACATATATAGGGTATAAGGGTGTTACATTTGTTTTGGTATTAGAGTCTAGGTTTGAGGTTCTCGACCTAGATGCGATGATAGAGAGAGAAAATGGGGGATTTGAAAAATATTTTTTAATTGTAATACATGCATTGGCACTGGCAGTTTCTGATCTCTGATATAGTATTTTCTGCTTTGTTTGCAGATATAGGTAGTTATAGCGTCTCGGCCGCATCAGGCTGCTGAGGGTAGTGCAAAGAGTGTGGCTCCAGATGAGGGTAGAGATGGAGCTAGAGTTGTATCTGCTGGTGAGGCGTCTGTTTCTGTGCCTGTGAGACCAGCAGCTTATGAGGTTCCGCATGGCTGGGTATGGCATATGGTAGAGTTGTTGAGGCAGGCTCCAGTTCCGCAGCCGCCGCAGCCACAGCCGCAGTCGCAGTTGCAGGTGAGGCAGTATGATAAACTGAGAAAGTATGGGGCTGAGGACTTTGTTGGTACTACAGACCCTGCTGTAGCAGAGCAGTGGCTAGACCGGGTTCAGAAGATATTTATTCAGTTACAGGTTAGTCCAGAAGAGAAGTTTGATTATGCCAGATCTCTTCTGTAGAGAGATGCATATGATTGGTGGAAGACGGTTCCACATGCTCTGGATGATCTACCAGTCCTGACCTATGATGATTTCTTGCGGGAATTTGAGCAGAAGTATACTCCGAGAGAGTATAAAGATGCAAAGAAGATGGAGTTCCTGAGTCTGAGACAGGATACTAGGACAATGACCGAGTATGAGATCGAGTTTATCCGGTTGAGTCACTATGCTGGTGGGATCATTTCTGACGAGTTTGACAGGTGTAGAAGATTTGAGGAGGGACTGAGACCCTCTATCATGTGCATCATCGCAGGCTCTCGATATAAGGATTTCTCCCAGTTAGTTGCAGCTACCAGGAGTGTTGAGAGGGCACAGAGTCTTGCAGCAGCTACCAGGGTTGAGGAGACCAGAGTTAGGAGACCCTAGAGTGAGGCAGGGTCTTCATCAGTGAAGAGAGGCCGAGGGGGACATTTTCAGAGGTTTAGTAGGAGTCAGGGGTAGTTTGGCAGGTCAATACAGCAGCAGAGACAGAGACAGAGACCTGCAATTTCAGTGGCTAGTGCTCCGACCCCAGTGGCTCAGAGACCTATTCTAGCTACTTGCGTTCATTGTGGTAGAGTACACGGAGGTGTCTGTTGGTGGAGAGGTGCTTCGGGAGTGTGTTTTAGATGTGGGTCATCAGACCATTTTATCAGATATTGTCCCGAGCCACCAGAGGTTAGGCAGGCAGATACTGCATCTTCTCGACCCAGTGTCAGAGGGGGTCGCGGTGGCAGAGGTTTTAGTAGAGGTGGTCGCCCTGGGTTTAGTCAGAGAGGAGGCTCTACATCCGGAGGCAGTAGACTAGATGAGGCTTGGCCATCTCAGCGGGTTTATGTGATGCAAAGGCAGCCGGATGCTTCAGCCGTCATTGCGGGTACATTTTCTTTATTTGGTATTTCAGTCTTTGCTCTATTAGATCCTGAATCTATGCATTCATAAATAAGTGCATCCATCTTGCCTGTGTTTGAATTGCATTCTGAGTCCCTAGGATTTGATGTCTTGGTGAAAAATCCTTTAGGGTATAGTGTTGTGGTGAGCAGGGTGCACCGAGATAGTCCAGTTGTTGTTTAAGATGAGGAGTTTCTCGGTGACCTTATTGAGATGTCTTTTAGGGAATATAATCTGATTTTAGGCATGGATTGGTTATCCAAGCATGAGGCTGTGGTAGACTGTCAGAAGAAATGTGTTACTTTGAGAACACGGGATGGTAGGGATGTTATAGTATCTAGTGAGCAGAGGTATCTTTCATCTATGTTTGTTTCAGCTATTTCAGCTGGGAGAATGATTCGGAAGGGATGTGAGGCTTATCTTGCTCATGTTGTAGATACTAGAGTAGTGGGATCCCTGCTTGAAAGTATACCCACAGTTGCCGAGTTTCCAGATGTTTTCCCTGATGAGTTGCCAGGGGGTACCTTCTGAGTGAGAAGTGGAGTTTGGTATCAATTTGTTGCCTGGTACCACTCCTATCTCTATTATCCCTTATCGGATGGCACCTGCTGAGTTGAGAGAGTTGAAGGTGCAGTTGCAGGAGTTATTGGATAAAGGGTTTATCCGCCCTAGTGTGTCCCCGTGGGGAGCACCTGTGTTGTTTGTGAAGAAGAAGGATGGCACCATGAGATTGTGTATTGATTATAGGCAGTTGAATAAGGTGACCATTAAGAACAAGTATCCTTTGCCTCGGATAGATGATTTCTTTGATCAGTTGAAGGGAGTAGCAGTATTTTCTAAGATTGATATGAGATCAGGGTACCATCAGTTGAGAGTCAGAGATGTGGATGTACCCAAGACAACTTTTCGTACGAGGTATGGGCATTATGAGTTTTTGGTGATGCCCTTTGGATTAACGAATGCACCAGCAGCTTTTATGGATTTGATGAATAGGGTATTCAGACTATATTTGGATCAGTTTGTGGTAGTCTTCATTGATGACATCTTGGTGTGTTCGCGTAATGAGGAGGATCATGATAGGCATTTGCGGATCGTATTACAGACTCTGAGAGAAAAGCAGTTGTATGCTAAGCTGTCTAAGTGTGAGTTCTGGCTTGATCAGGTAGCTTTTATTGGTCATGTGGTTTCAGCAGAGGGTATTAGAGTTGATCCGAGTAAAATTGAGGCTATCTTGAATTGGAGTCCACCAAAGACTTTGACAGAGGTTAGAAGTTTTCTGGGATTGGCAGGCTATTATCGTCGATTTGTGAAGGGTTTTTCTATAATAGCTACACCACTCACCAGATTACTTCAGAAAGGAGTTAAATTTGTGTGGATAGATCAGTGTGAGGTGAGTTTTGAGCAGCTAAGGGAGATGTTGACTCAAGCTCCTGTCCTTACCCTACCTGTGGAAGGTAAACCATATGTGATATATAGTGATGCTTCACACAATGGTTTAGGTTGTGTTTTGATGTAGGAGGGTAGAATCATTGCTTATGCCTCTCGACAGTTGAAACCGCATGAGCTGAATTATCCAACGCATGATTTGGAATTAGCAGCAATAGTCTTTGCCTTGAAGATTTGGCGGCATTATTTGTATGGGGAAAAGTGTTTCATTTATACATATCACAAGAGTTTGAAATACTTGGGTGTTCAGAGAGAGCTGAATCTTCGGCAGAGACGATGGTTAGAGTTGATTAAAGACTATGACTGTTTGATTGATTATCATCCTGGTAAGGCAAATATTGTTGCTGATGCCTTGAGTCGAAAATCTTTGGCAGGTTTGATTGCTTATTCGCTCTCATTGCTTGTTGAGTTGAGAGCATTGCATGCTAGATTTGAGTCTTCTGATGATGGTGCTTTGATGGCTCAGTTGCAGTTGAGGCCAATCTTGTTGGATCATATTAGGGAGGCTCAATTAGCAGATGAGAGAATTCAAAAAATTGTGTTGGTTTGTCAGAAAGGGGAAAGTCGAGACTCTTATGTGAGGGATGATGGCAGTCTATGGTACAGAGATAGATTGTGTATTCCTGATGATGCAGAATTGAAAAGAATGATATTAGAGGAAGCACATCAGTCACTTTTTGCTATGCACCCTGGGAGTATCAAGATGTATCAGGACTTGAAGCGACATTATTGGTGGTCAGGTATGAAGAGGGACATAGCAGAGTTTGTATCTAGATGTCTCACTTGCCAGAAAGTGAAGGCTGAGCACCAAGTTCTTTCAGGATTGCTCCAACCTTTATCAGTACCAGAGTGGAAATGGGAGCGAGTGACAATGGATTTTGTGATTGGACTACCTTTGACTCAGAAGAAGCATGATGCAATCTGGGTAATAGTTGATCGGATGATGAAGACAACTCATTTTCTTCCAGTTCGGATGAATTATTCTCTTGAGAGGTTGGCTGAGCTGTATATCAATGAGATAGTCAGGTTGCATGGAGTCCCAGTTTCTTTGGTGTCGAATCGAGATCCCCGGTTTACTTCGAGGTTTTGAAAAAGTTTGCATAATGCTCTGGGTTCTCGATTGCATTTTAGTACTGCTTTCCATCCTCAGACAGATGGACAGTCAGAGAGAGTGATACATATTTTGAATGATATGTTGAGGAGCTGTATCATTGATTTTACTGGGAATTGGGATAGATTTTTGCCATTAATTGAATTTGCTTATAACAATCGTCATCAGTTGAGTATTGGGATGACTCCTTATGAGGCTTTATATGGCAGGAGATGCAGGACACCTTTGTGTTGGGATGAAGTTGGAGAAGGTAAAATGGTTGGTCCCGATTTGATTAAGGAAATAGAGGAGAAGGTGAAGGTGATTCGGGGTCGTTTGAAAGCAACTTCAGACCGACAGAAATCTTATTCAGACTTAAAGAGAAGAGACATAGAGTTTAGTGTGGGAGATAAAGTGTTTCTGAAGGTGTCTCCATGAAAAAAGATTTTGAGATTTGGCCGCAAAGGGAAGTTGAGTCCTTGTTTCATAGGACCATATGAGGTGTTGGAGAGAGTTGGTCCAGTGGCTTATAGACTAGCTTTGCCACATGAGTTAGATCGAATACATAATATTTTCCATGTCTCGATGCTTCGGAGATATAGGTCTGACCCATCTCATATCTTGTCGGTGGAGTCCATTGAGGTGAGTCCAGATCTAACTTATGAGGAAGAACCAGTGGCGATTTTGGCACGAGAAGTTAAAGAATTGAGGAATAAGAGGGTGCCACTTGTGAAAGTCCTTTAGAGGAATCATGCCACTGAGGAGGCGACATGGGAAAGTGAGAAGGCGATGCAGAGTTAGTTTCCCCAATTGTTCCAGACTTGAGGACAGGTAATTTCGGAGGCGAAATTTATTTTAGGGGGAGAGAATTGTAACATCCAAAATTTTTGAAAATTTCTAATTTTTGGAAAATTTGATAAAATAAATTATAATTTAAAAGGATAAATTAAATTAATAGTTTTAAATGAAAAATGAAGGGATTTTAAATGAACAAGTGGAATATATATATGATATATATGCAAAATATACATAACATATATAAAAGTCAACACTTTTTAAAAGAAAAGGGTATTTTGGTAGTTAAATCTTATAAGTTCAAAATTAATAAAATAATTCAAAAACAAATTAATTTTGAATGGAAGAGGGAAATTAAGACTTTTAATTTATTTAAAAAATAATTTAAAAAATTAAATATTGAATTATTTTAATATATATATATATGTGTGTGGTTAAAAAAAAGATGAAAAGGAAAGAATATTTAAAAGTCTTCTTCTTCTTCTTCTTCTTCTCAAGAACGTGGCTCCCATGGATGATTGAAGACCAAGGATTTTGCTTCTTCCATACTCCATAAATTGAAGGAATTAACAAGTTTCAAGTGGATTTTTGGTGATTTCCACCAAAATTAGTAAGTTTCCATCTCTTTTCTTTGAATTCCTTGGAAATTTAGATTATGTGAGAGTTTGGATTTTTATGTAGTATGTTATAATTGTTGGAATTGGTGTGTATGATGTTATTTTGGGTAGTTAACAATGATTCTAAGGTTAGATTGAAGAGATGATGGAGTTTGGTTAAAGAATGATGAAGAGAGAGAATTTAGGGTTGTGAATTTTTGGGGTTTTGAAAACATGAATTTTAATTGTGCAAATTGATTCCAAATGAGTTGTTTTGATTCATAAACAAGTATTTTAAAGTCAAATATTGGATTTGGTGGTGTTGGGTTGGAGTTTGAGAATGGAAGTGGAGATTTAGGGTTTTGGAAAAGTGATTTTCCAAAGTAGTTGAATTGTGTGATTTTATTTGTTTAAGCATGTTGTTTAGTGTTAAAAGTGATGAATATAAGCTTGGAATGAGTAATGGATTGTGTTGGAATGGAAAACCTTCAATGGGGGAAGGTTATGCCATTTTTTGAGATTTTGTATATAAGAGTGTATTTTTATAATGTAAATGATTTAAATGTATTAAAATATGTTTTTAATAATATAAATAAACTTAAAACACTAATTTCATTGTAGTAGAATGGAATTCTAATGTTGATGTAAGGAAAGGCTAAATTTTTAAAAATTTGTAGGAGTGATGTGTAATTATGATTTAATATTGGAAATGCCATTAAATGTGATACTAAATGATTATTTGCTATCACATTTGGTTTAGGCATTGAGGGAGATTGATTTACTTCATCCAAATGGTGAAGGGCAAGTTAAAAAGATTGGATTGAAGGTTGTTTTTAGCTTGCTTTGGGTTGCTAGTGGAGGTATGTACAAACTTTGAATATAATGTTTATATTTGCATAACATTTGGACTTAACACATTTTGGTTGAAAATGTGTTAAGCTACTTGGTTCATTGATTGTGTATGAATAATGTGCTATGACATTTGTAATGTCATATATGTGTTAAATACATTGTGAAAAGCCATTGATAATGGCTAATTTGTGTAACATGTGAAATATGCATATTATGTGAAAATACTCAAAGTAATTGGGTAATGTGTTGTGAATGCAAAAATGAGATATGTGTAATAATGAAATGAATTGATATTGATAAAAATGAGAAAAGTGAGAAAAATGAGAAAGATGTGAAAAATGAGAAAAATGAGAAAAAAAATGTGAAAATAAGGCAATGTGCCTAGATTGAATATGTGACAAAAAGAAAGATATTAATAATGAGAAAAATGAATAAATTGTGTGCCTAGTATGTTATTCAATTTTTAGAGTTCTGGGTTTGGCGGCATGCCTATGATTGCCTACGGGTTATACGCTGGAATGGTGAAAAGACTGGGTCGTAAGCTAGGCTAGCTGATAAATATGATGTTTTTGGGGTGAAAAGATTGGGTCGTAAGCCTCAAAAACTATAGCAGTCTAGCCGGGTTGAGGACCAAGATACTGGGGCCTAAGGGTCTAGCTGGGTTGAGGTCCAAGAGACTGGGGCTGTTACATTATCCATGGATATATATATTGCCTAAGGGGCTAGACACATGGTGTCATTATGGACCAAAGCAGTAACTCTTAAATTTGAATAGCATATTATATCCTTTTTGGGCCCATGCTTGTCTTTGTTTTACTGTGAATTATGAATTATGATACAATTGCGTAATATAATGTTATGAGTTGTGCTTATGAATTATTTGAAAAATTTAAGAAAGTGGATTGATGTGACATTTATATGCATTGTGCATTTGGTATTGCATTGAGTTATATTATTATTATTAAAGTTTGTACCACTAGGCTTCGGCTTAGCGCGATTGTTTCCATCGCGCAGGTGACAGGGTAGACCCAGTTGAGCAAAAGAGTTCTTCTAGACCAGGTCGGGTCTAGACTTGTAGTTGAGCTTGTAGAGTTGCTATCGAGATTAGAAATACTACCAGCAACATGTATATATTTTTTTATGTTATTGTACATTTTGAGTTTTATGCATAATATATTATGTTTTGAATTTTACGTATTGTATATTATAAAGAATGTTTGGGTCAATGTATTTGAAATGGCAGAGTAAGTGTGTTTTAAATTATATATATCTATATGTATAAATGTTTGAGAAAATTGGTGAAATTGAGAAGTATGGTTGAGAGGGTGATTGGAAATTATTGGGAGTGTTTTCTTTTTGCATGTTGAGTAATTGCTAAATTTTGGGATATCCAAAATACAGACAAAACTCTGGCAAATTTTTCCCAGAGATTTTTATATATATTATTTATTTTGGGTTCTTGTAACAAGTAAATAATATTTATATTCTATTTAATTTTTATATATTTAGAATTTGAAATTTTAAATTGGAATGTAAAAAAAAAATTTGTAAATCCGTCTGTGACATTTTTATACCGTATATGCGTATTTTACATATGCTAGAAATATGTTTTGTATGTATATAGGGTATAAGGGTGTTACACTTCGTTTGTTGGTTCCGCCAAAAATCACTTCTTGGATGAACAAGAATAAAGACAAGCTTTGTTGCCTTTGATGGATTGAATTGCTTGTTTGCTCTCTCAAAAAAAGTCCGATTGAGTCAAAGTTTTCCTCCTCAATTTTTATCTCAATTTTTCCTCCTAATTTCCCCCCTTTTTGTGTTGTTTTTGGTCTTATTTATAGAAGATTTTTTTTATTAATTCTAGTTATTCACGGAATATAACATTAATTAAGAAAAGCAAACTGAAACCTAATTGTATTAGGTTTCGGAAAAATTTGCATTGGAAAAATTTCGCTGGCAAAAAAAACTATTGCGGAAAAAATGCGCTGGCTAAAAAACTACCTCAGCTGGCTGCGACAGCAGGCGAAAATTGGCCTGCGGGTGAAATGGCCCACTGCCATTCGTCCCGCGCTGATTTTCGATGACGATTTTTTTATCGCCGATTTTTATTTTTATTTTTTGTTTATTATTATTATTATTTTTTATTATTAAAAATTAGATACTAAATCAAATATTATTTAATTAAGGTAATAAAAATTATTTTGGACTAATTAAAATATATTGGACCGGACTGGGTCAAAAATTAAGTGTTTACAGTTTACCCTCTGCTTGAATGATCTGAGACTTTAGTGAAAGAGAGTGAAAAGCAATAAGACTTAATTTTTGAGATGGTTGAGATTTTGGGTTCTGGACCCGGTTCGAGTTCTGGACTCAAGGATAATTTTAGGTTCTGGATCCGAGCTAAGTTCTTGACTTAGAAGAGATTCTAGGTTCTGGACCTAAGGCTAATTTGAGTTCTGGACCCGAGCTAAGTTCTGGACTTAATAGAGATTCTAGGTTCTGGACCTAAGAAAAATTTGGGTTCTGGACCCGAGCAAAGTTTTGGACTTAGGGAAGATTCTAGGTTCTGGACCTAAGGAAAATTTGGGTTCTTGACCCGAGCTAAGTTCTGGACTTAGAAGAGATTCTAGGTTCTGGACCTAATCAAAATTTGGGTTCTGGACCTGAGCTAAGTTCTGGACTTAAAAGAGATTCTAGGTTTTGGACATACGGGAAAATTTGGATTCTGGACCCGAGCTAAGTTCTGGACTTAGGGAAGATTCTAGGTTCTGGACCTAAGAAAAATTTGGGTTCTGGACCCGAGCTAAGTTCTGGAATTAGAAGAGATTCTAGGTTCTTGAACTAAGGAAATTTTGGGTTATGGACCCGAGCTAAGTTTTAGACTTAGAAGAGATTCTAAGTTCTGGACCTAAGAAAATTTTGGGTTCTGGACCCGAGCTAAGTTCTGGACTTAGAAAAGATTATAGGTTCTGGACCTAAGGGTAATTTGGGTTCTGGACCCGAGCTAAGTTCTGAACTTAGAAAAGATTCTAGGTTCTGGACCTAGAGGTAATTTGGGTTCTGGACCCGATATTGAATTTAATTTGGGTGCTTGGACCCGAGACTGAGTTTGACTGACCTTTTATCATTTAAGAAGTCTGATTGCTCAGGTTATTCTATGCATTGTGGTTTTTCACCCTCAAAATGGATCTTCATCCTTTGAGATCGGGTCTTCATCCTTGAAAATGGATCTTCATCCTTTGAGATCGGGTCTTCACCCTTAAAAATGGATTTTCATCTTTTGAGATCGGGTCTTCACCCTTGAAATATGGATCTTCATCCCTTGAGATCGGGTCTTCACCCTTGAAAATGGTTCTTCATCTTTTGAAATCGGGTGTTCACCCTTGAAATATGGATCTTTATCCATTGAGATCAGGTCTTCACCCTTGAAAATGGATCTTCATCCTTTGAGATCGGGTCTTCACCCTTGAAAATGGATCTTCATTCTTTGAGATCGGGTCTTCACCCTTGAAAATGGATCTTCATCTTTTGAGATCGGGACTTCGCCCTTGAAAATGGATCTTTATCCTTTGAGATCGGGTCTTCACCCTTGAAAATGGATCTTCATCCTTTGAGATCGGGTCTTCACCCTTAAAAACAGATCTTTATCCTTTGAGACTGGGTCTTCACTCTTGAAAAATGGATCTTCATCTTTTGAGATCTGTCCTATATTGGCTTCAACTCTTCTAGCTGGACTGATCTTTTGTCATTTGCATCTTCATTCTTTTGATAGTTCTAATGTTCCATTCTTTTGTTCTTCCTTTTTGCAAAAATTCATCTATTTTTAGTTGGCTTTCATATCCTCTCCTTGCCCCCAAGGATTTTTTTCTTTCATGCAAGCTTTGATCGATGTTTTTCTTGTCTAGTTCTTTGCATAAGCACGCATTTCTTCTCTTTGCAAAATTACTGGAGCTTTCTCAAGCAATGGGCTTTCCATGCCCTCTTGATTTGACATCTTCTTTTGATTCTTTACTTCACAGAGTGTTTGCTGTTCACTTTGATAAAGAATAGACAATACAAGATAAGAAAGTGTGACGTGATATGCTCATGTATGCATGATAATACTCACAGCGATTTCATTGACTCACAAACCGAGGTGATAAGCAGAATTGTTCTCATTGGTTTCTTTTTGACGCTTGTTCAAGTGTTGTATTGGAATGATCGAAAGCTTTGCATTTGTGGCTTTTATCTTCAAGATGTTGAAAACACGAGTGGTGGAGACTCCAAGCAGCAGAGTCAGGGATTCATTCATTTCAAACTATGTTTCAGCATGCCAGTTGATAGCTTCTTCATGACCTTGCCAATAATCATTTCCTTTGCCCAATGTGTCCTTTGGAGGTTCAACATACTTCCCTTAACTTGAAGGCTTTGTATGAAAAAACACTTTTTTTTTGTTTTTTGAATTTTGATTTTGAAATCAAATGTTAGCTTTGCCAAATTAACGTCAATGTACCTCAGGACTTGATTTTTGAAATTAACATATCTATAACATGACAACCCTAGTTACCGTACTAAAGTCAGGAATTATTTCTATTTAAACAAGAACTGTTGCACTTCAGATAGGCACATACACATTACTTGGCCAAAGGTCTCATTGAGTTTAAATACTGTCTATCTCATATGCATGCTTATCTAAACTATCTCCACTAATATACTCTACCTACCAAGAGAGATTAATAGGTCTTTGATAGGCTTGAATGGGGTCTATGAGGGACATGGGTTAAATGAAGGCCATTTTGAGATAGGAGCTGATGTGACACAATGGACAACCCCTCACACTATAAAATTTTTTGTTTGAATTTTAGGCAGCTTGGAGGCAATCTTGCTAGACTCCAAATTCTTTCTATCTTCTTGGCATTAATCTGGATCTTGATTGGAATAGTCTTTGCCCTTGCATAAAGTTTGGTATCCATATTCGTTTCTTTTCTTCTTCTCCCTTTTCTTTCTTTTTATTTTTCTTACTCTTCCCTTTCTTTGAGCATTTTATCATTTTGTCCTTCTTCCTTATAGGACTGTCAAGTACAAAACTTTTAAGCACTGGATGGTCTCTCTCCTTTTCCTCCAATTCAAGTCAAAATGTTCTTATAAACCAAATAGAAGCCTTTTGTTGTCTTAGGTAAAAGAGAACTCAGTTGGCTTTCTGAACCGCCTTTTTAGGTTTTATTTTTCTTTTTCCTTTTCTTTTTTTCTTTTGTTTTCTTCTTCTTTTTTTTTTCTCTTCTTTTTTTTTCTCTTCTTTTTTTTTCTTGTTTGGTTCTAGCTCTAAAAGAGTTGTCTTGTTTGTATTAACTTGGGCTTCCAATAATGGATGAGTGGAGTAACATAAATCTTCTTTAACAGGGATAAATCATTTGTTACTCTGATGTTATCTTGATATATTGGAGATATTAGAGAAACTTCAACTACCCTTATGGTTTTGATAACTTCAACTCCCCTTATGGTCTTGAGAACTATCTTCATGGTCTTGAGAACTTCAACTATCCTCATGATCTTGACTAATCATTGCTTTCTTTGATCTTCTTACCTCTTCATCTTAGTGATCATAAGACTTGTCAAAAGTATCACAATAGCTCAGGGTAGGTTATTGGGGTTTGTAAGCCAATGAAAAGAAAGCTAAAATTTTATGAAGGCTCAAAGGGACAACTAGGGATTGATATTTAATTGGGTGGATACTAGTTGTTGGCTCGTAAAACAATGCCTAGATCATCTCTCACTTAAATAAACAGAGTTCAATTTCAGCTCTAAAGTTTGTCAAAGCATGTTCTAAGACTGACTAGGACCTAGACAAAGGTAATTATGCAGGAGCCCTCTCTAAGTAAGCATACACAACTCAATACTATAGAGCAATTCCCTCACCTAGTAAAGTCATTCAAGTCATGATGCCTAGACACATTAATTTATAAACATCAAGCTAGGTTCCTCATCACTTGAGCACCAAAATGAACAAAGACCAACAAAATTTTGATGAAAGTAATTTATTCAAACAAACTTGAAAAACATAATTGTTCAAATTAAATATTAAAGAAAGTAAAATCGAAAAGCAACATTCAAGCTAAGGAAAGTTCATTAAGTTTAAGCTTCTTTTCCTTTCATATCTTCAATATCCCTATATTGAAAGGAGGATAAAACAAAATCTTCTTCCAATTCTTTTCCCACCATGAAGGTTGCCGGTGAAGGTACTCTTTCAAACTTAGGCAAAGGATTGTTCTTGGTATTGGGCTTGTCCGGCTCCAATAGCTTACCACTATCGATTAGATCTTGGATCTCATGCTTCAATCGGGTACATCTATCAGTCTCATGCCCTTGAGTCTGATGAAATTGGCAAAAAGCCTTAGTATCAAATTTTGGGGGTAATGGACTAGGCAAAGGTCGAGGAGCTAACGGTTGTAACAACCCTTTCTTTTGTAGCTTGCTAAAAACCCAAGATAGAGGTTTCCCCAATTCTGAGAATTGTCTTTTATTTCCTTGACTAGTCGCATTAACATCAACTTCTTTTTGCGTGCTTTGATTGCTAGACTGGTAGTTCCCTTTCTCATTCCTTTTTATTGAAAAGCGATTCTTTTCCCTTTCCCACTCTTCAATTTGTAGACCAGCTTGGAGAAGATCTTTGAAATCCCTTATCAGGGTGTGAGACATCCTTTCATGGAGATTAGGCAGGATGCCTCTCACGATCATCCTTATTTGATCAGATTCATCAGGCCTTTTCTTGAGCAAAGCGGCCTTGTTTCTCCATCTCTTCACATAGTCCACAAAATTCTCATTTGGCCTTTGCCTAATGGACTCAACTTCCATTAAGGTAACTTCCATTTCAACATTGTCTCCATATTGTTGGATGAAGGCCTTGTATAGCAAATCCCAACTCTTTTGTGTTCCTTCATCTAAGGTATTGAACCAATTTTGGACAACAGGATCCAATGAGAGCATAAAATACCTTAGAGTTTGAGCCTTAGTAGCTCGGGCAGACTGCATAGCAGTGATATACTGCTTCACATGGAGATAAGGATTTCCGGTTCCATCAAACTTCGCGAATGATGGCATCTTGAACTTGTATGGGACTTCTTCATCTAGCTCAAATAATTTTTCAACTTCGGACATTTCTTCGGTTTTCAGTTTCTTCTCAAATTTCTTTTCTAAATCAGCAATCATCTTTTCAACATCAGAAGTCTCATTCTTCTCCATAGTTGATCTTTCAACAATCTTCGGTTCTTTCTTCTTGTCTTAAGGATCTTGGTAGTATTGAGCCTAATCATCATCATCATCAATGATCATCTTTTCATCATTGAAAACCACTTCACCAACTTTGGTCTTTCCTTTTTCCTTTGGCTTCTTAGTGCTAGCAGATCCCTCGGCATGATTTTCTAAGATTGCAGTCAATTGGTTCTTCATGGTCTCAGCTATGGCCTCTTTTATTTCTTCCATCTTGGCATTGAGGGCTTCATCCACCATTCTTTGAATTTGATCGGGCTCCATTGCTTTTGGTGAGCAAGTGATTGAGTTGTTGCTAGATACTTCGTCTCCGGCGTAGGTCGGATTATTATAAGCTTTTGAACTATCGTAATCCAGGGCTTTGATCCAGAAAGGATCAATGATATGAGATGCAAATATATGCATGTATGCACAAACAATCAACGAAGAAAGATAGTTAGGACGTTCCTTCTGACCTTATAACATCCACACACAAATGGCGAGTCTCTTTTCCTAGGTATGTGGTTAACAAAATACCAGCATGGGGTATCTTGTTTTCGAATATTTCCCTTGGACGTTTCAACCAATAGTTATATTTTCGAAAATAGAAATCAATCCATGATAATTCCCATTAATTGGGTTTTAATCCATTTATTCAACCAAAGTAGTTTTTATGCTATATTGGATTAAAACTAAATTAAGAGGTTTATCATAGATAGATTTCTCTCTTGAAAAAGAGTAACTAATGATTCATGCAAAAAACAAGCTCATGATTAATTATTCTTAGTATAAACTAGGCTCACAATTGATTTTTGTTATTTCGTAATTGACCTAAATATTTTGCAAGCTCTTTGTAAGAAAAGGTTGGGTGAAAATAATTTTATTTCTAAGCCCATTGTAAAAAGATTTTAGAAAAAATGGATTTTGGGCTTAGTATTTGGGCCATGAGCAAAAGAATTTTTGATTTGTTTTTAGAAAAGTCTTATGTCCAAAGACCATCTTGAAATGTTTTGAAAATAGCTTTGGTCTTTTGGATTTTAAAAAAAAATTTATTTTGAGCTTACAAATGTACTTGGGTCATATTAGAAAAAGATCAAACCAAATAAGCCATGATTTAGGCCAAGATAAATTAACCATAGTCAAACAACATGCATTTGGGGTAAAACCTAAGGAAAGTAACTAGGCCAATTACATGAGCTTTAGTCTTTGGGTAAAAAGGCTTAGGTTCCCATAGCAAGTATATACCGAATGGTACGAGGCTATGAGTGGTTATGCCATGCTTGATCTCCATACCTTGAGTGAAAGTATGGTATCCCTTATATAACATAACACGGGCGTTCAAACTCACGCACACGATGCAATCTAATATGATGAATGGATAATATCATTATAAGAAAGAATAGAATAATAAAAAGACCAACGGAATCAACTTCTCTTATCCCCAGTGGAGTCGCCACTGTGAGCGGGGATTTTCACCCCCACTCCAGGTGAAATGGCTCTTGCAACTTCGGCACTATTTAGGCTCGGGGCCTTAGAGAACATGAACCTAAGTCCAGAGAAAATGGAGTCGCCACCTGGACGGGCTGGGAAAAAAGAAAGGGGTGGATGACTCGATTCTTAAGGAATCCCCAACCTTCTAATGGGTTCAGAAAGTTGGGTACGTGTGGGGAAGGTGAGAAATGGCCAGCACCCCTACAACGCCCGATTCATTGGAACCGGCCTCCTTTACAGGTCTTAATATTATAAAGTTCTTAAATATAACAATATTATTCATATTACACACGATAATTAAAATAAAGCATCGATATATTGAAAATCAAAACAATATCCAAATAAAACAAATAAATGGACACCCATCCGAGGATGGAAACATGCCCTTACATAATCCATACCTAAATAGGACACCCACCGAAAGGTAGAAACATGTCCTTTACATTGGTTCTAAAATAGAAAAGCAATTTAAATTACATGATATTTAACTAATGAGGTACCCACCAAGTGAAAACATACCTCTTACAACATTTGGAAATCTAAATAAATCGATAAAAGTAAATAACCATTCATCATAAATAAATTATTCACCAAAGATATTAAACATCAATAGAAAGTAAACATCCATCCATGATAAATTAAATAAACCAAGCATTGAACTTAAACAAATTAAAGCATATAAAATAAATCAAAGCATAATCAAATATAAAATTGAATAAGGCAAATAAAGATTCAAATTAGGGCTACTGTTTCTATTTAGGATTCTTTATTTCATGTGTTCAAGGTTTTGGAATTTATGGGTTCAAGCTACTGTAAATTTTAAAAGAATTGAAATGGAGCAAAGTTTTAGAATTTAAGAGGTTGATAAAATTCTTTGATTAACCAAATTAGTGTTTGAGAAGTGAAATCATAAAACTAGGGTTTGGACACTTTAAAACATTAAGTTTATGATTATTAGCTACTTACTGTGTTGAATTTTAGGTTTTATAAGGTTTTAAGGTTTAAAGGATTAGGGTTTAGAAAAATTAGGGTTTAAGGTTTTAAGGGAGTTAGGGTTTACTGTTTTGGGTTTTGGAGTTGAATTAGGGTTTTAGAATTTTAGAATTAGGATTTCGGAGAATGCATTAGGTTTTAGAATTTGAAGAAACAATTGATAAATTTATGAAACTTTATGAAAATAAACAAAATGATTTGAGGTTTATAGAAACAAAAAAGATGTTTTTAGAGTTTGTGGAAAGAAACAAACTCAAATTTAGGATTTTGAAAAGAAACAGGTTCAATTAGGGTTTTAAGATTTTGGAGAAGCAAAAATAACAATTTTAAGATTTTTGAAAAATAAATAAACGAATTAAGGTTTTTAAGCTTTAGAAAAGGTAAATTAAAGTTCTTAGGGTTTTTTTATTTTGAAGAAATAGAAACAATTATTTTTGATCTATAGTGATGAAGCTACTGTGAATTCATGAAATAAATAAAGAAATTCATACCTTCATTTGTTGGTTCCATCAAAAATCAATTCTTGGATGAACAAGAACAAAGACAAGCTTTGCTGCCTTTGATGGATTGAATTGCTTATTTGCTCTCTAAAAAAAAGTCCGATTGATTCAAAGTTTTTCTCCTCAATTTCGGTCTCAATTTTTCCTCCTAATTTCCCCCCTTTTTGCGTTGTTTTTGGTCTTATTTATAGAATATTTTTTTGATTAATTCTAGTTATTCACAGAATATAACATTAATTAAGAAAAGAAAACCAAAACCTAATTGTATTAGGTTTCGAAAAAATTTGCATCGGAAAAATTTCGCTGGAAAAAAAAACTACTGCTGAAAAAAATACGCTGGCAAAAAAACTGCCGTAGCTGGCTGTGGCAGCAGGCGAAAATTGGCCTGCGGGCGAAATGGCCCACGGCCATTCGACCCGCGCTGATTTTTGGTGACGATTTTTTCATCGCGGATTTTTCCATTGCCGATTTTTATTTTTTATTTTTATTTTTAATTAATAAAAATTAGATACTAAATCAAATATTATTTAATTAAGGTAACAAAAATTTTTTGGACTAATTAAAATATATTGGACCGGACTGGGTCAAAAATTAAGGGTCTACTAAAACTTCCCTCTTTATTAATTTACATCTCATGATTTCACATTAAAATGTTACCCATCTTAATTACATATATATATATATATATAACATACGCAAAATCCATTTAATATGCATATGACATTATTTAAATGTAAAAAAATAAAAAGTACACAATAACATAATATATACATGTATGCAACACCTTCCAAGTTGGTCTCGTGGCACACTCAATCTCCAAATATTAACCACAGTTTGGGCCCTTCTAATCAGCAATCCACTCACCTATGTGATTCATATAATCTCTAAACATATAGCTTAGTGGCACATATTTTTAAAGATAATATACATTTTTATCAAAATGCTCTTTCTCATAACATAATTTGCAATATTTATACAAAATCTTTATTACCTTTTAATCCATACACATCCAACACATTAACACACACATTGGGCCCAATAACTGTAATACAATTATCAAGTCCAAACTCAAGATCTAACCCTGCTCAGGACTTTCATCAATCTCAATCTCAGGACCTAGTTCTGCTCAAGTCTATCAATGTATGTATTACCAATCTCAACGTCTATCACAATTATATAGGGTTACAAACAAACAATATCTCTTTACATTTTCACATTTTATCACATGTTTTATGTCTATCTCACAATATCCACACTTTCCACATTTTTAGCTATTTTCTATATTTTCTTTCTCGATACTTTTCACAGTATACTTTTCTCATGTTTTCTAATCATATTTTACATAGTTCACATTGTATACCTTAAGTACATAACAATTACATTAGCCATTCTATAATGGCTTGTCATTTTATACTTCACCCAATATGCACACTTTCAATTGTAGAATGCACATATCCTATCAAAACCAATATGAAAGTGACGTAGCACATGTAACACCCCTATACCCTATATACATACCATACATATACTCCGTATACGTATATTATGCATATAAAATATAAGGATGTTACTTTACAGTATTGTTTAAACCCTTGCTTTAGTCCACATCAATTATATTTTTAATAAAAAAATATTTATAAAACCATTATACTTTTCATTAAATTACATATATATAAATTTACATTGTCTTTTTCAAAATTTACTTATGTACATATACATTTTTATTAAAATACAACATAATAAATTCTATATGCATGCACTACCTTCTAGTTGGTCTCGAAACACTCTTACTCTTCTCGTGGCACAACTGTTTGACTCCTAGATCAACAATCTACTCACCTGCATGATTTACACAACTGCACTAAGCTCAAAAGCTTAGTGGTATATATAAATAACATATACATACATTACAAAAAATCACACTCACAATACTAACATCATTTATCATCATATTCTTTGTATTTTCTTTATTATTATTGGCTTTATATTTATACTTATATATATATATATATTTATATACCATCCATAATTCACCATCAAATAGCTCATTAATCATCACATTACATATTCATATATATAACATACACATATACAAATACACTATTAATCCCAACACTTCTATACAATTATCATGTCCAGTTAATACAATATCATGGTCCAACTCTGCTCGGAACCATCACTGATCTCAATCACATGACCTAGCACTGCTCAGGTCAAGACCTAGCCTTGCTCAGGTCTATAAATATATGCATCTATAGTCTTAGCTCCGCTTAGGACCTCTCATGCATATCCAAACAATCTCAATACAATTGGACAAGTAATTGTATAGGATACACATATATACCATCACTTTACATTTTATTATCACATACTCATTACTCTATACTTTTCCTGTGAACACCACTGTCCATGATCACACCATATTAGCATTTTACATTTAACATAACTCTTAGTTACATTCCACTTTCTATAGTTATAGATAAATTTCTACATAAGGTTACAAGTTCCAACTATACAACCCATAAATCTTGCATGTATCTCATGAAACAAAACTATCAATCTCACCAAAACTATCTCACGGCCATGACGGCCATGTTATCTCAGGTCCATGCCCGTGGATAACAAAACTAATCTGCCAATACACTAAACAAATCACATGGTCATGTTAATTTAATTAATATATCCATGTATAATAAATCTCTTTTACTTTGAATAAATTATCTCACCACTTTGCAACACAATTACATGTCCTCTATAATCATATTGAATAAATTTCCTTCTATCTATCAGCACAAGTGATAAATTTACATTCTTAATAGGTATTTAATTAATTTGAAGTCAATTTTTCTCATTGCTCAAATCATTCACTTAACTCAAACTTACTCTTTAATACCATATAACTACTCATGCACTCTTTATAATTGAATAAATATTTTCAATATTTCAATTCTTTAATTTATATATCCAAATAATCATTTCATTCCAACAACACATTTCATCTCAATTTAAATAATTAACATACCAAGTATTCCTTAAATCATATATATATACACACCATATTAAAATCTTACTTCTCTATTTACTATTCCATTTCCAATATATCTCTTATAAAAATTCTTATTCATTCCTTCTCATAATAATTTTATCAAATAACACTTAATGTGCATACATAAAATTTTATCAACTCAACTTCCATTTCTCTCTAGTCAAATTAACTTTTCCACTTGCACACTCTTTTCATTATACTTCTATTTTCCTTATAATCTCTTACCTATGCACATTTTTGTCACAATATACTATAACCAACATAATTCTTTTAAATCAACGTCATGTGATATATAATTTTTACTCAATAGTAAATATTTCATTTTTTTTATAATCTTATAACTCAATTCTAGCATTATTCTCAAATTCATTCTCTTATAACTTATTTCACAAACACATTTCAATGATCAATAATTTCAAAATTAGTTTTACTTAAGTAAAACTCTACTTCTTTAATTCATCAATTAAACTAAACAACTTTTTCCACATTATTTCTTTCTCTACCTTTACTCTCATGTGGAACCTCATTTTTCACACTATCATCTAACTCATATCATTCAAATATATGACATCATAAACCACATATTGCCACATCCAAGACCAACCTAGGTGTCAATGCATATGCATGTATCACAACTCGTTTCACCTTTTTTAAATTTCCATTTCTTTTTCAAAACCCACTTAGACTGAGAATCTCAAACCTAAGCTCTGATACCAAAATAATTGTAACACTCATATACCCTATATACATACCAAACATATATCCCGTATACGTATGTTATGCATATAAAATATAAGGATGTTACTTTATAGCATTGTTTAAACCTTTACTTTAGTCCACATCAATTATATTTTTAATAAAAAAACATTTACAAAACCATTATACATTTCATTAAATTACATATATATAAATTTACATTGTCTTTTCCGAAATTCACTTATATACATATATATTTTTATCAAACTACAATATAACAAAATTGTACATGCATGCACCACCTTCTAGTTGGTCTCGAAACACTCTTACTCTTCTCATGGCATAACTATTTAACTCCCAGATCAACAATCTACTCACCTGCGTGATTTTTATAATCGCGCTAAGCTTGAAAGCTTAGTGGTACATATAAATAGCAAATACATACATTACAGAAAATCACACTCACAACCTAATATCATTTATCATCATATTCTTTGTATTTGTTTTATTATTATTAGCTTTATATTTATATTTATATATATATATTTATATATCATCCATAATTCTTAATATCATTATTGTCTACCACAAACACATACAAACATGGGCCTAAACAACTAATACATCATTCAAATCTTAGAGTTACCATTTTGGTCCATAATGACACTATGTGTCTAGCCTCGAAGGCAAAGTATCAATGTAACAGTCCAACTAGGCCTAGGCTTACGATCTGGTCTTTTCACCCAACCCAGCTTTAAGGACCTATTTTTGAGGCTTACGACTCGGTCTTTTCACCTCAAAAATATTTTTATAGTGACGTTAAGCGTCAGCCCCATAGGCAAATATAGGCATGCCACCAAATACAGAACTCTGAAAATTGAATAACATACTAGACAAACAATTAATTCACATTTTCCATTCAAAATTCCTTTTTCATTTTTCCCATTTTCTCATTCATATTAATGTTATTTCTTTTCAACATTTCATTCTCATCATAGGATATTTCATAACAAAACCACATCACCCAAACACTTTGGGTCATTTTTACATAATTCACAATTTATTCAATCTAGCCATTAACAATGGCTTTTCATAATGCATACATAATAATTTGTATGTCACAACACAATGTTCATGTATCAAGTAGCTTAACACATTTCATGGCTTCTCAATTTTTATATAATATTATCACTTGCTATAATTATATAGCTTATTCACATTGCACCCCACTGAATACACATATTTTATTAATATTTATTTACTTTATAATCATATATACATTTTTAATTCAATATATATAAAGATATAGCTATGTAAGACATAAATCACGGATGAAAGACAAGGAAAAGGGCCATTTTGGACAAAATCCTTCAACTGACATACCTAGTGACATGGGCTTGTCACTGACCATGTCATTTATTCACTTTAGAGAAGCTATGACACGCCCAGTAACATAGGCGTCTCACTGCATCTGTCATTTATATTGAAAAACAACATCTATGACACGCTCAGTGACATGGGCGTGTCACTGCCCCTGTCAGGCTAATTTTCTAGGGCTCAAACCAAAGATTTTTTCCATGCAAGCTTTGATTGATGTTTTTGTTGTCTAATTCTTCACACAAGCATGCATTTCTTCTCTTTGCAAGATTACTGGAGCTTTCTCAAGCAATGGGCTTTCCATGCCCCCCTGATTTGATATCTTCTTTTGATTGTTTACTTCACAGGGTCTTTGCTGTTCACTTTGACAAAGAACAGATAATATTAAAAAAAAATGCCATGTGATATGCTCATGTATGCTTGACATGCATGAGTAATACTTACAGTGGTCCATCGACTCACAGATCGAGGTGATCAACATAAGTATTCTCATTGACTCCTTTGAGATGCTCATTCAGGTCTTGCATTGGAATGACACAATGCTTCACATTTATGGCTTTTATCTTCAAGATGTTGAAAATATGAATAATGGAGCCCCCAAACAGCAGAGATACATCCATTTTAAATTATGATTCAGTATGTCAGTTGGTAGCGTCTTTATAACCTTGCCAGTAATCATTTCTTTTGCCCAATGTGTCCTTTGGAGGTTCAATGATTCGACATACTTTCCTTAACTTGAAGGCTTTGTAATTTTTTCCTAAATTTTTTTTTTGAACTTTCAATTTTGAATTTTGATTTTGAAATCAAATGTTAGCTTTGCCAAATTAATGTCAATGTACCTCAGGACTTTATTTTTCCAACTTAACATATCTATAACATGACAAACCTAGTTACCATACTAAACTTGGGAATCATTTCTATTAAAGCAAGAATTGTTGCACTTCAGATAGGCACGTACACATTACTTAGCCAAAGATCTCATTGAGTTTGAATATGGCCTATCTCATATGCATGCTTATCCAAACTATCTCCACTAATAGACTCTACCTACAAAGAGAGATCAATAGGTCTTTGATAGGCTTGAAATGGGGTCTATAAGGGACATGGGTTTAAATGAAGGCCATTTGTAAGTTGGAGCTATTGTGACACAGTGGACAAACCCTCACACTACAGATTTCTTATTTGAACTTTAGGCAGCTGAGAGTAATCTTGCTAGACTTGAAATTCCTTCTATCTTCTTGGCATTAATCTGGACCTTGATTAGGACAGTATTTGCCCTTGCAAAAAGTTTGGTACCTAAATTCATTTCTTTTATTCTTCTCCCTTTTCTTTTTATTTTTCTTACTCTTCCCTTTCTTTGAGCATTTTATCATTTTGTCCTTCTTCCTTGTAGGACTGTCAAGTACAGAACTTTCAGGAACTGGATGGTCTTTTTCCTTTTTCTTTGATTTTGATCGAATCTTTGATTGGGTTGGACCAATTCAAGTCAAACCGTCCTTATAAACCAAATGGAAGCCTTTTGCTTTCTTAGGTAAAAGAGAACTCAGTTGGCTTTCTGAACCATTTTGGGTTTTTTCTTTTTTTTCTTTTTTCTTTTCTTTCTTCTTTTTTTTTTTGTTCTAGCTCAAACAGAGTTGTCTTGTTTGTACCAACTTGGGTTTCCAATAATGGATGAGTGGAGTGGTATAAATATCCTTTAACAGGGATAAATCATTTGTTACTCTAATGTTATCTTGATAGATTGGAGATATTAGGAAAACTTCAACTATCCTTATGGTCTTGAGAACTTGAGCTATCTTCATGGTCTTGACTATTCATTTCTTTTTTTGATCTTCTTGCCTCTTCATATTAGTGATCATAAGAATTGTCAAAATTATCACAACAGCTCAGGGTAGGTTGTTGGGGTTATATGCCAATGAAAAGAAAGCTAAAATTTCATGAAGGCTCAAAGGGACAACTAGGGATTGATATTTAATTGGGTGGATACTAGTTGTTGGCTAACCAAACAATGCCTAGATCATTTCTCCCTTAAATAAGCAGAGTTTAATTTCGCCTCAAAAGTTTGTCAAAGCATGTTCTAAGACTAACTAGGACCTAGAAAAAGGTAATTATGCAGGAGCCCTCTCTAAGTAAGCATACACAACTCAATGCTTATAGAACAATTTCCTCACCTAGTAAAGTCATTCAAGTTATGATGCCTAGATATATTAATTCATGAATCATCAAGCTAGATTCCTCATTGGTTGAGCACCAAAATGAACAAAGACCAACAAAAATTTTGATGAAAGTAATTTATTCAAATAAATTTAAATTTGAAAAACACGATTGTTCTAATTAAATATTAAAGAAAGTAAAATTAAAAAGCAACATTCAAGCTAAGGAAAGTTTGGTGAGTTAAGCTTCTTTTCCTTTCACATCTTCAATATTTCCATCTTGAAAAGATGATAAAACAAAATCTTCTTCTAATCCTTTTCCCACCATGAAGGTTGCCGGTGGAGGTGGTCTTCCAAACTTAGGCAAATGATTGTTCTGGGTGTGGGGCTTGTCTGGCTCAGGTAGCTTACCACTATAGATTAGATCTTGGATCTCATGCTTCAATCGAGTACATCTATCAGTCTCATATCCTTGAGTCTGATGAAATTGACAAAAAGCCTTAGTATCAAATTTTTAGGGTAAGGGATTCGGCAAAGGTTGGGGGGCCAATGGCTGTAATAGTCCCTTCTTTTGTAGCTTGTTGAAGACCCAAGACAAAGGCTTCCCCAGATCTAAAATCTGCCTTCTATTTACTTGACCAGTTGTATTGACATCAGCTTCCTTTTGTGTACTTTGATTGCTAGGCTGATAATTTCATTTTTACAGAAAAATGACTGTTCTCCCTTTCCCACTTTTCAATTTGTAGACCAGCTTGGAGAAGATCTTTGAAATCACAGATGAATGTATGAGATATCCTTTCATGAAGACTAGGCAACACCCTTTTCACAATCATTCTTATTTGATTAAATTCATCGGGCCTTTTCTTGTGTAAAGCAGCCTTATTTCTCCATCTTTTCACATAGTCCACAAAATTCTCATTTCACCTTTGTCTAATGGACTCCACTTCCATTAAGGTAACTTCCAGCTCGACATTGTACCCATATTGCTGAATGAAAGCCTTGTATAACATGTCCTAATCTTTTTGAGTACTTTCCTCTAAGGTGTTAAACCAATTTTGGACAACAGGGTCTAATGAGAGCATGAAGTACCTTATAGTTTGAGCCTTAGTAGCTCCGGCAGACTGCATAGCAGTGATATACTGCTTCACATGGAGGTGGGGGTTTCCAGTACCATTGTACCTAGTGAAGGAAGGCATCTTGAACTTATAAGGGACCTCCTCATCTTGTTCAAATAGTTTGTCGATCTCAGACATCTCTTCGGTTTTCAGCTTCTTCTCAAATTTCTTTTCTAAATCAGCAATCATCTTTTCAACATCAGAAGTCTTATTTTTCTACATAGCTGATCTTTCAACAATCTTCGGTTCTTTCTTCTTGTCTTAAGGATCTTGGAAGTATTGAGCCCAATCATCATCATCAATGATCACCTTATCATCATCAAAAACCACTTCACTAACTTTAGCCTTCCCTTTGTCCTTTGGCTTCTTAGTGCTAGCAGATGTTTCGGCATGATTTTCTAAAATTGGAGCCAATTGGTTCTTCATGGTCTCAACCAGGGCCTCTTTTATTTCTTTCATTTTAGCATTGAATGCATCATCCACCATTCTTTGAATTTGTTATGGCTCCATTGCTTTTGGTGAGAAAGTGATCGAGTCGTTGCTAGATTCTTCATCTCTGGCGTAGGTTGGATTGTCGTAAGCTTTTAAACTATCATAATCCAGGGCTGTGAGTTAGAGAGGATCAATGATATGAGATGCAAATGTATGTATGCATGTATGCACAAATAATAAACAAAGAAAAGTAGAATATCCCTTCCAACCTTATAACATCCACACACGAATGGCGAGTCTCTTTTCCAAGATAATATGGTTAACAAAATACCAACATGGGGTATCTTATTTTTTTGAATAATTCCTTTGGACGTTTTAACCAATAGTTATATTTTTAAAAATGGAAATCAGTTCATGATAATTCCCATTAATTAGGTTTTAATCCATTTAACTAACTAAAGTAGCTTTTATGCTATATTGGATTAAAACAAAATTAAGAGGTTTATTATAAATATATTTCTCACTTGAAAAAGTAATGATTATTATAATGATTTATGCCAAAAACAAGCCCATGATTAATTATTCTTAGTATAAACTAGGCTCAAAATTGATTTTTGGTATTTTGCAATTGACCTAAATAATTTGTGTTTAGATCATTTTAGTACTAGTTTTTAGTGTGATTTTTATGTGTTCTTAGTTAATGTTTTGATTGATTTTTGTTTTAAGTTTGCTTAAAGTGTTTGTTTTAGGTTTAAGTGCAAAAACTCACTTGGAAGATTAAAATAGTGCAGGAAAAGCATGGATTAAGCAAGACATGGCCAAGCCAAATCAAGCTTGGCTGTGTTCCCTCAAGAAATTCAAGGCAGAGCTTGACACGACCAATCCACTGGCCGTGTCTCACCTAAGGAGCAAAACCAAAGAAACCAAAGAAAGAAAGAAAATTTGGCAGAAGCTGACACAGGCAGGTGACTGGCCGTGTCACATGACACGGCCATAAGCTTGGCCGTGTCCCATCCTAAGCTAAAGAACAAGGAATGAGCAAAAGGAAAGATGGAAAACAGAAAGTGACACACCCACATGACACGGCCAAGCCACTGGCCGTGTCACATGACACGGCCACAAGCTTGGCCGTGTCACCCCTTGAGAATAAAGAAAAAAAAAAGAAAGAAAGAAGAAGGCAGTGAAGGAAACGGTCAGCAAGCTTGGCCGTGTCCCAAAGAAAAATGAGAGACACGGCCAAGCCAAACCAAGCTTGGCCGTGTCACCCTTAATATCTATTTAAGTTCTTTCGCATGAAAGAAAGAAGGGAAGAGGGGGAGAAGGCTAGGGTTTGCGAAAAAGAAAAGAAAAGAGAAGAAACAAAGAAAAGAGGGGGGATACACGATTTGGGAGGGGAGAGAGTGACACTCTCCTTGTCCCTTCATCTTCATCCTCCATTTCTATCCTCTCCATTTTCTCCATCTTCCATTGATAAGATCTTTGAGGTTCTTTGGGAAAAATTGGGTTAACAAGCTCTTAAAGGTTAAAGAAGCTTCAATGAAGGATTAATGACTTGAGAAAGCTCCATTCCATCTCTCAAAGGCATAATCAATTGAAGGATTGGTGACTTGAGAAAGCTCCATTCCATATTGCAAAGGAGAATCACCATTAAAGAGGGCTTGAGTTCTTCATCATACATCAAAGTGGAGCTAGGAGGAAGACTAGTAATCCTACTCTTGGAATCTACAAGGAGTTTTTCTATTCTCTCTTTTAATTCATTTCAATATTGTTTTTGTTGCATTAAGAGAATTGATATTGCAATGAACAATTTGTATTTGATTTATATTGAGTTGAATGAATGTTTTAAATTGATGATGTTGAGCTAAATACCCATGCCTAGGGTTTGTAGTAAATTTGATTGAATGCTTTGATTTGATATTTCCTTTGATGTACCTTGTTGTTGGTTGATTGCATTGGATTTTATGCTAGGTTGATAGATTAGTTACCTATTGATCTCTAGATATTGAATGAAGGACCGAGAGGTGAAATTTGATATCGGAATTATGCAATTGACTACCCTAAGAATGAATTAGAAATATAAGTTCTAGGGTTTTGTTAATTTGATAATGTAAAATAATTGGTTATTGCTAATTCATGAATGTGAGAACTAATGGATTGGTAATTGACTAATTAATCTTAAGAAACAAATTAATTTACAAGGTTATGGTTATTGAGAATTGAGCTTTGATTGAATGGACCTATAACCCTAGACACTTTCCCAAGAATCGATTTGATCTTGTACAACTATCACTTCCATTACTTTTAGTTTTAATTGTTTTAAAACCACATTCTAATCAACGCACGAACTTGAATTTAAAATACTTGTCAATCAAACTATTACGAACTACACCTTCCTTGTGAGACGACCTTGGGGCGATCACCTTTGCTGCAACTACCTCGTATACTTGCAAGTGACACTTGTAGTAGTACTTAATTCGAGCGCTACAAGTTTTTTGCAAGCTCTTTGTAATAAAAGGTTGGATGAAAATAATTTTGTTTCTAAGCCCACTGTAAAAAGATTTTAGAAAAAATGGATTTTGGGCTTAATATTTGGGTCTTGAGAAAATAATTTTTTTATTTATTTTTAGAAAAAGGTTTTATGTCCAAAGACAATCTTAAAAAGTTTTGAAAATAACTTTGGTCTTTTGGATTTATAGAAAAATTTATTTTGAGCTTGCAAATGTAATTGGGTCATTTTAGAAAAAGAACAAACCAAATAAGCCATGATTTACCAAGATAAATTAACCATAGTCAAACAACAAGCATTTGGGATAAAACATAAGGAAAGTAACTAGGCCAATTACATAAGCTTTAGTCTTTAGGTTAAAAGGCTTAGGTTCTCATATCAAGTATATACCAAATGGTACGAGGCTATGAGTGGTTATGCCATGCTCAATCCCCATACCTTGAGTGAAAGTATGTTATCCCTTACATAACATAACACGGGTAACACGGGCATCCAAACTCATGCACACAATGCAATCTAAATGATGCAATGGATAATATCATGATAAGAAAGAATAGAATAATATAAAGACCAACGGAATCAACTTCTCTTATCCCCGGTGGAGTCGTCACTGTGAGCGGAGATTTTTTCCCTCTACTCCCGATGGAATGGTTCTTGCGACTTTGGCGTTGTTTAGGCTCGGGGCCTTAGAGAACACGGGCCTAAGCCCGGAGAAAATGGAGTCGCCACTCAGATGGGCCGGGAAAAAGAAAGGGGTGAATGACTCGATTCTTAAGGAATCCTCAACCCCCTAATGGGTTCGAAAAGTTACGTAAATTTGAGGAAGGTGAGAAATGGCCGAGCACCCCCACAATGCCCGGTTCATAGGAACCGACATCCTTTTCAGGTCTTAATATTATAAAATTCTTAAATATAATAATAATATCCATATTACATGCAACAATTAAAATAAAGCATCATTATATTAAAATCAAAGCAAGATCCAAACAAAGCAAATAAATGGACACCCATCCGATGATGTAAACATGTCCTTACATCATTCATGTTTAAACAAAATAGGACACTCACCGAAAGGTTAAAACATGTCCTTTACATTGGCTCAAAATATAAGAGCAATTTAAATTACATAATACTTAACTAATGAGGTACCCACAAAGTGGAAACATACCTCTAACAATTTTAATACTAAAACAACCAAATAATAATCATAATAATAAAGAGAATATCCATCCATGATAAATTAAATAAGTCAAGCATTGAAATTAAATAAATCAACCATTAAAATATATAATAAACTACAAAATCAAATATAAAATTAAATAAAGTAATAAATATATAAATTTAGGATTTGCATCTTAGAATAGGGTTTTTGGAATTAGGATTTAAATTGAGGTTTCATCATTTAGGGTATAGGATTTTTTTTTAGGTTGCTGGGATTATGAAATTTAGGGTTTAAGAAATTTTAAGGTTTCTATGAAACTGGGGCTTAGGAATTAAGTTGTTGGAATTAGGGTTTGGGTCTAGATTTGGGAATTAATAAAATGATTTAAGGTTTTGGAAAATTACAAAAAAAATTAAGGTTTTGGGAATTAATAAAATTGGAAAGCAGATTAGGGTTTTTAGCAACTGGGCAATTAAATTAGGGTTTTGATAGTGTTTTGTGAATATATGAACATTAAACTCAAATCATGTTGTTTAAATCAAGTAATCAAGACTACGTGGTTTAAATTAACTACTGGGCCTAAACAACTTCTTAATCATTGAACTTCTAATGATATTTATAGAAGGGAATGTATATACTGGATAGTCAAATAAGTTGTAACTCAAGAATGAAATTACTGTGAATTCAAACAAATTAAAGAATTAAATCAAACCTCCGTTCGTTGGTTCCACCAAATTGATTTCTCGATGAACAATGAACAAAGACAGTGTTGCTATCTTTGATGGATGGATGACTGATGAATAATGTCTGCTGCTAATCTTCTCTATTTGTTGCCATCTCTGTATGTTCCTTGCTCCTTTTTTCCTTTCTGTCTCTCGGGTTTCTTCTCTAGGGTTTTTTCACTTTTCTCCCCCTCCCCTTTGTTCTTGTTTTAATGTGGTATTTATAGAAAAATAAAGAGTCCTAATCCTATTTTAATAAGAAAATACCAAAAAAATTAGAAAACTGGGTAAAGCAAGGTTTGGTCAAAAAATCGACAGCGCGCGGGTTGTCGGGTTCGTAGGCTACGTTGGCAAAAACGGGTGCGGTGGGCCAATTCGTGCAAGAACAGGCTATGAAGAAATGGGAAGTGCCCAATTTGCCCCCAGATTGCCATCTGCGGCTAAATGGGCTGCCGCGCGACGCTCGCCGATCCGTCTGATTTTTTATTTTTTTCATTTTTATTACTTTTTTATATTTTTATATTTTTTATTTTTATTAAAAATAACTATTAAATATTATTAGTAATTAAAATATTGTTAAAATAAATAAAATATCACAAATATTATTTTGGGCTATCGAATTTGAATGGGTCAAAAATTAAGGGTCTACAGTCCGGTTCATTGGAACCGGCCTTCTTTTCAGGTCTTAATATTATAAAATTTTTAAATATAATGATATTATCCATACTACATGCAACAATCAAAATAAAAGCATCATTGTATTAAAATCAAAGCAATGTTCAAATAAAATAAATAAATGGACACCCATTCGAGGATGAAACGTGTCCTTACATCATCCAATGTCTAAAACTAAATAGGACACCAATCAAAAGGTGAAAACATGTCCTTTACATTAATCCCAAAATATAAAAACAACTTAAAATACAAGAAAATTAATTAATGAGGTACCCAATCATGGAAACATACCTCTTACAATTTTAATAAATAAATAATAATTGAAAAAATATTCATCCATGATAAATTAAATAAGCCAAACATCAAAATTAAATAAATCAATCATCAAGACATATAATAAACTACATAATCAAATCTAAAATTAAATAAAGCAATAAATATATAAATTTAGGGTTTTCATCTTAAATTAAAGTTTTTAGAATTTTAATAACTAAATTAGGATTTAAAATAAGGAAGTTAAACACAAAGACTTATAATACATAAATAAATATTGATTCCTTCGATGAGCCATATGGCGGTCTCACTAGCCCCTTGCGGGGTCGGGGCAGCGCCTTAGAAAATTTTGAAAATTGATTTTTAGGGTTATAGGTTTTAGTGTTGAAAATTTTAAAAACTAGTTTTAGGGTTTGAGGAAAATATGATTAGGGTTTTGGAAAACAAGGCTATGGTTTTTTTTTTAGTTTATAAATTAGGTTTAGGGTTTTGATAAAAATTTGAAACTTTTATGAAGACAGTGCTAAGGTTTAGGGTTTTGCTAAAAATATGGTCACTGTGTATTTCAAATTAGGGTTTAGATTTTAATATCTGCTACTGTGATGAATAAAGCAAACGTAAATATGGCTACTGATCTATTTGAATTTCTAGTAAATTAATGCATGAGATAACAATAATGTAACTATTATAATTTAAATGAATTAAACATAACAAACAAACCTTCGTTCGTTGGCTCCACCGAAATTAAAAGATTTGAACCAAACTTTTATTTAATTTTTGCTACTGCCTGAGTCAATTACTTTTTCGATTGAAGTTTGGCAATTTGGCAAGTGCCTTGACAATGCCAGTTGCTTCCTTCGTTCAATAATTTTTGCTCCTTTGGCTACTAGGGTTACTCCTCTATTTTTGTTGCTTTCTCCTTTCAAATTTCCAAAGTCTAGTCCTTGAACCAATTGCAAGGAAAAAGTCCAAATAATTCTTCCGTAAATTTTCCCTTCTGGCCGAATAAAAATCCTCCCCCCTCTCTCTGTGTTTTTAATGTGGTATTTATAAGAAAAAATAAAAACCTAATACTAATTGGTTAAGGAAATAAAATTGTCTAGGAAATAAAATTAAAACTGAGTAAAATAAGATTTTGGTAAAAATCGAACAACGCGCTGGCATGCTGGGCTTGCATGCTGCGAGGATTGGCTTAGGCACTACAAGGATCTACAAGGGCCAACTGCAAGGCCAGAGGCTGGGGCACTGATTCGCTGCAGGCACTCCTACTACGAATTGGCCCAAGCCAATTTATCGCGACTTTCACGGCTGATTTTTTATTTATTTTTATTTTTATTTTTATTTTCATTATTAAAAATAAATATTATAAGTAATAAATATTATTAAAATAAATATTATTTTAATAAAATAAATAATAAATATTAAAATACAAAAAAATTTTTTTAGACTATTTAAAAATATCGGACTAGTCTGGGTAAAAAATTAAGGGTCTGTACTTTGCCCCCTGCTTGAATGATTTGAAATTTTCAGTCAAAGAGAGTGAAAAGCAACATGATTAGGAAGGGTTCTTGACCCAAAAAGAGTTTTAAATTCAAGACTGGGTACTTAGACCCAAAAAAGATTTGGGTACTTGGACTCGAGACTGAATTGGGTACTTAGACCCAAGATTGAATTGGTTACTTGGACCCGAGGTTGGGTACTTGGACCGAAAAAATATTTGGGTACTTAGACCTGAGATTGAATTGGGTACTTGGACCCGAGATTGGATACTTGGACCCGAGACTAAATTGGGTACATGGACCAGAGATTGGGTACTTGGACCCGAGACTGAATTTGACTGACCTTTTATCAGTTGAGAATTTTGGCTACTCTGGCTGTTCCATTCTTTAATGGATTGTGGGTCTTTACCCACCAAAAGTGGATCTTCATCCTTGGACCTTTGATCTTCATCCTTGGAGATTGGGTCTTCACCCTTGAGATTAGATATTCATCCTTGACATCGGGTCTTCTCCCTTGAAATGGATCTTAATCCTTTAGACTTCGGGTCTTCACCGTTCAAAGTGGATCTTCATCCTCAGCATCAGGTCTTCACCCATGAAAATGGATCTTCATCATTGGAAATTGGGTCTTCACCCTTAAAATTAGATCTTCATCCTTTAAGCTTTGGGTCTTCACCCTTCAAAGTAGATCTTCATCCTCGGCATCAGGTCTTCACCCTTGAAAATGGATCTTCATCCTTGGAAATCAAGTCTTCACCCTTGAAATTGGATCTTCAACCTTTAAGCTAGATCTTCATCCTTGGAATTGGGTACTGCATCTTCATCCTTTGGATGTCAGGTCTTCACCCTTAAAATTGGATCTTTATCCTTTAAGCTGGATCTTCATCCTTGGAATTGGGTCTTCACCCTTTAAACTGGATCTTCATCATTTGGACATTTATCCTATATTGGCTTCAGCTCTTCTAGCTAGACTGATCTTTTGAGTTTTACATCTTCATTCTTTTGATAGTTTTAGTGTTCCATTCTTTGTACTTTTTCAAAAAATTCAGCCATTTTTTAGCTGGCCCCTTATATCTTCTCCTTGCCCCCAATGATTTTTCTCATGCAGGCTCTGATTGATGTTTGTGTTGTCTAGTTCTTACTACAAGCATGCATCTCTTCTTTCTTTTGCAAAATGACTAGAGCTTCCTCAAGCAATGGGCCTTCCATGCCCCCTGATTTCATATCTTCTTTTGATTCTTTACTTCACAGGGTGTTTTTTGTTCACTTTGATAAACAATAGACAATACAATACAAGAAAATTCAATGTAATATGCTCATGTATGGATGAATAATACTTACAGCAGTTCCATTAACTCATAGACCAAGGTGATCAGCAGAAGTGTTCTCATTGTCTCCTTCTAGATGCTCGCTTAGGTCTTGCATTGGAATGACAAAAGGTTTTGCATTTATGGTTTTTATCTTCGAGATATCGAAAAAATGAATGGTGAGGACCAAGCAGCATAGTTAGGGATACATCCATTTCAAACTATGATTCAACATGTCAATTGGTAGCTTATTCACAACCTTGCAAATAATTCTTTACTTTGCCTAATGTGTCCTTCGAGGTTTGACTCTTCAACATATTTCCCTAACTTAAAGGTTTTTATAGTAAGAAAATATATTTTTTTAAATCAAATGTTGACTTTGTCAAATCAATGTCATTGTATCTCAGGACTCGATTTTAGAATTACATATCTATAACATAACAACCCTAGTTACCGTATTAAACTCGGGATTCATTTCTATTTGAGCAAGAACTGTTGCACTTCAGATAGGCACATACACATTACTTGGTCAAAGGTCTCATTGAGTTTGAATATTATCTATCTCATATGCATGCTTATCCAAACTATCTCCACTAATAAATTCTATCTACCAAGAGAGATCAAAAGGTCTTTAATAGGCTTGAAATGGGATCTATAAGGGACACGGGTTAAATGAAGGCCATTTGTAAGTTGGAGCCATTGTGACACTACAGGCAAACCTTCACACTACAAACTTCTTGTTTAGACAGTTGGAAGCATGAAAAGATAAAGCTTTGACTGTTCTCCCATCTTCTTGGCATTAATCTGGATCTTGATTGGGATAGTCTTTTCCCTTACAAAAAGGTTAATACCCACATTCCTTTCCTTTTTTTTTCTTTCCTTTTTTCTTTTGACATTTGGTCATTTCATCCAATTCCTCTATAGGATAGTCAAGTACATGACTTTCAAAAACTAGATGGTCTTTCTCCTTTTTCTCTGATTTTGACTGAATCTTTGGTTGGGTTGGACCAATTTAAGTCAAATTGTCCTTATAAACCAAATGGAAGTCTTTTGCTGCATTAGGTAAAAAAGAACTTGGTTGGCTTTCTGAACTGCTTTTTGGGTTTTATCTTTTTTTCCTTTTTTCTTCTTTTTTCCTTTTTCCTTTTTCTTTCTTTTTTCTTTTCTTTTCTTTTCTTTTCTTTTTTTAGGTTCTAGCTCTAAAAGTGTTGTCTTGTTTGTACCAACTTGTGTTTCTAATAATGGATGAGTGAAGTGGCAAAAATTTGCTTCAACAAGGATAAATTATTTTTTGTTCTGATGTTATCTTGATAGATTGGAGATATTAGGTAAATTTTAACAACCCTTATGGTCTTGAGAACATCAACTATCCTTACGATCTTGGCTATGCATTCCATTCTTTGATCTTCTTGCCTCTTCACCTTAGGGATCATCAGACTTATCAAAAGTATCACAACAACTCAGGGTAGGTTATCGGGCTTATAAGTCAATAAAGAGAAGGTTGAAATCTTATGAAGGTGTAGACCCTTAATTTTTTACCAAATCCGATCCAATATGCTTTATTTAGTCCAAAATGATTTTTGTTGTCTAATTGGTCCAAAATAATTTTAATTAAATAGTTTTTGCTTTATTATCTAATTTTTATTAATAAAAAATAAAAATAAAAATAAAAATAAAAATAAAAATAAAAATAAAAATAAAAATAAAAATAAAAATAAAAATAAAAATAAAAATAAAAATAAAAATAAAAATAAAAATAAAAATAAAAATAAAAATAAAAATCAGAGTCGAAAAAAAATCGGCAGCGAAAAACAGTCGCACGGGCCCGAGGAAGTTTTACCCTCAGGAAAATCCTGCGGGCAAAACCTTCTCCGGCAGGCCTAACCGTTCACTTGCAGAAAAATCCTGCGGGCGAAATAGCCGCCCGCAGGAATTTCCTGCGGGCTGGCACGCCCACTGGCCCCAGCCACGGGCCCGGCTGCCGCAATTTTTGCCAACGCAAAATTTTTCAACGCAAATTTTTTGAAACCTAATCCAATTAGGTTTTAATTTCTTTTTTTATTAATATTACTTGCCGTGTATAATTAGGAATAAACAACCTAAAACCATTATAAATAAGGACCAATAGAACCAAATTGAAAGGAGGAAAAAAAAAAGGAGGCAGTAGCTTGATTTTTTGAAACCAAATCAGTGAAGGAAAAGGGAAACTCAATTCATGTGATTTTTAATAGCGGCAGCAGCACGAATTAAGCAATACAAAAGGCAACCAAAGCTTGTCTTTGGAGCTATTTCATCTAAGAAGAATTATTTTTGGAGGAATCAATAAAAGAAGGTATGTTAAATTCTTTTTGATTTATGTTTTCACAGTAGCAAACCTATGAAATTAAGGTTTTTTAAATCAAAAACTTTAGAACTTTAATTTAATTTTTCCAAGATTAAAACACTAATACATTACTTTATTTTCCAAAAAGATTTAAAATTATTATTTTTTGCTTCTTCAAAAGTCTCAAAACCCTAATTGAACAAATTCGTTAACAAAACCAAAACTTGATTCCATTTCTTTCAAATTTTTAAAATAAGTTCTATTTCATTCAAAAAGTCTTCAAAAACATCTTTTCTACTTATAAAAACTTCAATCCGTGTGTTTAAATTCATAAAACCTCATGAAATCATGAAATTATCTTTTTAAACCCTAATTCAACAAATCACCCGAGAACCTTAATTTTAAAGCATAAAACCCTAATTCAACTTTTAAACCTAAACTAGTAAACCCTAAACCTTTTAAAACATTAAACCATAACTTTTTCTAAACTTTAATCCTTTAAAACATAAAAAAACCATAAAAACACAAATATGCTAAAATTACACAGTAGCTTAAAATCATCATTTAAAACTACAAATCAAAAGTATTTCAAAGTGTCTAAAACCCTAGTTTCATGATTTCATCATTCAAATCTCAATTTGGTTAATCAAAGTGTCTTACCAACCTTTTAAAACATAAAACCGTCATCTATTTTAACTCCATAAAAATTCACAGTAGCTATAATTGAACTTTTATTTGCTTTATTCAATTCCATATTTGTTTATACCTTGATTTATCTCTTATGCTTTAATCTATTTAATTTCAATACTTGATTTATTTAATTTATCATGGATGGATGTTTATTTTATTGATATTTAAATACTTTTAATGAATGATTTATTTATTATGGATGATTATTTACTTTAATCAATCAATTTAGACTTCCAAAAGTTGTAAGAGGTACCTCAATTTAGTTAAACATCACGTAATTTAATTTTCTTTTCTATTTTAGAACCTTTGTAAAGGGTATGTTTCTACCTTTTGGTGGGTGTCCTATCTATGCATGTGATGTAAGGACATGTTTCCATCCTTGGATGGGTGTCCATTTATTTATTTTGTTTTGTTTGGACATTGCTTTGATTTTAATATAATGATGCTTTCTTTTTATTGTGTGTAGTATGGATAATATTATTATATTTAAGAATTTTATAATATTAAGACCTGTAAAGGAGGCCGGTTCTAATGAACCGGGCGTTGTGGGGGTGCTGGGCCATTTCTCACATTCCCCACATGTACCCAACTTTCCGAACCCATTAAGGGGTTGGGGATTCCTTAGGAATCGAGTCATCCACCCCTTTCTTTTTCCTGGCCCGTCTGGGTGGCGACTCCATTTTCTCTGGACTTAGGTCCGTGTTCTCTAAGGCCCCGAGCCTAAACAGTACCGAAGTCGCAAGAACCATTCCACCGGGAGTGAGGGCGAAAATCCCCGCTCACAGTGGTGACTCCATTGGGGATAAGAGAAGTTGATTCCGTTGGTCTTTATATTATTCTATTCTTTCTTATAATGATATTATCCATTGCATCATATTAGATTGCATTGTGTGCATGAGTTAGGACGCCCATGTTACCCGTGTTATGTTATGTAAGGGATACCATACTTTCACTCAAGGTATGGAGATCGAGCATGGCATAACCGCTCATAGCCTTGTACCATTTGGTATATACTTGCTATGGGAACCTAAGCCTTTTTAACCCAAAGACTAAAGCTCATGTAATTGTCCTAGTTACTTTCCTTAGGTTTTACCCCAAATGCATGTTGTTTGACTATGGTTGATTTATCTTGGCTTAAATCATGGCCTATTTGGTTTGTTCTTTTTCTAATATGACCTAAGTATATTGTAAGCTCAAAATAAACTTTTCTCTAAAATCCAAAGGACCAAAACTATTTTTAAAAATTTTTCAAGATGGTCTTTGGACATAAGACTTTTTCTAAAAACAAATAAAAAAAAATTCTTTGGCCCATGGCCCAAATACTAATCCCGAAATCCACTTCTCTAAAAATCTTTTTGTAATGGGCTTAAAAACAAAATTTTTACAAAGAGCTTGCAAAATATTTAGGTCAATTATGAAATACCAAAAATCAATTGTGGGCCTAGTTTACACTAAGAATAAATTAACTATGGGCTTGTTTTTGGCATTAACCACTAGTTACCTCTTTTCAAGTGAGAAATCTATTTATAATAAGCCTCTTAATTTCGTTTTAATCCAATATAGCATAAAAGCTACTTTAGTTTATTGAATGGAATAAAGCCTAATTAATAGGAATTATCATGGATTGATTTCCATTTTTGAAAATATAACTATTGGTTGAAACGTCCGAGGGAATTATTCAAAAACAAGGTACCCCATGTTGGTATTTTGTTAACCATATACCTAGGAAAAGAGACTTGCCACTCGTGTGTGGATGTTATAAGGTTGGAAGGAACGTCCTATTTATCCTTATTTGTTGTTGGTGCATACATGCATACATGCATACATTTGCATCTCATCTCATTGATCCTCTCTGGCTCACAGCCCTGGATTACAAAAGTTCAAAAGCTTACGACAATCCAACTTACGCCGGAGACGAAGTGTCTAGCAACGACTCAATCTATTGCGCACCAAAAACAATGGAGCCTGAACAAATTCAAAGGATGGTTGATGAGGCCCTCAATGCCAAGATGGAAGAAATCAAAGAGGCCCTAGCTGAGACCATGAAGAACCAATTGACTGCAATCTTAGAAAACCATGCCGAGGCATCTGCTAGCACTAAGAAACCAAAGGACAAGGGAAGACCAAAGTTATTGAAGTAGCTTTTGATGATGATAAGGTGATCATTGATGATGATGATTGGGCTCAATATTACCAAGATCTTCAAGACAAAAAGGAACCGAAGGTTGTTGAGAAGGCAACTATTGAAAAGACCGAGACATCCGATGTTGAAAAGATGATTGCTGATTTAGAAAAGAGATTTGAGAAGAATCTGAAAACCGAAGAGAAGTCTGAGATCGACAAGTTATTTGAACAAGATGAAGAAGTCCCTTATAAATTCAAGATGCCTTCCTTTGCTAAGTACAATGGCATCGGAAATCCTCATCTCCATGTGAAGCAATATATCACTGCCATGCAATCTGCCCGAGCTACTAAGGCTCAAACCCTAAGGTACTTTATGCTCTCATTGGACCTTGTTGTCCAAAATTGGTTCAATACCTTAGATGATGGAACACAAAAGAGTTGGGATCTACTTTACAAAGCCTTTATCCAACAATATGGATATAATGTTGAATTGGAAGTTACCTTGATGGAAGTGGAATCCATTAGGCAAAGGCCGAATGAGAATTTTGTAGACTATGTCAAGAGATGGAGAAACAAGGCTGCTTTACTCAAGAAGAGGCCCGACGAATCCGATCAAATAAGGATGATTGTGAGAGGGGTGTTACCTAGTCTTCGTGAGAGGATGTCTCATACACTCATCCATGATTTCAAAGACCTTCTCCAAGCTGGTTTACAAATTGAAGAATGGGAAAGGGAGAAGTGTAATATCCTCATTTATGCCCTAGAAGTTTTGCATATTGTTGTTGTTGTTATTGTTATAAATTGGATTGAATGTATATTATGTGTTAAGAAAAGAAGTTGGGGGGAGAATGCTTGTGTATATGTGTTTTGGAAAGAAAATAGGGTTTAGAGAGAATGGTATATGTTGTGTATATGATGATATATATAACATATAAATGGGTCAAAGGAAGAGTCAAAGGAAGAGAGATATTTTTGTGTTAAGTGTGTAATTACATATATGGGCTTATATGAGACAAAAGGTTAGTTATATGGTTAAGGGCAATTTGGTAATTGCTTGAATTGAATCACATGGTGGATATTTAAAGAAGGTTTGACTTTGTTTCTTCATCATTTTCTTCTTTCTTTCATGAAGTGGCCGGCTCCTCCATAGACAAAGGGAAGCAAGAGGTGAAGAGAGGTTCTTGATGAGTTGAGTTCAAAATTGAAGGAAGATTAAGTGTTCAAGTGTTGATTCAAGAAGTTTTTAACTAAGGTAAGATCTTCCCTTTGATTTCTTTCATTCTTTTGAAGTGGTATGGGAAGTTAATTAGGGTTTGATGATTTGATGATGAGATGTGTTTATGATTTGTTTTCAAGTGTTAAATTGGTTTTAAGTTAATAGTTTAAATAGGTGTTGTTGTTGGAAGTGGTAAATGTTGATTTTGAAAGGTGGAGAAGGATGGTGATTTTAGTGTTTTGAGATGGGTTGTGTTTAAATGTAATATTAATGGGTTGTAAAGTGATTCTTGTGATGAATATATGTTTAGAACATTGATTGTATTCATTTGAAATATATTATATGGAGTGTATTGTGTTTGGGTGCAATTGAAAAAGTGTTGGTTTTAGTTAAGGTTGTGTTTATGGGTGACACGGCCAGAAGCAATGAAGAGACACGGCCGTGTCATTTATTTGTGTTGGCTACTGCCTCTTTTATTTTTAGAGACACGGCCGTGTTCCTCAAGTGGGCTGGGCGTGTCCCTCAAATGAGTTGAATATTGTTTGATTTCTTTGTTCTTTTTGCATGGTTTGGATTCTTCAAAGGTAGTTTGGTCTCTAAACCTAAACATAAACACTTTAAACATACTTAAACCAAGGAATGACTTAATCAAACACTTGTGGATGATCCTAAAGCTATGAATAATATAAATTGTTCTTGCATTGTTGAGATTGAACAATGTTATGTTATGCATTGTGAATGGTAATGTGTTTCATGAGTAATGTGGAATGAAATGTTGATATTTATGAATGATGCTATGTGAGATATAATGTGATCATGGATGAGATAAATATACACTTGAATAATGAAGTGTTATATTGTGAAATGAAATGTGAAGCCATTGTTATTGGCTAAGGTGATTCAATGGAGATAAATGAGGCATGTTTGCCTAAATGATAATAAGAATTGAGAATGAAAACCAAATGAATTGTGTGGCTAATGTGTTATTCCATTTTCAGAGTTTGTTGTTGGTGGCATGCCTAATAAGTGTAACAATCTCTTGAAGTTAGGTTGGATTGAATCCTTGAAGCCTAATTGAGATGTTACCACCCTTGAAGCTAGGTTGGGTTAGTTCTTGAAGCCAAGTTGGGTTGAAGCTTAGCATGCTTTGCTCCCCTTGAAGCTTGGTTGAACTTAATCCTTGAAGCCTAGTTGGGTATATGATATTGATAAATGTGATCATAAAACCAAAGCATTAACTCTGAAAATTGAATGGCATATTAGTGTGTCTTGGGCCCAATGCTTGTCTTTGTTTAATGGGAGTCATGATTTGTTTATTGTTGTTCATGGATGATTAAATGATTAAATAATGAAGTATATGCAATGATGTTGAAATGTGATATGCATATATGTATGTTGGTTATAAAATGTAAAGGGATGTTGTTAGCTTTGCATCTATGTTGTTACATATATGATATGAATTAGAATTGACATTGTATTGCATTAAAGCATATCCATTGCATGTTTTATCTTACTAAGCCCTTGGCTTAGCGCGATAGTGTTTAATCGCGCAGGTGATAGAACTGATAGAATCGAACCCGAGAGCTCTTCGAGACCGAGTGAGAGTAGACATTGAAGAGTTGATTTTGGGAACTTAAAGATCAGAGGAGATTTGCCAATCATGTATAACTCTTTTATATTGTGTAAAGTTTTGTTTATAATGTAAATATATATATAATGGTAAATATGTATTCAAATGTTTTCACATATGTAAATATTTTATAACTTCCGCTGTGTACTACTTAAATGTATTTTGTTTATGTTACAAATTGATTTTTTTTACTTATTCCTAAAATGTATAATGAGAAAGGTGTTGGTATTACATAAAAGGTTTTGAATGTTGATGAAAAACCGTAGCATTCCTATGTTCTGTGCACATATGCTACATTGTGGTGTTGTAGTGTGTGTGTATTGAAGGTGGGGGTGTTACAAGAAGAGCCGCTTTGCAACAAAAAGGAACGAGAAAGGGAGCTATCAATCTAGTAACCAAAGCATGCAAAAGGCCGTCGGTGTTAATGTTACTAACCATGGAACAAGAAGACAATTTTCGGAATTGGGAAAACCAATGTCTTGGGTTCTCAACAAGCTTCAAAGAAAGGGATTACTACAACCCTTAAATCCTCATCCTTTGCCTGATCCTCTCCCGCCTAATTTTGACACCAAAGCATTTTGTCAATTTCACCAAATGCAAGGACATGACACGGATAGATGTGTGAGATTGAGACATGAGATCCAAAACTTAATTGATAATGGGAAGCTACCCGAGCCCAACAAGCCAAACACCAAAGACAACCCATTGCCAAAGTTCAATAAAGTACCACCACCAGCAACCTTCATGATTGGAGGAGGTTTGCATGAGGATTTTGTCATGTCTTCTTTTCAAGATGTGGGAGGAGAAGCAATCAAAGAAGAAGAGGAATTTAATGAAGTTAAACAAGCTATGATTGGTGGAGAAGTAACAATTTGTGTGGTCAACAGGTTTTGGGATTCAAGTGATAGTGACGATGATATCATACCCAAGAAGGAAGAGTGGACTTGGTCCGAGCCCGAAGAAGATGAGGTGATGAATACTAGATCCGGTAAGCCTTACGCAAGGCCACCACCAAAGGAGATAGAAACTAATAAGGGAAAGGAAGTTGAAATGGAAGAAGATGATGCTATACTCAAGCAATTAAAAAGAACCCAAGCAAGTGTTAGCATTTGGGACCTGTTAGCTACTTCTAAAAAGCACCGAGAGACTATGGCCAAAGCCTTGGCTAGCATGCCGATTTCTACCTCCACAACACCGGAGGAGTTGATCAACTTCATAAAAATTGGGGAAGTAATGAAATGTGAAGAGGTTCAAGAGAAGAGCGAAGTTAGTATGGGAGCAGTTTCTTTTTCCGATGCAGACTTACCAGAGGAAGGGAGAGACCACATCCGCCCTCTCTTTATCAAAATAGAAGTCAAGGGGAAGAGGACTCCTTGTGTAATGGTCGATGATGGGTCTGCCATAAATGTTTGTCCACTTAAGATACTACCAAAGCTAGCCATGTCAATAAGAGATTTAAACCCAACCGAGGTGACAATTCGTGCTTATGACAACATTAAGAGGCATGCCGAAGGGACTTTCAAAGCGGCCGTCAAGGTTGGTCTAATTGAATCTATTATGGAGTTTGTTGTTTTAGACATACCAGTTACCTTTGCCTTACTCTTGGGACGACCATGGTTTCACCCTCTTGGTGGAGTTCCTTCCACCCTTCATCAAAAGATCAAATTCCCCAACGGAGATGAGACAGTGGTCATTGAAGCTGAAGATAATGAGATTGTTAATGCTCTAATGGTCGAGAGGCCTCTCAATGGTTTTCAAGTGGCTGCAATTTCTGATGATGAAGCAGTGGACTCCAAAGTCTTGAATATGATGAAGAACATGAACTACCTTCCCGGAGCTGGTCTTGGAAAGGGTAAGGCCGGTTTAACAAAGTTGCCAGATTTTAGAATTCAAGCTTCCAAGAAGGGTTTGGGATACGATGAAGCCTATGATGTCCAACCAAAGAAGAATGAGAAGATGGGCTTCCCAACACTTGAAGAAGTCTTTGTCAAAGCTCCAGATATGGGACCGCTCCAAGGAAAGCCTGAGCCAATCATGTTCATGGGTAAGTTAATCCCTAGTTTTGAAATTTTTGCAGATGTTGCTGAGCTAGTAGAGCAAGTGAAGAAAGAGCTCACCCTGCCAACCAACAAAGAATCCACTCCAAAAGAGAAGAATGATGCTACCTTGAAAGTCGAGAAAACTCCGGAAGAGATTGCTGCCCTGGTTGAAGAAAAGTTTGAAGACATCCTGCTTTATGATTCTGAGAACAATGATTTTGATTTTAATTTTAATTTGTCTGCTTTGTATGAGGATGATAATGTTTTCTTTTCCAAAATGAATGCAGTAAAGTCTGATTTTGCTTACTTGTGTGATGTTTCTCCTGATGGTTGCATACATTTAAATAACAGTTACATGAGCGTCTTTAATATTAATTCTGTTAACACACAATCATTAAATTTGGGGACAACCAAAAATCCTAAAAACATTAGCATAGAATCTGACCTTACTCCTGATGAGAGAGAGAGATTTGAAAAAATATTTAAAAAATATGAAGAAGTTTTTGCTTGGTCTTATGAAGATATGCCGGGGATAGATCGAGACATAGCCGAGCATCATATTCCTACTTACACTCACATTAAGCCTGTCAAACAAAAGCTTAGGCGACTAAGACCTGAGTGGGCTGAGTTGGTTAAAGAAGAGGTCACTAAGCAAATGCAAGTGAAGTTCCTTGAAGTGATAGAATACCCAGATTGGCTAGCCAACATAGTACCAGTGCCAAAGAAAGATGGGAAGATAAGGGTCTGCGTGGACTATAGAGATTTAAACAAGGCTTCCCCTAAAGATGATTTTCCTTTACCTCATATAGATGTTCTTATTGATAGTGCAGCCTCTAGCATGCTACACTCGTTTGTAGATGGATTTTTCGGATACAATCAAGTGTTAATGGCTCAAGAGGATAAAGCCAAAACTACCTTCACTAGTACATGGGGTATATTTTGTTATAGGGTGATGCCTTTTGGCTTAAAGAATGCCGGAGCAACCTATCAAAGGATGGCCACCACACTATTTCATGACATGATGCACAAAGAGGTTGAAGTATATGTTGATGATATGATGGTGAAGTCGAATACATGGGAGCAACACTTCTAGAACTTGGAATTATTCTTCGATAGAGCTTTGAAGTATAAGTTAAGATTAAATCCGAAGAAGTGTGTATTTGGTGTTACCTCAGGTAAATTGTTGGGACATGTGATTGGTCCGAATGACATTGAGATTGATCCTGACAAAGTCAAAGCAATCAGGGATATGCCGGCCCCTAAGACGGAGAGAGAAGTTTGGGGATTCATTGGTAAACTACAGTACATTAGTAGATTTATAGCAAAGCTCACAACAATCTGTGAGCCTATCTTCAAGTTGCTTAGGAAGAATCAGCCGGTCATATGGAATGAAGAGTGCCAAAAGGCCTTTGAGCGAATAAAAGAGTATTTGTTGAATCCACCTGTTTTAAAACCACCTAAACCTGGAAAACCTTTAATACTATACTTAGCAGTGGAAGAAGAGTCAATAGGAGCCATGCTAGCACAAGCAGATGAATCAGGGATTGAGCATGCAGTCTACTATTTGAGTAGAAAGCTCCTACCTTACGAACTTAAGTATAGTATCATTGAAAAAACCTACATAGCCGTGGTTTGGTCTTCTAAGAAGTTGTGGCATTACTTTCAATCATATAGTGTGCAAGCGATTTCCAGGTTGGATCCAATAAAATACTTGAGGGAGACACCCTCTTTAATTGGGAATTATGGTCGACAGTTGATAATATTAGAAGAATTTGAGATTGAGTATGTAACTAGGAAAACAATCAAGGGTAGAGCGGTAGCAGAATTCCTAGCTCAACAACCATTACCAGAGAGTGAAGAGGTGATTTTGGAATTTCCAGATGAACATTTAGAAGCAATTAAAGTACAAGGGTGGAAAATAATTTTGATGGAGCAGCGAACAGGAAAGGAGCAGGTTTAGGAGTTATACTGGAATCACCCGAAGGGGAACTCATCCCTTTAGCCAAGAAGTTGAGATTTAGGGCAACCAATAATATGGTGGAGTACGAAGCTTGTATTTTTGGTTTGGAAATCCTAATGATTATGAAGGTGGATAAGGTGGAAGTTTATGGTGATTCATTGCTAGTAGTATCTCAAGTAAATAGAGAGTGGGAGTTGAAAGAAGAAAAATTGAAACCATACCATCATTACCTTACCATGATAAAGAAGAATTTTGAGGAGTGTAGGTTTATACACTTGTCAAGAGAAGAAAATCAGATGGCTGATGCCCTAGCCACATTGGCTTTGGTATGGGAAAATCCTGTTAGCTTATTCCTTAAGCCTCTGGTCTTGACTAGTTCATCAACTCCATGCTATGAATATGAAACAATCATGGAAATTGATACAGACCATAATGCATGGTATGATACCATAAGGAGATTTTTGGAGGAAAGAGAATACCCACCGGGGGCAACAAAGAAAGAGAGAAGGGCTGTAAGGCGGTGGTCATTACAATACATCACCTTCCATGGGGAGTTATATCGAAGATGGCCTGATGGAGTACATTTAAGATGCTTAAGAAGGCCTGAAGTGGAGTGCATCATGTCTGAAATACATGCGGGAAGTTGCGGTCTGCACGTGAGTGGTTTGGCCCTAGTTAAGAAGATTATTCGACAAGGTTACTATTGGTTGACCATGGAGAGAGACTGTATTGAGTTTGTCAAGAAGTGCAAAAATGTCAGATGTACGGTAACTTGAATCATATGCCTCCTGAAGAACTGCATTCAATGTCTTCACCCTGGCCCTTTGCCACCTGGGGTATCGACATTATAGGAGAGATACATCCAACAGCTTCAAACAGGCACCGTTTTATTGTGGTAGCAGTTGATTATTTTTCGAAATGGGTCGAAGCCGAATCCTTCAACAAGCTGGGTGCAAGTCAAATGACTAGGTTTATCGAAAAGAATCTCATCTGCAAATATGGGGTCCTGCACAGTGTGATATCAGACAATGGGGTACAGTTTCAAGGAGCAGTTAAGGATTTATTCTCCAAGTACCAAATCCATCATCACCGATAAAGGCTAATGGTGCAGTGGAAGCAACAAACAAGACAATTAAGCAAATTCTGTCCAAGATGACTAAGACTTACAGGGACTGGTCAGAAATGCTTCCCTTTGCTTTATGGGGATATAGGACAAGTGTGTGAACACCTTCTGGAATGACACCGTTCTCTTTGGTTTATGGGATGGAAGCAGTATTGCCAATTGAGATTGAGATCAAGTCATTGAGAGTAGTCTTGGAAGCGAAGCTGCCTGAAACAGAATGGGTAGCAAGCATATACACTCAGTTATCTCTATTAGAAGAGAGAAGGCTAAAGGCACTGTATCATCACCAACTGTATCAAAAGAAGATAGCTTGGTCCTATAATAGAAGGGTCAAAATTCGAAGATTCAGGGCTGGGGATTTGGTATTGAAGCAATGTAAGCCTAATGTATCTGATCCAAGAGGGAAGTTCAGACCTAGCTGGGAAGGACCATATGTCATGAAACAAGTCATGAGCAAAGGTGCGGTGAAGTTATCAGACATGGATGGGAACGAATTTAGTGAACCGGTAAACATTGACAGGTTGAAGAGGTTTTTTTGTGTGAAAAATGAAAAAGAAAGAGCTCGCTAGGTTGAAAACCCAAAAAGGGCGGCCTAGGCAAAAGTTAGAGCAGTCCGCTAGTTCTGAAAACCCGAAAGGGCGGGCTAGGCAACAATTAGGGCTAATGAGAGAAAATCGTCAATTAGAAAACCCGAAAGGGCTAATTGGCAACAGGAGTAATCTTGTGTATGCAGGCTTTATGTTTGGTTGTTCCCTAATTTAATAAAATAGAATTAATGATTAAATTGCTCTTTGTGCACTGTTATGAGTATATGACCAGACATGGATGAAATAAGTAATCATAATTGCAAAAGGTGATGACAAATTATAAATGCAAAAGAAGCATCTTTTATTACTCTAAACTAACTGAAGGTAAGTATCAACCTACCCTTACTAGAGGTAATAAAAAGCATATGTTATTTTTTTTCATCCTAACAAGTTTTTGATGCAGGAGAGTTTGTTCCTCATCTCGGGACCAATATGGGGTAGGTTGATACTTAAATCAAGAGCAGGTTAAGAAACCTTCGTTTGAAGACAATTTGAATGCTTTCATTCAAGTGAGCACTCAAAATCAAGAATTGAACAATAAGCGGTTTGACTCTTTAGAAGCATCGCTTAAGAAGGTTGAAACTCAAGTGGGTCAATTGGCTAATCAACTTCAAGCCAATCAAAAAGGGAAATTTCCAAGCCAACCGGAGCAGGCCAAAGCAATCACCGTTTTGAGAAGTGGTAAGGTACATGATAATAAAATTGGTGATAATAACATTGATAATTCCTTTGATGCAGGTACAATGCAAGAGAATGGCAAGGAAATGCAAGAAGAAAAAGTTGAACCAAATGAGCCTAAAGAGGATAAAGAGGAGGCATCCGCTGCACCAAAGCTGCACAAATCTCCAAATCCATACAGACCACCAATTCCGTTTCCCAGCAGGTTAAAAAATGAAAAGCATGATAAGCAATTTTCTGAAATTTATAACATGCTTTCGAAGGTAAGTATCAACCTACCCTTACTAGAGGTAATAAAAAATATGCCATCTTTTTATTACTGTAAAATAACAATTTGGAATAGACTCTCCCACAATTCATCTCAATCACTTAGCACTAAGCATTTATGTGCTTTTAAGGAACTCCATTTGTTTAATTAGCAAAGATGATTTCCAAACTCATTACAACCCTTCCGACAAGAACATCAACTATTATTTTGATTTTCATTATTCATTCCCTTATATATATATATTAATAATAGGGTATCCAACTAAAGAATACAATAATTTGTAATTTAAAGCCCATTGAATTCAACCCCACACTTTATTCAGCACAACACTCCATTAATGCTTTTGAAATGCTCTTGATCTAATGAACGGGTAGAGTTAAAATGCAATGGTTCAAACCGATGGTGTTGTGAAAAAGAAAGAAGGGAAAATTAAAATAAGCTCAAAGTTGGCGAACTAAGGTCAGATGTAAGGTTGGTCTTTTTAAGCCAAAATGGGTTGCCCTAAATTGCCTTAATCATGTTGATGCCTAATTGAAATCTTTATGTAGTCTCAAAATGCATGTCAAAGAAAATTCTAGTAATTCATCAATCAAAGATGTTCACACATAAAAAGAATGATAAGTTGATGGCTCAATTCCTCACTAGTTTAATGGCAATGCAAAGAATAACCATCAAAATTGACAATAAGTACTAACTCTAATCAATTCTCAAATTCATGCTTCAAAAATTCAAAAGTCATCTATCAACAATCTTATAACAATTGTACTTATTAATATCCATCAAAATCAATTATAAAACAAAACACAAAACAAAAACACTTACGAAAATAAACAATTTATATTCATGAACAAAAGGTTTAGCACACACCCCACACTTTAAGTTTGACATTGTCCTCAATGGAAACAAGGATATTAAAGAAAAAGTTAAGGTACAACTTGTCTTTCCATTGATCCCTTGTGACGCAAGCTACCTTTTCATCCACAAACAACAATTGTTCAAGAATAAAAGACAATATACAAAATAAACACAATATTAAAAGGTAACATTAAAACAATAACAATAAAAATTTGCAATAAGTACAAATAAGAAAGTAACAAGTGTTTTCAAAAGGTTGGAGTTGATTGGATCTACGGTGATGGAGGATGGGATGATGATGTAGCAGATAGGTGGAGGCTCAGAATTTTAGCAAGGTTGCTGTTGATTAGGTCCATTTGTTCCATGAATGCAGCATGGTTACGGTCAACCTTGCTTTCCAATGCTTCAATCCTATTAAGGATCTCCTGATTGTTCGGGATTGGAGCATCTTCATCTAAATCTAGAGAATCTGAGTCGGAATCCTCCTCGACTCGTGTTCTCTTTTGACGGCCCTCTGGTGCCTCTGGCTCAGCTGAAGCCATAACATAAGCCCCTCCTTTTCTTGAAACCATGTGCATCTTCTCGAGGGTGGCAAGATCTAATGAATCACTACCCGAGATCTTAGTCATCCGGCAATGGCTCGGGTCAAAATCATCAAGGAGTGCCATTGCTAAAATTGTAACTAATCCTTCGATGCAAATGGCACCCCTCTTTTTATTTGCCTCACTGTCAAACACATCGGCTAACCAATAGCCGGTACAAATGGGTATGGCATTGATAGCACAGTCTAAAAAATATAGTTCGCTTAGTTCTACAACCCCTGCACTCTCTTTTCTTGCAAAGAATCCACATGACATAAACCGGTGTAAGTACATTACGGCGGGATTTGCCAATTTCATAGCTTTGGCTGATTTGGCCACATAAGTTCCCGAACCCAAAGCTCCCCATACGAATTGTTGTCTAAAACTCTTAGGCACACATTGTTCCCCTTGTTGATGGAAACCAAATATATCGATCAATTGCTCAATTGTAAGGACAAATGGTCTCCCAAGCAGTTTAAAATGTAACCAAATGCAAATGTTTTTGTCATTTCTTTCAACCTTAAGCGAGGTTAAAAATTCTAATTTAAGCTCTTCAAATTGCAAAGGTCTAAGGGAAACAAATCTTTCCCACCCAAGGTTTTGAACAAATCTATAAAAATTATCCCTAATATGAAGAGCATTGAGGGATTCTTCGTTAACATACCTCGTCGGAAAGAAACCCCGAGCGAGAAGAGTTGCTCTCCTTGGTGATGATGATGATAAAGATGGAGCTGAAGGTGGAGGCCGCTTCCTTTTGTGGTGAGACACCATCTTTGTTCTTGTCATGTTGATGATTTGGTGAAAATGAAGTTTTCACAGTTTTAATTGCCTTTTAATGAGAAAAGAAGAGAAGTGGATGAGTTTAAATCAGTTTTGGAGAAAAAAAATGAAAGATTTGCTATGATTTTGGAGCTTTAAGAAAGTGGCTATGGAGTTTTGAGAGAGAGAGAGAGAGAGAGAGAGAGAGGAGAGAAAGGGATTTAGGGATTTAAAAATGAGGAAATGGGCTGAAATCGTAATTTAAACCTTGAAAATTTAGGTGACACGGCCAAGCTTCACCAAGCTTGGCCGTGTCTGATGGTTTTTTGAGGGACACAGCCAGTGGCTTGGCCGTGTCTGATGGTTTTTTGAGGGACACAGCCACTGGCCGTGTCCCTTGAGTGTGTTTGTTACTGGATCGAAAGAAAATTGCAAGCAAAATAAAAAGACACAGGGAGAGGCTTGGCCATGTCTGGGTGACACGGCCAAGGACACGACCAGGACCTTTGGCCGTGTCTGCCTCTGTGTTATTTGGGGTTTACTTGACACGGCCAGTGGCTTGGCCCTGTCAAGTGGCCGTGTCTCACACTGCCAAATTGGTTTTGAAATTTTTTTTATTTTTTTAAATGGTTTATTTGTGTCACCAAATCACAAAAATGCAATCTTCTTCTTTGTTTAACCCTGAAACACATTCAAGAAAAATGAAAACTGATCAAAGTACCTATTCCATTTTATTTAACTCAACATGAAATTAAAATTGCAAAATATAAAATTATAATTGTGAAAAGAAATGCAAACCGATGGGTTGCCTCCCATTTAGCACTTCTTTAATGTCGTATAGCTGGACATTGTTGCATCATTCGTCAATGAACACCATGCTTTCCACTGTTTTTGCAACGTCGATTTCTTCAAAGTAGGGCTTCACCCTTTGTCCATTGACCTTGAACGTCTCATTGGTTTTTAGATTAAGTAACTCAACAACCCCATAGGGGAATGTTTGAGTGATTTGAAAGGGTCCACTCCAATGTGACTTCAATTTTTCGGGAAAAAACCGCATTCTTGAATTGAAGAGAAGGACTTTCATTCCCGGTTCAAAAGTCCTTCGAAGAATCATCTTGTCATGAATAGCTTTTGTTTTTTCTTTGAAGATCCTCGAACTCTCATAGGCTTCATTCCGAAGCTCATCAAGCTCGAAAATTTGAAGCATTCTTTGCTCCCTTGCTTCACCTAAGTCCATATTCGTGGTCTTTATTGCCCAATAAGCCTTGTGCTCCAATTCCACCAGGAGGTGGCATTCCTTGCCAAAGACCAACCTATAAGGACTCATTCCCAATGGGGTTTTATAAGCAGTCCTATAAGCCCACAATGCTTCCAAGAGTCGGATTGACCAGTCCTTCTGAGTTGTGCTCACTGTCTTTTCTAAAGTCCCCTTGATCTGCTTGTTTGAAATCTCAGCTTGCCCGGATGTTTGGGGATGATATGGAGTTGCCACTTTGTGTCAGATGCCCATCTTGGTCATCAACTTTTCAAACCATTTGTTGCAAAAATGGCTTCCTCCATCACTCACTATCGCCTTGGGGGTTCCAAACCTGCTCAAAATATTCTCCTTCACAAATTTTAACACAATGTTAGCATCATTGGTCCTAGTGGGGATTGCCTCAACCCACTTGGACACATAATCCACTGCTAGAAGAATATATTCAAAACCAAAGGATTTGGGAAATGGCCCCATGAAATCAATTCCCCATACATCAAAAATATCAACCACAATAAAAATATTAAGGGGCATTTCATTCCGTTTGCTATTGTTTCCTACTTTTTGGCATTGATCACATCTTATGCAAAAATGATAAACATCCTTAAAAAGAGTAGGCCAATACAAACCGCTTTGAAGAATTTTCTCGGCGGTCTTTTTTCCTCCAAAATGTCCCCCGCAATACAAATTGTGGCAAAATTGTAGCACTTGCTTTTGTTCCTCTTCCGGCACACATCTTCTTATCACTTCATCCCTGCAAATTCTAAACAAGTAAGGCTCATCCCAAAAATAATACTTACATGTATGTAGGAATCTCTTCTTTACCTGGAAGCTCAAATCCTTTCTCACTACACCACAAGAAAGATAATTAGCAATATCAGCATACCATGGTGCTTGAGTTAAGGAAAACAAGTGTTCATCCGGAAATTTTTCGAAAGCATTTTCACAAGCAATTTCATTATCATTTTCACAAGAGTTAAGTCTAGAAAGATGGTCGGCCACTACATTCTCGCTTCCTTTCCTATCTTTGATTTCAACATCGAATTCTTATAGCATCAACACCCATCTAATGAGCCTAGGTTTAGCTTGTGGTTTGGTCAACAAGTATTTCAAAGCTGTATGATTAGAAAATACTATGACCTTAGAACCTATCAAGTAAGATCTAAATTTGTCTAGCGCAAACACCACGGCTAACATTTCTCTCTCAGTGGTCGTATAATTTACTTGTGCATCGTTTAAAGATAAACTTGCATAATAAATTACACACATCAACTTGTTCATTCTTTGGCCCAAAACAGCTCCAATGGAAAAATTCAATGCATCGCACATAATTTCAAATGGCAAATCCCAATTTGGGGCAACAATTATAGGGCAGAAGTTAGTTTTTCTTTCAAAATTTTAAAATCTTCTAAGCACTTTTCATCGAAAACAAAAGGGACATCTTTTCCTAACAAATGACACAAAGGGCATGAAATTTTGGAAAAATCTTTTATAAACCTTCTATAAAATCCTGCATGTCCCAAAAAACTTCTAATTCCCTTAACTGATGTTGGTGGAGGTAGGTTCATAATTAATTCAACCTTAGCCTTGTCTACCTCAATCCCTTTATGGAAAATAACATGCCCTAAAACAATTCCATGATCAACCATAAAGTGACTCTTTTCCCAACTCAATGTAAGATTACATTCAATACACCTTTCAAGTACTAGAGTCAACTTTTCCAAACAATCATCAAAGGAATTACCAAAAACAGAAAAGTCATCCATGAATACCTCAATGCACTTGTCTAACATATCAGAAAATATGGAAAGCATACACCTTTGAAATGTTCCCGGTGCATTGCAAAGTTCGAATGGCATCCTTTGAAATGCAAATGTACCAAAGGGACAAGTAAATGTAGTCTTTGGTTCATCTTCCGGTGCTATCGGGACTTGGTAGTAACCTGAAAGACCATCAAGAAAACAGTAAAAAGCATGTCCAGATAATCTATCAAGCATTTGATCAATAAATGGCAAAGGAAAGTGATCTTTCTTGGTGACTTTATTTAATTTCCTATAATATATGCACATCCGCCACCCAGTTTGTGTTCGTGTTGGTACCAACTCTCCTTTATCATTCTGGACCACTGTCAGCCCTGTTTTCTTAGGCACAACATGAACGGGACTAACCCATTCACTATCAGTAATAGGGTAAATTACCCCTTCATCCAGTAGTTTAAGGACCTCCTTCTTAACAACCTCGCTCATGTTAGGGTTTAGTCTCCTTTGAGACTCTCTCACCGGTTTAGCCCCTTCCTCTAATATGATTTTATGCATGCATTTAGGAGGACTAATACCCTTAATGTCACTCAATCCCCAACCTATAGCTTTCTTGAATTTTTTCAACATTGTTACAAGCTTATCTTCTTCCTCACTGGTAAGGGTAGCAGAAATTATCACTAGTTGAGAATTATTCTTCCCATGAAAAATATATTTTAAATGCTTGGGGAGTTCCTTAAGTTCAACCCCATGTAGCTGAACTTGCTTTTCCTCAACTTCAAATTCCTCCTCAACACTCTCATCGTCCAAAATAGATTTGTCTTCTTCATTTTCCTCGGAAATCTCTGCTTCTCCTTGCAATTTTAGAGCCCTTTCTAGCTTGTGTTCGCCATTTTCCTGCAAGAAAACTTCTTGAAAAACATTATCAGTAATGTAACGACCCTCCCCAACCAGGTCGGCTGCCCGGCCCACTAGTGGCTTACGGCCCGGCCTTTTCACCACCTGGGCACGGAGTCCGCAGGAGGCAAGCGATCGCTACAGTACTGGACAGCCCTCGCGGCCCACCCAGCAGGATTTGTTTATTTGGCCCCAAGGGGTCGCCTCCCTGGATCGAACCCCTGACCTCCCACTTAAGAGAGCCAGCGAGAACCATCTAGTACCATTTCTGCTACTAGCAGAAATGGTACTGGATGGTTCTCGCTGGCTCTCTTAAGTGGGAGGTCAGGGGTTCGATCCAGGGAGGCGACCCCTTGGGGCCAAATAAACAAATCCTGCTGGGTGGGCCGCGAGGGCTGTCCAGTACTGTAGCGATCGCTTGCCTCCTGCGGACTCCGTGCCCAGGTGGTGAAAAGGCCGGGCCGTAAGCCACTAGTGGGCCGGGCAGCCGACCTGGTTGGGGAGGGTCGTTACAGTTAAAAAGGCACCTTTTTAACTGTAACGACCCTCCCCAACCAGGTCGGTATCCCAAGGTCGGTTGCCCAGCCCACTGGGTCCGCATGGTGCGTAGGAGGCAAGCGATCGCTACAGTACTGGACAGCCCTCGCGGCCCACCCAGCAGGATTTGTTTATTTGGCTCCCTAAGGAGTCGCCTCTCTGGATCGAACCCCTGACCTCCCACTTAAGAGAGCTAGCGAGAACCATCCAGTACCATTTCTACTAGCAGAAATGGTACTGGATGGTTCTCGCTGGCTCTCTTAAGTGGGAGGTCAGGGGTTCGATCCAGGGAGGCGACTCCTTTGGGAGCCAAATAAACAAATTCCTGCTGGGTGGGCCGCGAGGGCTGTCCAGTACTGTAGCGATCGCTTGCCTCCTACGGACCATGCGGACCCAGTGGGCTGGGCAACCGACCTTGGGATACCGACCTGGTTAGGGAGGGTCGTTACAAGTAAAATCAATGAAAGAGCAATCTTCATATAAAGCACTAGTGGGAATGGGGGAAGTGTTAAAAATTGAAAATTCTACAGTTTGTCCCAAAATGGTCATAGTCAGTTTTTCCATTTTTAACATCAATTAAAGTGTTAGTTGTGACCATAAAAGGCCTTTCTAACAAAATTGCATGCTCGGCATCTCGTGGGATTTCTCCCCCCATGTCTAAGACAATGAAATCAATGGGTACAATCAAACCTCCTACCTTCACTAGAACATTTTCTACGATTCCCTTAGGGTATCTAAGAGTTCTATCCGCTAGTTGCAAAACCATTTTAGTAGATTTGAGTTCCCCGAGCTCTAGTTTCAAATAAATTGAATATGGCATCAAATTAATACTAGCTCCAAGATCACACATGCCAATGGTCTCTTTCCCATTCCCCATAGAGATTTTGATTATAAAGCTCCCAGGATCTTTTAGTTTGGGAGGTAACTTATGTTGTAAAACAACACTTGTTACTTCTGAAACTATCACCTTCTCATCCAACTCATACCTTATTTTCTTAGTGTTTAGCTCTTTTAAGAATTTGGCATAAGATGGCATATTTTTTATTACCTCTAGTAAGGGTATGTTGATACTTACCTTCGAAAGCATGTTATAAATTTCAGAAAATTGCTTCTCATGCTTTTCATTTTTTAACCTGCTGGGAAACGGAATTGGTGGTCTGTATGGATTTGGAGATTTGTGCAGCTTTGGTGCAGTAGATGCCTCCTCTTTATCCTCTTTAGGCTCATTTGGTTCAACTTTTTCTTCTTGCATTTCCTTGCCATTCTCTTGCATTGTACCTGCATCAAAGGAATTATCAATGTTATTATCACCGATTTTATTATCAAGTACCTTACCACTTCTCAAAACGGTGATTGCTTTGGCCTGCTCCGGTTGGCTTGGAAATTTCCCTTTTTGATTGGCTTGAAGTTGATTAGCCAATTGACCCACTTGAGTTTCAACCTTCTTAAGCGATGATTCTAAAGAGTCAAACAGCTTATTGTTCAATTCTTGATTTTGAGTGCTCACTTGAATGAAAGCATTCAAATTGTCTTCAAACGAAGGTTTCTTGACCTGCTCTTGATTTGAGGGTTGCCCTTGAAGTTGGGGACCTCTTTGATATGGTTGGAAAGGCTGTTGAGGAGGAGCATGTTGTTGATTCTTCCACAAAAATTGGGGTGATTCCTCCAACATGGGTTATAAGAATTTGAATATGGGTCATTCCTACCCCTTTGTTGGAACCCTTCAAAAGCAAAAGCTTGTTCCTGCTCCTCTTAAAATGTATCAAAATTTGAGGGGCACACGTTTTCTTGATGGCCTACAAGACCGCACGATGCGCATGACTCTTAGCTTGGTCCCGACAAGTTTCCTTTGGCATTCAACAATTTCACTTGTTTTGTCAGTTCTGCAATTTGCCTAGCCATTTCTGAGTTTGCACTTATCTCGTGTGCTCCTCTTCTTCTTTCTCCAATACTCTTTTGTTGGGAATTTGCCCCCAACATTTCGAATAATGCAACTGTTTCTGCAGCTGTTCTTTCACCCATTGCTCCCCCTGCTGCATTATCCACTGTGTTTTGACATTGTTGAGTTAGCCCATCATAGAAGAATTGACTGAGCAACTGTTGTGGATAGTAATGGTGAGGGCACTGAAATAATAATGATTTGAAGTGATCCCACGCCTCATGAAACGGTTCTTCGTCAAATTGGGTGAAAGTTGCAATACTCTCCTAAGCTCCTTGGTCTTTTGGTGTGAATAAAACTTTCCCATGAATTTGTTGTAAACCTCTGTCCATGTGGTTAAAGAATTCTCTGGTAGGGTCATTAACCACGCTTTAGCTCTGTCCTTCAAACTATATGGGAAACATCTCAACTTGAGCTCATCTTCTGTTAGTGTTTGCAAAGGGAATGTATGCAATGTTGAGTAAAAATCCCGAATGAAGTTGAGAGGATCTTCATTCGGTAGTCCATGGAAGGATGGCAGCATACTATAGTGAGTATTTCTGAGTTCATAGTTTCTCGCTGCGTTGCTCAACCGAATACAAGATGTGGTCACTCCGATGATCGGTCAAGAAAATTCTTTCATAGGTGGCTCTTGCGTATCACCCATTTCTATTTCTATGTTCTCCTCAAACTGCTTGTTTGTATTTTCCCTTTCTTGCTCAAACGGATTTGGTCCCTCGGGTCTTGGAAGTCTATGGATGTTGTCTATAAATGGAACAAGTTCATTTCCTTTAGACCTTCGTCCGTGCATAAAGTACCTAAGCAATTCAAAAAGAACACTTTAAATGATTTAACAAATAAATTAAAACAATCAAACTATCACAAAAATTGCCCTCCCCGGCAGCGGCGCCAAAAACTTGTTGTGCTTAAATTAACACTATCACAAAGCGGCACTCGCAAGTATACGAGCCTATTGTAGTGACGGTGATCGCCCCAAGGTCGTTTCCCAAGGAAGGACTTGCATGTAATAGTTCGATTAACATGAAATAATAAACTCGATTGTGTGATTGGATTGGTGAATTGTAATTAACCTTAGAAATGAAAATGAGTGATTTTATGCAAGAGAAATTCAATTATGGAAATGATGCCTAGGGTTGTAGGTCCATTTAATCAAATGTTTAATTATCCAATTATCCATTAATATAACCTTGTGCCTTAATTTGTTCCTTAAGATTAATTAGCCAATTATCAATTCACTAGTTTTCACATTTATGAATTAACAACAACCAATTATTTTACATTAGCAAATTAATAAACCCTAGAACTTATATTTCTAATTCATTTTTAGGGTAGTCAATTGCATAGTTCCGATATTAAACTTCTCCTCTCAGTCCGTCATTCAATATTAAGTAATCAATAGGTGGCCAATTTATCAATTTACCTTTAATTTCAATGCAATCAACTTATAACAAGGTATATCAATGGAATCATCAAATCAAATCATTTAATCAAATATACTACAACCCAAAGCATGAGTAAATTAGCTCATCATATCCTTTAAACAAATACTCATTTCAATATAAACCAAATCAAAGTTATTCATTGCAATATTAATGTTCTTGATACAATAACAACAAATAAGAAATGGATTAAAAGAAAGAGTTAGAAAAACCCCTTAAGAAGATGCTAAAAATCGGACTCCTTGTCTCTTTCATAGCTCCCCCTTGGTGTGTGATGATGAACTTTCAGCTCTCTTGAACAAATGGCTCTCTTCTTGAAGGAGTGGATGATAGCTCTCTCAAATTCTCAACTCTCCAATCAAGCCTCTTAAAACCCTAATCCTCAAGAACTAGTAACTCACTTCAAAACCAACAATTGTCTTTGCTCTTGGTATGTGAAAGGAAATGGTGAATGAAGATGAGAGAATGGTATCTTGCTCTCTCAAGTAAGAACCAAGGAAGAAGATGAAGAAGATGATGAACCCCCCTATGTGTAGAGAATGTCCACTAAATATATTCAAGATCCATTTTCTAATCCCCAGGCTCTTCCACTTTGAATTGTTTAAGACACCCATCATTGTTTGTCTCCCACTTTCCAATTTCTTTATATATTTCTTCCATAAAATCCTCCCACTTTTCACTCCTTTTTGTTCTTTTTGTCACCCACTAAAACACAACAGCTTACACCTCGTGCAAGCCAGCTAAGTGATCCAAGGTGACACGGCCGAGCCTTATGGAGCTTGGCCGTGTCTAGTGTCTGGTGTTTTGTCCTTGTGAGACACGGCCAAGGACACGATCGTGTCATGTGACACGGCTAGTGTCTTGGCCGTGTCCCTTGATGGTGTCCGTGTCTGCTTCTTTCTTTTCTTTCTTTGCTCTTTTGTTCCTTTGGTGAGACACGGCCAGTGACTTGGCCGTGTCTCATAACCGTGTTCGCTTCTGGACTTGATTTCTTGAGGGACACGGCCAAGACATGTGGAGCTTGGCCGTGTCACTTGTTTTTCTTCAATTTCTTCACTTTTGATGAGAGACACGGCCAAGCCATGTGGAGCTTGGTCGTGTCACTTGCTTTTCTTCAATAAATCGACCAATTTTTGATTAAATAGCTCCATCAAATGTACTTCAACCTAAATCAACAACTTCAAACAAACTTAAGTGCAATTTAACATGAAAATTAACTTAAAATCAACAAAAACATCATAGAAAATATATACAAAATTGATCTAAACAATATTCGGTAGGCTAGAATGAGCAAGCGAAGGGGGAGTAAAAGAAGGTCCAGCCTCATGATCAAACGAGCCAATAAACTGCAACAATCATTAAAGAATCAAAGAAAGAAAAGCAGTTGCAATAGAAAAGTGGTAAAGTTTTACCTGAGAAGTATTGGTCCCGAGATGAGGAACAGACTCTCCTGCATCTCCGTGATGTTCCTCCTCATCTCTACCCTCATTTCCATCAAAAATCTCCCGCACACTGACAGGAGATACATCAAAGTGCAAGAGTCTCATTTGAATAAAATGAGCATAAAATGGACCCGGTAAATGGAGAAATAACTCGGCATTAAAACCATATCGGTCCGACCACCAAGCATCCTCTGGCATTAACATAATATTTAAAGTGTATTCTGGGATTTGCATCGGGAACCTCCGCTGCTCTGGGCTGAGAAACCATTCATAAACTCTTTCCTCGAGAAACCAGCCACTAGACATGGGGCCAGCAATAATTCGCCGAGAATGTTGAAAAGACAGTGCAGCCTCATCAAAGGAGACCAGTTTGCTCGCTCTTCTGGATTCCACCAGGACAAATTCACCTGCAGGATAACATAAGGTAAGTAAAACTTTTGCAAAACATTTAAAGCATACTAATATTATTTTAACTAATCCCAGGTTAAGCGGATCAACACAAAGCGATGAGTATGCACATGATGAGAGCCGGGAACGTTCACATGATCGGACAATCAGAAATTTAATCTCGGATACCCGATTCTCTCTCGGGAAATGTCGGGTACTCTCACGAGGTTGTGTTCATATGCCCATATCTACAATAACAACAAAGATCACAAGAGAAAAAGGGAAAAGACATTGGTGGAAGAAAGAATACCTCGACAACCGCCATCAAGCCGACAAAAGAATTCTTGTTTCGACAAAGCTTATCAAGGCCATGATAAAGACATGCGAGACCAGCTTCACCCCAGCCATAAGAAGGTACAATTCTGAGATAAGAAAGGGCACTCAACACTGATAAGTGAATGGATGATTCAGTGCTGCCAAAGATGGTCGATCTGAGCAGATATAACAAAAATCCTCAAGCATACTGTTCAGCCCTGTTTCTGCCAATCCGACCTTCGTAGTTAATCCAATAACTGCGAATTGGCTCAATTTTATCTTAAAAGGTCGTTTATATAATGGTTCCATACCAATTAATTCCTGAATTTCTTCAAAGGTTAAAATTTCATTGGTCAGAGGAACCGGAACACCATCATATCGAAGGCCGGTTATGGCAGTAAAATCGACCGGACCAATTGTCATCTCCCCAATGGGCAAGTGAAAAGTGTGAGTTGTATCCAACCATCGCTCTGCCAGCGCCTGGACCACGCTTCTGTCTATTTGATATTCTTCGGACGGCAATTGTAAGACAAACTGCTCAAACCCGCAATCTCGGATAATCCGCCTTACCCGAGAAGGCACTACATCATACCATTGTCGAGCTTTGTAAATACACCCTCCGGCCCGAACGACACAACGATCATGCTAACATAGACCCAGGTAAGTTAATACCAGGTAAGTACGCGTTATTAAATCTATTTAAATTAATTTATTTTTCATAATAATAATAAAAAGTAATAATAAACAATAATAAACAATAATAAATAAAAAAACAACAATAATAAAAAATAATAAATAAAAAAGAAATCATTACCTCGCTCTTTTGATTGGAACTGCGATGAAGCAGCATCCCGGCCAATATATCTAGATTTTCGTCTTCATGATGCCGAATAAACTCCAATAATTCGGCATTAGAATGAGTCCACGACCTCGAAGCATGCATTGTTTTTGAAAAATATGTGCTGAAATTGAAAAGAAATTTGAAAGGATTACAAAATTGAAATTGAAATTTTGAAATGAAATGGAGAATTGATGGCCTTTTATAGAGGAACGGCAAGCAGATGAAAACAAACTCAAAACTGTTCATGAATAGTGAATTTTACTATTCATAAATAGTATTACTATTGGTAAATAGTAAATATCACTATTTATAAATAGTATTACTATTGATGAATAGTAAATGTTACTATTTATAAATAGTAAATATTAGTAAAATCACTTTTTCCAATAGTAAATACTATTTGATACTATTTGCAAATAGTAAATTTACTTATTATGAATAGTGAATAGTGCATGAACAGTAACTACACAGTAAATAAACAGAAAATTCAATTATTCACTTTAATTATTCAAATAATTGTGAGTATACAAATGTTTTTACACCTAGGGGGCAATAGGAAGACATATGCCTAAAAAATAACTAAACTTTTTAGCTCGGGTCCAGAACCCAAATTTTCCTTAGGTCCAGAACCTAAAATTTTTTAAGTCCAGAACTTAGCTCGGGTCCAGAACCCAAATTACCCTTAGGTCCAGAACCTAGAATCTTGTCTAAGTCTAGAACTTAGCTTGGGTCCATAACCCAAATTTTACTTAGGTCCAGAACCTAGAGTTATCCTTGAGTCCAGAACTCGAACCGGGTCCAGAACCCAAATTTCCCTTAGGTCCAGAACCTAGAGTCATCCTTGAGTCCAAAACTCAAACCGGGTACAGAATCCAAATTTTACTTAGGTCCAGAACCTAGAGTTATCCTTGAGTCCAGAACTCAAACCGGGTCCAGAACCCAAATTTTACTTAGGCCCAGAACCTAGAGTCATCCTTGAGTCCAAAACTCGAACCGGGTCCAGAACCCAAATTTTTCTTAGGTCCAGAACCCAGAATCATCCTCGGGTCCAGAACCCAAAACAAGTTGCCATATCAAAAATTAAGTCTTGTTGCTTTTCACTCTCTTTCACTAAGATTTCAGATCATTCAAGAAGGGGGCAAACTGTAGACCCTTAATTTTTTACCCAATCCGATCCAATATGCTTTATTTAGTCCAAAATGATTTTTGTTGTCTAATTGGTCCAAAATAATTTCAATTAAATAGTTTTTTCTTTATTATCTAATTTTTATTAATAAAAAATAAAAATAAACAAATCAAAATCAAAAAATAAAAATAAAAATAAAAATCGGAGTCGGAAAAAAATCGGCAGCAAAAAACAGTTGCACGGGCCAATGGGCGAGCTATTTCGCCCGCAGGCCCAACCGTTTGCCGGCAGGAATTTCCTGCGGGCGAAATAGCCGCCCACAGAAATTTCCTGCGGGCAGGCATGCCCACTGGCCCCAGCCACGAGCCCGGCTGCCGCAGTTTTTGCCAGTGTAAAATTTTTCAACGCAAATTTTTTGAAACCTAATCCAATTAGGTTTTAATTTCTTTTTTATTAATATTACTTGCCGTGTATAATTAGGAATAAACAACCTAAAACCATTATAAATAAGGACCAATAGAACCAAATTGAAAGGAGGAAAAAAAAAGGAGGCAGTAGCTTGATTTTTTGAAACCAAATCAGTGAAGGAAAAGGGAAACTCAATTTAAGTGATTTTTAAAAGCAGCAGCAGCACGAATTAAGCAATTCAAAAGGCAACCAAAGCTTGTCATTGGAGCTAGTTCATCCAAGAAGAATTGTTTTTGGAGGAATCAACAAAAGAAGGTATGTTAAATTCTTTTTGATTTATGTTTTCACAGTAGCAAACCTATGAAATTAAGGTTTTTTAAATCAAAAACTTTAGAACTTTAATTTAATTTTTTCAAGATTAAAACACTAATACATTACTTTATTTTCCAAAAAGATTTAAAATTATTATTTTTTGCTTCTTCAAAAGTCTCAAAACCCTAATTGAACAAATTCTTTAACAAAACCAAAACTTGATTCCGTTTCTTTCAAATTTTTAAAATAAGTTCTATTTCATTCAAAAAGTCTTCAAAAACATCTTTTCTACTTATAAAAACTTCAATCCGTGTGTTTAAATTCATAAAACCTCATGAAATCATCAAATTGTCTTTTTAAACCCTAATTCAACAAATCACCCGAGAACCCTAATTTTAAAGCATAAAACCCTAATTCAACTTTTAAACCTAAAATAGTAAACCCTAAACCTTTTAAAACATTAAACCCTAACTTTTTCTAAACTTTAATCCTTTAAAACATAAAAAAAATCATAAAAACACAAATATGCTAAAATTACACAGTAGCTTAAAATCATCATTTAAAACTACAAATCAAAAGTATTTCAAAGTGTCTAAAACCCTAGTTTCATGATTTCATCATTCAAATCTCAATTTGGTTAATCAAAGTGTCTTACCAACCTTTTAAAACATAAAACCCTCATCTATTTTAACTCTATAAAAATTCACAATAGCTATAATTAAACTTTTATTTGCTTTATTCAATTCCATATTTGTTTATACCTTGATTTATCTCTTATGCTTTAATCTATTTAATTTCAGTACTTGATTTATTTAATTTATCATGGATGGATGTTTATTTTATTGATATTTAAATACTTTTAATGAATGATTTATTTATTATGGATGATTATTTACTTTTATCAATCAATTTAGACTTCCAAAAGTTGTAAGAGGTATGTTTCCACTTGGTGGGTACCTCATTAGTTAAACATCATGTAATTTAATTTTCTTTTCTATTTTAGAACCTTTGTAAAGGGCATGTTTCTACCTTTTGGTGGGTGTCCTATCTAGGCATGTGATGTAAGGACATGTTTCCATCCTTGGATAGGTGTCCTTTTATTTGTTTTGTTTTGTTTGGACATTGCTTTGACTTTAATATAATGATGCTTTCTTTTTATTGTGTGTAGTATGGATAATATTGTTATATTTAAGAATTTTATAATATTAAGACCTGTAAAGGAGGCCGGTTCCAATGAACTGGGCATTGTGGGGGTGCTGGGCCATTTCTCACCTTCCCCACAAGTACCCAACTTTCCGAACCCATTAAGGGGTTGGGGATTCCTTAGGAATCGAGTCATACACCCCTTTCTTTTTTTCAGCCCGTCCGGGTGGCGACTCCATTTTCGCTGGACTTAGGTCCGTGTTCTCTAAGGCCCTGAGCCTAAACAGTGCCGAAGTCGCAAGAACCATTCCACCGGGAGTGGGGGCAAAAATCCCCGCTCACAGAAGGCTTAAAGGGACAACTAGGGATTACTATTTAATTGGGTGAATACTAGTTGTTGGCTAACCAAACAATGCCTAGATCATCTCTCCCTTAAATAAGCAGAGTTCAATTTTGCCTCGAAAGTCTGTCAAAGCATGTTCTAAGATTAACTGGCAATTTGGCAAGTGCCTTGACACTGCTAGTTGCTTCCTTCGTTCAATAATTTTTGCTCCTTTGCTGGCTAGGTTTTCTCCTTTATTTTTATTGCTTTCTCCTTTCAAATTTCCAAAGTCTAGTCCCTGAACCAATTGCTAAGAAAAAGTCCAAATAATTCTTCTGTAAATTTTCCCTTCTAGCCGGATAAAAATCCTCCCCCCTCTCTGTCTGTTTTTAATGTGGTATTTATAAGAAAAAAATAAAAACCTAATACTAATTTGTTAAGGAAATAAAATTGTCTAGAAAATAAAATTAATGTGGCAAAAATCGAACAACGCGCTATAACGCTGGGACGCTGGGCCTGCGTGCTACGAGGATTGGCCTAGGAGCTATGAGGATCTGCGAGGGCCAACTGTGAAGCCAGAGGCTGGGGCACTAATTTTCCATAGGCAAAACCTGCGGCGAATTGGCCTGTGGCCAATTCATTGCAAGCACTCTTGCAGCAAATTGGATTGGCCCAAGCCAATTCATAGCGACTTTCGTTGTCGATTTTTTATTTTTTATTTTCATTATTAAAAATAAAATATTATAAGTAATAAATATTATTAAAATAAATATTATTTTATTAAAATAAATAATAAATATTAAAATATCACAAAAAAATTATTTTAGACTATTTAAAAATATCTGATCAGACTGGGTCAATAATTAAAGGTTTACAGTTTGGCGGCATACCTAAGAGATTATTCTCATTATTTGCCTTTGTGGCTAGATGATAGGCGCCACTAATACATAATTTTCCTTAGGGTTAGATGCTAAATGTCACTGATATATGATTTGCCTTTGAGGCTTGACAATTGGTGTAAATATGGACCAAAACAGTAACTCTGTGATTTGAATAATATAGTTTGTTTGGGCCCATGCTTATGTATGCATTTATTTGAATTATAAAGAGAATAAAGAATATGTTTTAAAGTGGAATTGAGTGCCACATTGTGATGTAATGGATGAAAGCGTTATGCATTGGCATTTTATTAAATTTTATTATTATCAAAGTTTGTACCGCTAGGCTTTTAGCTATGCGCAATTGTAATTCATCACCCATGTGACAGGAGTGATCCGATAGATCCGGAGAGTTCTTCTAAACCTGGTAGGGTCTAGCTTTGTGGTAATTTTGCTACTTTAAGATTGAGCCAGTTGCCATCATGTATATATTTTATATTATAATACATTTTGTTATTTTATATAGTATGGTTATATTTTTTAGTATATTGTAAATTATAAAGAATGTTTTGGATAAATTATATAATGTGGGATTTTATATGTGTTTTTGATATATATATATGTATATGTATAAATACTTTGAGAAAATATAGAGTAATTGATTTGAGAAGTTGGGATGAAATGTTGATTTGTTTTTATTGGGAGTACATTCTTATGCATGTTGTGTAATTGTTGAAAATATTTCATATAAAATACTATTTTGGAACCTATAGTTAATAATAAATATTTTATTTATTATCATAATATACATTTTAAAGTGTTTTGGGATTTTAAATTTAAAAATGTGATAATTTTTATTAAACCTGGTTGTGGCATTTTTATATTTTACATGCATATTTTATATATACTGGATGTATGTATTATACATACTTTTGGATGTAAGGGTGTTACAAATACTACTTGACATGCAGATAAGGATTCCCAATTCCATCGAACTTAGAGAAGAAAGGTATCTTAAACTTGTAAGGAACTTCTTCATCTTGCTCAAACAGCTTGTCCACCTCTGACACCTCCTCAACCTTCAGCTTCTTTTCAAACTTCTTCTCCAAATTAGTAATTAATTTTTCCACATCAGCATTTTCAATTTTCTGCACATCCTTCTACTCTTTCTTCTTTTCTTGAGGATCTTGGAAATATGAAGTCATCATCATCTATCACTACCTTGTCTTGCTCAGAGGCCACTTCAGCTACCTTATCCTTTTTACTTCTTATTGCTAGCAGATGCTTTAGCATTGTTATCATCCAATAACAAAAGTAATTAACTTCTCACGGTCTCAGTCAAGGCCCCAGTAGACCTTTAATTTTGGCCCGGATTAAATTTAGATCTAATTAAAAGGCCAAAATATATTCAAGAAATTAAACCTAGTCTGGTACAACTTTAGGAGCTGAAATCTAGTCTTTTTAAAATTTTTAAAAGCTTGAATCAAGTCTGGTCGAGTTTTAAAAGCCCAATTCAAGGTTAGTTTAATTTTAAAAAGCCTAAAATGGGTCCAATACAATCTTAAAATCCAAAATCAATCTGATCCGACCCAAATTTGGCTTAGCCAATTATTTATAGGCTGGCCACGGGCCAATTCACTACATGGCATGCTTAGGGAAAATTGGCAAGGCCAATTCATCCCAGGCCCTTACTTGGGGCAAATTGGCCTTTCTAATTCGACCTAGACCTTACTTGGGGTGAATTGGCATTGCCAATTTGCCATATCGGTCATGAAAGAAGGCCCAACTTCCTTTAATCTGAGTTTAATATAGGTTATTAAGTGGTTTTAAGCTTCCTAATTAATGTGGAACTTTGAATAGCTTTCGGATAAGCAGAGATTAGGGTTTTAGTTTAACGATTTTGCCTATAAATAGACAATTAAAAAGTACAGTAGGGGACAACAATAATTAATTAAAAAAAAACCCTAGCAGCAGTATTTATCAAGCAAACAAGTCGGTAGGAATCATTGTCTCACAATTTTCTTTGTCCATCAAAGATAGAAGTTGGTGAGGCAGTAAGCACGAGTTTGATTCAACATATTTATATTGGAGGAGCCAACAAATGTAGGAACGATGTCTAAGTTTAATTCATTTAAATTCAATACATGATTCATTGATGATGATCTTAAACACTAATTATATTTTTATTTATTCATTCATCTAAATAACTCCAATAGTTTATGTTCATTGGTTTCAATTCATATGCATTTATTAAAACATGGGCAGTAGCTTATGTTGATTGACTTTAAACTCATAGTAGGTCACATATTTAATTTTTCTTTGTCTAGTAGCTCTTTTAGTCATCCTTTATTTTTTTCATATTCATATAACCTTAAGATTTAATGTGAACCTTTTATTTACATTCTGGTTTATATGTTTTGAAAAAACCCTAAAAAAAAGCAATATGCCTAGCCCTAACCTTAAAATCCTATTTCTAATCAATAACCTAATTTCCAAACCCAAATATCAAGTTACCTAATTCCCAAAACCCTAATCCAAACCCTAATATCCAGTAACCCATAAATCCAAATGCTAGTTCTCAAACCTAATCTAGAACCCTAATTTCCCAAACCTTAACCTTGGTCACAGTTCATGCAAACCCTAATTTTTAAAAACATAAAACCCTAATTTTTATCTTAAAATCCTAGTTTAGGAAAAATCCTAATTTCTATAAATATAAAACCCTAGCTTACAAAGAAACCCTAATTCTTTAACAAAATCATATCCTATAAATTGTTTACCTTGCAGCGACGCTACCCCCTTGACCCTCTCCCGCTAACCGGCTAGTGGGACCACCATAAGCATGACCATAATCATCACGCCCTATATTTTTATTAATGGATTAATATTAAGATCTATTTATAAATTATAAATTTTATAATTAACTTTAACTTCATTAGTTTAGCCCTAATTTACAATTGTTTATGCAATGATTGATTATTTGTTTGGTTACATGCTTTTATGATGGATGATTTATTTTATTTGGTTATAATGGATGATTTATTTTTAGTTGTTATGTTTAAGTGGTTTAATTTATTTGGCTAATTTTTTTGGATTTTAAACTTGTAAAAGGCATGTTTGCACCTTGTGGGTTCCTTGTTTATTTAATTTGTTTATTTTATTTTATTTTATTTATATTTGGGGACCAATATAAGAGGCATGTTTCCACCAATTGGTAGGTGTCCCATTTTATTTATCTTGTTTTCTTTTTTATACACTAGACATTGTAAAGGTATGTTTTCATCCATGGATGGGTGCCTATTCTGTTTATTTTATTTTAATAAGATGATTGATGTCTATTTCTTTTAAATTATGTGTAATAAGGATAATGACATAATCTTTAAGAATTTAATAATATTTAGACCTGCAAAGGAGGCAAGTTCCAATGAACCCAATGCTATGGAGGTGCTAGGTCATTCTCTCCTTCCCACGCATACCTAACTTTCTGAACCCGTTAGGGGGTTGGGGATTTCTTAGGAATCGTGTCATCCACCCCTTTCTTTTTCCTTGTCCATCCGGGTGGTGACTCCATTTTCTCTGGGTTCAAGCCCATGTTTTCTAAGGCCCTAATGCTAATAGTGCCTAAGTCACAAGAACCATTCTATATGGGAGTGGGGGCAAAAATCTCCGCTCACAGTGGCAACTCTACTGGGGATAAGAGAAGTTAATTTCGTTGGTCTTTATATTATTTTATTCTTTCTTATTATGATATTTTTCATTGCACCATTTACATTACATTGTGTGCCTGATTTGGGTCACTCGTATTATGTTATGTAAGGGATACCATTCTTTCACTGAAGGTATGAAGATCGAGCATAGCATAACCACTCGTAGCCTCGTACCTTTTGTATATACTTGCTATGGGAACCTATGCTTTTCAACCCAAAGACTAAAGCCCATGTAGTTGGCCTAGTTACTTTCCTTAGATTTTACACAAATGCTTGTTGTTTGACTATGTTCGATAAATCATGGTTTGAACCATGGCTTATTTGGTTTGTTCTTTTTCTAATATGACCTAACTATATTATAAGCCCAAAATAATTTTATTCTTTTAAGCCCAAAAGACCAAAATTATTTTTAAAATTTTTCAAGATGATCTTTGGACATAAAACCTTTTAAAGATGGGTCAAATTTTCTTTTACCTCATGGCCCAAATACAAGCCCAATATTCATTTTTAAAAAAACCTTTTTACAATGTGCTTTGAAACCAAGCCATTTTTCTTTTCATTCAAATTACAAACCTTTTCTTAAATGGGCATACAACTAACTAGTTGGGCCAGTTATGAAATATTAAAATTAATCATAGGCCTAATTTAGACTAAGACTTATTAATCATGAGTTTATTTGTGGCCTGAAACATTAGTTACCTTTTGAAATGAGAAATCTATTTATGGTAAACTCTTTAATTTTGTTTTAATCCAAAAAATAGTATAAAAGCTATTTCCAGTTGATCTAATGGATTAAGGCTTAATTAATGGAAATTATCATGGGTTGACTTCTAAGTTTGAAAATACAAATGTTGGCTAAACTATTCGAGTGAATTTTTTTAAAAAAAGATATCCCATGTTGATATTTTGTTAACCATATACCTAGGAAAAGAGACTCGCCATTTGTGTGCTGAAGATATAAAGTTGGACTGTTTGGTCCTACTCTTTTTGTTTGTTTGTTTGTTTGTTTGTTTATTACTTGTGCATCAATGCATACATACATACATGCATTCCATTACATGTCATTGATCCTTTCTGGCTCACAGCCTAGAGTACAATAGTTCAAGAGCTTACGATAATTCGACCTATGCTAGTGATGTAGAATCTAGTAACAACTCAGTCAGCTTCTTAGCATAATTAATGGAACCTGAATAGATTTAGAAGATGGTGGATTATGCGATCAACTCCAAGATGGAATAACTAAAGGAGGCTCGAGCTGAGACCATGAAGAGCTAGATGGTTATGCTATTGGGGAACACTGTTGAAGCATCTACTAGAACTGAGAAGCGAAAACACAAGGGAAAGGCCAAGGTTGGTAAAGTGGCTATGGATGATGATAAGGTGATTATGGATGATGAAGATTGGGCTCAGTATTTCAAAGATTCTCAAGATAAGAAGAAAGAAGTGAAGTCTATGGAGAAGGTAACTATGGAAAAGACTGAAACTTTTGACATGGAAAAGATGATTGCTGGTCTAGAAAAGAAGTTTAAAAAGAAGCTGAAGGTTGATGAGATGTCAGAGATGGACAAGCTATTTGAACAAGATAAGGAAGTCCCTTATAAGTTTAAGATGCCTTCTTTTACTATGTTTGATGGAACTGGAAGTCCTCATCTACATGTCAAGCATTACATCATAGCCATACAGTGTGCTTAAGCTACTAAAGCTCAAACCCTAAGGTACTTCATGCTCTTATCGGGCCCTGTTGTATAAAGCTGGTTCAATACCTTAGAGGAGAATGCCCAAAAAGATTGTGATCTACTGTACAAAGCCTTTATTCAGTAGTATGGGTATAATGTGGAATTTAAAGTTACCCTGATGGAAGTAAAGTCATTCAGATAGAAGCAGAATAAGAATTTTGTTGATAATGTGAAGAGGTGGAGAAACAAGGTCGCATTGCTTAAGAAGAGGCCCGATGAGTCAAACCATATAAGGATGATTGTGAGAGGGGTGTTGCCTAATCTTCATGAGTTAATGTCCCATACCTTATCAAGGATTTCAAAGATCTTCTCCAAGCTGGCTTACAAATAGAAGAATGGAAAAGAGAGAAGAATCATTTTTCTGGAAGAAGAAGTGATAGGGGATGTTATTAGTCTACCAGTCAGGGTACACAGAAGTCTGTGCATGTCAATACAATGGTTGGTCAAGCAAATGTAAAACAATTTTCAGAGTTGGGGAAACCTTTATCTTGGGTTTTCAACAATTTACAGAAGAAAGGGCTATTACAACCATTGGCTCATTGACTGCTACACGATCCTCTGTCACCGAACTTTGATGCCAAGGCCTTCTGTCAATTCCATCAAATGCTAGGGCATGATATCGATAAATGTGCTTGATTAAGGGATGAATTCCAAGATTTAATTGATACTAGCAAGCTGTTTGAGCCTGATAAACCCAACACTAAAAGCAATCCATTACCTAAGTTTGGAAGAGTGCCACTGCCAGTAACCTTCATGATAGAAGGAGGATTGATGGAAAGTTTTGTCTTGTCATCCTTTCAAGATTTAGATGGAGGAATTATGGAGAAGGATGTGATGACCATTGCCTCTGACATGTCCAAGTAGATGAAGCACCATCGATTATAAATTCAACAAACTTTCTTAGGCTTAAGTGCTACTTTTTTTATTTTCTTTAATATTTTTGAAACAATTATGTTTTTTAAGTTAAGATTGTTTGAATAAATTACTTTCATCAAAATTTTGTTTATATTGGTCTTTGTTTATTTTTGTGCCTAACAAATGATGAATCTAGCTTGATATTCATAAGTTAGTGTATCGATGTATAATGATCCGAATGACTTTACTAAATGAGGGAGTTGTTATATAGCATTGAGCTGTGTATGATTACTTATAGAGGGCTCCTACATACTTATAAGTGTCTAAGTCCTAGTCGATCTCAGAACATGCTTTGAGAAACTTTTGAGGTGAAATTGAACTTTGCTTATTTAAGGGAGTTATGATCTAGGCATTGCTTGGTTAGTCAACAACTAGTATATACTCTATTTAATATCAATCCTTAGTTTGTCCTCTTGGACCTTCATATGTTTGTAGTTTGTTTTTCATTGGGTTATAAACCCCGATAACCTACCCTGAGATGTTATGACACTTATGACAAGTCTAATAATCACTGAGTTGCCAAAAAGTTTAAGTTTACCAGGATTTAGGTCCAATGGCATCAAGATTACAAAAGATTCATCTTCACTGAAGTAGACTCACTTTACTCCACTCAACCATAGTCATAACTATAGAATGGTGCAAACAGGATAATTCTCTTAGAGCTAGGACCCAAAAAGGAAAAAAAACCAAAAAACGGCAGTTTAGAAAGCTAATAGAGTTCCTTTTACCTAAAGCAACAGAAGTCTTCCACTTAGTTTACGAGGACAAATTGACTTGAATTGGTCTAGCTCAACTAAAGACTCAAATAGAATTAGAGAAATAAGAGAAAGGCCATCTTTTATTTTATCAAACACAACTCTAAGTCCACAATCTTGAAAGTCTTGATCCTTGATGTTTGAAAGGAAAATAGACAGAATAATGGTTCTGAGTTTTTGAGGAAAAGATCAAGACTGTACTAATTAAATACAGATTTTTGCCAAAATATGAAAGAACATTCAAGCTATATCTTTTCATGAAGCTAGACAATAAGATGCCTGAAAGGTGGAAATGAAGTCTAGAGTTTAATATTTCCAATAGAAAGTTTATAGTGTGAGGATTTGAAAATGGCCTTCACTTAACCCATGTCCCTTATAAACCCCATTTTAAGCCTATTAAAGACCTATTGATCTTTTGTAGTAAGTGGAGTCTATTAGTGTAGATTGTTTGAATAAGCATGCATATGAGATAGGTAATATTTAAACTCAATGAGACCTTTGGCCAAGTAATGTGTATGTGCATATGTAAAGTGCAACAGTCCTTACTCAAATAGAATTGATTCTCAAGTTTAGTTTGGTAACTAGGGTTATCATGTTATATATATATAAATGAGAGCTAAAAGGCTGAAAATAGCCGAACTTTTTTGTAAATCATAAGCCATTAAAGAATCAAAAGCAAAATCCAATAAAGAATGGAATAGGTGGCTAAAAGAAAGCCCAAACATTCAAATGATAGAGGGTCAGCTAGAAGAGCTAAATTCAATCCCTTAAAGGATGGAACAAGTGGCTAAAAGAGAGACCATACTTTCAAATGATGGAAGGTCAGAAAAGCAAAAGTCAATCCATTGAAGAATGGAGTAAATGAATAGAAGAAAGCCAGAACTCTCAACTGATAGAAGATCAGTTAAATCCAGTTTTGGGTCGAGAACCCAAATCAAGCATCGTAAATTAAATCTACTATCAGGTTAAGAAATCAAAATCCAATATCGACTCGAGAACCCAAATCCAGTTTCGAGTCAAGAACCCAAATCCAGTCTCAGGTCGAGAATCCAAAATCCAGTATTTGGTCGAGAACCCAAATCCAGTCTTGAGTCGAGAACCCAAAATCTAGCATTGAGTTGAGAGCCTAAATCCAATTTTAGATCGAGAATCCAAAATCCAGCATCGGGTTTAGAATCCAAATCTAGTTTTGGGTCCAGAACCCAAATTCAGTTTTGGGTCGAGAACCCAAATCTAGTTTTGGGTCTATAACCAAAATCCAGTTTTAGGTCAAGAACCCAGATCCAATTTCATGTCAAGCACCCAATTGCAGTCTTCAGCCGAGAACCCTCAGCTCCAGAACCATCCATATCTAAGATCAGTGCAATGTCATGTTGCTTTTCACTCTCTTCTGCTGAAGTCTCAGATTGTTTAAGTAGGGGCAAACTGTAGACCATTAATTTTAGCCCGAATAAAATTTTGATCAAATTAAAATGAGAAAATAGATTCAAAAAGATTAAACCTTGTCCAATACAAATTTAGAAGCTTAAATCTAGTCTTGTTAAATTTTTAAAAGCTTGAATCAAGTTCAGTCCAATTTTAAATCCCAATTCAACGTTGGTTTAATTTTAAAAAGCCTAAAATGGGTCGGATATAGTCCTAAAATCCCAATTCAATTCAGTCTGACCCAAATTTGCCTTATCCAATTCATTATAGGCTGGCCATGTCAAGCCTATACCTGGGGTGAATTACCCTTGCCAATTCATCCCAAACCTTGCCTGAGGCAAATTGGCATAGTCAATTTGCCACATGGGGCATGGAACAAGGCCCAACTTCCTTTAATCCGAGTTTAATATGGGTTATTAAGAAGTTTTAAGCTTCCTAATTAATGTGGGACTTCAAATATCATTCGGATAAATAGAGATTAGGGTTTTAATTGAATGGTTTTGCCTATAAATAGACAATTAAAAAGCACAGAAGGGGACAACAAAAATAATTGAAAAAACCCTAGCAGTAGCATTTGTCAAGCAAACAAGGAGGCAAGAATCATTGTCTCAAAATTTGCTTTGTCCATCCAAGATAGAAGTTGGTCAGGCAGTAACCATGAGTTTCATTCAACATATTTATATTGGAGGAGCCAACAAACGTAGGTACATTCTCTAAGTTTAATTCATTTAAATTCAATAAATGATTCTTTGATGATTATGTTAAACACTGATTATATTTGTATTTATACTTTCATCCAAATAACTCCAATAGCTAATGTTCATTGGTTTCAATATATATGTATAGACCCTTAATTTTGGCCCTAGATAGTCTGGTCTCAATTAAAGAAGGCCAAGTTAAATTTGGTTCAATTTTAAAAGCCTAAATCTAGTTTATGGCTTTAAAATAGATCAGTCCAGCTTTGAAAGGCCTAAATTAAGTTGGTTTAGTTTTTTAAACTCTAACATAGTCTAATTTATTATTTAAGGGACCAAATCAAATCTAATCCAATTTTAAAAGCCTGAATTGAATCCAATTTAACATTGAAGGTTTGACCAAGCCCGATTTACCAATAAAAATAAAAAAGTCGAGGATCCATAGCGAATTGGACTCCAATTCGCCATAGACTTGATACCTTGGCAAATTTGGGGTCCTTTAATTTGCCATGGACCATTATCAATGGCAAATTGAAGCTTTAAGCCATTTGACTTTAGCTTTAATTATGTTTTCAGGATAAATTAGGATTATTGATGAAGATCATACTCGATTTAACAATTGTATTAGTGGATTAGAGTTTAGCTTTGACTATAAATACATTATTTAAAGAGCAACAGGGGGGCAACTGATAATTGGTAAGAGACACAGCAACCAAGAGCCACCTTGAATAATAAATAAACATATAGAACTTAAACCAATTATAGCCAAATAGGCAGGAATCAATATCTCAAGCTTGCCTTGTTCGTCCAAGATCAAGATTGGTTAGGTAGTAGCACGGATTGGGTTCAACACATTGATATTGGAGGAACCAACACCCAGGTTTAGTTTTATAAACTTAATTTATTTCTAACATTCAGTGGATATATTTCTTGCTAAACAAATTGCATCTTAGGAAGCTATGAAAGTGTTAATTTGATTCTAGTAGCTTGTTTCATTTAATTTCAAAATCACCATAGCTTTAATTATTCAAACATTGTTTCAAATATCCAGTAGCTTAGGATTTATCTAAAAGATCCTAAATCCAAAACCTTAATTTATTATCTTTCAAAACCCTAATCTTATTTTTCTAAAGTCTAAAAACCCTAATCGTTTAGCCGGCTAGCGGGATCGCCGTATGCATCGTGCCCTATATTTCATTAAGGGAGTTAATGTTTGCTTATCGATTGTACCTTTTTTTTATGATTTCATTATATTTAAGTCCTAATTTATTTTTGTTTAATGATAATGTGCATTATTATGATTTATTTACTTATGGATTGTAATTTTTTATTATTAGGATTTTAACATTGTAAAAGGCATGTTTCCACTTGTGGGTGCCTTGTTTGTCTAATTTATTTATTTTTTGTATTTTAAATTATTTAAGGACTTTGGGACAGTTGTAAGGGACTTGTCTCCACCTTTTGGTGAGTGTCCCATTTTATTTATTTATCTTGTTTATCCTTTGGACATTGGACATTTGTAAGGGCATGTTTCCATCTTTTGATTGATTTGTTTTAATTAATAATATGATGTTTTAATTTATTGCATGTAGTATGGATGATATTTTAATAATTTAAGAATTTAATAACATTTAGAGATAAAAAGGAGGCCATTTCCAATAAACCAGGCATCATGGGGGTGCTGGGCCACTTCTCACCTTCCCCATGTGTACCCAATTTTTCGAACCCAATAGGGGGTTAGGGATTTTTTAGGAATCAAGTCATCAACCCCTTTCTTTTCCCGGCCCATCCGGGTGGCGACTCCATTTTCTCAGGGTTTAGGCTCGTGTTCTCTAAGGCCCTAAGCCTAACAGTGCGAAAGTCGCAAGAACCATTCCACCGGAAGTAGGTGCAAAAATCCCTGCTCACAGTGGCAACTCCACTCGGGATAAGAGAAGTTAATTCCATTAGTCTTTATATTATTTTATTCTTTCTTATTATGATATTATCCATTGCATCATATTCGATTGCATTTTTTTGTATGAGTTAGGATGCCCGTGTTACCTGTATTGTGTTATATAAGCGAAACCATACTTTCACTCAAGGAGATCGACCATGGCATAACCACTCATAGCCTCATACCATTTGTTATATACTTGCTATGGGAACCTAAGCTTTTTAACCCAATGACTAAAGCTCATATGGTTGGCCTAGTTACTTTCCTTAGGTTTATACCCAAATGCTTGCTCTTTGACTATATTTGATATATCTTAGTTTGAATCATGGCCTATTTGGTTTGTTATTTTTCTAATATTACCTAATTATATTATAAGCCCAAAATAATTTTCAAAGCCCCCAAAATTATTTTCAAGACTTTTTAAAATGGTCTTTTGATATAAAATATTTTTTCAAGATGGGTCAAAAATTCTTTCTACCTCATGGCCCAAGCTCAAAGCCCAAAATCTATTTTTTAAACAAATCTTTTTATATTGGGCTTTGAAAAAATTATTTTTCACCCCGTGGTGCTAAATTTAATTTTTGAAACAAATCTTTTGCAAGGTGCTTTGAAACAAAACTATTTTAAGCAAACTTTTTCAATGGGTTTACAACTATTTAGGCCAATTAAGGAATATTTAAAACTAATTGTGGGCCTAGTTTACACTAAGACTTATTAATCATGGGCTTGTTTGAAGTATGAATCACTAGTTGTTTTTCTAAAATGGGAAATCAATTTATGATGAACCTTTTAATTTAGTTTTAATCCAATATAGCATAAAAGCTATCTCTTGTTAATCCAATGGATTAAAGCTTAATTAATGGGAATTATCATGGACTGACTTCTAAGTTTGAAAATGCAACTATTGGTTAAAACGTCCGAGGAAATTGATCAAAAATAAGATACCCCATGTTCGTATTTTGTTGGCCATATACCTAGGAAAAGAAACTCGCCATTCGTGTGTGGAAGTTAAAAGGTTGGAAGGTTCATTCCTACTATGTTGAGTTGATTTGTTTTGTTTGTTTATTACTTGTGCATCCATGCATACATTCATATTGATCATTTTTGGCTCATAGCTCTTGAGTATAGTAGATCAAAAGCTTACGTTAATTTGACCTACATTAATGACTCAGAGTTCAGTGAGAATTCAGTCAATTTCACATCAAAAGCAATGGAACCTAAACATATTCAAAAGATGGTGGATGATGCAATCAACTCCAAGATGGAAGAATTAAAGGAGACCCTAGATGAAACTATGAGAAGCCAATTACTTTTGCTATTAGAGGATAACAATGTTGAGGCATTTGATAGTACCAAGAAGCTAAAAGACAAGGGAAAGGCTAAGGTTGGTAAGGTTTCTTTTGATTATGACAAGGTAGTTGTCAATGATGATGTTGATTGGGCTCAGTATTTCCAAGATCCTTAAGATAAGAAGGAAGAAAAGAAGGATATGGAGAAAACTAAATCTGCGGATGTGGAGAAAATGATTACTGATTTAGAGAAGAAGTTCAAAAAGAAGCTGAAGGTCAAAGAGGTGTTAGAAATTGACAAGCTATTTGAAGATGATGAAGGAACCCCTCACAAATTTAAAATGCCTACTTTTACTAAGTATAATGGCACGGGAAATCCTCACTTGCATATTAAGCAGTACATCACTGCTATGCAACCTCCTAGAGCTACTAAGGCTCAAACTTTAAGGTATTTTATGCTTTCACTAGATCCTGTTGTGCAAAATTGGTTTAATAACTTGGAGGAAAGTACCCAAAAAGATTGGGATATATTGTACAAAGCCTTCATTCAGCAATATGGGTACAATGTCAAATTAGAAGTGACCCTGATAAAGGTGGAGACCATTAGACAAAAGCAAAATGAGAATTCATGGACTATGTGAAGAGGTGGAGAAGTAAGGTTGCTTTTCTCAAAAAGAGGTCTGAGGAATTTGACCAGATCAGAATGATAGTGAGAGGTGTCTTTCCCAACCTCTATGAGAGGCAGTCTCACACTCTTATAAGAGATTTCAAAGATCTTCTCCAAGTTGGATTGCAAATTAAAGAGTGGGAAAATGAGAATAATTGCTTTTCTAAAAGGAGGAATGAAAGAGGGAACTACCAATCTGGAAGTCAGAGTACATAAAAAGAAATGAATGTCAATTCAACTACTGGCCAAGGGAATAAGAGGTACTTTTTAGAGTTAGGGAGACATTTATCTTGGGTTTTCAATAAGCTGCAAAAGCAAGGGCTATTACAGCCACTGGCTCCTCGACCACTACACGATCCTCTGCCACCAAAGTTTGATTCCAAGGCCTTATGTTAATTCTATCAATTGCAAGGGCATGATCGTAGACCTTGATTTTCGCCCCAAGCTAGTTCAGTCCTAATTAAGAATGGAATAAGTATTTATCAATCCATTTTTAATGACTTAAATATATTTTAAGCTTTTATCTTGATTGATCCAATTTTTATAAAGGCCCAAATGAGTCCGGTTTAGTTTTAAAAACTTTAAAACTATCTAAAAAAGAGTTTTAAAACCTAAAAATAGTCTGAAAGTCATTTTGGTTCGATAATGGGTCGTGCATGTGGAATTGGGCCTATCCAGTCCGATGTGGGCATTCATGTCGAACTGGGGCATCCCAATTGGATATGGATGTGTCCATATCAAACTGGGCATGCCCTGGGTGTGTCCAAATTGAACTAGGACAATTGGGGCATTCCCAGTTTGATATGGACCCTAGTCCATGTCGACTTAAGAAGTTTTTAATTCGACATGGTCAATTTTAGCCTCAAATTCAGTTGATTTTAGTTCGACATGGTCACGGTTTCTCTGAAAATTTAAATTGTTTTAATTCGATATACATCAAAACATCATGCTTAATAAGGAAACGTACTTATTCATAAGGTTTAACCTAATCATTCCTTATAAAAATAGGTTTTAAGAACAAACAAAGGGATGGCAACAAGGAGTAAAAAGAAAAATGGCAAGATTCAAAACTAGCAGTTGAGTGAGCAGAGATTCAGAGCACCAAACCATTAAACAAAGAAGGCAGTAAGCAACTGTCTTTATTCTGTCCAATCAAGATTTTACCGTGGTGCAAGTATAAAGATTGTATTAACATAAAAATATCGGTGGAACCAACAATGGAGTTTTGCAATCTTTTATTCTATTTATTTTAAATTCATAGTAACTCCTTTATTCTTGTTTCATCATTTTGTTTTGTTATTGCACTTTTAAAAATACTTAGTAACCATGTTTTTTTTTCCTTTATATAGAATATTTTTTGACATGTCCTTTCAAATATTGAGAATTGATTATTGATTGATCCAGTAGCTAAGTTTAGTTTTTTTATACATGTTATGGAGTTTTTAAAATTGTTCAAGTGAGCAACCTAAAACCCTAACCTTAAAATCCAAAGCCTTGATCATTATTTTCTAAAACCCTAATGTCCCAGTAACTAAATGGTTCTTTAAACCTTAGCCTAGCAATCGATTTTTCAATCCTCAAACCTTAAAAACTAGTTTTTAAAACTTTGAATCAGTAATCTTATTTTTCTAAAGCACAAAAACCCTAACCTTAAACTCATTTAGTTGGCCTAGTTACTTTCCTTAGGTTTATACCCAAATGCTTGCTCTTTGACTATGTTTGATATATCTTAGTTTGAATCATGGCCTATTTGGTTTGTTCTTCTTCTAATATGACCTAATTATATTGTAAACCCAAAATAATTTTCAAAAACCTAAAATAATTATTAAAGCCCAAAATACCAAAATCATTTTCAAATCTTCTTCAAAAGATGGTCTTTTGATATAAAACATTTTTCCAAGATGGGTAAAAAATTCTTTTTACCTTATGGCCCAAGCTCAAGCCCAAAATCTATTTTCAAACAACTATTTTCAATGGGTTTTGAAAGAAAAATATTTTTCACCTCATGGCCCAAGTTCAAAGCCTAAAATCTATTTTCAAATAAATCTTTTCACAATGGTCTTTGAAACAAAAATATTTTTCACCTTATGGCCCAAAGTCAAAGTCCAAAATTCATTTTTGAAATAAATCTTTTACAATGGGCTTTGAAACAAAACTATTTTTAAAATGGGCTTACAATTATTTGGGTCAAATATGGAATATTTAAAATCAATTGTGGGCCTAGTTTACACTAAGGCCTATTTATCATGGGCTTGTTTGAAGTATGAATCAATAGTTGTTTTTCCAAGATTGGAAATTTATTATGATAAGCCTTTTAACTTGGTTTTAATCCCAATATAGCATAAAAGCTATCTTTTATTTATCCAATGGATTAAAGCTTAATTAATGGGATCATGGACTTACTTCTAATTTGAAAATACAATTTTTGGTTAAACTGTCTGAGTGAATTGTTCAAAAACAAAATATATCATATTGATATTTTGTTGACCATATACCTAGGAAAAGAAACTCGCCATTTGTGTATGGAAGTTATAAGGTTGGAAGGTTCGTTCCAACTATATTGAGTTAGTTTGTTTGGTTTGTTTATTACCTGTGCATCCATGGATAAATACATGCATGCATTTGCATTTCATATCATTGATCCTTTTTGGCTCACAGCTCTGGAGTACAGCAATTGAAAAGCTTAAGATAATCCGACCTACATCAGTGACTCAGAGTTTAGTGAGAATTCAGTCAATTTCTCATCAAAAGCAATGGAACCTGAACAGAATTAGAAGATGTTGAACGAGCCCTTAAAGCCAAGATGGAAGAAATAAAGGGGGCCCTAGCTAAGATCATGAAAAGCCAAATGGCTACAATTTTTAGGAACAATACTGAAGCATCTGCAAGTACAAAGAAAGACAAGAAAAAGGCTAGAGTTGGTGAAGTAGTCTTCGATGATGACAAGATGGTTATAGATGGCAATGAATACTGGGCTCAGTACTTTCAAGATCCTCATGATAAGAATAATGAGCTGAAGGTTATGGAAAATCAACTATTAAAAAGACCAACACTTCTGATGCGGAGAAGATAGTTGATCTAGAAAAGAAGTTTGAGAAGAAGCTAAAAATCAAAGAGATGCCGAAAGTAGATAAGTTGTTTGAACAAGATGAAGAAGTCCCTTATAGTTTCAAGATGCTTTCCTTTGTTAAGTTCTATGGAACTGGAAATCCTCATCTATATGTCAAGCAATACATCACAATCATGTAGTATGCTCGAGCTACTAAGGCGCAAACCCTAAGGTACTTCATGCTCTCATTGGGCCCTCTTGTACAAAACTGGTTCAATACCTTAGAGGAGAACACCCAAAAAGATTGAGATTTGTTGTACATAGCCTTTATTTAGCAGTATGGGTATAATGTTGAGTTGGAAGTGGCCCTAATGGAGGTGGAGACTATCAGACAGAAGCAGAACGAGAATTTTGTTAATTATGTGAAAAGGTGGAGAACTAAAGCTGCTCTTCTCAAAAAGAGGCTCGATGAATCTGACCATATTAGAATGATAGTGAGAGGTATCCTACCCAACCTCCATGAGATGCTGTCTCACACCGTTATAAGAGATTTTAAAGATCTTCTCCAAGCTGGCTTGCAAATAAAAGAGTTAAAATGGGAGAAGAATTGCTTTTCTGGAAGGAGGAATGAGAGAGGGAACTACCAATCTAGCAATCAGAGTGTACAAAAAGAAATGGATGTTAATACAACTACTAGTCAAGCAAATAGAAGACAGTTTTTAAGGTTGGACAAACCTCTGTCTTGGATTTTCAACAAGTTACAGAAGAAAGGAATATTGCAGCCATTGGCTCCTCGACCGCTACATGATCCTCTGCCACTAAACTTTAATGCTAAGGCCTTATGTCATTTCCATCAAATGCAAGGGCATGATACAAATAAATTCATTGAATTAAGATATGAGATTCAAGATCTTATTGACAGTGGTAAGCTACTTGAGCCTGATAAGCCCAATACCCAGAATAATCCACTGCCTAAATTTGGAAGGGTGCCACTGCCTAAATTTGGAAGGGTGCCACTACTTGCAACCTTCATGATAGAAGGAGGTTGGTTGACAGCTTTGTCCTATCATCTTGTCATGACATGGATGAAGAAGTTACTAAAAGGAAGTTCTACAAAGCAAACTTGAACCAACCATGGATGATGCAACGATGACTATCATTGATGATTCCTGCCCTTGATGTGTCCAAGTAGAGAAAGCTCTTTTGACTTTAAATTAATAAAACTTCCCTTAGCTTGTTTGGTTTTGTTTCATCTTTTTAATATTTTTTAGAATAATTATGTTTTTTTTCATTACTTTCATCTTTTCACTTATGTTGGTGTTTATCATTTTTGTGCTTAATCGATGATGAGTCTACCTTGATATTCATGAATTAGTATATCTATGCATCGTGATCGAAATGACTTTACTAGGCAAGGAAATTATTCTATAGCTTACTTAGAGAGGACTTCTGCATAATTATCTATTTCTAGGTCCTAGACAATCTTAGATCATGCTTTGATTGAACTTTTGAGGTAAAATTGAACTTTGCTTATTTAAGGGAGAAAGGATCTAGGCATTGTTTGGTTAGCCAACAACTAGTATCCACCCATGATAACATCAATCCTTAGTTTGTCCCCTTGAGCCTTCATGATATTTTAGCTTACTTTTATTGGCTTATAAACTGACAATCTACCCTATGCTATTGTGACACTTACAACAAGTCTAATGATCATTGAATTACCGAGAGGAAAAAATATCAAAGAAAGTGTGTACTATGAAGATCATAAAGATAGTTAAAGTTTACATGGACTAAATTTAATATCTCTGATCTCTTTCATCACTAAGATAAAGTTAGGACAATAAAGAATCCATCCTCCCTAAAATAGACTCACTCTACTCCACGTATCCATAGTCAGAAGGTTCAAACAAGAAAATTCTCTTGGAGCTAAAGAAGAAAAAAAGAAAGAAAAGAAAGAGAGAAAAAAAGGGAAAAAAAGAGAAAAGAAAATAAAACCCCAAGAGAATGATAGAGTTCCTTTTACATAAAGCAACAGAAAGCTTCCACTTAGTTTACGAGAATAGATTAACTTGAACAGGTTTGGTCTAGCTAGAGATTCACCCAAAATCAGAGAAAGCCCATCTAGTTCATGAGACCCATCACACCTCCTAGTCAATAATCTTGAGAGTCATATATTTGACAATCCTGTAGAGAAAATGGACAAAATAATAAAATGCTTAAAAAAGAAGAAAGAAGGAAAAAGAAAAAAGAAGAAAAAGGAAAGGAATGAGGGTGTCAAATTTTTTGCAAAGGCAAAGACTATCTGGATCAAGATCAAGAATAATGCCAATGGAAGAATGTTCAAAGCTCTATCTTATCATGATCCCAATTGCCTAAGGTTCTAATAAGAAGTTTATAGTGTGTGAGGGTTTGTCCATAGTGTTGCATAGGCTCTAATTTGAAAATGGCCTTCATTTAACTCATGTCCCTTATAGACCCCATTTCAAACCTATTAAAGACATGTTGATCTCTCTTGGTAGGTAGAGTCTATTAGTGGAGAATGTTTGAATAAGCATACATATGAGGTAGACAAATATTTAAACTCAATGAGACCTTTGGCTAAGTAATGTGTATGTGCCTATCTGAAGTGCAACAGTTCTTGCTCAAATGGAAATAATTCCAAAGTTTAGTATGGTAACTAGGGTTATCATGTTGTAGATATATTGATTTGGAAAAGCTAAATCCTTAGGTGAATTGACACTAAACTTGACAAAGTCAACATTTGATTTATTTTTTTAAAAATTATTTTCATGTTATATAAACCTTTAAGTTAAGGGAAGTATGTTGCACCACATGAGGAAAAATAAATAATCATTTGCAAGGTTATGAAGAAGCTACCAACTGATGTGCTGAATCATAGTTGAAATGGATGTATCTCTATGCTGCTTAGGCCAAACCACTCATATTTTCAATATCTTGAAAGCCGTAAAAGTAAAGTCTTCTGCCATTTCAATGCAAGACTTGAACGAGCATCTGGAAGGAATCCATAGAGGAACTTCAGCTGATCACCTCAGTCTGTGAGCTAATAGACCCACTGTAAGTATTATTCATGCATAGCATGCATACAGGAGCATATCACACTGCATTGTCTAATCTTTGTCAAAATGAACAATAGATACTCCATGAAGCAAACATGAAGTAGATATAGAACCAGGGGGTATGGAAGGTCCATTTCCATTTCTTGAGAAAGATCCATTCACCTTGCAGGAATGAAGATGCATGCTAGTGTAAGGAACCAAACAAAATGCAAACGTTAATCGAAGCCTGCATGGGAATAAGATCATTCGTTTAAGCCTACAAAGGTGCCAAAATTTTCTTTTTTCATTTCTTGATTTTATGCATGTACAAAAGATTTTCAAACTCACTTTCAATATTTTGCCACACAGGAGCAAAGAGAGAAAATGAGAGTTAGCTAAAAAAATAGCTGAATTTTTTGCAAAAGGAATTTTTTGTAATAGGAAGAACAAAAGAAGAAAGTAAGAACCTAAAAGAAGGAAGATACAAAGGATAAAATGTTAGAAGAGCTGAAGTTAATCCATTAAAGAATGAAACAAGAGGCTAGAAGAAAGCTTGTACTTTCAAATGATAAAAGGTTAGTCCAACTAGAAGAGTTAAAGTCAATCCATTGAAGAATAGACCAATTGGCTAGAAGAAAGCTGGAATTCTCAAACGTCAAAGGGATGATCAAGCTAGAAGAGCTTAAGTCTTAGGTCGAGAACCTAAAATTTGGTATTGGGTTGAGAACCATAATACGGTCTCGGGTCGAGCACCCTAATCTAGTTTTAGATCAAGAACCCTAATATAGTTTCAGGTCCAGCATCCTAATTTAGTTTTTGGGTTAAGCACTCTAATTCAATTTTGGGTCAAGCACCCTAATTCATTTTTGGGTTGAGTACCCTAATTCTGTCTTGGGTAGAGCACCCTAATCCAGTTTTGGATTGAGCACCCTAATTTAGTTTTGGGTTGAGTACCCTAATCTAGTTTTAGGTCTAGCACCCTAATTCATTTTTGGGTCGAGCACCCTAACCAGCCTTAGATCGAGAACCCTAATCAAATCTTGGGTCGAGTACCTTAATCCAGTTTTGGGTCAAGTACCCTAATTCAGTATCAGCTAAAGCACCCAAACTGAAATTTAGTATCGGTTTGAGAACCCAAAGTCTAGTTTTGGGTCGAGAACTCAAAACACTTTTTTCGAGTCTATAACTCAATATGGGTCCAAAACCTAAACCAATTCAACCTCGGGTCGTGTCCAAAATCAGTTCAAACTCATGTTGCTTTTCACTCTCTTAATAAATTCAAGATCGTTTAAGCTAGTTCGGTCCTAATTAAAGATGTCCTAAGTACTTATCGGTCCATTTTTAATGCTTAAATATATTTTAAGCTTTTTATCTTTATTGGTCCAATTTTTATAAAGGCCCAAATGAGTCCGGTTTAGTTTTTAAAACATTAAAATGGTATGAAAAAGAGTTTTTAAACCTTAAAATAGTCTAGAAGTCATTTTGGTTCGATAATGGGCCGTGCATGTAGAATTGGGCCTGTCTAATCCGATGTGGGCATCCATGTCAAACTGAGGCATCCCAGTTCAATATGGATGTGTCCATATCGAACTGGGGCATGCCCTGTGTGTGTCCATATCAAACTAGGACTCCCTAGTTTGATATGGACATGTCCATATCGAATCCAGAGTTTGATATGGACACCCCATATCGAACTGGGAAAGCCCCAGTTCTATATAGACCCTAGTCCATGTCGACTTAAGAAGTTTTTAAATCGATATGGTCAATTTTAGCCTCAAATTCAGTTGAATTTATTTCGACATGGTCATGGTTTATTCGAAAATTCAAATTATTTTAATTTGATATATCTCATAACACCGTGCTTAATCAGGAAACATACTGATTCACAAGGTTTAACCTAATCATTCCTTATAAATATAGATTTTAAGAACTAGCAGAGGGATGACAACAAGGAGTAAAAAGAAAAATGGCAAGCACTAAACCTAGCAGTTGAGTGAGCACAAATTTAGAACACCAAACCATCAAACAAAGAAGGCAGTAGGCAACTATCTTCATTCCATCCAACCGAGATTTAACCGTGGTGCAAGTATAAAGATTGTATCAACATAAAAATATTGGTGGAACCAACAACGGAGGTTTTCAATCTTTTATTCCATTTATTTTAAATTCATAGTAACTCCTTTGTTCTTGTTTCATCATTTTGTTTTGTTATTGCACTTTTACAAATACTTAGTAACCATGTTTTTTTTCCCTTTATATCGAATATTGATAGCCATGTCCTTCTTTTAAATATTAAACATTGATTATTGATTGATCCAATATCTAATTTTAGTTTTTTATACATGTTTTGGAGTTTTTAAATTTTTTCCAATAAGCAACCTAAAACCCTAGTCTATAAAATCAAAACCCTAACCTTAAAATCTAAAGCCTTGATCATTATTTCCTAAAACCCTAATGTCCCAGTAACTAAATGATTCTTTAAACCTTAGCCCAACAACCAAATTTTCAATCCTAATGTCCCAGCCCCCTTGACCCCTGCTCACTAATCGGCTAGCAGGACCACCATATGCGCGGCACCCTATATTTCATTAAGGGGTTAATGTTTGCTCATGAATTACACCTTTTTTTGTGATTTCATTTTATTTAAAAGGCTTAATTTAATATTGTTTAATGATTATGTGCATTATTATGATTTATTTGCTTATGGATTGTAATTTCTTATTATTTGGGATTTTGAGACTGTAAAAGGCATGTTTCCACTCGTGGGTGCCTTGTTTGTCTAATTTATTTATTTTTTTATATTTTAAATTATTTAAGTAATTTGGAAAGTTGTAAGGGACATGTTTCCATCTGGGTGGCGACTCCATTTTTGCTGGGTTTAGGCCAATATTCTCTAAGGCCCTTAGCCTAACAGTGTCAAAGTCAGAAGAACCTTTCCACTGGGAGTGGGGGCAAAAATCCCTGCTGATAATGATATAGATAAATATGCTCAATTAAAGCACAAGATCCAAGATTTGATTAGCAGTGGAATGTTGTCTGAGCTTGATAAGCCTAACACCAAGAGCAATCTATTTCCTAAGTTTGGAAGAGTGCCACGACTAGCAACATTCATGATAGAAAGAGGATTGATGGAAAGTTTCATCTTGACATCTTTTCAAGATATAGATGGGGAAACTATTGAGGAAGGGATTGCTAGCTTTGGCTCCTGACCCTGACATGTCCAAGTAGAGAAAGCTCTCTTGACTTCAAATCAATAAAACTTCCCTTGGCTTGTTTGGTTTTTATTTTGTTTTATTTATTTTTCAGTTTTTCTAGAACAATTATGTTTTTCAAATTAAGATGGTTTGAATGAATTATTTCATTAATTTTTTGTTGGTCTTTGTTTATTTTGGTGCTTAACCAATGATGAATTTATCTTGATATTCATAAATTAGTGTATCTATGCATCATGATCTGAATGACTTTACTATGCGAGGGAGTTATTCTATAGCATTGAGCTATGTATGCTTACTTAGAGAGGGCTCTTGCATAATTATGAGTGTTTAGGTCCTAATCGATCTTAGAACATGCTTTGACAAAATTTTAAGGCGAAATTAAACTCTGTTTGTTTAAGAGAGAAATGATCTAGGCATTGTTTGGTAAGCCAAAAACTAGTACCCACCCATGTTAACATCAATCCTTAGTTTTTTCCTTTAAGCCTTCATAAAAGTTTTTGGCTTACTTTTATTGGCTTGTGAACCTCGATAACCTACCTTGGGCTATTGTAATGCTTGTGACAAGTCTGATGATCACTGATGTAAATGGGCAAGAAGATCAAGGAAGAGGATGCAAAGTCAAGACCATAAGGTATAATTGAAGTTTACCTGAATTAGAATTAATATCTCAGATATATCAAGAGCTGAAGGATTCATCCACATTGAGGTAAACTCATCTTACCTCATCCATAATCAGAAGCACAAAATGGTGTAAACAAGATAACTCTCTTAGAACTAGGACAAAAAAAAGATAAAAAGAAAAAAGAAAGAGAAAAAAAAGAAAAAGAAAGAAAAAGGAAAAAGAAAAAAAAGGAGGAAGAAGAAAAAAAAGAAGAAAAAAGAGAAAATAAAGAAAATAAAACCCCAAAAGAGCAATTTAGAAAGACAACCAAGTTCTTCTTACCTAAAGCAAGCAGAAGACTCCCACTTAGTTTATAAGGACAGAATGACCTGAATTGGTCCAATCCAGCTAGAGACTTAACCAAAATCAGAGAAAGACCATCTAGTTCATGAGACCAATCACACCTCCTAGTCAGTAATCTTGAAAGTCCTATACTTGACAATCGTACAAAAAAAAGGACAAAATGATAAAATGCTACAAAAAAGGAAGAAAGAAGAAAAAAAAATAAAAAAGAAGAAAAGGGAAAGGAGTGAGGGTCTCAAACTTTTTGTAAAAGAAAAGACTATCCAAATAGAGATCCAGATTAATGTCAATGGAAGAATGTTCAAAGCTCTATCTTTTCATGCTTCCAACTGTCTAAGGTTCCAACAAGAATTTTATAGTGTGTGAGGGTCTGTCCATAGTGTCACATTGGCTCCAATTTATAAATGGCCTCTCCTTAACCTATGTCCCATATAGACCCCATTTCAAACCTATTAAAGACCTATTGATCTCTCTTTGTAGGTAGAGTCTATTAGTGGAGATTGTTTAAATAAGTGTTCATATGAGATAGACAATATTTAAACTCAATGAGACCTTTGGCCAAGTAATGTGTATGTGCCTATCTAAAGTATAAAAGTTCTTGCTCAAATTGAAATGATTCACGAGTTTACTATGGTAACTAGGGTTATCATATTGTAGATATATTGATTTGGGAGAGTCAAGTCCTTAGGTAAATTGACAATGATTTGACAAAGTCAACATTTGTTTAAAAAAAAGTTTTACATTTGTTTAAAAAAAAGTTTTCTTGTTATATAAAATTTCAAGTTAAGGGAAGTATGTTACACCATCAAATATCAAAGGACACATTTGACAAAATAAATAATCATTCGCAAGATTATGAAGAAACTACCAACTGATATGTTGAATCATAGTTTGAAATGGATGTATCTCTATGCTACTTGGGCCCAACCACTCTTGTTTTCAACATCTTGAAAGCCATAAATATAAAGTCTTGTGCCATTTTAATGCAAGACCTGAACGAGCATCTGGAAGGAATCCATGGAGACACTTCAGTTGACTACCTTGGTCTGTGAGTCAGTATAACCACTATAAGTAACACCCATGCATATCATGCATACATGAGCATATCACACTGTATTATCTACTCTTTATCAAAGTGAACAGTAGACACCCTACGAAGCAAACAATCAGAAGTAGATATGGAATAAGGGGGAATGGAAGCCATCGCTTGAGAAAGATCCAATCACTTTGCAAAAATGAAGATGCATGCTTGCTCAAGAAACCAAACAAAATGCAAACATCGATTAAAGCCTGCATGAGAACAAAATTATTGGTTTAAGCCTACACATGTGGTGTAGACCCTTAATTTTTGACCTAGTCCGGTCCAATATATTTTAATTAGTCCAAAATAATTTGTGTTGTCTAATATATATTTTTAGTCCAAAAAATAATTTTTGTTATTTTAAGTAAGTAATATTTGCTTCAAAATAATAAACAAAAAAATAATAAAATAATAAAAAATAATAAAAATGAAAAAAAAAAGTCGGATTGGCCGAAGGCCATTTCGCCCGCAGGAATTTCCAGAGGGCAAAATGGCCCGCAGGCGCATTTCTCCTGCAGTTGCCGCCTATGGCAGTTTTTTTCGCCAGTGCATTTTTTTTGTAGCCAATTTTTTTCGCCAGCCCATTTTTTTTGCAGCAGTTTTTTTTTTCGCCAGCAAAATTTTTTCGACGAAAATTTTTCGAAACCTAATGCAATTAGGTTTCGGTTTCCTTTTCTTAATGAATAAAGATGCCATAATTAATTAGGAATGAACCATAGAATTCTTCTATAAATATGGACTAAACAACACAAAAAAAGGGGAAGAAAAATTGGATAGAAACTTGGGAAAAAGTGGAAACCGAATCTGTGAAGGAAAGGCAGTAATTGTAACACCCCATCTTAGCCTATGTTTATAGACCAAGATGGACTGTTAACTCATGGTGGTTGTGTCTTAATATTTTACTTAGCCAATTTTAAGTGTAGATTTTTAAAAAAAAATTGCCATAACCTCCCCTAAAAATGGAAGTCCCAAGTGTCGCCAAAACTGATTCTTTAATTTTTGAAAAACATTTTGTTTCACAATTCAACTCAAGTACACTCCCAATAATCCACCCTTATAACCTCAACTACAATCCTGCAAGAAGAATTCACACTTCTATACTTGCATACATAAGTGCTAAACCAAAATAAGATTTATTAGATTACTAGCAGTGTACGTGTTCTAGCTTTTCATTATTATACATTTATTTGCTAGATCATACAAGCTTATGTACATGCCATATTGCTACAATCAATCATATCCAAACTCCTACCCAAAGTAGTAGTCAAGGCCAGCTGCGCAGGACATGCTGCAATCTCGTCTCCTCGTTTAACCTACGAGTTTAGAGGGAAACTAAACTCGCTAAGCAATTGCTTAGTGGGTACTTAAATCATTGCAATAAATAAATAAAAAGAAAGAATGATTTGAACATACATTTATATACTTTAAATACTTGAAAGGAATAAATACAAAACACAGATGGTAAAAAGGCTTGACTGAATAATTTGAATTTAAATCATTTTTCTTGCTTTTATCATTTTGGTTGCTCTACTGGTTTAACAGAACGTCAGCGGATAAGGAAGGGTCATGATAAACATATCTTGTCATGATCATATTTCATTATCATTCATCATAATTCTTGCACATGTGCCAATGGCCATTATCATTGCATCATTGATCATGTCATTGTAATCATCGGCCTTCAGCCGGAATATCATATCATGTCATAAGCAGTACTGCAGTAATAGTATGATGCATCATACCCTTATCTCAAGGGTTCTGTCATAACCAAGTAGAGCGTCAACAATTCATTAATTAATTTGATCATGATATTCAATAAGCCATGATTTTTCCATAATGCATGTATTATCAGAATAGCTTGTCATGATGCCTTTCTGATCATTTTCAATTCTCCTTCATGTCATTTGATATGATTTAACATCAATCCATAACATAATATTCCAGTTTTAACACATTTAGAAAAATGACCAAATGAATAGTAGCACGGTGCGTAAAATCGGCAACGCAATGGCGCGCGACAACTAAATAGTAAAATCTGTTTTTACTGCTGAAAATCAGTCAACTTTGGTAACAGTTTTGACTAAGTAAACAACCTTATTTTTGGATGAATTTTTGCAGGAAAACACTTTCATAAGTTAACTAAATGCATGTAAAATTTCGTCGAAAACTTCTTTCGTTTGCCCCTTCAACGGACTGCCCAAAATGAAAGCTGCAGAATGGTGCCCAAAAGGGACCATTCGGCCCAATTTTCCAAACTTGAGGGAAATTCATTTTTTCTTGCAAAATTGATTTTTAGAATCCTTTTGTGATACCATTGAAGGACTAAAGGTCCCTCTTCCAAAAATTAAACCAAAGGAGTGATTAAAAACTCATCAAAGTTTATGAATAATTGCATCAATTTAGCTAGTTTGTTTTGTTTTCATTCTTTTCACAATCAATTGATTACACATGGTTCAAGAGCACTTTCCCACATATTTACCACACATAATAACATCATTTCAAAACCATTTCAAAAATCCCATAATGCAAAATATGCGAATTAATTGAAAAGGCAATGATTTAAGTACCAAACCTTGTTTATTTGCTTTGTTCCTTGCTTGTCCTATTCTTTCTTCCCTTATTCTTCTTTATCCCTTTGATTTCCTATAATTTTCATAACTTTTCTTTCATTGATAACTTGAAAACTATCAATCAAATGAATAAAGTAAAGCTAGAATTGGAATCCTTACCTTAAAATTAAGCTTTTCCTTCCAAAAATCCACTTGAACACTTGAAAAATTCCTTCCCTTTTTTGGTGGAGAGAATTTCGGCCATACTTCTCAAAAATGGAGAAAAAATGTGTCCTTAATTCTTTAATCATCCTTCTCTCCCTTTTTATATTTTTCCATTTTCCATTTATTTAATTAATTTCATTTTGGAGGGTTAAGATGTAACCACCACAAAAGTATCTTTAACTAGGATGGTGCCATATGGAGGGTTAAGATTAATCCAACCCAAAAGTGTCTTTAAACAAGATTTTGCCATGTGTCCCTTTCTAGAAAATTACTATGCCATGTGTCCCTTTTCTAGAAAATGGGTGGAAGTGAAAAGACCAAAATACCCTTCAATGGAAGGTTTTGCCTTTTCTTCATACCCGGGTGGTTTTATGACGCGTAAAATGTACCATTCTCTTCCTTTCAACCTCTCGTTTCCATTTCCGACATTCCTTCTTGATTTTGAACTAATTTATAAAAATTACGCTCATGCCCTTGACTTTTGTAAAAATTCCCTTTAGGTCCTTACGTGATTCGGGTCTCCACTTAGGTTCGTTCTTCAACATCGATCACTGCGGAGTCCTTTCGTTTACTTCAGATACCTTTACGTGTCTTGTTTTCCAGTGTATAAATTATTATTACAAGAATGACAAAAATACCCTTGGTCAAGAATCCACTGTATCTCTCAAACTATGCGTTTTCGGGAACAACCGTGGTGTTCCGTTTCGACCCAATTTTTCTCTACTTTCCATTTCTGGAGTCTGTTATATGCACTATTAAGAACCTCCAGTACAACTTTTGGAAATTACAGTTACCTCCCCAAAACTTTTTGAAATTACAGTCACCTCCCCAAACTTTTACAATCTTTTCAGTTAGGTCCTTTTTGTCCTATAGAGCTTCCTTTCACTTCTTGTTCTTTGGTGATTACTCGGGACGGCTCCTGTTACTGTACGCGGATGTACTGTACATGGATGTACTGTACATATGTACAAATTGGGTCGTGACATTTCTTCCCCTCTAAAATTTAGGCTTCGTCCCGAAGCCGATCGGGTGTAAAATTTAGGCTTCCATCCTCATTATTCCTTCTCTTTCCCAAAATATCTCTTCCATTCTATGGTTCCTTCGCTGCACTTTAACTGGAGGAAATCTCTTATTTCTTAATCCTTTGACTTTTCATGCTAAAATTTCTATTGGTTCTTCTTCATAATTTGGGTCAGATTGGACTCTAATGTTTTGTGTCTTTATATCGTGTGTGAAGTTCAAACGATATTGCCTTATCATTGAAACGTGAAAAACATTATGTATTTTGTTCAGTTCTAGTAATAGAGTTAACCGATAGGCTATTAATCTATGCGTTCGATAATCTCATATAGTCCAATAAGCCTAAGGCTTAACTTACTTTTCTGCTTAAATCTTAATACCATCTTTCATGGAAAAGTCTTAAGAAAAACCTTGTCTTCCACTTAGAGTTCTATGTCCCTTCGTTTCGAGTCCACATATGATTTTGCTCCTACCTACTCGCATATGATTTTATCTTGTCTTTACTTAATTCTGTCCAACACTCTGGTGTTCCATGTTTTCTTTTGTATAATTCTTTATAGGGCGTCACCTTATGCTGAATTAATAGTCGTTGTTATATGCATATTCAATTAAACTCAAATACCTATTCTAGCCACCCTTAAATTCTATAACACATACTCTTAATATGTCCTCCCAAAATTTACTCTTTCAAATCGTCCATCTGTTTACGGGTGAAAGGCAGTGCTATAATTTGTTTGGGTTTCAGAAGTTGTTTGCTACTTCTATCATAAATTCATGATGAATTGTGGACCTCTGCCTAAAATGATAGACGTTGGAATCCTGTGTAATTGTACAATTTCCTTAGCGTACATTTCCACCAATTTATCTATTGAATAATCCATTTGTAAAAGTAGAAAATGAGCTAACTTAGTTAGGCAGTCAACAATTATCCGAACAACGTCATGCTAGCCTCGTGTCATTGGTAGTTCTATGACGAAATCCATAGTGATATGTTCCCATTTTCATACCAGAGTGGAAATTAGTTGTAACAGTCCAGATAGTATTTGATATTTCACTTTTGCTTGTTGACATATTAAACATTTGGTCATAAAATCAACAACATCTCTCTTCATTCTAGGCTACCATTAAAACTTCTTTAGATATTGATACATTTGTAACTCCTGGATGCATTGTGTAGAGGCTACTATATGCTTTTCGAAAAAATTTTCTTTCTTATGTCTCCCATTGTTAGTATCATTACTCTATTGTCATAATACAAACTACTGTTCTTAGAAATTTAGAATTTTATATTCTTTCCTCTTTGCACTTGCTTGATCCATTTTTGTATTTGTTTGTTTTCCTTTTGCACTTGATGAATTTCTTGAAAAGAAACATAGTTTATGCTTGCATTTATACTACTAGTACTTCCTCTTCCATTGATCTTAAACTGATCTTTATAGCGCCTAAGGCTGGTATCGATTTTCCTCCAAGTGCGTCGGCCACCACATTAGCTTTTCCTAGATGATAATTTATAACTTAGCTGTTATTTCCAAAACTTGGGTTTACTTTCCTTACCATAAATTGAGATCCTCATGGGTTGGCTGATATTTTAAACTTTTGCGTCTATATAAATATAACACTTTTCTCCATATAAATCATATCTCCAAATCTTGAAAGCCAATATGATAACTGTTAATTCCAAAAAGTGTGCCGGGTTATCATTATTATTATTTTTTTTTCGTATGGGTTAAATCATCAAAAGACTTATGCGACTATTTTATCCTTTTTGCATAAGCATATAACCTTAACCGATGTGTGAAGCATCACTATATATCACAAATTCTTTGCTGGACACGGGCCGTATGGGTATTGAAGCATTCGTTAACTTTTCCTTTAGTTTCTCAAAGTTCCTCTAACATTTATCAGTCCATTGAAGTTTGGCATTCCTTTGAAACAACCTTATCATTGGAATGATAATAATGTAAAACCCTTTTATAAAACATTAGTAGTACCCAGCCAGTCCTAAGAAGATTCTTACTTCTATTACTGTCTTTGGTGTTTTCCATTCCAAAATGGCTTTTGTTTTATTAAGACCTACTTTAATGCCTTATGCTAATATGGTGTGTTCTAATAATGTCATTTTTTCCAATCAAAACTTGCATTTGTAATGTTTGACGTACAACTGCTTCTCTCGCAACATTTGCAATACTATGCAAAAGTATCGATTGTATTCTTCTTTGTTCCTTAAATAAACGAAGGTGTCATCTATGAACACCATTTACAAATTGGTCAAAATATGGATGAAAGATATGATTCATTAAATCCATGAACACTACTAACACATGTGTGGGCTCAAAAGGCATTACAAGGAACTTATAACGTCCGTATCAAGTTCTAAATGTAGTCTTTGGAATGTCTTTTCCTTTGATCCGTAGCTGCTGATATCCCAGTCGGTGATCTATATTTTTTTTAAAAGACCTTGGTTCCTTTAAGTTGTCAAATACATCATTGATGGACGGTAATGGATATTTATCCTTAATCGTAAGCTCATTCAACTACTTATAGTTCACATATGACCTTAAGGATTTATCTTTCTTCTTGCCGAAGAGTACTGGCGTGCCCCATGAAGAAATACTTGGCCATATAAGACCCTTGTCGAGTAGCTCCTATAATTGCATTTTCATTTCTCTGGGTTTCGCTGGTACCATTTGGTATGAGGCAACCGACACCGGTGCAATTCCCGGATATACATTTATAGTGAATCCTACTTTTCTCTTAGGTGATAATCCGGGTAGCTCATCTAAGGAAACATCGAGAAAATCACACATTGTAGATACCTCTTGAATCTTTATTACATTCTTCTTTGCTTCCATAGTGCTTACCAAGTATGCCTCACATCCGTTTTTATGGAACGCCTTGTTGTAACTGCTGCTGTTACATTGTTTAGGTAATCGGCTCTCTTTCCTACTGCCGTCACTTCCTCCTTGTGGGGAGTATGAAGTGTTACTCTCTTTCTTCTTATAATCGACCACTGTTTTATACCTTGTTAGCCAATCCAATACCAACATTACGTCAAATTCTCAGAATGGTAACTCTATTAAATTTTCTGGAAATGCATTTTCATGTAACTCTATAGAACATTCTTTAATCACTTGTGTCTAACTACCTCGTCTCTTATCGGATTTATAACTAATGTTTCAAACTTAACATATCCTACTGGTAATTCTTCTAAATTTTCATTGCGTAGGCTCTGGCTGGTGTACTTGAATTGAGCTAGTCAACGGTCTCTGATTGTGCTCTTTGAAAATTCGAATCACTTTCCTTTCGCCTGCTTCGGCCTCGGCCAAAAGCGGGCCATGATTTTTCTGTCGGTGCGGGTGCATTCACTTGTCTTTCTGGCAGTTTACCCTAACACGATCTGGTGCCCCGCATTCCCAGCATCCATCTGTTTAATACCAGCATTCACTCTTATGTCTTCATCCACAGTGTTTGCATAGAGGAGTAATATATCCTTTAAATCTACATTTCTTTCCAATCCTCCAGTAATTTTTGTATTGTTACTTTTTCCTTTTTCCTTTACCTAGTCCTTGAGTTGTTATTACTTTCATTCTTTCCTTTTTGATCTAATTTTAATTTTGCACTTTCTACCTCTTTAGTTCTCAATTTCTCTCTTTCTCTTCTTTCTTTTTTTTTTCCATCATTGACTGAATTCATAAATCTCATATATCTTCTTCTTATAATTTCTTAATTTTGATGATTTCATTGGGGCATTTTCAGGAGGAATCACAATACAGTGTTTTGATTAGGTTTCGTCTAGTTTCTACTCATATGGTCCGTCACCTACCTTATTAAGACTTCACGGGATGGTCACCCATCATCATTGGTCGAGCACGTTTAACTCCGGTTTCCTGCTAAATTTCAATACGACGGTATCGGGTCAGCAGTACCTTCTTAGTTTGCTTACTTCATCTGCTTATGAATATTGTACATGGGGTTACTGTACATATTCTCTAATGGTCGAACATGAGAATTTCTCATATACTTATTTCTGTTCACTCATCTTTGTTATCTAAGATCTATCTATTTTATCTCTTACCGTCTGGTCATAACATTTTACGTACTTTTCTTTTATCCTCTTATTTTGTTCCTCTTTTTATTCCATTCTTCAAATTTCATTTTCTTATAAACATTTTCATTTTTACATTCATATACGCCTATCTAACCTTCTCCTGAAACCCCCTTATAAGGATCTCGATGTACTAGCTACAGATGTCTGGCGTCTTGAACCTCGGCCGGATCCTTGGCTTTGCGATCGCCGGCTTTACTATGCAAAACTATCTTCACTTCTAAACTTCTTCTCAACTTGTCAAAATCTTCCCAAGCTTTAAGTTTGTACTCTCTTTTGTTGCATGCGTTGGTGTCTACTTCTCTAATCCATGTATACTCTCTCAATACCTAAAACTTTCACAACTAATCTTGAAAATTCAAACACGTCCATGACTACTAATTGTACTTTAATTCCATTATTTAATCCTTCCAAAACCTTTGACGTCTTTCTTGCTTTGTTTCTATCATTTTCTTTGCATACTTACTGAGGCGGGTGATCTCTCTATCATACTCAGATACTGTCGTTCTTCCTTGCTGTAGATATATAAACTCATTTCTCCTTGCGTTTAAGTATGTTTTACCAAGTATATGTTTCTTCTACCAAAAGGGACATGGCATAATTGAATCTTTTATCTGGTGTGCATCTCAGTTGTTCCAATGCCCTACTGGTACTGTCCAAACAGTACTCAACTTCTTCAAATCCTTCTTCCCTACTAGCCTTAAATTCTTTAGCCCCATATTTCCTTAACTTCTCGATTGGGGACTTCCTTTCTCTTTTGGTCGCAACATGTACCATTCTTGCCGTTTATTGCAATGGTACTATCATCTATCTTAAATAAACTTCGGCGCCTTCCACAGCCACCGTTGTGGGTCGTGGCATAAGTCCGAGACCCATTTCTACATTTATGGGTACGAAAGCGTGTGATTCCTTCTCTTGATCTATAACTCTTTGTGATTCTGCCTCTTGCAACTTTATACAGTATACATATATCGTGATAAGAATTAGCAGCTGGCTTGACTCAACACATTAACTTTCCTATATGGCATGTACGTAAGCACTATTAGATTTTCCTTTATCACATGTACCTTATATACTTATGTATTTATAATATTCTTTCTACTATACCGACATTTTGTACCTAAATGATATATGCTCTCATTTCTTATCTGCTATAGGATATCCCATTTTACATTGGTAATGGCCACTCCCAACATAAAATGTGTATCCTCCTATGTTGAAATTTCCAGGACCGGCTAAACCGGTGCTCTGATACCACTAAATGTAACACCCCATCTTAGCCTATGTTTATAGACCAAGATGGACTGTTAACTCATGGTGGTTGTGTCTTAATATTTTACTTAGCCAATTTTAAGTGTAGATTTTAAAAAAAAATTGCCATAACCTCCCCTAAAAATGGAAGTCCCAAGTGTCGCCAAAACTGATTCTTTAATTTTTGAAAAACATTTTGTTTCACAATTCAACTCAAGTACACTCCCAATAATCCACCCTTATAACCTCAACTACAATCCTGCAAGAAGAATTCACACTTCTATACTTGCATACATAAGTGCTAAACCAAAATAAGATTTATTAGATTACTAGCAGTGTACGTGTTCTAGCTTTTCATTATTATACATTTATTTGCTAGATCATACAAGCTTATGTACATGCCATATTGCTACAATCAATCATATCCAAACTCCTACCCAAAGTAGTAGTCAAGGCCAGCTGCGCAGGACATGCTGCAATCTCGTCTCCTCGTTTAACCTACGAGTTTAGAGGGAAACTAAACTCGCTAAGCAATTGCTTAGTGGGTACTTAAATCATTGCAATAAATAAATAAAAAGAAAGAATGATTTGAACATACATTTATATACTTTAAATACTTGAAAGGAATAAATACAAAACACAGATGGTAAAAAGGCTTGACTGAATAATTTGAATTTAAATCATTTTTCTTGCTTTTATCATTTTGGTTGCTCTACTGGTTTAACAGAACGTCAGCGGATAAGGAAGGGTCATGATAAACATATCTTGTCATGATCATATTTCATTATCATTCATCATAATTCTTGCACATGTGCCAATGGCCATTATCATTGCATCATTGATCATGTCATTGTAATCATCGGCCTTCAGCCGGAATATCATATCATGTCATAAGCAGTACTGCAGTAATAGTATGATGCATCATACCCTTATCTCAAGGGTTCTGTCATAACCAAGTAGAGCGTCAACAATTCATTAATTAATTTGATCATGATATTCAATAAGCCATGATTTTTCCATAATGCATGTATTATCAGAATAGCTTGTCATGATGCCTTTCTGATCATTTTCAATTCTCCTTCATGTCATTTGATATGATTTAACATCAATCCATAACATAATATTCCAGTTTTAACATATTTAGAAAAATGACCAAATGAATAGTAGCACGGTGCGTAAAATCGGCAACGCAATGGCTCGCGACAACTAAATAGTAAAATCTGTTTTTACTGCTGAAAATCAGTCAACTTTGGTAACAGTTTTGACTAAGTAAACAACCTTATTTTTGGATGAATTTTTGCAGGAAAACACTTTCATAAGTTAACTAAATGCATGTAAAATTTCGTCGAAAAATTCTTTCGTTTGCCCCTTCAACGGACTGCCCAAAATGAAAGCTGCAGAATGGTGCCCAAAAGGGACCATTCGGCCCAATTTTCCAAACTTGAGGGAAATTCATTTTTTTCTTGCAAAATTGATTTTTAGAATCCTTTTGTGATACCATTGAAGGACTAAAGGTCCCTCTTCCAAAAATCAAACCAAAGGAGTGATTAAAAACTCATCAAAGTTTATGAATAATTGCATCAATTTAGCTAGTTTGTTTTGTTTTCATTCTTTTCACAATCAATTGATTACACATGGTTCAAGAGCACTTTCCCACATATTTACCACACATAATAACATCATTTCAAAACCATTTCAAAAATCCCATAATGCAAAATATGTGAATTAATTGAAAAGGCAATGATTTAAGTACCAAACCTTGTTTATTTGCTTTGTTCCTTGCTTGTCCTATTCTTTCTTCCCTTATTCTTCTTTATCCCTTTGATTTCCTATAATTTTCATAACTTTTCTTTCATTGATAACTTGAAAACTATCAATCAAATGAATAAAGTAAAGCTAGAATTGGAATCCTTACCTTAAAATTAAGCTTTTCCTTCCAAAAATCCACTTGAACACTTGAAAAATTCCTTCCCTTTTTTGGTGGAGAGAATTTCGGCCATACTTCTCAAAAATGGAGAAAAAATGTGTCCTTAATTCTTTAATCATCCTTCTCTCCCTTTTTATATTTTTCCATTTTCCATTTATTTAATTAATTTCATTTTGGAGGGTTAAGATGTAACCACCACAAAAGTATCTTTAACTAGGATGGTGCCATATGGAGGGTTAAGATTAATCCAACCCAAAAGTGTCTTTAAACAAGATTTTGCCATGTGTCCCTTTCTAGAAAATTACTATGCCATGTGTCCCTTTTCTAGAAAATGGGTGGAAGTGAAAAGACCAAAATACCCTTCAATGGAAGGTTTTGCCTTTTCTTCGTACCCGGGTGGTTTTATGACGCGTAAAATGTACCATTCTCTTCCTTTCAACCTCTCGTTTCCATTTCCGACATTCCTTCTTGATTTTGAACTAATTTATAAAAATTACGCTCATGCCCTTGACTTTTGTAAAAATTCCCTTTAGGTCCTTACGTGATTCGGGTCTCCACTTAGGTTCGTTCTTCAACATCGATCACTGCGGAGTCCTTTCGTTTACTTCAGATACCTTTACGTGTCTTGTTTTCCAGTGTATAAATTATTATTACAAGAATGACAAAAATACCCTTGGTCAAGAATCCACTGTATCTCTCAAACTATGCGTTTTCGGGAACAACCGTGGTGTTCTGTTTTGACCCAATTTTTCTCTACTTTCCATTTCTGGAGTCTGTTATATGCACTATTAAGAACCTCCAGTACAACTTTTGGAAATTACAGTTACCTCCCCAAAACTTTTTGAAATTACAGTCACCTCCCCAAACTTTTACAATCTTTTCAGTTAGGTCCTTTTTGTCCTATAGAGCTTCCTTTCACTTCTTGTTCTTTGGTGATTACTCGGGACGGCTCCTGTTACTGTACGCGGATGTACTGTACATGGATGTACTGTACATATGTACAAATTGGGTCGTGACAGTAATTCAATTCAATTTTTTGAGAGATCATAAAAGCAATTCAAACAATTCATCAAAGGCATCAACAACCTTTGTTTTTGTTGATCCAAGAAGCAATTTTTTCGGTGTAACTCACGAACCATGGTTTGAGCTCCTAAATTCTTTTTGTTTTTTTTTTCACAGTAGCTTAATTCATCTTGTTGCTTCTTTTAATTCAAAAATCCTTGAACCTTAATTCCCTTTGTTCAAAGTTTAAAAAACTTATTTCATTGCTTTGTTTTCCAAAAAACTTACAATTGTTATTTTTGTTTCATCAAAATCTTAAAACCCTAATTTAATATGTTTCTTTTCAAAACCATAAATTAAAATTCTATTTCTTTCAAAAAGCCCTAAAAACATCTTTTTCTATTTATGATGCAAGAAAGAATCCCTTAAAGCTAGCAAGTGGACCAATCACTAGGAGCAAGGCAAAGAGATATCAAGCTAGTATGGCTTTGCATATTCAAGAAGAGATTTCCAAAGAGCTTCAAGAATTATCATTCAAGAAGATGGAGATAGAGTTTGAAGAAGGCACACCAAAGCTGATTATGATGCTTAGTGTGGAAGCTAAAGGCTAGCTAAAGAAAGGTCCAACATGCAAGAAAGGTCTATGGGGGTTCATATAAAGCCTTGGGAAGTAATTTAAGGCCCATGGACAGCCCAAATAGTGTGGGGCATTTCTTATGTTGAAGGGATTAGTTTGGTTGTTTCCATACTTTATATTTTCCTTAGTGGATTAGGATTTTGTTTCCATACTTTTTATTTTTCTTAGTGGATTAGGATTTTGTTTCCATACTTAATGTTTTCCTTATGCAATTAGGAATCTTTTCCTTATGCAATTAGGAATGTTTTCCTTATGCAATTAGGAATGTTTTAGTCTTAATTTTCCATATGCAATTAGGAATTTTGTAACCCTTATTTAAGGGCACTATTAGGCCGAATTTCATATACAATAATTAATAAAAATTTTCGAATTCTTCTACAAGTTCTTCTTGTGAATTTTCGTGTGAGAGAGATTAGAGTGGATTCTTTAATTCTTTCTTTGCATCAAGAATTAGGTTTACTTATTAACAAGAGTTGTGGCATTTTCCTTCTTCTTACCAACTAAATCCTTCAATCATAGTTAGTTCACATCTCTTTATAGGCGTTGGGTTCCTTAGGAGGTGATTATCAAGTTTCAAGGAGTTCTCTACCATTGTTATACGTTGGGTTTGCTTCCATCATTGCTAAGGGTCCGCGTCATTTGGTATCAGAGCCTTGCTACAAGGTAATTTTTATCTACTTTGTCTTTTTAGGGTTTGTTAATTTACGTCTTTTAAATTTCTGCATTTTTGGATTCTTAGAGAGTCTAGTCTTTAATTTTCGAAAAGAGAGATTTCCTAACCAAAGGAAGAACAAGTTGCAAGCAAGGGGAGATGGCCCATTCCAAGTGCTGGAGAAGATTAATGACAATGCCTACAAGATCGACTTACTAGGTACGTATAATGTTAGTTCTACTTTCAATGTAAGTGATCTTTCTCCTTTTGATGATGCAGATTTGAGGACAAATGTTTTTGAAGAGGGGGAGAATGATGCAAGAAAGGATCCCTTGAAGCTAGCAAGTGGACCAATCACTAGGAGCAAGGCAAAGAGATATCAAGCTAGTATGGCTTTGCATATTCAAGAAGAGATTTCCAAAGAGCTTCAAGAATTATCATTCAAGAAGATGGAGATAGAGTTTGAAGAAGGCACACCAAAGCTGATTATGATGCTTAGTGTGGAAGCTAAAGGCTAGCTAAAGAAAGGTCCAACGTGCAAGAAAGGTCCATGGGAGGTTCATATAAAGCCTTGGGAAGTAATTTAAGGCCCATGGACAGCCCAAATACTGTGGGGCGTTTCTTATGTTGAAGAGATTAGTTTGATTGTTTCCATACTTTATATTTTCCTTAGTGGATTAGGATTTTGTTTCCATACTTTATATTTTCCTTAGTGGATTAGGATTTTGTTTCCATACTTAATGTTTTCCTTATGCAATTAGGAATGTTTTAGTCTTAATTTTCCATATGCAATTAGGAATTTTGTAACCCTTATTTAAGGGCACTATTAGGCCGAATTTCATATACAACAATTAATAAAAATTTTTGAATTCTTCTACAAGTTCTTCTTGTGAATTTTCATGTGAGAGAGATTAGAGTGGATTCTTTAATTCTTTCTTTGCATCAAGAATTAGGTTTACTTATCAACAAGAGTTATAGCATTTTCCTTCTTATTACCAACTAAATCCTTCAATCATAATGAGTTCGCGTCTCTTTATAGGCGTTGGGTTCCTTAGGAGGTGATTATCAAGTTTCAAGGAGTTCTCTACCATTGTTATACGTTGGGTTTGCTGCCATCATTACTTAGGGTCCGTGTCAATTTATAAACTTTAAATCATTTATTTTTTTTTCATAAAACCTCATAAAAGCATCAAATTGATTCTCAAACCCTAAAAGCTTCATGCATCCACCGAAACTCTAATCCAAAAATTCTAAAACCCTAATTCAACTCCAAAACCTAAAATAGTAAACCCTAACCCCTTAAAACCTTAAATCCTAATTTTTTTCTAAACCCTAATCCTTTAAAACTTTAAAAATCATACAAATACAAATTTTACAACTTTACACAGTAGCTTAAAACACAATGCAATAACCGAAAATCATAAATCAAAGTGTTTTAAAGTGTCCAAGAACTAATTTCATGATTATACATCTCAAACCCTAATTTGGTTAATCAAAGAATTTTACCAACTTTTTAAATCATAAAACTTTTTGTGAATACTCGAATTTTGAGGCTCGAAAAGCCGATTTTCTCATACTACAAACGACCGAGCCGGACCAGAGGTTCACGGTAAAGTTCACCGAAAGTATATCATCATGGTACTTGAAATGTCCGGAGCGACGCAAGGATCACAGATATGGTCTCAGAATAATTTTTGGAAGTCCACAGCTCCCAGAAAATCAGTTTGAACGAGAATCGGGAGATTTTTTGAGGGCTGAACCGCCAAGCTTGGCGGTCCGACCGCAAACCGCGGTGATCCGACCGCCAGAACCGGCGGTCCGACCTCCAGATTCGGCGGTTCGACCGCCGTCCAGTCCGAAATTTTGTCTATAAAAAGGCTTACGATTCTCAGAAAAAAGGGTTGGCTTCTGGAGGGTGTTACAGGAAGCAAGGATCATATTCTGAGAGAACAAGATCTGGAACTTAGAAGTGGAAAAATCCTAAGCAAGGTAATATCTTAATTCATTTTTGTCAATTCAAGCATACATTAAGCATTCCACCTTCTTCTTAATTTCTTTTTGGTCAAAGACCTAATCCTTTTAGGTCTAAGGCCTAATTAATTAATCAATCAACATTTCAGCATTAAATCACGAATCAATCAACTTTTGGCACGGAGCCTAAATTGCATTCTTTTTGGTACCAAGTACCCAAATTTGATCAAAATTAGCACTAAGTGCTCAAAATCTCACTATTTTGGCAAAAAGCCCGACAATGCACAAAGCATACACACACACATGCATAAACGCATAATTGCCTTTAAATAGGCTTTTCCGAACTACATGGGCTTTGATCTCTCATAAAAACGAGAGTATGTAGGCATATTTGGGATTGACCCCAAATAGCAAGTCCACAATTTATCAACAATCTCTTCTTCTTCCTTTCTGTTTTCCTTTTGGATTCATTTCTTATTTGGCAAATTAATCAAATACATGACATAGTCCCCAAATCCTCCTTGGGTTCGTAGATTAGAAACCTTTACATTGGATGCGTTAATTGGAGTCAGACAGGGGTTTCTTAGTTTTTTCCCTTCGGAAAAAATAAACTGAGTGGCGACTCCCGACAACAAGTGAACGTTCATCCGAATCTTTCTCGGGTGAAATCCGAGGTTCACAGCTTGGCGACTCCACTGGGGACCATAAAAATGATTTATGGGATTCTAGTGGACTACTATTGCTTATTTGATTAATTTGACACTAGGGACCATGAAAATGATTTATGGGATCCTAGTAGACTATTATTATTCATTTAACTGATTTGCCCTTCTTTAGGGTACTTTTATTCATTTTGCAGGGTACCTTAGCAATATATATCCCCTCCTTGGGGATATTGGATTGAAGATTGACAGAAGGAATCTTTTTCCTTTAATGAACCCTTTGTTTGATTAATTGTGCATTTATTTTGTCATTCAGAGAATCTTTTTCTCTTGCATTATATGGGAGAATCCTTTTCTTCCATTGCATAAAAAAATTTGTTTTCAAATGAATTTCTTCTCTTTCTGTTCAAAATTCGGAGTCTGGATAGCAAGTAGCGCTGACCGGCAGGTCTCCTTGATTATGCCGGCGGACAGCCAAAGCGTCCTCCCTGTTGTCGCAAACCATTCCAATCCTTTTGGAGTGGCCCATGAGTAATCGTACTGTTGGACCCACGCGAAACTCTTTGTTTCACATGTGGTTAGGTATATCTTACTCAAGACTCAAGGGTCCCTATTATGAGCCAATTCTCTATTTTTCATGAACAATAGAACCTTCCCTTAGGTTGTATGTACCCAATGATAGTGCCGCATTCCATTAAAATGAATTATGATGTGATGAGGTGCATTCATGCAACATGACAACATTATTTTGGGGGAAAATCTTTTGGGGAAAACTTTTGATGTATATGAGTGGACCAAGAGTCTTCCTACCCTACACACTACCCTGATCCTTTACCCTTAACCTTTGTAGGTATCCACTATCCGTGTACCTTCACCTACACAAGCTACACCAACTCCAACTGTGCAATCACCCACAAGTCCTGCTACCCCAATTTCACCAATTGCTCCAATTACTGAAATGGCTACTATCGAACAGATTAAGGCTTTGCTAGATGGACAGGTTAAGGAAATTGAGGATAGGATGCAAGAGAGAATTGATGAAGCTTTGGCTGCCCAAAGAGTAGCCATCCTGGCTGAATTGGGAGGGGCACCAAAGACGGCCTCTACTCCTGGAGATTTAGGAAAGGAACCCATTGTGGGGCAAACTAGTACCCCCATGACTGCTCAGAACAATACCCCTGTTATCAATTTGGAGGATCCACCCTCTAAGAATGAAACTGATGAACTGAAAAAGAAACTTGAATTGCTTGAAAAGTCAATCACTGCCATGAAAACTCATAAAGAGGTGGTAGACACGGATTCCTTATCCTTGTTTCCCCAAGCTATGTTGCCTCCAAAGTTCAAGATGCCTGGGATGGACAGATTTGATGGGACTACTTGCCCTAAAACCCATTTGAAGATTTATGTAGGGGCCTTGAGCCCTTGGGGTTTAAATGATGAGCTCTTTGTTCAACTCTTTCAACAATCCTTGACTGGGGCTGCCCTTAAGTGGTTTGTGAGCCTGGATCGTGCTAAAATTAAGACCTGGGAAGACATCTGCAATGCATTTAACACTCAATATCACTACAATATTGAGGTAGATGTCACTAGAAGGGAGCTTGAGACCACTAAGCAAAATAACAATGAACCCTTCTCCTCGTTCCTTACGAGGTGGAGGGCGAAGGCTGCCCAAATGATCAATCGCCCTTCAGAACAGGAGCAGATTGATATTATAATCAGAAATTTAAGGCATACATATCAAGCTCAATTGCAAACTCAATACCTACCTACTTTCAAATCGCTCATTGCGACTGCAACTAAGGTAGAAGACTTGATACAATTGGGTAAAATAGTAGACGAGGGAGCTACTTCGAAGTATAGGAAACAAGGCCAAGCTACTTCCTCAAGCAAGGTCAATGAAGTGGCCAATATTGCCCCTGCGAATCCTTTACGTGTGGGCAATCTTGGGCAGAGAAATCAGCCAAGAAGGCAATATATCGACCTTGGGGTGCCCCTTCATCTAGTGTTTAAAAAGGCTGTGGAAGGGAAGTATTTGAAGCCTTTGGACCCAAGGCCACCTCCTAACCCATTACCCACCAGTTATAAGGCCAATGAATACTGTGAATACCACCAAGGAAAAGGGCATAGAACAGATGCCTGCTGGACTCTGAAAAACCGCATCCAGGATTTGGTGGATAGAGGTGACATCATTCCTCTCAAGAGTCAACCGAACATTAATACTAACCCTTTGCCTAATCATTCCATCCACGCCATCACTGTGGAAGAAGAGCTGTTTAATCCTTTCAAACTTCTCGTAGAAATAAATGAAGTGTGTGTGTTGGATTTGAATGACCTTGCTGAAGAGGTCGACGCTTTAACAAGAAGCGGAAGACAATATCAGCCGCTCGACTTGGGAAAAGCCCCTACAACCTCAAATCACCCCCATAAGAAGACACCAGAGCCAAAAGAAGACCTTGTCCTCACTCAGCTTAAACAAACTCAAGCTAAGGTGTCAATTTGGGAGCTCCTTGCTTCCTCATTCCCACACCGTCAGGCTCTCAGTGAAGCTTTGAGTAAGCTTGATACATCAGTAGACACAAGCCCAGAAGCCTTGGTGGCCACTTTGACTCAATCAACCAAGGCATTGAGTATCCGATTTTCTGATACAGACCTACCAGAAGATGGCAGCAAACACAATGATGCTCTATACATCACCATACAAACTGGGGGAAAGACTGTACCCATGGTTCTCATTGATAATGGGTCAGCCTTAAATGTATGTCCCTTAAAGGTAGCAAGCTGTCTAGGGTTGGAAGCTATAGATCTTACACCTTCTGATCAGATTGTTAGAGCATATGATAACACTCGAAGAGAAATTTTGGGTGTTGCCACTCTGGAAATTGCTATTGGGCCGGTGAAAATGGGAGTGCCCTTCCAAGTCATTGATGTACCCGCAAGCTTTAATCTCCTCCTTGGAAAGCCGTGGATTCATCAGATTAATGTTGTACCATCTTCATTACACCAAAAACTTAAGTTTCCTTTTGAAGGAAAAATTATCACTATCAAAGGGGATACCTGTGAAATCAACAAGAGAACCATGGATCAGTCTCTCTTTGAGGTTGTTCCTGGTGAAATCCTTGACTGGTTTCCATTATGATACAGTCCAATGCATTGAAGGAGAGAGGCCCAAAGGGCCATTTATCTTATATGATTTTGGGGAGGTCCAAATCAATTGCCTGGTGGGAATGATGTTAAGGGTAGGTCTGCTGCCCGGAATGGAAATGGTAAAGTCTGGGAGGAAAACACCCGTAGTGCGGCCATGGGAAGAGCCTGAGAATAGGGGAACTTTTGGCCTGGGGTATAAACCCACAGATGAGATAGAAGAGTTTGAGCATGGAAGGAAGAAAAAGAAGAATTGGGGGGCAAGAAGCCTTAAAATGCGCCCTTACTTCAAAACTCTGAATGGTCACTTCTGCAAACCTGGGAAAACAGTTCCTTACTGTGGTTTTCAGGAGCCATTCTATTCTCCTATGACTGGGAAGCAATTACCAGGTTTTGAGATGTTCACTGATGTTTTAGTGTTGAAGGAAGAAGAGCCAGAACCTATAACTGAACCACAAGTGGAAGATTTCATGCGGCCTAGTCTCTTTGATGAGGTTGCTATGATAACCAATTTTGGGGACAAAAGGGACTTCACAAAGCCGATCAAGACCACAGATGGACCACTGATGAACTGGTATGCCGAGGAGGGACAAGTTGCTGTAGTCAAACCTAGTCATGTGTCACACCCTGAACCTGAGTCTTGTACTAAGTCAAAACTCGAGTCAAACACCGAGTCAGAGTCCAGTTCTGAGTCTTCCTTAGCTTCAGGAATAAAAAACCATAATGTCAAATGTAATGTAACTCTGGAGGATGACTCCGCCATTATTAATGAAAATATTCAAATTTCTGGTTACCCTGTCTCTTTTGCTTTCCAAGTATTATCTAGCAAAAATGAAATAAATGAAATAAAAGAAACGAATGAAAAGATAATAATTGGCAAAGAAAATGAACATACATACATTGCATATGATTGTGTGAATAAGGAACAGGTTGTTGAGTGCATCAGAAGATATGTCGACTGCTTCATGTGGAAGGCAAGGGATGTCACGGGAATAGACCCAGCCATAGCAGTTCATAAGATTCCACTATACCCAGATGCGAAGCCGGTTAAGCAGAAATTGAGAAGAATGAAGCCTGAATGGTCTTTGAAAATTAAAGAGGAGGTTGCCAAGCAACTGGACAATAAGTTCATAGAACCAATTGCCTACCCTTCCTGGTTAGCAAACATCGTACCAGTCCCGAAGAAAGATGGAAAGGTCAGGATGTGTGTTGACTATAGAGATTTGAATAAGGCCTGTCCCAAGGACGATTTTCCACTACCACACATTGATTTGCTGATAGACAGGATGGCTGGGCATATGATGGTTTCCATGACTAACCTCGCGGTTGGGTACAATCAGATCCTAGTGCACCCACCAGACAAAGAGAAGACAGCTTTCATTACAGAATGGGGCACTTTCTGCTACAGGGTTATGCCTTTTGGGTTGATAAATGCAGGGGCTACCTACCAAAGGATGGCGACAACAGTCTTTCATGACATGATTCACAAAGAAGTAGAAGTGTATGTTGATGATATGATTGTTAAGTCAAAATCTCCAGAAGAACACATTGAAGCACTTAAGAAGTTCTTCCTTAGACTCCGTAAGTACAATTTGAAACTTAATCCTGCAAAGTGCCTGTTTGGAGCAACATCAGGCTTATTCTTGGGGTATTTGGTTAGCAAGAGAGGAATAGAGGTTGATCCAGCAAAGTCAAAGGCTATTCTAAAAATGCCTCCGCCAAGAACAGAAAAAGAGATTCGAGGCTTGCTAGGTAGATTATAGTATATCAGTCGATTCATATCACAATTGGCAGAGACTTGTGGTCCAATCTTTAAGCTACTAAGGAAAGGTGCTTCACAAGAATGGAATGAAGACTGCCAAAAGGCCTTCGACAAGATTAAAGAATACTTGTTAAATCCGCCAATTCTACAACCTCCCAGAATGGGAAAGCCTCTGCTCTTGTATTTGTCGGTAACAGATGAAGCCATGGGTGCAATGTTAGCTCAAGAAGCCGAAAGTACAAAGGTGGAAAAATGCAATTTACTACCTCAGCAAAAGGATGCTGGACTATGAGTTAAAGTATAACAAGATTGAGAAGTTGTGTTTAGCATTGTATTGGGCTTGCACAAAGTTACAACACTACTTATCTTCTTACACTACTTGTGTCGTCGCAGAACAGAGTCCCTTGAAATTCCTTATGGAGAGGCCTGTTTTGGACAGTAAAATGGCAAAGTGGGTGTCAACATTGGCAGCCTTTGACTTAAAATTTATTCAAAGGAAAGCTGTGAAAGGTGGCGCAATAGCTGACCAATTAGCAGAATTGCCCGTAAAAGACGAGATGCGAGGAATGGGTTTCCCTGACGAAGACCTCCTGAATGTGGAAAGAAGTGTTTGTGTAATATCCCAAGATATGCCTTAAAAGTTTTGGAGTTATTGTTGTATTTGGACTTAAGGTATATGTATATTTGGGAAATATAACTACAATATAAAAGACATATACATATACATCACATATACATGAGAGATAAATTGGGAGTAGGAAAAGTGAGTTATATATATATATAATTAATTATAATAATAAAGATAATAAGGACAAAAAGAAGAGAAGAAGAAAGTCAAAGGAAGTATATGTGGTGGAGATTATTGGAGGAATTATTATTATTATTATTATTATTGTTATTGTTATTATTCTTATTCTTATTATTATTATTGTTATTGTTATTATTATTATTATTATTATTATTATATATATATAAGTGAGATAAGAACGAGAGGAAGAAGGGAGTTCATTCTTTCTTTCTTCTTCTTCTTCGTCTTTTCTTCTTCGTGAGAGAGAGAGAGATATGGAGAGAGAGAAGCTAGAGAGTGAAAGGTGGTTTTGCTTCTAATTACACCAAAGATTAAGGATATCAAGAGATTTGCAAGTGGAGTTGAAGGTTTGGCAAGCTATTCAAGTAAGTACTCATTTCTTGAATTGATTTTATTGATTACATATATGTGAGTTTTTATTTCCTTGTTTTGATTTCTTTTAATTGAAGTTAGTTTTGATATGGTTGGTGTGGAAGATGATGATAAGTTGGGGTATTTGTGAGGATGATGATGAATTGTGGAGTTAGAGTTTAGTATAAATGAATTTGGTACTTTGAGTAATTGATTATAGTGATGTATATATATATTGGTTATTATGATGATATAATGAAGTTATATAAATGTTAAAGTGATAGGAAATTGATAAATATTAACAAAGATGATGGTTAAGAGGGTTGTGGTGTGAATTTTAAAGGGCTTGGATGATTTTTGAAGTATTTGGTCTTTAATCATTGAAGGACACGGCCAAGATATGAGAGACACGGCCAAGTTAGGGCAAACTTGGCCGTGTTGGATGATTTTGGAGAGACACGGCCACTAGCTTGGCCGTGTCCCTTGACCGTGTTTGCCACTGCCTATGTTGTGCTGAGAGACACGGCCGTGTCCCTTGCCCGTGTCTGCTACTGGATTTTTGGTGCTGAGAGACACGGCCACTGGCTTGGCCATGTCCATTGCCCGTGTTTGCTACTGTTTGAATTGGTGTTGTGAGACACGGCCACAAGCTTGGCCGTGTCCCTTGAATGTGTTGGCTAATGATATTTATTCTAAACAAGTCATATATTGTTGGATCTTCAAATGTCTTTTCTATCTAAACACACTTAAAACAATAATGATCCAACCAAATGTATATGGAAGATTCTAAATCTATGAATAATGTAAATTGTTATGTGTATATCAATGATGATATAGGAAATGTGGAAGATATAATGATCATTGAAAAAGTATGTGCAATGCCATTGATTATGTATACTTGAGTGATGAATTGATCAATATGATTTGATGATAATGATGATGCATATGATACTATATGAACAATGTTATGTCTTATGCATTGTGAATCTTGTGAATTGCAATGATGATATATATATATTGTGAAGGATATGATGAAGTAATTGATTATGTACAATTGAATAATGAAATATTATAAAATAAGTTGAGACATGGTATGATATGAAGCCATTGTTATTGGCTATGATGATTCAATTGAGATATGAAGCCATTGTGATTGGCTATAGTGATTCAAATGAAATATGAAACCATTGTGATTGGCTATAGTGATTCAAATGAGATGTGAAGTCATTGTTATTGGCTATGATAATTCAATTGAGTATGAAATGAAAATGATGATTCAATTGTGTTTTGTCTAATATGTTGATTCAATTTTTAGAGTTCTGGATTTGGCGGCATGCCTAGAAAATGTGAAAATGTAACAGTCTTGCCGGGTTGAGGATCTCTTCAATTTGAGTGAATTGAGGTCCAAGAGACTGGGTCTGTTACACTATGTGAATTATTGATACGAAATATATGAAAAGTAACAGTCTTGCCGGGTTGAGGATCTCTTTGAATTGAGATGAATTGAGATCCAAGAGACTGGGTCTGTTACTTGATAAAATGTGAAATGTGAATTGTAGTAATAGTCTAGCCGGGTTGAGGATCTCCTCGAGTTTAGCCGAGATGATGATCCAAGAGACTGGGTCTGTTATGCTATCCATGGATAGAGATATGAGATATATTGCCTACGGGCTTGATTATTGTGATTATGGACCAATGCAGTAACTCTGAACTTTGAATAACATATTAGTGTCTTTTGGGCCTGAGTCTGTCTTTGTTGTCAATGTGATATTCAAATGTTGAAATAAATGAGTAATGAGATCTATGGCTGCCTTTATTGGATGTGTGATTCATGATTGATGAATTGTGAATAAAATGATGTTGTGAAGTATGATTTTGTAATACGTGTATTGATATATTGAGGAGCTTTGTTGAGATATGAGTTTATGAAAATGTGGTTTGATGTTTAAAATGTATATGAATGTGGAATTTGTGAGATTGGTTTTCATTAAGGGTTGAATAAGTCATTGAATGGTGATTTGTTAAAAGGATGTATATGTATATGTATATGAGATAGAAATGGTAAGTATCGTGTTGTGAATGTTCTATGAAAATATGTATATAATGTATGAGACTAGTGGGGAACATATGAAGAATGCATTTAGAAAGGAAAACATGGTAGGAGAACAATAAAACATGATGCTAAAAATATAAGGTATGATTCTTTTGTAAAGTATATTTTAATATTTATTTGTACTACTAAGCTCTCGGGCTTAGCGCGGATTTGTAATCGCGCAGGTGGTTATGCGGTTGATCTGGAAGTCCAGCTGTTATGCCACGGGAAGGGTAAGAGTGTCTCGAGACCAACTAGAAGGTGATGCATACATGTGTGATTTTAAATTATATTGTATTTTTGAGTTAATATATATATTCATATGGATGAATGAAGTTTTGATAAATAAGAATACTGACTTTTGTAAATGTGTTTTAAATTAATGTTCAATTTTATGAATCTGGATAAAGGGTTTTTAAATTGAAACTAAAAGTAACATTCTTATACTTTATATACGTATTGTATGTATACTAGGTATATGTATAGTACTTATATGGAGTATCAGGGTGTTACAATTATTTTGGTATCAGAGCTTAGGTTCGAGATTCTCGGCCTAAGAGAAATTAAAAAGAAAATTTTTGAAGAGTTTAAATAAGAATTGAAAAGAAGATTTTGGAAATGCAATTGGTAAGACATGCATATGCATTCACATCTAGGTTGGTCTCGAACGTGGCATTATGTGATTTGTGATGTATTTGAATTACATGAGATATATGATAATGTGTAAATGAGGTTTTATATGAAAACAAAATTTGAAATGTTGATAATTGAGAGGTGATTGTGATATAAAGAAATGATATGGAATTTATAAGTAAAAAGTTTGATTATTGATATGTGTTTGACATATAAAGAAATGGCTAGAAGAATAAAGTTGAGAATGAGTTAAAAACAAAATTTAGATTAAAGTATGAAATCTTTCCTCTATTATTTGAATCTCTTTCCAATAAACTTTATGTTTGGATTTCTAGAAAGAGGAAATATTGTTGGATGGGTAATATGAAAAGATATGTTATTTAAATGAAGTACAGTGAAATATTGAATGAGTTGATTGGTATAGATTAAGTGTGATAATTTAAGGTGTGGATATGTAAAGTTAAGGTTTTGTTTAAAAGAAAAAGAGATGATGTTGATTAAGAACGAAGAGATATGGGTGTTGTTTGTATTGTTATTTTAATGCAAACCTGGTGATTTCAATGTTAGAAATGTGATATGTTTGAATATTGTGAAAGCTCATGTAAATGGTGATAATATGTGACATTTAGATTTTTGGAATGAGCTTAGTAATGGTGAAACATATATGTTTTGATGTTGCTTTGTGGTATATACATATAAGATGTATTGAAGTTGATATTAAGAGAATGAGATGAATAAATTGAAGTTTAAATAAATTAGTAAGTTGAAAATTTATAGTTGTAAATGGAATGTGGATAAAGATCAATTAAATATTGATAGTTTAATGTATTTAATACATGAGATATATGAAATGTATATTAGTACACATGAAAGTATTAGGAATTGGAGAATGAGATTGATAGTAGGAAAATTTGGTTTGAAATAAAAGAAAAGGAATTGATCAAATGGGAAATGAGTTACTTTAAGTAATTTGATTGGAAAGGATGAAAAAGAATATGAAAGATATGTTAAAGGTATTTAAAAACAAATGTGAGAGAAATATCACATTGGAAATGTGATTAAGTTCTTTGTGAAATAATATTATAAGTAGAGTGTATATATTTATTGAAGTTAATGAATAACTTAAGTTATGTTAAAAGAATGAGAATGATAAGAGTTAAAGGAAAGTGATCAATCTTATATTTGTATAAACTATATGCAAAAGAAAAATTTAATAAATTGCGTAATTATGTGTATATGTAAAGAGGATATGTGAAATGAACTTTTCGACATGAATGTAATGGTTATATGTAAGAAAGGTGGGAAGTGAGTCACAATATAAACGTGACCTATGAATGTGTATATAATACGTTTATTATATTATACCATTGCATGTTTAATGGTATTGTAAATGAGATTGCATATAGTAGTGGAATTAATAAGAATTAAATCTTAATTTATGCAGAATAGAGTATGTGATGAAATAGAAAATGAGAATGAATGTGGGTAATATTGAGTAATGAAATTGTTATTGCAATAACTAAGTGAGGCTATCATAAGATATCTTGGAACTCAAAGACTCTGTGTGTGGAACTGTTTTATGAATAAGTGTAAAATAAGAAATTGTAAGGAAAGAGAGTTATGTATTTGAAAATTTTTAGAGGAGATGGTTTGGAAATGGAGTAATGAATGAAACTTGTGTAAGATTTGTATATGATTGAAAGTTGGACGTAGAAAATGTTAAAGATAATATTATTGAACATGAGTTAGTTTAATGATGATCAAATAAACAAAAGCAAACTGTTTTGGAGATGGAAATAAAATGTGTTAATTCTTGGTGTAATAAAAGCTTGGAGAATAAATATATAATTTTTGTGATATAATATAATATTATAATTGTAAAGGTTGGAAATCGAATAATAGAAGAACAAGATTGATTTACAAACCCCAAATGTGATTGTTTATATATCATGGTACTATGATTTGATTAGTGTGATTAGTTGGGTAGTTTTATTATCTTCAGATTTGGAGCTGAGATGATATAACTGTGGTACAGTTTTGGTGAGATTGATAACTATGTTTCTAAAAACATGGTTAAAAGATATGGTTGAAGCCTGTCTAGATGATATGATTGAATAATGAGATATTCAATATAGTTGATGATATATGAGCATACTATTTTGATGTGATGAAAAACCATAATTGTTGACAATGATGTTAGTAATGAAGTATAATGGAGGTAAAGTACCAAATTGATTATGAGAAATAAATGGTGAAAAGATAAATGAACGGACTTATCTGCCTCCTGCAGAACCATACAGACCCATTGTGTTGGGCAACCGAACTTGGACTATCGACCTGGTTGGGGAAAAGTTCGTATATGAAGCTATAGTTGTTAGTTATATTGATAAACTTTGAATAAGTATGAGAGATGATGATATAATTATTGAAGTAATGAAATGTATATTTATAAGCATGGTTCTTATTGATTGAATATATGAATTTGAAAAGATTAGAATTTGAATATAAGTTTGACCTAATGGAATTAGGATATATATATACATATATATTGTGAAATTCAATGATATATTTCGATAAGTTAATTATTGGTTGAAATCTAATAAGGTTGAAATGTTAGTATATTGTGTTAAATAGATCGATTGATCTAGACTTCGCTGAAGTTGCAAGTCAATATGGAGATTTAATATGTACAGTTGTACTGGGAATATAAATTTAAATGGTTATGTGTATGATGTAATATTCTGACTTACAAATGAACATAAATAAATTGAATTACATCAATTGTATTTGGAGAAAAAAAGGGAAATGTTGCTGACCTGTGAAGTAAGTTTAAAAATATGATATTAATATTTATATTAAGTGAGAAGCAAGTTAAAGAAAGTCAGGATATTGTTATCAATTGAGATTTGGTAAATATTTATTTTGAAAGTGATTGTGAGAACAGAAAAATCAATGCTAGGATATTAATTAATGACTTTTGAGGTTAAAGTTAAGAGAATATCTACAAAGAAATAAAGTGATAATCTGACTTTAATACAAAGATAAAAATTCATTGGATATGTATGAGTTATCTGAATTGTTTTGTTGAGAAAGTAATAAGATATATATATACCTATACAATGATGAGTTATGAATTTCAGAGAAAATGATTGTTTCTAAGGGGGAGAGTAGAAGTTATGTGACTTGATAAAATCATAATGTAAGAATACGATGATTTTCATATAATGGTGATTTGTTCTAAATGGATTGTTACTATGTTGGATAATTTCGAGGACGAAATTACTTAAGGGGGAGAGAATTGTAATATCCCAAGATATGCCTTAAAAGTTTTGGAGTTATTGTTGTATTTGGACTTAAGGTATATGTATATTTGGGAAATATAACTACAATATAAAAGACATATACATATACATCACATATACATGAGAGATAAATTGGGAGTAGGAAAAGTGAGTTATATATATATAATTAATTATAATAATAAAGATAATAAGGACAAAAAGAAGAGAAGAAGAAAGTCAAAGGAAGTATATGTGGTGGAGATTATTGGAGGAATTATTATTATTATTATTATTATTGTTATTGTTATTATTCTTATTCTTATTCTTATTATTGTTATTGTTATTGTTATTATTATTATTATTATTATTATTATTATTATATATATATAAGTGAGATAAGAACGAGAGGAAGAAGGGAGTTCATTCTTTCTTTCTTCTTCTTCTTCGTCTTTTCTTCTTCGTGAGATAGAGAGAGATATGGAGAGAGAGAAGCTAGAGAGAGAAAGGTGGTTTTGCTTCTAATTACACCAAAGATTAAGGATATCAAGAGATTTGCAAGTGGAGTTGAAGGTTTGGCAAGCTATTCAAGTAAGTACTCATTTCTTGAATTGATTTTATTGATTACATATATGTGAGTTTTTATCTCCTTGTTTTGATTTCTTTTAATTGAAGTTAGTTTTGATATGGTTGGTGTGGAAGATGATGATAAGTTGGGGTATTTGTGAGGATGATGATGAATTGTGGAGTTAGAGTTTAGTATAAATGAATTTGGTACTTTGAGTAATTGATTATAGTGATGTATATATATATTGGTTATTATGATGATATAATGAAGTTATATAAATGTTAAAGTGATAGGAAATTGATAAATATTAACAAAGATGATGGTTAAGAGGGTTGTGGTGTGAATTTTAAAGGGCTTGGATGATTTTTGAAGTATTTGGTCTTTAATCATTGAAGGACACGGCCAAGATATGAGAGACACGGCCAAGTTAGGGCAAACTTGGCCGTGTTGGATGATTTTGGAGAGACACGGCCACTAGCTTGGCCGTGTCCCTTGACCGTGTTTGCCACTGCCTATGTTGTGCTGAGAGACACGGCCGTGTCCCTTGCCCGTGTCTGCTACTGGATTTTTGGTGCTGAGAGACACGGCCACTGGCTTGGCCGTGTCCATTGCCCGTGTTTGCTAATGTTTGAATTGGTGTTGTGAGACACGGCCACAAGCTTGGCCGTGTCCCTTGAATGTGTTGGCTAATGATATTTATTCTAAACAAGTCATACATTGTTGGATCTTCAAATGTCTTTTCTATCTAAACACACTTAAAACAATAATGATCCAACCAAATGTATATGGAAAATTCTAAATCTATGAATAATGTAAATTGTTATGTGTATATCAATGATGATATAGGAAATGTGGAAGATATAATGATCATTGAAAAAGTATGTGCAATGCCATTGATTATGTATACTTGAGTGATGAATTGATCAATATGATTTGATGATAATGATGATGCATATGATACTATATGAACAATGTTATGTCTTATGCATTGTGAATCTTGTGAATTGCAATGATGATATATATATATATTGTGAAGGATATGATGAAGTAATTGATTATGTACAATTGAATAATGAAATATTATAAAATAAGTTGAGACATGGTATGATATGAAGCCATTGTTATTGGCTATGATGATTCAATTGAGATATGAAGCCATTGTGATTGGCTATAGTGATTCAAATGAAATATGAAGCCATTGTGATTGGCTATAGTGATTCAAATGAGATGTGAAGTCATTGTTATTGGCTATGATAATTCAATTGAGTATGAAATGAAAATGATGATTCAATTGTGTTCTGTCTAATATGTTGATTCAATTTTCAGAGTTCTGGATTTGGCGGCATGCCTAGAAAATGTGAAAATGTAACAGTCTTGCCGGGTTGAGGATCTCTTCAATTTGAGTGAATTGAGGTCCAAGAGACTGGGTCTGTTACACTATGTGAATTATTGATACGAAATATATGAAAAGTAACAGTCTTGCCGGGTTGAGGATCTCTTTGAATTGAGATGAATTGAGATCCAAGAGACTGGGTCTGTTACTTGATAAAATGTGAAATGTGAATTGTAGTAACAGTCTAGCCGGGTTGAGGATCTCCTCGAGTTTAGCTGAGATGATGATCCAAGAGACTGGGTCTGTTACGCTATCCATGGATAGAGATATGAGATATATTGCATACGGGCTTGATTATTGTGATTATGGACCAATGCAGTAACTCTGAACTTTGAATAACATATTAGTGTCTTTTGGGCCCGAGTCTGTCTTTGTTGTCAATGTGATATTCAAATGTTGAAATAAATGAGTAATGAGATCTATGGCTTCCTTTATTGGATGTGTGATTCATGATTGATGAATTGTGAATAAAATGATGTTGTGAAGTATGATTTTGTAATACGTGTATTGATATATTGAGGAGCTTTGTTGAGATATGAGTTTATGAAAATGTGGTATGATGTGTAAAATGTATATGAATGTGGAATTTGTGAGATTGGTTTTCATAAAGGGTTGAATAAGTCATTGAATGGTGATTTGTTAAAAGGATGTATATGTATATGTATATGAGATAGAAATGGTAAGTATCGTGTTGTGAATGTTCTATGAAAATATGTATATAATGTATGAGACTAGTGGGGAACATATGAAGAATGCATTGAGAAAGGAACATGTGGTAAGAGAACAATAAAACATGATGCTAAAAATATAAGGTATGATTCTTTTGTAAAGTATATTTTAATATTTATTTGTACTACTAAGCTCTCGGGCTTAGCGCGGATTTGTAATCGCGCAGGTGGTTATGCGGTTGATCTGGAAGTCCAGGTGTTATGCCATGAGAAGGGTAAGAGTGTCTCGAGACCAACTAGAAGGTGATGCATACATGTGTGATTTTAAATTATATTGTATTTTTGAGTTAATATATATATTCATATGGATGAATGAAGTTTTGATAAATAAGAATACTGACTTTTGTAAATGTGTTTTAAATTAATGTTCAATTTTATGAATCTGGATAAAGGTTTTTTAAATTGAAACTAAAAGTAACATTCTTATACTTTATATACGTATTGTATGTATACTAGGTATATGTATAGTACTTATATGGAGTATCAGGGTGTTACAGTTTGGGAGATGTATTTTGATGGGGCATCCAATTATCATGGAAATGGAATTGGGATTGTGTTCAAAACTCCTTGTGGAGAATACATTCCATTTTCAGTTAAACTTGACTTTAGCTGCACAAACAACGAAGCAAAATATGAAGCTTGTATCAATGGGCTTCAAACCGCTCTGGAATTAGGGATTGAGAACCTAAAGGTCTACGGTGATTCTATTTTAATAGTATCACAAGCTTTAAGGAAATGGAAAATAAGAGAAGAGCGTTTGGTTCCTTACCTACAACGTCTCGATCATTTGGCACAACAATTCGATGATTTGTCCTTCGAATATCTCCCAAGAGCAAAGAATCAGTTTGCTGATGCCCTGGCTACTTTAGCTTCCATGACCAATATCAAGGAGGGGAAAGTCGTTCGTCCATTAAAAGTTCAACTTCAGAAACAGCCCGCCCATATAATGCATTTGGCCGATGGTAAACCATGGTTTTGGGATATCAAGAGTTATCTCAAGGACGGAAGTTATCCGGAGGGATCATCAAGGGTTGATTAGAGAGCAATAAGGCAGCTAGCCACAGGTTACATTATTAATGGAGATATCCTCTACAAGAGGAGTTGGAATGGAATGCACCTAATGTGTGTGAATGAAGCAGAGGCTAAGCAGATAATGGAAATGGTACATGGTGGCGAATCAGGACCACACATGTATGGGATCGCCTTGGCTCGAAAAATTCCCAATCTAGGATATTATTGGTCCACCATGAATGCAGACTGCATGACATTTGTGCAAGAATGCCATCAGTGTCAGATATTTGCTAAGATGCAGAAGCAACCTTTCGTTGTCCTGAATCCGATCACTTCTCCATGGCCCTTCGCTACTTGGGGAATATATATAATTGGCAAAATACATCCAAAAGCCTCGAATGGACATTAGTTTATTTTGGTAGCAGTGGATTACTTCACAAAGTGGGTTGACGCAGCTTCCTATGCAGAATTAAACGCCAAAAAGGCATCACAGTTTGTCCGAACCAACATCCTTTGTCGGTACGGAACGCCATTTGAGATTATCACTGATAATGGAACTCATTTCCAAGCAGAATTTGCTAAGCTCTTGAAGGATAAGAATGTCCAGCACCATAAGTCCTCTCCTTATAGACCTCAAACAAATGGAGCTGTAGAAGCAGCGAACAAGTCTATAAAGGTGATCATACAAAAAATGATCAAGGAACATAGGCGTTGGCATGAGAAGTTACCGCTGGCTTTGTGGGGATATAGAACATCAATTAGAACTCCTACTGGGGCAACCCCGTATTCCCTGGTGTACGGAATGGAAGCAGTACTCCCCATTGAACTGGAAGTTCAATCGGCGAGGATAATTCAAGAAAGTCAGATAAATGAAGCTGAATGGATCAGCAATTATCATCATCAGTTGTTGGGTTTGGATGAAAAAAGACTTCAAGCTCTACATCGGATTCAAGGGTATCAGAGGCGAATGGCCAGACATTTCAACAAAAAGGTCAAAGATCGAAAGTTGGAAGAAGGTTGTTTGGTTCTGAAAGAGATCAGAACACCTGTTACAGATCCTCGTGGGAAGTTTCGTCCTCATTGGGCTGGAGCCTACATTTTAAAGAAAATACTTTCCGGCGGAGCCGTCATCTTGTCTGATTTGGATGGTCTGGAGTTCACAAACCCATGAAATCTGGATCAGCTAAAGAAATATTATGTATAATCATGCATTGTAGGGAACTACATTAGACCTGATTCTCGCAAACTAATTCGAGATATGTAGGCAGCTCTCCTTGAGCACGGTCTAAATTTTAATAAAAATCATTGGTTCATTTTTCTTCTGCCAACATAAAAAAAAAGAAAGAAAGAAAAGAAAGAAAAATCCCGCTAAGTCGAAAACCCACAAAGGGTGGCTTAGGCAATAGTGGGGCCCGCTAAGTCGAAAACCCGCAAAGGGCAGCTTAGGCAAGAATGGGTAAGAGCTCGCTAAGTTGAAAATTCGAAAGGATGGCTTAGGCAAAAATTAGAGCATGTAAATAAAGTAGATAATGCTTGGAAAGCAAATGAAAGAGTCATTCATTCCAAAAAGAGTCGTTCATTCCAAAAAAAAATCATTCATTACAAAAAGAGTCATTCATTCCATGAAAAGAGTCAAACCATAAGTCCTAAACATCTAAGGAACCAAAAAGGTACACAAAAAAAAAACCAACAACAGACAATAGAGTCAACCCTAGGATCTAAATCCTACGTCTCCATCGTGGGGCAGAGTCTTCGGTATCTTCATTAGTTCCGGAACTCTCTGCAACATCTATCTTCCCCTCGTTAAGAGGAACCACATCCTCTCCCTCCAACTCCTACAACAATGCATGCCTCCTTGGCTTTTCAATTGGCCAAACTTCGGCTATAAACCAAGTTCTATACTCTGGAGTAGGCTGGACAAGAGAAGGCTCTGCAAAAGGTCTGATCATTTGATGGTTCCTAACCCAAGTTTGAAGAGCAGCTTGAATAACTCCGGGCATAATAGGGGCAGCAACAGTAAGCCCAATAGGAAGAGGAACCCTCTGATCAATCCCCATTTGCCTAATCATGGGGCAAAGCTTTAAATCTCCAAAGCCAGGGTCACGGTTGAAAAGAAATCCAGCTAACAGGCAGAAAATAAAAGCTCGCATCCTATGCTTCAGTTGAATCTCATCTTCAAAATTAGCAGTCGGGAATTCATCAATCAAAGGAAGCAGCATCACCTTATTCCCATCAGCAATAATAACTTGAGCTTGAGGCCTTGTAAAGTTGAAAAGCCTCTGAAAAGACCCCACATAGCCAACTCGAACCTCATGCCTTACAAGAGGGGCATTTGGGTCACATCCGATAATTGAGCAGAATTCGTCAAAAAGAGGACACATCTCGTCCATTCGGGCACCAGATCTGAAGACGTGAGCTTGGGGATCCCAAAATCTGATACAAACATGCAAGAAATCCCAATCTACAGCTACGCCTCTAAGAGTAGCAACAGCTTTCAATCCATATCTTCCCATATTGATCCTTTCAACCTTTTGAAGACTCTTGGTCCAGTTGTCCATGCAATGGTTGTAAAGAAGCAAATAAATACCTTATGAAAATAAAAGGGGACATCATGCATACATATGTACTGTTTGTGCTAAACAAAAGTGCAGGTACAGAAAAGTCAGAATACAATCAGAGCAAAATCAGAAGTGTTGCAAGCAATCCAGAAATGCCAAAAGGCGGGTCTTTTACCCCTCGCTCAAAATTCGCTCTTCAGATGACCACTGGGCCCCATAAATCATTTTTATGGACCCCAGTGGGGGGCAATTGTGAATACTCAAATTTTGAGGCTCAAAAAGCCGATTTTCTCATACTGCAGACGACCGAGCCGGACCAGAGGTCCACGGTAAAGTTCACCGAAAGTATATCATCATGGTATTTGAAATGTCCGGAGCGACGCAAGGATCACAGATATGGTCTCAGAATAATTTTTGGAAGTCCACAGCTCCCAGAAAATCAGTTTGAACGAGAATCGGGAGATTTTTTTAGGGCTGAACCACCAAGCTTGGCGGTCCGACCGCCGGAACCGGCGGTCCGACCCAAGAACCGGCGGTCCGACCGCCAAACCGCGGCGGTCCGACTGCGGCGGTTCGACCGCCGTCCAGTCCAAAATTTTGTCTATAAAAAGGCTTACGATTCTCAGAAAAAAGGGTTGGCTTCTAGAGGGTGTTACAGGAAGCAAGGATCATATTTTGAGAGAACAAGATCTGGAACTTAGAAGTGGAAAAATCCTAAGCAAGGTAATATCTTAATTCATTTTTGTCAATTCAAGCATACATTAAGCATTCCACCTTCTTCTTAATTTCTTTTTGGTCAAAGACCTAATCCTTTTAGGTCTAAGGCCTAATTAATTAATCAATCAACATTTCAGCATTAAATCACGAATCAATCAACTTTTGGCACGGAGCCTAAATTGCATTCTTTTTGGTACCAAGTACCCAAATTTGATCAAAATTAGCACTAAGTGCTCAAAATCTCACTATTTTGGCAAAAAGCCCGACAATGCACAAAGCATACACACACACATGCATAAACGTATAATTGCCTTTAAATAGGCTTTTCCGAACTACATGGGCTTTGATCTCTCATAAAAACGAGAGTATGTAGGCATATTTGGGATTGACCCCAAATAGCAAGTCCACAATTTATCAACAATCTCTTCTTCTTCCTTTCTGTTTTCCTTTTGGATTCATTTCTTATTTGGCAAATTAATCAAATACATGACATAGTCCCCGAATCCTCCTTGGGTTCGTAGATTAGAAACCTTTACATTGGATGCGTTAATTGGAGTCAGACAGGGGTTTTCTTAGTTTTTTCCCTTCGGACAAAATAAACTGAGTGGCGACTCCCGACAACAAGTGAACTTTCATCCGAATCTTTCTCGGGTGAAATCCGAGGTTCACACTTTTGCTCCATTTTAATCCCATTAAAATCACAGTAGCTTCCAAAACTCTAAATACTTGGAATAAAGAACCCTAAATGGAAACAATAGCTATAATTTAGATTTTTATTTGCCTTATTCAATTCTATATTTGATTATGCTTTGATTTATTTTATATGCTTTAATTTATTTAAGTTCAATGCTTGGTTTATTTTATTTATCATGGATGGATGTTTACTTTCTATTGATATTTAATACATTTGATGAATGATTTATTTATTTTGAATAGTTATTTACTTTTATCAATTTATTTAGGTTTCCAAATGTTGTAAAAGGTATGTTTCCACTTGGTGGGTACCTCAATAGTTAAACATCATGTAATTTAATTGCTTTTCTATTTTAGAACCAATGTAAAGGACATGTTTCCATCCTTGGATGGGTGTCCATTTATTTGATTTGTTTGGACATTGCTTTGATTTTAATATAATGATGCTTTCTTTTAATTTTTGTGTGTAATATGGATAATGTTATTTTATTTAAGAATTTTATAATATTAAGACCTATAAAGGAGGCCGGTTCCAATGGACCAGGCGTTGTGGGGGTACTGGGCCATTTCTCACCTTCCCCACACATACCCAACTTTTCGAACCCATTAGGGGGTCGGGGATTCCTTAGGAATCGAGTCATCCACCCCTTTCTTTTTTTCCCGGCCCGTCCGGGTGGCGACTCCATTTTCTTCGGACTTAGGTCCGTGTTCTCTAATGCCCCAAGCCTAAACAGTGCCAATGTCGCAAGAACCATTCCACCAGGAGTGAGGGGAAAATCCCCGCTCACAGTGGTGACTCCACTGGGGACAAGAGAAGTTGATTCCGTTGGTCTTTATATTATTCTATTCTTTCTTCTAATGATATTTTCCATTGCATCATATTAGATTGCATCGTGTGCGTGAGTTAGGACACCCGTGTTACCCATGTTATGTTATGTAAGGGATACCATACTTTCACTCAAGGTATGGAGATCAAGCATAGCATAACCACTCATAGCCTTGTACCATTTGGTAAATACTTGCTATGGGAACCTAAGCCTTTTTACCCAAAGACTAAAGCTCATGAAATTGGCCTAGTTACTTTCCTTAGGTTTTACCCCAAATGCATGTTGTTTGACTATGGTTAATTTATCTTGGCTTAAATCATGGCTTATTTGGTTTGTTCTTTTTCTAATATGACCTAAGTATATTGTAAGCTCAAAATAAATTTTTCTTTAAAATCCAAAAAAGACCAAAGCTATTTTCAAAATTTTTCAAGATGGTCTTTGGACATAAGACTTTTCTAAAAACAAATCAAAAATTTTTTGGCCTATGGCCTAAATACTAAGCCCAAAATCCATTTTTCTAAAATCTTTTTACAATGGGCTTAGAAACAAAATTATTTCTCAATTTTTTCTTACAAAGAGCTTGCAAATTATTTAGGTCAATTAAGAAATACCAAAAATCAATTGTGAGCCTAGTTTATACTAAGAATAAATTAACCATGGGCTTATTTTTGGCATGAATCATTAGTTACCTTTTTCAAGTGAGAAATCTATCTATAATAAACCTCTTAATTTTGTTTTAATCTGATATAGCATAAAAGCTACTTTGGTTGGATAAATGGATTAAAACCAAATTAATGGGAATTATTATGAACTGATTTCCATTTTTGAAAATATAACTATTGGTTGAAACGTCCCAGGGAATTATTTGAAAACAAGATGCCCCATGTTGGTATTTTGTTAACCATATACCTAGGAAAAGAGACTCGCCATTCTGTGTGGATGTTATAAGGTTGGAAGGAACGTCCTATTTGTCCTTGTTTGTTAATTGTTCGTGCATACATACATACATGCATACATTTGCATCTCATGTCATTAATCCTTTCTAGCTCACAGCCCTGGATTACGATAGTTCAAAAGCTTAAAATAATCTGACCTATGTCGGAGATGAAGTATCTAGCAACGACTCAATTGCTCACCAAAAATAATGGAGCCCGAACAAATTCAAAGGATGGTAGATGAAGCCCTCAGTGCCAAAATGGAAGAGATCAAAGAGGCCATGGCCGAGACCATAAAGAATCAACTAGCTGCAATTTTAGGAAACAATGCCGAAGCATCTGCTAGCACCAAGAAAGTCAAGGGAAAGGCTAAAGTTGATGAAGTAGCTTTTGATGATGATAAGGTGGTCATTGATGATTGGGCTCAATACTACCAAGATCCTCAGGACAAAAAGGAGCCAAAGGTTGTTGAAAAGACAACTGTTGAAAAGACCAAGACATCTGATGTTGAGAAGATGATTGCTGATTTAGAAAAGAAATTTGAGAAGAAGCTAAAAACCGAAGAGATGTCTGAGATTGACAAACTATTCGAATAAGATGAGGAGGTCCCTTATAAGTTCAAGATGCCTTCCTTCGATACGTACAATGGTACTGAAAACCCCCATCTCCATGTGAAGCAGTATATCACTGCTATGCAGTCTGCCCGAGCTACTAAGGCTCAAACTCTAAGGTACTTTATGCTCTCATTGGACCCTATTGTCCAAAATTGGTTCAATACCTTAGATGAAGGAACACAAAAGAGTTGGGATTTGTTATACAAGGCCTTCATCCAATAATATGGATACAATGTTGAAATGGAAGTTACCTTAATGGAAGTGGAGTCCATTAGGCAAAGGCCAATTGAGAATTTTGTGGACTATGTGAAGAGATGGAGAAATAAGGTCGCTTTGCTCAAGAAGAGGCACAATGAATCTGATCAAATAAGGATGATCGTGAGAGGTGCCCTGCCCAATCTCTGTGAAAGGATGTCTCACACCCTTATAAGGGATTTCAAAGATCTTTTCCAAGCTGGTCTGCAAATTGAAGAGTGGGAAAGAGAGAAGAATCACTTTTCAATAAGAAGGAATGACAAAGGAAATTACCAGCCTAGTAATCAAGGCACGCAAAAATAAGTTGATATTAATGTAACCGGTCAAGGAAGTAAAAGACAATTCTCAGAATTGGGGAAACCTCTATCTTGGGTTTTTAGCAAGCTGTAAAAGAAAGGGTTGTTTCAACCATTAGCTCCTCGACCACTACATAATCCATTGCCACCAAACTTCAATGCCGAGGCCTTCTGTCAATTTCATCAAATGCAAGGGCATGAAATAGATAAATGTGCTCGTCTAAGGCATGAGATCCAAGACCTAATCGATAGTGGCAAACTACCCGAGCCGGATAAACCCAATACCATGAACAACCCTTTGCCTATATTTGGAAGAGTGCCACCACCAGCAACCTTCATGGTGGGAAAAGGATTTGAAGAAGATTTTATTTTATCCTCTTTTCAAGATGGGAATGTTGAAGATGTGAAAGGGAAAGAAGCTTAAACTCAACGAACTTTCCTTAGCTTGAATGTTGCTTTTCAATTTTACTTTCTTTAATATTTAAATTGGAACAATCTTGTTTTTTAAAGTTGCTTGAATAAATTACTTTCATCAAAAATCTTGTTGGTCTTTGTTCATTTTGGTGCTCAACCAATGAGGAATTTAGCTTGATGTCTATAAATTAATGTGTCTAGGCATCATGACTTGAATGACTTTACTAGGTGAGGGAATTGCTCTATAGCATTGAGTTGTGTATGCTTAATTAGAGAGGGCTCCTACATAATTACCTTTTTCTAGGTCTTAGTCAGTCTTAGAACATGCTTTGACAAACTTTCGAGGCAAAATTGCAACTCTGCTTATTTAAGGGAGAGATTATCTAGGCATTGTTTGATTAGCCAACAACTAGTATCAACCCTATTAAATATCAATCCCTAGTTGTCCCTTTGAGCCTTCATAAAATTTTAGCTTTCTTTTAATTGGCATATAACCTCAATAACCTACCTTGAGCTATTGTGATGCTTTTGACAAGTCTTATGATCACTAAGATGAAGAGGCAAGAAGATCAAAGAAAACAATGATTATTCCAGATCATGAGAATAGGAGAAAGTTCTCAAGACCATGAAGATAGTTGAAGCTCTCAAAACCATAAGGGTGGTTGAAGTTCTCAATACTATAAGGGTAGTTGAAGTTTTCCTAATATCTCCAATATATCAACATCAACATTAGAGTAACAAATGATTTATCCCTATTAAAGAAGATTTATTTTACTCCACTCATCCATTATTGGAAGCCCAAGTTGGTACAAACAAGACAACTCTGTTTGAGCTAGAACCAAAAAAGAAAAAAAAGAAAGAAAAGAAAAGAAAAGAAAAAATAAAATAAAATAAAAAGAAAAAATAAAATCTAAAAAGGCGGTTCAAAAAGCCAATTGAGTTTTCTTTTACCTAAAGCAGCAAAAGGCTTCCATTTGGATCATAAAGACATTTTTACCAAAGATTCAATCAAAATTGGAGAAAAAAGGGGAAGACCATCCAGTTCTTAAAAATTATGTACTTGATAGTCCTACAAGAAAGAAGGACAAAATAATAAAATGCTCAAAGAAAGGGAAGAGTAAGGAAAATAAAGAGAAAGAAAAGGGAAGAGTAAGGAAAATAAAGAGAAAGAAAAGGGAAGAGTAAGAGAAATAAAGAAAAGGAAGAAGAAGAAAAGAAACGAATTTGGGAACCAAACTTTTTACTAGGGCAAAAACTGTCCTAATCAAGATCCAGATTAATGCTAAGAAGATAGAAGGAATTTGGAGTCTAGCAAGATTGCCTCCAAGCTGCCTAAAATACAGACAAGAAATTTATAGTGTGAGGGTTTGTCCATTGTGTCACACCAGCTCCAATCTCAAAATGGCCTTCGTTTAAACCCATGTCCCTTATAGACTCCATTTCAAACCTATCAAAGACCTATTGATCTCTCTTGGTAGGTAGAGTCTATTAATGGTGATAGTTTGGATAAGCATGCATATGAGATAGACAATATTTAAACTCAATGAGACCTTGACCAAGTAATGTGTATGTGCCTATCTGAAGTGCAACAATTCTTGCATAAATAGAAATGATTCCCTAGTTTAGTAGGGTAACTAGGGTTGTCATGTTATAGATATGTTAATGTGGAAAATCAAGTCCTGAAGTACATTGACATTAATTTGGAAAAGCCAACATTTGATTTCAAAATCAAAATTCAAAAAAAAAAGTTTTGTCATACAAAGCCTTCAAGTTAAGGGAGGTATGTTGAACCTCCAAAGGACATATTGGGCAAAGGAAGTTATTATTGGCAAGGTCATCAACCGACATGCTGAAACATAGTTTGAAATGGATGCATCCCTGACTCTGCTGCTTAGGGTCTCCATTATTTATGTTTTCAACATCTTGAAGATAAAAGCCACAAATGCAAAGCTTTCTATCATTCCAATGCAAGACTTGAACAAGCATCAAAACGGAACCAATGAGAACACTTCTGCTGAACACCTCAGTCTGTGAGTCAATGGAATGACTGTAAGTATCATTCATGCATATCATGCATACATGAGCATATCATATCGCATTTTCTTGTATTGTATTGTCTATTCTTTATCAAAGTGAATAGCAAACACCCTGCGAAGTAAAGAATCAAAAGAAGATATTGAATCAAGGGGGCAGTGAAAGCCTACTCACTTGTGAAAGTTCCAGTTGTTTTGTAAAGAGAAGAAATACGTGCTTGTGTGAAGAACTACAAGGCAAAAACATCAATCAAAGCTTGCATGGAAAAAAAATCTTTGGTTTGAGCCTACACAGGGGGCAACGCTTCTCCTTTTCAAATTTTGAGTTTATGCATAAACAAAATATTTTGAATATCTTGCCACATAGGGGGCAAGGAGAGGATATGAAGGCTAGCTAAAAAGGGTTGAATTTTTTGCAAAAGTGCAAAGGAAGAACAAGACAGAATGAAAAAAAGAAGAAAATTAGAATTCCCAAAAGAATGAAGATACAAAAGATAAAAGATCAGTCCAGCCAAAAGAGCTGAAGCCAGGGAAAAGACCCAATTTAAAGGATGAAGATCCAATTTCAAGGGTGAAGACCCGATCTCAAAGAAGGAAGATCCATTTTCAAAGGTGAAGATTCGTTTCGAGGGTGGAGAACCACAATGCATAGAACGGCCGGAGCAGTCGGACTTCTCAACTAATAAAAGGTTAGTCGAACCCAATCTCAGGTCCAAGCACCCATTCTCGGGTCCAAGTACCCAAATCAATTCAAGCTTGGGTCCAAGTACCCAATCTCGGGTCCAAGCATCCATTTTCGGGTCCATGTACCCAAATCAAATTCAACCCAATCTCGGGTCTAAGTACCCAATCTCAGGTCCAAGTATCCAAATCAAATCAATCTCCGGTCCAAGTACCCAAATTCAATCCAATCTTGGGTCCAAGTACCCAAATCAAATCAATCTCGGGTCCAAGTACCCAATCCTGGGTCCAAATACCCAAATCCAAATCTAGTTTAGGATCGAGTGTCCAAATCCAGTTAGGATCGAGTATCCCAATCCAGTTTAGGATCGAGTATCCAAATCCAATTTAGGATCGAGTATCCAAATCCAGTTAGGATCGAGTATCCCAATCCAGTTTAGGATCAAGTATCCAAACCATATTTAGGATTAAGTATCCAAATCTAGTTTAGGATCAAGAATCCAAATCCAGTTAGGATCGAGTATCCCAATCCAATTTAGGATCGAGTATCCCAATCTAGTTCAGGATCAAGTATCCAAACCCTATTTAGGATTGAGTGTCCAAATCCAGTTAGGATCGAGTATTCGAACCAATTTAGGATCGAGTATCCCAATCCAAATCTAGTTAGGATTGAGTATCCAAATCTAGTTTAGGATCGAGTATCCCAATCCAAATCCAGTTAGGATTGAGTATCCAAATCTAGTTTAGGATCGAGTATCCAAATCTCTCGGGTCCAGAACCCAAAATACCCTTAGGTCCATAACCTATAATCTCTTCTAACCAGAACTTAGCTTGGGTCCAGAACCCAAATTTTCCTTAGGTCCAGAACCTAGAAATATCCTTGAGTCCAGAACTCAAATTGGATCCAGAACCCAAATTTTTCTTAGGTCCAAAACCTAGAATTATCCTTGAGTCCAGAACTAGAATCGGGTCCAGAACCCAAATTTTCCTTAGATCCAGAACCTAGAATTATCCTTGAGTCCAGAACTTGAACCGGGTCCAGAACCCAAAACCTCAACCTACTAAAAAATTAAGTCTTATTGCTTTTCACTATCTTTCACTAAAAGTTTCAGATCATTCAAGCAGGGGGCAAACAGTAGACCCTTAATTTTTGACCCAGTCCGGTCCAATATATTTTAATTAGTCCAAAATAATTATTGTGTTGTCTAATATATTTTTTTAGTCCAAAAAATAATTTTTGTTATTTTAAGTAAGTAATATTTGCTTCAAAAATAATAAAAAAATAATAAAAATAAAAAAAATTCGGATTGGCCGAAGGCCATTTCACCCGCAGGCGCATTTCTCCCGCAGCTACCGTAGCCAATTTTTTTTGCCAGCTCATTTTTTCCGCAGCAGTTTTTTTTTTCTTCAGCAAAATTTTTCCGACGCAAAATTTCCGAAACCTAATGCAATTAGGTTTTGGTTTTCTTTTCTTAATGAATAAAGATGTCGTGATTAATTAGGAATGAACCATAGAATTCTTCTATAAATATGGACTAAACAACACAAAAAAGGAGAAGAAAAATCGGATATCAACTTGGGAAAAAGTGGAAACCAAATCTGTGAAGGAAAGGCAGTAATTCAATTCAATTTTTTGAGAGAGCAGAAAAGAAATTCAAACAATTTATCAAAGGCATCAACTTCCTTTGTTTTTGTTGATCCAAGAAGTAATTTTTTGGGTGTAACTCACGAACCAAGGTTTGAGCTCCTAAATTCTTTTTGTTTTTTTTTCACAGTAGCTTAATTCATCTTGTTGCTTCTTTTAATTCAAAAATCCCAGAACCTTAATTCCCTTTGTTCAAAGTTTAAAAAACTTATTTCGTTGCTTTGTTTTCCAAAAAACTTAGAATTGTTATTTTTGTTTCATCAAAATCTTAAAACCCTAATTTAATATGTTTCTTTTCAAAACCATAAATTAAAATTCTGTTTCTTTCAAAAAGCCCTAAAAACATCTTTTCTATTTATAAACTTTAAACCGTTTGTTTTTTTTTTTCATAAAACCTCATAAAAGTATCAAATTGATTTTCAAACCCTAAAAGCTTCATGCATCCACCGAAACCCTAATCCAAAAATTCTAAAACCCTAATTCTATTCCAAAACCTAAAATAGTAAACCCTAACCCCTTAAAACCTTAAATCCTAATTTTTTTCTAAACCCTAATCCTTTAAAACTTTAAAAATCATACAAATACAAATTTTACAACTTTCACAGTAGCTTAAAAACACAATGCAATAACCGAAAATCATAAATCAAAGTGTTTTAAAGTGTCCAAGAACTAATTTCATGATTATACATCTCAAACCCTAATTTGGTTAATCAAAGAATTTTACCAACTTTTTAAATCATAAAACTTTTGCTCCATTTTAATCCCATTAAAATCACAGTAGCTTCCAAAACTCTAAATACTTGGAATAAAGAACCCTAAATGGAAACAGTAGCTATAATTTAGATTTTTATTTGCCTTATTCAATTCTATATTTGATTATGCTTTGATTTATTTTATATGCTTTAATTTATTTAAGTTCAATGCTTGGTTTATTTTATTTATCATGGATGGATGTTTACTTTATATTGATATTTATTACATTTGATGAATGATTTATTTATTTTGAATAGTTATTTACTTTTATCAATTTATTTAGGTTTCCAAATGTTGTAAGAGGTATGTTTCCACTTGGTGGGTACCTCATTAGTTAAATATCATGTAATTTAAATTGCTTTTCTATTTTAGAACCAATGTAAAGGACATGTTTCCATCCTTGGATGGGTGTCCATTTATTTGATTTGTTTGGACATTGCTTTGATTTTAATATAATGATGCTTTCTTTTAATTATTATGTGTAATATGGATAATGTTATTTTATTTAAGAATTTTATAAAATCAAGACCTGTAAAGGAGGCCGGTTTCAATGGACCTGGCGTTGTGGGGGTGCTGGGCCATTTCTTACCTTCCCCACACGTACCCAACTTTTCGAACCCATTAGGGGGTTGGGGATTCCTTAGGAATCGAGTCATCCACCCTTTTCTTTTTTTTCCTGCCCGTCCGGGTGGCGACTCCATTTTCTCCGAACTTAGGTCCGTGTTCTCTAAGGCCCCGAGCCTAAACAGTGCCGAAGTCGCAAGAACCATTCCACTGGGAGTGGGGCGAAAATCCCTGCTCACATGGGGCAAAACTTTCTCATTTTCAATTCTTGATTTTATGTGTGTACAAAATATTTTTAGACTCACGTTTATATTTTCGCCATGCAGGGGACAAAGAGGGGATATAAAGGCTGGCTAAAAAATAGCTGAATTTTTTGTAAAAGGAAAAACACAAGAAGAAATTAAGAACCTTAAAAGAATGAATATACAAAAGACAAATGATCAGTCCAGCTAGAAGAATTGAAGTAAATCCATTGAAGAATAGAACAACTGGCTAGAAGAAAGCCAAAATTCTAAGATGATGGAAGGTCAGTAGAATCCATTAAAGAATAGAATAACTGGCTAGAAGAAAGCCACAACTCTCAGATGATGGAAGGTCAGCAGAATCCATCGAAGCCGAAATTCTCAAACGGCAAAGGGATGATCAAGTTAGAAGAGCTTAAGTCTCAGGTTAAGAACCTAAAAACCAGTTCTGGGTCAAGAACCCTAATCCAGTTTGGGATCGAGCACCCTAATCTAATTTTGGGTTGAGAATCCAAATCCAGCCTCGAGTTGAGCACCCTAATCCAGTTTCAGATGGAGAACCCAAATTAAGTGTAGGTGTAGCACCCCTTCCTGACCTACATCTGTAAGCTGAGTAGAGGCACCACACTATCCTAATGTTGCTACCACTTTTACTTAGTTAAATTTTTGTTCCGATTTTTACAGAAATTTTGCCATAGTTTCGCCTAAAAATTCAATCCCAAGTGTCGACAAAACTGGTTTTTTTCTGATTTTTGAAAACATTTTTACACAAACCAATGCAAACAAAATCATTCTCAGTACACTTCCAATAAATCCCCCTTATAACCTCAACTACAACCTGCAAAAAGGATTTACACTTCTAGTACAAAATAAAGTAAAGGTTTATTATGAAATACAGTAGATAAAATATTTGTTCACTATGCAACGGAAAGTAACAATATTTACAAATTCATATACATCAAAACTCAAGTTTTACAACACATAAAATTTATACATGTTTGGCAGTCAGTCTTCGATCTTAAAGCCCACTATTCACTCTTCAAAATCTAGGCTCGACTCGGCCTAGAGGAACTCTCTGGTTCTTCCCTGTCACCTGCGCGAAGAATCACATTCGCGCTAAGCCAACGGCTTAGTGGTACAAACTACAGTGCTATGATGCTTTAATGCCATGCTAATGTCACACAATCAAGATTCAAGATCAATTCAAGAGAATATTATATTTCACAATCTTACATTATTTAATAATTAATCAAAACATTCATGATTCACATTGAAAACAAAGACAAGCATGGGCCCACAAGACACTAATATGTTATTCAAAGTTCAGAGTTACTGCTTTGGTCTATAATCACAATCATTAAGCCCGTAGGCGATATATATATCTCTATCCATTGATAGGGTAACAGACCCAGTCTCTTGGACCTCAACTCGGCTAAACTCGAGGAAATCCTCAACCCGGCAAGACTGTTACCTGTAACAGACCCAGTCTCTTGGACCTCAACCCGGATAAACCAAGGAGATCCTCAACCCGGCAAGACTGTTACTATAATTCACATTTCACATTTATCAACTGGAATCAGCTTACGACCCGGTCTTTTCACCTATCTAGTACTTTATAGGCATGCCACCAAACCCAGAACTCTAAAGGTTGAATAACAAATTAAACACAAAATTTTTTTCATTTATATCTTTATACATTTCTTTCTCAATTCATTTCATTCTCATAAGCAAATTAGGCAACCATGCCTCAATCATCTCATTTGCATCATCACATCTTGCACATTTCACATTTCGTTATATTTCAAATCACATTAATCAATTCATTATTCAAATGGATATAATCAATGGTATTAACACATATTTTACATGCTCATCACAACATTCACATTATACCAAACATAACATTATTAATATACATCCACAATGCATTAGATTCCTTATCACATTTATAATCAAATATGTCTCAAGTCTCAATATCATATGAATGTATGCAATAATGTAGTTTGTACTTACCTTACAACCAACTCACACCAATCTATACACTTACTGTTCCAAGAATCCTCAACACTTAGGTTAGGGCAATTCAACCTCTTCACAACCTAATCCAAAAGGAATATTAGCAAAATGACCATATGAATAGTAAATTCTGGTTTTAGACTCCACTTTATCCTTAATTTGAAAAATTGTATAAAATAATCTATTTGACTAAAAACTCTAAAATTTTTCAGAACTAAATTTTTCATCGTAAAATCATTCCTTTAAAATTTCAGATCAAACGGAACACAAAATCTTGGTCAAATAGTTCACCCAACCAGACTGCTCCAATTGCCCTGCATCCTGGCAGCAGTTCTGAACTTTGTGAATTCCATGAATTAAATTCAATCAACGTGGTTCCAAATTATTTTTCTCAAATACTAGACTCACTAAGAAACAACATATCCAAAATTCAAAGTCCCGAAAGATAGCTGTCTCAGTTAAGGTACCTGCTGGAACAGGTCTAATAAAAATAATCTTTCCAAAGTCATAACCATTCCAAAATCGAATCAATATTTTTCAGTCATTCTAGACTCGTAGAGGCACAACATATCAAAAATTCACTTCAAGAATATTTTTCTATATTTAATTAAAAATCATAAAAGTCACAGCCTTTACTAATTGTAAAATAGAAAAAATTTCACTAAAACAACTCTTACTCTTCCATCACCAACACCAACCTAATTTCTTATCTTTAATTCCATTTCCATCACATACAAACACACCACAAGCAATCCTAACCATATCATCAACAACACTTCATCAAACTCAAAAATAACTTCAAAAACAACAAGAGCAATCAAGAGAGAACTTACTAAAATAATGAAATTTCTTGAAATTCCAACTTGTTTATTTGAAATCTCCTTTGAATTTGATCTTAGAAAATCAAACTCTATCTTGCTCTCTTAACTTTGGAGTACCCGGCCAAGAAAAGAAAAAGAAGAAAAATGAAAAGGAAATTAAAGACAAAGTCAAAGTTCTCATCTCTTTAAACCTCCACCAAGCAATCTAAAAAGAAAATTACTAAAATACCCTCTTCTGTATATCTTAACTCCCTTTTACTTATTTGTCCTTTTTAGTAATTTCATAAATAACCAAAATAAATATCTTCTTCCTTTGACCATCCATTTGACTTGTATATATGTTATATATATATCCATATATACAACATATACACTCCTTTTTAAATTATTTTCTCTTTCCAATAACATATACATTTTAATTCAAATAAAACAACAATTATACTAAAACTTCTAGGGCATATTTTGGGATATTACAATTCTCCCCCTCTAAAAAGAAATTTCGTCCTCGAAATTACCTAATATTATGTCTAAAATAGTTGAGGATACTGATCTTGCATTGCTTGCTCGCTCTCCCAAGTTGCCTATTCTCTCCCATGATTCTTCCATAGAACTTTCACCAATGGCACTTTCTTATTTCTCAATTCTTTCACTTCATGTGCCAAAATAGCAACTGGTTCTTCTTCAATTGTTAGATCCGAAATCACTTCAATGGATTCAATTGGCAAGATATGAGATGGATCCGATCTATACCTCCGCAACATAGAAACATGGAATACATTATGGATTCTATCCAACTCAGGTGGCAAAGCAAGACGATAAGCAACTGGCCCAACTCTTTCTAGAATTTCATATGGTCCAATAAAACGAGGACTCAGCTTCCCTCTACGACCAAATCTCAATATCTTTTTCCAAGGAGACACTTTCAAAAATACTTTATCTCCAACATCAAAATCTATGTCTCTTCTCTTCAAATCTGAATAAGATTTCTGTCGATCTGAAGCTGTCTTTAACCGATCCCGAATTATCTTCACTTTCTCTTCAGTTTCTTTAACCAAATCAGGACCAATTAATTTGCCCTCTCCAATTTCATTCCAACATAGAGGCATTCTACATCTTCTTCCATACAATGCCTCAAATGGTGCCATGTCAATACTGGTTTGATGACTGTTGTTGTAAGCAAATTCTACAAGTGGCAAAAATCTGTCCCAACTTCCAGAGAAATCAATGACACAGCTTCTCAACATATCCTCAATAATCTGTATCACTCTCTCTGACTGCCCATCTGTCTGCGGATGAAAAGCAATGCTAAAGTGCAATCGAGAACCCAAAGCACCATGTAAACTCTTCCAAAATCTTGAAGTAAATATAGGATCTCGATCAGACACTAAAGAAATTGGAACTCCATGCAACTTCACTATCTCACTAATATACAGCTCAGCCAACTTCTCAAGTGAATAGTCCATCCAAACAGGAGGAAAATGAGCTGTCTTTGTCAACCTATCAACAATCACCCAAATAGCATCATGCTTCCTCTGTGTCAAAGGTAAACCAGACACAAAATCCATTGTCACTCTCTCCCATTTCCATTCAGGCACTGATAAAGGTTGAAGCAACCCTGTTGGAACTTGATGCTCAGCTTTCACCCTCTGACAAGTGAGACACTTGGATACAAACTCCGCTATGTCTCTTTTCATACCTGACCACCAATAATGCTGTTTCAAATCATGGTACATCTTTGTATTTTTCGGATGTATAGCAAAAATCGACTGATGTGCTTCTTCTAAAATAATCTTTCTCAATTTAGCATCATCAGGAACACACAATCTATCCTTAAACCAAAGGCTACCATCACTTCTCACAAAGAAATCTCGGCTGTCTCCGTTTTGGAAATCTGAAACAATCTTCTGAATTTTCTCATTTGTCAATTGAGCCTCCTTAATCTGATCCAACAATACTGGTCTCAATTGCAACTGAGCCAACAATGCATCATCATCACATGCTTCAAAACTAGCATGTAACGCTCTCAACTCAACAAGCAACGAGAGCGAATAAATAGCCAAACCTGCCAGAGACTTCTGACTCAAGGCATCAGCAACTACATTCGCCTTACCAGGATGGTAATCAATCAAACAATCATAGTCTTTAATCAGTTCTAACCATCGCCTTTGCCGAAGATTTAGCTCCTTCTGAACACCCAAATATTTCAAACTTTTGTGATCCGTATAAATAAAACATTTCTCTCCATACAAGTAGTGTCGCCAAATCTTCAAAGCAAATACTATAGCTGCCAATTCCAGATCATGTGTTGGATAATTGAGCTCATGCAACTTCAACTATCGAGAAGCATAAGCTACAACTTTACCCTCTTCCATCAAGACACATCCTAAACCATTATGTGAAGCATCACAATAAATTACATAAGGTTTATCTTCCACGGGTAAAGTAAGAACAGGTGCTTGAGTCAACATTTCTTTCAACTGATCAAAACTAGCTTGACACTGATTTGTCCACACAAATCTAATTCCCTTTCGAAGCAATCTGGTGAGTGGAGTAGCTATCGAAGAAAAACCTTTCACAAACCTTCGATAATAGCCTGCCAAACCCAGAAAACTTCTAACTTCAGTCACTGACTTTGGTGGACTCTAATTCAAAATGGCCTCGACTTTACTCGGATCAACTCTTATACTATCTGCTGAAACTATATGACCGAGAAAAGTTACTTGGTCAAGCTAAAACTCACACTTTGACAGCTTAGCATACAACTGCTTCTCTCTCAAGATCTGTAATACCATTCGCAGTTGCTTGTCATGCTCCTCCTCATTACTCGAATACACCAAAATATCATCGATGAAAACCACCACAAACTGATCCAGATAGGGCCTAAACACCCTATTCATTAAATCCATGAAAGCTGCAGGTGCATTCGTCAACCCAAAAGGCATCACTAAAAACTCATAATGCCCATACCTGGTGCGGAAAGCTGTCTTAGAAACATCTTCAGCTTTAACCCTCAACTGATGGTACCCGGATCTCAAATCAATCTTGGAAAACACTGCTGCTCCCTTTAATTGATAAAAGAGATCATCAATCCTAGGCAAAGGATATTTATTCTTAATAGTCACTTTGTTCAATGGCCTATAATCGATGCACAATCTCAAAGTACCATCCTTTTTCTTCACAAACAACACAGGAGCTCCCCACGGAGAAATACTAGGGCGAATAAACCCTTTTATCCAACAACTCCTGCAACTGCACAATCAACTCTCTCAATTTAGCAGGTGCCATTCGATATGGAGTGATAGAGATGGGAGTGGTACCAGGCAACAAATCGATACCAAACTCAACCTCTCTCTCAGGGGGTAACCCTGGCAACTCCTCAGGAAACACATCCGGAAAATCTACAACTGTGGTTATATTATTAAGTTGAGAACCCGCTACTCTAGTATCCACCACATGAGCAAGATAAGCATCACACCCTTTTCTAATCAACTTTCTAGCTGTTACAGCTGATACAAACAAGGATGCAAGTTGTCTCTGCTCACTAGATACCATCACACTCCTACCATCACTGGTTCTCAAGGTAACACACTTCTTTTGACAGTCTACCACAGCTCCATGCTTAGACAGCCAATCCATGCCTAAAATCAAATTGTATTCTTTAAAAGTCATTTCAATCATATCACCAAGAAACTTCTCACCTTGCACCCCAACTGCACTATCACGGTGCACCTTACTAACAACCATACTATGCCCTAAAGGATTTGTCACCAAGACATCAAATCCTAAGGACTCAGAATGCAATTCAGACACAGGTAAGATAGATGCACTAATATATGAATGAGTAGATCCTGAAACAATCAAAGCAAGTACTGAAATGTCAAATAAAGAAAATGTACCCGCTATAACTGCTGAAGCATTTGGCTGCCTCTACATCACATACACCCTCTGAGAAGATCCGGCTTCATCTGGCCTACTGCCTCCGGATGATGATCCTCCTCTCTGACTATACCCGGATCGACCACCCCTACTGAAACCTCTGCCTCCTCAACCACCTCTGCTGACACTGGGTCAAGAGGCTGCAGACTCAGCCTACCTATGCTCCTGCATCTCAGGACACTCCCTAATAAAATGATCAGGCGATCCACATCGAAAACACACAACTGATCCACTATATTTCCAACAAACACCCCCATGTCTTCCACCACACTGAACACATATAGGGGGAATGGATCTCTGGACCATCGGAGTTGGAGCACTAGCTATAGAAGGTGTAGGTCTCGATCTCTGTCTCTGATACTGCACTGACCTACCCGGCTGTCTCTGACTTCTACTGATTCTGGGAACAAAACTTCCTCTCCCCCTCTTCACAGATGAAGACCCTGCCTCAAACTGGGGTCTCCTAACCCTGGTCTCCTCCTCAAAAGCAGCTGCTGCAATGCTCTGCGCTCTCTCAATGCTCCTAGCTGCTGCAACAAGCTGAGAGAAATCCTGGTACCGAGAACCAGCCACGATGCAAATAATAGAGGGCCTCAATCCCTCCTCAAACCTTCTGCACCTATCTATTTCATCAGAAATAATTCCCCCGGCATAACGACTCAACCGGATGTATTCAATCTCATATTCCGTCACCTTCCGGTTGTCTTGCCTCAAACTCAGGAATTCCATCTTCTTTAAATCTTTATACTCCCTCGGAGTATATTTCTGTTTGAACTCCCTCAGAAAATCACTATAAGATAGTGTAGGTGGATCATCCATAGCATGAGGGACAGTCTTCCACCAATCATAGGCATCTTTCTAAAGGAGGGATCTGGCATAGTCAAACTTCTCATCTGAAGTGGCTTGCAACTGAATGAATATCCTCTGTACCTTATCTAACCATTGCTCAGCCACTGCAGGGTCGGTAGTGCCTAAGAAATCTTCAGCCCCATATTTTCTCAACTTGTCATAATGTCTTACCGGTATCTGAGGCTGTGGTGGTGGTTGCACTAGAACTTGTCTAAATAGTTCTACCACATGCCTCAACCAACCCGGCGGACCCTCCTCTGCAGCTGGTCTCTCTGGCACAGAAACAGGTGCCTCACTAACTCTGTCAACTCTAGCTCCATCTCTACACTCTCCTGGAGCTACACTCTCAGCACTTCCTTCTACAGTCTGACATGAATGGGACTCCATTACTACCTATATCTACAAACACAGCAGAATATTCCTCATTAAAGATCAAAGACTGCCATACCAAAACATGTATTTTATTCAAAAACCAACTTTTAAAATCAAAATATTCTTTTTCTTACAATTCACCTAGGTTGAGAATCTTAAACCTAGGCTCTGATACCAAAAATTGTAGCACCCATTCCTGACCTACGTGTGTAAGGTGAGTAGAGGCGCCACACTATCCTAATGTTGCTACCACTTTTACTTAGTCAAATTTTTGTTCCGATTTTTACAGAAATTTTGCCATAGTTTCGCCTAAAAATTCAAGCCCAAGTGTCGACAAAACTGGTTTTTTTTTTTCTGATTTTTGAAAACATTTTTACACAAACCAATGCAAACAAAATCATTCTCAGTACACTTCCAATAAATCCCCCTTATAACCTCAACTACAACCTGCAAAAAGGATTTACACTTCTAGTGCAAAATAAAGTAAAGGTTTATTATGAAATACAGTAGATAAAATATTTGTTCACTATGCAACGGAAAGTAACAATATTTACAAATTCATATACATCAAAACTCAAGTTTTACAACACATAAAATTTATACATGTTTGGCAGTCAGTCTTCGATCTTAAAGCCCACTATTCACTCTTCAAAATCTAGGCTCGACTAGGCCTAGAGGAACTCTCTGGTTCTTTCTTGTCACCTGCGCGAAGAATCACATTCGTGCTAAGCCAACGGCTTAGTGGTACAAACTACAGTGCTATGATGCTTTAATGCCATGCTAATGTCACACAATCAAGATTCAAGATCAATTCAAGAGAATATTATATTTCACAATCTTACATTATTTAATAATTAATCAAAACATTCATGATTCACATTGAAAAATAAGACAAGCATGGGCCCATAAGACACTAATATGTTATTCAAAGTTTAGAGTTACTGCTTTGGTCTATAATCACAATCATTAAGCCCGTAGGCGATATATATATCTCTATCCATGGATAGGGTAACATACCCAGTCTCTTGGACCTCAACTCGGCTAAACTCGAGGAAATCCTCAACCCGGCAAGACTGTTACCTGTAACAGACCCAGTCTCTTGGACCTCAACCCAGATAAACCAAGGAGATCCTCAACCCGGCAAGACTGTTACTATAATTCACATTTCACATTTATAAACTGGAATCGGCTTATGACCCGGTCTTTTCACCTATCCAGTACTTTATAGGCATGCCACAAAACCCAGAACTCTAAAGGTTGAATAACAAATTAAACACAAAATTTTTTTCATTTATATCTTTATACATTTCTTTCTCAATTCATTTCATTCTCATAAGCAAATTAGGCAACCATGCCTCAATCATCTCATTTGCATCATCACATCTTGCACATTTCACATTTCGTTATATTTCAAATCACATTAATCAATTCATTATTCAAATGGATATAATCAATGGTATTAACACATATTTTACATGCTCATCACAACATTCACATTATACCAAACATAACATTATTAATATACATCCACAATGCATTAGATTCCTTATCACATTTATAATCAAATATGTCTCAAGTCTCAATATCATATAAATGTATGCAATAATGTAGTTTGTACTTACCTTAAAACCAACTCACACCAATCTATACACTTACTGTTCCAAGAATCCTCAACACTTAGGTTAGGGCAATTCAACCTCTTCACAACCTAATCCAAAAGGAATATTAGCAAAATGACCATATGAATAGTAAATTCTGGTTTTAGACTCCACTTTATCCTTAATTTGAAAAATTGTATAAAATAATCTACTTGACTAAAAACTCTAAAATTTTTACAGAACTAAATTTTACATCTGAAAATCATTCCTTTAAAATTTCAGATCAAAATGAACACAAAATCTTGGTCAAATAGTTCACCCAACCAGACTGCTCCAATTGCCCTGCATCCTGGCAGCAGTTCTGAACTTTGTGAATTCCATGAATTAAATTCAATCAACGTGGTTCCGAATTATTTTTCTCAAATACTAGACTCACTAAGAAACAACATATCCAAAATTCAATCGGATATTATTTTTCTACATTTTATTAAAAATCCCGAAAGATAGTTGTCTCAGTTAAGGTACCTGCTGGAACAGGTCTAATAAAAATAATCTTTCCAAAGTCATAACCATTCCAAAATTGAATCAATATTTTTCAGTCATTCTAGACTCATAGAGGCACAACATATCAAAAATTCACTTCAAGAATATTTTTCTATATTTAATTAAAAATCATAAAAGTCACAGCCTTTACTAATTGTAAAACAGAAAAAATTTCACTAAACACAACTCTTACTCTTCCATCACCAACACCAACCTAACTTCTTATCTTTAATTCCATTTCCATCACATACAAACACACCACAAGCAATCCTAACCATATCATCAACAACACTTCATCAAACTCAAAAATAACTTCAAAAACAACAAGAGCAATCAAGAGAGAACTTACCAAAATAATAAAATTTCTTGAAATTCCAACTTGTTTATTTGAAATCTCCTTTGAATTTGATCTTAGAAAATCAAACTCTATCTTGCTCTCTTAACTTTGGAGTACCCGGCCAAGAAAAGAAAAAGAGGAAAAATGAAAAGGAAATTAAAGACAAAGTCAAAGTTCTCATCTCTTTAAACCTCCACCAAGCAATCTAAAAAGAAAATTACTAAAATACCCTCTTCTTTATATCTTAACTCCCTTTTACTTATTTGTCCTTTTTAGTAATTTCATAAATAACCAAAATAAATATCTTCTTCCTTTGACCATCCATTTGACTTGTATATATGTTATATATATATCCATATATACAACATATACACTCCTTTTTAAATTATTTTCTCTTTCCAATAACATATACATTTTAATTCAAATAAAACAACAATTATACTAAAACTTCTAGGGCACATTTTGGGATATTACAGCACAAAATTAGTTTTTGATCGAGAACCCAAATCCACTCTAGGGTCGAGAACCCAAATCTAGTTTTGGGTCAAGCACAGTAATCCAATTTCTGATCGAGTACCCTAATCTAGTTTTGGGTCAAGCACCCTAATCTAGTTTTGGGTCGAGAACCCAAATCCAATCTAGGGTTGAGAACCCAAATTCAATTTCAAGTCAAGAACCCAAATCCAGTCTAGGGTCAAGAAATCAAATTCAATTTGGGTTGAGCACCCTAATCCAATTTCAGCTCAAGCACCCTAATCCAATTTTGGTTAAGTACCCTAATCCAATCTTAGGTCAAGCACCCTAATTAAGTTTTGGGTTGAGCACCCTAATCTAGTTTTGGATCGAGAACCCAAATCTAGCATCAGGTCGAGTATCCAAAATAAATCTAGTCTCAGGTTGAGAACCCAAAGTCCTGTATTAGGTTGAGAACCCTAATCCACTCTTGGGTCGAGCACCCTAATCTAGTCTTGGGTCAACTACCCTAATCCAGTCTTAGGTTGAGCACCCTAATCTAGTCTTGGGTTGAGCACCCAAATTCAATCTTGGGTTGACTACCCTAATCTAGTCTTGGGTCGAGTACCCTAGTCCAATCTTTGATCGAGAACCCTAATCTACTTTTGGGTCGAATATCCTAATCCAGTTTTGGGTCGAGCACCCTAATCCAGTTTTAGGTCGAGCATCCTAATGCAGTCTCGGGTCTAAAACCAAAATCATTCTTGAGTTCAGTACCCAAGCCATCTCGGGTCCAAAAACCAAATAAAATCCAGCATTGGATCGAGAACTCAAATTCAATCTCGGGTCCTAAACCCACCCTCATCCAAAATCAGCTCAAAGTCATATTGCTTTTCACTCTCTTCTACTAAAGTCCCAGATCATTCAAGTAGGGGGTAAAACTGTAGACCCTTAATTTTGGCCCTAGCTAGTCCAATCTCAATTGAAGAAGGCCAAGTTAAATTTGGTTCAATTTTAAAAGCCTAAATTTAGTGTATGGCTTTAAAGTAGATAGATCCAACTTTGAAAGTGTAGACCTTTAATTTTTGACCCAATCCGATCCAATATGCTTTTATTTAGTCCAAAATGATTTTTGTTGTCTAATTGGTCCAAAATAATTTTAATTAAATAGTTTTTGCTTTATTATCTAATTTTTATTAATAAAAAATAAAAATAAACTAATAAAAATCAAAAAATAAAAATAAAAATCAGAGTCGGGAAAAATCGGCAGCAAAAAGTGGTCGCGAGGGCCCATCGGCCCAGCAGCAGCTCACCCGCAGGCCTGCGGGCGAGTTATTTTGCCCGCAGGGAATTCCTGCGGGCGAAATAACTTCCTGCGGTCTGGCACGCCCACTGGCCCCAGCCACGGGCCCGGCTGCCACAGTTTTCGCTAGCGCAAAATTTTTCAACCCAAATTTTTGAAACCTAATCCAATTAGGTTTTAATTTCTTTTTTTATTAATATTACTTACCTTAATTAATTAGGAATAAATAGCCTTAAACTATTATAAATAAGGACCAAAAGCATAGAAAAAGGGAGGAGGCCGAGAGAGAGGAAATCCAAAGGGAGTTTGGAAAATTTGAAACCAAATCAAAGAAGGAAAAGAAGAAATTCAATTTAAATTTTTCTGGAACAGCAGCATCACGAGAAAAGGGATTCCAAAGGCAAAAAGGCTTGTCTTTGGAGTTAGTTCATCCAAGAAGAATTGTTTTGGAGCAACTTACAAAAGAAGGTATGAAATTCTAAATTCTAATTTTTTACATAGTAGCTAAACTAGGGTTTTTTTTTGTGTTTTTCAAAAGTTAAAATCTTTGAACTTTAATTTAGTTTTCCAAAGTTAAAACACTAAAACATGACTTTCTTTTCTAAAAAGACTTAAAATTGTTATTTTTTCTTCTTAAAAATCTTAAAACTCTAATTGAACATATTTTTCTACAAAACCAAAATCAAATTCTGTTTCTTTCAAATTTTTAAATTAGATTCTATTTCATTCAAAAAGCCTTCAAAAACATATTTTCTACTTATAAAATCTTCAATACATGTGTTTAAATTCATAAAATTTCATAAAATATCAAATTGATTTTTTAAAACCCTAAAAATTCTTCATTACCCGAGACCCAAATTTCAAAACCCTAAAATCCAAAATTTAATTTTTAAACCGAAAATAATGAACCTTAATCCTTTTAAAACCTTAAGACCTAATTTTTATGAACCCTAATCCTTTTAAAACATTAAAAAACATAAAAACATGAAAACCCAAAAATTGCACAGTAGCTTAAAATTCAATAATCAAAAATCAAAGTATTTTAAGGTATTTAAAACCCTAGTTTCATGATTTCATCATTCAAACCTAAATTTGTTTAATCAAAGAGTCTTACCAACCTTTTAAAACATAAAACCTTAATCTATTTTAATTCCATAAAAAGTCACAGTAGCTATAATTGAACTTTTATTTGCTTTATTCAATTCCATATTTACTTATACCTTGATTTATCTTTTATGCTTTAATCTATTTAATTTCAATACTTGATTTATTTAATTTATCATGGATGAATGTTTATTTTATTGATATTTAAATACTTTTGATGAATGATTTATTTATGATGAATGATTATTTACTTTTATCAATCAATTTAGACTTCCAAAAGTTGTAAGAGGTATGTTTCCACTTGGTGGGTACCTCATTAGTTAAATATCATGTAATTTAATTTTCTTTTCTATTTTAGAACCTTTGTAAAGGGCATGTTTCTACCTTTTGGTGGGTGTCCTATCTAGGCATGTGATGTAAGGACATGTTTCCATCCTTGGATGGGTGTCCATTTATTTGTTTTGTTTGGACATTGCTTTGATTGTAATATATTGATACTTTCTTTTAATTATTGTGTGTAATATGGATAATGTTATTATATTTAAGAATTTTATAATATTAAGACCTGTAAAGGAGGCCGGTTCCAATGAACCGGGCGTTGTGGGGGTATTGGGCCATTTCTCACCTTCCCCACACGTACCCAACTTTCCGAACCCATTAAGGGGTTGGGGATTCCTTAGGAATCGAGTCATCCACCCCTTTCTTTTTTCCCGGCCCATCCGGGTGGCGACTCCATTTTCTCTGGACTTAGATCCGTGTTCTCTAGGGCCCCGAGCCTAAACAGTGTCAAAGTTGCAAGAACCATTCCACCGGGAGTGGGGCAAAAATCCCCTCTCACAGAAAGGCCTACATTAAGTTGGTCTAGTTTTTTTTAACATAGTTTGATTTATTATTTAAAGGACCAAATAAAATCCAATCCACTTTTGAAAGCCTGAATTGAATCTGATCTAACCCTGAGATCCAACCAAGCCCAGTTTACACTTAAAAATAAAAAAAGTCAAGGATCCATAGCGAATTGGACTCCAATTCGCCATGGACTTGATACCATGGCGAATTTGGGGTCCTTTACTTTGCCATAGACCATTGTCCATGGAAAATTGAAGCCTTAAGCCATTTGACTTTAGCTTTAATTATGTTTTCAGGATAGATTAGGATTACTGATGAAGATCATACTCAATTTAACAATTGGATTAGTGGATTAGAGTTTAGTTTTAACCATAAATACATTATTTAAAGAGCAACAGGGGGAAAAATGATAATTGGTAAGAGACATAGTAACCGAGAGCCACCTTGAATAATCAATAAACATATAGAACTTAAACCAATTGTAGTGAAATAGGCAGGATTCACCATCTCAAACTTGCTTTGTTCATCCAAGATCAAGATTGGTTAGGTAGTAGCATGGATTGGGTTCAACACATTGATATTGGAGGAACCAACACCCAGGTTTAGTTTTCTAAACTTAATTTATTTCTAACATCCAGTGGATATATTTCTTGCTAAACAAATTGCATCTTAGGAAGCTATGAAAGTGTTAATTTGATTCCAGTAGCTTGTTTCATTTAATTTCAAAATCACCATAGCTTTAATTCAAACATTGTTTCAAATATCCAGTAGCTTAGGATTTATCCAAAAGACCGTAAATCTAAAACCCTAATTAATTATCTTTCAAAACCCTAATCTTATTTTTCTAAAGTCCAAAAACCCTAAACTTGTTTAAAAAATCATTTAGCTTTTAAGGCACTGCCCTCGAACCCCGTAAGGGGTGCTGCCCCTTGACCCCAGCCCGCTAACCGGCTAGCGGGACCGCCGTATGCATTGCGCCTTATATTTCGTTAAGGGAGTAAATGTTTGCTTATGGATTATACCCTTTTTTTTATCATATTTAAGTTCTAATTTATTATTATTTAATGATAATGTGCATTATTATGATTTATTTACTTTTAGATTGTAATTTCTTATTATTTTGGATTTTGAGATTGTAAAAGGTATGTTTCTACTTGTGGGTGCCTTGTTTGTCTAATTTATTTATTTTTTGAATTTTAAATTATTTAAAGACTTTAGGACAGTTGTAAGGGACACGTTTTCACCTTTTGGTGGGTATCCCATTTTATTTATTTATCTTGTTTATCCTTTGGACATTGGACATTTGTAAGGGCATATTTGCATCTAGTATGGGTGCCCATCTTTTGATTGATTTGTTTTAATTAATAATATGATGTTTTATTTTATTGTATGTAGTATGGATGATATTTTAATAAGTTAAGAATTTAAAAATAATTAGACCTTAAAAGGAGGCCGGTTCCAATGAACCGGGCATTATGGGAGTGTTGGGCTCTTCTCCCCTTCCTTATGTATACCCAACTTTCTAAACCCAATAGGGGGTTGGAGATTCCTTAAGAATTAAGTCATCCACCCCTTTCTTTTTCTTGGCCCGTCCGGGTGGTGACTTCATTTTCTCCATGTTTAGGCTTGTGTTCTCTAAGGCCTTGAGCCTAACAGTACCAAAGTCGCAAGAACAATTTCACTGGGAGTGGGGGCGAAAATCCCAGCTCACTATATGCATTTATTAAAACATGTCCAATAGCTTATGTTGATTGACATTAAACTCACATTAGGTAACATATTTAACTTTGCTTTGTTTAGTAGCTCTTTTAGTCATCCTTTATTTGTTTTAGATTCATATAATCTTAAGGTTTAACTTGAACCTTTTATTTACATACTGCTTTATATGTTTTGAAAAAACCTTAAAAAACAATATGTCTAGCCCTAACCTTAAAACCCTAACCCTAATCTATAACCTAATTTCCAAACTCTAATATCAAGTAACCTAATTCCCAAAACCCTAATCCAAACCCTAATAACCAATCGCCCATAAATGCAAATGCTAGTTCTAATCCCTAATCCATTACCCTAATTTCCCAAACCGTAACCTTAGTCACAGTTCATGCAAACCCTAGTTTTTAAAAACATAAAATCCAAATTTTTATCTTAAAACCCTAGTTTAGAAAAAAGTCTAATTTTTATAAATATAAATCACTAGCTTACATAGAAACCCTAATTCCTAACAAAACCATATCCTACAAACTATTTACCTTTCAGCGCTGCTGCCCCCGATTCCCTGATCCCCACCCACTAACCGGCTAGCGGAACCGCCGTAAGCATGACCCTTATTGCCATGCTCTATATTTCATTAATGGATTAATATTAAGATCTATTTGTAAATTATAATTTTTATAATTAACTTTAACTTCATTAGTTTAGCCCTAATTTACAATTGTTTATGCAACGATTGATTATTTGTTTGGTTACATGCTTTTATGATGTATGATTCATTTTATTTGGTTATAATGGATGTTTTATTTTTAGTTGTTATCTTTAAATGGTTTAATTTATTTTTCTAATTATTTTTTTGGATTTTAAAGTTGTAAAAGGCATGTTTCCACTTTGTGGGTGCCTTGTTTATTTATTTAATTAATTTTATTTTATTTATATTTAGGGACCAATGTAAGGGGCATGTTTCCACCAATTGGTGGGTATCCCATTTTATTTATTTTGTTTTCTTTTTTTTACTTTGGACATTGTAAAGGCATGTTTTGTAGTAGTCCAGCCTTAGTTGGCCTCTGGCCCAACCTGCTATCCTCTGGCCTAGCCTTCTGAGCACTGGACTACTACAGTCCGCTTCCCCTCACGGGTCCATGATAGGATTTGTTTATTTGCCCCAATTAAGGGTCGCCTCCCCCATTCGAACCTACGACCTCTCCCTTAAGAGTGTCTTAGGAAGTGAACGAGTACCATTTCTTCTACTAAAACAAATGTAATGCCCTGATACCCCATATACGTACACTACATACACCCAACATATGTAATATACGAATATGTGATACAAGAATGTCACAACCATTTTAAACAATCAAATCATCATTTAAAAAAATAAAAAAAATCTGTAAAATCTTAAAACATTCAACCAATATCATATAAATAGTAAATGAAATATTACCTGCTAAAACATATATATATTTATATAACTTTATTACCAAAGGTTTATCCAAAATATTTTTGATAGATTGCGGAATATACATATATATATACATCAAAATATATAACATAATATACATAAAATCAATATGGATAAAAAAATATAAAATATATATACATATTGGCAGTTTGTCTCTAATCTTGATGTCCAACAATAAACTCTGCTCTCAAGATCTCAAGCCTAGAATCGACTCGGTCTAGATGAACTCTCTGGCTCAACTGGATCTACCCTGCCACTTGCGCAATGAATCACAATACCGCTAAGCCAAAAGCTTAGTGGTACAAACTTTAATAATAATATAATTCAAATGCAATGCCAATGCACAATGCATATAGATATCACATCATTCCATTTTCTCATACTTTTCAATTATTTCTCAATCCGCATTTTTCATAAAACAAACACAAACATGGGCCCAAATATAATTAATATGCCATTCAAATTTAGAGTTACTATTTTGGTCTATAATGACACTATGTATCTAGCCCCGTAGGTAATATATCAATGTAATAATCCAACTAGGTCTGAGTTTACAATCCGGTCATTTCACCCAGCCTATCTTCAAGGATTTATTTTTGAGGCTTACGACCCGGTCATTTCACCTGAAAAATATTTTCACAGTGACGCCCAACGTCTAGCCCGTAGGCAAATCATAGGCATGCCGCCAAACTCAGAACTCTGAAATTTGAATAACATTCTAGGCACACAATTTATTCATATTTCTCATTATCAATTTCTTTCTCATTGTCACATAATCAAGCTAGGCACATTGCCTTATTTTCTCACTTTTCTCATTTATATCAATATCAATTTATTACATTATGTTTTCACTTATCTCATCGCATTATACCACATTTCTTTTCATTTACAACACATTACCCAATTACCTTGGGTATTTGAACATAATTCACAATGTACAAATCATAGCATATTACTCATGCACCAACAATGTAGTAAGTAACTTAACACATTTTCCAACCAAATGTGTTAAGTCCCAATGTCATGTAAATATAAACAATTATTCAAAGTTTGTACTTACCTCTAAAAGCAACAAACACCACTTTAACCTCCTCTTCCAAGATATCCCTCAACACTTGGATTGGGGTAACTCAAGTCTCTTCAAAGCCTAAACCAAATGTGATTATAAATAATCACTAAGTGATACACTTATAGGTATAAACAAAACCACTCAACACAAGGATAAGATACACAAAGAAAAATAAGAAGAAGAACTATCTAGGGCAAGCTCTACACATGACACGCTCAATAACACGGGCGTGTCAATGACCGTGCCCTAAACCCACAACACAGAAGCTTTGACACGCACAGTGACTGGGCATGTCACTGCACGTGTCAATACTACAACAACACAATAGCTATGACATGCTCAGTGATATGGGCGTGTCACTGCACGTGTCAATACTACAACAACATAGTAGCTATGACAAGCTCAGTGACATGGGCGTGCCATTGCTCATGTCAATACTACAACATCACAGAAGTTGTGACATGCTAAGTGACATGGGTGTGGCACTGCATGTGTCAATATTATAACAACACAGTAGCTATGACACTCTCAATGACATGGGTGTGTCACTGCACGTGTCAATACTATAATAACATAGTAGCTATGACACGCTCAGTGACATAGATGTGTCACTGCTTGTGTCAATACTACAACATCACAGAAGCTGTGACACGCTCAGTGACATGGGCATGTCACCAACACTGAAAATAAAACCATCAACACGCTCAAAGGCATGGCTGTGTCACCGAGAGTGCCAGGGCAAAAATCCTGATATCCACACATAATTGCCACATCCAACTATTGTCTTTCATTAACCTTTTCAACTCCATACAAACACAATCAAATCCATCATTATACCATGTAATCCTTGTGAAAAACATCAAAACAACTCAATTAAAAGCAAAAATACACAATCACAACCATGACTTCATAACTCAAAAGTTACACAACCCAAAACTCTTATTCTCTTCACCAAACTTAACCCTTTTTTTCAATGCAACCCCAAACTTCATAGTTAACTAGACAAAAGAACTTTAAACACACCAAAATGAGCCATAAACATATACTACATCAAACATCCAATTCACACATACAAACTTTCATGGAAATTCAAGGAAAAAGTTGGAAACTTACCAAATGTGAAGAAAATCCTCAAAACTCCAACTTGAACACTTGAAATCCTTCAACTACTTGAGTTAGCAAGAAGCAAACTTCTCTCTTACTTTGATGGTGAAAATTGGCCTTCAATGGAGAAAGAAAAAGAATATGAAGAAGATAGACACCACTCCCCTTATCCAACAAATCTCTTTAAAACCACACAATTCCAAATTTTACTCTCCACCAAGTATATATTATTATTATTATTAAATTAACATTAAATATCATCTTCCACTATCCCTATAATTGCTATTTAAATAATTAAAATATCATTTGACCAAATTAAAATGTTGACTTATATATAATATGTATATCTTCATATATATATCATTACACATTTTCTTTTTCACTTAATTATATATATACTTTTAAATCATTTATTTAATTTTTAAAATTAATATTTTCAAAATTTTGGGATATTACATGTTTCTATCCATGGATGGGTGCCTATTCTGTTTATTTTATTTTAATAAGATGATTGATGTTTATTTCTTTTAAATTGTATGTAATATGGATAATGTCAAAATATTTAAGAATTTTATATTATTTAGACCTGCAAAGGAGGCTGGTTCTAATGAACTGTCCGCTGCGGTGGTGCTGAATCATTCTGACCTTCCCCATGCGTACCCAACTTTTTGAATCCATTAGGGGGTTGGGGATTTTTTAGGAATCGAGTCATCCACCCCTTTTTTTCCCTGCCCATCCAGGTGGTGACTCCATTTTCTTCGGGGTTCATGCTCATTATGAGCAGGAATTTTTGTCCCCACTCCCCATGGAATGGTTCTTACGACTTTGGCACTGTTAGGCTTAGGGCCTTAGAGAACACGGGCCAAAGCACTAGAGAAAATGGAGTCACCACTTGGATGGGCAGAGAAAAAGAAAGGGGATACTGACTCAATTCCTAAGGAATCCCCAACCCCTTAATGGGTTCAAAAAGTTGGGTACGTACAGGGAAGGTGAGAATGACCTAGCACCTCCACAACGCCTGGTTCATTGGAACCAGACTCCATTTTAGGTCTAAATATTCTAAAATTCTTAACTTATTATAATATCACTCCTACTACATGCGACAATCAAAATAAAACCTCATTGTATTAAAATCAAAGTAATGTTCAAAATAAAATAATAAACGAGCACCCACACGAGGTGGAAACGTACCCTTACAACCAAATCTAATATTTAAAACTAAATAAATAGGATACCCACCAAAAGGTGAAAACGTATCCTTTTACATTAATCCAAAATCTTTAAATAATAAATTAAATTACGTGATAAAAATTGAGGCACCCACGAAGTGAAAACATGCCTTTTATAATCTTAAAATCTAGATAAACAATTAATTTAAATTCTTCAAGCATTTAAAAATAAAACATCCAACACAAAAATGTAATAAAACATCCATCAAGACATAAATATGAATTAATAATGAATTCTACATTCAAATGTCATATTAAACAATCAATATACAAACTAGGGTTCTTCACTTATGAATTAGGGTTTAGAGAAGATATGATTAATGTTTTAGGGTTTCATGAAAATACAATTAGGGTTTAGGTTTTTAGGAAAACAGGGTTACTATCTTAGGTTGAGGAAACAAAGTTTAGGATTTTAAGGTTTATATAAAAATAAAACTAGGGTTTAGGTTTTTTTAGAAAAACATGATTAGAGTTTCAAGGCTTAAGAAATTGGTTATAGGGTTTAGGATTTAAAAACTTTCCATGAGACTTTTGGTATTTAAAACTGATTTTAGTGTTTAGTATGAAACACTGTCTTAGGATTGGTTTTGATATTAGAAACTATTTTAGAGTTTTATGGTTCAATAATAGTTTTAGAGTTTAAAGGTATTGAAATTTGATTTTAGGGCTACTGTGACTTTAAAATTGGTTTAAACAAAGTTTACTGTCTTGAAAACAAGATGAATAATAAACACAAGAAGCAACTAATATCCACATAAATCATATTTAACTATATGAATTATTGGATCTTCAACTAAGGTTACTGAATATTCATAAAAATGAAACAATGAAACAGGAATAAAAATAGAATAATAGAACAAATTGAATAAATTACTATAAGCTTAAAATAAGTTAGATAAGTGACTGCAAACCTCTGTTGTTGGTTCCACCAATATTTCACGTTGATCGAGCTTGTAAAATTTTGGTTGAACAAGATGAAGATAGATGTATAGCATTACCTTCTGGCTTGATGGTTTGGTGTTTTTTCTCACTGCTGCTCAAGCTGCTAGGGTTTTATTTACTATTTTTGTTAATGCTATTGTTTCTTTGTTTTCGTCTCTATGCTTATTAATTCTTCCTGTATTTATAAGAAGATTTTAGGTTAAACTTCATAAACCCATATCAGTTTCCTAATTAAACATGGTTTTCTAAGCATATCAACTTAAAATAATTTGAATTCGTGATAAAATGTGACCATGTCGAATTGAATTTGAAGCCAAAATAAAACCATATCAAACTGGGCTTACCCAGGTCGATATGGATATGTCCAAATCAAATTGGGTCCCAGTTTGATTTGGGTGTCCATATCAAGTTGGACATGTCCTAATTTGATATGGATGCCCAGATCGAACTGGGCCATATCGAACTGGTTTGTCCCGGTTAGATATGGACAAGGTCCATATCAAACTAGGCAGGCCCTATTCGACCAAAATGGCTTCTAGACTGTTTATTTTAGGATTTAAAACCCAATTTTTGACCATTTCAAGGTTTTAAAAACTAAACCAAACACATTTGGGCCTTATAAAAATTGAACCAAACAAAAAAAAATGGCTTAAAATAGGTTTAAGCCATCATGAAATGGATCGATAAGTATTTAGGCTATCTTTAATTAGGATCGAACTAGCTTAGGGCCAACATTAAGGGTCTACAGTTTTTCCCTGCTTGAACAATCTTAAATTTATTCAGAGAGTGAAAAGCAATATGAGTTTGAGCTGATTTTGGACCCGGATGGGTGTAGACCCTTAATTTTGACCCAATCCAGTCCGATATTTTTAAAAAAGTCCAAAATAATTTTTGTGGTATTTTAATTAAATAATATTTATTTTAATGTTTATTATTTATAATTTTTAATAAAAATAAAAAGGTAATATTAGAAAAGTTAAAATTAAATAAATAAATAATCGGCGACGAAAAATTTCATCGCAGGCGAAATTGGCTTGGGCCAATTCGCCGCAGTAAATTCCTATGGTGAATTGGCTGGCCTGTAGGATAGCCTACACGTAACTCTCGCAATTCTCGTAGCTGGCCCGCCCATAGCCCGCAGTAATTTTTGCCAGCGTAATTTTTTCCTGCACAGTTTTTTTTTTGAAACCCATTTCTATTTGGTTTTTATTTTTTTCCTAAATAGTTTTTATTTCCTTAGACAATTAGAATTAGGTTTTAATTTTTTCCTATAAATACCACATTAAAACACACAAAAAAGGGAGGACTTTTTGCAATTATTCGAACTTTTGATCTTAAAAAGAGGATCTGGACCTTTGGAGCTCTGAATTATTTTTGGCAGTCTATGCATAATCTCAAGCTTGAAGAATCAAGAGGCAGCAAATAATATACAGCCCATCAAAGGCAGCACACACTGTCTTTGATATTGTTCAACCAGAATTCAAGATTTTGGTGGAATCAACAATGAAGGTTTGAATCTTTATTTATTTCTTTACAGTAGCTTCATCATTCAAATTGGATTAATTGTTTAAACATACAGTAGATGATCAATTATTCTCCTTACCATCTAAAACTCTATTTGAAACCCTAAAAACTATTTTTCAAAACCCTAATGCCTTAATACCCGTAAAACATATTTTTGAAATCTAAAACCCTAATTACACTTTTCTAAAATGACAAAAAAATACACTATTCTCTTAAAACCCTAACCTAATCTCTATTTCAAAAATCCAATAGCCTTATTTTTTCAAGTATCAAAAGCTTTAACCCTAATTAATTCTTCTTTCCAAAATCACACGGTAGCATTATTCTTTTAAAAAAAACATTAGTTTCTTCCAATTCTGAAACCCTATTTTCTAAATCTTAAACCCTAAAATCTTAATTTTCAACACCAAAACCTACAACCCTAAAAGCCAATTTCTAAAATTTTCTGGGGCGCTGCCCCTTGACCCCGCCTGCTAACCGGCTAGCGGGACCACCGTATGGGTTAATATTTATTTGTGTATTGTAAGTCTTTATGTTTAACTTCCTTTATTATGATTATTCAAAATATAGTAGCTTTATTCAAAATATAAACCTAAACCCTAATTTATTCAAACCAAAAATCTTAATTAATTATATTTTAAAATCATCACAGTAGCTTATTCCATTCAAATATCTAAAGATTTTATTTTATTTTCATAAGCTTCAATCTTATTTACTTAAACCCTAATTGTTAAACTTAAAACCCAAGAAATCCTAATTGATACATAAACCCTAAAGTTATATGCTTACTGTTTTATTTAAATTGGATAAATGTTTATTATATATTTTGATGGATGTTTGATGTCTTTGATGAATGATTTATTTATGATGAATGGTTGTTTACTTTTATTGATTTAGTTTGATCTCAAAACATTGTAAGAGGTATGTTTCCATATTTTGGGTACCTCATGTCATGAGCATCATGCAATTTATTTTATTTTAATGTTTTTGGACCAATGTAAAGGACACATTTCTACCTTTCAGTGGGTGTCCTATTTAGTTTTAGACATGGACAATGTAAGGACATGTTTCCATCCTCTGATGGGTGTCCATTTATTTGCTTTGTTTGGACATTTCTTTGATTTTAATATAATGATGCTATATTTTAATTGTTGTATGTATTATGGATAATATCATTATATTTAAGAATTTTATATTTTTAAGACCTAAAAAGGAGGACGGTTCCAATAAACCAGGTGTTGTGGGGGTGCTGGGCCATTTCTCACCTTCCCCACATGTACCCAACTTTTCGATGGATTTCTTAGGAATCGAGTCATCTACCTTTTTCTTTTTTTCGGCCCGTCCAGGTGGCGACTCCAATTTCTCTAGACTTAGGCTCGTGTTCTCTGAGGTCGTAAGCCTAAATAGCAAGAGTGGGGGCAAAAATCCCCTCTCACAATGGGTTTTGGACCCGAGGTTGGATTGGTTTGGGTTCTGGATTCGAATTGAGTTATAGACTCAAAAATGATTTAGGTTCTAGACCCGAGCTAGTTCGGGTCCTGGACCCAAATTTGTTTGGGTTTTGGACCTGAATTGAGTTGGGTTCTTGACCTAATGTTCTATTAAGGTTCTCGACCCTAGACTGGATTTTGGTTCTCAACCCTAAACTAGATTTGGGTTCTCAACCCACGACTGGATTAGGGTGCCCGACCCGAGACTGGATTAGTGTGCTCGACCTAAGACTGGATTAGAGTACTCGACCCGAGATTGGATTAGGTGTGAGCGTGGATTTTTGCCCTCACTACCGGTGGAATTTGGTACTATAATGATAATAAATAATAATTGATTAAGGTTTTAACAAAATAAGTTAGGGTTTAATTTAAATTAGAAATAGGGTTTCTAAGAAAACTATCACTATCACATTCAATTTTGAAAGAGGAGGCTACTGTGAAGATTTTGGAAAATTGATTTGATTAGGGTTTTGAAGAAAACAAATTATTATAGCTTTTAGAAAAGTGTAATTAGGGTTTGTGATTTCAAAAATATGTGTTACAGGCATTAAGGCATTAAGATTTTGGAAAAACCCTTTCTAGGGTTTTTAAATAAAGTTTGGATAATAAGCATAACCATTGATCAAGTAATAAAAATAAGCATGCTTGAACAATTTATCAAATTGTATAATGAAGTTACTGTAAATATAAGCAAAGAAATAAAGATTCAAACCTCCGTTGTTGGTTCCAGCATAATCTTTGAATTTTGGCTGAATAATAATAAAGAAAGTGTAGGCTGCATTTGATGGATTGGTGTTGCTTCCTCACTACCTCTTGCTTCTTCAAGGTTTTCTTTTGGCTGAAAGAATTTAAGAGTCCCAAGTCCGGTTAAAAATTTCAGCTCCCGAATTTCCTCCCCCTTTTTTGTGTGTTTAATGTGGTATTTATAGAAAAAATAAAAAACCTACTTCTAATTGTCGAAGGAAATAAAAACTATTTAGGTAAAGAAATAAAAACAAAATAGAATTGGGTTTCAAAAAAACTACGCTGGCAAAAATTACTGTGGGCTACGGGGGGGCCAGCTATGAGAATTTGTGAGAATTACGTGCGAGCTGCGGGCACGGGCCAGTCAATTCGCAACAAGCCAATTCGCCATAGTAATTTCCTGTTGTGAATTGGCATATGGCCATTTTGCTGTAAGAATTTCCTACGGTGAGTTGGCCCAATCCAATTCATCTTCGGCGATGAAACTTTTTCATCGTTAATTCTTCCGTCGTTGATTTTATTTATTTATTTTTAATCTTTTTTTACTGTTACTCTTTTTATTTTTATTAAAAATAAATATTGTAAGTAATGATATTAAAATAAATATTATTTTATTAAAATGCCACAAAATTATTTTTGACTGTTTTAAAAAATATTGGACAAGACTGGGTCAAAAATTAAGGGTCTACAATTTGCCCCCTGCTTGAGAGATCTGATACTACAACAAAAGTGAACGAAAAGCAATGTGATTTTTTACTGGATTTAGAGCCATACTGGACTTCACACCCAAGGTTGGTTTGAGCTCTAGACTCAAAAATAATTTGGGTTCTGAACCCAAGGTAAGTTCTAGACTTATAAATAATTTGGGTTTTGGACTCGAGATAAGTTTTGGACTTAATTTGGGTTTTGGACCCTATGTAAGTTCTGAACTTAATTTGGGTTCTGGATCCGAGATAGGTTCTGGACTTAAAAAATAATTTGGGTTCTAGACCCAAGGTAAGTTCTAGACTTAATTTGGATTTTGGACCCGAGGTAAGTTATGGACTTAATTTGGGTTCTGGACCCAAGGTAAGTTCTGGACTTAAAAATAATTTGGGTTCTGGACCCGAGATAAGTTTTGGACTTAATTTTGGTTCTGGACCCTAGGTAAGTGTAGACCCTTAATTTTTGACCCAATCCGGTCCAATATGTTTTCTTTAGTCTAAAATGATTTTTGTTGTCTAATTGGTCCAAAATAATTTTTATTAAATAATTTTTACTTTAGTATCTAATTTTTATTAATAAAAAATAGAAATAAACAAATAAAAGTCAAAAAATAAAAATAAAATTAAAAATCAGAATCGGAAAATTAGGCGATGAAAAAATCATCGTGCGGGCCCGTGGGCATTTCGCCCGCAGGAAATTCCTGCGGACAAAATCACTGTGCTATTTCGCACGCAGAAATTTTCTGCCTGCGAAATAGCTTACGGGCCCGCTCCACGCGCGCTGCCGCAGCCAGCTGCAGCAGATTTTTTCGCTAGCACAGTTTTTCCGCAGCAGTTTTTTTTCGGCAGCGCAAATTTTTCGACGCAAATTTTTCGAAACATAATCCAATTAGGTTTTGGTTTCTTTTTTTTTTTTTATTAATATTACTTACCTTAACTAATTAGGAATAAACAACCTCAAACCACTATAAATAAGGACCAAAGGCAATTAATTTAAGGAGGCAAAAATCCAAGAGTAGTTTGGAAAATTTGAAACCAAATCAAGAAAGGAAAAGAAGAAATTCAATTCAACCTTTTTTGGAACAACAGCACCACGATTTAAGCAATTCAAAGGCAAAAAAAGGCTTGTCTTTGGAGCTAGTTCATCCAAGAAGAATTGTTTTTGGAGAAATCATCAAAAGAAGGTATGTGTTAATTAATTTTCTTTAATTATTTTTTTACACAGTAGCAAATCTATGAAATGAAAATTAAAAACTTTTGAACTTTAATTTAGTTTTTCTATAAAAAAAAAACCTTATTTCGTTGGTTTATCTTCCAAAAGGCTTAAAATTGTTATTTTTTCTTCTTAAAAATCTTAAAACTCTAATTAAACATATTTTTCAACAAAACTATGATGTAAATTCTGCTTCTTTTAAAATTTTAAAGTAGGTTCTATTTCATTCAAAAAGCCTTAAAAAAACATCTTTTATACTTATAAAAACTTTAATTTATTTGTTTAAATTCATAAAACTTCATGAAATCATCAAATTGATTTCTAAAACCCTAAAAATTATTCACCACCCGTGACCTTACTTCTATATCCTAAAATCCAAAATTCAACTTTTAAACCTAAAATAATGAACCCTAATCCTTTTAAAGCCTTAAACCCTAATTTTTATGAACCCTAATCCTTTTAAAACATTAAAAAACATAAAAACCTAAAAACCTAAATTTTACAGAGTAGCTTAGGAACCCAATAACCAAAAATCACAAATTAAAGTATTTTAAAGTGTTTAAAACCCTAGTTTCATGATATCATCATTCAAACCTTAATTTTGTTAATCAAAGAGTCTTACCAACCCTTTAAAACATAAAACCCTAATTTATTTTAATTCCATAAAAAGTCATAGTAGTCATAATTGGACTTCTTTTACTTTATTCAATTCTATATTTGATTATTCTTTGATTTATTTATTATGCTTTAATTTATTTAATTTATCATGGATGGATGTTTATTTTATATTTTGATTAATAGCTTTGATGAATGATTTATTTATGATGAATGATTATTTACTTTTATCAATTAATTTAGATTTCCAAAAGTTGTAAGAGGTATGTTTCCACTTGGTAGGTACCTCATTAGTTAAATATCATGGAATTTAATTTACTTTTCTATTTTAGAACTTATGTAAAGGGCATGTTTCTACCTTTTTGTGGGTGTCCTATTTAGGCATGTGATGTAAGGACATGTTTCCATCCTTGGATGGGTGTCGATTTATTTGCTTTGTTTGGACATTGCTTTGATTTTTATATATTGATGCTTTCTTTTAATTATTGTGTGTAATATGGATAATGTTATTATATTTAAGAATTTTATAATATTAAGACCTGTAAAGGAGGCCGGTTCCAATGAACCTGGCATTGTGGGGGTGCTGGGCCATTTCTCACCTTCCCCACATGTACCCAACTTTCCGAACCCATTAAGGGGTTGGGGATCCCTTAGGAATCGAGTCATCCACCCCTTTCTTTTTCCCGGCCCGTCTGGGTGGCAACTCCATTTTCTCCAGACTTAGGTCCGTGTTCTCTAAGGCCCCAAGCCTAAACAGTGCTGAAGTCGCAAGAACCATTCCACCGGGAGTGGGGGCAAAAATTTCCGCTCATAGTGGCGACTCCACTAGGGATAAGAGAAGTTGATTCTGTTGGTCTTTATATTATTCTATTCTTTCTTATAATGATATTATCCATTGCATCATCTTAGATTGCATCGTGTGCGTGAGTTAGGACGCCCGTGTTACCCATGTTGTGTTATGTAAGGTATACCATACTTTCACTCAAGGTATGGAGATCGAGCATGGCATAACCACTCATAGCCTCATACCATTTGGTATATACTTGCTATGGGAACCTAAGCCTTTTACCCAAAGGCTAAAGCTCATGTAATTGGCCTAGTTACTTTCCTTAGGTTTTACCCTAAATGCATTTTGTTTGACTATGGTTGATTTTAGCTTAAATCATGGTTTATTTGGTTTGTTCTTTTTATAATATGACCTAAGTATATTGTAAGATCAAAATAAACTTTTCTTTAACGTCCAAAAGACCAAAGCTATTTTCAAAATTTTTCAAGATGGTCTTTGGACATAAGACTTTTCTAAAAACAAATCAAAAGTTCTTTGGCCCATGGCCCAAATACTAAGCCTAAAATCCATTTTTCTAAAATCTTTTACAATGGGCTTAGAAACAAAACTATTTTCACCCAACCTTTTCTTACAAAGAGCTTGCAAAAATATTTAGGTCAATTATGAAATACCAAAAATCAATTGTGGGCCTAGTTTACACTAAGAATAAATTAACCATGGGCTTGTTTTTGGCATGAATCATTAGTTATTTTTTTCAAGTGAGAAATCTATCTATAATAAACCTCTTAATTTTGTTTTAATCCAACATAGCATAAAAGCTACTTTAGTTGGTTGAATGGATTAAAACCTAATTAATGGGAATTATCATGGATTGATTTCCATTTTCAAAAATATAACTATTGGTTGAAACGTCCGAGAAAATTATTCGAAAGCAAGATACCCCATGTTGGTATTATGTTAACCATATACATAGGAAAAAGGGACTCGCCATTCGTGTGTGGATGTTATAAGGTTGGAAGGAACGTCCTATTTATCCTTATTTGTTGATTGTTTGTGCATACATGCATACATGCATACTTTTGCATCTCATATCATTGATCCTCTCTGGCTCACAGCCCTGGATTACGATAGTTCTAAAGCTTACAAAAATTTGATCTACGCCAGAGACGAATTATCTAGCAATGACTCAATCACTTGCTCACCAAAAATAATGGAGCCCGAACAAATTCAAAGAATGGTGGATGAGGCCCTCAACGCCAAGATGGAAGAAATAAAAGAGGCCATGGCTGAGACCATAAAGAATCAACTAGCTGCAATTTTAGGAAACAATGCCAAAGCATCTGCTATCACCAAGAAAGTCAAGGGGAAGGCTAAAATTGATGAAGTAGCTTTTGATGACGATAAGGTGATTATTGATGATGATGATTGGGCTCAATACTACCAAGATCTTCAAGAAAAAAAGGAGCCAAAGGTCATTGAGAAGGCAACTATTGAGAAGACCGAAATTTCTGATGTTGAAAAGATGATTGCTGATTTAGAAAAGAAATTCGAGAAGAAGCTGAAAACCGAAGAGATGTCTAAGATCGACAAACTATTTGAACAAGATGAATAGGTCCCTTATAAATTCAAGATGCCTTCCTTTGCTAAGTACAATGGCACCGAAAATCCTCATCTCCACGTGAAGCAGTATATCACTGCCATGCAGTCTGCCCGAGCTACTAAGGATCAAACCCTAAGGTACTTTATGCTCTCATTGGACCCTGTTGCCCAAAATTGGTTCAATATCTTAGATGATGGAACACAAAAGAGTTGGGATCTACTTTACAAAGCCTTCATCTAACAATATGGATATAATGTTGAGTTGGAAGTTACCTTGATGGAAGTGGAGTCCATTAGGCAAATGCCGAATGAGAATTTTGTGGACTATGTGAAAAGGTGGAGAAACAAGGATGATTGTGAGAGGGGTGTTGCCTAATCTTTGTGAGAGGATGTCTCATACACTCATCCGTGATTTCAAATATCTTCTCCAAGCTGGTCTACAAATTGAAGAGTGGGAAAGGGAGAAGAATCGCTTTTCAATAAAAAGGAATGAGAAAGGGAGCTACTAGTCGGGCAATCAAAGCACACAAAAAGAATTCGATGTCAATACAACTGGTCAAGCAAATAGAAGGCAGTTTTCAGATTTGGGGAAGCCTTTGTCTTGGGTCTTCGACAAGCTACAAAAGAAAGGGTTGTTGTAACCATTGGCTCCTCGACCTTTGCCTAGTCCATTACCCTCAAAATTTGATACTAAGGCTTTTTGTCAATTTCATCAGACTCAAGGACATGAGACTGATAGATGTACCCGATTAAGGCATGAGATCCAAGACCTAATAGATAGTGGCAAGCTACCTGAGCCAGATAAGCCCAACACCAAAGACAATCCATTACCAAGGTTCAATAGAGTACCTCCACAGGCAACCTTCATGGTGGGAAAAGGATTGGAAGAAGATTTTGTTTTATCATCCTTTCAAGATGGAAATATTGAAGATGTGAAGGGAAAAGAAGCCTAACTCAATGAACTTTCCTTAGCTTGAATGTTACTTTTCAATCTTACTTTCTTTAATATTTTGGAACTATTGTGTTTTTCAAATTTAAAGTTGCTTGAATAAATTACTTTCATCAAAAGTTTTGTTGGCCTTTGTTCATTTTGGTGCTCAACCAATGAGGAATCTAGCTTGATAATTCATGAATTGATATATCTAGGCATCATGACTTGAATGACTTTACTAGGTGAGGGAATTGCTCTATAGCATTGAGTTGTGTATGCTTATTTAGAGAGGGCTCCTGCATAATTACCTTTGTTTGGGTCCTAGTTAGTCTTAGAACATGCTTTGACAAGTTTTCAAGGTAAAATTGAACTCTACTTATTTAAGAGAGAAATGATCTAGGCATTGTTTGATTAGCCAACAACTAGTATCCACCCAATTAAATATCAATCCCTAGTTGTCCCTTTGAGCCTTCATAAAATTTTAGCTTTCTTTTCATTGGCTTACAAACCCCAATAACCTACCCGAGCTATTTGTTTTATTAGTTTTTGTTATAGATTTGTGTCTTGTTTATTATGATAATTATTGTTTTATTTAGGTATTTTGTTAGTTTTTATCGGTTTGTTTAGTGTTTTCTTTAATTGTGGTAGTTTTAGTTTATTTCAGTGTTTATGTCGTTTTTGATTTAGTTTTTAGTATTGTGTTTATGTTTTGTTGGTTATTGTCTATTTACTTCTTGTTTAAAGTTTGTTTTGAGTTTTATGTTAGGTTAAAACAGGCAAGGAAACAAATTGAAGGAGAAAGGGGCAGTGGCTGACACAGGCAGAGGACACGGCCAAGTCACTGGCCGTGTCCCATACCAAGTTAAAAAGAAGAACAAGTCCCAGTAGCAGACACATGCAAGGGACACGGCCAAGTCTTGTGGTCGTGTCCCTCCAAAGAAGACTCACACGGCCAAGTCATCTCCACTTGGCCGTGTCTCACCAATTCCAAAGGCAAAGAAGACTAAAACTCACAGTGGAAGACATAGGCAAGGGACACGGCCAAGTCACCTTGCCGTGTCCCTCCAACAAGCTCCAACATGGCCAAGTCACCTCTGACTTGGCCGTGTCACTCGACAAAGAAGAAAAGAAGAAAAGGCTAGCAGTGGTGGACACAAGCAAGGGACACGGCCAAGTCATCTGGCCGTGTCCCTCCAAAAGCCACTCACACAGCCAAGTCACATCTGACTTGGTCGTGTCCCTCATGAACCAAACGCGCAGCGAATTTTAAAGCGGATGTTTTGTATAAAAGGAAAGAGGGAAGCTAGGGTCAAGAATTGTTGACGATTTGGAGAATATTTTCAGCCGTCAGAGAGAGTGAAGTTAGGGTTTAGCTTTGTTTTCTTGATTTTGATTTTACTTTTGATTACTTTAGCTTAGATTAGATTGTTCTAGCCATTGTTTCATCCTTCTTGCAAGATTTGAACAAGAGATTCTTCAGAAGCTTCAAGGAGTTGTAACTTGGTTTTGTTCTCAAACTTATTCTCTTTATTTACATTGAAATTGTTTTAATGGATATTATCATGTCTATTTTTATTTCTTTGAACTTTAATGAGATGAATATGTTTGATTGCATTATGAACTAATTTGATCTAGTCTAGGGTTTGTATGGATCTGCTATGATTGTATGAATTGGTTATTCTCTTAGCTAATAATTTCTTTTGCCTTTATTGAATGAAATATTGTTACATATAATTGATTAGCCACCAATTGTGTGTTTTAGGTATTAGATGATGGATTGAGAGACGAAGTCTAATGCTGGAACAATTCAATTAAGGACTTAGGTGAATTAGAGATATAACCTATTAAAAAGATTGTTTCAATTATAACAAGATTAGTTGTAAGAGGTTTGAATGCGAGAGCTTATTTCCTTGACTCAATTAATTAAGTTGTTTGAGATTTAATCTTTGAAATTAAATTAGTTAAGTGGAATAACCGTTCATACAAATAAGTAGTAGAGAAGTGCAAACCCTAGACCTTTTTATTAAGTGAATAAAAACATCAGCTCTTGTTTACTTTTATTGTTTTAAACTTCAATTAAACTTCTTCTTTAGTTAGCAATTTAAATTTATTCATTACTTGTTACTTTTAATTTGATAATCAATTAGCCACTTTAGCTTCCTTGAGAGAACGACCTTGGGGCGAGCACCTTTGCTACAGCTACCTCGTATACTTGCGAGTGACGCTTTGTGGTAGAGTTAATTCGAGCGCAACAAGTTTTTGGCGCCGCTGCCGGGGAGGCTAATTGGCGTAATTGTTTATTTTAAAAAAAATAAATAAATAAATAAATAAATACTTTGGATTATTTTTCATTATTTTCATTTTATTTTATTTTGTCTTTTGCTTTTAATTGTTTCTTTTTCTAGAAAATTTTGTTTATGCAAGGCAGGAGATCACTCGAAGGAGAGCTACATTTATTCATTCCAGAAATTCAGAGAGTGAAAAGGAGCAGAGAAGAGTTTGAGCTCTACACCGGATTTGATACTACAGAGGAGGACACTTCTGATTTTGAGTCGGAATCTGCACAATCTGTTAAAATGGCTAAAGAAAGACAAAGGACGATGAGAGACTTTGCTAGATCTGTCATTGGAACTTCCACTTCTTGCATAAGACTGACAAATGCAGCAAGAAATTATGAGTTGAAGAACATTCACTACAACATGCTGCCATCATTCTATGGAGTTCCAAATGAAGATCCTTTGAATTTTATTAGGGATTTCTACTCCACTCTCAACACTTTTCCTTTGGGAGGATTAACAGAGGATCAGTTGAGGATGAGGTGTTTCCCATATACTTTGAAGGATAGGGCAAAGAGCTGGCTCATGATGTTGCCTGAAAATTCACTGACAACTTGGGAGCAAGTTTATAACAAGTTCATGGGCAAGTTCTATTCACACCAAAAGACAGCTGAGTTGAGAGGGAAGATTGCTATATTCTCTCAATTTGAAGGAGAGCCATTTCATGAGGCTTGGGACAGATTTAAGATGCTATTGATCCAGTGTCTGCATCATCACTACCCACTTCAACTCCTTAATTAGTTTTTCTATGATGGTCTAAACCAGTAATTTCAGAACACTGTTGACAATGCAGCTGGGGGAGCCATGGGAGAAAAGACAGCTGATGAGACTTATGAGATCGTTGAGATGTTGGGAGCTAATTCTCAACAAAAGAGTGTAAGGGGAAGAAGTAAAGGGGTGAATCAACTGGAAGCCAATACTGAAATGGTTAGTCAAACAGCTAAGTTGACAAGGCAGGTTCAGATGCTAAACATGAAGAACAATATTTCTTCATCCACTCAAGAGGTGTGTGGAATCTGTGGGACATTTGGGCATGGAGCAAATATATGCCCCTCTGCATATGAATCTTTTGGGAATGAAGCTGAGCAAGTTAATGCTATGGGGGGATTTCAACCAAGAGCCAGGAATGATCCTTACTCCAACACTTACAATCCTGGTTGGAGGAGTCACCCCAATTTTTCCTGGACAACAAATAATGCTCAATAGCCTTTCCATTTGCTCCAGAGACAGAACCAACAGCAGGGCCAATTATAAAATCAAGGTCAGCCTAAGAGAGAGAGTTTGGAGGAAAGTTTACAGGCTTTTATCCAAGTCAGTGCTAAAAATCAGGAGATGAACAACAAGAGCCTGGATTCCTTGGAAGCATCTTTTAAGAAGGTGGAGACCCAAGTGGGGCAACTTGCTCAACAGATGTAGATTCAACAAAAGGGGAAGTTTCCAAGTCAACCTGAGCAGGCACAAGCAGTGACTGTTCTTAGGAGTGGTAAGGTAATTAATAACAATGTTGAAAATAATTCTGTGAATGCAGGTGAGCAAGAGAATAAAAAGGAAGGAGAACTGGAGAACAAAGGTACTGAAGAAAGATCAATGGAGAAGTCCACTATAGCAGATTTGCACAAGGCAAACAATCCATACCGGCCACCTATATCATTCCCCAGCAGGTTGAAGGATGATAAAAAAGATAAGCAATTTTCAGATATCTTCAACATGCTAAGGTAAGTATTAACTTACCCTTACTTGAAGCAATTAAGAACATGCCGGCTTATGCTAAATTCTTCAAAGAACTAAATACTAAGAAAAAGAGGTATGAGCCAAATGAAAAGGTGATAGTTTCTGAGGTAGCTAGTGCTGTTTTGCAGCATAAACTACCTCCTAAGCTAAAGGATCCTGGAAGTTTTATTATTCAAATTACTATGGGGAATGGAAAGGGTACTGATGGCATGTGTGACTTGGGAGCCAGTGTGAATTTAATGCCTCATTCTGTGTACCTTGATTTAGAATTAGGGGAACTTAAACCAACAAAAATGGTATTGCAATTAGCTGATAGATCTCTTAGATTCCCGAAAGGGGTTATAGAAGATGTGTTAGTTAAAGTTGGTGGTTTGATAGTACCTGTGGATTTCATCGTTCTTGACATGGAAGTAGGTAATTCTTCACCATCTGCACACACCATTCTGCTGGGTAGGCCTTTTATGGTGACTACCAACACTTTGATAGATGTTAAGAATGGAAAATTATCAATGACTATTTTGGGACAAACTGTGGAATTTTCTATTTTTAACACTTCTCCTATTCCTATAACTGCTTTATATGAGAATTGTTCTTTCATTGATTGTGTTGATGCAGTTGTTTCAGATGTTTTCTTGCAGACAGGTACCTCTGATAAATTGGAGCTGGCATTGACATTGGATAGTGATTTGGAAATTTTTGATGCAGAAATAGCCAGTTGTCTTGAGACCTTAGGAAGTGCTGAAGTAGAGGAACTTAAGGAGGACCCAGATTGTGAACTTCCCTCCATTCAAAAAGAAGAGAAGAGCCCCTCACTAGAGTTAGAGCTGAAAGAGTTGCCTAAGAACCTGAAATATGTGTTTTTAGGAGATCACAACACTTTACCTGTGATAATATCTAGTGAACTTAGTGAAGGGGAGGAGATGAGGTTGGTGAGTGAGCTTAAAAGATTAAAGAGAGCAATAGGCTGGGGATTGAGTGACATCAAGGGTATTAGCCCTTCAATGTGCATGCATAGAATCACTTTAGAAGAGGGAGCTAAACCTGTGAGGGAGACCCAAAGGCTACTTAACCCAAATATGAGTGAAGTGGTTAAGAAGGAAGTGCTCAAATTGCTGGATGAAGGAGTAATATATCCAATTGCTAATAGTGAGTGGGTGAGCCCAGTACATGTAGTTCCTAAGAAATCTGGAATCACTGTGGTGAAAAATGAGAATAATGAATTGGTTCCTACTAGGACTACTACTGGGTGGAGAATGTGCATCGATTATAGGAAGTTGAACAATGCTACAAAGAAAGATCATTTCCCTCTTCCTTTTATTGATCAGATGTTAGATAAACTTTCTGGAAACTCACATTATTATTTTCTGGATGGCCTTTCAGGTTACTATCAGGTGCCAATAGCTCCAGAGGATCAGTCCAAGACAACCTTTACTTGTCCTTTTGGGACTTATGCATTCCGACGTATGCCTTTTGGCTTGTGCAATGCACCTGCAACTTTTCAGAGATGCATGATGTCTGTCTTCTCTGACATGATAGACGATTTTATTGAGGTATTTATGGATGACTTTTCTGTTTTTGGTAATTCTTTTGATAATTGCCTCAATAAACTTGTTCGTGTGCTTGAGAGATGCATTGAATGTAACCTCACTTTAAGTTGGGAAAAGAGTCATTTTATGGTTACCCAGGGCATTATTTTAGGTCATGTGGTGTCAAGTAAGGGGATTGAGGTAGATAAGGCTAAAATTAAATTGATTGCTAAGTTACCCCCACCTACCTCTGTTAAGGGAATAAGAAGTTTTTTAGGGCATGCAGGATTTTACAGGAGGTTTATTAAGGATTTTTCCAAAATAAGCCAACCATTATGCCATTTGTTGGGGAAAGATGTTCCATTTGAATTTACAGCACAATGCATGCAAGCTTTTAATTCCCTTAAGGAAAAATTGACTAGTGCACCTGTGATTGTAGCTCCTGTCTGGTCTTTACCTTTTGAAATCATGTGTGATGCCTCTAATCATGCAGTAGGAGCTGTTCTTGGGCAAAGGGTTGATAAATACTTGAGAGTAATATATTATGCCAGTTTAACCCTGAATAGTGCACAAATGAACTACACCACAACTGAGAAGGAAATGTTAGCTGTTGTTTTTGCTTTAGACAAATTTAGAGCATATTTAATTTGGTCAAAAATTATTGTGCATTCTGATCATGCAGCTCTTAAATATCTGTTAACAAAACAACATGCTAAACCGCGCTTAATTAGATGGGTGTTGTTATTGCAAGAGTTTGATTTCCAAATCAAGGATACAAAGGGTAGTGAGAATGTTGTTGCTGATCATTTATCCATATTACCCTACTTTAGTGAAAATCTTGCATCTGATGACATTCATAAAAATTTAGAAGCATTTCCTGATGATCAGCTTTTTGTGGTATTTGATGCACCTTGGTTTGCAGATATTGCTAACTATCTTGCTTGTGGTATTTTGCGTACTAACATGTCATTTCAGGAAAAGAAAAGGTTTTTACACTTGAGTAAGTTTTATTTTTGGGATGAACCTTATCTATTCCGGATTTGCAAAGATGAGATAGTTCGCAGGTGTGTATCTGAGGAAGAACAACTGAGTGTTCTTCAATTTTGTCATGACCTTCACTGTGGGGGTCATTTTGGAGGAAGAAAGACTGCAGAAAAGGTGCTACAAAGTGGTTTTTACTGGCCTACTTTATTTAAAGATGCTCAAGAGTATTGTAAGCACTGTGATCATTGCCAAAGAGTAGGTAACATTGGGAGGAGGAATGAAATGCCCCTTCAGTCATATATTGTTGTTGAACTGTTTGATGTGTGGGGAATAGACTTCATGGGTCCTTTCCCCAAGTCTTTTGGTTTTGAATATATTTTAGTTGTTGTTGACTATGTTTCCAAATGGGTGGAGGCAATCCCCACCCGTACTAATGATGCTAATATTGTTGTTAAATTTGTGAAGGAAAACATTCTTAGCAGGTTTGGCACACCAAGGGTGATAGTCAGTGATGGGGGGAGCCATTTTTGCAACAGGCTTTTTGAGAAGTTAATGCACAAATATGGTGTGAAGCACAAGGTGGCAACCCCATACCATCCATAAACTTCTGGGCAAGTGGAAACATCAAACAAGCAGCTAAAAGGAATTCTGGAGAAAACAGTCAACACATCCAGGCATATGCACTATGGGCATATCGGACTGCTTTCAAAACTCCTCTAGGTATGAGTCCATATCGATTGGTGTTTGGAAAAGCTTGTCACTTACCAGTGGATTTGGAGCACAGAGCATATTGGGAAATCAAGACTCTGAATTTGGACTTGGACAAAGCGAAGAGAGATCGATTTCTGCAAATTTCAGAGTTGGATGAGCTGAGAAATGAGGCCTATGAGAGCTCGAGAATTTACAAGGATCGCACTAAAGCACTTCATGATAGAATTATAGTGCGAAAGACATTGAGTCCAGGTATGAAGGTTTTAATTTTTAACTCACGACTCCATTTTTTTCCAGGTAAACTCAAGTCTCGATGGAGTGGTCCTTTCGAGATAACTCAGGTGTATCCTTCTGGTGCCATTGAATTACTTAACTCTCGAACAAGTGAGACTTTTAAAGTGAATGGACAGAGAGTTAAGCCATACAATGAAGGATTTCAGGAAGTGAGGGTTATTAACAGCACTTTGATCCGTGATCCCTAGGCCTTGCATGATGTCCAGCTTTATGACATTAAAGAAGCGCTTAATGGGAGGCAACCCATCAGTTTGCGTTTATTTTTCGTAGTTGTAATTTTAAATTTAGCAAGTATTGATTTTATGTTCATTTTAAATAAATGGACTGTGCTTTGATCGGTTTTTCTTTACTTTGTGTTTCAGGGTGTTTAAAGATGAAGGGGTGCAAAATCGTTGAAAAAAAAAAGTAAAAAAAAAAGAAGTTTAAGTTAATAAAAGGCAGTATGTGACACGGCCAAAGGACTTGGCCGTGTCACACACTGGACACGGCCAAGCTTCCTCAAAATTTTTTAGATTTTGCAATTTTGTACAGAATAGGACACACCCAGAGGACACGGCTAAGTCACTGGCCGTGTCCCTCCAAGACTATCAGACACGGCCGTGTCACCTTGACTTGGCCGTGTCCCTTCACTTTCACACACCAGACACGGCCAAGTACCCACTAACACGGCTGTGTCCCTCAAATTTTACACTTTTAAAACCCGATTTTGCCCTGTTCTTTTCATAAATCCCTAAATTTTCTATCTTCGTCTCTCTCGCTCTCTCGCTCTCTGTATCGCCAAAACCATTGATTTTTATTTCAAAACTCCAACTTTTCCATTAAAACTTCAAATTTCTTCACCCAAACTAGAGATAATCACTTAAAACTTCCTCTTTACTCATATAATTTTGATTTAATTCAGTTTTGGGTGTTAATTTTTCAGATCTCAAGATGCCAAGAACTAAAACTGTCTCACACCGCAAGAAGAAGAAATCTACTACCGAAGGAGCTTCTTCCTCTTCCTCAACTTTATCTTTCAGGAGGGCAAGTCTTTTGGCTAGGGGTTTTTTCCTGACAAGGTATGTGAATGACGAATCTCTAGATGCCCTGCAAATTAGAACTACTTTTTATAGATATGTGCAATTTCTTGGATGGGAGACTTTTGTCTCATTGAGACCTTTGCAGTTTGAAGAGCTTACTCTAGAATTTTTGACATCTCTTAAGGTGGAAAGGGATGATAAGAAAATCTGTAGGAGAATGATGTTTAAATTGATGGGTAAATCATTTGAGCTTAATATTGATCAGTTAAATGCTATTTATGGTTTTCATCAGCATGGGGAAAGGTCGGTACCCAAAGAATTTAGACAACAATTTTCTTGGGGAGCCTTGGGCTCGGGTACTTATGTGGCCAAATCAGCCAAAGCATCTAAATTACGAAACCCTACTTTGAGGTATTTGCATAGGTTTATGTCATGTGGGTTCTTTGCTCGGAAGGAAAGTCCGGGTGTGGTTGAGTCGAGTGAGTTGTTTTTCCTGGACTGTGTTTTGAATGAAATGGCTGTGAGTGCCGGCTATTGGTTAGCCGATATTTTTGATACTGTGGCTAATAAAAGGAGGGGGGCAATTTGTGTTGGAAGATTGATCACCACATTAGCAGTAGCCCTTGTTGAGGATTTTGACTCGAGTACTAGTCGCATGACTAGAATTATGGGTAATGACTCCTTGGATCTAGCTACACTTGAGAAGATGCACATGGTGGTGCATAGGAGAGGGACTTATGTGATGCCTTCAGATGAGCCTGCAGCACCGGGGGACAGGCAGAAGAGAGCACGGGTCCAAGAGGAGTCCGACTCGGATTCTCTTGACCTAGATGAGGATGCTCCGGTCTCGGAACATCAAGAGGTGCTTCTGAGGATTGAGGCCCTGGAGGGCAAAGTGGATCGACTGGATAGCAAGGTGGACCGTAACCATGCTGAGGTCTTGCAGCAGTTGGAGCAGATTAACAGCAACCTTGCGACGATCCTGAGTCTTCATCCCTCAGCTACATCATCTTCACGTCCACCTTCTCCATAGATTTTGAGATCCTTTCTTTATTTTGTTTAATGTATTTTTGTTCTTATTTTTCGTTTTTGTTTCCATGTTAACCTTTATATTTGGATATTTTATTTTTATATATTGTACTTTTGTTTTTGAACTTTTGTGTTTGTGATGGAAAACTAGGGTTTTGCCTCACCAGGTACGATGGAAGACAGGTTGTCCTTTAACTCTTTTTATTTACTATTCTTGTTTTACATTGAGGACAATGTAAATTTTAAGTGTGGGGTACTCTTTAAGCTTTCCTTTAATGTTTGTCTTGTTTTGTTTATTGTGTTTGTTGTGCATGGCATAATTGTTGAAAATTTATTGATCTTTTCTTTGATTCTAGCATTATAGTTGAGACTTTAGTATCAGCATAGAAATGAGCATTTGAATTCATTCGGGATCAATTTTCGCATTTTGCAATTCATGACATATAAATCTTTGTGAACCCACCTGTGTGAGTTTTGAGCCTCATAATTTGATATTATTATCAGTTGATTTTCTTTTCTTAAGTGTGCACCTTCATGATTTTGCATCTCTAGAGTTTGCTTTTGCATACTAATTGAACTCACATTATGATTTAATCTCAAGTTTTAAAATGATGAAGGCAAATTAGGTTAGCCCTTTAGCGTAAAAAGACCTCCCTTAATATTGATTTCCTTAGTGAGCCAAGTTGAGCCTTTGACCTTTTCTTGATTAATCAAGATAATTCACAGCTCGACTTTCTCGTATTATCATCATACCTGCATTAAGGAATGGAGTTCTATGATATGACAATAGGGTGGTTTGGTTCAAAGTGTGGGGTAAGCAAGTAAAAAAAATATGGTATTGCTATTTGGGGTGAAATGCATACTTTGCACTTTGTATTTGATTAAGAGTTGACTATTCCTTTCCTCTACATGTTAAGCTAGATGATCTATGCAATGTTATATTTTGTATATATGTATATAAAAAAAAGATATATATATATACAAAAGTCAAATATGTTCTAGCATTGGTTATAAAAAGAGGAATGTCGACTCATGCATTTTTCTTTGGGTATGCAAGTATGTGAGGTATCAAGGGTTGGTGAGTATGCTATTTGAAGGAGTTATGAGTTTCTTAGCAAGAATAGTGTCTAATTTAGATACTCCATTTCTTGATGCTCCAGCCTAAATGTCTTTTCTCACACATTTACCTTAGCCCCATTACATCCAAATGAAAGACCTTCGGATTATTTCTTGAGAAAATCAGTGAGGGAGATTGGATAATTAAGCAAATTTATGTTAGTTTGCAGTCATGAGTGGTTTGAGTGATTAACCTTTGAAATCGAGTGAAACACTTAGATGAGAGATGAGATTTGTATGTCTAGATTAATGAATGAGTTAAGAAAATCTTGATTGAAGGACATTGCAATTATTTATGTCTGATTCTTAAAGTATTTCATCTTATATACTGGAGTTATAGTTAAGGTTGTTTGAGTTTTTAATTTATGCCATGTGAATTTGCTTGAGGACAAGCAAAGTTTTAAGTGTGGGGTAGTTGTTTTATTAGTTTTTGTTATAGATTTGTGTCTTGTTTATTATGATAATTATTGTTTTATTTAGGTATTTTGTTAGTTTTTATCGGTTTGTTTAGTGTTTTCTTTAATTGTGGTAGTTTTAGTTTATTTCAGTGTTTATGTCGTTTTTGATTTAGTTTTTAGTATTGTGTTAATGTTTTGTTGGTTATTGTCTATTTACTTCTTGTTTAAAGTTTGTTTTGAGTTTTGTGTTAGGTTAAAACAGGCAAGGAAACAAATTGAAGGAGAAAGGGACAGTAGCTGACACAGGCAGAGGACATGGCCAAGTCACTGGCCGTGTCCCATACCAAGTTAAAAAGAAGAATAAGTCCCAGTAGCAGACACATGCAAGGGACACGGCCAAGTATTGTGGCCGTGTCCCTCCAAAGAAGACTCACACGGCCAAGTCATCTCCACTTGGCCGTGTCTCACCAATTCCAAAGGCAAAGAAGACTAAAACTCACAGTGGAAGACACAGGCAAGGGACACGGCCAAGTCACCTGGCCGTGTCCCTCCAACAAGCTCCAACACGGCCAAGTCACCTCTGACTTGGCCGTGTCACTCAACAAAGAAGAAAAGAAGAAAAGGCTAGCAGTGGTGGACACAAGCAAGGGACACGACTAAGTCATCTGGCCGTGTCCCTCCAAAAGCCACTCACATGGCCAAGTCACATCTGACTTGGCCGTGTCCCTCATGAACCAAACGCGCAGCGAATTTTAAAGCGGACGTTTTGTATAAAAGGAAAGAGGGAAGCTAGGGTAAAGAACTGTTGACGATTTGGAGAATATTTTCAGCCATCAGAGAGAGTGAAGTTAGGGTTTAGCTTTGTTTTGTTGATTTTGATTTTACTTTTGATTACTTTAGCTTAGATTAGATTGTTCTAGCCATTGTTTCATCCTTCTTGCAAGATTTGAACAAGAGATTCTTCAGAAGCTTCAAGGAGTTGTAACTTGGTTTTATTCTCAAACTTATTCTCTTTATTTACATTGAAATTGTTTTAATGGATATTATCATGTTTATTTTGATTTCTTTGAACATTAATGAGATGAATATGTTTGATTGCATTATGAACTAATTTGATCTAGTCTAGGGTTTGTATGGATATGCTATGATTGTATGAATTGGTTATTCTCTTAGCTAATAATTTCTTTTGCCTTTATTGAATGAAATATTGTTACATATAATTGATTGGCCACCAATTGTGTGTTTTAGGTATTAGTTGATGGATTGAGAGATGAAGTCTAATGCTGGAACAATTCAATTAAGGACTTAGGTGAATTAGAGATATAACCTATTAAAAAGATTGTTTCAATTATAACAAGATTAGTTGTAAGAGGTTTGAATGAGCTTATTTCCTTGACTCAATTAATTAAGTTGTTTGAGATTTAATCTTTAAAATTAAATTAGTTAAGTGGAATAACCGTTCATACAAATAAGTAGTAGAGAAGTGCAAACCCTAGACCTTTTTATTAAGTGAATAAAAACATCAGCTCTTGTTTACTTTTATTGTTTTAAACTTCAATTAAACTTCTTCTTTAGTTAGCAATTTAAATTTATTCTTTACTTGTTACTTTTAATTTGATAATCAATTAGCCACTTTAGCTTCCTTGAGAGAACGACCTTGGGGCGAGCACCTTTGCTATAGCTACCTCATATACTTGCGAGTGACGCTTTGTGGTAGAGTTAATTCGAGCGCAACACTATTGTGATACTTTTGACAATCACTAAGATGAATAGGCAAGAAGATTAAAGAAAGCAATGATTAGTCAAGATCATGAGGATAGTTGAAGTTTCAAGACCATACAAATAGTTGATGTTTTCAAGACCATAAGGGTAGTTGAAGTTTTCAAGACCATAAGGGTAGTTGAAGTTCACTTAATATCTCTAACATATCAAGACAACATTAGAGTAACAAATGGTTTATCCCTATTAATGAAGATTTATGTTACTGCCCTCATCCATTATTGGAAGCCCTAGTTGGTACAAACAAGACAACTCAGTTTGAGCTAAAAAGGGGGGGGGGAACAAAAAAAAGACAAAAGAAAAGAAAAAGACAAAAAAAGAGAGAGAAAAAAGAAAAAGAAAACCCAAAATGGTTCAAAAAGCCAACTGAGTTCTCTTTTATCTAAGACAACAAAAAACTTCCATTTAGTTTATAAGGATGTTTTGACTTGAATTGGTCCAATCCAACTAAAGATTCGATCAAAATCAAAGAAAAAGGGAGAAAGACTGTTCTTGAAAATTCTATACTTGACAGTCCTACAAGGAAGAGGGACAAAATGATAGAATGCTCAAAGAAAGGGAAGAATAAGAAAAATAAAAAGGAAGGGAAAAGAGGAAAAGAAACGAATTTAGGTCTTAAACTTTTTGCAAGGACAAAGATTGTCCTAATCAAGATCCAAATTAATGCCAAGAAGATAGAAAGAACTTGGAAGACTAGCAAGATTGCTCCCAACTGCCTAAAGTTCAAACAAGAAATTTGTAGTGTGAAGGTTTGTCCATTGTGTCACACTAGCTCCTATCTCAAAATGGCCTTCACTTAAACCTGTGTCCCTTATAGACCCCATTTCAAGCCTATCAAAGACCTGTTGATCTCTCTTGATAGGTAGAGTCTATTAGTGGAGATAGTTTGGATAAGCATGCATATGAGATAGACAATATTTAAACTCAAATGAGATCTTTGGCCAAGTAATGTGTATGTGCCTATCTGAAGTGCAACAGTTCTTGCTTAAATAGAAATGATTCCCGAGTTTAGTACGGTAACTAGGGTTATCATGTTGTAGATATATTAATTTGGAAAATCAAGTCCTGAGGTACATTGACATTAATTTGGCAAAGCTAACATTTGATTTCAAAATTAAAATTCAAAAAATCAAATAAAAAATATTTTTGTCATACAAAGCCTTCAAGTTAAGGGAAGTATGTTGAACTTCCAAAGGACATATTGGGCAAAGGGAATAATTATTGGCAAGGTCATGAAGAAGCTATCAACCGACATGCTAAAGCATAGTTGGAAATGGATGCATCCCTGACTCTACTACTTAAGGTCTCCACCACTCATGTTTCATCGTCTTGAAGATAAAAGCCACAAATGCAAAGCTTTCGGTCATTCCAATGCAAGACTTGAATGAGCATTAAAAAGGAACCAATGAGAGCACTTCTGCTAATCACCTCAGTCTGTGAGTCGATGGAACGACTGTAAGTATTATTCATGCATATCATGCATACATGAGCATATCACGTCACACTTTCTTGTCTTGTATTCTTTATCAAAGTGAATAGCAAACACTTTGTGAAGTAAGGAATCAAAAGAAGATATCAAATCAGGGGGGCATAGAAAGCCCATTGCTTGAGAAAGCTCTATTAATTTTGCAAAGAGAAGAAATGCGTGCTTGTGCAAAGAACTAGATGACAACAGCATCAATCAGAGTCTGCATAGAAAAATCATGGGTTTGAGCCTACACAGGGGGCAAAGTTTCTCCTTTTCAATTTTTTGAGTTTATATACCAAATATTTTTAAACTCAATTACAAATATTTTGCCACACAGGGGGGCAAGGAGAGGATATAAGGTCCAATTAAAAATAGCTAAATCTTTGCAAAAATAAAGAACAAAAGAATGGAACATTAGAACTCTCAAAAGATTGAAGATGTGAAAGACAAAAGACTAATCCAGCTAAAAGAGCTGAAGACAGGGTGAAGACCCATTCTCAAAGGATGAAGATCCACTTTCAAGGGTGAAGACCCGATCTCAAAGGATGAAAATCCATTTTCAAGGGTGAAGACCCGAACTCAAAGGATGAAGATCCACTTTCAAGGGTGAAGACCCCATCTCAAAGGATGGAGATCCATTTTTAAGGGTGAAGACCCAATCTCAAAGGATGGAGATCCATTTTTAAGGGTGAAGACCCAATCTCAAAGGATGAAGATCCATTTTTAAAGGTGAAGACCCGATCTCAAAGGATGAAGATCCATTTTGATGGTGAAGAATCACAATGCATAAAACAGCCGGAGCAGTCAGACTTCTCAAATGATAAAATTTCAGTCAACTCAATCTCGGGTCCAAGCACCCATTCTCGAGTCCAAGTACCCAAGCTCGGGTCCAAGTACCCATTCTCGGGTCCAAGTACCATTCTCGGGTCCAAGTACTCAAATCAAATCAATCTCGGGTCCAAGTATCCAATCTCGGGTCCAAGTACCCAATCAAATCAATCTCGGGTCCAAGTACCCAAGTCAATTCAAGCTCGGGTCCAAGTACCCAATCTTGGGTCCAAGTGCCCAATCTTGGGTCCAAATACCCAAATCAAATCAATTTATGGCCGAATATCCCAATACAGTTAGGATCAAGTATCCTAATCCAGTTTAGGATCGAGTATCCAAATCCAGATAGGATCGAGTATCCGAGTCTAGTTTAGGATCGAGTATTTAGATCTCTCGGGTCCAGAACCCAAAGTTTTCCTTAGGTCCAGAACCTAGAATTATCCTTGAGTGCAGAACTCAGACCGGGTCCAGAACCCAAGTTTACCATTAGGTCCAGAACCTAGAATTATTTTTAAGTCCAAAACTTAGCTCGAGTCCAGAACCCAAATTTTCCTTAGGTCTAGAACCTAGAATTGTCCTTGAGTCCAGAACTCAAATAGGGTCCAGAACCTAGAATTATTTTTAAGTCCAGAACTTAGCTCGGGTCCAGAATCAAAATTTTCCTTAGGTCCAGAACCTAGAATTGTCCTTGAGTCCAAAACTCAAACCGGGTCCAGAACCCAAGTTTACCATTAGGTCCAGAACCTAGAATTATTTTTAAGTCCAGAACTTAGCTCGGGTCCAGAACCCAAATTTTCCTTAGGTCCAGAACCTAGAATTGTCCTTGAGTCCAGAACTCGAACCAGGTCCAGAACCCAAAATTTCCTTGGGTCCAGAACCTACAATTATCCTTGAGTTCATAACTCAAACTGGGTCCAGAACTCAAATTTTTCTTAGGTCCAGAACCTAGAATTATTTTTAAGTCCAGAACTTAGCTCGGGTCCAGAACCCAAATTTTTCTTAGGTTCAGAACCTAGAATTATCCTTGAGTCCAAAACTCGAACCGGGTCTTGAACCCAAAACCTCAACCATTTCATCAAAAATTAAGTCTTATTGCTTTTCACTCTCTTTCACTAAGGTTTCAGATCATTCAAGTAGGGGGTAAACTGTAGACCCTTAATTTTTGACCCAATCCGGTCTAATATGTTTTATTTAGTCTAAAATGATTTTTGTTGTCTAATTGGTCCAAAATAAATTTTATTAAATAATTTTTGCTTTAGCATCTAATTTTTATTAATAAAAAAATAGAAATAAACAAATAAAAGTAAAGAAAAATAAAAATAAAAATCGAAGTCAGAAAAATCGTCGCGCGGGCCCGTGGACACGGACCCGTGGGCATTTCGCCGCAGGAAATTCCTGCCTGCGAAATAGCTTACGGGCCCGCTCCGGGCGCACTACCGCAGCCAGCTGCAGCAGATTTTTTTGCCAGCGCAGTTTTTCCGCAGCAGTTTTTTTCGGCAGCACAAATTTTCCGACGCAAATTTTTCAAAACCTTATCCAATTAGGTTTTGGTTTCTTTTTTTTTTATTAATATTACTTTCCTTAACTAATTAGGAATAAACAACCTCAAACCACTACAAATACGGACCAAAGGCAATTAATTTAAGGAGGCAAAAATCCAAGAGTAGTTTGGAAAATTTGAAACCAAATCAAGGAAGAAGAAGAAGAAGAAATTCAATTCAACCTTTTTCTGGAACAGCAGCACCACGATTTAAGCAATTCAAAGGCAAAAAAAGGCTTGTCTTTGGAGCTAGTTCATCCAAGAAGAATTATTTTTGGAGAAATCATCAAAAGAAGGTATGTGTTAATTAATTTTCTTTAATTATTTTTTTACACAGTAGCAAATCTATGAAATCAAAATTAAAAACCTTTAAACTTTAATTTAGTTTTTCTAAAGCCAAAAAAAAAAACCTTATTTCGTTGGTTTATCTTCTAAAAGGCTTAAAATTGTTATTTTTTCTTCTTAAAAATCTTAAAACTCTAATTGAACATATTTTTCAACAAAACTATGATGTAAATTCTGCTTCTTTTAAAATTTTAAAGTAGGTTCTATTTCGTTTAAAAAGCCTTAAAAAACATCTTTTCTACTTATAAAAACTTTAATTTATTTGTTTAAATTCATAAAACTTCATGAAATTATCAAATTGATTTCTAAAACCCTAAAAATTATTCACCACCCGTGACCCTACTTCTAAATCCTAAAATCCAAAATTCAACTTTTAAACCTAAAATAATGAACCCTAATCCTTTTAAAACCTTAAACCCTAATTTTTATGAACCCTAATCCTTTTAAAACATTAAAAAACATAAAAACCTAAATTTTACACAGTAGCTTAGGAACCCAATAACCAAATATCACAAATTAAAGTATTTTAAAGTGTTTAAAACCCTAGTTTCGTGATATCATCATTCAAACCTTAATTTTGTTAATCAAAGTGTCTTACCAACCCTTTAAAACATAAAAACCTAATTTATTTTAATTCCATAAAAAGTCATAGTAGCCATAATTGGACTTTTATTTGCTTTATTCAATTCTATATTTGATTATGCTTTGATTTATTTCTTATGCTTTAATTTATTTAATTTCAATACTTGATTTATTTAATTTATCATGGATGGATGTTTATTTTATATTTTGATTAATAGCTTTGATGAATGATTTATTTATGATGAATGATTATTTACTTTTATCAATTAATTTAGATTTCCAAAAGTTGTAAGAGGTATGTTTCCACTGGGTGGGTAACTCATTAGTTAAATATCATGTAATTTAATTTGTTTTTATATTTTAGAACTTATGTAAAGGGCATGTTTCTACCTTTTGGTGGGTGTCCTATTTAGGCATGTGATGTACGGACATGTTTCCATCCTTGGATGGGTGTCCATTTATTTGCTTTGTTTGGACATTGCTTTGATTTTAATATATTGATGCTTTCTTTTAATTATTGTGTGTAATATGGATAATGTTATTATATTTAAGAATTTTATAATATTAAGACCTGTAAAGGAGGCCGGATCCAATGAACCGGGCGTTGTGGGGGTGCTGGGCCATTTCTCACCTTCCCCACACGTACCCAACTTTCCGAACCCATTAAGGGGTTGGGAATTCCTTAGGAATCGAGTCATTCACCCCTTTCTTTTTCTCGGCCCGTCCGGGTGGCGACTCCATTTTCTCCGGACTTAGGTCCGTGTTCTCTAAGGCCCCGAGCCTAAACAGTGCCGAAGTCGCAAGAACCATTCCACTGGGATAGGGGGCGAAAATCCTCGCTCACAGTAAGTTCTGAACTTAATTTGGGTTCTGGACCCAAGATAAGTTCTGGACTTAAAAATAATTTGGGTTCTGGACACGAGATAAGTTTTGGACTTAATTTGGGTTCTGGACCCTACCTAAGTTTCGGATTTAGGAGTAATTTGTATTTTCAACGTTAGCTAAGTTCTAGACTTAAGAGTAATTTTGGGTTTTGGACCTGAGCTAAGTTCTAGACTTAAGAGTAATTTGGGTTCTAGACCCGATGTAAGTTCTAAACTTAAGAGTAATTTAGGTTCTAGACCCGAGCTAAGTTCTAAACTTAAGGGTAATTTGGGTTCTATACTGGAGCTAAGTTTTGGACTTAAGAGTAATTTGGGTTCTGGACCCGAGCTAAGTTCTGGACTTAAAAGTAATTTGGGTTTTGGACCCAAGCTAAGTTCTTGACTTAAGGGTAATTTGGGTTTTGGACCCGAGATAAGTTCTGGACTTAAGGGTAATTTAAGTTCTGGACCTGAGCTAAGTTCTCGACTTAAGAGTAATTTGAGTTTTGGACCCAAGCTAATTTTTGGACTTAAGAGTAATTTGAGTTCTGGACCCAAGCTAAGTTCTAGACTTAAGAGTAATTTGGGTTTTGGACATTCTGAACTTAAGAGTAATTTGGATTCTGGACCCGAGCTAAGTTCTGAACTTAAGAGTAATTTGGGTTCTGGACCTAAGCTATGTTTTGGACTTAAGGGTAATTTGGGTTTTGCACCCGAGCTAAGTTCTAGACTTAAAAGATAATTTGGGTTCTGGACCCGAGACTGACCTTTTATCAGTTGAGAAATCTTGTTCAACTGGTTGTTCCATTCTTTTATGGCTTGTGGGTCTTTACCCACCAAAAATTGATCTTTATCCATTGGAAATTGGGTCTTTACCCTTGAAACATGGATCTTTATCCACTGGAGATCGGGTCCTTACCCTTGAAACATGAATCTTTATCCATTAGAGATCAGGTCTTTAACCTTGAAACATGGATCTTTATCCATTGGAGATCGAGTCTTTACCCTTGAAACATGGATCTTTATCCATTGGAGATCAGTTCTTTACCCTTGAATCATGGGTCTTTTTCCATTAGAGATCGAGTCTTGACCCTTGAAATATGAATCTTTATCCATTGGAGATCGGGTCTTTACCCCTGAAACATGGATCTTTATCCATTGGAGATCGGGTCTTTACCCTTGAAACATGGATCTTTATCCATTTGAAATATGATCTTTACCCTTGAAACATGGATCTTTATCCAATGGAGATTGGGTCTTTAACATGGAAATATGGATCTTTATCTATTGGAGATCGTGTCTTTACCCTTGAAACATGGATCTTTATCCATTGGATATCGGCTCTTTACCCTTGAAACATGGATCTTTATACATTGGGGATTGGGTCTTTACCCTTGAAACATGGACCTTTATCCATTGGGGATCAGGTATTTACACTTGAAACATGGATCTTTATCCATTAGAGATTGGGTCTTTACCCTGGCTTCAGCTCTTTTAGCTGGACTGATCTTTTGTCTTTTTGCATCTTCATTCTTTTGAGAGTTCTAATTTTCTTCTTTTTCCATTCTCTTTGTTCTTCCTTTGCACTTTTTGCAAATCAAAAAATTTCAGCGACTTTTTTTAGCTAGCCTTCATATCTTCTCCTTGCCCCTGCATGGCAAGATATTTGAAAGTGAGTTTGAAAATGCTTTGTACATGCATAAACTCAAAAATTAAAAAGGAGAAACTTTGCCCCCTGTGTAGGCTCAAACCCATGATTTTTCTGTGCAAGCTTTTATTGATGTTTTTGTTGTCTAGCTCTTCACACAAACACATATTTCTTTTTTTGCAAAATGACTGGAGCTTCCTCAAGCAATAGGCTTTCCATGCCCCCCTTTGATTCAATATCTTCTTTTGATTCTTTACTTCACAGGGTGTTTGCTATTCACTTTGACAAGGAATAGATAATACAAGACAAGAAAATGTGATGTGATATGCTCATGTATGCATGATATGCATGAATAATACTTACAAAGGTTCTATCGAGACTAAGGTTATCAACTGAAATATTCTCACGGATTTCTTTCAGATGCCCGTTCTGGTCTTGCACTGGAATGACAGGATGCTTCACATTTATGGCTTTTATCTTAAAGATGTTGAAAACATGAATAACGGAGACCCCAAGTGGCAAAAATACATCCATTTCAAATTATGATTCAGTATGTCAATTGGTAGCTTCATAACCTTACCAGTAATCATTTTCTTTGCCCAATGTGTCCTTTGAGGTTCGATAGTTCAATATACTCCCCTTAACTTGAAGGCTTTGTTTATATATATATATTTGAATTTTCAATTTTGAATTTTGATTTTGAAATCAAATGTTGGCTTTGCCAAATTAATGTCAATTTACCTCAGGACTTGATTTTTTAAATTAACATATCTATAACATGACAGCCCTAGTTACCGTACTAAATTTGAGAATCATTTCTATTTAAGCAAGAATTGTTGCACTTCAGATAGGCACATACACATTACTTGGCCAAAGGTCTCATTGAGTTTGAATATTATCTATCTCATATGCATGCTTATTCAAACTTTCTCCACTAATAGACTCTACCTACCAAGAGAGATCAATAGGTCTTTGATAGGCTTGAAATGGGGTCTATAAGTGACATTGGTTAAATGAAGGCCATTTGTAAGTTGGAGCAGATGTGACACTTGGACAAACCTTCACACTACAAACTGCTTGTTGGAACTTTAGACAGTTGGGAGCATGAAAAGATAGAGCTTTGAGTATCCTTCCATCTTCTTGGCATTAATCTAGATCTTGATTGGGACAGTCTTTATTTCTTTTCTTCCTTTCCCTTTTCTTTCTCTTTATTTTTCTTACTCTTCCCTTTTCTTTCTCTTTATTTTTCTTACTCTTCCCTTTCTTTGAGCATTTTATCATTTTGTCCTTCTTCTCTGTAGGATTGTTAAGTATAGGACTTTCGAAAATTGGGTGACCTTTCTCCTTTTCCTTCCATTTTGATTGAATCTTTGGTTGGGTTGGACCAATTCAAGTCAAACTGTCCTTATAAACTAAATGGAAGCCTTTTGCTGTCTTAGGTAAAAGAGAACTCAATTGGCTTTCTGAACCACCTTTTTAGGTTTTATCTTCTCTTTTTTTATCTTTATCTTTTTTTTCTTTTGTCTTTTTTTCCTTTTTTTCTTTTTTCTTGTTTTTTTTTGGGTTCTATCTCTAACATAGTTGTCTTTTTTGTACCAACTTGCATTTCTAATAATGGATGAGTGGAGTGGTATTAATCTGCTTCAGCTTGACTTTGTCTGTGATATTTGGTCTAATTTAGGTAAACTTTAACTACCCTTATGGTCTTGAGAACTTCAACTATCCTCATGGTCTTGACTATACATTTCATCCGTTGATCTTCTTGCCTCTTCATCTTAATGGTCATAAGACTTATCAAAAGTATTACAACAGCTCAGGGTAGGTTGTTGGGGTTTGTAAGCCAATGAAAAGAAAGCTAAAATTTTATGAAGGCTCAAAGGGACAACTAGGGATTGATATTTAATTGGGTGGATACTAGTTGTTGGCTTATCAAACAATGCCTAGATCATTTCTTTCTTAAAATAAGCAGAATTCAATTTTACCTTAAAAGTTTGTCAAAGCATGTTCTAAGACTGATTAGGACCTAGACAAATGTAATTATGCAGGAGCCCTCTCTAAGTAAGCATACACAACTCAATCCTATAGAGCAATTCCCTTATCTAGTAAAGTCATTCAAATCATGATGCCTAGATACATTAATTTATGAATATCAAGCTAGATTCGTCATTGGTTAAGCACCAAAATGAACAAAGACCAACAAAAATTTTGATGAAAGTAATTTATTCAAACAACTTAATTTTAAGAAATATAATTGTTCTATAAAACACTAAATAAAGAAAATAAAACAAAAAACAATTAAGCCAAGGGAAGTATATTGAGTTAAGATTCTTCTCCTTTCACATCTTTAATATTTCTATCTTGAAAGGAAGATAAAACAAGATCTTCCTCTAATCCTCCTCCTACCATGAAAGCTACTGGTGGTGGCACTCTGTTGAACCTAGGTAGAGGATTGCTTTTGGTATTGGGATTATCCGGCTCGGGTAGCTTACCACTGTCAATTAAATCTTCGATCTCGTGTCTTACACGAGCATATTTTTTGTCTCATGCCCTTGCATTTGATGAAATTAACAGAAGGCCTCCGCATTGAAGTTTGGTGGTAGAGGATTATGTAACGGTCGAGGAGCCAACGGTTGTAACAACCCCTTCTTCTGTAGCTTATTGAAAACCCATGATAGAGTTTTCCCCAATTATGAGAATTATCTTTTATTTCCTTGACCAGACGCATTAACATTAACTTCTTTTTGCGTGCTTTGATTGCTAGGCTGATAATTCTCTTTCTCATTCCTTCTTGCCGAAAAGCGGTTCTTCTCCCTTTCCCACTCTTCAATTTGCAAGCCAGCTTGCAAAAGGTCTTTGAAGTCCCTTATATGGGTGTGAGATAGCCTTTCATAGAGGTTGGGCAGGACACATCTGACTATCATCCTGATTTGGTCTGACTCATCAGGCCTCCTTTTGAGAAGTGCAGCCTTATTTCTCCATCTTTTCACATAGTCCACAAAATTCTCATTTTGCCTTTGCCTAATGGTTTCCACCTCCATTAAGGTTACTTCTAGCTCGACATTGTACCCATATTACTGAATGAAAGCCTTGTACAACATGTCCCAATCTTTTTGAGTACTTTCCTCTAAGGTGTTGAACCAATTTTGGACAATAGGATCCAATGAGAGTATAAAATATCTTAGAGTTCAGACCTTAATAGCTCTAGCAGACTGCATAGCAGTGATGTACTACTTCACATGGAGATGAGGATTTTTGGTTCCATTGTACCTAGCGAAGGAAGGCATCTTGAACTTATAAGGGACCTCCTCATCTTGTTCAAATAGTTTGTTGATCTCGGACATCTCTTTGATTTTCAGTTTGTTCTCAAATTTCTTTTCTAGGTCAATAATCATCTTCTCAACATCAGAATTTTCAGTCTTTTCAAAAGTTGTCTTCTTAAGAACCTTCGACTCCTTCTTTTTATCTTGAGGATCTTAGAAGTATTGAGCCCAATCGTCATCATCATCAATGATCACCTTATCATCATCAAAAGCCACTTCACCAACGTCAGCCTTCCCCTTATCTTTCTTGGTGCTTGCGGATGATTTGACATTATTTCCTAAAATTACAGCCAATTGGTTCTTTATGGTCTCAGTCAGGGTCTCCTTTATTTCTTCCATCTTGGCATTGAGGGCGTCATCCACCATTCTTTGAATTTGTTCTGGCTCCATTGCTTTTGGTGAGAAAGTGATTGAATTATTGCTAGATTCTTCATCTCCAGCGTTGGTCGGATTATCGTAAGCTTTTGAATTGTCATAATCCAGGGCTGCAAGCCAGAGAGGATTAATGATATATGATATAATGCATGTATGCATGTATGCACAAACAATAAATAAACAAGGATAAATAGGACGTTCCTTCCAACCTTATAACATCTACACACGAATGACGAGTCTTTTTTCCTAGATTTATGGTCAACAAAATACCAACATGGGGTATCTTATTTTTGAAAAATTCTCTCGGACGTTTCAACCAATAGTTATATTTTCAAAAATGGAAATCAGTTCATAATAATTCCAATTAATTAGGTTTTAATCCATTCAACCAACTAAAGTAGCTTTTATGCTATATTGGATTAAAACTAAATTAAGAGGTTTATTATAAATAGATTTCTCACTTGAAAAAGTAACTAATGATTCATGCCAAAAGTAAGCCCATGATCAATAATTCATAGTATAAACTAGGCTCACAATTGATTTTTGGTATTTTCATAATTGACCTAAATAACTTGTAAGCTTTTTTAAAGGTTGGATGAAAATAATTTTGTTTCTAAGTCCATTGTAAAAAGATTTTAGAAAAAATGGATTTTGGGCTTTGTATTTGAGTCATGAGAAAAGAATTTCCAATTTATTTTTTAGAAAAGTTTTATGTCCAAAGACCATCTTGAAAAGTTTTGAAAATAGCTTTGATATTTTGGATTTTAAAGAAAAATTTATTTTGAGCTTACAATATAATTAGGTCATATTAGAAAAAGAACAAACAAAATAAGCCATGATTTAAGCTAAGATAAATTAACCATAGTCAAACAACAAGCATTTGGGGTAAAAACCTAAGGAAAATAACTAGGCCAATTACATGAGCTTTAGTCTTTGGGTTAAAAGGCTTAGGTTCCCATAGCAAGTATATACCAAAAGGTACAAGGCTATGAGTGGTTATGCCATGCTCGGTCTCCATACCTTGAGTGAAAGTATGGTATCACTTATATAACACAACACGGGTAACACGAGCATCCTAAATCACGTATACGATGCAATCTAATATGATGCAATGGATAATATCATGATAAGAAAGAATAGAATAATATAAAGACCAACGAAATCAACTTTTCTTATCCCAAGTGGAGTCACCACTATGCGCGGGGATTTTCTACCCCACTCCTGGTAGAATGGTTCTTGCGACTTCGGCATTGTTTAGGCTCGGGGCCTTAGAGAACATGAGCCTAAGCCCGGAGAAAATGGCATCACCACCCGGACAGGCTGAGAAAAGGGAAAGGGGTGGATGACTCGATTCCTAAGGAATCTCCAACCCCTCAATGGGTACAAAAAGTTGGGTACATGTGGGGAAGGTGAGAAATGGCCCAACACTCCCACAATGCCCGGTTCATTGAAACCGACCTCCTTTGCAGGTCTTAATATTATAAAATTCTTAAATATAACAATATTATCCATACTACATGCAACAATTAAAATAAAGCATCATTATATTAAAATTAAAGCAATGTCCAAATAAAACAAATAAATCGACACCCATCTGAGGATGGAAACATCGCTCATGTCTAAAACTAAATGGGGCACCCACCGAAAGGTGGAAACGTGTCCTTTACATTGGTCCAAAAACTTTAAAATAATTTAAATTACATAATATTTAACTAATGAGGTACCCACAAAGTGAAAATATACCTCTTACTAATTTAATACTAAGGCAAATAAAAAGAATATTCAAACATCTAATTATAAATAAAAACAACTCCGCCTATACATGAGTTTCTTGTGTATAACCGGTCCCAAGCCTGGGTAAAGGAGGAGGTTGCGGTAGGTGACAACCAGCGTAAAACTTTTGTCACATCTCATGATATGGATTCTAATAATAATATCGTTAGGGCATTCCCTACTTGCGAAGCGCTACAGCGAAGCCTGGGTGTAGTGAAGAATAAGCAAGGGTGTAGGGCATTCCCTGAATGCGACGCTCCATGTCGGTGCTCGAATGTGGTGCATAATAAACAAGCGTTCTCACATCATGGATGGGTGTGGGTAAAGACGTTAGTCCAAAATACGAATAATAAGAGTAGTATGAGAGATACAGGTTTAGATAGTGGTAAAAGATTTTATAGGAAGAAGCATAAGAAAGAACAATTAGGGAGTAAGATCAGAATAGGAAATTGGAATATTGGATCTCTTACAAGTAAACTGAGAGAACTTGTTGATACTATGGAAAGAAGGAAAATTAGTGTTGCTTGTATCCAAGAGACTAAATGGGTTGGAGAGAAAAGTAAAGACATTGAGAATATTGGGTATAAAGTGTGGTATACAGGTACAGATAGAAGTAAAAACGGAGTAGGTATAATTTTGGATTGGAACCTAAAGGAGAAGGTTATATTGGTGAAAAGAGTAAGTGATAGGAATATTTCAATTAAACTTGTGATCCAGAATGAGACCATCAACATAGTTAGTGCATATGCCCCTTAAGTTGGATTGAATGGGGAGAGCAAGAAAAATTTTTGGGATGACATGGATGAACTTATGCGAGGGATTCCAAATGATGAAAACATTTTTATAGGAGGAGACTTAAATGGACATGTAGGAAAAGATAGAGTAGGTTTTGAGGAGGTATATGGAGGGTATGGTTTTGGAATTAGAAATGAAGAAGGTAAGAGTATCCTTGATTTTGCTTTAGCCTATGGTTTGATTTTGGCAAATACATATTTTATAAAAGGGAATCACATCTAGTGACCTTTCAAAGTGGGCAAAATAGAAGTCAAATTGACTTCATACTCACAAGAAAAGCCAATCGAACTCGATGCAAGGATTGTAAGATTATTCTAGGTGAGGCTTTGACCACTCAACATAGGTTAGTAGTTTTGGATATCAAGTTTAAGAGGTTGACTAGTAGGCTAAGGAGGAACAATAGTCCTAAGATTAGGTGGTGGACTTTAAAAGGTAAAAAACAATTGTTGTTCAAGGATGAGATGGTCAAAGCTGGAGTGTGGGAGGAAGATGTGAGTATGTCATCAAATGATATGTGGATATGCATGTCTACAACTATTAGAAAAGTAGCTAGAAAGATTCTTGGAGAATCTAAAGGGTGTGGACATCCCTCGAAGGAGTCTTGGTGGTGGAATGAGGAAGTGCAAAAAGCGGTAAGAAGTAAAAGGGAATGGTATAAGAGTTTGCCCAAGTGTAATAACAATGATGCTTTTGAGCAGTACAAACAAGCAATAAAAGATATTAAAAAGGTAGTTAGTCAATCAAGAGCACAATCTTTAGAGAGTTTGTATGAGAAACTTAGAACAAAGGAAGGAGAAAAAGTTATCTATAAATTGGCTAAGATAAGAGAAAAGAAATGTCATGATTTAAACCAAGTTAAGTGCATTAAAAATAAAGAGAATAAGGTTCTGGTTCAAGAAGAGGATATTAAGGAACGATGGAGAAGCTATTTTGAGGAACTTCTTCATGGTAACCATATTGATAACATTGAGGGTTTAGACGTTAGGCCGGAGAAAAATGTGAAATACACTAGACGGATTAGATTTTCGGAAGTTAAAGAAGCTTTGAAGAGGATGAAAGTTGGTAAAACCTGTGGACCAGATGAGAAACCTATTGAGGTTTGGAAATGCTTGGGAGATATAGGAGTTACATGGTTGACATCTTTGTTCAATAAGATCTTAAGTTCAAAGAAAATGCCTAATGAATGGAGACAAAGTAATTTGATACCTATTTTTAAGAATAAAGGAGATATTCAGAATTGCTCAAATTATAGAGGTATAAAGCTTATGAGCCACACTATGAAATTGTGGGAAAGAGTTGTGGAATACCATTTGCGGTTAGATACTTATATCTCCTCAAATCAGTTTGGCTTTATGCCTGGTCGATCAACTATGGAAGCTATTTTTCTTATAAGAGATTTGATGGAAAAGTATAAAGAGATGAAGAAGGATTTACATATGGTTTTTATTGACTTGGAAAAGGCGTATGATAGAGTCAGTAGAGAAGTTTTATGGTGGGTCCTAGAGCATAGAGGAATATCTATATGATATATCCAAGTCTTGAAGGATATGTATGAGGGAGTTACCACCAGTGTCTGCACCGTGGGAGGGGATACTAAGGATTTTTTCGCTTATATTGGATTATTCCAAGGTTCAGCTTTAAGCCCTTATATTTTCGCCTTGTTCATGGATGAGCTAACAAGACATATACAGGATGACATCCCTTGGTGTATGGTGTTTGCAGATGATATTGTATTAATAGATGAGACTCAAGCAGGGGTAAATCAAAAGTTGGAGTTATGGAGAAGCACTTTGGAATCTAAGAGTTTTAAGCTAAGTAGGACTAAGACTGAGTATATGCATTGCAGATTTAATAGCGAGAATAGAGAAAGAGGCAAAATTATTTTAGACAGAATAGCAGTGCCTCATAGTACTTATTTTAGATACCTTGGCTCAATTCTTCAAGAAGATGGGGGTTGTGAAGAAGATGTAAATCATAGGATTAAAGCTGGTTAGATGAAGTGGAGGGGTGCTACAGGAGTTCTATGTGATCGAAAGATGCCAATTAAATTAAAAGGAAAATTTTACCGCACTGTAATACGGCCTGCTATGATGTATGGTAGTGAGTGTTGGGCAGTAAAAGGACAACACATGAGTAAAATGCATGTTGTGGAAATGAGAATGATAAGATGGATGTGTGGTCATACTAGGATGGATAGAATCCGCAATGAGTGCATTAGAGAAAAAGTGGGGGTAGCACCTATTGAGGATAAGATAAGAGAGCATAGATTGAGGTGGTTTGGCCATGTGAAACGAAGACCTAGCGATGCGCCAGTTAGAAAAACCGAACGAGTAGATATAACTAAGAGAGGTAGAGGTAGGCCTAAACTGACTTGGTCAAAGGTGGTCCAAAATGATCTTATGATGTTACATCTATCACAAGAGATAACCTTAAATCGTATTGAGTGGAAAAGAAGAATCCATATAGCCGACCCAAATTGACTTGGGATTAAGGCTTTGTTGTTGTTGTTGTTGTTGTTAATTATAAATAAAAACAAACCATTCACAAAATAAACCATTCATCATTAACATATAATAAATCACATAATCAAATAAATAAATAAAATTAAAATTCAACCCATTAAATAAATAAAGTTAAGGTTTAAGATTTAGGATTTAAGAAATTAGGGTTCTAGGATTTAAAGTTTTAGGGTTTTTGGTTTTATTTTTGGCTTTAGGCTGCTGGGGGTACTGGATGTTGTTGCTATGATTTCTAAATTATAGTTTTGAAGAATTAAGGTTTTGGCATTTAGAATTAGTGTTTTAAAGAATTAGGGTTCAGGAAAAAGGATTTAGGCTTTTTGTCAAAACATGATTATTATAAAACTCTAAGACTATTTTTACATGGATTTTTAATAAATACTTATATGTAATATAACTTCTGGACTTTTAAAACATTATTTGAATAATCTAATACTATAGTGATTTAATGGAATAGGCTACTGTAATTATAATAAATAATAATTGATTAAGATTTTAACTAAATAAGTTAGGGTTTAATTTAAATTAGAATTAGGGTTTCTAAGAAAACTATCACTATCATATTCAATTTTGAAAGAGGAGGCTACTGTGAAGATTTTTGAAAATTGTTTTGATTAGGGTTTTTAAGAAAATAGATTATTATAGCTTTTAGAAAAGTGTAATTAGGGTTTGTGATTTCAAAAATATGTGTTACGGGCATTAAAGCATTAGGGTTTTGGAAAACTCTTTCTAGGGTTTATAAATAAAGTTTGGATAATAAGCATAACCATTGATCAAGTAACAAAAGTATGCATGCTTGCATAATTTATCAAATTGTATGATGTAGTTACTGTGAATATAAGCAAAGAAATAAAGATTCAAACCTCCATTGTTGGTTCCACCATAATCTTTGAATTCTGGTTAAATAATAATAAAGACAGTTTAGGCTGCCTTTGATGAATTGGTGTTGCTTCCTCACTACCTTTTGCTTCTTCAATGTTTTCTTTTGGCTGAAAGAATTCAAGAGTTCCAACTTAGTTAAAAATTTCAGCTCCTGAATTTCCTCCCCCTTTTTCTATAATGTGGTATTTATAAGAAAAATAAAAAACCTACTTCTAATTGTTTAAGGAAATAAAAACCATTTAGGAAAAGAAATAAAAACCAAATAGAATTGGGTTTTGAAAAAAACTGCGCTGGCAAAAATTGCTGCGGGCTATGGGCAGGTCAGCTATGAGAATCTGCGAGAATTGAGTGCGAGCTGCGGGCGCAGGCCAGCCAATTCACCGCAGGAATTTCACCACAATGGCCATTTCGCCATAGGAAATTCTTGCGGCGAATTGGCCCAAGCTAATTCATCTTCGGCCACGAAAATTTTTCATCGACTATTCTTCCGTTGTCGATTTTTATTTTTTTTTATCTTTTTTTACCATTATCTTTTTTATTTTTATTAGAAATAAATATTGTAAGTAATGAATATTAAAATAAATATTATTTAATTAAAATGCCATAAAATTATTTTGGACTGTTTTAAAAAATATTAGACTGGACTGGGTCAAAAATTAAGGGTCTACATTAGGAATCTCAACCAAAGACTGGATTAGGGTGCTCAACCCGAGACCGGATTAGTGTTCTCAACCTAAAACTGGATTAGGGTTCTCAACCCAAGATTGGATTAGGTGCTCGACCCAAAATTAGATTAGGGGCTCCACCATAAACTGGATGCATGACCCGAAACTTAAGCTCTTCTACCTTGATCATCTTTTTATTTTTTGAGATTTCAGCTTTCTTCTGGCCAATTGGTTCCATTCTTCAATGGATTGACTTTAGTTCTTCTAACTGGAATGAGCTTCTATCATTTGAGAGTTCTAGCTTTCTTCTTTTGCTCTTCCTTTTGTAAAAAAAAATCAGCTATTTTTTAGCTAGCTCTCATATCCACTCTTTGTCCCCTGTGTGGCAAAATATTGAAAGTGAGTCTGAAAATATTTTATACACGTATAAAATCAAGAATTGAAAAGAGGAATTTTCCCCCCTGTGTAGGCTCAATCCAATGATTTTTTTCCCATACAGGCTTTCATCGATGTTTGTATTTTGTTTGGTTCCTTGCACAAGCATGCATCTTCATTTACACAATGTGACTGGATTTTTTCCAAGCGATGGGCCTTCCATGCCTCCTAACTCCATATCTATTTCTAATTATTTACTTCACAGGATGTTTGTTGTTCACTTTGACAAAGAATAGACAATGCATTGTGATATGCTCATGTATGTCTGATATGCATGAATAATAATTGTAGTAGTTCTATTGACTCATAGATCGAGGTGACTAGCTATGAGCGAGAATTTTTGCCCCCACTCCCGGTGAAATGGTTCTTGCGACTTTGGCACTTTTTAGGCTCAGGGCCTTAGAGAACACGAGCCTAAGCCCAGAGAAAATGGAGTCGCCACTCGAACGGGCTGGGAAAAAGAAAAGGGTGGATGATTTGATTCCTAAGGAATCCCCAACCTCCTAATAGGTTCAAAAAGTTGGGTATGTGTGGGAAAGGTGAGAAATGGCCCAGCACCCCCACTAATAGGTTCATTGGAACCAGCCTCCTTTACAGGTCTCAATATTATAAAATTATTAATTAACACAATATTATCCATACTACATGCAATTAATAAAATAAACACTTCATTAAAAATCTTAGCAAGGTCCAAACAAAACAAACAAATGGACACCCATCCAAGGATGGAAACATGTCCTTACATTGTTCAAATGTCTAAAACTAAATAGGACACCCACCAAAAAGTAGAAACATGTCCTTTACATTAGTTCCAAAATTAAACCATAAATTAAATTACATGATGTTTAATACATGAGGTACCCAAAATATGGAAACTACCTCCCACAATGTTTTAAAACCAAAGCAAATCAATAAAAACAACCAACCAACCATTCATCATAAATAAATCATTCATTGCAGACATAAGTTGAAAATATAAATAAATCATTAATCAAACTATATAATAAATAATCACTTAATAATAAAACAAATAAAGATGCAAATTTAGGTTTATGTATCAATTTAGGGTTTCTTAAATAACATTAGGGTTTTGGAACTTATATCTAAAAGATAGGGTTTTGGAATCTTAAAGAACTAATATTATTGTTAGGTTTATTTTTCAGAAGAATTATGCTACCGTTCAATTAAAATTAGAATTTAGGATTTAAGTAAATAAGGTACAAACCTATGAAATTAAGATTAAAACTTAAATATTTAAAAAGAAATAGCTACTGTGATGATTTTGGAAAATTGATTAGGGTTTTAAAATAGATTAAGATTTAAATTGAACTAAGGTTTGAATTCCTAAGAAAACTAACACTTTCATATTTAATTTTGAAAGAAGAGGCTATTGTGAAAGTTTTGAAAAATTGATTTAATTAGGATTTTACAATTTTAAGTGATTTATGATTTTTGATTAACGAAAAACTAAGCTACTGTAATAATTAAATTAACAAAAAGCTACTGTATAAAATTTTCTCTTTAATAAAAACTAATTAGTGGTTACTTTATTCTTTAAAAGAAATAAACAAATTCATCCGTTTTTGTTCATAGTTATTTATTACATGAGTTTTGAAAATTATAATTCATCAATTTTAATTAATCAATGATTAATGGATGTAGATGATTTTTTTGACTAAAAAAGTTAGATATAAATACCTATGTTTGGAGGCTCCACCAAAATTTTTGAATAAAAATTTGGGGTGAGCTAAAACTAAGGCAATCACTGCTTGCTTGATTGCTGCCTTAATCCTCTTGCTGAAAATTGATATTGATCTTCCCAGTTCTTTTGCTTCTGCCAAAAGCCCATCTTTAAATTGTCCAAAAGTCCCAAAAACTAAGATCCTTATGTAATTCTTTTAATCTCGTATTTATAAAAGAAAATAAAAACCTAATACTAATTGGTTAAGGAAATAAAATTGTTTAAGGAAATAAAATTATTTGGGAAATAAAATTGTTTAGGAAATAAAACTTTAAAACTGAGTAAAATAAGGTTTTGGCAAAATCGGTAGCGCTGGCGAATGGACCTGCGGGCTGCGAGGCACCAATTAGCCACAGGCGTTGCCTATGGCAAATTGGGCTTGCCACGCAAATTTGCCAAAGGCAATGTCAGCAGCGAATTGGCCGCAAACGCGTGGCGCGCACCGATTCGAACGTCCGATTTTTTATTTTCTATTCTTTATCATTTTTATATGCATATATTTTTATTTTAAAAATAAAAATATTATTATTTTTACTATTTTTATTTTATATATATTTTATTTTTATTATTAAAATATTATTATTAAAATAATAAAATGAATAATAAATAATAAATGTTATTTTATTATAAAAAAGTATATTTAGAAACAAATAATAAATATTATTAAATTAAAATAAATATTAAAATGAATAATAAATATTAAAATACTATAAAAATTTTTTGTGACTGTTTTAAAATATTTGGACTGGACTTGATAAAAAATTAAGGGTCTACAGTTTGCTCATTGCTTGAACGATCTGAGACTGTAGCAAAAGAGAGTGAAAAGAAATATGATTTTTGATCGAGTTTTTTGAAAAAAAAATAAAAAAATAATTTGGATTCTGGACCGGAAGTGAGTTATGGACTCAAAGATAATTTGGGTTCTGGGCCCGAGGTGAGTTATGGACTTAAAGATAATTTGAGTTCTAGACCCGAGGTTCTGGACTTGAAGATAATTTGGGTTTTGGACCTGAGGTGAGTTATAAACTCAAAGATAATTTAAGTTCTGGACCCGAGATGAGTTCTAGACTCAAAAATAATTTGGGCTTTGGACTCGAGATGAGTTTTAGACTCAAAAATAATTTAGGCTATGGACCCAAGGTGAGTTTTGGACTCAAAAATAATTTCGGCTCTGGACCCGAGGCGAGTTTTGGACTCAAAAATAATTTGGGCTCTAGACTCAAGATGAGTTTTGGACTCAAAAATAATTTGGGCTCTAGACTCAAGATGAGTTTTGGAATCAAAAATAATTTGGGCTCTGGACCCAAGGTGAGTTTTGGACTTAAAAATAATTTGAATTATCTACAAACTAATTATAATTAGTAGGACCTTGAAAAAATTTGCAAAAAATTTAGCTATTTTTTACTATACTCGTACTCTCTTGCCCCCTATGTGGAAAAATATTATAAGAGTTCAAAAAAAAATTTTAGACACGCAAATAGCTCAATAATTGAATTTACTATTTAAATACTATTTGAACACTGTTTATTCACTATTCACTAACTATTTACTAATAGTGAGTTTGACTCTCTCTTTTTTTCACGGGAATTAATGTTGATTTTTTTCCTTCATCCATTTTTCTATATAAACCGTGCCACCCTTGCCATTTTGTTCATCTTTCCATCATTTATGTTTGTTTATATTTTAGAGATTTGATAATAATAATATAAACAATGGAGAGAGTACATGCTTCGAGGTCTGGGCCCTGATCTAATGCCGAGTTGCTAGAATTTATTCAACAACATGAAAATAGAACTGTCGATCTACTAGCCGGAATGCCACTTCATCACATTTCAAGTCAAAGGACTGAGGTAACATATTTTAATAGCACAAATATATATTATTTATAATAATTAATTTTATTATTATTATTATCATTTATTGTTTTTTTATTTTTATTTTAGTTATAATTGAGTTATATGAAAGAAATTGGTTATTTTTTAAATAAATTAACTGATAGACTTTTAATAAAAATAGATTTAAATGGAAAATAATGAGTGATATTAAGCTTTAAAACAGTAATATTAGTGAGATGATATACTTACCTCATGTTGGCCTACCTAGTTCGGTGCCAGTATGATCATTGTGTTATTCGGGGCAGAAGGTGTCTCTATACAGCTCACAAATGGTATGAAGTAGTACCATCTCATGTAAAATGGATCATTCGAAAGCGCAGTTTTGAAAGCTTCATTATGCAATTGCCATCTGAGGAGCGTCCGATAGATAAGAGTGTAGTTCAAGCATTGTCGGAGTGGTGGATGGACACGACCCATACTTTTCACCTACCTGTTGGAGAGATGACTATTGGCTCAATTGATTTACAACCATAACTGGTATCCAGTACTATGGCATTTCAGTCCCTCTTACTAATGATATCCTAACACACGAAGAAATTCAACAATTAATTGGTATGGAACTGTCACTAAAGGGGCTCTTTAAGATAAAAATCAAGTCGATTTGTAGTTATTGGATGAGCTATGATGGACAGGTTCATAGAGAAGCAGCCGAGCTACATGCTTGGGGATTTTTGCTGTATCTGCTTGGGTCGACTATTTTCTGTAGCACCGAATCCGCCATACATTTATCGGTGTTGAGGGCCCTTGCCAATATGGTCCTAGTGCCGCTTTACAGCTGGGGTGAAGCTGGCCTTGCCTGTCTTTATCATGTCCTAGACAAGATTTACAGGAATAAGAAATCTTTTATTGGCTTTATGGTGATCGTAGAGGTACTTTATCCCATCATTGTCAATTCCATTCATATACGTGTATGAATTTGGTTCTCATTGCTATTGCAGGTATGGGCATACAAGCACAATCTTGTGAGGGTGCTTGATATTTTTTGAGAGAGAGTCAGGTATTCGATGTTAAATCTTTGGTTGTCTGATCATGCAGCAGTTCCCAACTCTCACCATGTGCATACCCAGTGCTATCACTTGAGTTGCCTAACCTGGGACTAGGTAAAATAATGTTAGCATTCTTTTAATTTTATGTAAAAATTTTACTTATCTTTTTGCCATCTTGTAGGTTGATTTGGCTTGGTGGTATGCGGCTGAGCGGGTGAACTGGACTCCGTCCATGAATGTTGCACTGCCTTGCCAGCATACCCACCGAATTATTACTGGTCATATGTCCAGTGGCTGGTTCCTTAGGGAGAGGGTGTATGAGTGGTCCCGAGCGATGGAGGATCCCCATGGACTACCCTGTGTATACTTTAAATATTACCTCAATGCTAGAGAATGCGTGGCTATTAGCTCGAAATGGTTATGATGTTGAGACCTATCTCCGTCCATCGGGTGCATCATATGTTCAATTTATTCAAACACGGCTCTTAAACTTTGATGTATCTCCTATTGGTGCTCGGGGAATTCCTGATGATAGTGATGAAGAGGAGTACGATGGAGAAGGAAGAGGATCCATCTATCATCATGGGGCTAGCACCTCTCAAGTAAACTTTCATCATTTAGTCATTGCAACTTGTTTTGACCATTTTGATTATTTTTGCAGGTTACTGACTCATTTGGTCATGAGGCTAGACCTTCCTCTGGCGCCCCTCCATTTGCACCTTCTTACCAACCGAAAATGCCATCTCATTCGCAAGGCACTGATTTAAGTTACCTGGTAGGTCCCATGATGATTTATGCTATATGTATGCATGATTATGTATGCTCTTACCCTTTCTTTTTCTGACTCACATCGGACTCTTGAGGAGCAAAATAAGAAATTGCAAGAAGAATTAGCTGCTAACTACCAACAGGTGGCCCTTCTCAAAGATTGTATCATCAGTCTGACCAAAACTTTCGAGACTACTGGTTTCAGGGAATGAGAGATCCTGGTGCTTCATCTTCTAGGAGTCCCCAAACTGATGATCATGAGATCCTTTCATCTAATTCAGATGATGACTATTGAAAGCTTAAATGATATGCTTCCTTCTCCTCAGTGATCCATCACTGTATCAATTAAGAAAGTATTGTATTATTAATAAAAACAAAATTAATATTGTATTATTAAAAATAATGATAATAGTGACTTTTACTTTTACTGCAACTTTTGACTTTTTTTATCACTATTATTATAGTCAATGCAAAAGCATTTATTTTTCAATTCAGAGTCCAAAATTGGCATGGTTTTGTAAAAACAAAAAGCCAATGGGAGTGCAACAATTCCTCAACCGTTCCAACGTAAATATTTTCCTTGCGTGTCTTGGTTTTATGCATTCCTTGTCAATGTTGCTTTAGCAAATCCTAATATAAGTCTTATTTCATATCCCAATTTTAAAAGAAGCCAATAGAAAATCCTCCACGAATTTTACCCCAGCACAAAAAAAATCCTTTCAACAATTTTCAATTTTCTTTTTAACTTTAACAATGACGAAACTCAATTTGAAAAAGATTAAGAGTTTATTTAAAGCCATGAAAGCTATTCATTGGGAGCAAATATCTTGGTCTTAAATTAATACTTTAAAATGCTTTCAAAATATTAAATTGGACTATTCTTTTTTACATGTTATGGTTTCCTTTTGGGATGTGAGTTCTAGGACATTTAAGATAAATGAATTTGTGATGTGTCCCATGATTGAAGAATTTGAGGCCATCCTTGGATATCCAAGAAATCAACCAATGGCATTGCCTATATTAACTTCCAAAACTCAATAAAAGATTCAAATGTTTCTTCAACTTTCAAGGCCCGAAGTTCTACAGCTGACGAGAGGTGAGAAAATTTTGCTTGGTCCTTTGTTTAACTTTTGCATTTCTCATTTGGCTCCTACCAAGGCATGGGGATGTATGCTTTGTCTATGCTTGCTTGGCCAATTCTTGTTTGTTTCTTTCAATGGCGACATCGACTCATGAGTATTGGATATCATGGACAAAATTCAAGGAGGCTTGTCACGGATACCTATGATTTTAGCCGAGACTTTAGTTGGATTGGACCAATTTAAATCAGAATCTTCAAGAAGATTAGCTGGGAGTCCCTTGTTGCTTCAAGTAACTACCTAAACTACCATTTTGGGTTTTCAATTTAAGCTTTATTTTTTTATTACTCTAATTTTTGCCTAGTCCGCCCTTGCATATTTTTGAAACTAGCGAACTGTCCTAATTTTTATCTAAGCCGCCCTTGCGGGTTTTCAACTTAGCGGACCCCCTTTTATATATGTTGGTTCAAATTTTTGCCTAGACTGCCCTTCTAGGTTTTTGGAACTAGCGAACCACCCTAATTTTTACTTAAGCCGTCTTTGCGGATTTTTGACCTAACGGGCTCTTTTTTTTAACTGATTTGGCTTTAGGAGTGCCTCTGCTTGCTCAACACTCCATCCATGGATTTTACCAGATACCTGCCACGACATCATTCCGCTAGAAAACTACTTAATCCTACTTCTTCATATGTTGACTGGGTTAACTGGATCCGCTCTCGTGCTGCACTCAACATCTGTTGCTTAGTTCCTTGGTGGAATATTTCTAGTATCACCATTCAGACATATTTGATGTATGTTCCTCTTGCTGCTCTTCGTTGAGGTACTTACTATGATACTTGAAGGCTTGACCGTCAGTATGGAGCTGAGCCTTAAGGTTCTGAGTTTACTCTTGACATTGACATGCCTTGTCTAATTGAAGCTTTCTTGGGTCGGCTGAAGCAAAGCTTGCCTACACGCTACACTTATCACCTACCATAGATCTTACATTTGTCAATTTCTTTAGAAAGAATATTGTTAGGGTATAAAAATAATGAAAACAATAATAAGAGATGTATTTTTTCCTTTTATAATTTGCCATCACCTTTCACTATTGTGTTTATTTGTTTTATCCATATTTGGTCAAATACTAAAATAGTGAACATAGAACAATTTTAATATTAATTATGCTTTATTAAATTGGGAAACAACCAAACATAAAGCCAGCATACACAAGATCACTCCTATCGCCAACTAGCCCTTTTGGGTTTTCTAATTGACAATTTTCTCTCGCTTAGCTCTAATTGTTGCCTAGCCTTCCCTTTCGAGTTTTTGAGACTAGCGGACTGCTCTGACTTTTCCCTAGGCCACCGTTTTGGGTTTTCAACCTAGCGAGCTCTCTTTTTTTTTATTTTATACATAAAATCTCTTCAGCTTGTCGATGCTCACTGGTTCACTAAACTCGTTCCCATCCATGTCTGATAACTTGACTGCACCCTTGTTCATGATTTGCTTTACAACATACGGTCCCTCCCAACTATGCCAAAATTTTCCTCTTGGATTAGAGAAATTAGGCTTAAATTGCTTCAATACTAAGTCACCAACTCTGAACTTTTTGACCCTAACCCTTTTTTTGTAGGCCTGAGCTATCTTTCTTTGATATAGCTGATGATGATACAGTGCTTTTAATTTCCTTTCTTCTGATAAAGCTAACTGTGTGTATTTTCTCACTACCCACTCTGTCTCAGGAAGTTCAACTTCTAGGATAACTCTTAATGACTTGATATCTATCTCAATTGGCAAATCTACTTCCATCCCATAAACCAAAGAGAATGGTTTCATTTCAGTTGGTGTTTACACACTTGTTTTGTATCACCAGAAAGAAAAAGGAAGCATCTCTGACCAATCCCTGTATGTCTTGTCATCTTGGACAGAATTTTCTTAATTGTCTTATTTGTTGCTTCTACTGCACCATTAGCCTTTGGTCTATAAGGGGAGGATTGGTGATGATGGATTTGGTACTTTGAGAATAAGTCCTTAATTGCATCTTGAAATTGTAACCCATTGTTCAATATCACACCGTGTGGGACTCCATACTTGCAAATGAGATTCTTTTTAATAAATCCAGCCATTTGCCTTGCCCCCAATTTATTGAAAGATTCAGCCTCGACCCACATTGAAAAATAATCCGCTGCTACTATAATAAAATGGTCACAATTTGAAGCCATCGGATGTATCTCTCCTATGATGTCAATTCTCTAAGTTGCAAAGGGCTAGGGTAAAGAAATAAAAATACAATTCTTTAGGAGGCATATGATTCAAATTACCATACATCTGACATTGTTGGCACTTCTTCACAAACTCAATACAATCTCCCTCCATGGTCAACCAATAGTAACATTGTCGAATTATCTTCTCAACTAGGGCTAAACCACTAATGTGTGGACCGCAACTTCCTGCGTGTATTTTTGACATGATATGCTCCACTTTAGGCTTCCTCAAGCATCTCAAGTGCAACCCATTAGGCCATCTTTGATACAACTCTCCATGAAAGGTGATGTATTGTAAGGACCATCGTCTTATGGCTTTTCTTTCTTTCTTTGTTGCCCCCAACGGGTATTCCTTCTCCTCCAAAAACCATCTTATAGTGTCATACCATGCATCATGGTCTATATCAGTTTCCAGTCTCATATTCATAACAAGGAGTTGATGAACTGGTCAAAATCAGAGGCTTATGGAATAAGTTGATAGGATTTTTCCATACCGAAGCCAATGTGGCTAAGGCATCAGCCATCTGGTTTTCTTCTCATTGTAGGTGTATAAACCTGCACTCCTTAAAATTCTTTTTCATTAAGGTCAAGTAATGGTGGTATGGTTTTAGCTTCTCTTCTTTAAACTCCCACTCTCCATTTACTTGGAATACTACTAGTAATAAATCGCCAAACCCTTGCACCTTATCCACCTTCATAATTATCAGGGTTTCCAAACCAAAAATACATGTTTCATACTTCAACATATTATTGGTCACCTTGAACTTCAACTTCTTGGCTAAAGGGATAAGCTCCCCTTCGGGCGATTCTAGTATGACTCCTAAACCTGCTCCTTTCCTATTCACTACTCCGTCGAAATAGATTTTCTATTCTTGCACTTCTATGGCCTCTAAATGTTCATCAGGAAATTCTAAGATCACCTCTTCGCATCCGTTAATGGTTGTTAGGCTAGGAATTCTGCCATCGATCTTCCTTTGATTATTTTCCTGGTTACATACTCAATCTCAAATTCTTCCAATATTATCAACCATCGTCCATACATCCGATCAAAGAGGGTGTCTCCCTTAAGTACTTCACCGGATCCAACCTGGAAATTGCTTGCACACTATAAGATTGGAAGTAATGTCGCAACTTCTTAGAAGACCAAACCATAGCTTTACAGGTCTTTTCAATGATACTATAATTTTGTAAGGTAGGAACTTTCTACTCAAATAGTAGACTGTGTGTTCAACCCCCGACTCATCTGCTTGGGCTAGCATGGCTCATATTGATTCTTCTTCTATGGCTAAGTATAGACCGGATTTAGGTGGTTTCAAAATAGGTGGATTTAGTAGATACTCCTTTATACGTGTAGACCCTTAATTTTTGACCCATTCAAATTTTAGCTTTCTTTTCATTGGCATATAACCCCAACAACCTACCCTGAGCTGTTGTGATACTTTTGACAAGTCTTATGATCACTAAGGTGAAGAGGCAAGAAGATTAAAGAAAGGAATGAATAATCAAGATCATAAGGATAGTTGATGTTCTCAAGACCATAAGGGTAGTTGAAGTTCACCTAATATCTCCAATCTATCAAGATAACATCAAAGTAACAAATGATTTATCCCTGTTAAAGGAGATTTATGTCACTCCACTCATCCATTATTGGAAACCCAAGTTGGTATAAACAAGACAACTCTTTTAGAGCTAGAGCAAAAAAAAAGTAAAGAAGAAAAAAACGAAAAGAAAAAAAGGAAAAGAAAAGAAGAAGAAAAAAAGAAAGAAAAAGAAAAAAAAAGAAGAAAGAAAAGGAAAAAAGGACAAAACAAAAAAAGGGGGAAAAAGAGAAGAAAAAAAGGATAAAACCTAAAAAGGCAGTTTAGAAAGCTAACTAAGTTTTCTTTTACCTAAGCAACAAAAGGCTTCCATTTTATTTATAAGGACAGTTTAACTTGAATTGGTCCAACCCAACCAAAGATTCAATCAAAATTAGAGAAAAAGGAGAAAGACCATCCAGTTCTTGAAAGTTTTGTACTTGACAGTCCTACAAGCAAGAAAGACAAAATGATAAAATGCTCAAAGAAAGGGAAGAGTAAAAAAAATAAAAAGAAAGAAAAGGGAGAAGAAGAAAAGAAACAAATTTGGGTACCAAACTTTTTGCAAAGGCAAAGACTATCCCAATCAAGATTCAGGTTAATGCCAAAAAGAAAGAAGAATGTTCAAAGCTCTATCTTTTCATGATCCCAACTCTCTAATGTTCCAACAAGCAGTTTGTAGTGTGAAGTTTTGTCCTTTGTGTCATACCGGCTCTAATCTCAAAATGGCCTTCATTTTAACCAATGTCCCTTATAGACCCCATTTCAAGTCTATCAAAGATCTGTTGATCTCTCTTGGTAGGTAGAGCTTATTAGTGGAGATAGTTTGAATAAGCATGCATATGAGATAGACAATATTCAAACTCAAATGATACCTTTGGCCAAGTAATGTGTATGTGCCTATCTGAAGTGCAACAATTCTTTCTTAAATAGAAAAAATTCCCGAGTTTAGTATGGTAACTAGGGTTGTCATGTTATAGATATGTTAATTTGGAAAATCAAGTCTTGAGGTACATTGATATTAATTTGGCAAAGCCAACATTTGATTTCAAAATCAAAATTCAAAATTGAAAATTTTAAAAGAAAAAAAATTAGGAAAAAATTACAAAGCCTTCAAGTTAAGGGAAGTATGTCGAATCATTAAACCTCAAAAGGACACATTGGGCAAAGGAAATGGTTACTGGCAAGGTCATGAAGAAGCTACCAACTGACATGCTGAATCATAATTTAAAATGGATGTATCTCTACTATTTGGCACCTCCATTATTCATATTTTCAACATCTTAAAGATAAAAGCCATAAATGTGAGGCATTATGTCATTCCAATGAATGAGTATATGAAATGAATCAATGAGAACACTTTTATTGATCACCTTGGTCTGTGAGTCGATGGAACCACTGTAAGTATTACTCATGCATATCATGCATACATGGGCATATCACACGGCATTTTTTTCTTATATTATCTGTTCTTTGTCAAAGCGAACAGCAAACACTATGTGAAGTAAAGAATCAAAAGAAGATATCAAATCAGGGGGGCATGGAAAGCCCATTGCTTGAGAAAGCTCCAATAATTTTGCACAGAGAAGAAATGCGTGCTTGTACAAAGAACTAGACAACAAAAACATCAATCAAATCTTGCATGAAAAAGTCTTTGTTTTGGGCCTACACAGGGGGCAAAGTTTCTCCTTTTCAATTTTTTAAGTTGATATACCTAACATTTTCAAACTCACTTGCAAATATTTTGCCACGCAGGGGGCAAGGAGAAGATATGAGGGCAACCTAAAAATGGCTGAATTTTTGCAAAAGGAAGAACAAAAGAATAGAACAACCAGTTAAGCCAGAATCCTCAACTGATAAAAGTTCAGTCAAATACAATTCAATCTCAGGTCTAAGTACCCAGTCACGGGTTCAAGTACCCAAATACAATCCAGTTTCGGGTCCAAGTACCCAATCTCAGGTCCAAGTACCCAAAATCAAATTTAATCTTGGGTCTAAGCACCCAAATCAAATTCAATCTTGGGTTTAAGTACCCAAATTCAATTCAGTCTTGGGTCCAAGTACCCAATCTCGGGTCCAAGTACCCAAATCAAGTTCAATCTTGGGTCCAAGTACCCAAATTCAATTCAATCTCGGGTCCAAGTACCCAATCTCGGGTCAAGGAACCCAAATCAAATTTAATCTCAGGTCCAGGTACCCAATCTCGGGTCTAAGTACCCAATCTCGGGTCCAAGTATCCAAATCAAGTTCAATCTCGGATCCAAGTACCCAAATCAAATTAAATCTAATGTCCAAGTACCCAATCTCGGGTCTAAGTACCCAAATCAAATTCAGTCTCAGGTCCAAGTACCCAATCTCGGGTCCATGTACCCAAATCAAGTTCAATCTCGGGTCTAAGTACAAAAATCAAATTCAATCTCGGGTCCAAGTACCTAATCTCGGGTTCAAGTACCCAAATAAAGTTCAATCTCGGGTCCAAGTACCCAAATAAAGTTCAATCTCGGGTCCAAGTACCCAAATCAAATTCAATCTCAGGTCCAAGTACCCAATCTTGGGTCCAAGTACCCAAATCAAATTCAGTCTCTGGTCCAAGTACCCAATCTCGGGTCCAAGTATCCAAATCAAGTTCAATCTCAGGTCTAAGAACCCAAATCAAATTCAGTCTCGGGTCGATGTACCCAATCTCGGGTCCAAGTACCCAAATCAAGTTCAATCTTGGGTCTAAGTACCCAAATCAAATTTAGTCTCGGGTCCAAGTACCCAATCTCGGGTCCAAGTACCCAAATCAAGTTCAATGTCGGGTCCAAGTACCCCAATCAAGTTCAATCTCGGGCTAAAATCAAATTCAATCTCAGGTCCATGTACCCAATCTCGGGTCCAAGTACCCAAATCAAATTCAGTCTCTGGTCCAAGTACCCAAATCAAGTTCAATCTAGAGTCAGAGTAACCAAATTAAATTTAGTCTCGGGTCCAAGTACCCAAATCAAGTTCAATCTCAGGTCCAAGTACCCAAATCAAATTCAATCTCGGGTCCAAGTACCCAATCTCGGGTCCAAGTACCCAAATCAAATTCAATCTTGGGTCCAAGTATCCAAATTCAATCCAGTCTCGGGTTCAAGCAGCTAAACCCAAATCAAATTCAATCTCCGGTCCAAGTACCCAATCTCGGGTCCAAGTATCCAAATTAAACTCAATCTCGGGTCCAAGTACCCAAATCAAATCCAAGTACCCATCCTCATAAAAAATTAGTCGAAGATCTTATTGCTTTTCACTCTCTTTTGCCGTAGTCTCAGATCGTTCAAGCAGGGGGCAAACTGTAGACCCTTAATTTTTGACCCGTTCAAATCCAATAGCCCAAAATAATTTTTGTGGTATTTTATTTATTTTAATAATATTTAATAGTTATTTTAATAAAAATAAAAAATATAAAAAAATGAAAAAAATAAAAAATCAGACGGATCGGTGAGCGTCAGCGCCGCCGTGCTGTAGCCCTTTTCGCAGCAGATGGCATCTGGGGCGAATTGGGCACTGCCCAATTCACTGCAGCTAGTTCTTGCACGAATTCGGATGCTACTCCCATTTTTGCCAGCGTAATTTCTGCCAGCGCAGCCCACGGGCCCGACAGCCCGCGCGCTGCCGATTTTTTGACCAAACTTTGTTTTACCCAATTTTCTAATTTTTCCTAAACAATTCATATTTCCTTATTAAAATAAGATAAGGACTCTTTATTTTCCTATAAATACCACATTAAAAAAAGAACAAAGGAGGGAGGACAAAAAAAAAACAAAAACCCTAGAGAAGAAACCCGAGGAGGAACATTAAAGAGAGACGGCAACAAACAGAGAAGATTAGTAGAAAGCATTCATCAATCATCAACCTAGAAAACATTCATCAATCATTAATCCATCAAAGGCAGCAACATTGCCTTTGTTATTGTTCATCCAAAAAATAATTTGGTAGAACCAATGAACGAAGGTTTGATTTAATTCTTTAATTTATTTGAATTCACAATAGTTTCATCCTTGAGTTACAACTTATTTAATTTATACACAGAAGTTTGAAGATTAAGAAGTTGCTTAGGTCCAGTAGTTAACTTAAACTTCATAGTCATGATTACTTAATTTAAATAACATGATTTGAGTTTAATGTTCATATAATCACAAAACATTATCAAAATCTTAATCTAATTGCCCAGTTGCTAAAAACCCTAATCTACTTTCCAATTTCAAAAACTCTATATTGTTTTATTAATTCGCAAAACCTTAATCGTTTTCATAATTTTCCAAAACCTTAAATCATTTTATTAATTCCCAAAACCCTAATTGTTTTCTTAATTTTCCAAAACTCTAAAAGATTTTCTAAATTTCGACCCTAAATTTATAAAATCTATTTTCAAAATTCAAAACACCAAAGCCCTGGTCAAATTCTAAAATGTCAGAATTCTTTAATCCCGAAAAACCTAAAACCGTAACTCCAGTTGCTTAATTCCCAAACCTAGACCCAAACCCTAATTCCAATGACTTAATTCCTAAACCCTAGTTTCATAGAAACCTTAAAATTTCTTAAACCCTAAATTTCATAATCCCAACAACCTCAAAAAGAACCCTAAACCCTAAATGATGAAACCTCAAATCAAAACCCTAAATTCTAAAAACCCTAAATTCTTTAAAACCCTAAATTTATATATTTATTGCTTTCTTTAATTTTAGATTTGATTATATAGTTTATTATATATTTTGATGGTTGATTTATTTAATTTCAATGCTTGATTTACTTAGTTCGATTTATTTAATTTATCATGAATGGATACTTTCTTTCTTATCATGATTATTATTTGTTTGTTTTAGTATTAAAATTGTAAGAGGTATGTTTCCACTTTGTGGGTACCTCATTAATTAATTTCTATGTAATTTAAATTGCTTTTATATTTTGGACCAATGTAAAGGGCATGTTTCCACCTTTCGGTGGGTGTCCTATTTAGTTTAGACATGAACAATATAAGGACATGTTTCCGTCCTCGGATGGGTGTCCATTTATTTGCTTTGTTTGGACATTGCTTTGATTTTAATATAATGATGCTTTATTTTAATTGTTATATGTAATATATATAATATTATTATATTTAAGAAGTTTATAATATTAAGACCTGCAAAGGAGGCCGGTTCCAATGAACCGGGCGTTGTGGGGGTGTTGGGTCATTTCTCACCTTCCCCACACGTACCCAACTTTTTGAACCCATTAGGGGGTTTGGGATTCCTTAGGAATAGAGTCATCCACCCCTTTCTTTTTTCCCGGCCCGTCTGAGTGGCGACTCCATTTTCTTCGGGCTTAGGTCTGTGTTCTCTAAGGTCCCTAGCCTAAACAGTGCCGAAGTCACAAGAACCATTTCACCGGGAGTGGGGGGAAAAAATCCCCACTCACAATACGCTCAAAGGACTTTTGACACTCTTCATTCCACTCGACTGGCTGATTCTTTTTAAGCAATTTGAAGATAAGCTCACAGATTGTGGTGAGCTTTGCTATAAACCTACTAATGTACTGCAATCTGCCAATGAATCCCTGAACTTCTCTCTCCATCTTAGGGGCTAGCATATCCCTTATTTCTTTAACCTTGTCAGGGTCAATCTCAATGTAATATCCCAAATGATACCCTAAAATTTTGGAATGTTTATTGTTGAAATGGAATTAAATGATATTAAGTGTATATATGATTAAGTGAGAAGATAAAAGAAGGAGTGTGTATATGTTGTATATACAGAGATATATACAACATATACAAGTCAATTAGTAGAGTGGTCAAATGAGATAATTAATTATTTTAAAATAGAAATTATGTGATGGTGGAAGATGATATTTATTATTATAATATTTAATTGCTTGGTTGAGATCAAAGGGAGTTTTTGTGTGGTTGAGGAGATTTGCTTTGACTTGAGGAAAGTTCATCTTCATCTTATTCTTTCTTCTCCTTCGAGACCCGGCCATCACCGTTGCTAAGGGAAAGAGAGGTTTTGTTGATTCCTAACTCAAGCAATTGAAGGATTTCAAGAGATCAAGTTGGAGTTTTAAGGATTTTCTTCACTTTTGGTAAGTTTCCAACTTGTTTCTTTGTTTTCTTTTGCTTTTGTGTTTTTGAATTTGGTGGATGGTTGGTGTAGTTGAGTGTATGGTTAATTGTTGCGTGTTTGAGGTTGTTTTGTTTTGTTGACTTTGATTTTTGGGCTTGGATTGAAGAAAATGTTAAGTTTGGTGAAGAAAACAAGAGTTATGGATTGTGTATGTGTTAAGTTGTAAAATAAGGTTGTGATTGTGTGTTGATGCATATAATTGAGTTGTTTTGATGTTATGTAAGTTTATTTTGATATATTGATGGTTTTGGTTAAGTTTGTTTGGAGTAAAAAAGGGTTTAAGAAAGAGGTTTGTTGGATGTGGCATTTTTAGTGTCGATTTCAGGTTTTTGGCCTGACACGCCCAGTGACACGGCCATGTCCTTGGGCTTGTCATTGCTTCTATTTTAAGTATGGGTGACACGAGCAGGGACATGCCCATGTCACTGAGCATGTCACAACTTCTGTGTGGTTGTAGTTTTGACACGCCCATGTCACTAAGCGTGTCATAGCTACTGTGTTGTTAGAGGATTGGCAAGTCCAGTGACACGCTCATGTCAGTGAGCGTGTCATAGCCACTGTGTTGTAGGAGAATTGACACGTGCAGTGACACGCCCATGTCACTGAGCGTGTAAAGCTTCTATGTTGTGGGTTTAGGGCACGGCCAGGGACACGCCTGTGTTATTGAGCGTGTCATGTGTGGAATTTGTTCTAGTTAGCTCTTATCCTTATTTTCTTATGTGTATCACTAAGTGAGTATGTATAATCACATTTGTATTAGGTTTTAAATAGATTTGAGTTAATTAATCCAAGTGTTGAAAATATCTTGGAAGAGAAGGTTGATAGAGTGGTGTTGTTGCTCTTAGAGGTAAGTACAAACCTTATATGATTGTATACATTTACATGACTTTGTGTAATATCCCAAGGTATGCCCTAAAAGTTTTGGAGTTATTGTGGTATTTGGAATTAATGTATATGTATATATGGGAAATATAATTACAATATAAAAGACATATACATATACATTACATATACATGAGAGATAAATTGGGGATAGGAAAAGTGAGTTATATATATATAATTAATTATAATAATAATGATGATAAGGACAAAAAGAAAAGAGAAGAAGAAAGTCAAAGGAAATTTATGAGGTGGAGATTAATTGAGAAATAATAATAATAATAATAATTATTATTATTATTATATATATATATATTTGAGATAAGAATGAAAGAAGGAAGAGAATTCATTCTTTCTTTCTTCTTCTTCTTCGTCTTTTCTTCTTTATGTGTGAGAGAGAGAGAGAGATGGAGAGAGAGAAAGAAGCTAGAGAGAGAAAGGTGATTTTGCTTCTATTTACACCAAAGATTAAGGATATCAAGAGATTTGCAAGTGGAGTTGAAGATTTGGCAAGCTATTCATGTAAGTACTCATCTCTTGAGTTGATTTTATTGATTATATATATATGTAAGCCTTTATCTTCTTGTCTTGATTTCTTTTGATTGAGGTTATGGTTGGTGTGTAAGATGATGATAATGAAAGATTGAAGTATGTAAATGTGTTGAATTGATATTTAAGTGATGATAAGTTGGGGTATTTGTGAGGATGATGATAAATTGTTGAGTTAGAGTTTAGTATAAATGAATTGGTACTTTGAGTAATTGATTATAGTGATATATATATATTGATTATTATGATGATATAATGAAGTTATATAAATGTTAAAGTGATAGGAAATTGATAAATATTAACAAAGATGATGATTAAGATGGTTGTGGTGTGAATTTTAAAGGGCTTGGATGAATTTTGAAGTATTTGGTCTTTAAATCATTGTAGGACACAGCCAAGTTATGAGAGACACGGCCAAGTTAGGGCAAACTTGGCCGTGTTGGATGATTTTGGAGTGTGTTTGCCACTGCCTATTTTATGTTAAGAGACACGGCCGTGTCCCTTGCCCGTGTCTGCCTCGGATGATTTGGTGTTGAGTGACACAGCCACAAGCTTGGCCGTGTCCCTTGAGTGTGTTTGCTACTGGATGTTTGTTTTGAGAGACACGGCCACAAGCTTGGCCGTGTCCCATGAGGGTGTTTGATATTGTGTTTGTTATTTGCTCTTACATGGTTGGATCCTCCAAATGTCTTCTTGTATCTACATTTTAAATATACTTAAAACAAAGATGGCCTAAACAAATGTGTATTGAGGATTCCAAATCTATGAATAAGGTAAATTATATATGTGTACATCAATGATGATATTATATGAACAATGTTATGTCTTATGCATTGTGAACCTTGAGAATTGTAATGTTTGATATGAATAATGTAGTTTGTGGTGTTATATCAATGATATTATATATATAATGTGAAGGATATGATAAAGTATGTGGTTATGTACAATTGAATAATGAAATATTATAATATGTTTTGAGACATAATATGAAGTGAAGCCATTGTGATTGGCTATAGTGATTCAAATGAGATGTCAAGCCATTGTTATTGGCTATGATAATTCAATTGAGTATGAAATGAAAATGAAAAGATTTTGTGTCTAATATGTTGATTCAATTTTCAGAGTTCTGGATTTGGCGGCATGCCTAGAAAATGTGAAAATGTAATAGTCATGCCGGGTTGAGGATCTCTTCAATTTGAGTTAATTGAGGTCTAAGAGACTGGGTTTGTTACACTATGTGAATTATTGATACGAAATACATGAAAGGTAACAGTCTTGCCGGGTTGAGGATCTCTTTGCATTGAGATGAATTGAGATCCAAGAGACTGGGTCTGTTACTTGATAAAATGTGAAATGTGAATTGTAGTAACAGTCTAGCCGGGTTGAGGATCTCCTCGAGTTTAGCCGAGTTGATGATCCAAGAAACTGGGTCTGTTACGCTATCCATGGATAGAGATATGAGATATATTGCCTACGAGCTTGATCATTGTGATTATGGACCAATGCAGAAACTCTGAACTTTGAATAACTTATTAGTGTCTGTTGGGCCCGAGTCTGTCTTTGTTGTCAGTGTGATATTTAAATGTTGAAATAAATGAGAAATAAGATCTATGGTTGCCTTTATTGCAAATGTGATTCATGATTGGTATGATATATAATATATGTGTGTATTGATATATTGAAAATGAATATGGGTTGAGGAGCCTTGATAAAAAATGAGTTTATGAAAATATAATATGATGTGTAAATGTATATGAATGTGGAACTTGTAAGAATTGTTTTCATGGAGGTTTGGATAAATCATTGAATGGTGACTTGTTGAAATAACGTATATGGATATGTATATGAGATAGAAATGGTAAGTATTGCTTGGTGAATGTTCTGTGTAAATATGTGTATAATTTATGAGATTAGTAGGAATATGTGAAGAATGCATTGAGAAAGGAAAACGGGGTAAGAGAAAGAAAATAAAATATGATGCTAAAAATATGAGGTATGATTCTTTAGTAAGGTATATTTTATTATTATTTGTATTACTAAGCTTTCGGGCTTAGCGTGGTTGTGTAATCGCGCAGGTGGTTGTGGTTGATCTGAAAGTCCAGCTTTTATGCCATGAGAAAGGTATGAGTGTACTAGAAGGTGATGCATACATGTGTGATTTTAAATTATATTGTATTTTTGAGTTAATATATATTCATATGGATGAATGAAGTTTTGATAAATAAGAAAATTGACTTTTGTAAATGTGTTTTAAATTAATGTTCAATTTTATGAATCTAGATAAAGGTTTTTAAATTGAAACTAAAAGTAACATTCTTATACTTTATATACGTATTGTATGTATACTAGGTATATGTATAGTACTTATATGGAGTATCAGGGTGTTACACTTTGGGACTTAACACATTTGGTTGGAAAATGTGTTAGTTTACCTATTATATTATTTTTATATGAGAATGGTGCTATGATTTGTATTATGTAAACTATGTGTAATATATGTTGAGTAATCAAAATGTATGATTAATGTAATTTGTTATGTATACCCTAATGATGGGATGTGAAGCCAACGATGATGGCTATATTGATATAAATGAAATATTTGGGGCATTGTGCCTAGATGATCATGAGAAAATGAGAATGGACATGATAATGAAATAATGAAAGAATTGTATGCCTAGTATGTTATTCAATTTTCAGAGTTTTGTTATTGGTGGCATGCCTAAAAGTAACAATCCCTTGAAGCTGGGTTGGGCTTGGTCCTTGAAGCCTAGTTGGGTTGATGTTGAGCTCCCCTTGAAGCTTGGTTGGGGCTAGTCCTTGAAGCCTATTTGGGATGTTACATATGAGGTAATCCTCATTATGATAATGATTCGCCTACGGGCTTGATAAATGTGATTATTGGACCAAAATAGTAACTCTGGAATTTGAATGGCATATTAGTTTCTTTTAGGCCCATGCTTGTCTTTGCTTAAATGTGAATCATGAATTATGAAACAATTGAACAATATAATAAAATGTAATGTTATGAAATATGATATCCTTGCATATTGTTTCTAATTCTTGAAAGTTTGACATTGGCATTACATTGAATCATATTGTTATCTTGGTTTGTACCACTAAACCGTTGGCTTAGCACGATTGTGATTTATCGTGCAGGTGACAGGGTAAATCCATTTAAATCAGAGAGTTCAGCTAGACCGAGTCGAGTCTAGGCTTGTGATCCCTTGTGAAGTGTTGATTGTTGGACTTCAAGATCAAAGATAAACTGCCAAGCATGTATAAACTCTATATTTTTGTAAATATTGATTTTGATGTATACATATGTTTATTCCGCTATATTTTTCGCTGCTTATTAAAAAAATATTTTGGATAAACTTTTAAGGTAATGAAGATATATGTTTACGTATTTTAACAAGGAATGTTTTATCTATTACTATTTATAATGATGATTTGAAGTAAAATTTTAAAGATTGGTTTGGTTTCATGAAATTGGACTGTGACATTCTTATATCTTCGATATGTATATTACATATTGTGAGTATATGTGTTGTACGTATATTGGGTATAGGGGTGTTACACTCAATGTCATTTGGACTAATCACATGTCCCAACAACTTGCCTAAGGTAACCCCAAACACACACTTCTTCAGGTTTAACCTTAGCTTATAATTCACTTCTCTCTCGAAGAATAACTCTAAGTTTTGGAAGTGTTCTTCCCTTGTATCCAAATTTACCATCATATCATCAACATAAACTTTGACTTCTTTGTGCATCATGTCATGAAATAAAGTGGTGGCCATCCTTTGGTAGGTTGCTCCAGCATTCTTTAACACAAATGGCATCACCCTATAACAAAATATACCCCACGTAGTAATAAAGGTAGTTTTAGCTTTATCTTCTTGGCCCATTAACACTTGGTTATGTGAGCAGGGACTTTCGCCTCCACTCTCGGTGGAATGATTTTTACGACTTCGGCACTATTTAGGCTCGATGCCTTAGAGAATATGGGCTTAAGGCAGGAGAAAATGGAGTCGCCATTCGGACAGGCTGAAAAAAGAAAAGGGTGGATGACTCGATTCCTAAGGAATCCCCAACCTCCTAATGGGTTGAAAAAGTTTGGTACATGTGGGGAAGGTGAGAAATGGCCCAGCACCCCCACAACACCTGGTTCATTGGAACCGACCTCCTTTGCAGGTCTTAATATTATAAAATTCTTAAATATAACAATATTATCCATAATACATGCAACAATTAAAATAAAGCATCATGGTATTAAAATCAAAGCAATGTCCAAAGAAAACAAATAAATGGACACCAATCCGAGGATGAAAATATGTCCTTACATCGTTCATGTCTAAAATTAAATAGGACACCCACCGAAAGGTGAAAACGTATCCTTTACATTGGCCTAAAATATAAAAGCAATTTAAATTACATGATGCTTAATACATGAGGTACCCAACATATGGAAACATACCTCTTACAAAGTTTTGAAATCAAAACAAATCAATAAAAGTAAACATCCATTCATGATAAATAAATCAAATATTAAAAATAAATAAATCAATCATCAAAACATATAATAAACTACATAATCTAATTTAAAATTAAATAAAGCAAGAAATGTATAAATTTAGGGTTTAGGTTTGTATTTTGAATAAAGCTACTGTATTTTGAATAATCATAATAAAGGAAGTTAAACATAAAGACTTATAATACACAAATAAATATTGACCCCTTCGACAAGCCCATACGGCAGTCTCGCTAGCCGGTTAGTGGGCAGAGGTCAAGGGGGCAGTGCCCCTTGCAGGGTCAGGGGCCGCGCCTCGGAAGATTTTGAAAACTGGCTTTTAGGTTGTAGGTTTTAGTGTTGAAACTTAAGATTTTAGGGTTAGAGATTTAGAAAATAGGGTTTCGAAATTGGAAGAAATAAGCTACTGTAAATCTTAGAAAATAGATTTGGTTAGGGTTTTAAGAAAATAGATTATTCTTTTGTGATTTTAGAAAAGTGTAATTAGGGTTTTAAATTTCAAAAGTTAGTTTTATGGGTATTAAGGTTTTAGGGTTTTGAAAAAATACTTTTTAGGGTTTTAAATAAAGTTTAGAGGGTAAAAAGAATAATTGATCAAATAACAAAAATATGTATGTTTAAATAATTGATCAAATTGTATGATGAAGCTACTGTAAACATAAACAAAGAAATAGAGATCCAAACCTCCGTTGTTGGTTCCACCACAATCTTGAATCCTAGTTGAACAATAGCAAAGACAGTGTGGGTTGCCTTTGATGGGTTGTATATTGTTCGCTGCCTCTTGATTCTTAAAACTTGAGATTATGAATAGACTGCAAAAAAAATAATTTCGAGCTCCAAAGATCCAGATCCTCTTTTTAAAAGATCAAAGTCAAAAGTTTTTTCCCTTTATTCTGTGCCTTTAATGTGGTATTTATAAGAAAAAAAATAACAACCTAATACTAATTGGCTAAGGAAATAAAAATATTTTAGGAAACAAAATTAAAAACCAAGTGGAATAGGGTTTTGGCAAAACTGTGAGCGGGCCGGGCATGCAAAAGTGCACTGCCGAAGAAGTTCCGCGGGCACTGGGAGAGGGCCAGCCAATTTGCCACAGGATTTTCCTGCTGCAAATTGGCTTGTAGCCATTTTCCTGTGGCAAATTAGCCCATGCCAATTAGTCACTCGCAATGAAAAATTTTCATCGTCGATTCTTCCGTCGCCGATTTTTATTTATTTATTAATTTTTATCCTTTTTATTATTACTTTTATTATTTTTATTAAAAATAAATATTATAAATAATTATTGAAATAAATATTATTTAATTAAAACACCGCAAAAATTATTTTGGACTATTTAAAAATATCGGATTGGACTGGGTCAAAAATTAAAGGTCTACAAGTTGTATCCGAAAAATTCATCTACAAACGAGTGTAGCACGCTAGAGGCTGCACTATCCATAAGGACATCTATATGGGGTAAAGGAAAGTCATCTTTAGGGGAAGCTTTGTTCAATTCATCTTTAAACTTTCATCTTTCTTTGGCAAGGGTACTATGTTGGTGTGAGTGGGGATTTTCGCCCCCACTCCCAGTGGAATTGTTCTTGCGACTTCAGCATTGTTTAGGCTCAGGGCCGTAGAGAATACTAGCCTAAGCCTGAAGAAAATGGAGTCGCCACCCGGACGGGCCAGAAAAATAGAAAGGGGTGGATGACTTGATTCTTAAGGAATCCCCAACTCCCTAATGGGTTCGGAAAGTTGGGTATATGTGGGGAAGGTGAGAAATGGCCCAGCAAGCCCACAACGCCCGGTTCATTAGAACCGGCCTTCTTTTCAGGTCTTAATATTATAAAATTCTTAAATATAATGATATTATCCATACTATATGCAATAAATAGAATAAATAAATACTTTATTAAAAAAATCATGGCAAGGTCCAAACAAAACAAATAAATGGACACCCATCCAAGGATTGAAACGTGTCCTTACATCGTCCAATGTCTAAAACTAAATAGGACACCCACCAAAAAGGTAGAAACATGTCCTTTACATTATTCCCAAAATTAGAACATAAATTAAATTACATGATGCTTAATACATGAGGTACCCAAAATATGGAAACACACCTCTTACAATGTTAATACCTAAATAAATAAATAATAATCATAATAATAAAGAAAATATCCATCCATGATAAATTAAGCCAATCAAACATCGAAATCAAATAAACCAATCATCAAAACATATAATAAACTACATAATCAAATCTAAAATTAAATAAAGCAATAAATATATAAATTTAGGGTTCGTATCTTAGAATAAGGTTTTAGAATTTTAATTATTAAATTAGGGCTTTGGAAAAAAGAAAGTTAAATACACAGACTCATAAATTAGGGCTTTGGACACTCATAGGGTTTTGGAATTTATATCTAAAAGCTAGGGTTTTGGAATCTTAAAGAACTAATATTATTGTTAGGTTTATTTTTTAGAAGAATTATTCTACTGTGCAATTAAAATTAGAATTTAGGATTTAAGTAAATAAGGTACAAACCTATGAAAATAAGATTAAAACTATAACACCCCTATACCCAATATACTTACACCACATATACTCACAATATGTAATATATGTATAGAAGATATAATGTCACAGTCCATTTTTATCAAACAAATCTTTTGACTTAAACATCAAAACATTATCAATCAATATGAGTAAATTTAAAACATTTAACTTATATTATAGAAAGTAATAAATGAAACATCCCTTAATAAAATACAAATACATATATCTTCATAAGTTTATCCAAAATATTTGTTTAATAAGCAGTGGAAAATGTAGCAGAATATACATATGTATACATCAAAATCAATATTCACAAAAATATAGAGTTTATACATGCTGGCAATTTGTCTATGATATTGAAGTCCAAAAATCAACACTTCACAAGGAATTACAAGCCTAGACTCAACTCGGTCTAGCTGAACTCTCCGGCTCAACCGGATCTACCCTGTCACCTGCACGATAAATCACAATCGCGCTAAGCCAAAGGCTTAGTGGTACAAACCTTGATAACAATATGATTCAAATGTAATGCCAATGTCAAACTTTCAAGAATTAGAATCATTATACAAGGATATCATAAATCTCATTATATTGTTCAATTGTTCCATTATTCATAATTCACATTAAAGCAAAGATAAGCATGGGCCCAAAAGAAACTAATATGCCATCAAATTCCAGAGTTACTGTTTTGGTCCAATAATCACATTTATCAAGCCCGTAGGTGAATCATTATCACCATGAGGATTACCTCATATTTAACATCCCAACTAGGCTTCAAGGACTAGGCCTAACCAGGCTTCAAGGGGAGCTCAGCATCAACCCAACTTAGCTTCAAGGACCAAGCCCAACCCAGCTTCAAGGGATTGTTACTTTTAGGCATGCCACCAACAACAAAACTCTGAAAATTGAATAACATACTAGGCACACAATTCTTTCATTATTTCATTATCAAATCCTTTCTCAATTTCTCATGATCATCATAAGCACAATGCCTCACACATCCCATTTATATCAATATAGTCATCAGCAATGGCTTTACATACCATCACTAGGGTATACATAACAAATTACATTATTCATATATTTTAAATCCTCAAGATATATCTCACATAGTTCACATAATGCAAATCATAGCACCATTCTCAAACATCAACAATATGATAGGTAACTTAACAAATTTTCCAACCAAATGTGTTAAGTCCCATAGTCATGTAAATGTATGCAATCAAGTAAGGTTTGTACTTACCTCTAAGAGCAATAAACACCAATCTAGCAACCTCTTCTTCCAAGAATCCTTAAACATTTGGATTAGGGCAACTCAAATCTCTTCAAAACCTAATCCAAAGGTGATCATACATACTCACTTAGTAATACACATAGGAAAATAAGAATAAGAACTATCTGGGGCAAACTCTACACATGACATGCTCAACAACACGGGCGGTCCTTGATCATGCCCTAAACCCACAACACAGAAGCTTTGACACATTCAGTGACATGGGCATGTCAATGCATGTGTCAATCCTCCTCCAACACAAAAGTAATGACACGCTCAGTGACATGGGCATGTCAATCTTCCAACACTGTAGCTATGACATGCTCAGTGACATGGGCGTGTCACTGGACGTGTCAATACTACCACTACACAGAAGGTGTGACATGCTCAATGACATGGGCATGTCACTGCTCGTGTCACCCATACTGAAAATAGAACCAACGACATGCCCAAGACATGGCAGTACTACTGGGTGTGTCAGGCCAAAAACCTGAAATCGACACCAAAAACACCACATCCAACAAACATCTTTCTTTTACCCTTTTCCACTCCAAAAAAACTTAACCAAAACCATCAATATACCAAGATAAACTTGCATAACATCAAAACAACTTAATTTCAAGCATCAAGCACAAACACAACCATATTTTACAACTCAACTCATACACAATCCACAACTCTTGTTGTCTTCACCAAACTTTACATTTTCCTCAATCCAACCCCAAAATCAAAGTCAATTTAACAAAAAAACTTCAAACACATCAAAATCAACCAAACACTATACTCAAATACACAAACTCAAAAGAAATCAAAGAAACAAGTTGGAAACTTACCAAAAGTGAAGAAAATCCTTAAAACTCCAACTTGATCTCTTGAAATCCTTCAATTGTTTGAGTTAGGAATCATCAAAACCTCTCTTTCCCTTAAACAATGGTGATGGCCGGCTCTTGGAGAAGAAAGAAGAAGATGAAGATGAGCTTCCCTCAAGTCAAAGCCAATCTCCTCTCTTAACCACACAAAAACTCTCTTTAATCTCAACCAAGCAATTAAATATTATAATAATATAAATTTCATCTTCCACTTATATTTAATTTCTATTGAAAATAATTAATTATCTCATTTGACCATAATTAAAACATTGACTTGTCTTTCCACACTCCTTTCTTATCTTTCAACTTAGTCATATATAAATTTAGCATTTAATTCCATTACAATAATAAGCATTCCAAAATTTTAGGGTATTATTTGGGATATTACAATTCTCCCCCTCTACAAATAAATTTCATCCTCGAAATCACCTGATCTCAAGTCTGGAATAGCTGGGGATACTGATCTCGCATCACTTGCTCACTCTCCCAAGTTGTTTCTTCCTCAGCATGATTCTTCCAAAGAACCTTCACAGGTGGCACTTTCTTATTTCTCAACTCTTTCACTTCATGTGCCAAAATAGCCAATGGTTCTTCCTCAAACTTCAAATCCATACTCACCTCAATGGATTCTACTGACAAAATATAAGAAGGGTCTGACCTGTACCTCCGTAGCATAGAAACATGGAAGACATTGAATTCTATCCAATTCAGGTGGCAAAGCAAGTCGATAAGCAACTGGTCCAACTTTATCTAGTACTTTATAAGGTCCAATGAAATGAGGACTCAATTTCCCTTTACGGCCAAATCTTAAAATTTTCTTTCAAGGAGACACTTTCAAAAATACTTTATCTCCAACATAAAACTCTATGTCTCTCCTCTTCAAATCTGAGTAGGATTTCTGTCGATCTGAGGCTGCTTTTAAACAATCCTGAATTATCTTCACTTTCTCTTCCGTCTCTTTAATCAAATTGGGACCAACCAATTTGCCTTCTCCAACTTCATCCCAACATAGAGGCATCCTGCATCTTCTACCATACAATGCCTCATAAGGTGCCATTTTAATACTGGACTGATGACTGTTGTTATAAGAAAATTCCATCAATGGAAAGAATGTATCCCAACTCCTAGAGAAATTGATGACACAGCTTCTCAACATTTCTTCTAAAATCTGTATCACTCTCTCTGACTGTCCATATGTCTGAGGATGGAAAGCAGTGCTAAAATGTAACCGAGATCCCAAACCATCATGCAAACTTTTCCAAAATCTAGAAGTAAACCAGGGATCTCGAACAAACACTAAAGAAATTGGGACTCCATGTAACTTTACTATCTTACTGATATACAGCTCAGCTAATTTCTCAAGAGAATAGTCCATCCAGACTAGAAGAAAATGAGCTGTCTTCATCAACCGATCAATTATCACCCAGATAGCATCATGCTTCTTCTGAGTCAATGGCAAACTAGTCACAAAATCCATCTTTACTCGCTTCCATTTCCATTTAGGCACTGATAAAGGTTGGAGCAATCCTGAAGGAACTTGGTGCTCGGCCTTCACTCTCTTACAAGTGAGACATTTAGATACAAACTCCGCTATGTCCCTATTCATACCTGACCACCAGTAATATTGCTTCAAATCATGATACATCTTGGTACTCCCAGGGTGCATAGCAAAAGCCGATTGACTGCAGCAGGCCAATTGGCCACAACCACGTGGCGTGCACCGATTCTATCCTCCGATTTTTTATTTTCTATTCTTTATCATTTTTATATGTATATATTTTTATTTTTTATTTTTACTATTAAAAATATCATTATTAAAATAATAAAATAAATAATAAATAATAAATGTTATTTTATTATAATAAATAGTATATTTAGAAACAAATAATAGATATTATTAAATTAAAATAAATATTAAAATGAATAATAAATATTAAAATACTATAAAAATTATTTGTGACTGTTTTAAAATATTTGGACTGGACTTGGTCAAAAATTAAGGGTCTATACCAGCTGAAGTTCCTTCATGGATTCCTTTCAGATGCTCGTTCAAGTCTTGCATTGAAAGGGTAGAATACTTTACATTTATGGCTTTTAAGATATTGAAAACATGAGTGGTGGGGCCCAAGGAGCATAGAGGTACATCTATTTCAAACTATAATTCAATACATCAATTGGTAGCTTGTTCATAGCCTTGCAAATGATTATTTATTTTGCCTCATGTGTCCTTCAAGATTTGATGGTGTAACATACTTCCCTTAACTTGAAGGTTTATATAATAAGAAAATAATTTTTTTTAAAACAAATGTTGATTTTGTCAAATCAGTGTCAATTTACCTAAGGACTCTACTTTTCCAAATTAACCCATCTATAACATCACAACCCTAGTTACCATACTAAACTCAGAAATCAATTCCATTTAAGCAAGAACTGTTGCACTTTAGATAGGCACATACGCATTACTGAGCAAAAGGTCTTATTTTAAATATTGTCTACCTCATATGCATGCTTATCCAAATAATTCCTACTAATAGACTCTGCCTACCAAAAGAGATTAATAGGTCTTTAATAGACTTGAAACGGGATCTATAAGGGATACGGGTTAAATGAAGGTCATTTTCAAATTGGAGCTAATGTGATACTGCTGATAAACCCTCACACTATAAACTTCTTATTATCATTAGGGGTAATCTTAACCTTTAGGCACCATTTCCTTCTATCTTCATGAAAATACAAACTTTGAATTTCCTTCCATCTTCTTGGCATAAATCTAGATCCAATCAGGATGATCTTGATCTTTTCCTTCTAAAACTCAAGACCACCATTTTCTTCCTCTTCCTTTCCCTCCTTCTCCCTTTTGGAATATCAAGTTTAAGACATTCAAAATTGTGAATTTGGAACTGTGATAAGATGGTTATTCTCTTATTGAGTTTTTGTGATGGGACTAGGCCAAGCACTTCCCAGGAGGTCACCCATCCTGGTACTGACCCTGCATCAGTACGCTGAACAAGAAAGAACGCTAACCATTTCTACCAAAAGCTTAAGCTGTCAGAAGAGGCGCACCCATTTCCTTTATTTGGATCAAACATGGGCTCACCAATCTCTTTCGACTTTATGTGCCACCTTGTCGAACCTGATCCAAAACTCTCCAAACCCTCAGACTTATCATTCCCTCCCTCTTTAAGGAGGTTCGTCCTCAAACCTATAGCAGTAGGACCAAATCCAATAAATAGGCTCTGATACCAAATGATACGACTTGGCCAAGCACTTCCTAAGAGGTCATCCATCCTGGTACTGACCCTACACCAGCACGCTTAACCGGAAAGAACGCTAACCATTTCTACTAAAAGCTTAAGCTGTCAGCAGAGGTGCACTCATTTCCTTTATTTGGATCAAACATGGGCTCACCAGTCTCTTTCGACTTTATATGCCACCTTGTCGAACCTTATCCACAACTCTCCAAACCCTCGGACTTATAACTTTGGCTAGGATAGACCAAATCAAGTCAATTTGTTCTCATAGACTAAGTGGAAGTCTATTGCAGTTGTAGATACAAGAACTCTATTTGCTTTCTGAACTGTCCCTCTTTGGATTTTATTTTTCTCTTTTTCTTCTTTTTTCTTTTCTTTTTTTCTTTTTTTTTTCTCTTTTCTCTTTCTCTTTCTTTTTTTTCATTCTTTTCTTTTTTTTTCTTTTTTTTTGTTTTGTTTTGTGTTGTTTTGTTCTTAACTCTAAGAAAGTTGTCTTATTTGCATCATCTTATTCTTTTAGCTATGAATGGGGTAAGATGAGTCTACCTCAGTGTGGATGAATCCTTTGTTGCCCTGATATCATTTTGTGATATTAAGTCTAGTTTAGGTGACCTTCATCTATCCCTATAGTCTTGGCTATATATCCTTTTCTTTGATCTTCTTTCCCTTTTATTCTTCAGTGATCATCAGACTTACCATAAGTATCACAACAGTTTAGGGTAGGTTATTAAGGCTTACAAGCCAATAAAAGCAAGCTAAAAATATTTTATGAAGGCTCAAAGGGACAAACTAGGGATTGATATTAATAAGGTGGATACTAGTTGATGGCTAACCAAACAATGCCTAGATCATTTTACCCTTAAATAAGTATAGTTTAGTTTTGCCTCAAAAGTTCATCAAAGCATGTTCTAAGATTGACTAGGACCTAGACAAATGTATTTATGTAGAAGCCTTCTCTAAGTAAGCATACACAGTTCAATGCTATAGAACAACTTCCTCACCTAGTAAAGTCATTCAGATCATGATGCATAGATACACTAATTCATGGACATCAAGCTAGATTCATCATCAGTTGAACACCAAAATAAACAAAGACCAATAAAATTTTTTGAAAATAATTTATTCAAACAATCTTAATTTGAAAAACATAATTATTCTAAAAAACATTAAAGAAACAAAATGAAACAAAAACCAAATGAGCTAAGGAAAGTTCATTGAGTTGAAGTCAAAAAATACTTCATCTACTTGGATATGTCAAGGGCAATGGTCATCACCTCCTCATCCATAATTCCTCTATCCTTACATTGAAATGACAAAAAGACAAAACTTTCCATCAATCCTCCTTCTATCATGAAGGTAGTTGGTGGTGGCACTCTTCCAAACTTAGTCAATGGATTGCTTTTAGTGTTGGGTTTATTGGGCTCAGGTAGCTTGCCACTGTCAATCAAATCTTGGATCACATGTCTTAATCAAGAACATTTATCTGTTGATGCCCTTGCATTTGATGGAATTGACAGAAGGCCTTGGCATCAAAGTTTGGTAGCAAAGGATTGTATAGCAGTCGAGGAGCCAATGGCTACAATAGTCCTTTCTTCTATAACTTGTTGAAAACCGATGGAGGTTTCTCTAACTCTAAAAATTATCTTTGATTTTCTTGGCCAGCAGTTGCATTGACATCCATTTCTTTTTGTTCACTCTGACTGCCAGATTGGTCGCTCCATCTCTCATTTCTTGTCCTAGAAATGTGATTCTTCTCCCGTTTTCACTCTTATATTTGCAAGCCAGCTTGGACAAAATATTTGAAATCTCTGATAAGGGTATGAGATAGTCTCTCACGAATGTTGGGCATGCCGCCTCTCACTATCATTCTAATCTAGTCAGAATCATTGGGCCTCTTTTTAAGAAGAGCAACCTTACTTCTCCACCTCTGCACATAACCAACAAAATTTTCATTCTGCTTTTTCCTTATTGATTCTGCCTCCATCAAAGTAACTTTCAATTTCACATTATACCTATACCGCTGGATCAAGGCTTTGTACAGCAAATCTCAATTCTTTTGAGTACTTTCTTCTAAGGTGTTGAACCAATTTTGCATAATAAGTTCCAGTGAAAACATGAAGTACCTTAGAGTTTGAGCCTTAGTAGCTCGAGAAGACTACATAGTAGTGATGTATTGCTTGACATGAAGATGAGGGTTGCCAGATCCATTGAACTTAGCAAATGATGGCATTTTGAACTTGTAAGGGACCTCATCATCTTATTCAAACAACTTATCCACTTTTGACATCTCTTCAGTTTTCAACTTCTTCTCAAACTTCTTCTCCAAATCAGTAATCATCTTCTCCACATCAGAAGTCTCGATCTTTTCAATAGGTGCCTTCTCCACAACCTTCGACTCCTTCTTCTTATCTTAAGGATCTTGAAAGTACTAAGCCCAGTATTCATCATCATCCATAACCATCTTATCATCATCGAAGGCTACTTCATCAACCTTAGCCTTTCCTTTATCTTTCTGCTTTTTGGCACTAACAGATGCTTCAACAACATTTCTAAACATTGTAGCCATTTGGCTTTTCATGATCTCATTGATTGCATCATCCACCATCTTTTGAATTTGTTCAGGTTTCATTGCTTTGGATTGTTGTAAGCTTTTGATCTGTTGTACTCCAGAGCTGTGAGCCAAAAAGGAACAATGACATGAGATGCAATACATGTATGCATGTATGCGTGGATACACAAGTAATAAATAAATCAACTCAACATAGTAGGAATGAACCTTCCAACCTTATAACTTTCACACATGAATGGCAAGTCTCTTTTCCTAGGTATATAGCTAACAAAATACCAACATGGGGTATCTTGTTTTCAAACAATTCTTTGGACGTTTAAACCAATAGTTGTATTTTCAAATTTAGAAGTCAGCCCATGATAATTTTCATTAATTAAGCTTTAATCTATTAAGTCAACTAAAAAATAGCTTTTTATGCTATAGTGGGATTAAAACCAAATTAAAAGGTTTATCATAAATAGATTTCCCATTTTAGAAAAACAACTAATGATTCATACATCAAACAAGCCCATGATTAACAATTCTTAGTGTAAACTAGGCCCACAATTAACTTATGGTATTTCATAATTGACATAATTAGTTATAAGCCTATTTAAGAAAAAGTTGTTTAAATGAAAAAAAAAGGTTTTATTTCAAAGCCCATTGTAAAAAGATTTATTTCAAAATGAATCTTTGGGCTTTGAACTTAGGCCATGAGGTAAAAAATATTTTTCTTTCAAAGCCCATTGTGAAAAGATTTATTTGAAAATAGATTTTAGGCTTTGAACTTGGGCCATGAGGTAAAAAGAATTTTTTGACCAATCTTGGAAAAAGGTTTTATGTCTAAAGACCATCTTGAAAAATTTTGAAAATAGTTTTGGTCTTTTGGGCTTAAAGATTATTATTTTTTTTAGCTTACAACATAATTAGGTCACATTAGGAATGGAACAAACCAAATAAGTCATGGTTCAAACAAAGATATATCTATCATAGTCAAAGAGCAAGCATTTGGGTATAAACCTAAGGAAAATAACTAGGCCAATTATATGAGCATTAGTTTTTGGGTTGAAAATACTTAGGCTCCCATAGAAAGTATATACCAAATAGTACAAGGCTATGAGTGATTATTCCATGCTCAATCTCCATACCTTGAGTGAAAGTATGGTATCCCTTACATAACACAACACGGGTAACACGGACGTCCTAACTCACGAACATAATGCAATCTAAATGATACAATGGATAATATCATAATAAGAAAGAATAAAATAATATAAAGACCAAAAGAATCAACTTCTCTTATCCCCAGTGGAGTTGCCACTGTAAGCGGGGATTTTTGCCCCCACTCTCAATGGAATGGTTCTTGCGACTTTGGCACTGTTAGGCTCAGGGCCTTAGAGAACATAGGCCTTGTAATATCCCAAAATATACCCTAGAAGTTTGGTATATAATTGTTGTTTTATTTGGATTAAGTGTATTTGTGTTTAATTGGAAAGAGATATGATGTAAGAGTAGAGTGCATATGTTATATATATTGTGATATATACAACATATACATAAGTCTATGGAAAGTCAAATGGAGATAGTGGAAGAAGATATTTGTTTGTGTTTGAATTAATAATTAATTAATAAGGAAATTAATGAATGGAGGAGGTTTATTTGAATTGTTTAATATTTTAATTGCTTGGTTGAGAGGATTTTAAGGAAAAGAGTAGTTGACTTTGGGTTTCTCTTTCTTCTTTCTTCTTTCTTCCTTCCTTGCCGTGATTCATTTTCTTCCTCTTCCTTTGCTTTTGTTTTGGCCGGTTAACAAAGAGACAAGAGAGCAAGATAGAGATTTGACCTTACAAGATCAAGATTGAAGAGAGTTTTCAAGAGATCAAGTTAAAGGTTTAAGAGTTCTTCATCTTTGGTAAGTTCTCTCTTGATTTCTTGTGTTGTTTTTGAAGTTATGTTTGGGTTTGTGAGTTGAAGTTGTGATGAGTATGTGTTTGGTTTGATTGTGTTGTGTTTATAAGTTTTTGGTTTAAGTGGTTTTGGATTTTGGGGTTGGATTGAAGAAAAGAGTAAGTTGATTTGTATAGATTGAGTTGTGGTTGTGTTTAGAGTTTTGATGAAGTTTGTGATTTGTGTTTGATGTGTGTTTTAGCTTGTTTTGGTGTTGTTGTAAGTTTGAGATGGTTTTTGGGTATGTTTTGTGAAGTTTGTTTGAAGTGGATGTTGATGGATAGAAGTGTTTTGTTGGTAGTGGTGTTGTCTTGGCCGAAATCTGGGCTTTTGGCCTGACACGCCCAGGAGCACGTCCAGGTTTTTAGGCGTGTCAATTGTTCTGAGTGGCAGTAGGTGTGACACGGCCATTAACACGCCCGTGTTGTTGAGCGTGTCATAGCTACTGTGAGTTTTAAGAATTTACACGGCCATGAGCACGCTCATGATGTTGGACGTGTCGATATTTCTGAGACACAGAATGTATTACACGCCCAGTGACACGCCCGTGGTTCTGAGCGTGTCAATGCTTCTATGATTGAGGAGTTAGGGCACGGTCAGGAACACGCCCGTGTGTGTGAGCGTGTCAAGTTTAGAGTTTGCCCTAGTTGATTCTTAACCTTATGATCTCATGAGAGTTTCCTCATTCTTTTGAAATAGGTTGTGAAGAAGGTGAATTACCCTAATTCAAGTGGTGAAAGATTCTTGTAAGTGTAAGTGTTTAGAGTTGTGTGAGTTTCTTTTGAAGTAAGTTCAAACCACATTATTGCATACATTCATATGATATTGTGGCATAATTAGTTATATGTGAATGTTGTGATGAGCATGTAAAATATGTGTTAATGCCATTGACAATATCCATGTGAATAATGAATTGATTAATGAGATGATTGAAATATGTTTGTTTATATGATGATGAAATGTGAAAGATATGAGGCCATGAGTGTTGGCTATGAGTATGGAAATGAAATGTAAAGTGAATTGAGAAAGAGATTGATAAAGAGATAAATGAAATAATTGTATGTCTAATATGTTTATTCAATTTTCAGAGTTCTGAGTTTGGCGGCATGCCTATGAATAACTGGATAGGTGAAATGACCGGGTCGTAAGCCGAATCCAGTTGATAAATGTGAAATGTGATGTTTTTGGGGTGAAATGACCGGGTCGTAAACCTCAAAAACATATTATTGAAACTAGATTGAGTGAAATGACCGGGTCGTAAACTCAAATCTCGTTGATTATCCATGGATATATATATTGCCTATGAGGCTAGACACAAGGTGTCAATATGGACCAAAGCAGTAACTCTGAACTTTGAATAACATATTAGTGAGTTTTGGGCCCGTGTCTGTCTTAATTGTAATATGTGATTTATGAATGAAGAAACAATTGAATAATAAGATCTAATATATAATTATGAAATGTGATATGATTATGTATGGTTTATGAAATGTATAATGGTGACATGTGCATCGCATTAAAGCATCATGGTTGTATTAGTTGCACTACTGAGCTGTTAGCTCAGCGCGATTGTGGTTCATCGCGCAGGTAACAGGGTTGAACCCGAGAGTTCTTCGAGACCAAGTGAGTCTAGACACTGAAGAGTTGAGTTTGGACTTAAAGATCAGAGAAGAGCTGCCAATCATGTATATATTTCATGTCTTGTAAATTTGGATCTTAATGTATTTGTATTTAAAAATATTTGATTTATTTCCGCTGCTTTTAAATGAATATTTTATCTTTTATCTTTTATCATTTAATTTAAATGATTTAAATTTGGTTATGTAGTTAAAATGGGATGTGTCATTTGTTAATTATAACGTGGCATTTCTATATTCAGTATACATATATTACGATCGTATAAGCATGTTGTGTACGTATACGGGGTATAGGGGTGTTACAATTGTTTTGGTATCAGAGCCTAGGTTTGAGATTCTCAACCTAGGTAAAATGTAAGAAAAAGAATATTTTGAGTCTAAAAATGATTTTTGAAATAACATACATGCTTGGTATTGGCAGTCTCTGATCTTTAATAAGATGAATTCTGCTGTGTTTGCAGATATAGGTTGTGATGGATTCTCACTTGCGTCAGTCAGTTGAGGGTAGTGCAGAGAGTGTAGCTCCAGATGAGGTTAGAGAGGGAGCTAGAGTGGTTAGTGTTGGAGTTGGTGAGGCACCTGCTTCTGTGTCGGGGAGGCCAGTTGGTGATGAGGTTCCACCAGTTTGGCTTAGGCATATGGTAGAATTGATGAGGCAAGCCCCAGTACAGCAGCCACCGCCACCACCCCCACAGCCTTTAGTACCGGTGAGACAGTATGATAAATTAAGGAAGTTTGGAGCAGAGGATTTCTTGGGTACTATTGATCTAGCTGTAGCTGAGCAGTGGCTAGATAAAGTACAGAGAATATTTGTTCAGTTACAAGCCACTCCAGAAGAAAAGTTTGATTATGCAAGATCATTGTTACAGAAAGATGCATACGATTGGTGGAAGACAGTGCCTCATGCTATGGATGATCCACCTACCTTGTCCTATGCTGATTTTCTCAGGGAGTTTGAATTGAAGTATACTCCGAGGGAGTATAAAGATGTGAAAAAGATGGAATTTCTGAGTTTGAGGCAAAACCACCGGACGGTGACAGAATATGAGTTAGAGTTCATCCGGTTGAGCCATTATGCTGGGGGTATCATATCTGATGAGATTGATAGATGCAGGAGATTTGAGGAGAGATTGAGGCCCTCTCTCATGTGTCATGTGGCTGGTTCCAGATATCATGATTTTTCCCAGCTTGTTGCAGCAGCTAGGAGTGTGGAGAGAGCTCAGGGTATTGCAGCAGCTGCTACAGAGGAAGAGACCAGGGTTAGGAGACCCCAGTTTGAGGCAGGGTCTTCATCTGTGAAGAGAGACAGGGGAAGCTTTGTTCCCAGGATTAGTAGGAGTCAGAGGCCAGCTGGTAGGTCAGTTCAGTTTCAGAGGCAGAGATCGAGACCTACAGTTTCAGTGGCGAGTGCTCCGGCCCCAGTGATTCAGAGATCTACTCCTCCGGTATGTGAGTATTGTGGTAAGACCCATTGGGGTGTTTGTTGGAGGATCAGAGGATCAGCTGGATGCTATAGATGCGGATCGCCTGATCATTTTGTTAGAGAGTGTCCTGAGTTGCAGGAGCAGAGGTCGATAGATTCTGCAGTTTCTCGACCTAGTATGAGGGGAGGTCGAGGGGGCAGAAGTTTCAGCAGAGGGGGTAGATCTGGGTTCAGTCCTAGAGGAGGTTCTACATCCAGGGAGAATAGACCAGAGGAGGCTGGATCTTCTCAGAGGATGTATGTGATGCAGAGGCAGCCAGATGCTTCAGCAGTTATAGCTGGTACTTTCTCTTTATTTGGTATTTCAGTACTTGATTTGATTGACCCAGGATCTACTCATTCATATATTAGTGCATCTGTATTGCCTGTGTCTGAATTGCATGCTGAATCCCTAGGATTTGATGTATTGGTGACAAATCCTTTAGGGCATAGTGTGATTGTTAGTAAGGTGCACCGAGATAGTGCAGTATTGGTTCAGGGTGAGGAGTTCTTGGGTGATCTGATTGAAATGCCATTTAAAGAATATGATTTGATTTTGGGTATGGACTGGTTGTCTAAACATGGAGCTGTGGTAGACTGTCAAAAGAAATGTGTTACTTTGAGAACCGGTGATGGTAGAATTGTGATGGTATCTGGTGAGCGGAGACAGCTTGCATCCTTGTTTATTTCAGCTGTTTCAGCTAGGAGGTTGATTAAAAAGGGGTGTGATGCTTATCTTGCTCATGTTGTGGATACTAGAGTAGAGGGTTCTCGACTTGACAGTATACCCACAGTTACAGATTTTCCAGATGTGTTTCCAGAGGAGTTGCCAGGGTTGCCTCCTGAGAGAGAGGTGGAGTTTGGTATTGAATTGTTGCCTGGTACCACTCCTATCTCTATTACTCCTTATAGAATGGCACCTGTTGAATTAAGAGAGTTGAAGGTGCAGTTGCAGGAGTTGTTAGATAAAGGGTTTGTTCGCCCTAGTGTTTCACCGTGGGGAGCTCCTGTGTTGTTTGTGAAAAAGAAGGATGGTACTATGAGATTATGCATCGATTATAGGCAATTGAACAAGGTGACTATCAAGAATAAATATCCTTTGCCTAGAATTGATGATCTCTTTGATCAATTGAAGGGAGCAGCAGTGTTTTCCAAGATTGATTTGAGATCAGGGTACCATCAGTTGAGAGTCAGAGATGAAGATGTTCCTAAGACAGCCTTTTGTACAAGGTATGGACATTATGAGTTTCTAGTGATGCCTTTTGGGTTGACGAATGCACCTGCAGCTTTTATGGATTTGTTGAATAGGGTGTTTAGACCCTATTTGGATCAGTTTGTGGTGGTTTTTATCGATGATATTTTGGTGTATTCGCGTAGTGAGGAGGAGCATGACAAGCATCTGCGGATTGTGTTGCAGATTTTGAGAGAGAAGCAATTGTATGCTAAATTGTTGAAGTGTGAGTTTTGGCTTGATCATGTGACTTTTCTCGGTCATATAGTTTCAGCTGATGGCATTAGAGTTGATCCGAGTAAAGTTGAAGCTGTTATGAATTGGAGTCCACCAAAGTCTGTGACAGAAGTTAGAAGTTTTCTGGGTTTGGCAGGCTATTATCGGCGCTTTGTGAAAGGATTTTCTTTGATAGCTACTCCACTTACCAGATTACTTCGGAAGGGAGTTAGATTTGTGTGGACAGATCAATGTCAGGCTAGCTTTGAGCAGTTGAAAGAGATGTTGACTCAAGCACCTATTCTTACTTTGCCTGTGGAAGATAAACCATATGTGATTTTCAGTGATGCTTCACATAGTGGTTTGGGTTGTGTCTTGATGCAAGAAGGTAAAGTGATAGCTTATGCTTCTCGACAGTTGAAACCGCATGAGCTTAATTATCCGACCCATGATTTAGAGTTAGCAGCCATTGTGTTTGCATTGAAGATTTGGCGACACTATTTGTATGGAGAAAAGTGTTTTATCTATACCGATCATAAAAGTTTGAAATATTTGGGGGTTCAGAGAGAGCTTAATCTTCGGCAGAGACGTTGGTTGGAGTTGATTAAAGACTATGATTGTTTGATTGATTATCATCCTGGTAAGGCAAATGTTGTTGCTGATGTCTTGAGTCGGAAGTCTTTAGCAGGTTTGATCGTGTATTCGCTCTCGTTGCTTGTTGAGTTGAGAGCGTTGCATGCTAGTTTTGTACCTTGTGATGATGGTGCATTGTTGGCACAATTGCAGTTGAGGCCGGTATTGTTGGATCAGATTAAAGAGGCTCAGTTGGTTGATGAGAAAGTTCAGAAGATTGTTTCAAATTGCCAGAATGGAAAGAGTCGAGATTTCATTGTGAAAAGTGATGGGAGTCTTTGGTTTAAGAACAGATTGTGTGTACCTGATGATGCTAATTTGAGAAGGATTATTTTGGAAGAAGCGCACCAGTCAGTTTTTGCTATGCATCCGGGAAGTACAAAGATGTATCATGATTTGAGACAGCATTACTGGTGGTCAGGTATGAAGAAAAACATAGCGGAGTTTGTGTCCAAATGTCTCACATGTCAGAGGGTAAAAACTGAGCATCAAGTTCCAACAGGGTTACTTCAACCATTATCAGTGCCTGAATGGAAATGGGAAAGAGTTACAATGGATTTTGTGTCTGGTTTGCCATTGACTCAGAGGAAACATGATGCTATTTGGGTAATTGTTGATAGGTTGACAAAGACAGCTCATTTTCTTCCGATTCGGACGGATTATTCTCTTGAGAGGTTGGCTGAGCTGTATATCCAGGAGATTGTGAAGTTGCATGGTGTCCCAATTTCTTTAGTGTCTGATCGAGATCCCCGATTTACTTCAAGATTTTGGAAGAGTTTACATGGTGCTCTGGGTTCTCGATTACACTGTAGTACTGCTTTTCATCCGCAGACAGATGGGCAGTTAGAGAGAGTGATACAGATTATCGAAGATATGTTGAGAAGTTGTATCATTGATTTCTCGGGAAGTTGGGATAGATTCTTACCACTTGTGGAATTTGCCTACAACAACAGTCATCAGTCCAGCATTGGAATGGCACCATTTGAAGCATTGTATGGGAGACGGTGTAGAACGCCTCTATGTTGGAATGAACTTGGAGAAGGCAAGTTAATTGGTCCTGATTTGGTTAAAGAAACTGAGGAGAAAGTGAAAGTGATTCGAGATAGGTTGAAAGCAGCTTCAGACCGACAGAAGTCTTATTCAGATTTGAAAAGGAGAGACATTGAGTATAATGTGGGAGATAAAGTATTTTTGAAAGTGTCTCCTTGGAAAAAAATTCAGAGATTTGGTCGAAGAGGGAAGCTGAGTCCGCGTTTCATTGGACCATATGAAGTTTTAGAGAAAATTGGGCCAGTTGCTTACCGGCTTGCTTTGCCACCTGAGTTGGATAGGATCCATAATGTTTTCCATGTTTCAATGTTGAGGAGATACAGATCAGATCCATCTCATGTGTTATCAGTGGAATCTATTGAGGTGAATCCGGATCTGACAATTGAAGAGGAACCAGTTGCTATTTTGGCTTATGGAATGAAAGAGTTAAGACATAAGAAAGTGCCAATTATGAAGATTCTTTGGAAGAATCATGGTAGAGAAGAATCAACTTGGGAGAATGAGCAAGCGATGCTAGACCAATATCCTCAACTGTTTCAGATTTAACATCAGGTAATTTCGAGGACGAAATTTTTTTTTAGAGGGGGAGAATTGTAATATCCCAAAATATACCCTTGAAGTTTGGTATATAATTGTTGTTTTATTTGGATTAAGTGTATTTGTATTTAATTGGAAAGAGATATGATGTAAGAGTAGAGTGCATATGTTATATATATTGTGATATATACAACATATACATAAGTCTATGGAAAGTCAAATGGAGATAGTGGAAGAAGATATTTGTTTGTGTTTGAATTAATAATTAATTAATAAGGAAATTAATGAATGGAGGAGGTTTATTTGAATTGTTTAATATTTTAATTGCTTGGTTGAGAGGATTTTAAGGAAAAGAGTAGTTGACTTTGGGTTTCTCTTTCTTCTTTCTTCTTTCTTCCTTCCTTGCCGTGATTCATTTTCTTCCTCTTCCTTTGCTTTTGTTTTGGCCGGTTAACAAAGAGACAAGAGAGCAAGATAGAGATTTGACCTTACAAGATCAAGATTGAAGAGAGTTTTCAAGAGATCAAGTTAAAGGTTTAAGAGTTCTTCATCTTTGGTAAGTTCTCTCTTGATTTCTTGTGTTGTTTTTGAAGTTATGTTTGGGTTTGTGAGTTGAAGTTGTGATGAGTATGTGTTTGGTTTGATTGTGTTGTGTTTATAAGTTTTTGGTTTAAGTGGTTTTGGATTTTGGGGTTGGATTGAAGAAAAGAGTAAGTTGATTTGTATAGATTGAGTTGTGGTTGTGTTTAGAGTTTTGATGAAGTTTGTGATTTGTGTTTGATGTGTGTTTTAGCTTGTTTTGGTGTTGTTGTAAGTTTGAGATGGTTTTTGGGTATGTTTTGTGAAGTTTGTTTGAAGTGGATGTTGATGGATAGAAGTGTTTTGTTGGTAGTGGTGTTGTCTTGGCCGGAATCTGGGTTTTTGGCCTGACACGCCCAGGAGCACGTCCAGGTTTTTAGGCGTGTCAATTGTTCTGAGTGGCAGTAGGTGTGACACGGCCATTAACACGCCCGTGTTGTTGAGCGTGTCATAGCTACTGTGAGTTTTAAGAATTTACACGGCCATGAGCACGCTCATGATGTTGGACGTGTCGATATTTCTGAGACACAGAATGTATTACACGCCCAGTGACACGCCCGTGGTTCTGAGCGTGTCAATGCTTCTGTGATTGAGGAGTTAGGGCACGGTCAGGAACACGCCCGTGTGTGTGAGCGTGTCAAGTTTAGAGTTTGCCCTAGTTGATTCTTAACCTTATGATCTCATGAGAGTTTCCTCATTCTTTTGAAATAGGTTGTGAAGAAGGTGAATTACCCTAATTCAAGTGGTGAAAGATTCTTGTAAGTGTAAGTGTTTAGAGTTGTGTGAGTTTCTTTTGAAGTAAGTTCAAACCACATTATTGCATACATTCATATGATATTGTGGCATAATTAGTTATATGTGAATGTTGTGATGAGCATGTAAAATATGTGTTAATGCCATTGACAATATCCATGTTAATAATGAATTGATTAATGAGATGATTGAAATATGTTTGTTTATATGATGATGAAATGTGAAAGATATGAGGCCATGAGTGTTGGCTATGAGTATGGAAATGAAATGTAAAGTGAATTGAGAAAGAGATTGATAAAGAGATAAATGAAATAATTGTATGTCTAATATGTTTATTCAATTTTCAGAGTTCTGAGTTTGGCGGCATGCCTATGAATAACTGGATAGGTGAAATGACCGGGTCGTAAGCCGAATCCAGTTGATAAATGTGAAATGTGATGTTTTTGGGGTGAAATGACAGGGTCGTAAACCTCAAAAACATATTATTGAAACTAGATTGAGTGAAATGACCGGGTCGTAAACTCAAATCTAGTTGATTATCCATGGATATATATATTGCCTACGAGGCTAGACACAAGGTGTCAATATGGACCAAAGCAGTAACTCTGAACTTTGAATAACATATTAGTGAGTTTTGGGCCCGTGTCTGTCTTAATTGTAATATGTGATTTATGAATGAAGAAACAATTGAATAATAAGATCTAATATATAATTATGAAATGTGATATGATTATGTATGGTTTATGAAATGTATAATGGTGACATGTGCATCGCATTAAAGCATCATGGTTGTATTAGTTGCACTACTGAGCTGTTAGCTCAGCGCGATTGTGGTTCATCGCGCAGGTAACAGGGTTGAACCCGAGAGTTCTTCGAGACCAAGTGAGTCTAGACACTGAAGAGTTGAGTTTGGACTTAAAGATCAGAGAAGAGCTGTCAATCATGTATATATTTCATGTCTTGTAAATTTGGATCTTAATGTATTTGTATTTAAAAATATTTGATTTATTTCCGCTGCTTTAAATGAATATTTTATCTTTTATTTTTTATCATTTAATTTAAATGATTTAAATTTGGTTATGTAGTTAAAATGGGATGTGTCATTTGTTAATTATAACGTGGCATTTCTATATTCAGTATACGTATATTACGATCTTATAAGCATGCTGTGTACGTATACGGGGTATGGGGGTGTTACAATTGTTTTGGTATCAGAGCCTAGGTTTGAGATTCTCAACCTAGGTAAAATGTAAGAAAAATAATATTTTGAGTCTAAAAATGATTTTTGAAATAACATACATGCTTGGTATTGGCAGTCTCTGATCTTGTATTAAAGTCAATCTCGGGGTATAGGGGTGTTCCAATCTCATTGTATTAAAATCAAAGTAATGTTCAAAACAAAGAAATAAATGGCACCCACACGAGGTGAAAACGTACCCTTACATCAAAATTCAATATTTAAAACTAAATAAATAGTATACCCACCAAAAGGTTGAAATGTATCCTTTTACATTAATCCAAAATCTTTAAATAATAAATTAAATTACATGATAAAAATCAAGACACCCAAGAAGTGGAAACTTGCCTTTTATAATCTTAAAATCTAAATAAACAAATAATTTAAATTATTCAAGTACTTAAAACAAAACATCCAACATAAAAATGCAATAAAACATCTATCAAGACATAAATATGAATTAACAATCAATTCTACATTCAAATGTCATATTAAACAATCAATATACAAACTACGATTTTTAACTTATGAATTAGGGTTTTAAGAAGATATGATTAATGTTTTAGGGTTTAATGAAAATACAATTAAGGTTAGCTTTTTAGGAAAACAGAGTTACTATCTTGGGTTGAGGAAATAAAGTTTAAGATTTTATGGTTTATATAAAAATTAAATTAGGGTTTAGGTTTTTTTAGAAAAATATGATTATAGTTTCAAGGCTTTAGAAATTGGTTTTAGGGTTTAGGATTTAAAAACTATCCTCGAGACTTTTGGTATTTAAAAACCAATTTTAGGGTTTAGTATGAAAAACTGTCTTAGGATTGGTTTTAATGTTGGAAACTATTTTAGAGTTTTATTGTTCAGAAACAATTTTAGAGTTTAAAGGTATTGAAATTTGATTTTAGGGCTACTGTGACTTTAAATTTGTTTTAAACAAAGTTTACTGTCTTGAAAACAAGATGACTAATAAACACATGAAGCAACTAATATTCGAATAAGTTCGATATGAACAAGTCAATATGGACATGTCCTAGTTCGATATGGATGCCCATATCTAACTGGTTTGTCCCTGTTCAATATGGACAAGGTCCATATCGAGCTAGGCATGCCCTATTCGACAAAAATGGCTTCCAGACTATTTATTTTAGGTTTTAACCTGATTTCAGACTATTTCAAGGTTTTAAAAACTAAACTAAACTCATTTGGGCATTATAAAAATCAGACCAAGAAAAATAAAGGCTTAAAATAGGTTTAAGCCATCAAGAAATGGACCGATAAATATTTAGGCCATCTTTAATTAGGACCGAACTAGCTTAGGGCCAAAATCAAGGGTCTACACTCGTGTCTCTAAGGCCTAAGCCTAATAGTGTCAAAGTCGCAAGAACCAATCCATATGGGAGTGGGGGAAAAAATTCTTGCTCACAACCCCCTTCAATTCTTACATCTTGCAGTTGATTGCACCATTCACCATCTTCTGAGCTTTCTCAGGGTCCATTGATTTTGATGTGAAATTGACTAAATTCTTATTGAATTTTAAACCGTAAACTGCTGTACTCTAGGTCTATGAGCTAGGGATGATTAATGCTATGTGATGTAATGTATGAGTTCATATATACATGTATGCACATGTAACGAACAAACAAAAAGAATTAGAACATTAATTCCAACCTTATATCTTCAACACACGAATGGTGAGTCTCTTTTACTAGGTTTATGGTCAACAAAATATCAATATGGGATATTTTATTTTTGAGAGATCCACTCAGACATATTAACCAATAGTAGTATTTTCAAATTTAGAAGTCAGTCCATGATAATTCTGACTAATTACGCCTTAATCCATTGGATCAACTGAGAATAGCTTTTATGTTATACTATGGATTAAAACTTATTAAATTGTTTATCATAAATAGATTTCTCATCTGGAAAAGCAACTAATAATTTATGCCACAAACAAGCCCATTATTAACAAGTCTTAGTGTAAGTAAAGCCTACAATTGATTTTAATATTTATTAATTGATCCAGCTTGTTGTAAGCCCATTTAAGAAATGTTGTAAATTTAATTTAGGTTATATAAAAAAATGCTTCAAAGTCCATTATAAAAAAAAGTTTGTTTAAAAAATGAATTTTGGACTTTAAACTTGGGCCATGAGCTGGAAAAGAATTTTTCACCCATCTTGACAAGGTTTTATGCCCAAAAGACCATTTTAGAAAAGAGTTTGAAAATACTTTTATCTTTCAGACTTTAATTTTCGGTTTAAAAAGGGTTAAATTATTTTGCGCTATCAAATTACTTTGGGGTTACACCATAATTAGGTAATATTAGGAAAAAGCAAACCAAATGGGCCATGACTCAAACTAAGATATGTTAATCATATTCAAACAACAAGCATCTAGAGTAAACCTATGAAAAGTTACTTGGCCAAGTATATACCAAAAGGTACGAGGCTATGAGTGGTTATGCCATGCTCAATCTCCATAGCTTGAGTGAAAGTATGGTATCCCTTACACAACATAACACGAGTTACACAATGCATCATAACTCACACACATAATGCAATCTAAGTAATGCAATGGATAATATCATAATAAGAAAAAATAAAATAAAATAAAGACCAATGGAATCAACTTCTCTTACTCCCAGTGGAGTCGCCACTGTGAGCAGGAATTTTTGAGCCCACTCTTGGTGAAATGGTTCTTGTGACTTCGGCACTGTTAGGCTCTGGGCCTAAACCTGAAGAATAGGAATCACCACCTAGACGGGCCAAGAATATAGAAAGGGGTGGATGACTTGATTCCCAAGGAATCTCCAACCCCTACTAGGTTAGAAAAGTTGGGTATGCATGGGAAAGTTGAGAATGACCAAGCACCCCCATAGCGCTCGATTCATTTGAACCAAGCTCCTTTTTAGGTCTAAATATTATTCAATTATTAATTATTATAACACCACCCATATTACATGAAATTTAAAGAAAATAAGCATTCATCATTTTATTGAAGTAAATAAAACAAAATGGGCACCTATCCAAAGATGGAAACATGCCCTTACAATGTCCAAATACCCATACAATTAAATAAATAAAATAGCACACCCACCAAAAGGTGAAAACATATCCTTTACAATAGTTCCAAAGTCTTTAACATAAAAGAAATATACAAAAGAAACAAGGCACCTACAAAGTAGAAACATGCCTTTTACATTACCCTCAAAATCAAGACAATTAAGCAAATATAATTGAACTATTCATGGAAAATAATTAACTTACTCATTCAATTCATTCATATTAGAAAATTAATTTAAATATGCAATTAAATATAAAACTAGGGTTTCAATTAATACAATTAGAGCTAAATTACAGTTTTTCCTAAACTAGGGTTTAAACATGTAAATTAGGGTTTTTAACTTAAAAATAGGGGGTTTGAGTGTAAAATAAGGTTTTAAACCTAAAACTAGTGTTTGGGAGGTTAAATTAGGGTTTTTAGTATTAGATTAGGTTTTAGGGTTTTAAACATGCAAACTAACATTTTATATGCAATTAAGGCTAAAACATGCAAACTATGATTAAAACATGCAAAATTATAGTTTAAGGTGTAGATTAAGGCTAAAACATGCAAACTATGATTTTATAATGTAAATTAGGGTTTTAGAATATGTGCTAGGGTTTTATGTTGCTTGTTAAGGCTAGAAACATGCAATCCAAGTTACCATTTAACATGAATCTCAATTATAGCTTATTGTACGTAACTTTGAAATCAATCCAATTATTTTAAAATGATGATGACTCCAGCAACATTGAAATATGAAGATACCGAAGGAAATTAAATGAAATAAGTTAATAGGCCATACCTGCATTGTTGGCTCCATCAAACTGATATTGTTGAACCAATCTTACACTTTGAATATTTGGAAATCCTGGATCAATTGATTTCTTGGCCGAACTTTAATAATGTGGAAATTGCTTAGCTGTTGCCATAATTTTCCTCTCTGTTTTACTCTTTGTGTGATTTTTTTTTATGGATGCTAACTCCCTTTTTTTTTGTTTCCTTGATTTATATTTATAATGTTTTAATTAGGGTTAACCTTGGTTTATTAATCCTAATCCGGTTCTAACTCCTAATTGTAATCTCCTAATTTCCTTAAGTTAAACACCATTAGGACTTTTAAATCAAGACCATTAGGACTTTTAAATCAAGCTAAAATCTAACTCATGTTCAATTAGGGTCAACTAATTCAACATGGGTTACCTCATATCAAATTAACCTTGGCCAATTCGATATAAGGCATGCCCATATCAAATTAGATCAACCTAATTTGATATGAGTTAGCTCATATAAAATTGGACATGGACCAAAACTATATTGGCCCAATTTAAATTGAACCATCCTAATTCAGACCTTAAGTTGAGTTAGACCTAATTCAAACTTTGAAACTTAGACTTAATTTAATTTGGGCCTTATTATTGTAACCAAACTTGATTCAGGCTTTAAATTAAAATCATATTTGAACGAGTGTTGAAATTAAAGGTCTACAACAACCTTGAACCATTCAAAACTAGCTTGACATTGGTCATCCCATTTGAACTTAATCTATTTTCTAATTAATTTAGTCAGAGGGAGGGCTATCTTTGAAAACATGTGCACAAACCACCTATAGTATCTAGCTAAACTAAGGAAACTTCATATTTCTGCTAATTTTTTAGCAGTTGTCAATTCAAAATTGTTTCAACTTTACTAGGATCCACATGAATAGCATTAGCTAATACCATGTTTCCTAAAAATGCCACCACTGTTAACCAAAATTTGCATTTTGACAACCTAGCATACAACTGGTTAACTCTTAATGTCTACAATACAATTCTCATATGCTTATCATGGTCTTCTCTATTCTTGGAATACACCAATACATCATCAATGAAAGTAACTACAAGCTGATCCAAAAAAGGTTTAAAGACTCGATTCATCAAGTCCATGAAAGTTGTTTAGGCATTAGTCAAACCAAATGGCATAACTAGAAATTCATAGTGCCTATATCAAGTTATAAAAGTTATTTTTGAAACATTAGCTTCCTTAAATTTCATTTGGTCATAACCTTATTTAAGATCAATCTTAGAGAAGACTCCTGCTCCCTTCAATTAATTAAACAAGTCATCTACTCGGGGACGCAAATACTTATTTTTTATGGTCACTCTATTTAACTGATGGTAATCAATATATAAATGTAGTGTACCATCCTTTTTCTTCACAAAAAGAATTGGTGCACCCTAAGGTGATACACTGGGTCTAATAAATCCTTTATCAAGTAATTCTTGAATGTACCTGTAGACCCTTAATTTTTGACCCAGTACGGTCTAATATATTTTAATTAGTCCAAAATAATTTTTGTGTTGTCCAATATATTTTAATTAGTCCAAAATAATTTTTTTAATTTTAATTAAATAATTTTTTATTTGGCATCTAATATTTATTAATAAAAACTAAAATAATAATAATAATAAACAATAAAATAAAAAATAAAAAATAAAAAGGGGCGTCGGTTGCAGCGAAATGGCCCGCAGGCCTGTTTCGTCCGAGCTGCCGCAACTAGCTGTGGCAGCTTTTTTGCCAGTGCATTTTTTCGTCGGCCAGTCCCTTGCCCTGCCACAGCTAACTGCGGCAAGCATTTTTTCGCCAGCGCATTTTTTCCGCAACAGTTTTTTTTTTGCCAGAAAAATTTTTTCGACTCAAATTTTTTCGAAACCTAATGCAATTAGGTTTCGGTTTCCTTTTCTTATCAATATTATGTTCCATGAATAATTAGGAATGAACTATAAAATTCTTCTATAAATAATACCTAAAAACAACACAAAAATCAATCGGAAATAAATCAAGAAATCAGAGGAGAAAGTGGAGACCGAAACTGAGAAGAAAAACCTTGAATCAAGCTGATTTTTTGAGGGAGCAGAAAAACAATTCAAGCAATTCAAAGGCAGCAAAGCTTGTCTTTGACCTTGTTCATCCAAGAGTCAATTTTTGGTGTAACCTATGAAAGAAGGTTTGAATTCTTAATTTCTTTTATTTTTTCACAGTAGCCAAATCATCCCATTCTTTCTTTTAATTAAAAAATTTTAGAACCTCAATTCACTTTTTCTAAGGTTTAAAAATCTTAATTCGTTGCTTTGTTTTCTAAAAAGTTTAAAGTTGTTAGTTTTGTTCCTTCAAAACTCCAAAACCCTAATTTGCTCTCCAAATTATCAAAACCCTAAATTGAGTTTTGTTTCTTCCCAAAAGCCCTAAAAAACTTCTTTTTTGCTTTTATAAACTTTAAATCATTTTGTTTACTTTCATAAAACTTCATACAATTGTCAATTGTTTTTCCAAATCCTAAAATAAAATACATTCCCCAAAACCCAAACCAAAAATCCTAAAACCCTAAATCAAAAATCCTACCCTAATTCAACTCCAAAACCTAAAACAGTGAACCCTAACTCCTTTAAAACCTAAACCCTAAAATTTTCTAAACCATAATCTTTTAAAACTTTAAAAACCATATAAATATAATTTTTGTAATATCCCAATGTGTGCCCTAGAAGTTTGGATACAATTGTTGTTTGTTTGAATTATGTGTATATGTTATGTTGATAAGAAAAGAAATTGAAAAGAGAATGTTTATGTATTGTTTAAAAAGGAAAGTAATGTGTAGAGAGAAAGTGTATATGTTGGGTATATTATTATATATATAACATATACATTAGTCAAAAGGGATGGTCAATGGAAGAGGATATTTATGTGTGATATATGAAATTACTTTAATGGGCATATAAGTGACAAAGGTTAAGTTAAATGGATGAGGGCAGTTAGGTAATTGCTTTGTTAGAATTGCGTGGTGGAGATTTAAAGAAGAAGAGAAGTTGACTTATGTTTATTTTTCTTTTCTTCTCCTTTGTGTGCCGGCTATTCAAGAGAGGAGAGAGCAAGAGAGGTGTTCTTGATGCTAGAATCAAATTGAAGGAAGAATCAAAGGTTTTGGTTGGAGATTTGTGAAATTTCTTCATTTAAGGTAAGTACTCTCTTGTTTATCTTTGTTATTTTTGAAGTTATGTTTAAGGTGGGTTGTGATGTGTTGAGATTATGAATAGGTGTGTTTGAGATGAGTTTATAAGTGTTGAGATTGATTATAAGTTAAAAAGGTTGGATTGATGTTGGTTTTGGTTTGAAGATGATAAGTTAAGAGTGATGTTTGGTTTTAGGGTTTTGAAATGGTAGATGATTAAATGGATTGTTAATGTATGGATAATGTGAATATTGTGTTAAACATGCAAAATAAGTGTTAATGACTTTGATTACATCCAGTTGAATGAGTTTATGTTGTGTATATTGTGTTTTTATTCAATCAAAAGAGAGTTGGCCATAGTTAGGGTTTGTATACATGAGAGACACGGCCAAACCAAGGAAGAGACACGGCCAACCTAAAATATTTTTGAGAGACACGGCCAAGTCCATGGAAATTTGACCATGTTTGGTGATTTTTGGAGAGGACACGGCCGTGTCCCTTGCCCATGTTGGCTTCTGTTGCTTTTGGTTGAGGGGCTTTTGGTTGAGAGACACGGCCACAAGCTTGGCCGTGTCCCTTGAGTGTGTTGGTTACTGTGTTTGGTTTTTTGCTCTTCTTACATGATTGAGATTGAACCTACATTTGATGATGCATATGATACTAAATGAACAAGGTTATGTATTATATACATTTTGAATCTTGTGAATGGTAATGTGTTATATGAATAATGTACTTTGTAATGTTATATCCATGATGCTATATGTAAAATGTGAAGGATATGATGAGGTAATTGATTATGTATAGCTTGATGGGAGTAGTTCTTGAAGGTGAAAGCTATAATGATCATCCAAAAAGGTATGTGCAATGCAATTTATTATGATAAATGTTTTAATAATGATTGAAATGAAATAGAGGGACATGTTGTTTAGATGACGATGAATTTAAGATACATGTGCAATGAAATTGATTATGTATGCTTGAATGATGAAGTGTATAATATGAATTGAGATAAAATGTGATGTGAAGCCATTGTGTTTGGCTATGATGATATAATGTTATGAAGTATGTTGTGTAATGTGTGTATTGATATATTGATTGTGAGTGTTAGTGATGGATTATGATTGATGAATTGTGAATAAAACAATGTTATGAAATATGATGTGTAATGTGTATATTGATATATTGATTGTGAGTATTAATGATGGATTGTGGTTGGTGATAGTGATATGTATATTATAAATGGAATTAGTCGAGATATATGAAAGGTACAATTCAAAAGGAAAAACATGATAAGATATTAATGGTATATGAAAGTGATATTTCATTATATGTTAGAATTTCTATAATGTATGTTTATATTTTATATTTGTACTACTAAGCTTTTGGGCTTAGCGCGGATGTGTAATCGCGCAGGTGACTAGGTGGAAGATATGAAGTCTTTCGTTATGCCACGAGAAGAGTAAGAGTTTGTCGAGACCAACTAGAGGGTGATGCATACATATATAACTTTTAATTATGATGTATTTCTGACAAGAGTGTATTTATATGTAAAAAAATGAAGTTATGATAAAGACAAGATTAATATATATATGTATGATCATTAAAAGTATAATGATTTTGTAAATGTTCTTTAAATAGATGTATTGTGGTTTGAACTCTGTTAAAGGTTTTAAAAATGTAAAGAAAAGTGACATCCTTATACTTTATATACTTACTGTATGTATACCAGGTGTATGTATAGTACTTATATGAAGTATCGGGGTGTTACAATTTTACACAGTAAGCTCAAAATAACAATTCAATGAGTAAGCATAAATTACAAATCTAAGTATTTTAAAGTGTCCAAACCCTAGTTTCATGATTTCACCATTCAAACACTAATTTGGTTAATCAAAGAACTTTATCAACCTTTTAAAACATAAAACCTTAATCTATTTTAATTCTTTTAAAAATCACAGTAGCTTCCAAAACCCTAAACACATGAAATAAAGAATCCTAAATGGAAACAGTAGCCATAATTTAGATTTTTATTTGCCTTATTCAATTCTATATTTGATTATGCTTTGATTTATTTTATATGCTTTAATTTATTTAAGTTCAATGCTTGGTTTATTTAATTTATCATGGATAGATGTTTACTTTCTATTGATTTTTAATACCTTTGATGAATGATTTATTTATGATGAATGGTTATTTACTTTTATCAATTTATTTAGATTTCCAAATGTTGTAAGAGGTATGTTTCCAATTGGTGGGTACCTCATTAGTTAAATATCATGTAATTTAAATTGCTTTTCTATTTTAGAACCAATGTAAAGGACATTTTCTACCTTTCGGTGGGTGTCCTATTTAGGCATGGGATGTAAGGACATGTTTCCATCCTCGGATGGGTGTCCATTTATTTGCTTTGTTTGGACATTGCTTTAATTTTCAATATATCGATGCTTTATTTTAATTATTATGTGTAATATGGATAATATTGGTATATTTAAGAATTTAATAATATTAAGACCTGTAAAGGAGGCCGGTTCCAATGAACCGGGCATTGTGGGGGTGCTGGGCCATTTCTCACCTTCCCCACACGTACCCAACTTTCCGAACCCATTAGGGGGTTGGGGATTCCTTAGGAATTGAGTCATCCATCCCTTCCTTTTTCCTGGCCCATTCGGGTGGCTACTCCATTTTCTCCGAACTTAGGTTCGTGTTCTCTAAGGCCCCGAGCCTAAACAATGTCGAAGTCTCAATAACCATTCCACCGGGAGTGGGGGCGAAAATCCCCTCTCATAGTGGCAACTCCACTGGGGATAAGAGAAGTTGATTCCATTGGTTTTTATATTATTCTATTCTTTCTTATAACGATATTATCCATTGCATCATCTTAGATTGCATCGTGTGCATGAGTTAGGACACCCGTGCTACCCATGTTATGTTATGTAAGGGATACCATACTTTCACTCAAGGTATGGAGATCGAGCATGGCATAACCACTCATAGCCTCGTACCATTTGGTATATACTTGCTATGGGAACCTAAGCCTTTTAACCCAAAGACTAAAGCTCATGTAATTGGCCTAGTTACTTTCTTTAGGTTTTTACCTTAAATGCATGTTGTTTGACCATGGTTAATTTATCTTGGCTTAAATCATGGCTTATTTGGTTTGTTCTTTTTCTAATATGACCTAAGTATATTGTAAGCTCAAAATAATTTTTTCTTTAAAATCCAAAAGACCAAAGCTATTTTCAAAATTTTTCAAGATGGTCTTTGGACATAAGACATTTCTAAAAACAAATCAAAAATTCTTTGGCTCATGGCCCAAATACTAAGCCCAAAATCGATTTTTCTAAAATCCTTTACAATGGGCTTAGAAACAAAACTATTTTCACTCAACCTTTTCTTACAAAGAGCTTGCAAAAATATTTAGGTCAATTATGAAATACCAAAAATCAATTGTGAGCCTAGTTTATGCCAAGAATAAATTAATCATGGGCTTGTTTTTGGCATGAATAATTAGTTATCTTTTTCAAGTGAGAAATCTATCTATAATAAACCTCTTAATTTAGTTTTAATCCAATATAGCATAAAAGCTATTTTAGTTGGATAAACGGATTAAAACCTAATTAATGGGAATTATTATAAATTGATTTCCATTTTCAAAAATATAACTATTGGTTGAAACATCCGAGGGTATTATTCGAAAACAAGAAGCCCCATGTTGGTATTTTGTTAACCATATATACCTAGGAAAAGAGACTCATCATTCATGTGATGATGTTATAAGGTTGGAAGGAGCCTCCTAATTATGCTTGTTTGTTGATTGTTTATACATGCATACATACACATTTGCATCTCATATCATTGATCCTCTCTGGCTCATAGCCTTAGATTAAGATAGTTCAAAAGCTTACAACAATCCGACCTATGCCGGAGACGAAGTATCTAGCAACGACTCAATCACTTGCTCACCAAAAACAATGGATCCCGAACAAATTCAAAGAATGGTGGATGATGCCCTCAATGCCAAAATGGAAGAAATAAAAGAGGCCTTAGCTGAGACCATGAAGAACCAATTGACTACAATTTTAAAAAATCATGCTGAAGCATCTGCTAGCACTAAGAAGCCAAAGGACAAAGGGAAGACTAAAGTTAGTGAAGTAGCTTTTGATGATGATAAGGTGATCATTGATGATGATCATTAGGCTCAATACTATCAAGATCTTCAAGACAAAAAGGAGCCAAAGGTTGTTGAGAAGGCAGCTATTGAAAAGACCGAGAGATTTTATGTTGAAAATATGATTGTTGATTTAGAAAAGAAATTTGAGAAGAAACTAAAGACCGAAGAGATGTCCGAAGTTGACAAATTATTTGAGCTAGATGAAGAAGTTCTATACAAATTTAAGATACCATCTTTTGCGAAGTTTGATGGAACCGAAAATCCCCATCTCCATGTAAAGAAGTATATCACTGCTATGCAGTCTGCCCGAGCTACTAAGGCTCAAACTCTAAGGTACTTCATACTCTCATTGGACCCTGTTATCCAAAATTGGTTCAACACCTTGGAGGAAAGTACTCAAAAAGATTGGGATATGCTATACAAGGCTTTCATTCAGCAATATGGGTATAATGTTGAGATGGAAGTTACCTTAATGGAAGTGGAGTCCATTAGACAAAGGCCAAATGAGAATTTTGTGGACTATGACAAAAGATGGAGAAATAAGGCTGCTTTGCTCAAGAAGAGGCCCGATGAATCTGATCAAATAAGGATGATCGTGAGAGGCGTCTTGCCCAATCTTTGTGAAAGGATGTCTCACACCCTTATAAGGGATTTCAAAGATCTTCTCCAAGTTGGTCTAAAAATTGAAGAGTGGTAAAGGGAGAAAAATCGCTTTTCAATAAGAAGGAATGAGAAAGGGAATTACCAGTCTGGAAATCAAAGCACGCAAAAAAAAGTTGATGTTAATACAACCGATAAAGCAAATAGAAGGCAGTTTTTAGATCTGGGGAAGCCTTTGTCTTGGGTCTTCGACAAGCTACAAAAGAAGGGACTATTACAGCCATTGGCCCCTCGACCTTTGCCGAATCCTTTACCCCCAAAATTTAATACTAAAGCCTTTTGTGAGTTTCATCAAACACAAGGACATAAGACAGACAAATGCTTGTGATTAAAACATGAGATCCAAAATTTAATCGATAGTGGTAAGCTACCGGAGCCGGACAAGGCCAATACCAAAGACAATCATTTGCCTAAGTTTGGAAGAGTACCTCCACCAGCAACCTTCATGGTGGGAAAAGGATTGGAAGAAGATATTGTTTTATCATCCTTTTAAGATGGGAATATTGAAGATGTGAAAGGAAAAGAAGCTTAACTCAAAAAAACTTTCCTTAGCTTGAATGTTGCTTTTCAATTTTGCTTTCTTTAATATTTAATTGGAACAATCTTGTTTTCCAAATTTTAATTTGTTTGAATAAATTACTTTCATCAAAATTTTTATTGGTCTTTGTTCATTTTGGTGTTCAACCGATGAGAAATCTAGCTTGATGTTCATAAATTAACGTGTCTATGCATCATGACTCGAATGACTTTACTAGGTGAGGGAATTGCTCTATAGCATTGAGTTGTGTATGCTTACTTAGAGAGGGCTCCTGCATAATTACCTTTGTCTAGGTCCTAGTCAGTCTTAGAACATGGTTTGACAAACTTTCGAAGTGAAATTGAACTCTGCTTATTTAAGAGAGAAATGATCTAGGCATTGTTTGGTTAGCCAACAACTTGTATCCACCCTATTAAATATCAATCCCTAGTTGTCCCTTTGAGCCTTCATAAAATTTTAGCTTGCTTTTCATTGCATATAACCTCAATAACCTATCCTGAGCTGTTGTGATACTTTTGAAAAGTCTTATGATCACTAAGATGAAGAGGCAAGAAGATCAAAGAAAGCAATGATTAGTCAAGATCTTGAGGATAGTTGAAGCTCTCAAGACCATGAAGATAGTTGAAGTTCTCAAGACCATAAGGATAGTTGATGTTTTCAAGACCATAAGGATAGTTAAATTTTCAAAACCATAAGGGTAATTGAAGTTTTCTTAATATCTCCAATATGTCAAGACAACATCGGAGTAACAAATGATTTATCCCTGTTAAAGAAGATTTATGTCACTCCACTCATCCATTATTAGAAGCCCAAGTTGGGACAAACAAGACAACTCTTTCAGAGCTAGAACCAAACAAAAAAACAAACAAAAAAAAAACAAAAGGAAAAACAAAAGGAAAAAAAAAGGAAAAGGGGAAAGAAAAAAAAAGAAGGAAAAAGATAAAAGCTAAAAAGGCGGTTCAAAAAGCCAAATGAGTTCTCTTTTACCTAAGACAACAAAAGGCTTCCATTTGGTTTTTAAGGACATTTTGACTTGAATTTGTCCAACCCAACTAAAGATTCGATCAAAATCAGAGGAAAAGGAGAAAGACTATCCAGTGCTTAAAAGTTCTGTACTTGACAGTCCTACAAGGAAAAAGGACAAAATGATAAAAGTTCAAAGAAAGGGAAGAGTAAGGAAAATAAAGAGAAAGAAAAGGGAAGAGTAAAAGAAATAAAGAAAAGGGAGAAGAAGAAAAGAAATGAATTTAGGAACCAAACTTTTTGCAAGGGCAAAAACTGTCCTAATCAAGATCTAGATTAGTGCCAAGAGGATAGAAAGAATTTGGAGTCTAGCAAGATTATCTCCAAGCTGCCTAAAATTCAAATAAGAAATTTATAGTGTGAGGGTTTGTCCATTGTGTCACATAAGCTCCTATCTCAAAATGGCCTTCATTTAAACCCGTGTCCCTTATAGACCCCATTTCAAGCCTATTAAGACCTGTTGATCTCTCTTGGTAGGTAGAGTCTATTAGTGGAGATAGTTTGGATAAGCATGCATATGAGATAGACAATATTTAAACTCAAATGAGACCTTTGGCTGAGTAATGTGTATGTGCCTATCTGAAGTACAACAGTTCTTGCTTAAATAGAAATGATTCCCGAGTTTAGTATGGTAACTAGGGTTGTCATGTTATAGATATGTTAATTTGGAAAAATCAAGTCTTGAGGTACATTGACATTAATTTGGCAAAGCCAACATTTGACTTCAAAATTAAAATTCAAAAATTCAAAAAAAAAATGTTTTGTCATACAAAGTTTTCAAGTTAAGGGAAGTACGTTGAACCTCCAAAGGACACATTGGGCAAAGGAAATGATTATTGGAAAGGTCATGAAGAAGCTATCAACTGACATGCTGAAACATTGTTCAAAATAGATGAATCCCTGACTCTGCTACTTGGGGCCTCCATTATTCATGTTTTCAACATCTTGAAGATAAAAGCCACAAATGCAAAGCTTTCGATCATTCCAATGCAAGACTTGAATGAGCGTCAAAAAGGAGCCAATGAGAACACTTCTGCTAATCATCTTGGTCTGTGAGTCGATGGAACGACTATAAGCATTATTCATGCATATCATGCATACATGAGTATATCACATCGCACTTTCTTGTCTTGTATTGTCTATTCCTTTTCAAAGTGAACAACAAATACCTTGCAAACTAAAGAATCAAAAGAAGATATTGAATCAAGGGGGCATGGAAAGCCTATTTGCTTGTGAAAGCTCCAGTCGTTTTGCAAAAGAAGAAATACGTGCTTGTGCGAAGAACTAGATAGAGTCCGCATAGAAAAATCATGGGTTTGAGCCTACACAGTGGGGCAACGCTTCTCCTTTTCAAATTTTGAGTTTATGCATAAACAAAATATTTTGAATATCTTGCCACGTAGGGGGCAAGGAGAAGATATGAAGGCTAGCTAAAAAGACTGATTTTTTTGTTCATGTTTAATTAATGAACAAGAAAAAGAATTCTCAAAAGAATAAAAAATCATCATCAATCAAAAGAAAAAATTAGAATGAAAATGCAAAAGACAAAAAGTCAGTCCAACTAAAAGAGCTGAAGCCAGGGTAAAGACCCGATTTCCAATGGATAAAGATCCATGTTTCAAGGGTAAAGACCCGATTTCCAATGGATAAAGATCCATATTTCAGGGATAAAGACTCGATCTCTAATGGATAAAGATCCTTGTTTTAAGGGTAAAGACCCGATTTCAAATGGATAAAGATCCATATTTCAAAGGGTAAAGACCCAAAGTCCAAAGGATAAAGATCCTTGTTCCAAGGGTAAAGACCCGATTTCAATTGGATAAAGATCCATTCAAGGGTAAAGACCTGATTTCCAATGGATAAAAGATCCATGTTTCACGGGTAAAGACCCAATCTCCAATGGATAAAGATCCATGTTCCTAGGTTAAAGACCTAGTTTCTAATAGATAAAGATCTATTTTTGGTGGGTAAAGACCTACAATTCATAAAAATGGAACAACCAGTTATGCCAGAATTCTCAACTGATAAAAGGTCAGTCAAATCAAACCAATCTCGGGTCCAAGTACCCAAATTCAATCCAATCTTGGGTCCAAGTACCCGATCTCGGGTCCAAGTACCCAATCTCGGGCCCAAGTACCCAAATCAATTCAACCTCGGGTCCAAGTAACACATCTCGGGCCCAAGTACCCAATCTCGGTTCTAAGTACCCAAATCAAATCAATCTCAAGTCCAAGTACCCAATCTCTGGTCCAAATGCCCAATACCGGGTCCAAGTACCCAAATCAAATTCAATCTAGAGTCAAAGTATCCCAATCCAATTTAGGATTGAGTATCCAAACCCAATTTAGGATCGAGCATCCAAATCCAGTTTAGGATCGAGTATCCAAATCTAGTTTAGGATCGAGTATCCAAGTCCAGTTAGGATCAAGTATCCCAATCCAATTTAGGATCGAGTATCCCAATCCAATTTAGGATCGAGTATCCAAATCCAGTTTAGGATCGAGTATCCAAGTCCAGTTAGGATCGAGTATCCAAGTCTATTTTAGGATCGAGAATCTAAATCTCTCAGGTTCTGAACCTAAATTTTCCTTAGATCCAGAACCTAGAATCTCTTCTAAGTCCAGAACTTAGCTCGGGTCCACAACCCAAAATTTCCTTAGGTCCAGAACCTAAAATCTTTTCTAAGTCCAGAACTTAGCTAGGGTCCAGAACCCAAATTATCTTTAGGTCTAGAATCTAGAATCCATTCTAAGTCCAGAACTTAGCTCAGGTCTTGAACCCAAATTTTCTTTAGGTCCAGAACCTAGAATCCATTCTAAGTCCAAAACATAGCTCGGGTCCAGAACCCAAATTATCTTTAGGTCCATAACCTAGAATTCATTCTAAGTCCAGAACTTAGCTCGGGTCGAGAACCCAAATTTTCCTTAGGTCCAGAACCAAGAATCTGTTCTATGTCCAAGAACTTAGCTAGAGTTCAAAACCCAAAATTTCCTTAGGTCCAGAACCTAGAATTATCCTTGAGTCCAAAACTCGAACCGGGTCCAGAAACCAAAACCTCGACCATCTCAAAAATTAAATCTTATTGCTTTTCACTCTCTTTCACTAAAGTTTCAGATCATTCAAGCAGGGGACAAATTGTACACCATTAATTTTTTACCCAATCCGGTCCAATATATTTTAATTAGTCCAAAATAATTTTTGTGCTGTCCAATATATTTTAATTAGTCCAAAATAATTTTTGTTATCTTAATTAAATAATTTTTGATTTGGTATCTAATTTTTATTAATAATAAATAAAAAAATAATAATAAACAATAAAAAAGGTGTCAGAGGATTTTCCTGCGGGCGAAATGGCCCAAGCATTTCACCCGTAGATAATTTCTGCAAGCGAAATGGCTCGCAGATCCGTTTCGCCCGCGCTGCCGCAGCTGCCAGCGCATTTTTTCCATAGGCCAGTCCCTCGCCCTGCCACAGCCAACTGCGGCAATTTTTTTTTGCCAGCGCATTTTTTCCGCAGCAGTTTTTTTTTCGCCAGCAAAATTTTTCCAACGCAAATTTTTCTAATACCTAATGCAATTAGGTTTTGGTTTCCTTTTCTTATCAATATTATGTTTCGTGAATAATTAGGAATGAACTATATAATTCTTCTATAAATAATACCTAAAAACAACACAAAAATCAATCGGATATAAATCAAGAAATTGGAGGAGAAAGTGGAGACCGAAACTGAGAAGAAAAACCTTGAATTAAGCTGATTTTTTGAGGGAGCAGAAAAACAATTCAAGCAATTCAAAGGTAGCAAAGCTTTTCTTTGAACTTGTTCATCCAAGAAGCAATTTTTGGTGTAAACTACAAAAGAAGGTTTGAATTCTTACTTTCTTTTATTTTTTCACAATAGCTAAATCATCTCATTCTTTTTTTTTAATTCAAAAATTTTAGAATCTCAATTCACTTTTTCTAAGGTTTAAAAATCTTAATTCGTTGCTTTGTTTTCTAAAATGTTTAAAGTTGTTAGTTTTGTTCCTTCAAAACCTGAAACTCTAATTTGCTTTCCAAATTATCAAAACCCTAAATTGAGTTCTGTTTCATCCCAAAAGCCCTAAAAAACTTCTTTTTTGCTTTTATAAACTTTAAATCATTTTGTTTACTTTCATAATACAATTGTTAATTGTTTTTTCAAATCGTAAAATAAAATACATTCCCTGAAACCCCAAATCAAAAATCCTAAAGCCCTAAATAAAAAATCCTAAAACCCTAATTCAACTCCAAAACCTAAAATAGTGAACCCTAACTCCTTTAAAACCTAAACCCTAAAATTTTCTAAACCCTAATCTTTTAAAACTTTAAAAACCATATAAATATAATTTTACACAGTAAGCTCAAAATAACAATTCAATGAGTAACCGTAAATTACAAATCTAAGTATTTTAAAGTGTCCAAACCCTAGTTTCATGATTCACCATTCAAAACTAATTTGGTTAATCAAAGAACTTTATCAACGTTTTAAAACATAAAACCTTAATCTATTTTAATTCCTTTAAAAATCACAGTAGCTTCCATAATCCTAAACACATGAAATAAAGAACCCTAAATGGAAATAGTAGCCATAATTTAGATTTTTATTTGCCTTATTCAATTCTATATTTGATTATGCTTTGATTTATTTTATATGATTTAATTTATTTAAGTTCAATGCTTGGTTTATTTAATTTATACCTTTGATGAATGATTTATTTATGATTAGTGGTTATTTACTTTTATCAATTTATTTAGATTTCCAAATGTTGTAAGAGGTATGTTTCCACTTGGTGGGTACCTCATTAGTTAAATGTCATGTAATTTAAATTGCTTTTCTATTTTAGAACCAATGTAAAGGACATGTTTCTACCTTTCGGTGGGTGTCCTATTTAGGCATGGGATGTAAGGACATATTTTCATCCTCGGATGGGTGTCCATTTATTTGCTTTGTTTGGACATTGCTTTAATTTTCAATATATCGATGCTTTATTTTAATTATTATGTGTAATATGGATAATATTGTTATATTTAAGAATTTTATAATATTAAGACCTGTAAAGGAGGCCGGTTCCAATGAACCGGGTGTTGTGGGGGTGCTGGGCCATTTCTCACCTTCCCCACACGTACCCAACTTTCCGAACCCATTAGGGGGTTGGGGATTCCTTAGGAATCGAGTCATCCACCCCTTTCTTTTTCCAGGCCCGTCCGGGTGGCGACTCCATTTTCTCCGAACTTAGGTCCATTTTCTCTAAGGCCCCGAGCCTAAACAATGCCAAAGTCACAAGAACCATTCCACCTGGAGTGGGGGCAAAAATCCCCACTCACAGCACCTTTAAATCCTTCAATTTTGAAGATGTCATTCTATATGGTGGTATCGAAATCAATGTTGTTCCCAGAACAACATCGATAACAAATTCCATAATAACAACAATAATAATAATAACAAAAGAAAATTGAGGAAAAGAAAAGAAAAGGAGAAAAAATAAAATTCAAAGTAGTAAAAGAAAATATAAAAGGATGGGACTAAAAGATATAAAAATAAATAATAATTAATTAATTAATTATATGAATATATATTTATGGTTGGGAAAGGAAGATTGAAAATCAAAAACTCTTCTTCTTCTTCTTCATCCACAATAGCCAATTTTAGAGAGAGAAATCTCAACTTTATCAACACATTAAAATTTCACAAAGATCTCAAAAGAATTAAGGCATTTTTGAAGAAGAATCAAGGTTTATGTAAGTTTTTCTTTAATTTAATCCTTATTTTCATAGATTTTAAGATTATGTATGATTGGGCTAATGAGAGTAAGTTCATTTAAATTATTAAAATTGATAGTAATGGAGTTAACACAGTGGATATAGTATGATTTGATGATCAATTGGTTGAGATGGGCATAATTCATAAAATTAGGGTTAAGGGATGAATATGTAAAAGCATGATTTTTAATAAGGGTGTTAATAATTATTGTAATGGTTTGATTTAATGTTTTTTTAATGTATATGTTATGATTTTGTGGGTAAAAGGTGGATATGAGTAGGATTGGTCAAGTTAAGATTTCATAGTTGGCTATGTGAAATTATGGTTTTTGTTATAGGTAGCTATAATTATTAAAATGAGTTGCTTTGAGGTTATTTGGTTGAGTAAGCAATGATTTTATGGTTCAATGGTGGAGAAGAGTTGGTTATGGTGAAGTTTGGAAAAATCTAGTAACTGGTGAAATTAGAGTTTTGTTAGAATTTTGATAGGAATTGTGCAAAGAATGATAGTTTGGTAAAAATTAAACATGGAAATGATTTTAAATTAGTCAATGTTATTTGTTGTTGGTTTATGTGTGCTTAGCTCAAGGTAGTCCAAAAGAAGATAATTACGGTTTTGGTGAAGGAAAGAGGTGGAAAGGGGAATTGAAATAATTTGGAGCTAAGAAAAGGTTAGTACATATTTTAATAAATATTAATTTAATAACATTGTAGTAGGCACAATACTGTGTGATCTGGTGAATGTGTTACGTCACTTTCATATTGGTTTGATAGGAAATGTGCATTGTATAATTGAAAGTGTGTACACTATATGAAGTATAAAATAACTAGCCATTATAGAATGGCTAATGTAAATATTGTGTTCTTGAGGTATAAAATGTGAACTATGTAAAATATGATTGGAGAAGATGAGAAAATTATAATGTGATAAGTATTGAGAAAGAAAATGTGGAAAATAGCTAAAAATGTGAAAAGTGTGGATATTGTGAAATAGAAATGAAAATTGTGATAAAATGTGAAATTATAAAGAGATACTATGTGTTTGTAACCTATACAGTTACTGGTTCAGTTATGTTAAGATTAGTAATATATACATTGATAGAATTCAGCAGAGCTAGGTCTTTACCTGAATAGAGCTAAGTCTTGAGATTGAGATAGATGAAAGACCTGAGTAAGGGCAAGTCTTGAGTCTAGACTTGATAATTGCATAGGGGTTATTGAGCCCAACGTGTTTGTGAATGTGTAGTATGTGTATAAATTAAAAGGTAATAAAGATCTTGTATAAATATTACAAATTTTGTTATGAGAAAGAGCATTTAGATAAAAATATATATTGTCTTTAAAAATATGTACCACTACATTATATGCTTAGTACGGTTGTATGAATTGTGCAGGTGAGAGGATTAATGATCAGAAGGGCCCGGACTGTAACACCCATATATCCTACAAACATATAATACATACACTTTCTATATATGTATAATACATATGTAGAATACAATAATGTCACCATAATTAACAATATAAAGTTCTCTTTAATTTTTAATAAAATAATTTATCCTTTAAAAGATAAATTTATTAGAAAAATAATTATATAAATTATTAAATGTCAAAATACAAATATTAAAAGAAAATATCTGAAAAATATTTTTCAGAGTTTTGTCTTTAATTTCAATATTTCTCAAAACTCAACAAAATCACAACCTACAATAAAACTACAGTCCCAATAAAAATTACATTAACCAAATCTCCAACATTTCTCCAAAATATTCAATATATCAAACCACATTTTTATATATACTAAAAATTATTTAAAATATGCACAATATTTAATCAAACACTAAAAGTTTACAAGATTTTCATATTATAATATAATGTAAATAAATATAATATGCTTAATCAAAATCAAATATTTACATGCTATGCAACAGGATCTGGTCTTGTGGTAGCCTAGCAAAATTCAAGTACTATTTAAAAAATTCTAAACTTGGCTAGGTTTAGCAGGGCTCCCTGCCTCTGCCCTGTCACCTATGCGATGAGAAAATCGCACTAAGCTAATAGCCTAACGGTACATGATTTGATAATATAAGAAATTTGAAGAAAATAATGGAAAATGCCTATTTCTTTTTAGGCACATAATGTAGCATACTAACACATTCAAAATTCATGCATCTCTCATATAATTTCATCATATAACACAACCACACGCATTGGGACCAAATGATCATATATAATATTCAAATTCTAGAGTTAATAATTTGGCCTATTGACACTCGGTGTTTAGCCCAAAGGCAATAAAAGTGACGCCCAACATCTATCCCGAAGGCAAATCATATAATGATGATGCCCAGTATCTAGCCCGAAGGCAAATCATAGGCATGCCACCAAACACAAAACTCTAGAACAGAATATTATATAAGGCAACACACATATAATTCACATTTTCATAATCCATTTTCTTATCACATTGTCTCATTTACTCATTCTTTTCTTTCATAATTATGCATAACTACTTTTAAGGCAACACACATATAATTCACATTTTCATAATCCATTTTCTTATCACATTGTCTCATTTACTCATTCTTTTCTTTCATAATTATGTATAACTACTTTTGTTCAATATGACTCATCATACTTTCAATAGTGTATGTCACATTTATAATGTGACTACATTATCCAAACACATTGGTTTATTTCTACCTTTTCTCTTATTTATCATATATTACTCATTTTAGCCATTTATAATGGCTTAACATAAAATATATAATGCATTTACACCATTTCACATTCAACATCATAATGCATTTGAAAATTCAAGTGTCAAAGTGGATTAGCACATTTTACTATCAAAATATGCTAACCCAAATCAGAGGCAAATATGTTATAATTTATCAAAGTATGTACATACCTTTAACCAAAACCAATTCCATGCTAAATTTACCTTTTATCCTCAACTTTCTTCAAGTGTCCTTCACCACTTGGTATGGACAAACTCACTCTACTCAATGCCTAATAACATTTTCAATTCAAATTCTTCATTAGTGTGAGCGAGGATTTTCGCCCCCGCTCCCGATGGAATGGTTCTTGCGACTTCGGCACTGTTAAGCTCAAGGTCTTAGAGAACACGGGCCTAAGTCCGGAGAAAATGGAGTCGCCACCCGGACTGGCCGAAAAAAAGAAAGGGGTGGATGACTTGATTCCTAAGGAATCCCCAATCCTCTAATGGGTTCGAAAAGTTGGATACATGTGGGGAAGGTGAGAAATGGGCCAGCACCCCCATAACGCCCGGTTCATTATGAGTAGCCTCCTTTTCAGGTCTTAATATTATAAAATTCTTAAATATGATGACATTATACATATTACATGCAATATTTAAAATAAAGCATCATTATATTAAAATCAAAGGAATATTCAAACAAAATAAACAAATGGACACCCATCCATGAATGGAAACATGTCCTTTCATCGTCCAATGTCAAAAACTAAATACGACACCCACTAAAAGGTGAAAACATGTCCTTTACATTAATTTCAAAATAAAAAAATAATTTAAATTACATAAAAATTAATTAATGAGGTACCCAATCATGGAAACATACCTCTTATAAATAATAATAATAATAATAAAGAAACCATCCATCCATGATAAACAAATAAAAAATAGAAATTAAATAAATCAATCATCAAAACATATAATAAACTACATAATCAAATCTAAAATTAAATAAAACGGGTTTACATCTTAAATTAAGTTTTTTAGAATAAGTAAAGTAGGATTTAAAATAAAGAAAGTTAAACACAAAGACTTAAAATATATAGATAAATATTACCCCTTCGACGAGCCCATACAGCGCCCCTTGCATGTCGGGGGCAGTGCCCCAAAAACTTTTGAAAACTGGTCTTTAGGGTTGTAGGTTTTGGTGTTGAAAATTTTGAAAACTAGTTTTAGGGTTTGAGGAAAATATGATTAACATTTTGAAAAACAAGGCTAGGGTTTAAGTAAATAAAATTAAAGCTCATGAAATTAGGATTAAAAGTTAGGTGTTTAGAAAGAATAGGCTACTGTGAAATTTAAAAAAATATAATTGATTATGGCTTTGAGAAAAAAGATTATTGTTTTGTGGTATTAGAAAAATGCAATTAGGGTTTTAGACTTCAAAAATTAATTTAATGGGTATTAAGATTTTAGGGTTTTGAAAAATAATTTTTTAGGATTTTAAATAAAGATATTGATGCTGGAAAAATAAGGTTATTGGAAAACGTTTGCAATTAAATAATCATATACTAAAAATATCAATTTAACACTTTATAAGTCACTGTAACTTAAGCTAATAGGTTGTGGATTTATTTTGTTTGAATAACGAACAACATCATCAAATCTCTTCACATGAACTAATATGAAAATAAAACAAAAGGCTATAACCTACTGGAATTAATCCAACCAAATAACCATTATATTCAGCATTTAAAATCGTCAAATCATGTTATATTGAGTTAAGTTAGATGTGTACCGTAATTTGTTGGCTCCATCACAATTTGTAGAATGAAATTCTAGTTTAGCTTGAAACCAAGACAAAAGACCTAGCTTGCTGCCTTGATTATGGGTTGTCTCTCGTCTCTGTTGCTTTTTCCAATTTCAAAAGAAAGTCCAAAAGTCCTTTAATAATTCTTGAATAATTCTCCAATAATTGTGCCCTCCAAAATTTTTCTCCCTGGAGAAATAAAATTCCTCTTTTTTGTGTATTTTTAATGTGGTAATTATAGGCAATTAAAATAAAAAACCGTAGTATGTTAAGGAAATTAAAAACTATTTTAGAAATAAAATTAAAAACCAAGTAAAATAAGATTTTGGTAAAAATTGCGTGCAGGCCCGGACGAGACTGGCGATGGGCGAGCTGGGGACGAGTTGCAGCTGGGTGCGGGCAAAATTATGCGCAGGGTACAATTTTGCCGTAGATTTTGCCTGCGGCAAATTGACTCGTGGCCAATTCACAGCACGGGCCAATTCACCGTAGGAAAAGCTTGTAGCCAATTTGTTGCAGGCACTCCTGTGGCGAATTAGCCCAAGCTAATTCATTGCCCTAGCGACTTTCGTCACCGATTCTGCCGTCGCCAATTTTTTTTTATTATTTTATTATTTTTATTTATATATTTATTTTAAAAATAAATAAATGATAAATAAAAAGTAAAATAAATATTATATTAAAATAAATAATAAATATTTATAAATAAATAATATAAATAAATAATAAGTAAAATAAATCAAAATAAATAATATATATTAAAATAAATAATATATACCACAAAAATTATTTCGAATTGTTTAAAATCTTTGGACTGAACTGGATAAAAAATTAAGAGTCTATAATTAGCATCATATTTCTATATACTTTTACCAATTAAACTTAATTTAACTCAATCCTACAAAATTCCAAGTTTTTGCCATAACCTTCTTTAATTGGGCAAGTCCACTCTACTCAATATCCAATCAAATTATAAGTTAACATAGTCTATTGGAAATATAATTCTTCACATTTTTACTCAAACTTCAAATTCCACAATTCTACCTAAATTTTAATTTTTTTTAATACACTTTAATTTTAGAAAACTTGTAATACCCTTATACCATATATACGTATAATACATTCACCCAGTATATATAAAATATGTATTTACAGTATAAATATGTTACAACCCGGTAAAATGAAAATTTTCACATTTTCAATTTAAAATCTCAAATACTTTAAAATGTATATTTAAATAGTAAATAAAATATTCTTTATAAATTACAGATTTCAAAATAAGCATTTTCTATAAAAATCTTTGGAAAAAATTCATCAGAGTTTTGTCTATAAATAGGACGTCCCAAAAATTTAACAGTTACACAACCTGCAAAAACACACTCCCAATAAAAATAAATCACACATTTTCACCTCAACTTCTCAATTTCTCCGTATTTCCTCAAAATATTTGTATATATACCTATATATATATATATATCAAAACACATATAAAACCCCACATTACACAATTTATCCAAGGAGTCTTTATAATTTACAATATATACTTTGAAAACATAAACATAATATGCATAATATCCAAATATACTATAATATAAAATATATACATGATGACAACTACTCAATCTTGAAGTGGCAAAATCGACACAAGCAACCTCAAAGCTAGACCCTACCATGTCTAGAAGAATCCTCCGGATCTATCAGATCACCCTGTCACCTGCGCGATGAATTACAATCACGCTAAGCTAAAAGTCTAGTGGTACAAACTTTGATAATAATAAAACTTTAATAATGTCAATGCATAATGCTTTTACGTGTTATGTCACAATGTGGCATACAAGTTCATTTAAAACATAATCTTTAATCATTTTATTATTCACATTAACACATACAAAAATATGGGCCCAAATAAACTAATATATCATTCAAATCCCAGAGTTACTATTTTGGTCCATTTTGACACCAAGTGTCTATCCCTGAAGGTAAATCATAGTTATGCTCAGCATCTAGCCCGATGGCAAATCATATATCAGTGACGTTAAGCGTCTAGTCCCGAAGACAAATCATATATCAGTGACGCCAAGCGTCTAGCCCTGAAGACAAATAATGAGGATAACCTTATAGGCATACCACCACACACAGAACTCTGAAAATTGAATAACATACTAGGCGCACAAATAATACATGTTTTCCATAATTAACTTTTCTCATCACATTGTTTCAATTTCTCATTTTTTCTCATTCATATTAATTTCAACTCATCATATCTCATCATTTCATCACAATGTAACTCATTTCAAATTAAAAACACATCACCCTAATATTTTTAGGTCATTCTCACATAATGCGCATAATTCACATTCTATTCATTTTAGCTATTAATAATAGCTTTTCATAATGCACATAATGCATACATAGGAATTCACATGTCATAATAAAATGTTCATGAATGTTTAAGCTACCAAGTAGCTTAACACATTTTCCATCCAAAATGTGTTAGGCCAAATTTAATGCAATTATACCTCATTTATCAAGAGTTTTTGCTTACCTCAATAAGCCCTCAAATGCAAGCTAAAAAATCACCCTCCAACCTTCACTTCCAACTTGCCCTTCAACACTAAGGTTGGAAAATTCACTTCTTCTTAATGCCTATACAAAATGTGATCTTATACAATCATTTAATATCACATTTTAAGGCATTTAAAATAGTAAACTAGCATCACTCCTACAAATTTTTAAAATTTAGCCTTTCCTTACATTAACATTAAAAATAAATTTTAATCCATTTTAATTTGTGTTTTAAGTTTATTTACATTATTAAAAACATATTATAATATGTTCTAACCAATTTAATTAAATAAACACATGTTTTTATACAAAATCCTAAAATGCCATAACCTTCACCATTTAAGGTTCTTCATTCCAACTCATTCCAATTATTAATCCAAGCTTATTTTCATCACTTATATCAATAAATAACATGATTTAAATATTAAAAACAAACAAACATCTATAATTTAAAAATTTCCTTCCAAAACCTTAAATTCAACACTACCTCATCCAACTCTAACCAAACTTCGTTAAATCCATCATTTGACTTTAAAATCCTTATTTATGCATCAAAACAACATATTTGGAATCAATTTGCACAATTAAAACATATGATTCCAAATGTTAAATTTTTTCATAACCCTAAATTATATCTCTTTAACCAAACTGAACTCAAACTTAATCATTTCTTCAATCCAACTTAAGAATCATTAATAACTAATCAAAATAACTTCACATATACTCAATCAATCCATTAAATCATGCTACTGCAAAAACTCAATATCCACATATTCATAATTTCATGGAATTCCAAAGAACTAAGATGGAAAACTTACTATTTCAAGAGGAAATCACTAAAACTTTACTCGAATCCTTAAAATTCTTTCAATTGATGAAGCTTGGAAGAAGAAAAAAGCTCCCTTGGGAGGTTCGGCCTCCTAAGGAAGAAGAAGATGATGAAGACAACTTTTGAATTTCTCTCTCCTTCCACTTTCAAAAATGATCTTATATATATTATTTTATTATATTTTTAATTATTTATTTATTTAAAAAATCATAAATTACCTCTTCTAACGAAAAATAATTTATTTTTAATTTATTTAAATAATTTTAATTTTATAAAGTATAATTACCATTTTGCCATTTGACTTTTAACTTCTTGACTTTTCTATTTAAAAATGTTGAGTTTTGTATATGTTATATATATTTAATATATATCACATATACTCTTTACTTTTTCACTTCTAAACCTTCAATTTTCCATTTAAATTATTTATTTAATTTAATTTAATTTTAATTTAATTTATTTAATTTTTAAAAATTATGGATGTTACAATTCTCTCCCCTCAAAGAAAATTTTGTCCGCAAAATTATCTAATATTAACTCTAGAACAACTGAGGATACTGGCTCCGCATCATTTGCTCACTCTCCCATGTCACCTTCTCACTGGCATGATTCTTTTAAAGAACTTTAACAAGTGGCACTTTCTTGTTTCTCAACTCTTTCACTTCTCATGCAAAATCGCTACTGGTTCATCTTCGTAAGTCAGATCAAGACTCACCTTGATAGACTCTACTGACAAGGTATGAGATGGGTCTGACCTATACCTCCAAAGCATAGAGAAATGAAAGATATTGTGTATACAGTCTAACTCGGCTGGCAGAGTCAATCTGTAAGCCGCTAGACCAACTCTCTCCAGTACCTCATAAGGTCCTATAAAACGAGTACTCAATTTTCTTTACGATAGAATCTCAAAATCTTTTTCAACGGAGACACCTTCAAGAACACCTTATCTTCCACATTGAACTCTATTTCTTACCTCTTCAAATCTGTATAGGATTTCTATCGGTTTGAAGCTTCTTTCAGACGATCCTGAATCACCTTCACTTTCTCTTTCATTTCCTTAATTAAATAGGGACCGACCAGTTTACCTTCTCCAACCTCATCCCAACATAAACATGTCCTTCATTTTCTGCCATACAAGGCCTCATAAGGTGCCATCTTAATACTGGACCGATGAATATGGTTATAGGCAAACTCAATCAGTGGCAAGAACCTATCCCAACTCCCAGTGAAATTAATGATACAACTCCTCAACATGTCCTCTAGAATATGTATCACTCTCTTTGACTTTTCATCTATCCGAGGATGAAAAACAGTACTAAAATACAAACTAGAACCCAATTCATCCTGCAAACTCCTTCAAAATCTCGATATAAACTGCAGATCTTGGTTCGACACTGTAATATCCCAAATTTCTGGAAATTTAATACAATAAATTAAAATTTAATTGGATAAATTAAATAAATAATTTTAAATAAAAAAATGAAGGGATTTTAAGTGAAAAAGTGGAATATATATGTAATATATATGCAAAATATATATAACATATACAAAGTCAACAAAAGTCAAATTTTTAAAAATCAAAAGTTAAAGTCCAATGACATTTTTGTAAATAAACTTTAAAATTTTAAAATTATTTTAATTATTCAAAAATAATTTATTTTTAATGAAAGATGTATTTTTGGATTTTTAATTAATTAAATAATATATATATATGTGGTTTAAAATAAAAGTGGTAGGAAAGAGAAAATTGATTTTGGTCTTCTTCTTCTTCTTCTTCTTCTTCTTCCTTGGCCAATTCTTACATGGCTATTCAAGAGGGATTTTTACTTCTTTGATACTCCAAAAATTGAAGTATTTTAAGAGTTTCAAGTAGATTTTTGGTGATTTTCACCAACTTTAGTAAGTTTTTAACTTCTCTCTTTGGATTTCATGGAAATTGTGAATATGTGTGTTTTGGGTTGTTGAAGTAGTATGATTTAATTATCTTTTTTAGTATGATGAAGTTATTTTAAGTGATTAACAATAATTTTAAGATTGAATTGAAGAAATAGTTGAGTTTGGGTAAAGATTGATGAAGAGAGAGAATTTAGGGTTATGGAATGTTAGGATTTGTGAAATCATGGATTTTAATTTTGCAAATTAATTCTAAATGAGTTTTTTTGATGCATAAAAAAGTATTTTAAAGTCAAATATTGGATTTGGTTATGTTTGGATGGATTTTGAGAATGGAAGTGGTGATTTAGGATTTTGGAAAAGTGATTTTTCAAAGTTGTTGAATTGTTTGATTTTATTGGTTAAAGCATGTTGTTTAGTGATAAAAGTGATGAATATAAGCTTGAAATTATAATTGGATTGAGTTGGAATTGAAAACCTTCAATGTTCAAGGTTATGCCATTTTAGGCTTTTGGATATAAGTGTGTGTTTTTGTAATGTAATTGTTTTAAGCATGTTAAAATATGTTTTTAATAATATAAATAAACTTAAAACACCAAATTGAATGGCTTAGTATGGTATTCCAAAGTTAAAGTAAGGTTGGCCTTAACTTTAGAATTTTAGTTTGAATGATCTTTAATTATGATTTAAGATTGGAAATGCCTTAGAATGTGATACTAAATGATTACTTATGATCACATTTGGTTTAAGCATTAAGGAGAGTTGATTTGCCCCATCCTAGTGTTGAAGGGCAAGTTGGAAGAGAAGGTTGGAGATTGTTTTAAGCTTGCTTTTGGGTTGCTTTTAGAGGTAAGTACAAACTTTGGATGAATTGGACATGTTTGCATTACATTGGGATTAACACATTTTGAATTGAAAAATGTGTTAAGCTACTTGATGCATTGCTTATTTATGAGCAAAGGACTATGGCATGTATAATGTCATATATGCATTGTAAAAAGCCATTGTTAATGGCTAAATTGTGTAAAATGTGAAATATGTGTAATACGTGAAAATAACACAAAGTATTTTGGTAATGCCATTTGTTATGTAAACATTAAGGGCATTGTTAAAAAGCCATTGGTAATGGCTAGATTTCATAAAATATAATTGATATGTGAATTATGTGAAAATACCAAAATTAATTGGGTAATGTGTTGTAAATGTAAATTGTGATACATTATGATTATATGTTGATATATGATGATATGAAATGAGATGACATTGATATAAATGAGAAAAATGAGAAAAGAGGCAATGTGCCTAGCTTGTTTATGGGAAAATGAGAAAGAAATTGATGATGGAAAATGTGAAATAATTGTGTGCCTAGTATGTTCTTCAATTTCCAAAGTTCTGTATTTGGCGGCATGCCTATGAGGTTATCCTCATTATTTACCTTTGGGGCTAGCTTTTGTGCAATTATTATGATTTGCCTTCAGGGCTAGACGTTTGGCTTCACTGTGATATGATTTACCTTCTGGGCTAGCTTTTGAGCAATTATTATAATCTGCCTTCGAGGCTAGCTTTTGAGAAATTATTATGATTTGCCTTTGGGGCTAGACACATGGTATCAATTTGTACCAAAATAGTAACTGTAGAATTTGAATAGCATATTAGATCCTTTGGGCCTTGCTTGTGTTTGTTTTTATGTGAATGGTAAAATGATTAAAAAATATGCTCATAATGAAATAGTATGTCACATGGTGACATGACATACATAAACATTATGTATTGGCATTGTTTTATAAATTTTATTATTATCAAAGTTTGTACCACTAGATTTTTGGCTTAGCACGATTATAATTCATCGCGCAGATGACAGGGGAGATCCCATAGAACCGAAGAGTTCTTATAGACTGGGTCAGATCTAGACTTGAGTTCTTGATTGTAGAGTGGATTTGTGAGCATCAAGATTAGAGACACAGCAAGCATGTATATGTTTTTATTACATTTTGATATTTCATATATTATATTATGTTTTTGTTGTATATATTGTAAATTATAAAGGATATTTTGGATAAATTTTATATTATGGATTTTATATGTGTTTTTGGATAAACATATATATATATATGTATAAATGTTTTGTGAAACTTGGAGAAATTGGAGAGTATTGGGAAAATGTATGAATTGATTTATTGAGAGTGCTTTTGTGTGCAGGTTGTGATTTTGTAAAATTTGGGAATGTACAAATTACAAATAAAACTCTGGGAAATTTTTCTCAGAGATTTTATGAAAAATACTATTTTAGAACATATAGTTCATAATAAATATTTTTTTGTTAATTAAGTATACATTTTAAAGTATTTAAGATTTTAAATTAAAAAAGTAAAAAAAATTTATTAAACCGGATTATGACATTTTTGTACCGTATATGTATATTTTACATATACTGGTGTATGTATTATACGTACATAGGGTATAAGGGTGTTACTCCATGCAATCTCACAATCTCACTGATATACAATTCAGCTAACCTCTTAAGTGAATAGTCCATTTGAACTGGAAGAAAATGAGTTGTCTTCGTCATCCGATCAACTATCACCTAGATTGCATCATGCTTCTTCTAGGTCAAAGGTAGTCCAGTCACAAAATCCATCATCACTCGCTCCCATTTCCACTCTGGTACTAATAATGGCTGAAGCAACCATGAAGGAACTTGGTGTTCAACCTTCACTCTCTGGCAAGTGAGACATCAGGATACAAATTCTACTATGTCCCTCTTCATACATGACCACCAATAATGCTGCTTCAAATCTTGATACATCTTGGTACTACCAGGGTGCATAACATAGAATGACTGATGTGCCTCCTCTAAAATCTTCCTTTTCAATCCTACGTCATCAGAAATTGACAGTCTATCTCTGTACCATAAACTACCATCATCTCTCACATGAAAGTCTTGACTCTTTCCCTTTTGGCAATCCATCACAATCTTTTGGATTTTCTCATCTGCCAACTGGGCTTCCTTAATCTGATCCAACAATACTAGCCTCAACTGCAACTGAGCCATCAATGCACCATCATCACATAACTTAAATCTGGCATGCAACGCTCTCAACTCAATAAGCAATGAGAGTGAATAAATAGTCAAACTTGTCATGGACTTCTAACTCAAGGCATCCGCAACAACATTTGCCTTGCCATGATGATAATCAATCAAGCAGACATAGTCTTTAATCAACTCTAATCATCGTCTCTGTCTCAAATTCAACTCTCTCTAAACACCTAGGTACTTCAAGTTCTTGTGATTTGTATAAATGAAGCATTTCTCCCCATACAAGTAATTCCGCCAAATCTTCAATGCAAAAACTATAGCTGCTAGCTCCAAATCATGAGTTGGGTAATTCAGCTCGTGTGGCTTCAACTGTCAAGATGCATAAGTATTGTGATAAGTGCACAATTGATGATATTTTGCCCCTATTTCTTAATATGATTATTATCCAATTGAGTTTAATTTGTTTGTTCAAGTGCTTTTTAGGGTTAATTTCAGGAACTCTCTGTATTTTGAGACTTATGGTCATTTTGGAGGAATTACGGATGAAAGTAGAGGAAAAGAGCAAAATTCTTCAAGTGACACGCTGTGAGTGGGGATTTTTGCCCCCACTCCAAGAGGAATGGTTCTTGCGACTTCGGTACTGTTTAGGCTCGGGGCCTTAGAGAACACGGACCTAAGTCCAGAGAAACTGGAGTCTCCACTCGGATGGGCTGGGAAAAAGAAAGGAGTGGATGACTCGATTCCTAAGGAATCCCCAACCCCCTAATGGGTTTAGAAAGTTGGGTACATGTGGGGAAGGTGAGAAATGGCCCAACACCCCCACAATGCCTGGTTCATTGGAACTGACCTCCTTTACAGGTCTTAATATTATAAAATTCTTAAATATAACAATATTATCCATATTATACATGACAATTGAAATAAAGCATCGTTATATTAAAAATCAAAGTAATGTCCAAGCAAAACAAATAAATGGACACCCATCCGAAGATGGAAGCATGCCCTTACATCATCCATATCTAAACTAATAGGACACCCACCAAAAAGGTAGAAACATGTCCTTTACATTGGTCCTAAATATAAAAGCTATTTAAATTACATGATATTTAACTAATGAGGCACCCATAAAGTGGAAACATACCTCTTACAACATTTGGAGATCAAAATAAATAGATAAAAGTAAATAACCATTCATCATAAATAAATCATTCATCAAAGATATTAAACATCAATCAAAATAGAAAGTAAACATCCATTCATAATAATTTAAATAAACCAAGCATTGAACTTAAATAAATCAAAGCATATAATAAACTATATAATCAAATAAGGTAAGTAAAGATAAAAATTGGAGTTTACTGTTTCTATTTAAGATTCTTCAATTAATGTTTAGGGTTTTAGAATTTATTGGTTTAGGCTACTGTAAGTTTTAAGGGAATTGAAATGGATTAAGGTTTTATAATTTAAGAGATTGATAAGGTTCTTTGATTAACCAAATTAGGGTTTAAGGGGTAAAATCATGAAATTAGGGTTTTAGAATATCAAAACATTTGGTTTATGATTATTAGCTATTAGATTGTTGTTTTTAGGCTTACTGTGTTGAATTTTAATATTTAGGTTTATAAAGGTTTTAAGGTTTTAAGGATTAGGGTTTAAGAACACTTAGGGTTTAGATTACTAGTTTAGGGTTTACTGTTTTTGGGTTTTGAAGTTGAATTAGGGTTTTTAGTGTTTCGGAGGATGTATTTGATTTTAGAATTTGAAAAAAACAATTTAGAATTTTATAAAGCTTTATGTAATTTTAGAAGGTGTAAAGTAAATTTAGGGTTTGAATATGTAATAAAACATTTGGGAATTTTGGAAAAAGGTGAGAAGAAAACAGTTTAGAGATTTATGATGTTTTTGAAAATATGCAAGACGATGTAAGGTTTTTGGAAACAAAAAGTATATTTTTTAGGGTTTTTGGAAATAAAAGGATCAATTTAGGGTTTTAAGGTTTTAGAAAATTGGAAAGCATATTAGGGTTTTGGGAATTAATAAAATGATTTAAGGTTTTGGAAGGTTGAGAAGTGGACTACGGTTTTAAGATTTTGAAGAAATAGATTAAGGTTGTTAGGTTTTAGAATCAACAGAAAAGCAATTTTAAAGTTTTTGAAAATAAAGGAGACGATTTAAGGTTCTAAGCTTTAGAAAAAGTAAATTAGGGTTCTATGGTTTTTAAAATCAAAAGAAACAATTTAATGATTCAAGCTACTGTAAAGAAAAAAGAGATTAGATATTCATACCTTCGTTTGTTGGTTCCACCAAAAATTACTTCTTGGATGAACAAGCACAAAGGCAAGATGGTTGCCTTTGATGGATTTGCTTGCTTGCTTGCTTCCTCTTATAAAAGTTTCTATCAATTTGTAAAGTTCCAATTCCAAATTATAATCTAAAGTCCGATTCCTCTCTTATTCTCCTCCAAAGTTTTCTCGTTGTTCCTCCTTTTCTGTGATTTTTTGGTCTTATTTATAGGAAATTTATGTGAATAATTCAAATTCTTTACAAAAACTATCATTAATTAGGAAAAGGAAACCGAGACCAAATAGAATTTGGTTTCAGAAAAAATTGCGTCGGAAAAATTTTGCTGGCGAAAAAAAATTGCTGCGAAAAACTTTTGCTGAAGAAAAAAACTGTTGCGGGCTGTTGTGAGGATTGCCATGGACATTTGCGAGCAGGCGGCCAGAGACCATTTCACCGGCAGGATTTTCCTAGGCCATTTCGCTCGTAGGATTTTCCATTTCATCCAAGCGATTTTTCCATCACCGATTTTTATTTTTTTTATTTTTTATTTTTTATTTATTTTTATTTTTTATTTTTTATAAAAACTAAATACTAAAACAAATATTATTTAATTAAGACAATACAAAAATTATTTTGGACTAATTAAAATATATTGGACAACACAAAAATTATTTTGAACTAATTAAACTATATTGGACTGGACTGGATAAAAAATTAAGGGTCTACAGTTTGCCCCTGCTTGAACGATCTAAGACTTTAGTAAAAGAGAGTGAAAAATAATAAGACTTAATTTTTGAGATGGTTGAGGTTTTGAGTTCTGGACCCGGTTTGAGTTCTGGACGAAGTGTAATTTGGGTTCTGGACCCGAGCTAAGTTCTGGACTTAGAAGAGATTCTAGGTTATGGACCTAAGGATAATTTGGGTTCTGGACCCGATCTAAGTTTTGGACTTAGAAGAGATTCTAGGTTCTGGACCTGAGGAGAATTTGGGTTCTGGACCCGAGCTAAGTTCTTGACTTAGAAGAGATTCTAGGTTCTGGACCCGAGCTATGTTCTGGACTTAGAAGAGATTCTAGGTTCTGGACCTAAGGATAATTTGGGTTCTGGACCCGATATAAGTTTTGGACTTAGAAGAGATTCTAGGTTCTGGATGTGAGGAGAATTTGGGTTCTGGACCCGAGCTAAGTTCTGGACTTAGAAGAGATTCTAGGTTCTGGACCTAAGGAAAATTTAGGTTCTGGACCTAAGGATAATTTGGGTTCTGGACCCGAGCTAAGTTCTGGACTTAGAAGAGATTCTAGGTTCTTGACCTAAGAAAAATTTGGGTTTTGGACCCGAGCTAAGTTCTGGACTTAGAAGACATTTTAGGTTATGGATCTAAGAAAAATTTGGGTTCTGCACCCGAGCTAAGTTCTGGACTTAGAAAAGATTCTAGGTTCTGGACCTAAGGATAATTTAGGTTCTGGACCCGAGCTAAGAAAAAATAATAATTTTTTTTGTTTTAATAAGTTTGGATAATTTTTATACACATGTCTTCTTCTTGCCCCCTGCGTTTAAAAATATTTATATATACGCAAGTATTTGAATGATTAAATTGAATGATTGAATTTACTATTTATTTACTGTATAGTCAATGTTCATGCACTATTTACTATTTATAAATAGTAATTTAATATTTGTAAATAGTAGTTTACTATCGTAAATGGTAATTTACTATTCATCAATAGTAATGCACTATTTATCAATAGTGAAATGCACTATTTATCAATAGTAAAATTTACTTTTTGAATTTTATTTTTTTCCTTGCCGTTCCTCTATATAAATGAATGAATTCCTTCATTGCATTCACATCAAATTAGTTGATTTTGTTCCTTACTGTAATTCTTTCAAATTTAGTATATAGTCTTGAAAAAAATGCATGCTTCAAGGACAGGAACTCATTCTAATGCCGAGTTATTAGAGTTTATTCGGCATCATGATGATGGGAATATAGATCTGCTACTCGGAACGCCGCTTCATTGTAGTTCAAACCAAAAGAGCCAGTAATTATCTCCTTCCTTTCTTTTCTTTTCCTTTATTCATCTTTCTGTTATTTATTTATTTATTTTTGTTTTATATTTTATATTTTATTTTTATTTTTCTTTTCTTTTTTTATATTTGTCTTTATTTTTTTATTTATGTTTTTATATTATTAATTTTTAGAAAAAATAAATTAATTTAAGCAGATAGAATAATATGTACTTACCTGGTATTAACTTACCTGGCTCCGTGTTAGCGTGATCGTTGCATTGTTCGGGCCGGAGGGTGTATCTACAAAGCTCGACAATGGTACGATGTAGTACCTTCTCGGGTAAGGCAGATTATCCGAGATTGTGGCTTTGAGAGCTTCATCTTACAATTACCATCCTAGGAGTATCTGATAGACTATAGCATAGTCCAGGCACTTGCAGAACGATGGTTGGACACAACTCATACTTTTCACTTGCCCATTGGAGAGATGAAAATTGGTCCAGTCGACTTTGCTGCCATAACCGGCCTTCGGTATGATGGTGTTTCTATTCCTCTGACCAACGATATTTTGGCATTTGAAGAAATTTAGCAATTAATTGGTATGGAACCATCATAAAAAGGGCCTTTTAAGATAAAGATCGAACCAATTCATAGTTATTAGATGAACTACAAAGGGCAGATTCACAAAGACATGGCCTAATAGTATGCTCGAGGATTCTTATTATATTTACTTGGGTCGACAATCTTAGGCAGCACTGAATTCTCCATCCATTTATCAGTGTTGACGGCCTCTTCTTATTTTAGGACGGTACCACTTTATGGATGGGGTGAAGCTAGTCTCGCCTGTCTTTACCATGGTCTTGATAAAATTTGTCGAAATAAGAAGTCTTTTGTCGGCTTGATGGTGGTTGTTGAGATACTCTTCTTCTACTAATGTTAATTCCCCTCTTTTCTTGCATGAATGTGATCTTTATTATTGTTGTAGGCATGGGCATACAAGCATAACCTTATGAGGGTACCCAGTATTTCCCGAGAGGGGGTCGGGTATCCGAGATTAAATTTTTGATTGTCAGATCGCATGGACGTTCCAGGCTCTCACCACGTGCACACCCAACGCTTCGTGTTGAGCCGCTTAACCTGGGACCTAGTAAAATAGCAATAGTATGCTTTAAAATTTTATGTGAAAGTTTACTTACCTTGTATTATTTTGCAGGTGAATTTGGCCTGGTGGAACCCAGAAGAACGGACAAAATGGACTCCCTTCATAAATGTTGCATTGTCTTTCCAACATACTCGCCGAGTTATCGCTGGTCCAGTGTCTTGTGGTTGGTTTCTTAGAGAGAGAGTTTATGAGTGGTTTCTCAGCCCAGAGCAGCGGAGGGTTCCAATGCCTTGCCCAAAATATACTTTAAATATTATATCAATGCCGGAGGATGCATGGTGGTTGGCTCGGCATGGTTATGGTGTTGAAACATTTCTCTATCCGTTGAGTGCGTTTTATGCTCATTTTATTCAAAGGAGGCTCTTGAACTTTGATGTATCTCCTATTGGTATATGGGAAATTCCCAAAGAAAATGAGGGTAGAGATGAAGAGGAACACCATGGAGAGGCAGGAGAATTCGTTCCACATCTCGAGGCTAGCTCTTCTCAGGTAAAACTTTACCATTTTGCCCTTGCAACTGCTTCTTTCTTTTTGATTCTTCAGTGATTGTTTCAGGTTGTTGGCTCATTTGATCATGAGGCTGGACCTTCTTTTACTGCCCCTTTGTTTGCTCATTCTAGGCCACCATATATGCCATCTCATCCGCAGGGCATTGATATGAATTACCTGGTAGGTTTTCTTATTTCATGGTAATTTATGCTATATGTATGCATAATTATGTATGCTCTTACCTTTTTCCTTTCTGGCTCACAGTGGATTCTTGAAGAACAAAATAAGAAACTTCAAGAAGAGTTGGCTGCAAGTCATCAACAGGATTCTCATTTTGAAAATTTATATCATCAATCAGAACAAAATTTCTGAGACTTCCAATTTCAGGGGATGAGTGATCCTGGCGCTTCTTCATCAAGAGGCCCCTAGACGGATGACCATGAGATCCTTTCATCTATTTTTGATGAGGACCGTGATAGATCGGAACTCCAAGGTAATAGGGATTTTGGTGCTCCTGCTTCGAGTGGACTCGGGACAAGTGATTTGCCTCCTCCTCCGACCGGTGATGATTTTTTTAGGCCTTTATTTGGTGACCTACCACCACCCTCTTAGTGATGTATAAATATTATATTAATTATATAAACATAATAAGCATAAAAATAATAATACATAACTTCTTCCTTTACTGTAACTTTTTTTTACTGCACCACAATTATTACGCTTTCTTTTTCATATATACACATTTACACAGCATCACCACAAAAGCCAAATGCAACACGGTAAAGTAAATTCGTCGCTAATTCTTTCCCTCATGCAACACGGCCTCACCTTTTCCCATCACCTTTTCCTTATCAATTTTGGAAAAGCTTATTTCCTCTATATAGATCACCTTTTACGCCTAATTTTATACAGAAGCCAAAAGACTTTCCATTTCAACGAAAAAAACACCTTTAACAATTTTGATTTTCCTTCATTCATCAACCATGACCGAACTTCATTTAAAGAAGATAAAAATTCTATTTAAGAATATGGATGCCATTCATTGGAAGCAAATTTTGTGGTCAAAACTTGATATTTTAAAGTGTTTTCAAAATGTTAAATTGGACCACTCCTTTTTACATGCCATGGCTACCTTTTGGAATGTGGATTCTAGGACATTTAAAATAAATGGCTTTGAAATATTTCCCTTGATTGAAGAATTTGAGGACATCCTTGGATATCCAAATAATCAATAAATGGTGTTACCCATACTGATTTCCAAGACTCAACAGAAGATGCAGATGTTATTTCAAATTTCAAAGCCTGAAGTTCTTCAGTTGATGAGAGGTGAGAAAATTCTACTTGCTCCTTTATTGATTTTTGTCTCTCTCATTTGGCTCCTACTAAGGTGTGGGGACGTATGCTTTATCTTTGCTTGCTTGGCCAATTCTTGCTTGTTTCTTCTGATAGTGATATTGATCTATGAGTATTGGATATCATGGACCAAATGGAAGGAGGCTTGTCGCCGGTACCTGTGATCTTAGCTGAGACTTTAGTTGGATTAGACCGACTTAAATCAGGATTGTTAAAGAGACTGACCGGGAGTCCATTGCTGCTTTAGGTAATTACCTAAACTGCCCTTTCAGGTTTTAAATTTAGGTTTTCTTTTTCTTCTTTTATTTTATTTTATTTCATTGCTCTAATTTTTGCCTAGTCCGCCCATGTGGATTTTCGGAACTAGCGAGCTGTCCTAATTTTTGCCTATGTTGCCCTGGCAGGTTTTCAACTTAGCGGACCTCTTTTATTATATATATATATATTTATGTTGCTCTAATTTTTGCCTAGTCTGCTCAGGTGGGTTTTCGGAACTAGCGAGCTGTCCTAATTTTTGCCTAAGCTGCCCTTGCGGGTCTTCAACATTGCGGACCTCTCTCTCTCTTTTTTCCCTCTCAAATTTGGCTTCAGGAGCATCTCTTCTTGCTTGATACTCCATCCATGTATTTTGCTAGATATCTACCACGGCATCATTCTACTAGGAAACTACTCCATCCTGCTTCTTCATATGCTGACTGGGTTGACTGGATCCACTCATGTGCTGAAGTCAACATCCGTTGGTTGGTACCTTGGTGGAAGATTTCTCATATCACCATGCAGACATACTTGATGTATGTTCCCCTTGCTGCTCTTCACCAAGGTACATGCTATGATCCTCGCTGACTTGGCCATCAGTACGGAGCTGAGCCTCGCGATTCTGACTTTACTCCCGATTTAGACATGCCTTGCTTTACTGAAGCCTACTTGGATCGGCTGAGGCAAATTTGGCCTGCACATTACACTTATTGTCTGCCATAGATTTTACATTTATCAATTCAGAAAGTGTATTGTCAGGATGAAAAATAATTAAAGTAATAAAAGATGCTTCTTTTCCATTTAAAATTTGTTATCACCTTTTGCTATTGTGTTTATTTATTTCATCCACATCTGGTCAAATACTTATAACAGTGCACATAGAAAAATTTTAACATTAATTCTGTTTTATTAAATTGGGGAACAACCAAACATAAAGCCAGCATACACAAGATCACTCCTGTTGCCAACTAGCCCTTTCGGGTTTTCTAATTGACGATTTTCTCTCATTTAGCCCTAATTGTTGCCTAGCCCGCCCTTTAGGGTTTTCGGAACTAGCAGACTGCTCTAACTTTTGCCTAGGCTGCCCTTTTTGGGTTTTCAACCTAGCGAGATCTTTTTTTTATATATCATACATAAAATCTCTTCAACCTATTGATGTTCACTGGCTCACTAAACTCGTTCCCGTCCAAGTCTGATAACTTCACCGCACCTTTGTTCATAACTTGTTTCATGACATATGGCCCTTCCCAGCTAGGCCTAAACATTCCTCTTGGATCAGATATGTTAGGCTTACATTGTTTCAACACCAAATCCCCAACTTTGAGTTTTCTAATCTTAACCCTTTTATTGTAGGCTCGAGCTATCTTCTTTTGATACAGTTGATGATGATATAGTGCCTTTAACCTTCTCTCTTCTAGTAAAGCTAACTGCGTGTATCTGCTCACTACCCATTCTGATTCAGGTAGTTCAGCTTCCAAGACCACTCTTAATGACTTGATCTCAATTTCAATTGGCAATACTGCTTCCATCCCATAAACCAAAGAGAACAGTGTCATTCTAGTAGGTGTTCGCACACTTGTCCTATATTCCCATAAAGCAAAGGGAAGTATCTCTGACCAATCCCTGTAAGTCTTGGTCATCTTGGACAAAATTTGCTTTATTGTCTTGTTTATTGCTTTTACCACACCATTAGCCTTTGGTCTATAAGGAGAGGATCGGTGATGATGGATTTGGTACTTTGAGAATAAATCCTTAACTGCTCTTTGAAACTGTACCCCATTGTCTGATATCACACTATGCGGGACCCCGTATCTGCAGATGAGGTTCTGTTCAAAAAATCTAGCCATTTGGCTTGCACCCAGTTTGTTGAAGGATTCGGCTTTGACCCATTTTGAAAAATAATCTACTGCTACCATAATGAAAAGGTGACCGTTTGAAGCTGTCAGATGTAGCTCTCCTATAACGTCGATACCCCAGGTGGCAAAGGGCCAAGGTGAAGACATAGAATGCAATTCTTCAGGAGGCATGTGATTCAAGTTACCGTACATCTGACATTTTTGACACTTCTTTACAAACTCAATACAATCTTTCTCCATGGTCAACCAGTAACAACCTTGTCAAATAATCTTCTTAACTAGGGCCAAACCACTCATGTGGGGACCGCAACTTCCTTCATGTATTTCTGACATGATACGCTCCACTTCTGGCTTCCTTAAACATCTCAAATGCACCCCCATTAGGCCATCTTCGATATAACTCCCCATAGAACGTGACGTATTGCAAAGACCACCGCCTTATTGCTCTTCTTTCTTTCTTTGTTGCCCCCAGTGGGTATTCCCTTTCCTCCTAAATTTGCCTTATAGTATCATACCATGCATCATGGTCTGTATTAGTTTCCATGATTGTTTCATATTCATAGCAAGGAGTTAATGAACTGGTCAAAATCAAAGGCTTAAGAAATAAGCTAATAGAATTTTCCCATACCGAAGCCAATGTGGTTAGGGCATCAGCCATCTAATTTTCTTCTCTTAATAGGTGTACAAACCTACATTCCTTAAAATTCTTCTTCATTATGGTCAAGTAATGGTGGTATGATTTTAATTTTTCTTCTTTCAACTCCTACTCTCCATTTACTTGGGATACTACTACTAATGAATTGCCAAAAACTTCCACCTTATCCACCTTCATAATCATTAGGGTTTTCAAACCGAAAATACAAGCTTTGTATTCCACCATATTATTGGTTGCCCTAAATTTCAACTTTTTGGCTAAAGGGATAAGTTCCCCTTCGGGCGATTCTAGTATAACTCCCAAACCTGCTCCTTTCCTGTTTACTGCTCCATCAAAATACATTTTCCACCCTTGTACTTTAATTGCCTCTAAATGTTCATCCGGAAATTCCAAGACTACCTCTTCGCTATCTGGTAATGTTTGTTGGACCAGGAATTTTTCCACTGCTCTACCTTTGATTGTTTTCCTGGTTACATATTCAATCTCAAATTCTTCTAGTATTATCAACCATCGACCATACTTCCCAATCAAAGAGGGCGTCTCCCTTAAGTACTTCATTGGATCCAACCTGGAAATTGCTTGCACACTATAAGATTGAAAATAATGCCGCAACTTTTTAGAAGACCAAACCATGACTATACAGGTCTTTTCAATGATACTATACTTAATTTCATAAGGTAGGAGCTTTCTACTCAAATAGTAAACTGCATGCTCAATCCCTGACTCATTTGCTTGGGCTAGTATGGCTCCTATTGACTCTTCTTCTACTGCTAAGTATATTAATAGAGGTTTGCTGGGTTTAGGTAGTTTTAAAATAGATGGATTCAGCAAATACTCTTTTATTCGTTCAAAGGCCTTTTGACATTCTTCATTCCATAGGACTGGCTGATTCTTTCTAAGCAATTTGAAGATAGGCTCACAGATTGTTGTGAGCTTTGCTATGAATCTGCTAATGTATTGTAATTTACCAATGAATCCCCAAACTTCTCTCTCTGTCTTTGGGGTTGGCATATCCCTAATTGCTTTAACTTTGTCAGGATCAATCTCAATGCCATTCGGACCAATCACATGTCCCCATAATTTACCAGAGGTAACACCGAACACACACTTCTTCGGGTTTAATCTTAGCTTATATTTCAAAGCTCTATCAAAAAATAATTCTAAGTTTTGGAAGTGTTGTTCCCTTGTATCCGATTTAACCATCATATCATCAACTTATACATCAACTTCTTTGTGCATCATGTCATGAAATAGTGTGGTGGCCATCCTTTGGTAGGTTGCCCCAGCATTCTTTAAGCCGAATGGCATCACCCTAAAACAAAATATACCCCATGTAGTAATGAAAGCAGTTTTGGCTTTATCCTCTTGGGCCATTAACACTTGATTGTATCCAAAAAATCCATCTACAAATGAGTGTAGCACACTAGAGGCTGCACTATCAATGAGGACATCTATATGGGGTAAAGGAAAATCATCCTTAGGGGAAGCCGTGTTCAAATCTCTATAGTCAACATAGACCCTTATTCTTCCATTTTTCTTTGGCATAGGTACTATGTTGGCTAGCCAATCTGGATATTCTATCACCTCAAGGAACCTCACTTGTATTTGTTTGGTGACCTCTTCTTTAACCAATTCAGCCCATTCAAGTCTTAATCACCTAAGCTTTTGTTTGACAGGTTTCATGTGAGTGTAAGTAGGAATATGATGTTCGGCTATGTCTCGATCTATTCCAGGCATATCCTCATAAGACCAAGCAAACACTTCTTCATATTTTTTGAATATTTTTTCAAATCTCTCTCTCTCTCCTCAGGAGTAAGGTCGGATGCTATGCTAATGTTTTTAGGATTTTTGATTGTTCCCAAATTTAATGATTGTGTGTTAACAAAATTAATATTAAAGATGCTCATGTAACTGCTATTTGAATGTATGCAACCATCAGGAGAAACATCACACAAGTAAGCAAAATCAGACTTTATTGCTTTTATTTTGGAAAAGAAAACATCATCATCCTCATACAAAGCAGACAAATTAAAATTAAAATCAATATTATTGTTCTCAAAATCAAAAGGCAGGATGTCTTCAAACTTTTCTTCAACCAGGGCAGCAATCTCCTTCGGAGTCTTCTTGGTTTTTAGGACAGTTTCATTCTTCTCTTTTGGATTGGATTCTTTGCGGGTTGGCAAGGTGAGTTCTTTCTTCACTTGCTCCACTAGTTCAGCCACATCTGCAAAAATTTCAAAACCCGGGATCAACTTTCCCATGAACATGATTGGTTAGGGCTTTCCCTGGAGTGGACCCATATCTGGAGCTTTGACAAAGATCTCTTCAAGTGGTGGGAAGCTCATCTTCTCACTCTTCTTTGGCTGGACATCATTGTTTTCATCATATCCCAACCCTTTCTTGGAAATTTGAGTTCTAAAGTCTGGAAGCTTTGTCAAACCGGCCTAACCCTTTCTAAGACCAGCTTCGGGAAGGTAGTTCATGTTCTTCATCATATTCAAGACATTGGAGCCCACTACTTTATCATCAGAAATTGCAGCTACTTAAAAACCATTGAGAGGCCTCTCAATCATTAGAGCATTAACAATCTCATTATCTTTAGCTTCAATGACCACTGTCTCATCTCCGTTGGGGAACTTGATCTTTTGATGAAGGGTGGAAGGAACTCCACCAAGAGGATGAAACCATGGTCACCCCAAGAGTAAGGTGAAGGTAATCGATATGTCTAAAACAACAAATTCAACAATAGATTCAATTGGATCAACCTTGACAGCAGCCTTGAAAGTCCCTTCGGCGTGTCTCTTAGTGTTGTCATAAGCCCGAATTGTTACCTCGGTCGGGTTTAGATCTCTTATTGACATGGCTAGCTTTGGCAATATCTTAAATGGACAAACATTTATGGTGGACCCATCATCAACCATTACACATGGAGTCTTCTTCCCCTTGACTTCTATTTTGATAAAGAGAGGGCGGATGTGATCTCTCCCCTCCTCCGGTAAGTCAGCATGCGAAAAAGAAACTGCTCCCATATTAACTTCACTCTTTTATGAAGTTGATCAGCTCCTCCTGTGTTGTGGAGGTAGAAATTGGCATGCTATCTAAGGCTTTGGCCATAGTTTCTCGGTGCTTTTTAGAAGTAGCTAATAAGTCCCAAATGCTAACACTTTCTTGGGTTCTTTTCAATTGCTTGAGCACAGCATCATCTTCTTCTTCTTTATTTCCTACTTCAACTTCCTTTCCCTTATTAGTTTCTACCTCCTTAGGTGGTGGCCTTGCATAAGGCTTACCGGATCTAGTGTTCATTACTTCATCTTCTTCAGGCTCGGACCAAGTCCATTCCTCCTTCTTGGATACAAGATCATCATCACTATTGCTTGAATCCCAAAACCCATTGACAACACAAACTGTTACTTCTTTACCCCCAATAGCTTGTTTAATTTCACCAAATACCTCTTCTTCTTTGGTCGCTTCTCCACCCACATCTTGAAAAGAAGACATGACAAAATCTTCATGCAAACCCCCTCCATTCATGAAGGTTGCCGGTGGTGGTACCCTATTGAACTTTGGTAAGGGATTATCTTTGGTGTTTGGCTTATTGGTGTGAACCTCGGTTTCCACCCGAAAAGGATTCGGATGAAAGTTCACTCGTTGTCGGGAGTCGCCACTCAGTTTATTTTGTTCGAAGGGAAAAACTAAGAAAACCCTTATTTGACTCCAATTAATGCATCCAATGTAAAGGTTTCTAATCTACGAACCCAAGGAGGATTCGGGGACTATGTCATGTATTTGATTAATTTGCCAATTTAGAAATGAATCCAAAAGGAACATAGAAAGGAAGAAGAATAGATTGTTAGTAAATTGCGGACTTGTTATTTGAGGTGAATCTCAAATATGCCTACATACTCTCGTTTTTTATGAGAGATCAAAGCCCATGTAGTTCGGAAAAGCCTATTTAAAGGCGATGAAAATTATGCTTCATGCATGTGTGTGTGAATGCTTCGTGCATTTGTCAGGCTTTTTGCCAAAGTTGTTAATTTTAGCACTTAGTGCAAATTTGTGAAATTTAGGTACTTTGTACCTAAATTGTGCAATTTAGGCCTTTGGCCAAAAGATTGATTTTTAATTGTGAAATTTAGATACTTTGTACCAAAAAGATCCAATTTAGGCTCCGTGCCAAAAAGTTGATTGATTCGTGGCTCCCTGCCAAAGTGTTGATTGATTAGTTAATTAGGCCTTAGACCTAAAAGGATTAGGTCTTTGACCGAAAAGAAATTAAGAAGAAGATAGGATGCTTTATGATATGCTTGAATTGACAAATGATGAATTATCATACTACCTTGTTTAGGGTCCTTCCACTTCGAAGTTCCAGGTCTTGTTTTCTTAGATCTTGAAATATGATTCTTAATCCCTGCCACAGCAGGTTAGATTCTTGCAAATAAAAGTCCAATGAGAGTTTTTAAGCGTGAAAAGAATTCGACAGCATGAGGCCCACCCAAAAAAGTCCAACCTCCTTTTTTGAAAGTTTAGTAGCATTTCATAGGCAAAATTCGGGCTGGAAGGCGGTTGGACCGCCGTGGTCAGCGGTCGGACCGGGTGGTCTCTGGAAAAATGGGAAAGGACACGGATGGCGGTCGGACCACCGGTCCCGGCGGCTCACCCCAAAACCGCACTGAAATCCGCATTTTTTCGTTCAAACTGATTTTCTGGGAGCTGCGGACCTCCAAAATTATTCCGAGACCATACCTGTGATGCTTGCGTCGCTCCGGATATTTCGAGTACCATGAAGGTATATTTTTGGTGAACTCTGCCGCGGTCGACCGGTCTGGCTTGGTCTTTTGCAGTCGGCTTTCCGAGCCTCAAAATTTGAATATTCACAATTGCCCCCACTGGGGCCCATAAAAATGATTTATGGGGCTCAGTGGTCGTCTGAAACGAGAATTTTGAGCGAGGTGCAAAAAGACCCGCGATTTCACATTTTCCTTATAAATTGGCTGATTCAATTCCATTTTCATTTGCTTTCATTCTTTCTTTTTCTTCAATTTTCTTCAAACTTTCTTTTAACAATGGATTTCACTGGCTTTGAAGACTTCGAGATCCCACTCCCTCCCTGCAATCTTTTACTTGAGGAGGAGAAGCACAGCTCCAGGACCGGCTGTTATGAGGTAAGTACCTTATCTTTTACTTACCTAGTATGTATGTTTAGGAAATTTATTTATTTCTAGTAAGGAACTTAGAAACAAATTTTTAAGAATTCTTCCTTTACATGTACTAGTAATGAATCAAGTGTAATACCAGGTTTCACCATTTTCTGCCATCAGTAATTATTTCTAGTAAAGAACTTAGAAATAATCCTTTAGGAAGTCACACCCGGCTAGGGATAGAATTTAAATTTTTCTGAAATTGCCCCCGAAATTATCCACAATAATGATGATTTTTTTTAGGACACTTCGATTAGGATATCTCTCGCGGAAAGACCCATGAGCACTATTCCGGCTTATGTCTTTGATGCCGGGCATCCGGTGGGGGATCTAATCAGACCTGCTTTCCTCCACCATTTGAGGACTATAGATGCGGGTAGAGATATCCACAGAGAGTTGATCTGTGCGCTGGCTGAGCGATGGTGGCCCACCACTGATACCTTTCATTTTGCTTGGGGGGAGATGACGATGACGCCCACTGACTTTTCCGTCATCTCTGGGATTCCATTTGGCGTTGAGATGGTGGAGTACTACAATGACTGGCGGCATGACATCTCTTCAGCCGATATGGTCACTTTAATCGGGGTTGACTACCCTCGACATCAGGCGCCTCGCTGCATTCAGAGGAGGTGGCTTGTAGAGCAGGCGCCAGCCATCTATACTGGCTATGAGGTAGGCGATCTTACTGCTGATCAGGCGGCCAGGTTTACCCTAATCCTCCTGTTTGCTAGCTCCTTCTTAGCAAACAGAAAGGATGCAATGAATCTTAATGTGCTGAAGAGTCTAACCGACCTGACACGACTTCAGACATATGATTGGGCTAGCATGATGTTGTGTAAATTGTATGACGACATGTCAGACCTTTGCTATACCCGCATTGCTCCATGTGGCCTGTATTACTTTTGGGAGGTAATGTAAAGAACATTTCCTTCACCTTGCATACACCGACTCTGATCTCTTCTTCATTATTTCAGACTTGGGCTTATGAGTACTTTCCTGATGTCGCCCCTTTTCTTCGTGAGCCACTTGCCCCTGTAGATCCTCTTTCTCCCATTGCTTGGAGGTGGTATAAAGAGAGGATAGCAGCACCAAAAAGGAAGCTTCCTATCAGAGAGCTGAGATTGTTCTTCGACAGTTGCTCCATGAACTCGGTAAATACTTTATCTTCATCGTTATTTATTATATTGGAGAAAATGATTCACTAACATAATAAATTTTTACAGGTAGCATTTACAACAATGTCCAACCGGCTGACAGAGTGGATTGCTCAAGATCACAGCTTTCAGCGATCACAGACCCTGACCCACCGTCGATTCATACTTCCCCATCCAGAGTATCGACGGTACTATCTCGCTGAGCGAGTGACTTTCCAGATTGCCGGCTTCCGTACAGCTCCCTTAGACCCCCCTGATGACATGCTGTCTCTGACACTTCTGCCTGTTACAGCGTCCCAGTATGAGGGTGATCCCTTCGAATCGGCCCTTGCCCCGGATGAAGAAGATTATGATATCTACTATCTTGAGCGACTGATGCCACACATTGGGGCACGGTTCGATTCTGCACCACCTTATCGGTCCTCCCACTCTTCAGCCCCTACTTCCAGCACCCCGGGAGACCATCCCTCTTCTAGCTGGCGAGCTAACAGACCTTCTTCCTCTAGGACTGGAGCTTCTGCTTTTAAGGGCTGGACCATCACATACTGGAGCAAGCAGCAGTTCATCACATTTGAGGCCTCCCCCATCCATCCTTGCAGCTACCGGTCAATTGGACCCTGCTTTAGCCGACTTGAGGTTGCCATATGCTGTTCGTTATCATGCACCTGATGGTTGGGTGTCCCGACCAATTAGTGCAGAGAGTGCACCTTATCGGAGGCTTGTTCACATCACTCAGGTATATTCTTTTAGAACTTTTCAAGAAAAGGATTCATAAAATTCTCTTGAATTTGATTGTGATTGTGTCTTTTTCACAGGTACCTGAGGCCTAGTTGCTGATATGACAGCACTGATCACTGCTTTGTCGGATGAGCTGGCTGGTGCTTGGACTGATGCTGCTTATGAGAGGCAGAACAGGCCGCAAAGACGGAGAGCCCGGCGCTGAATTCTGATATTTGTCTTGGACTATATTTGTAGTATTTGAATTATTCTTGCTCTGTACTTTGTACTTTTCGTATTTTCCACCTGTCATTTGAACTCAAGTACAAACCTGGACTAATTTATTAGTATTAACAGCAGATATGTATGTATGATGTTTGTTTTTTGTTTGTTTTATAAATCTATTTTCAAAAATAAATCCCTGAGATAACCCCAAAAATAGTACCTAAATTAATCTAAACAGGGCCAAAACACAAGAATTTCATAAAATAAAGATTAAAATAAAATAAAATAAAAAATATATATATATATAAAATGGGAATCGAGGCTGTGTGGGGGCGGTTCAGCCGCCGCCCACCGGCAGTCCGACCGCCGTGGGCAGCGGTCGGACCGCCGGGGAGGCCCCGAGGGCAGTATATGTATTGGAGAAAAAAATAGAATTTTGAGTGCATTTTCGGGCCAGAAACAGATTTCTCATTGCAAGATTTTTTTTTATTTCCCTCAACAATGAACCCTCTTTTTAACCACGTGATGCATAACTGGACCAAGAGCCTTCATAACGTCGAAAGGATCAACATGGGAAGGTATGGACTGAAAGCCGTTACTACCCTTAGGGGCGTGGCTGTGGATTGGGATTTTTTGCATGCTTGCATTAGATTTTGGGATCCTCAAGCCCATGTTTTCAGATTCGGTGCTCGAATGGAGGAAATGTGTCCTCTTTTTGAGGAATTTTGTTCAATCATTGGATGTGACCCCAATGCCCCTCTTGTAAGGCATGAGGTCCAAGTTGGTTATGTGGGATCCTTTCAGAGGCTTTTCAATTTTACCAGGCCTCAAGCTCAAGCTATGATCATGGATGGGAGTAGAGCGATGCTGCTTCCTCTGATTGATGAATTTCTGACCGCCAACTTTGAAGATGAGGTTCAACTGAAACACAGAATGCGAGCTTTTGTTTTCTGCCTATTAGCCGGGTTTCTTTTCAATCGTGATCTTGGCTTCGGCGATTTGAGGCTTTGCCCCATGGTTAGGCAGATGGAAGAGCTTAATTGCATCGGTGGTATGATTCTGGCTGAGACTATCCAGAGTCTTGACAGAGCTGCCCTCGGGTTTGAGAACTGGACTGTCACCCCGATCATTCTTCAGGTAATCTTGTTATACCTTTTTGCTTCTTCTAATTTCATTCTCTCTTTTTTTTTTGTAAATAGAAAGGATCTATTTTTTCAGGTTTGGCTGAGAGACCATCTCCGAGTGGTTGCTGCTCCTAATGCCTTGACATATAACCCTTCGCAGTACCGTACCAGGAGAATCCAGATTTCTTTTCCCTCCATGGCTAAGTGGGTTATCTGGTTGTTTGAGCTTGGACCAGAAGAATTGTTATTGTTCGTCCCTTGGTATAGAATTCCTCGCTTCATGGAGGCAAATGCCATGCACAACCATGTCTATCTCCTTGGTTTCACTCACAGCACATGGTATAGTGCTTCCCGGGTCCTCAGACAGATGGGGATTAATTAGAGGGTTCCCCTTCCGGTTGGGCTTACCATTGCTTCCCCTATTACCCCTGGAGTTACCCGAGTTGTTCTATAGACTTGGGTCAGAGACCATCAGATGATCAGGCCTTTTGCTGAGCCTTCCCTTGTTCAACCTACTCCGGAGTATAGGACCTGGATTATAGCTGAAGTTTGGCCCGTTGAAAAACCCAGGAGGTATGCCTTGCTGCAGGAGCTAGAGGGAGAGGAGGTGGTTCCTCTTAGCGAGGAGAAGATAGATGTCGCAGAGAGCTCCGGAACTAAGGAAGATACCGAAGACTCTGCCCCACGTAGGAGGCGTAGGATTTAGATCCCAGGGTGACTCCATTGTCTGCTTTTTGGGTTGTTTGTACCTTTTTTAGTTCCTTGAATGTATAGGACTTGTAGTCTGACTCTTTTGATGAACCGACTGACTTTTTTGTAATGAAAGGTTCTTTTTTGTAATGAATGATTCTTAATGAATGACTTTTTTGTTTGCTTTCCAAGCATTATCTACTTTATTTATTTGCTCTAATTTTTGCCTAAGTCGTCCTTTCGGATTTTCAACTTAGCGAGCTCTTACCCATTCTTGCCTAAGCCGCCCTTTGTGGGTTTTTGACTTAGCGGGATTTTTTTCTTCTTCTTTTTTTTTATAATATTAGCAAAAGAAAAATGAATGGTTGATTTTTATTATTATTTAGACCGTGCTCAAGGAGAGCTGCCTACATATCTCGAATTAGTTTGCGAGAATCAGGTCTACTGTAGTTCCTTACAATGCATGATTATACATAATATTTCTTTAATTGATCTAGATTACATGGGTTTGTGAATTCCAGACCATCCAAATCAGACAAGATGATGGCTCCGCCGGAAAGTATTTTCTTTAAAATGTAGGGTCCCGCCCAATGAGGACGAAACTTCCCATGAGGGTCTGTAACAGGTGTTCTGATCTCTTTCAGGACCAAACAACCTTCTTCCAACTTTCGATCTTTGACCTTTTTATTGAAATGTCTGGCCATTCGCCTCTGATACCCTTGAATCCGATGTAGAGCTTGAAGTCTTTTTTCATCCAAACCCAACAACTGATGATGATAATTGCTGATCCATTCAGCTTCATTTATCTGACTTTCTTGAATTATCCTCGCCGATTGAACTTCCAGTTCAATGGGGAGTACTGCTTCCATTCCGTACACCAGGGAATACGGGGTTGCCCCAGTAGGAGTTCTAATTGATGTTCTATATCCCCACAAAGCCAGCGGTAACTTCTCATGCCAACGCCTATGTTCCTTGATCATTTTTTGTATGATCACCTTTATAGACTTATTCGCTGCTTCTACAGCTCCATTTGTTTGAGGTCTATAAGGAGAGGACTTATCGTGCTGGACATTCTTATCCTTCAAGAGTTTAGCAAATTCTGCTTGGAAATGAGTTCCATTATCAGTGATAATCTCAAATGGCATCCCGTACCGACAAAGGATGTTGGTTCGGACAAACTGTGCTGCCTTTTTGGCATTTAATTCTGCATAGGAAGCTGCTTCAACCCACTTTATGAAGTAATCCACTGCTACCAAGATAAACTGATGTCCATTTGAGGCTTTTGGATGTATTTTGCCAATTATATCTATTCCCCAAGTAGCGAAGGGCCATGGAGAAGTGATTGGATTCAGGGCAACGGGAGGTTGCTTCTGCATCTTGGCAAATATCTGACACTGATGGCATTCTTGCACAAATGCCACGCAGTCTGCATTCATGGTGGACCAATAATATCCTAGATTGGCAATTTTTCGAGCCAAGGCGATCTTATACATGTGTGGTCCTGATTCGCCACCATGTACCATTTCCATTATCTGCTTAGCCTCTGCTTCATTCACACACCTTAGGTGCATTCCATTCCAACTCCTCTTGTAGAGGATATCTTCATTAAGAATGTAACCTGTGGCTAGCTGCCTTATGGCCCTCTGATCAACCTATGATGATCCCTCCGGATAACTTCCATCCTTGAGATAACCTTTGATATCCCAAAACCATTGTTTACCATCGGCCAAATGCATTATGTGGGCAGGTTGCTTCTGAAGTTGAACTTTCAATGGACGAATGACTTTCCCCTCCTTGATATTGATCATGGAAGCTAAAGTAGCCAGGGCATCAGCAAATAGATTGTTAGTAAATTGCGGACTTGTTATTTGAGGTGAATCTCAAATATGCCTACATACTCTCATTTTTTATGAGAGATCAAAGCCCATGTAGTTCAGAAAAGCCTATTTAAAGGCGATGAAAAATATGCTTCATGCATGTGTGTGTGAATGCTTCGTGCATTTGTCGGGCTTTTTGCCAAAGTTGATAATTTTAGCACTTAGTGCAAATTTGTGAAATTTAGGTACTTTGTACCTAAATTGTGCAATTTAGGCCTTTGGCCAAAAGATTGATTTTTAATTGTGAAATTTAGATACTTTGTACCAAAAAGATCCAATTTAGGCTCCGTGCCAAAAAGTTGATTGATTCGCGGCTCCCTGCCGAAGTGTTGATTGATTAGTTAATTAGGCCTTAGACCTAAAAGGATTAGGTCTTTGACCGAAAAGAAATTAAGAAGAAGATAGGATGCTTTATGATATGCTTGAATTGACAAATGATGAATTATCATACTACCTTGTTTAGGGTCCTTCCACTTCGAAGTTCCAGGTCTTGTTTTCTTAGATCTTGAAATATGATTCTTAATCCCTGCCACACCAGGTTAGATTCTTGCAAATAAAAGTCCAATGAGAGTTTTTAAGCGTGAAAAGAATTCGACAGCATGAGGCCCACCCAAAAAAGTCCAACCTCCTTTTTTGAAAGTTTAGCAGCATTTTATAGGCAAAATTCGGGCTGGACGGCGGTCGGACCGCCGGTCCGGCGGTTGGACCACCGTGGTCAGCGGTCGGACTGGGTGGTCGCCAGAAAAATGGGAAAGGACACGGACGGCGGTCGGACCGCCGGTCCCAGCGGCTCACCCCAAAACCGCACCGAAATCCGCATTTTTTCGTTCAAACTGATTTTCTGGGAGCTGCGAACCTACAAAAATTATTCCGAGACCATACCTGTGATGCTTGCGTCGCTCCGGACATTTCGAGTACCATGAAGGTATATTTTTGGTGAACTCTGCCGCGGTCGACCGGTCTGGCTTGGTCTTTTGCAGTCGGCTTTCCGAGCCTCAAAATTCGAATATTCACAATTGGGCTTGGGCAGCTTCCCTTTATCGATTAGATTTTGGATCTCATGTCACAACCTCACACATCTATCCATGTCATGCCCTTGCATTTGATGAAACTGACAAAATGCTTTAATGTCAAAATTAGGTGGGAGAGGGTTAGGCAAGGGACGAGGATTTAAGGATTGTAACAACCCCTTTCTTTGAAGTTTATTGAGAACCCAAGACATCAGTTTTTCCAATTCCAAAAATTGTCTCCTTGTTCCTTGGTTATTAGCGTTAACACTGACTGCCTTTTGCATGCTTTGGCTACCAAATTGATAATTTCCTTTCTCATTCCTTCTTGTTGAAAAATGGTTCTTCTCTCTCTCCCATTCTTCAATTTGCAAACCAACTTGTAGAAGGTCTTTGAAATCACGGATGAGTGTATGAGACATCCTTTCACAAAGACTAGGCAACACCCCTCTCACAATCATCCTTATTTGATGGATTCATCGGGCCTCTTCTTGAACAAAGCGGCCTTGTTTCTCCATCTCTTCACTTAATCCACAAAATTCTCATTTGACCTTTGCCTAATGGACTCCACTTCCATTAAGGAAACTTCCATCTCGACATTATATCCATATTGCCGGATGAAGGCCTTGTATAGCAAATCCTAACTCTTTTGCATTCCATCATCTAAGGTATTGAACCAATTTTGGACAACAAGGTCCATTGAGAGCATGAAGTACCATAGAGTTTCAGCCTTAGTAGCTCGGGTGGACTGCATGGCAGTGATATATTGCTTCACATGGAGATGAGGATTTCATGTTCCATTAAAATTCGCAAAAGATGGCATCTTGAACTTGTACGAAACTTCTTCATCTAGCTTAAATAATTTGTCAACTTCGGACATGTCTTCGGTTTTTAGTTTCTTCTCAAATTTCTTTTCTAAGTCCGCAATCATCTTTTCAACATCAGAAGTTTCGGTTTTCTCCATAGCTGATCTTTCAACAATCTTTGGTTCTTTTTTCTTCTCATGAGCTTCTTGGTAGTATTAAGCCCAATCATCATCATCATCAATGATCACCTTTTCATCACCAAAAACCACTTCACCAACTTTGGTCTTCCCTTTGTCCCTTGGCTTCTTAGTGCTAGCAGATGCTTCGGCATGATTTTCCAAAATTGCAGTCAATTGGTTCTTCATGGTCTCATCTAGGGCCTCTTTTATTTCTTCCATTTTGGCATTGAGGGCTTCATCCACCATTCTTTGAATTTGTTCGGGCTCCATTGATTTTGGTGAGCAAGTGATTGAGTCATTGCTAGATTCTTCGTCTCCGGCGTAGGTCGGATTGTTGTAAGCTTTTGAACTCTCACAATCCATGGCTGTGAGCCAGAGAGGATCAATGATATGAGATGAAAATGTATGCATGTATGCACAAACAATCAACAAACAAGGATAATTAGGATGCTCCTTCCAACCTTATAACATCCACACTGTAGACCCTTAATTTTTGACCTAGTCCGGTCCAATATATTTTAATTAGTCCAAAATAAATTTTGTTTTATCCAATATATTTTAATTAGTCCAAAATAATTTTTGTCACCTTAATTAAATAATATTTGTTTTAGTATCTAATTTTTATTAATAAAAAATAAAAAATAATAATAATAAACAAAAAAATAATAAAAAAATAAAAATAAAAATCGGCGACGAAAAAATCATCGCCGAAAATCAGCGTGCGGCGAAATGTCCTTGGGCCATCTCGCCCGCAGTTTATTTCTACGAGCGAATGGCTTGGCCATTTTGCTTGCAGGAAAACCCTACAAGCAAAATGGCCCGCAGCCCGTAGCCACCTGCGGCAACTTTTTCGCCAGCGCAATATTTCCGCAGCAGTTTTTTTTTGCTAGTGCAATTTTTCCGCAGTAGTTTTTTTTTTTTTTGCAAGCAAAATTTTTTTGACGCAAATTTTTCCGAAACCAAATACAATTAGGTTTCGGTTTCCTTTCGTAATTAATGTTATATTTCATGAATAACTAGAATTATCAAAAAAAATCTTTTATAAATAAGGACTAAAAAAACACTAAAAAGGAGGGAATTTTAGAGGAGAAATTGAGACCGAAATTGAGGAGGAAAACTTTGAATCAATCAGACTTTTTGAGAGAGTAAACAAGCAATTCAATCCATCAAAGGCAGCAAAGCTTGTCTTTGTTCTTGTTCATCCAAGAAGTGATTTTTGGTGGAACAAACAAACGGAGGTATGAATAACTAATTTCTTCACAGTAGCTTAAATAATTCAATTGTCTCTTTTGATTCAAAAAATCCTAGAACTTTAATTTACCTTTTCTAAAGCTTAAAAAACTTTATTTGTTTATTTGTTTTCCAAAAATCTTAAAATTGTTATTTTTGTTTCTTCAAAATTTACCAAAACCCTAATGTGAATCTGTTTCTTTCCACAAATCCAAAAAAATATCTTTTTTGTTTCTATAAACCTTAAATCATTTTGTTTATTTTCATAAAACTTCATAAAATTATCAATTGATTTTCAAATTCTAAAATCTAATGCATTCTCCGAAACCCTAATTCTAAAATTCTAAAACCCTAATTCAACTCCAAAACCCAAAACAGTAAACCCTAACTCCCTTAAACCCTAATTTTTCTAAACCCTAATCCTTTAAACCCTAAAACATTATAAACATAAATATTAAAATTCAAACACAGTAAGCCTAAAAGTCATAATTCAGTAGCTAATAATCATAAATCCAATGTTTTAAAGTGTTCAAACCCTAATTTCATGATTTCACTCTTCAAACACTAATTTGGTTAATCAAATAATTTTATCAACCTCTTAAATCATAAAACTTTAATCCATTTCAATTCCTTTAAAACTCACAGTAGCTTAAACCCATAAATTCAAAAACCCTAAACACATGAAATAAAGAATCTTAAATAGAAACAGTAGCCCTAATTTGAATCTTTATTTGCCTTATTCAATTTTATTTTTGATTATGCTTTGATTTATTTTATATGCTTTAATTTATTTAAGTTCAATGATTGATTTATTTAATTTATCATGGATGGATGTTTACTTTCTATTTTGATTGATATTTAGTATCTTTGATGAATGATTTATTTATTATGAATGGTTATTTACTTTTATCGATTTATTTAGATTTTCAAATGTCGTAAGAGGTATGTTTCCACTTGGTGGGTACCTCATTAGTTAAATATCATGTAATTTAAATTGCTTTTCTATTTTAGAACCAATGTAAAGGACATGTTTCTACCTTTCGGTGGGTGTCCTATTTAGGCATGAATTATGTAAGAGCATGTTTCCATCTTCGGATGGGTGTCCATTTATTTGTTTTGCTTGGACATTGTTTTTGATTTTCAATATAACGATGCTTTATTTCAATTGTTGTGTGTAATATGGATAATGTTGTTATATTTAAGAATTTTATAATATTAAGACCTGTAAAGGAGGCCGGTTCCAATGAACCGGGCATTGTGGGGGTGCTGGGCCATTTCTCACCTTCACCACACGTACCCAACTTTTCGAACCCAGTAGGGGTTTGAAGATTCCTTAGGAATCGAGTCATCCACCCCTTTCATTTTCCCGGCCCGTCCGGGTGGCGACTCCATTTTCTCCGGACTTAGGTCCGTGTTCTCTAAGGCCCCAAGCCTAAACAGTATCAAAGTCGCAAGAACCATTCCACCGGGAGTGGGGGCGAAAATCCCTGCTCACAGAGGTGACTCTATTGGGGATAAGAGACATTGATTTTGTTGGTCTTTATATTATACTATTCTTTCTTATAATGATATTATCCATTGCATCATATTAGATTGCATCGTGTACGTGAGTTAGGATGCCCGTGTTGTGTTATGTAAGGGATACCATACTTTCATTCAAGGTATGGAGATCAAGCATGGCATAACCACTCATAGTCTTGTACCATTTGGTATATACTTGCTATGGGAACCTAAGCCTTTTTACCCAAAGACTAAAGCTCATGTAATTGACCTAGTTACTTTCCTTAGGTTTTACCCCAAATGCATGTTGTTTGACTATGGTTAATTTATCTTGGCTTAAATCATGGCTTATTTGGTTTGATCTTTTTCTAGTATGACCTAAGTATATTGTAAGCTCAAAATAAATTTTTATTTAAAGTCCAAAAGACCAAAGCTATTTTCAAAACTTTCCAAGATGGTCTTTGGACATAAAACTTTTCTAAAAACAAATAAAAATTCTTTTGCTCATGGCCCAAATACTAAGCCCAAAATCCATTTTTCCTAAGATCTTTTTACAATGGGCTTAGATACAAAATTGTTTTTATCCAATTTTTTCTTACAAAGAGCTTGCAAATTATTTAGGTCAATTAAGAAATACCAAAAATCAATTGTGAGCCTAGTTTATACTAAGAATAAATTAACCATGGGCTTGTTTTTGGCATGAACCATTAGTTACTTTTTTAAAGTGAGAAATCTATCCATAATAAACCTCTTAATTTAGTTTTAATCCAATATAGCATAAAAGCTACTTTAGTTGGTTGAATGGATTAAAACCTAATTAATAGGAATTATCATGGATTGATTTCCATTTTTGAAAATATAATTATTGGTTGAAACGTCCGAGGGAAATATTCCAAAATAAGGTACCCCATATTGGTATTTTGTTAACCACATACGTAGGAAAAGAGACTCGCCATTCATGTGTGGATGCTATAAGGTTGGAAGGAACGTCCTAATTATCCTTTTTTGTCTATTGTTTGTGCATACATGCATACATGCATACATTTGCATCTCATATCATTAATCCTCTCTGGCTCACAGCCCTGGATTATGATAGTTCAAAAGCTTACAATAATCCGACCTACGCTGGAGACAAAGTATCTAGCAACGACTCAATCACTTGCTCACCAAAAGCAATGGAGCCCGAACAAATTTAAAGAATGGTGGATGAAGCTCTCAAAGCCAAAATGGAAGAAATAAAAGAGGCTCTAGCTGAGACCATGAAGAACCAATTGACTGTAATTTTAGAAAATCATGCCGAAGTATCTGTTACCACTAAGAAGCCAAAGGATAAAGGGAAGACTAAAGTTGGTGATGTAGTTTTTGATGATGATAAGGTGATCATTGATGATGATGATTGGGCTCAATACTACCAAGATCCTCAAGACAAAAAGGAGCCGAAGGTTGTTGAGAAGGCAACTTTTGAAAAGACTGAAAATTCTGATGTTGAAAAGATGATCGCGGATTTAGAAAAGAAATTTGAGAAGAAACTGAAAATCGAAGAAATGTCCGAGATCGATAAATTATTTGAGCTAGATGAAGAAGTTCCATACAAATTCAAGATGCCATATTTTGTGAAGTTTGATGGAACCGAAAATCCTCATCTCCATGTGAAGCAGTATATCACAGCTATGCAGTCTGCCCGAGCTACTAAGGCTCAAACTCTAAGGTACTTCATGCTCTCATTGGACCATGTTATCCAAAATTGGTTCAATACTTTGGAAGAAGAAACACAAAAGAGTTGGGATCTGCTATACAAAACCTTCCTCCAACAATATGGGTATAATGTCGAGATGGAAGTTACCTTAATGGAAGTGGAGTCCATAAGACAAAGGCCAAATGAGAATTTTGTGGACTATAGAGAAATAAGGCTGCTTTGCTCAAGAAGAGGCCGATGAATCTGATCAAATAAGGATGATAGTGAGAGGTGTCCTGCCCAATCTCCATGAAAGGATGTCTCACACCCTTATAAGGGATTTCAAAGATCTTCTCCAAGCTAGTCTACAAATTGAAGAGTGGGAAAGAGAGAAGAACCATTTTTCAATAAAAAAGAATGAGAAAGGGAATTATCAGCCTAGCAATCAAAGCACGCAAACAGAAGTTGATGTTAATGTGACTGGTCAAGGAAATAAAAGACAATTCTCAGAATTGGGGAAACCTCTATCTTGGGTTTTTAGCAAGCTGCAAAAGAAAGGGTTGTTACAATCGTTAGCTCCTCGACCATTACATAATCCACTGCCACCAAACTTCAATGCCGAGGCCTTCTGTCAATTTCATCAAATGCAAGGGCATGACACGGATAGATGCGTAAGGTTGAGACATGAGATCCAAAATCTAATTGATAGTGGAAAGCTGCTCGAGCCCAACCAGCCGAACACCAAAGATAATCCATTACCCAAGTTCAATAGAGTACCTCCACCAGCAACCTTCATGGTGGGAAAAGGATTGGAAGAAGATTTTGTCTTATCCTCTTTTCAAGATGGAAATATTGAAAATGTGAAGGAAAAAGAAGCTTAACTCAACAAACTTTCCTTAGCTTGAATACTGCTTTTCAATTTTACTTTCTTTAATATTTAATTGGAACTATTGTGTTTTTCAAATTTAAATTTGTTTGAATAATTTACTTTTATCAAAAAATTTGTTGGTCTTTGTTCATTTTGGTGCTCAACCAATGAGGAATCTAGCTTGATAATTCATGAATTAATATATTTATGCATCATGACTTGAATGGCTTTACTAGATAAGGGAATTGCTCTATAGCATTGAGTTGTGTATGCTTACTTAGAGAGGGCTCCTGCATAAGTACCTTTGTCTAGGTCCTAGTCAGTCTTAGAACATGCTTTGACAAACTTTCGAGGCAAAATTGAACTCTGCTTATTTAAGGGAGAGATAATCTAGGCATTATTTGGTTAGCCAACAACTAGTATCTACCTATTAAATATCAATCTCTAGTTGTCCCTTTGAGTCTTCATAAAATTTTAGCTTTCTTTTCATTGGCTTACAAACCCCAATTAGCTACCCTGAGCTGTTGTGATACTTTTGACAAGTCTTATGATCACTGTAATATCCCGGAATAGACCCTAAGAGTTTTGGAGTTATTGTTGTTGTATTTGGATTTAATGTATATGTATATATGTGAAATATAAAGATAATATATGTAAGACATATACATATACATCACATATACATGGGATATAAAATGGTATTGGATAAGTGAGTTGTATATATAATTGTATAATTAATTAATAATAATAATAATAATAAAGACAAAAAGAAAAGAGAAGAAGAAAGTCAAAGAAAGAATATGTGGTGGAGATTTAAAGTATTATTATTATTATTATTATTATTATTGTTATTGTTATTGTTATTATTATTATTATTATTATTATATATATATATATAAGATAAGAATGAAGGAAAGAAGTAGAACCTTCTTTCTTCTTCTGCTCCTTCTTCTTCGTCTTCTTCTTTTCTGCTTGGTCGAGAGAGAGAGAGAGAGAGAGAGAGAGAGAGTGAGAGATGATGATTTTGAGAGGATTGAAGATTTTTATTAAAGATTTGGCATATTAACCAAGTAAGTATTCATTCCTTTACATTGATTTTTATGGTTTGAGTTTGGATTTGATGAGGTTTTTGTGAGAATGATGATGAATTGTTGAGATTATTGAGTAAGGATTTAGTGTCAAATGAATTGGGGATTTGAGTATTTGATATATGAGTGATGTATGTTGGTGTTTAAGGAAGTTGAAAATATAAAATATATGAGTTTGATAATTGAATATTTGTATTGGTATTCAAGTATCTTTTTATTTGATTTGAATTAGGTTGTGAAGGAAGTGGATTGCTCTAAGTTAAGTGGTGAAGAGTTTTTGGAAGGTAAAGTGAATAGATTTGAGAATGGTTCTTAAGGTAAGTAAACTATCTAAATTCATATATCAACATGATGTTGAAACTTAACATATATATTCATTTGTAAATGTGTTAAGGAATCAAATGTGTTGTTAATGTGTTTTGGTAATGTAAATATGGGTATGTATGTAAAATAAGTGTTAGTGATGTTGATTAAATTCATTGGAATGATGTTATGATGTGTATGAAGTGTTTGAATGCAACCAAAGGGGATTTGTAAATGTTTGGGGTTTAAATTCATGAGTGACACGGCCAAAAACAAGGAGAGACACGGCCAAGTCAAGGAAAATTGGATGGATTTTGAAGAGACACGGTCACAGTCTCAGCCGTGTTCTCTGCCCGTGTTTGTCACTGCCTGATTTTTGTGGAGAGACACGGCCGTGTCCCATGCCCGTGTCACCTACTGCTTGAATTTATGTTGAGAGACACGGCCGTGTTGCATGCCCATGTTCACTACTGCCAATTGTGGTTGAGAGACACGGCCACAAGCTTGGCCGTGTCCCTTAAATGGTGTTGGCCGTGTCCCTCAAATTGGTTAGTTAATGATTCTTATCCTTGATTATTCTTGTCTTGTTGGATCCTCTAAAAGTATTATTATATCTACACTTCAAATATATGTGAAACAAATGTATGTTGAGGATTCCAAATCTAAGAATAAAGTAAATTATATATGTGTATATCAATGATGATCATTCTTGATGAATGTTTAATGTGCTTGATTATGAATATTTAAGTAATGAAGTATTCTAATGTGATTTGAGACTAAATGAGATGTGATGTCCTTGTGATTGGTAATGATGATATGTGAAATGTGTAGTATATGAGATAAATGATTGTGTATTTGAAAGATGAAATGTTATGATATGAATTGAGATAAAATGAAATGTGAAGCCATTGTGATTGGCTATGATGATTCAAATGAGAAATGAAGCCATTATTGTTGGCTATGGTTATGTAAAATGAAAGTATTAAGGCATGATTGCCTATGTGTTTATGAAATGTGAATTGAGAAAGAGAATGGTAAAGCAGTGAATGAATTGATTGTGTGTTAATATGTTATTCAATTTCAGAGTTCTGGATTTGGTGGCATGCCTATAAAATGTGAAAAGTAACAGTCTTGCCAGGTTGAGGATCTCTTCCTTTTGAGTTGAATTGAGGTCCAAGAGACTGGGTCTGTTACATTATATAAATTGTGAATATGAAATATATGAAAAGTAACAGTCTTGCCGGGTTGAGGATCTCTTCATTTTGAGTTGAATTGAGGTCCAAGAGACTGGGTCTGTTACTTGATAAAATGTGAAATGTGAAACGTGAATTGTAGTAACAGTCTAGCCGGGTTGAGGATCTTCTCGAGTTTAGCCGAGATTATGGTCCAAGAGACTGGGTCTGTTACGCTATCCATGGATAGAGATATGAGATATTTTGCCTACGGGCTTGATCATTGTGATTATGAACCAATTCAGTAACTCTGAACTTTGAATAGCATATTAGTGTCTTTGGGCCCATGCTTGTGCTTGTTTATATGTGATTCTTGAATAGTGAAACAAATGAGTAATGCAATATAATGTTATGTGATAAATGGTGATAACTATGGAATGAAATATAATGTTATGAAATATATGATGATAATCATGGAATGAGATGTATACTATATGTAAGTAAATTATTGAAAGTGAATATAGCTTGCGAAGCTATGTTGAATGATGAGCTTATGAAAATCTAATATGATGTGTAAAATGTATATGGATGTGAGAATGGTGAATAGTGCTTCATAAAGGTTTCGATTAGTTATTGAATTGTGAATTATTGAAATGAAGTATATGTGTGTGTATATAATTAAGACATTAGTAGAAGTATATATGAAAAGCATAATCAAAATGGGAAAACATGGTAAGAAAATAATAACATATCAAGTTAACAAGAAAATATGATTTTCTCTAATGTATGTTTATATGAATTATTTGTATTACTAAGCTCTCGGGCTTAGCGCGGTTGTGTGATCGCGCAGGTGATTATGCGGTTGATCTGGGAGTCAAGCGATTATGCCACGAGAAGGGTAAGAGTGTTCTGAGACCAACTAGAAGGTGATGCATACATGTAAAGTTTAATTTTGTTATATTATTCACAAACATATATTAATATGTATAATGATTTACTAAATGTTTTTAAAATCTAAAGATAGTATTGTTTGAACTTGGATAAGATTTTTAAATTAAAACTAGAAGTGACATTCTTACACTCTATATACGTATTGTATGTATACTAGGTATATGTATAGTACCTATATAGAGTATGAGGGTGTTACAATCACTAAGGTGAAGAGGCAAGAAGATTAAAGAAAGCAATGATTAGTTAAGATCATGAAGATAGTTGATGTTTTCAAGACCATAAGGGTAGTTGAAGTTTTTAAGACCATAAGGGTAGTTGAAGTTTTTTTAATATCTCCAATATATCAAGACAACATTAGAGTAACAAATGATTTATCCCTGTTAAAGAAGATTTATGTCACTACACTCATCCATTATTGGAAGAACAAAGTTAGTACAAACAAGACAACTCTTTTTGAGCTAGAACCAAAAAAAAGAAAGAAAAAAAAAGAAAAAAAAAGGACAAAAGAAAAAAAAGGGGGAAAAGGAAAAAGGAAAAGAGAAAAGAAAGATAAAATATAAAAAGGCGGTTTAGAAAGTCAACTAAGTTCTCTTTTACCTAAAGCATCAAAAGGCTTCCATTTGGTTCGTAAGGACATTTTGACTTGAATTAGTCCAACCCAACCAAAGATTTGATCAAAATCAGAGAAAAAGGAGAAAGACCATTCAATTCTTGAAAGTTCTGCACTTGACAGTCCTACAAGGAAGAAAGACAAAATGTAAAATACTCAAAGAAAGGGAAGAGTAAGAAAAAGAAAAAGAAAGAAAAGGGAGAAGAAGAAAAGAAATGAATTTGGGTACCAAACATTATGCAAAGGCAAAGACTGTTCCAATCAAGATCCAGATTAACGCTAAGAAGAAAAAAGGAATTTGAAGTCAACCAAGATTGCTCCCAGCTGCCTAAAGTTCAAATAAGAAATTTGTAGTGTGAAGGTATGTCCTCTGTGTCACAATAGCTCCAACTTACAAATAGCCTTCATTTAAACCCATGCCCCTTATAGACCTCATTGCAAGCCTATCAAATACGCATTGATCTCTCTTGGTAGGTAGAGTCTATTAGTGGAGATAGTTTGAATGCATGCATATGAGGTAGACAATATTTAAACTCAATGAGACCTTTGGCCAAGCAAAGTGTATGTGCCTATCTGAAGTGCAACAATTCTTACTTAAATAGAAATGATTCCCGAGTTTAGTATGGTAACTAGGGTTGTCATGTTATAAATATGTTAATTTGGAAAATCAAGTCCTGAGGTACATTGACATTAATTTGTCAAAACCAACATTTGATTTCAAAATCAAAGTTCAAAAAAAAAATGTTTTGTCATACAAAGCCTTCAAGTTAAGGGAAGTATGTTGAATTGTCGAATCTTGAAAGACACATTGGGCAAAGTAAATGATTATTAGCAAGGTCATGAAGAAGCTACCAACTGACATGCTGAATCATAATTTAAAATGGATGTTTCTCTACTATTTGGGACCTCCATTATTCATATTGTCAACGTCTTGAAGATAAAAGCCACAAATGTGAAGCATCCTGTCATTCCGAAGCAAGACCTGAACGAGCATCTGGAAGGCATCAATGTAAATACTTCAACTGATCACCTTGGTCTATGAGTCGACGAAACCTTTCAAACATCCTATGAAGCAAAGAATCAAAAGAATAAGATATTGAATTAGGGGGCATAGAAGACCCATTGCTTGAAAAAGGAAGAAATGCATGCTTGTTCGATGAGCTAAACATCAACTAAAGACGCATAGAAAAAATCATGAAGACTAGATAAAAAAAAGTGAAAAAAAAGTTACAGTAAAGATAGAAATCATATTTGTTTTCATTATTGTACAACATTTATACAATAGATACAATATTTATACATCACTAAGAAGGTGGAGGTAGGTCTGTAACACCCCCACACCCAATACATACACACTACATACACCACAATGTAGTATACATGTATCGAATATAGGAATGCTATGGATTTTCTTAACGTTCAAAACATTTTAAACTTGATACAATACCCTTATCGTTATATATTATAGAAAAGTAAATCATTTACTTATAAACAAAACATATTAGATATATATATACATACATTTAAATATTACGCAGCGGAATATAGAAAACATTTACATATATGAAAGCATTTGAATACGTATTTACAAATATACATATATTTACATTATAACCCATATTTACAAAATATAAAAGAGTTATACATGATTGGCAAGTCTCCTCTGATCTTTAAGTTCCCAAAATCAACTCTTCACTGTCTACTCTCACTCGGTCTCGAAGAGCTCTCGGGTTCAACTCTATTACCTGCGCGATCAAACACTATCGCGCTAAGCCAAGGGCTTAGTAAGACAATTCATGCTAATGTTATGCTTTATTGCAATGCAATGTTTCACATTTGTATTAATAAATCAACATCAATGATACACACACAATTAGTAAAGATCATACTCAACAAACAATATTCCGTGAATAGTCCGTTTCATCATATAAGTAATATTAACATTTCATTACATTAGAACAACATTTATGTTATACATAGAACCTAGACACCTATGGGCCCATCAAGTACTTAATACGATATTCAGAATTCAGAGTTACTGCTTTGGTTCATAAACACCATTATCAAGCCCGTAGGCAACATATACATATATATATATATCTATCCATGGATAGTGTAACAGACCCGGTCTCTTGGATCATCAACTCATCTAACTCGAGGATATCCTCAACCCGGAAAGACTATTACAAATCAAATATCTCATAATATCAATTATCATAGTGTAACAGACCCAGTCTCTTGGACCTCAATTCAACTCAATTTGAAGAGATCCTCAACCCGGCAAGACTGTTACCTTTCATTAAGTAGGCATGCCTCCAAAAACCAGAACTCTGAAATTGAATATCATATTAAGCATACACTTATTTCATTATTCTCTTTATCAAACTCTTTCTCAATCTTTCTCATCAATTAGGCAAACATGCCATACATCATTCAATTATATCATCATAGCCAATCACAATGGCTCTATATTCCATTTCATCTCAATTCACAACATAACATTTCAATCTTTCATAAACACATTCATTTGCATCATCATGTCATTCACATTATTCATATACATATATATATCATCAGTGATATAAACATAACAATACACATTGCTCAAATAAATTAACAATGTAATAATGCCACATTTGAATTTACACACAATCATATAGGTTTTGTACTTACCACAAAAACAAATCACACCACTCTTAACACTTCCTTGTTCAAGATCCTTCTACCTCTTAAATCAATGATTAATCACTATCTTCAAGACCTAAATCAAAAGTAATAGCATATACTTCTTTAGGGATACACAAGAGACAATCCAATTAGGAATTAATTAGGGCAAACCCTAACCCTGACACGCTCACCCACACGGGCGTGTCCATGACCGTGCCCTAACTCCACAACACAGAAGTATTTACACGCTCAACAACATGGGCGTGTTCCTGGGCGTGTAAATTCTCAAATCTCACAGTAGCTATGACACGCTCAATAACACGGGCGTGCTACTGGTCGTGTCAAACCTACTGTCTCCAACACAATTGACACGCCTAAAGACCCTGGACGTGCTCATGGGCGTGTCCGGCCACAAATCAAGATTCCGACCAAAACAACCAAACACTCAACAAAACACTTTTATCCAACAACATCCACTTCACACCATCTTAACAAAACATACTCAAAACTCATCTAAAACTTGCAACACACCAAAACAAGCCAAACTCACATCAAGCACAAAACACAAAATCATCTCAAAACCCTCACCACATATACAACATCATCTCTTCCAACCACTTACTCTTCTCTTCAATCCATACTCAACATCCATCATCCAATCACTCAAACACTTCTCACATCTCAAAATCAACCAACACACTCTTAAAAATCTATCAAACTCAAATATCATTTCAAATAAACACAAAGATCACAAGAGAACTTACCAAAGTTATAAGACTTCTTGTATCATCCACTAGATCACTTCAATCTTCCATCAATTTGAGCTTAACACATCAAGATCTTCACTTTGTCTCTTGTTTTCCTTTGTCTATGAAGAAGCCGGCCACACAAAGAAGAAAGAAGAAATGAACCACAAAAATAAAGTCAACTCTTCTTTTAATCTCCACCAAGTGTTCCAATTCAAACAATTACCAAAACACCCTTTTATCATTTGTTCTAGCTTTCTTTTTAATCCAATGCCCTTAATAGTCATTTTACCAATAACCAAATAAATATCTCTACCCCTTTGACTCTTCATTTGACCAATTTATATGTTATATATATCATCATATACACAACATATACCATTCTCTCTAAACCCTATTTTCTTTCCCAATTTCTTTTCTCTTGCAATTAACACATATATACAATCCAATATAACAACAACAACAATAACAACAATAACAATAACATAATCAAAACTTCTAGAGCATATATGAGGATATTACAAGGTCATCAAATAAAGCCTTGAAAAAGTCGTCGACTGTTGGATGAGGGGGCAAATTACTTATCCCGGGATCACCCGAAGTAGGAACACTAAAATCCCTATTACTTTGGGGTTTTGATCTATCATGGTCCTCATCAGAAGCAGATATCAGTCTGGGGGCCTCTTGATGAAGAAGTGCCAGGATCCCTCATCCCTTGAAATCGGAAGTCTCATAAATTTTGTTCAGATTGATGATATAAATTCTCAAAATGAGAAGCCTGCTGATGACTTGCAGCCAACTCTTCTTGAAGTTTCCTATTTTGTTCTTCAAGCATCCGCTATGAGCCAGAAAGGAAAAGGGTAAGAGCATACATAATCATGCATACATATAGCATAAATTACCATGAAATAAAGGAACTCACCAGGTAGTTCATATCAATGCCCTGCGATGAGATGGCATATCTGGCAGGCTAGAATGAGCAAACAAAGGGGCAGTAAAAGAAGGTTCAGCCTCATGATCAAATGAGCCAACAACCTGCAACAATCATTAAAGAATAAAAAAAGAAGCAGTTGCAAGGGAGAAATGGTAAAAGTTTTACCTGAGAAGTACTAGCCCCGAGATGTGGAACAAACTCTCCTGCATCTCCATGATGTTCCTCTTCATCTCTACCCTCATTTTCCTCGAGAATCTCCCATACGCCAACAGGAGATACATCAAAGTTCAAGAGCCTTCTTTGAATAAAGTGGGCATAAGATGCACTCGGCGGATAGAGAAATGCTTCAATACCATAACTGTACCGAGCTGGCCACCATGCATCCTCCGGCATCGGCATAATATTTAAAGTGTATTCCGGGCAAGGCATCAAAATCCTCCTCTGCTCTGGAACGAGAAACCACTCATAAACTCTCTCTCCGAGAAACCAACCACTAGACACTGGGTCGGCGATGACTCGGCAAGAATGTTGGAAAGATAGTGCAGCCCTCGTAAAAGGAGACTAGTTTGTTCGCTCTTCTGGGTTCCACCAGGCAAAATTCACCTGCAAAATAACATAAGGTAAGTAAATTTTCAAATAAAATTTTAAAGTATACTAATGTTATTTTACCTGATCCCAGGTTAAGCAGCTCAACATAAAGCGGTGAGTATGCACGTGGTGAGAGGCGGGAATGTCCACATGAACTGATAACCAGAAATTTAATCTTGGATACCCGATTCTCTCTTGGGAAATACCGGGTACCCTCACGAGGTTGTGTTCATATGCCCATGCCTACAACAACAATAAAGATCACATTCATGCAAGAAAAGAGTGGAAATGACATTGGTGGAAGAAGAATACCTTGACAACGGCCATCAAGCCGACAAAAGACTTCTTATTTCTGCAAAGTTTATCAAGACCATGGTAAAGACAGGTGAGACCAGCTTCACCCCAGCCAAAAGATGGTACCATTCTGAAATAAGAAAGGGCCTTCAACACTGACAAGTGGATGGAGGATTCAGTACTGCCTAAGATGGTTGACCCAAGCAAATATAACAAAAATCCTCGAGCATACTGTTGGGCCGTGTCTCCGTGAACACGTCCATCGTAGTTCATCCAATAACTATGAATCGGTTCAATTTTTATCTTAAAAGGCCCCTTATATGATGGTTCCATACCAATTAATTCCTAAATTTCTTCAAATGCTAAAATATCATTGGTCAGAGGAACCGAAACACCATTATACCAAAGGTCGGTTATAGCAGTAAAATCGACCGGACCAATTGTCATCTCTCCAATGAACAAGTGAAAAGTGTGGGTTGTGTCCAGCCATCGTTCCGTAAGTGCCTGGACTACGCTCCGGTCTATCTGATACTCCTCCGATGGCAATTGTAAGATGAAGCTCTCAAATCCGCAATCTCAAATAATCTTCCTTACCCAAGAAGGCACTACATCATACCACTGTCGGGCTTTGTAAATACACCCTACAGCCCGAACAACGCAATGATCGCGCTAACACGGAGCCAAGTAAGTTAATACCAGATAAGTACATATTATTCAATCTGCCTAAATTAATTTAATCTTCCTAAATTTTCTAAAAAATAATAATATAAAAACATAACTAAAAATATAACAAAAAACAATAACAAAAACAATAAAAAATTAATAATAAAAAAATAACAGAAAGACGAATAAATAAATAATAAAAAAAGAAAGGTAAAAAATTACCGCTCTCTTTTGGTTCGAACTACGATGAAGCGACATCCCGGCTAGTAGATCTATATTTTCATCTTCATGATGCCGAATAAACTCTAATAACTTGGCATTAGAATGAGTCCCTGACCTGGAATCATGCATTTTTTTTAAAACTATGTGCTAAATTTGAAAGAATTTGAGAGAATTATAAAATTGAGAAATTTTGCTATGAATCAAATGAAGGAATTCCATCGTTTGTATAGAGAAGCGGCAGGAAAAAAACAAATTTCAAAAATAAGTTTTACTGTTCATGAATAGTAAACTTTACTATTGATGAATAGTAAATTATACTATTTATAAATAGTAAATTACTATTTATGAATAGTAAATTACTATTTCCAATAGTAAAATACTATTTACTACTATTTATAAATAGTAAGTTACTATTTATAAATAGTAAATAGTGCATGAACAGTGACTATACAGTAAATAAACAGTAAATTCAATTATTCAATTTAATCATTCAAATACTTGCGTGTGTATAAATATTTTTACTCACAAGGGACAAAAAAAAATAAAGAAGACGTGCATAAAAATTAGCCAAACATTTTGAAATAAAAAAAATTATTAGCTCGGGTCCAGAACCCAAATTTTCCTTAGGTCCAGAACCTAGAATCTCTTTTAAGTCCAGAACTTAACTCGGGTTAGGTCCAGAACCTAGAATCTCTTCTAAGTCCATAACTTAGCTCGGGTCCAGAACCCAAATTTTTCTTAGGTCCAGAACCTAGAATCTTTCCTAAGTCTAGAACTTAGCTCGGGTCCAGAACCCAAATTACCCTTAGGTCCAGAACCTAGAATCTCTTCTAAGTCCAGAACTTAGCTTGGGTCCAGAACCCAAATTTTTCCTTAGGTCCAGAACCTAGAATCTCTTCTAAGTCCAGAACTTAGCTCGGGTCCAGAACCCAAATTTTCCTTAGGTCGAGAACCTAGAATCTCTTTTTAAGTCCAGAACTTAGCTCGGGCCAAGAACCCAAATTTTACTTAGGTCCAGAACCTAGAATCTCTTTTAAGTCCAGAACTTAGCTCGGGCCCAGAACCCTAATTTTCCTTAGGTCCAGAACCTAAAATCTCTTTTAAGTCTAGAACTTAGTTCCGGTCCAAAACCCAAATTATCCTTAGGTCCAGAACCTAGAATCTTTTCTAAGTCCAGAACTTATCTCAGGTCCAGAACCTAAAATTATCCTTGAGTCCAGAACTCGAACCGGGTCCAGAACCCAAAACCTCAACCATCTCAAAAATTAAGTCTTATTGCTTTTCACTCTCTTTCACTAAAGTCTCAAATCATTCAAGCAGGGGGCAAACTGTAGACCTTTAATTTTTAACCTAGTCCGGTCCAATATATTTTAATTAGTCCAAAATAATTTTTTGTGTTGTCCAATATATTTTAATTAGTTCAAAACAATTTTTGTTACCTTAATTAAATAATATTTTCTTTAGTATCTAATTTTTATTAATAAAAAATAAAAAATAATAATAAACAAAAAATAAAAAAAATCGGCGACGAAAAAATCGTCGCCGAAAATCAGCGTGCGTCGAAATGGCCTTGGGCCATTTCGCCCGCAGCCCGCAGCCACCTGCGGCAACTTTTTTGCCAGCGCAATTTTTCCGTAGCAGTTTTTTTTTTGCTAGTGCAATTTTTTGGCAGCAGTTTTTTTTTGCCAGCGAAATTTTTCCGATGCAAATTTTTCCGAAATCAAATACAATTAGGTTTCGGTTTTCTTTTCTTAATTAATGTTATATTCCATGAATAACTAGAATTAATCAAAAAAATCTTCTATAAATAAGGACTAAAACAACACTAAAAAGGAGGGAATTTTAGAGGAGAAATTGAGACCGAAATTGAGGAGGAAACCTTTGAATCAATCGGACTTTTTGAGAGAGTAAACAAGCAATTCAATCCATCAAAGGCAGCAAAGCTTGTCTTTGTCCTTATTCATCCAAGAAGTGATTTTTGGTGGAACCAACAAACGGAGGTGTGAATGTCTAATTTCTTCATAGTAGCTTAAATAATTCAATTGTCTCTTTTGATTCAAAAAATCCTAGAACTTTAATTTACCTTTTCTAAAGCTTTAAAACCTTAATTCGTTTATTTTTTTCCAAAATATTAAAATTATTATTTTTGTTTCTTCAAAATTTACCAAAACCCTAATTTGAATCTGTTTCTTTCCACAAATCCTAAAAAATATCTTTTTTGTTTCTATAAACCTTAAATCGTTTTGTTTATTTTCATAAAACTATCAATTGATTTTCAAATTCTAAAATCTAATGCATTCTCCAAAACCCTAATTATACAATTCTAAAACCCTAATTCAACTCCAAAACCCAAAACAGTAAACCCTAACTCCATTAAAACGTTAAACCCTAATTTTTCTAAACCTTAAAACCTTATAAACATAAATATTAAAATTCAAACACAGTAAGCCTAAAAGCCATAATTCAGTAGCTAATAATCATAAATCCAATATTTTAAAGTGTTCAAACCCTAATTTCATGATTTCACTCTTCAAACACTAATTTGGTTAATCAAATAATTTTATCAACCTCTTAAATCATAAAACTTTAATCCATTTCAATTCCTTTAATACTCACAGTAGCTTAAACCCATAAATTCCAAAACCCTAAACGCATGAAATAAAGAATCTTAAATAGAAACAGTAGCCTTAATTTGAATCTTTATTTGGCTTATTCAATTTTATTTTTGATTATGCTTTGATTTATTTTATATGCTTTAATTTATTTAAGTTCAATGATTGATTTATTTAATTTATTATGGATGAATGTTTACTTTCTATTTTGATTGATATTTAATATCTTTGATGAATGATTTATTTATTATGAATGGTTATTTACTTTTATCGATTTATTTAGATTTCCAAATGTTGTAAGAGGTATGTTTCCTCTTAGTGGGTATCTCATTAGTTAAATATCATGTAATTTAAATTGCTTTTCTATTTTAGAGCCAATGTAAAGGACATGTTTGTACCTTTCGGTGGGTGTCCTATTTAGGCACGAATTATGTAAGGGCATGTTTCCATCTTCGGATGGGTGTCCATTTATTTGTTTTGCTTGGACATTGTTTTTCATTTTCATTATAACGATGCTTTATTTCAATTGTTGTGTGTAATATGGATACTATTGTTATATTTAAGAATTTTATAATATTAAGACCTGTAAAGGATGTCGGTTCTAATAAACTAGGCGTTGTGGGAGTGTTGGGCCATTTCTCACCTTCCCCACACGTACCCAACTTTTTGAACCCATTAAGGGGTTAGGGATTCCTTAGGAATTGAATCATCCACCCCTTTCTTTTTCTCGGCCCGTCCGGGTGGTGACTTCATTTTCTCCGGACTTAGGTCCGTGTTCTCTAAGGCCCCGAGCCTAAACAGTGCCGAAGTCGCAAGAACCATTTCACTAGGAGTGTGGGAAAAAATTCCACCTCACACACACACGAATGGCGAGTATCTTTTCCTAGGTATATCATTAACAAAATACCAACATGGGGTACCTTGTTTTCAAATATTTTCCTTGGACGTTTCAATCAATAGTTTTATTTTCAAAAATAAAAATCAACTTATGATAATTCCCATTAATTAGGTTTTAATCCATTTAACCAACTAATGTAGCTTTTATGCTATATTGGATTAAAACAAAATTAAGAGGTTTATTATAGATAGATTTCTCACTTGAAAAAGTAACTAATAATTCATGCTAAAAACAAGCTCATGGTTAATTATTTCTTAGTATAAACTAGGCTCACAATTAATTTTTTGTATTTCGTAATTGCCCCAAATAATTTGCAGACTCTTTGTAAGAAAAGGTTAGATAAAAATAATTTTGTTTCTAAGCCCATTGTAAAAAATATTTTAGAAAAAAAATAGATTTTGGGCTTAGTATTTAGGTTATGAGAAAAATAATTTTTGATTTGTTTTTAGAAAAGTTTTATGTCCAAAGACCATTTTAAAAAGTTTTGAAAATAGTTTTGGTCTTTTGGATTTTAAAGAAAAATTTATTTGAGCTTGCAAATGCACTTGGGTACTTTTAAAAAAGAATAAACCAAATAAGCCATGATTTAAGCCAAGATAAATTAACTATAGTCAAACAACATGCATTTGGGTAAAAACCTGAGGAAAGTAACTAGGCCAATTACATGAGCTTTAGTCTTTGGGTAAAAAGGCTTAGGTTCCCATAGCAAGTATATACCAAATGGTACAAGGCTATGAGTGGTTATGCCATGCTCGATCTCCATACCTTGAGTGAAAGTATGGTATCCCTTACATAACACAACAAGGGTAACACGGGCATCCTAACTCATGCACACGATGCAATCTAATATGATGCAATGGATAATATCATTATAAGAAAGAATAGAAAAATAAAAAGACCAATGGAATCAACTTCTATTATCCCCAGTGGAGTCGCCACAGTGAGCAGGGATTTTTGCTCCCCCAACTCCCGGTGGAATGGTTCTTGCGACTTCGGCACTGTTTAGGCTCGGGGCCTTAGAGAACACAGACCTAAGTTTAAAGAAAATGGAGTCACCACCCAGACGGTCCGGGAAAAAAAAAGGGGTGGATGACTCGATTCCTAAGGAATTCCCAACCCCCTAATGGATTCAAAAAGTTGGGTACGTGTGGGGAAGGTGAGAAATGGCCCAGCACCCTTACAATGCCCGATTCATTAGAACCGGACTCCTTTACAGGTCTTAATATTATAAAATACATAAATATAACAATATTGTCCATATTACACATAACAATTGAAATAAAGCATCATTATATTAAAAATCAAAGCAATGTCCAAGCAAAACAAATAAATGGAGACATGCCCTTACATCATCCATATCTAAACTAATAGGACACCCACCAAAAAGGTAGAAACATGTCCTTTACATTGGTCCTAAATATAAAAGCTATTTAAATTACATGATATTTAACTAATGAGGCACCCACAAAGTGGAAACTTACCTCTTACAACATTTGGAGATCAAAATAAATAGATAAAAGTAAATAACCATTCATCATAAATAAATCATTCATCAAAGATATTAAACATCAATCAAAATAGAAAGTAAACATCCATCCATGATAATTTAAATAAACCAAGCATTGAACTTAAATAAATCAAAGCATATAATAAACTACATAATCAAATAAGGTAAGTAAAGATAAAAATTGAAGTTTATTGTTTATATTTAAGATTCTTCAATTAATGTTTAGGGTTTTAGAATTTATTGGTTTAGGCTACTGTAAGTTTTAAGGGAATTGAAATGGATTAAGGTTTTATAATTTAAGAGATTGATAAGGTTTTTTGATTAACCAAATTAGGGTTTAAGGGGTAAAATCATGAAATTAGAGTTTTTAGAATATCAAAACATTAGGTTTATGATTATTAGCTATTATATTATTGTTTTTAGTCTTACTGTGTTGAATTTTAATATTCAGGTTTATAAAGGTTTTAAGGTTTTAAGGATTAGGGTTTAAGAACACTTAGGGTTTAGATTACTAGTTTAGGGTTTACTGTTTTTGGGTTTTGAAGTTGAATTAGGGTTTTTAGTGTTTCGGAGAATGTATTTGATTTTAGAATTTGAAAAAAATAATTTAGAGTTTTATAAAGCTTTATGTGATTTTAGAAGTTGTAAGGTAAATTTAGGGTTTGAATATGTAATAAAACATTTGGGAATTTTGGAAAAAGGTGAGAAGAAAACAATTTAGAGTTTTATGGTGTTTTTTAAAATATGTAAGATGATTTAAGGTTTATGGAAATAGAAAGTATATTTTTTAGGGTTTTTGGAAATAGAAGGATCAATTTAGGGTTTTAAGGTTTTAGAAAATAGGAAAGCATATTAGGGTTTTAGAATTAATAAAATGATTTAAGGTTTTGGAAGGTTGGGAAGTGGATTAGGGTTTTAAGATTTTGAAGAAATAGATTAAGGTTCTTAGATTTTAGAATCAACATAAAAGCAATTTTAAAGTATTTGAAAATAAAGGAGATGATTTAAGGTTCTAAACTTTTGAAAAAGTAAATTAGGGTTCTATGGTTTTTAAAATCAAAAGAAACAATTTAATGATTCAGGCTACTGTAAAGAAAAAAGAGATTAGATATTCATAACTTCGTTTGTTGGTTCCACCAAAAATTACTTCTTGGATGAACAAGCGCAAAGGCAAGATGGCTGTCTTTGATGGATTTAATTGCTTGCTTGCTTCCTCTTCTAAAAAGTTTGATCAATTTGTAAAGTTCCAATTCCAAATTCCAATCTAAAGTCCGATTCCTATCTTATTGTCCTCCAAAGTTTTCTCGTTGTTCCTCCTTTTCTGTGATTTTTTGGTCTTATTTATAGGAAATTTATGTGATTAATTCAAATTGTTTACGAAAACTATCATTAATTAGGAAAAGAAAACCAAAACCAAATAGAATTTGGTTTTGGAAAAAATTATTGCGGAAAAATTTTGCTCGCAGAAAAAAACTGTTGCGAAAAAAATTTGCGAGTGGGCAGCCAGAGACCATTTCGCCTGCAGGATTTTCCTATGGGCGAAATGGCGGCCATTTCGCTTGCAGGATTTTCCATTTCGCTTGCAGGATTTTCCATTTCGCCCGCAGGAAACTCCTGCGGGCGAAATGGCCCAAGGCCATTTCGTCCAAACTTTTCGGCGATGAAAAAATTCGTCGCCAATTTTTATTTTTACTTTTGTTTATTTATTTATAATTATTTTTGTTTATTTATTATTAATTATAAAAACTAAATACTAAAATAAATATTATTTAATTAAGATAACACAAAAAATATTTTGGACTAGTTAAAACATATTGGACAACACAAAAATTATTTTGGACTAATTAAAATATATTGGACCGGACTGGTTCAAAAATTAAGGGTCTACACACGCCCATGGACATGGGCGTGTCAATGGATGTGCCCTTGATACTGCCATACAGAAGCATTGACAAGCCCAGTGACATGGGCGTGTCACCGAGCATGCCTATTGCAATGATTCACAGTGTTGTGACACGCCCAGTGACATGGGCGTGTCACTGGACGTGCCTTTTATTCAAAATCTCAGTGGCAATGACATGCCCAGTGACATGGGTCACTGGGCATGTCAGGCGAAAATATCTGCACTATAAAAGCTGAGCTGAAGCACGAATTAGGGATCCGATTTTCATATTTTATAATCTAGAGCCGACTTCTAGAGCGAAAAAGAGAGTTTTGGAGCTGAGATTGAAGGTGAAGACATATCCTAAACAAGATCTAAACCAACATTCAAGGATTCAAGTGAAGAAATACAAATTATTCACCATGGATTGTTTGGATTCTTTTTCTTATTTCTCTTGTTCTGGTTTTCTGGTTTTGAACATGAACTAACTCATTCTCTATCTAGATATTGATGAACCCTAGTTTTATTGTATGGATTGAATAATTTTATTTAATTAAATCATTTGATTGAGTTATTTTATTCTTATGATACTTAATAATTTATTTCCAATTGACAATAGCATGCTTATTGATTGGTTGCAATTTTCATATTATTGACTTGAGAAAGCTTGATATGAATTGAATACTCATAAGGATTGAGGATTGATTGGAGTATTAGAGATAGACTTATAAGATCCTTTGGTTTATGATTCCTTATTCTTAATGCAAGATCTACTTAATTATATTTGAGAAGTGATTCCAGCATTCTACTTAGTGATTAGGGACTAATTCACTTGAAAAAGGTTTTAGTCTAGTTTAGAGGAATACCAATTCAACTCTATTATTTGGTTTAATTGAATTGATTTTCATAAATATAATTCATTCAACACTCAATTTCTCTCTATTTTTTGTTATTAAGTTAATTTTCTTTAATTACAAAACTTCACAAAACTATTGATTTGCTAAACAACAGTGAAAATTTGCACTGGTACTTGGCCTTGTCCCCAGTGGAATGATAACTCACTCACTACTTTATTACTTGAGCGACCCGTCCACTTGCGATATTGCAATAGCATAAGTTCGCACCATCAAGTTTTTGGCACCGCTGCCGGGGACAACGGTTTTCAATATTAGTAATATAATTAAGACTGTTGATTTAGTTTTTATTTTATTTTATTTTAACATAAGTTCTTGATTTTTGACTGTCATTCTATGTACTTCTTCCTGTTTATGACCCGAGCTAGCTCTTCCCAACTCTTTGAATTAGATCAAGAGTTAGAGAGAACATTGAGGAGAAAGCGAAAGGAAGAAGAGGAAACAGTTCTAGCAAAGACGGAACCAAACTTTGAACATCTCATCTTAGAAGAAGAAATGGCAGAAAATGAGCTAAGGACCATGCAAGAGTTTGCTAGGCCCACTCTTAATGGGGCCGAATCAAGTATACAAAGAGCGGTGGTTGCTGCAAATAAATTCGAGATAAAGACAAATGTCATTCAAATGGTGCAGCAGACTTGTCAATTTGATGGGTTCCCAGACGAAGATCCTAATGCACACATTGAGACTTTTCTGGAAATATGTGACACATTTAAGATACAGAATGTCTCTGAAGATACAATTAGGCTGAGGCTTTCCCATTCACGCTCAGAGACTGACCAAAGAAGTGGCTGAAGTCTTTCCCTCCAAACACTTTCACTACATGGGGCCAACTAGCAAAAAAATTCTTAGAGAAGTATTTTCCACCGTCCAAAACTGCCAAGTTGAGGAATGATATTTCCTCTTTTCTCCAGCTAGATGGTGAAACCCTTTATGATGCTTGGGAAAGATTCAAGGATTTATTGAGAAGATGTTCTCACCATGGGCTTCTGCTGTGGCTTTAAATCCAAAATTTCTACAATGGATTGAATTACGCTAGTAAACAGTCCATCAATACAGTCGGCGGAGGTACCATAAATAATAAAACATCTGAAGAAGCAAGGGATTTGATTGAAGACATGGCCCTTACAAATTATCAGTGGCAAACCCAAAGGGAACAAGGGAAGTTAAGGTTTACTGGTTCACATCAATTAGATCCTGTAGTTGCTTTGACAGCACAGTTGGAAGCAATGAACAGAAAGATTGATTCTTTAGCTTCTTCTTCTTCAGGAAAAGTGATGCAGGTGATGTCCTGTGAATGGTGTGGGGGTGGACATCAAAGTCAAGATTGCCAAAGTGGCAACATGTTTGCTAGGCAAGAGCAAGTAGATTATGTTGGAAATATGCCAAGGCAAAAGCAGAATAACCCCTACAACAACACGTACAATCCGGGGTGGAGAAATCATCATAATTTCTCATGGAATAATCAGAATAATCCACAACCTCCCCCTGGATTCCTGCAGGCCCAACATCAACAAGCTGCCCCTCTAAGAAAGAGTAATGTGGAGGACATGATGGAGAAATTTATAGCAGCTTCTGAAACCAGGTTCCAATCAACTGAAACCACCCTTAGAAATCAGTAAGCCTCTATTCATAATTTGGAGAATCAGGTGGGGCAAATTTCCAAGCTGCTCAGTGAGAGACCACAAGGGAGTTTACCTAGCAACATTGAGGCAAATCCTAAAGAGCAGCTTAAGGCAATTACACTAAGTAGTAGAAAAGAGATCAAGGGTAATGTGGATGAGAAAAGAGATGAAGTGGCAGAGAAAGGGGCTGAGGTACAAGAAAAAAAAAGAAGACGATCGTCCTATCACTTTGGGAGAGAAAGCTGCAATAGCAAGTGAGAAAGAGAACCAGCCACAAGAATGCAGCCCCATAATGAAGGAATACTGACCTAGAGTACCATATCAGCCAAGGTTGAATAAGGACAAGATTGATGCTCAATTCGGTAAGTTTCTTAAACTTTTTAAACAATTACACATTAATATTCCATTTGTTGAAGCTTTGTCACAGATGCCTAAATATGCTAAATTTTTGAAAGATGTCCTTTCTAATAAAAGGAAACTTGAGGAAGTGTCTTTAGTGCATTTTTCTGAAAAGAGTTCAGCAATTTTACAAAGGAGGTTACCTAAGAAGCTAAAAGATCCAGGTAGTTTTACCATTCCATGTTTGATAGGTAACCTTGAGGTTAAAAGTGCATTAGCTGATTTGGGGGCTAGCATAAGTATTATGCCCTATAAAATGTTTAAAGAGTTAGGCATTGGTAAACCTAAACCAACACTTATGACTATCCAACTTGTTGATAAATCAGTAGTCCACCCTCGTGGCATTATAGAAGATGTGTTGGTAAAAGTCAGGGATTTCATTTTCCCCAATGATTTTGTTGTCATCGATATCGATGAGGATACGGATGTTTCACTTATTCTTGGTAGGACATTTTAAATATAGCCCATGCCCTTATCAATGTTCATGATAGCACATTAACTTTGAAAGTGGGTGGTGAGAAAGTTATTTTTAAAATACATGATACTATGAAACATTCACTTTCACTTGATGAGGCGGAATCATGCAATGATATTATTGGGCATGAAACCGTCAATTGTGTTACTAACATTGTTTCTAAGGAACCCCTTGAGTTATGTTTATTGAAGGAAAATGTTGAGGATCGAGAAGCAATGGAGCAGCTTGCTTTTCTTAAAGTAAGCAAATCATTCAAATGTCAGGCATATGAAACTATTGAGAGGCCAAAGAAAGAAAAGACAAAACCATCGGTGATTGATCCACCCAACTTGGAACTAAAGCCCCTTCCAGATCACATTGAGTATGGATTTCTGGCAGAGAAAAAGAAATTGCCAATAATTCTGAGTTCCCACCTATCTTCTGAGTAGAAGGTAAAGCTCATCCAGTTGTTGCAGAAACATAAGGAAGTGATAGCTTGGAAGATAGCAGACATCAAGGGTATCAGTCCATCCTATTCCACTCACAAGATACTGATGGAGGACGAATTCAAGCCAGTAGTGCAACCACAATGGAGACTAAACCCAAAGATGAAAGATGTAGTGAAGGCTGAAGTGATAAAACTACTTGATGCAGGGATTATATATCCGATCTCGTATAGCTCTTGGGTGAGCCCAGTCCAGGTAGTACCAAAGAAAGGAGGGATGATGGTGGTCCCTAATGAAAATGATGAGCTGATTCCAATAAGAACAGTTACCGGTTGGAGGGTTTGCATAGACTACAGGAAATTGAATGATGCAACTAGGAAGGACCATATTCCTTTGCCCTTCATTGATCAGATGTTGGAGAGGTTATCTGGGCATGTGTATTACTGCTTAGGCTCGGGGCCCCACTCCCGGTGGAATGGTTCTTGCGACTTCGGCACTGTTTAGGCTCGGGGCCTTAGAGAACATGGACCTAAGTCCGGAGAAAATGGAGTCACCACCAGGATGGGCCAGGAAAAAGAAAGGAGTGGATGGCTCGATTCCTAAGGAATCCCCATCCCCCTAATGGGTTTGAAAAGTTGGGTACGTGTGGGGAATGTGAGAAATGGCCCAGCAGCCCCACAATGCCCGGTTCATTGGAACCGGCCTCCTTTACATGTCTTAATATTATAAAATTCTTAAATATAACAACATTAGCCATATTACACAAAATAATTAAAAGAAAGCATCAATATATTAAAATTAAAGCAAGGTCCAAGCAAAACAAATAAATGGACACCCATCCGAAGATGGAAACATGTCCTTAGATCACATGCCTAAATAGGATACCCACCGAAAGGTAGAAACTTATCCTTTACATAGGTTCTAAAATAGAAAAAGCAAATTAAATTACATGATATTTAACTACTGAGGTACCCACCAAGTGGAAACATACCTCTTACAACATTTGGAAATCTAAATAAATTGATAAAAGTAAATAATCGTTCATCATAAATAAATCATTCATCAAAGGTATTAAACATCAATAGAAAGTAAACATCCATCCATGAAAATTAAATAAACCAAGCATTGAACTTAAATAAATTAAAGCATATAAAATAAATCAAAGCATAATCAAATATGGAATTGAATAAGGCAAATAAAAATCTAAATTATAGCTACTGTTTCCATTTTGGGTCCTTTTTTTCATGTGTTTAGGGTTTTAGAATTTAAGGAATTAGGCTATGTGAGTGGGGATTTTCGCCCCCACTCCCGGTGGAATGGTTCTTGCGACTTCGGCACTGTTTAGGCTCGGGGCCTTAGAGAACATGGACCTAAGTCCGGAGAAAACGGAATCACCACCAGGACGGGCCGGGAAAAAAGAAAGAGGTGGATGACTCGATTCCTCAGGAATCCCCAACCCCTTAATGGGTTCGGAAAGTTGGGTACGTGTGGGGAAGGTGAGAAATGGACTAGCACCCCCACAACGCCCAGTTCATTGGAATCGGCCTCCTTTATAGGTCTTAATATTATAAAATTCTTAAGTATAACAACATTATCCATATTACACATAATAATTAAAAGAAAGCATCAATATATTAAAATCAAAGCAAGGTCCAAGCAAAACAAATAAATGGACACCCATCCGAAGATGGAAACATGTCCTTACATCACATGCCTAAATAGGACACCCACCGAAAGGTAGAAACATGTCCTTTACATAGGTTCTAAAATGGAAAAGAAAATTAAATTACATGATATTTAACTAATGAGGTATTCAACAAGTGGAAACATACCTCTTACAACATTTGGAAATCTAAATAAATTGATAAAAGTAAATAACCATTCATCATAAATAAATCATTCATCAAAGATATTAAATATCAATAGAAAGTAAACATCCATCCATGATAAATTAAATGAACCAATCATTGAACTTAAATAAATTAAAGCATATAAAATAAATCAAAGCATAATAAAATTGAATAAGGCAAATAAAAATCTAAATTATAGCTACTGTTTCCATTTTGGGTCCTTTATTTCATGTGTTTAGGTTTTTGGATTTTATAGAATTAGGCTACTGTGACTTTAAAAGAAATAAAATAGATTAAGGATTTTATGTTTTAAAAGGTTGGTAAGACTCTTTGATTAACAAAACTAAGGTTTATGATGTAAAATCGTGAAACTAAAATTTAGACTCTTTAAAATACTTTTAATTTATGGTTTCAAGTTTACTGTGTGAAATTAAAATATTTGTGTTTTTATGTTTTTTAAAATTTTAAAGGATTAGGGTTTAGAAAAAAAAATTAGCGTTTAAGGTTTTAAAGGGGTTAGGGTTTTACTATTTTAGGTTTGGAAGTTGCATTTGGATTTAGTGTTTTAGAATTAAGGTTTTGGTGAATGAATTTATTTTAGGATTTGGAAAGACAATTGACAATTTTCATGAAGTTTTATGAATTTAAACAAACGATTTAAAGTTTATAAGAGCAAAAAGATATTTTTAAGGCTTTTGGAAGGAAACAGAACACAAATTAAAGTTTTGATAATTTGGAAAGCAAATTTTGGTTTTGGGGTTTTGAAGAAAAAAAACTAATAGCTTTAAACTTTTGGAAAAATAAAGCCACGATTTAAGATTTTTAAACCTTAGAAAAAGTGAATTAAGGTTATAAAGGTTTTTTTTTGAATTAAAAGAAACTAAGGGATAATTTAGCTACTGTGAAAAGATAAAAAGAAATTAAGAATTCAAACCTTATTTTGTAAGTTTCATCAAAAATTGTTTCTTGGATGAACAAGGTCAATGACAAGCCTTTTTGCCTTTGAATTCCTTGAATTGTTTTTCTGCTCTCTCAAAAAATCAGCTTGGTTTCACTTCTTTCCTACTCAGTTACGGTTTCAAACTCTCCCAAGTTTCTGTCCAATTTTCTTCCTTTTTCCTCTCCTTTTTTTGTGTTGTTTAGTCCATATTTATAGAAGAATTCTATGGGTAATTCTAATTATTCATGGCATACAATATTAAATATGAAAAGGAAATCGAAACCTAATTGCATTAGGTTTCGAAAAATTTAAGTCGAAAAAATTTCGTTGGAAAAAAAAACTGCTGCGGAAAACTGCGCTGGCAAAAAAGCTGCAGCAGCGAGGCGGAACAGGCCCGTGGAACATTTTGCCCTCAGGAAATTCCTGCGGGGGAAATGGCCTGGCCATTTCGCCAGTAGAATTCACCCACAGGAGTTTCCTGCGGGCGAAATGCCCATGGGCCCGTGCTGACTTTCGGCGATGATTTTTTCGTAGCCGATTTTTTTTGTTATTTTTTTATTATTTTTGAATTTTTATTCATTTCACCATTTTTTCCTAAAATAAATATTAAAATTAATCAAGATACCATAAAATTATTTTGTACTAATTAAAATATATTGGACCGGACTAGGTCAAAAATTAAGGGTCTACAGTTTGCCCCCTGCTTGAACGATCTGAAACTTTAGTGAAAGAGAGTGAAAAGCAATAAGACTTAATTTTTAAGATGGTGATTTAAATTTTTTTTGGGTACTTGGACCCGAGATTGAATTTGATTTGGGTACTTGGACCTAAGATTGGATTGAATTTGTGTACATGGACCCAGGATTGGGTACTTGGACTCGAGATTGATTTGATTTGGGTACTTGGACCTGAGATTTGGTACTTGGGCCCGAAATTGGGTACTTGGACCCGAGATTGGATTGAATTTGATTTGGGTACTTGGACCCGAAAATGGGTGCTTGGACCCGAGACTGGGTACTTGTGTAATATCCCAAAGTATACCCTAAAAGTTTTGGAATTATTGTTGTATTTGGATTTCATGTATATGTTTGATGGAAAGAGAAAAGAAGTAAAGAGAGAGTTTATATGTTGTATATATAGATATATATATATAACATATACAGGTCAAAGAGATGGAAGTCAAAAGAAGATAAATTATTATTTTAAATTAATTAAAAGGAAATATTATAAGAGATAGATGTATATGAAGGATAATATGTATATATGGTATTTGAAAAATATGGGAAATATAAATACAATATATAAGGCATATACATATACCAACATATACATCACATATACATAATGTATAAATTGGTGTAGGAAAAGTAAGTGTATATAATTAATTAATAATAATAATAATAATAAAAGAAAAAGAAGAAAATAAAGTCAAAGGATGGACAAAGTAGTGGTGGAGGACTTTTAGAAATATTTAATTATATTATTATATATATATATGATAAGTATGAAAAAGAAGAGAAAAGATCTTCTTCTTCTTCTTCTTCTTGTACGAGAGAGAGAGAGAGAGAGAGAGAGAGAGAGAGAGAGAGATGTGATTTTATTTATATGCACATCAAATTCATAAGGGTTTTGGAGAGAATTGAAGATGGATGTTGAAGATTTGGCATAATATTCAAGTAAGTATTCATTTCCTTGTATTGATTTCTATTGATTGAGTTTAGATTTGATATGGTAAGTGCGTGAAAATGATGATAATGAAAGACTGAAGTATATAGATATGTTGAAGTTATATAAGTGTTAAATTAGTTGGTAATTGATGTATGTTGAGAGTTTGATCACTTATTATCTTGGATATTTCTATATGTTTATGTTTATTGAAGTTTAAAACATAGAATACATGAGTTTGGTCCGAAACAGAGGCAAAATGGATGCCACGGTCATGGCAAATGAGTGCCACGGTCGTGGCAAGTGAGGGACACGCCCGTGGGGGTTTTGGAGAAAAGTGGGCAGACTCGTTTTCTAACCCACGGCCATGGGGTTGTGAGGCCACGGTCGTGGGGTTCTAGATAGTTGTGTTGGCTTATAATTTGTGATCTATGGATCTAGTATGAGACTAATAGGTGAATAATTGTATTGGAATTCATGTGTAATTGTAAATAAGTGTGTATTATTCCTTTTGGATTAGGTTGTGAAGAGGTTGAATTGCCCTAATTCAAGTGGTGAAGAATTCTTGGAAGAGGAAGTGTATAGATTGATGTGAGTGGTTCTTGAGGTAAGTACAAACCTTGCATTATTGCATACATTCATATGACTTTGAGACTTAAAACATTTGGTTGTAAATGTGTTAAGTAATCTATTGCATTATTGATGCATATGAATAATGCTATGTTTTGCATAATGTGAACTTGGTGGAGTGTATGTTGAATATTCTAAATATATGATGTTATGATGAAATATGATATGTGAAAGAGATGATAATTATTCAAAATGTATGTTTAATGGAATTGATTATGAATACTTTTATGATGAATTGCCTTAATGTGAATTGAGAAATGATGAGATGTGAAGCCATTGTTGTTGGCTATAATGATGCAAAACCTCAATGATGAGATGTGAAGCCATTATTGTTGGCTATAATGATGCAAAACCTCAATAATGAGATGTGAAGCCATTGTTGTTGGCTATAATGATGCAAATGAGATAATTGAGGCATGATTGCCTAGATGAGTATTATAAATTGAGAATTGAATTGATAATGATATAATGAATGAATTGTGTGCCTAATATGTTATTCCATTTTCAGAGTTCAGGGTTTGGCGGCATGCCTATGAATCACTGGATAGGTGAAAAGATCGGGTCGTAAGCCGATTCCAGTTGAAAAATGTGAAATATGATGTTTTTGGGGTGAAAAGACTGGGTCGTAAGCCTCAAAAACAGTAACAGTCTTGCCGGGTAGAGGATCACCTCGGGTTTAGCCTGGTTGAGGTCCAAGAGACTGGGTCTGTTACACTATCCATGGATAGAGATATATATATCGCCTACGGGCTTGATGATTGTGATTATGGACCAAAGCAGTAACTCTGAACTTTGAATAGCATATTAGATCCTTTTTGGGCCCATGCTTGTCTTTGCTTTAATGTGAATTATGGAATAAGATATAATGTTAAGATATATGATGATAATGATGGAATGAGATGATTATAATAGAGAAACTATGTTGAATGATGTGATTATGAAAATACAACATGATGTATAATATGTATATGGATGTGGAAATTGTGAGTATTATTTCATGAATGTCATGCTAAGCCATTAAATTGTGGTTGGTTGTAATGATATATGTGTAAATGTATATAAATTATGAGATTAGTGGAAATATATGAGGAATGCATTGTAAAGGGGAAAATATGATAAGAAAATGATAATACATGATGTTAACATAGGAAGTATGATTTTTCTGTAATGTATGTTTGAAATATTTATTTGTACTACTAAGCTTTCGAGCTTAGCACGGTTGTGTTAATCGCGCAGGTGAATAGATAATTGATCTGGAAGTCAAACCACCATGTCACGAGAAGGGCCAGTGTAGTTCGAGACCAACTAGAAGGTGGTGCATACATGTACGATTTGATTATGTTGTATATTGAGAAAAATGTACGTATACTTAAATGAATTTGGAAAAGACAAGGTAAATTATATATATATATATGTAATATCATCAAAAGAATAATGATTTTGTAAATGTTCTTTAAATTAAATGTATTATTGTTTGGAACTAAGGTAAGCTTTTTAAATTGTAATGAATAGTGACATCCTTATACTTTATATACTTACTGTATGTATACAAGGTATATGTATGGTACTTATATAGTGTATCGGGGTGTTACAACTTGGACCCGAGCTTGAATTGATTTGATACTTGGACCCGAGAATGGGTGCTTGGACCCGAGATTGGGTACTTGGACCCGAGCTTGAATTGATTTGGGTACTTGGACCGGAGATTGGGTATTTGGACCCGAGCTTGAATTGATTTGGGTACTTGGACCCGAGATTGATTTGATTTGGGTACTTAGACCTGAGATTGGGTACCTGGACCCGAGACTGATTTGATTTGGGTACTTGGACCCGAGATTGGATTGAATTTGGGTACTTGGACCTGGGATTGGGTACTCGGACCCGAGATTGGATACTTGGACCCGAGACTAATTTGATTTGGGTACTTGGACCCGAGATCGGATTGAATTTTGGTACTTGGACCCGGGATTGGGTACTTGGACCCGAGATTGAATTGATTTTGTTTAAATTTGGGTACTTGGACCCGAGATTGATTGGCTTTGGGTATTTGGACCCGAGATTGGGTACTTAGACCCGGGATTGATTGGATTTGGGTACTTGAACCCAAGATTAGGTACTTGGACCCGAGATTGATTTGATTTGGGTACTTGGACCCGAGATTGGATTGAATTTGGGTACTTGGACCCGAGAATGGGTACTTGGACCAGAGATTGGATTTAATTTGGGTACTTGGACTCGAGATTGGATTGAATTTGGGTACTTGGACTCGAGATTGGATTGAATTTGGGTATTTGGACCCAGGATTGATTTGATTTGGGTATTTGGACCCGAGAATGATTTTGTCTAACCTTTTATCAGTTGAGAAGTCTAACTACTCTGGCCGTTCTATGCATTGTGGTTCTTCACCTTTGAAAATGGATCTTCCTTCTTTGAGATCGGGTCTTCACCCTTGAAATTGGATCTTCATCCTTTAAATCGGGCCTTTTCCCTGGCTTCAGCTCTTTTAGCTGGACTGATATTTTGTCTGTTGTATCTTCATTCTTTTGAGAATTCTAATTTTCTTCTTTTTTCATTCTGTCTTGTTCTTCCTTTGTACTTTTGCAAAAAAATTCAGCCCTTTTTAGCTAGCCTTCATACCCTCTCCTTGTCCCCTGCGTGGCAAAGAATTTTTTATATATAGACTCAAAAAATTGAAAAGGAGAAACTTTGCCCCCTGTGTAGGCTCAAACCCATAATTTTTCTACGCGGGCTCTAATTGATGTTTTTGCCATCTAGTTCGTCGCGCAAGCACGCATTTCTTCTTTTGCAAAATGATTGGAGCTTCCACAAGCAAATAGGATTTCAATGCCCTCTTGATTCAATATCTTCTTTTGATTCTTTACTTCGCAAGGTGTTTGCTATTCATTTTGACAAGGAATAGACAACACAAGATAAGAAAGTGCGATGTGATATGCTCATGTATACATGATATGTATGATAATACTCACAGCGGTTTCATTGACTCACAGACCGAGGTGATCAGCAGAAGTATTCTCATTGACTCCTTTTCGGCGCTCATTCAAGTCTTGCATTGGAATGATAGAAAGCTTTACATTTATGGCTTTTATCTTCAAGATGTTGAAAATATGAATAATGGAGACCCCAAGCAGCAGAGTCAAGGATTCATCTATTTCAAACTATGTTTCAGCATGTCAGTTGATAGCTTCTTTATAACTTTGCTAGTAATCATTCCCTTTGCCTAATGTGTCCTTTGGAGGTTCAACATACTTTCCTTAACTTGAAGACTTTGTATGACAAAACACTTTTTTTTTGAATTTGAAATCAAATGTTGGCTTTGCCAAATCAATGTAAATATACCTCAGGACTTGATTTTCCAAATTAACATATCTAAAACATGACAACCCTAGTTACCGTACTAAACTTGAGAATCATTTCTATTTAAGCAAGAGCTGTTGCACTTCAGATAGGCACATACACATTACGTGGCCAAAGGTATCATTGAGTTTAAATACTGTCTATCTAATATGCATGCTTATCCAAACTATCTCTACTAATAGACTCTACCTACCAAGAGAGATCAATAGGTCTTTGATAGGCTTAAAATGGGGTCTATAAGGGACATGGGTTTATACGAAGGCCATTTTGAGATAGGAGCTGGTGTGACACAAAGGACAAATCTTCACACTACAAATTTCTTGTTTGAATTTTAGATAGCTTGGAGGCAATCTTGCCAGACTCCAAATTCCTTCTATCTTCTTGACATTAACTTGGATCTTGATTAGGACAATTTTTGCCCCTGATAAAAAGTTTGGTTCCCAAATTTGTTTCTTTTCTTCTTCTCCCTTTTCTTTCTTTTTATTTTTCTTACTCTTCCTTCTTTCTCTTTCCTTACTCTTTCCTTTCTTTTATTATTTTGTCCTTCTTTCTTGTAGGACTATCGAGTACAAAACTTTCAAGAACTGGATGGTCTTCCTCCTTTTTCTCCAATTTTGATTTAATCTGTGGTTGGGTTGGATCAATTCCAGTAAAAATGTCTTTATGAACCAAATGGAAGCCTTTGTTGTCTTAGGTTAATGAGAACTCGGTTGGTTTTTTGAACCATTTTGGGTTTTCTATTCTCTTTTCTTTTTTTTTCTTTTCTTCTTCTTTTTTTTTTTTGCTCTCATTTCTCTTGTTTTCTTTTCTTCTCTTCTTTTTTTTTTGGTTTTGTTTTTTCTTTTGTTGTTTTGTTTGGTTCTAGCTCTAAAAGAGTTATCCTGTTTGTACTAACTTAGGCTTCCAATAATGGTTGAGTGGAGTAATATAAATCTTCTTTAATAGGGATAAATCATTTGTTACTCTAATGTTGAAGCTGATATATTGGAGATATTAGGAAAACTTCAACTACCCTTATGGTATTGAGAACTTTAACCACCCTTATGGTTTTGAGAACTTCAACTAGCTTCATGGTCTTGAGAACTTCAACTACCCTTATGGTATTCATTTCTTTCTTTGATCTTCTTGCCTCTTCATCTTAGTGATCATAAGACTTGTCAAAAATATCACAACAGCTCAGGGTAGGTTATTGGGTTTTATAAACCAATGAAAAGAAAGCTAAAATTTTATGAAGGCTCAAAGGGACAAGTAGGGATTGATATTTAATAGGGTAGATACTAGTTATTGGCTAACCAAATAATTCCTAGATCATTTCTCTCTTAAATAAGCAGAGTTCAATTTTGCCTCGAAAGTTTGTCAAAGCATGTTCTAAGACTGACTAGGACCTAGACAAAGGTAATTATGCAGGAGCCCTCTCTAAGTAAGCATACACAACTCAATGCTATAGAGCAATTCCCTTACCTAGTAAAGTCATTCAAGTCATGATGCCTAGACACATTAATTTATAAACATCAAGCTAAATTCCTCATTGGTTGAGCACCAAAATGAACAAAGACCAACAAAAATTTTGATGAAAGTAATTTATTCAAGCAACTTTAAATTTGATAAACACAATAGTTCCAAAATATTAAAGAAAGTAAGATTTAAAAGCAACATTCAAGCTAAGGAAAGTTCATTGAGTTAGGCTTCTTTTCCTTTCATATCTTCAATATCCCCATCTTGAAAGGATGATAAAACAAAATCTTCTTCCATTCCTTTTCCTACCATGAAGGCTGCAGGTGGTGGCACCCTGTTGAACCTTGGAAATGGATTACCTTTGGTATTGGGCTTATCTGGATCAGGCAACTTGCCATTATCAATTAAATTCTGGATCTCATGCCTCAACGTCATACAATTGCCCTTTTCATGTCTAGGCCTTTGATGGAATTGGCAAAATGCATTAGTATCAAAGTTAGGTGGAAGAGGATTAGGCAAAGGATGAGGAGTCAAGGGTTATAACAATCCCTTCTTTTGTAGCTTATTGAGAATCCAAGACAGCGGCTTCCCTAATTCTGAAAACTGCCTCATTCCTCCTTGACTAGTGGCATTAACATCAACTTCTTTTTGTGTGCTTTGATTGCCCGACTGGTAGTTCCCTTTCTCATTCCTTTTTATTGAAAACTGATTCTTCTCTCTCCCATTATTCAATTTGAAAACCAGCTTGGAGAAGATCTTTGAAATCCCTTATAAGGGTGTGAAACATCCTTTCATGGAGATTGGGCAGGACATCTCTCACAATCATCCTTATTTGATCAAATTCATCGGGCCTCTTCTTGAGCAAAGCGGCCTTATTTCTCCATCTTTTCACATAGTCCACAAAATTCTCATTTGGCCTATGTCTAATGGACTCAAGTTCCATTAAGGTAACTTTCATTTCATCATTATATCCATATTGTTGGATAAAGGCCTTGTATAGCAGATCCCAACTCTTTTGCATTCAATCATCTAAGGTATTGAACAATTTTGGACAACAGGGTCCAATGAGAGCATGAAGTACCTTAGAGTGTGACCCTTAGTAGCTCGGGCAGACTGCATAGCAGTGATATATTGCTTCACATGGAGATATGGATTTCCAGTACCATTGTATCTAGCAAAGGATGGCATCTTGAACTTATAAGGGACCTCCTCATCTTGTTCAAATAGTTTGTCGATCTCGGACATCTCTTCGATTTTCAGCTTCTTCTCAAATTTCTTTTCTAAATCAACAATCATCTTTTCAACATCGGATGTCTCGGTCTTTTTAATAGTGGCCTTCTCAACAACCTTCGGCTCCTTTTTGTCTTGGAGATCTTTGTAGTATTGATCCCAATCATCATCATCAATGATCACCTTTTCATCATCAAAAGCTACTTCACTAACTTTAGTCTTCCCTTTGCCCTTTGGCTTCTTGGAGCTAGCAGACGCTTCAGCATTATTTCCTAAAATTGCAGCTAGTTGATTTTTTATGGTCTCGGCCATGGCCTCTTTTATTTCTTCCATCTTGGTATTGAGGGCATCATCCACCATTCTTTGAATTTGTTCGGGATCCATTATTTTTGGTGAGCAAGTGATTGAGTCGTTGCTAGATACTTCATCTCTGGCATAGGTCAGATTGTCGTAAGCTTTTAAACTTTCATAATCTAGGGCTATGAGCCAGAGAGGATCAATGATATGAGATGTGAATGTATGCATGTATTCATGTATGCACAAACAATTAACAAACAAGGATAATTAGGACGTTCCTTCCAACCTTATAACATCCACACACGAATGGCGAGTCTCTTTTCCTAGGTATATGGTTAACAAAATACCAACATGGGGTAACTTGCTTTTGAATAATTCTTGTTTGTTATGAGGCTATGAATGGTTATGCCATGCTCGATCTCCATACCTTGAGTGAAAGTATGGTATCCCTTACATAACACAACACGGGTAACACGGGAATCCTATCTCACGCACACGATGCAATCTAATATGATGCAACGGATAATATCATTATAAGAAAGAATAGAATAATAAAAAGACCAACGGAATCAACTTCTCTTATCCCCAGTTAAGTCTCCACTGTGAGCAGGGATTTTCGCCCCCACTCCCTGTGGAATGGTTCTTGCGACTTCGGCACTGTTTAGGCTCGGGGCCTTAGAGAACACGGACCTAAGTCCAGAGAAAATGGAGTTGCCACCCGAACGGGTCGGGAAAAAAGAAAGGGGTGGATGACTCAATTCCTCAGGAATCCCCAACCCCTTAATGGGTTCGGAAAGTTGGGTACGTGTGGGGAAGGTGAGAAATGGCCCAGCACCCCCACAACGCCCGGTTCATTGGAACTAGCCTCCTTTATAGGTCTTAATATTTTAAAATTCTTAAGTATAACAACATTATCCATATTACACACAATAATTAAAAGAAAGCATCAATATATTAAAATCAAAGCAAGGTCCAAGTAAAACAAATAAATGGACACCCATCCGAAGATGGAAACATGTCCTTACATCACATGCCTAAATAGGACACCCACCAAAAGGTAGAAACATGTCCTTTACATAGGTTCTAAAATAGAAAAGCAAATTAAATTACATGATATTTAACTAATAAGGTATCCAACAAGTGGAAACATACCTCTTACAACATTTGGAAATCTAAATAAATTGATAAAAGTAAATAACCATTCATCATAAATAAATCATTCATCAATGATATTAAATATCAATAGAAAGTAAACATCCATCCATGATAAATTAAATGAACCAATCATTGAACTTAAATAAATTAAAGCATATAAAATAAATCAAAGCATAATCAAATATGAAATTGAATAAGGCAAATAAAAATCTAAATTATAGCTATTGTTTCCATTTTGGGTCCTTTATTTCATGTGTTTAGGGTTTTGGATTTTATAGAATTAGGCTACTGTGACTTTAAAAGAAATAAAATAGATTAAGGATTTTATGTTTTAAAAGGTTGGTAAGACTCTTTGATTAACCAAACTAAGGTTTATGATGTAAAATCGTGAAACTAAATTTTGGACTCTTTAAAACACTTTTAATTTATGGTTTCAAGTTTACTGTGTGAAATTAAAATATTTGTGTTTTTATGGTTTTTAAAATTTTAAAGGATTAGGGTTTAGAAAAAAATTAGGGTTTAAGGTTTTAAAGGGGTTAGGGTTTTACTATTTTAGGTTTGGAAGTTGCATTTGGATTTAGTGTTTTAGAATTAAGGTTTCGGTGAATGAATTTATTATAGGATTTGGAAAGACAATTGACAATTTTCATGAAGTTTTATGAATTTAAACAAATGATTAAGAGCAAAAAGATATTTTTAAGGCTTTTGGAAGGAAACAGAAAACAAATTAAAGTTTTGATAATTTGGAAAGCAAATTTTGGTTTAGGGGTTTTGAAGAAATAAAACTAATAGCTTTAAACTTTTGGAAAAATAAAGCCACGATTTAAGATTTTCAAACCATAGAAAAAGTGAATTGAGGTTATAAAGTTTTTTTTTTGAATTAAAAGAAACCAAGGGATAAATTTAGCTACTGTGAAAAGATAAAAAGAAATTAAGAATTCAAACCTTGTTTTTTAAGTTTCACCAAAAATTATTTCTTGGATGAACAAGGTCAAAGACAAGCCTTTTTGCCTTTGAATTGCTTGAATTGTTTTTCTGCTCTCTCAAAAAATCAACTTGGTTCCACTGCTTTCCTACTCAGTTACGGTTTCAAACTCTCCTAAGTTTCTGTCCAATTTTCTTCCTTTTTCCTCTCCTTTTTTTTTTGTTGTTCAGTCCATATTTATAGAAGAATTCTATGGGTAATTCTAATTATTCACGGCATACAATATTCAATATGAAAAGGAAACCGAAACCTAATTGCATTAGGTTTTGAAAAATTTGCGTCGAAAAAATTTTGCTGGCTAAAAAAAACTGTTGCGGAAAAACTGCGCTGGCAAAAAAGCTGCCACAGCTGGCTGCGGCAGCAGGGGCGGAACGGGCCCGCGGGCCATTTTGCCCACAGGAAATTCCTGCAGGCAAAATGCCAACGGGCCCGCTCTGACTTTCGGCGAAGATTTTTTCATCGCCGATTTTTTCGTCGTCGATTTTTTTTGTTATTTTTTATTATTTTTGAATTTTTATTCATTTCACCATTTTTTTACTAAAATAAATATTAAAATTAATCAAGATACCATAAGAATTATTTTGGACTAACTAAAATATATTGGACCAAACTAGGTCAAAAATTAATGGCTACTATGACTTTAAGAGAATCGAAATAGATTAAGGATTTTATGTTTTAAAAGGTTGGTAAGATTTTTTGATTAACCAAACTAGGGTTTATTATGTAAATTTATGAAACTAGAATTTGGACTCTTTAAAATACTTTTGATTTGTTATTTAGAGTCATTGAGTTAGGGTATTTAACCTTGCTGTGTCTAAATATGGTTTTAAAGTTTTAAAGAATTAGGGCTTAGAAAAATTGGATTTAGGTTTTAAAGGAGTTAGGGTTCACTTGTTTTGATTCTAAAGTTGAATTAGGGTTTAGTGTTCTAGAATTAGGGTTTAGTGTTCTTAGAATTAAGTTTATAGAATTTGTAAATCAATTAACAATTTTATGAAGTTTATGAAAGTAAACCAAATGAATTAAAGTTTTTATAAATAGAAAATATGTTTTTAGGGCTTTTTGAAAGAAATAGAATTTTAATTTATGGTTTTGAAAATAAATATGTTAAATTAGGGTTTTAAGATTTTGATGAAACAAAAATAACAATTGTAAGTTTTTTGAAAAATAAAGCAACGAAATAAGGTTTTTAAACTTTGAACAAAGGGAATTAAGGTTCTGGGATTTTTGATTTTGAAAGAAACAATTTCATAGTTTATGCTACTGTGAAGAATATAACAAAAAGAATTTAATGCATACCTCCTTTTGATGGTTCCTCCAAAAATAATTCTTCTTAGATGAACAAAAACAAAGGCAGTTGCTGCCTTTGATGATTTGTTAATGCTTTACTGCTCCCTAAAAAAAACCAGCTTGATTCTAGTTTTCCTTCACAGATTCGGTTTCAAAACTCTCTCAATTTCGTCCCAATTTCTGATTTTCTGCCTCCCCTTTTGTGTTGTTATTATACTTATTTATAGAAGTTCTTTATAGTTTTTTCCTAGTTGCTCACGGCATACATTATTTATTAAGAAAAGAAAATTGAAACCTAATTGCATTAGGTTTCGAAAAATTTGCGTCGAAAAATTTTGCTGGTGAAAAAAAACTGCTGTGGAAAAATTGCACTGGCGAAAAAAATTACCGCAGGAAAAAATTGCGCTGGCAAAAAAGCTGCCAAAGCTGCTGGCAAAATGTGCCTGCGGGCCATTTCGCGCAGCTGACCAAAATTTTTTTATTATTATTCATTTTTTGTTTATTATTATTATTTTTCATTTTTTATTAATAAAAATTATACACTAAAGCAAAAATTATTTAATTAAGATAACAAAAATTATTTTGGACCAATTAAAATATTTTGGACAACAAAAAAATTATTTGGGACTAAATATGATATATTGGACCAGACTGGATCAAAAATTAAGGGTCTACACCTATGGAGGTGTTTATGGATGATTTCTCGGTCTATGACAGCTCATTTGAAAGATGTTTGGAAAATCTTGAAAGAGTCTTGATTAGATGTGAGGAAACCAACCTAGTGCTTAATTGGGAAAAGTGTCATTTCATGGTTCAAGAGGGAATCGTATTGGGACACAAAATTTCAAGCAAGGGCATTGAGGTGGATCAGGCTAAGGTAGACACCATTGAGAAGCTACCAGCACCCACATCTGTAAAGGCCATCAGAAGTTTTCTAGGACATGCAGGCTTTTATTGAATGTTTATACAAGATTTTTCTAAGATAGCCCGCCCACTAACAAGACTCCTTGAGAAGGATGTGGATTTTGTCTTTGATGAGGAATGTTTTAGAGCATTCATAACTCTTAAGGAGAAATTGACCCATGCTCCAATCATGGTAGCTCCCAATTGGAATCTACCATTTAAACTAATGTGTGATGTGAGTAATTTTGCAGTGGGAGCAGTCTTGGGCCAATGCAATGAGAAATACTTCCAGCCTATCTACTATGCAAGCAAGACTTTGAACACAGCTCAAGCTAATTACACAACTATAGAGAAAGAGCTGCTAGCTGTAGTTTTTGCTTTTGACAAGTTTAGATCATATCTAACCTTGTCAAAAGTGATTGTTTATACAGACCATTCGGATTTGAGGTATTTATTTGCAAAAATTGATGCAAAGCCTAGGCTAATCTGTTGGGTCTTGTTATTGCAGGAATTTGACTTGTCGATTCAAGACAAGAAGGGAGCTGAAAATCTGGCAGTAGATCACCTTTCTCAATTGGAGAATCCAACCTTGGAGAGGTTTGAAGAAGGGGACATTGATGATCAGTTCCTCAATGAGCAGCTATACGCCATGGTAAGTGAGGTAAGTAATTTAAAGTTTGAAACACCTTGGTTTGCAGATTTTGCTAACTATTTAGCTGTTAGTGAACTTCCTAAGGACTTAACTTATCAAGAAAAGAAGAAATGTTTTTTCGATTTAAAATATTATTTTTGGGAGGATCACTTTTTGTTTAGATTATGTAAGGATCACATGATCCGATGGTGTGTGGCATGGCCCGAAACAATGAACATTCTTAGTCAATGCCATACTAGACCAGATGGTGGTCACATGGGAGCCAATAGGACTGCTCAAAAGGTACTAGAATCAGGATTTTATTGGCCCACTTTGTTTAAGGATAGCTACGAATTTGTGAACCATTGTGATAATTTCCGAAGAACTGGAAACATTTCATCTCGTGATGAGATGGCCCAAAATGGAATTTTAGTGTGTGATGTCTTTGATGTATGGGGGATTGATTTTATGGGACCGTTTCTAAATTCCTTTGGTAACAAATATATTCTTATAGCTATAGATTATGTCTCTAAATGGCCTGAAGCCCAAGCCTTGGAAACCAATGATGCTAGGGTAGTGATGAAGTTTTTGAAGAAGTTGTTCTCTCAATTTGGTACACCGAAACCAATCATAAGTGATAGGGGTACTCACTTTTGTAATGTTCAGCTTGAGAAAGTTTTCAAAAGATTAGGAGTTACACATAGGTTTGCTACTCCTTACCATCCCCAAACTAGTGGCCAAGTTGAGAACACGAACAGGGAGATAAAAATAATTCTAGAAAAAACTGTAGAGCAATCCCGAAAACTTTGGTCCTAGAAATTTGACAATGCTCTATGGGCTTTTAGGACTGCATTCAAAACTCCTTTGGGCACTACGCCGTTTAGGCTGGTATATGGAAAAGCTTGTCATTTACCTGTAGAAATTAAACATAATGCATATTGGGCTATAAAACAGAATAACCTTGATCTAGCTCATGCAGGTGAAAGGCAAAAATTACAGGTAAACGAGTTGGATGAGTGGAGATTGCAAGCTTATGACAATGCAAGAATGTATAAGGAGCATACTAAGAGATGGCATGATGCTCGCATTGAGGAACGAAAAGAGTTTCAAGCGGGAGATCAGGTATTATTGTACAATTTGAGGCTTCGACTCTTTCCAGGTAAGTTAAAATCTCAATGGTCTGGTCCTTTTACAGTTATGGAAGTTTTCCCCTATGGAGTGGTTGAAATAACTAATCCGGAAAAAGAAGATTTTAAAGTAAATGGGCACAGGCTCAAATTATACTTTAGGGGGGAAATACAGGACTTGAAAGGAGGTTTTACACCTCCAAGACTAGGGAAATTTTCCCTGACCATCCAACTAATACGATGTTAAAGAAGTGCTGGGTGGGAGACAACCCACCGTTTTATTTGTTCTTTAATTTTTATATCTTTAATTTCTGTATTTTTGGTTTGTGTCTTCAATTTGTTTTAGTTTTATCCTTCTATCATTGGTTAGTGGTTTGTTTTCCTTACATTCATTTGAATTTATAGAGGAAATTTGATTCTGAGGGGTAAATTGAGCATATTTTATGACACGCTAGTGTCATTGGGCGTGTCATTAATTTTAGGAGGCAGTAGCTACAACATGCCCGTGTCACTGAGCGTGTCATTTTGAATGAGAAACAGTAGCTATGGCACGCCCAGGGACACCCACATGTCACTGGTCATGCCTCAAAAATAAAATAAAATAAAATAAAAAGAGCCAGCACGCCCTGGCCAATGGGTGTGTCGTTTCCTTTGTTGTCACAGTACATGTGACACACCCATTGACACTCCCGTGTCAATGGGCATGTTGTGTATTGATTCATCCAGTACCTGTGACACGTCCATAGATATGGTCATGTCCGTGGGAGTGTCATATACACTGTCTCGCATTACGTAGGGCACGTCCAGTGACACGGGCATGTCACTAGGCATGACAACCTCTTTATATAAAGACCCGAAGCCATTTTAAACGCAAAATCAGTTTTCTTTCTCCCTTCTCTCTCATTTTCTCTCAAATTTCTTGCACTCCAACTGGCGCATTCACACACCCAATCACTTTAGGATAGATTCTCACTCCCATTTTGCAGTTTTTGCACGGATTCGCTCGATTTCCATTTGATTCCGCACGATTTTTGCACTTTTCAGGTACAAACTCTCATTTTTGAGATTTTTGTTGGATTTCTTTTGTTTTTCTTTCGTTTTTCTTATGGATTCCTTGTATTATCTTTTATTTTCCTTAGAATTGCAAGATTTATGCCATGTTTGCTTTATTTTGCTTCATTTTGATTTATCGTGATTTTTGCGGCGATTGATTAATTTTGCTTTTGTTTTGATTTTAATTCCATTTTGATTTGGTATTTGATTTATTTTGATTTAGTTTGTGTTTGAATTATAAATTGCTTGATTTGCTTGTTAGGTTATGGTTAATCGCTATTATTGGAAAACATAATCGCTATTGTTGGAATTGCCGTCGCTCGAATTGGTTCGTCACTTTTGTTGGTTAAGTGTGTGTTGATATAGGTTGATTAAACTTTTTTTAAATTGGCTGTTGGCATTAATTTTGTTGGGATATACATTATGCTTCATCGTTATAATGCTGGTATTTTGGTAACTTTGTGCCGGTCTTTTGTTGGTGATTTTGTATCGTGCTATATTTTTGTTGTTATTGATTCTTATTTATTTTGCAGACAATGGCCCCTTGCAAACAATCATCCTCCCAGCTACCCGCAAAATGTGCACGAGGGGAAGGCAGTTCAAGCCAACCCGCTACACGACCAACTTCTAAGTTCATGGCAAACCACAAATGCCTTAGATTCTCGAATGCCCAGGAAAGAAGGTGATTTGAAATTTTTGGCAACAAGGATTGGTCACGACCTCGTGTTTTGGATTGGGACGCTATGGAACTGGCCAATATTGCAGCAGATATTTGGGAACTGATCAACCAACCAGCATGGGACCAACTATTCTCCATCAATGAGCCTGCTATAGAGAGCTGACATTGGAATTTTACTGCACCTTTCAGTTCCAAAACACTATGGTCTCGATTACTGAGCCAACAATTAAATTCAGACTGGAAGGGCAGAGATTCCATATGAGCATTAATGACCTTGGGGTGCATCTCAAATTATACACTGCAGAGGAGGTACAAACTTTCAACTATCTAAATTTTGAGGTGGATTTTGTCGAGTATGAGGTTGTTCCCCTTCGGATTTGGAGGACCTTTGCACACACTGCAGATAAATATCAGCCCAAGGTATCTAAGGCATCCAACTTTGAGTCCTTCCCCTACCGAATGGTGCACAACCTGTTAGTTCACACTCTACAACTCGGCTGAGCAGCACAACGGTGGTGAGCCTGAGAGATATGTTTTTCCTACACTGCATGGTATATAAGACCCTATGCAATGTTGCACACGCCATCACATACTTCTTTTATGAGCAGTCTAAAAAGGGAGCATCAGGTACTTTGCATGGTGGCATGTATGTCACACGACTAGCTCGTCGCTTGGGTGTATTAGATGGATGCCTACCTATGACGGTGGATGGTTTGCGCAAACTATTGGGTGTGGACAACTCCCATGGATTTAGATATACCAGAGGCAGCCCCTTCTGCTTCTCCTTTGGATATACCACCACCTCCACCGATACCAGCCACCTGCCCCTGCAACTGCACCTCCAGTTGATGTGTCCGATGATGAGACCAGTGGTGATGATTGCAGCGATGCACCGATCTTTGACTAGCCCAGATTTTATTTCATTTTCAAAAACTTATTTACTGTTCTTTTTTCTTTTTCTTTTATTTTTATTTCTGTTGGGTAATTGTAATTTTCTTTATGAGCTGTTTCATTTGTTTGCTTATTTCATTTATTTATGTCTTAACCTTGTTTATGCATTTTAGTTTTTTATTTTGAAGCAAATTCGCCTTCACCATACTCTTGGCATCATACTCATATTTGTCCAATCATGGACATGAAAGGGTAATTTTTCTCTCTCTTCGTTATTTCTTGTTTTGCACACACATTGAGGACAATGTGTGTCTTAAGTATGGGGGAGAGATATACTTTCTTGATTGAGTTTCAATTATTTCATTCTTTTCATTTGATTCATTTGTCTCAATTAAATTTTGCAATTTTTTTTTGGATTCAAGTAAACTAGATTGCTGTAATAGTGTGAATTGAAATGGTTCCCATTTATATGTTAAATTAATTTATGATTTTCTAAATGACAATTTCTTATTGAGGTTAACTTGGCTATCTTGATCAATTGCTAAGGATCGACTGTAATAGCTATAATTAGGTAGTGGATTGATGGAAATTGGACACATCTGAAGTTTAAAACCTTAGTTACATTTTTTAGCATATTGTAATTCCTTAGATTCTTGAGTCGGACTTAGTATGACCCTTAAGTTCCCGAACCTTGAACAGTTAAAAAAATAAATAAATAAATAAATAAATAATTCTAATAAAAGGAGCTTTGAAAATTTATCCCTGTTCACTGATTTTTACTCTCGAATTAAAGCAAATGAGTTGGAATTATGAATAGTGCTAGTAGCCATTTGAACGGTGATTCTAACTAAGTAATCGGGGGTTGACATCACAAATGTTTACCTTCGCGTCAAAAGGTTAGTTTCAGTTCAAACAAGTCAGGCTCCTTAAATAATAAAAATTTATATATATGTGTATATACAAATAAAAAAAAGGGGTTAAAGAACTTAAGAGAAATTTTACATTTTTCATACTTTGTTCATGACTTTTGGATTTTCTGGAATTTTATGCTCACTCTTTTAACTCTGGATTGTTAGGTTTTAGGTCTGTGAAATTTTTGTTGTGAAACTTCTTGATTCAGCTGTCATGATTGTGAATTAGTTTTTGGTTGAGAATATCAGGTTTTTTGATTTGAGTATTGTCAAACTTTCCGTTTCTTTTTAAATATAAAGGGGTCCATCATTTCTACTTATTATAGTGATTTAGTTTGCTTCAGGACAAGCAAAAACTCAAGTGTGGAGGAATTTGATAAGTTTACAATTGATGATATTTTTCCCTTATTTCTTAATATGATTATTATCCAATTGAGTTTAATTTGTTTATTCAAGTGTTTTTTAGGGTTAATTTCAGGAATTCTCTGAATTTTGAGGCTTATGGTCATTTCGGATGAATTATGGATGAAAGTAGAGGAAAAGAGAAAAATTCTTCAAGCGACACGCCCATGGACATGGGCGTGTCAATGGACGTGCCCTTGATACAACCATACAGAAGCATTAACACTCCCAGTGACATGGGCGTGTCACCGAGCATGCCTATTGTAATGATTCACAGTGGCTGTGACACGCCCAGTGACATGGGCGTGTCACTGAACATGCCTTATATTCAAAATCCCAATGGCAATGACATGCCCAGTGCACGGGTCGCCCAAGTAATAAAGTAGTGAGTGAGTTATCGTTCCACTGAGGACAAGGTCAAGTACTAGTGCAAATCTTAACCGTTGTTTAGCAAATCAATAGTTTTGTGATGTTTTGTAAGTAAAAACAACTAATTTAATAACTGAAAGTAAAGGGAAATTAAATGTTGTGCAAAAAGGATTGATGATAATAATACTATCCAGATATTGAATCCCCCTAGCCACAATTATATTTATGAAAATCAATTCAATTAAATCACATAATAGAGTTAAATTGGCATTCCTCTAACTTAGACTAAAACCTCTCTCGAGTGAATTAATCTCTAATCACTAAGTAGACTGCCGGAATCTCTTCTCAAACACAATTAAATAGATCTTGCATTAAGAACAAGGAACTATAAACCAAAGGATCTTGTAAGTCTATCTCTAGCACTCCAATCAATCCTCAACCCTTATGAGTATTCAATTCATATCAAGCTTTCTCAAGTCAATAATATGAAAATTTCAACCAATCAATAAGCATGCTATTATCAATTGGAAATAAACCATTAAGCATCATAAGAATAAAACAACTCAATCAATGATTCAATTAAATGAGATTATTCAATCCATACAAATAAGCTAGGGTTCATCAATATCTAGATAGAAAATGAAATAGTTCATGTTCAAAACCAGAAAAACAGAACAAGAGAAATGAGTAAAAGAAACCAAACAATTCATGGCGAATAATTTGTATTTCTTCACTTCAATCCTTTATTCTTGGTTTAGGTCTTGTATAGGATGTATCTCCTTCTTCAAACTCAGCTCAAGACTCTCCTCTTTGCTCCAGCAATTGGCTCCTTCTCCCTTGTTCCAGCCTTCACGTCCTCCCCCTACTCTTCATTTTCTTTTCCTTTTTAACTCCCTTCAAAGCTCACAGCCCATACTTTTCAGCTCACAGCCCATATCTTCCAACTCTCACCACTCTCCCTTATCTCCCACATTCCCTTTGTTTTATCTTTCTTTTCCTCAAATTAGGCAAGCTTTTCTTTTGTTTAATATTACTTTTGGCAAAAGCTAGTCTTTGTTCCCCACTTGTCTGCAAAAGAATTCAATTATTCAAGGTTGCCCTAGGTGACAATGCCAAGCTTGCTGGCCGTGTCTCTCACTTTGCTTGGGACACGGCCAAGCTTGCTGGCCGTGTCTCCTTCTGCCATTTCTTTCCTTCTTTTCTTCTAGGTGACACGGCCAAGCTCCTGGCCATGTCATGTGACACGACCAGTGGCTTGGCCGTGTCATGTGGGTGTGTCACCTTCTGCTTCTAGCTTTGTCAAATTGTTTTCATTGTTTTCAAGGGTGACACTGCCAAGCTCCTGGCCGTGTAATGTGACACAGCCAGTGGCTTGGCCGTGTCATGTGATGGTGTCAGCTTCTGCCTTCATTTCTTTGGTTTCTTCATTTTTCTCTTCAGGTGAGACACGGCCAGTGGCTTTGCCATGTCAGCTATTGTCTTGTACTTCATTTGAGTGACGCGGCCAAGCTTGCTTTGGCTTGGTCATGTCTTGCTGGATTCATGCTCTTTCTTCATTGTTTTGATCATCCAAGGGAGTTTTTTACACTTTAACCTAAAACAAACACTTAAAACAAACTTTAAACAAAAATTAAATGAATCATTAACTAAAAATACATCAAAATCATATTAAAAATAAGTATAAAATTGATCTCATCAAATACCCCACACTTAGTTCCTTACTTGTCCCCAAGCAAGATTAAAATCAAAACAACTAAACACGATAAATTTTTAAAGTTCAAGAGTTATAAAAATTGTTTCAAGACTTCCCTATCCCTAAATCCGCAATCAATATCAAGTCAAACAAAATTGATACCAATGCAATTAAGTGGCTTTCCATGCATAACCTATGTTGTCACTCCCTCACCAACTCTTAGAAACTGTTTGATCAAGGTGGTGTTTACACTCATACCAATCAATGAAAGATTATTGCCATAGGCTTGCTTATCGATCAAATCTCCACTACCTAATTACAATCAAGCATCAATCAAAAGGTCTTGTATTGGGTTGTAATGGGGTTAAGGTAGAGGCATGACATTTAGGAAATGTGAGCTTAATCATTAAGTTCAAGAGCACTTCAAGAATGAAGTAACCAATCATATGTATAACCCAACGATCCCAAAACACCTTCCTCTTATCTACCCCTTGACATTAAAGAACTTTTCAAGGGAACTCACTTATTACTTCTTGCAATGATTATTCCAAACATATTCCAACCCTTTTAACAAGAACAATAATTATTCTTATTATTTTTCTTCTTCTTACTTAAATTTTTTTTTTCATTTTTTTTATATTTCTTTTTTATATTTTGCTTTGCAATCTTAAACCTACTAAATTTAACCCCACACTTAATTCAACACAACACTCGGTCATAAATGCTCTTGACCTAATGAAAGGGTAAGAGACAAAATAGCATGATTCAAAGTTAGTAGTGTTGCAAAAAAGAAAGAAAAGGATAAACGGAATAGGCTCAAAATTGGCTAACTAAGGTTAAAAATAGGGTTGGTCTTTGTAAGCCAAAGTGGGTTCACCTAATTGCCTTAATCATCTTGATGCCAAATTGAATTTTTTATGTAATCTTAAAATGCATGTCAAAGCAAGTTCTAGCAAGTCATCAATCAAAGATGTTCACTCACAACAAGAATGATAAGTTGATGGCTCAATTTCTCACTAGGTTAAAGGAAATGCAAGGAAAAACCAACAAAATTGACACTAAGTATCAATTCTACTCAATTCTTAAATTCATGCTTCAAAAATTCAAAAGTAATCTATCAACAATATTTATAACAATTGAACTTTTCAAAATTCATTTATTCAAAGAAAAACAAGAAAAACATTAACTAAATTTAAACTAAAACAAGTAAAAGTAAAAACACAAAATGTACCCCAGACTTAAAGATTCACATTGTCCTCAATGTGAGCATGCATAAACTAAGAGAGAGTTTAGATGAAACCTTTTTTCATATTTAAATAAACTTAAATATGCTCAATTTACCCTTTAAATTCAAATGAATGCACAATGAACAAACCACCAACCAACATCACAAACCAAAAATACAGGAATTAAAGACACAAAAATTAATGAACGAATAAAATGGTGGGTTGTCTCCCACCTAGCACTTCTTTAACGTCATATTAGTTGGACGTTCAAGGCAACTTTCCCTAGTCTTGGAGATGTAAAACCTCCTTTAAGTCCTGTATTTCCCCTCGAAAGTAAAATTTGAGCCTGTGCCCATTGACTTTAAAATCTCCTTTTTCCGGGTGAGTTATTTCAACCACTCCGTAGGGGAAAACTTCCTTAACAGTAAAAGGACCGGACCATCGAGATTTCAACTTACCAGGAAAGAGTAGAAGCCTTGAATTGTACAATAATACTTGATCTCCTGCTTGAAACTCTTTCTATTCCTTAATGTGAGCATCATGCCATCTCTTGGTATGTTCTTTATACATTCTCGCATTGTCATAAGCTTGCAATCTCCACTCGTCCAACTCGTTTACCTGTAATTTTCGTCTGTCACTTGCACAAGCTAGATCAAGGTTAATCTGTTTTATAGCCCAATATGCATTATGTTCAATTTCAACAGGTAAATGGCAAGCTTTTTCCATATACCAACCTAAATGGCGTAGTGCCCAAGGGAGTTTTGAATGCTGTCCTAAAAGCCCATAGAGCATTGTCCAATTTCTCGGACCAATCCTTTCAGGATCGATCTACAGTTTTTTCCAGAATTCTTTTAATTTCCCTATTTGTGTTCTCAACTTGGCCACTAGTTTAGGGATGATAAGGAGTAGCAAATCTATGTGTAACTCCTAATCTTTTGAAAACTTTCGCAAGCTGAAAGTTACAAAAGTGAGTACCCCTATCACTTATAATTGCTTTTGGTGTACCAAATCAAGAAAACAACTTCTTCAAAAACTTCACCACAACCCTAGCATCATTGGTTGCTAAGACTTGGGCTTCAGTCCATTTAGATACATAGTCTACAGCTACAAGAATATATTTGTTACCAAGGGAATTTGGAAATGGTCCCATAAAATTGATCCCCCATACATCAAAGATTTCACAAACTAAAATTCCATTTTGGTGCATCTCATCACGAGATGAAATGTTTCCAGTCCTTTGGCATCGATCACAGCGGTTCACAAATTCGTAGCTATCCCTAAACAAAGTGGGCTAATAAAATCCTGATTCTAGTACCTTTTGAGCAGTCCTATTGGCTCCCATATGACCACCAGCTGGTCCAGCATGGCATTGACTAAGAATGTTCATGTTTCGGGCCATGCTACACATCGTCGGATCATGTGATCCTTACATAACCTAAACAAAAAGGGATCCTACCAAAAATAATACTTTAAATCGGAAAAGAATTTCCTTTTTTCTTGATAAGTTAAGTCCTTAGGAAGTTCCCTAACAGCTAAATAGTTAGCAAAATCTGCAAACCAAGGTGTTTCAAAATTTTAATTACTTACCTCACTTACCATGGCGTACAGCTGCTCATCGGGGAAGTGATCATCAATGTCCCCTTCTTCAAACCTCTCCAAGGTTGGATTCTCCAAGCGAGAAAGGTGATCTGCAGCAAGATTTTCAGCTCCCTTCTTGTCTTGAATTGTCAGGTCAAATTCCTGCAACAAAACCCAACGGCTTAGCCTAGGCTTAGCATCAATTTTTGCAAATAAGTACCTCAAAGCTGAATGGTTTGTATAAACAATCACTTTTGACAAGATTAGATATGATCTAAACTTGTTAAAAGCAAAAACCACAGCTCGCAGCTCCTTCTCTGTAGTTGTGTAATTAGCTTGAGCTGTGTTCAAGGTCTTGCTTGCATAGTAGATAGGCTGGAAATATTTCTCCTTGCGTTGACCCAAGACTGCTCCCACTGCAAAGTCACTTGCATTGCGCATTAGTTCAAATAGTAGATTCCAATTAGGAGCTACCATAATTGGAGCATGGGTCAATTTCTCCTTAAGAGTTATGAATGCTCTCAAACATTCCTCATCAAAAACAAAATCCACATCCTTCTCAAGGAGTCTTGTTAATGGACGGGCTATCTTAGAAAAATCTCGAATGAACCTCCGATAAAAACCCGCATGTCCTAGAAAACTTCTGATGGCCTTCACAGATGTGGGTGGTGGAAACTTCTCAATGATGTCTACCTTAGCTCGATCCACCTCAATGCCTTTGCTTGAAATTTTGTGTCCCAGCACGATTCCCTCTTGAACCATGAAATGACACTTTTCCCAATTAAGCACTAGATTGATTTCCTCACACCTCATCAAGACTCTTTCAAGGTTTTCCAAACATCTTTCAAATGAGCTGCTGTGAGTGGGGATTTTCGCCCCCACTCCTGGTGGAATTGTTCTTGCGACTTCGGCACTGTTTGGGCTTGGGGCCTTAAAGAACATGGACCTAAGTCCGGAGAAAATGGAGTTGCCACCCGGACGGGCTGGGAAAAAGGAAAGGGGTGGATGACTCGATTTCTAAGGAATCCCCAACCCCCTAATGGGTTCGGAAAGTTGGGTACGTGTGGGGAAGGTGAGAAATGGCCCAGCACCCCCACAATGCTCGGTTCGTTGGAACCGGCCTCCTTTACAGGTCTTAATATTATAAAATTCTTAAATATAATAACATTATCCATATTACACACAATAATTAAAAGAAAGCATCAATATATTAAAATCAAAGCAATGTCCAAATAAAGCAAATAAATGGACACCCATCCAAGGATGGAAACATTCCTTACATCACATGCCTAAATAGGACACCCACTAAAAGGTAGAAACATGCCCTTTACATAGGTTCTAAAATAGAAAAGTAAATTAAATTACATGATGTTTAACTAATGAGGTACCCACCAAGTGGAAACATACCTCTTACAACTTTTGGAAATCTAAATTAATTGATAAAAATAAATAATCATTCATCATAAATAAATCATTCATCAAAGCTATTAATCAAAATATAAAATAAACATCCATCCATGATAAATTAAATAAATCAAGTATTAAATTAAAGCATAAGAGATAAATCAAAGTATAATCAAGTATAGAATTGAATAAAGCAAATAAAAGTTCAATTATAGCTACTGTGACTTTTTATGGAATTAAAATAGATTAGGGTTTTATGTTTTAAAAGGTTGGTAAGACTCTTTGATTAAATAAATTAATGTTTGAATAGTGAAATCATGAAACTAGGGTTTTAGACACTTTAAAATACTTTGATTTGTGATTTTTAGTTATTGGGTTTCTAAGCTACTGTGTAAATTTAACCTATTTATGTTTTATGGTTTTTGATGTTTTAAAAGGGATTAGGGTTCATAAAAATTAGGGTTTAAGGTTTTAAAAGGGTTAGGGTTCATTATTTTAGGTTTAAAAGTTGAATTTTGGATTTTAGGATTTAGAATTAGGGTCACGGGTGATGAATTAATTTTTAGAATTTGGAAATCAATTTGGTAATGTCATGAAGTTTTATGAATTTAAACAAACAAATTAAAGTTTTTATAAGTAGAAAAGATGTTTTTTAAGGTTTTTTGAATGAAATAGAACCTGCTTTAAAATTTTAAAAGAAACAGAATTTAAATCTTAGTTTTGTTGAAAAATATGTTCAATTAGAGTTTTAGGATTTTTAAGAAGTAAAAATAGCAATTTCAAGCCTTTTGGAAGATAAACTAACGAAATAAGGTTTTTTTGGCTTTAGAAAAACTAAATTAAAGTTCTAAGATTTTAACTTTTGAAAAACACAAAAATCCTAGTTTTTAGCTACTGTGTAAAAACAATTGAAGAAAATCAATTAACACATACCTTCTTTTGATGATTTCTCCAAAAACAATCCAAAAACAATTCTTCTTGGATGAACTAGCTCCAAAGACAAGCCTTTTTTGCCTTTGAATTGTTTAAATCGTGATGCTGCTCCTTTAAAAATCAATTGAATCGAATATTTGCTTTTCCACTTCACCTTCAGATTCAAATTTCCAAACTCACTGTGAAATTTTTCCCCCTCCCAATTTGGTTGCCATTGGTCCTTATTTATAAGGGTTTGATGTAGTTTAATCCTAATTAGCTAAGGCAAGTAATATTAATAAAAAAAGAAACCAAAACCTAATTGGATTAGGTTTCGAAAAATTTGCGCTGCCGAAAAAAAACTGCTGCGGAAAAACTGCGCTGGCGAAAAAATCTGCCGCAGTTGGCTGCAGCAGCGCACGCAGAGCGGGCCCGTAAGCTATTTCACAGGCAGAAAATTTCCGCCTGCGAAATAGCACAGTGATTTCGCCCGCAGGGCCCGCACGACGATTTTTTCGTCGCCGATTTTTCCTACTCCGATTTTTATTTTTATTTTTATTTTTTGACTTTTATTTGTTTATTTCTATTTTTTATTAATAAAAATTAGATACTAAAGCAAAAATTATTTAATAAAAATTATTTTGGACCAATTAGACAACAAAAATCATTTTAGACTAAATAAAACATATTGGACCGGATTAGGTCAAAAATTAAGGGTCTACAGCTGCCATAGACCGAGAAATCATCCATAAACACCTCCATAATATCCTCTATAAGCTCATCAAAGATTGTCACCATGCACCTTTGGAAAGTCACAGGTGCATTGCACAACCCGAATGGCATTCTTCGGTATGCAAATGTCCCATATGGGCAGGTGAATGTAGTTTTCTCTTGGTCTTCCGGGGCAATAGGAATTTTGAAATAGCTTGAAAGACCATCCAAAAAGTAGTAGTACTCATGGCCGGATAACCTCTCCAACATTTGATCAATGAAGGGTAAAGGAAAATGATCCTTTCTAGTTGCATCATTCAATTTTCTGTAGTCAATGCAAACCCTCCAACCGGTAACTGTTCTTGTTGGAATCAGCTCATCATTTTCATTAGGGACCACTGTCATCTCTCCTTTCTTTGGTACTACTTGAACTAGGCTCACCCAAGAGCTATCCGAGATCGGATAGATAATCCCTGCATCAAGTAGTTTTATCACTTCAGTCTTCTCTACATCTTTCATCTTTGGGTTCAGTCTCCATTGTGGTTGCACTACTGGCTTGAATTCATCCTCCATCAGTATCTTGTGAGTGCAATAGGATGGACTAATACCCTTGATGTCTGCTATCTTCCAAGCTATCACTTTCTTATATTTCTGCAACAACTGATAAGTTTTTCTTTCTGCTCAAAAGATAGGTGGGAACTCAGAATTATTGGTAATTTCTTCTTCTCTGCCAGAAATCCATACTCAAGGTGATCTGGAAGGGGCTTTAGTTCTAAGTTGGGTGGATCAATCACCGATGGTTTTGGCTTCTCTTCCTTTGGCATTTCAATTGTCTCATATGCCCTACATTTGAACGAATTGCTTGCTTCAAGAAAAGCAAGCTGCTCCATTGCTTCTTGATCCTCAACATTTTCCTGCAATAAACACAACTCAAGGGGATCCTTGGAAACAATGTTAGTAACATAATTTATAGTCTCATGCTCAATAACATCATTGCATGATTCCGCCTCATCAAGTGAAAGTGAATGTTTCATGGCATCATGTATCCTAAAAATAACTTCTCATCACCCACTCTCAAAGTTAATGTGCCATCATGAACATCGATAAGGGCACGGGCTGTATTTAAAAATAGTCTGCCAAGAATAAGTGAAACATCCGCATCCTCATCAATATCAATGACAACAAAATCATTGGGGAAAATGAAATCCCCAACTTTTACCAACACATCTTCTATAATGCCACAAGGGTGGACTACTGACTTATCAGCAAGTTGGATGGTCATAAGTGTTGGTTTAGGTTTACCAATGCCTAACTCTTTAAACATTTTATAGGGCATAACACTTATGCTAGCCCCCAAATTAGCTAATGCACTCTTAACCTCAAGGTTACCTATCAAACATGGAATGGTAAAACTACCTGGATCTTTTAACTTCTTAGGTAACCTCCTTTGTAAAATAACTGAACTCTTTTCAGATAAATGCACTAAAGACACTTCCTCAAGTTTCCTTTTGTTAGAAAGGAAATATTTAAAAAATTTAGCATATTTAGGCACCTATGACAAAGCTTCAGCAATATTAATGTGCAATTGTTTAAAATGTTCAAGAAACTTACCGAACTGAGCATCAATCTTGTCCTTGTTCAATATTGCCGGATAGGGTACTCTAGGTCGGAATTCCTTTAGTATGGGGCTGCTTTCTTGCGGCTGCTTCTCTTTCTCACTTTCTAGTGCAGCTTTCTCTCCCGAAGTGACAGAAGGATCATTGTCTTTTTCTTTTTCTTGTACTTCAGCCCTTTTCTCTGCCACTTCTCCTCTTTTCTCATCCACATTACCCTTGATCTCTTTTCCACTCCTTAGTGTAATTGCCTTAAGCTGCTCTTTAGGATTTGCCTCAGTGTTGCTAGGCAAACTTCCTTGTGGTCTCTCACTGAGCAACTTGGCAATTTGCCCCACCTGATTCTCTAAATTATGAATAGAGGCTTACTGATTTCTTAGGGTGGTTTCAGTTGATTGGAACCTAGTTTCAGAAGCTGCTATAAATTTCTCCATCATGTCCTCCAAACTACTCTTTCTTGGAGGGGCAGCTTGTTGATGTTGGGGCTGCTGGAATCCAGGGGGAGGTGTTGGATTATTTTGATTATTCCATGAGAAATTTGGATGATTTCTCCACCCCGGATTATATGTGTTGTTGTAGGGGTTATTCTGTTGTTGCCTTGGCATATTTCCCACATAATCTACTTGCTCTTACCTAGCAAACATGTTGCCACTTTGGCAATCTTGACTTTGATGTCCACCCCCACACCATTCACAAGACATCACTTGCATTACTTTCCCAGAAGAAGAGGCCAAAGAATCAAATTTTTTATTCAATGCTTCCAATTGGGCTGTCGAAGCCACCACAGGATTTAATTGGTGTGAACCCATGACCTTCGGCTTTCCTTGCTCTCTTGGGGCTTGCCACTTATAATTGGTGATAGCCATGTCTTCAATTAAATCCCTTGCTTGTTCAGGTCTCTTGTTGTTTATGGTACCACCAGCTGCTGCATTAATGGATTGCTTACTTACATAATTCAACCCATTGTAAAATGTTTGAATTTGAAGCCATAGTGGAAGTCCATGATGAGGACACCTTCTCAACAAATCTTTAAATCTTTCTCAGGCATCATAAAGGGTCTCACCATCTTGCTACAGAAAGGATGAGATATCATTCCTCAACTTAGCAGTTTTGGACGGTGGGAAGTATTTTTCTAGGAATTTCTCTGCCAACTGACCCCATGTGGTGAAGCTTCCTGGAGGAAAAGATTTAAGCCACTTCTTTGGTCTATCTCTAAGCGAAAATGGGAACAACCTCAGCCTAATTGCATCATCTGAGACATTATTTATCTTGAATGTGTCACATATCTCCGGAAAATTCTCAATATGTGCATTAGGATCTTCATTAGGAAACCCATCGAACTGACAAGTCTGCTGCACCATTTGAATTACATTTGCCTTTATTTAGAAGTTGTTCGCAGCAACTGTCGGCCTCCGAATACTAGAGTCAGCTCCATTGAGATTGGGCTTAGTAAACTCCTGCATTGTTCTTGGCCCAGGTCCTTCCATCACTTCAAACTCTTCTTCTTCTTCTATTTCTAGATTTATTTATGTTTCTGCGTCTTCCAAAACTACCTACTCTTCTTCCTTTCGCTTTCTCCTTAATGTTCTTTCTACCTCTGGGTCTAATTCAAACAGTTGGGATGAGCTACCTCTGGTCATAAACAGGAAGAAATACCTAAAATGATAGCCAACAAGCAAGAACCAATGTCAAAAACTAATGAAAATAAAACTAAATCAACAGTCTTGATTATATTACTAATATTGAAACCGTTGTCCCCGGCAGCAGTGCCAAAAACTTGGTGCATGCGAGCCTAATGCTATAGTAATACCGCAAGTGCACGGGTCGCCCAAGTAATAAAGTAGTGAGTGAGTTATCATTCCACTGAGGACAAGGTCAAGTACTAGTGTAAATCTTAACCTTTGATTAGCAAATCAATAGTTTTGTGATGTTTTGTAAGTAAAAACAACTAATTTAATAACTGAAAGTAAAGGGAAATTAAATGTTGTGCAAAAAGGATTGATGATAATAATATCAATCCTCAACCCATATGAGTATTCAATTCATATCAAGCTTTCTCAAGTCAATAATATGCAAATTGTATCCAATCAATAAGCATTCTATTATCAATTGGAAATAAACCATTAAGCATCATAAGAATAAAACAACTCAATCAATGATTCAATTAAATGATATTATTCAATCCATACAAATAAGCTAGGGTTCATCAATATCTAGATAGAAAATGAATTAGTCATGTTCAAAACCAGAAAAATAGAACAAGAGAAATGAGTAAAAGAAACCAAACAATTCATGGCAAATAATTTGTATTTCTTCACTTCAATCCTTGATTCTTGGTTTAGGTCTTGTATAGGATGTATCTCCTTCTTCAAACTCAGCTCAAGACTCTCCTCTTGCTCCAGCAATTGGCTCCTTCTCCCTTGTTCCATCCTTCACGTCCCTCCCCCTACTCTTCATTTTCTTCTTCTTTTTAACTCCCTTCAAAGTTCACAGCCCATACCTTTCAGCTCACAGCCCATATCTTCCAACTCATACCACTCTCCCTTGTCTCCCACATTCCCTTTGTTTTATCTTTCTTTTCCTCAAATTAGGCAAGATTTTCTTTTGTTTAATATTACTTTTAGCAAAAGCTAGTCTTTGTTCCCCACTTGTCTGCAAAAGCTAGTCTTTGTTTAATAATACTTTTAGCAAAGGCAAGAATTCAATTATTCAAGGTTGCCCTAGGTGACACGGCCAAGCTTGCTTGCTTGGGACACGGCCAAGCTGGCCGTGTCTCCTTCTACCATTTCTTTCCTTCTTTTCTTCTAGGTGACACGACCAAGCTCCTGGCCATGTCATGTGGGTGTGTCACCTTCTGCTTCTAGCTTTGTCAATTTGTTTTCTTTATTTCCTAGGGTGACACGGCCAAGCTCCTGGCCGTGTCATGTGATGGTGTCAGCTTCTGCTTTCATTTCTTTGGTTTCTTGGTTTTGCTCTTCAGGTGAGACATGGCCAGTGGCTTGGACGTGTCTTATGGCCATGTCAGCTACTGTCTTGTACTTCTTTTGAGTGACACGGCCAAGTTTGCTTTGGCTTGGCCATGTCTTGCTTGATTCATGCTCTTTCTTCATTGTTTTGATCATCCAAGGGAGTTTTTTGCACTTTAACCTAAAATAAACACTTAAAACAAACTTTAAACAAAAATAAAATGAATCATTAACTAAAAATACATCAAAATCATATTAAAAACAAGTATAAAATTGATCTCATCAAATACCCCACACTTAGTTCCTTGCTTGTCCCCAAGCAAGATTAAAATCAAAACAACTAAACACGATAAATTTTTAAAGTTCAAGAGTTATAAAAATTGTTTCAAGACTTCCCTATCCCTAAATCCGCAATCAATATCAAGTCAAACAAAATCGATACCAATGCAATTAAGTGGCTTTCCATGCATAACCTATGTTGTCACTCCCTCACCAACTCTTAGAAAGTGTTTGATTAAGGTGGTGTTTACACTCATACCAATCAATGAAAGATTATTTCCTTAGGCTTACTTATTGATCAAATCTCCACTACCTAATTACAATAAAGCATCAATCAAAAGGTCTTTTATTGGGTTGTAATGGGGTTAAGGTAGAGGCATGACATTTAAGAAATGTGAGCTTAATCATTAAGTTCAAAAGCACTTCAAGAATGAAGTAACCGATCATATGTATTACCCAACGATCCCAAAACACCTTCCTCTTATCTACCCCTTAACATTAAAGAACTTTTCAAGGGAACTCACTTATTACTTCTTGCAATGATTATTCCAAACATATTCCAACCCTTTTAACAAGAACAACAATTATTCTTATTATTTTTCTTCTTCTTACTTAATTTTTTTTTTCATTTTTTTATATTTCTTTTTTATATTTTGCTTTGCAATCTTAAACCTACTAAATTTAACCCCACACTTAATTCAACACAACACTCGGTCATAAACACTCTTAAAATGCTCTTGACCTAATGAAAGGGTAAGACACAAAATAGCACGATTTAAAGTTATTAGTGTTGCGAAAAAGAAATAAAAGGATAAACGAAATAGGCTCAAAATTGGCTAACTAAGGTTAAAAATAGGGTTGGTCTTTTTAAGCCAAAGTGGGTTCACCTAATTGCCTTAATCATCTTGATGCCAAATTGAATTTTTTATGTAATCTTAAAATGCATGTCAAAGCAAGTTCTAGCAAGTTATCAATCAAAGATGTTCACCCACAGCAAGAATGATAAGTTGATGGCTCAATTTCTCACTAAGTTAAAAGCAATGCAAGGAAAAACCAACAAAATTGACAATAAATATCAATTCTACTCAATTCTCAAATTCATGCTTCAAAAATTCAAAAGTCATCTATCAACAATATTTATAACAATTGAACTTTTCAAAATTCATTTATTCAAAGAAAAACAAGAAAAACATTAACTAAATTTAAACTAAAATAAGTAAAAGTAACAACACAAAATGCACCCCACACTTAAAGATTCACATTGTCCTCAATGTGAACATGCATAAACTAAGAGAGAGTTTAGATGAAACTTGTTTTCATATTTAACTAAACTTAAATATGCTCAATTTACCCTTCAAATTCAAATGAATGCACAACGAACAAATCACCAACCAACATCACAAACAAAAAATACAGAAAATAAAGACACAAAAATTAATGAACGAATAAAATGGTGGGTTGTCTCCCACCCAGCACTTCTTTAATGTCGTATTAGTTGGATGTTCAGGGAAACTTTCCCTAGTCTTGGAGATGTAAAACCTCCTTTAAGTCCTGTATTTCCCCTCCAAAGTAAAATTTGAGCCTGTGCCCATTGACTTTAAAATCTCCTTTTTTTGGGTGAGTTATTTCAACTACTCCGTAGGGGAAAACTTCCTTAACAGTAAAAGAACCGGACCATTGAGATTTCAACTTATCTGGAAAGAGTCGAAGCCTTGAATTGTACAATAATACTTGATCTCCTGCTCAAATCTCTTCCCATTCCATAATGTGAGCATCATGCCATCTCTTGGTACGTTCCTTATACATCTCTTGCTACCTCTGGTCATAAACTAGAAGAAATACCTAAAATGATAGTCAACAAGCAAGAACCAATGTCAAAAACAAATGAAAATAAAACTAAATCAATAGTCTTGATTATATTACTAATATTGAAACCGTTGTCCCTGGCAGTGGCGCCAAAAACTTGGTGCACGCGAGCCTAATGCCATAGCAATACCGCAAGTGCACGGGTCGCCCAAGTAATAAAGTAGTGAGTGAGTTATCATTCCACTGAGGACAAGGTCAAGTACTAGTGCAAATCTTAACCTTTGTTTAGCAAATCAATAGTTTTGTGATGTTTTGTAAGTAAAAACTATTAATTTAATAACTAAAAGTAAAGGGAAATTAAATGTTGTGCAAAAAGGATTGATGATAATAATACTATCCAGATATTGAATCCCCCTAGCCACAATTATATTTATGAAAATCAATTCAATTAAATCACATAATAGAGTTAAATTGGCATTCCTCTAACTTAGACTGTAATATCCTCATATATGCTCTAGAAGTTTTGATTATGTTATTGTTATTGTTGTTATTGTTGTTGTTGTTATATTGGATTGTATATATGTGTTAATTGCAAGAGAAAAGAAATTGGGAAAGAAAATAGGGTTTAGAGAGAATGGTATATGTTGTGTATATGATGATATATATATAACATATAAATTGGTCAAATGAAGAGTCAAGGGGGGTAGAGATATTTATTTGGTTATTGGTGAAATGACTATTAAGGGCATTGGATTAAAAAGAAAGCTAGAACAAATGATAAAAGGGTGATTTGGTAATTGTTTGAATTGGAACACTTGGTGGAGATTAAAAGAAGAGTTGACTTTATTTTTGTGGTTCATTTCTTCTTTCTTCTTTGTGTGGCCGGCTTCTTCATAGACAAAGGAAAACAAGAGACAAAGTGAAGATCTTGATGTGTTAAGCTCAAATTGATGGAAGATTGAAGTGATCTAGTGGATGATACAAGAAGTCTTATAACTTTGGTAAGTTCTCTTGTGATCTTTGTGTTTATTTGAAATGATATTTGAGTTTGATAGATTTTTAAGAGTGTGTTGGTTGATTTTGAGATGTGAGAAGTGTTTGAGTGATTGGATGATGGATGTTGAGTATGGATTGAAGAAAAGAGTAAGTGGTTGGAAGAGATGATGTTGTATATGTGGTGAGGGTTTTGAGATGATTTTGTGTTTTGTGCTTGATGTGTGTTTGGCTTGTTTTGGTGTGTTGCAAGTTTTAGATGAGTTTTGAGTATGTTTTGTTAAGATGGTGTGAAGTGGATGTTGTTGGATAAAAGTGTTTTGTTGAGTGTTTGGTTGTTTTGGTCGGAATCTTGATTTGTGGCCGGACACGCCCATGAGCACGTCCAGGGTCTTTAGGCGTGTCAATTGTGTTGGAGGCAGTAGGTTTGACATGACTAGTAGCACGCCCGTGTTATTGAGCGTGTCATAGCTACTGTGAGATTTGAGAATTTACACGCCCAGAAACACGCCCATGTTGTTGAGTGTGTAAATACTTCTGTGTTGTGGAGTTAGGGCACGGTCATGGACACGCCCGTGTGGGTGAGCGTGTCAGGGTTAGGGTTTGCCCTAATTAATTCCTAATTGGATTATCTCTTGTGTATCCCTAAACAAGTATATGCTATTACTTTTGATTTAGGTCTTGAAGATAGTGATTAATCATTGATTTAAGAGATAGAAGGATCTTGAACAAGGAAGTGTTAAGAGTAGTGTGATTTGTTTTTGAGGTAAGTACCAAACCTATATGATTGTGTGTAAGTTCAAATGTGGCATTATTACATTGTTAATTTATTTGAGCAATGTGTATTGTTATGTTTATATCACTGATGATATATATATATATGAATAATGTGAATGACATGATGATGCAAATGAATGTGTTTATGAAAGATTGAAATGTTATGTTGTGAATTGAGATGAAATGGAATATAGAGCCATTGTTATTGGCTATGATGATATAATTGAATGATGTATGGCATGTTTGCCTAATTGATGAGAAAGATTGAGAAAGAGTTTGATAAAGAGAATAATGAAATTAGTGTATGCTTAATATGATATTCAATTTCAGAGTTCTGGTTTTTGGAGGCATGCCTACTTAATGAAAGGTAACAGTCTTGCCGGGTTGAGGATCTCTTCAAATTGAGTTGAATTGAGGTCCAAGAGACTGGGTCTGTTACACTATGATAATTGATATTATGAGATATTTGATTTGTAACAGTCTTGCCGGGTTGAGGATATCCTCGAGTTAGATGAGTTGATGATCCAAGAGACCGGGTCTGTTACGCTATCCATGGATAGAGATAAATATATATGTATATGTTGCCTACGGGCTTAATAATGGTGTTTATGAACCAAAGCAGTAACTCTGAATTCTGAATATCGTATTAAGTACTTGATGGGTCCATAGGTGTCTAGGTTTTATGTATAACATAAATGTTGTTCTAATGTAATGAAATGTTAATATTACTTATATGATGAAACGGACTATTCACGGAATATTGTTTGTTGAGTATGATCTTTACTAATTGTGTGTGTATCATTGATGTTGATTTATTAATACAAATGTGAAACATTGCATTGCACTAAAGCATAACATTAGCATGAATTGTCTTACTAAGCCCTTGGCTTAGCGCTATAGTGTTTGATCGCGCAGGTAATAGGGTTGAACCCGAGAGCTCTTCGAGACCGAGTGAGAGTAGACAGTGAAGAGTTGATTTTGGGAACTTAAAGATCAAAGGAGACTTGCCAATCATGTATAACTCTTTTATATTTTGTAAATATGGGTTATATTGTAAATATATGTATAATTGTAAATACGTATTCAAATGCTTTCATATATGTAAATGTTTTCTATATTCCTCTGCGTAATATTTAAATGTATGTATATATATATCTAATATGTTTTGTTTATAAGTAAATGATTTACTTTTCTATAATATATAACGATAAGGGTATTGTATCAAGTTTAAAATGTTTTGAACGTTAAGAAAATCCGTAGCATTCCTATATTCGATACATGTATACTACATTGTGGTGTATGTAGTGTGTATGTATTGGGTGTGGGGGTGTTACAATTATTTTGGTATCAGAGCCTAGGTTTGAGATTCTCAACCTAGGTAAAATGTAAGAAAAAGACTATTTTGATTTTAAAAAGTGGTTTTTGAATAAAATATATGTTGGGATTGGCAATCTCTGATCTTTAATAAGATGTATTCTGCTGTGTTTGCAGAAATAGGTTGTGATGGATCCTCATTTGCGTCAGTCAGTTGAGGGTAGTGAGGAGAGTGTAGCTCCGGAGGATAGAGCTAGAGTTGATAGTGCTGAGGAGGCACCTGTTTCGGTGTCGGGGAGACTAGTTGGTGAGGAGGTTCCGCCAGCTTGGCTTAGGCATGTGATAGAGGCTTTGAGACAAGCACCAGTGCAACCACCGCCGCCACCCCCTCAGCCTGTGGTACCAGTGAGGCACTATGATAAACTAAGGAAGTATGGAGCAGAGGATTTCCTTGGTACTACTGATCCAGCTGTAGCAGAACAGTGGCTTGACAAAGTACAGAGGATCTTTATTCAGTTGCAAGCCACCCCAGAGGAAAAGTTTGATTATGCAAGATCATTGCTACAGAAGGATGCATACGACTGGTGGAGGACAGTGCCCCATTCTATGGATGATCCACCGATCTTGTCATATGCGGATTTTCTGAGAGAGTTTGAGTTGAAGTATACTCCTAGGGAGTACAAAGACATGAAGAAGATGGAGTTCTTAAGCTTGAAGCAAGATAGCAAGACTGTAACTGAGTATGAGGTTGAGTTTATTCGATTGAGCCAGTATGCTGGGGGCATTATAGCTGATGAGATAGATAGATGCAGGAGATTTGAGGAGGGATTGAGGCCCTCTATCATGTGTCTAGTGGCTGGATCTAGATATCATGATTTTTCCCAGCTTGTGGCAGCAGCTCGGAGTGTGGAGCGAGCTCAAGTTATTGCAGCTGCTTCAGAGGAAGAGGTTAGGGTTAGGAGGCCCCAGTTTGAGGCAGGGTCTTCTTCTGTTAAGAGAGGTAAAGGAAGCTTTGTTCCTAGAGTTAGTAGGAGTCAGAGGTCAGCTGGTAGGTCAGTGCAGTTTCAGAGACAGAGATTTAGACCTACAGCTTCAGTGGCGAGTGCTCCGACCCCAGTGACTCAGAGATCCGCTCTACCTGTGTGTGCTCAGTGTGGTGGATCACATAGGGGTGCTTGTTGGAGGTATAGTGGGTCAGCTGTGTGCTTCAGATGTGGATCTCCTGAGCATTTTATTAGAGATTGTCCAGAGAGACAGGAGCGGATGTCAGTTGATACTGCAGCTTCTCGACCTAGTGTGAGGGGAGGTCGAGCAGGCAGAGGTAGCAGCCGGGGAGGCAGATCTGGGTTCAGTGCTAGAGGAGGTGCTACATCCAGGGAGAGTAGACCAGAGGAGGTTGGATCTTCCCAGAGGATGTATGTTATGCAGAGGCAGCCAGATGCATCGGCAGTCATAGCTGGTACTTTTTCTTTATTTGATACTTCAGTGCTTGCTTTGATTGATCCGGGTTCCACACATTCTTATATTAGTGCATCTGTTTTGCCTGTGTCTGATATGCATGCTGAGTCCCTAGGATTTGATGTGTTGGTGACAAATCCGTTAGGGCATAGTGTGATTGTGAGTAAGGTGCACCGAGATAGTGCAGTGAGGGTGCAAGGTGAGGAGTTCCTTGGAGATTTGATTGAGATGCCATTTAAGGAATATGATGTGATTCTAGGTATGGACTGGCTATCTCGACATGGAGCTGTGGTGGATTGTAAAAAGAAAATTGTTTCTTTGAGAACTGGTGATGGTAGAGAGGTGATAGTATCTAATGAGCAGGAACAGTTAGCCTCCTTATTTGTTTCAGCTGTTGCAGCTAGGAGGTTGATTAGAAAAAGGTGTGATGCTTATCTTGCTCATGTGGTAGATACTAGAGTAAGAGGTTCTCCTATTGATAGCATTGCCATAGTTGCAGAGTTCTCAGATGTATTCCCAGAGGAGTTGCCAGGATTGCCTCCTGAGAGAGAGGTGGAGTTCGGTATTGAATTGTTGCCTGGTACCACTCCTATTTCTATTACTCCTTATAGAATGGCACCAGCAGAATTGAAGGAATTGAAAGTGCAATTACAGGAGTTGTTGGACAAAGGATTTATTCGCCCCAGTGTTTCTCCTTGGGGAGCTCCTGTACTATTTGTGAAAAAGAAAGATGGTACTATGAGGTTGTGTATCGATTATAGGCAATTGAACAAGGTGACTATTAAAAATAAATATCCTTTGCCTAGAATCGATGATCTCTTTGATCAATTGAAGGGTGCAGCTGTGTTTTCTAAAATTGATTTGAGATCTGGGTACCATCAATTGAGAGTTAAAGCTGAAGACATTTCCAAGACCGCCTTTCGGACCAGGTATGGGCATTATGAATTTTTAGTTATGCCTTTTGGTCTAACGAATGCACCTGCAGTTTTTATGGATTTGATGAATAGGGTGTTCAGGCCCTATCTGGATCAGTTTGTAGTGGTCTTCATCGATGACATTCTGGTGTATTCGCGGAATGAAGAGGAACATGATATGCATCTGCGGATTGTGTTGCAGATTTTGAGAGAGAAGCAGTTGTTTGCCAAATTGTCAAAATGTGAGTTCTGGTTGGATCAAGTCGCTTTTCTCGGACATATTGTTTCAGCAGAAGGCATTAGACTTGATCCGAGCAAAGTTGAAGCTATATTGAATTGGAGTCCACCCAAGTCGGTGACAGAGGTTAGAAGTTTTCTGGGTTTGGCAGGCTATTACCGACGGTTTGTGAAAGGGTTTTCTTTGATAGCTACTCCACTCACCAGATTGCTTCGTAAGGGAGTGAGATTTGTGTGGACGGATCAATGTCAGGCTAGTTTTGATCAGTTAAGAGAAATGTTGACTCAAGCGCCTGTTCTTACTTTACCTGTAGAAGACAAACCATATGTAATCTACAGTGATGCTTCACATAATGGTTTGGGTTGTGTACTGATGCAAGAAGGTAGAGTGATAGCTTATGCTTCTCGACAGTTGAAACCGCATGAGCTTAACTATCTGACCCATGATTTGGAGCTAGCAGCCATTGTGTTTGCATTGAAGATTTGGCGACACTATTTGTTTGGGGAGAAATGTTTCATCTACACTGATCACAAAAGTTTGAAATATTTGGGTGTCCAGAAAGAACTTAATCTTCGACAGAGGAGATGGTTGGAATTGATTAAAGACTACGACTGTTTGATTTATTATCATCCAGGTAAAGCAAATGTTGTTGCTGATGCCTTGAGTCGGAAGTCTTTAGCTGGTTTAACTGTTTACTCGCTCTCGTTGCTTGTTGAGTTGAGAGCTTTGCATGCCAGTTTTGTAGCTTGTGACGATGGTGCATTGTTGGCACAGTTGCATTTGAAACCAATTTTATCGGATCAGATCAAAGAGGCGCAGTTGACTGATATGAAGATTCAAAAGATTATTTCAGATTGCAAGAATGGGAAGACTAGAGATTTTATTGTGAAAGGTGATGGGAGTCTCTGGTTTAAGAACCGATTGTGTGTACCCGATGATGCTGATTTGAAAAGAGTCATTTTGGAAGAAGCACATCAGTCAGTGTTTGCTATGCATCCGGGTAATACAAAGATGTATCATGATTTGAGACAGCATTATTGGTGGATTGGTTTGAAGAGAGACATTGCTGAGTTTGTATCGAAATGTCTCACTTGTCAGAAGGTAAAAGTAGAGCATCAAGTTCCAACTGGATTGCTTCAACCATTATCAGTACCAGAATGGAAGTGGGATAGAGTGACGATGGATTTTGTGTCTGGTTTGCCATTGACACAAAGGAAGCATGATGCCATATGGGTGATTGTGGATAGATTGACTAAGACAGCTCATTTCCTTCCGGTTCGGATGGATTACTCTTTGGAGAGATTAGCTGAGCTGTATATCCATGAGATTGTGAAGTTGCATGGTGTTCCAACTTCTTTAGTGTCTGATCGAGATCCCAGGTTTACTTCAAGATTTTGGAAGAGTTTGCATAGTGCTTTGGGTTCTCGATTACACTTCAGTACTGCTTTTCATCCACAGACGGATGGACAGTCAGAGAGGGTGATACAGATTATTGAGGACATGTTGAGAAGCTGTGTCATCGATTTCTCTGGAAGTTGGGATAGGTTTTTACCTCTTGTGGAGTTTGCTTACAACAATAGTCACCAATCCAGCATTGGTATGGCACCGTTTGAAGCATTGTATGGCAGACGGTGTAGGACACCTCTTTGTTGGAATGAGCTTGGAGATAATAAGTTGGTTGGTCCTGATTTGATTCAAGAAACTGAAGAAAAAGTAAAGTTGATTAGAGGCAGGTTAAAAGCAGCTTCAGACCGACAGAAGTCTTATGCAGATCTGAAAAGGAGAGACATAGGGTTTGATGTTGGAGATAAGGTATTTCTGAAAGTGTCTCCTTGGAAGAAGATTTTAAAGTTCGGTCGGAAAGGGAAATTGAGTCCTCGTTTCATTGGACCGTATGAAGTTTTGGAAAGAGTTGGGCCAGTTGCATATCGACTTGCTTTGCCACCTGAGTTGGATCGTATTCATAATGTATTTCATGTTTCTATGTTGAGGAGATACAGATCGAATCCATCTCATGTGTTGCCGATTGAATCTATCGAGGTAAATCAAGATTTGACATTTGAAGAGGAACCAGTTGCTATCTTGGCATGTGATGTGAAAGAATTAAGAAATAAGAGAGTGCCACTTGTGAAGGTTCTATGGAAGAATCATGCAAAAGAAGAAGCAACTTGGGAAAGTGAACAATCCATGCGAGAGCAATATCCTCAGTTGTTTCAGCTTTGATATCAGGTAATTTCGAGGACGAAATTTTTTTTTAGAGGGGGAGAATTGTAATATCCTCATATATGCTCTAGAAGTTTTGATTATGTTATTGTTATTGTTGTTATTGTTGTTGTTGTTATATTGGATTGTATATATGTGTTAATTGCAAGAGAAAAGAAATTGGGAAAGAAAATAGGGTTTAGAGAGAATGGTATATGTTGTGTATATGATGATATATATATAACATATAAATTGGTCAAATGAAGAGTCAAGGGGGGTAGAGATATTTATTTGGTTATTGGTGAAATGACTATTAAGGGCATTGGATTAAAAAGAAAGCTAGAACAAATGATAAAAGGGTGATTTGGTAATTGTTTGAATTGGAACACTTGGTGGAGATTAAAAGAAGAGTTGACTTTATTTTTGTGGTTCATTTCTTCTTTCTTCTTTGTGTGGCCGGCTTCTTCATAGACAAAGGAAAACAAGAGACAAAGTGAAGATCTTGATGTGTTAAGCTCAAATTGATGGAAGATTGAAGTGATCTAGTGGATGATACAAGAAGTCTTATAACTTTGGTAAGTTCTCTTGTGATCTTTGTGTTTATTTGAAATGATATTTGAGTTTGATAGATTTTTAAGAGTGTGTTGGTTGATTTTGAGATGTGAGAAGTGTTTGAGTGATTGGATGATGGATGTTGAGTATGGATTGAAGAAAAGAGTAAGTGGTTGGAAGAGATGATGTTGTATATGTGGTGAGGGTATTGAGATGATTTTGTGTTTTGTGCTTGATGTGTGTTTGGCTTGTTTTGGTGTGTTGCAAGTTTTAGATGAGTTTTGAGTATGTTTTGTTAAGATGGTGTGAAGTGGATGTTGTTGGATAAAAGTGTTTTGTTGAGTGTTTGGTTGTTTTGGTCGGAATCTTGATTTGTGGCCGGACAAGCCCATGAGCACGTCCAGGGTCTTTAGGCATGTCAATTGTGTTGGAGGCAGTAGGTTTGACACGACCAGTAGCACGCCCGTGTTATTGAGCGTGTCATAGCTACTGTGAGATTTGAGAATTTACACGCCCAGAAACACGCCCATGTTGTTGAGCGTGTAAATACTTCTGTGTTGTGGAGTTAGGGCACGGTCATGGACACGCCCGTGTGGGTGAGCGTGTCAGGGTTAGGGTTTGCCCTAATTAATTCCTAATTGGATTATCTCTTGTGTATCCCTAAACAAGTATATGCTATTACTTTTGATTTAGGTCTTGAAGATAGTGATTAATCATTGATTTAAGAGATAGAAGGATCTTGAACAAGGAAGTGTTAAGAGTAGTGTGATTTGTTTTTGAGGTAAGTACAAAACCTATATGATTGTGTGTAAGTTCAAATGTGGCATTATTACATTGTTAATTTATTTGAGCGATGTGTATTGTTATGTTTATATCACTGATGATATATATATATATGAATAATGTGAATGACATGATGATGCAAATGAATGTGTTTATGAAAGATTGAAATGTTATGTTGTGAATTGAGATGAAATGGAATATAAAGCCATTGTGATTGGCTATGATGATATAATTGAATGATGTATGGCATGTTTGCCTAATTGATGAGAAATATTGAGAAAGAGTTTGATAAAGAGAATAATGAAATAAGTGTATGCTTAATATGATATTCAATTTCAGAGTTCTGGTTTTTGGAGGCATGCCTACTTAATGAAAGGTAACAGTCTTGCCGGGTTGAGGATCTCTTCAAATTGAGTTGAATTGAGGTCCAAGAGACTGGGTCTGTTACACTATGATAATTGATATTATGAGATATTTGATTTGTAACAGTCTTGCCGGGTTGAGGATATCCTCGAGTTAGATGAGTTGATGATCCAAGAGACCGGGTCTGTTACGCTATCCATGGATAGAGATAAATATATATGTATATGTTGCCTACGGGCTTGATAATGGTGTTTATGAACCAAAGCAGTAACTCTGAATTCTGAATATCGTATTAAGTACTTGATGGGTCCATAGGTGTCTAGGTTTTATGTATAACATAAATGTTGTTCTAATGTAATGAAATGTTAATATTACTTATATGATGAAACAGACTATTCACGGAATATTGTTTGTTGAGTATGATCTTTACTAATTGTGTGTGTATCATTGATGTTGATTTATTAATACAAATGTGAAACATTGCATTGCACTAAAGCATAACATTAGCATGAATTGTCTTACTAAGCCCTTGGCTTAGCGCGATAGTGTTTGATCGCGCAGGTAATAGGGTTGAACCCGAGAGCTCTTCGAGACCGAGTGAGAGTAGACAGTGAAGAGTTGATTTTGGGAACTTAAAGATCAAAGGAGACTTGCCAATCATGTATAACTCTTTTATATTTTGTAAATATGGGTTATATTGTAAATATATGTATAATTGTAAATACGTATTCAAATGCTTTCATATATGTAAATGTTTTCTATATTCCTCTGCGTAATATTTAAATGTATGTATATATATATCTAATATGTTTTGTTTATAAGTAAATGATTTACTTTTCTATAATATATAACGATAAGGGTATTGTATCAAGTTTAAAATGTTTTGAACGTTAAGAAAATCCGTAGCATTCCTATATTCGATACATGTATACTACATTGTGGTGTATGTAGTGTGTATGTATTGGGTGTGGGGGTGTTACATAGACTAAAACCTCTCTCCAGTGAATTAATCCCTAATCACTAAGTAGAGTGCCGGAATCTCTTCTCAAACACAATTAAATAGATCTTGCATTAAGAACAAGGAACTATAAACCAAAGGATCTTGTAAGTCTATCTCTAGCACTCCAATCAATCCTCAACCCTTATGAGTATTCAATTCATATCAAGCTTTCTCAAGTCTCTAATATGAAAATTGCAACCAATCAATAAGCACGCTATTATCAATTGGAAATAAACCATTAAGCATCATAAGAATAAAATAACTCAATCAATGATTCAATTAAATGAGATTATTCAATCCATACAAATAAGCTAGGGTTCATCAATATCTAGATAGAAAATGAATTAGTCATGTTCAAAATAGAAAAACAGAATAAGAGAAATGAGTAAAAGAAACCAAACAATTCATGGAGAATAATTTGTATTTCTTCACTTCAATCCTTGATTCTTGGTTTAGTTCTTGTATAGGATGTATCTCCTTCTTCAAACTCAGCTCAAGACTCTCCTCTTTACTCCAGCAATTGGCTCCTTCTCCCTTGTTCCAGCCTTCATGTCCCTCCCCCTACTCTTCATTTTCTTCTTCTTTTTAACTCCCTTCAAAGTTCACAGCCCATACCTTTCAGCTCACAGCCCATATCTTCCAACTCATACCACTCTCCCTTGTCTCCCACATTCCCTTTGTTTTATCTTTCTTTTCCTCAAATTAGGCAAGCTTTTCTTTTGTTTAATATTACTTTTAGGAAAAGCTAGTCTTTGTTCCCCACTTGTCTGCAAAAGCTAGTCTTTGTTTAATAATACTTTTAGCAAAGGCAAGAATTTAATTATTCAAGGTTGCCCTAGGTGACACGGCCAAGCTTGCTTGCTTGGGACACGGCCAAGCTGGCCGTGTCTCCTTCTACCATTTCTTTCCTTCTTTTCTTCTAGGTGACACGACCAAGGTCCTGGCCATGTCATGTGGGTGTGTCACCTTCTGCTTCTAGCTTTGTCAATTTGTTTTCTTTATTTCCTAGGGTGACACGGCCAAGCTCCTGGCCGTGTCATGTGATGGTGTTAGCTTCTGCCTTCATTTCTTTGGTTTCTTGGTTTTGCTCTTCAGGTGAGACACGGCCAGTGGCTTGGACGTGTCTTATGGCCATGTCAGCTACTGTCTTGTACTTCTTTTGAGTGACACGGCCAAGCTTGCTTTGGCTTGGCCATGTCTTGCTTGATTCATGCTCTTTCTTCATTGTTTTAATCATTCAAGGGAGTTTTTTGCACTTTAACCTAAAACAAACATTTAAAACAAACTTTAAACAAAAATCAAATGAATCATTAACTAAAAATACATCAAAATCATATTAAAAACAAGTATCTAAAAATACATCAAAATCATATTAAAAACAAGTATAAAATTGATCTCATCATTGTGTCGGATTGCCAAAATGGAGAGAGCCGATGTTTTCTTGTGAGAGATGATGGCAGCCTTTGGTTTAAAGATAGATTGTGTGTTCCTAATGATGCAAGATTGAGAAAGATTATTTTGGAGGAAGCACATTAGTCGGTTTTTGCTATGCACCCTGGGAGTACCAAGATGTACCATGATTTGAAGCAACATTATTGGTGATCAGGTATGAAGTGGGACATAGCAGAGTTTGTATCCAAGTGTCTCATTTGTCAGAGAGTGATGGCCGAGCACCAAGTTCCTACAGGGTTGCTCCAACCTTTATCAGTGCCTAAATGGAAATGGGAGCATGTAACGATGGATTTTGTGACTGGTTTGCCGTCAGAAGAAGCATGATGCCATTTGGGTGATTGTTGTTCGGTTGACAAAGACAGCTCATTTCCTTCCAGTCTGGATGGACTATTCTCTGGAGAAGTTGGCTGAGTTGTATATTAGTGAGATTGTAAGATTTCATAGAGTCCCAATTTCTTTGGTATCTGATCGAGATTCTCGGTTCACTTCAAGATTTTAGAAGTGTTTGCATGCTGCTTTGGGTTCTTGATTGCATTTTAGTACTGCTTTCCATCCTCAGACAGATGAGTAGTCAGAGAGAGTGATACAGATTTTAGAGGACATGTTAAGAAGCTGTGTCATTGAATTCTCTGGAAGTTGGGATAGATTCTTACCACTGATGGAATTTGCTTATAACAATAGTCATCAGTCTAGTATTAGAATGGCACCATATGAGGCATTGTATGGTAGAAGATGCAGGATGCCTCTATGTTGGGATGAAGTTGGAGAAGGTAAGTTGGTTGGTCCCGATTTGATCAAGAAAACAGAACAGAAAGTGAAGATAATTTGGGATCAGTTGAAAGCAGCCTCAGATCTATAGAAATCTTACTCAGATTTGAAGAGGAGAGACATAGAGTTTAGTGTTAGAGATAAAGTTTTTCTGAAAGTGTCTACTTGGAAGAGAATTTTGAGATTTGGCCGCAAAGGGAAGTTGAGTCCTCGTTTTATTGGATCTTATGAGGTATTGGAGAGAATTAGACCAGTTGCTTATTGACTTGCTTTGCCACCTGAGTTGGATAGAATTCACAATGTCTTTCATGTCTCTATGCTGAGGAGGTACATATCAGACCCATCATTCTGTCAGTTGAATCTATTAAGGTGAGTCCAAATATGTCTTATGATGAAGAACCAGTGGTTATTTTGGCACATGAAGTGAAAGAGTTGAGAAATAAGAAAGTGCCACTTGTGAAGGTTCTTTGGAAGAATCATGCAAAGGAAGAGGCAACTTGGGAGAGTGAGCAAGTGATGCGAGATCAGTATCCTCAATTGTTTCAGACTTGAGATCAGGTAATTTCGAGGACGAAATTTATTTTTAGAGAGGAAAAATTGTAATATTCCAAACTATACCCTAAAATTTTTGGAATGATTATTGTTGAAATTGGATTAAATGATATAAAGTATATATTTATGATTAAGTGGTAATAGAGGAAAAGAGAAGTGTGTATATGTTGTATATATAGAGATATACACAACATATACAAGTCAATTATTTAGTTGGTCAAATGAGATTTATTGAATATTTGATAAATGGAAATTAAAGTAAGTGGATGATGATATTTATGAATATTATAACATTTTAATTGCTTGGTGGATATTAAAAGAAGGCTTTAGTGGTTAAGAGAGGTTGTGAGTGGTTGACTTTCATTCTTCATCATCTTCTTCTTCTTTCTTTGTTTTGGGCGGCCATCTCCATAGCAAGAAGGAAAGAGAGATTTTGTTCTTCCTAACTCAAGATTGAAGGGTGTTTCAAGAGATCAAGTTGTAGTTTGAAGGATTTTCATCACTTTTGGTAAGTTTTCAACTTGAATCTTTGGTTTTCTTTTGAGTTTGTAAATTGAGCTTGGTGAATGGTTATTATTGATGATATGTGTATGGTTGATTTTGTTATGCTTGAGGTTGTTTGGTCTAATTGGCCTTGATTTTGGGATTGGTTTGAAGGAAAGGTTAAGTTTGGTGATGGAAAGCAAGTATTGTGTATTGTGTATGTGTTGAGTTGTGATGATGGTTTTGATTGGTGTTTGATGCTTGTTTTGAGTTGTTTTGGTGTTTATGCAAGTTTAGTATAGTTTATTGATGATTTTGGGTAAGATTGTTTGGAGTGGATAAGAGTAAAGTACGATGTTTGTTGGATGTGGGGTTCTTGGTGTCATAATCATGATTTTTGGCCTGACACGCCCATGAGCACGGCCAAGTCTTTGGGCGTGTCAATGGTTCTATTTTCTGGATGGGTGACATGACCAGTGGCATGCCCATGTCACTGAGCGTGTCACAGCTTCTGTGTTGGAGTAGTATTGACACGTCCAGTGACACGCCCTTGTCACTGAGTGTGTCATAGCTACTGTGATATTGGTGGATTGACACGTCCAGTGACACGCCCATGTCACTGAGCGTGTCATAGCTACTGTGTTGGGGAAAGATTGACATGGCCAGTGACACGCCCATGTCACTGAGCATGCCAAAGCTTCTGTGTTGTGAGTTTAGGGCACAGTCAGGGATACGCCCGTGTTGTTGAGCGTGTCATGTGTAGAGTTTGCCCTAGTTGGTTCTTATCCATATTATCTCATGTGTATCTCTAATTGAGTGTGTATCATCCCTTTTAGATTAGGTTTTGAAGAGATTGAGTTTTCCTAATCCAAGTGTTGAAGGATTCTTGGAAGAGGAAGTGGTCAGATTGGTGTGAGTTGCTTTTGAGGTAAGTACAAACCCTACATTATTACATACAATTGCATGACTTTGGGACTTAACACATTTGGTTATAAATGTGTTAAGTGTTAGGAAATCAAGGAGATCACTGCAAACAAAAACACGCAGCGAAAAAATTTTTGATCTCTGATTTCCCACCAGGATCCATGCTGTTCGTTTAATTCGATGAAAGTGTACAAAGAACTAACCTGTTGATGATTCAAAATCATAGTTTGAAAGAGATGCCTCGATCGCGAAACACCCTCTATTTTGTATCCACACGAATGCTACCATCTGGAGTGCTAGCTCTCTGCAACGGTGAAGACTGAAAAATGTTTTCTCTAAAACGTATTAGGGTTTCGAAGTTTTCGTTCAGTTTTTATTTTCTAATGTTACCTATATAAAGACTTAACGTCTGGAGTGAATATAATCACTCCAGAATCCAATTCGAAATTGGATAAGGTAAGTCAAATTCAGAATCCAAATCTAATTAGGATTCTGAATATATTATCTAATAATATATATAATTGGATAAGGTAAGTCAAATTCAGAATCCAAATCTAATTAGGATTCTGAATATATTATCTAATAATATATATAATTGGATAAGGTAAGTCAAATTCAGAATCCAAATCTAATTAGGATTCTGAATATATTATCTAATAATATATATATATAATGAAAATAATAATAATAATAAATATTAATATCTAATATTAATATTATTAATATTATAACCAGCCCAAAGCGCATTCTTGTGTGTGACCCGATAGGCCCATATTAATTGGCAGTCAATTTAATCTCTATTAAACCAACAAGTCATAATTGGCCTCTAGCAAGGTGTTACAACTACCCAATTAATATAAGGAATGTCCAATTTGCCTAATAATAGTACATGCATTAATCCCTTTGTCACACGATATCTAGCTTGATCATAAGCCATGGTCAACGTCATACTTATATTGTCCAAACTTATGATTACTCAATCTCCAAGTAGACTGATAAAAACAAATGAAATTGATCACACTATCAATTCATTTGAGCACGGCCATGCATTTCACAGTCTCACTTATCGAGGGGCCCAAAAGATATCTCTCTCAAAGAGAGGGACAAATTCTATTTTGATTGTTCATTATCCTCTACATAATTTCTATCATATATGATCATAACCTTTATTACTATCCAGTTATGGATAATGTTTGATCATGTCAAAATATAATAGTCCTTATATTGGAAACTATCACAATCTCAAGTTAAAGAATTAATACATAACTATCATGAGATTTACTTATGACACTAACCCATGTAGTAATCTCATGATGGGTCTATCCAATACATTGTTCTCTAACAAGTATCTATGAAATTGATTTGTATCACTATGCACATAACCATCTGATGATTATCAAATCAATGTTTATATTGGTTAAGAATTATTTTTTTATCTCTATAACAATAATAAACCAGGGACAAATATCAAAATTGTGTAACATGCAAACAAACAATAATGATAATAAAAGCTCATTTATTAATAATGAATGTATAACATAAAGATCCAAATAAATGGCCTAGGGCACATACACTAACATTAAGTAATCTATTACATTGTTGATACATTTGATAAATGCTATGATTTGCATATGTGAAATATATAATGATTATTCAAAATGTATGTACAATGCAATTGGTTATGCATACCCTAATGATGAGATGTGAAGCCATTGTTATTGGCTATAATGATGCAAATGAAATAATTAGGGCATGGTTGCCTAGATGATTATGAGAAAATGAGAATGGAATTGATAATGAAATAATAAAAGAATTATGTGCCTAATGTGTTATTCAATTTTCAGAGTTTTGTTGTTGGTGGCATGCCTAAAAGTAAAAATCCCTTGAAGCTGGGTTGGGCTTGGTCCTTGAAGCCAAGTTGGGTTGATGCTGAGCTACCCTTGAAGCTTGGTTGGGCCTAGTCCTTGAAGCCTAGATGGGATGTTACATATGAGATGTTTCTCATTGTGATAATGAATCACCTAAGGGCTTGATAAATGTGATTATTGAACCAAAACATTAACTCTGGAAGTTGAATGACATATTAGTTTCTGTTGGGCCCGTGCTTGTCTTTGCTTAAATGTGAATAATGAATGATGAAACAATTGAATAATATAATGAAATGAAATGTTAAGAAATATGATATTTTTGTGTATTGTTTCTAATTCTTGAAAGTATGACATTGGCATTACATTAAAGCATATTGTTATTGTGGTTTGTACCACTAAGCCGTTGGCTTAGCGCGATTGTGGTTCATTGCGTAGGTGACAGGGTAGATACGGTTAAACTGGAGAGTTCAGCTAGACCGAGTCGAGTCTAGGCTTGTGAAGTGTTGATTTTGGACTTCAAGATCAGAGACGAACTGCCAAACATGTATAACTCTATATTTTTGTAATTATGGATTTTGATGTATATATATGTATATACCGCTACTTTTTCCGCTGCTTAATAAACAAATGTTTTATCTATTATGTTATACAATAAGACTTAAATGTTTTAAGTTTTCTCATATTGAAATTATAAAAGATTGGATTGTTTAATAAATTGTGACACTCCTGTATCCAGTATACGTATATTACATATGTGGTTGTATGTAGTGTGTGTATATGGGGTACCAGGGTGTTACAAGGACACTAAGAAACTCTTCATCCTAAACAACACCAAGACTATCTCGGCACACCCTACTAACTACAACACTATACCTTAAAGGATTTGTAACCAACACATCAAATCCTAGAGACTCCAAATGCAAATTATCCACAGGTAATATGGATGCACTGATGTATGAATGCGTCGATCCAGGGTCTATCAATGCGTGAACTGAAGTACCAAATAAAGTAAAAATAAAAATTATGACAATTGAAGCATCCAGCTGACTCTGTATCACATAAACCCATTGTGATGGCCCTACATCCTCTGGTCTACTCCCTGCTATAAAACATCATCTCTGACTAGACCCTGATCTACCACCTCTACCAAAACCTCTGCCACCACAACCCTCTTTGACACTGGTCTAAAAGTTGTTATATATGTTTGTCTATCATTTGGTGCCTCTGGATAGTGTCTGAGAAAATGGTCTGGTGATCCATATACTGCCGGTGCACCAGTCCTCTAGCAGACACCCCATGTGCCCTACCACAATGAACACAGGTACGTGGAGCAAGTCTCTAAGTCACTGGGGTCAGGACACTAGCCACTGAGGCTGCAAGTCTCTGTCTCTCCTTTGCTGCTGTACTGACCTACCAGGTTATCCTGGCTCCTACTGAACCTCTGAGGATACCCCCCCTCTACCTCTCTTCACTGATGAAGACCCTGCCTCTCTCTGGATCTCCTAGCTCTACTCTCCTCTGCTCTGCAGCTGCTGCAAGACCCTGTGCCCTCTCTACACTCCTAGCAGCTACAACCAACTGAGAAAAATTTGGATATCAAGAGCCTACCACTAAACACATGATAAAGGGTCTGAGCCCCTCCTCAAACCTCTGGCATCAATCAACCTTGCTACATATAATCCCTCCATCATACTAGCTCAGCTAGATAAAATCAAACTCATACTCAGTCACTATCCTCGTGTCCTACCTCAAACTCAGAAACTCCATCTTCTTCGCATCCAAACTTCCTCAACTTGTCATACTTTTGAGTCGGCAACTGTTGTTATGGCTATGGCTGTGGTGGAGGCTGCAGCTATCATACCAGAGCCTATCTCAACAACTCCACCATATGTCATACCCATCCCGGCTAAACCTCCTCAGCTATTGGTCTAACTAGCACATAAGCATACTCCTCTCCAACAATCTCAGCACTAGCTCCAACATTACCCTCATTAGCAGCTATACTCTCAGCAATACCCTTTGCAGACTAATGCATCCAAGACATCATAACTACCTATATCTACAAATATAGCAAAAAATTGCCACATCAAAGATCGGATATAATGCCAGTGCCAATGCATGTATCACATTTTTAAAACCATATTTAAAATCTCCATTTTCTCTCTCTAACAACCCACCTAAGTCGAGAATCTCAAGCCTAGGCTCTGATACCAAAATAAATATAATACCCTTATACCCTATATACATATAATACATACACCCAACATATATAAAATATGCGTATACGGTATAAAAATGTCACAACCCAATAAAATAAAAATTTTCACATTTCCAATTTAAAATCTCAAACACTTTCAAATGTATATTTAAATAGTAAATAAAATATTCTTTATGTCACATCCCAAAGTTTAGGTAGTCGAGTATTAGGCAAGAAGGATATAAATAAGTGGTCAAATAGAGGCTCAAGATAGTCAATAACAAAATTGGCATGCAAAGGAGGCCCGTGAAGTCGATGGGACCTAAAGGTAATTTTTTGAAAGGCCGAGGACCTAAGAGTAATTTTTCAAAAAGTTGTGTCGGTTCTTAATAGTGACTCTAACAGATGCCATAAATGTGTTCTCGGGATTAATCGGGTCGTAATGATGGTGCACGATTTTTCCCGAAAACGCACGGTTTAAAAGTTACAATCGATTAATTGCTGGAGGGTATTTTGATATTTTCACACCCTAGACTATAAAATTTCAGCACAAGAAAGTTGAGGGGATCAAAATATGAATAAAAGGAAGCCTAATGGCTTTCCAAATAAATAGATAAAAGAAGAAGGCAAGTGGACCAATTAAAAGTGGCCATTTTTGGTATAAGGTATACCAATTGGAAGTCGACATCTATACCAACATATTTTCACCACTTATGGCTTCCATTTGGATCAAAATAAGCTAAGGAAAGAAAATAAAAGCCCTCTCTTACATGGTGAACTAGTCCAAACCATAAGAGAAGGAAGAAGGAGGTGATTTTTCCAAAGTTTGAGGCTTTTGGTTGAAGATTTTGATGACAAACAAGATTATAAGGTAAGAGAAACCTATCTCTAGTTTTAATTTCATGGATTAATGGTTAATTTAAGAGATTGAAATTAGGGTTCATGTATCTAGATTTGGAGAAAATTCAAGAAATAATTATTTGAAGGATTTGATGAAAGAAATAATGGTGTTTAATGGTGAAAATAAGCTAGCAACCTTAGAAAAATCATAAGATAAGACTATGTCTATACCTAGGGTTCTTACCTTTGTATATGTGACATGTTAAATTCATAGGAAATCAAGGAGATTAAAGAGGAAAGGAAGTTAAATAGATAAGAAGAGCAAGGAAAAGCAAGGTTTGGTACTTTAACTAATTGTTTGTTCATTTTCTTGAAATTTTTCTGTTTTAGAATTAGTGAAATACCGTGACTTGTATGATTTTTAATTAAATATAGAAAAATATTCTTTAATTTAATTTTGTATATGTTGTTTTTTAGTGAGTCTAGTATTTGAGAAAAATAATTTGGAACCACATTGATTGAATTTAATTTACGGAATTCACAAAATTCAGAACTGCTGCCAGGATGCAGGGCAACTGGAGCAGTCTGGTTGGGTGAACTACTTGACCAAGATTTTGTGTCCAGATTGATCTGAAATTTTAAAGGAATGATTTTAAGATGTAAAACTAAATGCTGTAAAAATTTTAGAGTTTTAGTCAAGTAGATTATTTTATACAATTTTTCAAAAGAATTTGGGCAAAATCGGTTTTTAAAAGGGCAAAACATGAGGTGACACGGCCGTGTGTGTGGTGACTTGGCCGTGTCTGTGTGTGAAAGTGAAGGGACATGGCCAAGTGGAGAGCACACGGTCGTGTCTCATGGTTTTTGGGGGACACGGCCAATTGACACGGCCGTGTCCCCTGGGTGTGTCTAAGTCTGTGCAAAATCGATCAATTCCATTTTTTTTTTAAGAATTTTGGCCGTGTCCAGTGAGTGACACGGCCAAGTCCTTTGGCCGTGTAACACCCCTAAATTCCAAATACGTTCACTACATATCACCAACATGTAATGAACATACATAGAACTTAAGAATGCTACATTTTCCATAAACAATTTGCAATATATATATATATATATATAGTATAATGGTATTTACTATTAAAATAAAACAAAATAAGTATAAACATTTGATTTAATACGCAGCGGAATTTATCAAATGTATTTGCATATATAAATATGTCCAAGTACAAGTTTACAAAATTATATACATATACATTAAATCCAATACTTTACAAAACATAAAGAGTCTATACATGATTGGCAGCTTTCTCTTTGATCTTTAAGTCCTACACGACTCTTCAATTCCTAGACTCACTCGGTCTAGTGGATCTCTCGGGTTCTTCTCTAACACCTGCGCGATGAACACAATCGTGCTAAGCCAACGGCTTAGTAAAACAACTACACTATCAAAATGCTTGATGCAATGCTCATGACACTCAATCAAGTAAATAATACATAGCAAGTCATAACTTATTCATCATAAATTATCATACCATAATTACATTTCAGAACATTATAATATATCATTACTCATCAATTTCATTAGGCAATGGTCACGATTCATAAATCCTAAATTACATTAAACCTAAGACATACCTGGGCCCAAAACACCCTAATATGTTATTCAAAGTTCAGAGTCCCTGTGTTTGATTCAATATCACAATCATCAAGCCCGTAGGCAATATATATCATATCTCTATCCATGGATAGCGTAACAGACCCAGTCTCTTGGACCATCAACCCATTAACATGAGGAGATCCTCAACCTGGCTAGACTGTTACAAATTCTCAAATGGAAGTGGTTTACGGGTCTCCCATTTCACCATCATTCCATATTCACATTTTACAACTGGAATCGGTTTACGGGCCTCCCATTTCACCTATCCAGTGATTCATAAACATTACTCAAATTGGACTCGGCTTACGGGCCTCCCATTTCGCCTATCCAATGAGTTATAGGCATGCCATCAAATACAGGACTCTGAAAGTTGAATCAACACATTAGGCATACTAACATTTCATTTATTCTTTCTCAATTCATTTCACAATTCATAATTTATTAGGCAATCATGCCTCAACCATTTCATTTGAATCATCTTGGCCCAAGCACAATGGCCTCACATATCATCTTAATTATCATAATCAATCACAATTCACATTACATTATCATATAAGCAACATGCTTTACATTCTTTACTTACTTCAAATAAAACAGAACAGAACGACTATCGCGGTCGCACCAAGCTAAGTCGCGACCGTTCTACAGAATCAAAAGATAAAATTTATCACAGTAGGTTTCGCGGTCAGAAGTCCGATCTGAGTCGCGACCGCACTTCACAATCAAAGATGAAACCTTAACACAGTAGGTTTCGCGGTCAGAAGTTCGATCTAAGTCGCGACCGCACTTCAATAATCGCGACCGCCCCAATTCACGTGTCTCATGCATAAACCCTAACTTTAACAAACTTTCTTTTGTTTAACATCAAACACATTATACACAACATAACCTCATTTAAAATGGACACAATCAACATCCTCAATACTTATTTACATCATCAAAACACATTAATAACACATTTGATACCACAACACATTTACAACCAAAAGAATGTTAAGCTTACACATTATATGCATGTTTGTAAACAAATAGTTGTACTTACCTTATAAACACTCAAACAACTCCAAGAAATCTTCTCTTCCAAAGATTGTTCACTTTACAATTAAGATAAACCACTTCTTCCAAAACCTAATCCAAACAATAATATAATACATCAATTTCTATAACATTGACAACACTTACAAACTCAAACCCTAACACAAACTCAACACAACCACTTCCAATACCAACACCAACTCAACTTCTCATCTAACAAGCAAAATCAACACTTAAAATCACACCATAACCCATTGAATCACACCATCATCAAAACACAACTCAACTCAAACCAAGCTTCAAAAATAACAAAGGCAAACAAGAGAAAACTTACCAATTAATGAAATTCCTTGAAATTCCAACTTGTAAACTTGAAAACTCCTTCCAATCCAAGCTTAAAATCATCAAAACCTTCAATTATCCTCTTGCTCTCCTTGTCCCTTTGTTCAGCCGGCCACACCAAGAAGAAAGAAGAAATATCAACCACAAGAAACAAAGTCAACTCTTCTTTAATCTCCACCAAGTATTCCAATTCAAACAATTACCAAAATACCCTTAACTATATAACTAACATTTTGTCTCTTATGTGCCCAATTATGTAATTACTCACTAATAAAAGAAATATCTTCCTCCACTATCCAACACCTTGACTTTCCATTTTGACCACTTTATATGTTATATATATCACCATATACACAACATATAAACTTGTCTCTAAACCCTATTTCCTTTCCCAATCACCATACATAAACATTCTCTTCCAATTTCTTATCAACTTATTACAATATAAACATAATTCAAGTGCAACAACAATAACACCAAGACTACTAGGGCATAATTAAGGATATTACAATTCTCCCCCTCTAAAAAGAAATTTCGTCCTCGAAATTACCTGAAATCAACTCTGAAACAACTAAGGATATTGTTCTTGCATGAATTGTTCACTTTCCCAAGTTGCCTCTTCTCTTTCATGATTCTTCCATAACACTTTCACAAGTGGCACTCTCTTGTTCCTCAACTCTTTCACTTCATGTGCCAAAATAGCAACTGGTTCCTCTTCAAATGTCAGATCTGGACTTACCTCAATAGATTCAACTGACAACACATGAGATGGATCCGACCTATATCTCCTCAACATAGAAACATGAAACACATTATGAATACGATCCAACTCAGGTGGCAAAGCAAGTCGATACGCCACTGGCCCAACTCTTTCTAACACTTCATACGGCCCAATGAAACGAGGACTCAATTTTCCTTTCCGACCGAACCTCAAAATCTTCTTCCAAGGAGATACTTTCAAAAATACCTTATCTCCAACATCAAATTTTATGTCTCTCCTTTTCAGATCTGCATAAGACTTCTGTCGGTCTGAAGCTGCTTTTAACCTGCCTCGAATCAACTTCACTTTCTCTTCCGTTTCTTGAATCAAATCAGGGCCAATTATTTTACCTTCACCAAGTTCACTCCAACAAAGAGGTGTTCTGCACCGTCTACCATACAGTGCCTCAAATGGTGCCATACCAATGCTCGATTGATGACTGTTATTATAGGCAAATTCCACAAGTGGCAAAAATCCGTCCCAACTTCCAGAGAAATCAATGACACAGCTTCTCAACATATCCTCAATGATCTGTATCACTCTCTCTGACTGTCCATCTGTCTGGGGATGGAAAGCAGTACTGAAATGCAATCGAGAACCTAAAGCTCCATGCAAACTCTTCCAAAATCTCGAGGTGAATCTAGGATCTCGATCAGACACTAAAGAAATTGGGACACCATGCAATTTCACAATCTCATGGATATACAGCTCAGCCAACTTCTCCAAAGAGTAATCCATCCGCACCGGAAGGAAATGAGCTGTCTTAGTCAATCTATCCACAAACACCCATATGGCATCATGCTTCCTTTGTGTCAAAGGCAAACCAGACACAAAGTCCATAGTTACTCTATCCCACTTCCACTCAGGCACTGACAAAGGTTGAAGCAACCCAGTTGGAACTTGATGCTCGGCTTTCACCCTCTGACAAGTGAGACATTTAGACACAAACTCTGCAATGTCTCTCTTCATACCGGACCACCAATAATGTTGTCTCAAATCATGATACATCTTGGTACTACCCGGATGCATAGCAAAAGTTGATTGGTGTGCTTCTTCTAAAATAATTTTTCTTAAATTATCATCATCAGGCATGCACAGTCTACTCTTAAACCATAAGCTCCCATCATCTCTCACAACAAAATCTCGGCTCTCTCCCTGTTGACAAACTGACACAATCCTCTGAATTTTCTCATCAGTCAACTGAGCCTCCTTAATCTGGTCTAATAATACTGGCCTCATTTGCAATTGTGCCATCAATGCACCATCATCACAAACTACAAAACTAGCATGCAACGCTCTCAACTCAACAAGCAACAAGAGTGAATAAGCAGTCAAACCAGCTAAAGACTTCCGGCTCAAGGCATCAGCAACAACATTTGCTTTACCTGGATGATAATCAATCAAACAGTCGTAGTCTTTAATCAATTCCAACCATCTCCTCTGCCGAAGATTGAGTTCTTTCTGGACACCCAAATACTTCAAACTTTTGTGATCAGTATAGATGAAACATTTCTCTCCAAATAGATAATGACGCCAAATCTTCAAAGCAAACACAATGGCTGCTAGCTCCAAATCATGAGTCGGATAATTGAGCTCATGCGGTTTCAACTGTCGAGAAGCATAAGCTATCACTTTACCCTCTTGCATCAACACACAACCCAAACCATTATGTGAAGCATCACTGTAGATCACATATGGTTTATCTTCCACAGGTAAAGTGAGAACAGGTGCTTGAGTCAACATCTCTTTCAACTGCTCAAAACTGGTCTGGCATTGATCAGACCACACAAATTTAACTCCCTTTCGAAGCAATCTGGTGAGTGGAGTAGCTATTAAAGAAAATCCTTTCACAAAACGTCGATAATAGCCGGCCAATCCCAGAAAACTTCTAACTTCAGTCACAGTCTTCGGTGGACTCCAATTTAGAATAGCTTCAACTTTACTCGGGTCAACCCTAATGCCATCTGCTGACACAATATGACCGAGAAAAGCTACTTGGTCAAGCCAGAATTCACACTTTGATAACTTAGAAAACAATTGCTTCTCTCTCAAGATTTGTAACACAATCTGAAGATGCTCACTATGCTCCTCTTCATTTCGCGAATACACCAAGATATCATCTATAAACACTACCACAAACTGATCCAAATAGGGCCTAAACACCCTATTCATCAAGTCCATAAAAGCGGCAGGTGCATTCGTCAAACCAAATGGCATTACCAAAAACTCATAATGCCCATATCTGGTTCGAAAAGCTGTTTTTGGCACATCCTCAGCTCTAACCCGCAATTGATGGTACCCCGATCTCAAATCAATTTTAGAAAACACAGCTGCTCCCTTCAATTGATCAAAGAGATCATCGATTCTAGGCAAAGGGTATTTATTCTTAATAGTTATCTTGTTCAATTGCCTATAATCGATACACAACCTCATAGTACCATCCTTTTTCTTAACAAACAAAACAGGAGCTCCCCATGGCGACACACTAGGGCGAATAAAACCCTTATCCAGCAACTCTTGCAACTGCACCTTCAATTCTCTTAATTCGACAGGTGCCATTCTATAAGGAGTAATAGAGATAGGAGTGGTACCTGGTAACAACTCAATACCAAACTCCACCTCTCTCTCAGGAGGCAATCCTGGCAACTCCTCTGGAAAAACATCTGGGAATTCTAAAACTGTGGGAATGCTATCCAATTGAGACCCTACCACTCTGGTATCCAACACATGAGCAAGATAAGCTTCACACCCTTTTCTGATCATCTTCCTAGCTGCAACAGCTGAAACAAATAAAGATGCAAGCTGTCTCTGCTCACTAGATACCAACACTACTCTATCATCACTAGTTCTCAAAGTAACACACTTCTTCTTACAATCTACCACAGCTCCATGCCTAGACAGCCAATCCATGCCAAGAATCAAATCAAATTCTTTAAATGGCATCTCAATCAAATCACCACAAAACTTCTCACCCTGCACCACTACCGCACAATCTCTATGCACCTTACTAACAATTACGCTATGCCCTAAAGGATTTGTCACCAACACATCAAATCCTAGGGACTCAGCATGCATTTCAGACACAGGCAATACAGATGCACTTATGTAAGAATGTGTGGATCCAGGGTCAATCAAAGCAAGTACAGATATGCCAAATAAAGAAAAAGTACCAGCTATGACTGCAGAAGCATCAGGCTGTCTTTGCATCACATAAACCCGCTGAGAAGGCCCAGCCTCATCTGGTCTGCCATCCCTGGGTGCAGATCCTCCTCTCTGACTATACCCAGATCTACCCCCTCGGCTGAAACCCCTGCTTCCTCGACCTCCTCTGCTAAAACTCTGCCGAGAAGCTGTAGATTCCAATGACCTCTGGTCCTGCATCTCAGGACACTCTCTAATGAAATGGTCAGGCGACCCACAATGGAAGCACACACCCGATCAACCAATTCTCCTACAAGCACCCACATGAATCTTCCCACATTGCTCACATGCCAGCGGAGTGGATCTCTGAATAAAGGGAGTCGGTGCACTAGCCACAGAAGCTGCAGGTCTTGATCTCTGTCTATGAAACTGCCCTGACCTACTCATCGGCCTCTGACTCCTTCCCACTCTAGGAACAAAGCTCCCTCTGCCCCTCTTCACTGATGAAGACCCTGCCTCAAACTGGGGTCTTCTCACTCTAGTCTCTTCCTCAGATGCAGCTGCAATGCTTTGAACTCTTTCCACACTCCGTGCTGCTGCCACAAGCTGAGAGAAATCAGTGTATCTGGATCCAACCATATGACATACAAGAGAAGGCCTCAACCCCTCTTCGAATCTCCTACATCTGTCAATTTCATCTGATATAATGCCTCCCGCATAATGACTTAATCGAATAAACTCCACTTCATATTCAGTTACTGTACGATGATCTTGTTTCAAACTCAAGAACTCCATTTTCTTCACATCCTTATACTCCCTAGGAGTATACTTCAATTCAAATTCCCTATGGAAATCAGCATAGGTCAATGTGGGTGGATCATCCATGGCATGTGGTACGGTCTTCCACCAGTCATAAGCGTCCTTCTGTAATAATGACCTAGCATAATCAAACTTCTCCTCTGACGTGGCTTGCAACCGAATAAAAATTCTCTGAACTTTATCAAGCCACTGTTCTGCCACAGCTGGATCTATCGTACCCAGAAAATCCTCTGCCCCAAACTTCCTCAGTTTATCATATTGTCTCACTGGTACCTGAGGCTGAGGTGGTGGTGGAGGTTGCACTGGTGCTTGCCTCATAACTTCCATCATATGTCTAAACCAGGCTGGTGGAACCTCATCACCTGCTGGTCTCCCCGACACTGAAGCAGGTACCTCACTGGCTACCTCAACTCTAGCTCCCTCCCTACTCTCAACAGGAGCTATACTCTCTGCACTTCCCTCAACAGACTGCCGTGAATGGGGATCCAATACTACCTATCTCTGCAAACACGACCAAATACACCTTATTAAAGATCAAAGGCTGCCAATACCAACATATATTTTATTCAAAATCAACTTTTAAAATCAAATTATTCTTTTTATTACATTTTACCTAGGTTGAGAATCTCAAACCTAGGCTCTGATACCAAAACAATTGTAACACCCCTAAATTCCAAATACGTTCACTACATATCACCAACATGTAATGAACATACATAGAACTTAAGAATGCTACATTTTTCCATAAACAATTTGCAATATATATATATATATAGTATAATGGTATTTACTATTAAAATAAAACAAAATAAGTATAAACATTTGATTTAATACGCAGCGGAATTTATCAAATGTATTTGCATATATAAATATGTCCAAGTACAAGTTTACAAAATTATATACATATACATTAAATCCAATACTTTACAAAACATAAAGAGTCTATACATGATTGGTAGCTTTCTCTTTGATCTTTAAGTCCTACACGACTCTTCAATTCCTAGACTCACTCGGTCTAGTGGATCTCTCGGGTTCTTCTCTAACACCTGCGCGATGAACACAATCGCGCTAAGCCAACGGCTTAGTAAAACAACTACACTATCAAAATGCTTGATGCAATGCTCATGACACTCAATCAAGTAAATAATACATAGCAAGTCATAACTTATTCATCATAAATTATCATACCATAATTACATTTCAGAACATTATAATATATCATTACTCATCAATTTCATTAGGCAATGGTCACGATTCATAAATCCTAAATTACATTAAACCTAAGACATACCTGGGCCCAAAACACCCTAATATGTTATTCAAAGTTCAGAGTCCCTGTGTTTGATTCAATATCACAATCATCAAGCCCGTAGGCAATATATATCATATCTCTATCCATGGATAGCGTAACAGACCCAGTCTCTTGGACCATCAACCCATTAACATGAGGAGATCCTCAACCTGGCTAGACTGTTACAAATTCTCAAATGGAAGTGGTTTACGGGTCTCCCATTTCACCATCATTCCATATTCACATTTTACAACTGGAATCGGTTTACGGGCCTCCCATTTCACCTATCCAGTGATTCATAAACATTACTCAAATTGGACTCGGCTTACGGGCCTCCCATTTCGCCTATCCAATGAGTTATAGGCATGCCATCAAATACAGGACTCTGAAAGTTGAATCAACACATTAGGCATACTAACATTTCATTTATTCTTTCTCAATTCATTTCACAATTCATAATTTATTAGGCAATCATGCCTCAACCATTTCATTTGAATCATCTTGGCCCAAGCACAATGGCCTCACATATCATCTTAATTATCATAATCAATCACAATTCACATTACATTATCATATAAGCAACATGCTTTACATTCTTTACTTACTTCAAATAAAACAGAACAGAACGACTATCGCGGTCGCACCAAGCTAAGTCGCGACCGTTCTACAGAATCAAAAGATAAAATTTATCACAGTAGGTTTCGCGGTCAGAAGTCCGATCTGAGTCGCGACCGCACTTCACAATCAAAGATGAAACCTTAACACAGTAGGTTTCGCGGTCAGAAGTTCGATCTAAGTCGCGACCGCACTTCAATAATCGCGACCGCCCCAATTCACGTGTCTCATGCATAAACCCTAACTTTAACAAACTTTCTTTTGTTTAACATCAAACACATTATACACAACATAACCTCATTTAAAATGGACACAATCAACATCCTCAATACTTATTTACATCATCAAAACACATTAATAACACATTTGATACCACAACACATTTACAACCAAAAGAATGTTAAGCTTACACATTATATGCATGTTTGTAAACAAATAGTTGTACTTACCTTATAAACACTCAAACAACTCCAAGAAATCTTCTCTTCCAAAGATTGTTCACTTTACAATTAAGATAAACCACTTCTTCCAAAACCTAATCCAAACAATAATATAATACATCAATTTCTATAACATTGACAACACTTACAAACTCAAACCCTAACACAAACTCAACACAACCACTTCCAATACCAACACCAACTCAACTTCTCATCTAACAAGCAAAATCAACACTTAAAATCACACCATAACCCATTGAATCACACCATCATCAAAACACAACTCAACTCAAACCAAGCTTCAAAAATAACAAAGGCAAACAAGAGAAAACTTACCAATTAATGAAATTCCTTGAAATTCCAACTTGTAAACTTGAAAACTCCTTCCAATCTAAGCTTAAAATCATCAAAACCTTCAATTATCCTCTTGCTCTCCTTGTCCCTTTGTTCAGCCGGCCACACCAAGAAGAAAGAAGAAATATCAACCACAAGAAACAAAGTCAACTCTTCTTTAATCTCCACCAAGTATTCCAATTCAAACAATTACCAAAATACCCTTAACTATATAACTAACATTTTGTCTCTTATGTGCCCAATTATGTAATTACTCACTAATAAAAGAAATATCTTCCTCCACTATCCAACACCTTGACTTTCCATTTTGACCACTTTATATGTTATATATATCACCATATACACAACATATAAACTTGTCTCTAAACCCTATTTCCTTTCCCAATCACCATACATAAACATTCTCTTCCAATTTCTGATCAACTTATTACAATATAAACATAATTCAAGTGCAACAACAATAACACCAAGACTACTAGGGCATAATTAAGGATATTACAGGCCGTGTCCTCTTCTGCCATTTTTAACTTTAAACACTTTTTTTTTTCAACGATTTTGCAAACCTTCTTCTTTAAACACCCTGAAACACAAAGTAAAGAAAAACCGATCAATGCACAGTCCATTTAATGAAACCGAACAGAAATCAAAACTCGCTATACTTAAAATTACAACTACGAAAAATAAATGCAAACCGATGGGTTGCCTCCCATATAGCGCTTCTTTAATGTCATATAGCTGGACATCATGCAAGGCCTAAGGATCATGAATCAAAGTACTGTCAATGACCCTCACTTCCTGAAATCCTTCATTGTATGGCTTAACTCTCTGTCCATTCACTTTGAAAGTCTCACCTGTTCTAGAGTTAAGTAATTCAATTGCACCAGAAGGATATACCTGTGTTATCTCGAAAGGACCACTCCATCGAGACTTGAGTTTACCTGGAAAAAGACAGAGTCGTGAGTTAAAAAGTAAAACCTTCATACCTGGACTCAATGTCTTTCGCACTATAATTTTATCATGAAGTGCTTTAGTGCGATCCTTGTAAATTCTTGAGCTCTCATAAGCCTCATTCCTCAGCTCATCTAACTCTGAAATTTGTAGAAATCTTTCTCTCTTCGCTTTGTCCAAGTCCAAATTCAGAGTCTTGATTGCCCAATATGCTCTGTGCTCCAACTCCACTGGTAAGTGACAAGCTTTTCCAAACACCAATCGATATGGACTCATACCTAGAGGAGTTTTGAAAGCAGTCCGATATGCCCATAGTGCATCGTGCAATCTGCTTGCCCAATCCTTTCTGGATGTGTTGACTGTTTTCTCCAGAATTCCTTTTAGCTGCTTGTTGGATGTTTCCACTTGCCCAGAAGTCTGTGGATGATATGGGGTCGACACCTTGTGCTTCACACCGGATTTATGCATTAATTTCTCAAACAGTCTGTTGCAAAAATGGCTCCCCCCATCACTGACTATCACCCTTGGTGTGCCAAACCTGCTAAGAATGTTTTCCTTCACAAATTTAACAACAATATTAGCATCATTAGTACGGGTGGGGATTGCCTCCACCCATTTGGAAACATAATCAACAGCAACTAAAATGTATTCATAACTAAAGGACTTGGGGAAAGGACCCATGAAGTCTATTCCCCACACATCAAACAATTCAACAACAATATATGACTGAAGAGGCATTTCATTCCTCCTTCCAATGTTACCTACTCTTTGGCAATGATCACAGTACTTACAATAGTCTTGAGCATCTTTAAATAAAGTAGGCCAGTAAAAACCACTTTGAAGCACCTTTTCTGCAGTTTTTCTACCTCCAAAATGACCCCCACAGTGAAGGTCATGACAAAATTGAAGAACACTCAGTTGTTCTTCCTCAGAAACACACCTGCGAACTATCTCATCTTTGCAAATCCGGAATAGATAAGGTTCATCCCAAAAATAAAACTTACTCAAGTGTAGAAACCTTTTCTTTTCCTGAAAGGACATGTTAGATCGCAAAATACCACAAGCAAGATAGTTAGCAATATCTGCAAACCAAGGTGCATTAATTACCACAAACAAATGCTCATCAGGAAATGCTTCTAAATTTTTATGAATGCTATCAGATGCAAGATTTTCACTAAAGTAGGGTAATCTGGATAGATGATCAGCAACAACATTCTCACTACCCTTAGTATCCCTGATCTGGAAATCAAATTCTTGCAGTAACAACACCCATCTAATTAAGCGCGGTTTAGCATGCTGTTTTGTTAAAAGACATTTAAGAGCTGCATGGTCAGAATGAACAATAATTTTTGACCCAATTAAATAAGCTCTAAATTTGTCTAAAGCAAACACAACAGCTAACATTTCCTTCTCAGTTGTGGTGTAGTTCATTTGTGCACTGTTCAGGGTTAAACTAGCATAATAAATTACCCTTAAGTATTTGTCAACCCTTTGCCCAAGAACAGCTCCTACTGCATGATTAGAAGCATCACACATGATTTCAAAAGGTAAAGACCAGACAGGAGCTACAATCACAGGTGCACTAGTCAATTTTTCCTTAAGAGAATTAAAAGCTTGCATGCATTGTGCTGTAAATTCAAATGGAACATCTTTCCCCAATAAATGGCACAATGGTTGGCTTATTTTGGAAAAATCCTTAATAAACCTCCTGTAAAATCCTGCATGCCCTAAAAAACTTCTTATTCCCTTAACAGAGGTAGGTGGGGGTAACTTAGCAATCAATTCAATTTTAGCCTTATCCACCTCAATCCCTTTACTCGACACCACATGACCTAAGACAATGCCCTGAGTAACCATAAAATGACTCTTTCCCAACTTAAAGTGAGGTTACATTCAATGCATCTCTCAAGCACACGAACAAGTTTATTGAGGCAATTATCAAAAGAATTACCAAAAACAGAAAAATCATCCATAAATACCTCAATAAAATCGTTGATCATATCTGAGAAGACAGACATCATGCATCTCTGAAAAGTTGCAGGGGCATTGCACAAGCCAAAGGGTATACGACGAAATGCATAAGTCCCAAAAGGGCAAGTAAAGGTTGTCTTTGACTGATCCTCTGGAGCTAATGGCACCTGATAGTAACCTGAAAGGCCATCCAGAAAACAATAATGTTAGTGTCCAGAAAGTTTATCTAGCATCTGATCAATAAAAGGAAGAGGAAAATGATCTTTCTTTGTAGCATTGTTCAACTTCCTATAATCAATGCACATTCTCCACCCAGTAGTAGTCCTAGTAGGAACCAACTCATTATTCTCATTTTTCACCACAGTGATTCCAGATTTCTTAGGAACTACATGTACTGGGCTCACCCACTCACTATTAGCAATTGAATAAATTACTCCTTCATCCAGCAATTTGAGCACTTCCTTCTTAACCACTTCACTCATATTTGGGTTAAGTCGCCTTTGGGTCTCCCTCACAGGTTTAGCTCCCTCTTCTAAAGTGATTCTATGCATGCACATAGAAGGGCTAATACCCTTGATGTCACTCAATCCCCATCCTATTGCTCTCTTTAATCTTTTAAGCTCACTCACCAGCCTCATCTCCTCCCCTTCACTAAGTTCACTAGATATTATCACAGGTAAAGTGTTATTATCCCCTAAAAACACATATTTCAGGTTCTTAGGTAACTCCTTCAGCTCTAACTCTAGTGAGGGGTTCTTCTCCTCTTTTTCAATGGGGGAAGGTTCAAAAATTGGGTCCTCCTTAAGCTCCTCTATTTCAGCACCCTCTAAAGTCTCAAGGCAACTGGCTATTTCTGCATCAAAAATTTCCAAATCACTATCCAAAGTCAATGCCAGCTCCAATTTGTCAGAGGAACCTGTCTGCAAGAAAACATCTGAAACAACTGCATCAACACAATCAATGAAAGAACAATCCTCATATAAAGCAGTTGTAGGAATAGGAGAAGTGTTAAAAATAGAAAATTCCACAGTTTGTCCCAAAACAGTCATTGATAATTTTCCATTCTTAACATCTATCAAAGTATTGGTAGTCGCCATAAAAGGCCTACCCAGCAGAATGGTGTGTGCAGATGGTGAAGAATTACTTACCTCCATGTCAAGAACAATGAAATCCACAGGTACTATCAAACCACCAACTTTAACTAACACATCTTCTATAACCCCTTTCGGGAATCTAAGAGATCTATCAGCTAATTGCAACACCATTTTTGTTGGCTTAAGTTCCCCTAATTCTAAGTCAAGGTACACAGAGTAAGGCATTAAATTCACACTAGCTTCCAAATCACACATGCCATCAGTACATTTTCCATTCCCCATAGCAATTTGAATAATAAAGCTTTCAGGATCCTTTAGCTTAGGGGGTAGTTTATGCTGCAAAACAGCACTAGCTACCTCAGAAACTATCACCTTTTCATTCGGCTCATACCTTTTTTTCTTGGTATTCAGTTCTTTGAAGAATTTAGCATAAGCCGGCATGTTCTTAATTGCTTCAATTAATGGTAAGTTGATACTTACCTTAGATAGCATGTTGAAGATATCTGAAAACTGCTTATCTTTTTTATCATCCTTCAACCTGCTAGGGAATGGTATAGGTGGCCTGTATGGATTGCTTGCCCTGTGCAAATCTGGTGTAGGGGTCTTCTCCATTGATCTTTCTTCAGCACTTTTGTTCTTTACTTCTCCTTCCTTTTTCTTCTCTTGCTCACCTGCATTCACAGAATTATTTTCAACATTGTTATTAATTACCTTGCCACTCCTAAGAACAGTCACTGCTTGTGCCTGCTCAGGTTGACTTGGAAACTTTCCCTTTTGTTGAATCTGCATCTGTTGTGCAAGTTGCCCCACTTGGGTCTCCACCTTCTTAAAAGATGCCTCTAAGGAATCCAGTCTCTTGTTGTTCATCTCTTGGTTTTGTGCACTGACTTTGATGAAGGCTTGTAAACTTTCCTCCAAACTATCTCTCTTAGACTGCATTTGATTTGAGGATTGACCCTGCTGCTGGTTCTGTCTCTGGAGCAAATGGAAAGGCTGTTGAGCATTATTTGTTGTCCAAGAAAAATTGGGGTGATTCCTCCAGCCAGGATTGTAAGTGTTAGAGTAAGGATCATTCCTGGCTCTTGGTTGAAATCCTCCCATAGCATTAACTTGCTCAGCTTCATTCCCAAAAGTCTCATATGCAGAGGGACATATATTTGCTCCATGCCCACATGTCCCACAGATTCCACACACTTCTTGAGTAGATGAAGAAACATTGTTCTTCATGTTTAGCATCTGAACCTGTCTTGTCAACTCAGCTATTTGACTAACCATTTCAGTATTGGCTTCCAGTTGATTCACCCCCTTGCTTCTTCCCCTTACGCTCTTTTGTTGAGAATTAGCTCCCAACATCTCAAAAATCTCATAAGTCTCATCAGCTGTCTTTTCTCCCATGGCTCCCCCAGCTGCATTATCAACAGTATTCTGAAATTGCTGGGTGAGACCATCATAGAAAAACTGATTAAGGAGTTGAAGTGGGTAGTGATGATGTGGACACTGGATCAATAGCATCTTGAATCTGTCCCAAGCCTCATGAAATGGCTCTCCTTCAAACTGAGAGAATGTAGCAATCTTCCCTCTCAACTCAGCTGTCTTTTGGTGTGAATAGAACTTGCCCATGAATTTATTGTAAACTTGCTCCCAAGTTGTCAGTGAGTTCTCAGGCAACATCATGAGCCAGCTCTTTGCCCTATCCTTCAAAGTATAAGGGAAACATCTCATCCTCAACTGATCTTCTGTTAGTCCTCCCAAAGGAAAAGTGTTGAGGGTGGAGTAAAAATCCCGAATAAAGTTCAAAGGATCTTCATTTGGAACTCTATAGAATGATGGCAGCATGTTGTAGTGAATGTTCTTCAACTCATAGTTCCTTGCTGCATCTGTCAGTCTTATGCAAGAAGTGGAAGTCCCAATTACAGGTCTAGCAAAATCTCTCATGGTTCTTTGCCTTTCTTCAGCCATCTTTACAGATTTTTCAGATTCTAACTCAAAATCCGAAATGTCTTCCTCTGAAGTATCAAATCCTGTGAAAAACTCAAACTCCTCTCTGCTCCTTTTTACTCTCTGAATTTCTGGAATGAATGGATGCAGTTCTCCTTCAAGTGATCTCCTGCCTTGCATAAACAAAAATTTCTAGAAAAAGAAATATCAAAAGCAAAAGACAAATTAAATAAAATGAAAACAATGAAAATAATCTGAAATGTAATTTTTTTTTATTTTTAAACGAACAATTACGCCAATTAGCTTCCCCGGCAGCGGCACCAAAAACTTATTGCGCTTGAATTAACTCTACCACAAAGCGTCACTCGCAAGTATACGAGGTAGCTATAGCAAAGGTGATCGCCCCAAGGTCGTTCTCTCAAGGAAACCAAAGTGGGTAATTGATTATCAAATTTAAAGTAACAAATAATTAAAGAAATTTAATTTGCAAAGTAATGAAGAAGAATGATTTAATTTGAAAACAATAAAAATAAACAATAGCTTATGTTTTGATTCACTTGATAAAAAGAGTCTAGGGTTTGCACTTCTTTACTACTCATATGTATGAACGGTTATTCCACTTAACTAATTTAATTTCTAAGATTAAATCTCAAACAACTTAATTAATTGAGTCAAGGAAATAAGCTCTCGCATTCAAACCTCCTACAACTAATCTTGTTATAATTGAAACAATCTTTTAATAGGTTGTATCTCTAATTCACCTAAGTCCTTAATTGAATTATTCCAGCATTAGATTTCATCTCTCAATCCATCATCTAATACCTAAAACACACAATTGGTGGCCAATCAATTATATGTAACAATTTTTCATTCAATAAAGGCTAAAGAAATCATTAGTTAAGAGAATAACCAATTCATACAATTCATAGTAAATCCATACAAACACTAGACTAGATTAAATTAGTTCATGTTGTTATCAAGCATACTCATCTCATTAATAATCAAAGAAATCAATTTAGACATGATAATGTTCATAAACACAATTTCAATGAAACTAAAGAGACAAAGTTTAAGAATAAAACCAAGTTACAAACTCCTTGAAGCTTTTGATGAAACTCTTGATCGAATCTTGCAAGAAGGATGAAACAATGGCATGAACAATCTAATCTAAACTAGTGTAATCCAAAGTAGAATCAAAATCCAAGAAAACAAATGTTTAAACCCTAAGATCTCTCTCAGACGACTAAACTTGCTCTCAAAATCGTCAACAGACCCTTAAACCCTAACTTTCTTTTTGCTTTTATACGAAGCGTCGGCTTTAAAATTCGGTGCGCGTTGATTTATGAGGGACACGGCCAGGTGATGAGGGACATGGCCGTGTGAGGGCTTGATGGAGGGACACGGCCAGGTGACACGGCTGTGTCCCCTGCATGTGTCCTCCTCTGTTGATTTTTGGTCTTCTTTGCTTCTTTGTTGAGTGACACGGCCAGGTAGAGCTTGACTTGGCCGTGTTGCATCATATTTGAGGGACACGGCCAGGTGACACGGCCGTGTCCCTTCCTAGTGTCTGCCTCTGTCTGCTTTACTCTTCCTTTCCTTTGGTAATAAGTGGGACACGGCCAAGTCAAGGTGACTTGGCCGTGTTGCTCTTCTTTGGAGGGACACGGCCACATGACTTGGCCATGTCCCTTGCTGGTGTCTGCTACTGGGACTTGTTCTTCCTTTTAACTTGGTATGGGACACGGCCAGTGACTTGGCCGTGTCCTCTGCCTGTGTCAGCTACTGCCCATTTCATCTTCAATTCGTTTCCTTGCCTGTTTTAACCTAACACAAAACTCAAAACAAACTTAAAACACTAAGTAAATAAACAATAACCGACAAAACATAAACACAAACTAAAAACTAAATCAAAAATGACATAAAACTAAAAATAAACTAAAACTACACAATTAAAGAAAACACTAGACAAACCAATAAAAACTAACGAAATACCTAAATAAAACAATAATTAACCTAATAAACAAGACACAAAACTTATAACAAAAACTAATAAAACAGGTATCTGGGATAGTACTGAGTAAGGTAAGGGTATGATATATCATACTATATGCAGTGCTGCTTTAATATAGGACTTCGGTCCGAGTTATATAGGGTGACGACCCGAGCTATATAGGACTTCGGTCTGAGTTATATAGGGCAATCGCCCGAGTTATATAGGACTCCGGTCCGAGGGCTTCGGCCACAGATTCCATAGGGCTTGGTCCGCAATTTTTTAGGGCCACAGCCACAAAATATATATACAGTTGTTTCAGTTAGTTTCTTACCATACGTTAGTCTACCAAATTACCTCGTGGAGCGAACTGATAAAATGATAATAACTGAATATATGACATGTATGGATTGTTTTTACTGTGATATTATTTTTCAATACGACTCATTGCTTTTAAAAGTGCATTATGCTTTTATTATTTATTTTTCATAATTAGTTAAAGTACCCACTAATCAATGCTTAGCGAGTTTAGTTTCTTCTAAACTCGTAGGCTATTAGCAAGGAGCCAGTAGCGAGCAGAGGAGTCCTGCGATCTGTCGGTCATCAACAAACTTAGGTGGTGCTCTTCATTTTCTATTTTGGTATTAGAAACTGGCATGTACTTATTTGAACAATACAAAGAGATAACTTGATGTAGCATGTAAATCTAGTAATGTATAATAACTGTATGATTTTAAATTGAGTTGGGTTGTGAATATAGAAGTGTGAATTCTTCTTGCAGGATTGTAGTTGAGGTTATAAGGGTGGATTATTGGGAGTGTGCTTGAGTTGAATTGTGAAACAAAATATTTTTCAAAAATAAGAAAAATTAGTTTTGTCGACACTTGGGACCTAGAATTTTAAGGGAGACTCCGTCAAAATATTTGGAAAATTTTTATAGGGAACATTAAGTAAGCTGACATAATCAGAGCTCGTATCCCGATGTAGCATTCCTTCTCGGCTTATTCATAGGTCGGGAAGGGGTGTTACACTTTATAAATTATAAATTCCAAAATAAGCATTTTATATAAAAATCTTTTAAAAAAAAATTGTTAGAGTTTTGTCTGTAAATAGGACATCCCAAAAAAATAACAGTTACACAACCTGCAAAAACACACTCCCAATAAAAACAAATCACACATTTTCATCTTAACTTCTAAATTTTTCCATATTTCCTCAAAACATTTATATATATACATATTACACAATCTATCCAAAGAGTCTTTATAATTTATAATATATACTTTAAAAATATAAACATAATATACATAATATCAAAGTGTACTATAACATAAAATATATACATGATGGCAACTGGCTCGATCTCGAAGTAGAAAAATCAACTCAAGCAACCTCAAAGAGAGACCCTACCAAGTATAGAAGAACCTTTCAAATCTACCAGATCACCCTTGTTACCTGCGCAATAAATTACAATCACGCTAAGCTAAAAGCCTAACAGTATAAACTTTGATAATAATAAAAATTTAATATAATGCCGATGCTTTTACATGTTATGTCACAAATGTAGCATACAAGTTCATTTAAAACATAATCTTTAATCATTTTATAATTCACATTAATATATACACAAACATGGGCCCAAACAAACTAATATATCATTCAAATTCCAGAGTTATTATTTTTGTCCATATTGACACCAAGTGTCTATCCCTGAAGGCAAACCATAGTGATGCTCAACATCTAGCCCAAAGGAAAATCATATATCAGTGACACCAAGCATCTAGCCCCAAAGGTAAATCATATATCAGTGATGTCAAGCTTCTAGCCCCAAAGAAAAATAATGAGGATAACCTTATAGACATGCTGCTAAACACAGAACTATGGAAATTAAATAACATTCTAGGCACACAAATAATATATATTTTCCATAATCAACATTTCTCATCACATTGTTTCAATTTCTCATTTTTCTCATTCATATCAATGTCAACTCATCATATCTCATCATTTCATCACAATGTATCTCATTTCACGTTAAAAACACATCACGCAAATATTTTTGGGTCATTCTCATGTAATGCACATAATTCACATTTTATTCATTTTAGCCATTAATAATGGCTTTTCATAATGCACATAATGCATACATAGCAATTCACATGTCATAACACAATGTTCATGAATGTTTAAGCTGCCAAGTAGCTTAACACATTTTTCATCTAAAATGTGTTAAGTCAAATGTAATGCAATTATACCTCATTTATCTAGAGTTTTTACATACCTCAATAAGCACTCAAATGCAAGCTAAAAATCACCCTCCAACCTTCAATTCCAACTTGCCCTTCAACACTAAGGTTGGGCAATTCACTTCTTCTTAATGCTTATACAAAATGTGATCAAATACAATCATTTAATATCACATTTTTAGGCATTTAAAACATTAAACCCTAATTAAGCATCACTCCTACAAATTTCCAAAATTTAGACTTTCACTACTCTAACATTAAAAATATATTTTAATACATTTTAATTTGTGTTTAAAGTTTATTTACATCATTAAAAATATATTATAACATGTTTTAACCAATTAAATTAAATAAACACATACTTTTATATAAAACCCTAAAATGCCATAACCATCACCATTTAAGGTTCTTCATTCCAACTCATTTCAATTATTAATCCAAGCTTATTTCCATCACTTATATCAATAAATAGAATGATTTAAATATTAAAAACAAACAAACATCTATAATTTAAAAATTTCATTCTAAAACCCTAAATTCAATACTGCCTCATCCAATCTCTAACCAAACTTGGTTAAATCCATCATTTGACTTTAAAATCCTTGTTTATGCATCAAAACAACACATTTGGAATCAATTTGTACAATTAAAAGACATGATTCCAAAAGTTCAATTTTTTCATAACCCTAAATTCTCTCTCTTCAACCAAACTCAACTCAAACTTAATCATTTCTTCAATCTAACTTAAAAATTATTAATAAATAATCAAAATAACTTCACACATACCCAATCAAGCCATTAAACCATGCTACTACAAAAACACAATATCAACATATTCACAATTTCATGGAATTCCAAAGAACTAAGTTGGAAAACTTACTATTTCAAGAGGAAATCATCAAAACTTTACTTGAATCCTTAAAATTCTTTCAATTGATGAAGCTTGAAAGAAGAAAAAAGATCCCTTGAGAGGTTCGGCCTCCTAAGGAAGAAGAAGAAGATGAAGACAACTTTTGAATTTCTCTCTCCTTCCACTTTCAAAATTGATTATATATATATATATATTATTTTATTATATTTTTAATTATTTATGTATTTAAAAAATAATAAATTACCTCTTCCAACTAAAAATAATTTATTTTTAATTTATTTAAATAAATTTAATTTTTCAAAGTATAATAATGTAGACCCTTAATTTTTGACCCAATCCGATCCAATATGCTTTATTTAGTCCAAAAATGATTTTTGTTGTCTAATTGGTCCAAAATAATTTTAACTAAATAGTTTTTGCTTTATTATCTAATTTTTATTAATAAAAAAATAAAAATTAAAAAATAAAAATCAGAGTCGGAGTCGGAAAAAAATCTGCAGCGAAAAACAGTCGCATGGGCCCGAGGGGGTTTTGCCCCGCAGGAAAATCCTGCAGGCAAAACCTTCGCCCGTAGGAATTACCTGCGGGCGATGCACCCGTAGGCCCAATCTTTCACCCGCAGGAATTTCCTGTGGGCGAAGTTATTTCCTGCAGGAAATTCCTGCGGGCTGGCACGCCTACTGGCTCCAATCACGGGCCCGCTGCCACAGTTTTCGCCAGCGCAAAATTTTTTGACCCAAAATTTTGAAACCTAATCCAATTAGGTTTTAATTTCTTTTTTTATTAATATTAATTGCCGTATATAATTAGGAATAAACAACCTAAAAACCAATATAAATAAGGACCAATAGAACCAAATTGAGGGAGGAAAAAAAGAGGCAGTAGCTTGATTTTTTTTGAAACCAAATCAGTGAAGGAAAAGGGAAATTCAATTCAATTGATCTTTAGAAGCAGCAGCAGCACGAATTAAGCAATTAAAAGGCAACAAAGTCTTGTCTTTGGAGCTAGTTCATCCAAGAAGAAATATTTTTGGAAGAATCAACAAAAGAAGGTAAGTGATTTTCCTTAATTGATTTATGTTACACAGTAGCTAAATTAAGGAATTAGTGTTTCTTAAAATAAAAAACTTTAGAACTTTAATTTAATTCTTCCAAAGTTAAAACACTAAAACGTGACCTTCTTTTCTAAAAAAACTTAAAATTGTTATTTTTTTCTTCTTAATGATCTTAAAACTTTAATTGAACATATTTTTCTACAAAACCAAAATCAAATTCTGTTTCTTTCAAAATTTTAAAGTAGGTTCTATTTCATTCAAAAAACCTTAAAAAACATCTTTTCTACTTATAAAAACTTCAATCCATTTGTTTAAATTCACAAAACTTCATAGAATATCAAATTGATCTCTAAAACCCTAAAAATTATCTTTTACCCGAGAACCCTAATTTTAAAGCCTAAAATCCAAAATTCAACTTTTATACCGAAAATAATAAACCCTAATCCTTTTAAAATCTTAAATCCTAATTTTTATGAACCCTAATCCCTTTAAAACATAAAAAAACATAAAAACATGAAAACCCAAAAAATTACACAGTAGCTTGAAATTCAATAATAAAAAATCACAAATTTAAGTATTTTAAGGTATTCAAAACCCTAGTTTCATGATTTCATCATTCAAACCTTAATTTGGTTAATCAAAAAGTCTTATCAACCTTTTAAAACATAAAACCCTAATCTATTTTAATTCCATAAAAAATCACAGTAGCTATAATTGAACTTTTATTTACTTTGTTCAATTCCATATTTATTTATACCTTGATTTATTTCTTATGCTTTAATCTATTTAATTTCAATACTTGATTTATTTAATTTATCATGGATGGGTGTTTATTTTCTTTAAATACTTTTGATGAATGATTTATTTATGATGAATGATTATTTACTTTTATCAATCAATTTAGATTTCCAAAAGTTGTAAGAGGTATGTTTCCACTTGGTAGGTACCTCATTATTTAAACATCATGTAATTTAATTTGCTTTTCTATTTTAGAACTTATGTAAAGGGCATGTTTCTACCTTTTGGTGGGTGTCCTATGTAACACCCCCATGCTCTGTATAAGTACTAAACATATACCTAGTATACATACAATACGTATATAGAATATAGGAATATCACTTTTAGTTTTAAATTTCAATACCTTTAATCAAGTTCAAACAATATTACCTTAATTTGAATAACATTAACAAAATCATTATACTTTCAATGATATTAATCTGGATTACCAAAACTTCATTATTACATATAAATATTGTATTATAAACTATACATCATACTTAAATCATACATGTATGCATCACCTTCTAGTTGGTCTCAGAACACTCTTACCCTTCTCGTGGCATAACTGCTTGATTTCCCGATCAACCGCATAATCACCTGCGCGATCACACAACCGCGCTAAGCCCGAGAGCTTAGTAATACAATTAAATCATATACATATATAATAGAGGAAATCATATTTTCATTTTAACTTATTATGCCATTATTTTCTTACTAGTTTTTTTTCTCTTTTTGGCTATACTTTTCATATATATATATATATACTTCTACTAGTGTTTTACTAATATGCATATTCATACATTTTATTTCAGTAATTCACAATCCAATGACTTATTAAAGTCTTCATGAAACAATATCCACTATTTCCACATTCATATACATTTCACACAACATATATCATCATATACAATTTACACATCATAAATTCATCATTTCACATAGCTTCTCAAGCTATACTCATCTTCAATAATTCACTTATGTATTGTATGCATCTCATTCCATGATTATCATCATATATTTCAATCCATAGCTATCATCATGTATCTCATTATTCATTTATTCCATTATTCAAGAATCACATATATATACAAACACAAGCATGGGCCCAAAAACACTAATATGCCATTCTACTTTCAGAGTTAATGTTTTGGTTTAATTATCACATTTGTCATTATCCCTACTAGGCTTCAAGGATTAAGGTTCAACCAAGCTTCAAGGGGAACAAAGCATGCTAAGTATCAACCCAACTTGGCTTCAAGAACCAATCCAACCTAGCTTCAAGGGTTGTAACATCTCAATTAGGCTTCAAGGATTAGACCCAACCAAGCTTCAAGGGGAGTAAAACATGTTAAACGTCAACCCAACTTGGCTTCAAGGATCAAATCCAACCTAACTTCAAGAGATTGTTACTATTAGGCATGCCACCAACAACAAAACTCTGAAAATGAATAACATATTAGACACACAATTCATTCATGATTTCATTATCAATTTCATTTCCAATTGAATCATCATAGCCAATCACAATGGCTTCATATATCATTTAGATCATCAATTAATATCATAGCATTTCATCTTTCAAATACACAATCATCTATCTCATATATTACACATTTCATATATCATCATTACCAATCACAAAAACATCACATTTCATTTAGTCTCACTTCACATTATAATACTTCATAATCAAGCACATTAAACATTCATCAAGAATGATCATCATTGATGTATATATATATAATTTACCTTATTCTTAGATTTGGAATCCTCCACATACATTTGTTTCACATATATTTGAAATGTAGAAACCATAATGCCTTTAGAGAATCCAACAAGACAAGAATAATCAAGAATAAGAATCATTAACTAACAAATTTGAGGGACACGGCCAACACCATTTGAGGGACACGGCCAAGCTTGTGGCCGTGTCTCTCAACCACTATTGGCAGTAGTGAACACGAGCATGCAACACGACCGTGTCTCTCAACACAATTTCAGGCAGTAGGTGACACGGTCAAGGGACACGGCTGAGCCAGTGGCCGTGTCTCACAACAAAAATCATACAATCACAGACACGGGCAAGGGACACGGCCGTGTCTCTCCACAAAAATCAGGCAGTAACAAACACGGGCAGAGGACACGGCTGAGACTGTGACCGTGTCTCTCCCAAAATCAATTCAACACATCCAATTTTCCTTGACTTGGCCGTGTCACTCCTATATTTAAACCCCAAACCTTTACAAGTCTCCTTTGATTGCACCTAAACACTTCATACACATCATACTATCCTTCCAATGAATTTAATCAACATCACTAACACTTATTTCACATGCACATCCATATTTACATTACCAAAACACATCAACAACACATTTGATTCCTTAACACATTTACAAATGAATATGTGTTAAGTTTCAACATCATATTAATATATGAATTTAGATAATTTACTTACCTTAAAAATCATTCTCAAATCTATTCAATTTACCTTCCAAGAGCTCTTCACCACTTTAACTAGAGCAATCCATTTCCTTCACAACCTAAATCAAATCAAATAATAAGATACTTAAATTCCAATGCACATATTCAATTATCAAACTCATATATTTTATATTCTTAACTTCCTTAAACACAACATACATCACTCATATATCAATTACTCAAATCCCCAATTCATTAACACTAAACCCTTACTCAATAATCCCAACAATTCATCATCATCCTCACCAATAACCACATCAAATCCAAACTCAAACCATAGAAATCAATGCAAAGGAATGAATACTTACTTGATTATTTACCAAATCTTGAATAAAAATCTTCAATTCTTTCCAAAATCACCATCTCTCTCTCTCTCTCGACACACGAAGAAGAAGGAGCAGAAGAAGAAGAAAGAAAGTTCTCGTTCTTTCTTTCATTCTTATCATCTATATATATAATAATAATAATAATAATAATAATAATAATAATAATAATAATAATAACAATAACAATAACAATACTTTAAATCTCCACCACATAATCTTTCTTTGACTTTCTCTCTTCTCTTTTTGTCCTTATTACTATCATTATTATTAATTAACTATACAAATATATATATATACAATTCACTTTTCCTACACCATATTATATCCCATGTATATGTAATGTATATGTATATGTCTTATATATTATCTTTATATTTCCCATATATACATATACATCAAATCCAAATACAACAACAATAACTCCAAAACTCTTAGGGTATATTCCGGGATATTACAATTCTCTCCCCCTTAAATAATTTCGTCCTCGAAATTATCCAATACAATAACAACCCATTTATAACAAATCACTATCTTAATTTTATCAAATCACATAACTTATACTCTCCCCCTTTAAGTCAATCATAACTCATCATAATTAATCTATTTTCATCTTATAACTTCCTCAACAGAGCCACCCAGATCGCTCATTACATTCCCAATGAATTTTCTTTTATACAATAATCAACTCATCTTATAGTTTATACATATATTCCATTCATCTATTACATTCAAGATATTTATATCACTTCATCCCTTTATAGACAATCAACTTTAACCTTGGTAATTATGGAATTATATCATACTATTGCTTATCTTGTCATTACAATCACTTTTGAAAATAGCCATTTATCAAACCTTGATTAGTAACAATCTTTTCATTTTGTTTACACTTAAATCTTTCTTTATTATATCTCACTTAACATTAATATTGATATAACCTCTTTAAACTTACTTAACAGATAATCAACCTTTTTCCTTTATCATTAATTACAGCTGATATAATTCAATTCATCAATGTCCATTCATTTGTCAAAATATTACATCATATACATATCATTTAAATTTTTATATTCTTAGTACAACTATACATATTAAGTCTTAATAATGATTCACAATCTTAACATAACTTAGATCATTTGATTCTCTCTATCACAAAATATTCACATTTCAACCTTGTTCAATTCAAACCAACAATTAACTTATTCAAATTTATCATTAGATTTCACATTATATATATCCTCATTCCATTCAACCAAACTTATATCCAATCTCTGATTTCTTCAAATCCATATTTAATCAAATTATCCTTTCTACCAATTTTTATGATAATCTCATATCATATTGATTATGTACAATTCATTCACTTAAACTGTAAACCCATTCACTTTATACCATACACATATTTAGCATAACTCTCAATCACCTTTTTGTAATTTCTCTCTTTTTAATATCTTTTCACATATCACACCATTGCTATCTTAACAGTAAGTGTTATCCATGCTTAACACATTTTCATAATTCTCTTCTTTTATCTTACGTTTCACAAGTATAACCAGATTTCCAACATAAAATATTAAAATATCACTTTACTACATCATAATTATCAATTTCATCAGAACTACACTATAGTCATGTTATCTCACTCCCAAATCATAAAATAACAAATTAATCAACCACAATATACTAAACTGATCATAGGATTATAAAAATTTAAGGGTCATGTTTAAAACTTATAAATCCATATGGTTCTTTTATTATTCTTTTTTTTCCAACTTTTCCAATTACGATATTAAATTGGATTTTAAGAATTTTGTAATGCAAGGATTACATATCCATTCTCCAAACTTTTACTACATCAACATTTAACATATTTCAACTCCATCTCAAAACAATTTGCTCTTGATTATTTAATCATCAATAGCCTAATTCATATACAACAATATTATCTTTAACATCTCCTATGCACAACATTCCATCATATATATATTACACAAATTTCATTCATTACTCCATTTCCAATTTATCTCTTCTAAAAACTTCATACATTATATTTTCTTTTTCCCTTACAATCTCTTATTACACATATATGCATAGAACATTTCCTCACATACTCTATAACATAAATTAGGATTTAATCTCTATTAGGTCTACTACTATATGCAATCTCATTTCTAATACCATTAAACATGTAATGGTATAAAATAATAAATATAGTATATACACATTTATAAGTCACGCTAATAATGTGACTCACTTCCCACCTTTCTAACATATCACCATTACATTCATGTCGAAAAGTTCACTTCACATATCCTCTTCACATATATACACACATATATATATAACCTAATTCCATTAGGTCAAACTTATATTCAAATTCTAGTCTTTTCAAATTCATATATTGTTGATTCAAACCACAGTTCCATGCCTTATTAAGATATTCATAAATTAATACTAACAATGTCCATATTCCTATTATACATCACAATGTATTTCAATGTTATATTTACACATCTTATCATTCACATAATCTTATTTCAATAATTATATCATCATCTCTCATTCTTTTAACATAGCTTATTTTATTTATTAACTCAACATATATATACTCTTTCATAGTAATATTTCACAAAAATCTTAGTCACATTCCCAATGTGACATCTCTCTCACACTAGTCTTTAAATACATTTAATATATCTTCATATCCATTTTCATCCTTTCCAATCAAATGACTTAAAGTAACTCATTTTCACACACTTACTCACTTTCCTTTGGCTTCAAAATAAATTCTCATACTATTAATCACATTACTCAATTCATAATATTTCCATATGCAATATTATCCATTTCACATAGCTAATGTATTGAATATACCTTAAACCATCAATACCCAAATAATCTTTATCACATTCCACTAAAACTTTATCCTTTCAACTTACCACTTCACTTAAACTTCAGTTTACCAAACTCATCTTTATTAACATCAACTTTAAAACCTTATATATATCACAAAGCAGCATTAAACATATAATTCTCACAAGTCTTAAGCTCATTTCAAAAATCCAACTATCATATATTATCACTGTTACCATGAGCTTTCACAATATGCAAACATTTCACATTTCCAACATTGAAATCACAATGTTTACATATAGAAAAACAGTACAAACTATACACATATCATCTCTTTTTCTTTTAAACACAACCTTAGCTTTATATACCCCAAACTTTAAATAATCACACTTTATCTATATTACTCAATTCATTCAATATTCTACCATACTCTCTTCCTTTAGATAACATATCCTTCCATAATAACAATCTCACCATATTTCCTCTTTCTAACAAACTAAACATAAACTTTGTCATAAAGAGATTCAAATCATAGAGGAAAGAGTACATACTCTAGTCTTGATTTTATTTTCAACTCATTTCCAACTTTATTCCCTTTTTCATTTCCTTATTTTCCAATCACTTTTCAATAATCAATACTTAAAAATTTACTTTTTCTTAAGTAAACTTTCACTCTTGAATTTATCAATTAATCTTGTACCAATTTTCATATCATTTCTTTTTCCAATTATTACCTTCATATAAAATTTTATTCACACACTATCATTCATCTCATGTAATTCAATTACATTACAAATCATATAATGCCACGTTCGAGACCAACCTAGATGTGAATGCATATGCATGTATTACAAATTTCATTTCAAAACTTTTCTTTTTACTTCTCTTTAAACCTTTCAAAACTTTCTCTTTTTAAAATTTTTTTTTTTACTTAGGCTGAGAATCTCGAACTTAAGCTCTGATACCAAAATACTTGTAACACCCCCATGCTCTGTATAAGTACTATACATATACCTAGTATACATACAATACGTATATAGAATATAGGAATATCACTTTTAGTTTTAAATTTCAATACCTTTAATCAAGTTCAAACAATATTACCTTAATTTGAATAACATTAACAAAATCATTATACTTTCAATGATATTAATCTGGATTACCAAAACTTCATTATTACATATAAATATTGTATTATAAACTATACATCATACTTAAATCATACATGTATGCATCACCTTCTAGTTGGTCTCAGAACACTCTTACCCTTCTCGTGGCATAACTGCTTGATTTCTCGATCAACCGCATAATCACCTGCGCGATCACACAACCGCGCTAAGCCCGAGAGCTTAGTAATACAATTAAATCATATACACATATAATAGAGGAAATCATATTTTCATTTTAACTTATTATGCCATTATTTTCTTACTAGTTTTTTTTCTCTTTTTGGCTATACTTTTCATATATATATATATATACTTCTACTAGTGTTTTACTAATATGCATATTCATACATTTTATTTCAGTAATTCACAATCCAATGACTTATCAAAGTCTTCATGAAACAATATCCACTATTTCCACATTCATATACATTTCACACATCATATATCATCATATACAATTTACACATCATAAATTCATCATTTCACATAGCTTCTCAAGCTATACTCATCTTCAATAATTCACTTATGTATTGTATGCATATCATTCCATGATTATCATCATATATTTCAATCCATAGCTATCATCATGTATCTCATTATTCATTTATTCCATTATTCAAGAATCACATATATATACAAACACAAGCATGGGCCCAAAAACACTAATATGCCATTCTACTTTCAGAGTTAATGTTTTGGTTTAATTATCACATTTGTCATTATCCCTACTAGGCTTCAAGGATTAAGGTTCAACCAAGCTTCAAGGGGAACAAAGCATGCTAAGTATCAACCCAACTTGGCTTCAAGAACCAATCCAACCTAGCTTCAAGGGTTGTAACATCTCAATTAGGCTTCAAGGATTAGACCCAACCAAGCTTCAAGGGGAGTAAAACATGTTAAACTTCAACCCAACTTGGCTTCAAGGATCAAATCCAACCTAACTTCAATAGATTGTTACTATTAGGCATGCCACCAACAACAAAACTCTGAAAATGAATAACATATTAGACACACAATTCATTCATGATTTCATTATCAATTTCATTTCCAATTGAATCATCATAGCCAATCACAATGGCTTCATATATCATTTAGATCATCATAGCCAATCACAATGGCTTCATATATCATTTAGATCATCAATTAATATCATAGCATTTCATCTTTCAAATACACAATCATCTATCTCATATATTACACATTTCATATATCATCATTACCAATCACAAAAACATCACATTTCATTTAGTCTCACTTCACATTATAATACTTCATAATCAAGCACATTAAACATTCATCAAGAATGATCATCATTGATGTATATATATATATAATTTACCTTATTCTTAGATTTGGAATCCTCCACATACATTTGTTTCACATATATTTGAAATGTAGAAACCATAATGCCTTTAGAGAATCCAACAAGACAAGAATAATCAAGAATAAGAATCATTAACTAACAAATTTGAGGGACACGGCCAACACCATTTGAGGGACACGGCCAAGCTTGTGGCCGTGTCTCTCAACCACTATTGGCAGTAGTGAACACGAGCATGCAACACGGCCGTGTCTCTCAACACAATTTCAGGCAGTAGGTGACACGGTCAAGGGACACGGCTGAGCCAGTGGCCGTGTCTCACAACAAAAATCATACAATCACAGACACAAGCAAGGGACACGGCCGTGTCTCTCCACAAAAATCAGGCAGTAACAAACACGGGCAGAGGACACGGCTGAGACTGTGACCGTGTCTCTCCCAAAATCAATTCAACACATCCAATTTTCCTTGACTTGGCCGTGTCACTCCTATATTTAAACCCCAAACCTTTACAAGTCTCCTTTGATTGCACCTAAACACTTCATACACATCATACTATCCTTCCAATGAATTTAATCAACATCACTAACACTTATTTCACATGCACATCCATATTTACATTACCAAAACACATCAACAACACATTTGATTCCTTAACACATTTACAAATGAATATGTGTTAAGTTTCAACATCATATTAATATATGAATTTAGATAATTTACTTACCTTAAAAATCATTCTCAAATCTATTCAATTTACCTTCCAAGAGCTCTTCACCACTTTAACTAGAGCAATCCATTTCCTTCACAACCTAAATCAAATCAAATAATAAGATACTTAAATTCCAATGCACATATTCAATTATCAAACTCATATATTTTATATTCTTAACTTCCTTAAACACAACATACATCACTCATATATCAATTACTCAAATCCCCAATTCATTAACACTAAACCCTTACTCAATAATCCCAACAATTCATCATCATCCTCACCAATAACCACATCAAATCCAAACTCAAACCATAGAAATCAATGCAAAGGAATGAATACTTACTTGATTATTTACCAAATCTTGAATAAAAATCTTCAATTCTTTCCAAAATCACCATCTCTCTCTCTCTCTCGACACACGAAGAAGAAGGAGCAGAAGAAGAAGAAAGAAAGTTCTCGTTCTTTCTTTCATTCTTATCATCTATATATATAATAATAATAATAATAATAATAATAATAATAATAATAATAATAACAATAACAATAACAATACTTTAAATCTCCACCACATAATCTTTCTTTGACTTTCTCTCTTCTCTTTTTGTCCTTATTACTATCATTATTATTAATTAACTATACAAATATATATATATACAATTCACTTTTCCTACACCATATTATATCCCATGTATATGTAATGTATATGTATATGTCTTATATATTATCTTTATATTTCCCATATATACATATACATCAAATCCAAATACAACAACAATAACTCCAAAACTCTTAGGGTATATTCCGGGATATTACATCCTATCTAGGCATGTGATGTAAGGACATGTTTCCATACTTGGATGGGTGTCCATTTATTTGTTTTCTTTTGTTTGGACATTGCTTTGATTTTAATATAAGGATGCTTTCTTTTTATTATGTGAAATATGGATAATGTTATTATACTTAGGAATTTTATAATATTAAGACCTGTAAAGGAGGCCGGTTCCAATGAACCGGGCGTTGTGGGAGTGCTGCGCCATTTCTCACCTTCCCCACATGTACCCAACTTTCTGAATCCATTAGGGGGTTGGGGATTCCTTAGGAATCGAGTCATCCACCCCTTTCTTTTTTCCCGGCCCGTCTGGGTGGCGACTCTATTTTCTCCTGACTTAGGTCTGTGTTCTCTAAGGCCCCTAGCCTAAACAGTGCCGAAGTCGCAAGAACCATTCCACCGGGAATGGGGGCGAAAATCCCCGCTCACAGTGGTGACTCCACTGGGGATAAGAGAAGTTTATTCCGTTAGTCTTTATATTATTCTATTCTTTCTTATAATGATTTTATCCATTGCATCATATTAGTTTGCATTGTGTGCGTGAGTTAGGACACCTGTGTTACCCGTGTTGTGTTATGCAAGGGATACCATACTTTCACTCAAGGTATGGAGATCGAGCATGGCATAACCACTCATAGCCTCGTACCACTTGGTATATACTTGTTATGAGAACCTAAGTCGTTTAACCCAAAGACTAAAGCTCAAGTAATTGGTCTTTTACCCCAAATGCATGTTGTTTGATTATGGATAATTTATCTTGGTTTAAATCATGGCTTATTTGGTTTGTTCTTTTTCTAATATGACCCAAGTACATTTGCAAGCTCAAAATAAAATTTTTCTTTAAAATCTAAAAGACCAAAGCTATTTTTCAAAACTTTTCAAAATGGTATTTTGACATAAGACTTTTTCAAATCAAAAATTCTTTGGCCCATGGCCCAAATACTAAGCCCAAAATCCATTTTTCTAAAATCTTTTACAATGGGCTTAGAAACAAAACTATTTTCACCCAACCTTTTCTTATAAAAAGCTTGCAAAAAATTTAGGTCAATTATGAAATACCAAAAATCAATTGTGGGCCTAGTTTACACTAAGAATAAATTAACCATGGGCTTGTTTTTGGCATGAACCATTAGTTACCTTTTTCAAATGAGAAATCTATTTATAATAAACCTCTTAATTTCGTTTTAATCCAATATAGCATAAAAGCTACTTTAGTTGGTTGAATGGATTAAAACCTAATTAATGGGAATTATCATGGATTGATTTCCATTTGTAAGGATGTAACTATTGGTTGAAACGTCCGAGGGAATTATTAGAAAGCAAGGTACCCCATGTTGGTATTTTGTTAACCATATACCTAGGAAAAGAGACTCGCCATTCGTGTGTGGATGTTATAAGGTTGGAAGGAACATCCTATTTTGTTGTTTGTGCATACATGCATACATTTGCATCTCATCTCATTGATCCTCTCTGGCTCACAGCCCTAGATTACGATAGTTCTAAAGCTTACAACAATCCGACCTACGCCAGAGACGAAGCATCTAGCAACGACTCAATCACTTGCTCGCTTAAAACAATGGAGCCCGAACAAATTCAAAGGATGGTGGATGAGGCCCTCAATGCCAAGATGGAAGAAATCAAAGAGGCCCTAGCCGAGACCATGAAGAACCAATTGACTGCAATCTTAGAAAACCATGCCGAGGCATCTGCTAGCACTAAGAAGCCAAAGGACAAAGGGAAGACTAAAGTTAGTGAAGTAGCTTTTGATGATGAAAAGGTGGTCATTGATGATGATGATGATTGGGCTCAATACTAACAAGAGGTTCAAGAAAAGAAGAAAGAACCGAAGGCTGTCGAGAAGGCAACTATTGAAAAGACCGTGACATCTGATGTTGAAAAGATGATTGGTGATTTAGAAAAGAAATTTGAGAAGAAGATGAAAACTGAAGAGATGTCCGAAGTTGACAAGTTATTTGAACAAGATGAAGAGGTCCCTTATAAATTCAAGATGCCTTCCTTTGCAAAGTACAATGGCACCGGAAATCCTCATCTCCATGTGAAGCAATATATCACTGCCATGCAATCTGCCCGAGCTACTAAGGCTCAAACCCTAAGGTACTTTATGCTCTCATTGGACCCTGTTGTCCAAATTTGGTTCAATACCTTAGATGATGGAACACAAAAAAGCTGGGATCTACTTTACAAAGCCTTTATCCAACAATATGGATATAATGTTGAATTGGAAGTTACCTTGATGGAAGTGGAATCCATTAGGCAAAGGTCGAATGAGAATTTTGTAGACTATGTCAAGATATGGAGAAACAAGGCTACTTTACTCAAGAAGAGGCCCGATGAATCCGATCAAATAAGGATGATTGTGAGAGGGGTGTTACCTAGTCTTCGTGAAAGGATGTCTCATACACTCATCCGTGATTTCAAAGACCTTCTCCAAGCTGGTTTACAAATTGAAGAATGGGAAAGGGAAAAGAGCCGATTTGCAATGAAAAGGAACGAGAAAGGGAGCTATCAACCTGGTAGCCAAAGCATGCAAAAGGTCGTCGATGTTAATGCTACTAACCAAGGAACAAGGAGACAATTTTTGGAATTGGGAAAAATGATGTCCTGGGTTCTCAACAAGCTTCAAAGAAAGGGATTGCTACAACCCTTAAATCCTCGTCCTTTGCCTAATCCTCTCCCGCCTAATTTTGACACCAAAGCATTTTGTCAATTTCACCAAATGCAAGGACATGACACGGATAGATGTGTGAGATTGAGACATGAGATCCAAAACTTAATTGATAATGGGAAGCTACCTGAGCCCAACAAGCCAAATACCAAAGGCAACACATTGCCAAAGTTCAATAAAGTACCCCCACCAGCAACCTTAATGATTGGAGGAGGTTTGCATGAGGATTTTGTCATGTCTTCTTTTCAAGATGTGGGAGGAGAAGCAATCAAAGAAGAAGAGGAATTTAATGAAGTTAAACAAGCTATGATTGGTGGAGAAGTAACAATTTGTGTGGTCAACAGGTTTTGGGATTCAAGTGACAGTGATGATGATATTATACCCAAGAAGGAGTGGACTTGGTCCGAGCCCGAAGAAGATGAGGTGATGAATACTAGATCCGGTAAGCCTTATGCAAGGCCACCACCTAAGGAGGTAGAAACTAATAAGGGGAAGGAAGTTGAAGTGGAAGAAGATGATGCTGTACTCAATCAATTAAAAAGAACCCAAGTAAGTGTTAGCATTTGGGACCTGTTAGCTACTTCTAAAAAGCACCAAGAGACTATGGCCAAAGCCTTGGCTAGCATGCCGATTTCTACCTCCACAACACCGGAGGAGTTGATCAACTTCATAAAAATTGGGGAAGTAATGAAATGTGAAAAGGTTCAAGAGAAGAGCGAAGTTAGTATGGGAGCAGTTTCTTTTTCCGATGCGGATTTACCAGAGGAAGGGAGAGACCACATCCGCCCTCTCTTTATCAAAATAGAAGTCAAGGGGAAGAGGACTCCTTGTGTAATGGTTGATGATGGGTCCACCATAAATGTTTGTCCACTTAAGATACTACCAAAGCTAGCCATGTCAACAAGAGATTTAAACCCAACCGACGTGGCAATTCGTGCTTATGACAATACTAAGAGGCATGCCGAAGGGACTTTTAAAGCGGCCGTCAAGGTTGGTCCAATTGAATTTATTGTTGAGTTTGTTGTTTTAGACATACCAGTTACCTTTGCCTTACTCTTGGGACGACCATGGTTTCGCCCTCTTGGTGGAGTTCCTTCCACCCTTCATCAAAAGATCAAATTCCCCAACGAAGATGAGATAGTGGTCATTGAAGCTGAAGATAATGAGATGTTAATGCTCTAATGGTCGAGAGGCCTCTCAATGGTTTTCAAGTGGTTACAATTTCTGATGATAAAGTAGTGGACTCCAAAGTCTTGAATATGATGAAGAACATGAACTACCTTCCCGAAGCTGGTCTTGGAAAGGGTAAGGTCGGTTTGACAAAGTTGCCAGATTTTAGAACTCAAACATCCAAGAAGGGGTTAGGATATGATGAAGACGACAATGTTCAGCCAAAGAAGAGTGAGAAGATGAGCTTCCCACCACATGAAGAGATCTTTGTCAAAGCTCCAGTTATGGGACCACTCCAAGGAAAGCCTGAGCCAATCATGTTCATGGGTAAGTTAATCCCTGGTTTTGAAATTTTTGCAGATGTTGTTGAGCTAGTAAAGCAAGTGAAGAAAGAGCTCACCTATCAACCAACAAAGAATCCACTCCAAAAGAGAAGAATGAAGCTACCTTGAAAGCCGAGAAAACTCCGAAAGAGATTGCTGCCCTGGTTGAAGAAAAGTTTGAAGACATCCTGCTTTATGATTCTGAGAACAATGATTTTGATTTTAATTTTAATTTGTCTGCTTTGTATGAAGATGATGATGTTTTCTTTTCCAAAATCAATGCAATAAAGTCTGATTTTGCTTACTTGTGTGATGTTTCTCCTAATGGTTGCATACATTCAAATAGCAGTTACATGAGCATCTTTAATATTAATTCTGTTAACACACAACCATTAAATTTGGGAACAATTGAAAATCCTAAAAACATTAGCATAGCATCCGACCTTACTCTTGATGAGAGAGAGAGATTTGAAAAAATATTTAAAAAAAATATGAAGAAGTTTTTGCTTGGTCTTATGAGGATATGCCTGGAATAGATTGAGACATAGCCGAGCATCATATTCCTACTTACACTCACATTAAACCTGACAAACAAAAGCTTAGACGACTAAGACTTGAGTGGGCTGAATTGGTTAAAGAAGAGGTCACTAAGCAAATACAAGTGAAGTTCCTTGAAGTGATAGAATACCCAGATTGGCTAGCCAACATAGTACCTGTGCTAAAGAAAGATGGGAGGATAAGGGTCTGTGTGGACTATAGAGATTTAAATAAGGCTTCCCCTAAGGATGATTTTCCTTTACCTCATATAGATGTACTCATTGATAGTGCAGCCTCTAGCGTGCTACATTCATTTGTGGATGGATTTTCCGGATACAATCAAGTGTTAATGGCCCAAGAGGATAAAGCCAAAACTGCCTTCACTACTACATGGGGTATATTTTGTTATAGGGTGATGCCTTTCGGCTTAAAGAATGCTGGAGCAACTTACCAAAGGATGGCCACCACATTATTTCATGACATGATGCACAAAGAAGTTGAAGTATATGTTGATGATATGATGGTTAAGTCAGATATAAGGGACCAACACATCCAGAATTTAGAATTATTCTTTTATAGAGCTTTGAAGTATAAGCTAAGATTAAACCCGAAGAAGTGTGTATTCGGTGTTACCTCAGGTAAATTGTTGGGACATGTAATTGGCCCGAATGGCATCAAGATAGATCCTGAAAAAGTCAAAGTAATCAGGGATATTCCGGCCCCTATGCCGGAGAGAGAAGTTCGGGGATTCATTGGTAAACTACAATACATTAGTAGATTTATAGCGAAGCTCACAACAATCTGTGAGCCTATCTTCAAGTTGCTTAGGAAGAATCAGCCGGTCGTATGGAACGAAGAATGTCAAAAGGGCTTTGATCGAATAAAAGAGTATTTGTTGAATCCACCTGTTTTGAAACCACCTAAACCCGGCAAACCTCTATTACTATACTTAGCAGTAGAAAAGAGTCGATAGGAGCCATGCTAGCCCAAGCAGATGAGTCGGGGATTGAGCATGCCGTTTACTACTTAAGTAGAAAGCTCCTACCTTATGAAATTAAGTATAGTATTATTGAAAAGACATGCATAGCCGTGGTTTGGTCTTCTAAGAAGTTGCGGCATTACTTTCAATCATATAGTGTGCAAGCAATTTTCAGGTTGGATCCAATGAAATACTTAAGAGAGACACCCTCTTTAATTGGGAAATATGGTCGATGGTTGATTATATTAGAAGAATTTGAGATCGAGTATGTAACCAGAAAAATAATCAAATGTAGAGCGGTGGCAGAATTTTCGGCTCAACAACCATTACCAGAAAGTGAAGAGGTAATCTTGGAATTTCCAGATGAATATTTAGAAGCAATTGAAGTACAAGGGTGAAAAATGTATTTTGATGGAGCAGCAAACAAGAAAGGAGCGGGTTTGGGAGTTATACTAGAATCGCCCGAAGGGGAACTCATCCCTTTAGCCAAAAAGTTGAAATTTAGGGCGACCAATAATATGGTGGAATACGAAGCTTGTATTTTCGGTTTAGAAACCCTAATGATTATGAAGGTAGATAAGGTGGAAGTTTATGGTGATTCCTTGTCAATGGTATCCCAAGTAAATGGAGAGTGGGAGTTGAAAGAAGAAAAATTGAAACCATACCATCATTACCTGACCATGATAAAGAAGAATTTTAAGGAGTGTAGGTTTATACACTTGTCAAGAGAAGAAAATCAGATGGCTGATGCTCTAGCCACATTGGCTTCGGTATGGGAAAATCATGTTAGCTTATTCCTTAAGCCTTTGGTCTTGACTAGTTCATCAACTCCTTGCTATGAATATGAAACAATCATGGAAATTGATACAAACCATGATGCATGGTATGATACCATAAGGAGATTTTTGGAGGAAAGAGAATACCCACCGGGGGCAATAAAGAAAGAGAGAAGGACCGTAAGGCGGTGGTCATTGCAATACACCACATTCCATGGGGAGTTATATCGAAGATGGCCCGATGGGGTGCATTTAAGATGTTTAACAAAACCCAAAGTGGAGCGCATCATGTCAGAAATACATGCTGGAAGTTGCGGTCCGCACATGAATGGTTTGGCCCTAGTTAAGAAGATTGTTCGACAAGGTTACTATTGGTTGACCATGGAGAGAGACTGTATTAAGTTTTTCAAGAAGTGCCAACAATGTCAGATGTACGGTAACTTGAATCATATGCCACCTGAAGAACTGCATTCAATGTCTTCACCCTGGCCCTTTGCCACCTGGGGTATCGACATAATAGGAGAGATACATCTGACAGCTTCAAACGGACATCGTTTTATTGTGGTAGCAGTTGATTATTTTTTGAAATGGGTCGAAGCCGAATCCTTCAACAAGCTGGGTGCAAGTCAAATGGCTAGGTTTATCGAAAAGAATCTCATCTGCAGATATGGGGTCCCGCACAGTGTGATATCAGACAATGGGGTACAGTTTGAAGGAGCAGTTAAGGATTTATTCTCCAAGTACCAAATCCATCATCACCGATCCTCTCCTTATAGACCAAAGGCTAATGGTGCAGTGGAAGCAACAAACAAGACAATTAAGCAAATTCTATCCAAGATGACCAAGACTTACAGGGACTGGTCAGAAATGCTTCCCTTTGCTTTATGGGGATATAGGACGAGTGTGCGAACACCTACTGGAATGACACTGTTCTCTTTGGTTTGTGGGATGGAAGCAGTATTGCCAATTGAGATTGAGATCAAGTCATTGAGAGTAGTTTTGGAAGCAGAGCTGCCTGAAATAGAATGGGTAGCAAGCAGATACACTTAGTTAGCTCTATTAGAAGAGAGAAGGCTAAAAGTATTGTATCATCACCAACTGTATAAAAAGAAGATAGCTCGGGCCTACAATAGAAGGGTCAAAATTTGAAGATTCAGGGTTGGGATTTGGTATTGAAGCAATGTAAGCCTAATGTATCTAATCCAAGAGGGAAGTTCAGACCTAGCTGGGAAGGACCATATGTCGTGAAACAAGTCATGAACAAAGGTGCGGTGAAGTTATCAGACATGGATGGGAACGAATTTAGTGAACCAGTAAACATTGACAGGTTGAAGAGGTTTTATGTATGAAAAATGAAAAAGAAAGAGCTCGCTAGTTGAAAACCCACAAAGGGCGGCCTAGGCAAAAGTTAGAGCAGTCCGCTAGTTCCGAAAACCCGAAAGGGTGGGCTAGGCAACAATTAGGGCTAATGAGAGAAAATCGTCAATTAGAAAACCCGAAAAGGGCTGATTGGCAACAGGAGTAATCTTGTGTATGCAGGCTTTATGTTTGGTTATTCCCTAATTTAATAAAATAGAGTTAATGATTAAATTGCTCATTGTGTACTGTTATGAGTATATGACCAGACATGGATGAAATTGTCACGACCCAATTTGCACATATTTACAGTACATCCATGTACAGTACATATGTACAGTATATCCATGTATAGTACATCCGCGTACAGTAAGAGGAACCATCCCGAGAAGCTACTCAAGAGCGCGAAGTGAAGGGAAGTTTTATAGAACTGAAAGGACCTATTTGAAAAGATTACAAAGTTTTGGGGAGGTGACTGTAATTTCTAAAAAGTTTTGGGGAGGTGACTGTAATTACCAAAAGTTGTTCTGGAGGTCCTTAACAGTGCATATAACAGACCCCAGAAATGGAAAGTAGAGAAAAATCTGGTAGCAACAGCGTGACACGGTTTTTCCCGAAAACGCAAGGTTTGGAAGATATAGGGGATTTTGACCAGGGGCATTATGGTCATTTTTAAAAGTGTCTCGAAAGTAATAATGGATCTCAAAAATGAAAAGTAGAGGAAAAACTGAGTCAAAAAGTGTACCACAGCATTCAGCGGAAGTGCACGGTTTAAAAGTTACGAACGAGTGATCGCCGGAGGGTATTTTTGTCTTTTCACACCTTAGACCATAAAATTTCAGCACAAGGAGGTTGAGGGGCCAAAATATAATTAAAAGGAAGTCTAAGGGCTTGGGTTGTAAATAAATAAAAGGAGACATTTGGACCAATGAGAATTAGCCATTTTCCCACATATGTGTACCAATAGGAAATCAATATTTACACCATGACATATTAACCCCTCTTGGCTGCCATTTGGAGGAGAGAACACCACAAAAATAAAGCCAAGAACTCTCTTTGTTCTTGCTTGGCCGAAAATAAGAGAAAGGGAAAAGAGAGAGAGATTGTTTTTTTTTTCAAGTAGCTAATTTTGGAGAATAAAGAGAGGTTGCAAACTTGGGTGGAGAATAAGATTTTAAGGTAAGGAAATTCATCTATGGTTCTATTTCTTTCATTGGTTATAGTTTTTGTAAGATACAAGTAAAACAATAAATATGATGATTATAGAAAATTTAAGAAGTTGAAGAAAAGTGAAAGAGATGACTTGCACATATAAGATTAAGGATAAAAAGGATGACTAGTAGTATTAGTTAGCAAAATAAGGCATGAAGCACTTAAATTTTATTATGTTCTTGACATAGATTTTATGAAAATTATAGGAAATCAAGAAGTGAGAGAGAAGGAAGCAAAGAAGGCATAAAAGAACTAGAAACAAGTGAAAAGAATTAAGGTTTGGTACTTAAATCATTGCCCTTTTTAATTAATTCACATATTTTGCATTATGGGACTTTTGAAATTACTTTGAAATGATGTTATTATGTGTGGTAAATATGTGGGAAAGTACTCTTGAACCATTTGTAATCAATTGATTGTGAAAAGAATGAAAACAAAACAAACTAGCTAAATTTGCTCAACTATCCATAAACTTTGATGAACTTTTAATCACTCCTTTGGTTTGATTTTTGAAAGAGGGACCCTTAGTCTTTCAATGGTATCACAAAAGGAGTCTAAAAATCAATTTTGCAAGAAAAAAATGAATTTCCCTCAAATTTTGAAAATTGGGCCGAATGGTCCCTTTTGGGCACCATTCTGCAGCTTTCATTTTGGGCAGTCCGTTGAAGGGGCAAACGAAAGAATTTTTCGACGAAATTTTACATGCATTTAGTTAACTTATGAAAGTTTTTTCCTGAAAAAATTCATCCAAAAATAAGGTTGTTCACTTGGTCAAAACTGTTGCCAAAGTTGACTGATTTTCAGCAGTAAAACAGATTTTACTATTTAATTGTCGCGCGCCATTGCGTTGCCGATTTTACGTGCCGCGCTACTATTCATTTGGTCATTTTTCTAAATGTGTTAAAACTTGAATATTATGATATGGATTGATGTTAAATCATATAAAATGACATGAAGGAGAATTGGAAATGATCAGAAAGGCATCATGACAAGCTATTCCGACAATATATACCTTATGGAAAAATCATGATCTATTGAATATCATGACCAAAGTAATTTAATAAATTATTTATGCTCTACTTGGTATATCAGAACCCTTGAGATAAGGGTATGATGCATCATACTATTACTGCAGTACTGCTTATGACATGATATGATATTCCGGCTGAAGGCCGATGATTACAATGACATGATCAATGATGCAATGATAATGGCCATTGGCACATGTGCAAGAATTATGATGAAAGATAATGAAATATGATCATGATGAGATATGTTTATCATGACCCTTCCTTATCCGCTGATGTTCTGTTAAACCAGTAGAGCAACCAAAATGATAAAAGCAAGAAAATGATTTAAATTCAAAATATTCAGTCAAGCCTTTTTACCTTATGTGTTTTGTATTTATTCCTTTCAATTGTTTAAAGTATATAAATATATGTTCAAATAATTCTTTCATTTTATTGCAATGATTTAAGTACCCACTAAGCAATTGCTTAGCGAGTTTAGTTTCCATCTAAACTCGTAGGTTAAACGAGGAGATGAGATTGCAGCATGTCCTGCGCAGCTGGCCTTGACTACTACTTTGGGTAGGAGTTTGGATATGATTGATTGTAGCAATATGGCATGTACATAAGCTTGTATGATCTAGCAAATAAATGTATTATACTGAAAAGCTAGAACACGTACACTGCTAGTAATCTAATAAATCTTATTTGGGTTTAGCACTTATGTATGCAAGTATAGAAGTGTGAATTCTTCTTGCAGGAATGTAGTTGAGGTTATAAGGGTGGATTATTGGGAGTGTGCTTGAGTTGAATTGTGAAACAAAATATTTTTCAAAAATAAGAAAAATCAGTTTTGGCGACACTTGGGACCTCCATTTTTAGGGGAGGTTATGGCAAAATTTTTTTAAAATCTGCATTTAAAATTGGCTAAGTAAAATATTAAGACACAACCACCATGAGTTAACAGTCCATCTTGGTCTATAAATGTAGGCTAAGATGGGGTGTTACAGAAATAAGTAATCATAATTGCAAAAGGTGATGACAAATTATAAATGGAAAAGAAGCATCTTTTATTACTCTAATTATTTTTTCATCCTAACAATACACTTTATGAATTGACAAATGTAAAATCTATGGCAGCCGATAAGTGTAATGTGCAGGCTAGCTTTGCCTCAGCCGGTCCAAGTAGGCTTCAGTCAAGCAAGGCATGTCTAGGTCAGGAACAAAGTCAGAATCACGAGGCTCAGCTCCATACTGAAACCCAAGTCGGTGAGGATCATAGCATGTACCTTGATGAAGTGCAGCAAGAGGAACGTACATCAAGTATGTTCGCATGGTATTATGAGAAATCTTCCACCAAGGTACCAACCAACGGATGTTGACTTCGGAGCGTGAGTGGATCCAGTCAACCCAGTCAGCATATGAAGAAGCTGGGTGGAGTAGCTTCCTAGCAGAATGATGATGTGGCAGGTATCTGGAAAATCCATGGAGGGAGTATCAAGCAAGCAAAGATGCTCCTGAAGCCAAATCTGTGAAGAAAGAATTAAAAAAAAAAGAGGTCCGGTAAGTTGAAAACCCGCAAGGGCAGCTTAGGCAAAAATTAGGTCAGCTCGCTAGTTTCGAAAACCCGCATGGGCGGACTAGGCAAAAGTTAGAGCGATAAAAAAAAACCTAAATTGAAAACCCAGAAGGGCAGTTTAGGTAATTACCTGAAGCAGCAATGGCTCCCAGTCAGTCTCTTTGACAATCCTGATTTAAATCGGTTTAATCTAACTAAGGTCTCGGCTAAGATCACAGGTACCGGCGACAAGCCTCCTTCCATTTGATCCATGATACCCAATACTCGTGGGTCAATCTCGCCGTCAGAAGAAACAAGTAAGAATTGGCCGAGCAGGCAAAGACAAAGCATGCATCCCCAGGCCTTAGTAGGAGCCAAATGAAAAAGACAAAAGTCAATCAAAGGAGCAAGTAGAATTTTTTCACCTCTCATCAACCGAAGAATCTCGGGTTTCAAAATTTGAAATAACATCTGCATCTTCTATAGAGTTTTGGAAATCAATGTGGGTAACGCCATTCGTTGATTATTGGGATGTCCAAGGATGGCCTCAAATTCTTCAATCAAGGGACACATTTCAAATCCATTAATTCTAAATACCCTAGAATCCGTATCCCACAGGGAAGCCGTGGCATGTAAGAAAGAGTAGTCCAATTTGACATTTTGAAAGCATTTTAAAACATCAAGCTTTGACCATGAAATTTGCTTCCAATGGTTGGCATCCATATTCTTAAATAGAATTTTTATTTTCTTTAAATGGTGCTCGATCATGGTTGATGAATAAAGGGGAACCAAAATTGCTAAAGAGAGAGTATTCACTTTGAAAGAGAGATTCTTGGCTTATGAATTGAAATATAGCATGCAAGGTGATTTATATAGAAGAAAATAAACCTTTTCCAAAAGTGAAATGGAAAAGATGATGGAAAAGGATAATACCATATGGCACAAGGAAAGGAAGTGGTCACAATTTCTTTTTCCATTTTGGATTTGGTTTAACAAAAGAAGTGGATATTAATTATGATGTGTAAATATGTATATATATATAATAATAATAATTTTGGCGGTAACAAAAAAAAATGGCAGTAGCGGAAAAAAAAAGGAGAGAAGGGAAAAAGAGAGCATATTTTTCATTATTGTATAATTGCTATAATGTTTACATGTCACTAAGAGGGTGGTGGTAGGTCACCAAATAAAGACTTGAAAAAGTCATCGCTTGTTGGAGTAAGGGGCAAATTACTCATCCCGGGATCATCCGAAGCAGAAGCACTAAAATCCCTATTGACTTGGACTTCTGATTTGTCATGGTCCTCATCAGAAGCAGACGAAAGGATCTCATGGTCATCAGCCTGGGGGCCTCTCGATGAAGAAGCACCGGGATCCCTCATTCCTTGAAATCGGAAGTCATGGAAATTTTGTTCGGATTGATGCTATAAATTTTCAAAATGAGAAGCCTGCTGACGACTTGCAGCTAACTCTTCCTGAAGCTTCTTATTTTGTTCTTCGAGCATCCACTGTGAGCCAAGAAGGAAAAGGTAAGAGCATACATAATCATGCATACATATAGCATAAACTATTATGAAATAAGGAACTTACTAGGTAATTCATATTAATACCCTGCGGATGAGATGGCATATCCGGCAGGCTAGAATGAGCAAACGAAGGGGGAGTAAAAGAAGGTCCAGCCTCATGATCAAACGAGCCAATAAACTGCAACAATCATTAAAGAATCAAAGAAAGAAAAGCAGTTGCAATAGAAAAGTGGTAAAAGTTTTACCTGAGAAGTATTGGTCCCGAGAAGAGGAACAAACTCTCCTGCATCTCCGTGATGTTCCTCCTCATCTCTACCCTCATTTCCATCAGAAATCTCACACACACCGACAGGAGATACATCAAAGTGCAAGAGTCTCATTTGAATAAAACGAGCATAAAATGGACCCGGTAAATCGAGAAATTACTCGACATTAAAACCATATCGGGCCGACCACCAAGCATCCTCCGGCATCGACATAATATTTAAAGTGTATTTTGGAATTTGCATCGGGAACCTCCGCTGCTCTGGGCCGAGAAACCATTCGTAAACTCTCTCCCCGAGAAACCAGCCGCTAGACACTGGGCTAGCAATAACTCGGCGAGAATGTTGAAAAGACAGTGCAGCCCTCATCAAAGGAGACCAGTTCGCTCGCTCCTCTGGATTCCACCAGGCCAAATTCACCTGCAAGATAACATAAGGTAAGTAAAACTTTTGCAAAATGTTTAAAGCATACTAATGTTATTTTACCTGATCCCAGGTTAAGCGGCTCAACACAAAGCAATGAGTATGCACATGATGGGAGCCGGGAACGTTCACACTATCAGACAACCAGAAATTTAATCTCGGATACCCAATTCTCTCTTGGGGAATGCCGGGTACTCTCACGAGGTTGTGTTCATATGCCCATATCTACAATAACAACAAAGATCACAAGAGGAAAAGGGAAACGACATTGGTGGAAGAAAGAATACCTCGACAACCGCCATCAAGCCGACAAAAGAATTTTTGTTTCGACAAAGCTTATCAAGGCCATGATAAAGACATACGAGACCAGCATCACCCCAACCAGAAAGATGGTACCATTCTGAGATAAGAAAGGGCACCCAACACTGATAAGTGAATGAATGATTCAGTGCTGCCAAAGATGGTCGAACCGAGCAGATATAACAAAAATCCTCGGGCATACTGTTCGGCCCTGTTTCTGCCAATCCGAGCTTCGTAGTTCATCCAATAACTATGAATCGGCTCGATTTTTATCTTACGAGGTCCTTTATATGATGGTTCCATACTAATTAATCCTTGAATTTCTTCAAATGTTAAAATTTCATTGGTTAGAGGAACCGGAGCACCATCATATCGAAGGCCGGTTATGGCAGGAAAATCGACCGGACCAATTGTCATCTCCCCAATGGGCAAGTGAAAAGTATGAGTTATATCCAGCCATCACTCTGCCAGCACCTGGACCACGCTTCGGTCTATTTGATATTCTTCAGACGGCAATTGTAAGACAAACTGCTCAAAGTCGCAATCTCGGATAATCCGCCTTACCCGAGAAGGCACTACATCATACCATTGTCGAGCTTTATAAATACACCCTTCGGCCCGAATGACACAACGATCATGCTACCACAGACCCAGGTAAGTTAATACCAGGTAAGTACGCATTATTCAATCTATTTAAATTAATTTATTTTTCATAATAATAAAAAGTAATAATAATAAATAAGAAAAAAAATCATTACCTCGCTCTTTTGATTGGAACTGCGATGAAGCGGCATCCCGGCCAGTATATCTAGATTTTCGTCTTCATGATGCCGAATAAACTCCAATAACTCGGCATTAGAATGAGTCCGCGACCTCGAAGCGTGCATTGTTTTTGAAAAATATGTCCGCCGAGTGCATCTTATGCCCATTTTATTCAAAGAAGGCTCTTGAACTTTGATGTATCTCCTGTTGGCATACGGGAGATTCTCGAATAAAATAAGGGTAGAGATGAAGAGGAACATCATGAAGATGCAGGAGAGTTTGTTCCACATCTCGGGGCTAGTACTTCTCAGGTAAAACTTTTACCATTCTTCCTTTACCACCGCTTCTTTCTTTTTTTGATTCTTTAATGATTGTTGCAGGCTGTTGGCTCATTTTATAATTAGGCTGGACCTTCTTTTACTGCCCCTTCTTTTGCTCATTCTAGCCCGCCAGATATGCCATCTCATCCGCAGGGCATTGATATGAATTACCTGGTGAGTTTTCTTATTTCATGGTAATTTATGCTATATGTATGCATGATTATGTATGCTCTTACCTTTTCCTTTTTGGCTTACAGCGGATGCTTGAAGAACAAAATAGGAAACTTCAAGAAGACTTGGCTACAAGTCGTCAACAGGCTTCTCATTTTGAAAATTTATATCATCAATCCGAAAAAATTTTCGAGACTTTCGATTTCAGGGGATGAGGAATCCTAGCATTTATTCATCAAGAGGCCCCCAAATTGATGGCCATGAGATCCTTTCTTCCACTTCTGATGAAGACCGTGACAGATCGAAACTCGAAGGTAACAGGAATTTTAGTGCTCCTACTTCGAGTGATCCCGGGATGAGTAATTTTCCCCCTCCTCCAACAGGCAATGACTTTTTCAGGGCTTTATTTGATGACCTACCTCCACCTTCTTAGTGATGTATAAATATTGTATAAACATTGTACAATGAGCATAATAATAATGATAATATATAATTCCCATCTTCATTGTAACTCTCTTCTTCTTCTTCTTCTTTTTATCTAGTCTTCATATCTTCCCCTTGCCCCCTATATAGGCTCAAACCTATGATTTTTTCTATGTGTCTTTGGTTGATGTCTAGCTCATCGAACAAGCATGCATTTCTTCCTTTTTCAAGCAATGGGTCTTCTATGCCCCCTGATTCAATATCTTCTTCTTTTGATTCTTTGCTGCATAAGATGTTTGAATGGTTTCGTCAACTCATAGACCAAGTTGATTAGCTAAAGTATTTACATTGATGCCTTCTAGATGCTCGTTCAGGATGGCTTTTATCTTCAAGATGTTGACAATATGAATAATGGAGGCCCCAAATAGTAGAGATACATCCATTTAAATTATGATTCAGCATGTCAGTTGGTAGCTTCTTCATGACCTTGATAATAATCATTTGCTTTGCCCAATGTGTCCTTTGGAGGTTCAACATACTTTTTGAATTTTGATTTTGAAATCAAATGTTGGCTTTGCCAAATTAATGTCAATGTACCTCAGGACTTGATTTTTCAAATTAACCTATCTATAACATGACAACCCTAGTTACCGTACTAAAATTGGGAATCATTTCTATTTAAGCAAGAATTGTTGCACTTCAGATAGGCACATACACATTACTTGGCCAAAGGTCTCATTGAGTTTAAATATTGTCTATCTCATATGCATGCTTATCCAAAATATCTCCACTAATAGACTCTACCTGCCAAGAGAGATCAATAGGTCTTTGATAGGCTTGAAATGGGGTCTATAAGGGACACAGGTTAAATGAAGGCCATTTTGAGATAGGAGCTGATATGACACAATGGACAAACCTTCACACTACAAATTTCTTGTTTAAACTTTAGGCAGTTAGGAACAATCTTGCTAGACTCTAAATTCTTTCTATCTTCTTGGCATTAATCTAGATCTTGATTAGGACAGTCTTTGCCCTTGCATAATGTTTGGTACTCAAATTCATTTCTTTTCTTCTTCTCCTTTTCTTCTTACTCTTCCCTTTCTTTGAGCGTTTTATCATTTTGTCCTTCTTTCTTGTAGGACTATCAAGTACAGAACTTTCAAGAACTGGATGGTCTTCCTCCTTTTTCTTCAATTTTGATTGAATCTTTGGTTGGGTTGGACCAATTCAAGTAAAAATGTCTTTATGAACCAAATGGAAGCCTTTTGCTGCTTTAGGTAAAAGAGAACTCAGTTGGCTTTCTAAAGCGCCTTTTTAGGTTTTATTTTTTCTCTCTTTTTTTTTCTTTTCTCTTTACCTTTTTTCTTCTTTTTTTTCTTTTCTTTTTCTTCTTTGTTTTGTTTGTTTTCTCTTCTCTTTTTTTTTATTTTTTTTGTTTGGTTCTAGTTCTAAGAGAGTTGTCTTGTTTGTACTGACTTGGGCTTCCAATAATGGATGGGTGGAGTAACATAAATCTTCTTTAACAGGAATAAATCATTTGTTAATCTGATGTTGATGTTGTCTTGATTTATTAGAGATAGCAAGTGAACTTAAACTACCCTTATGGTTTTAAAAACATCAACTATCCTCATGGTCTTGAAAACATCAACTACCCTTATGGTCTTGAGAACTTCAACTACCCTTATGGTCTTGAGAACTTCAACTATCTTCATGGTATTCATTTCTTTCTTTGATCTTCTTGCCTCTTCATCTTAGTGATTATAAGACTTGTCAAAAGTATCACAACAGCTCAGGGTAGATTATTGGGGTTTTTAAGCCAATGAAAAAAAAGCTAAATTTTTATGAAGGCTCAAAGGGACAACTAGGGATTGATATTTAATAGGTGGATACTAGTTGTTGGCTAACCAAATAATGCCTAGATCATTTCTCTCTTAAATAAGTAGAGTTCAATTTCGCCTTGAAAGTTTGTCAAAGCATGTTCTAAGACTGACTAGGACCTAGACAAAGGTAATTATGTAGGAGCCCTCTCTAAGTAAGCATACACAACTCAATGCTATAGAGCAATTCCCTCACCTAGTAAAGTCATTCAAGTCATGATGCATAAATATATTAATTCATGAATTATCAAGCTAGATTCCTCATTGGTTGAGCACCAAAAGGAACAAAGACCAACAAAAATTTTGATGAAACCTATTTATTTCTAGTGACTTTAAAAAACACAATAGTTCCAAAATCTTAAAGAAAGTAAAATTGAAAAGCAACATTCAAGCTAAGGAAAGTTCGTTGAGTTTAAGCTTCTTTTCCCTTCACATCTTCAATATTTCCATCTTGAAAGGATGATAAAACAAAATCTTCTTCCAATCCTTTTCCCACCATGAAAGTTTCCGGTGGAGGTACTCTTCCAAACTTAGGCAAAGGATTGTCTTTTGTGCTGGTCTTATCAGGCTCAAGCAGCTTACCACTGTCAATTAAATTTTGGATCTCATGTTTTAATCACAAGCATTTGTCTGTCTCATGTCCTTGTGTTTGATGAAACTCATAAAAGGCTTTAGTTTTAAATTTTAAGGGTAAAGGATTCGGCAAAGGTCGAGGGGCCAATGGTTGTAATAGTCTCTTCTTTTGTAGCTTATTGAAGACCCAAGACAAAGGCTTCCCTAGATTTGAAAAACTGCCTTCTATTTGCTTGACCGGTTGTATTGACATCAACTTCTTTTTGCGTGCTTTGATTTCTGGACTAGTAATTCCCTTTCTCATTCCTTCTTATTGAAAAGTGATTTTTCTCCCTTTCCCACTCTTCAATTTGTAGACCAACTTGAAGAAGATCTTTGAAATCCCTTATAAGGGTGTGAGACATCCTTTCACAGAGACTAGGCAACACCCCTCTCACAATCATCCTTATTTCATCGGATTCATCGGGCCTTTTTTTTTAGCAAAGCGACCTTATTTCTCCATCGCTTCACATAGTCCACAAAATTCTCATTTGGCCTTTGTCTAATGGACTCCACTTCCATTAAGGTAACTTCCATCTCGACATTGTATCCATATTATTGGATGAAGGCCTTGTATAGCAGATCCCAACTCTTTTGCATTCCATCATCTAAGGTATTGAACCAATTTTGGACAACAGGGTCCAATGAGAGCATGAAGTACCTTAGAGTTTGAGCCTTAGTATCTCGGACAGACTGCATGGCAGTGATATACTGCTTCACATGGAGATGAGGATTTCCAGTGCCATTGTATGTAGCAAAGGATGGCATCTTGAATTTGTATGGAACTTCTTCGTCTAGCTCAAATAATTTGTCAACTTCGGACATTTCTTCGGTTTTTAACTTCTTCTCAAATTTCTTGTCTAAATCATCAATCATCTTCTCAACATCAGGTGTCTCAGTCTTTTCAATAGTTGCCTTCTAAACAACCTTCGGCTCCTTTTTGTCTTGAGGATCTTGGTAGTATTGAGCCCAATCATCATCATCAATGATCACCTTATCATCATCAAAAACTACTTCACCAACTTTAGTCTTCCCTTTGTCCTTTGGCTTCTTAGTGCTAGTAGATGCTTCGACATGATTTTCTAAAATTGCAGTCAATTGGTTCTTCATGGTCTCAGCTAGGGCCTCTTTTATTTCTTCCATCTTGGCATTGATGGCATCATCCACCATTCTTTGAATTTGTTCGGGATCCATTATTTTTGGTGAGCAAGTGATTGAGTCGTTGCTAGAAAATTCATCTCTGGCATAGGTCGGATTGTCGTAAGCTTTTGAACTATCGTAATCTAGGGCTGTGAGCCAGAGAGGATCAATGAGATGCAAATGTATGCATGTATGGATGTATGCACAAAAAATAGACAAACAAGGATGAATGGGACGTTCCTTCCAATCTTATAACATCCACACACGAATGGCGAGTCTCTTTTCCTAGGTATATGGTTAACAAAATACCATCATGGGGTACCTTGTTTTCGAATATTTCCCTCGAATGTTTCAACCAATAGTTATATTTTCAAAAATGGAAATCCATTCATAGTAATTACCATTAATTAGGTTTTAATCCATTCAACCAACTAAAGTAGCTTTTATGCTATATTGGATTAAAACAAAATTAAGTGGTTTATTATAAATAGATTTCTCATTTGAAAAAAGTAACTAATGATTTATGCCAAAAACAAGCCCATGATTAATTATTCTTAGTATAAACTAGGCTCACAATTGATTTTTGGTATTTCATAATTGGCCTAAATAATTTGCAAGCTCTTTATAAAAAAAAATTGTTTCTAAGCCCATTGCAAAAAGATTTTAGAAAAAATGGATTTTAGGCTTAGTATTTGGGCCAGGAGCAAAAGAATTTTTTATTTGTTTTTAGAAAAGTCTTATGTCCAAAGACCATCTTGAAAAGTTTTGAAAATAGTTTTGGTCTTTTGGACTTTAAAGAAAAATTTATTTGAGCTTGCAATGTACTTAGGTCAAATGAGAAAAAGAGCAAACCAAATAAGCCATGATTTAAGCTAAGACAAATCAACCATAGTTAAACAACAAGCATTTGGGGTAAAAACCTAAGGAAAGTAACTAGGCCAATTACATGAGCTTTAGTCTTTGGGTTAAAAGGCTTAGGTCCCCATAGCAAGTATATACCAAATGGTAAGAGGCTATGAGTGGTTATGCCATACTCGATCTCCATACCTTGAGTGAAAGTATGGTATCCCTTACATAACACAACACGAGTAACACGGGCATCCTAACTCCCGCACACGATGCAATCTAATATGATGCAATGAATAATATCATTATAAGAAAGTATAGAATAATATAAAGACCAACGAAATCAACTTCTCAAATCCCTAATGGAGTTGCCACTGTGAGTGGGGATTTTCGCCCCCACTCCCGGTGGAATGGTTCTTGTGACTTTGGCATGGTTTAAGCTCGGGGCCTTAGAGAACATGGACCTAAGTTTGAAGAAAATAGAGTCGCTACCCGGATGGGCCGGGAAAAAGAAAGAGATGGATGACTCAATTCCTAAGGAATCCCCAACCCCTTAATGGGTTCGAAAAGTTGGGTACGTGTGGGGAAGGTTAGAAATGGCCCAGCACCCCCCACAACGGCCGGTTCATTGGAACCGGCCTCTTTTACAGTTCTTAATATTATAAAATTCTTAAGTATAACAATATCATCCATATTACATGCAACAATTAAAATAAAGCATCGATATATTGAAAATCAAAACAATTTCCAAGCAAAACAAATAAATGGACACCCATCCGATGATGGAAACATGCCCTTACATAATCCATGCCTAAATAGGACACCCACCGAAAGGTAGAAACATGTCCTTTACATTGGTTCTATAATGGAAAAGCAATTTAAATTACATGATATTTGACTAATGAGGTACCCACCAAGTGGAAACATACCTCTTACAACATTTGGAAATAAAGAATAAATCAATAAAAGTAAATAACAATTCATAATAAATAAATCATTCATCAAAGATATTAAATATCAATCAAAATAGAAAGTAAACATCCATCCATGATAAATTAAATAAATCAATCATTGAACTTAAATAAATCAAAGCATATAAAATAAATCAAAGCATATAATGAACTACACAATCAAATCTAAAAGTAAATAAAGAAAGTAAAGGTACAAATTAGGGTTACTGTTTCTATTTAAATTTCTTTATTTAACATTTAGGGTTTTGGAATCTTAAGATATTATTATTGTTATTTGTTTAGGCTACTATAAGTTTTAAGAGAATTGAAATGGATTAGTGTTTTATAATTTAAGAAATTAGTAAGGTTCTTTAATTGATCAAATTAGGGTTTGAGTGGTAAAATTAGGAAATTAGGAAAACTTAAGTTTTTAGATTAATTGGTTTTGGGTTTACTGTTTGTATTTTGAATAATCATAATAATGGAAGTAAAACATAAAGATTTATAATGCATAAATAAATAATGACCCGAACCCATACGGCGGTTCCGCTAGCTGGTTAGCGGACGGGGGTCAAAGGGGCAGCACCCCTTGCGGAGTCCGCCGTATGGGTTCGAGGATTATAGGTTTCGGTGTTGAAAATTGGCTTCTAGGATTATAGGTTTCGGTGTTGAAAATTATGATTTTAGGGTTTAAGATTTAAAAAAATAGGGTTCTGAAATTGGAAGAAACTAGTATTATTTTTAAATGAATAATGCTTACTGTGTGATTTTGGAAAGAAGGATTAATTAGGGTTAAAGAGTTTGATGCTTAAAAAATAAGGCTACTGACTTTTTGGGATAGAGATTAGGGTGTGGGTTTTAAAGTTTTTGGAGAAAAAAGAAATGATTTAAGGTTTCTGTGGTTTTTGAAAACAAAAAAGACGAATTAGGGATTTAAGGTTTAGAAGAAACAGAAGGATAATTTTTAGGCTTTTTGGAAAGGAAAGGATTCAATTTAGGGTTTTGGAAATTTGGAAAGCAGATTAGGGTTTTGGTAATTTTTGAAACGATTTAAGGTTTTGAAAAGTTAGAAAGTAGATTAGGGTTTTAAGATTTTAAAGAAACATAAATTTTCAATCTTGAGTGATGAAGCAACTGTAAAGAAAAATAAATAAAGAAATTCATACCTTCGTTTGTTGGTTCCACCAAAAATTACTTCTTGGATGAACAAGAACAAAGACAAGCTTTGCTGCCTTTGATGAATTAAATTGCTTGTTTGCTTCTCTCAAAAAGTCCAATTGATTTCACTGCCACAAGGAATTTTAAAATTCGATTTCCTTTCAATGTTTTCCTCCTAATTCTCTCAGTAAAATTCGATCCCCCTTTTGTGTTGTTTTAGTCCTTATTTATAGAAGATTTTTATGAATAATTTTAGTTATTCATGGAATCTAACATTAATTAAGAAAAGGAAACCGAAACCTAATTGTATTTGGTTTCAAAAAAATTTGTGTCGGAAAAATTTCGCTGGCGAAAAAAAAACTGCTGCGGAAAAATTGAGCTGGCAAAAAAAAACTGCTACGGACAAATTGGCTTGCGGATCATTTCGCCATCAAGAAATTCCTGCGGGGCCATTTTGCCGCAAATTCGTCGCCGATTTTTTCGTCGTCGATTTTTATTTTTATTTTTATTTTTTTGTTTGTTGTTATTATTTTTTATTTTTTATTAATAAAAATTAGATACTAAAACAAATATTATCTAATTAAGATAACAAAAATTATTTTGGACTAATTAAAATATATTGGACCGGACTGGGTCAAAATTTAAGGGTCTACACATCCCATCTTGAAAAGAGGATAAGACAAGATCTTCCTCCAATCCTCCTCCTACCATGAAAGTTGCTGATGGTGGCACTCTATTGAACTTAGGCAGAGGATTGCTTTTGGTATTGGGTTTATCCAGCTTGGGTAGCTTACCACTGTCAATCAAATCTTGGATCTCATGCCTTATATGAACACATTTATCTATCTCATGCCCTTACATTTGATGAAATTGACAGAATGCCTCAGCATTGAAGTTTGGTGGCAGAGGATTATGTAACGATAGAGAAGCTAATGGTTATAACAACCCCTTCTTTTGTAGCTTGTTGAAAATCCAAGATAGAGGTTTCCCCAACTCTGACAACTATCTTCTATTTCCTTAACCAGTCGCATTAACATTAACTTTCTTTTGCATGCGTTGATTACCCGACTGGTAGTTCCCTTTCTCATTCCTTCTTGTCAAAAAGTAGTTCTTCTCCCTTTCCTACTCTTCAATTTATAGACCAGCTTGGAGAAGATCTTTGAAATCCCAGTTGAGTGTATGAGAATCTTTTCATGAAGACTAGGCAACACCCCTCTCACAATCATCCTAATTTGATCTAACTCATTAGGCCTCTTCTTTAGCAAAGCAGCCTTATTTCTCCATCTCTTTACATAATCAATAAAGTTCTCATTTGGTCTTTGACTAATGATCTCCACCTCCATCAAGGTAACTTCCAATTCGACATTGTACCTATACTATTGAAGGAAGGCTTTGTACAACATGTCCCAATATTTTTGGGTACTTTCTTCCAAGGTATTGAACCAATTTTGCACAACAGGATCCAATGAAAGCATAAAATACCTCAGAGTTTGAGCTTTAGTATCTCTGGCAGATTGCATGCAATGATGTATTGTTTGACATGCAAGTGAGGATTTCATGTACCATTGTACCTAGTGAAGGAAGGCATCTTGAACTTATAAGGGACCTCCTCATCTTGTTCCAACAACTTGTTGACCTCTGACATTTCTTCAATTTTTAGCTTCTTCTCAAATTTCTTCTCCAAATTAGTAATCAATTTCTCAACATCAGAATTTTTAGTCTTTTCCACAGTTGCTCTTTCCACAACCGTTGGCTCTTTCTTCTTATCTTGAGGATCTTAGAAGTATTGAGCCCAGTCATTATCATCATCAATGACTACTTTGTCATCTTGAAAAGTCACTTCACCAACCTTAGCCTTCCCTTTGTCCTTTAGCTTCTTGGTGCTAGCAGATGCCTCGGCATTATTCCCTAAAATTGCAACCAATTGGTTCTTTATGGTCTCAGCCAAGGCCTCCTTTAGTTCTTCCATCTTGGCATTGAGGGCATCGTCCACCATTCTTTGAATTTGTTTGGGCTTCATTGTTCTTGGTGAGAAGGTAATTGAGTCGCTGCTGAATTCTATGTCACTGGCGTAGGTGGGGTTGTCGTACACTCTTGAGCTACTGTACTCTAGGTTTTTGAGCCAAAAAGGATTAATGATATGTTATGCAATGCTTGTATGTATGTATGCACAAACAATAAACAAACAAAGATAATTAGGATGCTCCTTCCAACCTTATAACTTTCACACACGAATGGCGAGTCTCTTTTCCTAGATTTATGGTCAATAAAATACCAACATGGGATATTTTATTTTTGAAAAGTTCCCTCGGATCGATCAACCAATAGTTATATTTTCAAAAATGAAAATCAGTTAATGATAGTTCCCATTAATTAGGTTTTAATCCATTGAACCAACTAAAGCAGCTTTTATGCTATATTAGATTAAAACTAAATTAAGAGGTTTACTATAAATAGATTTCTCACTTGAAAAAGTAACTAATGATTCACGCCAAAAACAAGTCCATGATTAATAATTCTTAGTATAAACTAGGCTCACAATTGATTTTTGATATTTTTCATAATTGACCTAAATATTCGTAAGCTCTTTTGAAAAGGTTGTGAAAATAATTTTTTTCTAAGCCCATTGTAAAAAGATTTTAGAAAAAATGAATTTTGGGCTTTGTATTTAGGTTATGAGAAAAGAATTTTTGACTTAATTTTAGAAAAGTTTTATGTCTAAAGACCATTTTAAAAAAATTTAAAATAGGTTTTGTCTTTTGGATTTAGAGGAAAAAATTATTTGAGCTCACAATGTAATTAGGTCATATTAAAAAAAGAACAAACCAAATAAGCCATGATTTAAACCAAGATAAATTAACCATAGTCAAACAACAAGCATTTGAGATAAAACCTAAGGAAAGTAACTAGGCCAATTACATGAGCTTTAGTCTTTGGGTTGAAAGTCTTAGGTTCCCAAAGCAAGTATATTCCAAAAGGTACAAGGCTATGAGTGGTTATGCCATGCTCGATCTGCATACCTTGAGTGAAAGTATGGTATCCCTTATATAACACAACATGGGTAACACTGGCATCCTAATTCAGGCACACGATGAAATCAAAATGATGCAATGGATAATATCATGATAAGAAATAATAGAATAATATAATTCCAAAATCCTAATTTTAAAAACCCTAATTCCAAAAACCCCAAAAACCCTAATTCCAAAACCATAGTTTCAAAAACCCTAAAAATCCTAATTTTAAAACCTTAATTATAAAACTTTAGTTTCTAAAACCCTAAATTTCAAAACCCTATATTCAATTGATAATCCTTTAAAACCCTAAATATACATATTTATTGCTTTATTTAATTTTAGATTTGATTATATAGTTTATTATATTTTTTGATGGTTGATTTATTTAATTTATTATCGATGGATGTTTATTTTATATTTTGATTAATAGCTTTGATGAATGATTTATTTATGGTGAATGGTTATTTACTTTTATCAATTTATTTAGATTTCCAAATGTTGTAAATGGTATGTTTCCACTTGTTGGATACCTCTTTAGTTAAATATCATGTAATTTAATGTTCTTATCTATTTTAGAACCTATGTAAAGGACATGTTTCTACCTTTTGGTGGGTGTCCTATTTAGGCATGTGATGTAAGGACATGCTTCCATCTTCGGATGGGTGTCCATTATTTGTTTTGCTTGGACCTTGCTTTGATTTTAATATAATGAAGCTTTCTTTTAATTATTGTGTGTAATATGGATAATGTTGTTATATTTAAGATTTTTATAATATTAAGACCTGTAAAGGAGGCCGGTTCCAATGAACTGGGCGTTGTGGGGGTGCTGGGCCATTTCTCACCTTCCCCACACGTACCCAACTTTCCAAACCCATTAGGTGGTTGGGGATTCCTTAGGAAATGAGTCATCCACCCGTTTCTTTATCCCAGCCCTTCCGGGTGGCAACTCCATTTTCTCCGGACCTAGGTCCGTGTTCTCTAAAGCTCCGAGCCTAACAGTGCCGAAGTCACAAGAACCATTCCACCGGGAGTAGGGGCAAAAATCCCCGCTCACAGTGGCGACTCCACTGGGGATAAGCGAAGTTGATTTCATTGGTCTTTATATTATTCTATTCTTTCTTATAACAATATTTTCCATTGCATCATCTTAGATTGCATCGTGTACTTGAGTTAGGACGCCCGTGTTACCCATGTTGTGTTACGTAAGGGATACCATACTTTCACTCAAGGTATGGAGATCGAGCATGGCATAACCACTCATAGCCTTGTACCATTTGGTATATACTTGCTATGGGAACCTAAGCCTTTTTACCCAAAGACTAGAGCTCATGTAATTGGCCTAGTTACTTTCCTTAGGATTTTACCCCAAATGCATGTTGTTTGACTATGGTTAATTTATCTTGGCTTAAATCACGGCTTATTTGGTTTGCTCTTTTTCTAATATGACCTAAGTATATTTGTAAGCTCAAAATAAACTTTTCTCTAAAGTCCAAAAGACCAAAGTTATTTTCAAAATTTTTCAAGGTGGTCTTTGGACATAAAACTTTTCTAAAAAACAAATCAAAAATTCTTTTGCTCATGGCCCAAATACTAAGCCCAAAATCCATTTTTCTAAAATCTTTTACAATGTGCTTAGAAACAAAATTATTTTCATCCAACCATTTTCTTACAAAGAGCTTGCAAATTATTTAGGTCAATTAAGAAATACCAAAAATCAATTGTGAGCCTAGTTTATACTAAGAAATAATTAATCATGGGCTTGTTTTTGGCATTAATCATTAGTTACTTCTTCAAGTGAGAAATTTGTTTATAATAAACCTCTTAATTTAGTTTTAATCCAATATAGCATAGAAGCTACTATAGTTGGTTGAATGGATTAAAACCTAATTAATGGGAATTATTGTGAACTGATTTCCATTTTTGAAAATATAACTATTGGTTAAAACGTTTGAGGGAATTATTCGAAAACAAGATACCCCATGTTGGTATTTTGTTAACCATATTACCTAGGAAAAGAGACTCGCCATTTGTGTGTGGATGTTATAAGGTTGGAAGGAACGTCCTAATTATCTTTCTTTGTTGATTGTTTGTGCATACATGCATACATGCATACATTTGCATCTCATATCATTGATCCTTTATGGCTCATAGACCTGAATTACAACAATTCAAGAGCATAGAACGATACCACCTACAACATTGATTTTGATTCAAGCACTTCATTGGAAGGATGGATGCGAAGCAGCTAAGGGACATAGTCGATGAAGTTGTCAAAGCTAGGATGGCCGAGCTATGAGATCAATTGGTTGAAATTATGAGGACCCAGTTGATTCAAATTCTAGAGATCATCAACAATGCTAATGAGACATCTCCCATTGACATAAGAAGGAAGGGAAAGGCAGCATCCATGGAGAACATATTCACTAATAGAGATCGAATGAGAAATGAGGGATCAATCCCTATTCTACAAGACCAACCAGACGATATGCTATCTAAGTGGAGCAATAAGAGCGGCTATCACCCTAGTGGGCAAAGTCAAAGGGAAAGAGGAGGTGTTGAGAAAGATGCAACAACTAAGCCAACAAAGAAGCATAAATTTTCATACTTAAGGGAGCCTTTGTCAAAGATGTTAGAAAATCTAATGAAAATGGATTTGCTAAAACCATTGGCACCTCGGCCTCTACATAAGCCTCTACCACCAAATTTTGAAGTCAATGTCTTCTGTCAATTCCATCAAATGCAAGGGCATGAGACAGATAAATGTGTTCACTTAAGGCACAAAATCCAAGATTTGATTGACAGTGGAAAGCTGCTTGAGCCTGATAAGCCCAACACTAAGAATGATCCTTTGCCTAAATTTGAAAAGTGCCACCGCTTGCAACCTTCTTGAAGAGTATTATCTTGTCATTTTGTCATGATATGGAAAGAGAAGCTGCTAAAGATGATATGCTACTAAGCAAGCTTGGACTAACTGTGGATGATGAAACAATGATCCTTGATGATGGAAAAAATCCTTGCCCTTGAGATGTCTAAATAAATGAAGCATCTTCGACTCTAACTCAACGAACTTTCCTTAGCTTGAATGTTGCTTTTCAATTTTGCTTTCTTTAATATTTAATTGGAACAATTATGTTTGTTTCAATAAATTACTTTCATCAAAATTTTTGTTAGTCTGTAATATCCCAAAGTGTGCCCTAGAAATTTTGATATTTTTATTGCAATTGGATTGAATGTATATGATTCATTGGGAAGAGAAAAGAAGTGAAGAGAGTGTATATGTTGTATATATGGAAATATATACAACATATACACAAGTCAAAGTGAATTATGGTCAAAGAAGATATTTATTTGTATTATTAATGAATTAATTAATTAAAGGAAAATAAGAAAATAAAATGGATGGAAGAGAGGAAATTTGATTATTTTAATATTAAAACACTTGGTGGAGGTTTTAAGAGATTGAGTATTTGACTTTTCCTTCTCATTTTCTTTTCCTTATCTTCTTTTCCAATTGCTTAGCCGGACATCACAAAGACAAGAGAGCAAGAGAGGGTTTTTGATTTCTAAGAGCAAATTGAAGAAAGATTCAAGAGATTAAGTTGGAAATTTTGAAGTTTCATCAACTTTGGTAAGTTCTCTCTTGATTTCTCTTGTTTTATTTGAAGTTGTGAATGAGTTGGTTATTGATTTGTGATAGTGTGAATAGGTTTGATTATGGTATGTTTGTATGTGTTGTTTGATTGTAGTGTGTTTAAGAGTATTTGGTTAAATTGATTATGGATTTTGGGGTTGGATTGAAGGAAAGAGTAAGTTTGTTGGAAGAGAAAGTGTTGTGGTTGTGTTTTGGGTTTGTGGTGATGATTATGAATTGTGTTTGATGTATGTTTTGAGTTGTTTTGGTGTTTTTGTAAGTTTGTTATGGTTTTTGGGTGTGTTTAATTAAGTTTGTTTGAAGTGAGAAATGGTGAAAGAAAGTGGTTTGTTGGATGTAGTGTTGATGTTGCCGGAAACTGGATTTTTGGCCTGACACGCCCATGAGCATGACCAGATCTTTAGGCGTGTCAATGGTTCTGTGTTTTTGGATGGGTTACACGAGCAGTGACATGCCCATGTCACTGAGCGTGTCATAGCTACTGTAATGTTGATGGATTGACACGGCCATGTGCACGCCCGTGTTGTTGGACGTGTCAATGTTTCTGTGACACAAAATGTGTTACACGTCCGGTGACACGCCCGTGGTTCTGAGCTTGTCAAAGCTTCTGTGTGGTGAGTTTAGGGCACGGTCAGGGACACGCCCGTGTTGTTGAGCGTGTCATGTATAGAGTTTGCCCTAGTTGGCTTTATCTATTTTGTCTCATGTGTATTATTCCTTTTGGATTAGGTTGTGAAGAGGTTGATTTGCCTTAACCTAAGTGGTGAAGAGTTTTTGGAAGAGGAAGGGTATAGATTAGTGTGAATTATCTTAAGGTAAGTACAAACTACATTATTGCATACCTTTATATGATCTTAAGACTTAACACATTTGATTGTAAAGGTGTTAAGTAATCTATTGCATTGTTGATGCATATTAATAATGTTATGTTTTGCATAATGTGAACTTTGTGGAATGTATGTTGAAGATTCTAAAGATATGATGATGTAATGAAAAATGAAATATGAAATGTGAAAGATATAATGATGTCAATGAGATGATTGAGGCATGGTTGCCTAAATGATGATGAGAAAATGAGAATGAAATAATAAATGAATTGTGTGTCTAATATGTTATTCATTTTCAGAGTTTTGTTGTTGGTGGCATGCCTATAGTAACAATCTCTTGAAGTTAGGTTGGGCTTGATCCTTGAAGCCAAGTTGGGTTGAAGTTTAGCATGCTTAACTCCCCTTGAAGCTTGGTTGGGTCTAGTCCTTGAAGCCTAATTGAGATGTTACAACCCTTGAAGCTAGGTTGGGTTTAGTTCTTGAAGCCAAGTTGGGTTGATACTTAGCATGCTTTGTTCCCCTTGAAGCTTGGTTGAACCAAAATCCTTGAAGCCTAGTTGGGATAATGATAATGATAAATGTGATAATTAAACCAAAACATTAACTCTGAAAGTTGAATGGCATATTAGTGTTTTTTAGGCCCCTGCTTGTCTTTGTTTTCAATGTAATCCTTTGAATGGTATATGAAATTGATTGTGTGACATTGACATTGCATTGAAGCATAGTAATATTGTAGTTTGTACCACTAAGCCGTTGGCTTAGCGCGATTATGGTTTATCCCGCAGGTGACAGGGAAGAACCGGAGAGTTCCTCTATGCCGAGTAGAGTTTAGATCTAGAGGTGTTGATAGTGGAGCTTAAAGATCAAAGACATATTGCCAAACATGTATATATTTTATGTTTTGTAAAACTTGAGTTTTGATGTATATGTATTTGTAAATATTTGTTATATTTTCCGCTGTGTTTTGAATAAACATTTTATCTATTATGTTTTATAAATTCCTTTAAATGTTTTAAATTTATTCATATTATTGAAAAGGGAATATTTATATGTTTTATAAACCGTGACATACCTATATTCAGTATATGTATATTACGATCGTAATAGCATGTTGTGTACGTATACGGGGTATAGGGGTGTTACATGGTCTTTATTCATTTTGGTGCTCAACCAATGAGGAATCTAGCTTGAAAATTCATGAATTAATATATTTATGCATCATGACTTGAATGACTTTACTAGGTGAGGGAATTGCTCTATAGCATTGAGTTGTGTATGCTTACTTAGAGAGGGCTCCTGCATAATTACTTTTGTCTAGGTCCTAGTCAGTCTTAGAACATGCTGTGACAAACTTTCAAGGCGAAATTGAACTCTGCTTATTTAAGGGAGAGATGATCTAGGCATTGTTTTACGAGCCAACAACTAGTATCCACCCAATTAAATATCAATCCCTAGTTGTCCCTTTGAGCCTTCATAAAATTTTAGCTTTCTTTTCATTGGCTTACAAACCCCAATAACCTAACTTGAGATGTTGTGATACTTTTGACAAGTCTTATCATCACTAATATGAAGAAGCAAGAAGATCAAAGAAAGCAATGACTAGTCAAGATCATGAGGATAGTTGAAGTTCTCAAGACCATAAAGATAGTTGAAGTTCTCAAGACCATAAGGGTAGTTGAAGTTTTCCTAGTATCTCCAATCTATCAAGACAACATTAGAGTAACAAATTATTTATCTTTGTTAAAGAAGATCTATGTTACTCCACTCATCCATTATTGGAAGCCCAAGTTGGTACAAACAAGGCAACTCTTTTAGAGCTAGAACAAAAAAAAATAAAACAAAAACAAAAGAAAAGAAAAAGAAAAAGAAGAAAAGAAAAAAAAGGAAAGAAAAAAGAAGAGAAAAAAAGAAGAAAAAAAAGAAAAAGAGAAAAAATAAAACCTAAAAAGGCGGTTCAGAAAACCAACTGAGTTCTCTTTTACCTAAAGCAACAAAATGCTTCCATTTAGTTCATAAAGACATTTTTATTTGAATAACCAAAGAATAAATCAAAATTGGAGAAAAAGGAGGAAGACCATCCAGTTCTTGAAAGTTATACAAGAAAGAAGGACAAAATGATAAAAGAAAGGGAAGAGTAAGGAAAGAGAAAGAAGAAGGAAGAGTAAGAAAAAAAAGAAAGAAAAGGGAGAAGAAGAAAAGAAACAAATTTGGGAACCAAACTTTTTGCAAGGGCAAAAACTGTCCTAATCCAGATCCAGATTAATGCCAAGAAGATAGAAGAAATTTGGAGTCTAGCAAGATTGCCTCCAAGCTGCCTAAAATTCAGACAAGAAATTTATAGTGTGAGGGTTTGTCCATTGTGTCACATCAGCTCCTATCTCAAAATGGCCTTCATTTAACCCATGTCCCTCATAGACCCCATTTCAAGCCTATCAAAGACCTTTTGATCTCTCTTGGTAGGTAGAGTCTATTAGTGAAGATAGTTTGAATAAGCATGCATATGAGATAGACAATATTCAAACTCAAATGAGACCTTTGGCTAAGTAATGTGTATGTGCCTATCTGAAGTGCAACAGTTCTTGCTTAAATAGAATAATTTTTGAGTTTAGTATGGTAACTAGGGCTGTGATGTTATAGATATGTTAATTTGAAAAGTTGAGTCCTGAGGTACTATGGCACTGATTTAACAAAGCCACTACATCTAATTAAAAAAGAAGAAGAAGAAGAAGAAGAAGAAGAACAAAAGTCAAAAAAAAAAAGGTGTACAAAACAAAAATTATTATTACCATTTTTGGCTTAATTACAAGTTTTGTTACAAGTTTTTATTACAAGTTTTATATTTTTGTCACTGCATGGAAGGAGGCGGTTCATAATCAGACAAAGCCCTAAAAAAATCATCACCCGTTGGAGGAGGGGGCATATTATCTATCCCATATCCGCTCGAAGAAGGAATATCTAAACCTCCAGGACTTTGAAAGTTGGTTCTATCATCACCTAAATAGGGAGGTGGTATATCATGGCCAACAGTCCGGGATCCTCTTGATGAAGGTATATTTGGTTCCCTCATGCCCTGAAATTGAAAGTATCGGAAGTCCCATGCCTCTTGTTGATACATTTCCTCAAAATGTGCCTCATGTCGATGACTCGCATCTAGTTCCTCCTGAAGCTTCTTATTTTGCTCCTCAAGCATCCGCTGTGAGCCAAAAAAGGAAAGGGTAAGTCCATACATTTTCATGCATACATGCAAGCATACATCATTATAGGATAAAAATGACTGACTAGGTAACTCAGATCAAAGCTCTGCGAATCAGATGGCACATCTAAATGAGAAGGGATAAATGGAGAAAACTGTCACTGTATCGAAGTATCATACAGAGGGTCAGCTCCATAGTCAGAGGAATTAGCAGCCTACAATGATTATATAAATAATCAGAATAGATAAACAAAGAGACAGTTGTAATGACAAAGTGATAGCTACTTGGGAAGTGCCAGCCCCGGAATTGCCATGGATTTGAGAAGAAGGCTCCTGCTCATCTTCTTCCTCATCCTCACCCTCTTCCTCATCTTCCTCACCTTCTCCTTGCTCTGCTTCTATTTCTTCTTCACCTCCAGATAGCCCGCGGATACCAACAGGTGACACTTCAAAACATAGCAGATAATCCTGGATAAATTGAGCATATGACACGTCCGGTGAGAGCAGGAAGTCATGAACATCGAAACCAATATGGGAACGACACCAAAAGGGCTCTGGCATTGCATTAAGGTTCAGAACATATGATGGAATATCAATTGGTACTCTGCGCCGGTTAGGTCCAAGGAACCAGTCATGTACTCTATCACCTAGAAACCACCCGCTAGAGACCGAGCCAGCCATAATTCGACGAGAGTTGTGCAAAGGCATTGCATCAGTCATGCATCTAATCCAACCATTTTTCTCTTCAGCTCTCCACCAGGTTGTATCCACCTACAGAAAAGAAAATCGGTAATTTATCTTTTATCATAGGTTTGATATTAATATTAACATTTTTCTTACTTGATCCCAGGTCAGACGACTCAAGTGGTAACGATGAGAGTGCACATGGTGACTCCTGGACACTTCCCTGCGACCCAACAACCAAACACCCAGCCTTGGAAAATTGACTCGTGGCTGTGAAATGTTTGGAACCCTCACCAAGTTATGCTCATATGCCCAGACCTGCACATAAAAGAGAAAATCAAGCCTATGCACATGCATTGTGTGGATCAATAATTTTAAAGGAAATGGCACCTCAGCAATGGCCGCGAAATGAATAAAGGATATTTTCTTCCTGTAGAGCACATCAAAACCGTGATAAAGACAAGCTAGACCAGCTTCCCCCCATGCATAAGAAGATACGCGATCCAAGTCAGAAAGGGCGCGCAATACGGATAAGTGAATGGCAGACTCGGTGCTACCCAAAATGGTTGCCCCCAACAAATACAATAAAAATCCCCGAGTATATTGTTTTGCCCTCTCACCCTGCATGGGTCGAGTGTACTTTACCCAATACTCTCGGACTGGCTCATATCGGATCTTATAAGACCTTCTTTATTGGAGCTTGACACCGATCAATTGTTGGATTTCTTCTTCTTTCAGAATATTGCAAGTCAAAGGGACAGGGGTTCCATCACATCGGAGGCCAGTTATAGCAGCAAAGTCAACCGGACCAATTGTCATCTCTCCAATGGGCAAGTGAAAAGTATGAGTTGTGTCCACCCATCGTTCTGCAAGTACCTGGATCACGCTCCGGTCTATTTGATAGCCTCGTGCTGGTAATTGCAAAACGAAGTCCTCAAAACCACTTTCCTGCACCATTCTCTTTACTGGGGGTGGGGCCTGGTCATACCACTTGCGGGCCTTGTGAATATTTCCTCCTACTTTGATATCGCAACCATCATGCTGGCCAAATGTAGGTAAGTCTAGGTAAGTACACATGTAATTTCATACACACACTTAACAAAAAAATGTAAAAAAAAAAAAGTAAGTATGACTATAATAATAAATAAATAAAAAGTAAATAATAGTAATATGAAATAGTAAATAATATAGAATATGTTAAATGTTAAAAAAATTTATTAATTAAATTAAATAATAAAAGAATATATGTGATAAAAATAATAAAATAAAATAAAATAATAAGGCAATAACAAATAAATAAAATAATAAAAATTATTATTAAATTAAAATAAAATAAAATACTTTTGTATAAATATAATAATAAAAATAAATAAAAAGGGACACAGACAAATAACTTCTCGCACAACAATTGATGTGTTTCATTCTTACACAATCATTTTTCATGCATAAATTTATAAATTTTGTCAAATAAATTTTGCTACATACTTACTCTTGTATAATCTATATGAATATAATTATACTAACAAATGTTGCAATAAATTACTTATATGTATGGAAAAGTACCACTTACCAGTGTTTTATCCTTAGAACTTCGATGGAGATGCATGCCGGGTAACATCGGAATTTGCACAATTTCATTATCTCGAAGGTAAGAAATCAATTCATTATTTGATCGAGTCCTATGCCTTGAAGAGTGTTGAACGGCTGACATGGTAACTACTTGAGATTTTTGAATGTTATAACAGTGTTTAGTTTGAAAGGAAGATACGAACTCTTTATAAAAAAATGAAACGAAGAAATGAGGTGCTTATATAGAGGAACGGCAAAGGAAAAAAACAAAATTCAAAAAGTAAATTTTACTATTGATGAATAGTAAAATTTACTATTCATGTATGGTAAATTACTATTGATGAATAGTAAATTTTACAATTCATGAATAGTAAAATTACTATTTTATAAATAGTAAATAGTGTATTAACAGTGACTACACAGTAAAAAAACATTAAATTCAATCATTCAATTTAATCATTCAAAAACTTGCGTGTATATAAATATTTTTTTTTTGCACTTTAAATATTTTTACACGTAGGGGGCAAGGAAAAGATATGTGCATGGTAAAAATTAGTTAAATTTTTTGCAAATTATTTTAGTTAAATCTCGGATCCAGAACCCAAAACATCCCGGGTCCAGAACCCAAATTTTTTTCGAGTCCAGAACTCAAACCGGGTCCAGAACTCAAATCATCTCGGGTCTAGAACCAAATCTTTTCCGAGTCCAGAACTTAAACCGGGTCCAGAACCCAAATCTTTTCTGGGTCTAGAACCCAAATCATTCTTGGGTCCAAGTACCCAAATCAAATCAATCTCAGGTCCAAGTACCCAAATTCAATTCAATCTTGGGTCCAAGTACCCAATCTCGGGTCCAAGTACCCAAATCAAATTCAATCTCGGGTTCAAGTACCCAAAGCAAATTCAATCTCGGGTCCAAGTACCCAATCTCAAGTCCAAATACCCAAATCAAATCAACCTTGGGTCCAAGTACCCAATCCCAGGTCCAAGTACCCAAATTCAATCTAGTCTCAGGTCCAAGAACCCATATCAAATTCAATCTCGGGTCTAAGAACCCAAATCAAACTCAAAACAAAACCTTAACCATCTCAAAAATTAAGTCTTATTGCTTTTCACTCTCTTTTGTTGTAGTCTTAGATCGTTCAAGCAGAGGGCAAACTCGTAATCCCACTGGCATATTTCATAAAGCATAAAATTATCCAGTAGTCAACAATTAATTGTTAAAATCTATCTTGTTTACTTTAACTTCAAGAACCGTATGTTATTTCATTAAAACTCAAAACCTCAAACTATTTTTATCCAAAAGCCTAAACCATTTCATTATTAAACTCCAAAATATTGATTATTTTTCCAAAACCTTAATTTATTATTCCAAATCCAAAATTGTGTTTTTTTAGGCAGTAAGTCAATTCCAAAAACCCTAATTCCAAAATCCTAATTTTAAAAACTCTAATTCCAAAAACCCTAATTCCAAAACCCTAATTCCAAAAACACTAATTCCAAAACCCTAATTCCAAAACCCTAGTTTCAAAAACCCTAAAAACCCTAATTCCAAAACCTTAGTTTTAAAAACCCTAATTTTAAAAACCCTAATTCCAAAAACCCTAATTCCAAAACCGTAATTCCAAAACTCTAGTTTCAAAAACCCTAAAAATCCTAATTTCAAAACCTTAATTATAAAACTTTAGTTTCTAAAACCCTAAATTTTGAAAACCTAAATTCAATTGATAATTCTTTAAAACCCTAAATTTATATATTTATTGCTTTATTTAATTTTAGATTTAATTATATAGTTTATTATATTTTTTATGGTTGATTTATTTTATTTCAATGCTTGATTTATTTAATTTATCATGGATGGATGTTTATTTTATATTTTCATTAATAGCTTTGATGAATGATTTATTTATGGTGAATGGTTATTTATTTTATCAATTTATTTATATTTCCAAATGTTGTAAGAGGTATGTTTCCACTTGGTGGGTATCTCATTAGTTAAATATCATGTAATTTAAATTACTTTTCTATTTTAGAACTTATGTAAAGAACATGTTTCTACCTTTCGGTGGGTGTCCTATTTAGGCATGGGATGTAAGGACATGTTTCTATCTTTGAGTGGGTGTCCATTTATTTGTTTTGCTTGGACCTTGCTTTGATTTTAATATATTGATGCTTTCTTTTAATTATTGTGTGTAATATGGAGAATGTTGTTATATTTAAGAATTTTATAATATTAAGACCTATAAAGGAGGCTGGTTCCAATGAACCGGGCGTTGTGGAGGTGCTGGGCCATTTCTCACCTTCCCCACATGTACCCAACTTTTCGAACCCATTAAGGGGTTGGGGATTCCTTAGGAATCAAGTCATCCACCCCTTTCTTATTCCTAGCCCATCCGGGTAGCGACTCCATTTTCTCCGGACTTAGGTTCATGTTCTCTAAGGTCCTGAACCTAAACAGTGCCAAAGTCGCAAGAACCATTCCACCGGGAGTGGGGGCGAAAATCCCGCTCACAGTGGCTACTCCATTGGGAATAAGAGAAGTTGATTCCGTTGGTCTTTATATTATTCTATTCTTTCTTATAATGATATTATCCAATGCATCATATTAGATTGCATTGTGTGCATGAGTTAGGACGCCCGTATTACCCGTGTTGTGTTGTGTAAGGGATACCATACTTTCATTCAAGGTATGGAGATAGAGCATGGCATAACCACTCATAGCCTCGTACCATTTGGTATATACTTGCTATGTGAACCTAAACCTTTTAACCCGAAGACTAAAGCTCATGTAATTAGCCTAGTTACTTTCCTTAGGTTTTTACCCCAAATGCATGTTGTTTGACTATAGTTCATTTATCTTGGCTTAAATCATGGCTTATTTGGTTTGTTCTTTTTCTGATATGACCTAAGTACATTGTAAGCTCAAAATAAATTTTTCTTTAGAAAATTCCAAAAGACCAAAGCTATTTTCAAAATTTTTCAAGATGGTCTTTGGACATAAAACTTTTCTGAAAACATATCAAAAATTCTTTGGCTCATGGCCCAAATACTAAGCCCGAAATATATTTTTCTAAAAATCTTTTTATAATGGGCTTAGAAACAAAATTGTTTTTATCCAACCTCTCCTTACAAAGAGCTTGCAAAAATATTTAGGTCAATTAAGAAATACCAAAAATCAATTGTGGGCCTAGGTTACACTAAGAATAAATTAACCATGGGCTTGTTTTTGGCATGAATCATTAGTTACCTTTTTCAAGTGAGAAATTTATCTATGATAAACCTCTTAATTTAGTTTTAATCCAATATAGCATAAAAGCTACTTTAGTTGGTTGGATGGATTAAAACCTAATTAATGGGAATTATCACGGATGGATTTCCATTTTCGAAAATATAACTATTGGTTGAAACGTCCGAGGGAATTATTCAAAAATAAGATACCCCATGTTGGTATTTTGTTAACCATATGCCTAAGGAAAGAGACTCGTCATGCGTGTATGGATGATATAAGGTTGGAAGGAACGTCCTATTTGTCCTTGTTTATTGAGTGTTCATGCATACATGCATACATTTGCATCTCATATCATTGATCTTCTCTGGCTCACAGCCCTGGATTACGAAAGTTAAAAGCCTATAACAATCCGACCTACGTCTAAGACGAAGTATCTAACAACGACTCAATCACTTGCTCACCAAAAATAATGGATCCTGAACAAATTCAAAGAATGGTGGATGAAGCCCTCAATGCCAAAATGGAAGAAATAAAAGAGTCCCTAGCTGAGACCATGAAGAACCAACTAGCTGCGATTTTAGAAAATCATTTGCTAGCTCCAAGAAGCCAAAGGACAATGGGAAGGCTAAAATTGGTGAAGTAGCTTTTGATGATGATAAGGTAATCATTGATGATGATGATTGGGCTCAATACTACCAAGATCCTCAAGACAAAAAGGAGCCGAAGGTTGTTGAGAAGGCAACTATTGAAAAGACCGAGACATCCGATGTTGAAAAGATGATTGCTGATTTAGAAAAGAAATTTGAGAAGAAACTAAAAACCGAAGAAATGTCCGAAGTCGACAAATTATTTGAGCTAGACGAAGAAGTTCCATACAAATTCAAGATGCCATCCTTTGCGAAGTTTGATGGAACCGAAAATCCTCACCTCCATGTAAAGTAGTATATCACTGCCATGCAGTCTGTCCGAGCTACTAAGGCTCAAACCCTAAGGTACTTCATGCTCTCATTGGATCCTGTTGTCCAGAATTGGTTCAATACCTTAGATGATGGAACACAAAAGAATTGGGATTTGCTATACAAGGCCTTCATCCAGCAATATGGGTATAATGTCGAGTTGGAAGTTACTTTAATGGAAGTTGAGTCCATTAGGTAACGGCTAAATAAGAATTTTGTGGACTATGTGAAACGATGGAGAAATAAGGCCGCTTTGCTCAAGAAAAGGCCCGACGAATCCGATCAAATAAGGATGATCATGAGAGGTGTTCTGTCCAATCTCTGTGAAAGGATGTCTCACACACTTATAAGGGATTTCAAAGATCTTCTCGAAGCTGGTCTACAAATTGAAGAATGGGAAAGGGAGAAAAATCACTTTTCAATTAAAAGGAATGAGAAAGGGAACTACCAGTCGAGCAATCAAAGCACACAAAAAGAAGTTAATGCCACTAGTCAAGGAGCAATGAGGCATTTTTTAGAATTGGGGAAACCTCTATCTTGGGTTTTTAGCAAGCTACGAAAGAAAGGGTTGTTACAATCGTTAGCTCCTCGACCTTTTCCTAGTCCATTACCCCCAAAATTTGATACTAAGGCTTTTTTCAATTTCATCATATTCAAGGACATGAGACTGATAGATGTACCTAATTGAAGCATGAGATCCAAGATATAATAGATAGTGGTAAGCTACCGGAGCCAGACAAGCCCAATACCAAGAATAATTATTTGCCTAAGGTTGGAAGAGTACCTTCACCGGCAACCTTCATGGTAGGAAAATAATTGGAAGAAGATTTTGTTTTATCCTCTTTTCAAGATGGAAATATTGAAGATATGAAAGGAAAAGAAGCTTAAACTCAATGAACTTTCCTTAGCTTGAATGTTGCTTTTCGATTTTACTTTCTTTAATATTTAATTTGAACAATTATGTTTTTCAAGTTTGTTTGAATAAATTACTTTCATCAAAATCTTGTTGGTCTTTATTCATTTTAGTGCTCAACCGATGAGGAATCTAGCTTGATGTTCATAAATTAATATGTCTAGGCATCAAGTGTAATATCCCAAAGTATACCTTAAAAGTTTTGGAATAATTATTGTTGAATTTGGATTTAAGGTATATGTTAAATTGGAAAGAGAGAGTGTATATGTTGTATATATAGAAATATATACAACATATACAAGTCAATATGGGAAAGTCAAAAGAAGAAGATATTTCTTTATTTTGAAGTAATTAAGTAATTAAAATGGAAAATTAAAATAAGTGGAAGAGAGGAAATTGATTATTTTATTATTAAAATACTTGGTGGAGTTTTAAAGGAGGTTTAAGTGGAGATAAATGTTTGACTTTGCTTCTTTTCTTCTTCATTTTCTTCTTCTTTTCCTTTCTTGGCCGGGTATCACTAAGACAAGAGAGCAAGAGAGAGTTTTGTGTTCCAAGCTCAAAATTGAAGGAAGATTCAAGTAATCAAGTTGGAAATTTAAGAACTTTCATCATCTTTGGTAAGTTTCCTCTTGATTCTCTTGTTTTATTTTGAGTTGTAATTGAGTTTGATTGTTGATATGTGATAGTGTGATTATGTTTGAGTGTGGTATGTTTGAGAGTGTTGGAATTGAATTAAAGATAAGAAGTTAGGTTGGTGTTGGTGTTGGAAGAGTATGAGTTATGTTGTGTTAGGGTTTTGAATTGGTGATTGTTGTAGATGTTGAGTTTGATTAATTATTCTTGTAAATCTTCATGATAATTGTGTTTGATGAAGTTTGAAACATAGAATACATGAATTTGGTCCGAAACAGAAGCATCTTGGATGCCACACCCGTGGCCCTTGGTTGCCACGACCGTGGCCATTGGAAGCCATGGCCGTGGGGGTTTGGAGCAAGGGAGGCAGAACCATTTGGTAACCCACGCCCGTGGGGGTTAGGAGGCCACGACCGTGGGGTTCTAGAGAGAAATGTTGATTTGTAATTTGTGATCTATGGGTCTAGTTTGAGGTTAATAAGTGAATAATTATATTGGAATTCTTGTGAATTTGTATTAAGTGTGTATGTGTTTCTTTTTGGATTAGGTTGTGAGGAGGTTGATTTGCCCTAACTTGAGTGTTGAGAATTCTTGAAGGAGGAAGGGTATAGATTGGTGTGAGTTATTCTTAAGGTAAGTACAAACTACATTATTGCATACGTTTATATGACCTTGAGACTTAACACATTTGATTGTAAATGTGTTAAGCAATCTATTGCATTGTTGATGCATATTAATAATGTTATGTTTTGTATAATGTGAACTTTGTGGAATGTATGTTGAAGATTCTAAAGATATGATGATGTAATGAAAAAGGAAATAGGAAATGTGAAAGATATGATGATATGATAAAATATGAAATGTATGTGCAATGCAATTGGTTATGTTGAATACTTAAATGTTGAGTTGTTTTAATGTGAATTGAGATGATTGAGGCATGTTTACCTAGATGATGATGTTCAATGTAATTGGTTATGTATATTTTATTAAAAGAGATGTGAAGCCATTGTTGTTGGCTATGATAGTGCAAATGAAATAATTGGGGCATGGTTGCCTATTTGATTATGGAATATGAAATGAGTAATGAAATGAGAAATGAATTGAGAGAGAGAGATTGATAAAGAGATAAATGAAAAATTGTGTGCTTAATATGTTATTCAATTTTCAGAGTTCTGAGTTTGGCGGCATGCCTATGAATCACTGGATAGGTGAAAAGACCGGGTCGTAAGCCGATTCCAGTTGAAAAATGTGAAATATGTGAAATGTGATGTTTTTGGGGTGAAAAGACTGGGCCTTAAGCCTCAAAAACAGTAACAGTCTAGCCGGGTTGAGGATCTCCTCGAGTTTAGCCGGGTTGAGGTCCAAGAGACTGGGTCTGTTACACTATCCATGGATAGAGATATATATATATCGCCTACGGGCTTGATGATTGTGATTATGGACCAAAGCAGTAACTCTGAACTTTGAATAACATATTAGTGTATTTTGGGCCCATCCATGTCTTTGTTTTCAATGTGAATCATGAATGGTGAAATAAATGAATGTGGCTTGGAAATCTATGTTGAATAATGAAACTATGAAGATACAACATGATGTGTAATATGTTTATGGATGTGGAAAATTGTGAGTATTACCTCATGAATGATTTGATTAATTATTAAATAATGTAAGATTGTGGAATACAATATTCTTTTGAATTGTTTATGAAACTTGATTGTGTGACATTGGCATTGCATTGAAGCAAAATATTATTGTAGTTTGTACCACTAAGCCGTTGGCTTAGCGCGATTGTGTTCCATCGCGCAGGTGACAGGGTCGAACCGGAGAGTTCCTCTAGGCCGAGTAGAGTTTAGATTCTGAAGTGTGGATAGTGAGCTTAAAGATCAAAGATTGACTGCCAAACATGTATAAACTTTATGTTTTGTAAAACTTGAGTTTTGATGTATATGTATTTGTAAATACCGCTACATTTCCGCTGTGTATTAAATAAACGTTGTATCTATGGTACTTTATAGTATAATTTAAATGTTTTAATTTCATTATAATATATATATATGTTTTACCTATTATAATTTATAATCTAATATGAAGTGTTTTAAAGTTACTTATATTATTGCTTAAAGAAATATTTTGGTTGTAAAATTTAACTTAAATGTTTTAGATTTGCTCATATTATTGTAAAGCAATGATTTGTGTATTTAGTAGACCGTAGCATTTCTATATTCAGTATACGTATATTACGACGGTGATGGTATGTAGTGTGCGTATACGGGATATAGGGGTATTACATCATGACTTGAATGACTTTACTAGGTGAGGGAATTGCTCTATAGCATTGAGTTGTGTATGCTTACTTAGAGAGGGCTCCTGCATAATTACCTTTGTCTAGGTCCTAGTCAGTCTTAGAACGTGCTTAGACAAACTTTCGAGGCGAAATTGAACTCTGCTTATTTAAGAGAGAAATCTAGGCATTGTTTGGTTAGCCAACAACTAGTATCCACCCAATAAACATCAATCCCTAGTTGTCCCTTTGAGTCTTCATAAAATTTTAGCTTTCTTTTCATTGGCATATAACCCCAAAAACCTACCCTGAGTTGTTGTAATACATTTGACAAGTCTTATGATCACTAAGATGAAGAGGCAAGAAGATCAAAGAAAGTAATGATTAGTTAAGATCATGAGGATAGTTGAAGTTCTCAAGAACATGAAGATAGTTGAAGTTCTCAAGACCATAAGGGCAGTTGATGTTTTCAAGACCATAAGGATAGTTGATGTTCTCAAAACCTTAAGGGTAGTTTTAATATCTCCAAGACAACATCAACATAGGAGTAACAAATGATTTATCCCTGTTAAAGAAGATTTATGGTACTCCACTCATCCATTATTGGAAGCCCAAGTTAGTACAAACAAGACAATTCTTTTAGAGCTAGAACCAAACAAAACAACAAAAGAAAAACAAAACCAAAAAAAAAGAGGAGAAAACATTAACAAGAGAAATGAGAGCAAAGAAAAAAGAAGAAGAAAAGAAAAAAAAAAGAAAGAAAAGAGAAAAGAAAAAAGAAAAGAAAACCCAAAATGATTCAAAAAGCCAACTGAGTTCTCTTTGACCTAAGACAACAAAAGGCTTCCATTTGGTTCATAAAGACATTTTTACTTGAATTGGTCCAACCCAACCAAAGATTCAATCAAAATTGGAGAAAAAGGAGGAAGACCATCCAGTTCTTAAAAGTTTTGTACTTGATAGTCCTACAAGAAAGAAGGACAAAATAATAAAAGAAAGGGAAGAATAAGGAAAGAGAAAGAAGAGGGAAGAGTAAGAAAAATAAAGAAAAGGGAAAAGAAGAAAAGAAATGAATTTGGGAACCAAACTTAATGCAAGGGGAAAAACTGTCCTAATCAAGATCCAGATTAATGCCAAGAAGACAGAAACTGTCCCTTTCTTTTTCCCTGCCCGTCCGGGTGGCGACTTCATTTTCTCCGGACCTAGGTTCGTGTTCTCTAAAGCTCCGAGTCTAACAGTGCCAAAGTCACAAGAACCATTCCACCGGGAGTGGGGGCAAAAATCCCCGCTCACAGTTGGGCCATTTCTCACCTTCCCCACACGTACCTAACTTTTTGAACCCATTAGGGGGCTAGGGATTCCTTAGGAATCGAGTCATCCACCCCTTTCTTTTTCCCAGCCCGTCCGGGTGGCGACTCCATTTTCTCTGGGCTTAGACCCGTGTTCTCTAAGGTCCCTAGCCTAAATAGTGCCGAAGTCTCAAGAACCATTTCGCCAGGAGTGGGGAAAAAAATTCCCACTCACAGTGGCGACTCCACTGGGGATAAGAGAAGTTGATTTCGTTGGTCTTTATATTATTCTATTCTTTCTTATAATGACATTATCCATTGCATCATATTAGATTGTATCGTGTTCATGAGTTAGGACACCCGTGTTACCCATGTGTGTTATGTAAGGGATACCATACTTTCACTCAAGAAATGGAGATCGAGCATGGAATAACCACTCATAGCCTCGTACCTTTTGATATATACTTGCTATGGGAACCTAAGCTTTTTAACCCAAAGACTAAAGCTCATGTAATTGGCCTAGTTACTTTCCTTAGGTTTTACCCCAAATGCTTGTTGTTTGACTATAGTTAATTTATCTTAGCTTAAATCATGGCTTATTTGGTTTGTTCTTTTTCTAATATGACCTAATTACATTGTAAGCTCAAAATAAATTTTTCTTTAAAGTCCAAAAGACCAAAGTAATTTTCAAAACTTTTCAAGATGGTCTTTGGACATAAAACTTTTCTAAAAACAAATCAAAAATTCTTGTGCTCATAACCCAAATACTAAGCCCAAAATTCATTTTTTCTAAAATCTTTTTTACAATGGGCTTAGAAACAAAATTATTTTCATCCAACATTTTCTTACAAAGAGCTTACAAATTATTTAGGTCAATTATGAAAATACCAAAACTCAATTGTGAGCCTAGTTTATACTAAGAGTTATTAATCATGGGCTTGTTTTTGGCATGAATCATTAGTTACTTTTTCAAGTGGGAAATCTATTTATAATAAACCTCTTAATTTAGTTTTAATCCAATATAGTATAAAAGCTACTTTAGTTGGTTGAATGGATTAAAACCTAATTAATGAGAATTATCATGAACTGATTTTCATTTTTGAAAATATAACTATTGGTTGAAACATCCGAGGAAAATATTCGAAAACAAGATACCCCATGTTGGTATTTTGTTAACCATATACCTAGGAAAAGAGACTCGCCATTCGTGTATGGATGTTATAAGGTTGGAAGGAAAGTCCTATTTGTCCTTGTTTGTTAATTATTTGTGCATACATGCATACATTTGCATCTCATATCATTGATCCTTTCTGGCTCACAGCCCTGGATTACGATAATTCAAAAGCTTATGACAATCCGACCTACGTTGGAGACGAAGAATCTAGCAACGACTCAATCTCTTTTTCAACAAAAGCAATGGAGCCCGAACAAATTCAAAGAATGGTGGATGACGCCCTCAATGCCAAGATGGAAGAAATAAAAGAGGCCCTAGCTGAGACCATGAAGAATCAACTAGCTGCAATTTTAGGAAACAATGACGCAGCATCTGCTAGCACCAAGAAAGTCAAGGGAAAGGCTAAAGTTGGTGAAGTGGCTTTTGATGATGATAAGGTGATCGTTGATTATGATGATTGGGCTCAATACTTCCAAGATCCTCAAGATAAAAAGGAGCCAAAGGTTGTTGAGAAGACAACTTTTGAAAAGACTGAAAATTCGAGATTAGAGATTCAAACCTTCGTTCGTTCATTCCACCAAAAAATTACTTCTTGGATGAATAAGGAAAAAGGCAAAGTTGTTGCCTTTGATGAATTCTGAATTGCTTGCTTGCTTATTCTCCTCTAAAAAGTCCAATTGTTTTACTGCCAAGTCTGATCAATTTTTAAAGTTCGATCCTTCAAAGTTTTTCTCCTTAATGTTCTTTTTTCCTCCAAAAGTTTCTTCCTTTCTTCAGTGTTTTTTTAGTGTTATTTATAAGAAATTTAGAAGATCAATTCAAATTGTTTAAGAAAACTATATTTGATTAGGAAAAGAAAATCGAAACAAAATAGAATTTGGTTTCGGAAAAAATTGCATTGGAAAAATCTCGCTGGCGAAATTTGAGACGGGCTGCGAGGAATTGCGAGCAAAAATTGGCGTTGGCCCGCTGCAGGCCATTTCGTCCAACACTTTTGGCGATGAAATTTTTCGTCGCCGATTTTTTCGTCTCCGATTTTTATTTTTATTTATTTATTTATTATTATTATTTTTCATCACTATAATTATAAAAAATGAATACTATAAGAAATATTATTTAATTAACATAACACAAAAATTATTTTGGACTAAATAAAATATATTGGACCAAACTGGGTCAAAAATTAAGGGTCTACAGTTTGCCACCTGCTTAAACGATCTGAGACTTTAGTAAAAGAGAGTGAAAAGCAATAAGACTTAATTTTTGAGATGGTTGAGGTTTTGGGTTCTGGACCTGGTTTGAGTTCTGGACTCAAAGAATAATTTTAGGTTCTAGACCTAAGGGTAATTTTGGGTTCTGGACCCGGGCTAAGTTCTGAACTTAAAAGAGATTTTAGGTTTTGGACCTAAGGATAATTTAGGTTCTAGACCCGAGCTAAGTTCTGGACTTAAGAGAGATTTTAGGTTCTGGACTTAAGGATAATTTGGGTTCTGGACCCGAGCTAAGTTATGGACTTAAGAGAGATTGTAGGTTCTGGACCTAAGGATAATTTGGGTTCTGGACCCGAGCTAAGTTCTGGACTTAAAAGGGAGTTTAGGTTCTGGACCTAAGGATAATTTGGGTTCTGGACCCGAGCTAAGTTCTGGACTTAAAAAGGAGTTTAGGTTCTGGACCTAAGGATAATTTGGGTTCTGGACCTGAGCTAAGTTTTGGACTTAAAAGGGATTTTAGGTTCTGGACCTAAGGATAATTTGGGTTCTGGACCCGAGCTAAGTTCTAGACTTAAAAGGGATTTTAGGTTCTGGACTTAAGGATAATTTGGGTTCTGGACCCGAGCTAAGTTCTGGACTTAGGAGAGATTTTAGGTTCTGGACCTAAGGATAATTTGGGTTATAGACCCGAGAGATTTAATTATCTACAAAAAATAATTATAGTGAGTAGCATATAAATTTTGTTTGCAAAAAATTTAGCTAATTTTTATGCACATATCTTCTTCTTGCCCCCTGCCTATAAAAATATTTTAATAGTGCAAAAATATTTATATTCACGCAAGTATTTTAATGATTAAATTGAATAATTGAGTTTCCTATTTATTTACTGTTTAGTCACTGTTTATGAATTATTTACTATTTATAAATAGTAACCTACTATGTATAAATAGTATCCTACTATTGTAAATAGTAACCTACTATTTGTAAATAGTAATTTACTATTCATCAATAGTAAAATTTACTATTCATCCATAGTAAAATTTACTTTTCGAATTTTATTTTTTTCCTTGTCGTTCCTCTATATAAACAAACGAATTTCTTCATTTCATTCACATCAAATTTTTATTCCTTTCCTTAATAGCTATAATTCTCTCAAATATATTTCTAAAAAAAGTATATATGCTTCAAGATAAGGAACTCATTCTAATGCTGAGTTATTGAAGTTTATTCGGTATCATGAAGATGTAAATATAGGTCTACTACCGAGATGCAACATCCAAAAATTTTTGAAATTTTCTAATTTTTGAAAATTTTGATAAAATAAATTATAATTTAAAAGCATAAATTAAATTAATAGTTTTAAATGAAAAATAAAGGGATTTTAAATGAAAAAGTGGAATATATATATATATATGATATATATGCAAAATATACATAACATATATAAAAGTCAACATTTTTTCAAAGAAAAGGGTATTTTGGTAATTAAATCTTATAAATTCAAAATTAATAAAATAATTCAAAAATAAATTAATTTTGAATGGAAGAGGGAAATTAGGACTTTTAATTTATTAAACAAATAATTAAATATTAAATTATTTTAATATATATATATATATGTGTGTGTGTGTGTGTGTGGTTAAAAAAAAGATGAAAAGGAAAGAATACTAAAAATCTTCTTCTTCTTCTCAGGAACGTGGCTTCCATGGATGTTTGAAGACCAAGGATTTTGCTTCTTCCATACACTATAAATTGAAGGAATTAACAAGTTTCAAGTGGATTTTTGGTGATTTCCACCAAAATTAGTAAGTTTCCATCTCTTTTCTTTGAATTCCTTGGAAATTTAGATTATGTGAGAATTTGAATTTTTATGTAGTATGTTATAATTGTTGAAATTGGTGTGTATAATGTTATTTTGGGTAGTTAACAATGATTCTAAGGTTAGATTGAAGAGATGATGGAGTTTGGTTAAAGAATGGTGAAGTGAGAGAATTTAGGGTTATGGATTTTGGGGTTTTAAAAACATGAATTTTAATTGTGTAAATTGATTCCAAATGAGTTGTTTTGATTCATAAACAAGTATTTTAAAGTCAAATATTGGATTTGGTGGTGTTGGGTTGGAGTTTGAGAATGGAAGTGGAGATTTAGGGTTTTGGAAAAGTGATTTTCCAAAGTGGTTGAATTGTGTGATTTTATTTGTTTAAGCATGTTGTTTAGTGTTAAAAGTAATGAATATAAGCTTGGAATGAGTAATGGATTGTGTTGGAATGGAAAACCTTCAATGGGGTGAAGGTTAAGCCATTTTTGAGATTTTGTATATAAGAGTGTATTTTTCTAATGTAAATGATTTACATGTATTAAAATATATTTTTAATAATATAAATAAACTTAAAACACTAATTTAATTGTAGTAGAATGGAATTCCAATGTTAAAGAAAGGAAAGGCTAAATTTTTGAAAATTTGTAGGAGTGATGTGTAATTATGATTTAATGTTGGAAATGCCATTAAATATGATACTAAATGATTATTTGCTATCACATTTGGTTTAGGCATTGAGGGAGATTGATTTTCTTCATCCAAGTGGTGAAGGGCAAGTTAGAAAGATTGGATTGAAGGTTGTTTTTAGCTTGCTTTGGGTTGCTAGTGGAGGTATATACAAACTTTAAATATAATGTCTATATTTGCATAACATTTGCTCTTAACACATTTTGGTTGAAAAATGTGTTAAGCTACTTGGTTCATTGATTGTGTATGAATAATATGCTATGACATTTGTAATGTCATATATGTGTTAAATGCATTGTGAAAAGCCATTGATAATGGCTAATTTGTGTAACATGTGAAATATGCATATTATGTGAAAATACCCAAAGTAATTGGGTAATGTGTTGTGAATGCAAAAATGAGATATGTGTAACAATGAAATGAATTGATATTGATAAAAATGATAAAAGTGAGAAAAGTGAGAAAAATGAGAAAGATGTGAAAAATGAGAAAAGTGAGAAAAAAAAATGTGAAAATAAGGCAATGTGCCTAGATTGAATATGTAAAAATGAGAAAGAGATTAATAATGAGAAATATGAATAAATTGTGTGCCTAGTATGTTATTCAATTTTTAGAGTTCTGGATTTGGCAGCATACCTATGATTGCCTACGGGCTATACGCTGGAATGGTGAAAAGACTAGGTCGTAAGCCTCAAAAACTGTAGCAGTCTAGCCGGGTTGAGGACCAAGATACTGGGCCTAAGGGTCTAGCCGGGTTGAGGTCCAAGAGACTGGGGCTGTTACATTATCCATGGATATATATATTGCCTACGGGGCTAGACACATGGTGTCATTATGGACTAAAGCAGTAACTGTGAAATTTGAATATCATATTAGATCCTTTTTGGGCCCATGCTTGTCTTTGTTTTACTGTGAATTATGAATTATAATACAATTGAGTAATATAATGTTATGAGTTGTGCTTATGAATTATTTGAAAAATATAAGAAAGTGGATTGATGTGACATCTATATGCATTGTGCAATTGGTATTGCATTGAGTTATATTGTTATTATCAAAGTTTGTACCACTAGGCTTCGGCTTAGCGCGATTGTTTTTATCGCGCAGGTGACAGGGTAGACCCAGTTGAGCCAGAGAGTTCTTCTAGACCAGGTCGGGTCTAGACTTGTAGTTGAGCTTGTAGAGTTGCTATCGAGATCAGAAACACTGCCAGCAACTTATATATATTTTTATGTTCTTGTACATTTTGAGTTTTATGCATAATATATTATGTTTTGAATTTTACGTATTGTATATTATAAAGAATGTTTGGGTCAATGTATTTGAAATGGGAGAGTAGGTGTGTTTTAAATTATATATATATGTATAAATGTTTGAGAAAATTGGTGAAATTGAGAAATATGGTTGAAAGGGTGATTGGAAATTATTGGGAGTGTTTTCTTTTTGCAGGTTGAGTAATTGCTAAATTTTGGGATATCCAAAATACAAACAAAACTCTGGCAAATTTTTTCCAGAGATTTTTATATATATTATTTATTTTGGGTTCTTATAACAAGTAAATAATATTTATATTCTATTTAATTTTATATAGTTAGAATTTTAAATTTTAAATTGGAAATGTAAAAAAAAATTAGTAAATCGGTCTGTGACATTTTTGTACCATATATGCGTATTTTACATATGCTAGAAATATGTATTGTACATATATAGGGTATAAGGGTGTTACATTTGTTTTGGTATCAGAGCCTAGGTTTGAGGTTCTCAACCTAGGTGGGATGATAAAAAAGAGAAAATGGGGGATTTGAAAAATAGTTTTTAATTGTAATACATGCATTGGCACTAGTAGTTTTTGATCTCTGATATAGTATCTTCTGCTTTGTTTGTAGATATAGGTAGTTATGGCGTCTCGGCCGCATCAGGCTGCTGAGGGTAGTGCAGAGAGTGTGGCTCCAGATGAGGGTAGAGATGGAGCTAGAGTTGTATCTGCTGTTGAGGCGTCTATTTCTGTACCTGTGAGACCAACAACTGATGAGGTTCTAGCTGGCTGGGTATGGCATATGGTAGAGTTGTTGAGGCAGGCTCCAGTTCCGCCGCCGCAGTTGCCGGTGAGGCAGTATGATAAATTGAGAAAGTATGGGGTTGAGGACTTTGTTGGTACTACATATCTTGCTATATCAGAGCAGTGGCTAGACTGGGTTCAGAGGATATTTATTCAGTTACAGGCTAGTCCAGAAGAGAAGTTTGATTATGTTAGATCTCTTCTGCAGAGAGATGCATATGATTGGTGGAAGACGGTTCCACATGCTCTGGATGATCCACCAGTCCTGACCTATGATGATTTCCTACAGGAATTTGAGCAGAAGTATACTCCGAGAGAGTATAAAGATGCAAAGAAGATGGAATTCCTGAGTCTGAGACAGGATACCTGTTTTATTAGTTTTTGTTATAGAATTGTGTCTTGTTTATTATGATTATTATTGTTTTCTTTAGGTATTTTGTTAGTTTTAATATGTTTATTTAGCGTTTTGATTAATTTTAGTAGTTTTAGTTTATTTCAGTATTTATGTCATTTTTGTCCTAGTTTTTAGTGTGTGTTTACATTTTGTTGGTTAATGTCCATTTAATTCTTGTTTAAAGTTTGTTTAAAGTTTTGTTTTAGGTTAAAAAGCTAAGGAACCAAATTGAAGAAAAAAAGGGACAGTAGCTGACACAGGTAGAGGACACGGCCAAGCTTGTGGCCGTGTCCCATACCAAGTTAAAGAGAAGATCAAGACATAGAGAGGAACACACTCAAGGGACACGGCCAAGTCACTGGCCGTGTCCCTCCAAAGAAGATCAAACACGGCCAAGTTGCTTAAGCTTGGCCATGTCTCACTCAGGTCCAAAGCAAAAGGAAGAAAATCAATCAGTAGAAGACACAGGCAAGGGACACGGCCAAGTCATTGGTCGTGTCCCTCCAAAATGGTCCAACACAGCCAAGTCAACCTCCAACACGGCCGTGTCACTCAACCAAAGAAGAAAAGAAGAAAAGCAAGCAGTAGTGAACACAAGCAAGGGACACAGCCAGGCTTGTGGCCGTGTCCCTCCATTGTACCTCCAACACGGCCAAGTTCACTCCAACTTGGCCGTGTCTCTCATGAACCAAAGGCAACGCAGATTTTAAGCGGAGGTTTCGTATAAAAGAAAAGAAAAAGCTAGGGTTTTGAGGGTGGGCGATTTAAGAGCTGTTTTGAGCCGTCAAAGAGAGTTTAGGTTTTGATAACTTGTTTTCTTTGATTTTTGATTACACTTTGGATTAAACTAGCTTAGATTAGATTGTTCTAGCCATTAATACATTCTTCTTGCAAGATTTGAACAAGAGATTCTTCAGAAGCTTCAAGGAGTTTGTAATTTGGTTTTGTTCTTGAACTTTATCTCCTTATTTTCATTGGAATTGTATTTATGGATATTATCATGTCTAAATTGATTTCTTTGAATATTAATGAGATGAGTATGTTTGATAGCATTATGAACTAATTTGATCTAGTCTAGGGTTTGTATGGATCTGCTATGATTGTATGAATTGGTTATTACCCTTAACTCAATTATTTCTTTAAGCCTTTATTGAATGAATTATTGCTAATAAATAATTGATTGGCCACCAATTATGTGTTTTAGGTATTAGATGATGGATTGAGAGATGAAGTCTAATGTTGGAACATTTCAATTAAGGACTTAGGTGAATTAGAGATATAACCTAGGAAAAGATTATTTCAATTGGAACAAGATTATTTGAGAGAGGTTTGAATGCGAGAGCTTATTTCCTTTATTCAATTAATTAAGTTGCTTGAGATTTAATCTTTGAAATTAAATTGGTTAAGAGGAATAACCATTCATACTTATAAGTAGCAGAGAAGTGCAAACCCTAGACCATTTTATTAAGTGAATCAAAACATTAGCTCAATCTACTTTTATCGCTTTAAACTTCAATCAATCTTCTTCATTAGTTAACAATTTAAATTTTCTTCAGTACTTGTTATTTATAATCTGATAATTAGTTAGCTACTTTAGCTTCCTTGTGAGACGACCTTGGGGCGATCACCTTTGCTACAGCTACCTCGTATACTTGCGAGTGACGCTTTGTGGTAGAGTTAATTTGAGTGCAACAAGTTTTTGGCACCGCTACCGGGGAAGCTAATTGGCGTAATTGTTTATTAGTCATAGATATTTTAGATTATTTTTGATTGTTTACTTTTATTTTATTTGTCTTTTGCTTTTAATAATTTCTTTTTCTAGAAACTCTATTTATGCAAGGCAGGAGATCACTCGAAGGAGAGCTGTATCCATTTATTCCAGAAATTCAGAGAGTCAAAAGGAGCAGGGAAGAGTTTATACAGGATTTGATACTACAGAGGAGGACACTTCTGATTTTGAGTCGGAATCTGCACAATCTGTTAAAATGGCTGAAGAAAGACAAAGGACTATGAGAGATTTTGCTAGACCTGTCATTGGAACTTCCACTTCTTGCATAAGACTAACAGATGCAGCAAGGAACTATGAGTTGAAGAACATTCATTACAACATGCTGCCATCATTCTATAAAGATCCAAATGAATATCCTTTAAACTTTATTTGGGATTTTTATTCTACCCTCAACACTTTTCCATTGGGAGGACTAACAGAAGATCAGTTGAGGATGAGATGCTTCCCATATACTTTGAAGGATAGGGCAAAGAGCTGGCTTATGATGTTGCCCGAAAACTCTTTGACAACTTGGGAGCAAGTTTATAACAAGTTCATGGGAAAGTTTTATTCACATCAAAAGACAGCTGAATTGAGAGGGAATATTGCTACATTCTCTCAATTTGAAGGAGAACCATTTCATGAGGCTTGGGACAGATTTAAGATGCTATTGATCCAGTGTCCACATCATCACTACCCACTCCAACTTCTGAACCAGTTTTTCTATGATGGTTTAACCCAACAATTTCAGAATACAGTTGATAATGCAGCTGGGGGAGCCATGGGAAAAAAGACAGCTGATGAAACTTATGAGATCTTTGAGATGTTGGGAGCTAATTCTCAACAAAAAAGTGTAAGGGGAAGAAGTAAAGGGGTGAATCAATTGGAAGCCAATAGTGAGATGGTAAATCAGATAGTTGAGTTGACAAGGCAAGTGCAGATGCTGAACATGAAGAACAATATTTCTTCATCTACTCAAGAAGCGTGTGGAATCTGTGGAACTTTCGGGCATGGAGCAAACATTTGCCCCTCTGTATATGAATCATATGGGAATGAAGTTGAGCAAGTCAATGCCATGGGGGGATTTCAACCAAGGACCCAAAATGATCCTTATTCAAATTCATACAACCCTGGTTGGAGGAATCACCCAAATTTTTCTTGGGCAATAAATAATTCTCAGCAGCATTTCCATTTGCTCCAGAGACAGAACCAACAACAAGGCCAATCCTCAAATCAAGGGCAGTCTAAGATAGAGAGTTTGGAGGAAAGTTTACAGGCTTTTATCCAAGTCAGTGCTAAAAATCAAGAGATGACCAACAAGAGGCTGGATTCCTTAGAAGCATCTTTTAAGAAAGTGGAGACTCAAGTAGGGCAACTTGCACAACAGATGCAAATTCAACAAAAGGAAAAATTCCCAAGTCAACCTGAGCAGGCACAATCAGTGACTGTTCTTAGAAGTGGTAAGGAAATTAACAATAATGTTGAAAATGATTATGTGAATGCAGGTGACCAAGAGAACAAGGAGGAAGGAGAACCAGAGAACAAAGGTGCTGGAGATGGATCAATGAAGAAATCACCTTCAGCAGATTTACACAAGGTAAGCAATCCATACCGGCCACCTATACCATTCCCCAGCAGGTTGAAGGATGATAAACCAGATAAGTAATTTTCTAATATCTTCAACATGCTGTCTAAGGTAAGTATTAACTTACCCTTACTAGAAGCAATAAAGAACATGCCGACTTATGCCAAATTCTTCAAAGAACTGATCACCAAGAAAAAAACGGTATGAGCCAAATGAAAAGGTGATAGTTTTAGAGGTAGCTAGTGCTGTTCTGCAGCATAACCTACCTCCTAAACTAAAGGATCCTGGAAGCTTTATAATTCAAATTACTGTGGGGAATGGAAAGGGGACTGATGGCATGTGTGATCTAGGAGCCAATGTAAATTTGATGCCTTATTCTGTGTATAAAGAATTAGAACTAGGGGAACTTAAACCGACCAAAATGGTGTTGCAATTAGCTGATAGATCTTTTAGATTCCCGAAAGGGGTTATAGAAGATGTGTTAGTTAAGGTTAGAGGGTTGATAGTACCTGTGGATTTTATAGTTCTTGACATGGAAGGAAGTAACCCTGCACCATCAGCACACACTATTTTGCTGGGTAGGCCTTTCATGGCTACTACCAACACCTTAATAGATGTTAAAAATGGTAAGTTGTCAATGACCGTCTTAGGACAAACTGTTGAATTTTCTATTTTTAACACTTCTCTTATTCCTACAATTGCTTTATATGAGGAATGTTCTTTAATTAATTGTGTTGAAGCAGTTGTTTCAGATGATTTCTTGCATACAGATTCCTCAGATAAATTGGGGCTGACACTGACCTTAGAAGAGGGGGCTAAATCAATGGGGGAGATCCAAAGGTGCCTTAACCCAAAGGCATATGAGAGCTTGAGAATTTACAAGGATCGCACAAAAGCTCTTCATGACAGATTTATTGTGCGAAAGACATTGAGTCCAGGTATGAAAGTTTTACTTTTTAATTATCGACTCCGTCTGTTTCCAGGTAAATTCAAGTCTCGATGGAGTGGTCCTTTCGAGATAACTCAAGTATGTCCTTCTGGTGCCATTGAATTACTTAACTCTCGAACCAATAAAACTTTTAAAGTAAATGGCCAGAGAGTTAAACCATATAAAGAAGGATTTCAAGAAGTGAGGATCATTGACAGCACTTTGATCCACGATCCCTAAGTCTTGCAGTGATGTCCAGCTTTATGACATTAAAGAAGCCCTAAATGGGAGGCAACCCATCTTTTTGCATTTCTTTTTCATAGTTGTAATTTTAAATTTAGCAAATTTTAATTTTATGTTTGGTTTAAATAAATGGAACGGGTGCTTTGATCAATTTTTTATTTTTCTAATGTGTTTCAGGGTTGATCGGAGAAGAGGTTGGCAATTTCTTTGAAATTTGTTGATATTTGGTGATATAAAAATAAAAATAAAAAAAAAGTTAAAAAGTGGCAGAAGGAGACACGGCCAAGGAGCTTGGCCGTGTCACATGGGACACGGCCAAGCCTCATGAAAAATCTCTTTTATTTTGTTTTCTTTTAAGAAATTGCACAGTGAGTAACAGGGCCAAGGAGCTTGGCCGTGTCACATGGGACACGGCCAAGCTTCACCAAATTGATCTTCGTTTTTATTTTGCACCTCTCCTTCCAGTAGAAGACACGCCCATGGGACACAGCCAAGTCACTGGCCGTGTCCCTCAACACACACAAGACACCGCCGTGTTCACCACAACTTGGCCGTGTCTCTCACTTTTTCACTTTAAAAAACATGATTCTTTCACCTTTTTCCTCATTCAATCCCTAGTTTTTCCTTCTGTTCACTCTTTCACTCTCTCATTTTCTCTCTCTCGCAATCTCCATTATTTGTGCTTCCAAGCTCCAAATCCTCCATTAAACCTCAAATTTCATCACCAAAACTAAAAATAATCCATTAAAACTTCTTCTTCTCTCATAAAAGTTTGATTTAATCAAGTTTTGGTGTTGAATTTTTCAGATTTCTCAAGATGCCAAGAACAAAGATAGTTTCACATCACAAGAAGAAGAGACCTACAACTGAAGGGGCTTCTTCATCTTCATCAGTTTCATCTTTGAAGAGGGCAAATCTTTTGGCTCGGGGTTTCTTCCCGATGAGGTATGTTAATGATGAATCCCTTGATGATCTGCAAATTAGGACTAATTTTTATCGTTATGTGCAAATTCTTGGGTGGGAGAACCTAGTCTCCTTGCGACCTTTGCAGTTTCAAGAGCTGAGTTTGGAATTTTTGACATCTCTTAAGGTTGAAAGAGATGAACAAAAAAATTGCTCTAGGATGAGTTTTAGATTGCTTGGGAAATCGTTTGTGATTAATATTGAACAATTGAATGCTATATATGGTTTCCATCAACATGGGGAAAGGTCAGTACCTAAAGAGTTTAAACAGTAATTTGTTTGGGGAGCATTAGGCTCAGGGACTTATGTGGCCAAATCGGCCAAAGCATCTAAATTGAGCAATCCCGCTTTGCAGTATTTGCATTGTTTTATGTCTTGCGGATTCTTTGCTAGGAAGGAGAGCCGGGGTGTGGTGGAATTGAGTGAGCTATTTTTCCTGGATTGTGCTTGTAATGCAGTGCCTGTTAGTTCCGGCTATTGGTTAGCCAATGTTTTTGATAGTGTGGCCAATAAAAGGAGGGGGGCAATTTGTATTGGAGGGTTGATTACCACATTAGCAGTAGCCCTTATTGAGGATTTTGACCCGAGTACCAGTCGCATGACTAGAATTTTTGGTAATGACTCTTTGGATTTGGCCACATTAGAGAAGATGCATATGGTGGTGCATAGGAGAGGGGCTTATATGATGGCTTCAGCTGAGCCAGAAGCACCGGGGGACAGGCAGAAGAGAGCACGGGTTCAAGAAGAGTCTGACTCAGATTCTCTTGATCTAGATGAGGATGCTCCATTCTCGGCTAATCAAGAGGTACTTAATAGGATTGAGGCCCTGGAGGGAAAAGTAGATCGACTGGATGGCAAGGTGGACCATAACCATGCTGAGGTTTTGCAGCAGTTGGAACAGATTAATAGCAACCTTGCAAAGATTTTGAGTCTCCATCCCTCGGCTGCATCATCTTCTCATCCGCCTTCACTATAGATTTTGAGTTCCTTGCTTTATTGTGTTTAGCTTATTTTTGTTATTTTTCGTTTTTGTTTTTAATGTTAACATTTTATATTTTGGATATTTTATTTTTATATATTGTATTTTGTTTGTTTTTGAACATTTGTGTTTGTGATGAAAAGTTAGGGTTTTGCCTCACCAGGGTACGATAGAAGACAGGTTGTACTTAACTCTTTCTCTTTATTATTCTTGTTTTCCATTGAGGACAATGTAAATTCTAAAGTGTGGGGTATTCTTTTAGCTTTTTCTTTATTCTTGTTTTGTTTGTCGTGGTGTGTTTTTATTGTGTTATGCAAGGTATAATTATTGAAAATTTATTGATCTTTTCTGTGATTCTAGCATTATAGTTGAGACTTTAATATTAGCATAGAAATGAGCATTTTAATTCATTCAGGATCAATTTTCGCATTCTGCAGTTCATGACATATAAATCTTTGAGAACCCACCTGTGTGAGTTTTGAGCCTTATAATTTGATATTATTATCAGTTGATTTTCTTTTCTTAAGTGTGCACCTTCATGATTTTGCATCTCTAGAGTTTGCTTTTGAATGCTAATTGAACTCACATTATGATTTAATCTCGAGTTTTAAAATGATGAAGGCAAATTAGGTTAGCCCTTTAGCTTAAAAAGACCTCCCTTAATATTGAATTCCTTAGTGAGCCAAGTTGAGCCTTTGACCTTTTCTTGATTGATCAATACAATTATCAACTCAACTTTCTCTTATTATCATCATACCTACATTAAGGAATGGAGTTCTTATGATATGACAATAGGGTGGTTTATTTCAAAGTGTGGGGTAAGCAAATAAAAAATGGTATTGCTATTTGGGGTTGAAATGCATACTTTGCACATTGTATTTGATTAAGAGTTGATTATTCTTTTCCTCTACATTTTAAGCTAGATGTTCTATGCAACGTTATATTTTGTATATATATGTATTTTTTTTAAAAAAAATTATTATATATGATAAAAGAAAAATAAAAGGAGAAAATAAAAAAAAGAGATATATATATATACAAAATTCATATATTTTCTAACATTAGAGGAATGTCGACTCATGTATTTTTCTTTAAGTATGCAAGTATGTGAAAGTATCAAGGGTTGGTGAGTATGTCATTTGAGGGAATTTATGAGTTTCTTAGCAAGAGTATTGTCTAAATTAGATACTCCATTTCTTGATGTTCCAGCTTAAATGTCTTTTCTCACACCTTTACCTTAGCCCCATTACATCCAAATGGAAAGACCTTCGGATTATTTCTTGAGAAAATCAGTGAGGGAGATTGGATAATTAAGCAAGTTTATGGTAGTATGCAGTCATGAGTGGTTTGAGTGAATTAACCTTTGAAATTGAGTGAAACACTTAGAAGAGAGATAAGATTTGTATGTCTGGATTAATGAATGAGTTAAGAAAATCTTGATTGAAGGAAATTGCAATTATTTATGTCTGAGTCTTGAATGATTTCATCTTATATACTGGAATTATAGTTAAGGTTGTTTGAGTTTTTAATTTATGCCATGTGAATTTGCTTGAGGACAAGCAAAGTTTTAAGTGTGGGGTAGTTGTTTTATTAGTTTTTGTTATAGATTTGTGTCTTGTTTATTATGATTATTATTGTTTTCTTTAGGTATTTTGTTAGTTTTAAAATGTTTATTTAGTGTTTTCATTAATTTTAGTAGTTTTAGTTTATTTCAGTGTTTATGTCGTTTTTGTCCTAGTTTTTAGTGTGTGTTTACATTTTGTTGGTTAATGTTCATTTAATTCTTGTTTAAAGTTTGTTTCAAGTTTTGTTTTAGGTTAAAAACCCAAGGAACCAAATTGAAGAAAAAAAGGGACAGTAGCTGACACAGGCAGAGGACACGACCAAGCTTGTGGCCGTGTCCCATACCAAGTTAAAGAGAAGATCAAGACACAGAGAGGAACACACTAAAGGGACACAGCCAAGTCACTGGCTGTGTCCCTCCAAAGAAGTTCAAACACGGCCAAGTTGCTTAAGCTTGGCCGTGTCTCACTCAGGTCCAAAGCAAAAGGAAGAAAATTAATCAGTAGAAGACACAGGCAAGGGACACAGCCAAGTCACTGGCCGTGTCGCTCCAAAATGGTCCAACACGGCCAAGTCAACCTCCAACACGGCCGTGTCACTCAACCCAAAAAAGAAAAGAAGAAAAGCAAGCAGTAGTGAACACAAGCAAGGGACACGGCCAGGCTTGTGGCCTTGTCCCTCCATTGCACCTCCAACACGGCCAAGTTCACTACAACTTGGCCGTGTCTCTCATGAACCAAAGGCAACGTGGATTTTAAGCGGAGGTTTCGTATAAAAGAAAAGAAAAAGCTAGGAGGGTGGGCGATTTGAGAGCTGTTTTGAGCCGTCAAAGAGAGTTTAGGTTTTGATAACTTGTTTTCTTTGATTTTTGATTACACTTTGGATTAAACTAGCTTAGATTAGATTGTTCTAGCCATTGATACATTCTTCTTGCAAGATTTGAACAAGAGATTCTTCAGAAGCTTCAAGGAGTTTGTAATTTGGTTTTGTTCTTGAACTTTATCTCTTTATTTTCATTGGAATTGTATTTATGGATATTATCATGTCTAAATTGATTTCTTTGAATATTAATGAGATGAGTATGTTTGATAGCATTATGAAATAATTTGATCTAGTCTAGGGTTTGTATTGATCTGCTATGATTGTATGAATTGGTTATTACCCTTAACTCAATTATTTCTTTAAGCCTTTATTGAATGAATTATTGCTAATATATAATTGATTGGCCATCAATTATGTGTTTTAGGTATTAGATGATGGATTGAGAGATGAAGTCTAATGATGGAACAATTCAATTAAGGACTTAGGTGAATTAGAAATATAACCTAGGAAAAGATTATTTCAATTGGAACAAGATTATTTGAGAGAGGTTTGAATGCGAGAGCTTATTTCCTTTATTCAATTAATTAAGTTGCTTGAGATTTAATCTTTGAGATTAAATTGGTTAAGAGGAATAACCATTCATACTTATAAGTAGCAGAGAAGTGCAAACCCTAGACCATTTTATTAAGTGAACCAAAACATTAGCTCAATTTACTTTTATCGCTTTAAACTTCAATCAATCTTCTTCATTAGTTAACAATTTAAATTTTCTTCATTACTTGTTATTTATAATCTGATAATTAGTTAGCTACTTTAGCTTCCTTGTGAGACGAGCTTGGGGCGATCACCTTTGCTACAGCTACCTCGTATACTTGCGAGTGACGCTTTGTGGTAGAGTTAATTTGAGCGCAACAATACCAGGACAGTGACCGAGTATGAAATCGAGTTTATTCGGTTGAGTCACTATGCTGGTGGGATCATTTCTGGCGAGTTTGACATGTGCAGGAGGTTTGAGGAGGGACTGAGACCCTCTATCATGTGCATCATCGTAGGCTCTCGGTATCAGGATTTCTCCCAGTTAGTTGCAGCTGTTAGGAGTGTTGAGAGGGCACAGAGTCTTGCAGCAGCTGCCAAGGTTGAGGAGACCAGAGTTAGGAGACCCCAGAGTGAGGCAGGGTCTTCATCAGTGAAGAGAGGCCGAGGGGGACATTTTTAGAGGTTTAGTAGGAGTCAGGGGCAGTTTGGCAGGTCAGTACAGCAGCAGAGACAGAGACCTGCAATTTCAGTGGCTAGTGCTCCGACTCTAGTGGCTCAGAGACCTACTCCACCTACTTGCTTTCATTATGGTAGAGTACACGGAGGTGTCTGCTGGTGGAGAGGTGCTTTGGGAGTGTGTTTTAGATGTGGGTCATCAGACCATTTTATCAAAGTTTGTCTCGAGGCAACAGAGGTTAGGCAGGCAGATACTGCATCTTCTCGACCCAGTGTCAAAGGGGGTCATGGTGGCAGAGGTTTTAGTAGAGGTGGTCACCCTGGGTTTAGTCAGAGAGGAGGCTCTACATCTAGAGGCAGTAGGCCAGATGAGGCTGGGCCATCTCAGCAGGTTTATGTGATGCAGAGGCAGCCAGATGCTTCAGCCATCATTGCGAGTACATTTTCTTTATTTGGTATTTCAGTCCTTGCTCTATTAGATCCTGGATCTATGCATTCATACATAAGTGCATCCATCTTGCCTATGACTGCATTACATTCTGAGTCCCTAGGATTTGATGTCTTGGTGACAAATCCTTTAGGGCATAGTATTATAGTGAGCAGGGTGCACCGAGATAGTCCAGTTATTGTTCAAGATGAGGAGTTTCTCGGTGACCTGATTGAGATGCCTTTTAGGGAATATGATTTGATTTTGGGCATGGATTGGTTATCCAAGCATGGGGCTATGGTAGACTATCAGAAGAAATGTGTTACTTTGAGAACACGGGATGGCAGGGATGTTATAGTATCTAGTGAGCAGAGGTATCTTTCATCTATGTTTGTTTCAGCTGTTTCAGCTGGGAGGATGATTCGGAAGGGATGTGAGGCTTATCTTGCTCATGTTGTAGATACTAGAGTAGTGGGATCCCTGCTTGAAAGTATACCCACAGTTGCCGAGTTTCCAGATGTTTTCCCTGATGAGTTGCCAGGGGTACCTCCTGAGAGGGAAGTGGAGTTTGGTATCGATTTGTTTCCTGATACCACTCCTATCTCTATTACCCCTTATCGGATGGCACCTGCTGAGTTGAGAGAGTTGAAGGTGCAGTTACAGGAGTTATTGGATAAAGGGTTTGTTCACCCTAGTGTGTCCCCGTGGGGAGCGCCTGTATTGTTTGTGAAGAAAAAGGATGGCACCATGAGATTGTGTATTGATTATAGGCAGTTGAATAAGGTGACCATCAAGAACAAGTATCCTTTGCCTCGGATAGATGATCTCTTTGATCAGTTGAAGGGAGCAGCAGTATTCTCTAAGATTGATCTGAGATCAGGGTACCATCAGTTGAGAGTCAGAGATGTGGATGTACCCAAGACTGCTTTTGTACGAGGTATGGGCATTATGAGTTTTTGGTGATGCCTTTTGGATTGACGAATGCACCAGCAGCTTTTATGGATTTGATGAACAGGGTATTCAGACCATATTTAGATCAGTTTGTGGTGGTCTTCATTGATGACATCTTGGTGTATTCGCGTAATGAGAAGGATCATGATAGGCATTTACGGATCGTATTGCAGACTCTGAGAGAGAAGCAGTTGTATGCTAAACTATCTAAGTGTGAGTTCTGGCTCGATCAGGTAGCTTTTCTTGGTCATGTGGTTTTAGTAGAGGGTATTAGAGTTGATCCAAGTAAAATTAAGGCTATCTTGAATCAGAGTCCACCGAAGACTGCGACAGAGGTTAGAAGTTTTCTGGGATTGGCAGGCTATTATCGTCGATTTGTGAAGGGTTTTTCTATAATAGCTACACCACTCACCGGATTACTTCAGAAAGGAGTTAAATTTTTTTGGATAGATCGGTGTCAGGCGAGTTTTGAGCAGCTGAGGGAGATGTTGACTCAGGCTCCTGTCCTTACCCTACCTGTGGAAGGTAAACCATATGTGATATATAGTGATGCTTCACACAATGGTTTAGGTTGTGTTTTAATGCAGGAGGGTAGAGTCATTGCTTATGCCTCTTGATAGTTGAAACCGCATGAGCTGAATTATCCAACGCATGATTTGGAATTAGCAGCAATAGACTTTGCCTTGAAGATTTGGCAGCATTATTTGTATGGGGAAAAGTGTTTCATTTATATAGATCACAAGAGTTTGAAATACTTGGGTGTTCAGAGAGAGCTGAATCTTCGGCAGAGGCAGCAGTTAGAGTTGATTAAAGACTACGACTGTTTAATTGATTATCATTCTGGTAAGGCAAATGTTGTTGCTGATGCCTTGAGTCGAAAATCTTTGGCAGGTTTGACTGCTTATTCGCTCTCGTTGCTTGTTGAATTGAGAGCATTGCATTCTAGATTTGAGTCTTCTGATGATGGTGCTTTGATGGCTCAGTTGCAGTTGAGGCCAGTCTTGTTGGATCATATTAGGGAGGCTCAATTAGCAAATGAGAGAATTCAGAAAATTGTGCTGGTTTGTCAGAAAGGGGAAAGTTGAGACTTTTATGTGAGGGATGATGGCAGTCTATAGTACAGAGATAGATTGTGTATTCCTGATGATGCAGAATTGAAAAGAATGATATTAGAGGAAGCACATCAGTCACTTTTTGCTATGCACCCTGGGAGTACCAAGATGTATCAGGACTTGAAGCGACATTATTGGTGGTCAGGTATGAAGAGGGACATAGCAGAGTTTGTATCCAGATGTCTCACTTGCCAGAAAGTGAAGGCTAAGCACCAAGTTCCTTTAGGATTGCTCCAACCATTATCAGTGCCAGAGTGGAAATGGGAGCGAGTGAGAATGGATTTTGTGACTGGACTACCTTTGACTCAGAAGAAGCATGATGCAATATGGGTGATAGTTGATCTGATGACGAAGACAGCTCATTTTCTTCCAGTTCGGATGGATTATTCTCTTGAGAGGTTGGCTGAGTTGTATATCAATGAGATAGTCAGGTTGCATGGAGTCCCAGTTTCTTTGGTGTCGGATCGAGATCCCCAGTTTACTTTGAGATTTTGGAAGAGTTTGCATAATGCTTTGGGTTCTCGATTGCATTTTAGTACTACTTTCCATCCTCAGACAGATGGACAGTCAGAGAGAGTGATACAGATTTTGGAGGATATGTTGAGGAGCTGTATCATTGATTTTACTGGGAATTGGGACAGATTTTTGCCATTAATTGAATTTGCTTATAACAACAGTCATCGGTCGAGTATTGGAATGACTCCTTATGAGGCTTTATATGGCAGGAGATGCAGGACACCTTTGTGTTGGGATGAAGTTGGAGAAGGTAAACTGGTTGGTCCCGATTTGATTAAGGAAACAAAGGAGAAAGTGAAGGTGATTCGGGATCGTTTGAAAGCAGCATCGGACCGACAGAAATCTTATTCAGATTTAAAGAGAAGAGACATAGAGTTCAGTGTGGAAGATAAAGTGTTTCTAAAGGTGTCTCCATGGAAGAAAATTTTGAGATTTGGCCGCAAAGGGAAGTTGAGTCCTCGTTTCTATAGGACCATATGAGGTGTTGGAGAGAGTTGGTCTAGTGGCTTATAGACTAGCTTTGCCGCCTGAGTTAGATCGAATACATAATATTTTCCATGTCTCAATGCTTCGGAGATATAGGTCTGACCCATCTCATATCTTGTCAGTGGAGTCCATTGAGGTGAGTCCAGATCTAACTTACGAGGAAGAACCAGTGGCGATTTTGGCACGAGAGGTTAAAGAATTGAGGAATAAGAGGGTGCCACTTGTGAAAGTTCTTTGGAGGAATCATGCAACTGAGGAGGCGACATGGAAAAGTGAGCAGGCGATGCAGAGTCAATTTCTCCATTTGTTCCCGACTTAAGGACAGGTAATTTCGGGGACGAAATTTATTTTAGGGGGAGAGAATTGTAACATCCAAAAATTTTTGAAAATTTATAATTTTTGAAAAATTTTATAAAATAAATTATAATTTAAAAGGATAAATTAAATTAATAGTTTTAAATGAAAAAGTGGAATATATATATGATATATATGCAAAATATACATAACATATATAAAAGTCAACACATTTTAAAAGAAAAGGGTATTTTGGTAATTAAATCTTATAAATTCAAAATTAATAAATTAATTCAAAAATAAATTAATTCAAAAATAAATTAATTTTGAATGGAAGAGGGAAATTAGTATTTTTAATTTATTAAAAATAATTAAATATTAAATTATTTTAATATATATATATATGTGTGTGTGTGTGGTTAAAAAAAAGATGAAAAGGAAAGAATACTAAAAATCTTCTTCTTCTTCTTCTTCTTCTTCTTTTCAAGAATGTGGCTTCCAAGGATGTTTGAAGACTAAGGATTTTGCTTCTTCCATACTCCATAAATTGAAGGAATTAACAAGTTTCAAGTGGATTTTTGGTGATTTCCACCAAAATTAGTAAGTTTCCATCTCTTTTCTTTGAATTCCTTGGAAATTTAGATTGTGTGAGAATTTGAATTTTTATGTAGTATGTTATAATTGTTGGAATTGGTGTGTATAATGTTATTTTGGGTAGTTAACAATGATTCTAAGGTTAGATTGAAGAGATCATGGAGTTTGGTTAAAGAATGGTGAAGAGAGAGAATTTAGGGTTATGGATTTTTGGGGTTTTGAAAACATGAATTTTAATTGTGCAAAATGATTCCAAATGAGTTGTTTTGATTCATAAACAAGTATTTTAAAGTCAAATATTGGATTTGGTGGTGTTGGGTTGGAGTTTGAGAATGGAAGTGGAGATTTAGGGTTTTGGAAAAGTGATTTTCCAAAGTTGTTGAATTGTGTGATTTTATTTGTTTAAGCATGTTGTTTAGTGTTAAAAGTGATGAATATAAGCTTGGAATGAGTAATGGATTGTGTTGGAATGGAAAACCTTCAATGGGGGGAAGGTTATGCCATTTTTGAGATTTTGTATATAAGAGTGTATTTTTATAATGTAAATTATTTAAATGTATTAAAATATGTTTTTAATAATATAAATAAACTTAAAACACTAATTTAATTGTAGTAGAATGGAATTCCAATGTTGAAGTAAGGAAAGGCTAAATTTTTGGAAATTTGTAGGAGTGATGTGTAATTATGATTTAATCTTGGAAATGTCATTAAATGTGATACTAAATGATTATTTGCTATCACATTTGGTTTAGGCATTGAGGGAGATTGATTTTCTTCATCCAAGTGGTGAAGGGCAAGTTAGAAATATTGGATTGAATGTTGTTTTTAGCATGCTTTGGGTTGCTAGTGGAGGTATGTACAAACTTTGAATATAATGTCTATATTTGCATAACATTTGGACTTAGCACATTTTGGTTGAAAAATGTGTTAAGCTACTTGGTACATTGATTGTGTATGAATAATATGCTATGACATTTGTAATGTCATATATGTGTTAAATGCATTGTGAAAAGCCATTGATAATGGCTAATTTGTGTATCATGTGAAATATGCATATTATGTGAAAATACCCAAAGTAATTAGGTAATGTGTTGTGAATGCAAAAATGAGATATGTGTAATAATGAAATGAATTGATATTGATAAAAATGAGAAAAGTGAGAAAAATGAGAAAAATGAGAAAGATGTAAAAAATGAGAAAAGTGAGAAAAAAATGTGAAAATAAGGCAATGTGCCTAGATTGAATATGTAAAAATGAGAAAGAGATTAATAATGAGAAATATGAATAAATTGTGTGCCTAGTATGTTATTCAATTTTCAGAGTTCTGGGTTTGGCGGCATGCCTATGATTGCCTACAGGCTATACGCTGGAATGGTGAAAAGACTGGGTCGTAAGCCAGGCCAGCTGATAAATATGATGTTTTTGGGGTGAAAAGACTGGGTCGTAAGCCTCAAAAACTGTAGCAGTCTAGCCGGGTTGAGGACTAAGATACTGGGGCCTAAGGGTCTAACCGGGTTGAGGTCCAAGAGACTGGGGATGTTACATTATCCATGGATATATATATTGCCTACGGGGCTAGACACATGGTGTCATTATGGACCAAAGCAGTAACTCTGAAATTTGAATAGCATATTAGATGCTTTTTGGGCCCATGCTTGTCTTTGTTTTACTGTGAATTATGAATTATGATACAATTGAGTAATATAATGTTATGAGTTGTGCTTATGAATTATTTGAAAAATATAAGAAAGTGGATTGATGTGACATCTATATGCATTGTGCAATTGGTATTGCATTGAGTTATATTGTTATTATCAAAGTTTGTACCACTAGGCTTCGGCTTAGCGCGATTGTTTTCATCACGCAGGTGACAAGGTAGACCCAGTTGAGCCAGAGAGTTCTTCTAGACCAGGTCGGGTCTAGACTTGTAGTTGAGCTTGTAGAGTTGCTATCGAGATCAGAAACACTGCCAGCAACATGTATATATTTTTATGTTGTTGTACATTTTAAGTTTTATGCATAATATATTATGTTTTGAATTTTACGTATTGTATATTATAAAGAATGTTTGGGTCAATGTATTTGAAATGGGAGAGTAAGTGTGTTTTAAATTATATATATATATATATATGTATAAATGTTTAAGAAAATTGGTGAAATTGAGAAGTATGGTTGAGAGGGTGATTGGAAATTATTGGGAGTGTTTTCTTTTTGCAGGTTGAGTAATTGCTAAATTTTGGGATATCCAAAATACAGACAAAACTCTGGCGAATTTTTCCTAGAGATTTTTATATATATTATTTATTTTGGGTTCTTATAACAAGTAAATAATATTTATATTCTATTTAATTTTTATATAGTTAGAATTTGAAATTTTAAATTGGAAATATAAAAAAAATTAGTAAATCGGTCTGTGACATTTTTGTACCGTATTTGCGTATTTTATATATGCTAGAAATATGTATTGTACGTATATAGGGTATAAGGGTGTTACACGAGATGCCGCTTCATCGTAGTTCAAATCAAAAGAGCACAGTAATTTTTCTTTTCTTTTCTTTGCTTTTTCTTCATTTTTTTCTGTTATTATTTTTTTCTTTTTGATTTTTTCTTTTTGATTTTTTTTATTATTATTTTTTATGTTTGTCTTTATTTTTTAATTATATATATATATATTAAAAAATTTAGGAAAAATATATTAATTTAAGTAGATAGAATAATATGTACTTACCTGGTATTAACTTACCTGGCTCCGTGTTAGCGTGATCGTTGCGTTGTTTGGGCCGGAGGGTATATCTACAAAGCCCGACAATGGTATGATGTAGCGTCTTCTCGGGTAAGGCGGATTATTCGAGATTGTGGCTTTGAGAGCTTCGTCTTACAATTACCATCTAAGGAGTATCTGATAGACCGGAGCGTAGTCCAGGCACTTGCAGAACGATGGTTGAACACAACTCATACTTTTCACTTGCCCATTGGAGAGATGACAATTGGTCCGGTCGACTTCGCTGCTATAATTGGCCTTCGGTATGACGGTGTTCCGGTTCCTCTTACCAACGATATTTTGACATTTGAAGAAATTCAACAGTTAAGGTATGGAACCATCATATAAGGGGCCTTTTAAGATAAAAATTGAGCCAAATCGTAGTTATTGGATGAACTACGAAGGACGGGTTCACAGAGACATGGCCCAACAGTATGCTCGAGGATTTTTGTTATATTTGCTTGGGTCAACCATCTTAGGTAGCACTGAATCTGACATCCATTTGTTAGTGTTGAGGGCCCTTTCTTATTTTAGGATGGTACCACTTTATGGCTAGGGTGAAGTTGGTCTCGCCTGTCTTTACCATAGTCTTGATAAAATTTTCCGAAATAAGAAGTCTTTCGTTGGCTTTATGGTGGTTGTCGAGGTACTCTTCTTCCACCAATGTCAATTTCATTCTTTTCTTGTACGAATTTGATCTCTATTGTTGTTGTAGGCATGGGCTTATGAGCACAATCTCGGGTGGGTGCCTGGTATTTCCCGAGAGAGAGTCGGGTATCCGAGATTAAATTTCTGGTTGTCTGATCACGTGGAAGTTCCCAGCTCTCACCATGTGCATACCTAACGCTTCATGTTGAGCCGCTTAACTTGGGACCAGGTAAAATAGCATTAGTTTACTTTAAAATTTATGTGAAAGTTTGCTTACCTTATGTTATTTTGCAGGTGAATTTGGCCTGGTGGAACCTAGAAGAGCGGACAAACTGGACTCCCCTCATGAATGATGCACTATCTTTCCAACAGACTCGCCGAGTCATCGCTGGCCCAGTGTCTAGTGGTTGGTTTCTTGGAGAGAGAGTTTATGTGTGGTTTCTTAGTCCAGAGCAATGGTGGGTCCCGATGTGTTGCCCGAAATATACTTTAAATATTACATCAATGCCGGAGGATGCACAGTGGTCGGCCCGGCACGGTTATGGTGTTGAGACACTTCTCTATCTGCCGGGTGTATCTTATGCCCATTTTATTCAAATAAGGCTCTTAAACTTTTATGTATCTCCTGTTGGTGTATGGGAAATTCCCGAAGAAAATGAGGGTATAGATGAAGAGGAACATCATAGAGAGGCAGGAGAATTCATTCCACATCTCGGGGCTGGCACTTCTCAGGTAAACCTTTACCATTTTTCATTGTAATCGCTTCTTTCTTAACTTATTTTGACTTTTTAATGATTGTTGTATGTTGCTGGCTCATTTGATCATGAGGCTGGACCTTCTTTTACTGCTCCTTCATTTGTTGATTCTAGTCCACCAGATATGTCATCTCATCCACAGGGTATTGATATGAATTACCTGGTAAGTTTTCTTGTTTCATGGTAATTTATGCTATATGTATGCATGATTATGTATACTCTTACTTTTTTCCTTCCTTGCTCACAGCGGATGCTTGAAGAAAAAAATAAGAACCTTCAAGAAGAGTTGGCCGCTAGTCGTCAGCAGGCTTCTCATTTTAAAAATTTGTATCATTAATCAGAATAAAATTTTTGAGACTTCCGATTTCAGGGGATGAGGGATCCGGGTGCTTCTTCATCTAGAGGCCCCCAGATTGATGATCATGAGATCCTTTCGTCTACTTCTAATGAGGACCGTGATAGATTGAAACTCCAAGGTAATAGGAATTTTGGTGCTCCCACTTCGGGTGGACTTGGGACGGGTAATTTGCCTCCTCCTCCAACAGGCGATGATTTTTTCAGGGCTTTATTTGATGACCTACCCCCACCTTCTTAGTAATGTATAAATTGTATCAATTGTATAATCATTGTACAATAAGCATAAAAATGACAATATATAATTTCCATCTTTACTATAACGTTTTTTTTATCATCATCATTTCCTTGCCCAATGCGTCCTTCGAGATTCAACATACTTCCCTTAACTTGAAAGTTTTGTATGACAAAAACATTTTTTATTATTTTTTTGAATTTCGATTTTGAAATCAAATATTGGCTTTGCCAAATCAATGTCAATGTATCTTAGGACTTGATTTTTCCAAATTAACATATCTATAACATGACAACCCTAGTTACCGTAGTAAAATCGGGAATCATTTCTATTAAAGCAAGAACTATTGCACTTCAAATAGGCACATACACATTACTTGGCCAAATGTCTCATTGAGTTTAAATATTGTCTATCTCATATGCATGCTTATTCAAACTATCTCCACTAATAGGCTCTACCTACCAAGAGAGATCAACAAGTCTTTGATAAGCTTGAAATGGGGTCTATAAGGACATGGTTTGAATGAAGGCCATTTGTAAGTTGGAGCTATTGTGACACAGTGGACAAACCTTCACACCACAAACTACTTGTTGAAAGTTTTGGGAGCATGAAAAGACAGAGCTCTAAACATTCTTCTTTCTTTTTGTCATTAACCTTAATCTTGATTAGGATAGTCTTTGCCTTTACAAAAAGTTTGGTACCCAAATTTTTTCTTTTCTTCTTCTCCCTTTTCTTTTTATTTTTCTTACTCTTCCCTTTCTTTGAGCTTTTTATCATTTTTTCCTTCTTCCTTGTAGGACTGTCAAATATAGAACTTTCAGGAACTGAATGGTTTTTCTCCTTTTTTGCTCCAATTTTGATTGAATCTTTAGTTGGGTTGGACCAATTCAAGTCAAAATGTCCTTATAAACCAAATGGAAGGTAAAAGAGAACTCAGTTGGCTTTTTCAACCGCCTTTTTAGGTTCTTTTTCTTTTTCTTTTTCTTTTTCTTTTTCTTTTTCTTTTTCTTTTTCTTTTTCTTTTTCTTTTTCTTTTTCTTTTTCTTTTTCTTTTTCTTTTTCTTTTTCTTTTTCTTTTTCTTTTTCTTTTTCTTTTTCTTTTTCTTTTTCTTTTTCTTTTTCTTTTTCTTTTTCTTTTTCTTTTTCTTTTTCTTTTTCTTTTTCTTTTTCTTTTTTTGTCTTCTTTTTTTTCCTTGCTCTCATTTCTCTTGTTTTCTTTTCTTCTCTTTTTTTTTTGTTTTTTTTTGTTCTAGCTTTAAAAGAGTTGTCTTGTTTGTACCAACTTGAGCTTCCAATAATGGATGAGTGGAGTGACATAAATCTTCTTTAACAGGGATAAATCATTTGTTACTTTGATGTTATCTTGATAGATTGGAGATATTTGGTGAACTTCAACTGCCCTTATGGTCTTGAGAACATCGACTATCCTTATGATCTTGACTATTCATTCCTTTCTTTGATCTTCTTACCTCATCATCTTAGTGATCATAAGACTTGTCAAAAGTATCACAATAGCTCAAGGTAGGTTATTGGGGTTTGTAAGCCAATGAAAAGAAAGCTAAAATTTATGAAGGCTCAAAGGGACTACTAGGGATTGATATTTTAATTGGGTGGATACTAGTTGTTGGCTCGTCAAACAATGCCTAGATCATTTCTCTCTTAAATAGGTAGAGTTCAATTTCACCTCGAAAGTTTGTCTAAGCATGTTCTAAGACTAACTAGGACCTAGACAAAGGTAATTATGCAGGAGCCCTCTCTAAGTAAGCATACACAACTCAATGCTATAGAGCAATTCCCTCGCCTAGTAAAGTCATTCAGGTCATGATGAATAAATATATTAATTCATGAATTATCAAACTAGATTCCTCGTCGGTTGAGCACCAAAATGAACAAAGACTAATAAAAATTTTGACAAAAATAATTTATTTCAAGCAACTTTAAATTTGAAAAACAAGATTGTTCCAATTTAATATTAAAGAAAGTAAAATTGAAAAGCAACATTCAAGTTACGGAAGGTTCATTGAGTTGGCGTTGGAGATACTTCATTTATTTAGACAGATCAAGGGCAAGGATATTTTTTCATCATTCACAGTTAGTCCAAGCTTGCTCAGTAGCACATCATCTTTAGCAGCTTCTCTATCCATATCATCACAGGATGACAAGATAAAACTCTTCATGAAGGTTGTAAGCGGTGGCGCCCTTCCAAATTTAGGTAGAGAATTAGGCTCATGTAGTTTACCATTATCGAATAGATTTTGGATCTCATGCCTCAATCGAGTACATCTATTAGTCTCATGTCCTTGAGTCTGATGAAATTGGCAAAAAGCCTTAGTATCAAATTTTAGGGCTAAAGGATTTGGCAAAGGTCGAGGAGTCAAGGGTTGTAACAATCCCCTCTTTTGTAGTTTATTGAGAACCCAATATAGTGGCTTCCCCAATTCCGAAAACTACCTCATTCCTCCTCGACCGGTGGCATTAACATTAGCTTACTTTTGTGTATTTTGATTGTTAGGCTGATAATTCCGTTTTGCAGATAAATGGTTCTTCTCTCTTTCCCCTTGACCTTTTCCACTGGGGTGATATCGGCCCTTATTGCCCTACTTAGACAGCACATGGTTCAGTTGGTCTCGTAGCATAGGGATTAGTCCCTCATTTTTCATTTGATCTCTATTAGTGAACATGTTCTCCACGGATGTTGCCTTAGCATTGTTGATGATCTCCAGAATTTCAATCAACTGGGTCTTCATAATTTCAACCAATTGGTCTTGTAGTTCGACCATCCTAGCTTTGACAACTTCATCAATTATATCCCTTAGCTGGTTTGCATCCATCCTCCCAATGAGGCACTTAAATTAAAGTCAATGTCGTAGATGGTATTGTTGTATGCTCTTGAATTGTTGTACTTCAGGTCTTTGAGCCAGAAAGGATCAATGATATGAGATGTAAATGTATGCATATATGCATGTATGAACAAACAATCAACAAAGAATGATAATTAGGACATTCCTTCCAACCTTATAACATCCACACACGAATGGCGAGTCTCTTTTCCTAGGTAATATGGTTAACAAAATACCAACATGGGGCATCTTGTTTTCGAATAATTCCCTTGGACGTTTCAACCAATAGTTATATTTTCAAAAATGGAAATCAACTCATAGTTTTAATCCATTTAACCAACTAATGTAGCTTTTATGTTATATTGGATTAAAAAGAAATTAAGAGGTTTATTATAAATTGATTTCTCACTTGAAAAATTAACTAATGATTCATGCCAAAAATAAGCCCATGATTAATTATTTCTTAGTATAAACTAGGCTCACAATTGATTTTTGGTATTTCGTAATTGACCTAAATAATTTGCAAGCTCTTTGTAAGAAAAGGTTGGATGAAAATAATTTTATTTCTAAGCCCATTGTAAAAAGATTTTAGAAAAAATGGATTTTGGGCTTAGTATTTGGGTTATGATCAAAAGAATTTTTGATTTATTTTTAGAAAAGTCTTATATCTGAAGACCATTTTGAAATGTATTGAAAATAGCTTTGGTCTTTTGGATTTTAAAGAAAAATTTATTTCAGCTTAAAAATGTACTTAGGTCATATTAGAAAAAGAACAAACCAAATAAGCCATGATTTAAGAAGCCAAGATAAATTAATCATAGTCAAATAACATGCATTTGGGGTAAAAACCAAGGAAAGTAACTAGGCCAATTACATGAGCATTAGTCTTTCGGTTAAAAAGCTTAGGTTCCCATAACAAGTATGGCTATGAGTGGTTATGCCATGCTCGATCTCCATACCTTTTGTGAAAGTATGGTATCCCTTACATAACACAACACGGATAACACGGGCTTCCTAACTCATGCACACGATGCAATCTAATATGATGCAATGGATAATATCATTATAAGAAAGAATAGAATAATATAAAGACCAACGGAATCAACTTCTCATATCCCAGTGGAGTCACCACTGTGAGCGGAGATTTTTGCCCCCACTCCCGGTGGAATGGTTCTTGCGACTTCGACACTGTTTAGGCTCGGGGCTTTAAAGAACACAGACCTAAATCCAGAGAAAATGGAGTCGCCATCCGGATGGCCCGAGAAAAAGAAAGGGGTGGATGACTTGAATCCTAAGGATTTCCCAACCCCCTAATGGGTTCGAAAAGTTGGGTACATCTGGGGAAGGAGAGAAATGGCCCAGCACCCCCACAATGCCTGGTTCATTGGAACCGGCCTCCTTTACAAGTATTAATATTATAAAATTCTTAAATATAACAATATTATCCGTATTACACTCAACAATTGAAATAAAGCATCGTTACATTAATATCAAAGCAATGTCCAAGCAAAACAAATAAATGGACACCCATCCAAGGATGGAAACATGTCCTTACATCATCCACGTTTAAACTAATAGGACACCCACCAAAAGGCAGAAACATGTCCTTTACATTGGTTTAAAATATAAAAGCAATTTAAATTACATGATATTTAATTAATGAGGTACCCACAAAGTGGAAACATACCTCTTATAACATTTGAAAATCCAAAACCAAATTCTATTTGGTTTTGGTTTTTTTTTCCTAATTAATTTTAGTTTCCTTAAACAATTAGAATTAATCTTATAAATTTTCCTATAAATAATACTTTGAAAACACAGAAAAAAGTGGGGGGGGGGGAGAACTTTGGACTTGGATCGGATAGTGGGAATTTGATTAGGTGATCAAAACTTGGTTTACAGAAAACCCTAGCCAAAGAAGATTAGCAACAAGCAAAGCCATCAACAATTCATCAAAGGTAGCAACCTTGCCTTTGTCTTTGTTCATCCAGAAAGCAACTTTTGGTGGAACCAACGTGCAGAGGTTTGAATCTCTATTTTCTTTTTTACAGTAGCTTCAATCACTAAAATTTAACAAATTATTTCTTCAATTTCCAAAAACCTTAAATCATCCTTTTGTTTCGAAAAACTTCAAAAACCCTAAATTATTTTATTAATTCCCAAAACCCTAATCTTTATTCCAAAAAGTCAGTAGCCTTTTTTTTAAGCATCAAAAGCTTTAACCCTAATTAATCCTTCTTTCCAAAATCACACAGTAAGCATTATTCTTTTAAAAATAATACTAGTTTCTTCCAATTTCAAAACCCTATTTCTAAATCTTAAACCCTAAAATCTTAATTTTCAACACCGAAACTTACAATCTTAAAAGCCAGTTTTCAAAATCTTTGGCTAGCGGGACCCTCGCTCGCTAACAAGCTAGCGAGACCGCCGTGTGGGCTCGGGTCAATATTTATTTATGTATTATAAATCTTTATGTTTAACTTCCTTTATTATGATTATTCAAAATACAATAGCTTTATTCAAAATACAAACCTAAACCCTAATTTATTCAAACCATAAATTCAAATTCTGTTTTCAAATCTTCACAATAGCTTTTTATAATTTTATTCACTGGATATTTTAATCTTTCATATAACTCCCTCAAAGACTTTCTATATTTGTTCCATCCAAAAATACTTAAGTAGTTATTATAGTCAATATTAAAACCATACTTACCTTTGATCACGACAGAACAAAATCAAGGTTTCAAACCATAAAACCCTAATTTCATAAGACTTTCTATATTTGTTCCATCCAAAAATACTTAAGAAGTTATTATAGTCAATATTAAAACCATACTTACCTTTGATCACGACAAAACAAAATCAAGGTTTCAAACCATAAAACCCTAATTTCTTAATTTTACCCCTCAAACCCTAATTTGATCAATCAAAGAACCTTAATAATTTCTTAAATTTATAAAACCCTAATCACTTTCAATTCTCTTAAAACCTACAGTAGCCTAAACAAATAACAATAATAATATCTTAAGATTCCAAAGCCCTAAATATTGATTAAAGAACTTTAAATAGAAAAAGTAAACCCTAATTTGTATTTTTACTTGCTTTATTTTTAGGTTTGATTGTGTAGTTCATTATATGCTTTGATTTATTTTCAATGCTTGATTTATTTAATTTCAATGCTTGATTTATTTAACTTATCATGGATGGATGTTTTCTTTATTGTTATTATTTGCTTGTTTTAGTATTAAAAGTGTTAGAGGTATGTTTCCACTTTGTGGGTACCTCATTAGTTAAATATCATGTAATTTAAATTGCTTTTATATTTTGGACCAATGTAAAGGATATGTTTTCCACCTTTCGGTGGGTGTCCTATTTAGTTTAGACATGAACGATGTAAGGACATGTTTCCATCCTCGGATGGGTGTCCATTTATTTGCTTTGTTTGGACATTGCTTTGATTTTAATATAATGATGCTTATTTTAACTGTTGCATGTAATATGGATAATATTGTTATATTTAAGAATTTTATAATATTAAAACCTGCAAAGGAGGCCAGTTCCAATGATCCGGTCGTTGTAGGGGTGCTGGGCCATTTCTCACCTTCCCCACACGTACCCAACTTTCCAAACTCATTAGGGGGTTGGGAATTCCTTAGGAGTCGAGTCATCCACCCCTTTCTTTTTCCCTGCCCGTCCGGGTGGCGAATCCATTTTCTCCGAGCTTAGGCCCGTGTTCTCTATAGTGCCGAAGTCACAAGAACCATTCCACCAGGAGTGGGGAAAAAATATCTGCTCACAGTAATTCATATAGTACTCTCAGATTGGCTCATATTTAATTTTAAATGGCCCTTTAAATAGGGGTCTCATACCATTTAGCTGTTCTAATCTCATAACATGGAGGACTAGGATCCCATGACATTTGAGGCTCGTTATTGAAGCAAAATTGACAGGGCCGATAGTCATTTTCCCTACCGACAAGTGAAAGGTGTGGATGGTATTCATCCACCATTTTGCAAGTGCCTAGATCATGCTCTATCAATTTGGAACCCCCTCAATGGCAACTACAAAGCAAAGTCCTCAAAGCTGCCCTCTCGGACCATTTGTTTCACTAGAGGAGGTGCTTGATTATACCATTGTCGGGCTTTGAAGATGTTTCCTCAACCATGAATCATGTTGCTATCATACTGCCATAAAATAGGCAAGTCAAACGAGGTAAGTAAATAAGCCCTAGAAATTTCTTTGTTAGCATTTTAATAATTTTTTCTTTATGCATAAAGACCAGCATTTTATTTTACATATTTTAAATTTTTTCTCATAAATAAATTATTTTTCCATCATACATTTGTCCACCTTAATACTAGGATTATCTATTTTTCTCATAGATTTTCATATTTTATATTTTTACTCATGAACAAATTCTTTTTCCTATATAAATTTGTCGACCTTAATAATAGGTTTATCTATTTTTCTCATGAATTTTCATATTTTAAAATTTTACCCTTGGATAAATCTTTTTTCTACATAACTTTGTCCACTTTAATACTAGGTTTGCTAATTTTTTCTCTTGAAGTTTTGATAAATAAGTCCAAGAAATTTATTTTATATTAATTTTCATGCATATTTTCTACAAATTAACATTTTGCAATAAATTATACTAACCAATTTGTGCTATCAAGTAATTAAATTGTAGCAAAATGACACTTAAGTCTTTTCTTTCCTGCTACGGTGAAGATGTATCCTAGCTAGAAGAGGGACTCGTCCGTGTTCATTAGCCCATAGATAATCAAGGAGCTCGGCATTTGAACGGGGTCCAGTTCTTGAAGCATGTTGAATGCCTTCCATTTATCAACTGAAGGTTTGGGATGTTTAAAAAAATAAGAGAACAAAATGAATGATTTTTGAAGGTGAAAGAAATTTTTAAAGCTCTAGACGAATGTGATGAATGCAATTGAACTATGTTAATTTATATGGGAATTAGCATGCTGAAGGTCTCAAGGAAAAGATCAATTGAAAGAAAAGAAAGCACAAATTCAAAATTAAAATTGAAAGAAAAGAAAAGGATAGGACGAAACAATAAAGCAAAGCAAAGAAAAGGAGAAGGATATGATCAATTTAAAGAAATGGATAACTTCGTCTATTATTGACTGCAAAGCATAGCCACACAAATAATTCATCTGAATTATTTTAGATAATTAGTCACGAGATTACAGTGTTTATGCATGTATAAAAATATTTTTGTACATAAAAGTATTTTTCCATGAGGGGGCAAAAGTATATAGGGGAAGATACCCATCACAATATGAAGTTAAAAAATAACCAAAATTTTTGCTAAATTTTAAAATCAATTTTTTACAGATATTGTGGGTTTATTTGAAGCATCCAAATTAATCCAAGACATCAAACTAACTCAGGTTTATTTGAACCACCTAAATCAATCCAAGATATCAATCCAAATCAAATTTCTTTGAAGCACCCAAATTAATCTAAGACATCAAACCAGCTCGGGTTTATTTGAAGTACCTAAACCAGTTTGGATTTGTTTAAGCATCCGAAGATTTTGGATTTATAAAAGCAACCAAACCAGCTCAGTTTTATTTGAAGTACCTAAACCAATTTGAATTTGTTGAAGTATCTGAAGATTCTAGATTTATTGAAGAATCCATACCACCTTGGGTTTATTTGAAGTACCTAAACCAGTTTGGACTTTTTGAAGCATCTAAAGATTTAGGATTTATTGAGGCATTCAGACCATCTCGAGTTTGTTTGAATACCTGAACTTGCCCAGATTTATTGAATTATCTAAGAATGGCACCAATCTATTAAGGCAAATTACTTTTTACTCTCTAAATAAATTCAAGATCATTCAAGCAGGGGGCAAGACTATAGACCCTTAATTTTGGCCTATATTGAATTCAGCCTCAATTAAAATGGCCAAATTAAATTTGATTTCAATTTAAAGGCCCCAATCAAACTTGGTTCCAATTAAAAGGCCCTAGTCAAAGTCAAACCTAATTAAAAAGGCCTGAATCAACTCTAATTCAACCTAAAAGAAAAAACAATTGGGCTGACCTAAAGTTCATGTCGAATTCACCTAATTGTTGGCCCTAGATCAAACAATTTTAGTTCTAAAAGGATTCAAATGGCTTGGGGTTTTTCTGAAGCAAGTAAGGACTCTTCAAACTGGTGCCTTAATAGTTGCCTATATAAAGGCAATTAACAAATAGAATTAAAGGGAGCCATCTTTAAGAATTAGGAGCCACGATGCAAAACCAAAAGAAAACCAATAAAATAAAAGAGATGTAGAGAGCATTAAACCAGCAGTAGTCAGGATTTACAAATAATCTATGGATTGTTTAGACTTAACCAAGAAACCAATTGATCTATGCCTTTCAATAAATCAAGCAGCAGGTGTGGTTCAACAAAATCAACTTGGTGGAGCTAACAAAGTAGGTGAGCTCTTCAAAAACTCAATATATTTTACTTAATTGATTATTCCTATGGTCTAGCTTTATAAATTTATTGTTGCACTTTGAGATATTAATTTAAAACCTTAATCATAGATTTAAAACCATAATCCCATCTTCTGTAACTTTAATAAAAAAAATCAAACCCTAATTTGTAGTCCAAAGTCCCAATTGCATGTTTTAGTTTTAGTTTAAAGTTTAAAACCCTAATAATGCATGACTAAACCCTAGTTTAAGATTAAAACCCTAGTTTAGGATTAAAATCCATTTTTGCATAGGAAACCCTAATCTTGCATCTTAGGCTTAGGATTAAACCTAGTTTTGTACATTAAATCTTAACTTTTCATGTTAAGCCTTTGATTTAGAGTTCAAACCCTAGTTTGAATTAAAAAAAAAACCCTAGTTTTAGGTTAAAAATCCTAATTTTATACTAAAATAATAATTTAACCTTCTATACTTTTATTATAGGTTAAAAACCATAATTTTATACTAAAATCCTAATTTAACATTCCAAACCCTATTGTTAGGTTCAAAATCCTAATTTTATGCCAAAAGCCCTAATTCCTAAATTGGAAGCCCTTATTTCACGATAAAATCCCATTTTGTATGATGAAACCTTAATTTGATTAAAGTTTTAATTTTATAATTATTTGTAATTAATTTTATGTTTAAATTAATTATTTTTTATGAATGGTTAAGTTGGATTTATTTATTATTTTTTGATATTTTAAGAATGTAAAAGGCATGTTTCTACTTTTGTATGTGCCTTATTTATTTTAACTATTTATTTTAATTGTTTGGACTTTGGGACTATTGTAAGGGACATGTTTTCACCAATTGGTAGGTGTCCTATTTTATTTATTTGTATGAACATTGGATATTGTAAGGGCATGTTTCCATCTCTTTATGGGTGACCATTTCGTTTGGTTATTTGATTTATAATATGATGGATGTTTATTTTATCATTGCTTGTATTATGGATAATGTTATAATAAGTTAAGAATTTAATAATATTTAGACCTGATAAGGAAGTCGTTTCCAATGAACTAAGCGTTATGGGGGTGCTGGGCCATTTCTCACCATCCCCATATGTATCCAACTTTGTGAACCCAGTAGGGGTTGAGAATTCCTTAGGAGTCGAGTCATCTACCCCTTTTGTATCTTCCCAGCCCATCCGGGTGGCGACTCCTATACTTCATGTTTAAGCCCGTGTTCTCTAAAGCCCAAAGCCTAATAGTGTTGAAGTCATAAGAGCTATTTCACTGAGAGTGAAGGCAAAAATCCCCGATCGTAGGGCTGAAACATGCTCTTAGGCAATGATATAAAAAATTTAATTCTTTCACTGTGACACATAGGTATACCGGGATAGATGCAAATCATTGTGTGTATGTTAGACTATTTCTTGAGGTTATGTTTATTATCCTTCTACTCTATGTGGATGATATGTTGATAATAGGACATGATGCTAAGGTGATTAATGGTTTAAAAAAGGAACTATTTAGTTCTTTTGACATGAAGGATATAGGCCATGGACAATGTATTTTTGGTTTGCAGATAATCCATGATAGGAAATCCTAGAAGTCATGGTTATCACAAGAAAAATACATTGAGTGAGTCCTAGACAAATTTAATATGAAGAATACTAAGTCTATCAGTATGCCCTTAGCTAATCACTTTAAGCTTAATAAGAAGAATTGTCCTTCTACTCTATAAGAAAAAGAAGAGCAGTCATTTCTTACTCCTCTACAGTTGGGAGTTTGACGTATGTTATGTTTTGTACTCAATTTGATATTGCACATGCAGTTGGTTTAGTCAGCAAGTTTCTTTCTAATAAAAGGAAAGAACATTGGGAAGTTATGAAGTAGATCTTTAGATAGTTGAGAGATATCTCTAAAATGTATGTGTTTTGGTAGTTTAAACCCAATTTTGGAAGGTTACATAGATGCAAAAATTGTTTGTGATCTTAATGGTAGAAAATATACTTTAGGGAGTGTGTTTACTTTCATAGGGGGCTCTGTCATGGCAATCCAAATTATAGAAGTGTGTTGCCTTGTCTAAAACTGAAGTAAAGTATATTATAGTAACTAAAGCTTGCAAAGAATTACTTTTGTAACACCAACTACTCAATCTACAGTGAAACCGAGTATGGGAATGACACATTTTATGCATAGAGTACCTAAACAAATCCCTAAATACCATTCATCATGCATATAATACCCATAAATAAAAACTTGGATTTAGTCTTAATCATTCTTCATACTTGAATATAAATATATCAAATATTCATGGTATGCATTTACCGCAAAGTATTGATGATGAGGTGACTCTAGACTTTATTGCAGATCTGCTCCTGTTCTTGTTCTGCTATTTACTATCTATCTTTTGTACTTGCACAAGGAAAGAAAATCCTATGCGCTAAGCTTAAACTTAGTGGTTCCAAACGACCTTAATAGTCTTTTTTACAAAAAAAAAAAAACAAAAGACAATATAATAAAATAAATGCCAATAATTACTTGTACACATCATAAAAGATTCCACACATAATTACTCTAAAGTAGAAGAAATTTATTAATATCAAGGTTAAAGTATAATAATGTGAACCCATAATTTGTCAATATAAATTAAAATTCAGTCGATTACAGTCAAAATGCAACTTGAAATGAATGTCGAATGAAGAACAATGGGCCCGGGATATTTATTGTATAGCATCGAGCCTATTACAGCAGCACAACAGGCTTGCTGCTAGCTGAGTTAATCAAATGTTCATTTGAAAACAAGTTATATCTATACCTAGTAGATTCACAAACATGTTGTCACATCCCATGTTCAGAAATGAGATTGTCCTATGATCCAGAAAGGTTAAGGCCACCAGGCACCACATAGAACCTAAAAAAATCATTATATTCATATATATTAATTATTGATAATAGTTATTCTAGTAGATTAAAATTCTATATAATAACTTTTATTACTTATTTATAATTCTATAATATATTTTATACATTTATTTTGTTGTTATACACCACAAACATATATCCTATTATTATATTATAATTTTACTCTCATACCTTACCAAACTATTCATAATAATATTTAGTAACTAGAGTATTATACAAACTTAACATTTTAATGCAATTATTAGCTTATTACTTATACTTAGACTTCTTCCTAAAAGGAAGAAATTAAAAAGTTGATTGACTTGGATAACCTGTACCTAAAACCATATAAACGATTGGATGAATCATCAGCTTAGTGAGATTATAATGCCACAAGGGTAAGATACATAATAAAAATATCTCAAGATTTAAAATAACAATAAAGGAATATCAATAAAATTTAAACCATAAAAAGGGCTCATAATAACTAGACCAATATCACAAAAGCAAATCAAATAATATGAAAGATAATACATATCAATAACACTGAAGAAGACACATTATTATATACATTCCAGTGCTATCACACATCAGACACACATAAAGACAGTAGCTTCTATCTTTTAATCACAAGTCTCTATGTACACATAATCTAATGGTATAACCCCCCCCCCCCCCCCCCCATCAAGTTGGGATTATGTCATATTAGCTAAACAATTGGCTTGGTATGATCACATAGGCCTCGAGGCCACATAGGGTTTCACAATTCACTAATATGTGAACACAATCAACAAAGGTATCAAATGGTTCACATTTTATCAAATATTTATATCAATCAAGGAAGAGATAAACACTATGACTCACCATATATTTGCAAATTTAATTTCTCTTGGCCACTGGTATTATCAGACAATTTTATGGCAATTCTTGACCTACATTCATATTTATGCATGTATTGCACTCTTAGGTTATCTCTTAACTTATTATACTAATAAAAATGATGGTAATATTATCTATAATTAATAATTATTATTTGTCATTTATAATAAAAATGGCAACTCATTATCTTCCTAACAATAATATTACTTATTTTATTAAATTATTATCATAATTTAATTAATTTTAATTTATTAATTTTAAGCATATTTTATTAATTAAATTAACTCAATTAATTAATTCCATTCATTGGCACTTCTAAAATTTCAATCTCACCCAAACAAAAATACATTCATTGGCACTTCTAAAATGTCAAAGGGAATACTGAAACTGGATTACCGGAGTATCGTCAGAATTTTCACCTATTATCGTTCACATAATCGTTCAAGAGGTTTTTGATATCCAAATGAAGCATGGATAGTATCATTGATAAGATTATGAAGTCAAGACCTCAATTATACTAGAGGTGTCGATTAACTCACAGGAAAATGGCCGAAATCTCATTAAAAAAATTTTATATTCACTGATATTTTTCTCTCACTCTATTGATTCCATCATGGGATAATGGTACTCAAATTAAATATTATGAAAATAGAATTCCAATGCATCTTGAATCATCTAAATCAGAGTTTGGATGAGGGAGATATGAACGTTTAAAGATTCAGTCACCGGAGTCTGTTGGAATTCATCATAGATACTTCAAGAAGTGTGTTCAGTGTTGTCTAGACCTCAATCAGAGTGATTCTACTACCATTAGCTTCTTCTTCTAGATGTTATCTTTCCAATACCACAATAGTGCATCAATCATAAAGTTATTTCTGAAAAACCATAGAATGCTTATTGTTTTCCTTTTTCTTACTCTCTTCCTTCCTTACTTTCTTTCCTTTTTTTCCACCAATTTTTCTTTCTTTATTTTTTCTTTATATTATATATATTATTATTTTATTTTATTTTAAAATTTAAAATTTTCACATCAATTTTCATTTCTTTTCCCTCTTTTTAAATTATTTTCCAAATTAAACTCCACTTTCAATTTCTTTGCTATTATTATCATCATCATCATCATCATCTTTAATTGACATTTTAAAATTATTTAAAAATTTAAGTTATTACACATGCAGTAAAAATATATTAAAGTTCTGGACATATTGAATTACTAAACTGAATGGAATAGAGAAATGAACTAAAATAGGGTGTAGATGATGATTAAATGAAATGAATCATGCTAAGAGACCAAAAACCTATTGCCTAAAATAAAAAATGGCTGAAGTCGAGAAGATGGAGTGGCGAAGATGATAGTTTCCTCATTCCTTTGGCATGAATGACAGAAGGAGTGGTAAAATCGCTCAACCCAATATTGACATCATCAATGCTACTTCCTTGCGACATATAACCATCACCTTATGATGGCTTCACTTGAATTTGTAGTAGGTCTGCCACTAGTTATGGTGTGGCCAATAGAAAGCCAGTAACAAAGCAACATAAGTTAGTTTAAATAATTTTTAGGAACAGGACATGTCGACATTTATTAATGTAGACTAGCTAAGATGATTTTTTAAATAATGTGATGTTAATTTGTGATGCTAGTGATTTATATTTCTTTTATGGTTTACTATGTTTATTGATACATATATGTGAATGGTTTCCACTGAATTTCATTTCATGATTTATGCATACTTTATCCATGTTATTTTTCTCTTTTGATGAGTCAATGTATTAGGTTAAAGCAGAGACAATTGTAATTTTCTGATTATTAGATTGTTTGAAGTAAGCTTCACTCTTATGTAATTTTTAGAAGAATTGTAGTAGTCTTTTTCTAATATAATTTAATTTGCTCTCTTGCAGGTTGTAAGGGCCTTTTCTTAATCGTGTAAGGCCCATTTCCTGCACCATGTATGCATTTCATGATCTTATTGATATTTGTGCATCAACTGAATAATAAATAATCTATTTGATTTAATTATGAGTTATCAATTTAATTTAGATAATGTGTCAGTAATTAATGATGGCATGTCTCTAGGACTAAAGAGGAGGCCGGTTCCAATGAACCGGACATATGAGAGTGCGAGTGCTATAGCCATTTCTCTATCTTCTTCATGTGTACCTAACTTTTTGAGAAAAGTAGGGGTTGTGGATTCCTTGCCTAAGGATCTTCACCCCTTTCTTTCTCGACCTTTAGGGTGTCGATTATTTTTCTCCAGGCTTTAGCTTGTTATTTCCTAAGTGCCCTACCCTAATAATATCATTATTGCAAAATTAGGAGTTGTATCCTTGGCTCATAATAGTGACTCCATTGGGAAAAAAGAGAAGTTAACTCTAATGGTCCTAGCAATATTCCATTTTTAATTGTTGAGTATCATAGTCTTGCATCAATAGATTTGCATTATGGGTGTGTGTATTAGGGTGCCCTATTTACCCATGTCACATAGCTGAAAGGGAGACCAAACTTTTACTTAAGGTATGGTGAATGATAACTGTATGACCACTCATATGCCTCACACCCTCTAGTATATTTTTCCACAAGAGCCTTTTGACTTTATCCTGTGAGATTTGAACCACATGTAGTATTCTTAGTAATTTTCCCTTATGATCACCTTATAAGGTTGTTTGCAAAATTTGAATGTGATGTTTTGACTTGGTAAGACCCATTTAGTTCATACGCCTTCCATGATTAGAATTTTAGGACACCCATGTTATACCCCTTTAGAGGCCTCATCTTCTTAATAGGAGGGGGTATGAAATTCTTTAAATGGAGAACTAATTGTGGGTTAACCTTAAGGTAGAACATCATAGTCATAAATCTTCTTTGTTACATGTGTCCTAGACCCTTATCATAACACATGAAGGAGCTACCTTAACAATGTGAAGATTTGAATTTGCAGTGTTAAGGAAAGCCTTGTGATATGTCAAATGTTTAGGACCTGGTGATCAAATAGGCATCAATGGATGGTCCCATGATGACACATTCCATAACTTGAAACACTTAGGAAAAGAGTAATGATGGCATTATAAGGTCTAAAGGATTAATGTGACAATGTGTAGACTTTGAGATAAACCTGGAGCTTTCGTAAGTAGCCAGATATTTTAACAAAGGAGAGAAGTCCTTAGATGAAGCTTCGATTGGAACCATCGACCACTAGTAGACTAAGAGCATAATCAATGATGCTATAGCAATAGAAATGATAGATATGAGACAATAAATGGAAGACATGATTAGACCATTCAAGCTAGTTATGAGCAAGCAACTGAGGGAGAGTCGTTGGTGAGTGATATGAAGAAAAAGGGAAAGGAAAGACTTAAGGAACTGGAAGAACAAGCTTTTGATGATCTAGAAGATTACCTAAGGAAGAAACAGAGAAAAAATAAGGCAAAGCCTAAGATACAACAATCTATTCTAAAAAGACCCTACTGGAAAGGATGGAGGTGCTAGAGAAGAAGATACAGTCACAATATTGCTTAGATAAAGCGATGGAAATTAAGAAGCTCTATGATATGGAAGAAAACCTACCCTCCAAATTTAAATTACTATACTTGTCAAAATTTAATGGGACTAGAGACTCATGCTTTTGTTTATAGATATGTAGCTGCCACAAAGCCAAGGCTATTCTAGAACATATGCACTAATTCTTTATATTTTCTTTAGAAGTGAATGTTGAGTCATGGTATGGGTCCCTAAAAGAAAATGAGAAGTCATATTGATACAACCTCTATGACTCCTTCATCAAGTAATATAGGCATAATACTGAGTTGGAAACATCACTAATGGAATTAGAGTCTATACGGCAAAGGCAAGGTGAAGGGTTTACAGAGTAATTGAAAGGGTGGAGGACATAGCTGCCATAATCAAGAATCATCCCATTGAAAAAGACCAAATTAAGATGATCATTAGGGGATGTAGCACTAATCTAAAAAGAAGGTTGAATGGTATGCAGATTAGGAATATCACAAAGCTATATGAAGCCAGGCTGCAATTGGAAGAGGTAGAAAAAGAAGAAGCTAGATCATATGTAAAGAAGGATGGGAAGATGAGTTAGTAATTAGGAATAGCCTCAAAGATAGTATAAGTAAATACAACAAGCGAGAGATACCAAAGTTAGGTCAATGCCCTGAGAAATAGATAATTCAGTGAATTCCTAAATCCCTGTCCAAAGTCCTAGAAAAGCTATAAAAAAAATGGTTTGCTTCACTTTCTCCCACCTAAACCATTACCAGACCTTTTACCAGCCAACTTTAACACCAAAGCCTTCTGCCACTTCCATCAAACCTATGGCCATGACACTAATTGATGCATCTACCTAAAATACAAAATACAAGACCTAATTATCAAGGGCAAATTCCTTAAGCCAACCAAGCCCAGTACTAGACACAACCTGCTTCCCAAATACAATAACACACCATACTAATGACTTACATGATTGACTCTAGTTTAACTGAGGCATTTGTAAGGCCTCATTTTAGGATTCATCAGATGAAGAAGAGGCTCCCAGGCCAACAAAGCCCAAGTTTATTATGATAATGAATAATTATGAGCTCCCTCCTCAGATGAAGATGAAGGAGAAGATAGCTAGGAAAAGAAAGAAGGAGAATCAGAGGTCCACCAATGCACTGATGAAAGCCAATCTTTTTGGGATAATTTTTCTCAATTTGACCTTGATGAACCGCAAGTATCTAATTTTACAATATCTGGGAAGGACTATAGTGCAAAGCCATTCCAAGCTAAGAGTAGCCGAGACAAAAGAAAGAAGAAATTAGGGGAATCTTCCAATGCATGAGGTTAATAGGGAGATGGATGAGAAGATTATGATAAGATGGACCCTTAGGATAAAGCAATGGAGGATCAGTTGAAAAGGTCCCAAGCTAGATGATAAAGAACATAGAGAAGCATTATCATGAGGGCTAGTAAAAATTTTAATCTACCCATTGATATATTAGTGTGAGAGCTAGTGAACTATACGAAAGGAGAAGTAGAGAAAGCTAATGAGTCTACACCAAAAAATAATATCACTTTCTATGATAAGGAGTTGCCTGTAGAAGGAAGGGATCATAATCACCCTCTATTTATCAGAGCTTGCCCCTTTAACCAAGCCACATCATATGCTAGGGTAGATGATGGATCTACCATTAATACATGCCCTGTTGAAGTACTCTTTAAGTTTAGATTGAGTGAAAAGGACTTGAAAGAATCCAACTAGACCATCCAAGCCTATGACAATACTAAGAGGAAGGCTCTAGGGATGTTCCAAGCCATAGTCATGATATGGGGAATCAATTCCATGGTGGAGTTTAGTGTGCTGGACATCCCTATCACCTTCTCATTACTACTTGGAAGGCTATAGTTCCATGAATTGGAAGGAGTAACCTCCACCTTGCACTAGATAATCAAAATCCCATGGGCAGATAAGGTAATTACGGTAGAGGCAGCCCAATTTGAGGTGGTACATGCCATGTTTGCAACACAGCCCTTAGTAGGTTTTCAACCTATGCCACCTATTAATGCTCCAATCATAAGAGAACCTAATAGTGAGGAGTGGTTTATTAGTGACATTGCATTAAAATTAATGGAAAACTGAAATACACCATAGGTAAAGGGTTAGGAAAGAATGAGCAGGAGAGTGTACAACTCACATTTCCACATACTCAAGTAACAAAAGAAAGATTGTAGTACTATAAAAAGGAAATCAAGGGCTAGAAAGTGTAGAGAAGATCATCTAGATGGTGAGATCCCCTTAGAGACAGTATTTGTGGGGATTTATGAAGGAAAAGGACCCTTCTATGGCGAACCAGAGCCCATAGAAGTAGTTGGAAAGACACTCTCAAGATTTGAGATATTTACAGATGTGGCTCCAAAAATCAAGACCCTAAAAATGAAAGAGGAAGAGGAGTTGGCTCACTGAAAAGACAAGATGAAGGCACCTATAGCAGCAAGTGATGATCAACTAGCAGAAGACTTCACCACCATAGTTTTGGAAGACATTGAAGAAGTCTAGACTCTTCAGCACCAAATTAACTTGGATGATGTGTTTTTATCTAATTTTTATAAAACTGATGATGTTTTTGATGTTAAAATTAAGGAAATAACATTAATTTTGCTTACTTGTGTGATGTGTCTTTTGATGGAAACATTCATATGCATGATCGCATGAGTATTTTAACATAAATTTTATGAATATATATTCATTGAACCTAGCAACTCTTAAAAATCCTAAAAACATTTGTATTGCATCGGATACCACCCCTGAAGAGAGAGAACATTTAAAAAATACTTATAAAATATGAGAAATTCTTAACCTAGACATGTAAAGACATGCCGGGGATTAATAGAGACATAGTTGAACATCGCATCCCACCGATGATCAACCTATGATCACATAAGGCTAGTGAAATAGAAATTGAGGCAGCTCCAACTAAAATGGGCTCGACTAGTAAAAAAAGAGGTGGAGAAACATGTTAAAGTAGGGTTCCTTGAAGTGGTAGAATATCATGGATGGCTAGCCAACATAGTGTCAGTTCCCAAGAAAGGTGAGAGAGTATGAATGCCAAGACTTAAATAAAGCATCCCCTAAGGATAACTTCCCACTACCTCACATTAATTAGCAGATAGTACAGTAGCAATTGTGATACATTCCTTTATAGATGGTTTCTCAGGTCATAATCAAGTGATGATGGCAAAAAAGGATAGAGACAAAAATCGCATTCATAATAGGGTGGGGAACGCATACATATAATGTAATGCATTTTGCACTAAAAAATACAGAAGCTACTTACCAAAGAATGGTTGTTGCACTATTTCATGACATGATTCACAAAGAAGTGGAGGTGTATGTAAAAGATATGATGGTAAAATCAAAGTCAAGGAAGCAACCCTTTAAGAATTTAGAAAATTTCTTACAGTAGGTCTAAAGTACAATTTAAGGCTCAACCTAAAGAGATGCACCTTCAAGGTCACGTTGAGAATAATGTTAGGTCACATGATCACCCCTAACGACATTAAGATAGACCTCAATTATATAAAGGTTATCCGTGATATCCCATGCCTAAAACTGAGAAGGAAGTAAGGGGATTCACTGGAAAATTACAATATGTGAGTAGATTCATAGCCTGCTTAACCACCATTTATGAGCCTATCTTCAAATTGTTAAAAAAGGATCAACCTCAAAAATGGACCCTAAAGTGTAAAAGGCATTTGAGGAGATATAAGAGTACCTACTCAATCCATATGTGTTCAAACTATCAAAAATAAGGAAAGCACTAATCTTGTACTTAGCAATCAAAGAAGGATAAGTCGGGGCAATATTAGTATAAACAGATGAGAAGGGGTGGAGTTTTCCATATAATAATTATATAAGAAACTTCTGCCATATGAAATGAAATACAACATAGTGGAGAAAACTTGTGTGGCACTCCTATGGTCCTCCAAAAAAGCTATGACATTACTTTCAATCGTACATCATATAGGTGGTATCCCGGATAGACCCTTTCTGTGCCTAAGGGAAGCCCCCCTCTCTACTAGGAAAGTTTGAAAAATGGCTACTCTCGCTTGAAGAATTTGCAATTGAATATGTCATAAGGAAAACCATCAAAAGAAGAGCGATGGTGAAATTCCTAGTGCGACAATCATTAATGGAAGAAGAAGAATACTTTGAGTTTCAGATGAGAATTTAGGGACAATAAAAGTGCATGAATGAAAATTTATTCCGATGGAGCAATGAATAAGAAAGGTGTCAGATTAGGAGTAATCCTGGAATCATCGGAAGGAGAATTGCTCCCCTTTGCTAGGAAGCTGAAATTTAGGGAAGACAATAATATGGCAAAATATGAAACATACTTCTTTGAGTTGAAAAGCTTGATAGTCATAGGATTGATAAAGCACATGTAGTAGGGAACTCTTTGTTAGCAATATAGCAAGTCAACAAGGAGTGGGAACTCCAAGAGGAGAAGTTAAATCCCTATTTGGACCACTTAAATATGGTACTCCATTACTTCAAGTATTGTCAATTTATGTATGTCCTAAAAAAGGAAAACCAGATGGCAGATGCACTAGCCACTTTGGCCTCAGTATGAGAGGGACACTCTAAACCTCTTAGAAAGCCATTATATTGTCCAGTGCTTCCTAACCATCTTATGAGCATCCATTAATAGCGATTGTTCACACCAACCACATTGCATGGCATGATACAATTTAACAATACTTAGACAATTGAGAATATCTAGAAGGGGCTACCAAAGACAAGCAGAGAGTAATCAAAAAATGGGCTTTGGGTTGTACATCATTCACTGGAGAATGTATAGAAGGGGGACAAATGGAATGAATCTGAGATGCCTAAAGAAAAGAGAGGTCAACATGGTGATGGAGGAGATGCATGCTGGAGTCTATAAGTCACACATGAATGAGCAAATGCTAGTAAAGAACACCATGAGACAAGGGTACTATTGGCTCACCATAGAAAAGATTATATGAGTTTCATAAAGAGGTGCCCTTAGTTTTAAGCCCATAGAAATTTAAATCACTGCCTGCGAAGTGAGCTACACATCTTAGCCTCTCCTTGGCCATTCTCTGCATAAAGGATTGATATAATTAGGGAATACACTTGGCTACATCTAATGGTCACTAATTCATAATGGTGGCAGTAGATTACTTCGCCAAATGGGTAAAGACTAAGTCTTTCAATAAATTGGGTGCTAAGTATATGGCCTAATTCATTTAGAGGAATATATTCAGCAGATATGGATACCACACCGCCGTACATGACCCCTCATCAATGGGGTCAATATTTTATTTTTGGATTATAAGTCCTTACGATTAACCTTAATTTCCTTTTATTTTGTATATCTAATGCTTTATTTAAGATTAAAACCTAGATCAAATTATTTGATTTATTGTTAGATGCTTTAAGATGGATGATACATTTTAATTATTTTATTGCTTATTTTATTTAATTGAACTACGTTTGTTTATTTTGGATTTTAATGATGCAAAAGGCATGTTTTTATTCGTGGGTGCCTTATTTTTTTAATTTATTTATTTTATGTAGTTTAATTTATTTTTAAGACTTTGGGACAATTGTAAAGGACACATTTTCATGTTTTGGTGGGTGACCTATTTTATTTATTTTCTTTGTGGACATTTGGACATTTGTAAGGGCATGTTTACACCTTGTATGGAAGCCCATCTTTGATTAATTTGTTTTAATTAATAATATGATATTTTATTTTATTAATTGCATGTAGTATGGATAAGATCATAATATTTAAGAATTTAATAATATTTAGACCTAAAAAGGAGACCAATTCCAATGAACCGGATGTTATGGGGGTGTTGGGCCACTTCTCACATTCCCTATGTGTATCCAACTTTTTGAACCCAATAGAGGTTAGGGATTCCTTAGGAATCAAGTCATCCACCCCTTTCTATTTTTTCAGCCCGTCCGGGTGGCGACTCCAATTTCTCCAGGTTTAGGCCTATGTTCTCTAAGGTCTTGAGCCTAATAGTGTTGAAGTCGTAAGAACCGTTCCACATGAGAGTAGGGGCAAAAATCTCTACTCACACATAGTAGGTAAACAGTCCATGGCAAAGCCCTTGATAAAGGTGATCTAAGCTAGCCTCACCCTAGTTGAAGCCAGGAATAATGTTGAGGTCTAACGATGCCCGCAAGATAGGGCTTGGGGCTCCAGCTTCAATATCGGTTAGATGATGCCACGAGCACACTGCTTCCACAACCTGTCAATCTAAATGATACCTCACCATAAGGAGGTCTAGTGTAACTGAATGGCATCATACTTTATGCATCCATCATCCTTCATTGGACACTTAAAGCCCAACAAAGTAATCCCCTCCTTTCGTAATATAGGCTCAGTGTCAAAAGGGATAGGCTCCCTTGTAAAGCTAATATCAGTAATGATAGTAGAGTCAATCGAACTAATAGTTATCTTAGTAAAATGAAAGTGAAAGGTGTGTGTTGAATCTACATAGCACTTCGCCAATGCCTTGATCAAGCCCTTATCAGTATGAAAAGTGTGAAGAGGCAAATTATTATTAAAGGACCCAAAGTTGACATCCTAAATAATATCCTCCATGCCTCGATCTAAGACATACCACCACTTAGAGGCATCATTGATAGAACCTCCAATTCAGATGTTGCTAGCATTGACCTACAAAATCAGTGATAACTAAAGGAATCATTAAAAGGTGTACGTATATTTAGAGAGACTGAGAAAACCATATATTCTCATTTCTATAGATATATACCAAGGAGCACTTAATATGATGAAAGTGCATATGAACCATAAATAAAAGCAGTGAGCGGCCACAGATTGATAGGCTCGCTAGTCTCTAAGGTGAGCTTGCTAGTCCTTTAAGCAAACCTATCGAAATTAGTGAGGGGACTGTTCGACCAAGCACAAGCAGCCACATAATGTCAATAATGACCAAGCAACCAAAAAGAAGACTATACCTGGTAAAAAAAATGAAAAACTACCCACTTGCAGGAGGCAAATAAACAAAAGTAAAGGAAGAAAACTTACTTATCTATACCAAGAAGCACAACCATGGGAATCCACTCACCAAAATGTCAGTCCAACTCGTTCAACCTCTTAGGAGCCTTCTTGCTAAGAGCCAAGTACACATATTCATCATTCTCTGGGGCATGGTTGCTTGGGCTATTGGTACGATCCATTTTGACTATAGCAAATAAGGGAGATGAGATGAAAGAATGAAAAAAAGAAGAAGAAGAAGGAGTTGAAAGGATAGAGAGAGTGAACTAATGAAAAATAAAATAAAGAAACAATAAAAGAAGGAGGAGTATGTATTTCAAAAGAAGGAAGGCACAAGTGAGAAGTTATTGCATTGATAGGGCCATTAGACTAGAGTGGTGAAATAGCCACACTCTTCCGTGGTCCTACTAGAAATACAAGTATTGAAATTGGCAAGTAGCTTATTAGGCCCGAGGCCCAAATAGAAGGATAATAACATTGGTGTTATGTGTTTAAAGACATTTCTTTATCTCTTTCCAAATATCTTTTCACGTAGGGTGCAAGAGTATGAAATATAGCCAAAATTAGTCTAAATATTTTGTAAAATAATTAGAGACATAATAGGGGCCAGATGCCTTGACTTAAGGATAAAAGGTCCACCTATCTAGAAGAGCTAAGTCACTTAGGGGAGAGAAGGTCCCAATAAAGAATAGGGGCAGAAGGCCTAACTCGAGGATAGAAGGTTCTCCTAACTAGAAGAGCCAATTCGCTTAGAGGATAGAAGGTCCTGATGAAGAACAGGGGGCATAAGGCATGACTTGAGGATAAAAGATCCTCCTGGCTAGAGAAATTAAGACGCTCAAAGGATAGAAGGTCCTAATGAAGAATGGTGTAGGAGGCCCAATTTGACTCTAAGGACAGAAGATTCTCTAGCTAGAAAGTCCAAAGATAGCCAAAAATTTTGGCAAAATAATTAAAGACAAAATAGGGGGCAGAAGTTTTGACTCTAGTATAAAAGGTCCTTCTGGCTAAAAGAGCCAAGTCACTTAGGGGACAAAAGGTCCCGATGAAGAACAAGGGGCAAAAGGCCCAACTCAAGGATAAAAAGTCTTCCTGGCTAGAAGAGCTAAGTTGCTTAAGGGACAAAAGGTTCCAACGAAGAACAGGGTATAGAAGGCCCTACTCGAGGATAGAATATCTTCCTGGCTAGAAGAGCCATCAATTAGTTGATAGAAGGCCTAGATGATGAACAAGGGATAGAAGGCCTGACTCAAGGATAGAAGATCCTCCTGGCTAGAAGAGCCAAGTTGCTCAAGAGATAAAAGGTCCCGACAAAGAATAGGACACGAGGCCCAATCCAAGTTTAAGGATTGAAGATTCTCCAGCCAGGAAGGCCAATGACCACCATGAAGGAAGTGATACGTGCTCCTTGCATGCTTAGTTAGAAAAACCAAACTTGGACAACTATAGATAACTAATTGGGCCCTGCCATGAGAAAGGCCTCATAAGAGAATAGACTGAGCCTAAACAAAAGAAAGTCCAAAATCTCTATGGGAGTGACGGTCCCCATCACTTGATATGGCGGGTTTGCCATTAGTTGTGGTGTGGTCATCACTTCTATCCAATGTCTTCTGTAGCCATGCCACTCAATTAAATTATGAATATGTTTACTAATCAACAGTAAGGTAATGCTTATGTTATTAAAAATCAAACAGTGTGTTGTTTATTCTAAAAAAAAGGAGGTTAGAAGATGTGTAAGTGGAGATAAAACCACACCCAAGACACTAACCAAGAAAGGGACAGCTCTGGTAAAAAGTAATAAAAGAGTTGTACCCTTCCCTTTACCTATAAAAGGAGAAGAAAAAGGTAGAGCAAAGGATTAGAACTTTCTTAGGAAAAAATAAGAAAAAGAATTTATCTTGTTCATTTTAATAACACATAATAGAAAGAAGAGAGAATTCCATAAAATTGGAAAATCATTCATCCTTTTATCTTTACCTGATGTAGAAAAGTCATGGTTATTGATACCTTGAAAAGGCTACGATTAGAAGAAGACAAATCCTAGGAGGGACCTCCCTACAAAGTCTCCATTTCCAGAGTGAAGGAGTTGATAGTGTAGGTTTCATATCTCTTAAACTCCCCTTATTTACTTTTGTTGTATTCATGTATTGAGTTAATCAAATGTTTATTTAAAAATAATAATATGTAAACCTAGCAGATTAACAAACATGCAGCAAAGAAAATTAAAGAACTAGATAGATTAACTTATTAAACTATGTGGAATAGACAAATGACCTAAAATAAGGTGTAGATGACGATAAAATGAAATGAATCACATGAGGAGACCCTTAAAAACTATTATTGTAAAAATAAATGATGGCTAAAGTAGAGAAGATGAAGCAATGGAGATGACGATTCCCTCATCCCTTCTAGCAAGAAGGATAGAATGAGTTTGTTTCACTCAACCTAGTGTCATCTCCATCACTGCTACTTCCAGGGGACATAGAACCATCACCTTGTGATGGGCTCACATGAATCAATGGCTGGTCTATAACCAGATATGGCATGTTTGACATAACGCTAGTAAGAAAGCCACATAAGTTAGTTTAAATAAATTTTAGGAATGAGACATGCCGACATTAAGTAGTGTAGACTGGCTAAGATGATTTGTCGAATGAATGTGATGTTGATTTATGACGCCAATGATTTATTGTTCTTTTATGGTTTATCATGTTTATTAGTAAATATATGTGAATAGTTGCCACTGCATTTCCTTTGATGATTCATGCATAGTTTGTCCATGTTATTTTTCTTTTTTTGCAGAATTGATGTATTAGGTTAAAGTAGAGACGATTGTAATTTTCTGATTAGTAGATCATTTGTATTAGGCTTCACTCTTATGTAATTTTTAGAAGAATTATAGAAGGCTTTTTCTCATGTAATGTAATTTATTCTCTTGGAGATTGTAAGGGCTTGTTTCCACTGCATGGGGGCTCGTTTCCTAAACCATGCATACATTTCATCATTTTATTGACATTTGTGCATCAAATGAATAATAAAGAATTTATTTGGCTTTACTGTGTGTTATCAATTTAATGATAACATCTCAGTAATTAATGAAGGGATATTGCTAGGACCAAAGAGGAGATCGGCTCCAATGAACCGAGCATATAAGGGTGTTAAAGCCATTTCTCTACCTTCTTCATACATATCCAATTTTTTAAACCAGTTGGGGATTCCACGCTTAGGATCTTCACCCCTTTTTTTCTCAACTTTTTGATTGGAAACTCCTTTTTTTTTTTTTGCTTCATCCTGTTATTTCTTAAGGGCCTAATCTTAATAGTATTGTGGTTGCAAAATTAGGAGCCATCATACCTCTGGCTTGCAATGTCTTAAATTACATTTGACATAAGTTTTAGGTCATTTGGAGCACATTATACAAGTTATGAACCTAATAACTATTATTGTCTAAAATGCTCTGCAAAATTTTTCAGATTTCATAATTTAAGCAATCTAAAGACCAAACCCACCAATTAATTATTCTATCAATTAATTATTCCACCATTTACATATGCCAAATATTAGAAATTCATGATTTTTTCTAGCTAAGATTACCAAATTTTCATAAACCAAATATAACTAAAAACTCCAAAGCCAATATAAATATAATTAAGAGAAAATAAGAGATTAAGAGTGTAAAAACTTTTTTGAAGTCCTAGATTTTCCAAAACACTTCACCATACTTACTTCACCTCTTTTCCTTTCCATTTCTCCTAAAATGGGCTAAAACATCTTCTTTAAAGAAACAAAAATAAATTTTTGTTCATTACCATGAGAAGAAAAGATGAATAAAAATCTTACTCTCTCACTCCTCTAGAATTTCTATTACTTTGCTACTATTCATCCATCTCTTAAACATAAAATCCTTTGATTAATGGAAGTTCTCTCCACCAAATTGGGCTCAATCTTTATAGTAGAGGCGTTGAGCAAAAGAAATCAAGTGAAAATATTAGGAGATTTGATTTTGATTGAAAAGGAAGGGAGACTGTGAGAGGAAGTAGGGTTTTGGACAAGAAGAGAAAAAGAAGATAATGGTGATGTGTCTAGGATTTCAACTATTTCTAATAAAAAAAAATAAATGGCTATTTTATTAATTTAATTAGTCTTACTTAGCATGATTAATTGGGTCAAAGTTTAATATTTTTAAGTAAGTTGGCCAACTTTGGCTTTTCGTTGGTTACTATTTATTTTTTCCCAAAATACCCAATAACTTTATATCCTAATTTTATTTATTTTTATTTTTTCCTCCTCATAATAAACAAGTTTTCAAGTCATAATCGGTCCTTGAGTTTAACTTGAATATTATTCATAACTTGAAAATTGCTACTTATGTCCTGGAAAGTATTATTTATAACTCGAGATTTTTGGAATATTAAAACTTTAGTTGAAAAGATTTCTCCAAGAATTGGGTTTGAAGTAAGATGAGTATGTGGTTAAATATGACAGTCCGAAATACTTTGGGCAAAGCCAGAACTTCAAAAGAAATGGGCAAATTTTATTTGATGATACATTTAAAAAATAATACTTTTAAAATTAGTTTAATTTCATCTTTAGCATTGACAATTTTATCTTTGGTGAAAGTTTACCTAATGATACATTTAAAAATTAATATTTTTGAGAATCATGACTTATAAATTTACTGATGATATATAAAAAATAAAAATAAATAAATAATGGACATTTTAAGAAATAGTTGGAGAAAAACTTATCACATAATATTAAAAATAGAAACAATAAAATGAAAATAAAAAATATACAAAAGATATTTAAAATAAAATAAAAAAATTTAAAAAAAATTAAAATCTTATACTCTTTCTCATTTTTTTTTATTTCTTGTGTTTTCATATTTGGTTGAAAACTCAGTCTTTTTCTCTAATTTATATTTTTTTCCTCTTTAAAAGTGATTTAAAGGACATAGGGCAATTTAAAATTTTTAAGAGGCAAAAAAAAAAGAATTCTAAATATTGCATTATTATATATATAATATAATATTTTTTTAAAAAAAAATGGCGCAATTGCCCTCCTTCCTTAAAACATAGTCTCATCACTGTCGTATAAAAAATATTAATATGAGATACTATTGGCTTTGAGATATGGTGAATATAAAAAAAATTTGTTAAAAAAATTTACACTGATAAAATCCAGGTGAGATATTGACCAAAGTGATGAGTCGAGATAAATACCAGTTCTTATCCAAAGTGGCAGGATTAAGCTCTAAGTGATGTTGAGGAGCGAACATTCTCCCCATAATAAGTAACTTGTTGAAAGTTTACCAATTTTATCTTTGGTGAAAGTTCACCTTATGATACATTTAAAAATTAATATTTTTTAGAATCATGACTTATAATTTTACTGATGATATATAAAAAATAAAAAAAATTAAATAATGGACATTTTTTAAATTTGTTTTTATTTTATTTTAAATATCTTTTCTATATTTTTTATTTTCATTTTATTGTTTCTATTTTTAATATCAATTGGATTACTTTTGAAAAATGACCAAATGAATATTAGCAAAATATGTTATTAAAATGACAAAATATGATATTTCACGTTGAAATAATATAAGAAACATAAGTCAATAATTGTATAATGCATATTCGATTAAGAAATGGCATGAAAATTTTGGCTCCACTAGGTATCTGGGATAGTACTGAGTAGGGTAAGGGTATGATATATCATACTATATGCAGTGCTACTTTAATATAGGACTTCGGTCCGAGTTATATAGGGTGATGACCCGAGCTATATAGGACTTCGGTCCGAGTTATATAGGGCAATCGCCCGAGTTATATAGGACTCCGGTCCGAGGGCTTCGGCCACAAATTCCATAGGGCTTGGTCCGCAATTCTTTTTAGGGCCACAGTCATAGAATATATATACAGTTGTTTCAATTAGTTCCTTACCATACGTTAGTCTACCAAATTACCTTTTGGAGCGAACTGATAAAATGATAATAACTGAATATATGACATGTATGGATTGTTTTTACTGTGATATTATTTCTCAATACGACTCATGGCTTTTAAAACTGCATTATGCTTTTATTATTTATTTTTCTTAATTAGTTAAAGTACCCACTAAGCAATGCTTAGCGAGTTTAGTTTCTTCTAAACTCGTAGGCTATTAGCAAGGAGCCAGTAGCGAGCAGAGAAGTCCTGCGATCTGTCGGTCATCAACAAACTTAAGTGGTGCTCTTCATTTTGTATTTTGGTATTAGAAACTGGCATGTACTTATTTGAACAATACAAAGAGATAACTTGATGTAGCATATAAATCTAGTAATGTATAATAACTGTATGGTTTTATATTGAGTTGGGTTGTGAATATAGAAGTGTGAATTCTTCTTGCAGGATTGTAGTTGAGGTTATAAGGGTGGATTATTGGGAGTGTGCTTGAGTTGAATTGTGAAACAAATGTTTTTCAAAAATAAGAAAAATCAGTTTTGTCGACACTTGGGACCTAGAATTTTAAGGGAGACTTCGTCAAAATTTTTAGAAAATTTTTATAAGGAACATTAAGTAAGCTGACATAACCAGAGCTCGTAGCCCGATGTAGCATTCCTCCTCGGCTTATTCATAAGTCGGGAAGGGGTGTTACAATTTGTGGTATCAGAGCCAGGTTTAGTCGATTCTGGAAGATAGGTAGTAAGTAAGTAACTATGTGTACAATGTAAGATAAAGTAAGGAGAAAGTTATATGATGAATAGGTAGATGTACATGCCAGATAGGAATTGATAATCGAGTTATATGTTGATGAATTAAGCAGATAGCTATTTATGTCAATGTAGTATGTCTCTAGATCCCTGGCAAGCTATGGAATGAAACGTAGAATCGCAAGCATCTTGGTCTGCAGATGCCGAGGAAGCTTATAGACCAGGGTCAGCAGCATCTGAAATACCCGGACCGGAGACTTATCTTAGGTAGATTGCAACAGCTTTTCAGCAAATGGCTAGAAGGGGCCCTGCTGCTGAGGGAGATAGGAAACCCCCGATCGAGAAGTTAAGAAAGTATGGTGCAAAGGAATTTAAGGCTGGTCGTGAAGAGGGATCTAAGGAAGCAGAATATTGGTTAGATAGTATCATTAGAATTCTTGACCAGCTCCAATGCACTTCGGAGGAAAGAGTGGTTTGTGCTACCTCGCTCCTGACAGAGGAGGTGTACATATGGTGAGATACCTCGCAGCAGCGGGTTCCACCAGAACAGCTAACTTGGGAATTCTTCAAGAGTGAGTTTAAAAAGGGGTATATCACTGATGCATATTTGACTGCAAGGCGCAATGAGTTCATTCACTTGAAACAAGGCAGAATGACGGTATCAGAATATGAGAAGGAGTTTACGCGCCTTAGTAAGTATTGAAAGAAGTTAATAGAAACTGAAGCTGAGCGATGCGAGAAATTTTTAGAAGGAGTTAATGATGAAATTAAGATACAGCTAGTGGCATTGGATAATATAGAGTTTTCAAAGTTGGTGGCTAAAGCATTGGATGTTGAAAAGGTGCAAGTAAATCTGAGGAATCGTCAACAGAGAATTCAACAGAAAAGAGAGCAAGCACAGAGTGCCCCAGGTAATCATCAGTCTGCTAGCAAGAGAGCTAAGGGTGAAGGATCCTTTATGAGTGTAAAGCAGAATTTAAGACCATCTAAAGGACCTAATTTTCAAGCTACCTCAGTAGCCAGCACGGGAGGAATAAGCAGAGGATCAAGTAAAGGTTCTGGAAGGACTGAATATACACCATACCCCTCGTGTGAGCATTGTGGACAAAAGCATAGGGGAGAATGTTGGTTAGTTACTGGAGCTTGTATACTTTGTGGTGCCACTGATCACCTTAAGAAGGATTGTTCTAGAAATGTGGTAGAGATTTCAAAAGTTCCTGAAAGAACACAAGTAACAAGTAGCAGCGGTAAAGGTCGAGAAAGAGGAAGAGGCAGAGAAAATGGTAGTAATCAAATAGGAACAAGATATGAGACAGTAGATCACCCTGAATCGAGAGCGCCAGCCAAGATATATTACATGAGGGCAGAAGAGAATAAAGCAGAAGAAGGAAATGGTACGTAAGTTTAAAATCAGTGTCTTGAGTACATATGTGTGTATATGTGATGATTATTAGTTATATTGATGATGTGTAATTACACGTAAGAATCATGCATGAATAAGTAAGTTTCGGGGCGAAACTTAAATTAAGGGAGGTAGAACTGCCACATCCCAAAGTTTAGGTAGTCGAGTATTAGGCAAGAAGGACATAAATAAGTGGTCAAATAGAGCCTCGAGATAGTCAAAAACAAAATCAGTGTGCAAAGGAGGCCCGTGAAGTCGACAGGACCTAAAGGTAATTTTTCAAAAGGCCGAGGACCTAAGAGTAATTTTTTGAAAAGTTGTGTCCGTTCTTAATAGTGACCCTAACGGATGCCATAAATGTGTTCTAGGGATTAATCGGGTTGTAATGGTGGCACACGATTTTTCCCGAAAACGTACGGTTTGTAAGTTACGGGCGATTTTCCGACAAGGGCATTTTGGATGTTTCCACCGGAGGGGCGATTTTGTAATTAAATATAACTTTGAGAGTCAAAATATGAATAAAAGGAAGCCTAATGGCTTGCCAAATAAATAGATAAAAGAAGAAGGCAAGTGGATCAATTAAAAGTGGCCATTTTTGCTATATGGTGTACCAATTGGAAGTCAACATCTATACCAACATATTTTCACCACTTATGGCTGCCATTTGGATCAAAATAAGCTAAGGAAAGAAAATAAAAGCTCTCTCTTACATGGTGAACTCGTCCAAACCATAAGAGAAGGAAGAAGGAGGTGATTTTTCCAAAGTTTAAGGCTTTTGGTTGAAGATTTTGTTGACAAACAAGATTATAAGGTAAGAGAAATATATGTCTAGTTTTAATTTCATGGATTAATGGTTAATTTAAGAGATTGAAATTAGGGTTCATGTATCTAGATTTGGAGAAAATTCAAGAAATAATTATTTGAAGGATTTGATGAAAGAAATAATGGTGTTTAATGGTGAAAATAAGCTAGCAACCATTAGAAAAATCATAAGATAAGACTATGTCTATATCTAGGGTTCTTACCTTTGTATATGTGATGTTAAATTTCATAGAAAATCAAGGAGACACGGAAGGAAAGGAAGTGATAAAGAATAAGGACTAAGAAATAGCAAGGTTTGGTACTTTAACTAATTGTTTGTTCATTTTCTTGAAATTTTTCTGTTTTAGAATTAGTGAAATGTTGTAACTTGTATGATTTTTAATTAAATATATAAAAATGTTCTTGAAGTGAATTTTTGATATGTTGTGTCTCAATACGTCTAGAATGACTGAAAAATATTTTGAGTTGAATTTGGAATGGTTATGATTTTGGAAAGATTATTTTTATTAGACCTGCTCCAGCAGGTACCTTGACTGAGACAGCCATCTTTCTGGATTTTTAATAAAAGGTAAAAAAAATAATATTCAATTGAATTTTGGATATGTTGTTTTTTAGTGAGTCTAGTATTTGAGAAAAATAATTTGGAACCACATTGATTGAAATAATTTACGGAATTCACAAAATTCAGAACTGCTGCCAGGATGCAGGGCAACTGGAGCAGTCTGGTTGGGTGAACTACTTGACCAAGATTTTGTGTCCAGTTTGATCTGAAATTTTAAAAAAATGATTTTAAGATGTAAAACTAAATTCTGTAAAAATTTTAGAGTTTTTAGTCAAGTAGATTATTTTATACAAATTTTCAAAATAAAGATCAAGTTGAGTCCAAAACCAGAATTTACTATTCATATGGTCATTTTGCTAATATTCATTTGGTCATTTTTCAAAAGTAATCCAATTGATTCCTTATGCATATAAATAAGCATAATATGTTATTAAAATGACAAAATATGATATTTCACGTTGAAATAATATAAGAAACATAAGTCAATAATTGTATAATGCATATTCGATTATGAAATGACATGAAAATTTTGGCTCCACTGGGTATCTGGGATAGTACTGAGTAGGGTAAAGGTATGATATATCATATTATATGCAGTGCTGCTTTAATATAGGACTTCGGTCCGAGTTATATAGGGTGACGACCCGAGCTATATAGGACTTCGGTCCGAGTTATATAGGGCAATCGCCCACGTTATATAGGACTCCAGTCCGAGAGCTTCGGCCACAGATTCCACAGGGCTTGGTCCGTAATTTTTTTTAGGGCCACAGCTACAGAATATATATAATTGTTTCAGTTAGTTCCTGACCATATGTTAGTCTACCAAATTACCTTGTGGAGCAAACTGATAAAATGATAATAACTGAATATATAATATGTATGGATTGTTTTTACTGTGATATTATTTTTCAATATGACTCATTGCTTTTAAAACTGCATTATGCTTTTATTATTTATTTTTCATAATTAGTTAAAGTACCCACTAAGCAATGCTTAGCGAGTTTAGTTTCTTCTAAACTCGTAGGCTATTAGCAAGGAGCCAATTAGTTCCTGGCCATATGTTAGTCTACCAAATTACCTTGTGGAGCGAACTGATAAAATGATAATAACTGAATATATAATATGTATGGATTGTTTTTACTGTGATATTATTTTTCAATACGACTCATTGCTTTTAAAACTGCATTATGCTTTTATTATTTATTTTTCATAATTAGTTAAAGTACCCATTAAGCAATGCTTAGCGAGTTTAGTTTCTTCTAAACTCGTAGGCTATTAGCAAGGAGCCAGTAGCGAGCAGAGAAGTCCTGCGATCTGTCAGTCATCAACAAACTTAAGTGGTGCTCTTCATTTCGTATTTTGGTATTAGAAACTGGCATGTACTTATTTGAACAATACAAAGAGATAACTTGATTTAACATATAAATCTTGTAATGTATAATAACTGTATGGTTTTAAATTGATTTGGGTTGTGAATATAAAAGTGTGAATTCTTCTTGCAGGATTGTAGTTGAGGTTATAAGGGTGGATTATTGGGAGTGTGCTTGAGTTGAATTGTGAAACAAATATTTTTCAAAAATAAGAAAAATCAGTTTTGTCGACACTTGGGACCTAGAATTTTAAGGGAGACTTCGTCAAAATTTTTGGAAACTTTTTATAAGGAACATTAAGTAAGCTGACATAACCAGAGCTCGTATCCCGATGTAGCATTCCTCCTCGGCTTATTCATAAGTCGGGAAGGGGGTGTTATAAAAAATTTTTCAGATTTATAAAAATTTATTATTTTTTTACAAAAATACCATATTGACATAGTTTATTATTAGTTTATAAATTTTTATAGTTTATTATGAATTTATTATGTGTTTATTATGAGTTTATTGCAAAATAAATAAAATATCCCTAATAAAAATAAATAAAATTATAAAAAATGGTGGAGGGTGTAATTTTTTCTTTTTTGCTGTACATATTATGGTCTTATTCTTGCTAATTTGATCTCTCGTAAATAAATTAGAAAAATTACTTGAAAAGTAAAAAAGATTAATTTTCCCACCATATGACAATTTTGTTTTTTCTCGTAAATTATAGCAAAATATTTATTCAAAATATTCTTTATCTAAATGTGTTTGAAGGTGCATAAAAACTTACAGTAATTGCACCCCAAGAAAAAATGGTAAGTGCATATCCCCCTAGATAAATTAAAGTTCAATTTCTTCCTCCCCATATTATAATACTAAAAAAAATTTACATTTAATCTATGCATTTAGAAAGCATTTAGAAATTATTTTTTTTTGTATACTTAGAAAAAATCAAGACTTGTTCTAGTTGATAAGATGAGAAAGAAATTCACATTGCTAACATTTTAGAGTTACCATTTGTCGGGTTTTATTCAAAATATAAATGTAGCGGGAACATGAAATTTAATAAATTTTCTTTAACATAAATTTCATTCAAACGATTAAATTTAAATGTACTATAAGAAAATAGAAGAATTACACCATCAATATCTTATAAACAATTTAATTTATAAAATCTGATTTTGTAAAAATATTTTAAAATATCAAGATAAGTTTAACACATAGATTTAATTCAAGATTAAACCAATAATGAGTACAATTATATTTACACCACAAATATTTGAACGATGGCTCTAATATAATTGTTAGGTCTTATTCAAAATATAAATGCTATGAAAATATGAAATTTAATAAATTTTATCCAATATGGATCTCGTTCAAACGATTAAAGCGATAATCAATATACAAGAATAATACATTTGTGTGAATTTTTCATGAGTATATCAAAAAAATGTTCTTCGTGGTTGAGTTATTGCAAACCACAAATTGTTCAATTGTCCGATAGTATCCACATGAATTAACAATTGAAAAATTCTAAAACTAATTGTAGAGAATTAAGAAATAAGAGAAATCTTTGATTACTAGCTCTTAAAATCTCTTCAGGCTTTCTTTAGAAGCCTATTTATAGAAAAAAACTTAACTTAATAATTAATTAATTTTATTTATTTATTTAACTCCTTAAAATAAATAAATTATAATTAAACCTAATAAGCTTTAGATAAATTTCTATTAAATGTTCAATTAAGTTCTTACTTAATATGTTAGGTTAAAATTATAGTTCCTATAAATTATAATTTTATACTTATATTATAAAATTTATTTACAATCAAATCATACTTATCAAACTTATCATCTTATTTTCTTGCATCAATTTTTATGTGTATGACCCATTAGGTTTCACATATATTTGCAAAAAATATGATTAATTTATCAATCTATATTTGAAAATCAAGAACATTATCTAGCAACATATTAAGACTATCCAAATATTTAAAATGTAAATAATAATTAGACTTAATCTTTCGGTGCATGATTTCTCAGTATAACTAATATCTCTTCATCAATAATATTTTAATTTAATAATTTAAGCATGAAATGTGTATGCTATATTAAATCATATCAGTTTTTTTTTGCCATTAGCTATTGATTGCTTGAATAAAATTTCAAATCCAATTTACTAATTTCATTCCACCTTGCACAAGGATTTTATGATCAATACTAAAATAATTAAAACATTTTTTTCTAATTTACCAGGGGTGATTAATCACATTTCAACCACACAAGTATCTTTATATAATTTCTACTATATCCAATTTATTCCCATCCAATTTATCTCCATTTATTATCCATGAACTGAATAATGCATAAGTTAATTAAAATATAGCATCCCCTCAAATAAAATATAAAAATAGCATACCCAAAGGGCTATTTTTTGTTTAGAGCTATCTGCTCTCCTTCCTCAAATAAAAAAAAAAAACATAATAGCTAAGATAGATTAGTGACTTCAAGTCAAAAGTTCTCTTATACAACCATCACTTGAATATTTTATAGACAGATAACTCTCCATATGAAATTATCAGGCCTGCACTTATTTATATTACAGGCATCTACATATTAATTCTAGATATCTAATCTATTTTTAGTATGTACCAGCCTCAACAGCTGTAATCATCGTCCAAGATGAAAAGAGCGACCAAGAACATTTAGAGATTATTTTGATGTAAATAAGAATCTCATGATTATAGCTATATTATAATTTTCTTTGCAAAACAATATAGCCAATAGATTTTATCTTTACTCTAAATTCATTTGATAGAATATTAAAATAAATAAATATCTTTATTAATTTATAAAATATATATATATGCATAGAATATATAACCATTCACTTTTTCTTCGTTCTGATCCTAAAAAAGTCCCTTAAAATTTAAACTCAGATCTTAATTTTTTGGTAAATTCATTAATTAAGTTTAAATAACCCTTATCTTATAAGTTAAATAAGGAAAGAAAGGCTACCAACGGGAGCTCTATTGATAAGTGGAGGTGGGAGCTCGACTGAGATCTATTGATAAGTGGAGGTGGGAGCTCGACTGAAAGGAGATGATGTAGAGGATGAATTCCATTTTTATTTTAAAGTTCTTTTCTGATTTGAAAAACCTCTTATAACTATTCTTTTTTACTCTCAATTCAAAAATCGAGTAACTGAGGACCTCCTCCCCCTTTTCCGCCTATCCCTCCCGCAAGAGAGGACTCGTTCTAACCTACAGGAGCCTTTTTTTTTAGTAGTCTCGCCCATAAGATAAGAAGATTAACCATCTCTTCTTTCAAGCTTCTTTCTGTTTTTTCTCTGTGCGAACTATCGAGGGTTCAAATTCTTCTCTCCTTTTCTTGATGAATATATTTATATCTTTATTGGTTTTAACTGGTCCAGTATCATAAATGTAACTAGCTCGGTTATCCCATCTAGCCGAGCAAAAAAAAAAAGAGAGATGGGCTATAAGGCAAATAACTAACACCATTATGATAACTTCTAATCAAATTAGTGATGTATTGAGGAGGATTATACATATGGTATAACCCTCATATTGCTTTAGCTAGCCTGCTGTGAATCAATAATGATGATGATGATAATGAAAATGGCGGGGAGTAATAATTAAAAGGACCTTAGAACAAACATTAATTAAAGGTCCTTAAAACAAACATTAATTAAAGGTTCCTCAAATGTATATATCCATTGCTAGAAACAGAGAAAAGAAATAAAAACAAGTGACGTTATTCCCAGCTAATGTGACTAACACCTCTTGTTTAGTGATAGAAAACATCATCAGCTTGCTTGTAAAACGTAATCAAAGCAAATATTATAGTTAATTAAGGACACTTGAATCCAGGAGGTGGGTTTTTGCCACAATCGACTAGAACCTCAAGAGCAATGGGCAAAATAAGATTGATATTTAGAAGCTTAACTTTAATAGTTGTGCAAAGACAGAGAGCGGCATCCAAGTCTACAAGTCCTTGAAGCACTGGACAGCAAGCGTCCTTAGCACTACTGCCAATACCAATGTGCACTAGACCTCCTAACACATCAACACATGCTCCAAGCTTTAGAGTATCAATTGGGCATGTCTCTGGCTTTGGAGGCGGCGGTGGACATGGAATCGGGGGCGGTGGTGGCGGAGGACATGGAGTTTCAGTTGGTGGTGGCGGTGGTAGAGTTGGAGGCTTTATGGGAGGACTGATTACAGGAGGTTTTGGAGGTAAAATTGGTGGTGTTGGGGTTACTACTGGAGGTTTTGGTGGATAAATGGGTGGTGGTGGCTTTACTATCGGAGGTCTTGGTGGTGTTGGGGCTACTACTGGAGGCTTTGGTGGATAAGTGGGTGGTGGTGGCTTTACTATCGGAGGTCTTGGTGGTGTTGGGGTTACTACTGGAGGCTTTGGTGGATAAGTGGGTGGTGGTGGCTTTACTATAGGAGGTTTTGGTGGTAAAACTGGTACTGGAGGCTTTGGTGGATAAATGGGTGGTGGTGGCTTTACTATAGGAGGTTTTGGTGGTAAAATTGGTACTGGAGGTTTTGGTGGATAAATGGGTGATGGCGGCTTTACTATAGGAGGTTTTGGTATAAAGGGAGGATGCACTGGTGGTTTTGGCACATAAGGAGGTTTCACGGTAGGAGGCTTGGGTGGTTTTGGGTGAGAGGGTGGCTTCCCTTTTGGTGGTTTTGGGTGGAAGGGCGGCTTCCACTTTGGTGGTTTTGGGTGAAAGGGTGGCTTTACTTTTGGTGGGTGTTTGGGTGGCAACTTAGGAGGATACTTCGGAGATGGAGGAGTTGGGTAAGGACAATAAGGGCAAGCCAGAGAAGTGAGCAAAGTGCCCAAGTTCAGAAGAAGAATCAACGCATTAGCAAAAGCATACCTGGCCATTTTGGCTGTCTGCTTCGATGAGTTCCAAGTTAAACGAACCTCTAGCCTTCTTATAGACTAAGAGAGATATCAATCAATAATGTATGCCCATTGTTTTCAAGCTAGCATTTTTTTTCTATTATTTTTTTTAATTTCGTTTTTTTTTTTTTCTTGTCTTGCTTAATTAACTTTTGAAATATAGAAAATAATTTTTAATATAAATAAATCACTTGCTTATATATTGTGGCTCGCACAATCTCCCATTCATATATATATATGAAGTTTGCCAACATCTAATTTCAAGATATTGTCGATGAAAAAAAATAATAAAAATATCTTATCCATTTATATCAATGGCATTTCTATGTATGGTTTCAATAAAATTTATACAAATTCATTGTAGGAACGTTCTCTCAACTTGTTAAATTTTATTTTGAAAACAAAATTATGCGACGTTGTGACATATTAGTAATTGGATATACGTAAATAATTACACTGGCAAATTTATTGCGGGGGTAGTAGAGTCACCCACAAAAATAATATTGATATTTATTTATAAAGATAATAATTTGGTTCACTAAAAATATTAATTTATCCATTATCTTCTAATTCATTTAATTTTTAGATTTTTTTATCTGTTATATGTATTTTTATCCATATTATATATCCTTATCTAATTTTTAAACATTCATAATATTTTTATACTATTTGAGCAATGTATATTCATATATTTTTTTTATATTTCAATTGTATATGATTGTATGTATAATGTACTTTGTATTTGTACAATTATTATCAACCTCATTTCTCGCACAATTCTTTGTTTTTTGGATCTGAATTGATTGATAATTGATTGTGACTTATCGAATACTATATAGTGCAAGCCAGAATTCTTTGATGATGGATGGCCAAACCAAATATCTCAAAGCAAATCCATATGTTTTCATTATCAAAAATTGAGTTAATGTGGACCATCACTCATTATTATTTTTACTATTGTTTTATGTTTATTTTTGCCAAAAAGACCATTACTAATTATGGCTCTATAGTAAAACGACAAAAGGAATCAATTGGAAACGCAGAATTTGATTTATAGTCAGGACAATTTTTTAACATTTAGTGCACTGTTCGACCCGTGATTTCGTTAAAGGCTGCTGTAGAGTCGACCATGAGCATGTGACTCTTTAACTAATCCAATTTTCTCACCCCATGCTTTTCAAAACTAGCATTTTACATTCTACTCCGACTCGAATCTTTAATTTTAAAGAGGTGGAAATTAAAATTATAATCCAAATATTAGTAATATAATTACTATTAATTCGATATTTTTTAATTAAAAATTACAATGTGAAAAATATTTAAGCATGTGTGGAGGGTCAGTCTTTCTAAAACTGAGAAATTACAATAGTTTTACGTTTATTAACAAAAAAAATTTGCCTTTAGGGGGCAGGTTCCCTTATTCTAACTCTTTTTATATTTAAAATTGTATATTTTAAAAAATAAATATTCTTTGATATAATTTTTTTAAAATAAATAAAAATCATAACATTATCTAAAAATTAAATCAATTGAAACTTTATTTATAATCAAAATATACAAATATATACAGTTTCAATACACCTGGGGGTGTCCATGCTCACAGAGATTTCTGATGTTCAAATCTCTGTAAGTATAAGGTATAGAATATACCATATACAAGATCAGAGTCAATAACAGAGTATACTGACTTTATGAACACAGATGAATGGTTTGCATAAACTTATAAACACAGATACAGACGAATCTCATGCATAGTCTACACACAGCCTCTTCTTAAGCATTCAACAGGACAGCGCCCTTTTGATTCTCTATGTTGATTATAACAACTCTCTCACAAGTAATTCTTCATATCAAGGGATCGAATTTAACAAATAATATGCAGGAAAGTATAGAAGAAAGAGAGAATTTAATTTAGAAATTCATAATTTTATTAAGTACACTAGGGATAGAAGAAAGAAAAACTCTCTATCATCTCTTCTTTCAAAACATAAAGAGAGCTCCTTCTATAGAAGGAGAAGCTAAGAAACAAACAAATAAGCTTACATAAGTGCTTACATCATAACACACTGACTCACTAATCAGAAAAATAACAAGCCATGTGAGGGAATAGTGTTTCCACTCACTGAAAATATTACAACAAGACAAAAATAGTAGAATCCTATATAAAGTGTGATGGAGACAGATTCATATTCTGATAATCAGAGAAGTCTGAGTCATAAGAAGCTGGGATCATCGGGTTGTCGTCTAGTATTCTGGAGGCATCAATATATTGACGTGACATGATATCCATATCTTGTCTGTTGGGAGGTGAGCTGACACTGGCAATTGTCTCATCAATATCTTGTTGAGTCATTTCTGAATTATCAATATTTCTTTGAACAGCTGGCCGAGATGAGCTTGAAGGCACTTCTGCTGAGTGGCTGAGAGGAGCTGGCTGAGATTCTGATTGACTGAGAGGTCCACCAAAATTAACATCATGGTCAACAAAGTATTAACCAGTGAGCTGAAAATGAAAGCTCAGTGGTCTGTTATGCAAATTTTATTTGAGCATTGAGTGCTGATTCAAATCTTCTTTTAGCTTCATCAGAAATACTTTTAATTGTAGTAGTCCAATTTAAAATAGGAATAAGGGATGTGAAAATAAGTGGAGTCCTGACATTTAAACGAGTATTATTAAACTGACGTAGCAGCATCTTGAGGTCTGTCTACATACTTTCTTTTTGATAAAGCTGGCCAACATAGGATTTCCATTCAAAGGTAAGATTCTGAGACCAAAGAACACCTGTTCTGGGATACGAAAAATATGGTCTGTGGAAGATAATGATAGAATGAAAATTCTTAGTCTCATCTTCTGGCTTATCCCAAACTTTATAGTATCGAGCAATCTTCTTAAACTTTTCAATCCAGTTGGGGATTGAATCAAACCATTTTAAATATCTCCAAGGTAAAGAATCAGAATTATTTTTATTTTAGAGAAAACTGATCATGTTCATAAGAGGGATCTCAATTGCATGGTGATATAGTGTTGAATAACACCATAATAATCATAGTTCTGAAATTATTTTTGGATTTTAAAGGGACAAATGATAAACAAGAAACAATGAGAACTCAGGATAAAAAAGATTGAGCTCACGATTAATATAAAAATAATCATGAACTTCAGAAAGATAAATCAAAAGATGAGTTCTTGCAAAATGTTGAATAAAGGCTGGACTAGAGGGATGAAAACCAGGAGGAAACTATAAAAACTGGTAATCAATATATCTGTCAGTATTGTTGGGTGAACTGGGTGGTCTAGAACTAGATGGTCTGGAATTCATCATGATTAGAGGAAGGGAGTGTTTCTGAGTAATGAGAAGAATAGGTTTAGCTAGTCTGGACAAAAGGTCAGGGATGAGGTTTGTCTTACCTTTTATATGCTGGACTGAAAAGTCATATCGTGCAAACCATTCTTGTAACCTTAACAACTAGTGAGGAGGTAAGATTTTCTATTTAAATTCAAGTGCTCTAGGAAAAGATGTATTGTCAAGAAGGACGAGAAAATGATAGCCAATAAGATGGAATTCAAACTTCTTTATTTCATACTTAACAGCTAAGATTTCTTTATAAATGGAGTGGTAATGCTTTTCACTATCTTTGAACTGTCCACTTGCATGTCCACAATAATATCGTTTTCCATTAAGTTCTTTAAGGAAAACTGCACCCCAAAATTCATCACTAGCATCTGTTTGTAAAATGCGAAGTCCAGTAGAAGGTATGTGAAGAGGGATTGGTTTCTGAGCTATCTGTTTAATAGTTTAGACTGCTTGGGTCTGAGTTTCTGTCTAAGGTGGTGGATTTTTTTTAGGAGTTTAGAAAGCTGGCTAATGGGTTGGGCTATGGCTGAAAAAAAAATCTCTGATATAATTAATTATACCAAGAAACTGTTGTATCTGTTTTTGGGTAAAGTTTGAGTCTGGAAACTTGAGGAGTTCTTGGGCTATATGTGGGCTAGGTGAATAGGATCCATTCTCAAAAGGAAGGCCTAAGAAATCAACAGTAGTCTGGCTCAATAAGTTTTTTCTTTTCAGACAATATTATCCCATATTGCTAGACAATTAAGGCAAACTGTTATAACAGTTGATGATGGGCTTCTTCTGTACCTGAGAAGAGTAGGATGTCATCAATGTATATCAGAGTTGATTATAGAATGGGCTGAAAAATTTTGTTCATTGCCTTCTAAAACAAAGAGGGAGCAACCTTAAGGCCAAAAGGCATGACTGTCCATTGGTAATGAGCATTAGGAATGCATAAAGCTATTTTGGGTCTATCTTCTGGATTGATATCCAATTGCCAAAATCCTGCTTTAAGGTCAAACTTAGAGAAGATCTTAGCATTCTTCAAATGTACCATGAGAGTAGAAATTTTTGGCAAGGAAAACTTGTCATCTGCCAAAAATAAGTTGAGAGGCTTATAATTAATTACAAGCCTTTTCTGTCCGCTTATCTGTTCAGCTCTCTTTTCTAAATAAAAAGCCTGGCAAGCCCAATTAGACTTTGTGGGCTCAATGAGTCCTTGTTGCAGTAACTGTTCACATTCTCATCTAGCAAGAGCAATGTCTGAGGGAGACATTTCAGGGTGTGAGGTTTTAGCAGGGTTTATATCTTCATTTTTCTTGAAAGGAAGGAAAATGAAGAAATCAGAATTTTTTCACAAAGGTTGAGAGTGTTTAAAGTCTAAGTGAGGGTTTGCACAAGAAGGAAGAAGTAAAGCTTTCTTATGATCATATACAGAAGGAAGTTCTGCAAATGAGTAGAGTTTAGCAATGTTGGTGTATAATTTAAACAAGTTCTTGTGTTTAAGGCTAGTGGGAAGGATATGAAGATCTTTGGCTTGATAGTAAATATCAAAACCAATAAGAAGGTCTTTATCAGGAAGGTCTGAGCCAATGACATGAGTCCAAATTATATAATGAGGATTTTTTGGCAGGTAATCAAGTGTGTAAAAAACACTTGTCCATCAGCTGCTCTAAAGTGTTCAGTATGGGGCTTCCAATATGAATCTGGTAAAATGGATGGGTTCATCATGGATTGATGAGCACCTGTATCCATGAAGGCTATCAAAGGTAGGTTTATCATATTCAGAAGGCAACAAAGAAATATTTACCAAAGGAGTTGGTAAATTTTTAGCAACTGGTAAAACTGAGGGGAAAGTTATATGGTCAAAATGGAGAATTGGACTGTATGGATCATCTTCATCTGCAAATGACTCTGAATCAGTATCAGAAACTTTCAAAACAAATAAAGTTTCTTTTGTTGGTTCATCCTGCTCAGAAAGAACTAATTCAATATTTGCATCATCTGGAAGTGATACTAAAGAAGAGTGTTGAATTCGCTGGAGCAACTTTACAGACTTAGAGTTCTATTTAGGACAACTCTTAGCAAAATGTCCTTTCTTTCTACAAATAAAACATTTGTCCGAAGGTCTTCTTTTCTTTAAAAAAGAGGATCTCTTCTTGAAGAATTTGAATCTCCTTTTTTTGAATCGTCTTGCAGGAAAAGTTCTTGAGGAAGTGTATCTCTGTACATGAGATTTCTTTTTAGGACCACATACACATTTCTTATCTTTGCACTTAATCTTCAATTCTGGTCTTTTACATACTGTCTTCAAAATGGTTCTATCATCATTCCATTTCTGGAAGAATTCTTATTGTTCACAAAGTCGTCTAACAGCAGTAATAGTGATTTAATGAATTTTACTAAGAGAAAATAATTGTGGAATCTCTTTTCCAGATTATTGAACTATTCTCTGAATCTCTGGTTGTAATTCATCAGGCAAAGAGGCAATATAAGTGAAATTCATGTTGAGATTAGAGGATCCTTTTAGCTTATAAAACTTCTTACTCATCCTTTGATAATGCTTCTCAAGGTCCTTTTCTTTCAAAGAACAACACTTCATGGAGTAAAAGTCTTATTTTTTAGCTTTGATTATCAGATTATAATCTCCAAGGAAGATGTTATGAAGGATAGAGATTGCAGCACCAACTGACTGACTGCTAATGAACTGAAGTCTTTCATATTCACTAAGATTAAGGAACCATTCTCTTATTGATCCTATTGTACGTACAACAAATTCATGTAATGCTTGTTGGAGAGTGAGGCCATTTTTCACCATCCGAATGTCAATCCAAGCATTAAACTCCAAAATTCTGCCTCTCCATTTAGAATGAGGGAGATCATCAAAAGTAAACCAGGGTCCATTGCCTGAACTGGAACTTTTGGCACTGATATTGATGTATTCTGGCTATTGGTCCATTCCTTCTACTCCTGATTGGTCTTCTTATTCATCAACAAGAGGAGGAGGTGGATCTCCTAGGTTTGGAAATCTGGGAGGATCAGCCATGAATAATTGAGTAATATCTGCTTCTGCTTTTGAATCTATTTTTGCTGCTGAAGTAGTATTATCATAATCATCTGAAGAATCTAAAGTAACATTAAAGGTCATCTGCTGAAATGAAGTTTTTAGAACATCATCTAGTTTAGAAGTGGAAGTTGAAATAGTAGGTACAACAGTAGTTACTACAGCATAAGTCTTTTTTGTAGTTGGTGGAACAGAAGAAGATGGCACATATGAACGATGTGATTTTGCTGGTGGCAATAATTCAGCTAAAGATCCAAATGGTGTTTGAGAAGATGGAGGTGGTAGGTATGAAATACTAGGGAAAGGGTTAAAATAATTTGGTAAAGATGGTTGTGGGTGTTTAAGTTGAAGATCTCTTTCAATTTGTTAAATTTGTGCATTTAGTCTTTGCATTTCTCTATCCTTTTCATAAAACAGAGGTCCATATTCTCTTCTTTGAATCATAAGTCTCAGATCAGTGTCTAGTTGAGAAATTTTTGTAGAAAGGCTGTGATACAGCTATTGAATCTCAATAGACATGGTACTTAAAGTTGCTGCATATTGATCTGATTTGGAAGATAAATGATCAATTTTCATGTCAATCATCTGGAGATACTGATTTTTAGTTTGAACATTCAACGAATGCCAATTAAGCACTTCTTCAACTTGGGTGGTTTGTTCAGTCTGGCAACTAGTGGTGTGTTGAATGTAAGGTAGGGAGTTTACTTTAGTTTGTGGGTTGGTTTGTTTCTGAAGTGGAGGAAAATCTTCTGGTGAAGGTGGTTTAAACATCATACACAAAAAGGTAGTGCAGATGTAAGTGGAGTTGGAGTTTTTGGAATACATTTTTTAGGTTGGATGGTTGGAGGTTTGGGTACTTCCAATAATCCTTCTTTTTCTAAAACTTTTAGGGCTTCATCATAAAAGGATAAAGGAAGAGGGTAATCTTTCTTTTGGATTTCTAGTTTAATGGCTATCCAAGGTTGGTTATCTGATGGAGGTGGAGGATGTTTATGGTAAGAACATTGGGTTTTACAGGAAGAGAAAAATCTCTTAGGGATTTGTAAGTCTGGTGGGTGGAATATAAGGTTCACCGTCCTCAAAGCACATGCATCCTGGGTCATAATTTCCTGAGCCAGGAGAGTCCCAAATGAAATGTCCATTCATTTTTACTGCATATATCTGTCTACTAGTAGCATCAAAGTTAGGATTACAACATCCTTTTCCCTAGAAAACGAAACTGGAGTGATCATATAGTTGTGAAAAACTACTGGAGAAGAGCCAGAGTTAGGGTGAGCAGAGAAAACTATCTTAACAGTTCCATCAACCTGTTTAATAAATTTAGAGTCTGTGGACTATACAGGTTCTTGCTTCTGCTGCGTCTTTTCATAATTAGTGACTCATTCCAAAGAAATGAGTTTGGACAATTCTTCTTTGGGCAATTGTCTGGGAGTCTAAATAATTTTTGGGGTAGAATCTGTATCTGAATAGATATACAAGGCATCTGTGGAAACTCCAGGTGTGGCAATATTGATTGCATGATCTTGTAACCTATATACCAATTGATGATGGAGTGTAGCTGATACAAAACTCTAAACTTGTGGAGCACTAGTAATTTGAACTTGTACCTTCAAGGCTTTAGACAGAAAAGAATTTGCTAAAGACAAATTATAGTTGGGGAAGAAGGTAAGTACAGCACTTCCACCATTGTGTGTTGTCAATATTGTTCCAATTACAACATTTTTAAAATCTACATATCTAGTGTCCAAGAGAGAAAGTCGAGCAGTTACTGGTAACCCCTTTCTGCCATGATAAGAAAGGACTATTGTGATAGCTCCAAGATGGAGATGAGAATATCCTTACTTCTGCCATTGAGAAATAAAGGGTTCTGGGATTTCAAGAGTAACATATTGCTCAGCTATAGTTGAAGAAAGAGTACAGTGGCTTAAGGCCGAAGACTGTACATATTCTTTTATATGAGGATATCGAGAAGTGATAAGATTCTTGATACTACAAACATAATTAGTCTTTTTGAAAACAACATAAGGGTTTAACAAAGGAATACCTTTGTTTCTTCTGGGAGATGGGTGATTTCTACAAGGTGATCTATTTTACTGGTAATAGACTATTTACAAGAAGTAAGAAGAACTAAAGAAGAAGTATGAGCTCTGGGTGTTGAGGAAGAACTAGCCATGGTGTTTTAATTCTCTTTCCTGTTCTACTTATCCATACATATCACCGTTAAGCTTCAAGGCTCTGATACCACCTGGGGGTGTCCATGCTCACAGAGGGTTCTGATGTTCAAATCTCTACAAATATAAGGTATAGGATATACCATATACAATATCAGACTCAATAACAGAGCATACTGACTCTATGAACACAGATGAATGGTCTGCATAAACTCATAAACACAGACACATACGAACATTAAAGCTGTGGCATATGCTTCTCATTACATCATAATCTTAACAACAAGAATGGCTCCCATTTGTTTTATGATAAGAGAAATGAGCGAATGTTTGTCAGAAAAATTAATGAATAATTAATATCATCGTGTTTTATTTTCTTCCTTCCATACTAATTTCCTTTCTCAAATTATATAAATATATATACACATTTTTCCTTCTTCAAGAGAAATCCTTAAATGTTTAAAAGTAAAAGTACAAGTTTAATTTGAAAGTAAAAGTTTAATCTAGCAGGGTAAGATTACTACAATATTAAACTTTAAGTTTGGTTCAACTAAAAAATTTAGGATTAAAAATTCAATTAGAGTTTAATCAAATTATAATTATTTTTATACAAGCTAAAAAAAAAAAAGCAAACAATTCTAACATAACATTTATATGAGTAATTTAACACAAAAAAATTGCACGAGTGATAATTTGACAATTTTGCCCAAAAATCAAAGTAGAATTTGGGCATTTTCAGAATTTACCCTATAGGAAATGCACCAATAAGTCAAACTCATCACTTATGGTGATATGTTCATCATTTTTTTCAATTAAATTTCACTGTTTAAATCTTTAAAAACATATTATTCCTATCACTTATGGTAGAGATTTGGGGCATATTACATGGCTTACGTCTTGCTTGGGACTTAGGAGCAACTAAAATAATTCTTGAGACAGGCAGCACCTATGCATATGAGTTAATTTGAGAAGGTGGCAATCAGACACACAACAACACTGCATTGGCAAATGAGATCAATGAACTGATTTCACATTTGTTAGAAATTAAACTTGTTTTCTTTCTAGAGTTTTTTAGAATACTTAATAGTTAAGTATCGTTAGGGACAGTCTGGTAGGTCATCACAGCAATAGAGATAGAGACAGAGATCTGCAGCCTTAGTGGCTAATACCTCGACCCTAGTGACTCAGAGACATGCTCCACCTACTTGTGTTCATTGTGGTAGGGCACATGTGTAATGGTCAAGATGTTAAACATGGACGTTTTGACTAATAATGAAAACTTGATAGTGTATAGTGACCAAAGTATTGTGGATAAATGCTATATGTAGAGAAGAGTAAATTGTGTATCTTAAAACTTTACTAAAAAGAGTATTTTTACTATTTTACGAGATGAAAACTAAATTTAAAATCAACGGTTAAGAATGAGGGTGCACTATAGTTATTATGAGCATTCCCTCACTAGATTAAAAATATTATATATATATATATGTGTGTGTGTGTGTGTGTGTGTCAATTGTGTAGAATTTTTTGATTTCTTTCTTCCTTTTTCTCTCCACGCCACCATCGCCAACACTACCAAAATTTCTTCTTTGTTCTTTCTTTCTATGATTTGAATCAAAACTAAGATAAGATTACATCTAAATATAAGTGTTGAGAAGATTAAGTTGGAAAAGTGGTGATTATCAACAAGGTATGTGCTTTTGATTTATACTTTGCAAAAATAAGAATTTTTATGAATTTTAATGATTTAATTGAATGATTGAGTTATGTATATTGATATATTTCTTCAAAGTATTGATTAAATAGATTGATGAGTGAAAAATAACTTTTATATGGTGGGTTTTGATCCTTAACACAACCTTTATGAGAATTGAATTGTTTGATGTTAGTTTTATTCATAGGAAATGATTGAAAGTTTGATTGAGTGAAGTTGTGGTAAAATATTTGATATGAATTCTTTTTTTTTTTTATCAAAACTTTGTGTTTGATACATTTTGATCTTAGATCTTAAACATGTTTGTGTTTAATGAAGTTAAAAGTGCAGAATACATGATTTTACTCCGAAAACAGTCCCAAAATCAATGCCACGGCCGTGGCAATTGAGTGCCACGACTGTGGGATTGAAAGTGATGCTGTTTCTTCAAAAAACTTTGATAAAACAGAGCAAGTTCCAATGCCACGACCGTGGCCCTTGAAGGCCACGACCGTAGGGGGTTCTAAAACGAGTGAGAAACTTTAGGTAAGTGACAAATATATATCATACTAAATGTTGCTAAGAGTAATGTACCAAGGTCATGGTATAAACAAGTGAAATGATATAAACAAGTGAAATGATATAAACAAGTGCTTATATAAATAAGTGAGTGTTTATATAAACAAGTGTTAATCAATGACAAGAGACTAATATGTGTATAGTCCATACTTTTGTGTTAATGTGTTAAATGTATGAAAATGAGCGATAAACTTTAGATACGTGACACACATATATATCCTACCAAATGTTGATAAGAGTATAGTATCAATGAAAGGAAATAAACAATTTAGTGTTCATCAAAATTAATGAATTGCCCAAATCATACTAAATTTATATCTAGCTTTGGACTGAATGGTTAACCAGAGGATGGATAGCCACAGAGATAGTGGGCACCTCGTGCCATTAATGGACACATTGTGTTATCAGTCATAGTGGGCATAATTGCCATTATAAATTCTTGAGATTTTTACACTAACATGTTATCCAAACCTATGATCTAAGTTTAGTATATATTGGCATAATTAATGAAATTATATGTGAACATGATAGTTGTGACTAATGAAAGAAATGTAAAATAATAATATAAGTCAATTACTTGAAATGGAAGTATTGTGTTATAGTGTAAAAGCGAGTGTTAATATATATATTAATGCTTACAAGTGAAAGTACTAATGCATGTAATGGAAATGTTATGCTCAATGTTTTGAATTAATCAAATGATTGAAAGTGTATATAATGATGTGAGATATAAAGTACTTTAAAGTATAGTACTAAAATTAAGTGCTGAAAAGTATAGAATGAATGAAATGATACTATATGTGAACTTGTAAAGGAAGACTTATTGAAAAACAAAATAAGCGTATTGTGAACAATGTTATCAAATGAGAAAACAAGTCTTGAATAAAATGATTCTTAATGAGATAGGATGCAGTACCGAAAGTATTGTATTATATGATAACTTTTATACAAGGATAACTATTATTTTATGTAATCAGCATGGTATATTGATTTGTTACTAAAATTAGTTCATATATTGAAATATTTCTTAAAACTAAGTGTTATTACTATATTTTCATAAGTATATTTCGTTAATATTAAGTGTTAAAATTTGTGTATACAAGCACCACTAAGCTTTGCTTAGCGTGTTAGAATTGTTTTCTGACACGCAGGTATCAGGACATCAGAGCAAGATATGAACAGATGAAGATCTTGTGTATGATGTATTCATAAGTTATAAAATGTATATAGATACTTAAATTTGGCCATTTGAGAGACTGTACAAATTTGTAAACATGAAAGAAATACATGTATTTCAGGAATAAAGGGTGAAGTGTGAGAATTCAAGTGAATGACTCTTAAAGAAAGGAATGTATTATATAATCATTTGATTTGACAAATGAATGATAGTTATCTGATTTGTAATGGATTATTGAAAATTGGTCTAAACATTGGACCTATAAGTGTTGTTATATGCAGATTTTATTATTATTTGAAAAATTTTATTTATGAAGAGAGTTTTCTCTGAATTGATTGGAGCGTGAAAAGTATATCGAATAACATTCTGTGATAGTTTTTATATAAGGATTGTCAGAGGATTTTACATTTAGTGGTATCAGAGTGTGGTTTAGGTGTTTCTGGCATGTGGAGTTATGGGAGAAGTGAAATGTAATTTTCTAAGTTATGTGAAGTGAATAAGTGGATATGTGTTGTGACACAATTGAAATTCCATATGTTTATGGAGTAGAACGTTTACTAAGAATTGATTGAGAATTCGTAGTGTATTGTTTGGAGTGCACTAGATCTATTTATGACAAAGAAAGATGTGAAAAGAAAACAAGATATGAGTAGTGAAAGAGATATGTCAAAGTAACACAGTGAAAGTGTAATAATTTATTGGAATTTGAGGAATGAATTATGAGAGATAGATAAATTTTGAGCATGAAATTTCTTACGAGAATGAGAATTGTCATGTTGTACAACATTAAGTATTGATGTTCTACATTAAGTGAATATCTGAGTGTCAAATTGGATTGATTATGATATGAGAGCATTTGAAATTGATAGTGATAAGGTTAAATAAGCCTTAATAAGAGTAATATTAAATCTGAGTATGGATAATATCCGTACAGTGGAAAAAGAGTTCGAAAAGGTAAGAAATTATGAAAATACCCCTATAGCTCGAAATGAATTCGAGCTGTACTTTGAATGTGAAATATGGATAATGGAGTGTTAAAGTGTCAAAAGTAATTGTTTTTATAATGTTTCAACGTTAAGGATTGAAGTGCTAGTTAAATGAAAGCACGTGAATGCATCAAAACTATTGTATAAGTGAGTATATTGGATAACAGGCCTAAAACTTATTTAAAGGTTTTTAGTGTCTTCTATTGTCTTCTAAAATGTCATCAAAACAAAAGATTGAAATGAAAAGTAATGTAAGAGTATTGATAAAGAGGTTAGTGCTTGAATACTATTGAGTGCTATTTAATGAAAGAGATTTGTGAATTGATAAAATACTATTACTTGTGGAAGATATGGTGTAATAAATAATTGTGAAAATTTCATGCAATATGTAAATGTATAGCTATATCTTATTTATCTGGAACAATGATTCAATCTATCATTGAATCATTTATGAGTTAATATAAAGTTGTGAAAGAAAATAAGGTTGAAAGGGTTATGGAAATTGATATTTGAATTTGATTGTGCCTTAAAGAGTTTGATTTTGTTTCCTCAATTTGTATGAGTTGCATTATTAATAACTTATTGATTAAATCATGAAAAGAAATTCTAGCAGAGATACGCATGATTATTTGTATAGTCATGCATATGCTTGTGTAAATTTCTATTCTTCAAACTTTGAGAAGAAATTACAATAGTGAGGTGCATTATCATTCATATGGATATGCATTTGGCTATGCATATTTCTATTTTGCAAAACTTTCAAAATAATTGCAACAGTGATGTGCATGATCACTTGCATAGTCATGCATTTGCTTATGCATATTTCTACCTTCTTATATCTTCACAAAGTAGAGTAGTGGAAATAGTTATAATTGACAAAAGATTGCTTATACGATTGAAATGAAATCAATCCATTGCATGATGAAACTGAAATGTGAAGAAAACATGAGGAAAGTATAGATAAATGTAATTGAGATGTGAAAGAAGTGTAAAGGTAGAGAAAAAAATAAAAGACAATTACAAGTGATTAGTGGATTTAACATCTTCATGATGAAATAAGATAATTTCTGAAGTAAAGTGAAAAGCATGATAGATTGATAAATCAGTAATGATTGTACATAATGTGAAGAGCAAGTTAAAGAAATTAAAGAGGTATATACAAATTGATGGAGTAATGAAAGTAAGAATGTGAGATTTACATATTTTGTATTTATGAACTATGTGATAGTAACATTGTTTAGTGATTAAAGACAAGTTATAGATTATATATAGAAGTGTTAAAGAGTGACTTAATACTAATTGATTGCACATGGAAAGAAAGGAATTGATAATGTAAAACGAAAAGAATGTAGTGAGATGTGAAGATAATGAACCCTTCTAGTGACATGATGTATGGTAGAACAAGTTAGTAATATATACATATGTGTGTGTGTGAATGTGTGTGTGAGACATAGAGAATAAAGTATAAATGTACATGTATTCTTAAAGTGAAAGAATAGTGATGAATTCTTAATATGTTAAGAAAAGAATTAAACAAGTAAAGAGTGGAAATCTTTGTAGATTTCATTATTACAGTGAAAACATGAAAATGATTTGAAAAGATAAAGATTGATGAAGAAATAAAATCATTCAAACTAATAAAAAACAAGTATAATGTGTTCATATGATAAATGTGTTTGAAATGATTATTTATATCTTATACATTTACAGTAAGAAACAAACATTTCAAAGAGAAAGTGTTATATTTCACAGTATAGTATAATTGACAATACTTTGTACCATTGAAAGAAATGATACTGAGGTTAAAACTAGTTTCCAGATTAGCTAAAGGGTAAATATTCAAAGTGATAGTGGGAATTTTATGCCATATTGACAGTGGGCACTCTGTGCCATAGAGAACATTTATGTTCCATATCGAAAGTGGGCACTTTGTGCCATAGAGGACATTCTTTTTTATATATATGTCCCAGTGATATTGGCATCTATGCCATCAGTGGACGCTTTGTGTCATAGTGAACTTTTGGTTCCTTTCTCTCAGTGGTCACTCTGTGACATCATATACAGTGGGCATTCATGCCATAGTGGGCCTTTGGCCATATTGATACAGTGAGCATTTACTTGCCATCAGTGACCCGCTATCCGGAACTAGGATTTAATGTTCAGTATATAAGAGAAAGAACGAGATATATATCTAACAGTGGAATGTAATGAGATAAATTATAAAAAAAAAATTAAAGAGGAATAAAGGCAAAGTCAAAATTGAACTTACAAAGTGTAAGTGTGTAGAGTTGAATAATCTTCTACAGTTCTATAAGATGATTATTTTGAAAGTGTTACGTGGATTGATAAGTTAATAAAATCATTGATTGTATGTGAAATTTGAAATTATTGAAAAAAATAAATAGCTTAGTGCCATAGTATGTAAATTTCGAGGACGAAATTTCTTTAGTGGGGGAGAATTGTAATGGTCAAGAAGTTAAACATGGACGTTTTGACTAATAATGAAAACTTGATAGTGTACAGTGACCAAAGTATTGTGGATAAATGCTATATGTAGAGAAGAGTAAATTGTGTATCTTAAAACTTTACTAAAAAGAGTATTTTTACTGTTTTACGAGATCAAAACTCGATTTAAAATCAACGGTTAATAATGAGGATGCACTATAGTTATTATGAGCATTCCCTCACTAGATTAAAAATATTATATATATATATGTGTATATGTGTCAATTGTGTAGAATTTTCTGATTTCTTTCTTCCTTCTTCTCTCCACGCCACCATCACCAACACCACCAAAGTTTCTTCTTTCTTCTTTTTTTCTATGATTTGAATCAAAACTAAGATAAGATTACATCTAAATATAAGTGTTGAGAAGATTAAGTTGGAAAAGTGGTGATTATTAACAAGGTATGTGCTTTTGATTTATACTTTGCAAAAATAAGAATTTTATGAGTTTTAATTATTTAATTGAATGATTGAGTTATGTATATTGATATATTTCTTGAAAGTATTGATTAAATAGATTGATGAGTGAAAAATAACTTTTATATGGTGGGTTTTGATCCTTAACTCAACCTTTATGAAAATTGAATGGTTTGATGTTGGTTTTATTCATAGGAAATGATTAAAAGTTTGATTGTGGTAAAATATTTGATATGAATTCTTTTTCTATCAAAACTTTGTGTTTGATACATTTTGATCTTAGATCTTAAACATGTTTGTGTTTAATGAAGTTAAAAGTGCAGAATACATGATTTTACTCCAAAAACAGTCCCAAAATCAATGCCACGGCTGTGGCAATTGAGTGCCATGACTGTGGGATTGAAAGTGATGCTGTTTCTTCAAAAAAAATTTGATGAAACAGAGCAAGTTCCAATGCCACGACAGTGGCCCTTGAAGGCCATGACCGTGGGGGTTCTAAAACAAAGTGGACAGACTCGTTTGCTATCCCACGGTCGTGGGGTTGTGAGGCCACGACCGTGGGGACCTAAATGGTATTTTTGGCTTGTAATTTGTGATCTACGGGCCTAGTATGAGACTAATATGTAAATAATTGTATTGAAAATTCATGTGCATGTGTTAAATGCATGAAAAAGAGTGAGAAACTTTAGATAAGTGACAAATATATATCATACTAAATGTTGCTAAGAGTAATATACCAAGGTCATGGTATAAACAAGTGAAATGATATAAACAAGTGCTTATATAAATAAGTGAGTGTTTATATAAACAAGTGTTAATCAATGACATGAGACTAATATGTGTATAGTCCATACTTTTGTATTAATGTGTTAAATGTATGAAAACGAGTGATAAACTTTAGATACGTGACACACATATATATCCTACCAAATGTTGATAAGAGTATAGTATCAATGAAAGGAAATAAACAATTTAGTGTTCATCAAAATTAATGAATTGCCCAAATCATACTAAATTTATATCTAGCTTTGGATTGAATGGCTAACCAGAGGATGGATAGCCACAGAGATAGTGGGCACCTCGTGCCATTAATGGACATATTGTGTTATCAGTCATAGTGGGCATAATTGCCATTATAAATTCTTGAGATTTTTACACTAACATGTTATCCAAACCTATGATCTAAGTTTAGTATGTATGGGCATAATTAATGAAATTATATGTGAACATGATAGTTGTGACTAATGAAAGAAATGTAAAATAATAATATAAGTCAATTACTTGAAATTGAAGTATTGTGTTATAGTGTAAAAGTGAGTGTTAATATATATATTAATGCTTACAAGTGAAAGTACTAATGCATGTAATGGAAATGTTATGCTCAATGTTTTGAATTAATCAAATGATTGAAAGTGTATATAATGATGTGAGATATAAAGTACTTTAAAGTATAGTACTAAAATTAAGTGCTGAAAAGTATAGAATGAATGAAATGATACGATATATGAACTTGTAAAGGAAGACTTATTGAAAAACAAAATAAGTGTATTGTGAACAATGTTATCAAATGAGAAAACAAGTCTTGAATAAAATGATTCTTAATGAGACATGATGCAGTACCGAAAGTATTGTATTATATGATAACTTTTATACAGGGATAACTATTATTTTGTGTAATTAGCATGGTATATTGATTTGTTACTAAAATTAGTTCATATATTGAAATATTTCTTAAAACTAAGTATTATTACTATATTTTCATAAGTATATTTCGTTAATATTAAGTGTTAAAATTTGTGTATACAAGCACCACTAAGCTTTGCTTAGCATGTTAGAATTGTTTTCTGACACGCAGATATCAGGACATCAGAGCAAGATATGAACATATGAAGATCTTGTGTATGTTATATTCATAAGTTATAAAATGTATATAGATACTTTAATTTGGCCATTTGAGAGACTATACAAATTTGTAAACATGAAAGAAATACATGTATTTCAGGAATAAAGGATGAAGTGTGAGAATTTAAGTGAATGACTCTTAAAGAAAGGAATGTATTATATAATCATTTGATTTGACAAATGTATGATAGTTATCTGATTTGTAATGGATTATTGAAAATTGGTCTAAACATTGGACCTATAAGTGTTGTGATATGCAGATTTTATTATTATTTGAAAAATTTTTATTTATGAAGAGAGTTTTCTCTGAATTGATTGGAGCGTGAAAAGTATATCGAATAACATTCTCTGATAGTTTTTATATAAGGATTGTCAGAGGATGTTACAACATGGGGTGTCTGCTAGAGGATAGGTACACCAGCAGTATGTTACATGTGTGGATCACTGGACCATTTTCTCAGAGACTGTCCACAACCTCCAAATGATAGACAAGCAGATACAACAGCTTCTCGACCCAGTGTCAGAGGGGGTCGTGGTGGCAGAGGTTTTGGTAGAGGTGGTAGATTTGAGACAAATCAGAGAGGAGGTTCTACAATAGGTAGTAAACTAGATGATGCAGGGCTATCACAATGGGTTTATGTGATGTAGAGGCAGCCGAATGCTTCAACTATCATAGCTGATATTTTTACTTTATTTGGTACTTCAATTCACGCATTGTTAGACTCTGGGTTGACTTATTCATACATCAGTGCATTCATCTTGCCTGTAAGTGATTTGTATTCTCTGAGTCCCTGGGATTTGATGTGTTGGTTACAAGTTCTTTAGGGCATACTATTGCAGTTAGCAGGGTACACCGAGATAATCCAGTTGTTCTTCAGGATGAGGAGTTTCTCAGTGACCTGATTGAGATGCCTTTTAGGGAGTATGATCTTATTTTGAGCATGCATTGATTATCCAAGCATGGGGCTATGGTAGACTGCCAGCATAAATATGATACTCTAAGAACACGTGATTGTAGAGTTGTGTTGGTATCTAGTGAGCAGAGACACCTTTCATCCATGTTTATTTCAGCTATATCAACTAGGAGGATGATTCAAAAGGGATGTGAGGCATATCTTGCTCATGTGGTAGATATCAAAGTAGTGGAGTCCCAGCTTGATAGTATACCTACAGTTGTAGAGTTTTCAGATGTTTCCCCTAATGAGTTGCCAGGGATACCTCCTGAGAAAAAGGTGGAGTTTGTGTCACACCCTCATATCCTATATAAGTACTGTACATATACAATACGTATATAGAGTATAAGAATGTCACTTTTCGTTACAATTTAAAATCTTTACTTTACTTCTAAAACAATAATACATTTCATCATATGTAGGTATTTACAAAATCATGATCCTTTTGATGATAATACATATATATATATATTACATGGTCCCTTCCAAAGATTCATTTATACTTATGAATACATTCTTATAAAAATGCAAAATCTTTAACTTGTACATGCATGCATCACCCTCTAGTTGGTCTCGAACGACACTTGCTCTCTTAGTGACATAGTGGCTAACTCCAGCTTCATCACCTATATACCTGCGCGATTAATATAACTGCGCTAAGCTCGAAAGCTTAGTAGTACAAATAAATACTAAAATATACATTACAAGACAAACATACCTCATATCTTTAGCATCATGTTTTCTTATTTTGTTTTCCCCTGTTTCAAAGCATTCTTCATATATATTCCTATTAATCTCATACTTTCCATACATATACATATATAGCATTACAATCAACATAATTCCATAATTTGGTAGAACAATCATTAATAGATACTAACCACTTTCACCTCATATACATATTATGTCTCATATTATATTTCACAATAATATATTTCAACATAGTTTCTCTTTCTAATAATTCATTTATACAATATTATCATGCCATACTACACAACATTATACTTCATTACACCAATCACAGATCCATCACTAATACTCACATTACATATCATGTCATTATTTTATTTACAATTCACCAATCATGAATCACATTTCCAACAAAGGCAACCATAGATCTCATTACCCATTTAGCTCAACCTTTGCATATCACATTAAAAACAAGGACAGACTCGGGCCCAAACACTAATATGCCATTCAACTTTCAGAGTTAATGCTTTGGTTTAATTATCACATTATCATTATCATTGACCCAACTAGGCTTCAAGGATTTAGATTCAACCAAGCTTCAAGGGGAGTAAAACATGTTAAACTTCAACCCAACTTGGCTTCAAGAACCAATCCAACCTAGCTTCAAGGGTTGTAACATCTCAATTAGGCTTCAAGGATCATATCCAACCTAACTTCAAGAGATTGTTACTATTATTAGGCATGCCACCAACAACAAAACTCTGAAAATGAATAACATATTAGACACACAATTCATTCATTATTTCATTATCAATTTCATTCTCATTCTTATCACCATTTAGGCAACCATGCCTCAATCATCATTTACATCTTCATAGCCAACCACAATGGCATCATTTAGGCAAACATGCCTCATATTCTTCTCATTTTCAATATTATAGCCAATAACAATGGCTTCATACATCATTCTATCTCAATTCACAACTCATTTTTCATCACAATATCACATTTCTTTCACATTTCACATTTCATCACAATATCACATTTCTTTCACATTTCATATTTTATCACAATATCACATTTCTTTCACATTTCATATTTTATCACAATATCACATTTCTTTCACATTTCATATTTTATCTTATATATATATATATATATATACATAACCATTCATCATTCAAGTATACACAATCAATTGCATTATCCTATCCTCACACCTTTCACCTTTCATAACACATATATACATTGAATGCTTTCCCATTTCATATATTTCATTATACATTCATATCTTTCATATTTCATAGCCTATACATTATTAATATATTTATTAATAATATAATCAAATAAGATTTAGTACTTACCTCCAAAGAATTTCACACCCATATAAACTTCTCTTCCATGAATCCTTCAACACTTGGATTAGAAGCAATTCAATCTCTTAAAACCTAATCCAAATGTGAGCATACACACTTACTTAGAGATACACATGGAATAATATAAATAAGAATCAATTAGGGCAAACTATACACACGACACGCTCACCAACACGGGCGTGTTCCTGATCGTGCCCTAACTCCACAACACAGAAACATTGACACGCTCATAACCACGGGCGTGTCACTGGGCGTGTAATACCTTCTGTATCTCAAACATATTGACACGTCCAGCATCATGAACGTGTTCATGGCCGTGTCAATTCTCCAAACTCACAGTAGCTATGACACGCTCAATAACACGGGAGTGTTACTGGCCGTGTCAATACTACTGTCACACAGAACTTGTGACACGCTCAGTAACATGGGCGTGTCACTGCTCGTGTCACAAACCCAGAAAACAGAACCAACGACACGCCTAGCAATCTGGCCGTGTCCCTGGGCGTGTCAGGCCAAAAACCCAGATTCCGGCCAAAACCACAATCAAACCAACAAACAACACTCTCTCATCATCTTTCACCTCAACATAACTCAACTAGAAATACCCAAAAACCATAATAAACTTGCCAAGAACACCAACACCACTCAAAACACATACCAATCATCATTATAAACATCATCCATGCATCAATTAATCAAATCCCCAATTTCATTTATACTAAACCCTTACTCAACAATTCATCATCATCCTCACAAATCATCATATTATCATCATCTTATTACCAATTTAACACACATATATACCTCAATCTTTCAATATCATCATCATCACACAACAACCATATCAAATCCAAACTCAAACAATAAAAATCAACTCAAAGAATTGAATACTTACTTGAATCCTTTGTCAAATCTTCATCTCTATCTTCAATCCTCTTGAAATCCTTAAGAGATTTGGTATATAAATCACAAATCTCTCTCTCTCTCTCTCTCTCTCTCTCTCTCGTACACGCAGAAGAAGAAGAAGAAGAAGAAAAAAAATCTTCTTTCTTTACTCTTATCCCAATATATATATATATATATATATAATAATAATCATTTAAATCTCCACCACACACACTTTCTTTTGACTTTCTTCTTCTTTTTCCTTTTGTCCTTATTATCATTATTATTATTAATTAAATATATATATATCTCACTTTCCTACATCAATTCATATCCCATGTATATATGTAATGTATATGTATTTGTCTTTTATATTGTAGTTATATTTTCCATATATACATATACATTAAATCCAAACACAACAATAACTCCAAAACTTTTGGGGTATACTTTGGGATATTACAGTTTGGTATTGTTTTTATGCCTGGTACCACTCCTATCTCCATTACCCCTTATCGGATGACACCTGCAGAGTTAAAGGAGTTGAAGGTGCAGTTGTAGGAGTTGCTTGATAAAAAGTTTATCCACCGTAGTGTGTCTTCGTGGGGAGCACCTATTTTATTTGTGAAGAAGAAGGATGTCACCTTAAGATTATGTATTGATTACCGGCAGTTGAATAAGGTGACCATCAAGAACAAGTATCCATTACCTAAGATAGATGATCTCTTTGATCAGTTGAAGGGAGCAGCAATATTCTCTAAGATTGATCTGAGATCAGGGTACCATCAATTGAGATTTAGAGATGTGGATGTACCCAAGATAGCTTTTCACACAAGGTACGGGCATTATGAGTTTATGGTGATGCATTTTGGATTGATGAATGCACCAACAATATTTATGAATTTGATAAATAGGGTGTTTAGACCATACTTAGATTAGTTTGTAGTGGTCTTCATTGATAATATTTTGGTGTATTCGTGCAATGAGGAAGATCATGACAGACATCTGTGGATTGTACTGCAGACCTTGAGAGAGAAGCAGTTGTATGCTAAGTTATCTAAGTGTGAGTTCTGGCTCTATCAGGTGACTTTTCTTGTTCATGTGGTTTCAGCAGAGGGTATTAGAGTTGATCCGAGTAAAGATGAGGCTATCTTGAATTGAAGTCCACTGAAGACTGTGATAGAGGTTAGAAGTTTTTTGGGATTGATAGGCTATTATCGTTGGTTTGTGAAGGATTTTTCTATTATAGCTACACCACTCATCATATTACTTCGAAAAGGGGTTAGATTTGTGTGGACAGATCGGTGTTAGGCAAGTTTTGAGCAGTTGAGGAAGATGTTGACTCAGGCTCCTGTCCTTACCCTACTTGTGGAAGGTAAAACCTATGTGATATGCAGTGATACTTCACATAGTGATTTATGTTGTGTTCTGATACAGGAGGATATAGTCATTGCTTATGCGTCCCAATAGTTGAAGCCTCATGAGCTAAATTACCTGACTCATGATTTAGAGTTAGAAGCCATAGTTTTTGCATTGAACATTTGGCGACATTACTTGTATGGGAAAAAATGTTTTATTTATACTGATTACAAGAGTTTGAAGTATCTGGGTGTTCAGAGAGAGCTGAATCTTCAACAGAGATAGTGGTTAAAGTTGATTAAAGACTATGACTGCTTGATTTATTATCATTCTGACAAGGTAAATGTAGTTGTGGATGCCTTGAGTTGGAAGTTCATGGCAGGTTTGATTGCTTATTCACTCTCGTTGCTTGTTGAGTTGAGAGCGTTGCATGCCAAATTTGAGTCATGTGATGATGGTGCATTGATGGCTTAGTTGCAGTTGAGGCCAGTTTTGTTGGAGCAGATTAGGGAAGCCCAGTTGGCAAATGAGAAAATCCAAAAGATTGTGATGGATTGCCAAAAGGGGGAGAGTCAAGATTTTTATATGGGAAATAATGGCAGTTTGTGGTACAAAAATAGACTGTGTATTCCTGATGATGCAGGATTGAAGAGAAAGATTTTAGAGGAAGCACATTAGTCACTCTATGCTATACACCTTGGTAGTACTAAGATGTATCAAGATTTGAAGCAACATTATTGGTGGTTAGGTATGAAGAGGGACATAGCTGAATTTGTATCTAGATGTCTCATTTGTTAGAGAGTGAAGGTTGAGCATAAAGTTCCTTCAGGATTGCTTCAACCATTATTAGTGCCAGAGTGGAAATGGGAGAGAGTGACGATGGATTTTGTCACTTGACTGCATTTGACCCAGAAGAAACATGATGCAATCTGGGTGATAGTTGATAGAATGATGAAGACAACTCATTTTCTTTCTGTTCGGATGGACTACTCACTTGAGAGGTTGGATGAGTTGTATATCAGTGAGATAATGAGGTAGCATTAAGTCCTAGTTTCTTTGGTGTCGGACCGAGATCCCCATTTTACATATAGATTTTGGAGGAGTTTGCAGGATGCTTTGAATTTTCAGTTGTATTTTAATACTGCTTTCCATCCTCAGACATATTGGTAGTTAGAGAGAGTGATACAGATTCTACTGGATATGTTGAGGAGTTGTATCATTGATTTCACTAGGAGTTGTAATAGATTTTTGCCGCTAATTGAATTTCCTTATAACAATAATCATAATTCCAGTATTGGGATGGCACCTTATGAGGCCTTGTATGGTAGAAAGTGCAGGACACCATTATGTTGGGATGAAGTTAGAGAAGGTAAACCGGTTGGTCCCGATTTGATAAAGGAAACAGATAGAAAGTGAAATTGATTCATGGGCCGTCTGAAAGCAGCTTCAAACCGATGAAAATCCTATATAGATTTGAAGAGAAAAGACATAGAGTTCAGTGTGGGAGATAAAGTGTTCTTGAAGGTGTCTCCATGGAAAAAGATTTTGAGATTTAGTTGGAAGGAGAAGTTGAGTCCTCGTTTCATAGGACCATTTGAGGTACTAAAGAGAGTTGGTCCAATGGATTACATATTGGCTCTACCACCCGAGTTAGACCGGATATATAATGTCTTTCATATCTTTATGCTTCGGAGATACATGTTAGACTTATCTTATATCTTATCAGTGGAGTCTATTGAGGTGAGTCTGAATCTGACTTACTAAGAAGAACTAGTGGCGATATTGGCACGAGATGTGATAGAGTTGAGAAAAAAGAAGACGCCACTTGTTAAAGTCCTTTGGAGGAACCATGCCACTGAGAAGGCAACATGGGAGAGTGAGTAGACGATGCTGAGTCAGTATCCTCAGTTGTTTCAGAGTTGATGTCAGGTAATTTCGCGAACGAAATTTTCTTTAGGGAGAGAATTGTAACATCCCTAATTTTTGAAAATTAAATTAAATAAATTAAAATTAAATTAAATAAATAATTTAAATGGATAATTAAAGAATTTTAAGTGAAAAAGTGAAATGTATATGTGATATATATATGAAATATACATAATATATATAAAAGTCAACTCAAAGTCAACTCTTTAATGGAAAAGTCAAAGGTCAAGTGGCAATATTGTAAATATAGTTTAAAAATTAAAATTATTTAAATAAATTATTATTGAATGAAATATGTAATTTATAGTTTTTTTAAATAATTAAATAATTAAAAATATAATAAAATATATTATATATATGGTTAAATTTCAAAGTGGAAAGAAAGAAAAAACAAAAAGTGATCTTCATCTTCTTCTTCTTCATGTTTGGTCGAACCTCTATAGCTACCAAGATAGAGATTTCTTCATCTTCCAAGCTTCCATAATTGAAAGGAATTCAAGGTTTCAAGTGAAGTTTTGGTGATTTCCTCTTGAATTAGTACGTTCTCTAACTTATTTCTTTGGAATTTCATGAAATTGAGATTATGTTGAGTTTGAAAATTTCTATTAGCATGATTTAATTGCTTAATTGGGTTTATATGAAGTTATTTTGAGTATTTATTAATGATTTTTAAGTTGGATTGAAGAAATGGTTGAGTTTAAGTTAAGTTGGCTGAAGAGAAAGAATTTAGGGTTATGGAACATATGGACTTTTGAGTTCATGTATTTTAATTGTACAATTTTATTCCAAATGTATTGTTTTAATGCATAAACAAAGATTTTGAATTCAAATGATAGATTTGGTTATGTTTGGTTAGAGTTTGGATATTGATGTAAACCAGCATGGCAAGGATCCTTTGGTGCTACAACAAGGAACATTGACAAGGAATAAAGCAAGGAAGTATGGCGTCACTCTTGGATTGCATGTTCAAGACTTTGTTACAAGGGAGGTGACTGAATTAGCAATAAACAAGTGCAGTATGGAGCTAGAAGACCAACAAAGGCTGATTGTGATGCTGAATGTTTATATGGAAGATAAGGCTTTAAAAATGGGCTAGAGGAGCAAGAAAGGAGTAAGGAAGGCAGCCCACATGCAAGCACTTGGGCCTTGGATGAAATTAGGTTTTTGGGACCACTTTTGTCACATGGGCAGCCTATTCTTTCATGCACATGGGTTGTGTTCACACCCATGCACATGAGATGTGGTTCCCTTCTTTCCTTAGTTGGTTAGGATGATATTTTCCTTATTTGACAAGGATCCTTCTTTCCTTAGTTGGTTAGGATGATATTTTCCTTATTTGACAAGGATTTTGACTTTGTAATTTTCCTTTTTTCACTAGGGTTAGGATAGTTACGAATTTTAATTTGTTTTTCTATAAATAGGGCCTTATTTTCTTGTAAGAGGAACTTTTGACAAAATTATATTCAGATTGCTTTTTATGCAAATTTCGGCCATCTTTGAGAGAGTGAGAGATTTTGCTTCTTTCATTGATTGCATCACGAATCAGACTAACTTATCAATGTCGATTGTGGCGTTCTTCTGATCCGTCCTTCCAAATCCTTCCGTCATTAGTGTTCTTGCTTCGCTAAGCATTGGGTGCTATAGAGGGTGGTTTATCCTTGTTCTTGGATTCCTATATCGAAGCGTGTGTTGGGGTTTGAGGCCTTCATTGCCATAGGGTTCCGCGTCATTTGGTATCAGAGCCAATTACAGGTAAATCTTTATATATCTGTCTTTCTAGGGCTTGTTTTTATTTCCGTTAGAGTCTTCATTTGTTCAATTCGTTTTTTTAGGGTTCTTTTATTTTATTCGAAATTTCTTCTTTCCCCATACCCCAATTCATTTGTGTCCCCTTTTCATCATAGTCCAAATCATTTTTCACCTACTTCACCATAGTCAATTCGTTTTCAATTTTTAAAGTATACAGATCTTTCCGTTTGAGTTTGCAATAATTCGTGTGCTGTTTAAGCTTCTATTTCTTGATTTTCGTTTAGTATTTTTTTTTGGGGGGGGGGGGGGGGGTGATCTAGAGATAGTGATCTATCCCTAAAAAAAAAAAGAGTACAAAAGTACTCCAACAAAAATTTTTTTCTGTTTCTTAGTAATTAAAGGTTCCATGGTTGGTTTGAAGTGGGTTAGAAGCAATCAAAATTTTTAGGCCACAAAATTTCCATTTTTTTTAGGGCTGTTTTTTTTGTTCGAATTGTGGGGGCTGCCATTGCAAAGGGGAATTCGAAATTCTCTTTAGTTTAGGAAGACTTGACACTAGCTTTCTTGGGTAGAATCAATAGGTCCATAAATCAGCTTGCTAAAGGTGGGTTGGTTTTGATACATCTTGGCCAGAATTGTCATATTTTTACCTCTTTGTTTCTAATTCTTGATTGAGCTACCGTTTTTTGGATTCTGTTACGTTGCTGGAGTGTTATTTGCTTGTTCCAACACTCTGGTTTATGATAATAGTGTGACACAAATTTTCTTGTGTCGCCTCCAAATCGTCGAGTTTCTTTTCTAGGTGTCTAGGAATTAGGTTTCTAGCTTCCTTGAACGTGCTTGGCAGATTGATTTGTGAGCCTCGATTCTGAAGTGCAATCGAAGAATCAACAAAGGTGAGGTAAGAGCGAAACACTTTGAGTGAATTTTGTTTATTACTAATTTTTTCTTTGTGAGTTTGTGTTTGTGATCATGAGTAGTGGGAGAAACCAGAACTTGCAAGATGGGGAGGAAAATGTCCAAGAAGGTTCTAGCAATTTTGAGACATATATGCAGCAAAGTAATGAAAGGATGAATGAGATGGCAAGAATGATGGCTACTCTACAAGAGAGCATGAATCTAATGATGAGAGAAAGAGAGCAGCAACCAGCAGCTCAAGTGAGGTTTCGGTGAAGGAGATCATAGAGCACCTAGAGGTAATGAAGAGGTTGGTGAAAATAACCCAGCAAATGACAATGACCTTACTTCCATAAAGATGAAGGTACCTTCCTTTGAAGGGAGAAACAATGCTGAAGAGTACATTGAATGGGAGAGAAAGGTGGAGCAGATTTTTGAATGCCATAATTATTCAGAAGAGAAGAAGTCCCACATTGCAGCCGTGGAATTTAAGGGATATGCTACATTCTGGTGGGATCAACTCAAATCTAATAGGAGAGGAAAGGGATTGAGACCCGTACCTGATTGGGAGACTTTGAAAGACTTAATGAGAACAAGGTTTGTCCCTTCTCATTACTATAGGGATTTGTATAATAGGTTGGCAAGGCTGATCCAAGGTGGTAAGAGTGTTGAAGAATACCACAAGGAGATGGAGATGATCATGGCAAAAGCTGATATTGAAGAGGATGAGCAGAGGTTGATGTCTAGATTCCTTGGGGGTCTAAATTCAAACATAGCAAATGAGCTGGAAATGTATGATTACAATTCCATGGGAGAATTGGTTGAAAAGGCCATGAAGATAGAAAGGATACTAAAGAGCAAGAATTACACCAAGTCTGGTTCTAGCAAATTTCAGAATATGGGTGGAAGTAGTTCGCCTACAGAGGACCTCAAAACACTAGTACTTCGTCCTCAAGAAGTGGAGATTTCAAGAATTCCTTCCAAAGGAACAATCCTCAACCTACAAGTGGAAAAGGGACGAATGGTGGTCCAAATAGGCAGCAATCAGGTATTTCTAATACTACTCCTAGTAGAGATATTAAATGTTTCAAATGTTTAGGGAATGGGCATATTGCTTCTGAATGTCCAAATAGGAGAGTTATGATTGCTACTAATGATGGGGGTATAATTTCTGATTCTGATCATAGTGATGTTGATAATGATGTGAATGACATGTATGATGATGATGATGAGTGTAGTGAGCAAGTTGAAAATGTGTTGATGGCTGAACATGGTGAAATGTTAGTTGCTAGATGTGCTTTGAATAAGCAGGTGAAGGGAGAGGGTCTTGAGCAGCGAGATAACATATTTTATTCTAGATGTTTAGTTGATGGTAAGGTTTGTATGCTCATCATTGACAGCGGTAGTTGTACTAATGCCGCAAGTGAGACCATGGTGGAGAAGCTGAAATTGACTTGTTTAAAACATCCCAATCCATATAGACTACAATGGTTTAATGATAGTGGAGAGGTGAAGGTTACTAAACAAGTGAGAATACCATTCTCTATAGGCTGGTATAAAGATGAAGTGTTGTGTGATGTAGTTCCTATGCAAGCAGGCCATATGTTATTGGGAAGACCTTGGCAATTTGATAGGAAAACACAGCATGATGGGCATTCAAATAGGTACACGTTTACCTATGAGGGAAAGCTGGTTACTCTTGTTCCATTATCACCATTGGAGGTTTATGAAGATCATCGAAAGATGCTTGAGAAAGCAAAGCAAGATTCTACCAAAGTAGTGGTTGGGGCTGTTTCTTCCAAAAACAAGGGGAGTGCGAGAGAACATGATAAGGTGAGTGAAAGTGAGAAGAAAATGGGAAAAGAGGCCAGAAAAGAAACTAATCAAATTAATGGCCCATTGGTGAGAGAAAACAAGAAAGAAGGGAAGGCAAAACAAACTTTTTATGCAAGAGCGAGAGAATTAAATGTTGGGCAGCTTGTGTTACTCATTAGATACAAGGAAACTTTATTTGCTAACATTGATGTTTCACTTGAACATTTGCCTTCTAGTTTTGTGTCTTTATTGCAGGATTTCCAAGATGTGTTTCCAGAGGAGTTGCCTAGTGGTTTGCCACCATTAAGAGGAATCGAACATCAAATTGACTTCATACCTGGTTCTACCATTCCAAATAGGCCAGCATATCAAAGTAATCCGATGGAGACCAAGAAGATGCAGAGACAAGTGGAAGAGTTATTGGAGAAAGGGTTGCTTCGAGAGAGTTTAAGTCATTGTGCCATTCCTGTTTTGTTGGTTCCAAAGAAAGATGTCACGTGGAGAATGTGTGTTGATTGTAGGGCTGTAAATAAGATCACCGTAAAGTATCAGCATCCCATACCACGTCTTGATGACATGTTGGACGAATTACATGGTGCAAGGTATTTTACTAAAATTGATCTTATGAGTGGATATCATCAAATTCGTATGAAACCTGGGGATGAATGGAAAACAGCTTTTAAAACAAAATATGGGTTGTATGAGTGGTTGGTAATGCCTTTTGGGTTGTCTAATGCACCTAGTACTTTTATGAGGTTGATGAACCATGTTTTGAGGGCTTATTTGGGCAGATTTGTAGTTGTTTATTTTGATGATATTTTGATCTATAGTAAGACTGAGGAAGAGCATATAGAACATGTTAGGTTGGTTTTAGAAGCTTTGAGAAAAGAGAACTTATATGCAAAGCTTAAGAAGTGCACATTTTGCATGGATAGGCTTGTTTTTCTTGGTTTTGTTGTTAGTGCGCAGGGATTGGAAGTTGATGAAGAGAAAGTGAAAGCTATAAGGGAATGGCCTGTTCCTAAGAGTGTGACGGAAGTGAGGAGCTTCCATGGGCTGGCGAGTTTTTATAGGAGATTCGTGAAGGATTTTTCTACCATCGCCGCACCACTCACAAGTATTGTCAAGAAGGAAGTTGGATTTCAATGGGGTGAACAGCAACAACGATCGTTTGAAAGTTTGAAAGAAAAACTCACTACTGCGCCTGTTTTAGCTTTACCTAACTTTGATTCTATTTTTGAGATTGAATGTGATGCTTCAGGTATAGGTATTGGGGCTGTTTTGATGCAAGAAAAGAAGCCAATAGCATATTTTAGTGAGAAGCTCAATGGTGCGCAACTGAATTATTCTACCTATGACAAGGAGTTGCATGCTTTGGTAAGGGCATTGAATGTGTGGGAGCATTATTTGCTACCAAAGGAGTTCATTATTCACACTGACCATGAATCCCTCAAGCATTTGAAGGGCCAAGGTAAGTTGAACAAAAGACATGGTAAGTGGATTGAACAAATTGAGAAATTTCCTTATGTCATTAAGTATAAGCAAGGTAAGGATAATGTTGTTGTTGATGCGTTGTCTAGGAGATATACATTGCTGTCTGTTTTGAGTTCTAAATTGCTTGGTTTTAAGTATATTAAGGACTTATATATTGGTGATATTGATTTTGGCAATGTTTATGTCGCATGTGAGCAAGGAGCTTTTAATTCATTTTTTAGGCAGGATGATTATTTGTTTAAGGGAAGTAAACTATGTGTGCCTAGATGTTCCATGTGTAATTTGCTTGTTTTGGAATCTCATTGTGGTGGTTTGATGGGGCATTTTGGTGTGTCTAAGACTTATGATATTCTGTTTGAGCATTTTTATTGGCCGTCTATGCGTAAAGATGTTGGGAGATTATGTTCTGCTTGTATTGCATGTAGACAGGCGAAATCTAAGTCTATGCCTCATGGTCTTTATATGCCATTACCTGTACCTAGTTCACCTTGGGTTGATATTAGTATGGATTTTGTGCTTGGTTTGCCTAGGACTAGGAAAGGTAGAGATAGCATTTTTGTGGTTGTTGATAGGTTTAGTAAGATGGCACATTTTATTCCATGTCACAAAGCTGAAGATGCCAAAGTTGTGGCTGATTTGTTCTTTAGAGATGTTGTTCGTTTACATGGGGTGCCTCGGACAATTGTTTCTGATAGAGATACTAAGTTTTTGTCCCATTTTTGGCGTGTGTTATGGAGTAGATTAGGAACTAAGCTTTTGTTTTCTACTACTTGTCATCCACAAACAGATGGGCAAACTGAAGTAGTGAATCGTACACTTTGTACGTTGTTGAGAGCTTTAGTGGGGAAGAATTTGGTCACTTGGGAAGATTGTTTACCTTTCATTGAATTTTCTTATAATCGTTCAATTCATTCTTCTACAGGTTATTCGCCATTTGAGATTGTTTATGGTTTTAATCCACTAACTGTACTTGATCTTATTCCTTTGCCTTTACATGAGCTTGCTAGTTTGGATGGTGAGAAGAAGGCTGATTTGGTAAAGTCTTTGCATGAAAAGGTTCGAGCAAATATAGAGAAAAAGAACAAGTCATATGCTAATAGGGCAAATAAGGGACGAAAGAAAATGGCATTTGCTCCTGGCGATTGGGTTTGGGTACACTTCCGAAAGGAGAGGTTTCCAAATCAAAGGAAGAGTAAGCTTGATGCACGTGGTGATGGTCCATTCCAAGTATTGGAGAAAATCAATGACAATGCATACAAGATCGATTTGCCTGGTGAGTATGGTGTTAGTGCTACTTTTAATGTGACTTATTTATCTCCTTATGATGATGCAGATTTGAGGACAAATCTTTTTAAAGAAGGGGAGAATAATGTAAACCAGCATGGCAAGGATCCTTTGGTGCTACAACAAGGACCATTGACAAGGAATAAAGCAAGGAAGTATGGCGTCACTCTTGGATTGCATGTTCAAGACTTTGTTACAAGGGAGGTGACTGAATTAGCAATAAACAAGTGCAGTATGGAGCTGGAAGACCAACAAAGGCTGATTGTGATGCTGAATGTTTATATGAAAGATAAGGCTTTAAAAATGGGCTAGAGGAGCAAGAAAGGAGTAAGGAAGGCAGCCCACATGCAAGCACATGGGCCTTGGACGGAATTAGGTTTTTGGGACCACTTTTGTCACATGGGCAGCCTATTCTTTCATGCACATTGGCTGTGTTCACACCCATGCACATGGGATGTGGTTCCCTTCTTTCCTTAGTTGGTTAGGATGATATTTTCCTTATTTGACAAGGATCCTTCTTTCCTTAGTTGGTTAGGATGATATTTTCCTTATTTGACAAGGATCCTTCTTTCCTTAGTTGGTTAGGATGATATTTTCCTTATTTGACAAGGATCCTTCTTTCCTTAGTTGGTTAGGATGATATTTTCCTTATTTGACAAGGATTTTGACTTTGTAATTTTCCTTTTTTCACTAGGGTTAGGATAGTTACGAATTTTAATTTGTTTTTCTATAAATAGGGCCTTATTTTCTTGTAAGAGGAACTTTTGACAAAATTATATTCAGATTGCTTTTTATGCAAATTTTGACCATCTTTGAGAGAGTGAGAGATTTTGCTTCTTTCATTGATTGCATCACGAATCAGACTAACTTATCAATTTCGATTGTGGCGTTCTTCTGATCCGTCCTTCCAAATCCTTTCATCATTAGTGTTCTTGCTTCGCTAAGCATTGGGTGCTATAGAGGGTGGTTTATCCTTGTTCTTGGATTCCTATATCGAAGCGTGCGTTGGGGTTTGAGGCCTTCATTGCCATAGGGTTCCGCGTAAGATATGGTAGTGTTGAATTTAGGATTTTAAAAATGGAATTTTTAAAGTATTGGTATTTGTTTGTTTTTAATGCTTAAATCATGTTATTTAATAATATAAGTGATGGAATTAAGCTTGGATTAATAATTGAAAAGAGTGGGAATGAAGAACATTGATTGTTGAAGGTTATGGCATTTTAGGGTTTTGTAAAAGTTTGTGTTTATTGAATATAATTGACTAAAACATATTATAATATGTTTTTAGTAATATAAATAAACTTAAAACATCAATTTAAATAGATTAACATGGATTTTCTAAGTTAAAGTAAGAAAAGACTAAATTTTAGGAATTTATTGGATTGATGTTTAATTAGAATTTATTGTTGGAAATGTCTTAAAATATGATATTAAATGATTTATTTGATCACATTTGATTTAGGCATTAAGAAGAAGTAGATTGCCAACCCTAGTGTTGAAGGGCAAATTGGAAGTGAAGGTTGGTGGAAGATTTATAGCTTGCATTTGAGTGCTTAGTGAGGTAAGTACAAACTTTTGATAAATTAGATATGCTGGCATTAAATTGAGCTTAACACATTTTGTATGAAAAATGTATTAAGCTACTTGATACATTGAACATTCATTAGTATTGTGCTATGATATGTGAATTGTTATGTATGTATTATAAAAAGCCATTATTAATGGCTAAAATGAATGAAAAGTGAATTATGTGCATTATATGAAAATGACCTAAAAATATTTAGGTAATGCGATATTTATGTGAAATGATTGTGATGGAATGATGAAACATGATGAGATATGATGAATTGACCTTGATATGAATGAGAAAAATGAGAAAATAAAGCATTGTGATGAGAAAAATAGAAAGTGAGACAATGTGATAAGAAAAAGTTGATTATGGAAAATATGAATTATTGTGTGCCTAGTATGTTATTCAATTTCTAGAGTTCTGTGTTTGGAGGCATGCCTATGAGGTTATCCTTATTATTTGCCTTTGGGGCTAGACGCTTGGAGTCATTGATTTATGATTTGCCTTAGAGCTAGATCTTTGGCATCACTGATATTTGATTTGCCTTCGGGGCTAGAAACTTAGTGTCAATTTGGACCAAAATGGTAACTCTGAAATTTGAATAATATATTAGTTTGTTTGGGCCCATGTTTGTGTATGTGTTAATGTGAATTATAAAATGATTAAAGATTATGTTTTAAATGGAATATTATGCCACATTGTGACATCAAATTCAAAGGCATTATGCATTGGCGTTGTTTTACAGTTTTATTATTATCAAAGTTTGTACCGCTAGATTTTTAGCTTAGCGCGATTATAATTCATCATGCAGGTAACAGGGGTGATTCGGTAGAGTTCTTCTAGACTAAATCGGGTCTAGATTTGAGATTGCATGTTGAGTTAATTTTTGGGTACATCAAAATCAGAGCCATTTGCCAGCATAAATATATTTTATATTATAGTACATTTTGATATTATGTATATTATGTTATATTTTTGGAGTATATATTGTAAATTTTAAAGAATGTTTTGGATAATTGGTATGAAGTGGGATTTTATATGTGTTTTTGAAATATATATATATATATATATGTATAAATATTTTGAGAAAATATGGAGCAATTGAGAAGTGTTGGGGAAATGTGTGATGTATTGTATATTGGGAGTGTTTTTGTGCAGGTAATGTAACTGTTGAATTTTTAGAATTGTCTAAATTACAGACAAAACTCTAGCAAATTTTTTTCAGAGATTTTCATATGAAATGCTTATTTTGTAATTTATAATTAAGAAAGAATATTTTATTCGCTATTGAAATATACATTTATTTATTTGGAATTTTAAATTTGAATTGTGAAAATTTTATTAAACCGGGTTGTGGCATCTTTATACTTTATATGTGTATTTTACATATGCTGGGTGTACGTATGATATGTATATATGGTATAAGGGTGTTACAGTTCGACCTGATGGAACAAGAAAAATATGAAAGTATTCGTGACTATTTTTCAAGAATGGAGAAACTAGTCAACGAAATGAAGAATAATAGTGATCAAATGAAAGAGAAAGATATCATAGAGAAGATTCTACGAATGTTGTCTAGTCACTTTGATTATGTGGCAACAACCATTGAAGAGTCCAGAGACTTGGAAAAAATGACTCTTAATGACCGACAAGCTTCATTGGAGTCATGTGAGATGTGGATGAATGTAAGATCATTGAGCACAAGGATACAAGCAAAAATCAGTTATTGATTACTTTGAAGTAATTGCTCCTATTGCTAGAATGGATACTGTGAATATGATTATTTCACTTGCTTCTCAAAGTTACTGGAAAATATACCAAATGGCTGTGAAGTCATCATTTCTAAATGGTGTACTTGAGGAAGAGGTATATGTTGAGCAACCACCTAGTTATGTAAAGAGAGGGGAAGAAGACAAAGTATATCAGTTGAAAAAGGCTTTGTATGGGCTTAAACAAGCTCCAAAGGCATGGTATACTCGTATTGACACCTGTTTTCTTGATAATGGATTTCATAAGTGTCCTTATAAGCATACTTTGTATATCAAGACTAATAAGAATGGAGACACAGTCATTGTTTGTCATTATGTGGATGATTTGATCTTCACTGGCAATAATCTGAGGCTTTTATTAGAATTCAAGGAGAATATGATTGCTCATTTTGAAATGACAGATATGGGATTGATGTCTTATTTTCTTGGTATTGAAGTAAAGCAAATAGAAGAAGGAATTTTCATTTTACAAAAGAAATATGCACAAGATATTTTGAAGAAATTCAAGATAGAAGCTTGCAAACCAATGTTGACACCAGTTGAAGAAAGGCTAAAGCTTGTTAAAGATGGTAGCAGTGATTTTGTTAATGCTACAACTTTTAGGAGACTTATTGGGAGCTTAAGGTACTTAACAACAACTAGACCTAATATCGTTTATGGAGTTGGAATTATAAGCAGATTTATGGGTTCACCTAGATAATCTCATTGGCAAGGGGCAAAGAGAAATTTGCCATATATTAAAGGTACACTTGATGATGGCATATTCTATTCAAGTGCTAATGATATAAAGCTAGTTGGATATACAGACAGTGATTGGGCAGGTGATACTAAAGCAAGAAAAAGTACTTCAGGCTATATTTTCAATATCGGTTTGGGTGTATTTTCTTGTTCCTCGAAGAAATAATCAATAGTCACTCTTTCAATAGCAGAAGCAGAATATATAGTAGCCGCAAGTTGTGCTACTCAAACAGTTTGGCTACGAAGAATGCTTGGTGAATTGCAACATAAACAAGATGGTCCAATGATAGTTTATTGTGATAACAAATCAACAATCGCCTTAACGAAAAATCCAGTATTTCATAATCGCAACAAACATATTGATATTAAATATTACTACATTTGAGACTTGGAAAAAGAAAAAGAGATCATGGTTGAGTATTGTGCATCTGAAGATCAAATTACATATATTTTTATAAAGCCACTCAAAGCTGATATATTTTTAAAGTTAAAGAAAATGCTTGGAATAATCAAACCAAGTTTAAGGGAGGATGTTAGAAATTAAACTTGGTTTCTTTCTAGAGTTTTCTAGAATACTTAATAATTAAGTATCGTTAACTTAGTCAAATTGAGTTTGGCTTAGTAAAGGAGGATTTCAAATTGAACTTGAATTAGTAAAGAAGGTTATCAAATTAAATTTAATAACCCATAAACCTCCTTAACACTCCTATATATATGGCCTTAGGTCATTTTGTTTAAGGTGTGATGAGAGAGTAATGAAAGAAATTAAGAAAGAGATAGGGTTAGCTTCAACAAGCCAACACATGATAGGGTTAGCTTCAATAAGCTAACGTATGAGAGGGTTAGCTTTAACAAGCTAACACATAATATGGTTAGCTTCAATAAGCTAACGCATGAGAGGGTTAGCTTTAACAAGCTAACACATAACATGTTTAAGTAAGAATGTTAGCTTTAACAAGCTAACACCTAATGTTTTTTAGTGTGAAAGTTAGCTTCAACAAGCTAATACATAATGTGTTTGAGTGAGAAGGTTAGCTTTAACAAGCTAATGCATAACATGTTTGAGTGTGAAATCTTTGTCTTTAAATCTTGTAATTTGTGTTTTGTAAATTAATAAAATTTTGAGTGTTGGTTATCGAATTTTCTCCATCCTTTGGCAATCAATTTAATTTCCAACAACGTTGATGGGAGGTCCGGATACAACATATCTTTAGTGAAGCAAATTTTGCAGCAAATGTGCTGGCAAAGAAAGCTTCATTGTTTTCCATTGGAGCTCACCAAATTCTGGAACCTTTGCCAGAGATTTACCAAAGACTAGTTCATGATGCTTACGATCTAACTTTTAAGCGTCAGGCTGTTACTTAAGCTCCTGAATGTTGTTCCCTTGTTACCAAAAAAAAAAAGTATTGTTGATAATATTTTATTTGTCTCGTTATATATTTTATTTTTTAAAATATATTTGATTTATTTCATTTATTATTGTCTCTTGCCTTTTATTTAGTTCCCTTATTGAGTGTACTAGAAGTTTCTTGAATATTTTAAGCCATATATAATATATACATTTTATCTAGTTGGTATCACTATTATATTATATTATTTTTCTACTATCAGATGAAGATAATTTTTTTAATCTATAAAATTTAATAGTGAAGTTTTCTCTTTTTGTTTTCAAGATTTTGGCATATATTTTTCAATCAATGATAACTTATTGTCTTTTTTTTTTTAGAATTTCTTGCTTAAATAGATTATAACAAGTTAATTCATATCTTATTGATTTTTACAATGTCATTTTTATTTAAATTTATTAAGAAATTTAAATTATTTTTCATATTCATTTTGAGTAGATTTATTTATTTTATTTAAATAAATTTGAATGACATCAAGTTAATTTAAACTCAAATTCGTAAATTGTTAATTAAATATTTTATATATAATATATGTGAATTATATAAAACATTAAATATTTTATTAGACTCACAAGCAACTTAAGCCAATATTACAATATTTAAATTTGACTCAATTCATTATTTGAATTATTTAAATTTGAACTTGAATTGATTAGAGTTAATTAAATTTAAATATTTTATGAGTCATATTCTAAATAATTCAACTTACTTATCCCCTACCTAGAATGCACTATTTAGTGGCAAACAACTCAATTGAGTCCCCAAAAATTTCAAAACAAAAAAGTTAGTAATTCTTCTTCTACTTAATTGTATAAGTTATTATAATGCTTATTATCTAGTTAATCTTTTTTTTTATTTTTTTATTTTTTTTAAAATTTTTGAAAAGCTCGACCCTCAGAAATCGTTTTTGGAGGATCGAACCTCCTGACCTCTCTGTGGAGAGTAACATCAGGTGGCCACTGGGCTAACCCCAGTGGTTATTATCTAGTTAATCACTAAGTTTGTTTGTTTACTTAATCTATGAGTTTGTTTGTTTATTTAATATACTTGGATAGATGTTACTTTGTATATTTCAACACTAGAAATCACATAATGAATTAATGGGTGGATATGACAAAAGTCCTAGACTCAATCATAGAGAAGATTAATATAAAAATACTACAGGAACCCTACATATAAAGGATAATGTAATAGTATAATATGAGCTTTCAAATAATTAATGCATCCCTCTAAAGGTTCTGGACTAAATGGTATGCCTACAATTTTTTTAATTCCTTTTTCCATTGATGGTTTGCATACTGTGTCGAGCGTTTTTAATTAATAGGGCTAATCCAAAGTTTTTAAGCCATACTTAATTGTCTTAATTCCCACATTGAGTAGCTTGTCAAACCAAAAGATGTTGGGTTCATTAGTTTATGTAATGTTATTTTTAAGTAATAACATTGCATATAGCCCTAATGATCTAAAAAATAAAAAAATTTTACAATTTTTTTGATTTTTTTCCTAAAATTCAAATTTTATTAATTTTATCTCAATTTTTAAATTAATTATAATTGTGGTCAATTATCAAAATTGAGACTAAGACCATTTATTTTTCTTAACGTGGCTGATGTTATGATGACATAAAAAATGTGTTACCCACTTATTGAGATGATTAGGCTATACTAACCCTAGTTAAATCTTGGGTTCAAGGTTATTGATTAGTACATAGTTCTCCTTTCAACTTCTGAGAGAAGTTTTCTCTCCTTTTCTCCAACAGGGTTCCTTTCCTCCATTTTGCTATAGATCTAGAGCTGTTGCCAGCCTTTTTCATGGAGATTATGCTCTAATTATGGTTTTTGACTTCTCATCACTCAGTTACTTGGCAAGGCTTGATTTACGTTTTAGACCTTACTTCAGTATTTATTTATTTTTTTTGTCAGGAAGGTTATGTCTTCTTTTATCTTTTCTAAGAATGCTGATTAAAATTATCTTAATTTGAATGATGTTTGAGAAGTAAATAATGTAAAAATTATTACTTGGATTAACAATTCTGTTGAACACTCCATAGGTGCATTGTTGGCAAAGTATGAAGTAGCAAAGAAGGTTTGCATTCATCTGCAAAGGTTATTCACTCAATCAAATTTTGTAAAGCATTATCAATTGGACAATAAAATGCGAGTTCTTTAGCAAAAGAATATAAGTATTTCAGAGTTTTATTATGCTATGATAGATCTTTGGGATTAATTATTCTTATAGAATTGGTAGAATCAAAGGCATGTGGTGCCTGTATTGCTTATCGAGAAGAGCAATGGTTGGTACAATTTGTACTCCGCAATGATTTTGAAGGACTTAAAGGTTCAATTTTACATTATTCTTCACTTTCTTTCATTGACTCAGTTGTTATTATGTTTTATCCTAAAAAGGAAATTCTTTCTACTAATCCCTCTATGTTAGCAATACCTTCAAGTCACCCTCTAATAATCGATCACATTCCTATATTGGTTAATAGGATGACTTTTAACCAATAGAGCATAAAATAAAGAGCTACTTCTAAGGGAACCCTTTGGGTACTTGTTTAATGATTGTCACCTTCTGTTAAATGCTTCACTGGTCCGTGATGATGGATCTTTTGCTATTCCGACAAGTTGGCTTTTCCTTGATCAAGTTGACAAATTGTTTCTTCTTTTTTTTTTTTCTTGTTTGTGTTTTTGTTTTTTTTTTCCTTTCTCTTTCTTGCTTTGATGATTTTTATTTGAAATGCTTCGAAATAGGCTTCAAATGATGTTGTCTTGGAAAAACTAGATTACTTCTTGATGGGTGTCGAAGCCACCAAAAATAATTTTCTCCTAAATAAATTAAATTATAATAGTGGTGAATAGAGTGTCGAACCTCAAGGAATTATTACTTATTTAAATCTCTTTTGTAACCAAGGAAAATTAATTAAAACAAGAAATTAAAATGGGGTAGGGGGGGGGTTGAATGAAACTAAATCTAGATAAAATTCAGAAGTTAATTCTACTAATTAAATTGAAGACAAAAATAATAACTAAGAAAAGTTCAATGAGAGAAATCTTAGTTGAAGGAGAAATTTTAGTTCAATTCTTGAATTGATCACAGATTCAAAGATCACTCTTTTAATTATTCAACAAATCAGTTATAGTATTGGACAAGCTCTCTACAACTATCATCCCTTAGGTATTAAATTAACTAGAAAATATTCTCTAATTAATTTTTGCCAATAAACTGTCCTATAAAAACGTCTTTAAAATCTAATTATTGACAGTCTTATGAATTAGAATGACATGATTCTAACTAATATACCCAACTTTAAGATTTATTTAATTAGATTACATAATCTCTTAGAATAGACTTAATTACTACTTAAATTAAAATATCAAGAACAATTACGGATTCAAGAATTTTAAATAGCTATATGTTATTTAACTAATCAAGTAATGGATCCTTTTTATTAATTAGCAAACAACATTTGATTTAAACCACAAATAATTATATAAATACTGAATATTAAATGAGAAGAAAGTTAGAATTGTTTAGACCTCACAATTCTTGAATAGGAACTTTGATTAACCTTCAATCAAGATTTAAAATTAGTTGCTCATGCTTTAAGAACAAGAAACTTTGATAAATTATCAAGTTTCAGCAACCAAAATCAATCAAAATTAGTCATAGGGTTGCTGGAAAAACCAGCTTATATATCCTTCTAAAACAAAACTTTCTAATTTTAGTCTAACTAGGAAAACTAAAACTAAAAAATAAAAATAATAATAGTAAATAATAATTACACTCCAAATTAACTTCCAACTAATTAGGGTTTACAAAATCATATTTATTTTTCAAAACCTCTCTAAAATTGTATCTCCAAGGCATCAAAATAAATAAAATTCCAGCTGTCAACTCTCTTTAAAAATGTCAAGTATGTTACTAGTCTTGCCTAAGGCTTCTGCCCGAGGCTCCTTTCAGCATCCTTCTTTTAAAACTTCTAAGTTTTAGCCCATTTTTATTTCTTTCTTTTCAGCCTTTTCTTTAGTTGTTTTCCTCTATAGAAAACATCTAAAAGTCAATAGAAAATGATAATAGCGAGCCCCCAATTATTCCAAAACATAAACAATATTTGCTTGCTATTACTTCTTGACAATCTTAATACCAATCATTTTGTAAATTCTTCCAAAAGTGTCAATCCTTACTAATGAGGATGCACTCTTTATACCAAGGTTTGATAAGTTTTCTTTTCTTTTAAAAGTTTTTTTTCATTGTTTTGATTTTTTAAGGTTAAAAGAGAGAATTAAATATAAATGGCAACACATAAAGTAGCATGAAAGAAAAATGAGACATTTTATTAATAATTAGAATTTATAAAAAGGGACTAAATTTGACACTGACTTGCAATATAGCATTGACTTCGACTTGAACTAGATTCAAATTTGGTGAGGACACACCTTAGACTAAACTGAAGCTCTTGAGACTTGGACTAGGGCTTGAGATGAAGGGTAACCTGTAACACCCCTATACCCCGTATACGTACACAGCATGCTTATACGATCGTAATATACGTATACTGAATATAGGTATGCCACTATTTATAAAACATACAAATAATTCCTTTACAATAATATGAATAAATTTAAAACATTTAAAGGAATTTATAAGACACAATAGATAAAATGTTGATTTAAAACACAGCGAAAAATATAACAAATATTTGCAAATACATATACATCAAAACTTAAGTTTTACAAAACATAAAAAATATATATACATGTTTGGCAATATGTCTTTGATCTTTAAGCTCCACTATCCACTCCTCAAAAATCTAGACTCTACTCGGCCTAGAGGAACTCTCCGGTTCTTCCCTGTCACCTGCGCGATGAATCACACTCGCGCTAAGCCAACAGCTTAGTGGTACAAACTACAATATCATTATGTTTCAATGCCATGCTAATGTCATACAATCAAGTTTCAAAAACAATTCAAAAGAATACTATTTGATAAACCTCACATTCTTCAATAACTTATCGCAATATTCATTTGTTTCATCTTTCAAGAATCACAATTAAACAAACACAAGCATGGGCCCAAAAAGAAACTAATATGTTATTCAAAGTTCAGAGTTACTACTTTGGTCTATAATCATAATCATCAAGCCCGTAGGCAATATATACATATCTCTATCCATGGATAGTGTAACAGACCCAGTCTCTTGGACCTCAACCGGCTAAACTCGAGGAGATCCTCAACCCGGCTAGACTGTTACTGTTTTTGAGGCTTACGACCCAATCTTTTCACCCCAAAAATATTATATTTCACATATTTCACATTTCTCAACTGGAATCGGCTTACGACCCGGTCTTTTCACCTATCCAGTGATTCATAGGCATGCTGCCAAATCCAGAACTCTGAAAATTGAATTAACATATTAGACACACAATCATTTCATTTATCTCTTTATCAATCTCTTTTCATTTCATTTCTCATTTCATATTCCATAATCAACTAGGCAAATATGCCTCAATTATATTTCATTTACATTATCATAGCCAATAACCATGGCCTCATATCTCATATCATCTCAACTCACACTAAGGCAATTCATCATAATATCATATCTTTCACATTTCATATATCATTTCATCATCATATAGGCAAACATACTTCAATCATCTAATTTACATTATTATAACCAACCACATTGGTTTTACATTTCATTATATCTCAATTCATTATTCAAGTGTATACAACCAATTACATTAACATACATTATTAATATGCATCAACAATGCAATAGCTTTCTTAACCCATTTACTATCAATTGTGTGTTAAGTCTCAACATCATATGAATGTATGCAATAATGTAGTTTGTACTTACCTTAAACACCACTCACACAATTCTATACACTTCCTCTTCCAACACTTCTTCACCACTTGAATTAGGGCAAATTATCTTCTTCAAGACCTAATCCAAAAATGATAAAATACATCAATTCCAATACAAATATTCACTTAATAACCTCTTACTAGACCCTTAAATCACAAATTACAACTCAACACCACTAACTAGGGCCCACGGTCGTGGCCTCCCAACCCCCACGGGAGTGGGTTAGGAAATGATTCTGCCTCCCTTGCTCCAAACCTCCACGGCCATGGCTTCAAATGGCCACAGTCGTGGCAGCCAAGGGCCAAGGGCGTGGCATCCAAGATGCTTCTGTTTCCCATCAAATTCATGTATTCTATGCTTCTAACTCCACTAAACCCAAACAATAAGAAGATCTATGAAAATAATTGCTCAAACTCAAGTTTAACATCACTTACCACTTCAAAACCCTAAAACCAACATCACTTTTACTTTTCCAAAACCAACATCAACCTAGCTTCTTATCTTATTTTCAAAACCAACACCACAATCAATTAAATCAAACACCTTCCAACATGCTACAATCAACACAACCCTACTTACAAATATCAACAACCAAACTCATATACAACTTCAAATATAACAAAAGAAATCAAGAGAGAACTTACCAAAGTTGATAAAACTTCACAAATTCCAACTTTATCACTTGAATCTTCCTTCAATTTGAGCTTGGAACAAACACAACTCACCCTTGCTCTCTTGCTTTGGATGGCCGGCCAACAAAAGAAAAGAAGAGAAAAGAAAGGCTAATTAGAGACCAAGTCAAACATTTCTTCTCTTTAAACCTCCACCAAGCAATCTAAAAAGAAAATTACTTAAATACCCTCTTCTATATATTTTAAATTTTCTTTCACTTATTGCCCTTTTTAGTAATTTCATAAATAACAAAATAAATATCTTCTTCCTTTGACCATCACATTTGACTTATATATATGTTGTATATATTTCCATATACACAACATATACACTTTCTTTTAAATTTCTTTTCTCTTTCAAATTTAACATATACATTCAATCCAATTACAACAATAATATCAAAACTTCTAGGGCAAACTTTGGGATATTACATAACCAGTCAGTTAAGTCATAAACCTTCTCATAGTGTCAATTGCCTAGTAGGATATGGGTGGTTGATAAGAAAGGGGTGGCTTGCATTGTGATAGTTGGGTAACAGTGTAGATGTTTAAATTTGATTGGGTTCTGAGAGAAATTATGGTTTTATTATCCACCAGGTTTTGGATTATGTGCTTCAAGCTCTAGCATTCATCAGTTCTATGTTCGCTTCTCTAGTAGTACGCACAATACTCATTGATTTTGCAGCCTTTAGGTAGAGGATAAGGAGGCTAACTTGATTATTGAGGTGTCACTAGATGGGCTTTTATGACTTTTGTGCATACCATATTTAGTGATACTTTCAAATCTATAAATTCCCTCTTTTGCTTACCAACAGGCTTGATGTCGCTTTTACTTTTTTGAAATGTTTGTCCATGTTAGAAAAATCTAGTGCTATAGTATTGCACTTAAAATCATATTTTTATCAATGGAGAAAAGTATTACACTTCTTAAAATATTATTGACATTAAAAAACTGTTATATGCTAGTCTTTATATGAGGTTCTATATTATCATTTGTATACATATTATAGAAGAACAATTGTAAGTATGTCATAAGCCACAATCATTATCCTCCTAGGCTAGCTTTAATGGTCAAGTGGTAAGGAGATCCTCCGTTGTAAGGTTCTTAAAATCAAAGCGGCATACAAAAAAAAAATCATGAAATTTTTGTCAAAGCGGCGTACAAAAAAATCATGAAATTTCTTTCCCAATGCTCGATTCTTGTGCATGTGATCAGACCTTGTTAATTAATCCAACTTCGAGTTAGCTCATGGTATACCAAAACTCAAAGGATCACTCTTTTCTTACAAGTGATGGAGGAACTATTATATTTTGTCTTAAACTAATTTAGTCATCGAATAACTGTTATGGTTATGATTAATTACCATTAGATGGTGGATAAGTAAGTATTTCCTCTGTTCCATAAAAATTGTTTATTATGTTATTTTTGAAATGTCTTAAAATAATTGTCTACTTTTATTTATGTTATATATATATATATTTTTATTTTACCATTTAATAAATTTATATTTTAAATAAAAAACTAATGATAATTTATACTATTTTTAAAATAAATTTAAAAATAAATTATTATATAAATAAAAATAAAAAAATATATAAATTATCAATGCATTAATTATATTATCTTAAAATTTATATAAAAAAAGGTAACATCCTTTTTAAAATAAAAAGAGTATTCTATATATATATAAAGTAAAATTGTACTATATATAAATAATTATTTTTTGATTAAAATAAAATTTTAAAAAGTTTAAAATTTAAGTTATTACAGATTATTGCAGATTAAATTTGGATTAATTGATGTACAAATTAATAAAAGAAACTCTTAGTCCAAAAAAAAAAAAAGAAAAAAAAAAAGAAAGAAAAGCTACCTATTTCAACCAAGTTGGTATGCTCAGACAAACTTGTAACAAAAATTTCCCTATAATACAAAGACTAATCACCCATCACCGTCGGCCACTAGTCAGTGAATGAAAATACATGATTTACTTGATGGACCCTTTTTTTTTAAAGAAAATAAAATATATCTCAAGTTGCACAACAATTACGTGAAAGTACGATTTGATTTTTATTGAAAAAAGGAATACCAGTGAATTGTTCGACTTTTCTTTGTCAAGCAACATTAAATATCATACATAAAGTATAATATTCATGTTCTTTTTTATTAAAAAAATATACTTATTATATACATACAAATTTGCCAACAGATTTTTTTTAAACAAGCAAAGCTTATGCGTATGAATACTTATGTTAACACGCTCAATGCAATAATTTCTAGTAATTTTATATACTTATCAGAGTAGAATTAATGTACTTACGAAAATTAATCAATGACAATTATATTAATAAATATTATTATATATATATATATGACAGATACATTTCTATATTCAAAAAAAGGTCTGATGGCTGTTGAGAAATTATTGGTCGGTAAAAATCCTAATCCAATTACAGTCTAATAAAAGTGTTATCGAAATAAAATAACATTACCCCACCAAATCTACAGTCTGACAAAAAAGCATTGCCTTCAAAGCAGTTGTAATCATTTGAAAACGAAATAGCAGTTGCTGAAACCTGTCACAATGACAAAACAATAAAATAATTGATCAACCGAACAAACTTTAATCCTTACTTTTTTCTTTAATTGTCTTTTTTTTTTAATCAATAGATTAAGGGTCTTAAGTATCAATTTCTAGAAACGCCTTCAGGTTGTCATCTCTGGAGGTGATCTGAGCTCATAGAGTGCTCAAAGATCTGCAAGTACTGTATATATATCTTCCAAAAAAATTTCATAAAGGATATATAAAAATTTTGAGTGGTGATATTAACACTCTCTTTTTGTTTTTACATTCTTATTTTCTTTTTCATTATTAAAATTAATTACGTACAATATCTTATTGAATTTTCTACCTAATAGTTTTTACAAGAAATATTCCACTGCGTTCAATTTCCTTTTTCTTTTAATCCCTTACCTCATAAAAAGTATTAATATTTTATTATTTTTCAAAAATAATAATAAAATTAATTTTAAATAAATATGAGTTCTTTTAAGATGGATTTCTTTTACCTTTTACATTTTATTTTGTCCTTTCCCCCAAGGCATTTTTTTAAATTTCAACAAAAGCAAATTAATCAAACAATACTGATATTGAATCAAAATTATTCACTTTTGTAAAAGAAAATTTTGAAACATAATTTGAAATAATTTTATTATTATTAGGATGCTTTCAAAAAATATAATTAAAAATATTTTTAGTGAGCACAAATATTGTGACTTTTCTCTTTATCTAAAAATTAAGTTATCAAAGTGAGTGTAATTATAACTTAATAAGCATTTAATTTGTTAATTAATTTTATTGTCGACAAGAAAATTTCAACAGTTGTTTAGGAGGAAAAAAAACAGAGAATAGCGATAAAAGAATAGGGTAAAAGAAATTTTATTTTATAATATTGAAAATAAAACTGGCGTTTCAATAATAAGATGAAAATCAAAATTAAAATGAAAAAACGACCCAACAGAACTTTGCTTTTATAAATTCAACTCATATAAATAAAGAAAAAAAAATATTTTCTGTTTGTTTTGATTATTTTAAAAATAATGGAAATATTAATTACTATTAATATATAAATAAAAGATTTATACATGCTATTAAAAATGGGTTAATTCCTAGTATTCCTAAACTTATGACATATGTCATTAAAATTTGTAAGCTTCAATTTTCCGCTATACATTTTTGTTTAATTTTAATTTTTTTCCCATTATGATCACTATCTTCATTTTTCGATGAGAAAATACTTATATAGATATCATGATGAGTTCACATGGCACCACGTGTCCAAAAAAAGTTTATATGACTTAAACATTAGTTCAAAATAATTATTACTTTAAAATTATGATAAATTTAAGAACTTTGAAAGTTCTTAAATTTTAAAATAATATTACTTTACACACATATTTTAGCCATGCAAACTTTTTCACATATATGATGGTTGTATAAACTCTTCTTAGCATCCACATAAGTATTTTTTTTTTACAGAAAAATGGAGATATAAATTTTAATAGAAAGAATTTTAAAATTGAAGGATTTTATGTATGATGTATTAAAATTTAAAAATTTTAATGGCATATGTGATGAAGTTCATGGATGGTCGGTGAAATGAACTCTATTGTAAATTGAATTAGAAACAACTGAGAGGATAAAGCGAGTGCATTTACTTGGGTCAACGGTAACCAGCATGGCAGTGCCACCAAAATCACAAGTACCACCAGCGGCCTTTCTCTTCTGCCAGTAACTATTGAAAGCAAAAGAAGCATGTGCAACCAAAGTATTGGGCTGAAAGCAAGGCCCATTGGGCTGAATCGACTTGCAATCTGCTACCGACCCACAAGCATAGTCCAATGCTTCTTGAATTATTTATCAGGTACGGTTGGCTTTGCCACACACCAAACTGTAAATTGGGGCTTTCTATGAGGAGTTGTTGGTGGTTGATATATTGGTGGGTTAGGTCCATGGTAATATGGGCTTGGAGCACTCATTGGTGGTCTAAATGGATGTATAGCGGATGGCGGAGGAATATATGGAAATGGTGGCGGAGATGGTGAACCCAAACAAGGTGGAGTTTGAATAGGTTGTGTAATTGGTGCTAGTGACTCTAAAAGTGGCGGAGACAATGGCGATTCTAGTAATGTTGACTTGTAGTTAGCTATATTTTCTGGTTTCTTCATTATTTCCTCAGGAAGTAATCTTCCATCTACAACATTAGAAATTTGAAACAACAAAATTGCAAGAAATGTTTAACACTAATGATATGAATAGCATTTTTCTCCTAACATATATATATATATATATATATATATATATGCAAAAGCATAACAACAATTGTAATTAAAACTGAAATCTTACCACCGAGGAGGAAGAATATACATACACCAAAGATGCTCAATTTCATAGGGGTTAAATCTTGATTCCATGCTATAAAATGCAATCTATTATCAAACCTCAATAACCCAATGAACTACTCACTTGTGGAATTGTGTCCTTTCTCTGTCTCTATATATAGAGACACAACATAATTCTAGTAAGGAAGCTTCTAGGCCTTTACTAGTAGTGGATACAAGAGAATAAATGGAGCAAAAGTTGTCTACCTTTTTTTTTTATTACATATAATTTTTTAGAATTGAATTTATTGTTAAATTATACATATGCTTCTTCGCTCTAGTATGTCTAAATATTTATATATGTACTGCATATGGGCATCAAGTGACAAATAATGTCTTATAAATAACAATGCATGCACAAAGCATAAATAAAATGGAGAACATTAATTACAAGAGCTTGTTTGTTGTGTTAGCAGGAATAAATGCTTGCTTGCTTGGCAGGATAGTAATATTAAAGAAACCAAGTTACATGTACTTTTTTAATTTGCTTGCTTATTTCCTACTCAAGGATCTTCTTATCATTGTTCTCTTGTCATCTTTTTTTTTTTTCTCTCTCTCTTCTTTATTTCTCACTTAATAGTGTAATATATACTAAAATTTTTGTTTTGAATATGCTCATTCCAAAAAATTTAAAAAGAAAATTCACTTATAATTGATTATAAGAATGATTGATTATAAGAACAGTAATGGAAAGCAAATAATAGCGGTTGAGGAGAAGCTAAGCTGCCCCAAGAGTGGATGCTAGATGGCCAGCGCCTGGAGAGGGCACAAACACCTGTTTTGCTTTCTTCATTGTTAAAGTAAGACGGAAATGGAAATACAAATTCTATTCGGCTCTTGTCGTTGTTGTTTTGCCTCTTTTTTATAAATAAATGAGTGGCCGCCGTTGGGACAAGAATATAAACTAATCAGTTTTGCATAAGGAATAAAATTTTAATTAAATTAACTTTTATTAAAATTGTCATGGACAGCAAATAAGTTTTAAATTTTAAATCAACCAATATCATTAATTTTGATTAAATTAAATTAAGACACAGCTTTAAGTGATTAATAAATTTTAAATTCATGATAATTATAGACAAATTTTAAAACTTAGATAAAAATGCAACAATCACAAAGGTTTGAATTTTTTTTTTCATACAAAACGGCCTTTTTGACCAAAACCACAAAGAAAGCTAAAGAAGGGGGGTTTAATTTCATAAAAAGTCCCTTAACTTATAGTAGTATAACATTTTAATCCCTAAATTTTAAATCATCTTAATAAAATTCTCAAACTTATAGTTTATCTCATTAAAATTTTTATCTCTATTTTTCGGCGAGAGAGCGCATATGTGGACTCTACATGGAATCCACGTGTTAAATGTAAATTAAAAAAATAAAATTTTTTTTACCCACAATATGTGTGGGAAAAAAAATAGGTGATCGTGGTTTAGGAAAAGTACATAGTTCATCTCATTCTCTCTCGTAGGCTTTCTCCCTAAGTTGGTTTCCATCTCCTCCCTCTCTTAAGCTTTATCTCAAACCAAAAGGAAGCAAATCTGGAAGAGAAAAGCGAAATCAAAATCCATGTTGGAAAAATTTCTTCTTTATTTCAAAAACCCTGTTCTTTCAAAATCTCGATTTCAGAAAATTTGAACCCCAACTCATCAAAATTCGAAGTTGCTTGAAGTTAAACTACTTGTTTCATTTGTTTTAAAACCATAAAACAATTTATTCTATTTTATCTCACTGAAAATTGAACATGATTTCAACAACTAAGGTGGGTTTGGGTATTTGCTTTGAGTGTTGTATCAGATAAATATACACGGCTCATCTTAAAGAATCCTTGACCTTAATTTTTATTTGTTGCTTTGCAGATGCTTTGTAGTGTGTTGTATTAAAATACACAGTGTTAGTGGGGAACCACTAGTGATGGAAACAAAAGAAGGTATCTTTAACTTAAAATTTTCATTTTATGTTAGAACCATAATTTTTTTTTTATTTTTGATTATTTTGCTGAGCTGACGTTGTATTTTTCGTTTGTTGCAGTTACTATATTCCTTCACTATGGTGGGAATCTTGGAGAGTGGGGATATTATAACAGTGAGGTAGTAAATTTCGATGTAGATGTGAATAGATTGTCATTTATGACAATGGATAGTAGAGTAAAAGAATTAGGGTACAGTGGATGCATGATGTATTATTGGGTTGTTCCTGGGTTGGACTATAACAAAGGTTTGAGATTACTAAAGAAAGACAGTAATGTCTATGAGATGGGGTTGTATGCTGTTGACCATGGCAAGATAGAAATGTATGTGAAACACTTAACAAAGGCAGAAATAGAAAAAATGATGAAACCATTTAAAAAAACTAACATTGCTGTAATCGAGGAGATAGGTGGTGAAACAATAAATAATGTAGGCAAGCCAAGCACAAAAGTGAATGAGTCCAAAAGGAAAACTATGTTGAAGCAACTGCCAGATAGTGTGATTGAGTCAGAAGTAGGAGATAGGCCTCAAGATTGGGGAAATGGGCATGGTGAAGATGTAAATGCTGAAGATGACAGGATGTTTAATGATAATGGGTTAGGAAATTTAGAAGATAGGACTGAGGATAGTGGGGATAGGGATGATACTGAGGATAGTGGAGAAATGGATGATAATGTAGATAGCAATGATAGTGATTATGATGGTGAAAGAGTAGACCTTCAAGTAAAAGAGGGAACAGAGGAAGAGGAATTAGTTGATGAAGATTATAACTTAGTTGATGGGGATGATGACATTGATGCATCTGTAAAAGCAAAAAAATGGATAGAAAGGGTAGGCCTAAGGGTAGTAGGACAAAAATAAAAGAGAAAGGAGTATATGGTAGCATTAGAGTTGAATTAGGATCAGGTGAATCAAATTATGCTAATTCTGATGAGCTTAATTCTGAGTCTGATGAGGATATGCAAGGGAGGGAGAGATATATAGAATTTCATGCTAGTGATTTAAACGATCCTACTTTTAAATCAGGAATGTTATTTAGTGATAGAGAGGTTTTCAAAGAGGCATGTAGGAGATATGGGAATAAATATAGATCTCCTGTGCGCTTCTGTAAAAATGACAGAAATAGGGTTAGGTGTGTGTGTCTAAAACAGTGTGGCTTTGTATTATTTGCCAAAAGATTTAATAATGTTGATCCAAGTGACCAAACATTTCAGGTAAGAACTGTCAATTTGAAACACAATTGTGCCAAAAGTAATACAAAGTATCATGCTACAGCCTAATGGATAACATCTACATACAATTTGTAGTTGACATGGAGCATAGGACATGCTCTTGTAGGAGATGGAATCTCACCGGAATACCTTGTGCACATGTTGTTGCATGTATCTTTGAGAACAATGAGGATCCAATAGCTTATGTAAGTGATTATTACAAGGTTCATACATACAACAATGTTTACTCTCATGTAATTAGTCCTATAACTGGTCCTGACATGTGGCCAAAAGCCAATCCACATGCTCAATTTGCACCTCCTCCAGTTGTGAGAAATAAGAGAGGTAGAGAACCAAAAGTAAGGAGAAAAGAAGTTGAAGAATTAGAAAAACTAGCTGAGAAAAAGAAAAAAGCCAAAACAAAAAGAAAAGGAGACTTTGAACAGCCAACTGGACATATAAAAATGTCTAGGAAAGGGCTAGTTACCATGACTTGTTCAATCTGTGGTGCTAAAGGACACAACAAGAGATTCCATGGGCCAAATTCAGCTGGAACATCAACATCAATAGTAAGTTGAGAGCTTAATGATTTATTTTTAATTTAGTATTTTATTTTATATTTTTAATGATTTATGTCTAGTTGCTAACATTTTTAGACATGTATTTACTCTAGGAAAAGAGGATTAAAAATTCTAATTTGAGAGCTAGTGGTGGTATTAGTGCAAGGGCTGAGCAAACTAGGACAACTGGTCCTTCCACTTCAAATAGGACTTCACCGGTTACAATTAGATGGTTTGGTGATGTGAGTGATACTTATTTAACGGTTTTAATGTCAATCTACAATTTTTGCTCAATTTTGTATGTGTTTTTCCTTGACAGGGGACTAGTCAAACAAACGTTGATTCAAATATACATACAAGTGGTCCACTTCCATTTCCAACTGATGCAACATCAACAAATGCAGGTGTAATATCCCAAACTATACCCTAAAATTTTGAAAATGTTAGGTGTTGAAAATGGAATTAAATACAAATTGTATATTTGATTAAGTGGAATGATAAGAAAGGTAAAGGAAAGTGTGTAGATATATACAACATATACAAGTCAACATTTATTGATGGTCAAATGGGATAATTAATTATTTTAAATAGAAATTATGTGATGGTGGAAGATGATATTTATTATAAATACTTGGTTGAGATTAAACAGGGAATTTAATGGTTAAGAGAAGTGATTTGTTTTGACTTTTCTATCATCTTCTTCTTTCTTCTTTTGCTTAGCCGGCCATCACTTTTGCCAAAGGAAAAGAGAAGTTTTGTTGATTCCTCACTCAAGATTGAAGGGTTTCAAGTGATCAAGTTGGAGTTCTAAGGATTTTCTTCACTTTTGGTAAGTTTCCAACTTGTTTCTTTGTGTTCTTTTGGAGTTTGTGTATTTGAGTGTAGATGTGTTTTTGGTTGATTTGGTATGTTTGAAGTGTTTGGTCTTATTAACTTTGATTTTTGGGGTTGGATTGAAGAAAATGTTATGTTTGGTGAAGAAAACAAGATTTGTGGATTGTGTATGTGTTGAGTTGTAAAACATGGTTGTGATTGTGTTTTGATGCATGTATTTGAGTTGTATTGATGTTATGCAAGTTTATTTTGGTATATTGTTGGTTGTGGTCAAGTTTGTTTGATGTGGAAAAGGGTAAAAGAAAGATGTTTATTGGATGTAGTGTTGTTGGTGTCGATTTCAGGTTTTTGGCCTGACATGCCCATTAACACGGCCATATCTTTGGGCGTGTCGTTGGTTCTGTTTTTAGTATGGGTGACACGAGCAGTGACACGCCCATGTCACTGAGCGTGTCACATCTTCTGTGTTGGAGTAGTATTGACACATCCACTGACACGCCTATGTCACTACGCGTGTCATAGCTACTATGTTTGTTGGTGGATTGACACGTCTAGTGATATGTCCATGTCACTGAGCGTGTTATAGCCACTGTGTTGGGGGAGAATTGACAAGTGCAGTGACACGTCCATGTCACTGAGTGTGTCAAAGCTTTTGTGTTGTGGGTTTAGGGCACGATCAGGGACACGCCCGTGTTGTTGAGCGTGTCATGTGTAGAGTTTTCCTTAGATAGTTCTTATTCTTATTTTCTTATGTGTATCACTAAGTGAGTGTACATAATCACCTTTGGATTAGGTTTTCAAGAGATTTGAGGTAACCAATCCAAGTGTTGAAGGATTCTTGGAAGAAGAGGTTGTTAGATTGGTGTGTGTTGCTCTTAGAGGTAAGTACCAACCTTACATGATTGCATACATTTACATAACTTTGGGACTTAATACATTTGGTTGGAAAATTTGTTAGGTTACCTATTATATTATTGATATATGAGAATGGTGCTATGATTTGCATTATGTAAACTATGTGAAATATATATTGAGGATTCAAAATATATGAACGATGTAATTTGTGATTTGCACTCTAATGATGAAATGTGAAGCCATTGTTGATGGCTATAATGATATAAATGAAATATTTGGGACATTGTGCCTAAATGATCATGAGAAAATGAGAATGGAATTGATAATGAAATTATGAACGAATTGTGTGCCTAGTATGCTATTCAATTTTCAGAGTTTTGTTGTTGGTGGCATGCCTAAAAGTAACAATCCCTTGAAGCTGGGTTGGGCTTGGTCCTTGAAGCCAAGTTGGGATGATGATGAGCTCCCCTTGAAGCTTGGTTGGGCCTAGTCCTTGAAACCTAGTTGGGATGTTACATATGAGGTAATCCTCATTGTGATAATGATTCGCATACGGGCTTAATAAATGTGATTATTGGACCAAAACAGTAACTCTGGAATTTGAATGGCATATTAGTTTCTTTTGGGCCCATGCTTTTCTTTGCTTAAATGTGAATCATGAATGATGAAACAATTGAACAATATAATGAAATGTAATGTTATGAAATATGATATCTTTGTATATTGTTTACAATTCTTGAAAGTTTGACATTGGCATTATATTGAAGCATATTGTTATCGTGGTTTGTACCGCTAAGCCTTTGGCTTAGCGCGATATTGATTTATCGTGCAGGTGACAGGGTAGATCCGGTTGAACCAGAGAGTTCAGCTAGACCGAGTCAAGTCTAGACTTGTGATCCCTCGCGAAGAGTTGATTTTTTTTGGACTTCAAGATCCGAGATGAACTGCCAAGCATGTATAAACTCTATATTTTTGTAAATATTATTTTTGATGTATATATATATGTATATTTCGCTACATTTTCCGCTGCTTATTAAACAAATATTTTGGATAAAATTTGGGTGTAATGTAGATATATGTATATGTATTTTAACAAGGAATGTTTTACCTATTACTATTTATAATGATGATTTGATGTTAAAGTTTTAAAGATTGGTTTGTTTAAAATGAACTGTGACATTCTTGTATCCAGTATACGTATATTACATATGTGAGTGTATGTGGTGTACGTATATGGGGTACAGGGGTGTTACAGCAGGAGCTGTAAGATCATTTTTTTCATTTGATTAATGAACGTTTCTTTAATGACTTGAGTGCTTGAATTTGAATGACTGAAAAATAGGTTGATTGGGTTGTGCCTTAGTTTGTAGTTTGAGCATTATTGTTATTAGTTTGAGCAATATTTCGTAGTCTCAGTACTAAAATGAAATTTGTTTATGATGTGTAAGAAATTACAGAACTATCCCCTTGATGACTGGATGGCATCAATTTTTAAAGATGCTTAATCAGACCACAATGTTGATACAACTCAAACAGGCACAATTAGTGAAGCAAATGCTACCCAACCTCAATAGATCCCTAATTGATTATAACTCAATTTATAACTTTTTTGGATTGTAATTACTTTTTGTACTAAGCTAATTGTTCATCATTCATTTTGTATTTTGCAACTATTAAGTTAACATGTTTTTGGAGCCATTTTCTGTACATTATGGATGGTATATTGTAATGTATTTATAACATTTCAATCACATTTTTAAACCTTGCAATCAAAATTAAGTTACAATAATTTGCCATTTGTATAATTATAATTCTATTAAAAATATTATCAAACCACAACATTCATAATATGAAAAAACATCAAAACTACCATCTCTAAACTCGACAGTTGCAATGCTATGCAAGCCAAGGACAACTTACATGAAAATTTGAGACTGAGGAAATATAAAATGCAATTTTTTCCATTACATACCGTGAACTCCAAATACAACCATACCGATAAAATTCTTAAAATTTTATCCTACAACACATTAACAATTTACCAGACGGATTCTTAATATCCATGTTCATATCAACATATCAACTTAACTGAATTTCTAACACATTTTACCCAAAATAAATGCTAATATCCCAATAAATACTACTGCCCAATTCGTAGTCCAACCTTTATGCTTCTGCTCTTTATTTTGTTTATCTTTCTCCAATCATTCAATTTTTTTCAGCAAACCTCAAATCACTTGTTTTGCCCTTAGTTGGATTGGAAGATCAACCCAGCCAAAAAATGCACAAGATGTTCCCTCCTAAATAAGAAGCATATGGTGAAATTTAGTTTAAAACATTATCTTAACACAATGCAAATAAAAATATAGCTATGTAAAACTAAACAAATCCCATAATTACTGCAACAGAAGAATCGTCTTTCCGGATTGAATTTTGTCCAAGAGATCCTCATCATTGCTGGAGCTAGTTCTAAGCACTCACACAAAGGAGCAACAAAATTGCGCTCCCTATACCAACTGTTCACCGTCTCATTTCTACTTTGCTCCATAATATTCAGAATTTGTTTCAATAACAGAGAACTAGGGTTTTTTCTTCACAATAAATAAAGCAGAAACAAATGGTTAATAAGATAATTTTTAATATAAATGAGTTTTAAAGAGAGTAAAATGATTTCAGATGATTGAAAAGGGAAAGACGAAAGAAAATGAGAGTTGTTTAGAGAAATGAGATTGGGACCGGAGGTTTTTAGAGAAAATAATTTCAGGCTTGTTAGAGAGAGAGAGTTTAGAGCTTTTGTTGAAGAAATTGGGAAAAAATGATCACATGTTTTTTTTACCCACACGTTTTGTGGGTAAAAAAAATTTAATTTTTTAATTTATATTTAACACGTGGAACATACATGGACTCCACGTAGAGTCTACGTATGTAATTCCTCACTAAAAAATAGAGATAAAAATTTTAATGAGATAAATTATAAGTGTAAAAATTTCATTAAGATGATTTAAAATTTAAGAATTAAAATATTACGCTACTATAAATTTAGAAATTGTTTAAGAAATTAAGCCTAAAGAAGGAACTAATTGTAAGCACAATTGGATTAAAAAAAAAAATTGCAAGCACAAGAATGACAATAGCGCTAAATGGCTTCGGTAGCAGTGAAAGAAGTGGCAGCCACAAAAGTTTGAAAACGATAAGCTGGAAATGGGTCTCAAAAAGTCGTCTTTTATTGTTTATTAATATTGTTCGTTCGTTAATATTGCCTTCTTTTGACTAAGTCTTTCACAGAGGGAACATGGCAATTGATTCTGTCAGCCCGATCCAAGTTCATTATATTTGTGATTTTTTCATGTCACTAATTTAAAAAAATTAATTATATTTTATTCAATTGTGTTAAAAATAATAATTCCGCATAATAACTCTTGTATAATCGTGTATTTTTAATAAATTTTATTAATAATTTTAAATATTATTTATTTAAAGTCATATAAAAATTTTAATTTATAAATTATTAATTTAATTTACATATATAATATGAATTAAAAATATAAAATTTTAAATAATTTTAAAAGATTAAATTATTTAAAAATTTTTAATACTCAAGTATTATAAAATTTTAATTTTAAAAATTAAAAGTGTAATTTTATTTAGCATATCATAATTTAAATGTCGTAAAAAATTATTAGATTAATAATAGCTTTTTAAAATAACTTTTAATTTAAAATTAAATATAATATCATTTATTTGATAAAAAATAATACACATTAAACTTATTACTTTATCATTAATTCATCAGTCATTTATTTAAAAAAGAGTATATATATAATTTTATTCAAATAAGTATAAATGTATTTTTGGTTGATTTGGCATATCATGTTGAGTCGGACCATTTGTAGTGCTAGGCTGCGCTGACCTAAGAGATCAATGTCTTAATCCGGCCCGACTTAGGATATTTGAGCATGTCAAATAAAATGGATCATGCCTGACATTGAAAACGGGTTAGGCCGAGTAATCCGTATGCTATCCGACCTAATTTCCATATATTGCAGACAATAAGACAATGACCATTTTAAGCTTCAAAAGCCAAAATTTTTAGTAAATTATAGTTTCATTTTTTATATTTATGTTAGTTAATTGATTAATTTATCCTTTATTTTTATAAATTAATTTAGTTAATTAATTTATCCTTTATTTTTATAAATTAATTTCTCAATTTTAATTGGCTCAGTTGAACTATCATTTTATTCATTTTTATTGATAAATTTTAAAAAATAAAATAAAATACACTTCTTTCCCACTAAAACTTGAGGCTGCACCCAAATCCAAATTTTCATAACAAAATGGGACAAAATACAATAAGAAAAAAAATATAAAAAAGCCGAAGATTAAAATTAACAAAAGAAATCCGAAAAAACCATATAAAATTCAATTTTCTAATTTTAATTAAATATGAAAATCGAAATTGAAGGTGGGTAGTAGCGTCGTTATATTCCAATTGTCCACATATAATTTGATATTTGCTCACATAATGGAGGCTTCTCAAATTCTATGGCATGCATGCTATATCTATTTGCTTTAGAATTAATACATTAATTGCCTTCTGAACTTAGTAACTTTGGTCATTTTGTTCACTGTTGTAACACCCCATCTTAGCCTATGTTTATAGACCAAGATGGACTGTTAACTCATGGTGGTTGTGTCTTAATATTTTACTTAGCCAATTTTAAGTGTAGATTTTAAAAAAAATTTTGCCATAACCTCCCCTAAAAATGGAGGTCCCAAGTGTCGCCAAAACTGATTCTTTAATTTTTGAAAAACATTTTGTTTCACAATTCAACTCAAGTACACTCCCAATAATCCACCCTTATAACCTCAACTACAATCCTGCAAGAAGAATTCACACTTCTATACTTGCATACATAAGTGCTAAGCCAAAATAAGATTTATTAGATTACTAGCAGTGTACGTGTTCTAGCTTTTCATTATTATACATTTATTTGCTAGATCATACAAGCTTATGTACATGCCATATTGCTACAATCAATCATATCCAAACTCCTACCCAAAGTAGTAGTCAAGGCCAGCTGCGCAGGACATGCTGCAATCTCGTCTCCTCGTTTAACCTACGAGTTTAGAGGGAAACTAAACTCGCTAAGCAATTGCTTAGTGGGTACTTAAATCATTGCAATAAATAAATAAAAAGAAAGAATGATTTGAACATACATTTATATACTTTAAATACTTGAAAGGAATAAATACAAAACACAGATGGTAAAAAGGCTTGACTGAATAATTTGAATTTAAATCATTTTTCTTGCTTTTATCATTTTGGTTGCTCTACTGGTTTAACAGAACGTCAGCGGATAAGGAAGGGTCATGATAAACATATCTTGTCATGATCATATTTCATTATCATTCATCATAATTCTTGCACATGTGCCAATGGCCATTATCATTGCATCATTGATCATGTCATTGTAATCATCGGCCTTCAGCCGGAATATCATATCATGTCATAAGCAGTACTGCAGTAATAGTATGATGCATCATACCCTTATCTCAAGGGTTCTGTCATAACCAAGTAGAGCGTCAACAATTCATTAATTAATTTGATCATGATATTCAATAAGACATGATTTTTCCATAATGCATGTATTATCAGAATAGCTTGTCATGATGCCTTTCTAATCATTTCCAATTCTCCTTCATGTCATTTGATATGATTTAACATCAATCCATAACATAATATTCCAGTTTTAACACATTTAGAAAAATGACCAAATGAATAGTAGCACGGTGCGTAAAATCGGCAACGCAATGGCGCGCGACAACTAAATAGTAAAATCTGTTTTTACTGCTGAAAATCAGTCAACTTTGGTAACAGTTTTGAATAAGTAAACAACCTTATTTTTGGATGAATTTTTGCAGGAAAACACTTTCATAAGTTAACTAAATGCATGTAAAATTTCGTCGAAAAATTCTTTCGTTTGCCCCTTCAACGGACTGCCCAAAATGAAAGCTGCAGAATGGTGCCCAAAAGGGACCATTCGGCCCAATTTTCCAAACTTGAGGGAAATTCATTTTTTTCTTGCAAAATTGATTTTTAGAATCCTTTTGTGATACCATTGAAGGACTAAAGGTCCCTCTTCCAAAAATCAAACCAAAGGAGTGATTAAAAACTCATCAAAGTTTATGAATAGTTGCATCAATTTAGCTAGTTTGTTTTGTTTTCATTCTTTTCACAATCAATTGATTACACATGGTTCAAGAGCACTTTCCCACATATTTACCACACATAATAACTTCATTTCAAAACCATATCAAAAATCCCATAATGCAAAATATGTGAATTAATTGAAAAGGCAATGATTTAAGTACCAAACCTTGTTTATTTGCTTTGTTCCTTGCTTGTCCTATTCTTTCTTCCCTTATTCTTCTTTATCCCTTTGATTTCCTATAATTTTCATAACTTTTCTTTCATTGATAACTTGAAAACTATCAATCAAATGAATAAAGTAAAGCTAGAATTGGAATCCTTACCTTAAAATTAAGCTTTTCCTTCCAAAAATCCACTTGAACACTTGAAAAATTCCTTCCCTTTTTTGGTGGAGAGAATTTCGGCCATACTTCTCAAAAATGGAGAAAAAATGTGTCCTTAATTCTTTAATCATCCTTCTCTCCCTTTTTATATTTTTCCATTTTCCATTTATTTAATTAATTTCATTTTGGAGGGTTAAGATGTAACCACCACAAAAGTATCTTAACTAGGATGGTGCCATATGGAGGGTTAAGATTAATCCAACCCAAAAGTGTCTTTAAACAAGATTTTGCCATGTGTCCCTTTCTAGAAAATTACTATGCCATGTGTCCCTTTTCTAGAAAATGGGTGGAAGTGAAAAGACCAAAATACCCTTCAATGGAAGGTTTTGCCTTTTCTTCGTACCCGGGTGGTTTTATGACGCGTAAAATGTACCATTCTCTTCCTTTCAACCTCTTGTTTCCATTTCCGACATTCCTTCTTGATTTTGAACTAATTTATAAAAATTACGCTCATGCCCTTGACTTTTGTAAAAATTCCCTTTAGGTCCTTACGTGATTCGGGTCTCCACTTAGGTTCGTTCTTCAACATCGATCACTGCGGAGTCCTTTCATTTACTTCAGATACCTTTACGTGTCTTGTTTTCCAGTGTATAAATTATTATTACAAGAATGACAAAAATACCCTTGGTCAAGAATCCACTGTATCTCTCAAACTATGCGTTTTCGGGAAAAACCGTGGTGTTCCGTTTCGACCCAATTTTTCTCTACTTTCCATTTCTGGAGTCTGTTATATGCACTATTAAGAACCTCCAGTACAACTTTTGGAAATTACAGTTACCTCCCCAAAACTTTTTGAAATTACAGTCACCTCCCCAAAACTTTTACAATCTTTTCAGTTAGGTCCTTTTTGTCCTATAGAGCTTCCTTTCACTTCTTGTTCTTTGGTGATTACTCGGGACGGCTCCTGTTACTGTACGCGGATGTACTGTACATGGATGTACTGTACATATGTACAAATTGGGTCGTGACATTTCTTCCCCTCTAAAATTTAGGCTTCGTCCCGAAGCCGATCGGGTGTAAAATTTAGGCTTCCATCCTCATTATTCCTTCTCTTTCCCAAAATATCTCTTCCATTCTATGGTTCCTTCGCCGCACTTTAACTGGAGGAAATCTCCTATTTCTTAATCCTTTGACTTTTCATGCTAAAATTTCTATTGGTTCTTCTTCATAATTTAGGTCAGATTGGACTCTAATGTTTGTGTCTTTATATCGTGTGTGAAGTTCAAACGATATTGCCTTATCATTGAAACGTGAAAAACATTATGTATTTTATTCAGTTCTAGTAATAGAGTTAACCGATAGGCTATTAATCTATGCGTTCGATAATCTCATATAGTCCAATAAGCCTAAGGCTTAACTTACTTTTCTGCTTAAATCTTAATACCATCTTTCATGGAAAAGTCTTAAGAAAAACCTTGTCTTCCACTTAGAGTTCTATGTCCCTTCGTTTCGAGTCCACATATGATTTTGCTCCTACCTACTCGCATATGATTTTATCTTGTCTTTACTTAATTCTGTCCAACACTCTGGTGTTCCATGTTTTCTTTTGTATAATTCTTTATAGGGCGTCACCTTATGCTGAATTAATAGTCGTTGTTATATGCATATTCAATTAAACTCAAATACCTATTCTAGCCACCCTTAAATTCTATAACACATACTCTTAATATGTCCTCCCAAAATTTTGATTACTCTTTCAAATCGTCCATCTGTTTACGGGTGAAAGGCAGTGCTATAATTTGTTTGGGTTTCAGAAGCTGTTTGCTACTTCTATCATAAATTCATGATGAACTGTGGACCTCTGCCTAAAATGATAGACGTTGGAATCCTGTGTAATTGTACAATTTCCTTAGCGTACATTTCCACCAATTTATCTATTGAATAATCCATTTGTAAAAGTAGAAAATGAGCTAACTTAGTTAGGCAGTCAACAATTATCCGAACAACGTCATGCTAGCCTCGTGTCATTGGTAGTTCTATGACGAAATCCATAGTGATATGTTCCCATTTTCATACCAGAGTGGAAATTAGTTGTAACAGTCCAGATAGTATTTGATATTTCACTTTTGTTTGTTGACATATTAAACATTTGGTCATAAAATCAACAACATCTCTCTTCATTCTAGGCTACCATTAAAACTTCTTTAGATATTGATACATTTGTAACTCCTGGATGCATTGTGTAGAGGCTACTATATGCTTTTCGAAAAAATTTTCTTTCTTATGTCTCCCATTGTTAGTATCATTACTCTATTGTCATAATACAAACTACTGTTCTTAGAAATTTAGAATTTTATATTCTTTCCTCTTTGCACTTGCTTGATCCATTTTTGTATTTGTTTGTTTTCCTTTTGCACTTGATGAATTTCTTGAAAAGAAACATAGTTTATGCTTGCATTTATACTACTAGTACTTCCTCTTCCATTGATCTTAAACTGATCTTTATAGCGCCTAAGGCTGGTATCGATTTTCCACCAAGTGCGTCGGCCACCACATTAGCTTTTCCTAGATGATAATTTATCACTTAGCTGTTATTTCCAAAACTTGGGTTTACTTTCCTTACCATAAATTGAGATCCTCATGGGTTGGCTGATATTTTAAACTTTTGCGTCTATATAAATATAACACTTTTCTCCATATAAATCATATCTCCAAATCTTGAAAGCCAATACGATAACTGTTAATTCCAAACAGTGTGCCGGGTTATCATTATTATTATTTTTTTTCGTATGGGTTAAATCATCAAAAGACTTATGCGACTATTTTATCCTTTTTGCATAAGCATATAACCTTAACCGATGTGTGAAGCATCACTATATATCACAAATTCTTTGCTGGACACGGGCCGTATGGGTATTGAAGCATTCGTTAACTTTTCCTTTAGTTTCTCAAAGTTCCTCTAACATTTATCAGTCCATTGAAGTTTGGCATTCCTTTGAAACAACCTTATCATTGGAATGATAATAATGTAAAACCCTTTTATAAAACATTAGTAGTACCCAGCCAGTCCTAAGAAGATTCTTACTTCTATTACTGTCTTTGGTGTTTTCCATTCCAAAATGGCTTTTGTTTTATTAAGACCTACTTTAATGCCTTATGCTAATATGGTGTGTTCTAATAATGTCATTTTTTTCCAATCAAAACTTGCATTTGTAATGTTTGACGTACAACTGCTTCTCTCGCAACATTTGCAATACTATGCAAAAGTATCGATTGTATTCTTCTTTGTTCCTTAAATAAACGAAGGTGTCATCTATGAACACCATTTATAAATTGGTCAAAATATGGATGAAAGATATGATTCATTAAATCCATGAACACTACTAACACATGTGTGGGCTCAAAAGGCATTACAAGGAACTTATAACGTCCGTATCGAGTTCTAGATGTAGTCTTTGGAATGTCTTTTCCTTTGATCCGTAGCTGCTGATATCCCAGTCGGTGATCTATATTTTTTTTTAAAAGACCTTGGTTCCTTTAAGTTGTCAAATACATCATCGATGGACGGTAATGGATATTTATCCTTAATCGTAAGCTCATTCAACTACTTATAGTTCACATATGACCTTAAGGATTTATCTTTCTTCTTGCCGAAGAGTACTGGCGTGCCCCATGAAGAAATACTTGGCCATATAAGACCCTTGTCGAGTAGCTCCTATAATTGGGTTTTCATTTCTCTGGGTTTCGCTGGTACCATTTGGTATGAGGCAACCGACACCGGTGCAATTCCCGGATATACATTTATAGTGAATCCTACTTTTCTCTTAGGTGATAATCCGGGTAGCTCGTCTAAGGAAACATCGAGAAAATCACACATTGTAGATACCTCTTGAATCTTTATTACATTCTTCTTTGCTTCCATAGTGCTTACCAAGTATGCCTCACATCCGTTTGTATGGAACGCCTTGTTGTAACTGCTGCTGTTACGTTGTTTAGGTAATCGGCTCTCTTTCCTACTGCCGTCACTTCCTCCTTGTGGGGAGTATGAAGTGTTACTCTCTTTCTTCTTATAATCGACCACTGTTTTATACCTTGTTAGCCAATCCAATACCAACATTACGTCAAATTCTCAGAATGGTAACTCTATTAAATTTTCTGGAAATGCATTTTCATGTAACTCTATAGAACATTCTTTAATCACTTGTGTCTAACTACCTCGTCTCTTATCGGATTTATAACTAATGTTTCAAACTTAACATATCCTACTGGTAATTCTTCTAAATTTTCATTGCGTAGGCTCTGGCTGGTGTACTTGAATTGAGCTAGTCAACGGTCTCTGATTGTGCTCTTTGAAAATTCGAATCACTTTCCTTTCGCCTGCTTCGGCATCGGCCAAAAGCGGGCCATGATTTTTCTGTCGGTGCGGGTGCATTCACTTGTCTTTCTGGCAGTTTACCCTAACACGATCTGGTGCCCCGCATTCCCAGCATCCATCTGTTTAATACCAGCATTCACTCTTATGTCTTCATCCACAGTGTTTGCATAGAGGAGTAATATATCCTTTAAATCTACATTTCTTTCCAATCCTCCAGTAATTTTTGTATTGTTACTTTTTCCTTTTTCCTTTACCTAGTCCTTGAGTTGTTATTACTTTCATTCTTTCCTTTTTGATCTAATTTTAATTTTGCACTTTCTACCTCTTTAGTTCTCAATTTCTCTCTTTCTCTTCTTTTTTTTTTTTTCCATCATTGACTGAATTCATAAATCTCATATATCTTCTTCTTATAATTTCTTAATTTTGATGATTTCATTGGGGCATTTTCAGGAGGAATCACAATACAGTGTTTTGATTAGGTTTCGTCTAGTTTCTACGCATATGGTCTGTCACCTACCTTATTAAGACTTCACGGGATGGTCACCCATCATCATTGGTCGAGCACGTTTAACTCCGGTTTCCTGCTAAATTTCAATACGACGGTATCGGGTCAGCAGTACCTTCTTAGTTTGCTTACTTCATCTGCTTATGAATATTGTACATGGGGTTACTGTACATATTCTCTAATGGTCGAACATGAGAATTTCTCATATACTTATTTCTGTTCACTCATTTTTGTTATCTAAGATCTATCTATTTTATCTCTTACCGTCTGGTCATAACATTTTACGTACTTTTCTTTTATCCTCTTATTTTGTTCCTCTTTTTATTCCATTCTTCAAATTTCATTTTCTTATAAACATTTTCATTTTTACATTCATATACGCCTATCTAACCTTCTCCTGGAACCCCCTTATAAGGATCCCGATGTACTAGCTACAGATGTCTGGCGTCTTGAACCTCGGCCGGATCCTTGGCTTTGCGATCGCCGGCTTTACTATGCAAAACTATCTTCACTTCTAAACTTCTTCTCAACTTGTCAAAATCTTCCCAAGCTTTAAGTTTGTACTCTCTTTTGTTGCATGCGTTGGTGTCTACTTCTCTAATCCATGTATACTCTCTCAATACCTAAAACTTTCACAACTAATCTTGAAAATTCAAACACGTCCATGACTACTAATTGTACTTTAATTCCATTATTTAATCCTTCCAAAACCTTTGACGTCTTTCTTGCTTTGTTTCTATCATTTTCTTTGCATACTTACTGAGGCGGGTGATCTCTCTATCATACTCAGATACTGTCGTTCTTCCTTGCTGTAGATATATAAACTCATTTCTCCTTGCGTTTAAGTATGTTTTACCAAGTATATGTTTCTTCTACCAAAAGGGACATGGCATAATTGAATCTTTTATCTGGTGTGCATCTCAGTTGTTCCAATGCCCTACTGGTACTGTCCAAACAGTACTCAACTTCTTCAAATCCTTCTTCCCTACTAGCCTTAAATTCTTTAGCCCCATATTTCCTTAACTTCTCAATTGGGGACTTCCTTTCTCTTTTGGTCGCAACATGTACCATTCTTGCCGTTTATTGCAGTGGTACTATCATCTATCTTAAATAAACTTCGGCGCCTTCCACAGCCACCGTTGCGGGTCGTGGCATAAGTCCGAGACCCATTTCTACATTTATGGGTACGAAAGCGTGTGATTCCTTCTCTTGATCTATAACTCTTTGTGATTCTGCCTCTTGCAACTTTATACAGTATACATATATCGTGATAAGAATTAGCAGCTGGCTTGACTCAACACATTAACTTTCCTATATGGCATGTACGTAAGCACTATTAGATTTTCCTTTATCACATGTACCTTATATACTTATGTATTTATAATATTCTTTCTACTATACCGACATTTTGTACCTAAATGATATATGCTCTCATTTCTTATCTGCTATAGGATATCCCATTTTACATTGGTAATGGCCACTCCCAACATAAAATGTGTATCCTCCTATGTTGAAATTTCCAGGACCGGCTAAACCGGTGCTCTGATACCACTAAATGTAACACCCCATCTTAGCCTATGTTTATAGACCAAGATGGACTGTTAACTCATGGTGGTTGTGTCTTAATATTTTACTTAGCCAATTTTAAGTGTAGATTTAAAAAAAAATTTTGCCATAACCTCCCCTAAAAATGGAGGTCCCAAGTGTCGCCAAAACTGATTCTTTAATTTTTGAAAAACATTTTGTTTCACAATTCAACTCAAGTACACTCCCAATAATCCACCCTTATAACCTCAACTACAATCCTGCAAGAAGAATTCACACTTCTATACTTGCATACATAAGTGCTAAGCCAAAATAAGATTTATTAGATTACTAGCAGTGTACGTGTTCTAGCTTTTCATTATTATACATTTATTTGCTAGATCATACAAGCTTATGTACATGCCATATTGCTACAATCAATCATATCCAAACTCCTACCCAAAGTAGTAGTCAAGGCCAGCTGCGCAGGACATGCTGCAATCTCGTCTCCTCGTTTAACCTACGAGTTTAGAGGGAAACTAAACTCGCTAAGCAATTGCTTAGTGGGTACTTAAATCATTGCAATAAATAAATAAAAAGAAAGAATGATTTGAACATACATTTATATACTTTAAATACTTGAAAGGAATAAATACAAAACACAGATGGTAAAAAGGCTTGACTGAATAATTTGAATTTAAATCATTTTTCTTGCTTTTATCATTTTGGTTGCTCTACTGGTTTAACAGAACGTCAGCGGATAAGGAAGGGTCATGATAAACATATCTTGTCATGATCATATTTCATTATCATTCATCATAATTCTTGCACATGTGCCAATGGCCATTATCATTGCATCATTGATCATGTCATTGTAATCATCGGCCTTCAGCCGGAATATCATATCATGTCATAAGCAGTACTGCAGTAATAGTATGATGCATCATACCCTTATCTCAAGGGTTCTGTCATAACCAAGTAGAGCGTCAACAATTCATTAATTAATTTGATCATGATATTCAATAAGCCATGATTTTTCCATAATGCATGTATTATCAGAATAGCTTGTCATGATGCCTTTCTAATCATTTCCAATTCTCCTTCATGTCATTTGATATGATTTAACATCAATCCATAACATAATATTCCAGTTTTAACACATTTAGAAAAATGACCAAATGAATAGTAGCGCGGTGCGTAAAATCGGCAACGCAATGGCGCGCGACAACTAAATAGTAAAATCTGTTTTTACTGCTGAAAATCAGTCAACTTTGGTAACAGTTTTGACTAAGTAAACAACCTTATTTTTGGATGAATTTTTGCAGGAAAACACTTTCATAAGTTAACTAAATGCATGTAAAATTTCGTCGAAAAATGCTTTCGTTTGCCCCTTCAACGGACTGCCCAAAATGAAAGCTGCAGAATGGTGCCCAAAAGGGACCATTCGGCCCAATTTTCCAAACTTGAGGGAAATTCATTTTTTTCTTGCAAAATTGATTTTTAGAATCCTTTTGTGATACCATTGAAGGACTAAAGGTCCCTCTTCCAAAAATCAAACCAAAGGAGTGATTAAAAACTCATCAAAGTTTATGAATAATTGCATCAATTTAGCTAGTTTGTTTTGTTTTCATTCTTTTCACAATCAATTGATTACACATGGTTCAAGAGCACTTTCCCACATATTTACCACACATAATAACTTCATTTCAAAACCATATCAAAAATCCCATAATGCAAAATATGTGAATTAATTGAAAAGGCAATGATTTAAGTACCAAACCTTGTTTATTTGCTTTGTTCCTTGCTTGTCCTATTCTTTCTTCCCTTATTCTTCTTTATCCCTTTGATTTCCTATAATTTTCATAACTTTTCTTTCATTGATAACTTGAAAACTATCAATCAAATGAATAAAGTAAAGCTAGAATTGGAATCCTTACCTTAAAATTAAGCTTTTCCTTCCAAAAATCCACTTGAACACTTGAAAAATTCCTTCCCTTTTTTGGTGGAGAGAATTTCGGCCATACTTCTCAAAAATGGAGAAAAAATGTGTCCTTAATTCTTTAATCATCCTTCTCTCCCTTTTTATATTTTTCCATTTTCCATTTATTTAATTAATTTCATTTTGGAGGGTTAAGATGTAACCACCACAAAAGTATCTTAACTAGGATGGTGCCATATGGAGGGTTAAGATTAATCCAACCCAAAAGTGTCTTTAAACAAGATTTTGCCATGTGTCCCTTTCTAGAAAATTACTATGCCATGTGTCCCTTTTCTAGAAAATGGGTGGAAGTGAAAAGACCAAAATACCCTTCAATGGAAGGTTTTGCCTTTTCTTCGTACCCGGGTGGTTTTATGACGCGTAAAATGTACCATTCTCTTCCTTTCAACCTCTCGTTTCCATTTCCGACATTCCTTCTTGATTTTGAACTAATTTATAAAAATTACGCTCATGCCCTTGACTTTTGTAAAAATTCCCTTTAGGTCCTTACGTGATTCGGGTCTCCACTTAGGTTCATTCTTCAACATCGATCACTGCGGAGTCCTTTCGTTTACTTCAGATACCTTTACGTGTCTTGTTTTCCAGTGTATAAATTATTATTACAAGAATGACAAAAATACCCTTGGTCAAGAATCCACTGTATCTCTCAAACTATGCGTTTTCGGGAAAAACCGTGGTGTTCCGTTTCGACCCAATTTTTCTCTACTTTCCATTTCTGGAGTCTGTTATATGCACTATTAAGAACCTCCAGTACAACTTTTGGAAATTACAGTTACCTCCCCAAAACTTTTTGAAATTACAGTCACCTCCCCAAAACTTTTACAATCTTTTCAGTTAGGTCCTTTTTGTCCTATAGAGCTTCCTTTCACTTCTTGTTCTTTGGTGATTACTCGGGACGGCTCCTGTTACTGTACGCGGATGTACTGTACATGGATGTACTGTACATATGTACAAATTGGGTCGTGACAACTGTACTTATATACTTGCTAGATTGCCCCTTATTATCTATTTTTTGCCAATGTATATTTATATAATCACATATTAATCACTTTGTCCTTTATATTTATCTATTTTATACTCAATAGGCACCTAAATAAAAATAATACTACAGATGTATATAACCATTTATTTGATGCAAAATATAGAAATATAAGGATATAAAATGACTAACATGTAATTATATATAAGTGTCTATTAAAATAAAATAGATAAGTACAATGAGATAATCTAATAAATACATAAGTACAAGAGCAAAACGATTAAAGCTGTCAAGTTCAGGGAGGGCCAATTAATGTATTAAGCCATTTATTTTGATGATTTGACTGGTTTGATAATATATAGCATGATTTATTTATTTATTTATTTTAATTTTTTATTTTAATGATAACATTTTTTATAATAACTTTATGGTTTAAAAACTTTGAATTATGATGAGTTTTTCAAAATAATAATTTAATAAATTCTCATTATTTAAGATAGAAATCACCTAAAAAATACTTATTTTATTTTAACTTATTTTAGACTATATTTACCTTAAATAGACATTTTTGAATATTTATAACTTTAAATTTAGAAAATAACTATCTACCGTAAAAAGAATATTATTATCTTGAATTTCTCTCATGTTTGAAAATCCTAAACTATCTATCCCCCATTCTCTACTACTTAAGCTAAAATTCATCTTTATCTCTTAATTTCCATCAAGAGCTAATTTTTATATGTATCTCAACTATATCCTTAGCTCTTCAACACTCACACTGTTAAATGCTTGATGTTCGAAAGCTCTACTGTCTCCTCTTTAGTTTTATCATTTGTTCTATATTCGCTTTATATATGTGCTTCAACATCTACACAAGTAAGTTATTTGCTTTTATTATTTGTTAGATGTAAATTGTTTGCTTTTATTATTTGTCAAAATTTTTCACTTTTGTAAAATATAATTTGTTCTTGAAGCAAGATTCTAGTATTACAAAAAAAATCTTTTAATAGTGTTATTAAGTCTATAAGATCATTATATATATCATAATAATGTTAGCACGCATGTAACAAAGGTTAACATGATAAATCAATATGCATTGCATAACAAAATTATGCATTCCATAAGAGTGTTATGTAATACATGATCATGTTATGGCACATAATAACATTATTATAGAACATAATAAAAAAGTTTTGTCACATAAAATGGGTGTTATAATAATATTATGGTGTTAAATAACAATGATATGTGGATCCATAGCAATGTTAATTCCATAATAGTTGTTTTGAAATATATATTTATTATTTGTTTAATATTTTTCTTTAGAAATGGAAGAAATAGTTATTTTCTTATATCATAGTGAAAATTTTGATCATGATCATTGTGAATATGTTGGGAGAGAATGAATTTCTAGCATTGGATAAAATAGTTGATTATAAGAGCCTAAAAGAATATGTATGGGAGTTGTTGAATATTAAAGCAAGTGTTGTGTTGAGGTTTATTACTAGTAGTAGTAGACAACCTCTTTATGATTAATACATAGAATACGAAAAACTGACATGTACAATTTGATTCTGTAAACCCAAAGGAATCTTTAGCTCACATTTTAGATAAAATGTTGGAATTTATAAATAATTTCATTTAAAAAATAGAGTAACAACCATTTAAAAATGCCAGCGTGATTATGTCAAAAATGAACATTTAAAGTAGATATTGTCAAAGTATGTAAAAACTTTTCTTTGCTCCAAAATCAAACTAATTCCACCTTTCAAGCTTCAAATTCAAAAAACTCTAAGCTTTACCTCGTGCTTCAATTAGGCCTATCCACTCCTAAACTAAACAATGGTTCAATTCTTCAATTAAAGTCATATTTTTACTCAAATTATTCAAAATAACCAATAATTATACTAATTCTAACCAACTCTCACCAAAATCCTAGTTTTAAAAACTTCCATAATACCAACTTCACAAAACAAGCTCAATTCGGTCAATTAACTACTAAATCAATATAGATACATCTTATTAACTTCATAACTATATTCTCTTCCAATTTAAACCAATTCTATCACTAACCTAAATAATCATATAATCTAAAAATTAAAGAAAACTAAGCTTAAAAGGAGAAACTTACTTGAAACCTTGGTTTTTCTTTAAAATCAACTTGAAATACTTGGATTTTTAGTGAAATTTTAGTACTTATAAGCAATTAGCTTATAAGCTAGTTTGACCAAATAATTTACTGTATTGCCCCTATTTATTTTAGTAAATGCTTTCAGTAATATAACTTCATATTCTTTTTAGTTATTTTAATAATAAATATACTTATAAGTTATTTTTTTTACCAAACATGTTAGGTGCTTATCATTTACTTATAAGTACTTAAAACAAATATGTAACTGTTTAATATTTTAAATGCTTATAGGCTCATATTAGCTTATAAGCACTTGGTATTAATTAGCTAATTTTATAAGCTAAGCCAAATGCCCTCTTAGTATCTTAGAAGAAAAGAGTTCTCTTCCCTTAAAACATGAAAATTTCGACCATGGTGGTTTAAAGAGGAAGAAGAAGACTTTGATTTTTAATAAATTTCCATCTTTATCCCTTCTTACACTTTAATACTTAATTAAACAATTAAATAATATATTTTCTTTAATTTTCCACCATAAAATATTTTTCATTTTACTTTTGACCTTTCATTTTAATTTTTCCAAACATAAATATGTATATATATAGATATGTGTGTGTGTGTGTATATTATGTATATCTTAGATATATATAATACATATATAAAAATATTAATATGTATACCTAGTTATCCTTAATATTAATTATTTTAATATATATTAAAAATATAAATATTACATGCAAAATTAAGAGTTCACAGTAAGCCAAGTTGCAACTCAATTTTGGAGGTAGAAACAAGAAGTGGAACGGAAAGAAAGGGAGTGCTAGCAACTCTGAAACTACAGTAGCTGTGAATAACATCAATTCTACAGGTAACACTAAAGGGGAAAAATTTTCTCCTTTCCAGCATTGTGGAAAAAAGGATCATCCTCACTATAAGTGTTAGAGAAAGACGGATATGAGATGTAGAAAATGTTAAAAGCTTAGGCATGCAGAGATCATTTGTTAGGAAAAGGAGGCACAACTATAAGGAGAGGCTCAAGTAGATCAACTCTTTGTTGCATCTTATTTTACATCCAATATTTCAAGTGATAGTTGGCTCATAGATAGTGGTTATTGTAGACCCTTAATTTTGACCCTAAGTTGGTACGGTCCTGATTAAAGAATGTCAAAATAAAATTTATCCGACTTTAAAAGATTTAAACATAGTTTACAACTTTTAAATAAGTCAGTCCGGTTTCGAAAGACATAAATTCAATTGATTAATTTTATAAAATCCTAAATTTAATTTGTTCAGCCCAAATTAAGACTTTTCGATCCAAAAACTAAAAAAAAAAAGTACAAAATTAATTTGAATCAGGGAGGTCCAAGCGACTTGAGCCATTGCTCATGTTGACCTGGAGGGCGTAGGTCGACATGAGCATGGCTCATGTCGATATGGTTGCCCATATTTACATGGCCTTAGCCCATGTTGATATGGTTGCCCATATCGACATGGCCTTAGCCCATGTCAATTTGGCGCACCAGGTCGACATGCTTCTTGGCTGGCTGGTTTCCTAATTAGCTTAGAATTCATTTAAAAGTCAGATTAGCAAATTAGGTTTAGGAGCCAGTAAGAATCAAAGAGGCAGCATTGATAAACAAGGATTAAAAAGCAACAATAATCAAGCAATTAGCAACAAAGAGCAACAATTATCAAGTAGAAGGAACAATTAACCGAGAGAAACAACCCATAAACAAAACACACAACAATTGACCCCAAAATTGCTTCATTGGCTCAGGCAATAACATAAACAAGCTTGATTCAACACGTTCAACTCAGTGGAACCAACAACAAATGTTTGATTTTTTACATTTTAATTAGTTTAATACTCACAGTAATCATTTATTCTTTGATTTGCTTAAAACTTACAGTAGCCATTATTTATATTTGGTTTTCCTTCTTTTAAGTTTTGGTTTGCTTAAATATCACAGTAGCCTGTTAAACCAAATTATCATTAAAGTCTTAATATCACAATGGTTTGTATTAATTGATCTCATGCAATATTAACTCAAATTAAATATCCAGTAGCCCATACTTTGTAAATGCAACTACAGTAGCTAAGTTCTTCTAAGAACCAAAAACCCTAAATTCTATTTTCTAAAAACTAAAAACCCTAGCTTTGTTTTCTAAACCATAATAAAAACCCTAATTGTGTTTTTCTAATAACCCTAATTCCCTAGTTTAGAAAACAATCCTAATTTATATAAATATAAAACCCTAGTTTAGATAAAAACCCTAATTTCCCAATAAAACCATATCCTACAAACCGTTTACCTTTCGGGGGCATCCTGGTGCACGCGAGCTACGCTATAGCAACACCTCAAGTACACGGGTCGACCAAGTAATAAAGTAGTGAGTGAGTTATCATTCCACTGAGGACAAGGTCAAGTACTAGTGCCAATCTTAATCGTTGTTTAGCAAATCAATAGGTCTGTGATGTGGTTTAATTAAAAACAATTAATGTAATGACTGAAAGTAAAGGGAAATTAAATGTTGAGCAAAAAGGATTGGTGGTAATAAAACTATCCAGTTATTGAATCCCCCTAGCCTCAATGATATTTATGAACATCAATTTAATTAAATCATTTAATAGAGTTGAGTTGGCATTCCTCTAACTTAGACTAAAATCTCTCTCGAGTGAATTAATCCCTAATCACTAAGTAGAGTGCCAGAATCTCTTCTCAAACACAATTAATTAGATCTTGCATTAAGAATAAGGAACTATAAACCAAAGGATCTTGTAAGTCTATCTCTAGTACTCCAATCAATCCTCAACCCTTAAGAGTATTCAATTCATATCAAGCTTTCTCAAGTCAATAATATGAAAATTGCAACCAATCAATAAGCATGCTATTATCAATTGGAAATAGATCATTAAGTATCATAAGAATAAAACAACTCAATCAAATGATTCAACTAAATATAATTATTCAATCCATACAAATAAGCTAGGGTTCATCAATATCTAGATAGAGAATGAATTAGTTCATATTCAAAACCAAAAAAATAGAATAAGAGAAATGAATAAAAGAAACCAAACAATCCATGGTGAATAATTTGTATTTCTTCACTTCAATCCTTGATTCTTGATTTAGATCTTGTTTAGAGTATGTCTTCACCCTCAATCTCAGCTCCAAAACTCTCCTCTTTGCTTTAGAAGTCGGCTCTAGGTTATAAAATATGAAATTGGGATCCTTAATTCGTGCTTCAGCACAGCTTTTATAGTGTAGCTAATTTCGCCTGACACGACCATTGACACGCCCATGTCACTGGGCGTGTCATTGCCACTGAGATTTTGAACATAAGGCACATCCAATGACATGCCCATGTCACTGGGCGTGTCACAGCTACTGTGAAACATTGCAAAAGGCATGCTTGGTGACACGCCCATGTCACTGGGTGTGTCAATGCTTCTTTATGCAGCATCAAGGGCACGTCCATTAACACGCCCATGTCCATGGGAGTGTCCATTGATGAATTTTACTTTTTTCTTCTACTTTCATCCGTAATTCCTTCGAAATGACCATAAGCCTCAAAATACAGAGAATTCTTGAAATTAACCCTAAAATACACTTTGAACAAACAAATTAAACTCAATTGGATAATAATCATATTAAGAAATAGGAATGAAATATCATCAATTGTGCACTTATCAAATTCCCCCACACTTGAGTTTTTGCTTGTCCTCAAGCAAACTAAATCACTGTAATAAGCAGAAATGACGGAACCCCTCTATATTCAAAAAGAAAAGAAAAGTTTTGACAATACTCGAATCAGAAAACCCCACTTTCTCAACCAAAAACTAATTCACAATCATAACAGCTGAATCAAGAAGTTTCAAAACAAAAATTTCACAAACCTAAAACCTAAAAATCTAGAGTTAACAAAATTGAGCTTAAAATTCCAGAAAATCCAAAAGCCATGAACAAATTATGAAAAATATAAATTTTCTCTTAAGTTCTCTAACACTTTTTTTTTAAATGTATATACACACATATATATACATTTTAAGGAGCCCGACTTGTTTGAACTGATAATAACCTTTTGACGTGAAGGTAAACATTTGTGATGCCGACCCCCGGTTACTCAGCCAGAATCACCGTTCAAATGGCTACTAGCACTATTCATGATTCCAACTCATTTGTTTTAATTCAAGAGTACAAATCAGTGGAACAGGGATAAATTTTCAAAGCTCCTTTAATTAGAATTATTTATTTATTTATTATTATTATTTTATTTATTTATGTTTTTTAAACAACTCAAGGGTCAGAAACATAAGGGTCATACTAAGTCCGACTCAAGAATCTAAGGAATTATAACATGCTAAAAAATATAACTAAGGTTTTCAACTTTAGATGTATCCAATTTCCATCAATCCACAACCCAACTATAGCTATTATAATCGATCCTCAGCAATTGATCAAGATCACTAAGTTAACCTCAACAAGAAATTGTCATTTAGGAAATCTCAAATTAGTTCAACATATAAAGGGAAACCACATCAATTCACACTTATTACAACAATCTAGCTTACTTAAATCCAGAAAGAAAAATAATTTGTAGAAATTAATTGAGACAAATGAATCAAATAGAAAGAATGAAATAATAAAAATTCAATCAAGAAAGTATACCTCTCCCCCACACTTAAGACGCACATTGTCCCTAATGTGTGTGCAAAACAAGAAATAATGAAGATAGAGAAAAACTGCCCTTTTCATGTCCATGAATTGATAAATATGAGTACGGTGCCAAGAGTATGGTGAAGGAGGATTTGCGTCAAAACAAAAATCTAAAATACAAAAAGAAGAAAAAACAAGGTTAAGACATAAATAAATAAAATAAACAAACAAAAGAAACAGTTCTTAAAGAAAATAACAATTGTCCAAAAGCAATGAAAAGGAAAGAAAACTAAAAAGAATATTAAATAAGCAAAGAAATGAAAATAAAATAAAATAAAAATAAAATAAAATGTGGGCTAGTCAAAAATCGGTGCATCGCCGGAATTGTCACTGCCATTCTCATCATCGGAAACATCAACTTGAGGTGCAGGGGCAGGTGGCTGGTATGGTGGAGGTGGTGGTTACGAAGGGTGAAACCCTTGATACTGCCAGAACTTCAACATGGATTGCTCCAGCCACTGCCGTCTCAAGATCTCGTGATCCAGCTGGGTTTGGAAAGAAGTAGTCTAGTCAAGTATAAACTGCTGCAGTAGGTCCTGCTGGGTTAAGATCTTATTCTGATTCAGCTCAATATTCCCTATCTTCCTTTCAATCTTACAAATCTGACGCTCTAAATCTGTGGGTTTCCTATCATCATCCCACTCAACATTAACTGACTGACGCCAATCCCGGAATGCAGGAGTCTGGACAAAAGAAGGTCCAGCAGAAGAAGAAGGTGCAGCAGCAGAGGTCGAAGGCCCAGCGGCTGTGGATGAACCCAAAAAATTTGACGGTGGAGGTGGTGGTATATCCGAAGGAGGAGCAGAAGGAGCTGCCTCTGGTATATCTGAATCCATAGGAGTTGCCTGCAGTCCAGCTACCTTCTCTCGGTTCAGTCTCTTTAATGTGCCCATACCTAACAACTTGGGCATACCATCCACCGTCATAGGTAGGCAGCCATCTAACACACCCAGACGACGAGCGAGTCTTGTGACGTACATGCCACCATGTAAAGTACCTGATGCTCCTTTTTTAGACTGCTCATAGAAAAAATGTGAGATGGCATGTACGACATTGCACCGGGTCTTTTGTACCATGCAGTGCAGGAAAAATAGATCTCAGAAGCTTACCACCCCTGTGCTACTCAGTCGAGCTGTAAGAGTGTGAACTAATAGGTTGTGCACCACTCGGCAGGAGAAAGAATCGAAGGTGGATGCCTTAGAAACCTTGGGTTGATACTTATCGGCAGTGGGTGCAAAGGTCCGCCAAACCCTAGGAGGAGCAATCTCATACTCAACAAAATCCACCTCGGAGTTTAGATAATCAAAGGTCTGTACTTCCTCTTTAGTATATAACCCGAGATGCACCCCAAAGTCATTAATGCTCATGTTGAATCTCTGCCCTCCCAGTCTGAATTTAATTGTTGGCTCAGTAATTGAAACCTTGGTCTTCTGGAACTGGAAGGTGCAGTAAAATTCCAGTGTCAGCTCTCGATAGGAAGACTCATTGATGGAGAAGAGTTGGTCCCACCCTGGTTGATTAATCAATTCCCGAATATCTGCTGCAATATTGGCCAGTTCCATAGCATCCTAACCTAAAACACGAGGTAGGGACCATTCTTTGTTGCCGAAAAGCTCGAATCACCTCCTTTCCTCGGCATTCAAAAATCTGAGGCATTTGTGGGTGGCCATGAATTTAGAAGTTGGACGGGTAGCGGGTTGGTTGGAACTGCCTTCCCCTCGTGCATGCTTGGTGGGAAGCTGAGAAGATGATTGTTTGCGAGGCCCCATTGTTGGTTAGTCTGAAAAGCAAAAATTGCGTGGAACGAGTGAATTCAATGGAAAATGAGCAAATGCACCCAAATAATGCAAGCCGGGAGTGAGAATCTCTCCTAAAGTGAGTGGGTGTGTGAATGCGCCGGTACGAGTGCAAGAAAGTTGAGAGAAAATGAGAGAAAATGAGAAAGAAAACTGAAAATTTCGTGAAAAATGGCATCGGTTATATATATAAAGACGTCGTTATGCCCATTGACACGCCCGTGTCACTAGGGTTGTTGTTTTATTAGTTTTTGTTATAGATTTGTGTCTTGTTTATGATGATAATTATTGTTTTATTTAGGTATTTTTTTAGTTTTAATCGGTTTGTTTAGTGTTTTTATTAAATTTGGTAGTTTTAGTTTATTTCAGTGTTTATGTCATTTTTGATCTAGTTTTTAGTATGGTGTTTATATTTTGTTGGTTATTGTTTATTTACTTCTTGTTTAAAGTTTGTTTGAAGTTTTGTTTTAGGTTAAAAAGCCAAGGAAGCAAATTGAAGGAAAAAAGGACAGTAGCTGACACAGGCAGATGACACGGCCAAGTCACTGGCCATGTCTCATACCAAGTTGAAAAGGAAGTTCAAGACACAGAGAGGGACACATGCAAGGGACACGGCCAAGTCAGTGGCCGTGTCCCTCCAAAAGAGCTCAAACACGACCAAGTTGCTTCAACTTGGCCGTGTCTCATTCAAATCCAAAGCAAAAGAGGAAGAAAATCAATCAGTAGAAGACACAGGCAAGGGACACGGCCAAGTCAGTGGCCGTGTCCCTCCAAAAAGGTCCAACACGGCCAAGTCACTTCCAACATGGCTGTGTCACTCAACCAAAGAAGAAAAGAAGAACTCTGAGACAGAAGCGAACACAAGCAAGGGACACGGCCAAGTCAGTGGCCGTGTCCCTCCAAAGACCACCAACACGGCCAAGTCACATCCAACTTGGCCGTGTCTCTCATGAATCAAAGCCGTAGCGAATTTTTAAAGCGGACGTTTCATATAAAAGGAAAAAAAGAAGCTAGGGTTTTGTAACTGTTGACGATTTGGAGATTGAATTGAGCCGTCAGAGAGTGAAGTTAGGGTTTTAACTTTGTTTTCTTGATTTTGATTACACTTTTGGATTAATCTAGCTTAGATTAGATTGTTCTAGCCATTGATACATCCTTCTTGCAAGATTTGAACAAGAGATTCTTCAGAAGCTTCAAGGAGTTTTTAACTTGGTTTTGTTCTCGAACTTATTCTCTTTATTTTCATTGAAATTGTATTAATGGATATTATCATGTCTAATTTGATTTCTTTGAACATTAATGAGATGAGTATGTTTGATAGCATGATGAACTAATTTGATCTAGTCTAGGGTTTGTATGGATCTGCTATGATTGTATGAATTGGTTATTCTCTTAGCTAATAATTTCTTTAGCCTTGATTGAATGAAATATTGTTAATATATAATTGATTGGCCACCAATTATGTGTTTTAGGTATTAGATGATGGATTGAGAGATGAAGTCTAATGCTGGAACAATTCAATTAAGGACTTAGGTGAATTAGAGATATAACCTATTAAAAAGATTATTTCAATTATAACAAGATTAGTTGAAAGAGGTTTGAATGCGAGAGCTTATTTCCTTTACTTGATTAATTGAGTTGTTTGAGATTTAATCTTTGAAATTAAATTAGTTAAGAGGAATAACCGTTCATACATATAAGTAGTAGAGAAGTGCAAACCCTAGACCATTCTATCAAGTGAATCAAAACATCAGCTCAATTTACTTTATTGTTTTAAACTTAAATCAATCTTCTTCATTAGTTAGCAATTTAAATTTATTCATTACTTGTTCTTTATAATCTGATAATCAATTAGTCACTTTAGCTTCCTTGTGAGATGACCTTGGGGCAATCACCTTTGCTACAGCTACCTCGTATACTTGCAAGTGACGCTTTGTGGTAGAGTTAATTTGAGCGCAACAAGTTTTTGGCGCCGTTGCCGGGGAGGCTAATTGGCGTAATTGTTTATTAGTTTTAGAAATTTTAGATTATTTTTCATTGTTTACTTTTGACTTTATTTTTCTTTTGTTTTTAATAATTTCTTTTTCTAGAAAATTCTGTTTATGCAAGGCAGGAGATCACTAGAAGGAGAGCTGCATCCATTTATTCTAGAAATTCAGATAGTGAAAAGGAGCAGAGAAGAGTTTGAGCTCTACACCGGATTTGATACAGAGGAGGACACTTCTGAATTTGAGTCAGATACTGCACAATCAGTTAACATGGGAGAAGAAAGACAAAGAACCATGAGAGATTTTGCTAGACCTGTCATTGGGACTTCCACATCTTGTATAAGGTTGATAGATGCAGCAAGAAACTATGAGTTGAAGAACATTCATTACAACATGCTGCCATCATTCTATGGACTTCCAAATGAAGATCCTCTGAACTTTATTCGGGATTTTTATTCTACCCTCAACACTTTTCCTTTGGGAGGACTAACAAAAGATCAATTGAGGATGAGATGTTTCCCTTATACTTTAAAGGATAGGGCAAAGAGCTGGCTTATGATGTTGCCCGAAAACTCTTTGACAACTTGGGAGCAAGTTTATAACAAATTCATGGGCAAGTTTTACTCTCATCAAAAGACAGCTGAATTGAGAGGGAAGATTGCTACATTCTCTCAATTTGAAAAAGAATCATTTCATGAGGCTTGGGACAGATTTAAGATGCTTTTGATCCAGTGTCCACATCATCATTACCCACTTCAACTTCTTAATCATTTTTTCTATGATGATTTATCCCAACAATTTCAGAACACTGTTGATAATGTAGCTGGGGGAGCCATGGGAGAAAAGACAGCTGATGAAACTTATGAGATTTTTGAGATGTTGGGAGCTAATTCTCAACAGAAAAGTGTAAGAGGAAGAAGTAAAGGGGTGAATCAATTGGAAGCCAATAGTGAAATGGTAAATCAGATAGCTGAGTTAACAAGGCAAGTGCAGATGCTGAATATGAAAAACAACATTTCTTCATCTACTCAAGAAGTGTGTGGAATCTGTGGAACTTTAGGGCATGGAGTGAACATTTGCCCCTCTGCATATGAATCATATGGGAATGAAGCTGAGCAAGTCAGTGCCATGGGGGGATTTCAACCAAGAGCCAGGAATAATCCCTACTCAAATACCTATAATCCTGGTTGGTGGAATCATCCTAATTTTTCCTGGGCAACAAACAATTCTCAGCAGCCTTTCCATTTGCTCCAGAGACAGAACCAACAGCAGGGCCAATCCTCAAATCAAGGGCAGTCTAAGATAGAGAGCTTGGAGGAAAGTTTACAAGCTTTCATCAAAGTCAGTGCTCAAAATCAAGAGATGACTAATAAAAGGTTGGATTCATTAGAAGCATCTTTTAAAAAAGTGGAGACTCAAGTAGGACAACTTGCACAACAGATGCAGATTCAACAGAAGGGGAAATTTCCAAGTTAACCTGAGCAGGCACATTCAGTGACTGTTCTTAGAAGTGGTAAGGTAATTGATAATAATGTTAAAAATAATTCTGTGAGTGCAGGTGACCAAGAGAATAAGAAGGAAGGAGAACCAAAGAACAAAGGTGCTGGAGATAAATCAATGGAGAAGTCCCTTTCAGCAGATTTACATAAGGCAAGCAATCCATACCGGCCTCCTATACCATTCCCCAGCAAGTTGAAGGATGATAAACCAGATAAGCAATTTTCTAACATCTTCAACATGCTGTCTAAGGTAAGTATTAACTTACCCTTACTGGAAGCAATAAAGAACATGCCGGCTTATGCAAAATTCTTCAAAGACCTGATCACCAAGAAAAAGAGGTATGAGCCAAATGAAAAGGTGATAGTTTCAGAGGTAGCTAGTGTTGTTCTGTAGCATAAACTACCTCCCAAGCTAAAGGATCCTGGTAGCTTTATAATTCAGCTTACTATGGGGAATGGAAAGGGGATTGAGGGCATGTGTGATCTAGGAGCTAGTGTGAATTTGATGCCTTATTCTGTTTATAAAGAATTAGAACTAGGGGAACTGAAACCGACCAAAATGGTGTTGCAATTAGCTGATAGATCTTTTAGATTCCCGAAAGGGGTTATAGAAGATGTGTTAGTTAAGGTTGGAGGGTTAATAGTACCTGTGGATTTCATAGTTCTTGACATGGAAGGGAGTAACCCTACACCATCAGCACACTATTTTGCTGGGTAGACCTTTCATGGCTACTACCAACACCTTAATAGATGTTAAGAATGGTAAATTATCAATGACTGTCTTGGGACAAAAAGTTGAATTTTCTATTTTTAATACTTCTCCCATTCCTACAACTGCTTTATATGAGGAATGTTCTTTAATTAATTGTGTTAAAGTCATTGTTTCAGATGCTTTCTTGCAGACAGGTTCCTCAGATAAATTGGAGCTGACACTGACTTTAGAAGAGGGGGCTAAACCAGTGGGGGAGACCCAAAAATTCCTTAACCCAAAGGCATATGAGAGCTCGAGGATTTGCAAGGATCGCACAAAAGCACTTCATGACAGATTTATTGTGCAAAAGACATTGAGTCCAGGTATGAAAGTTTTACTTTTTAACTCTCGACTCTGTCTGTTTCCAGGTAAATTCAAGTCTCGATGGAGTGGTCCTTTCAAGATAACACAGGTATGTCCTTCTGGTGCCATTGAATTGCTTAACTCTAGAACCAATAAGACTTTTAAAGCAAATAGACATAGAGTTAAACCATATAAAGAATGATTTCAGGAAGTGAGGATCATTGATAGCACTTTGATCCATGATCCATAAGCCTTGCATGATGTCCAGCTTTATGACATTAAAGAAGTGCTAAATGGGAGGCAACCCATTAGTTTGAATTTCTTTTTCATAGTTATAAATTTAAATTTAGCAATTTTGATTTTATGTTTAGTCTAAATAAATGGAATGAGCGCTTTGATCGGTTTTTATCTTTCTAATGTGTTTTAGGGTTGATCGGAGAAGAGGTTTGCAATTTCTTTGATAATTGGTGATATAAAATAAAAAAATGATAAAAAAAAATTAAAAAGTGGCAGAGAGTGACACAGCCAAGGAACTTGGCCGTGTCCCTTGGCCGTGTCACATGGGACACGGCCAAGCTTCATGAAAAATCTCTTCTTTTGTTTTGTTTTTGCAAACTGTCACAGTGAGTGACACGGCCAAAGGACTTGGCTGTGTCCCTTGGCCGTGTCACTGGACACGGCCAAGTCTTCACCAAATATTGCTCTTTGAATTTTTTTATTTTTATTTTGCACCTCTAGTTCCAGTAGTAGACACAGGCATGGGACATGGCCAAGTCACTGGCCGTGTCCCTCAAAAAGCACATGACACGGCCGCGTTGCCCACAACTTGGCTGTGTCTCCCATCTTTTCACTTTAAAAAGCCACGATTTTTGCACAGATGTTCCATTAAATCCCTAAATTCCTGTTTCTTCATCTTTCTCACTCTCTCGCTCTCTGTATCGCAAACTCCATTCTTTTTTATTTCAAGCTCCAAATCTTCCATTAAACCTCAAATTTCTTCACCAAAACTAAAAATAATCCATTAAAACTTCTTCTTTTCTCATAAAATTTTGATTTGATCAAGTTTTGGTTTGAATTTTTCATATTTCTAAAGATGCCAAGAACAAAAATTGTTTCACACCGCAAGAAGAAGAGGCCTACAACCGAAGGAGCTTCTTCCTCTTCATCAACTTTATCTTTGAAGAGAGCAAGTCTTTTGGCTCGGGGTTTTTTCCCGACAAGGTATGTTAATGACGAATCACTTGATGCTCTGCAAATTAGGACTAATTTTTATAGATATGTGCAATTTCTTGGGTGGGAGACTCTAGTCTCTTTGAGACCTTTGCAGTTTGAGGAGCTGACTTTGGAATTTCTGACATCTCTTAAGGTTGAAAGAGATGATAAGAATCTGCACTAGAATGAGTTTTAAATTGCTGGGTAAATCATTTGTACTGAATATTGAACAGTTAAATGCTATATATGGTTTCCATCAGCATGGGGAAAGGTCAGTACCTAAAGAATTTAAATAGCAATTTGCTTGGGGAGAATTAGGCTCGGGGACTTATGTGGCCAAATCGGCCAAGGCATCTAAATTAAGAAATTCCGCTTTGAGGTATTTACATCGTTTCATGTCTTGCGATTTCTTTGCTCGAAAAGAGAGCCTGGGTGTGGTTGAATTAAGTGAACTATTTTTCCTGGATTCTGCTTGTAATGCTATGCATGTTAGTGCCGGCTATTGGTTAGCCGATATTTTTGATACTGTGGCTAATAAAAGGAAGGGGGCAATTTGTGTTGGAGGGTTGATTACCACATTAGCAGTAGCCCTTGTTGAGGATTTTGACCTGAGTACTAGTCGCATGACTAAAATTTCGAGTAATGACTCTTTGGATTTAGCTACACTTGAGAAGATGCACATGGTGGTGCATAGGAGAGGGACTTATGTGATGCCTTCAGATGAGCCTGAAGCACCGGGGGACAGGCAGAAGAGAGCACGGGTCGAAGAGGAGTCCGACTTGGATTCTCTAGATCTAGATGAGGATGCTCTGGTCTCGGAAACTCAAGAGGTACTTATTAGGATTGAGGCCCTGGAGGGCAAGGTAGATAGACTGGAGGGCAAGGTGGACCATAACCATGCTGAGGTCTTGCAGCAGTTGGAACAGATTAATAGCAACCTTGCGAAGATCTTGAGTCTCCATCCCTCGGCTGCATCATCTTCACGCCAGCCTTTTCCATAGATTTTGAGTTCCTTGCTTTATTTTGTTTAGTGTATTTTGTTATTATTTTTTGTTTTTGTTTTTATGTTAACATTTTATATTTGGATATTTTATTTTTATATATTGTACTTTTGTTTTTGAACTTTTGTGTTTGTGATGGAAAGTTAGGGTTTTGCCTCACCAAGGTACGATGGAAGAAAGGTTGTCCTTTAACTCTTTTTCTTTAGTATTCTTGTTTTCCATTGAGGACAATGGAAATTCTAAAGTGTGGGGTAATCTTTTAGCTTTTCCTTAATTCTTGTTTGGTTGTCTTGGTGTGTTTTATTGTGTGTTGAGCATGGCATAATTGTTGAAAATTTATTGATCTTTTCTGTGATTCTAGCATTATAGTTGAGACTTTAATATCAGCATAGAGATTAGCATATGAATTCATTCATGATCAATTTTCGCATTCTGCAATTCATGACACATATATCTTTGAGAACCCACCCGTGTGAGTTTTGAGCCTCATAATTTGATATTATTATCAGTTGATTTTCTTTTCTTAAGTGTGCACCTTCATGATTTTGCATCTCTAGAGCTTGCTTTTGCATACTAATTGAACTCACATTATGATTTAATCTCAAGTTTTAAAATGATGAAGGCAAATTAGGTTAGCCCTTTAGCTTAAAAAGACTTCCCTTAATATTAAATTCCTTAGTGAGCCAAGTTGAGCCTTTGACCTTTTCTTGTTTGATCAACACAATTCTCAACTTAGCATTCTCTTATTATCATCATACCTGCATTAAGGAATGGAGTTTTATGATATGATAATAGGGTGGTTTATTTCAAAGTGTGGGGTAAGCAAGTAAACAAAAAAAAAATAGTATTGCTATTTGGGGTTGAATGCATACTTTGCACATTGTATTGGATTAAGAGTCGATTATTCTTTTCCTCTACATTTTAAGCTAGATGTTCTATGCAAAATTCATATTTTGTATATATATATATATTAAAAAAAAATTTATGATATATAAAAAAAGAGAGAAAATAAAAAAAGTATATATATGTATACAAAATTCTTATATGTTCTAGCATTGGTTATCAAAAGAGGAATATCGACTCATGTATTTTTCTTGAAGTATGCAAGTATGTGAAGTATTAATGGATTGTGAGTATGCCATTTGAGGAAGTTATGAATTCCTTAAGCAAGAGTATTGTCTAATGTAAATACTCCATTTCTTGATGCTCCAGCTTAAATGTCTTTTCTCACACCTTTACCTTAGCCCCATTACATCCAAATGAAAGACCTTCGGATTATTTCTTGAGAAAATCAGTGAGGGAGATTGGATAATTAAGCAAGTTTATGGTAGTATGCAGTCATGAGTGGTTTGAGTGATTAACCTTTGAAATCGAGTGAAACACTTAGAAGAGAGATAAGGTTTGTATGTCTGGATTAAGGAATGAGTTAAGAAAATCTTGATTGAAGGAAATTGCAAATATTTATGGCTGAGTCTTAAAGGATTTCATCTTATATGCTGGAATTATAGTTAAGGTTGTTTGAGTTTTTAATTTATGCCATGTGAATTTGCTTGAGGACAAGCAAAGTTTTAAGTGTGGGGTAGTTGTTTTATTAATTTTTGTTATAGATTTGTGTCTTGTTTATGATGATAATTATTGTTTTATTTAGGCATTTTGTTAGTTTTAATCGGTTTGTTTAGTGTTTTTATTAAATTTGGTAGTTTTGTTTTATTTCAGTGTTTATGTCGTTTTTGATCTAGTTTTTAGTATGGTGTTTGTATTTTGTTGGTTATTGTTTATTTACTTCTTGTTTAAAGTTTGTTTGAAGTTTTGTTTTAGGTTAAAAAGCCAGGGAAGCAAATTGAAGGAAAAAAGGACAGTAGCTGACACAGGCAGATGACACGGCCAAGTCATTGGCCGTGTCTCATACCAAGTTGAAAAGGAAGTTCAAGACACAGAGAGGGACACATGCAAGGGACACGGCCAAGTCAGTGGCCGTGTCCCTCCAAAAGAGCTCAAACAAGGCCAAGTTGCTTCAACCTGGCCGTGTCTCATTCAAATCCAAAGCAAAAGAGGAAGAAAATCAATCAGTAGAAGACACAGGCAAGGGGCCGTGTCCCTCCAAAAAGGTCCAACACGGCCAAGTCACTTCCAACATGGCCGTGTCACTCAACCAAAGAAGAAAAGAAGAACTCTGAGACAGAAGCGAACACAAGCAAGGGACACGGCCAAGTCAGTGGCCGTGTCCCTCCAAAGACCACCAACACGGCCAAGTCACATCAAACTTGGCCATGTCTCTCATGAATCAAAGCCGTAGCGAATTTTTAAAGCGGACGTTTCATATAAAAGGAAAAAAAGAAGCTAGGGTTTTGTAACTGTTGACGATTTGGAGATTGAATTGAGCCGTCAGAGAGTGAAGTTAGGGTTTTAACTTTGTTTTCTTGATTTTGATTACACTTTTGGATTAATCTAGCTTAGATTAGATTGTTCTAGCCATTGATACATCCTTCTTGCAAGATTTGAACAAGAGATTCTTCAGAAGCTTCAAGGAGTTTGTAACTTGGTTTTGTTCTCGAACTTATTCTCTTTATTTTCATTGAAATTGTATTAATGGATATTATCATGTCTAATTTGATTTCTTTGAACATTAATGAGATGAGTATGTTTGATAGCATGATGAACTAATTTGATCTAGTCTAGGGTTTGTATGGATCTGCTATGATTGTATGAATTGGTTATTCTCTTAGCTAATAATTTCTTTAGCCTTGATTGAATGAAATATTGTTAATATATAATTGATTGGCCACCAATTATGTGTTTTAGGTATTAGATGATGGATTGAGAGATGAAGTCTAATACTGGAACAATTCAATTAAGGACTTAGGTGAATTAGAGATATAACCTATTAAAAAGATTATTTCAATTATAACAAGATTAGTTGAAAGAGGTTTGAATGCGAGAGCTTATTTCCTTTACTTGATTAATTGAGTTGTTTGAGATTTAATCTTTGAAATTAAATTAGTTAAGAGGAATAACCGTTCATACATATAAGTAGTAGAGAAGTGCAAACCCTAGACCATTCTATCAAGTGAATCAAAACATCAGCTCAATTTACTTTATTGTTTTAAACTTAAATCAATCTTCTTCATTAGTTAGCAATTTAAATTTATTCATTACTTGTTCTTTATAATCTGATAATCAATTAGTCACTTTAGCTTCCTTGTGAGATGACCTTGGGGCGATCACCTTTGCTACAGCTACCTCGTATACTTGCGAGTGACGCTTTGTGGTAGAGTTAATTTGAGCGCAACACGTGCCCTATAGTATAAAAGACAATGTACACAACACGCTCACAGACACGACCGTGTCAATGGGCGTGTCACAGGTACTGGATGAAATGATAATCGGCACGCCCACAAACACGGGCGTATCCATGGGCGTGTCACATGTACTGTGACAACAAGCAAACGACACGCCCACTAGTTTGGGCGTGTTCTGAGGGCGTGCTGAATAATTTTTCGTCATTTTTCATTTTTTTTAGAGACACGTCCATGGACACGGGCGTGTCACTGGGTGTGTTATAGCTACTGTTTCTCATGCAAAATGACACACTCATAGACACGACCGTGTCACTGGACATGTTGTAGCTACTGCCTGAAAAAAATAATGACACGCCCAATGACACTGGCATGTCCTTTAATATGCTCAATTTACTCTTCAAAATCAAATTTCCTCTACAAATTCCAATGAATGCAAAACAAACAAAAAACCACCCAATAAAAGAAAGATAAAACTAAAACAAAATGACGACACAAACCAAAAACATAAAACGGTGAGTTGTCTCCCACCCAGCACTTCTTTAACGTCGTATTAGTTGGACGGTAGGGTAAACTTCCCTAGCCTTGGAGGTGTAAAACCTCCTTCAAGTCTTGTATTTCCCCTTTGAGGTATAATTTGAGCATGTGCCCATTAACTTTAAAATCTCCTTTTTCTGAGTGAGTTATTTCAACCACTCCGTAGGGGAAAACTTCCTTGACAATAAAAGGACTAGACCATCGAGACTTTAACTTACCTGGAAAGAGTCGAAGCCTTGAATTGTACAATAATACCTTATCTCCGGCTTGAAACTCTTTCCTGTCCTTAATGCGAGCATCATGCCATTTCTTGGTGCGCTCCTTATACATTGTGGCATTGTCATAAGCTTGCAACCTCCACTCATCCAACTCGTTTACCTGCAACTTTCTCTGTTCACCTGCACGAGCTAGATCAAGGTTAATCTGTTTAATAGCCCAATATGCATTATGTTCAATTTCGATAGGTAAATGACAAGCTTTTCCATATACTAGTCTAAATGGCGTAGTGCCCAAAGGAGTTTTAAATGCAGTCCTAAAAGCCCATAGAGCATTGTCCAATTTCTTGGACCAATCCTTTTGGGATCGCTCTACAGTTTTTTCCAGAATTCGTTTAATCTCCCTATTCGTGTTCTCAACTTGGCCACTAGTTTGGGGATGATAGGGAGTAGCAAACCTATGTGTAACTCCTAGTCTTTTGAAAACTTTCTCAAGCTGATAGTTACAAAAGTGAGTACCCCTATCACTTATAATTGCTTTTGGTGTACCAAATCGAGAAAACAACTTCTTCAAAAACTTTATCACAACCCTAGCATCATTGGTTGCCAAGGCTTGGGCTTCCGGCCATTTAGAGACATAATCTATAGCTACAAGAATATATTTGTTACCAAAAGAATTTGGAAACAGTCCCATAAAATCAATCCTCCATACATCAAAGACTTCACACACTAAAATTCCATTTTGGGGCATCTCATCACGAGATGAAATATTTCCAGTCCTTTGGCAATGATCACATCTGTTCATAAATTCATAGCTATCCCTAAACAAAGTGGGCCAATAAAATCCTGATTCTAGTACCTTTTGAGCAGTCCTATTGGCTCCCATATGACCACCAGCTGGTCCAACATGGCATTGATTAAGAATGTTCATTATTTCGGGCCATGCCACACATCATCGGATCATGTGATCCTTACATAATCTAAACAAAAAAGGATCCTCCCAAAAATAATACTTTAAGTCAGAAAAGATTTTCTTCTTTGCTTGATAAGTTAAGTCCTTAGGAAGTTCCCTAGCAGCTAAATAGTTAGCAAAATTTGCAAACCAAGGTGTTTCAAAATTTAAATTACTTACCTCACTTACCATGGCGTATAGCTTCTCATCGGGGAAGTGATCATCAATGTCCCCTTCTTCAAACCTCTCTAAGGTTGGATTTTCCAAGCGAGAAAGGTGATCGGCTGCAAGATTTTCAGCTCCCTTCTTGTCTTGAATCGTCAAGTCAAATTCCCGCAATAACAAAACCCAACGGATTAGCCTAAGCTTAGCATCAATTTTCTCAAATAAATACCTTAAAGCTGAATGGTCTGTATAAACAATCACTTTCGACAAGATTAGATATGATCTAAACTTGTCAAAAGCAAAAACCACAGCTAGCAGCTCTTTCTCCATAGTTGTGTAATTAGCTTGAGTTGTGTTCAGAGTCTTGCTTGCATAGTAGATAGGCTGGAAGTATTTCTCCTTGCGTTGACCCAAGACTGCTCCCACTGCAAAGTCACTTGCAGCGTACATTAATTCAAATGGTAGATTCCAATTAGGAGCTACCATGATTGGAGCATGGGTCAATTTCTCCTTAAGGGTTGTGAATGCTCTCAAAAATTCATCATCAAAAACAAAATCCACATCCTTCTCAAGGAGTCTTGTCAATGGATGGGCTATCTTAGAAAAATCTCGAATGAACCTCCGATAAAAACCCGCATGTCCTAGAAAACTTCTGATGGCCTTCATAGATGTGGGTGGTGGTAGCTTCTCAATGGTGTCTACCTTAGCCCGATCCACCTCAATGCCCTTACTTGAAATTTTGTGTCCCAACACAATTCCCTCTTGAACCATGAAATGACACTTTTCCCAATTAAGCACTAAGTTGGTTTCCTCACATCTCATCAAGACTCTTTCAAGATTTTCCAAACATTTGTCAAATGAGCTGCCATAGATCGAGAAATCATACATAAATACCTCCATAATATCCTCAACAAGTTCATCAAAGATTGCCACCATGCACCTTTGAAAAGTCGCAGGTGCATTGCACAACCGGAATGGCATTCTTTGATATGCGAATGTCCCATATGGGCAGGTGAATGTAGTCTTCTCTTGGTCTTTCGGGGCGATAGGAATTTGGAAATAGCCTGAAAGACCATCCAAAAAATAGTAATACTCATGCCTGGATAACCTCTCCAACATCTTATCAATGAAGGGTAAAGGAAAATGGTCTTTCCTAGTTGCATCATTCAATTTCCTGTAATCTATGCAAACCCTCCAACCGGTAACTGTTCTTGTTGGAATCAGCTCATCATTTTCATTAGGGACCACCGTCATCCCTCCTTTCTTTGGTACTACCTGGACTGGGCTCACCCAAGAACTATCCGAGATCGGATATATAATCCCTGCGTCAAGTAGTTTTATCACTTCAGCCTTCACTACATCTTTCATCTTCGGGTTTAGTCTCTGTTGTGGTTGCACTACCGGCTTGAATTTATCCTCCATCAGTATCTTGTGAGTGCAATAGGATGGACTGATACCCTTGATGTCTGCTATCTTCCAAGCTATTACTGTCTTACATTTTTGCAACAACTGAATAAGCTTTTCTTTCTGCTCAGAAGATAGGTGGGAACTCAGAATTATTGGTAATTTCTTCTTTTCCGCCAGAAATCCATACTCAAGGTGATCCGGAAGGGGCTTTAGTTTCAAGTTGGGTGGATCAATCACCGATGGTTTTGGCTTCTCTTCCTTTGGCTTCTCAATAGTCTCATATGCCCTGCATTTGAACGAATTACTTGCTTCAAGAAAAGCAAGCTGCTCCATTGCTTCTTGATCCTCAACATTTTCCTGCAATAAACACAACTCAAGGGGATCCTTGGAAACAATGTTAGTAACACAATTTATGGTCTCATGCTCAACAACATCATTGCATGATTCCGCCTCATCAAGTGAAAGTGAATGTTTCATGGCATCATGTATCCTAAAAATAACTTTCTCATCACCCACTCTCAAAGTTAATGTGCCATCATGAACATCGATAAGGGCACGGGCTGTATTTAAAAATGGCCTACCAAGAATAAGTGAAACATCCGCATCCTCATCAATATCAATTATAACAAAATCATTGGGAAAAATGAAATCCCCGACTTTTACCAACACATCTTCTATAATGCCACGAGGGTGGACTACTAACTTATCAGCAAGTTGGATGGTCATAAGTGTTGGTTTAGGTTTACCAATGCCTAACTCTTTAAACATTTTATAGGGCATAGCACTTATGCTAGCCCCCAAATCAGCTAATGCACTCTTGACCTCAAGGTTACCTAGTAAACATGGAATGATAAAACTACCTGGATCTTTTAACTTCTTAGGTAACCTCCTTTGCAAAATTGCCAAACTCTTTTCAGATAAATGCACTAAAGACACTTCCTCAAGTTTCCTTTTGTTAGAAAGGATATCTTTCAAAAATTTAGCATATTTAGGCATTGTGACAAAGCTTCAGTAAATGGAATATTAATGTGCAATTGTTTAAAAAGTTTAAGAAACTTACCGAACTGAGCATCAATCTTGTCCTTGTTCAACCTTGCCGGATAGGGTTCTCTAGGTCGGTATTCCTTCAATATGGGGCTGCTTTCTTGTGGCTGCTTCTCTTTCTCATTTTCCAATGCAGTTTTCTCTCTCGAAGTGACAGGAGGATTGTCTTCTTTTTCTTTTTCTTGTACTTCAACCCTTTTCTCTGCCACTTCTCCTCTTTTCTCATCCACATTACCTTTGATCTCTTTTCCACTCATTAGTGTAATTGCCTTGAGCTGCTCTTTAGGATTTTCCTCAGTGTTGCTAGGTAGACTTCCTTGTGGTCTCTCACTGAGCAACTTGGCAATTTGCCCCACCTGATTCTCCAAATTATGAATGGAGGCTTACTGATTTCTTAGGGTGGTTTCAGTTGATTGGAGCCTAGTTTTAGAAGCTGCTATAAATTTCTCCATCATGTCCTCCAAATTACTCTTTCTTGGAGGGGCAGCTTGTTGATGTTGGGGCTGCTGGAATCCAGGGGGAGTTCTTGGATTATTTTGATTATTCCATGAGAAATTTGGATGATTTCTCCACCCCGGATTGTATGTGTTGCTGTAGGGGTTATTCTGTTGTTGCCTTGGCATATTTCTAACATAGTCTACTTACTCTTGCCTAGCAAACATGTTGCCACTTTGGAAATCTTGACTTTGATGTCCACCCCCACACCATTCACAAGACATCACTTGCATTACTTTCCCAGAAGAAGAAGCCAAAGAATCAAATTTTTTATTCAATGCTTCTAATTGGGCTGTCAAAGCCACCACAAGATCTAATTGGTGTGGACCCATGACTTTCAGCTTTCCTTGCTCCCTTGGGGCTTGCCACTGATAATTGGTGATAGCCATGTCTTCAATTAAATCCCTTGCTTGTTTAGGTGTCTTGTTGTTTATGGTACCACTAGCTGCTGCATTAATGGATTGCTTACTTACATAATTCAATCCACTGTAAAATGTTTGAATTTGAAGCCATAGTGGAAGTCCATGATGAGGACACCTTCTCAACAAATCTTTAAATCTTTCCTAGGCATCATAAATGGTCTCACCATCTTGCTGCAGAAAGGATGAGATATCATTCCTCAACTTAGCAGTTTTGGACAGTGGAAAGTATTTTTCTAGGAATTTCTCTGCCAACTGACCCCATGTGGTGAAGGTTCCTGGAGGAAAAGATTTCAGCCACTTCTTTAGTCTATCTCTAAGGGAAAATGGGAATAACCTCAGCCTATTTGCATCATCTAAAACATTATTTATCTTGAATGTGTCACATATCTCCAAAAAATTCTTAATATGTGCATTAGGATCTTCATCAGGAAACCCATCAAACTGACAAGTCTACTACACCATTTGAATTACATTTGCCTTTATTTCGAAGTTGTTCGCAGCAACTGTCAGCCTTCGGATACTAGATTCAGCTCCATTGAGATTAGTCTTAGCAAACTCCTGCATTGTTCTTGGCTCAGCTCCTTCCATCACTTCAAACTCTTCTTCTTCTTCTGCTATTTCCAGATTTATTTCTGTTTCTGCGTCTTCCAAAACTACCTCCCCTTCTTCCTTTCGCTTTCTCCTTAATGTTCTTTCTAGCTCTGGATCTAATTCAAACAGTTGGGATGAGTTACCTCTAGTCATAAATGGGAGGAAATACCTAAAAATAAGCAAGAACCAATTTTAAAAACAAATAAAAATAAAACTAAATCAACAGTCTTAATTATATTACTAATATTGAAACCGTTGTCCCCGGCAGCGGCGCCAAAAACTTGGTGCGCACGAGCTACGCTATAGCAACACCGTAAGTGCACGGGTCGACCAAGTAATAAAGTAGTGAGTGAGTTATCGTTCCACTGAGGACAAGGTCAAGTACTAGTGCAAATCTTAACCGTTGTTTATCAAATCAATAGGTTTGTGATGTGGTTTAATTAAAAACAATTAATCTAGTGACTGAAAGTAAAGGGAAATTAAATGTTGAGCAAAAAGGATTGATGGTAATAAAACTATCCAGATATTGAATCCCCCTAGCCTTAATGATATTTATGAACATCAATTCAATTAAATCATTTAATAGAGTTGAGTTGGCATTCCTCTAACTTAGACTAAAACCTCTCTCGAGTGAATTAATCCCTAATCACTAAGTAGAGTGCCGGAATCTCTTCTCAAACATAATTAATTAGATCTTGCATTACGAATAAGGAACTATAAACCAAAGGATCTTGTAAGTCTATCTCTAGTGCTCCAATCAATCCTCAACCCTTATGAGTATTCAATTCATATCAAGCTTTCTCAAGTTAATAATATGAAAATTGCAACCAATCAATAAGCATGCTATTATCAATTGGAAATAGATCATTAAGTATCATAAGAATAAAACAACACAATCAAATGATTCAACTAAATATAATTATTCAATCCATATAAATAAGCTAGGGTTCATCAATATCTAGATAGAGAATGAATTAGTTCATATTCAAAACCAGAAAAATAGAACAAGAGAAATGAATAAAAGAAACCAAACAATCTATGGCGAATAATTTGTATTTCTTCACTTCAATCCTTGATTCTTGATTTAGATCTTGTTTAGAGTATGTCTTCACTCTCAATCTCAGCTCCAAAACTCTCCTCTTTGCTTTAGAAGTCGGCTCTAGGTTATAAAATATGAAATTCGGATCCTTAATTCGTGCTTCAGCACAGCTTTTATAGTGTAGATAATTTCGCCTAACATGCCCATTGACACGCCCATGTCATTGGGTGTGTCATTGCCACTGAGATTTTGAACATAAGGCATGTCTAGTGACACGCCCATGTCACTGGGCGTGTCACAGCTACTGTGAAACATTGCAAAATGCATGCTTGGTGACACGCCCATATCACTGGGCATGTCAATGCTTCTGTATGCAGCATCAAGGGCACGTCCATTGACACGCCCATGTCCATGGGCGTGTCCATTGATGAATTTTGCTCTTTTCTTCTACTTTCATCCGTAATTCCTCCGAAATGACCATAAGCCTCAAAATACAGAGAATTCATGAAATTAACCCTAAAATACACTTTAAACAAACAAATTAAACTCAATTGTATAATAATCATATTAAGAAATAGGAATGAAATATCATCAATTGTGCACTTATCACGTCCTCATCAATGGGGATGTGATAAGTGTTTGTTCACGTCTAATAAAAAAATTTATTAGAATTGATATTATAATCGTATATCATAATTGTGATAAATATCATAATTTGATATTATGATAAATATCATAATTGTGCACTTATCACTTATAATAATCGTATTTGTAACACCCTTATTTTGTATATACGTATAATACATATACCCAGTATATGTAAAATATGCATATACTGTATAAAAATGTCACAACCCAGTTTAATAAAAAAATTTTACTTTACCAATTTAAAATCTTAAATACTTTAAAATGTATATTTAAATAACAAATAAAATATTTATTATAAATCATAGGTTTTAAAATAAACATTTTTCATAAAAATCTTTGAAAAAAATTCACCAGAGTTTTATCCATAATTTAGACATTTCCAAATTTCAACAAACCATAACCTGCATAAAACAAGCACTCCCAATAATATCAAATCACCATTTCATCACTACTTCAATTCCTCCACATTTTCTCAAAATATTTATGCATATACATATATATATATATATATATATATCAACAACACATATAAAATTCCATTTTAAACAAATTATCCAAAACATTCTTTATAGTTTACATTATATCCTTCAAAAACATAACATAATATACATAAAACGAAAGTGTGCTAAAATATAAAATATATACATGTTGGCAGTGTCTCTGATCTTGATGCTGAAAAATCAATTCTACAACTAAAATCTTAAATCTAGACTCGACCAGGTCTAGACGAACTCTCTGGCTCAACCGGATCACCCCTATCACCTATGCAATAAATTACAATCGGGCTAAGCCAAAAGCCTAGCGGTATAAACTTTGATAACAAATAAACTCAAATACAATGCCAATTCATAATGCATTTATGCTATGTCACAAGGTGGCATCCAAGCTCACTTTTAAACATATTCTTTAATCAATCAATAATTGACACAAGAACAAACACAAGCATGAGCCCAAAAGATCTAATATGCCATTCAAATCCCAAAGTTACTGTTTTGGTCCAAATTGACATCATGTGTCTTACCCCGAAGGCAAATCATAATAATTGCTCAAAAGCTAGCCTCGAAGGCAAATTATATCACAGTGATGCCAAGCATCTAGCCTCAAAGGCAAATCAAAGTAGTTGCTCAAAAGCTAACCTCGAAGGCAAATAATGAAGATAATCTCATAGGTATGCTGCCAAACACAGAACTCTGAAAGTTGAATAACATACTAGGCACACAATTATTTCATATTTTCCATAATCAATTTCTTTCACATTTTCTCATAATCAACTAGGCACATTGCCTCTTTTCTCATTATCAATTAGGCACATTGCCCCATTTTCTTATTTTTCTCATTTATATCAATATCAATTCATTTCATTTCATCATATCTCAACATATCATCACAATGTATCATATTTTACATTAAAATGCATTACCCAAATATTTTGGGTTATATTCACATAATTCACAATTTAATCAATTTAGCCATTAACAATGGCTTTTCACAATGTATTTAATGCATTCATATCATTACACATGTCATAGCACATTATTCATGAATGTTCCATATATCAATTAGCTTAACACATTTTCCAATCAAAATGTGTTAAGCCCAATGTAATGCAAACATATCCAATTTATCCAAAGTTTGTACTTACCTCTAAAACCTCCCAAATGCAATCTCAAAAATAACCTCCAACCTTCTCTTTCAAGTTACCCTTCAACACTAGGTTTGGCCAAACTACTTCCTCTCAATGCCTACACCAAAGGTGATCATAAATAATCCTTTAATATCACATTCTAAGGCATTTCAAGCAACAAACCTTAATTAAACATTACTTTAATCAAAACTCCAAAATAAAGCCCAACCTTACTTTAACTTTGGAAAACCATATTAAGCCATTCAACTTGGTGTTTAAGTTTATTTATATTATTAAAAACATATTTTAACATGTTCAAACCAATTACATTAATTAAATATATGCCTTAGTTCAAAACCCTAAAATGGCATAACCTTTACTATTGAAGGTTCTCCATTACAACTCAATCCAATTATCAATCCAAGCTTATTTCCATCCTTAATATCGTTAAATAACATGGTTTAACCATTAAAATGAAACAATTCACCATACTTTAAAAATCCATTTTCCAAAACCCTAAATCAACACTTCCATTCTCAAACTCTATCCAAACTTAACCAAATCCATCATTTGACTTTAAAATACTTGTTTATGCATCAAAATAACACATTTAGAATCAAATTGAACAATTAAATCACATGAATTCAAATGTCCAATTCTCCCATAACCCTAAATTCTCTCTCTTCACCAAATCTCACTCAAACATAACCATTTCTTCAATCCAACTTTAATATCATTGTTAGCAACTTAAAACAACTTCATTCATACCCAAATAGACAATTAAAACATACTACTTCACAAGTCCAAAATCAACATATTCAAATATCCATGGAATTTCAAAGAAAAAGTTAGAAAACTTACTTTTTCAAGAAGAAATCACTAAAACCACCCTTGAATCCTTAAAAATCTGAAGCTTGGAAGAAGAAAAATTTCCTCTATTGAAACCATGGAAAATCGGCCAAACATGGAAGAATAAGAAGATGAAGATTAAATTTAGTTTTCTCTCTCTTTCCACTTTCATTCTTATCCTTATATATATAATATTTAATTATATTTTTAATTAATTAATTAATTAATTAAAACCCTGATAAGACCATATTTTGCATATAATTTTATGATTATTCTAGTTATATTTTTATTATTATCAATTGAATTTGATAAATTTTTTGAATTTGATCAATTTTTATTATGAAGGCTATAATATTCATTATTTCAAATATAAAGTTACAAGTATGAAGAAATAGCTTATTTTGGCTCAAAATCATAGAAAATTGAAGAAAAATAAAAAAAGATGTCAAAACAAGCTCAAAAATGAAAGAAAATGAATTTACATGGTCTTATAAATCATGATACATGATTTTGAACTTGAAAAATAGAATTAAAGATGAAAAATCAAGAGGTCCAGATTTGTTTTGAATACTAGGGCTGTAATATCCTCATGTATACCCTAGAAGTCTTGGTGATATTGTTGTTGTTGTTGTTGTTGTTGTTATAAATTGGATTGAATGTATATTATGTGATAAGAAAAGAAATTGAGAAGAGAATGCTTGTGTATAAGTGTTTTGGGAAAGGAAATAGGGTTTAGAGAGAATGGTATATGTTGTGTATATGATGATATATATAACATATAAATGGGTCAAAGGAAGAGTCAAAGGAAGAGAGATATTTTTGTGTTGAGTGTATAATTACTTAAATGGGCTTATATGAGACAAAAGGTTAGTTATATGGTTAAGGGCATTGAGGTAATTTACCTTTAGAAATCTCTTGGTGGAGATTAAAAGATGGAAAAGTGTTTGACTTGTGGCTATTTTGTTTTCTTTTCATTTTGGGTGCCGGTGATTGAAGGAGAAAAAGAGGAAGAGAAGTGTTCTTGATGCTAGAGTTCAATTGAAGAGGCAATCAAAGAGTTTGGTTAGAGATTTGTGAAATTTCTTCATCTAAGGTAAGAAATCTCTTGTTTTCCTTTGTTAATTTTGAAGTTATGTTTAAAGTGAAGTGTGATTTGTTGATGTAAGGATTTGGTGTATTTGATATGTGTTTGCAAGTGTTAGAATTTATTTAAAGTTAAAAATTGGAATTTGGTGTTGGTTTGGTTGTGATTATGAAAAAAATAAGTGAAGATTGATAGTGGAAAATCAAGAGTAAAGTTTGAGTTAGGGTTTTGAGATGGTTTGTGTTCAAATGTGTTGTTTAAGTGGTTTTGTGATGAATATGTGTTATGACATGAGTTATATCCATTTGAGTGAGTTTGTGTTGGGAATTATATGTTAAAATGCATTTGGAAGAGGGTTGGTTACATTTAGGGTTTTGGTGATGAGTGACACGGCCAAAGGAAAGGAGAGACACGGCCAAGCTAAGGGAGTTTGGGCGTGTTGGTTGAGTTTTTGAGAGACACGGCCGTGTCCCTTAGCCGTGTTTACTACTGGATTTTGGTTTTGGAAGACACGGTCACAAGCTTGGCCGTGTCCCTTGCCCGTGTTGCTTACTGTCCAATTGGTTTGAGTGACACGGCCACAAGCTTGGTCGTGTCCCTCAAGTGGCTGCCCGTGTCCCTCAATTGTGTGGGTTGGGGTTTTTATTCTTTGTTCTAATTGCATTGTTTTGGTTCTCCAAGGGTAGGTTGGTCCCTAAACCTAACCCTAAACACTTTAAACACACTTGAATCAATGAATGATATAATCAAATGCATGTGTAAGGTTCTAAAACTATGAATCATATCAATTGTTCTTTGCCCTAATTGCATTGTTGAGATTGAACAATGTTATGTTGTGTATTGTGAATGATAATGTGTTTCATGAGTAATGTATATTGAAATGTGATGCAAAGCCATTGTGATTGGCTATGATGTTGATATTGAAAGAAAGAAGGCATGTTTGCCTAAATGTTGATGAGAATTGGAAATGGAAATGATAATTGAATAATAAATGAATTGTGTGGCTAATGTGTTATTCCATTTTCAGAGTTTGTTGTTGGTGGCATGCCTAATAAGTGTAACAATCTCTTGAAGTTAGGTTGGATTGAATCCTTGAAGCCTAATTGAGATGTTACCACCCTTGAAGCTAGGTTGGGTTGGTTCTTGAAGCCAGGTTGGGTTGATGCTTAGCATGCTTTGCTCCCCTTGAAGCTTGGTTGAACCTAATCCTTGAAGCTTAGTTGGGTATATGATATTGATAAATGTGATAACAAACCAAAGCATTAACTCTGAAAATTGAATGGCATATTAGTGTGTCTTGGGCCCAATGCTTGTCTTTGCTTAGTGTTGATTATGAATGATTAAATGAATACTAATGAGGTATATGATAAGATGTTGAAATATGATATGTCTATTTATGTTGAGTTATGAAATGTAAAGGTATGTTGTTAGCCTTGCATATATGATGTTACATGTATAATATGGATTGAGAATTGGCATTGCATTGCACTGAAGCATAACACTAGCACATTTTGTCTTACTAAGCCGTTGGCTTAGCGCGATAGTGTTTGATCGCGCAGGTAATAGGGTTGAACCCGAGAGCTCTTCGAGACTGAGTGAGAGTAGACAGTGAAGAGTTGCTTTTGGGAACTTAAAGATCAGAGGAGATTTGCCAATCATGTATAACTCTTTTATATTTTGTAAAGATTTTGTTTATATTGTAAATATATATGTAACGATAAATATGTACTCAAATGTTTTCATATGTGTAAATATTTTATAACTTCCGCTGTGTACTACTTAAATGTATTTATATATTTATTAGGTTATATTACAAATTGAGTATTTACTATCTATAATGTATATTGAGAAAGATGATGGTATTATATAAAAAAAATTTTGAATGTTGATGAAAAGCTGTAGCACTCCTATGTTCGGTGCACATATGTTACATTGTGGTTTTGTAGTGTGTGTGTATTGAATGTGGGGGTGTTACAAGGGCCATGGCTGTCAAAAAGCCATGGCCATGAGATTTGATTTGAAGATGACCAAATTTTTCAATGACAGAAATTGCAAGGGGAGAAGTATATTAAAAGCCATGACCATGGCACTCAAAACCCATGACCATGGCCCATCAGACTGACTTTGGCGACCAAAAAGTTTGACAAAACAAGTTAGAGTTCACACATACCACAACCGTGACAGTCAAAAGCCGCGACCATGGCCTTTATTTTATGATTTTTGAGCTACAAATGTTGAAGATGAAAACACCAACCAAGCTTTATGTCCCTTTTTTAGTTTTTCTCCACTAAAGAAGTTTTCAAGTACTCTATATAAACACACTTCCTCTAAGGTTTCAGGATATGAAAGATCCATAAGAATTAGATTAGATTCATTCAAGAAATAAATGTAGTTTAGAGTTTTCTCAAGAAGGAGAGTAAAATTCTGGTTCAAGAAGAAATTCAAGTTCCAAGTCAAGTTCTTCTTCAAAAAAATAGAGTTTGATATTTCTTGTTCTTTAAATTATGTTTTTAATGTCTTTCTTTAATATTTTCAATGTTTTTATTTCAATAATGAATAACTAATCCTCTTTAGGGTTGGATCCTTTCATTGAATTTATCATGGAGTTATAAATGCTTATTTAGATTAATTTAGTTTATCCTTAAATTATTTTATTATCTTTACTCTTAATGCTTTAATTATCTGGCCAATAATTAATTGAATTGAGGTATTGTGTGATGGAGCGAGAGTGAAAGCATAACTTTAGTCCATAGAGGTAACAATCTTAAGGAAGTTTTTCACTTAGAGATAAGGTTAAACACTTAAGAGGTTGAGTCAAAATTCTCACAAAACCTAATGACTTGGTTTAATTACTTGTGATCACGAGAGTAGACATAAGGATTAAATTGATATTAGTTCTAGCACTTGAGAAAAACTTGAGCTTAATTTGGGAGAATTTAACCATTAATAAAAGGAAAACTAAATTAAATCAATACTTTAGAAAATCCATGATAAATCAATAATGTGACTTAACCCTAAGTTTCATATAATTATATTTAATTAAAAGTAATTTGTTTTGTTTAATCATAAATCAAATTTTATCATCCAATTAATAATTAGTTTTAATTGATCAATACTTAGAACAAAACTTCCTTGTGGGAACGATACTCTACTTATCATTATATTACTTGTTAACGATCTGTGCACTTGCAGTTAGCTAGGCTGAGTCTACAATAAGTTTTTGGCGTCATTGCCAAAAAAGCAATCATTCTAATATTGATAATATTAAACTAGTGTTGCTTTCGATTTTTACTTTTCTGCATTAATTTCTTAATTTTTAGTTTATATGAGAAGAAATCCTAACTCGAAGCTTGAACTATATAATCCAGAAATTGAGCGGTTTTATAGGAAGAATAAAATGGAAAGAAAAGAGAAGCAAAAAGTGGAAGAAATTGCAGCAAAAACTCATAAAATTGACAATCCACCAGATTTTTCTGACAAAGAACCAACCATGTGAGATCCACAAAATATGACACTTAAGCAATATGCTATGACATCTGCTCAGCCAAGATCTAGCATTGTTAAACCACCTGTTGTTGTGCTCTAATTAACTCTACCACAAAGCGTCACTCGCAAGTATACGAGGTAGCTGTAGCAAAGGTGATTGCCCCAAGGTTGTCTCACAAGGAAGCTAGATAAGCTAATTGATTATCAGATTATAGATAACAAGTAATGAATAAATTTAAATTACTATCAATTCAAGAAAACAGATTGATCGAAGTTTAAAACAAATAAAAGTAAACTGGACTGATGAATTGATTCACTTAATAGAATGGTCTAGGATTTGCACTTCTCTGCTACTTATATGTATGAACGGTTATTCCTCTTAACCAAATAAATTTCAAAGATTAAATCTCAAGCAACTTAATTAATTGAATAAAGGAAATAAGCTCTCGCATTCAAACCTCTCTCAAATAATCTTGTTACAATTGAAATAATCTTTTCCTAGGTTATATCTCTAATTCACCTAAGTCCCTAATTGAATTGTTCCAGCATTAGACTTCATCTCTCAATCCTTCATCTAACACCTTAAACACATAATTGGTGGCCAATCAATTATATATTAGCAATAATCCATTCAATAAAGGCTTAAAGAAATAATTAAGTTAAGAGTAATAACCAATTCATACAATCATAGCAGATCCATACAAACCCTAGACTAGATCAAATTAGTTCATAATGCTATCAAACATACTCATCTCATTAAAATTCAAAGAAATCAATTTAGAAATGATAATATCTATAAATACAATTCCAATGAAATTAAAGAGATAAAGTTCAAGAACAAAACCAAATTACAAACTTCTTAGCTCTTGAAGAATCTCTTGTTCAGAACTTGCTCGAAGAATGTATCAATGGCAAGAACAAATCTAATCTAAGCTAGTTTAATCCAAAGTGTAATAAAAAATCAAAGAAAACAAGATATCAAAACCCTAACTATTTTCTTTGACGGCTAAAAACAACTTTTACATTTATACGAAACCTCCGCTTTAAAAAATCCGCGTTGCTTTTGGTCCATGAGAGACACGGCCAAGTTGGAGGAAACTTGGCTGTGTTGGAGGTCTTTGGAGGGACACGGCCACAAGCTTGGCCGTATCCCTTGCTTGTGTCTTCTACTGCTTGATTTTCATCTTTCTTTTTCCTTTGGACTTAAGTGAGACACGGCCAAGCTAACACAACTTGTCCGTGTTTGAGCTTTTTTTGGAGGGACACGGCCACAAGCTTGGCCGTGTCCCTTGCTTGTGTCACCTTCTGTGCCTTGGTCTTCCTCTTTAGCTTGGTATGGGACATGGCCACAAGCTTGGCCGTGTCCTCTGCATGTGTCAGCCACTGTCCAATTTTTCCTTCTTCTTGGTTCCTTGGCTTTTTAACCTAAAACAAAACTTGAAACAAACTTTAAACAAGAAGTAAATAAATATTAACCACAAAACATAAACACCACACTAAAAACTAGGACAAAAATGACAAAAACACTGAAATACATTAAAACTACCAAAATTAATGAAAACACTAAATAAACCAATTGAAACTACCAAAATACCTAAAGAAAATAATAATTATCATAATAAATAAGACACAAATCTATAACAAAAACTAATAAAACAACTACCCCACACTTAAAACTTTGCTTGTCCTCAAGCAAATTCACATGGCATAAATTAAAAACTCAAACAATCTTAACTATAATTCCAGTATATAAGATGAAATCCTTTAAGACTCAGCCATAAATAATTGCAATTTACTTCAATCAAGGATTTTCTTAACTCATTCATTAATCCAGACATACAAATCTCATCTCTCATCTAAGTGTTTCACTCGATTTCATAGGTTAATCACTCAAACCACTCATGACTGCATACTACCATAAACTTGCTTAATTATCCAATCTCCCTCACTGATTTTCTCAAGAAATAATCCGAAGGTCTTTCATTTGGATGTAATGGGGGCTAAGGTGAAGGTGTGATAAAAGACATTTAAGCTGGATCATCAAGAAATGGAGTATCTAAATTAGACAATACTCTTGCTAAGAAACTCACAACTCCCTCAAATGGCATAATCACCAACCTTTGATACTTTCACATACTTGCATATTTGAAGAAAAATACAAGAGTCAACACTCCTCTAATGCTAGAAAATACATGAATTTTGTATATATATATATATATCTTTTTTTATTTTCTCTTTTTCTTTTTCTTTTATTTTTATCATCATTTTTTTAATATATATATACAAAATATAAACTTGCATAGAACATCTAACTTAAAATGTGGAGGAAAAGAATAATCAACTCTTAATCAAATACAATGTGCAAAGTATGCATTTCAACCCCAAATAGCAATACCATTTTTTTTTTACTTGCTTACCCCACACTTTTAAATTAAACCACCCTATTGTCATATCATAAGAAACTCCATTCCTTAATGCAGGTATGGTGATAATAAGAAATTGTTGAGTTGATAATTGTGTTGATCAAATAAGAAAAGGTCAAAGGCTCAACTTGGCTCACTAAGGAATTCAATATTAAGGGAGGTCTTTTTAAGCAAAATGGCTAACCTAATTTGCCTTCATCATTTTAAAACTTGAGATTAAATCATAATGTGAGTTCAATTAGTATGCAAAAGCAAGCTCTAGAGATGCAAAATCATGAAGGTGCACACTTAAGAAAAGAAAATCAATTGACAATAAAATTCAATCTATGAGGCTCAAAACTCACAAAGGTGGGTTCTCAAAGATTTATATGTCATAAATTGCAGAATGTGAAAATTGATCCTGAATGAATTCAAATGCTAATCTCTATGCTGATACTAAAGTCTCAACTATAATGCTAGAATCACAGAAAAAGTTAATAAGTTTTCAACAATTATGCCATGCACAACGTACAAAATAACACACAAAGACAAACAAAACAAAAATTAAAGAAAAGCTTAAAGATTACCCCATACTTTAGAATTTACATTGTCCTCAATGGAAAACAAGAATAATAAAGAGAAAGAGTTAAAGGACAACCTGTCTTCCATCGTACCCTGGTGAGGCAAAACACTAACTTTTCATCACAAACACAAATGTTCAAAAACAAAAGTACAATATATAAAAATAAAATATCCAAAATATAAAATGTTAACATTAAAAACAAAAATGAAAAATAATAAAAAAAATACACTAAACACAATAAAGTAAGGAACTCAAAATCTACGGTGAAGGCGGGTGTGAAGATGATGCAGCCGAGGGATGAAGACTCAAAATCTTTGCAAGGTTGCTATTAATCTGTTCCAACTGTTGCAAGACCGCAGCATGGTTACGATCCACCTTGCCCTCCAGTGCCTCAATCCTATTGATTATCTCCTGATTACCCGAGACTGGAGCATCTTCATCTAAACCAAGAGAATCCGAGTCAGAATCCTCTTGAACCCGTGCTCTCTTCTGTCTGTCCCCCGGCACTTCTGGCTCAGCTGAAGCCATCATATAAGCCCCTCTCCTGTCAACCACCATATGCATCTTCTCTAATGTGGCCAAATCCAATGAGTCATTACCCAAAATTCTAGTCATGCGACTGGTACTCGGGTCAAAATCATCAAGAAGGGCTACTGCTAATGTGATAATCAATCCTCCAATACAAATTGCCCCCCTCCTTTTATTGGCCACACTATAAAAAACATCGGCTAACCAATAGCCGGAACTAATGGACATGGCATTACATGCACAATCCAAGAAAAAGAGCTCACTCAATTCCACTACACCCAGGCTCTCCTTCCTAGCAAAGAATCCGTAGGACATAAAACGATGCAAATACCTCAAAGCGGGATTGCTCAATTTAGATGCTTTGGCTGATTTGGCCACATAAGTCCCCGAGCCTAATGCTCCCCAAGCAAATTATTGTTTAAACTCTTTAGGTACTGACCTTTCCCCATGTTGATGGAAACCATATATAGCATTCAATTGTTCAATATTAATCACAAATGATTTCCCAAGCAATTTAAAACTCATCCTAGAGCAAATTTTTTGTTTATCTCTTTCAACCTTAAGAGATGTCAAAAATTCCAAAGTCAGCTCTTGAAACTGCAAAGGTCGCAAGGAGACTAGGTTCTCCCATCCAAGAATTTACACATAAAGATAAAAATTAGTCCTAATTTGTAGAGCATCAAGGGATTCATCATTAACATACCTCGTCGGGAAGAAACCCCAAGCCAAAAGATTCGCTCTCTTCAAAGATGAAAATGATGAAGATGAAGAAGCCCCTTCAGTTGTAGGTCTCTTCTTCTTGCGGTGTGAAACTATCTTTGTTCTTGGCATCTTGAAAAATCTGAAAAATTTAACACAAACTTATTAAATCAATTTTTTGTAAGAGAAGAAGAAGTTTTAACAAATTAACTTAAGCTTTGGTGAAGAAAATTGAAATCTAATGGAGGTTTTGGAGCTTTGAAACACAATCAATGGAGTTTTGGGAGAGAGAGGTCGAGAGAGAGAGAGAGAGATCAGAAAGAAAACTAGGGATTGAATGGACAAACAGTGCAAAATCGTGTTTTTTAAAGTGGAAAAGTGAGGAGACATAGCCAAGTCTGGGTTGACACGGCCGTGTCTAGTGTGTTTTGAGGGACACGACCAGTGACTTGGCCGTGTCCCAAGGGCGTGTTTGATACTGTGAGGAAGAGTTACAAAAAAAATAAAATCAAAAGAACTTTGGTGAAGCTTGGCCGTGTCCCATGTGACACGGCCAAGGGACATGGCCAAGCTCCTTGGCCGTGTCACCCACTGTGAAAGCTTGTAAAAACAAAGCAAAAATTTTTTTTTGTTGAGGCTTGGCCGTGTCCCATGTGACACGGCCAAGGGACATGGCCAAGCTCCTTGGCCGTGTCTCCTTCTACCAATTTTAACATTTTTTTTATTTTAATTTTTATTTTATATCACCAAATCTCAAAGAAATTGCAAACTCTTCTTCGATCAACCCTAAAACAGATGAGAAAAATAAAAACCGATCAAAGCACCCATTCAATTAATTTAAACCAAACATAAAATCAAAATTGCTAAATTTAAAATTACGACTATGAAAAAAAATGCAAACCGATGGGTTGCCTCCCATTTAGCGCTTCTTTAATGTCATATAGATGGACATACTGCAAGACTTAGGGATCATGGATCAAAGTGCTGTCAATGATCCTCACTTCTTGAAATCCTTCTTTATATGGTTTAACTCTCTATCCATTTATTTTAAAAGTCTTATTGGTTCGAGAGTTAAGCAATTCAATGGCACCAGAAGGACATACCTGAGTTATCTCGAAAGGACCACTCCATCGAGACTTGAATTTACCTGGAAACAGACGGAGTCGAGAAGTAAAAAGTAAAACTTTCATACCTGGACTCAAAGTCTTTCGCATTATAATTCTATCATGAAGTGCTTTAGTGCGATCCTTGTAAATCCTCGAGCTCTCATATGCTCATTTCTCAGTTCATCTAACTCTAGTGAAGGATTCTTCTCTTCCTGTTGGATTGAGGGAAGTTCAAATACTGGGTCCTCCTTAAGTTCCTCTATTTCAGCACTCTCTAGTGTCTCAAGGCAACTGACTATTTCTGAATAAAAAATATTCAAACCACGATCTAAAGTCAGTGCCACCTCCAATTTATCCGAGGAACCTGTCTGCAAGAAAACATCTAAAACAACTGTGTCAACACAATTAATTACAGAACAATCCTCATATAAAGTAGTTGTAGGAATGGGAGAAGTGTTAAAAATAGAAAAATCAACAGTTTGTCCCAAGACAGTCATTGATAATTTACCATTTTTAACATCTATTAAAGTGTTGGTAGTAGCCATAAAAGGCCTACCCAGCAAAATAGTGTGTGCTGACGGTGTAGGGTTACTTCCTTCCATGTCAAGAACTATAAAATCCACAGGTACTATCAACCCTCCAACCTTAACTAACACATCTTCTATAACCCCTTTCGGGAATCTAAGAGATCTATCAGCTAATTGCAACACCATTTTGGTTGGTTTGAGTTCCCCTAGTTCTAATTCTTGATACACAGAATAAGGCATCAAATTTACACTGGCTCCTAGATCACACATGCCATCAGTCCCCTTTCCATTCCCCACAGTAATTTGAATTATAAAGCTACCAGGATCCTTTAGCTTGGGAGGTAGTTTATGCTACAGAACAACACTAGCTACCTCTGAAACTATCACCTTTTCATTTGGCTCATACCTCTATTTCTTGGTGATCAGCTCTTTGAAGAATTTGGCATAAGCCGACATGTTCTTTATTGCTTCAAGTAAAGGTAAGTTAATATTTACCTTGGACAGCATGTTGAAGATGTTAGAAAATTACTTATCTTTTTTATCATCCTTCAACCTGCTGGGGAATGGTATAGGTGGCCGGTATGGATTGCTTGCCTTATGTAAATCTGTTAAAGAGGATTTCTCTGTTGAACTTTCTCCAGCACCTTTGTTCTCTGGATCTCCTTCCTTCTTGTTCTCTTGGTCACCTGCATTCACAGAATTATTTTCAACATTATTGTTAATTATCTTACCACTTCTAAGAACAGTCACTGATTGTGCCTGCTCAGGTTGACTTGGGAATTTCCCCTTTTGTTGAATTTGCATCTGTTGTGCAAGTTGTCCCACTTGAGTCTCCACTTTCTTAAAAGATGCTTCTAATGAATCCAACCTCTTGTTGGTCATCTCTTGATTTTTAGCACTAACTTGGATGAAAGCTTGTAAACTTTCCTCCAAACTCTCTATCTTAGACTGCCCTTGATTTGAGGATTGACCCTGCGGTTGGTTCTGTCTCTGGAGCAAATGGAAAGGCTGTTGAGAATTATTTGTTGTCTAGGAAAAATTAGGATGATTCCGCCAACCAGGATTGTAGGTATTTGAGTAGGGATCATTCCTGGCTCTTGGTTGAAATCCCCCCATAGCATTGACTTGCTCAGCTTCATTACCAAAAGACTCATATGCAGAGGGGCATATATTTTCTCCATGCCCAAAAGTCCCACAGATTACACACACTTCTTGAGTAGATGAAGAAATATTATTCTTCATGTTCAGCATCTGCACTTGCCTTGTCAATTCAGCTATCTGATTGACCATCTCACTATTGGCTTCCAGTTGATTCACCCCTTTACTTCTTCCCCTTACACTTTTCTGTTGAGAATTAGCTCCCAACATCTCAAAGATCTCATAAGTTTCATCAGCTGTCTTTTCTCCCATAGCTCCCCCAGCTGCGTTATCAACAGTGTTCTGAAATTGCTGGGTTAGACCATCATAGAAAAACTGGTTAAGAAGTTGAAGTGGGTAGTGATGATGTGGACACTGGATCAATAGCATCTTAAATCTGTCCCAAGCCTCATGAAATGGCTCTCCTTCAAATTGAGAGAATGTAGCTATCTTCCCTCTCAATTCAGCTGTCTTTTGATGAGAGTAAAAATTGCCCATAAACTTGTTATAAACTTGCTCCCAAGTTGTCAAAAAATTTTTGGGCAACATCATAAGCCAGCTCTTTGCCCTATCCTTCAATGTATATGGGAAACATCTCATCCTCAACTGATCCTCTGTTAGTCCTCCCAATGGAAAAGTGTTGAGGGTGGAGTAGAAATCTCGAATAAAGTTAAAGGATCTTCATTTGGAACTCCATAGAATGATGGCAGCATGTTGTAATGAATGTTCTTCAACTCATAATTTCTTGCTGCATCTGTCAGTCTTATGCAAGAGGTGGAAGTTCCAATGACAGGTCTAGCAAAATCTCTCATAGTCCTTTGTCTTTCTTCTGCCATTTTAACAGATTGTGCAGATTCCAAATCAAAATCAGAAGTGTCCTCCTCTGTAGTATCAAATCCGGTGTACAGTTCAAACTCTTCCCTACTCCTTTTCACTCTCTGAATTTTTGGAATGGCTGGGTATAGCTCTCCTCTAAGTGATCTCCTGCTTTGCATAAACAAAATTTCTAGAACAAAAGAATTATTAAAAGCAAAAGACAAATAAAATAAAAAGTAAATAATGAAAAATAATTAAAAATATATATGCTAATAAACAATTTCGCCAATTAGCTTCCCCGGCAGCGGCGCCAAAAACTTGTTGCGCTCTAATTAACTCTACCACAAAGCGTCACTCGCAAGTATACGAGGTAGCTGTAGCAAAGGTGATCGCCCCAAGTTCGTCTCACAAGGAAGCTAGATAAGCTAATTGATTATCAGATTATAGATAACAAGTAATGAATAAATTTAAATTACTATCAATTCAAGAAAACAGATTGATCGAAGTTTAAAACAAATAAAAGTAAACTGGACTGATGAATTGATTCACTTAATAGAATGGTCTAGGGTTTGCACTTCTCTGCTACTTATATGTATGAACGGTTATTCCTCTTAACCAAATAAATTTCAAAGATTAAATCTCAAGCAACTCAATTAATTGAATAAAGGAAATAAGCTCTCGCATTCAAACCTCTCTCAAATAATCTTGTTACAATTGAAATAATCTTTTCCTAGGTTATATCTCTAATTCACCTAAGTCCCTAATTGAATTGTTCCAGGATTAGACTTCATCTCTCAATCCTTCATCTAACACCTTAAACACATAATTGGTGGCCAATCAATTATATATTAACAATAATCCATTCAATAAAGGCTTAAAGAAATAATTAAGTTAAGAGTAATAACCAATTCATACAATCATAGCAGATCCATATAAACCCTAGACTAGATCAAATTAGTTCATAATGCTATCAAACATACTCATCTCATTAAAATTCAAAGAAATCAATTTAGACATGATAATATCTATAAATATAATTCCAATGAAATTAAAGAGATAAAGTTCGAGAACAAAACTAAATTACAAACTTCTTAGCTCTTGAAGAATCTCTTGTTCAGAACTTGCTCGAAGAATGTATCAATGGCAAGAACAAATCTAATCTAAGCTAGTTTAATCCAAAGTGTAATAAAAAATCAAAGAAAACAAGATATCAAAACCCTAACTATTTTCTTTGACGGCTAAAAACAAATCTCAAACTCTCCACCCCCTTTTGAAAACCCTAATTTTTACATTTATACGAAACCTCCGCTTTAAAAAATTTGCTTTGCTTTTGGTCCATGAGAGACACGGCCAAGTTGGAGGAAACTTGGCCGTGTTGGAGGTCTTTGGAGGGACACGACCACAAGCTTGGCCGTGTCCCTTGCTTGTGTCTTCTACTGCTTGATTTTCATCTTTCTTTTTCCTTTGGAATTAAGTGAGACACGACCAAGCTAACACAACTTGGCCGTGTTTGAGCTTTTTTTGGAGGGACACGGCCACAAGCTTGGCCGTGTCCCTTGCTTGTGTCACCTTCTGTGCCTTGGTCTTCCTCTTTAGCTTGGTATGGGACACGGCCACAAGCTTGGCCGTGTCCTCTGCATGTGTCAGCAACTGTCCAATTTTTCCTTCTTATTGGTTCCTTGGCTTTTTAACCTAAAACAAAACTTTAAACAAACTTTGAACAAGAAGTAAATAAATATTAACCACAAAACATAAACACCACACTAAAAACTAGGACAAAAATGACAAAAACACTGAAATACATTAAAACTACCAAAATTAATGAAAACACTAAATAAACCGATTGAAACTACCAAAATACCTAAAGAAAACAATAATTATCATAATAAATAAGACACAAATATATAACAAAAACTAATAAAACACCTATTCAAGCCAATACTTTTGATCTTAAACCAACACTTATCAATCTGATTCAACAATCAGTTTTTCATGGTTTTCCACATGAGGATGCATATGCTCACATCTCTAATTTTTTAGAAATATGTGATACTTTTAAAATTAATGGTGTATCTGATGGATGCTATTTGTTTGCGACTTTTTCCTATTTCTTTAAGGGATCAAGCAAAGGATTGGCTCACTTCTAAAGCACCTGGTACATTCACTACATGGGATTAATTAGCCGCTGCTTTCCTAGCAAAATATTTCCCACTTGCGAAAATTGCTAAATTGAGAAATGATATCACAAGCTTTGTTCAACAAGATGGTGAAAGTTTATATGAAGCTTGGAAAAATTTCAAAAATTTATGAAGAAAATGTCCACAGCATGGAGTCCCTGAATGGCTTTTGATTCAAACATTTTATAATGGCCTTATCCAAGTATCAAGGGCATAATAAATGCAGTAGCCAGAGGTACAATAATGAACAAAGCTCCTTCTGAAGCGATCTATTTGATTGAAGAAATGGCAGCAAATAACTACCATTGTACTTCAGAACATAATGTTCATAAAAAAGTTGCAGGTTTACACAAAATTAAAAATTTTTCTTTGATTACAACCAAGGTAGATACAATAGTGAAGAAATTGGAACATGTCAACCTTACTTCATCCCTAACTTGTGAAGGAAGTGCAGGAAACCACAACATAGTTGACTGCAGAATTATGGAGCAAGTCCAGTTTTTGGGCAACCAGAATAGAGGTCTAGCTTTTTCTCAAGGAAACACATACAATCAAACATGGAGATATCATCCCAACCTGTCATGGGGAACCCAAAACAACCAAAATGCACCTTATCAACCTCCATACATGAGAAATCAAAACCAAGTTCTCCCTCCTTTTGAAAAAACATCATATGAGTTTGCCCTTGAGAAATTCATCGAAACAACATCAGAAAGGTTTGATAAGATGGAAAAACAATATGATAAGCTTGAGTCACACATATACTAACTTATGATCCAAAATAGAAACCTTGAAAGTCAAGTTGGTCAAATAGCAAGTTCTTTTAATACTCAACCACAGGGAGCTGCTCCAAGCCAACCATAAATTAATCCAAGAGAACATTGTAAGGCTATTTTTCTGAAAAGCATAAAACTTGAAGATTCTTCACAAGAGTCCCAAATTCGATAAATTTCTTCTTTTAAAATGAAAGAAAGTGAAGCTGAACAAGAGGAGGCACCATTAAAGCAAGAAGTTAAACCTTATATGCCACTTATTCCTTTCCCTCAAAGGCTAAAGAAAAAGATGGAGGAAAAATGCAAAAATTACAATTACTGAGGAGTGCAGCAATCATCTTTAGGATAAGATCCCTTCCATACTTAAAGATCCAGGGAGTTTTTCTATTCCTTGTAAAATTGGTGAAATTAATTTTCAAAATGCTTATGTGATTTAGGTTCTAGCATTAGTCTAATGCCTTTTTCAATTTTCAAAAAATTAAGGTTCACACAAATGAAGCCTATATAGATGTCATTGCAACTTGCAGATCGCTCAGTTAAATATTCGATGGGAATTATGGAAAACATACAAGTTAAAGTGGATAAGTTCTATATTCCTACTGATTTTGTTATCTTGGATGTAGAAGAGGATGTAGACATTCCAGTAATTTGGGCAGATCTTTTTTAGCTACTACAAGAGCTATAATTAATGTGGAAAGTGGCAATCTTATTTTAAAAGTAGGGGATGAATACGTAGAATTCAACATGACAACATCAAAAGACCTTTCTTTTGTAATTCAAGGCCCTACTAATGAAGCTGATATCAAGGAAGTAGATAATTCTCCTATTACTTTTGAGGCAACTCCGCAACCATCACTTGAAGGATATCAAGAGTTTGGGAAAGATTACATAGCAAGCAACATCTTGGGTGAAAAATTGGTTTGTGATCATCCACCTTGAGGATTAAAAATTATAGTCAAGCTAAAGGCTATAAATTAGCACTTATTGGGAGGCAACCCAATATTTTATTTAAATATTTGCTTTTATTTTTATTTTTGTGTTATGGTTTTGTATTTTTTTTTATTTTAGGATAAACTTGGATGGAAATGAGCTTTTGGATGGATTCTTCTTGCAAAGGAAAAACAATCAAGAGTGGACATGTACACCCCCTTCTCCACCTAATGTCTAAACCACTGAGGATAGTGGCAAGCTTCAAGATTGGGGGAGAGTTCAGCTTAAGAAATTTAGTAAAGTATTCTATTCCTTTTTGAATTCATTTACTCTTTCATAAATGATTGGGATATAGGGTACCTACTGAATTTTTTTTTTAGCATGGTAAAATTTTTTAAAAATATTTTGCTTGAAATCTTGCACTTGAATGATTGAGTTCATGAGAGGCCAATACTTATTTGTGATTCATTGATGTTATTAAAAAACAAAAAAAAAATTGAGACGAAGATTTTGTAAAGTGTTATACTTTATGAATTTTGACCTAAATACATTCTTGATTTTAGTTGAAAGTAATCGATTGTGTATGCTTACTTAGAGAGAGCCCCTACTATTTTGTCAATTATTTTTTATTATCTTATGTGTAAGCCTAGAACATATTTAAAATAACTTTTGAGGCGAAACTGAATCTTGCTAAGTAGAGGAAAAGATGATTTAGGCATTGTTTGTGTAATCGAATTCTTATATCCACCATATTTAAACATTTCCTTTAGTTGTCCCTTTTGAGCCAAAATTGAATATTTTTAAGCTTTCGATTCTTTTCATAAATGTAGCCCTAATAACTACGCTTTTGAGGTTGATTATATTTTGATATATTTTCTTACTATACAAGTATTTAAGCTCAATTTCATTTAGATAATATCATTGATCCTACAAATAGACCTGCTAATCAAAGCTCAAGTTTGGGGAAAAAATAAAATAAAAAAATAAAGAAATATGTATATCCCCATAAGTAAAGTATGTCAAAATAAGAAAAGATAAATTAAATTAAGAAAAGGATCAAACCAAATGTAACTTATAGTTGGAAGATATTCAAAAGATGAAAGACCAAGTTATTAAACATTACTGTAGCCTTAACCCTTTTAGACCACATTCCAAGCTTAAAAAGACCTTTTGATTTTTCTTGAGTTAGTGAAATCTATTAGTGGAGAATTGATTAAACATGCATATGAGATGGGCAAGTTTCTATGAACTCTATAAAAATCTTTAATGAATGCAGAGAGTATGTGCCTATTTGAGTGCAATAATTGGTTGCATGTAACATGCTAAAATTTTTAAAAATTTTTAATTTTTGAAAAATTTAATAAAATAAATTATAATTTAAAAGGATAAATTAAATTAATGATTTTAAATGAAAAATGAAGGGATTTTAATAGAAAAAGTGGTATATATATGTGATATATATGCAAAATATACATAACATATATAAAAATCAACACTTTTTAAAAGAAAATGGTATTTTGGTAATTAAATCTTATAAATTTAAAATTAATAAAATAATTCAAAAACAAAATATTTTTGAATGGAAGAGGGAAATTAAGACTTTTAATTTATTGAAAAAATAATTAAATAATTAAATATTAAATTATTTTAATATATATATATATGTGGTTAAAAAAAGATGAAAGGAAAAGAATATTAAAAATCTTCTTCTTCTTCTTCTTCTTCTTCAAGGACATTTCTTCCATGGGAGCTTGAAGACCAAGGATTTTGATTCTTCCATACTCCATAAATTGAAGGAATTAACAAGTTTCAAGTGGATTTTTGGTGATTTCCACCAAAATTAGTAAGTTTCCATCTCTTTTCTTTGAAGTCCTTGGTTGGATTATGTGATTTTTGAGATTTTGATGCAGTATGTTATAATTGTTGGAATTGGTGTGTATGATGTTATTTTGGGTAGTTAAAAATGATTCTAAGGTTAGATTGAAGAGATGATGGAGTTTTGTTAAAGAATGGTGAAGAGAGAGAATTTAGGGTTATGGATTTTTGGGGTTTTGAAAACATGAACTTTAATTGTGCAAATTGATTCCAAATGAGTTGTTTTGATTCATAAACAAGTATTTTAAAGTCAAATATTAGATTTGGTGGTGTTGGATTGGAGTTTGAGAATGGAAGTGGAGATTTAGGGTTTTGGAAAATTGATTTTCCAAAGTGGTTGAATTGTGTGATTTTATTTGTTTAAGCATGTTGTTTAGTGTTAAAAGTGATGAATATAAGCTTGGAATGAGTAATGGATTGTGTTGGAATGGAAAACCTTCAATGGGGGAAGGTTATTCCATTTTTGAGATTTTGTGTATAAGAGTGTATTTTTATTATGTAAATGATTTAAATGTATTAAAATATATTTTTAATAATATAAATAAACTTAAAACACTAATTTAATTGTAGTAGAATGGAATTCTAATGTTGAAGTAAGGAAAGGCTAAATTTTTTGGAAATTTGTAGGAGTGATGTGTAATTATGGTTTAATGTTGAAAATGCCATTAAATGTGATACTAAATGATTATTTGCTATCACATTTGATTTAGGCATTGAGGGAGGTTGATTTGCTTCATCCAAGTGGTGAAGAGCAAGTTGGAAAGATTGGATTGAAGGTTGTTTTAGCTTGCTTTGGGTTGCTAGTGGAGGTATGTAATATAATGTCTATATTTGCATAACATTTGGACTTAACACATTTTGGTTGAAAAATGTGTTAAGTTACTTGGTTCATTGACTGTGTATGAATAATGTGCTATGATATTTGTATTGTCATATATGTGTTAAATGCATTGTGAAAAGCCATTGATAATGGCAAATTTGTGTAATATGTGAAATATGCATATTATGTGAAAATACCCAAAGTAATTGGGTAATGGGTTGTGAATGCAAAAATGAAATATGTGTAATAATGAAATGAATTGATATTGATAAAAATGAGAAAAAAATGAGAAAAGTGAGAAAAATAAGAAAGATGTGAAAAATGAGAATGAAAGAAAATGTGAAAATAAGACAATGTGCCTAGATTGAATATGTAAAAATGAGAAAGAATTTGATAATGAGAAATATGAATAAATTGTGTGCCTAGTATGTTATTCAATTTTCAGAGTTCTGGGTTTGACGGCATGCCTATGATTGCCTATGGGCTAAACACTGGAATTGTGAAAAGACTGGGTCGTAAGCCAGGCCAGTTGATAAATATAATGTTTTTGGGGGTGAAAAGACTCGGTTGTAAGCCTCAAAAACTGTAGCAGTCTAGCCGGGTTGAGGACCAAGATACTGGGACCTAAGGGTCTAGCCGGGTTGAGGTCCAAGAGACTGGGGCTGTTACATTATCCATGGATATTATGCCTACGGGGTTAGACATATGGTGTCATTATGGAACAAATTAGTAACTCTGAAATTTGAATAGCATATTAGATCCTTTTTGGGCCCATGCTTGTCTTTTTTTTAATGTGTGTAGCCCTTAATTTTTGACCCAATCCGATCCAATATGCTTTATTTAGTCCAAAATGATTTTTGTTATTTAATTGGTCCAAAATAATTTTAATTAAATATTTTTTGCTTTATTATCTAATTTTTATTAATAAAAAATAAAAATCAAAAAATAAAAATCAAAAAAATAAAAATCGGAGTCGGAAAAAATTGGCAGCGAAAAACAATCGCACGGGCCTGAGGGAGTTTTGCCCAGCAGGAAAATCCTGCGGGCAAAACCTTCGCTCGCAGGAATTTCCTGCCGGCAATGCGCCCGCAGGCCCATTCGTTCGCCTGCAGGAATTTCCTGCGGGCGAAGTTATTTCGCTCGGGGGGAAGTTATTTCATCCGCAGGAAATTCCTGCGGGCGAAATAACTTCCTGAGGGGTGAAGTTATTTCGCCAGCAGGTTCCTGCGGGCGAAATAACTTCCCGCAGGAAATTCCTGCAGACTGGCTCGCCTACTGGCCCCAGCTACGGGCCCGTTGCCACAGTTTTCGCCAGTGCAAATTTTTTTGACCCAAATTTTAGAAACCTAATTCAATTAGGTTTTAATTTCTTTTTTTTATTAATATTAATTGCCGTGTGGAATTAGGAAGAAATAACCTAAAAATCACTATAAATAAGGTTTAATTGAACCAAATTTGGGGGAGGAAAAATTTACACAGTGAGTATAGGATTTGAAACCAAATCAAGGAAGGAAAAGCAATAAATCAATTCAATTAATTTTTAAAGGGAGGAGCACCACGAATTAAGCAATTCAAAGACAACAAAGGCTTGTCTTTGGAGCTAGTTCATCCAAGAAGAGTTATTTTTTGGAGAATCAACAAAAGAAGGTATATTAAATTCTTTTTGATTTATGTAACACAGTAGCAAATCTATACAATTTAAGGTTTTTTTAAATCAAAACTTTAGAACTTTAATTTAATTCTTCCAAGATTAAAACACTAAAACGTGACTTTCTTTTCTAAAAAGACTTAAAATTGTTATTTTTTCTTTGTAAAAATCTTAAAACTCTCATTGAACATATTTTTCAACAAAACCAAAATCAAATTCTGTTTCTTTCAAATTTTTAAATTAGGTTCTATTTCATTCAAAAAGCCTTCAAAAACATCTTTTCTACTTATAAAAACTTCAATCCATGTGTTTAAATTCATAAAACTTCATAAATCATCAAATTGCTTTTTTAAAACTCTAATTCAAATTCATTACCCGAGAACCCTAATTTCAAAGTCTAAAACCAAAATTCAACTTTTAAACCTAAAACAATGAACCTTAATCCTTTTAAATCCTTAAACCTTAATTTTTATGAACCCTAATCCTTTTAAAACATTAAAAACCATAAAAACATGAAAACTAAAAAATCACACAGTAGCTTAAATCACTATTTAAAATCATGAATTAAAAAGCATTTCAAAGTGTCCAAAACCCTAGTTTTATTATTTCACCATTCAAATCTTAATTTGTTTAATCAAAGAGTCTTACCAACCTACATAAAACCCTAATCTATTTTAATTCCATAAAAAGTCACAGTAGCTATAATTGAACTTTTATTTGCTTTATTCAATTCCATATTTATTTATACCTTGATTTATCTCTTATGCTTTAATCTATTTAATTTCAATACTTGATTTATTTAATTTATCATGGATGGATGATTATTTTATTGATATTTAAATATTTTTGATGAATGATTTATTTATTATGGATGATTATTTACTTTTATCAATCAATTTAGACTTCTAAAAGTTGTAAGAGGTATGTTTCCACTTGGTGGGTACCTCATTAGTTAAACATCATGTAATTTAATTTGTTTTTCTGTTTTAGAACTTATGTAAAGGGCATATTTCTACCTTTTGGTTGGTGTCCTATCTAGGCATGTCATGTAAGGACATGTTTCCATCCTTGGATGGGTGTCCATTTATTTGTTTTGATTTGTTTGGACATTGCTTTGATTTTAATATAATGATGTTTTCTTTTTATTGTGTGTAGTATGGATAATATTGCTATATTTAAGAATTTTATAATATTAAGACCTGTAAAGGAGGCCGGTTCTAATGAACCGGGCGTTGTGGGGGTGCTGGGCCATTTCTCACCTTCCCCACACGTACCCAACTTTCTGAACCCATTAAGGGGTTGGGGATTCCTTAGGAATCGAGTCATCCACCCCTTTCTTTTTCCCAGCCCTTCCGGGTGGCGACTCCATTTTCTCTGGACTTAGGTCCGTGTTCTCTAAGGCCCCGAGCCTAAACAGTGCCGAAGTCTCAAGAACCATTCCATCGGGAGTGGGGGCGAAAATCCCCGCTCATAGTGGCTACTCCACTGGGGATAAGAGAAGTTGATTCCATTGGTATTTATATTATTCTATTCTTTCTTATAATGATATTATCCATTGCATCATATTAGATTGCATTGTGTTCGTGAGTTAGGATGCCCGTGTTACCCGTGTTATGTTATGTAATGGATACCATACTTTCACTCAAGGTACGGAGATCGAGCATGGCATAACCACTCATAGCCTTGTACCGTTTGGTATATACTTGCTATGGGAACCTAAGCCTTTTTACCCAAAGACTAAAGCTCATGTAATTGGCCTAGTTACTTTCCTTATGTTTTACCCCAAATGCATGTTGTTTGACTATGGTTAGTTTATCTTAGTCTAAATCATGGCTTATTTGGTTTGTTCTTTTTCTAATATGATCTAAGTATATTGTAAGCTCAAAATAAATTTTTCTTTAAAAGTCTAAAAGACCAAAGTTATTTTCAAAATTTTTCAAGATGATCTTTGGACATAAGACTTTTCTAAAAACAAATAAAAAATTCTTTGGCTCATGGCCCAAATACTAAGCCCAAAATCCATTTTTCTAAAATCTTTTATGATGGGCTTAGAAATAAAACTATTTTCACCCAACCATTTTTTACAAAGAGCTTGCAAAAATATTTAGGTCAATTATGAAATACCAAAAATCAATTGTGGGCCTAATTTACACTAAGAATAAATTAACAATGGGCTTGTTTTTGGCATGAACCACTAGTTACCTCTTTTCAAGTGAGAAATCTATTTATAATAAACCTCTTAATTTTGTTATTCCAACATAGCATAAAAGCTACTTTATTTGGTTGAATGGATTAAAACCTAATTAATGGGAATTATCATGAATTGATTTCCATTTTCGAAAATATAACTATTGGTTGAAACATCCGAGGAAATTATTCGAAAGCAAGGTACCCCATGTTGGTATTTTGTTAACCATATACCTAGGAAAAGAGACTCGCCATTCGAGTGTGGATGTTATAAGGTTTGAAGGATCATCCTAATTGCACTTGTTTATTGATTGTTCGTGCATACATGCATACATTTGCATCTCATATCATTGGTCCTCTCTGGCTCACAGCCCTGGATTACGAAAGTTCAAAAGCTTATGACAATCTGACCTACGCCGGAGATGAAGTATCTAGCAACGACTCAATCACTTGCTCACCAAAGACAATGGAGCCTAACAAATTCAAAGAATGGTGGATGAAGCCCTCAATGCCAAGATGGAAGAAATCAAAGAGGCCTTACCTGAGACCATGAAGAACCAATTGACTGCAATCTTAGAGAACCATGCCGAGGCATCTGCTAGCACTAAGAAACCAAAGGACAATGGGAAGACCAAAGTTAGTGAAGTAGCTTTTGATGATGAAAAGGTGGTCATTGATGATGATGATGATTGGGTTCAATACTACCAAGAGGTTCAAGAAAAGAAGAAAGAACCGAAGGCTGTTGAGAAGGCAACTATTGAAAAGACCGAGACATCTGATGTTGAAAAGATGATTGCTGATTTAGAAAAGAAATTTGAGAAGAAGCTGAAGACCGAAGAGATGTCCGAAGTTGACAAGTTATTTGAACAAGATGAAGAGGTCCCTTATAAATTCAAGATGCCTTCCTTTGCTAAGTACAATGGCACCGGAAATCCTCATCTCCACGTGAAGCAATATATCACTGCCATGCAATCTACCCGAGTTACTAAGGCTCAAACCCTAAGGTGCTTTATGCTCTCATTGGACCCTATTGTCCAAAATTGGTTCAATACCTTAGATGATGAAACACAAAAGAGCTGGGATCTACTTTACAAAGCCTTTATCCAACAATATGGATATAATGTTGAATTGGAAGTTACCTTGATGGAAGTGGAATCCATTAGGCAAAGGCCAAATGAGAATTTTGTAGACTATGTCAAGAGATGGAGAAACAAGGCTGCTTTACTCAAGAAGAGGCCCGATGAATCCGATCAAATAAGGATGATTGTGAGAGGGGTGTTACCTAGTCTTCGTGAGAGGATGTCTCATACACTCATCCATGATTTCAAAGACCTTCTTCAAGCTGGTTTGCAAATTGAAGAATGGGACAGGGAGAAGAGCCGATTTGCAATGAAAAGGAATGAGAAAGGGAGCTACCAACCTGGTAGCCAAAGCATGCAAAAGGCCATCGGTGTTAATGCTACTAACCAAGGAACAAGGAGACAATTTTAAGAATTGGGAAAACCGATGTCCTGGGTTCTCAACAAGCTTCAAAGGAAGGGACTGCTACAACCCTTAAATCCTCGTCCTTTCCCTAATCCTCTCCCACCTAATTTTGACACCAAAGCATTTTGTCAATTTCACCAAATGCAAGGACATGACACGGATAGATGTGTGAGATTGAGATATGAGATCCAAAACTTAATTGATGATGGGAAGCTACCCGAGCCCAACAAGCCAAACACCAAAGATAACCCATTGCCAAAGTTCAATAGAGTACCACCACCAGCAACCTTCATGATTGGAGGAGGTTTGCATGAGGATTTTGTCATGTCTTCTTTTCAAGATATGGGAGGAGAAGCAATCAAAGAAGAAGAGGAATTTAATGAAGTTAAACAAGCTATGATTGGTGGGGAAGTAACAATTTGTGTGGTAAACAGGTTTTGGGATTCAAGTGATAGTGATGATGATATCATACCAAAGAAGGAGGAGTGGACTTGGTCTGAGCCCGAAGAAGATGAGGTGATGAATACTAGATCTGGTAAGCCTTATGCAAGGCCACTACCTAAGGAGGTAGAAACTAATAAGGGTAAGGAAGTTGAAGTGGAAGAAGATGATGCTGCACTCAAGCAATTAAAAAGAACTCAAGCAAGTTTTAGCATTTGGGACCTGTTAGCTACTTCTAAAAAGCACCGAGAGACTATGGCCAAAGCCTTGGCTAGCATGTCGATTTCTACCTCCACAACACCGAAGGAATTGATCAACTTCATAAAAATTGGGGATGTAATGAAATGTGAAGAGGTTCAAGAGAAGAGCGAAGTTAGTATGGGAGCAGTTTCTTTTTCTGATGCGGACTTACCAGAGGAAGGGAGAGACCACATCCGCCCTCTCTTTATCAAAATAGAAGTCAAGGGGAAGAGGACTCCTTGTGTAATGGTCGATGATGGGTCCACCATAAATGTTTGTCCACTTAAGATACTACCAAAGCTAGCCATGTCAACAAGAGATTTAAATCCAACCGAGGTGACAATTCATGCTTATGACAACACTAAGAGGCATGCCGAAGGAACTTTCAAAGCAACCGTCAAGGTTGGTCCAATTGAATCTATTGTGGAATTTGTTGTTTTAGACATACCAGTTACCTTTGCCTTACTCTTGGGACAACCATGGTTTCACCCTCTTGGTGGAGTTCCTTCCACCCTTCATCAAAAGATCAAATTCCCCAATGGAAATGAAACAGTGGTCATTGAAGCTGAAGATAATGAGATCGTTAATGCTCTAATGGTTGAGAGGCCTCTCAATGGTTTTCAAGTAGCTGTAATTTCTGATGATGAAGCAGTGGACTCCAAAGTCTTGAATATGATGAAGAACATGAATTACCTTCCCGGAGCTGGTCTTGGAAAGGGTAAAGCTGTTTAACAAAGTTGCCAGATTTTAGAACTCAAGCTTCCAAGAAGGGGTTGGGATATGATGAAGCCAATAATGTTCGACTAAAGAAGAATGAGAAGATGAGCTTCCCACCACTTGAAGAGATCTTTGTCAAAGTTCCAACTATAGGACCACTCCAAGGAAAGCCCGAGCCGATCATGTTCATGGGTAAGTTAATTCCCAGTTTTGAAATTTTTGCAGATGTTGCTGAGTTAGTGGAGCAAGTGAAGAAAAAGCTCACCTTGTCAATCAACAAAGAGAAGAATGAAGCTGCCCTGAAAGCCGAGAAGACTCCAGAAGAGATTGCTGCCCTAGTTGAAGAAAAATTTGAAGACATTCTGCTTTATGATTTTGAGAACAATGATTTTGATTTTGATTTTAATTTATCTACTTTGTATGAGGATGATGATGTTTTCTTTTCCAAAATGAATGCAATAAAGTCTGATTTTGCTTACTTGTGTGATGTTTCTCCTGATGGTTGCATACATTCAAATAGCAGTTACATGTGCATCTTTAATATTAATTCTGTTAACACACAATCATTAAATTTGGGAACAACTGAAAACCCTAAAAACATTAGCATAGCATCCGACCTTACTCCTGATGAGAGAGAGAGATTTGAAAAAATATTCAAAAAATATGAAGAGGTGTTCGCTTGGTCTTATGAAGATATGCCGGGGATAGATCAAGACATAACCGAGCATCATATCCCTACTTACACTCACATTAAACCTGTCAAACAAAAGCTTAGACGATTAATACCTGAATGGGCTGAATTGGTTAAAGAAGAAGTCACTAAGCAAATACAAGTGAAGTTCCTTGAAGTGATAGAATACCCAGATTGGCTAGCAAATATAGTACTTGTGCCAAAGAAAGATGGGAGGATAAGGGTCTGCGTGGACTATAGAGATTTAAACAAGGCTTCCTCTAAGGATGATTTTCCTTTACCTCATATAGATGTACTCATTGATAGTGCAGCCTCTAGTGTGCTACACTCATTTGTGGATGGATTTTCCGGATACAATCAAGTGTTAATGGCCCAAGAGGATAAAGCAAAAACTGCCTTCACTACTACATGGGGTATATTTTGTTACAGGGTGATGCCTTTTGGCTTAAAGAATGTTGGAGCAACTTACCAAAGGATGACCACCACATTATTTCATGACATGATGCACAAAGAAGTTGAAGTATATGTTGATGATATGATGGTTAAGTCGGATACAAGGGAGCAACACTTCCAGAATTTAGAATTATTTTTTGATAGAGCTTTGAAGTATAAGCTAAGATTAAACCCGAAAAAGTGTGTATTCAGTGTTACCTCAGGTAAATTGTTGGGACATGTAATTGGCCCAAATGGCATTGAGATAGATCCTGAAAAAGTCAAAACAATCAGGGATATCCCAGCCCCTAAGACGGAGAGAGAAGTTAGGGGATTCATTGGTAAATTACAGTACATTAGTAGATTTATAGCAAAGCTCACAACAATCTGTGAGCCTATCTTCAAGTTGCTTAGGAAGAATCAGCAGGTCGTATGGAACGGAGAATGTCAAAAGGGCTTTGATCGAATAAAAGAGTATTTGTTGAATCCAAATGTTTTGAAACCACCTAAACCCGGCAAACCTCTATTACTATACTTAGCAGTAGAAGAAGAGTCGACCACCTAGCCCAAGCAGATAAGTCAGGGATTGAGCATGCCGTTTACTACTTAAGTAAAAGGCTCCTACCTTCTGAAATTAAGTATAGTATTATTGAAAAAACATTTATAGTCGTGGTTTGGTCTTTTAAGAAGTTGCGGCATTACTTTCAATCATATAGTGTGCAAGCAATTTCCAGGTTGGATCCAATGAAATACTTAAGGGAGACACCCTCTTTAATTGGGAAATATGGTCGATGGTTGATAATATTAGAAGAATTTGAGATCGAGTATGTAACCAGAAAAACAATCAAAGGTAGAGCGGTGGCAGAATTTCCGGCTCAACAACCATTACCAGAAAGTGAAGAGGTAATCTTAGAATTTCCAGATGAACATTTAGAAGCAATTGAAGTACAAGGGTGGAAAATGAATTTTAATGGAGCATCAAACAGGAAAGGAGTAGGTTTGGGAGTTATACTAGAATCACCCGAAGGGGAACTCATCCCTTTAGCCAAAAAGTTGAAATTTAGGGCAACCAATAATATGGTGGAGTATGAAGCTTGTATTTTCGGTTTGGAAACCCTAATGATTATAAAGGTAGATAAGGTGGAAGTTTATGGTGATTCGTTGCTAGTAGTATCCCAAGCAAATGGAAAGTGGGAGTTGAAGGAAGAAAAATTGAAACCATACCATCATTACCTGACCATGATAAAGAAGATTTTTAAGGAGTGTAAGTTTATACACTTGTCAAGAGAAGAAAATCAGATGGCTGATGCCCTAGCCACATTGGCTTCGGTATGGGAAGATCCTGTTAAACTATTCCTTAAGCCTCTGATCTTGACCAGTTCATCAACTCCTTGTTATGAATATGAAACAATCATGGAAATTGATACAGACCATGATGCATGGTATGATACCATAAGAAGATTTTTGGAAGAAAGAGAATACCCACCGGGGGCAACAAAAAAAGAGAGAAGAGCCATAAGGAGGTGGTCATTGCAATATACCACATTCCATGGTGAGTTGTATCAAAGATGGCCCGATGGGGGTGCATTTGAGATGTTTAAGAAAGCCCGAAGTGGAGCGCATCATGTCAGAAATACATGCTGGAAGTTGCGGTCCGCACATGAGTGGTTTGGCCCTACTTAAGAAGATTATTTGACAAGGTTACTATTGGTTGACCATGGAGAGAAACTGTATTGAGTTTGTCAAGAAGTGCCAACAATGTCAGATGTACAGTAACTTGAATCATATGCCTCCTGAAGAACTGCATTCAATGTCTTCACCCTGGCCCTTGCCACCTGGGGTATCGACATTATAGGAGAGATACATCCGACAGCTTCAAACGGGCACCGTTTTATTGTGGTAGCAGTTGATTATTTTTCAAAATGGGTCGAAGCCGAATCCTTCAACAAGCTGGGTGCAAGTAAAATGGCTAGGTTTATCGAAAAGAATCTCATCTGCAGATATGGGGTCCCGCACAGTGTGATATTAGACAATGGGGTACAGTTTCAAGGGGGAGTTAAAGATTTATTCTCCAAGTACCACATCCATCATCATAGATCCTCTCCTTATAGACCAAAGGCTAACGGGGCAGTGGAAGCAACAAATAAGACAATTAAGCAAATTCTGTCCAAAATGACCAAGACTTACAGGGATTGGTCAGAGTTGCTTCCCTTTGCTTTATGGGGATATAGGACGAGTGTACGGACACCTTCTGGAATGACACCGTTCTCTTTGGTTTATGGGATGGAAGCAGTATTGCCAATTGAAATTGAGATCAAGTCATTGAGAATAGTCTTGGAAGCGGAGCTGCCTGAAACAGAATGGGTAACAAGCAGATACACTCAGTTAGCCCTTTTAGAAGAGAGAAGGCTAAAGGCACTGTATCATCACCAACTGTATCAAAAGAAGATAGCTCGCGCCTACAATAGAAGGGTCAAGATTCGAAGATTTAGGGTTGGGGATTTGGTATTGAAGCAATGTAAGCCTAATGTATCTAATCCAAGAGGAAAGTTCAGACCTAGCTGGGAAGGACCATATGTCGTGAAACAAGTCATGAGCAAAGGTGCAGTGAAGTTATCAGACATGGATGGGAACGAATTTAGTGAACCAGTAAACATTGACAGGTTGAAGAGGTTTTATGTATAAAAAAAAAGAGAGAAAGAAAAAGAGCTCGCTAGGTTGAAAACCCAAAAAGGGCAGCCTAGGCAAAAGTTAGAGCAGTCCGCTAGTTCCAAAAACCCAAAAGGGCTGGCTAGGCAACAATCAGGGCTAATGAGATAAAATCGTCAATTAGAAAACCCGAAAGGGCTAATTGGCAATAGGAGTGATCTTGTGTATGCTGGCTTTATGTTTGGTTGTTCCCCAATTTAATAAAACAGAATTAATGATTAAATTTGTTCTATGTGCACTGTTATAAGTATTTGACCAAATACGGATGAAATAAATAATCATAATTGCAAAAGGTGATGACAAATTATCAATGGAAAAGAAGCATCTTTTATTACTTTAGTTATTTTTCATCCTAACAAAACACTTTATGAATTGACAAATGTAAAATCTATGGCAGTCGATAAGTGTAACGTGCAGGCCAGCTTTGCCTCAGCCGTTCCAAGTAGGCTTCAGTCAAGCAAGGCATGTCTAGGTCAGGAACAACGTTAGAATCATGAGGCTCAGCTCCATACTGATGCCTAAGTCGGCGAGGATCATAGCATGTACCTTGACGAAGAGCAGCAAGGGGAACATACATCAAGTATGTCTGCGTGGTGATACGAGAAATCTTCCACCAAGGTACCAACCAACGGATATTGACTTCAGAACGTGAGTGGATCCAGTCAACCCATTCAGCATATGAAGAAGCTGGGTGGAGTAGCTTCCTAGCAGAATGATGACGAGGCAGGTATCTGGCAAAATCCATGGAGGGAGTATCAAACAAACAAAGACGTTCCTAAAGCCAAACCTGCAAAGAAAGAATTAAAAAAAAAAGAAGAAGAGGTCCGCTAAGTTGAAAACCCGCAAGGGCAGCTTAGGCAAAAATTAGGACAGCTCACTAGTTCCGAAAACCCACATGGGTGGACTATGCAAAAATTAGAGCAATAAAACAAAGCCTAAATTGAAAACCCGGAAGGGCAGTTTAGGTAATTACCTGAAGCAGCAACGAGCTCCCGGTCAGTCTCTTTGACATTCCTAATTTAAATTGGTCTAATCCAACTAAGGTTTCGGCTAAGATCACAGGTACCGGTGACAAGCCTCCTTCCATTTGATCCATGATATCCAATACCCGTGGGTCAATATCGCCGTCAGCAGAAATAAGTAAGAATTGGCCGAGCAAGCAAAGACAAAGCATGTGTCCCCAGGCCTTAGTAGGAGTCAAATGAGAAAAACAAAAGTCAATCAAAGGAGCAAGAAGAATTTTTTCACCTCTCATCAACCGAAGAATCTCGGGTTTCGAAATTTGAAATAACATCTGCATCTTTTGTTGAGTTTTGGAAATCAATGTGGGTAACGCCATTTGCTGATTATTGGGATGTCCAAGGATGGCCTCAAATTCTTCAATTAAGGGACACATTTCAAAGCCATTAATTCTAAACACCCTAGAATCCGTATTCCACAAGGAAGCCACGACATGTAAAAAGGAGTGGTCCAATTTGACATTTTGAAAGCATTTTAAAACATCAAGCTTTGACCATGAAATTTGCTTCCAATGGTTGGCATCCATATTCTTAAATAGAATTTTTATTTTCTTTAAATGGTGCTCGGTCATGGTTGATGAATAAAAGGAAACCAAAATTGCTAAAGAAAGAGTATTCACTTTGGAAGAGAGATTCTTGGCTTATGAATTGAAATATGGCATGCAAGGTGATTTATATAGAAGAAAATAAACCTTTTCCAAAAGTGAAATGAAAAAGATGATGGAAAAGGATAAGACCATATGGCACAAGGAAAGGAAGTGGTCACAATTTCTTTTTCCATTTTGGATTTGGTTTAACAAAAGAAGTGGATATTAATTATGATGTATTATATATATATAAAATAATAAATAAAAAAAATGGCAGTAACGAAAAAAAAATGAAAAAAGAAAAAATGGCAGTAACGAAAAAAAAAGATTACAGTAAAGAGGAAAATTGTATATTTTTCATTATTGTACAATGTTTTACAATTGTTTCAATATTTACATATCACTAAGAGGGTGGTGGTAGGTCATCAAATAAAGACTTGAAAAAGTCATCGCCTGTTGGAGGAGGGGGCAAATTACTCATCCCGGGATCATCCAAAGCAGAAGTACTAAAATCCTTATTACCTTGGAGTTCCGATGTGTCATGGTCCTCATCAGAAGCAGACGAAAGGATCTCATGGTCATCAGCCTGGGGGCCTCTCGATGAAGAAGCACCGGGATCCCTTATTCCTTGAAATCGGAAGTCTCGAAAATTTTGTTCGGATTGATGATATAAACTTTTAAAATGAGAAGCCTACTGACGACTTGCAGCCAACTCTTCTTGAAGCTTCTTGTTTTGTTCTTCGAGCATCCGCTGTGAGCCAAGAAGGAAAGGGTAAGAGCATACATAATCATGCATGCATATAGCATAAACTATTATGAAATAAGGAGCTTACCAGGTAATTCATATCAATACCCTGCAGATGAGATGACATATCCAACAGGCTAGAATGAGCAAACGAAGGGGGAGTAAAAGAAGGTCCAGCCTCATGATCAAACGAGCTAATAAACTGCAACAATCATTAAAGAATCAAAGAAAGAAAAGCAATTGCAATAGAAAAGTGGTAAAAGTTTTACCTGAGAAGTATTGGTCCCGAGACAAGGAACAGACTCTCCTGCATCTCCATGATGTTCCTCCTCATCTCTACCCTCCACATCGACAGGAGATACATCAAAGTGCAAGAGTCTCATTTGAATAAAACGAGCATAAAATGGACCCGGTAAATCGAGAAATAACTCAACATTAAAACCATATCAGGCCGACCACCAAGCATCCTCCGGCGTCGACATAATATTTAAAGTGTATTATGGGATTTGCATCGGGAACCTCCGCTGCTCTGGGCCAAGAAACCATTCGTAGACTCTCTCCCCGAGAAACCAGTCGCTAGACACTGGGCCAGCAATAACTTGGCGAGAATGTTGAAAAGACAGTGCAGCCCTCATCAAAGGAGACCAGTTTGCTCGCTCTTCTGGATTCCACCAGGCCAAATTCACCTGCAGGATAACATAAGGTAAGTAAAACTTTTGCAAAATGTTTAAAGCATACTAATGTTATTTTACCTGATCCCAAGTTAAGCGGCTCAACACAATGCGATGAGTATGCACATGATGGGAGCCGGGAACGTTCACACGATCAGACAACCAGAAATTTAATCTCGGATACCCGATTCTCTCTCGGGAAATGCCGGGTACTCTCACGAGGTTGTGTTCATATGCCCATATCTGCAATAACAACAAAGATCACAAGAGGAAAAGGGAAAAGACATTGGTGGAAGAAAAAATACCTCGACAACCGCCATCAAGCCGACAAAAGAAGTATTGTTTCAACAAAGTTTATCAAGGCCATGATAAAGGCATGCGAGACCAGCTTCACCCCAACCAGAAGATGGTACCATTCTGAGAAAAGAAAGGGCATTCAACATTGATAAGTGAATGGATGATTCAGTGCTGCCAAAGATGGTCGATTAGAGCAGATATAAGAAAAATCCTCGAGCATACTGTTCGGCCCTGTTTCTGCCAATCCGACCTTCGTAGTTCATCCAATAACTACGAATCGACTCGATTTTTATCTTACGAGGTCCTTTATATGATGGTTCCATACCAATTAATTCCTGAATTTCTTCAAATGTTAAAATTTCATTGGTTAGAGGAACCGGAGCACCATCATATTAAAGGCCGGTTATGGCAGTAAAATCGACCGGACCAATTGTCATCTCCCCAATGGGCAAGTGAAAAGTGTGAGTTGTATCCAGCCATCGCTCTGCCAGCGCCTGGACCACGCTTCGGTCTATTTGATATTCTTTGGACGCGGCAATTGTAAGACAAACTGCTCAAAGCCGCAATCTCGGATAATCCGCCTTACCCGAGAAGGCACTACATCATACCATTGTCGAGCTTTGTAAATACACCTTCCGGCCCGAACGATACAACGATCGTGCTAACTGTTGCGCTGAAATTAAGTACTACTACAAAGCGTCACTCATAAGTATACGAGGTGGCTGTAGCAAAGGTGATCACCCCAAGGTCGTTTCCCCAAGAAGGTGTGGTTCGTAATAGCTTGATTGACAATTTATTTAAATGCGAGAGTTTGTTGTTTGGAGTGGTGCGAGAATAATTAAACCTAAATTTAACCGTGCGTAGAGATTAATGTGTGTGCGTGTGCAAGATCAAATCGATTCTTAGGAAGGTGCCTAGGGTTATAGGTCCATTCAATCAAAGCTCAATTCTCAATTCTCCATTAACATAACCTTGTAAATTAATTTGTTCCTTAAGATTAATTAGTCAATTACCAATCCATTAGTTCTCACATTCATGAATTAACGATGAGCAATTCTTTTACATTACCAAATTAATGAAAACCCTAGAACTTATATTTCTAATTCATTCATAGGGTGGTCGATTATATAGTTCCGATATCGGATTTCACTTCTCGGTCCGTCATCCAATATTCAAAGATCAATAGGTAGCTAATCTATCAACCTAGCATTTAATGCAATACAATCAACCAATCAACAAGGAACATCAATTTAAATATCAAATCAAGACATTCAACCAAATATACTACAAGCCCTAAACATGGGTATTTAGCTCAACATCATCAATTTATAACATTCATTCAACTCAATATAAAACAAATACAAATTGTTCATTGCAATATCAATATTCTTAATACAACAACAACAATAGAAATGAATTAAAAGAGAGAATAGAAAAACCCCTTGTGAAGATGCCAAGAGTAGGATTGCTAGTCTTCCTCCTAGCTCCACTTGATGTATTTGATGAAGAACTCAAGCCCTCTTCAATGGTTGATTCCCCTTGCAATGTGGAATGGAGCTTTCTCAAGTCACCAAACCTTTGGATGGAGCTTTCTCAAGTCACCAACCTTCAATGGATATGCCTTTGGAAGATGGAATGGAGCTTTCTCAAGTCACCACTCTCTTCAATGAAGCTTCTTCAACCTTTGAGAACTTGTAACCCAATTTATCCCAAAGAACCTCAAAGATCCTATCAATGGAAGATGGAGAAGGTGGAGAGGATGGAAATGGAGGTTGGAGGTGAAGGGACAAGGGAGAGTGTCACTCTCTCCCTCTCCCACGTTTTTTGCAGAAATTTGGCTCCAAGAACCCAAGAACTCTCTCCATTTTCCTCTTCCTCTCCTTTTAATTCATTCAAAATACACACCCATGCCTTCCAACTCATCCCATTTCCCTTTGTCCCCCACTTTTTATTTGTTTAATATTTCTTTTGGCAAGCAATAAGTCTTTGTCTCCCACTTGTTCCCCACTTTGTTGAAAGAATTTTGACTTTTCAGTTGGGACACGGCCAAGCCAAGAGTGTCTTGGCCGTGTCTCTTGGTCTCTTCCTTGAGGTGACACGGCCAAGCCAAGAGTGGCTTGGCCATGTCTCTTGATTTTTCATAGGACACGGCCGTGTCACTTGGCCGTGTTCCATTCTGTGTGTTTTGTTTTTGTGAGACACGGCCAAGCTTCAAGCGACATGGCCATGTCATGTGACATGGCCAGTGGCTTGGCCATGTCGCTTGCCAGTGTCACCTTCTGCCTTCTTTCTTTTCGTTCTTTTCTTTGGTTTCATGAAGTGACACGGCCAAGCTTCAAGTGACATGGCCATGTCGCTTGCCAATGTCGCCTTCTGCCTTCTTTCTTTTCTTTGTTCTCAATTGGTGACACGGCCAAGCTCCTGGCCATGTCATGTGACATGGCCAGTGGCTTGGCCATGTCGCTTGCCAGTGTCGCCTTCTGCCTTCTATTTCTTTGAGGGACACGCCCAAGACAATGAGACATGGCCATGTCGATCAGACACACTCACAGACATGGCCATGTCATGTGAGTGTGTCAAGCATTTTAGGATGAAACACAGCCAAGACCTCTATTTTAGGATGAAACACGGCCAAGACATTGAGACATGGCCAAGCTTCAAGTGACATGGCCATGTCGATCAGACACACTCACAGACATGGCCATGTCTGTGAGTGTGTCAAGCACTGCCTCTCTTTTATTTCTTTCTTGGTTTCTTTTCCTTGGGTGAGACACGGCCAGTGGCTTGGCCGTGTCTCTTGGGTGTGTCAGCTACTGTCTTGGAATTCTTTTGAGGGACATGGCCAAGCTTGCTTTGGCTTGGCCATGTCTTGCTTGATTCATGCTCTTTCTTCATTTTTCTTGATTGTTTTGATCATCCAAGGGAGTTTTTGCACTTAAACCTAAAACAAACAATTTAAACAAACTTAAAACAAAATCAATCAAAACATTAACTAAAACACACATAAAATCATACTAAAAACAAGTACAAAAATGATCTAAACACTAACACAGACCCAGGTAAGTACGCATTATTCAATCTATTTAAATTAATTTATTTTTCATAATAATAATAAAAATAAATAATTAAAAAATAATAAAAATAATAAAAAAATAAAAAAAGGGAAATCATTACCTCGCTCTTTTGATTGGACCTGCGATGAAGCGACATCCCGGCCAGTATATCTAGATTTTCGTCTTCATGATGCCGAATAAACTCCAATAATTCGACATTAGAATGAGTCCGAGACCTCGAAGCATGCATTATTTTTGAAAAATATGTGTTGAAATTGAAAAGAAATTGTAAAGGATTATAAAATTGAAATTGAAATTTTGAAATTTTATGGAGAATTGATGGCCTTTTATAGAGGAACGACAAGCAGATGAAAACAAACTCAAAACTATGCATGTATAGTGAATTTTACTATTCATGAATAGTTTACTATTGATGAATAGTAAATATCACTATTTATAAATAGTATTACTATTACTATTTATAAATAGTAAATATTACTATTAATAAATAGTATTACTATTGGTGAATAGTAAAATCACTTTTTCCAATAGTAAATACTATTTGACACTATTTGCAAATAGTAAATTTATTATTTGGGAATAGTGAATAGTGCATGAACAGTAACTACACAGTAAATAGACAGAAAATTCAATTATTCACTTTGATTATTCAAAAAATTGTGAGTATACAAATGTTTTTACGCCCAGGGGGCAATAGGAAGACATATGCCTAAAATTTAGCTAAACTTCTTAACTCGGGTCCAGAACCCAAATTTTCCTTAGGTCCAGAACATAGGATTTTCTAAGTCCATAACTTAGCCCGGGTCTAGAACCCAAATTTCCTTAGGTCCAGAACCTAGAATTTTTTAAGTCCAGAACTTAGCTCGTGTCCAGAACCCAAATTACTCTTAGGTCCAAAACCTAGAATTTTCTAAGTCCAGAACTTATCTCGGGTCCAGAACCCAAATTACTCTTAGGTCCAGAACCTAGAATTTTCTAAGTCCAGAACCCGGATTACCCTTAGGTCCAGAACCTAGAATCTTTCCTGAGTCCATAACTCGAACCAGGTCCAGAACCTAAATTTCCCTTAGGTCCAGAACTTAGAATCATGTCTAAGTCCTGAACTTAGCTTGGGTCCAGAACCCAAATTTTATTTAGATCCAGAACCTAGAGTCATCCTTGAATCCAGAACTCAAACCGGGTCCAGAACCCAAATTTCCCTTAGGTCCAGAACCTAGAGTCATCCTTGAGTCCAGAACTAGAACCGGGTCTAGAACCCAAATTTTTCTCAGGTCTAGAACCTAGAATCATCCTCGGTTCCAGAACCCAAAACAAGTCTCCATATCAAAAATTAAGTCTTATTGCTTTTCACTCTCTTTCACTAAGGTTTCAGATCATTCAAGCAGGGGGCAAACTGTAGACCCTTAATTTTTGACCCAATCCGATCCAATATGCTTTATTTAGTCCAAAATAATTTTTGTTGTTTAATTGGTCCAAAATAATTTTAATTAAATAGTTTTTGCTTTATTATCTAATTTTTATTAATAAAAAATAAAAATAAACAAATAAAAATTAAAAAATAAAAATAAAAATAAAAATCGGAGTCGAAAAAAATCGGCAGCGAAAAACAATCGCACGGGCTCGATGGAGTTTTGCCCCGCATGAAACTCCTGCGGGCAAAACCTTCGCCCGCAGGCCCATTCGTTAACTTCGCCCGCAGGAAACTCCTGCGGGCGAAATAACTTCCCGCAGGAAATTCCTGCGGGCTGGCGCGCCTACTGGCCCCAGCCACGGGTCCGTTGCCACAGTTTTCGCCAGCGCAAATTTTTTTGACCCAAATTTTAGAAACGTAATCCAATTAGGTTTTAATTTCTTTTTTTATATTAATATTAATTGCCGTGTGGAATTAGGAAGAAATAACCTAAAAACCACTATAAATAAGGATTAATTGAACCAAATTTGGGGGAGGAAAAATTTACACAGTGAGTATAGGATTTGAAACCAAATCAAGGAAGGAAAAACAATAAATCAATTCAATTGATTTTTAAAGGGAGGAGCACCACGAATTAAGCAATTCAAAGGCAACAAAGGCTTGTCTTTGGAGCTAGTTCATCCAAGAAGAGTTATTTTTTGGAGAATCAACAAAAGAAGGTATGTTAAATTCTTTTTGATTTATGTAACACAGTAGCAAATCTATACAATTTAAGGTTTTTTTAAATCAAAACTTTAGAACTTTAATTTAATTCTTCCAAGATTAAAACACTAAAATATGACTTTCTTTTCTAAAAAGACTTAAAATTGTTATTTTTTCTTCTTAAAAATCTTAAAACTCTCATTGAACATATTTTTCAACAAAACCAAAATTAAATTTTGTTTCTTTCAAATTTTTAAATTAGGTTCTATTTCATTCAAAAAGCCTTCAAAAACATCTTTTCTACTTATAAAAACTTCAATCCATGTGTTTAAATTCATAAAATTTCATAAATCATCAAATTGCTTTTTAAAACTCTAATTCAAATTCATTACCCGAGAACCCTAATTTCAAAGCCTAAAACCAAAATTCAACTTTTAAACCTAAAAAAATGAACCTTAATCCTTTTAAATCCTTAAACCTTAATTTTTATGAACCCTAATCCTTTTAAAATATTAAAAACCATAAAAACATGAAAACTAAAAATCACACAGTAACTTAAATCACTATTTAAAATCATGAATTAAAAAGTATTTCAAAGTGTCCAAAACCCTAGTTTTATTATTTCACCATTCAAATCTTAATTTGTTTAATCAAAGAGTCTTACCAACCTTTTAAAATATAAAACCCTAATCTATTTTAATTCCATAAAAAGTCACAGTAGCTATAATTGAACTTTTATTTGCTTTATTCAATTCCATATTTATTTATACCTTGATTTATCTCTTATGCTTTAATCTATTTAATTTCAATACTTGATTTATTTAATTTATCATGGATGGATGTTTATTTTATTGATATTTAAATACTTTTGATGAATGATTTATTTATTATGGATGATTATTTACTTTATCAATCAATTTAGACTTCCAAAAGTTGTAAGAGGTATGTTTCCACTTGGTGGGTACCTCATTAGTTAAACATCATGTAATTTAATTTGCTTTTCTGTTTTAGAAATTATGCAAAGGGCATGTTTCTACCTTTTGGTGGGTGTCCTATCTAGGCATGTGATGTAAGGACATGTTTCCATCCTTGGATGGGTGTCCATTTATTTGTTTTGTTTTGTTTGGACATTGCTTTGATTTTAATATAATGATGTTTTCTTTTTATTGTGTGTAGTATGGATAATATTGTTATATTTAAGAATTTTATAATATTAAGACCTGTAAAGGAGGCCGGTTCCAATGAACCGAGCGTTGTGGGGGTGCTGGGTCATTTCTCACCTTCCCCACACAAACCCAACTTTTCGAACCCATTAAGGGGTTGGGGATTCCTTAGGAATCGAGTCATCCACCACTTTCTTTTTCCCGGCCCGTCCGGGTGGCGACTCCATTTTCTCCGGACTTAGGTCTGTGTTCTCTAAGGCCCCGAGCCTAAATAGTGCCAAAGTCGCAAGAACCATTCCACCGGGAGTGGAGGCGAAAATCCCCGCTCACAATGTGAATTATGAATTATGAAATATTTGAAAAATATAAGAAAATGGAATGATGTGACATCTATATGCATTATGCATTGGCATTGCATTGAGTTTTATTGTTATAATCAAAGTTTGTACAACTAGGCTTCGACTTAGCGCGATTGTTTCCATCGCGCACATGACAGGGTAGACTCAGCTGAGCCAGAGAGTTCCTCTAGACCAGGTCGGGTCTAGACTTGTAGTTAAGCTTGTTGAGTTGCTATCGAGATTAGAAACACTACCAGCAGCATGTATATATTTTTATGTTATTGTACATTCTGAGTATTATGCATAATATGTTATGTTTTGAATTTTACGTATTGTATATTATAAAGAATATTTGGGTCAATGTATTTGAAATGGGAGAGTAAGTGTGTTTTAAATTATATATATATCTATATATATAAATGTTTGAGAAACTTGGTGAAATTGAGAAGTATGGTTGAGTTGGTGATTTGAAATTATTTGGGAGTGTTTTCTTTTTGCAAGTTGAGTAATTGCTAAATTTTGGGATATCCAAATTACAGACAAAACTCTGGCGAATTTTTCCCAGAGATTTTTATATGCATTATTTATTTTGGGTTCTTATAACAAGTAAAGAATCTTTATAATTTTATTTAATTTTTATATATTTAGAATTTGAAATTTTAAATTGGAATGTGAAAAAAAATAAAAAAATTTTAGTAAAACGGTCTGTGATATTTTTGTACCGTATATGCATATTTTAGATATGCTGGAAATATGTATTGTACGTATATAGGGTATAAGGGTGTTACATTTGTTTTGGTATCAGAGCCTAGGTTTGAGGTTCTCGACCTAGGTGGGATGATAGAGAGAGAAAATAATGGATTTGCAAAATAGTTTTTAATTGTAATACATGCATTGGCATTGGCAGTTTCTGATCTCTAATATAGTATTTTCTTATTTGTTTGCAGATATAGTTAGTTATGGCATCTTGGCCGCATCAGGCTGCTAAGGGCAGTGCAGAGAGTGTGGCTCCAAATGAGGGTAGAGATGGAGCTAGAGTTGTATCTGTTGGTGAGGCGTCTGTTTTTGTGCCTATGAGACCAGCAGCTGATGAGGTTCTGTCTGGCTGGGTATGGCATATGGTAGAGTTATTGAGGCAGGCTCCAGTTTCGCAGCCGCCATAGCCACAGCCGCAGTCGCAGTTGCCGGTGAGGCAGTATGATAAACTGAGAAAGTATGGAGCTGAGGAATTTGTTGGTACTACAGACCTTGCTGTAGTAGAGCAGTCGCTAGACCGGGTTCACAGGATATTTATTCAGTTACAGGCTAGTCCAGAAGAGAAGTTTAATTATGCCAGATCTCTTCTGCAGAGAAATGCATATGATTGGTGGAAGACGGTTCCACATGCTCTGGATGATCCACCAGTCCTGACTTATGATGATTTTTTGCTGGAATTTGAGCAGAAGTATACTCCGAGAGAGTATAAAGATGCAAAGAAGATGGAGTTCATGAGTCTGAGACAGGATACTAGGACAGTGACCGAGTATGAGATCGAGTTTATCCGGTTGAGTCACTATGCTGGTGGGATTATTTCTAATGAGTTTGATAGGTGTAGGAGGTTTGAGAAGGGACTGAGACCCTCTATCATGTGCATCATTGCAGGCTCTCGGTATTAGAATTTTTCTCAGTTAGTTGCAACTGCCAGGAGTGTTGAGACGGCACAGAGTCTTACAACAGCTGCCAGGGTTGAGGAGACCAGAGTTAGGAGACCCCAGAGTGAGGCAGGGTCTTCATCAGTGAAGAGAAGCCGAGGGGGACATTTTCAAAGGTTTAGTAGGAGTCAGAGGCAGTTTAGCAGGTCAGTACCACAGCAGAGATAGAGACAGAGACCTGCAGTTTAAGTGGCTAGTGCTCCAACTCCAATGGCTCAGAGACCTACTCCACCTACTTGCATTCATTGTGGTAGAGTACACGGAGGTGTCTGCTGGTGGAGAGGTGCTTCAGGAGTGTGTTTTAGATGTGAATCGTTAGGCCATTTTATCAGAGATTGTCCCGAGCCACAAGAGGTTAGGCAGGCGATACTGCAGCTTCTCGACCCAGTGTCAGAGGGGGTCGTGGTGGCAAAGGTTTTAGTAGAGGTGGTCGACCTGGGTTTAGTCAGAGAGGAGGCTCTATATCCGGAGGTAGTAGGCCAGATGAGGCTGGGCCATCTCAGGGGGTTTATGTGATGCAGAGGCAGCCAGATGCTTCAGCCGTCATTCCGGATACATTTTCTTTATTTAGTATTTCAGTCCTTGCTCTATTAGATCCTAGATCTACGCATTCATACATAAGTGCATCTATCTTGCCTGTGACTGAATTGCATTCTGAATCCCTAGGATTTGATGTCTTGGTGACAAATCCTTTAGGGCATAATGTTGTGGTGAGCAGGGTGCACTGAGATAGTCTAGTAGTTGTTTAGGAGGAGGAGTTTTTTGGTGACCTGATTGAGATGCCTTTCAGGGAATATGATATGATTTTGGCCATGGATTGGTTATCCAAGCATGGGGCTGTGGTAGACTATCAGAAGAAATGTGTTACTTTGAGAACACGTGATGGTAGGGATGTGATGGTATCTGGTGAGCAAAGGTATCTTTCATATATGTTTGTTTCAGCTGTTTCAGCTGGGAGAATGATTCGGAAGGGATGTGAGGCTTATCTTGCTCTTGTTGTAGATACTAGAGTAGTGGGATCCCTTCTTGAAAGTATACCCACAGTTGCCGAGTTTCCAGATATTTTCCCTGATGAGTTGCCAGGGGTACCTCCTGAGAGAGAAGTGGGGTTTGGTATCGATTTGTTGCCTCCTATCTCTATTACCCCTTATCGGATGGCACCTGTTGAGTTGAGAGAGTTAAAGGTGCAGTTGCAGGAGTTATTGGATAAAGGGTTCGTCCGCCCTAGTGTGTACCCGTGGGGAGCGCATGTGTTGTTTGTGAAGAAGAAGAATGGCACCATGAGATTTTGTATTGATTATAGGCAGTTGAATAAGGTGACCATCAAGAACAAGTATCCTTTACCTCGGATAGATGATCTCTTTGATCAATTGAAGGGAGCAGCAGTATTCTCTAAGATTGATCTGAGATCAGGGTACTATCAGTTGAGAGTCAGAGATGTGGATGTACCTAAGACAACTTTTCATATGAGGTATGGGCATTATGAGTTTCTGATGATGCCCTTTGGATTGACGAATGCACCAGCAGCTTTTATGGATTTGATGAACAGGGTATAAAGACCATATTTAGATCAGTTTGTGGTCGTCTTCATTGATAACATCTTGGTGTATTCGCGTAATGAGGAGGATCATGATAGGCATTTGCGGATCGTATTGCAGACTCTGAGAGAGAAGCAGTTGTATGCTAAGCTGTCTAAGTGTGAGTTCTGGCTCGATCAGGTAGCTTTTCTTGGTCATATGGTTTCAGCAGAGGGTATTAGAGTTGATCCGAGTAAAGTTGAGGCTATCTTGAATTGGAGTCCACCGAAAACTGTGACAGAGGTTAGAAGTTTTCTAGGATTGGCAGGCTATTATCATCAATTTGTGAAGGCTTTTTCTATAATAGCTACACCACTCACCAGATTACTTTGAAAATGAGTTAAATTTGTGTGGACTGATCGGTGTCAGGCGAGTTTTGAGCAGCTGAGGGAGATGTTGACTTAGGCTCCTGTCCTTACTCTGTCTGTGGAAGGTAAACCATATGTGATATATAGTGATGCTTCACACAATGGTTTAGGTTGTGTTTTGATGCAGGAGGGTAGAGTCATAGCTTATGCTTCGCGACAGTTGAAACCGCATGAGCTGAATTATCCGACGCATGATTTGGAATTAACAGCAATAGTTTTTGCCTTGAAGATTTGGCGACATTACTTGTATGGGGAAAAGTGTTTCATTTATACAGATCACAAGAGTTTGAAATACCTGGGTGTTTAGAGAGAGCTGAATCTTCGGCAGAGACGGTGGTTAGAGTTGATTAAAGACTATGACTATTTGATTGATTATCATCCTAATAAGGCAAATGTTGTTGCTGATGCCTTGAGTCAAAAGTCTTTGGCAGGTTTGACTGCTTATTCACTCTCATTGCTTGTTGAGTTGAGAGTGTTGCATGCTAGATTTGAATCTTCTAATGATGGCTTTGATGGCTCAGTTGCAGTTGAGGCCAGTCTTGTTGGATCATATTAAGGAGGCTCAGTTGGCAGATGAGAGAATTTAGAAGATTGTGTTGGTTTGTCAGAAGGGGGAGAGTCGAGATTTTATGTGAGGAATGATGGCAGTTTATGGTACAGAGATAGATTGTGTATTCCTGATGATGCAGAATTGAAAAGAATGATATTAGAGGAAGCACATCAGTCACTTTTTGCTATGCACCGGGAGTACCAAGATGTATCAGGACTTGAAGCGACATTATTGGTGGTTAGGTATGAAGAGGGACATAGCAGAGTTTGTATCCAGATGTCTCACTTGCCAGAAAGTGAAGGATGAGCACCAAGTTCCTTCAGGGTTACTCCAACCTTTATCAGTGCTAGAGTGGAAATGGGAGCGAGTGACAATGGATTTTGTGACTGGACTGCCTTTGACCCAGAAGAAGCATGATGCAATCTGGGTGATAGTTGATCGAATGATGAAGACAGCTCATTTTCTTCCAGTTCGGATGGATTATTCTCTTGAGAGGTTGGTTGAGCTGTATATCAATGAGATAGTCAGGTTGCATGAAGTCCCAGTTTCTTTGGTGTCAGATCAAGATCCCCGGTTTACTTTGAGATTTTGGAAGAGTTTCCATGATGCTTTGGGTTCTCAATTGCATTTTAGTACTACTTTCCATCCTCAGATAGATGGACAGTCAGAGAGAATGATACAGATTCTGGAGGATATGTTGAGGAGCTGTATCATTGATTTTACCAGGAATTGGGATAAATTTTTGCCATTAATTGAGTTTGCTTATAACAACAGTCATCAGTCGAGTATTGGAATGACTCCTTATGAGGCTTTATATGGCAGGAGATGCAGGACACCTTTGTGTTGGGATGAAGTTGGAGAAGGTAAACTGGTTGGTCCCGATTTGATTAAGGAAACAGAGGAGAAAGTGAAGGTGATTCAGGGTTGTTTGAAAGCAGCTTCAGACCGATAAAAATCCTATTCAGATTTAAAGAGAAGAGACATAGAGTTCAGTGTGGGAGATAAAGTGTTTCTGAAGGTGTCTCCATGGAAGAAGATTGTGAGATTTGGCCACAAAGGAAAATTGAGTCCTCGTTTCATAAGACCATATGAGGTGTTGGAGAGAGTTGGTCTAGTAGCTTATAGACTAGCTTTGCCGCTTGAGTTGGATTGAATACATAATGTTTTCCATGTCTTGATGCTTAGGAGATACAGGTCTGACCCATCTCATATCCTGTCAGTAGAGTCCATTGAGGTGAGTCTAGATTTGACTTACGAGGAAGAACCAGTGGCGATTTTGGCACGAGAGGTTAAAGAATTGAAGAATAAAAGGGTGCCACTTGTGAAAGTCCTTTGGAGGAATCATGCCAGTGAAAAGGTGACATGGGAAAGTGAGCAGGTGATGCAGAGCCAGTTTCCCCAATTATTCCAAACTTGAGGAAAGGTAATTTCGAGGACAAAATTTAATTTAGGATGAGAGAATTGTAACATCCTAAAATTTTTGAAAATTTCTAATTTTTAGAAAATTTGATAAAATAAATTATAATTTAAAAGAATAAATTAAATTAATGATTTTAAATGAAAAATAAAGGGATTTCAAATGAAAAAATAGTATATATATGTGATATATATGCAAAATATACATAACATATATAAAAGTCAACACTTTTTAAAAGAAAAAGGTATTTTGGTAATTAAATCTTATAAATTAAAAATTAATAAAATAATTCAAAAACAAATTATTTTTGAATGGAAGAGAGAAATTAGGACTTTTAATTTATTAAAAAAATAATTAAATATTAAATTATTTTAATATATATATATGTGGTTAAAAAAAAGATGAAAGGAAAAGAATATTAAAAATCTTCTTCTTCTTCTTCTTCTTCTTCAAGAACGTGTCTTCCATGGGAGCTTGAAGACCAAGGATTTTGCTTCTTCCATACTCTATAAATTTAAGGAATTAACAAGTTTCAAGTGGATTTTTGGTGATTTCCACCAAAATTAGTAAGTTCCATCTCTTTTCTTTGAATTCCTTGGAAATTTGGATTATGTGATTTTTGAGATTTTGATGTAGTATGTTATAATTGTTGGAATTGGTGTGTATGATGTTATTTTGGGTAGTTAACAATGATTCTAAGGTTATATTGAAGAGATGATGGAGTTTGGTTAAAGAATGGTGAAGAGAGAGAATTTAGGGTTATGGATTTTTGGGGTTTTGAAAACATGAACTTTAATTATGCAAATTGATTCCAAATGAGTTGTTTTGATTCATAAACAAGTATTTTAAAGTCAAATATTGGATTTGGTGGTGTTGGGTTGGAGTTTGAGAATGGAAGTGGAGATTTAGGGTTTTGGAAAAGTGATTTTCCAAAGTGGTTGAATTGTGTGATTTTATTTGTTTAAGCATGTTGTTTAGTGTTAAAAGAGATGAATATAAGCTTGGAATGATTAATGGATTGTGTTGGAATGGAAAACCTTCAATGGGGGAAGGTTATGCCATTTTTGAGATTTTGTGTATAAGAGTGTATTTTTATTATGTAAATGATTTAAATGAATTAAAATATGTTTTTAATAATATAAATAAACTTAAAACACTAATTTAATTGTAGTAGAATGGAATTCTAATGTTTAAGTAAGGAAAGGCTAAATTTTTAGAAATTTATAGGAGTGATGTGTAATTATGGTTTAATGATGGAAATGCCATTAAATGTGATACTAAATGATTATTTGCTATCATATTTGGTTTAGACATTGAGGGAGGTTGATTTGCTTTATACAAGTGGTAAAGGGCAAGTTGAAAAGATTGGATTGAAGGTTGTTTTTAGCTTGCTTTGGGTTGCTAGTGGAGGTATGTATAAACTTTGAATATGTTGTGAATGCAAAAATGAAATATGTGTAATAATGAAATGAATTGATATTGATAAAAATGAGAAAAAATGAGAAAAGTGAGAAAAATAAGAAAGATGTGAAAAATGAGAAAAGTGAAAAAAAAAATGTGAAAATAAGGCAATGTGCCTAGATTGAATATATAAAAATGAGAAAGAATTTGATAATGAGAAATATGAATAAATTGTGTGCCTCGTATGTTATTAAATTTTCTAAGTTCTGGGTTTGGCGGCATGCCTATGATTACCTACGGGCTAAACACTGGAATGGTGAAAAGACTGGGTCGTAAGCCAGGCCAACTGATAAATATGATATTTTTGGGGTGAAAAGACTGCGTCGTAAGCCTCAAAAACTGTAGCAGTCTAGCCGGGTTGAGGACCAGAATACTGGGGCCTATGGGTGTAGCCGGGTTGAGGTCCAAGAGACTGGGGCTATTACATTATTCATGGATATATTGCCTACGGGGCTAGACACATGGTGTCATTATGGACCAAAGCAGTAACTCTGAAATTTGAATAGCATATTAGATCCTTTTTGGGCCCATGCTTGTCTTTGTTTTAATGTGAATTATGAATTATGAAATATTTGAAAAATATAAGAAAGTGGAATGATGTGACATCTATATGCATTATACATTGGCATTGCATTGAGTTTTATTGTTATTACCAAAGTTTGTACCACTAGGCTTCGGCTTAGCGTGATTGTTTCCATCGCGTAGGTGACAGGGTAAACCCAGTTGAGCCATAGAGTTCTGTAGACCAGGTCGGGTCTAAACTTGTAGTTAAGCTTGTTGAGTTGCTATCAAGATCAAAAACACTACCAGCAGCATGTATATATTTTTATGTTATTGTACATTTTGAGTATTATGCATAATATGTTATGTTTTGAATTTTACGTATTATATATTATAAAGAATGTTTGGGTCAATGTATTTGAAATGGGAGAGTAAGTGTGTTTTAAATTATATATATCTATATATAAAAATGTTTGAGAAACTTGGTGAAATTGAGAAGCATGGTTGAGGTGGTGATTTGAAATTATTTGGGAGTGTTTTCTTTTTGCAGGTTAAGTAATTGCTAAATTTTGGGATATCTAAATTACAGACAAAACTCTGGCAAATTTTTTCCAGAGATTTTTATATACATTATTTATTTTGAGTTCTTATAACAAGTAAAGAATATTTATATTCTATTTAATTTTTATATATTTAGAATTTGAAATTTTAAATTGGAATGTGAAAAAAAAATTTAGTAAAATGGTCTGTGATATTTTTGTACTATATATGCATATTTTACATATGCTGGAAATATGTATTGTACGTATATATGGTATAAGGGTGTTACATTGCAATTGCCTAAAACTTCTTGAATACATAAGGGGAAAATGATGCAAGTATAATTATGGACCTTGATTTAGAATTGAATTTTGAAACTTTATTTCTTTAAACTTTTGTATATCAAAATCCTAAGAATTCTTAACATAAAATGAGGCCTACTGTGAATGAGATTATTCTTGTCGTTGAGGACAAGCAACGATCTAAACTTGGGGGAGTTGATAAGACCATATTTTGCATATAATTTTATGATTATTCTAGTTATATTTTTATTATTATCAATTGAATTTGATCAATTTTTGTTGTGAATGCTAAAATATCATCATTTCAAGTATAAAGTTACAAGTATGAAGAAATAACTTATTTTGGCTCAAAATCATAGAAAATTGAAGAAAAATAAAAAGGATGTCAAAAGAAGCTCAAAAATGGAAGAAAATGCTTTTATATGGTCTTATAAATCATGATACATGATTTTGAACTTGAAAATGAAATTAAAGATGAGAAATCAAGAGGTCCAGATTCGTTTTGAATCCCAGGGCCATGGCTGTCAAAAAGCTATGGCCATGGGATTTGATTTGAAGTTGTACAAATTTTTCAATGACAGAAATTGGAAGGGAAGAAGCATATTAAAAGCCATGATTGTGGGACCCAAAAGCCATGACCGTGGCATTGATTTTGGTTCTGTTTTGAAGAGATTTTGCATATTTCAGAAGCAAATCAAAAGCCATGACCGTGGCACTCAAAATCCACGACCGTGGCCCATCAGACCGACCTTGACAACTAAAAAGTTTGACAAAACAAGTTAGAGTCCACACATGCCACGACCGTGGCAGTCAAAAGCCATGACCATGACCTTTATTTTATGATTTTTGAGCTGCAAATGTTGAAGATGAGCACACCAACCAAGCTTTATGTCCCTTTTTTAGTTTTTCTCCACTAAAGAAGTTTCCAAGTACTCTATATAAACACACTTCCTCTAAGGTTTCAAGATATGGAAGATCTATAAGAATTTGATTAGATTCATTCAAGAAATAAATGCAGTTTAGAGTTTTCTCAAGAAGGAGAGTGAAATTATGGTTCAAGAAGAAATTCAAGTTCCAAATCAAGTTCTTCTTCAAAGAAATAGAGTTTGATATTTCTTATTCTTTAAATTATGTTTTTAATGTCTTTCTTTAATATTTTCAATGTTTTTATTTCAATAATGAATAACTAATCCTCTTTAGGGTTGGTCCATTTCATTGAATTTATCATGTAGTTATAAATGCTTATTTAGATTAATTTAGTTTATCCTTAAATTATTTTGTTATCTTTACTCTTAATGCTTTAATTATCTGGCTAATAATTAATTGAATTGAGGTATTGTGTGATGGAGCGAGAGTGCAAGCATAACATTAGTCCATAGAGGTAACAATCTTAAGAAAGTTTTTCACTTAGAGATAAGGTTAAACACTTAAGAGGTTGATTCAAAATTTTCACAAAACCTAATGAATTGGTTTAATTACTTTTGATCACAATGGTAGACATAAGGATTAAATTGATATTAGTTCTAGTACTTGAGAAAGACTTAAGCTTAATTTAGGAGAATTTAACCATTAATAAAAGAAAAACTAAATTAAATCAATACTTTAGAAAACCCATGATAAATCAATAAAGGTGACTTAACCCTAAGTTTCAGATCATTAAATTTAATTCAAATTAATTTTTTTGTTTAATCATAAATCAAAATTTATCATCCAATTAATAATTAGTTTTAATTGATCAATACTTAGAATAAAACTTTCTTCTGGGAACGATACTCTACTTATCATTATATTACTTTTTAACGATCTGTGCGCTTGCAGTTAGCTAGGCTGAGTCCACAACAAATCCAAAAATTACTTCTTCCATCCAAAATAGTTTATTTTTGAATCATTTAAATAATTTTAAATTTTTAAAATTTATTTACCAAAATACCCCTTGACTTTGACTTTTGACTTTAAAAGTTGACTTTTGTTAATTTTTATACACTTTATGTATATTTCATGTATATTTCACATATATATTCCACTTTTTCATTTAAAATTTTTTCCTTTTCTATTTAAATAATTTATTTAATATATCCAATTTAATTTTAATTTATTTTATTTAATTTGTATAAATTTCGGATGTTGCAATATTTTTTGCTATTTATCTTATTTCCTTTTTACTTAAGTCCTAATTTTATTATTGTTTATATGATGATTATTTATGTGTTTATGAGTTTACATTTATTTTGTTTGGACTTCAAGGATGTGAAAGGCATGTTTCCACTTTGTGGATGCCTCAGTTTTATTATGTAATTTAATTTATCTTTTAAAGATTTTGAGATTGTTGTAAGAGACATGTTTCCACCTATAATGGGTGTCTCATCTTTATTTTCTTTGTTTTCTTTTTGGGTATTGCGTTGGATATTGTAAAGGCTTGTTTTCATCCATGAATGGGTGTCTATTTATTATTTTATTTGGACTTATTTTTATTTTAGTGCAATAATTCTTTATTTTAATGTTCATATATAATATGCATAATATGCATAATATTTAATAATTTTATAATATCTAGGCCTGAAAAGGAGAATGGTTCCAATGCACTGGGCGTTATGGGGGAGATAGGCCACTTCTTACCTTCTCCATGCGTACCAAACTTTTCTAACACAATGGGGGGTTAGGGATTCCTTAGGAATCGAGTCATCCACCCTTTTTTTTTTCTTGGCCTATCCGGGTGGCGACTCCATTTTCTCTGGTTTAGGCCCGTATTCTCTAAGGTCCTGAGCCTAATAGTGCCAAAGTCACAAGAACAATTTCACCAAGAGTGGAGGCAAAAATTCCCGCTCACAGTTATACCAACCACAATACCAGTGATGAAAAGCTCTTTAAAGAACTTGGCAGATCAATAGTATCAAGTGCCAAAATTTCAAATGATGAATACATCTCAGTAAAAGGGAAGGGGACAATAGCTATTAAAAGTTTTGCAGGTACAACACTTATTTATGAAGTTACATATGTTGCTAAAATTAATCAAAATTTGCTTAATGTTGGATAGTTGATATAAAATGGATACAATAAGCTATTATTTGAAAATAAATGTGTCTAATCATTGATCTAGGCTATCAAGAATTATTCAAAATTAGGATGCATGATAAAAGTTTTTCTATGAATCTATTAGAGGAGCAACTAGCATTTTCTTATTGACTCACCACTATAGTAACATGGCACAAATGGCTAGGACACTTGCATCACAAAACCTTATGTTTATGCAAAGAAAAGAAATGGTAAAGGGATTAACAAACTTAGAGGAGCAGTTTTGAAGCTGTAAGGCTTGTCTACTTGGGAAGCAAATTAGACTTCCATTAAAAAGGTCTACATGAGAGCTTTAGAAAAGCTACAACTAATCTATACTGATCTTTGTGGTCCATAGGCAACTCCATCACTAAATGGTGGCAAGTATTATATAGTTTTAATTAATGATATAATAAGAATGTGTTGGATTTATTTTATGAGGTTCAAGTCAGAAGTTCCTAGAATTTTCTTGAAGTTTAAAACTTGGATTGAAAATCAAAGTGGCTGTAAGATCCATGTTATCAGATCCATTAAGGAACTGAATACACATCAGATAAATTCAACTCATTTTGTGAAAAACCTAGAATTGAGCACTAACTTATTGTTTGTTACTCTCTATAGCAAAATGGGGTCAATGAGAGGAAGAATCGAACAATCATGGAGATGATAAGATGCTTACTGTATGAGAAGAATCTACCAAAGAAATTTTATGTAGAAGCAGCAAATACTACTATTTTCTTATTGAATGGATTGCCTACAAGAGCAGTAGAGGGGAAGAATCCATTCGAGGTTGGCGTGGTTTTAAACCAAATTTATAAAACCTTAAAATATTTAGATGTCTATGTTGTTCTTATATTTCATAGGTTTAAAGAGACAAGCTCAATGAAAAGGCTGAACTAGGGATTTTCATTGGCTATAGTTTGGTTTCTAAAGCCTATATGATTTTTCAACCTCGGTCAGGGAAGATAATTATTAGCAATCACTTCCTTAAACATGAGCAATGGGATTAGAATGAAGAGTTGCAAGTCAAACATCAAATGGTGTAATTAGATCCCAATGAATTAGAAGATGAAAAATCTGCAAAGGGAACAAAATTGCTCTTAGATATTTATCAAAGATGAAATGTTGTTATTTTCGAACCTGTAGGATTGAGGAAGTAAAAATAAAAAAAAATGGATAGATGTAATAAAGGAGGAGTTGGCCATGATATAAAAGAACCAAACTTGGAAGTTGGCAGAGAGACCTTAAGACGAAAAAAGTAATTGGGGTTAAATGGGTTTTTAGGACAAAACTAAATCCTGGTGGCTTAGTAAATAAGCAAAAATCTAGGTTGGTGGTGAAAGGTTATACACAAGTTTAGGGAGTAGATTTATCTGAAAATTTTGGCCTAGTAGCCAGATTGGATACCATTAGCATGTTATTGGCTTTGGCAACATATAAGGGATGGAAGATTTTTCCAATGGATGTGAAGTTTGTCTTCTTGAATGGTCTAGTACAATAATAAATGTTGAGCAACCAAAGGGTTTCAGTGTACCAAGACATGAAGAGAAGGTCTATTTATTGAAGAAGACTCTCTATAGATTGAAGCAAGCTCTCGGAGCTTGGTACAACAGGATAGATTAGCATTTGCTCAAATTAGGCTTTGAGAAAATCTTAAGTGAATCAACTCTTTATGCTAAGAAAGCTAACTCTAACATAGTTATCATTTCTCTTTATGTGGATAATTTACTTGTTACAGTAAATGATACTGTGCAAATTGAAAACTTCAAAAAGGAGATGATGAAGGTCTTTGAGATGACAGATCTTAGATAGAAATTAAGCAAGCTTAGAATGAAGTCTTTATTTGTAAAAAAAATATTTGAAGGAAAATTTGAAGGTTCAAAATGGAAGAATGCAAGAGTGTGAATACTCCAATGAATCAAAAGGAAAGCTGCAAAAAGAAGATGGCACTAAACTAGTTGATGAAGGAATGTATAGAAGCTTAATGGATGTTTAATTTATCTCATAGCAACAAGGCCTGATATTTTGTTTCTTGTGAGTGGTTTGTCCAAATTTCTGAATTGTGCTAGTGAGTTGCATATGATGGCTATGAAAGGAGTAGTTAGGTATAGTGGCAGACTTGCGGGAGTCCATGGGGGGAGGGGGGCTTTGGACCCCCCTTAGCCATATATATATGTATGCGTATATATAAGTATATATATACACATGTATATATACACACATTCATTTATATATATGAATATATATATGTAGTCATTTAGATATTTAAATTTAAATGAATATATATATATGTATATATATACACACATCATATATATATGTCTATGAATTTTATATTTATATATGAATTTATAAAGATTTCATTTATATATTTAAATTTAAATGAATTTTATATATTTAAAATATATATATAATTTAAATTGATCATACTTATACGAATTATATATATAAAAATTTAAATGAATTTTATTTTAATTCATAAAATTTTTGCCAAAATTCATACATACATAAATAATCGACTGCTTTATGTGTTATATATAAAAAGATATATATATTTTTTAAACAAATTAAAAATGAGGCTGTTATGCAACGTTTCAAAATATACAAAGTTGTAGGATACAATTACAATCTCTTAATCATAGTTAATCTAATAACACAAATTAATTATTGAACTACTATAATATTAAATGTTCAGTAAACTTGGTTGCAATTTTTCTATGTGGAAACTTAGCCCCCTCGGTAAATTCCTGGTTCTGCCACTGGTTAGTTATCTTAAAGGTATAGAACCTATGGCATCAAATTTAGCAAAAGCCAGCATTTCTAGCTTCATGTATATTCTGATAGTGATTAGGCTAGGTCTATTGATGATATGAAAAGTACTTTTGGATATTATTTCACTTTTGGATCAAGTGTTTTTCATGGTGCTCAAAGAAACAAGAAATGGTGGCACAATAAATTACTGAAGCAAAATTTGTAGTAGCACAACTGCTGTTAATCAAGCACTATGGCTAAGAAAAATTATGGTGGATCTATTTGCAGCTGGATAAAAAAGAAAGCACTAAGATATTTGTAGACAATCAAGCTGCCATTGCTATATCTCAAAATCCTAGGTTTCATGGAAGAACTAAGCATTTCAATATCAAGTTTTAATTTTGGAGAGATGTGCAGAAAAATGTTATTATGCCAAGTCTTTAAATCATCATTATCTTACACAATAACTTGTTAGAACACTCAGTAGCCAAGCCATTATAAGTATTAAAGTTGTTAGTTTTAGTATAAGGAGAATCTCGGTGACAGTTTGTACAAACCCTAATTATTTGATTTACTTTGATTCAAAACATTAATCCATTAGGTTTAGTTTTAAATGACATGTTCTAAACCTAGCTTTATCCTAAAAAAATCCTAAAAGCCCCAGTTTTCATTTAAAACCCTAGTTTTGAGTCCAAAGCCTAAAAATCCTAATTTTTACACAAAAGCCCTAATTTAATTCTTAAAATGCTAGTTTGCAAAATTAAGGATCTAAAACCCTAATTGTTATACCAAAACCCTAATTTGCATATTTAAAACCCTAGAAACCCTAATTCATACCAATAAACCCCAATTTTGCATATCTTATGCTTTATTTAGGATTAAAACTTAGATTTAATTATTTGATTCATTGTTATAATGAATGATTTATTATTATTTTGCCTATTGTGAGAGTTTGGATGATTTAATTATATTTGGTTAATTATTTAAATTTCAAAAGATGTAAGAGGTATGTTTCCACTTCGTGGGTACCTCATTTGTTAAGCTCAATGTAATTCAATTTATTTTACGTTGTAGGATTAATGTACAGGATATGTTTTCACCAAATGGTGGGTGTCCGATTTTGTTTAGTTTTGGACATTGGATATTATTATAAGGGTATGTTGCCATCTTGTATGAGTGCCCATTTTTGTTTATTTGTTTTTAACCTTCTTTGAACTTTAATACAATAAATGTTTACTTTAAATTGTATGTTGTATGGATAATATTTTAATAAGTTAAGAATTTAAAAATATTTAGACCTGAAAAAGAGGCCGGTTCCAATGAACCGTGCACTATGGGGGTGTTGGGTCATTCTCTCCTTCCCCATGCGTACCCAAATTTTTGACCAATATGGGGTTTAGGGATTCCTTAGGAATCGAGTCATCTATCCCTTTTTATTTTCCCTGTCTATCCAGGTGGTGACTCTATTTTCTCCGAGTTTAGGTCCGTGTTCTCTAAGGCTCTGAGCCTAACAGTGCCGAAGTCGTAAGAACCTTTCCACATTGGAGTGGGGGTAAAAATCCCACTCATAGTTGCCACTCCACTGGGGATAAGAGAAGTTGATTCCGCTGGTCTTTATATTATTTTATTCTTTATTATTATGATATTATTCATTGCATCATTTAGATTGCATTATGCATGTGAGTTAGGATGCCTATGTAACCCGTGTTATGTTATGTAAGGGATACCATATTTTTACTCAAGGTATAGAGACTGAGCATGGTATAACCACTCATATCCTCATACCTTTTGGTATATACTTGCTATAGGAGCCTAAACTTTTTAACCCAAAGACTAAAGCTTATGTAATTGACATAGTTACTTTCCTCAGGTTTTTTGCCCAGATGCTTATTATTTGACTATGATTGATATATCTTGTTTTGAACCATGACTTATTTGGTTTGTTCTTTTTCTTATATGACCTAATTGTATTGTACATTCAAAATAGTTTTACCTTTAAGCCCAAAAGAGCAAAATTATTTTTAAAAATTATAAGATGGTCTTTGGACAAACAACTTTTCTAAAATGGGTCAAAAATTCTTTCTTACCTCATAGCCCAAATACAAAGCCCATGATTCATTTTTAAATACACCTTTTTATAATGGGCTTTGAAACAAAACTATTTTTCACTTCATTCAAATTACAACTTTTCTTAACCTTTTTCTTAAATGGGCTTACAACTATTTAGGTCAATTATGGAATAATAAAAATCAATTGTGGGCCTAATTTATACCAAGACTTGTTAATCATGGGCTTGTTTATGGCATAAATCATTAGTTGCTTTTTCAAATGAAAAATCTATTTATGATTAACTCTTTAAATTTGGTTAATTCCAAATATAGCATAAAAAGATATCCCTTTGTTGGCCCAATGGATTAAGACTTAATTAATGAAAATTATTATGGATTGACTTCTAAGTTTGAAAATACAACTATTGGTTAAACCGTTCGAGTGAATTTTTCAAAAATAAGATATCCCATGTTGATATTTTATTAACCATACACCTAAAAAAAGAGACTCGCCATTCTTGTGTGGGTGATATAAGTTTGGAAGGGTCATTCTTACTATTTTTGCTTACTTGTTATTTTGCATGATTATGTATGCTCGTACCCTTTCCTTTCTGACTCACAGCAGATGCTTAAGGAACAAAATAAGAAACTGCAAGAAGAGTTAGCTACTAGTCGCCAATAGGTTGCCCATTTTGAAAAATTGTATCATCAGCCAGAACAAGACTTTTGAGACTTTCGGTTCTAGGGAATGAAGGATCCTGGTGCTTCGTCTTCTAGGGGGCCTCAAACTGATGACCATGAGATTACTTCATCCACTTCGGATGAGGACCGTTGCAGATCTGAATTCTAGGGTAATAGAGGTTTGGGTGCTCCTTCTTCGGGTGGACTCGGGATAGATGATATGTCCCCTTCTTCAATAAGCAATGACTTTTTCAGAGCTTTGTTTGATCATGATCTATCACCTCCTTCTCAGTAATCCATCATTATTGTATTAATTGAGAAAATATTGTATTACTATTAATAATAATAATAATTATAATTTGCACTTTTACTGTAACTTTTGACTTTCAAAATTTTTTTCTCTTTTTTATTATATTTTTTATTGCTATTATTATTACTACAATACAATCATTGGTCCTTCCACTCATAATTTAGAATTCCACAGTAGCACTGATTCACAAAATCAAAGGCAACGCGGCAACTCAAAACCTTTTCATCATTATTTCCTATCCTTGCTCGTTTCGGTCTCAAGCCATTCCTTGTCAACCTGGTATGGACAATCACCCTATATAAATCCTCTTTCCATGCTATGACCCCATACAGAATCCAGGAAATTTTCCATAAATTTTCAATTTCAGCATCAAAATTCCTTTTAACAAATTTAATTTTCCTTCAACTTTCAACAATGACAAAAATGAATTTGAAGAAAATAAAAGGTTTATTTAAAAATATGAAAGTCATTCATTAGGAACAAATATCTTGGTCTAGAATCAATACTTTGAAGTGCTTTCAAAATATTAAATTGGACCATTCTTTTTTACATGTTATGGCTTCCTTTTGGAATGTGAATTCTAGGACATTTAAGATAAATGACTTTGAGATATGTCCCATGATTGAAGAGTTTGAAGCCATCTTTGGATATCCAAGCAATCAACCAATGGTGCTGCCTATATTGATTTCCAGAACTCAACAAAAGAAGAAAATGTTGTTTCAACTTTCAAAGCCTGAAGTTCTATAGTTAATGAGAGGTGAGAAAATTCTGCTTGGTCCCTTGATTGACTTTTGCATTTCTCATTTGGCTCCTACCAAGGTGTGAGTGGGGATTTTTGCCCCCACTTTCGGTGAAATGGTTCTTGCAACTTTGGCACTGTTTAGGCTCGGGGCCTTAGAGAACACGGGCCTAAGCCAGGAGAAAATGGAGTCGCCACCTGGCCAAGAAAAAGAAAGGGATGGATGACTCGATTCCTAAGGAATACCCAACTCTCTAATGGGTTAAAAAAATTGGGTACGTGTGGGGAAGGTGAGAAATGACCCAGCACCCCCACAATGCCTGGTTCATTGGAACCGGCCTCCTTTGTAGGTCTTAATATTATAAAATTATTAAATATAACAATATTATCCATACTACATGCAACACTTAAAATAAAGCATCATTATATTAAAATCAAAGCAATATCCAAACAAAACAAATAAATGGACACCCATCCAAGGATGGAAACATGTCCTTACATAGTCCATGTCTAAAACTAAATAGGACACCCACCAAAAGGTGGAAACATGTCCTTTTCATTAATCCAAAAATATAAGAACAATTTAAATTACATGAAAATTAATTAATGAGGTATCCAATAATGGAAACATACCTCTTACAAGGTTTTGAAACCAAAGCAAATCAATAAAAGTAAACAATCATTCATCATAAATAAATCATTCATCTAATTAAAACAAAACAGTAAGTATATAACTTTAGGGTTTAAGTAAATAAGATTGAAGCTTATGAAAATAAAATAAAATCTTTAGATATTTGAAAGGAACAAGCTACTGTGATGATTTGGAAAATAGAATTAATTAAGATTTATGGTTTGAATAAATTAGGGTTTAGGTTTGTATTTTGAATAAAGCTATTGTATTTTTACTAACGATAATAAAGGAAGTTAAACGTAAAGACTTATAATACACAAATAAATGTTGACCCCTTCGACGAGCTCATAGCAAAGACAGTGTGGGCTGCCTTTGATGGGTTGGATATTTTTGCTGCCTCTTGATTCTTCAAGCTTGAGATTATGAATAGACTGCCAAAAATAGTTTCGAGCTCCAAAGGTCCAGATCCTCTTTTAAGACCAAAAATAAAAAGTCCTTTTCTGTGTGTTTTAATGTGGTATTTATAGAAAAAAATAAAAACCTAATACTAATTGGCTATGAAAATAAAGACCTTTTAGGAAATAAAATTCAAAACCAAGTAGAATAGGGTTTGGCAAAACTGCGTGCGGGCAGGGCTTACGAAAGTGCGCTGGCCAAAAAAAATTTCTATGGGTGTGGGCATGGGCTAGCCAGTTCACCACAGGAAAATCCTGCGGCAAATTGGCCGAAGCCAATTCGTCTTCGGCCACGAAAATTTTTTATCATCAATTCTTTCGTCGCCGATTTTTATTTTCAATTTATTTTTTATATTTTCTTCTTTGTCTTTTTATATTTTTTTTATTTTAATTAAAAACAACTATAAGTAATAAATATTATTAAAAATACCACAAATTATTTTGGACTGTTTAAAAATATCAGACTGGACTGGGTAAAAAAATTAATGGTCTACACAAGGCATGGGAACATATGTTTTGTCTGTGCTTGCTTGGCCAATTCTTTCTTGCTTCTTCCTATGGTGATGTTGATCCATGAGTATTGGATATCATGGACCAAATGGAAGCAGGCTTATCGCCGATTCCCATGATCTTAGCTGAGACTTTAGTTGTACTGGACCAATTTAGATCAGGATTGTCTAGGAGATTGGTCAGGAGTCCATTGTTGCTTCAGGTAACTGCCTAAACTGCACTTTTAGGTTTTCAATTTTGGCCTTTTTTTATTTCTCTAATTTTGCCTAGTTCGCCCTTGCAGGTCTTCTGAACTAGCGAGCTATCCTTATTTTTGCGTAAGCTACTCTTGTTGGTTTTCAACTTAGAGGACCTTCTTCCTTTTTTTTGTGCTTACAGATTTAGCTTTAGGAGCATCTCTGCTTGCTCGACACTCCGTCTATGGATTTTACCAGATATTTACCATGACATCATTTTGCTAGGAAACTACTTCATCCTGCTTCTTCATATGCTGACTGGGTTGACTGGATCCGTTCTCGTGCTGCACTCAACATCCATTGGTTAGTACCTTGGTGGAAGATTTCTCGTATCACCATTCAGTCTTATTTGATGTATGTTCCTCTTACTGCTCTTCAATGAGGTACTTGCTATGATCCTCGTCGGCTTGACTGACAGTATGGAGCTGAGCCTCGAGGTTTCGAGTTTACTCTTTATTTGGAAATGCCTCGTCTGACTGAAGCCTAGTTTGATCGGCTGAGGCAAAGCTGGCCTGCACGCTACACTTATCATCTGCCATAGATTTTATATTTGTCACTTTCTTTAGAAAGAATATTGTTAGGATATAAAAATAATGAAAACAATAATAAGAGATGTTTCTTTTCCTTTTATAATTTGTCATCACCTTTCACTATTGTGTTTATTTTTTTTATCCATATATAGTCAAATACTTAAAATAGTTCACATAGAACAATTTTAATATTAATTCTATTTTATTAAATTAGGGAACATCCAAACATAAAGCCAGCATACACAAGATCACTCATGTTACTAACTAGCCCTTTCGGGTTTTCTAATTGACGATTTTCTCTCTTTTAGCCCTAATTGTTGCCTAGCATGCCCGTTTGGGTTTTCGAAACTAGAGGACTTCTTTAACTTTTTCCTAGGGTGCCATTTTGGGTTTTCAACCTAGCGAGCTCTCTTTTTTTTATACATAAAACCTCTTCAACCTATCGATGTTTGCTGGCTCACTAAACTAGTTCCCGCCCATGTCTGATAACTTGACTGCACCCTTGTTCGTGACTTGTTTCACAATTTATAGTCCTTCCCAACTAGGCCTGAACTTTCCTCTTGGATTAGATACATTAGGCTTACATTGCTTCAACACTAAATCGCCGACTCTGAGCTTTCTGACCCTAACCCTTCTATTATAGGCTCGAGCTATCTTCCTTTGATATAGTTGATGATGATACAGTCCGTTTAACCTCCTCTCTTCTAGTAAAGCTAATTGTGTGTATCTGCTCACTACCCACTCCATCTCAGGCAGTTCAGCTTCTAAGACCACTCTTAATGACTTGATCTCAATTTCAATTGGCAACACTGCCTCCATCCCATAAACCAAAGAGAATAGTGTCATTCCAGTAGGTGTCTCTTGTTCTGTATCCCCACAAAGCAAAGGAAGCATCTCCGACCAATCCCTATATGTCTTTATCATCTTGGACAGAATCTGCTTAATTGCCTTATTTGTTGCTTCTACCGCACCATTAGCCTTCAGTCTATAAGGGGAGGATTAGTGATGATGGATTTGGTATTTCGAGAATAAGTCATTAACTGTACCTTAAAATTGTACCCCATTGTCTGATATCACACTGTGCGGGACCCCAAACCTGTAGATGAGATTCTTTTCAATAAATCTAGCCATTTGCCTTGCCCCCAATTTGTTGAAAGATTCAGCCTCAACCCACTTTGAAAAATAATCCACTGCTACTATAATAAAACGGCGACCATTTGAAGCCATCAGATGTATCTCTCCTATAATGTCAATCCTCCAAGTTGCGAATGGCTAGGGTGAAGACATAGAATGCAACTCTTCAGGAGGCATGTGATTCAAATTACCATACATCTAACAATGCTAGCACTTCTTCACAAATTCAATGCAATCTCTCTCCATGGTCAGCTAGTAGTAACCTTGTCGAATTATCTTCTTAACTAGGGCTAAACCACTCATGTGTGGACCATAACTTCCTGCGTGTATTTCCAACATAATATGCTCCACTTCAGGCTTCCTCAAGCATCTCAAGTGAACCCCATCAAGCCATCTTCGATATAACTCTCCATGAAAGGTGATGTATTGTAAGGACAATCATCTTATGGCTCTTCTTTCTTTCTTTGTTACTCCCAACGGGTATTCCTTCTCCTCCAAAAATTTTCTTATAGTGCCATACCACGCATCATGATCTATATCAGTTTTCATGATTGTGTCATATTCATAGCAAGGAGTTGATGACCTGGTCAAAATCAGAGGCTTAAGGAATAAGTTGACAGGATTTTCCCATACCGAAGCCAATGTGGCTAGGGCATCAGCCATCTAGTTTTCTTCTCTTGGTAGGCGTATAAACCTGCACTCCTTAAAGTTCTTCTTCATTATGGTCAAGTAATGGTGGTATGGTTTTAGCTTCTCTTCTTTTAACTCTCACTCTCCATTTACTTGGGATACTACCAGCAATGAATCGCCAAAGACTTGCACCTTATCCACCTTCATAATCATCAAGGTTTCCAAATAAAAAATACATGCTTCATACTCCACCATATTATTAGTCGCCCTAAACTTCAACTTCTTGGCTAAAGGAATAAGCTCCCCTTTGGGCGATTCTAGTATGACTCCTAAACATGCTCCTTTCCTATTCACTGCTCCATCAAAATGCATTTTCCATCCTTGTACTTCTATGGTTTCTAAATGTTCATCGGGAAATTCCAAGATTACCTGTTCGCTATCTAGTAATGGTTTTTGGGCCAGGAATTCTATCACTGCTCTACCTTTGATTGTTTTCCTAGTTACATACTCAATCTCAAATTCTTCCAATATTATCAACCATCTCCCTTAAGTACTTCACCAGATCTAACCTGGAAATTGCTTGCATACTATAAGATTGAAAGTAATGATGCAACTTATTAGAAGACCAAACCACATCTATACAGGTCTTTTCAATGATACTATACTTAATTTCATAAGGCAGTAGCTTTCTACTCAAATAATAGACTGCGGGCTCAATTCCTGACTCATCTGCTTGGGCTAGCATGGCTCCTACTGACTCTTCTTCTATTGTTAAGTATAGTAATAAGGGTTTACCGGGTTTAGGTGGTTTCAAAACAGGTGGATTTAGGAGATACTCATTTATACGCTCAAAGGCCTTTTGACACTCTTTATTCCACATGACTGGCTGATTCTTTTTAAGCAATTTAAAGATAGGTTCACAAATTATGGTGAGCTTTGCTATAAACCTGCTAATATACTGTAATCTGCCAATAAACCCCCAAACTTCTCTCTCTGTCTTAGGGGCTGGAATATCCCTGATTGCCTTAACCTTGTCAGGGTCAATCTCAATGCCATTTGGACTAACCACATGTCCCAATAACTTGCCTGAGGTAACTGTAAACACACACTTCTTTGGGTCTAACCTTAGCTTATACTTCACTACTCTCTTAAAGAATAATTCTAAGTTTTGGAAGTGTTGTTCCCTTGTATCCAACTTCACCATCATATCATCAACATATACTTCAACTTCTTTATGCATCATATCATGAAACAATGTGGTGGCCATCCTTTGATAGGTTACTCCAGCATTCTTTAACCCAAACTTCGTCACCCTATAACAAAATATACCCTATGTAGTAATGAAGGTAGTTTTAGCTTTATCCTCTTGGGCCATTAACACTTGGTTGTATCCGAAAAATCCATCTACAAATAAGTGTAGCATGTTAGAGGATGCACTATCAATGAGGACATCTATATGGGGTAAAGGAAAATCATCTTTAGGGGAAGCTTTGTTTAAATCTCTATAGTCAACACAGAGCCTAATTCTTCAATCATTCTTTGGCACAGGTACTATATTGGCTAGCCAATCTGGATAATCTATTACTTCAAGGAAATTTACTTGTATTTGTTTAGTGACCCCTTCTTTAACCAATTCAACCTATTCAGGTCTTAACCGCCTAAGCATTTGTTTGATGGGTTTCATGTGAGTGTAAGTAGGAATCAGATGTTTGGCTATGTGTGAGCGGGGATTTTCACCCCCACTCCCGGTGGAATGGTTCTTGCGACTTCGACACTGTTTAGGCTCGGGGCCTTAGAGAACACGAACCTAAGTCCGGAGAAAATGGAGTTGCCACCCGGACAGGCCGAGAAAAAGAAAGGGGTGGATGACTCGATTCCTAAGGAATCCCCAACCCCCTAATGGGTTCGGAAAGTTGGGTACGTGTGGGGAAGGTGAGAAATGGCCCAGCACCCCCACAACGCCCGGTTCATTGGAACCGGCCTCCTTTATAGGTCTTAATATTATAAAATTCTTAAATATAACAATATTATCCATATTACACACAATAAAAAGAAAGCATCATTGTATTAAAATCAAAATACTATCCAAACAAAACAAAACAAATAAATGGACACCCATCCAAGGATGGAAACATGTCCTTACATCACATGCCTAGATAGGACACCCACCACAAGGTAGAAACATGCCCTTTACATAAGTTCTAAAATAGAAAAGAAAATAAAATTACATGATGTTTAACTAATGAGGTACCCACCAAGTGGAAACATACCTCTTACAACTTTTGTAAGTCTAAATTGATTGATAAAAGTAAATAATCATCTATAATAAATGAATCATTCATTAAAAGTATTTAAATATCAATAAAATAAACATCCATTCATGATAAATTAAATAAATCAAGTATTAAAATTAAATAAATCAAAGCATAAAAAATAAATCAAGGTATAAATAAATATGGAATTGAATAAAACAAATAAAAGTTCAAGTATAGCTACTATTTCTATTTAGGGTTATTTATCTCATGTGTTAAGGCTTTGGAAATTCTAAAGTTTAAGCTACTGTGACTTTTTAGGTAATTAAAATAGATTAGGTTTTATATTTTTTAAAGGTTGGCAAGACACTTTGATTAAACAAATTAAGATTTGAATGATGAAATAATAAAACTTGAGTTTTAGACACTTTTGAAATATTTTTAATTCATGATTTTAAATAATGATTTAAGCTACTGTGACTTTTTTTGACTTTTTTATGTTTTTATGTTTTTTTATGTTTTAAAGGGTTTAAAGTTTAGAAAAAGTTAGGGTTTAAGGTTTTAAAGGGTTAGGGTTCATTATTTTAGGTTTAAAAGATGATTTTTGAATTTTAGGCTTTGAAATTGGATTCTCGGGTAAAGTATAATTTTTAGGGTTTAAAAAAAAAAGCAATTTGATATTTTATGAGATTTTATGAATTTAAACACATGGATTTAAGTTTTTATAAGTGGAAAAGATATTTTTTAAGGTTTTTTGAGTGAAAAAGAGCCTACTTTAACATCTTAAATGAAACAGAATTTTATTTTGATTTTGTTGAAAAATATGTTCAATGAGTGTTTTAAGATTTTTAAGAAGAAAAACTAACAATTTTAAGTCTTTCTAGAAAAGAAGTTCACGTTTTAGTGTTGAAATCTTGGAAAAATTAAAATAAAGCTCTAAGATTTTTGATTTGAAAACTTAAATTTTGTGGATTTTGCTACTGTGAACATATAAATCAAAAGAATTAAAACATACCTTCTTTGTTGATTCTCCAAAAAAAAACTCTTCTTGGATGAACTAGCTCCAAAAACAAGCTTTGATTGCCTTTGAATTCTCCTTTTTCTTCTTTTGTCGTGCTACTGCTGCTATTAATATCAATTGAATTGAGTTTTTCCTTTTCCTTCCTTGATTTGGTTTCAAATCCTAAAGTCACTATGTATTTTTTTCCTCCCCTCATTAGGTTTAATTAGTCCTTATTTATAGTGATTTTTAGGTTGTATATTCCTAATTTATTAAGGTAATTAATATTAATAAAAAAAGAAATTAAAACCTAATTGGATTAGAATTCTAAACATTACATAAAAAAAATTTGCGCTGGCGAAAACTGTGTTGGGCGTGCCAGCGTGCCAGCCCGCAGGAATTTCCTGCAGAAAGTTATTTTGCCCAACTTTCACCCGTAAGAAACTCCTGCGGGCGAGCTACTGTTGGCCCGACGGGCCCGGGCGACCACTTTTCGTTGCCGATTTTTTTTACTCCGATTTTTTTTATTTTAATTTTTAAATTTTATTTGTTTATTTTCATTTTTTATTAATAAAAATTAGATACTAAGGTAAAAATTATTTAATTAAAATTATTTTGGATCAATTAAACAACAAAAATCATTTTGGACTAAATAAAGCATATTTGATCAGATTGGGTAAAAAATTAAGGGTCTACAGTTTGCCCCCTGCTTGAATGATCTAAAACCTTAGTGAAAGAGAGTGAAAAGCAACAAAACTTAATTTTTGATATGGCGACTTGTTTTGGGTACTTGGACCCAATTTGAGTTTTGGACTCACGGATGTTCTAGGTTCTAGACCTAAGGAAAATTTGGGTTCTGGACCTGGATTTGAGTTCTGGATTCGAGGATAATTCTAGGTTCTGGGCCTAAGAAAAATTTGAGTTCTGGACCTGGATTCGAGTTCTGGACTCAAAGATAATTCTAGGTTCTGGACCTAAGGAAAATTTGGGTTCTTGACCCGGATTCGAGTTCTGGACTCGAGAATACTTCTAGGTTCTGGACCTAAGGAAAATTTGGGTTCTGGATCCGGTTCGAGTTCTGGACTCGAGGATAATTCTAGGTTCTAGACCTAAGGATAATTTGGGTTCTGGACCCGATTCGAGTTCTGGACTCGAGGATAATTCTAGAATTTGGACCTAAGGACAATTTGGGTTCTAGACCCTGTTCGAGTTCTGGACTCGAGGATAATTCTAGGTTCTGGACCTAAGGACAATTTGGGTTTTGGACCCGGTTCGAGTTCTGGACTCGAGGATAATTCTAGGTTCTGGACCTAAGGAAAATTTGGGTTCTGGACCCGGTTCGAGTTTTGGACTCGAGGATAATTCTAGGTTCTGGACCTAAGGACAATTTGGGTTCTGGACCCGGTTCGAGTTCTGGACTCGAGGATAATTCTAGGTTCTGGACCTAAGGAAAATTTGGGTTCTGGACCTGTATTCGAGTTCTGGACTCGAGGATACTTCTAGGTTCTGGACCTAAGGAAAATTTGGGGTCTGGACCCGAGATTAATTTAATTTGGGTACATGGACCCGAGTTTGGGTACTTGGACCCGAGAATGGGTGCTTGGACCCGAGATTGAGTTTGACTGACCTTTTATCATTTAAGAAGTCTGACTGCTCTGGCTGTTTTATGCATCGTGATTCTTCACCATCAAAATGGATCTTCATCCTTTGAGACCGGGTCTTCACTCTGGAAAATGGATCTTCATCTTTTGCGATCGGGTCTTCACCTTTGAAAATGGATCTTCATCCTTTAAGATCGAGTCTTCACCCTTGAAAATGGATCTTCATCCTTTAAGATCGAGTCTTCACCCTTGAAAATGGATCTTCATCCTTTAAGATCGAGTCTTCACCCTTGAAAATGGATCTTCATCCTTTGAGATCGGGTCTTCTTTGTTCTTTGAAAATGGGAGTGACACGGCCAGTGGCTTGGCCGTGTCACCTGGGTGTGTTAGCTTCTGTGTTTTTTTCTTTGATTCTTCTTTATTCTTGGCTTAGGATGGGACATGGCCAAGCTTATGGCTGTGTCATGTGACACGGCCAGTGGCTTGGCCATGTCACCTGCCAGTGTCACATACTGCTTCCCTTCTCTCTTTGCTTGGTCTTTCTTGGCTTTGCCCTTTAGGTGAGACACGGCCAACGGCTTAGCCGTGTCTCCTGCCCATGTCACCTACTACTTCCCCTCTCTCTTTGCTTGGTCTTTCTTGGCTTTGCCCTTTAGGTGAGACATGGCCAGTGGCTTGGCCGTGTCTCCTGCCCTTGTCATGTTCTTGCCAAGATTTCCTTTGAGGTGATGCGGCCAAGCTTGATTTGGCTTGGCCATGTCTTGCTTGATCCATGTTCTTCTTTCCTTGTTTTGATCTTCCAAGGGAGTTTTTGTACTTTAAACACTTTTCCCTTGCAACTGCTTTTTTCTTTCTTTGATTCTTTAATGATCATTGTAGGTTGTTGGCTCGTTTGATCATGAGGCTGGACCATCTTATCCGCAAGGCATTGACATGAATTACCTGGTACATTTCTTATTTTGCAATAGTTTATGCTATATGTATGCATGATTATGTATGCTCTTACCTTTTTCCTTCTTGGCTCACAACGGATGCTCGAAGATCAAAACAAGAAGCTTCAAGAAGAGTTGGCTGCAAGTCATCAACAGGCTTCTCATTTTGAAAGTTTATATCATCAATCCGAACAAAATTTTTGAGACTTCCGATTTCAAGGAATGAGGGATCCCGGTGCTTCTTCATCGAGAGGCTCCCAGGCTGATGACCATGAGATCCTTTCGTCTGTTTCTGATGAGGACCATGACAAATCAGAACTCCAAGGCAATAGGGATTTTAGTGCTTCTGCTTCAGATGATCCCGGGATGAGTAACTTGCCTCCTCCAACAGGCGACGACTTTTTCAAGTCTTTATTTGGTGGTGACCCACCACCCTCTTAGTGATATGTAAATATTGAAACAATTGTAAAACATTGTACAATAATGAAAAATATATAATTTTCCTCGTTTACTGTAATCTTTTTTTTGAAGGCTTTTTGTTACTGCCATTTTTTTTTATATAATACATCATAATTAATATCTACTTCTTTTGTTAAACCAAATCCAAAATGGAAAAAGAAATTGTGACCACTTCCTTTCCTTGTGCCATATGGTCTTATCTTTTCCATTTCACTTTTGGAAAAGGTTTATTTTCTTCTATATAAATCACCTTGCATGCCATATTTCAATTCATAAGCCAAAAATCTCTCTTTCAAAGTGAATACTCTCTCTTTAGCAATTTTGGCTCCCCTTTAATCATCAACTGTGACCGATCACCATTTATGGAAAATAAAAATTATATTTAAGAATATGGATGCCAACCATTGGAAGCAACTTTCATGGTCAAAGCTTGATGTCTTAAAATGCTTTCAAAATGTCAAATTGGATCACTCCTTTTTATATGCCGCGGCTTCCTTGTGGGATACGAATTCCAGGGTGTTTAAAATTAATGGCTTTGAAATGTGTCCCTTGATTGAAGAATTTGAGACCATCCTTGGACATCCCAATAATCAGCAAATGGCGTTACCCACATTGGTTTCCAAAACTCAACAGAAGATGCAGATGTTATTTCAAATTCTGAAACCCGAGATTCTTCGGTTGATGAGTGGTGAAAAAATTCTACTTGCTCCTTTGATTGACTTTTGTTCTTCTCATTTGGCTCCTACTAAGGCCTGGTGATGCATGTTTTGTCTTTGTTTACTCGTCCAATTCTTACTTGTTTCTTCTGATGGCGATATTGACCCACGAGTATTGGATATCATGGATCAAATGGAAGGAGGCTTTTCGCCGGTACCTGTGATCTTAGCCGAAACCTTAGTTGGATTAGACCGATTTAAATCAGGATTGTCAAAGAGACTGACTGGAAGCCCGTTGCTGCTTCAGGTAATTACCTAAACTGCCCTTCTGGGTTTTCAATTTAGGTTTTTTTTATTGCTCTAATTTTTGCCTAGTCCGCCCATGTGGGTTTTCGGAACTAGCGAGCTGTCCTAATTTTTGTCTAAGCTGCCCTTGCGGGTTTTCAACTTAGCGGACCTTTTTTTTTATAATTCTTTCTTCACAGATTTGGCTTCAGGAGCGTCTTTGTTTGCTTGATACTCCCTCCATGGACTTTGCTAGATACCTGCCTCGTCATCATTCTGCTAGGAAACTACTCCACCCAGCTTCTTCATATGCTGACTGGATTGACTGGATCCACTCACGCTCCGAAGTTAATATCCGTTGTTGGTACCTTGGTGGAAGATTTCTCATATTACCCTGCGGACATACCTGATGTACGTTCCCCTTGCTGCTCTTCGTCAAGGTACATGTTATGATCCTCGCCGACTTAGGCGTCAGTATGGAGCTGAGCCTCATGATTCTGACTTTGTTCCTGACCTAGACATGCCTTGCTTGACTGAAGCCTACTTGGACTGGTTGAGGCAAAGCTGGCCTGCACGTTACACTTATCGACTGCCATAGATTTTACATTTGTTAATTCATAAAATGTTTTGCTAGGATGAAAAATAACTAAAGTAATAAAAGATGCTTCTTTTCCATTGATAATTTGTCATCACCTTTTGCAATTATGATTATTTATTTCATCCGTATCTGGTCAAATACTTATAACAGTGCACATAGAACAAATTTAATCATTAATTCTATTTTATTAAATTGGGGAACAACCAAACATAAAGCCAGCATACATAAGATCACTCCTGTTGCCAATCAGCCCTTTCGGGTTTTCTAATTGACGATTTTCTCTCATTAGCCCTAATTGTTGCCTAGCCCGCCCTTTCGGGTTTTCGGAACTAGCAGACTGCTCTAACTTTTGCCTAGGCCGCCCTTTTTGGGTTTTCAACCTAGCGAGCTCTTTTTTTTTATTATTTATTTTTCATACAAAAAACCTCTTCAACCTGTCAATGTTTACTGGCTCACTGAATTCATTCCCATCCATGTCTGATAACTTCACTGCACCTTTGCTCATGACTTGTTTCACGACATATGATCCTTCCCAGCTGGGTCTGAACTTCCCTCTTGGATCAGATACATTAGGCCTACATTGCTTCAATACCAAATCCCCAACCCTGAATCTTCGAATTTTGACCCTTCTATTGTAAGCTCGAGCTATCTTCTTTTGATACAGTTGGTGATGATACAGTGCCTTTAGCCTTCTCTCTTCTAATAGAGCCAACTGAGTGAATCTGCTTGCTACCCATTCTGTTTCAGGCAGATCTGCTTCCAAGACTACTCTCAATGACTTGATCTCAATCTCAATTGGCAATACTGCTTCCATCCCATAAACCAAAGAGAAAGGTGTCATTCCAGTAGGTGTTCGCACACTCGTCCTATATCCCCATAAAGCAAAGGGAAGCATCTTTGACCAATCCCTGTAAGTCTTGGTCATCTTGGACAGAATTTGCTTAATTGTCTTGTTTGTTGCTTCCACTGCACCATTAGCCTTTGGTCTATAAGGAGAAGATCGGTGATGATGGATTTGGTACTTAGAGAATAAATCCTTAACTGCCCCTTGAAACTGTACCCCGTTGTCTGATATCACACTGTGCGGGACCCCATATCTGCAGATGAGATTCTTTTCGATAAACCTAGCCATTTGACTTGCACCCAGCTTGTTGAAGGATTTGGCTTCAACCCATTTCGAAAAATAATCAACTGCTACCACAATAAAACGGTGCCCGTTTGAAGCTGTCGGATGTATCTCTCCTATAATGTCGATACCCCAGGTGGCAAAGGGCCAGGGTGAAGACATTGAATACAGTTCTTCAGGAGGCATATGATTCAAGTTACCGTACATTTGACATTGTCGATACTCAATACAGTCTCTCTCCATGGTCAACCAATAGTAACCTTGTCGAATAATCTTCTTAACTAGGGCCAAACCACTCATGTGCGGACCGCAACTTCCCGTATGTATTTCAGACATGATGCGCTCCACTTCGGGCTTTCTTAAACATCTCAAATGCACCCCATCAGGCCATCTTCGATATAACTCCCCATGGAAGGTGATGTATTGCAGTGACCACCTCCTTATGGCTCTTCTCTCTTTCTTTGTTGCCCCCGGCGGGTATTCTCTTTCCTCCAAAAATCTCCTTATGGTATCATACCATGCATCATGGTCTGTATCAATTTCCATGATTGTTTTATATTCATAACAAGGAGTTGATGAACTGGTCAAGACCAGAGGCTTAAGGAACAAGCTAACAGGATTTTCCCATACCGAAGCCAATGTGGCTAGGGCATCAGCCATCTGATTTTCTTCTCTTGACAAGTGTATAAACCTACACTCCTTAAAATTCTTCTTTATCATGGTAAGGTAATGATGGTATGGTTTCAATTTTTCTTCTTTCAACTCCCACTCTCCATTTACTTGGGATACTACTAGCAACGAATCGCCATAAACTTCCACCTTATCTACCTTCATAATCATTAGGGTTTCCAAACCAAAAATACAAGCTTCATACTCCACCATATTATTGGTCGCCCTAAATTTCAACTTTTTGGCTAAAGGGATGAGTTCCCCTTCGGGCGATTCTAGTATAACTCCCAAACCTGCTCCCTTCCTATTTGCTGCTCCATCAAAATACATTTTCCACCCTTGTACTTCAATTGCTTCTAAATGTTCATCTGGAAATTCTAAGATTACCTCTTCACTTTCTGGTAATGGTTGTTGAGCCAGAAATTATGCCATCGCTCTACCTTTGATTGTTTTTCTGGTTACATACTCGATCTCAAATTCTTCTAGTATTATCAACCATCGTTCATATTTCCCAGTTAAAGAGGGTGTCTCCCTTAAGTATTTCATTGGATCCAACCTGGAAATTGCTTGCACACTATATGATTGAAAGTAATGCCGCAACTTCTTAGAAGACCAAACCACGGCTATGCATGTCTTTTCAATAATACTATACTTAATTTCATAAGGTAAGAGCTTTCTACTCAAATAGTAGACTGCATGCTCAATCCCCGACTCATCTGCTTGTGCTAGCATGGCTCCTATCGACTCTTCTTCTACCACTAAGTATAGTAATAGAGGTTTGCCGGGTTTAGGCGGTTTCAAAACAGGTGGATTCAACAAATACTCCTTTATTCGATCAAAGCCCTTTTGACATTCTTCGTTCCATACGACCGGCTGATTCTTCCTAAGCAACTTGAAGATAGGCTCACAGATTGTTGTGAGTTTTGCTATAAATCTGCTAATGTACTGCAGTTTACCAATAAATCCCCGAACTTCTTTCTCCGTCTTCGGGGCTGGCAGATCCCTGATTGCTTTTACTTTGTCAAGATCAATCTCAATGCCATTCGGACCAATCACATGTCCCAACAATTTACCTGAGGTAACACCAAATACACACTTCTTTGGGTTTAATATGAGCTTATACTTCAAAGCTCTATTGAAGAATAATTCCAAGTTCTGGAAGTGTTGCTCCCTTGTATTCGACTTCACCATCATATCATCAACATATACTTCAACCTCTTTGTGCATCATGTCATGAAATAAAGTGGTGGCCATCCTTTGGTAAGTAGCTCCAGCATTCTTTAAGTCAAAAGGCATCACCCTATAACAAAATATACCCCATGTAGTAGTGAAGGCAGTTTTGGCTTTATCCTCTTGGGCCATTAACACTTGATTGTATCCGGAAAATCCATCCACAAACGAGTGTAGCACACTAGAGGCTGCACTATAAATGAGTACATCTATATGAGGTAAAGGAAAATCATCCTTAGGGGAAGCCTTGTTTAAATCTCTATAGTCCACGCAGACCCTTATCCTCCCATCTTTCTTTGGCACAGGTACTATGTTGGCTAGCCAATCTGGGTATTCTATCACTTCAAGGAACTTCACTTGTATTTGCTTAGTGACCTCTTCTTTAACCAATTCAGCCCATTCAGGTCTTAATCGTCTAAGCTTTTGTTTGACAGGTTTAATGTGGGTGTAAGTAGGAATATGATGCTCGGCTATGTCTCGATCTATCCCAGGCATATCTTTATAAGACCAAGCAAACACTTCTTCATATTTTTTGAATATTTTTTCAAATCTCTCTCTCTCATCAGGAGTAAGGTCGGATGCTATGCTAATGTTTTTAGGGTTTTCAGTTGTTCCCAAATTTAATGATTGTGTGTTAACAGAATTAATATTAAAGATGCTCATGTAACTGCTATTTGAATGTATGCAACCATCAGGAGAAACATCACATAAGTAAGCAAAATCAGACTTTATTGCATTTATTTTGGAAAAGAAAACATCATCATCCTCATACAAAACAGACAAATTAAAATCAAAATCAAAATCATTGTTCTCAGAATCATAAAGCAGGATGTCTTCAAACTTCTCTTCAACCATGGCAGAAATCTCTTCCGGAGACTTCTTGGCTTTTAGGGCAGCCTCATTCTTCTCCTTTGGAGTGGATTCTTTGTTGGTTGATAGGGTGAGCTTTTTCTTCACTTGTTCCACTAACTCAGCAACATCTGCAAAAATTTCAAAACCAGGAATTAACTTACCCATGAACATGATCGGCTCGGGCTTTCCTTGGAGTGGTCCGATAGTTGGAGCTTTGACAAAGATCTCTTCAAGTGGTGGGAAGCTCATCTTCTCATTCTTCTTTGGTTGAACATTATTGGCTTCATCATATCCCAACCCCTTCTTGGAAGTTTGAGTTTTAAAATCTGGTAATTTTGTTAAACCGGCTTTACCCTTTCCAAGGCCAACTCCGGGAAGGTAATTCATGTTCTTCATCATATTCAAGACTTTGGAGCCCACTGCTTCATCATCAGAGATTACAGCTACTTGAAAACCATTGAGAGGCCTCTCAACCATTAGAGCATTAACAATCTCATTATCTTCAGCTTCAATGACCACTGTCTCATTTCCGTTGGGGAATTTGATCTTTTGAAGAAGGGTGGAAGGAACTCCACCAAGAGGGTGAAACCATGGTCGTCCCAAGAGTAAGGCAAAGGTAACTGGTATGTCTAAAACAACAAACTCCACAATAGATTCAATTGGACCAACCTTGACGGCTGCTTTGAAAGTCCCTTCATTATGCCTCTTAGTGTTGTCATAAGCACAAATTGTCACCTCGGTTGGGTTTAAATCTCTTGTTGACATGGCTAGTTTTGGTAGTATCTTAAGTGGACAAACATTTATGGCGGACCCATCATCGACCATTACACAAGGAGTCCTCTTTCCCTTGACTTCTATTTTGATAAAGAGAGGACAGATGTGGTCTCTCCCTTCCTCTGGTAAGTCCGCATCAGAAAAAGAAACTGCTCCCATACTAACTTCGCTCTTCTCTTGAACCTCCTCACATTTCATTACTTCCCCAATTTTTATGAAGTTAATCAACTCCTCCGGCGTTGTAGAGGTAGAAATCGGCATGCTAGCCAAGGCTTTAGCCATAGTCTCTCGGTGGTTTTTAGAAGTAGCTAACAGGTCCCAAATGCTAACACTTGCTTGGGTTCTTTTTAATTGCTTGAGTACAGCATCATCTTCTTCCACTTCAACTTCCTTCCCCTTATCAGTTTCTCCATCCCTAGGTGGTGGCCTTGCGTAAGGCTTACCGGATCTAGTATTCATCACCTCATCTTCTTCGGGCTCAGACCAAGTCCACTCCTTCTTCTTTGGTATGATATCATCATCACTATCACTTGAATCCCAAAACCTATTGACCACACAAATTGCTACTTCCCTACCAATCATAGCTTGTTTGGCTTCATTAAATTCCTCTTCTTCTTTGATGGCTTCTCCTCCCATATCTTGAAAAGAAGACATGACAAAATCCTCATGCAGACCTCCTCCAATCATGAAGGTTGCTGGTGGTGGTACTCTATTGAACTTTGGCAATGGGTTATCTTTGGTGTTTGGCTTGTTGGGCTTGGGTAGCTTCCCATTATCAATTAAGTTTTGGATCTCATGTCTCAATCTCACATATCTATCCGTGTCATGTCCTTGCGTTTGATGAAACTGACAAAATGCTTTGGTGTCAAAATTAGGTGGGAGCGGATTAGGCAAAGGACGAGGATTTGTAATATCCTCATATATGGTCTAGAAGTTTTGATTATGTTATTGTTATTGTTGTTATTGTTGTTGTTGTTATATTGGATTGTATATATATGTTAATTGCAAGAGAAAAGAAATTGGGAAAGAAAATAGGGTTTAGAGAGAATGGTATATGTTGTGTATATGATGATATATATAACATATAAATGGGTCAAAGGAAGAGTCAAAGGAAAAGAGATATTTTTGTGTTGAGTGTGTAATTACTTAAATGGGCCTATATGAGACAAAAGGTGAGTTATATGGTTAAGGGCATTGAGGTAATTTTACCTTTAGAAATCTCTTGGTGGAGATTAAAAGATGGAAAAATGTTTGACTTGTGGCTATTTTGTTTTCTTTTCATTTTGGGTGCCGGTGATTGAAGGAGAGAAAGAGGAAGAGAAGTGTTCTTGATGCTAGAGTTCAATTGAAGAGGCAATCAAAGAGTTTGGTTAGAGATTTGTGAAATTTCTTCATCTAAGGTAAGAAATCTCTTGTTTTTCCTTTGTAAATTTTGAAGTTATGTTTAAAGTGAAGTGTGATTTGTTGATGTAATGATTTGGTGTATTTGATATGTGTTTGCAAGTGTTAGAATTGATTTAAAGTTAAAAAAAATTGGAATTGGTGTTGGTTTGGTTGTGATTATGGAAAAATAAGTGAAGTTTGATAGTGGAAAATCAAGAGTAAAGTTTGAGTTAGGATTTTGAGATGGTTTGTGTTCAAATGTGTTGTTTAAGTGGTTATTGTGATGAATATGTGTTATGACATGAGTTATATCCATTTGAGTGAGTTTGTGTTGGGAATTATATGTTAAAATGCATTTGGAAGAGGGTTGGTTACATTTAGGGTTTATGCATGAGAGACACGTAATTTGGGGCGGTCATTATTATTCAAGTGCGGTCGCGACTTAGGTCGGGCTTCTGGCCGCGAAACCTACTGTAATAATGTTTTATCTTTTGATTATGAGGTGCGGTCGCGACTTAGGTCGGGCTTCTGGCCGCGAAACCTACTGTAATAAGATTTTATCTTGTAATTGTATGGGGCGGTCGTATTCAGGTGAGGCGCGACCGCTAGAAAGGTTCTGTTCACCTTATTGGAAGCAATCTAATCCTACAACAAGATTTTCATATACATGTTAAATAGATCATCCATTTGAGTTGTCAAGGATCAAAATAGATATCATTTGTCTAACATCATTGTTGAATCATGAAATGTGAGATGATATGGAATTGATAATGCATATGATATTATATGAATAATGTACTTTGAAATGTGATACTAATAATGCTATATACACAATATGAATTGAGATATGAAATGTTATAAAGCCATTGTGATTGGCTATGATGATATAATTGAATGATGTATGGCATGTTTGCCTAATTGATGAGAAAGATTGATAAAGAGTTTGAAATAAGTGTATGTTTAATATGATATTCAGTTTTAGAGTTCTGGTTTTTTTTTTTTGGAGGCATGCCTATTTAATGAAAGTTAACAGTCTTGCCGGGTTGAGGATCTCTTCAAATTGAGTTGAATTGAGGTCCAAGAGACTGGGTCTGTTACACTATGATAATTGATATTATGAAATATTAGATTTGTAACAGTCTTGCCGGGTTGAGGATCTCCTCGAGTTAGATGAGTTGATGATCCAAGAGACTGGGTCTGTTACACTATCCATGGATAGAGATATATATGTATATGTTGCCTACGGGCGTGATAATGGTGTTTATGAACTGAAGCAGTAACTCTGAATTCTGAATATCGTATTAAATACTTGATGGGCCCATAGGTGTCTAGGTTTTATGTATAACATAAATGTTGTTCTAATGTAATGAAATGTTAATATTACTTATATGATGAAACGGACTATTCACGGAATATTGTTTATTGAGTATGATCTTTACTAATTGTGTGTGTATCATTGATGTTGATTTATTAATACAAATGTGAAACATTGCATTGCACTAAAGCATAACATTAGCATGAATTGTCTTGCTAAGCCCTTGGCTTAGCGCGATAGTGTTTAATCGCGCAGGTAATAGAGTTGAACCCAAGAGCTCTTCTAGACCGAGTGAGAGTAGACATTGAAGAGTTGATTTTGGGAACTTAAAGATCAGAGGAGATTTGCCAATCATGTATAACTCTTTTATATTTTGTAAAGATTTTGTTTATATTGTAAATATATATATGTAATGATAAATATGTACTCAAATGTTTTCATATGTGTAAATATTTTATAACTTCCGCTGTGTACTACTTAAATGTATTAATATATCTATAATGTATATTGAGAAAGATGATGGTATTATATAAAAATGTTTTGAATGTTGATGAAAAGCTGTAGCACTCCTATATTCGGTGCACATATGCTACATTGTGGTGTTGTAGTGTGTGTGTACTGAATGTGGGGGTGTTACAATTGTTTTGGTATCAGAGCCTAGGTTTGAGATTCTCAACCTAGGTAAAATGTAAGAAAAAGACTATTTTTGACTTTAAAAGTGGTTTTGAATAACATATATATTTGGGATTGGCAACCTCTGATCTTTAATAAGAAGTATTCTACTGTGTTTGCAGTGTTAGGTTGTGATGGATTCTCACTCACGTCAGTCGATTGAGGGTAGTGCCGAGAGTATTGCTCCTGCTGAGGGAGCTAGAGTTGATAGTGTTGAGGAGGCACCTGCTTCGGTGTCGGGTAGACCAGCTGGAGAGGAGGTTCCGCCAGCTTGGTTTAGACATATGATGGAAGTTATGAGGGAAGCACCAGTGCAATCAGTGCCACCACCCCCTCAGCCTGTGGTACCAGTGAGGCACTATGACAAACTAAGGAAGTATGGAGCGGAGGATTTCCTTGGTACTACTGATCCAGCTGTAGCAGAACAGTGGCTTGACAAAGTACAGAGGATCTTTATTCAGTTGCAAGCCACATCGGAGGAAAAGTTTGATTATGCAAGATCTTTGCTACAGAAGGATGCATATGACTGGTGGAGGATAGTGCCCCATTCTATGGATGATCCACCGACCTTGTCATATGCGGATTTTCTGAGAGAGTTTGAATTGAAGTATACTCCTAGGGAGTATAAAGACATGAAGAAGATGGAGTTCTTAAGCTTGAAGCAAGATAGCAAGACTGTAACTGAGTATGAGGTTGAGTTTATCCGATTGAGCCAGTATGCTGGGGGCATTATAGCTGATGAGATAGATAGATGCAGGAGATTTGAGGAGGGATTGAGGCCCTCTATCATGTGTCTAGTGGCTGGATCTAGATATCACGATTTCTCCCAGCTAGTGGCAGCAGCTCGGAGTGTGGAGCGAGCTCAAGTTATTGCAGCTGCTTCAGAGGAAGAGGTTAGGGTTAGGAGGCCCCAGTTTGAGGCAGGGTCTTCTTCTATTAAGAGAGGTAAAGGAAGCTTTGTTCCTAGAGTTAGTAGGAGTCAGAGGTCAGCTGGTAGGTCAGTGCAGTTTCAGAGGCAGAGATTTAGACCTGCAGCTTCAGCGGCGAGTGCTCCAACCCCAGTGACTCAGAGATCCGCTCTACCTGTGTGTGCTCAGTGTGGTGGATCACATAGGGGTGTTTGTTGGAGGTATAGTGGGTCAGCTGTGTGCTTCAGATGTGGATCTCCTGGGCATTTTATTAGAGATTGTCCAGAGAGACAGGAGCGGATGTCAGTTGATACTGCAGCTTCTCGACCTAGTGTGAGGGGAGGTCGAGCAGGCAGAGGTAGCAGCCGGGGAGGCAGATCTGGGTTCAGTGTTAGAGGAGGTGCTACATCCAGAGAGAGTAGACTAGAGGAGGTTGGGTCTTCCCAGAGGATGTATGTTATGCAGAGGCAGCCAGATGCTTCGGCAGTCATAGCTGGTACTTTTTCTTTATTTGATACTTCAGTACTTGCTTTGATTGATCCGGGTTCCACACATTCTTATATTTATGCATCTATTTTACCTGTGTCTGATATGCATGCTGAGTCCCTAGGATTTGATGTTTTGGTGACAAATCTGTTAGGGCATAGTGTGGTTGTGAGTAAGGTGCACCGAGATAGTGCAGTGAGGGTGCAAGGTGAGGAGTTCCTTGGAGATTTGATTGAGATGCCATTTAAGGAATATGATGTGATCCTAGGTATGGATTGGCTATCTAGACATGGAGCTGTGGTAGACTGTAAAAGGAAAATTGTTTCTTTGAGAACTGCTGATGGTAGAGAGGTGATAGTATCTAATGAGCAGGAACAGCTAGCCTCCTTATTTGTTTCAGCTGTTGCAGCCAGGAGGTTGATTAGAAAGGGGTGTGAAGCTTATCTTGCTCATGTGATAGATACTAGAGTGAAGGGTTCTCCCATTGATAGTATTGCCACAGTTGCAGAGTTCCCAGATGTATTCCCAGAGGAGTTGCCAGGATTACCTCCTGAGAGAGAGGTGGAGTTCGGTATTGAATTGTTGCCTGGTACCACTCCTATCTCTATTACTCCTTATAGAATGGCACCAGCAGAATTGAGGGAATTGAAAGTGCAATTACAGGAGTTGTTGGATAAAGGATTTATTCCCCCCAGTGTTTCTCCTTGGGGAGCTCCTGTGCTATTTGTGAAAAAGAAAGATGGTACTATGAGGTTGTGTATCGATTATAGGCAATTGAACAAGGTGACTATTAAAAATAAATATCCTTTGCCTAGAATCGATGATCTCTTTGATCAATTGAAGGGTGCAGCTGTGTTTTCTAAAATTGATTTGAGATCTGGGTACCATCAATTGAGAGTTAAAGCTGAAGACATTTCCAAGACCGCCTTTCGGACCAGGTATGGACATTATGAGTTTCTAGTTATGCCTTTTGGCTTGACGAATGCACCTGCAGCTTTTATGGATTTGATGAATAGGGTGTTCAGGCCCTATCTGGATCAGTTTGTAGTGGTCTTCATCGATGACATTCTGGTGTATTCACGGAATGAAGAGGAACATGACAAGCATTTGCGGATTGTGTTGCAGATTTTGAGAGAGAAGCAGTTGTTTGCCAAATTGTCGAAGTGTGAGTTCTGGTTGGATCAAGTCGCTTTTCTCGGACATATTGTCTCAGCTGAAGGCATTAGAGTTGATCCGAGTAAAGTTGAAGCCATTTTAAATTGGAGTCCACCCAAGTCTGTGACAGAGGTTAGAAGTTTTCTGGGTTTGGCAGGCTATTACAGACGGTTTGTGAAAGGATTTTCTTTGATAGCTACTCCACTCACCAGATTGCTTCGTAAGGGAGTGAGATTTGTGTGGACAGATCAGTGTCAGACTAGCTTTGAGCAGTTGAGAGAAATGTTGACTCAAGCGCCTGTTCTTACTTTACCTGTTGAAGGCAAACCATATGTGATCTACAGTGATGCTTCACATAGTGGTTTGGGGTGTGTTCTGATGCAAGAAGGTAAAGTTATAGCTTATGCATCTCGACAGTTGAAACCACATGAGCTTAACTATCCGACCCATGATTTGGAGCTAGCAGCCATTGTGTTTGCATTGAAGATTTGGCGACACTATCTGTTTGGGGAGAAATGTTTTATCTACACTGATCACAAAAGTTTGAAATATTTGGGTGTTCAAAAAGAGCTCAATCTTCGGCAGAGGAGATGGTTGGAATTGATTAAAGACAACGAATGTTTGATTGATTATCATCCAGGTAAAGCAAATGTTGTTGCTGATGCCTTGAGTCGGAAGTCTTTAGCTGGTTTAACTGTTTACTCGCTCTCGTTGCTTGTTGAGTTGAGAGCTTTGCATGCCAGTTTTGTACCTTGTGATGATGGTGCATTGTTGGCACAGTTGCTTTTGAAACCAGTTTTGTTAGATCAGATAAAAGAGGCTCAGTTGATTGATATGAAGATTCAGAAGATTATTTCAGATTGCAAGAATGGGAAGACTAGAGATTTTATTGTGAAAGGTGATGGGAGTCTCTGGTTTAAGAACCGATTGTGTGTACCCGATGATGTTGATTTGAAAAGAGTCATTTTAGAAGAAGCACATCAGTCAGTGTTTGCTATGCATCCGGGTAATACAAAGATGTATCATGATTTGAGAAAGCATTACTGGTGGATTGGTTTGAAGAGAGATATTGCAGATTTTGTGTCGAAATGTCTCACCTGTCAGAAGGTTAAAGCAGAGCATCAAGTTCCAACTGGATTGCTTCAACCATTATCAGTACCAGAATGGAAGTGGGATAGAGTGACGATGGATTTTGTGTCTGGTTTGCCATTGACACAAAGGAAACATGATGCCATATGGGTGATTGTGGATAGATTGACTAAGACAACTCATTTCCTTCCGGTTCGGATGGATTATTCTTTGGAAAGGTTAGCTGAGCTGTATATCCATGAGATTGTGAAGTTGCATGGGGTTCCAACTTCTTTAGTGTCTGATCGAGATCCCAGGTTTACTTCAAGATTTTGGAAGAGTTTGCATAGTGCTTTGGGTTCTCGATTACACTTCAGCACTGCTTTTCATCCACAGACGGATGGACAGTCAGAGAGGGTGATACAGATTATTGAAGATATGTTGAGAAGCTGTGTCATAGATTTCTCTGGAAGTTGGGATAGATTTTTACCTCTTGTGGAGTTTGCATACAACAACAGTCACCAATCTAGCATTGGTATGGCACCATTCGAAGCATTGTATGGCAGACGGTGTAGGACACCTCTTTGTTGGAATGAGCTTGGAGATAATAAGTTGGTTGGTCCTGATTTGATTTAAGAAACTGAAGAGAAAGTAAAGTTGATTAGAGGAAGGTTAAAAGCAGCTTCAGACCGACAGAAGTCTTATGCAGATCTGAAAAGGAGAGACATAGAGTTTGATGTTGGGGATAAGGTATTTCTGAAAGTGTCTCCTTGGAAGAAGATTTTGAGGTTCGGTCGGAAAGGGAAATTGAGTCCTCATTTCATTGGACCGTATGAAGTTTTGGAAAGAGTTGGGCCAGTTGCGTATCGACTTGCTTTGCCACCTGAGTTGGATCGTATTCATAATGTATTTCATGTTTCTATGTTGAGGAGGTACAGATCGGATCCATCTCATGTATTGCAAATTGAATCAATCGAAGTGAGCCCAGATTTGACTTTTGAAGAGGAACCATTTGCTATCTTGGCACATGATGTGAAAGAGCTGAGAAACAAGAGAGTGCCATTGGTGAAAGTACTATGGAAGAATCATGCAAAAGAAGAAGCAACTTGGGAAAGTGAACAATCCATGCGAGAACAATATCCTCAGTTGTTTCAGAGTTGATATCAGGTAATTTCGAGGACGAAATTTTCTTTTTAGAGGGGGAGAATTGTAATATCCTCATATATGGTCTAGAAGTTTTGATTATGTTATTGTTATTGTTGTTATTGTTGTTGTTGTTATATTGGATTGTATATATATGTTAATTGCAAGAGAAAAGAAATTGGGAAAGAAAATAGGGTTTAGAGAGAATGGTATATGTTGTGTATATGATGATATATATAACATATAAATGGGTCAAAGGAAGAGTCAAAGGAAAAGAGATATTTTTGTGTTGAGTGTGTAATTACTTAAATGGGCCTATATGAGACAAAAGGTGAGTTATATGGTTAAGGGCATTGAGGTAATTTTACCTTTAGAAATCTCTTGGTGGAGATTAAAAGATGGAAAAATGTTTGACTTGTGGCTATTTTGTTTTCTTTTCATTTTGGGTGCCGGTGATTGAAGGAGAGAAAGAGGAAGAGAAGTGTTCTTGATGCTAGAGTTCAATTGAAGAGGCAATCAAAGAGTTTGGTTAGAGATTTGTGAAATTTCTTCATCTAAGGTAAGAAATCTCTTGTTTTTGTAAATTTTGAAGTTATGTTTAAAGTGAAGTGTGATTTGTTGATGTAATGATTTGGTGTATTTGATATGTGTTTGCAAGTGTTAGAATTGATTTAAAGTTAAAAAAAATTGGAATTGGTGTTGGTTTGGTTGTGATTATGGAAAAATAAGTGAAGTTTGATAGTGGAAAATCAAGAGTAAAGTTTGAGTTAGGATTTTGAGATGGTTTGTGATCAAATGTGTTGTTTAAGTGGTTATTGTGATGAATATGTGTTATGACATGAGTTATATCCATTTGAGTGAGTTTGTGTTGGGAATTATATGTTAAAATGCATTTGGAAGAGGGTTGGTTACATTTAGGGTTTATGCATGAGAGACACGTAATTTGGGGCGGTCGTTATTATTCAAGTGCGGTCGCGACTTAGGTCGGGCTTCTGGCTGCGAAACCTACTGTAATAATGTTTTATCTTTTGATTATGAGGTGCGGTCGCGACTTAGGTCGGGCTTCTGGCCGCGAAACCTACTGTAATAAGATTTTATCTTGTAATTGTATGGGGCGGTCGTATTCAGGTGAGGCGCGACCGCTAGAAAGGTTCTGTTCACCTTATTGGAAGCAATCTAATCCTACAACAAGATTTTCATATACATGTTAAATAGATCATCCATTTGAGTTGTCAAGGATCAAAATAGATATCATTTGTCTAACATCATTGTTGAATCATGAAATGTGAGATGATATGGAATTGATAATGCATATGATATTATATGAATAATGTACTTTGAAATGTGATACTAATAATGCTATATACACAATATGAATTGAGATATGAAATGTTATAAAGCCATTGTGATTGGCTATGATGATATAATTGAATGATGTATGGCATGTTTGCCTAATTGATGAGAAAGATTGATAAAGAGTTTGAAATAAGTGTATGTTTAATATGATATTCAGTTTCAGAGTTCTGGTTTTTTTTTTTTTTGGAGGCATGCCTATTTAATGAAAGTTAACAGTCTTGCCGGGTTGAGGATCTCTTCAAATTGAGTTGAATTGAGGTCCAAGAGACTGGGTCTGTTACACTATGATAATTGATATTATGAAATATTAGATTTGTAACAGTCTTGCCGGGTTGAGGATCTCCTCGAGTTAGATGAGTTGATGATCCAAGAGACTGGGTCTGTTACACTATCCATGGATAGAGATATATATGTATATGTTGCCTACGGGCGTGATAATGGTGTTTATGAACTGAAGCAGTAACTCTGAATTCTGAATATCGTATTAAATACTTGATGGGCCCATAGGTGTCTAGGTTTTATGTATAACATAAATGTTGTTCTAATGTAATGAAATGTTAATATTACTTATATGATGAAACGGACTATTCACGGAATATTGTTTATTGAGTATGATCTTTACTAATTGTGTGTGTATCATTGATGTTGATTTATTAATACAAATGTGAAACATTGCATTGCACTAAAGCATAACATTAGCATGAATTGTCTTGCTAAGCCCTTGGCTTAGCGCGATAGTGTTTAATCGCGCAGGTAATAGAGTTGAACCCAAGAGCTCTTCTAGACCGAGTGAGAGTAGACATTGAAGAGTTGATTTTGGGAACTTAAAGATCAGAGGAGATTTGCCAATCATGTATAACTCTTTTATATTTTGTAAAGATTTTGTTTATATTGTAAATATATATATGTAATGATAAATATGTACTCAAATGTTTTCATATGTGTAAATATTTTATAACTTCCGCTGTGTACTACTTAAATGTATTAATATATCTATAATGTATATTGAGAAAGATGATGGTATTATATAAAAATGTTTTGAATGTTGATGAAAAGCCGTAGCACTCCTATATTCGGTGCACATATGCTACATTGTGGTGTTGTAGTGTGTGTGTACTGAATGTGGGGGTGTTACAGGATTTAAGGGTTGTAGCAGTCCCTTTCTTTGAAGCTTGTTGAGAACCCAGGACATCGATTTTCCCAATTTCGAAAATTGTCTCCTTGTTCCTTGGTTAGCAGCATTAAAACCGACGACCTTTTGAATGCTTTGGCTACCAGGTTGATAGCTCCCTTTCTCATTCCTTTTCATTTCAAATCGGCTCTTCTCCCTGTCCCATTCTTCAATTTGTAAACCATCTTGAAGAAGGTCTTTGAAATCATGGATGAGTGTATGAGACATCCTCTCACGAAGACTAGGTAACACCCCTCTCACAATCATCCTTATTTGATCGGATTCATCGGGCCTCTTCTTGAGTAAAGCAGCCTTGTTTCTCCATCTCTTGACATAGTCTACAAAATTCTCATTCGGCCTTTGCCTAATGGATTCCACTTCCATCAAGATAACTTCCAATTCCACATTATATCCATATTGTTGGATAAAGGCTTTGTAAAGTAGATCCCAACTCTTTTGTGTTTCATCATCTAAGGTATTGAACCAATTTTGGATAACAGGGTCTAATGAGAGCATAAAGTACCTTAGGGTTTGAGCCTTAGTAGCTCGGGTAGACTGCATGGCAGTGATATATTGCTTCACAAGAAGATGAGGATTTTCGGTGCCATTGTACTTTGCAAAGGAGGGCATCTTGAATTTATAAGGGACCTCATCATCTTGTTCAAATAACTTGTCAACTTCGGACATCTCTTCGGTTTTCAACTTCTTCTCAAATTTCTTTTCTAAATCAGCAATCATCTTTTCAACATCAGATGTCTCGGTCTTTTCAATAGTTGTTTTCTCTACAACCTTCGGTTCTTTCTTCTTTTCTTAAACCTCTTGGTAGTATTGAGCCCAATCATCATCATCATCAATGACCACCTTTTCATCATCAAAAGCCACTTCATTAACTTTAGTCTTCCCTTTGTCCTTTGGTTTCTTAGTGCTAGCAGATGCTTCGACATGATTCTCTAAGATTGCAGTCAATTGGTTCTTCATGGTCTCAGCTAGGGCCTCTTTGATTTCTTCCATCTTGGCATTGAGGGCTTCATCCACCATTCTTTGAATTTGTTCGGGCTCCATTGTCTTTGGTGAGCAAGTGATTGAGTCGTTGCTAGATACTTCGTCTCCGGCGTAGGTCGGATTATCGTAAGCTTTTGAACTTTCGTAATCCAGGGCTATGAGCCAGAGAGGACCAATGATATGAGATGCAAATGTATGCATATATGCATGTATGCATGTATGCGCAAACAAATATGAACAAATTAGGAGGTTCCTTCCAACCTTATAACATCCACACACGAATGGCGATTCTCTTTTCCTAAGCATATGGCTAACAAAATACCAACATGGGGTATCTTGCTTTCGAATAATTCCCTCGGACGTTTCAACCAATAGTTATATTTTCGAAAATGGAAATCAATCCATGATAATTCCTATTAATTAGGTTTTAATCCTTTCAACCAACCAAAGTAGCTTTTATGCTATGTTGGATTAAAACAAAATTAAGAGGTTTGTTATAAATAGATTTCTCACTTGGAAAGAGTAACTAATGGTTCATGCCAAAAAACAAGCCCATGGTTAATTTATTCTTGGTGTAAACTAGGCCCACAATTGATTTATGGTATTTCATAATTGACCTAAATATTTTTGCAAGCTCTTTGTAAAAAATGGTTGGGTGAAAATAATTTTGTTTCTAAGCCCATTGTAAAAGATTTTAGAAAAATGGATTTTGGGCTTAGTTTTTGGGCCATGGGCCAAAGAATTTTTGATTTGTTTTTAGAAAAGTCTTATGTCCAAAGACCATTTTGAAAAGTTTTGAAAAATAGCTTTGGTCTTTTGAATTTTAAAGAAAAATTTATTTTGAGCTTGCAAATATACTTGGGTCATATTAGAAAAAGAACAAACCAAATAAGCCATGATTTAGACTAAGATAAACTAACCATAGTCAAACAACATGCATTTGGGGTAAAAACCTAAGGAAAGTAACTAGGCCAATTACATGAGCTTTAGTCTTTGGGTAAAAAGGCTTAGGTTCCCATAGCAAGTATATACCAAATGGTATGAGGCTATGAGTGGTTATGCCATGCTCGATCTCCATACCTTGAGTGAAAGTATGGTATCCCTTACATAACATAACACGGGTAACACGGGCGTCCTAACTCACGCACACAATGCAATCTAAGATGATGCAATGGATAATATCATTATAAGAAAGAATAGAATAATATAAAGACCAACGGAATCAACTTCTCTTATCCCCAGTGGAGTCGCCACTGTGAGCGGGGATTTTCGCCCCCATTCCCGGTGGAATGGTTCTTGCGATTTCGGCACTGTTTAGGCTGGGGCCTTAGAGAACACGGACCTAAGTCCGGAGAAAATGGAGTCGCCACCCGGACGGGCCGGGAAAAAGAAAGGGGTGGATGACTCAATTCCTAAGGAATCCCCAACCCCCTAATGGGTTCGGAAAGTTGGGTATGTGTGGGGAAGGTGAGAAATGGCCCAACACCCCCACAACGCCTGGTTCATTGGAACTGGCCTCCTTTACAGGTCTTAATATTATAAAATTCTTAAATATAACAATATTATCCATATTACACACAATAAAAAGAAAGCATCATTGTATTAAAATCAAAATAATATCCAAACAAAACAAAACAAATAAATGGACACCCATCCAAGGATGGAAACATGTCCTTACATCACATGCCTAGATAGGACACCCACCACAAGGTAAAACATGCCCTTTACATAAGTTCTTAAATAGAAAAGAAAATTAAATTACATGATGTTTAACTAATGAGGTACCCACCAAGTGGAAACATACCTCTTACAGCTTTTGGAAGTCTAAATTGATTGATAAAAGTAAATAATCATCCATAATAAATGAATCATTCATTAAAAGTATTTAAATATCAATAAAATAAACATCCATTCATGATAAATTAAATAAATCAAGTATTAAAATTAAATAAATCAAAGCATAAAAAATAAATCAAGGTATAAATAAATATGGAATTGAATAAAACAAATAAAAGTTCAAGTATAGCTACTATTTCTATTTAGGGTTATTTATCTCATGTGTTAAGGCTTTGGAAATTCTAAAGTTTAAGCTACTGTGACTTTTTAGGTAATTAAAATAGATTAGGTTTTATGTTTTTTAAAGGTTGGCAAGACACTTTGATTAAACAAATTAAGATTTGAACGATGAAATAATAAAACTTGAGTTTTAGACACTTTTGAAATATTTTTAATTCATGATTTTAAATAATGATTTAAGCTACTGTGACTTTTTTTTGAGTTTTTTTATGTTTTTATATTTTTTATGTTTTAAAGGGTTTAAAGTTTAGAAAAAGTTAGGGTTTAAGGTTTTAAAGGGTTAGGGTTCATTATTTTAGGTTTAAAAGATGATTTTTGGATTTTAGGCTTTGAAATTGGATTCTCGGGTAAAGTATAATTTTTAGGGTTTTAAAAAAAAGCAATTTGATATTTTATGAGATTTTATGAATTTAAACACATGGATTGAAGCTTTTATAAGTAGAAAAGATGTTTTTTTAAGGTTTTTTGAGTGAAAAAGAGCCTACTTTAAAATCTTAAATGAAACAGAATTTTATTTTGATTTTGTTGAAAAATATGTTCAATGAGTGTTTTAAGATTTTTAAGAAGAAAAACTAACAATTTTAAGTCTTTCTAGAAAAGAAGTTCACGTTTTAGTGTTGAAATCTTGGAAAAATTAAAATAAAGCTCTAAGATTTTTGATTTGAAAACTTAAATTTTGTGGATTTTGCTACTGTGAACATATAAATCAAAAGAATTAAAACATACCTTCTTTTGTTGATTCTCCAAAAAATAACTCTTCTTGGATGAACTAGCTCCAAAAACAAGCTTTGATTGCCTTTGAATTCCCCTTTTTCTTCTTTTGCCGTGCTACTGCTGCTATTAATATCAATTGAATTGAGTTTTTCCTTTTCCTTCCTTGATTTGGTTTCAAATCCTAAAGTTACTACGTATTTTTTTCCTCCCCTCATTCGGTTTAATTATTCCTTATTTATAGTGATTTTTAGGTTGTATATTCCTAATTAATTAAGGTAATTAATATTAATAAAAAAAATTAAAACCTAATTGGATTAGAATTCTAAAAATTGCATCAAAAAAATTTGCGCTGGCAAAAACTGTACTAACGGGCCCGTGGGCGTGCCAGCCGTGGGCACGCCAGCGTGCCAGCCATCAGGAATTTCCTGCGGGAAGTTATTTTGCCCGCAGGAGTCCGCGGGCGAAATAACTCGCCGCAGGAAATTCCTGCGGGCGAGCTACTGTTGGCCCGACGGGCCCGCACGACCACTTTTCGCTGCCGATTTTTTTTCCGACTCCGATTTTTATTTTTATTTTTAATTGTTTATTTTCATTTTTTATTAATATAAATTAGATACTAAGGTAAAAATTATTTAATTAAAATTATTTTGGATCAATTAAACAACAAAAATCATTTTGGACTAAATAAAGCATATTGGATCGGATTGGGTCAAAAATTAAGGGTCCACACTATGTCTCGATCTATTTCAGACATATCCTAATAAGATCAAGCAAATACTTCTTCATATTTTTTAAATATTTTTTCAAATCTCTCTCTCTCATTAGGAGTAAGGTCGGATGCTATGCTAATATTTTTAGGATTTTCGGTTGTTCCCAAATTTAATTATTGTGTATCAACAGAGTTAATATTAAAGATGCTCATGTAACCACTATTTAAATGTATGCAACCATCAGAGGAAACATCACACCAGTAAGCAAAATCAGATTTTATTACATTTATTTTTGAAAAGAAAACATCATCATCCTCAAACAAAGCAGACAAATTAAAATCAAAATCAAAATCAAAATCATTATTCTCAAAATCATAAAGCAGAACATCTTCAAACTTCTCTTCAACCAGGGCAGCAATCTCCTCTAGAGTCTTTTCGGCTTTTAGGACAACTTTCTTCTCTTCTTTTGGATTGGGCTCCTTGTCGGCTGGCAGGGTGAGCTCTGTCTTCACTTGTTCCACTAACTCGGCAACATCAGCAAAAATCTCAAAACCTAGGATCAACTTTCCCATGAACATGATTGCTTTAGGATTTCCTTGGAGTGGCCCCATGTTTGGAGCTTTGACAAAGATCTCTTCAAGTGGTGGGAAGCTCATCTTCTCATTCTTCTTTGGATGAACATCTTTGCTAGCTTCTTCATACCCTAACCATTTCTTAGAATTTTGAGTCTTGAAATTTGGAAGCTTTGTCATATCGGCCTTGCCCTTTCCAAGACCAGCACCAGGAAGGTAGCTCATGTCTTTCATCATGTTCAAGACCTTGGAGTCCACTACTTCATCATTGAAAATTGTAGCTACTTGGAAACCATTGAAAGGCCTCTCAATCATTAGAGCATTAACCACCTCATTATCTTCTGCCTTGATGACCAGCATCTATTCTCCATTAGGGAATTTGATCTTTTGATAAAGGGTGGAAGGAACTCCACCAAGAGGCTGAAACCATGTGTGAGCGAGAATTTTTGCCCCCACTCCCTGTGGAATGGTTCTTGCTACTTCGGCAATGTTTAGGCTCGGGGCCTTAGAGAACACGGACCTAAGTCTAGAGAAAATGGAGTAGCCACCCGGACAGGCCGGGAAAAAGAAAGCGGTGGATAACTCAATTCCTAAGGAATCCCCAACCCCCTAATGGTTTTGGAAAGTTGGGTACGTGTGGGGAAGGTGAGAAATGGCCCAGCACCCTCGCAATGCCCGGTTCATTGGAACCGACCTCCTTTACAGGTCTTAATATTATAAAATTCTTAAATATAACAACATTATCCATATTACATACAATAATTAAAAGAAAGCGTCAATATATTAAAAATTAAAATAATGTCCAAGAAAAACAAATAAATGGACACCCATTCAAAGATGGAAACATGCCCTTACATCCATGCCTGAATAGGACACCTACCGAAAGGTAGAAACATGTCCTTTACATTGGTTCTAAAATAGAAAAGCAATTTAAATTACATGATATTTAACTAATGAGGTACCCACCAAGTGGAAACATACCTCTTACAACAATTGGAAATCTAAATAAATTGATAAAAGTAAATAATCATTCATCATAAATAAATCATTCATCAAAGGTATTAAACATCAATAAAAAGTAAACATTCATCCATGATAAATTAAATAAACCAAGTATTGAACTTAAATAAATTAAAGCATATAAAATAAATCAAAGCATAATCAAATATGGAATTGAATAAGGTAAATAAAAATCCAAATTATAGCTACTGTTTCCATTTAGGGCTCTTTATTTCATGTGTTTAGGGTTTTGAAATTTATGAAATTAGGTTACTGTGACTTTAAGAGAATTGAAATAGATTAAGGATTTTATGTTTTAAAAGGTTGGTAAGATTCTTTGATTAACCAAACTAGGGTTTGTTATGTAAAATCATGAAACTAGGATTTGGGACTCTTTAAAATACTTTTGATTTATGGTTTCAAGTTTACTGTGTGAAATTAAAATATTTTTTTTTATGGTTTTTAAAGTTTTAAAGGATTAAGGTTTAGGAAAAAAAATTAGGGTTTAAGGTTTTAAAGGGGTTAGGGTTCACTATTTTAGGTTTGGAAGTTGCATTTGGGTTTAATGTTTTAGAATTAGGGTTTCGGTGGATGTTTAGGTTTTTTAGAATTTGGAAAAAGCAATTGATAATTTTATGAAAGTAGACAAACGATTTAAGGTTTATATAAATAGAAAAGATGTTTTTAGGGTTTGTTAAAAGAAACAGAATCAAATTTTGGTTTTGAAGAAAAACATGTTCAATTAGGGTTTTAAGATTTTGAAGAAGTAAAAATAACAATTTTAAGTCTTTTTGAAAAATAAAGTAATGAATTAGTGTTTTTAACTTTAGAAAAACTAAATTGAAGTTCTAGGGTTTTTAATTTTGAAAGACACAATTTCATAATCTTAGCTACTATGAAAAAATATAACAATTAATACATACCTCCTTTTGATGGTTCCTCCAAAAATAATTCTTCTTGGATGAACAAAAACAAAGGCAGTTGCCGCCTTTGATCATTTGTTAATGGCTTTGCTTCTTCTTCTTTCAAAAGGTCAGATTGATTTCACTGCTTTCCCACTCAATTTCGGTTTCAAACTCTCTTCCAGTTTCTGTCCCGATTTCTCCTTACCTTTCTCTCTTTTCTTCCTCCTTATTTATAGAAGAATTCTATTATTAATCCTAACTACTCACGACATACAATATTGAATAAGAAAAGGAAACCGAAACCTAATTGTATTAGGTTTTGAAAAATTTGCGTCGAAAAATTTCGCTGGCGAAAAAAAAACTGCTGCTGAAAATTGCGCTGGCAGAAAAAAATTGTTGAGGAAAAATTGCCCTGGCAAAAAAGTTTGCTGCAGTTGGCTACGGCAGGGGGTGCGGAACGGCTTGCGAGCCATTTCACCAGCAGGATTTTCCTGCAGGAAACTCATGCGGGCGAAATGGCCCATGGCCAAGCCCGCGCTGGCTTTCGGCGACGATTTTTTCGTCGCCGATTTTTATTTTTATTTATTTATTTTTATTTTTTATTAATAAAAATTATATACTAAAGCAAAAATTATTTAATTAAGATAACAAAAAATATTTTGGAACAATTAAAAAAATATTAGATAACACAAAAATTATTTTGGACTAAATAAAATGTATTGTACCTGACTGGGTCAAAAATTAAGGGTCTACAGTTTGCCCCCTGCTTGAATGATCTGAAACTTTAGTGAAAGAGAGTGAAAAGCAACAAGACTTAATTTTTGAGATGGTGGAGATTTTGGGTTCTGGACCCGGTTTGAGTTCTGGACTCAAGGATAATTCTAGGTTCTGGACCTAAGGAAAATTAGGGTTCTGGACCTGAGCTAAGTTCTGGACTTAGATATAATTCTAGGTTCTGGATCTAATGGTAAATTTGGGTTCTGGACCCGAGCTAAGTTCTAGACTTAGAAGAGATTCTAGGTTCTGGACCTAAGGAAAATTTGTATTTTGGACCCGAAGCTAAGTTCTTGGACTTAGAAATAAATTCTAGGTTCTGGACCAAAGGGTAATTTGGGTTCTGGACCCAAGCTAAGTTTTGGACTTAGAAATAAATTTTAGGTTCTGGACCTAAGGAAAATTTGGGTTCTGGACCCAAGGAAAATTTGGGTTCTGGACCCGAGCTAAGTTCTTAACATAGAAATAAATTCTAGGTTCTGGACCTAAGGAAAATTTTGGGTTCTAGACCCGAGCTAAGTTCTGGACTTAGAAATAAATTTGAGGTTCTGGACCTAATGGTAATTTGGGTTCTGGACCCGAGCTAAGTTCTTAACTTAGAAATAAATTCTAGGTTCTGGACCTAAGGAAAATTTGGGTTCTTGACCCGAGCTAAGTTGTTAACTTAGAAAAAATTCTAGGTTCTGGACCTAAGGAAAATTTTGGGTTCTGGACCCGAGCTAAGTTCTGGACTTAGAAATAAATTCGAGGTTCTGGACCTAATGGTAATTTGGGTTCTGGACCTGAGCTAATAATTTTTAATTTCAAAAAGTTTAGCTAATTTTTATGCATGTCTTCTTATTGCCCCCTGGATGTAAAAATATTTATATGCCCGCAATTATTTGAATGATTAAAGTGAACAATTGAATCTATTGTTTATTTACTGTGTAGTCATTGTTCATGCACTATTTACTATTCATAAATAATAAATTTACTATCCATAAATAGTAGTAAATAGTATTTACTATTGGAAATAGTAAAATTTACTATTCATCAATAGTAATACTATTTATAAATAGTGAAATTTACTATTAATAAATAGTAATACTATTCATAATGGTAAAATATACTATTTATCAATAGAAAAGTTTACTATTTATAAATAGTAAATTTTACTATTCATGAACAGTTTTGAATTTTACTTTTTTGCTTGTCGTTTCTCTATAAAAACCCACCATTCCTTTATTTCATTTCATAGCACGATTTCAATTTCATAATTCTCTCAATTTTCTTTCAATTTTAGCACATATTTTTCAAAAACAATGTATGCTTCGAGGTTAGGAACTCATTCTAATGCCGAGTTATTGGAGTTTATCCGGCATCATGAAGTTGGAAATTTAGATATACTAGCTGGGATGCCGCTCCATCTCAGTTCCAATCAAAAGAGCGAGGTAATTATTATTTTTTATTTCTCTTGAAATTTTCATCTTTCTGTTTTGCGCTCTTTTTTTTTATTATTTTTATTAGAAAATTTAAGAAAAAAATATTAATTTAAATAGATAGAATAATATGTACTTACCTGGTATTAACTTACCTGGGTCTGTGTTAGCATGATCGTTGCGTTGTTCGGGCTGGAGGGTGTATTTACAAAGCCCGACAATGGTATGATGTAGTGCCTTCTCGGGTAAGGCGGATTATCCGAGATTGTGGCTTTGAGCAGTTCATCTTACAATTGCCATCCGAGGAATATCAGATAGACCGAAGCATAGTCCATGCGCTTGTAGAGCGATGGTTGGACACAACCCACACTTTTCACTTGCCCATCGGAGAGATGACAATTGGTGTGGTCGATTTTACTGCCATAACCAGCCTTTGATATGATGGTGTTCCGGTCCCTCTGACCAACTATATTTTAACATTTGCAGAAATTCAGGAATTAATTGGTATGGAACCATCATATAAAGGGCCTTTTAAGATAAAAATCGAACCAATTCGTAGTTATTGGATGAACTACGAAGGACGGGTTGGCAGAGACACAGTCGAACAGTATGCTCGAGGATTTTTGTTATATCTACTTGGGTTAACCATCTTAGGTAGCACTGAATCCTCAATCCACTTGTCAGTGTTGAGTGCCCTTTCTTATCTCAGAATGGTACCATCTTCTGGCTGGGGTGAAGCTTGTCTCACATGTCTTTACCATGGTCTTGATAAGCTTTGCCGAAACAAAAAGTCTTTTGTCGGCTTGATGGCAGTTGTTGAGGTATTCTTTTCCTTCACCAATGTTATTTCCACTCTTTTCTTGCATGAATTTGATCTTTACTATTATTGTTGTAGGTATGGGCATATGAACATAACATCGTGAGGGTACTTAGTATTTTTCGCGAGAGCATCAGGTATCCGAGATTAAATTACTGGTTGTCCGATCGTGTGGATGTTCCCAGCTCTCATCAAGTACGTACTCATCGCTTTGTATTGAGCCGCTTAACCTGGGATCAGGTAAAATAACATTAGTATGCTTTAAAATTTATGTGAAAGTTTACTTACCTTATGTTATTTTGCAGGTGAATTTGGCCTGGTGGAGCCCAGAAGAGCGAGCAAACTGGTCTCCTTTGATGAGGGCTGCACTGTCTTTCAAACATTCTCGCCGAGTTATTGCTGGCCCAGTGTCTAGTGGCTGGTTCCTCGAGGAGAGAGTTTATGAATGGTTTCTCGGTCCAGAGCAGCGGAGGGTTCCGATGAAAATCACAAAATATACTTTAAATATTATGTCAATGCCGAAGGATGCATGGTGGCTGGCCCAGTATGGTTATGGTGCCGAGTCATTTCTCCATTTACTGGGTCCATTCTTTGCCTATTTTATTCAAAGAAGACTCTTGAACTTTGATGTATCTCTTGTTGGTGTGCGGGAGATTTTCGACGAAAATGAGGGTAGAGATGAAGAGGAATGTCACGGAGATACAGGAGAGTCTGTTCCACATCTCGGGGCCAGTACTTCTCAGGCAAAACTTTTACCACTTTCCCTCGCAATTGCTTTTTCTTTCTTTGACTCTTTAACGATTGTTGTAGGCTGTTGGTTCATTTGATCATGAGGCTGGACCTTCTCTTACTGCTCCTTCGTTTGCTCATTCTAGCCTGCTAGATATGCCATCTCATCCGCAGGGTATTAATATGAACTACCTGGTACGTTTCTTATTTCATAGTAGTTTATGCTATATGTATGCATGATCATGTATGCTCTTACCTTTTCCTTCTTGGCTCACAGCGGATGCTCGAGGAATAAAATAGGAAACTTCAAGAGGAGTTGGCAGCAAGTCGTCTGCAGGCTTCTCATTTTGAAAGTTTATATCATCAATCCGAACAACATTTTCGAGACTTCCAATTTTAGGGGATGAGGGATCCTGGCGCTTCTTCATCAAGAGGCCCCCAGACTGATAAACGTGAGATCCTTTCATCTGCTTCTGATGAGGACCATGATGGATCGAAACCTCAAGGTAATAGGGATTTTGGTGCCCCTGCTTCAGGTGATCCTGGGATGAGTAATTTGCCGGGTTTTGGTGCTCCCGCTTAGGGCAGACTCTGGACGAGTGATTTGCCCCCTCCTCCAACAGGCGATTCAAGGCTTTATTTGATGACCTACCACCACCCTCTTAGTGATATTTAAATATTGTAGCAATTGTAAAATATTGTATAATAATGAAAAAAATACAATTTTCCTCTTTGCTGTAACTTTTTTTTGTCTTTTTTTCGTTACTGCACCACTTTTTTTTTTTATCACAGTACATCATAATTTCATAATTTACATCCACCTCATTTGCTAAACCAAATCCAACGTGGTAAAGGAAATTCATTGCTAATTCCTTTCCTTATGCCATATGGTCTTATTCTTTCCCATCACCTTTTCCTTTTCACTTTTGGAAAAGGTTTAATTCTTCTATATAAATCACTCTTCATGCCATATTTCAATACAAAAACCAAAATTCTTTCTCTTTCAACGTGAAGACTCTCTTTAACAATTTTAATTTTTTCTTTATTCATTCACCATGACCGAACACCATTTGAAGAGAATAAAAATTCTATTTAAGAATATGGATGACATTCATTGGAAGCAAATTTCATGGTCAAAACTTGATGCTTTAAAATGTTTTCAAAATGTTAAATTTGACCAATCTTTCTTACATGTCGTGGCTTCCTTTTGGAATACGGATTCAAGGGTATTTAAAATTAATGGCTTTGAAATATGTCCCTTGATTGAAGAATTTCAGGCCATCCTTGGATATCCAAATAATCAACAAATGGCATTACCCACACTGATTTCCAAGACTCAACAGAAGATGCAGATGTTATTTCAAATTCCAAAACCCGAAGTTCTTCGGTTGATGAGAGGTGAAAAAATTATACTTGCTCCTTTGATTGACTTTTGTCTCTCTCATTTGGCTCCTACTAAGGCATGGGGATGCATGCTCTATCTTTGCTTGTTCGGCCAATTCTTGCTTGTTTCTTCTGATGGCGATATTGATCCATGAGTATTGGATATTATGGACCAGATGGAAGGAGGCTTGTCACCGGTACTTGTGATCTTAGCCGAGACCTTAGTTGGATTAGACCGATTTAAATCAGGATTGTCAAAGAGACTGACTGGGAGTCCATTGCTGCTTCAGGTAATTACCTAAACTGCCCTTTCAGGTTTTCAATTTAGATTTTCTTTTTTCTTTTTTTTTCTTTATTGCTTTAATTTTTGCCTAGTCCGCCCGTGTGGGTTTTCGAAACTAGCGAGCTGTCCTAATTTTTGCCTAAGCTGCCCTCGCGGGTTTTCAACTTAGCGAACTTTTTTTTTTATTTAACTCTTTCCTCATAGATTTGGCTTCAGAAGCGTCTTTGTTTGCTTGATACTCCATCCATGGATTTTGCCAGATACCTGCCACGTCATCATTCTTCTAGGAAGCTACTCCATCCTGCTTCTTCATATGCTGACTGGGTTGACTGGATCCACTCACGCTATGAAGCCAATATCCGTTGGTTGGTATCTTAGTGGAAAATTTCTCGTATCACCATGCAGACATACTTGATGTATGTTCCCCTTGCCGTTCTTCATCAAGGTACATGCTATAATCCTCACCGACTTGGCCGTTAGTATGGAGCTGAGCCTCGTGATTCTGACTTTGTTCCCGACTTAGACATGCCTTGCTTGACTAAAGCCTACTTGGATCGGCTGAGGCAAAGCTGGCCTGCACGTTACACTTATCGACTGCCATAGATTTTACATTTGTCAATTCAGAAAGAGTATTGTTAGGATGAAAAGATAATTAAAGTGATAAAAGATGTTTCTTTTCCATTTAAAATTTGTCATCACCTTTTGCTATTGTGTTTATTTATTTCATCCATATCTGGTCAAATACTTATAACAGTGCATATAGAACAATTTTAACATTAATTCTATTTTATTAAATTAGGGAACAACCAAACATAAAGCCAGCATACACAAGATCACTCCTGTTACCAATTAGCCCTTTCGGATTTTCTAATTAACAATTTTCTCTCATTTAGCCCTAATTGTTGCCTAGCCCGCCCTTTCGGGTTTTTGAAACTAGCGGACTGCTCTAACTTTTGCCTAGGCCACCCTTTTTTGGGTTTTCAACCTAGCGAGCTCTTTTTCTTTTTTTTATCATACATAAAACCTCTTCAACCTGTCAATGTTTACTAGCTCATTAAACTCGTTCCCATCCATGTCTGATAACTTCACTGCACCTTTGCTCATGACTTGTTTCACGAAATATGGACCTTCCTAGCTAGGTTTGAACTTCCCTCTTGGATCAGATACATTAGGCTTACATTGCTTCAACACCAGATCCCCGACTTTGAATTTTCTGATTTTAACCCTTCGATTGTAGGCCCGAGCTATCTTCTTTTGATACAGTTGGTGATGATACAACGCTTTTAACCTTCTTTCTTCTAGTAAAGCTAACTGTGTGTATCTGCTCGCTACCCATTCTATTTTAGGCAGTTCGGCTTCCAAGACTACTCTTAATGACTTGATCTCAATTTCGATTGGCAATACTACTTCCATCCCGTAAACCAAAGAGAACGGTGTTGTGAGCGGGGATTTTCACCCCCACTCCCGGTGGAATGGTTCTTGCGACTTCGGCACTGTTTAGGCTCGGGGCTTTAGAGAACACGGACCTAGGTTCCGAGAAAAATGGAGTCGCCACCCGGACGGGCCGGGAAAAAGAAAGGGGTGGATGACTCGATTCCTAAAGAATCCCCAACCCCCTAATGGGTTCGGAAAGTTGGGTACGTGTGGGGAAGGTGAGAAATGGCCCAGCACCCCCACAACGCTTGGTTCATTAAAACCAGCCTCCTTTACAGGTCTTAATATTCTAAAATTCTTAAATATAACAATATTATCCATACTACACACAATAAAAAGAAAGCATCATTATATTAAAATCAAAGCAATGTCCAAACAAAACAAAACAAATAAATGGACACCCATCCAAGGATGGAACATGTCCTTACATCACATGCCTAGATAGAACACCCACCAAAAGGTAGAAACATGCCCTTTACATAAGTTCTAAAATAGAAAAGCAAATTAAATTACATGATGTTTAAATAATGAGGTACCCACCAAGTGGAAACATACCTCTTACAACTTTTGGAAATCTAAATTGATTGATAAAAGTAAATAATCATTCATCATAAATAAATCATTCATCAAAAGTATTTAAATAAAATAAACATCCATCCATGATAAATTAAATAAATCAAGTATTGAAATTAAATAGATTAAAGCATAAGAGATAAATCAAGGTATAAATAAATATGGAATTGAATAAAGCAAATAAAAGTTCAATTATAGCTACTGTGACTTTTTATGGAATTAAAATAGATTAGGGTTTTATGTTTTAAAAGGTTGGTAAGACTCTTTGATTAACCAAATTAAGGTTTGAATGGTGAAATCATGAAACTAGGGTTTTAGACACTTTAAAGTACTTTGATTTGTGATTTTAAATTGTATTTTTAAGCTACTGTGTAAAATTAGCATATTTGTGTTTTTATGTTTTTTTTTATGTTTTAAAGGATTAAAGTTTAGAAAAAGTTAGGGTTTAATGTTTTAAAAGGTTTAGGGTTTACTATTTTAGGTTTAAAAGTTGAATTAGGGTTTTATGCTTTAAATTAGGATTCTCGGGTGATTTGTTGAATTAAGGTTTAAAAAGACAATCTGATGATTTCATGAGGTTTTATGAATTTAAACACACGAATTGAAGATTTTATAAGTAGAAAATATGTTTTTAAAGGCTTTTGAATGAAATAGAACCTAATTTAAAAATTTGAAAGAAACAGATTCAAGTTTTGGTTTTGTTAAAAAATTTGTTCAATTAGGGTTTTGAGACTTTTCAAGAAGCAAAAAATAATAATTTTAAATCTTTTTGGAAAATAAAGTAATGTATTAGTGTTTTAATCTTGGAAAAGTTAAATTAAAGTTCTAAAGTTTTTGATTCAAAAAACCTTAATTTCATAGGTTTGCTACTGTGAAAACATAAATCAAAAAGAATTTAACATACCTTCTTTTGTTGATTCCTCCAAAAACAGTTCTTCTTGGATGAACTAGCTCCAAAGACAAGCCTTTGCTGCCTTTTAATTCCTTAATTCGTGCTGCTGCTGCTTTAAAGATCAATTGAATTGAGTTTCCCTTTTCCTTCACTGATTTGGTTTCAAAAAATCAAGCTACTGCCTCTTTTTTTTCCCCAATTTGGTTCTATTGGTCCTTATTTATAATGGTTTTAGGTTGTTTATTCCTAATTATACACGGCAAGTAATATTAATAAAAAAAGAAATTAAAACCTAATTGGATTAGGTTTCAAAAAAATTTGCGTTGAAAAATTTAGCGCTGGCAAAAACTGCGGCAGCCGGGCCCATGGCTGGGGCCAGTGGGCTTGCCAACACGCAGGAAATTCCTGCGGGTGGCTATTTCGCCCACAGGAAATTCCTGCGGGCGAATTCGCCCGCAGGAATTTCCTGTGGGCGAAATAGCCACCCGCAGGAATTTCCTGCGGGGCAAAACTTCCTCGGGCCCGCGCGACTGTTTTTCGCTGCCGATTTTTTTTCCGACTCCGATTTTTATTTTTATTTTTATTTTTTGATTTTGATTTGTTTATTTTTATTTTTTATTAATAAAAATTAGATAATAAAGCAAAAACTATTTAATTAAAATTATTTTGGACCAATTAGACAAAAAAAATCATTTTGGGCTAAATAAAACATATTAGATCGGATTGGGTCAAACCCCTGCTTGAATGATCTGAAACCTTAGTGAAAGAGAGTGAAAAGCAAAAGACTTAATTTTTGAGATTTTGGGTTCTGGACCCGAGATATTTGGACACTCGATCCTAAACTAGACTTGGATACTCGATCTTAAATCGGATTTGGATACTCGATCCTAAACTGGATTTGGATACTCGATCCTAAATTGGATTCGGATACTCGATCTTAAATGGATTTGGATACTCGATCCTAACTGGATTTGGATACTCGATCCTAACTGGATTTGGATACTCGATCCTAAATTGGATTGGGATACTCGATCCTAACTGGATTCGGACACTCGATCCTAACTGGATTTGGATACTCGATCCTAAACTGGCTTTGGATACTCGATCCTAAATTGGATTGGGATACTCGATCCTAACTGGATTTGGACACTCGATCCTAAACTGGCTTTGGACACTCGATCCTAAACTGGCTTTGGACACTCGATCCTAAACTGGCTTTGGATACTCGATCCTAAAGGGATTTGGATACTCGATCCTAACTGGATTTGGATACTCGATCCTAAACTGGATTGGGATACTCGATCTTAAATCGGATTTCGATACTCGATCCTAAACTGGATTTGGATACTCGATCCTAAATTGGCTTGATTTGGGTACTTGGACCCGAGATTGGGTGCTTGAACCTGAGCTTGAATTGATTTGGGTGCTTGGACCCGAGATTGATTTGAATTTGGGTGCTTGGACCCGAGATTGAGTTTGACTGACCTTTTATCATTTGAGAAATATGGCATAACTGGTTGTTCCATTTTTATGAATTGTAGGTCTTTACCCACCAAAAATAGATCTTTATCTATTAGAAACTATGTCTTTTACCTAGGAACATGGATCTTTATCCATTGGAGATTGGGTCTTTACTCGTGAAACATGGATCTTTTATTTATTGGAAATCGGGTCTTTACCCTTGAAACATGGATCTTTATCCATTGGAAATCGGGTCTTTACCCTTGGAACATGGATCTTTATCCATTGGAGGTTGGGTCTTTACCCTTGAAAATGGATCTTTATCCATTGGAGATCGGGTCATTACCCTTGAAACATGGATCTTTATCCACTGGAGGTTGGGTCTTTACCCTTGAAACATGAATCTTTATCCATTGGAGGTCGGGACTTTACCCTTGAAAATGGATCTTTATCCATTGGAGATCGGGTCTTTACCCTTGAAACATGGATCTTTATCCACTGGAGGTCGGGTCTTTACCCTTGAAACATGGATCTTTATCCATTGCAGGTCGGGTCTTTACCCTTGAAACATGGATCTTTATCCATTAGAGATCGGGTCTTTACCCTGGCTTAAGCTCTTTTAGCCGGACTAATCTTTCATCTTTCGCATCTTCATTCTTTTAAGAATTATAATTTTCTTCTTTCTCATTCTTTATTGTTCTTCCTTTGCACTTTTGCAAAAAATTCAACCCTTTTTTAGTTGGCTCTCATATCTCTGCATGGCGAAATATTTGCAAGTGAGTTTGAAAATGTTTTACATATAAACTCAAAAATTGAAAAGGAGAAACTTTGCCCCCTGCGTAGGCTCAAACCCATGATTTTTCTATGCAGACTCTGATTGATGTTGTTGTTGTCTAGTTCTTCACACAAGTACGTATTTCTTCTCTTTGCAAGATTACTGGAGCTTTCTCAAGCAATGGGCTTTCTATTCCCCCCTGATTCAATATCTTCTTTTGATTCTTTACTTCACAAGGTGTTTGCTGTTCATTTTTCCAAAGAATAGACAACACAAGACAAGAAAGTGTGATGTGACATGCTCATGTATGCATGATATGCATGAATAATACTTACAGTGGTTCTATGACTCACAGACCGAGGCGATCAGCAGAAGTATTCTCATTGACTTATTTTTGACGCCTGTTCAAGTCTTGCGTTGGAATGATCGAAAGCTTTTGCCATTGTGGCTTTTATCTTCAAGATGTTGAAACAATGAGTGGTGGAGGTCCCAAGTTGCAGAGTAAGGGATTCATCTATTTCAAACTATATTTTAGCATGTCAGTTGGTAGTTTCTTCATAACTTTGCCAATAATAATTTTCTTTGCTCAATGTGTCCTTTGGAGGTTCAACATACTTCCCTTAACTTGAAGGCTTTGTTATGACAAAACATTTTTTTTTTGAAATTTTTGAATTTTTCATTTTGAAATCAAATGTTGGCTTTGCCAAATTAATGTCGATGTACCTCAGGACTTGATTTTTCCAAATTAACATATCTATAACATGACAACCCTAGTTACCTTACTAAACTCGGGGATTATTTCTACTTAAGCAAGAATTGTTGCACTTCAGATAGGCACATACACATTACTTGGCCAAAGGTCTCATTGAGTTTAAATACTGTCTATCTCATATGCATGCTTATCCAAACTATCTCCACTAATAGACTCTACCTACCAAGAGAGATCAACAGGTCTTTGATAGGCTTGAAATGGGGTCTATGAGGGAAACAGGCTTAAGTGAAGGCCATTTTGAGATTGGAGCTGGTGTGACACAATGGACAAACCTTCACACTACAAATTTCTTGTTGGAATTTTAGGCATCTTGGAGGCAACCTTGCTAGACTCCAAATTTCTTCTATCTTCTTAGCATTAATTTGGATCTTGATTAGGAAAGTTTTTGCCCTTGCATAAAGTTTAAGACCCAAATTTGTTTCTTTTCTCCCTTTTCTTTCTTTTTGTTTTTCTTACTCTTCCCTTTCTTTGTCTTTTTGTCCTTCTTTCTTGTTGGACTACAGAACTTTCAAGAACTGGGTGGTCTTCCTCCTTTTCTCCAATTTTAATTGAATCTTTGGTTGGGTTGGACCAACTCAAAAAAGGTCTTTATGAACCAAATAGAAGCCTTTTGCTGCTTTAGGTAAAAGAGAACTCAGTTGGCTTTTTGAACCATTTAGGGTTTTTTTTTACTCTTTTTTCTTTTTCTTTTCTTTTTCTATTGATTTTTTTTGTTTCTAGCTCAAACAGAGTTGTCTTATTTGTACCAACTTGGGCTTCCAATAATGGATGAGTGGAGTAACATAAATCTTCTTTAATAGGGATAAATCATTTGTTACTCTAATGTTGATGTTGTCTCGATATATTGGAGACATTAAGGGAACTTCAACTACCCTTAAGGTTTTGAGAACATCAACTATCCTTATGGTCTTGAAAACATCAACAATCTTCATAGTCTTGACTATTTATTTCTTTCTTTGATCTTCTTGCCTTTTCACCTTTGTGATCATAAGACTTGTCAAAAGTATCACAACAGCTCAAGGTAGGTTGTTGAGGTTATATGCCAATGAAAAGAAAGCTAAAATTTTATGAAGGCTCAAAGGGACAACTAGGGATTAATATTTAATTGGGTGGATACTAGTCGTTGGCTAATCAAACAATGCCTAGATCATCTCTCCCTTAAATAAGCAGAGTTCAATTTCATCTCGAACGTTTGTCAAAGCATGTTCTAAGACTGACTAAGACCTAGACAAAGATAATTATGCAGGAGCCCTCTCTAAGTAAGCATACACAACTCAATGCTATAGAGTAAATTCCTAATTGGTTGAGCATGATGCCTAGACACATTAATTTATAAACATCAAGCTAAATTCCTAATTGGTTGAGCATCAAAATGAACAAAGACCAACAAAAATTTATGATAAAAATAATTTAAATTTGAAAAACACAATAGTTCTAAAATATTAAAGAAAGTAAGATTGAAAAGAAACATTCAAGCTAAGGAAAGTTTGTTGAGTTTAAGCTTCTTTTTCTTTCATATCTTCAATATCCCCATCCTGAAAGGATGATAAAACAAAATCTTCTTCCAATCCTTTTCCCACCATGAAGGTTGCCGATGGAGGTACTCTTCCAAACTTAGGCAAAGGGTTGTTCTTGGTATTGGGCTTATCCGGCTAGGGTAGCTTACCACTATCAATTAAATCTTGGATCTCATGCCTTAGGCGGGCACATTTATCTATTTCATGCCCTCGCATTTGATGAAATTGACAGAAGGCCTCGGCATTGAAGTTTGGTGGCAATGGATTATGTAAAGGTCGAGGAGCTAATGGTTGTAACAACCCTTTCTTTTGCAGCTTGCTAAAAACCCAAGATAGAGGTTTCCCCAATTCTGAGAATTGTCTTTTATTCCCTTGACCGGTTATATTAACATCAAATTCTTTTTGTGTGCTTTGATTGTTAGACTGGTTGTTCCCTTTCTCATTCCTTCTTATTGAAAAGCGATTTTTCTCCCTTTCCCACTCTTCAATTTGCAAACCAGCTTGGAGAAGATCTTTGAAGTCCCTTATAAGGGTGTGAGACATTCTTTCACGGAGATTGGGCAGGACCCCTTTCACAATCATCCTTATTTGATAGGATTCATCGGGCCTCTTTTTTGAGTAAAGCGGCCTTGTTTCTCCATCTTTTCACATAGTCCACAAAATTCTCATTTGGCCTTTGCCTAATGGACTCAACTTCCATTAAGGTAACTTCCATTTCAACATTGTATCCGTATTGTTGGATGAAGGCCTTGCATAGCAAGTTCCAACTCTTTTGTGTTCCTTCATCTAAGGTATTGAACCAATTTTGGACAATAGAGTCCAATGAGAGCATAAAGTACCTTAGAGTTTGAGCCTTAGTAGCTCGGGCAGACTGCATGGCAGTGATGTACTGCTTCACGTGAAGATGAGGAATTTCGGTGCCATTGTACTTTGCAAAGGAGGGCATCTTGAATTTATAAGGGACCTCATCATCTTATTCAAATAGTTTGTCTATCTCAGACTTCTCTTCGGTTTTCAATTTCTTCTCAAATTTCTTTCTAAATCAGCTATCATCTTTTCAACATCGGATGTTTCGGTCTTTTCTATAGTTGCCTTCTCAACAACCTTTGGCTCCTTTTTATCTTGAAGATCTTGGTAGTATTGAGCCCAATCATCATCATCAATGACACCTTCTCATCATCACAAGCCACTTCATTAACTTTCATCTTCCCTTTGTCCTTTGGCTTCTTAGTGTTAGCAGAAGCCTCGACATGATTCTCCAAGATTGCAGTCAATTGGTTCCTCATGGTCTTAGCTAGGGCCTCTTTTATTTCTTCCATCTTGGCATTGAGGGCTTCATCCACCATTCTTTCAATTTGTTCGGGCTCCATTATTCTTGGTGAGCAAGTGATTGAGTCTTTGCTAGATATCTCGTCTCTGGTGTAGGTCAGATTGTAAGCTTTTGAACTATCATAATCCAGGGCTTCTGAGCCAGATAGGATTAATGATATGAGATGCAAATGTATGCATGTATGGATGTATACACAAACAATAGACAAACAAGGACAAATTAGGATGTTCCTTCCAACCTTATAACATCCACACACGAATGGCGAGTCTCTTTTCCTAGGTATATGGTTAACAAAAATACCAACATGGGGTACCTTGCTTTCGAATAATTCCCTCGGACGTTTCAACCAATAGTTATATCCTTGAAAATGGAAATCAATCCATGATAATTCCCATTAATTAGGTTTTAATCCATTCAACCAACCAAAGTAGCTTTTATACTATATTGGATTAAAACAAAATTAAGAGATTTATTACAGATAGATTTCTCACTTGGAAAGAGTAACTAATGGTTCAAGCCAAAAACAAGCCCATGGTTAATTTATTCTTAGTGTAAACTAGGCCCACAATTGATTTTTGGTATTTCATAATTGATCTAAATATTCTTGCAAGCTCTTTGTAAAAAATGGTTGGGTGAAAATAATTTTTTTTCTAAGCCCATTGTAAAAGATTTTAGAAAAATGGATTTTGGGCTTGGTATTTGGGCCATGGGCCAAAGAATTTATTTATTTATTTTTTAGAAAAGTATTATGTCCAAAGACCATCTTGAAAGATTTTTAAAAATAGTTTTGGTCTTTTGGATTTTAGAGAAAAGTTTATTTTGAGCTTACAATATACTTAGGTCATATTAGAAAAAAGAACAAACCAAATAAGCCTAGACTAAGATAAACTAACCATAGTCAAACAACATGCATTTGGGGTAAAACCTAAGGAAAGTAACTAGGCTAAATACATGAGCTTTAGTTTTTGGGTTTAAAGGCTTAGGTTCCTATAGCAAGTATATACCAAATGGTACTAGGCTATGAGTGGTTATGCCATGCTCGATCTCCATACCTTGAGTGAAAGTACGGTATCCCTTACATAACACAACAAGGGTAACACGGGCATCCTAACTCATGCACACATTATAATCTAATATGATGCAATGGATAATATCATTATAAGAAAGAATAGAATAATATAAAGACCAACGGAATCAACTTCTCTTATCCCCAGTGGAGTCGCCACTGTGAGCGGGGATTTTTGCCCCCACTCCGAGTGGAATGGTTTTGAACTGTAGGTCGTAGGTCGGATATATACCAAATGGTACGAGTCTCCGGCGTAGGTCTGATTTTTCTAAGCTTTTGAATTGTCATAATCCAGGGCTGTGAGCTAGAGAGGATCAATGATATGAGATGCAAATGTATGCATGTATGCATGTATGCACAAAAAATCAACAAATAAGGATAATTAGGGCGTTCCTTCCAACCTTATAACATCCACACACGAATGGCGAGTCTCTTTTCCTAGGTATATGGTTAACAAAATACCAATATGGGGTATCTTGTTTTTGAATAATTCCCTTGGACATTTCAACCAATAGTTATATTTTCGAAAATGGAAATCAATCCATGATAATTCCCATTAATTAGGTTTTAATCCATTCAACCAACTAAAGTAGCTTTTATGCTATATTGGATTAAAACTAAATTAAGAGGTTTATTATAGATAGATTTCTCACTTTAAAAGAGTAAGTAATGGTTCATGCCACAAATAAGCCCATGATTAATTATTCTTAGTATAAACTAGGCTCACAATTGATTTTTGGTATTTCATAATTGACCCAAATAATTTGTAAGCTCATTGTAAGAAAAGGTTGAATAAAAATAATTTTGTTTCTAAGCCCATTGTAAAAAGATCTTAGAAAAAATGAATTTTGGGCTTAATATTCAGGCCATGGGCAAAAGAATTTTTGATTTGTTTTTAGAAAAGTTTTATGTCCAAAGACCATATTGAAAAATTTTGAAAATAGCTTTGGTCTTTTGGATTTTATAGAAAAATTTATTTTGAGCTTACAATATACTTAGGTCATATTAGAAAAAGAACAAACCGAATAAGCCATGATTTAAGTCAAGATAAATGAATCATAGTCAAACAACATGCATTTGGGGTAAAACCTAAGGAAAGTAACTAGGCCAATTACATGAGCTTTAGTCTTTGGGTAAAAAGGCTTCGGTTCCCATAACAAGTATATACCAAATGGTATGAGGCTATGAGTGGTTATGCCATGCTCGATCTCCATACCTAGAGTGAAAGTATGGTATCCCTTACATAACAAATACGGGTAACACGGGCATCCTAACTCATGCACACAATGCAATCTAATATGATGCAATAGATAATATAATTATAAGAAAGAATAGAATAATACAAAGACCAAAAGAATCAACTTCTCTTATCCCCAGTGGAGTCGCCACTGTGAGCGGGGATTTTTGCCCCCACTCCCAGTGGAATGGTTTTTGCAACTTCGGCACTGTTTAGGCTCGGGGCCTTAGAGAACACGAACCTAAGTCCGGAGAAAATGGAGTTGCCACCGTGACAGGCCGGGAAAAAGAAAGGAGTGGATGACTCGATTCCTAAGTAATCCCTAACCCCCTAATGGTTCGGAAAGTTGGGTATGTGTGGGGAAGGTGAGAAATGGCCCATCACGCCCACAACGCCCAGTTCATTGGAACCGGCCTCCTTTACAGATCTTAATATTATAAAATTCTTAAATATAACAACATTATCCATATTACACACAATAAAAAAGAAAGCATCATTATATTAAAATCAAAGCAATGTCCAAGCAAAAAAAAAACAAATAAATGGACATCCGTCCAAAGATGGAAACATGTCCTTACATCCCATGCCTAAATAGGACACCCACCGAAAGGTAGAAACATGCCCTTTACATTGGTTCTAAAATAGAAAAGCAATTTAAATTACATGATATTTAACTAATGAGGTACCCACCAAGTGGAATCATACCTCTTACAACATTTGGAAGTCCAAATAAATTGATAAAAGTAAATAACCATTCATCATAAATAAATCATTCATCAAAGGTATTAAACATCAATAGAAAGTAAACATCCATCCATAACAAATTAAATAAACCAAGCATTGAACTTAAATAAATTAAAGCATATATAATAAATCAAAGCATAATCAAATATAGAATTGAATAAGGCAAATAAAAATCTAAATTATAGTTACTGTTTCCATTTTGGGTCCTTTATTTCATGTGTTTAGGGTTTTGGATTTTGTGGAATTAGGCTACTGTGAGTTTTTAAGAGAATTAATATAGATTAAGGGTTTATGTTTTAAAAGGTTGATAAAGTTCTTTGATTAACCAAATTAGTGCTTGAGTGGTGAAATCATGAAACTAGGGTTGGGACACTTTAAAATACTTAGATTTATGGTTATTCATTAAATTGTGTTTTAAGCTTACTGTGTAAAATTAAACATTTGGGGTTTATGTGGTCCAGGCACTTGCAGAACGATGGTTGGACACAACCCACACTTTTCACTTGCCCATTTGAGAGATGACAATTGGTCTGGTCGATTTTACTGCTATAACCGGCCTTCGATATGATGGTGTTCCTGTAACACCCCTATACCCCGTATACGTACACAGCAAGCTAATATGATCGTAATATACGTATACTGAATATAAAGTTGCCACTGTTTACTAAATAGTTGACTCATCCCTTTACAACGACATGAACAAATTTAAATCATTTAAAAGAAATTATAAAAGACAAAAGATAAAATGTTTATTTAAAAGCAGCGGAAAATATAACAAATATTTACAAATACTTATACATTAAAACTCAAGTTTTACAAAACATAAAACATATACATGTTTGGCAGTATGTCTTTGATCTTTAAGCTCCACTATCAACGCCTCAAAATCTAGACTCTACTCGGTCTAGAGGAACTCTCTGGTTCTTCTCTGTCACCTGCGCGATGAACCACAATCGCGCTAAGCCAACGGCTTAGTGGTACAAACTATAGTAATATTATACTTTAATGAAATGCAAATGTCATAATCTCAAACATATAAACAATTCCCAAGAATCTCATTTTTCATTTATTTCATCATTCATAAATCACATTGAAAATAAAGACAGACTTGGGCCCATAAGACACTAATATGTTATTCAAAGTTTAGAGTTACTGCTTTGGTCTATAATCACAATTATCAAGCCCGTAGGCAATATATATATATATATATATCTATCCATGGATAGGGTAACAGACCCAGTCTCTTAGACCTCAACCCCCTAAACTCGAGGAGATACTCAACCCGGCTAGACTGTTACCTGTAACAGACCCAGTCTCTTGGACCTCAACCCAGATTAAACCCGAGGAAATCCTCAACCCGGCTAGACTGTTACTTGAATTCACATTTTACATTTATCAACTGGAATCGGCTTACGACCCGGTCTTTTCACCTATCCAGTACTTTATAGGCATGCCGCAAAAACCAGAACTCTGAAGGTTGAATAACACATTAGACATATAATCTTTTCATTTATATCTTTATACATTTCTTTCTCAATTCAATATAGCCAACAACCATGGCTTCATATCTCATAATCAAAATAGGCAACCATGCCTCAATCATCTCATTAGCATCATTATAGCCAACAACCATGGCTTCATATCTCATCAAGATAATATACAATATCAATTTATCATTCAAGTATACACAACCAATTGCATTAACATACCTTTCATATTTCATCAAATGTTTAACCCTGTAATCAATTGCTTAGCATATGTATAATCAAATATGTTAAGTATCAAATCATGTGAGTGTATGCAACAATATAGTTTGTACTTACCTTAGGAACAATTCACACCAATCTACAACCTTACTCTTCCAATAATCCTTCAATATTTGGATTAGGGCAACTCAAACTCTTCACAACCTAATCCAAAAGGAATAATACACATGAGATAATAAGACTAAGAACCAACTAGGGCAAACCCTAAACAAGACACGCTCAACAACACGGGCGTGTCCCTGACCGTACCCTAAACTCACAACACAGAAGCTTTGACACGCTCCGCACCATGGGCGTGTCGTTGAACGTGTAATACATACTATCTCACAGAAACATTGACACGTCCAACAACATGGGCGTGTTCATGGGCGTGTCAATTCCTCACCAACACAGTAGCTATGACACGCTCAGTGACATGGGCGTGTCACTGCTCATGTCATCCATCCAAGAACACAGAACCATCGACACACCCAAAGACTTGGCCATGTCAGGCCAAAAACCCAGATTCCGGCAACAACAACAACACAACCAACAAATCACTTCCTTACACCAAAATCCACTTCAAACAAACTTAGCCCCACATACCCAAGAACCATAATAAACTTACAAAAACACCAAAAACAACTAAAAACATACATCCAACACAAATCAAAATCATTACCACAAACCCAAAACACAACCACAATACATTCACTTCCAACAACTTACTCTTTCCTTCAATCCAACCCCCAAAATCCAAAATCACTTGAACCAAACACTCTTAAACACATCTTAATCAAACATATTCACATACCATCAACAATCAACCAACAAACTCAAACACATCTTAAAAGAAAATCAAGGAATCAAGAGGAAACTTACCAAGGATGTAGAAACTCTTAAATTTCCAACTTGATCACTTGAAAACTTCCTTAGATCTTGAGTTAAGAAGATCAAATCTCTCTCTCTCTCTTGTTCTCTTGCTACTGCCGGCCAAAAGAAAGAAAAGGAAAGGAAAAGAAAAGTGATACACGAGAAAGAAAGAAGGAAAGAAGAAGAGGAAGAAAATAAAGTCAACCTTCTCCTCAAAACTCTCTCCTCCACACATAAAATAATAAACAAATCCAAAATATCACCATCCACTCACTTAATTTCCATTTCCATTAATTAAATTAATTAATTAAAATCATTAACTAATCATCTTTGACCTCCATTAACTTGACTTGTATATGTTGTATATATTGCTATATATACAACATATACACTCTCTCTTCACTTCCTTTCTCTTTCCAATTACACAAATACATTAAATCCAATTAAACAACAATTATACCCAAAACTTCTAGGGCACATTTTGGGATATTACAATTCTCCTCCTCTAAAAAGAAATTTCGTCCTCGAAATTACCTGATATCAAGTTTGAAACAACTGAGGATATTGATCTTGCATCGCTTGCTCATTCTCCCAAGTTGACTCTTCTCTACCATGATTCTTCCAAATAATCTTCACAATTGGCACTTTCTTATGTCTCAACTCTTTCATTCCATATGCCAAAATAGCAACTGGTTCTTCTTCAAATGTCAGATCTGAACTCACCTCAATAGATTCAACTGGTAAAACATGAGATGGGTCTGATCTGTACCTCCTCAGTATAGAGACATGGAAGACATTGTGAATTCTGTCCAATTCAAGCGGTAAAACAAGTCGATACGCAACTGGTCCAACTCTTTCCAATACCTCGTAAGGTCCAATAAAACGAGGACTCAGTTTTCCTTTACGACCAAATCTTAAAATCTTTTTCCAAGGAGACACTTTCAAAAATACTTTATCTCCAATATTAAACTCTATGTCTCTCCTCTTCAAATCTGAATAAGATTTCTGTCGGTCTGAAGCTACTTTTAACCGATCTCGAATTATCTTCACTTTCTCTTCAGTCTCTTTAATCAAATCAGGACCAATTAATTTGCCTTCTCCAAGTTCATTCCAACATAAAGGCGTTCTACATCTTCTACCATACAATGCCTCAAATGGTGCCATTCCAATACTTGATTGATGAGTATTGTTATAAGCAAATTCCACAAGTGGCAAAAATCTGTCCCAACTTCTAGAGAAATCAATGACACAACTTCTCAACATATCCTCAATAATATGTATCACTCTCTCTGACTGCCCATCTGTCTGTGGATGAAAAGCAGTACTAAAGTGTAATCAAGAACCAAATGCACCATGAAAACTCTTCTAAAACCTCAAAGTAAACCAGGGATCTCGATCTGACACTAAAGAAATCGGGACTCCATGCAATTTCACTATCTCATTAATATACAGCTCAGCCAGTCTCTCAAGAGAATAGTCCATTCTAATTGGAAGAAAATGAGCTGTCTTTGTCAACTGATCAACAATCACCCAGATAGCATCATGCTTCTTCTGAGTCAAAGGCAAACCAGATACAAAATCCATTGTCACTCTCTCCCATTTCCATTCGGGCACTGTTAAAGGTTGAAGCAACCCTGTTGGAACTTGATGCTCAGCTTTCACCCTCTGACACGTGAGTCACTTGGATACAAATTCAGTTATGTCTCTCTTCATACCAGCCCACCAATAATGCTGTTTCAAATCATGGTACATCTTTGTACTTCCCGGATGCATAGCAAAAACTGATTGATGTGCTTCCTCCAAAATAAACTTTCTCAAACTAGCATCATTAGGAACACACAACCTATCTTTAATCCAAAGGCTACCATCGTTTCTCACATAAAAATCTCTACTCTCTCCATGTTGGCAATCTGAAACAATCTTCTGAATTTTCTCATCAGCCAATTGAGCCTCTTTAATCCGATCGAACAACACTGGTCTCAATTGCAATTGAGCCAACAGTGCACCATCATCGCATGATTCAAAACTAGCATGCAATGCTCTCAATTCAACAAGCAACGAAAGTGAATAAACCGACAAACTTGCCAAAGACTTCCGACTCAAAGCATCAGCAACAACATTCGCTTTACCCGGATGATAATCAATCAAACAGTCGTAGTCTTTAATCAACTCCAACCAACGTCTCTGCCGAAGATTAAGCTCTCTTTGAACTCCCAAATATTTTAAACTCTTGTGATCTGTATAGATAAAACATTTTTCCCCATACAAATAGTGTCGCCAAATCTTCAAAGCAAACACTATAGCCGCCAACTCTAAATCATGAGTCGGATAATTAAGCTCATGCGGCTTCAACTGCCGAGAAGCGTAAGCTACAACTTTACCTTCTTGCATCAAAACACATCCTAAACCATTATGTGAGGCATCACTATAAATCACATATGGTTTATCTTCCACGGGTAAAGTAAGAATAGGCGCTTGAGTCAACATTTCTTTCAACTGCTCAAAGCTAGCTTGACATTGATCTGTCCACACAAATCTAACTCCCTTTCATAGTAATATGGTGAGTGAAGTAGCTATTAAAGAAAAACCTTTCACAAAGCGTCGATAATAGCCTGTTAAACCAGAAAACTTCTAACTTCAGTCACAAACTTTGGTGGACAATTCAAAATAGCTTCAACTTTACTTGGATCAACTCTAATACCATCTGCTGAAACTATATGACCTAGAAAAGTCACTTGGTCAAGCCAAAACTCACACTTCGATAGCTTGGCATACAATTGTTTTTCTCTCAAGATTTGCAATACAATACGCAGATGCTTGTCATGTTCCTCATCATTTCGCGAATACACCAAAATATCGTCGATAAAAACCACCACAAACAGATCCAGATAGGGCCTAAACACCCTATTAATCAAATCCATGAAAACTGCAGGTGCATTCGTCAACCCAAAAGGCATCACCAAGAACTCATAATGCCCATACCTTGTACGAAAAGCCGTCTTAGGAACATCTTCAGCTCTAATCTTCAGTTGATGATACCCTGATCTCAAATCAATTTTGGAAAACACTGCTGCTCTCTTCAATTGATCAAAGATATCATCAATCCTAGGCAAAGGATATTTATTCTTAATAGTCACTTTGTTCAATTGCCTATAATCAATGCATAATCTCATAGTACCATCCTTCTTCTTCACAAACAAAACAGGGGCTCCCCACGGAGAAACACTAGGGCGAATAAACCCTTTATCCAACAACTCCTGCAACTGCACCTTCAACTCTCTCAATTCAGCTGGCGCCATTCTATAAGGAGTAATAGAGATGGGAGTGGTACCAGGCAACAACTCGATACCAAACTCAACCTCTCTCTCAGGGGGTAACCCTGGCAACTCCTCAGGAAATACATGGGAAAATCTACAACTGTGGGTATACTATCAAGTTGAGAACCCCCTACTCTAATATCCACAACATGAGCAAGATAAGCATCACACCCTTTTCTAATCAACTTCCTAGCTGTTACAACTAAAACAAACAAGGATGCAAGTTGTCTCTGCTCACTAGACACCATTATACTTCTACCATCACCGGTTCTCAAAGTGACACACTTCTTTTGACAATCTACCACTGCTCCATGCTTAGACAACCAATCCATGCCTAAGATTAAATCATACTCCTTAAAAGGTAATTCAATTAAATCTCCAAGAAACTCCTCTCCTTGCACATTCACTACACTATCACGATGGACCTTGCTAACAACCACACTATGTCCTAAAGGATTTGTCACCAAGACATCAAATCCTAAGGACTCTGAATGCTATTCAGACACAGGCAATATGGATGCACTAATGTATGAATGAGTAGATCCCGGATCAATCAAAGCAAGTACTGAAATGCCAAATAAAGAGAATGTACCCGCTATAGCTGCTGAAGCATCTGGCTGCCTCTGCATCACATACACTCTCTGAGAAGATCCAGCTTCATCTGGCCTAATACCTCCAGATGTCGATCCTCCTCTCTGACTATACCCGGGTCGACCCCCTCTACTGAAACCTCTGCCCCCTCGACCACCTCTGCTGACACTGGGTCGAGAGGCTGCAGACTCAGCCTATCTATGCTCCTGCATCTCAGGACACTCCCTAATAAAATGGTCAGGCGATCCACACCTGAAACACACAGCTGATCTACCACTCATCCAGCAAACACCCACATGGTTTCTACCACAAATCTCACATGTAGGTGGAGTAGACCGCTGAATTAATGGAGTTGGAGCACTGGCTACAGAAGCTGTAAGTCTTGGTCTCTGTCTCTGATACTGCACTGACCTACCCGGCTGTCTCTGACTCCTACTGATCCTCGGAACAAAACTTCCTCTACCCCTCTTCACAGATGAAGACCCTGCCTCAAACTGGGGTCTTCTTACCCTAGTCTCCTCCTCAGATGCAGCTGTTGCAATGCTTTGTGCTCTCTCAACACTTCTAGCTGCTGCAACAAGCTGAGAGAAATCCTGGTACCGAGAAACAGCCATGATGCACATAATAACAGGCCTCAATCCCTCCTCAAATCTTCTGCACCAGTCTATTTCATCAGAGATAATCCCCCCGGCTTAGCGACTCAACCGGACGTACTCAACTTCATATTCTGTTACCGTCCGGTTGTCTTGCCTCAAACTCAAGAATTCCATCTTCTTAATATCTTTATACTCCCTCAGAGTATATTTCTGCTCGAACTCCCTCAGAAAATCCCCATATGATAATGTAGGTGGGTCATCCATTGCATGAGAAACCGTCTTCCACCAATCATAGGCATCTTTCTGCAGGAGGGATCGGGCATCGTCAAATTTCTCATCCGAAGTGGCTTGCAACTGAATGAATATCCTCTGCACCTTATCCAACCACTGCTCAGCCACTGCAGAATCGGTAGTGCCTAAGAAATCGTCAGCCCCATATTTTCTCAACTTGTCATAATGTCTTGCTGGTACCTGAGGCTGTGGTGGTGGTGGTGGCTGCACTGGAGCTTGTCTAAATAATTCCACCATATGCCTTAACCAACCCGGCGGAGCCTCATCTGCAGCTGATCTCTCTGGCACAGAGACAGGTGCCTCACTAACTCTCTCAACCCTAGCTCCCTCTTTACTCTCTCCTGGAGCTATACTCTCAGCACTTCCTTCTACAGTCTGACGTGAATGGGACTCCATTACTACCTATATCTGTAAACACAGCAGAATATACCTCATTAAGGACCAAAGACTACCATACCAAAACATGTATTTTACTCAAAAACCCACTTTAAAAATCAAAATATTCTTTTTCTTACAATTGACCTAGGTTGAGAATCTCAAAACCTAGGCTCTGATACCAAAATAATTGTAACACCCCTATACCCCGTATACGTACACAGCAAGCTAATACGATCGTAATATACGTATACTGAATATAAAGTTGCCACTGTTTACTAAATAGTTGACTCATCCCTTTACAACGACATGAACAAATTTAAATCATTTAAAAGAAATTATAAAAGACAAAAGATAAAATGTTTATTTAAAAGCAGCGGAAAATATAACAAATATTTACAAATACTTATACATTAAAACTCAAGTTTTACAAAACATAAAACATATACATGTTTGGCAGTATGTCTTTGATCTTTAAGCTCCACTATCAACGCCTCAAAATCTAGACTCTACTCGGTCTAGAGGAACTCTCTGGTTCTTCTCTGTCACCTGCGCGATGAACCACAATCGCGCTAAGCCAACGGCTTAGTGGTACAAACTATAGTAATATTATACTTTAATGAAATGCAAATGTCATAATCTCAAACATATAAACAATTCCCAAGAATCTCATTTTTCATTTATTTCATCATTCATAAATCACATTGAAAATAAAGACAGACTTGGGCCCATAAGACACTAATATGTTATTCAAAGTTCAGAGTTACTACTTTGGTCTATAATCACAATTATCAAGCCCGTAGGCAATATATATATATATATATCTCTATCCATGGATAGGGTAACAGACCCAGTCTCTTGGACCTCAACCCGCTAAACTCGAGGAGATCCTCAACCCGGCTAGACTGTTACCTGTAACAGACCCAGTCTCTTGGACCTCAACCCAGATTAAACCCGAGGAAATCCTTAACCCGGCTAGACTGTTACTTGAATTCACATTTTACATTTATCAACTGGAATCGGCTTACGACCCGGTCTTTTCACCTATCCAGTACTTTATAGGCATGCCGCCAAAACCAGAACTCTGAAGGTTGAATAACACATTAGACATATAATCTTTTCATTTATATCTTTATACATTTCTTTCTCAATTCAATATAGCCAACAACCATGGCTTCATATCTCATAATCAAAATAGGCAACCATGCCTCAATCATCTCATTAGCATCATTATAGCCAACAACCATGGCTTCATATCTCATCAAGATAATATACAATATCAATTTATCATTCAAGTATACACAACCAATTGCATTAACATACCTTTCATATTTCATCAAATGTTTAACCCTGTAATCAATTGCTTAGCATATGTATAATCAAATATGTTAAGTATCAAATCATGTGAGTGTATGCAACAATATAGTTTGTACTTACCTTAGGAACAATTCACACCAATCTACAACCTTACTCTTCCAATAATCCTTCAATATTTGGATTAGGGCAACTCAAACTCTTCACAACCTAATCCAAAAGGAATAATACACATGAGATAATAAGACTAAGAACCAACTAGGGCAAACCCTAAACAAGACACGCTCAACAACACGGGCGTGTCCCTGACCGTACCCTAAACTCACAACACAGAAGCTTTGACACGCTCCGCACCACGGGCGTGTCATTGAACGTGTAATACATACTGTCCCACAGAAACATTGACACGTCCAACAACATGGGCGTGTTCATGGGCGTGTCAATTCCTCACCAACACAGTAGCTATGACACGCTCAGTGACATGGGCATGTCACTGCTCGTGTCACCCATCTAAGAACACAGAACCATTGACACGCCCAAAGACTTGGCCGTGCTCATGGGCGTGTCAGGCCAAAAACCCAGATTCCGGCAACAACAACAACACAACCAACAAATCACTTCCTTACACCAAAATCCACTTCAAACAAACTTAGCCCCACATACCCAAGAACCATAATAAACTTACAAAAACACCAAAAACAACTAAAAACATACATCCAACACAAATCAAAATCATTACCACAAACCCAAAACACAACCACAATACATTCACTTCTAACAACTTACTCTTTCCTTCAATCCAACCCCCAAAATCCAAAATCACTTGAACCAAACACTCTTAAACACATCTTAATCAAACATATTCACATACCATCAATAATCAACCAACAAACTCAAACACATCTTAAAAGAAAATCAAGGAATCAAGAGGAAACTTACCAAGGATGAAGAAACTCTTAAATTTCCAACTTGATCACTTGAAAACTTCCTTAGATCTTGAGTTAAGAAGATCAAATCTCTCTCTCTCTTGTTCTCTTGCTACTGCAGGAAAAAAGAAAGAAAAGGAAAGGAAAAGAAAGGTGATACACGAGAAAGAAAGAAGGAAAGAAGAAGAGGAAGAAAATAAAGTCAACCTTCTCCTCAAAACTCTCTCCTCCACACATAAAATAATAAACTAATCCAAAATATCTGTAATATCCTCATTTATGCCCTAGAAGTTTTGCATATTGTTGTTGTTGTTAATGTTATATATTGGATTGAATATATGTGTTAAATTGTAAGAGAAAAGAAATTGAGAAGAGAAAGTATATGTAGATGTATTTTGGGAAGAAATAGGGTTTAGAGACAAATTTATATGTTGTGTATATGTTAATATATATGACATATAAAGTGGTCAAAAGGCTTGGTCAATGCAAGAGAAGATATTTATTTGAGATTGGTAAATTACTTAATTGGGCACATATAAGACAAAAAGATAATTATGTGAATAAGGGCACTTTGGTAATTGCTTGGATAAAATCACATAGTGGATATTTAAAGAAGGTTTGACTTGTGTTTTCTTCATCATTTCTTCTTCTTCTTGTTGTTGATGGCCGGCCCTCCATATCCAAAGAGAAAGAAAGAGACAAGTGATGGTTTTGATGATTTCAAGCTTAAATTGAAGAAAGATTAAGTGTTCAAGTGTTGATTTAAGAAGTTTTTAACTAAGGTAAGATCTTTTCTCTAATTTCTTCAATTCTTTTGAAGTGGTATGATTAAGTTGCTTATGGTATGATTGTGAGTATTGATTTTGCTTGATAGATGAGAAGTTGGGTTGGTGTTGGTGATGGAAGAGTAAGATTGGTGTTTAGTGAAATTGTTTCTGTTTTAGGATTAGTAAAGGCTGTGACTTGTATGATTTTTAATTAATTTTAGAAAAATGTTCTTGAAGTGAATTTTTGATATGTTGTGCCTCTATGAGTCTAGAATGACTGAAAAATATGTTGATTCGATTTTGGAATGGTTATGAGTTTAGAAAGATTATTTTCATTAGACCTGTTCCAGCAAGTACCTTAACTGGGACAGCTATATTTCGGGATTTTTAATAAAATGTAGAAAAATCATATCCAATCGAATTTTGGATATGTTGTTGCTTAGTGAGTTTAGTATTTGAGAAAAATAATTTGGAATCACGTTGATTGAATTTGATTTATGGAATTCACAAAGTTCAGAACTGCTGCCAGGATGCAGGGCAATTGGGGCAGTCTGGTTAGGTGAACTATTTGACCAAGATTTTGTGTTCAGTTTGATCTGAAATTTTAAAGGGATGATTTTAAGATACAAAACTAAATTCTGTAAAAATTTTATAATTTTTAGTCAAGTAGATTATTTTATACAATTTTTCAAAATAAGGATAAAATGGAGTTTAAAAACCAGAATGTAATATTTATGGTTAGGGTTTTAATTCTTTGTTCTTCTTGCATTGCTTTGGTTCTCCAAAGGTAGGTTGGTCCTTAAACCTAACCCTAAACACTTTAAATACACTTGAATCAATGAATGTTATAATCAATTATTCTTTGCCCTAATTGCATTGTTGAGATTGAACAATGTTATGTTGTGCATTGTGAATGGTAATGTGTTTCATGAGTAATGTGGAATGAAATGTTGATATTTATGAATGATGCTATGTGAAATATAATGTGATCATGGATGAGATATATATATATATATATATACTTGAATAATGAGATGTTATATTGTGAAATGAAATGTGAAGCCATTGTTATTGGCTAAGATGATGTAATTGAAAGAAAGAAGGCATGTTTGCCTAAATGTGATGAGAATTGAGAATGGAAATGAATTGTTTGTTTAATATGTTATTCAGTTTCAGAGTTCTGGATTTGGGTGGCATGCCTAAGAAATGATGAAAGGTAACAGTCTTGCCGGGTTGAGGACCTCCTCATAGGTGTTGAGTTGATGGTCCAAGAGACTGGGTCTGTTACACTATGAGATATATGATTTGTAAAAGTCTTGCCGGGTTGAGGATCTCCTCATATGTGTTGAGTTGATGATCCAAGAGACTGGGTCTGTTACACTATCCATGGATAGAGATACATGTATATACATTGCCTACGGGCGTGATTATTGTGACTATGAACCAAAGCAGTAACTCTGAACTCTGAATATCGTATTAAATACTTGTTGGGCCCATAGGTGTCAAGGTTATATGAATGTCCTAAATAATGTTATGAGTTTAATGAAATGAGATGTTGGTTATGGAGTATGATTGATTAATGTTGAATGTGAAAAGATGTTGAAATGTGGTATGCTCATATGACTATGATTTGTGAAATGCATAATTGTGTGGTTAACTTTATATTTATGATGTTGATCTTATCAATAACATATGTGGCATTGCATTTCATTAAAGCATACTGTTAGCATGTTTTATCTTACTAAGTCGTTGGCTTAGCGCGATAGTGTTTAATCGCGCAGGTAGTAGAGTGGATAGAGTTGAACCCGAGAGTTCATCAAGACCTAGTGAGAGTAGACCTTGAAGAATCCATTTTGGGAGCTTAAAGATCAGAGCAGACTTGCCAATCATGTATAAATTTTATGTGTTGTAAAACTTGAGTTTTGATGTATATGAATTTGTAAATATGTAAATATTTTATAACTTCCGCTGTGTAATATTTAAATATGGGGGTTGTCACAAAACCTTTATTTTATGTTGTACTAGAAGTGTAAATCCTTTTTGCAGGTTGTAGTTGAGGTTACAAGGGGGATTTATTGGGAGTGTACTAAGAATAATTTTGTTTGCATTGGTTTGTGTAAAATGTTTTTAAAATAAGAAAAAAACCGGTTTTGTCGACACTTGGGACTCAATTTTTAGGCGAAACTATGGCAAAAATTTTGTAAAAAAAATCGGAACTAAAATTTGACTAAGTAAAATTGGTAGCAACATTAGGTTAGTGTGGCGCCTCTACTCAGCTTACATATGTAGGTTGGGAAGGGGTGTTACAATTGTTTTGGTATCAGAGCCTAGTTTTTAGATTCTCAACCTAGGTAAAATGTAAGAAAAAGACTATTTTTACTTAAAAAGTGAGTTTTTGAACAAAAATACATGTTTGGGATTGGCAGTCTCTGATCTTTAATAAGAGGTATTCTGTTGTGTTTGCAGACTTAGGTTGTGATGGATTCTCACTCACGTCAGTCGATTGAGGGTAGTGCCGAGAGTATTGCTCCTGCTGAGGGAGCTAGGGTTGATAGTGTTGAGGAGGCACCTGCTTCGGTGTCGGGTAGACCAGCTGGGGAGGAGGTTCCGCCAGCCTGGTTTAGGCCTATGATGGAAGCTATGAGACAAGCACCTGTGCAACCACAGCCACCGCCACCACCCCCTCAGCCTTCAGTACCAGTAAGGCACTATGATAAGCTAAGGAAATATGGAGCAGAGGATTTCTTTGGTACAGTTGATCCGGCTGTAGCAGAACAGTGGCTTGATAGAGTTCAGAGGGTATTTGTGCAGTTGCAAGCCACTTCAGAGGAGAAGTTTGACTATGCAAGATCTTTGCTACAGAAGGATGCCTACGACTGGTGGAAGACAGTGCCCCATTCTATGGATGATCCTCCAACACTGTCTTACACTGATTTTCTGAGGGAATTTGAGTTGAAGTATACTCCTAGGGAGTATAAAGATGGGAAGAAAAGAGAGTTTCTAGATTTGAAGCAAGATCATCGGACCGTAACTGAGTATGAGGTTGAGTTTATTCGACTGAGCCAGTATGCTGGGGGCATCATTGCTGATGAGATTGATAGATGTCGGCGATTTGAGGAGGGATTGAGGTCCTCGATCATGTGCTTAGTGGCTGGATCCAGATATCAGGATTTCTCACAGCTTGTGGCAGCAGCTCGAAGTGTAGAGCGAGCTCAAGTTATTGCAGCTGCTTCAGAGGAAGAGGTTAGGGTTAGGAGGCCCCAGTTTGAGGCAGGGTCTTCTTCTGCGAAGAGGGGTAGAGGAAGTTTTGTTCCTCGGAGTAGTAGGAGCCAGAGACCAGCGGGTAGGTCAGTGCAGTTCCAGAGGCAGAGATTTAGACCTGCAGCTTCAGTAGCGAGTGCTCCTACTCCTGGAGTTCAGAGATCCACCTTACCTGTGTGTAACCAGTGTTGTGGAAGACATGGGGGCGTTTGTTGGAGGCATAGTAGATCAGGGGTATGCTTCAGGTGTGGATCACCTGACCACTTTGTGAGAGACTGTCCTGAGAGGCAGGAGCAGATGTCAGTTGATTCTGCTGCTTCTCGAGCTAGTGTGAGGGGAGGCAGAGGAGGCAGAGGTGCCAGCCGAGGAGGTAGACCAGGATTCAGTTCTAGAGGAGGTGCTGCATCCAGGGAGGGTAGACCAGAGGAGGTTGGATCTTCCCAGAGGATGTATGTTATGCAGAGGCAGCCAGATGCATCAGCAGTCATAGCTGGTACTTTTTCTTTATTTAATACTCCAGTACTTGCTTTGATTGATCCGGGTTCCACGCATTCATATATTAGTGCATCTGTTTTGCCTGTATCTGATTTGCATGCTGAGTCCCTAGGATTTGATGTGTTGGTAACAAATCCGTTAGGGCATAGTGTGGTTGTGAGTAAGGTGCATAGAGATAGTGCAGTAGTGGTGCAGGGTGAGGAGTTCCTTGGGGATTTGATTGAGATGCCATTTAAGGATTATGATGTGATCTTAGGTATGGATTGGCTATCTCGACATGGAGCTGTGGTGGATTGTAAAAAGAAAATTGTTTCTTTGAGAACGGGTGATGGTAGAGAGGTGATAGTATCTAATGAGCAGGAACAGCTAGCCTCCTTATTTGTTTCAGCTGTTGCAGCCAGGAGGTTGATTAGAAAGGGGTGTGAAGCCTATCTTGCTCATGTGGTAGATACTAGAGTAAGAAGTTCTCCCATTGATAGCATTGCCACAGTTGCAGAGTTTCCAGATGTGTTTCCAGAGGAGTTGCCAGGGTTACCTCCTGAGAGAGAGGTGGAGTTCGGTATTGAATTGTTGCCTGGTACCACTCCTATCTCTATTACTCCTTATAGAATGGCACCAGCAGAATTGAGGGAGTTGAAAGTGCAATTACAGGAGTTGTTGGACAAAGGATTTATTCGCCCCAGTGTTTCTCCTTGGGGAGCTCCTGTGCTTTTTGTGAAGAAGAAAGATGGTACTATGAGGTTGTGTATCGATTATAGGCAATTGAACAAGGTGACCATTAAGAATAAATATCCTTTGCCTAGAATCGATGATCTCTTTGATCAGTTGAAGGGAGCGTCAGTGTTCTCCAAAATTGATTTGAGATCTGGGTACCATCAGCTGAGGGTAAGAAGTGAAGATGTTCCTAAGACTGCTTTTCGGACCAGGTATGGGCATTATGAATTTCTAGTTATGCCTTTTGGTCTGACGAATGCACCTGCAGCTTTTATGGATTTGATGAATAGGGTGTTTAGGCCCTATTTGTATCAGTTTGTAGTGGTCTTCATTGATGATATACTGGTGTATTCGCGGAATGAAGAGGAACATGATATGCATCTGCAGTTTGTGTTGCAGATTTTGAGAGAAAAGCAGTTATTTGCCAAATTGTCGAAATGTGAGTTCTGGTTGGATCAAGTAGCTTTTCTCGGACATATAGTTTCAGCAGAGGGTATTAGAGTTGATCCGAGCAAAGTTGAAGCTATATTGAATTGGAGTCCACCCAAGTCTGTGACTAAGATTAGAAGTTTTCTGGGTTTGGCAGGCTATTACAGGCGGTTTGTGAAAGGGTTTTCTTTGATAGCTACTCCACTCACCAGATTGCTTCGTAAGGGAGTGAGATTTGTGTGGACGGATCAGTGTCAGGCGAGTTTTGAGCAGTTGAGAGAATTGTTAACTCAAGCGCCTGTTCTTACTTTACCTGTTGAAGGTAAACCTTATGTGATCTACAGTGATGCTTCACATAGAGGTTTGGGGTGTGTATTGATGCAAGAAGGTAAAGTTATAGCTTATGCATCTCGACAGTTGAAACCGCATGAGCTTAACTATCCAACCCATGATTTGGAATTGGCTGCCATTGTGTTTGCATTGAAGATTTGGCGCCACTATCTGTTTGGGGAGAAATGTTTCATCTACACTGATCACAAGAGTTTGAAGTATTTGGGTGTCCAGAAAGAACTCAATCTTCGTCAGAGGAGATGGTTGGAGTTGATTAAAGACTACGACTGTTTGATTGACTATCATCCAGGTAAAGCAAATGTTGTTGCTGATGCCTTAAGTCGGAAGTCTTTAGCTGGTTTAACAATTTATTCGCTCTCGTTGCTTGTTGAATTGAGAGCTCTGCATGCTAACTTTGTATCTTGTGACGATGGTGCATTGTTGGCACAGTTGCTTTTGAAACCAGTTTTGTTAGATCAGATCAAAGAGGCTCAGTTGATTGATATGAAGATTCAGAAGATTATTTCAGATTGCAAGAATGGGAAGACTAGAGATTTTATTGTGAAGAGCGATGGGAGTCTCTGGTTCAAGAGCAGATTGTGTGTACCCGATGATGCTGAATTGAAAAGGGTCATTTTGGAAGAAGCTCATCAGTCAATGTTTGCTATGCATCCGGGTAATACGAAGATGTTTCATGATTTGAGACAGCATTATTGGTGGATTGGTTTGAAGAGAGACATTGCAGATTTTGTGTCGAAATGTCTCACCTGTCAGAAGGTTAAAGCAGAGCATCAAGTCCCAACCGGGTTGCTTCAACCATTGTCAGTGCCAGAATGGAAGTGGGAAAGAGTGACAATGGATTTTGTGTCTGGTTTGCCATTGACACAAAAGAAGCATGATGCTATATGGGTGATTGTGGATAGATTGACTAAAACAGCTCATTTCCTTCCGGTTCGAATGGATTATTCTTTGGAGAGATTGGCTGAGCTGTATATCCATGAGATTGTGAAATTGCATGGTGTTCCAACTTCTTTAGTGTCTGATCGAGATCCCCGGTTTACTTCAAGATTTTGGAAGAGTTTGCATAGTGCTTTGGGTTCTCGACTACACTTCAGTACTGCTTTTCATCCACAGACGGATGGACAGTCAGAGAGGGTGATACAGATTATTGAGGATATGTTGAGAAGCTGTGTCATCGATTTCACTGGAAGTTGGGATAGATTCTTACCTCTTGTGGAGTTTGCTTACAACAACAGTCACCAATCTAGCATTGGTATGGCACCGTTCGAGGCATTGTATGGTAGACGGTGCAGAACACCTCTTTGTTGGAGTGAACTTGGTGAAGGTAAAATAATTGGACCTGATTTGATTCAAGAAACTGAGGAAAAAGTGAAGTTGATCCGAGGTAGGTTAAAAGCAGCTTCAGACCGACAGAAGTCTTATGCAGATCTGAAGAGGAGAGACATTCAGTTTGATGTTGGAGATAAGGTGTTTTTGAAAGTATCTCCTTGGAAGAAGATTTTGAGGTTCGGTTGGAAAGGAAAATTGAGTCCTCGTTTCATTGGGCCGTATGAAGTGTTAGAAAGAGTTGGGCCAGTTGCATATCGACTTGCTTTGCCACCTGAGTTGGATCGTATTCATAATGTATTCCATGTTTCTATGTTGAGGAGGTACAGGTCAGATCCATCTCATGTGTTGCCATTTGAGTCTATCGAAGTGAGCCCAGATTTGACATTTGAAGAAGAACTAGTTGCTATCTTGGCACGTGATGTGAAAGAATTGAGGAACAAGAAAGTGCCATTGGTGAAGATTCTTTGGAAGAATCATGCAAAAGAAGAAGCAACTTGGGAAAGTGAGCAAACTATGCGAGAGCAATATCCTCAACTATTTCAGAGTTGATATCAGGTAATTTCGAGGACGAAATTTCTTTTTAGAGGGGGAGAATTGTAATATCCTCATTTATGCCCTAGAAGTTTTGCATATTGTTGTTGTTGTTAATGTTATATATTGGATTGAATATATGTGTTAAATTGTAAGAGAAAAGAAATTGAGAAGAGAAAGTATATGTAGATGTATTTTGGGAAGAAATAGGGTTTAGAGACAAATTTATATGTTGTGTATATGTTAATAAATATGACATATAAAGTGGTCAAAAGGCTTGGTCAATGCAAGAGAAGATATTTATTTGAGATTGGTAAATTACTTAATTGGGCACATATAAGACAAAAAGATAATTATGTGAATAAGGGCACTTTGGTAATTGCTTGGATAAAATCACATAGTGGATATTTAAAGAAGGTTTGACTTGTGTTTTCTTCATCATTTCTTCTTCTTCTTGTTGTTGATGGCCGGCCCTCCATAGCCAAAGAGAAAGAAAGAGACAAGTGATGGTTTTGATGATTTCAAGCTTAAATTGAAGAAAGATTAAGTGTTCAAGTGTTGATTTAAGAAGTTTTTAACTAAGGTAAGATCTTTTCTCTAATTTCTTCAATTCTTTTGAAGTGGTATGATTAAGTTGCTTATGGTATGATTGTGAGTATTGATTTTGCTTGATAGATGAGAAGTTGGGTTGGTGTTGGTGATGGAAGAGTAAGATTGGTGTTTAGTGAAATTGTTTCTGTTTTAGGATTAGTAAAGGCTGTGACTTGTATGATTTTTAATTAATTTTAGAAAAATGTTCTTGAAGTGAATTTTTGATATGTTGTGCCTCTATGAGTCTAGAATGACTGAAAAATATGTTGATTCGATTTTGGAATGGTTATGAGTTTAGAAAGATTATTTTCATTAGACCTGTTCCAGCAAGTACCTTAACTGGGACAGCTATATTTCGGGATTTTTAATAAAATGTAGAAAAATCATATCCAATCGAATTTTGGATATGTTGTTGCTTAGTGAGTTTAGTATTTGAGAAAAATAATTTGGAATCACGTTGATTGAATTTGATTTATGGAATTCACAAAGTTCAGAACTGCTGCCAGGATGCAGGGCAATTGGGGCAGTCTGGTTAGGTGAACTATTTGACCAAGATTTTGTGTTCAGTTTGATCTGAAATTTTAAAGGGGTGCTTTTAAGATACAAAACTAAATTCTATAAAAATTTTATAATTTTTAGTCAAGTAGATTATTTTATACAATTTTTCAAAATAAGGATAAAATGGAGTTTAAAAACCAGAATGTAATATTTATGGTTAGGGTTTTAATTCTTTGTTCTTCTTGCATTGCTTTGGTTCTCCGAAGGTAGGTTGGTCCTTAAACCTAACCCTAAACACTTTAAATACACTTGAATCAATGAATGTTATAATCAATTGTTCTTTGCCCTAATTGCATTGTTGAGATTGAACAATGTTATGTTGTGCATTGTGAATGGTAATGTGTTTCATGAGTAATGTGGAATGAAATGTTGATATTTATGAATGATGCTATGTGAAATATAATGTGATCATGGATGAGATATATATATATATACTTGAATAATGAGATGTTATATTGTGAAATGAAATGTGAAGCCATTGTTATTGGCTAAGATGATGTAATTGAAAGAAAGAAGGCATGTTTGCCTAAATGTGATGAGAATTGAGAATGGAAATGAATTGTTTGTTTAATATGTTATTCAGTTTCAGAGTTCTGGATTTGGGTGGCATGCCTAAGAAATGATGAAAGGTAACAGTCTTGCCGGGTTAAGGACCTCCTCATAGGTGTTGAGTTGATGGTCCAAGAGACTGGGTCTGTTACACTATGAGATATATGATTTGTAACAGTCTTGCCGGGTTGAGGATCTCCTCATATGTGTTGAGTTGATGATCCAAGAGACTGGGTCTGTTACACTATCCATGGATAGAGATACATGTATATACATTGCCTACGGGCGTGATTATTGTGACTATGAACCAAAGCAGTAACTCTGAACTCTGAATATCGTATTAAATACTTGTTGGGCCCATAGGTGTCAAGGTTATATGAATGTCCTAAATAATGTTATGAGTTTAATGAAATGAGATGTTGGTTATGGAGTATGATTGATTAATGTTGAATGTGAAAAGATGTTGAAATGTGGTATGCTCATATGACTATGATTTGTGAAATGCATAATTGTGTGGTTAACTTTATATTTATGATGTTGATCTTATCAATAACATATGTGGCATTGCATTTCATTAAAGCATACTGTTAGCATGTTTTATCTTACTAAGCCGTTGGCTTAGCGCGATAGTGTTTAATCGCGCAGGTAGTAGAGTGGATAGAGTTGAACCCGAGAGTTCATCAAGACCTAGTGAGAGTAGACCTTGAAGAATCCATTTTGGGAGCTTAAAGATCAGAGCAGACTTGCCAATCATGTATAAATTTTATGTGTTGTAAAACTTGAGTTTTGATGTATATGAATTTGTAAATATGTAAATATTTTATAACTTCCGCTGTGTAATATTTAAATATGGGGGTTGTCACAAAACCTTTATTTTATGTTGTACTAGAAGTGTAAATCCTTTTTGCAGGTTGTAGTTGAGGTTACAAGGGGGATTTATTGGGAGTGTACTGAGAATGATTTTGTTTGCATTGGTTTGTGTAAAATGTTTTTAAAATAAGAAAAAAACCGGTTTTGTCGACACTTGGGACTCAATTTTTAGGCGAAACTATGGCAAAAATTTTGTAAAAAAAATCGGAACTAAAATTTGACTAAGTAAAATTGGTAGCAACATTAGGTTAGTGTGGCGCCTCTACTCAGCTTACATATGTAGGTTGGGATGGGGTGTTACAATATCACCATCCACTCACTTAATTTCCATTTCCATTAATTAAATTAATTAATTAAAATCATTAACTAATCATCTTTGACCTCCACTAACTTGACTTGTATATGTTGTATATATTGCTATATATACAACATATACACTCTCTCTTCACTTCCTTTCTCTTTCCAATTACACAAATACATTAAATCCAATTAAACAACAATTATACCCAAAATTTCTAGGGCACATTTTGGGATATTACAGTTCCGGTTCCTCTGACCAATGATATTTTAACATTTGAAGAAATTCAAGAATTAATTGGTATGGAACCATCATATAAAGGGCCTTTTAAGATAAAAATTGAACCTATTCGTAGCTATTGGATGAACTATGAAGGACGGGTTTACAGGGACACGACCCAATAGTATGCTCGAGGATTTTTATTATATTTGCTTGGGTCGACCATCTTAGGCAGCACTGAATCTTCCATCCACTTGTCAGTGTTGAAGGCCCTTTCTTATTTCAGAATGGTACCATCTTCTGGCTAGGGTGAAGCTGGTCTCGCCTATCTTTACCATGGTCTTGATAAACTTTGCCGAAATAAGAAGTCTTTTGTCAGCTTGTTGGCAGTTGTCGAGCTATTCTTCTTCTACCAATGTCATTTTCACTCTTTTCTTGCATGAATGTGATCTTTTTTATATGGGCATATGAACACAACCTCGTGAGGTTACCCGGTATTTCCCGAGATAGGGTCGGGTATTCGAGATTAAATTTTTAGTTGTCCGATCGTGTGGATGTTCCCGGCTCTCACCATGTGCATACTCACTGCTTTGTGTTGAGCCGCTTAACCTGGGATAAGGTAAAATAGCATTAGTATGCTTTAAATTTTATTTGAAAGTTTACTTACTTTATGTCATCTTGTAGGTGAATTTGGCCTGGTGGAACCCAGAAGAGCGGACAAACTGGTCTCCTTTGATGAGGGCTGCACTCTCTTTCCAACATTCTCACCGAGTCATCACTGGCCCAGTGTCTAGTGGTTGGCTTCTCGGAGAGAGAGTTTACGAGTGGTTTCTCGACCTAGAGTAGTGGAGGATTCTGATGCCTTGCCCAGAATACACTTTAAATATTATGTCAATGCCAGAGGATGCCTGGTGCCCGGCTCGGTATAGTTATGGCATTGAAGGATTTCTCTATCCGCTGAGTGCATCTTATGCCCATTTTATTCAAAGAAGGCTCTTGAACTTTGATGTATCTCCTGTTGGTGTGCGGGAGATTCTAGAAGAAAATGAGGGTAGAGATGCAGAGGAACATCACGGAGATGCAAGAGAGTTTGTTCCACATCTCGGGGCTAGTACTTCTCAGGCAAAACTTTTACCATTTTTTCCTTGCAACTGCTTCTTTCTCTTTTTTTTTATTCTTTAATGATTGTTGCAGGCTGTTTGCTCATTTGATCATGAGGCTGGACCTTCTTTTACTGCCCCTTCGTTCGCTCATTCTAGCCCGCCAAATATGCCATCTCATCTGCAGGGCATTGATATGAATTACCTGGTGAGTTTCCTTATTTCATGGTAATTTATGCTATATGTATGCATGATTATGTATGCTCTTACCTTTTTCCTTCCTGGCTCACAGCGGATGCTTGAAGAACAAAATAGGAAACTTCAAGAAGAGTTGGCTGCAAGTCGTCAACAAGCTTCTCATTTTGAAAATTTATATCATCAATAAGAACAAAATTTCTGAGACTTCTGATTTCAGGGGATGAGGGATCCTGGCGCTTCTTCATCAAGAGGCCCCCAGACTGATAACCATGAGATCCTTTCGTCTGCTTCTGATGAGGTCCATGACAGATCAAAACTTCAAGGTAATAGGGTATTTGGTGCTCCCGCTTGGGGTGATCTCGGGACAAGTAATTTGCCCCCTCCTCTAACAGGCGATAATTTTTTCAAGGCTTTATTTGATGACACACCACCTCCCTCTTAGTGATGTATAAATATTGTATCAATTGTATGAACATTGTACAATAAGCATAAAAATAATAATACATAATTTTCTGCCTTTACTGTAACTAGCTCTTTTTTTTTTACTGCGCCACAATTATTATACTTTTTTTTTATCATATCATAAACAGTACATCACAATTTCCTTTTCGCAGCCACATCACTTTGCTAAAACCCAATGCAACACGGTAAAGGATTTTGTCGCCAATTCTTTTCCTTAAACAATATGGTTTCGTCCTTTTCCATCACCTTTACCTTATCAATTTTGGAAAAGTTTATTTCCTCTATATAAATCACCTTTCATGCCATATTTCATACAGAAGCCAAAATACTTTCCATTTCAACATAAAAACTCCTTTAACAATTTTAATTTTTCTTCATTCATCAACCATGACCGAACTCCATTTAAAGAAGATAAAAATTCTATTTAAGAATATGGATGCCATTCACTGGAAGCAAATTTCATGGTCAAAGCTTGATGTTTTAAAATGTTTTCAAAATGTTAAATTGGACCACTCCTTCTTACATGCCATGTCTTCCTTTTGGAACATGGATTCAAGGGCATTTAAAATTAATGGTTTTGAAATATTTCCCTTGATTGAAGAATTTGAGGCCATCCTTGGATATCCAAATGATTAACAAATGGCGTTAGCTACATTGATTTTCAAAACTTAACAGAAGATGCAGATATTATTTCAAATTCCAAAACCCGAAGTTCTTCGGTTGATGAGAGATGAAAAAATTCTACTTACTCCTTTGATTGATTTTTGTCTCTCTCATTTGGCTCCTACTAAGGCATGGGGATGCATGCTTTGTCTTTGCTTGCTTGGCCAATTTTTACTTGTTTCTTCTGACAGCGATATTGATCCACGGGTATTAGATATTATGGACCAAATGGAAGGAGGCTTGTCGCCGGTACCTGTGATCTTAACCAAATGGAAGGAGGCTTTGTCTTTTGTTTCTTGCTTGGGTTCTTTTCAATTGCTTGAGCACAGCATCATCTTCTTCTTCTTTATTTCCTACTTCAACTTCCTTACCCTTATTAGTTTCTACCTCCTTAGGTGGTGGCCTTGCATAAGGCTTACCGGATCTAGTGTTCATTACTTCATCTTCTTTGGGCTCGGACCAAGTCCACTCCTCCTTCTTGGTTACAAAATCATCATCACTATCGCTTGAATTCCAAAACTTATTGACAACACAAATTGCTACTTCTTTACCTCACCATAACTTGTTTAGCTCCACCAAATACCTCTTCTTCTTTGGTTGCTTCTCCACCTACATCTTGAAAAGAAGACATGATAAAATCTTCATGCAAACCTCCTCCAATCATGAAGGTTGCTGGTGGTGGTACCCTATTGAACTTTGGTAAGGGATTATCTTTGGTGTTTGGCTTATTGGGCTCGGGCAGCTTCCCATTATCAATTAGATTTTGGATCTCATGTCTCAACCTCACACATCTATCTGTGTCATGCCCTTGCATTTGATGAAACTGACAAAATGCTTTAGTGTCAAAATTAGGTGGGAGAGGGTTAGGCAAAGGGCGAGGATTTAAGGGTTGTAACAATCCTTTTCTTTGAAGTTTATTGAGAACCCAAGACATCGGTTTCCCCAATTCCAAAAATTGTCCCCTTGTTCCTTGGTTAGTAGCATTGACACCGACTTCCTTTTGCATGCTTTGGCTACCAAACTGATAGTTCCCTTTCTCATTCCTTCTTATTGAAAAACGGTTCTTCTCTTTCTCCCATTCTTCAATTTGCAAACCAGCTTGGAGAAGGTCTTTGAAATCACGGATGAGTGTATGAGATATCCTCTCACAAAGACTAGGCAACGCCCCTCTCATAATCATCCTTATTTGATCGGATTCATCGGGCCTCTTCTTGAGTAAAGCGGCCTTGTTTCTCCATCTCTTCACATAATTCACAAAATTCTCATTAAACCTTTGCCTAATGGACTCCACTTCCATTAAGTTAACTTTCATCTCAACATTATATCCATATTGTTGGATGAAGGCCTTGTATAGCAGATCCCAACTCTTTTGTGTTCCATCATCTAAGGTATTGAACCAATTTTGGACAACATGGTCTAATGAGAGCATGAAGTACCTTAGGGTTTGAGCCTTAGCAGCTCGGGCAGACTGCATGGCAGTGATATACTGCTTCACATGGAGATGAGGATTTTTGGTTCCATCAAACTTCACGAAAGATGGCATCTTGAATTTTTACGGGACTTCTTCATCTAGCTCAAATAATCTGTCAACTTCGAACATTTCCCCGATTTTCAATTTCTTCTCAAATTTCTTTTCTAAGTCAACAATCATCTTTTCAACATCAGAAGTTTCGATCTTGTCCATAGTTGATCTTTCAACAATCTTCGGTTCTTTTTTCTTTTCTTGAGCATCTTGGTAGTATTGAGCCCAATCATCATCATCATCAATGATCACCTTTTCATCATCAAAAACCACTTCACCAACTTTGGTCTTCCCTTTGTCCTTTGGCTTCTTAGTGCTAGCAGATGCCTCGGCATGATTTTCTAAGATTGCAGTCAATTGGTTCTTCATGTTCTCAGCTAGGGCCTCTTTTATTTCTTCCATTTTGGCTTTGAGGGCTTCATCCACCATTCTTTGAATTTGTTCGGGCTCCATTGCTTTTGGTGAGCAAGTGATTGAGTCGTTGCTAGATACTTCGTCTCTGGTATAGGTCAGATTGTTGTAAGCTTTTGAACTATCGTAATCCAGGGATGTGAGCCAGAGAGGATCAATGATATGAGATGCAAATGTATGCATGTATGCATAAAAAATCAACAAAGAAAAATAATTAGGATGTTCCTTCCAACCTTATAACATCCACACACGAATGGCGAGTCTCTTTTCCTAGGTATATGGTTAACAAAATACCAACATGGGGTATCTTGTTTTTGAATAATTCCCTCGAACGTTTTAACCAATAGTTATATTTTCAAAAATGGAAATCAATCCATGATAATTCCCATTAATTAGGTTTTAATCCATTTAACCAGCTAAAGTAGCTTTTATGCTATATTGGATTAAAACTAAATTAAGAGGTTTATTATAAATAGATTTCTCACTTGAAAAAGCAACTAATGATTTATGCCAAAAACAAGTCTATGATTAATTATTTCTTAGTATAAAATAGGCTCACAATTGATTTTTGGTATTTCGTAATTGACCTAAAGATTTTTGCAAGCTCTTTGTAAGAAAAGGTTGGATGAAAATAATTTGTTTCTAAGCCCATTGTAAAAAGATTTTAGAAAAAACATATTTTGGGCTTAGTATTTGGGCCATGACCAAAATAATTTTTGATTTGTTTTTAGAAAAGTTTTATGTCCAAAGACCATCTTGAAAAGTTTTGAAAATAGCTTTGGTCTTTTGGACTTTAAAGAAAAATTTATTTGAGCTTGCAAATGTACTTGGGTCAAATTAGAAAAAGAACGAACCAAATAAGCCATGATTTAGGCCAAGAGAAATTAACCATAGTCAAACAACATGCATTTGGGGTAAAACCTAATGAGAGTAACTAAGCCAATTACATGAGCTTTAGTCTTTGGGTAAAAAAGGCTTAGGTTCCCATAGCAAGTATATACCAAATGGTACGAGGCTATGAGTGGTTATGCCATGCTCGATCTCCATATCTTGAGTGAAAGTATCAAAAACTTGATGTGTCCTAGCCAACACTAGCAAGCGTACTAGTCAATCAAATAATATAGGACTTGGAGTCCCGATATCGTCTCCCAAAGGACCAAAGTTTAGAGGCCAATTTTAACTAAAATTATCACTATTATTTGAGCAAGCAATTAAGTGATCAATTCGAATAAACTTAGCAAAAATAAATTAAAATCGCACTTAGACAACTTTTGAGAAAATTCAATAATTAAAAGGTTAGGATCCACACTCCCCCTTGACTTATTAGGATGCACAAAACAATTAAATTAAGATATCAAATTGAGATTAGTAGGTTCTTTTAAGTTAAGCCAATTTATCCTATCCGGAAATAAATATTCAATTCATCTCCAACTCCTATCAAGACCCTTAGAGCATGAATCACATATATTAGAACCTAGTTTAATAATCCTCCTATCAGGAAACATATTAACCCCACAATCCAATCCAGGCTTCTATCAGAAAACACCTAAATTAGATAGTTATGCCCAAAATTATAAGATCATGAACAAAATAAATCAATTCTCAATCCCTAATCTTCTATCAGAAAACAATCAAGGAAATTAAATCAATCAACTCATCCAAGCATTAAGAAAATACTAACATTGGCATAAATCTCAAATTGAAGAACACAATAATTATCAAATAGCATCCATCTAAATCAAGGAGTCGTGTTTCCCCTAACAAAAAGGACTACTCCATAGAGGAATAAAGAGAAGACAAGAAGAAATACATAGTTCCAAAATAAAGATAAAATAAAAAAAAGAAAATCAAACTCTTAGATCCCAGATTGTATTCTTCTTCTCCAAATCCTTAATCCACTAGGAAAACCCTAAAAACCTCTCCAAAAGTTTTTCTTCTTTTCTTTTCTCCACGTTTCTTCTATCACTCCAGCCGTCCCCCTTTTAAATTACTCATGTGGTCCCCCCTTTTCTCACTTAAAACCCTATTTTTAAGCCTTCCATAATGATATAAAATGTGGCCCATTAAACAGAATTAATAATCTTTAAGCAGTGGGTCCATCCAGCTATTCTCATAGGGCTTCAGAAATCTCACAGGCACGCTGTGAAACTGGCTACACTCCAAGCTTTTCTTCCAATCACTTCCATCATCTTACTAAGGCCTCTTCTCCACCAAAATACCTACAAAACCACAACTAAAGCTCAAATTAACACAAAGAAACATAAAAACATAAAATTAAAACAAAACACATAATAAATCCTAATAAAACACACTAAACATATATAAGAAAAAAACACTAAAATATATATAAATTAGACATATATCAACTACTCCAAACTTTAGATTTTACTCGTCCTCGAGTAAAACTAACACAAACACAACGAAAATAAAACATAGACATAACACAAATGCTCAACCTGTCGCTCGCAAGCCTCCCAAACAACTTAACCACCTTAATCAAAGACTCAAACAATTCAAATCATTCCATTATCATAGAAATCAAATCAACAAGGCTACACTAAAAAAATCCACAAGCGTTCACACTAGTCAAGTTTGAATCAATGCATGCTTCGTCAAGCAATTATCAAAGAGGTAAAAATACGTTTTTAGCTTCTTTAATATAAAACAAAAATTGAAGAACAACCATAAGCTCTCTTTTCAATTCCCTCTCCACTAATGTAGACAAATCAAAATGAAGAATCAACAGGTCTTTATTATAGGGTAGGCTCGGGTGTAGGTTACAAATAAAAAGTTAAGCGTAAAGGATAAAGAAATAAGAAAATGAATCATTCCACAATAAGCCTTAAAATGAGCAATGCACTAATTTTATAAGCCGCAAAATAACCACATGTGCACTTAATACAATATTGCAATTATTCTACCCATATTATTTTTATTTATTTCTTTTATTTTTTTTTAACTTTTTTTTTTCAAAAACTCCCCAAGTAACAATTACAAAATCAACCCATCAAATAATTACTTAAACACAAGGGTTGTAGGAGAGTACATATTCTAAGACAAACATAACTTTAAAATTTAACCACCCAAGAACATCCTTAAAGATAGTATCAATGAAATTTCAACCCAACTAAATTCAATACCTATCGTATAAGGGTTGTAAAAGTTCTCGAGTTCCGACTACAAAACACCAAACAATTGAGTGCACACAATTATTCCTAATAAGATCATGCATATGCTCAACACAATGATTGGAAAGATTATTTTCTCGTGAAAGGGTGATAGTCAAAGGCTTTTAGGTTATATGGTCATATTGAGCTATGAAAAGAATTTTGAAGTACGCATTTAGCAAACTTTGGGCTAGAAGGGGTTAAAGAACGGTAATGTCAAGGTAGGATAAATCATGTAATTCGTCCAAAAGATGGCCTAAATCATTTCCTTCATCTCAATTCATCTAGGATTTCACCTCAAGGGAACTTCAAGAGAGTTCTAGCATTCTTAGAAGCTATTTATAATTTTGATTTCAAAAACAAACTTTGAAAATCGCCATCTAAAACGTGCATTAAAAGAAACTTGACCAAACATTAAACACATTAAAAACTTTAAAGTGTAAACAAGTTTATTCAATCCCTATGAGTGCAATGACGGTCATTTTCAAGTTCAAATCTCATCTCTCAGCAGTTGCATCGTTCAAGAATTTCACAATTGTCAAATTGAGCATAAAACAACACTAAACATAACACGACTCACATGACATACACATAAAAACACAGCAACATAATATCTCACAAAAACACAATACCAAAACAAAACAGAAACACAATCGAAACAATCCTCTACCCTAAACTTTACAATTTGTAGTGTCCTCAATGCAAAAACACATAAAAGAACCAAAAGGAATTAGAAAACTCCCTGACAGCATATGAGGACATGCTGTAAAACTCAACGATCTGTTTGTGGACCTTGGCATTGTAGAAACTCATGAAACTCAGCTTGGAAGGCATCTAGCTTCTCTTCAACTCTCAACAACCTCTGCATAACCATCTCGTTAGTAACCGCTCCGGAGCTGGACGCTAGAGCCTGCTGTGCTGATGGCTCATCATCATTATCTTCCTCCATCTCCTCATCCTCTACATCATCATTGTTAGCTTCACCTGTACTGAAATCACCACCACCAGAAGAGTCTTTGCACAATTTCATAGATACACACATTTGCAAGTCAACAAAATTGAAATTTCCCACCGGTGTTCCAAAATTATCATAATGCATGGCCAATGCAATGGTAGTAATTAAACCCCCTATGACAATAGGACCATGATCGGCGGCAATATGAGTAAAGCTTCTCATTAACCACACACCAGCATTTAAACAGACACCATGTTCCATGGCCCACAAAAAGAAAACCTCATGCTTATTAAGTTGACTCACACTACTGTGGGCAAAGAGTGTCTTAGCTAAAACACGGTGTATATATCTATGAACAGGACGCAAATCAGAGGATCGATGAATTTTAGACTCCGATCAATTTGGCAATTCTTTCCATACATCCTCTGTTTTAAAACGAGCAACAAGTTGTTTAAGACTGTCATTAGCAAAACCAAAATAATCATTTATCTCAGACAAAGATTTGGTGACAGTCACATTTTTTAAAGGAAAAGACATGAACCATTTCTCTTCCGTGTATGGCTTATGTGCACAAGAGTAAGAACTCAAGAACTCCCTAGTGATATCAACATAAGTAGGTGATGGATGACCCATGAATTCAGATAAACCAACATTATTCAGCAATTGATGCACTTCATTGGTCATACCAAGCAAATCTAAAGCAGATTTATCGACATACCTCGTTGCTTGTATAGCTCTCTTAGTTAAAGATACATACCTGCGTTTTTGCTCATCATTCTGAAATACTAAATCTGCCAGAAAAACAGATGCAGGTGTTCTTCTTTTACCAGTTGACTTATCCTTAGCGACAGAAACAAACTTTTTCGAAGTCTTCTCAACAACGCGTGATGAAGAAGCAGCATTATCTTTCTTGCTTCGCCCCATTATCAAAAACTCAACACCACTTAAAAAAACAAAGCCAACAATATATATATATTCTCAATTAACACAACCTGTTCTAAAATATGTATAGTGCAAAATAAATCAAAAGATCAACCCAATCCCATTTCAACAAGACAACACAATCAAACAAAAATTAACAATCCATCCCAACAACTCAAAAATTCACAATAGACTTAAATTCCTACTCACAATCAATTCTCAACTCAACCAACAATCCAATTCCTACAATGAAACTGAAAATAGGATTAGAAACATACCGGATCTATTTTATTTTTATTTATTATTATTATTTTTAGAATTTTTCTGCCGGCGGTTGGTATTGGAGCTGCTGGCCAGAGGTGGTTAGCGAGGCGAAGGTCTAAAGGGAAAGGGGCTAGCGAGGCGCTAGTTTGGTTGGGTCAGGCACCGATTGGCGATTGCGTGGGAGTGGAGCACGAGCTGCTTGGGGATGATGAGAGAAAAAGAAAGGGAGGGGCGGCATGGTTTGTGTGTCTAATAATATATATATATATATTATTATTTTTTTTTTACCCTAAATTGTACTCAGTCTCACAGCCCCCCTGTGAAACCTACTGCCCTTGCACTCAAAATTTTCAATTTTCACAGCCCCCCTGTGAAAATGGCTAATGGCTGCCTCCTTCTCCAAACTCACATATGTCTTGCAATTGGCCATCAAAATAGATCACATTCACTTAAAAATTGAACACCTAAAATAACAAAACAATTAAAAACAATAAAAATTAAAATCAAACTCTAATAAACTAAAAATTATTCACAAATAGTTCTAGTTTATAGTCCTAGCTCGACTTTTCACCTCCCTTTAATCTACCAAAGTCAAAACTGCGAGATTTGGTTCAAACCGATCCGCAACATAAGGCTTCAACCTATGACCGTTCACCATTAACGTCTCTCCTGATTTTAAATGCTTAGTTAAAACTGCACCAAAACTTGAAACCTCAACTACTTCATATGGACCATTCCATCTCGACTTCAACTTACCTGGAAATAACCTCAACCGGCTATTATAAAGTAACACTTGCTGACCTGGTACAAATTCCTTCCTTGTAATGTGTTTGTCATGCCATTGCTTAGTCTTTTGCTTGTAAAGACTAGCATTCTCATATGCCCACCAACGTAATTCATCCAATTCATTCACCTGCAACAACAGATTCTTTCCTGCACTTTCCATGTCAAAATTTAAAAATTTAGTCGCCCAAAATGCTTTATGTTCTAACTCTATGGGCAAATGACAAGCTTTCCCAAAAACCAACCTAAATGGAGACATACCTATAGGTGTTTTATAAGTTGTCCTATAGGCCCATAATGCATCATCTAACTTAAGTGCCCAATCCTTCCTAGAACTACTTACAGTTTTCTCAAGAAATCTCTTAAGTTCTCTATTAGACACTTCTACTTGACCACTCATTTGTGCATGATAAGGTGTAGCAACCTTATGTCTAACCCCATACTTCTTGAGAAGAGCTTTAAATTGGTGATTGCAAAAATGCTTACCACCATCACTTATGATCGCTCTAGGGCAAATCTAGTAAAAATGTTTCGCCTCAAGAATTGGAGAACAACTTTAGAGTCATTAGTCCTAATAGCCACCGCTTCTACCCATTTTCACACATAATCTACGACTACTAAGATATACTCACTCCCATAAGAGGACAGAAATGGACCCATGAAATCAATCCCCCACACATCAAATATCTCACAAACAAGAATATTATTAAGGGGCATTTCATCTCTTTTGGAAATGTTACCTGTATGTTGGCACCTATCACACGCATTCACATAATTCTTAGCATCTTGAAAAAGAGTAGGCCAGAAAATACCTGATTCAAGCACCTTCGCCACAGTACGGTTAGCTCCAAAATGTCCACCAGCTTCTCCATCATGACAATGATGCAATATATCTTGACTCTCCCCTTCAGAAACGCACCTCCTTATGATTTGGTCTGGACAAAGCTTGTAGAGGTAAGGATCTTCCCAAAAATAATGCTTGGCATCCGCCAAGAACTTCTTCCTCTGTTTAAAAGTGAATTCTTTTGGTATATATCCACCTGGAAGATAATTGGCAATATTCGCAAACCAAGGCGCATTAGTAGAAAAAGTCATAATAGCGCATATCCGCTCATCCGGGAAAAACTCAGAAACAATTTCTTCTTTGGAAGATAATTGATTATCTAATCTAGACAAATGATCAGCAATCACATTCTCAACTCCCTTTTTATCACGAATCTCCAAATTAAACTCTTGCAATAAAAGAACCCAACGAATCAATCGTGGCTTAGAATCCTTTTTGGCAAAAAGATGTCTAAGGGCTGCATGGTCAGTATACACAATAGTTTTAGACCCTACTAAATAAGATCTAAACTTCTCAAAAGCATAAACAACTGCTAGAAACTCTTTTTCGGCAGTTGAATAATTCAATTGAGGTCCAGTAAGAGTATGACTAGCATAGTACACAACTCTAAACAACTTTTTCCTTCTTTGACCCAAAACTGCACCTAAAGCATAATCACTAGCATCACACATCAATTCAAAAGGACTACTCCAATCTGGTGCTACAATCACAGGTGCAGAAATCAATTTCTCCTTCAAAAAATTAAAAGCATTCAAACACTCCTCATCAAAAACAAATTTTGCATCTTTCATAAGCAAACTACACAAAGGTTTTGCAACTTTAGAAAAATCCTTAATAAACCTTCGATAAAACCCTGCATGGCCAAGAAAACTCCTGACTCCCTTAACATTTGTCGGTGGAGGTAACTTTTCAATCACCTTAACTTTTGCCTTGTCGACTTCAGTACCTCTCTCCGAAATCTTGTGCCCAAGAACTATCCCCTTATTTACCATAAAATGACATTTCTCCTAGTTTAGCACAAGATTTGTTTCTTCACATCTCTGTAAAACTAAAGAAAGATTATGCAAACAAGATTCAAATGTTAGCCCATAAATAGTAAAATCATCCATAAAGATTTCCATACACTTTTCAATCATATCATGGAAAATGGACATCATACACCTCTGAAATGTAACAGGTGCATTACACAACCTGAAAGGCATGTGCCTATAGGCAAATGTGCCATAGGGACATGTAAAGGTTGTTTTCTCTTGATCCTTAGGGGCTATTGGAATATGAAAATAACCAGAAAAACCATCCAAAAAGCAATAAAACCTATTCCCAACCAACCTCTCTAGCATTTGATCAATAAAGGGTAAAGGAAAATGATCCTTCCTAGTGGCTAAATTAAGTTTCCTATAGTCAATGCACACTCGCCACCCAGTCACAGTTCTAGTAGGAATTAACTCATTATTTTTATTTTTCACCACAGTCATTCCCCTTTTCTTGGGAACGACCTGAACTGGACTTACCCAAGCACTATCAGAAATGGGATAGATAATACCTGCATCAAGTAGCTTTATCACCTCTTTCTTCACCACCTCTTGCATAGTTGGATTCAACCTCCTTTGTGGCTGAATTGTGGACTTATAGTCATCTTCCATCAAGATTTTATGCATGCACACACTTGGACTTATCCCCTTGATGTCCGACAAATTCCACCCAATTGCTCTCTTATGCTGCTTCAACACCTCAATCGTCTTCTGTTCTTCCTGTGCTGCCAAAAATGCTGAAATAATAACAGGGTTATTCTCACCATCAAGAAAAACATACTTAAGATGAGAAGGTAAAGGTTTCAATTCAAGTTTAGGAGATTCAATGGAAAAATCCTTTGAATCTTCCTTCTTCTCAAGCTCCAAAGGCAATGGAGAGCCCTCGGTCATCCTTTCTTCATCAAAATTTGCACTCTCACCATCTCCACTTCCTAAAGCAAAACATTACTCCAATACTCGCTCTTCTTCATTGGGTAAAAGAATTTCCTGCTTAGATTCATTCAAACAATCATCAAAGCAATCAATGGAAAAACACATTTCATTTTTAACACAAGCAGGATACTTCATTGCCCTATTAATATCAAAAACAATTGCCTCATCATTCAATCTCAATGTAAGATTTCCCTCTCTAACATCTATTAATGCCCCAGCTGTGGCCAAAAATGGCCTACCAAAAATTAGAGGGGTCACTCTATCAACACGCATATCCAACACAACAAAATCAGCGGGAAAAATAAAATCCCCAACTTTCACCAAAAGGTCTTTAATAATCCCAGCTGGGATTTTAGTGTAACCATCTGCAAGTTGTAACATTATGCTTGTTTCTTTCAACTCTCCTAAATTCAACTCCTTACTCAAAGCCAAAGGCATCAAATTAATACTAGCTCCTAAGTCACACAATGCCTTTTCAAACTCAACATCACCAATCTCACAAGGAATGGTAAAACTCCCTGGATCTTTACATTTGGTGGGCAACCTATTCTGTACAATAGCACTACACCTCTCAGTCAACTCAACAGTGCCATCATCCTCTAACTTCCTTTTATTAGAAAGAATATCTTTAAGAAATTTTGCATACTTAGGCATTTGAGCCAAAGCCTCATGAAAAGGAATATTAATGTGAATTTTCTTAAAGATCTCAACAAAGTTAGAAAATTGAGAATCCAACTTCTCCTTTCTAATCTTATCAGGATATGGAAATTTTCTTAAATCTACATTAGATGAAAAGGGAGTAGTAGAAGACATACCTTTCTTTGCACTATCCAAATGCTTACTTACCTCTTCCTCATTCGCTTTCTCTTTAGTTACCTCACCAAGGCTTACTGGATCTTGTTGAACTTCCAACTTCTCTTTAGGCTTATGATCCTCCAACACCTTTCCACTCCTCAATGTGACCGCCTTCACATGCTCCCTTGGATTTGTCTCAGACGTACTTGGTAATGCACCTTGTGATCTTCCAGCCATTGCATTAGCCAATTGCCCAATCTGCGCTTCCAAGTTCTTGATGGAGGCTTCTTGATTATGAAATCTTGTCTCATTGGACTTGATTAGTTGAGACATCAAATCCTCCATGGAAGGCTTCTTCATTTGTTGTTGTTGTGGAGCTTGGGGTTGAAATCCTGGTGGTTGTTGTCTTTGCACATTTGCATTGCTCCAAGAGAAATTAGGATGATTCCTCCAACTAGGATTGTAAGTGCTGCTATAGGGATCATTTTGCCTGCAAAAATTACTAACAAAATTGACTTGATCAGAAACTTGGTTAGTAGCATACATATTACCTGCTTGGCACTCATGATTTGGGTGACCTCCACCACAAAAATCACAAGCTATGGTAACAACTGGAGGTGCTTGAATTTGTATTCCTTCAATCTTCTTATTTAACCCCTCCACTTGAGCTGCCAAAGACGTCATAGCATCCACATTATACACCCCAGCTGTTGTCCTTGGTTGAGCTCGTGCATCATGATACAAAAACATGTTAGCTACCATCTCATCAATGAGCTCAAAGGATTCTTCGGGTGTCTTCCTGTTGATTGAACCTCCTGCAGCAGCGTCAATCATGTTCCTAGCATGAACATTAATTCCTTTGTAAAAATTCTGCACTTGCATCCATAAAGGAATTTGGTGATGGGGACACCTCCTCAAAAGATCCTTAAATCTTTCCTATGCCTCATGCAAAGATTCTGTCTCATCCTGCATAAATGAAGAAATCTCATTTAAAATTTTCATTGTTTTCGAGGGTGGAAAATACTTACCAAGGAATTTCTTTGACAACTCATCCCATGTTCTAATTGAACCAGATGGCAAAGATGTAAGCCATCGCTTTGCTTTATCCCTTAAGCTAAAAGGAAAAAGTCTCAACCAAACAGCCTCATCATGCACTCCATTATATTTAAAAGTGGCACACAACTCAAGAAAATTAGATATGTGCTGATGAGGATCTTCATGATCTAAACCTCCAAATTGATAACCATTCTGAATCATTTGAATAATTTGAGGTTTGATCTCAAAATTATTTGCAGGAATATTTGGCCTCACTATGGAAGGTAAAGCTCCATTCAGCTGTGCCATCACATAGTCTTGCATAGTGCATTGTGGTCTTTGATTTCCATTACCACCATTATCACCATTGCCATCTTGCACTTCCACAAGATTACCATCAATCGGCGGGTCTGCCATATTAGTTTGTCTAACTAATCTTCTCCTCAAACGTAAACTTCTTCAGGCTCCGGATCGAACTCCACTAATGGCCAACCACTAGCTCTAGTCATATACCAACACAAGACCTAAAAGAAACAATCTCAAGCAACAAGTGTAAAATCTCAAAGTAATAGACAAATAATAGAAAACTTTCAACCAAATCTATGGTCCCCGGCAACTGCGCCAAAAACTTGATGCGTCCTAGCCAACACTAGCAAGCGTACTAGTCAATCAAATAATATAGGACATGGAGTCCCGATATCGTCTCCCAAAGGTGTTAGGAAATCGAGGAGATCACTGCAAACAAAAACACGCAGCGGAAAAAATTTTTGATCTCTGATTTCCCACCAGGATCCATGCTGTTCATTTAATTCGACGAAAGTGTATAAAGAACTAACCTGTTGATGATTCGAAATCACAGTTTAGAAGAGATACCTCGATCGCGAAACACCCTCTATCGCGTATCCACACGAATGCTACTGTCTGGAGTGCTAGCTCTCTGCAACGGCGAAGGCTGAAAAATGTTTTCTCTAAAATGTATTAGGGTTTCAAAGTTTTTCGTTCTCTTTTTATTTTCTAATGTTACCTATATGAAGACTTAACGTCTGGAGTGAATATAATCACTCCAGAATCCAATTCGAAATTGGTTAAGGTAAGTCAAATTCAGAATCCAAATCTATTTAGGATTCTGAATATATTATCTAATAATATATATATAAAAAATGAAAATAATAATAATAATAAATATTAATATCTAATATTAATATTATTAATATTATATCCAGCCCAAAGCGCATTCTTGTGTGTGACCCGATAGGCCCATATTAATTGGCAGTCAATTTAATCTCTATTAAACCAACAAGTCATAATTGGCCTCTAGCAAGGCGATACTACTACCCAATTAATATAAGGAATGTCTAATTTGCCTAATAATAGTACATGCATTAATCCCTTTGTCACACGATATCTAGCTTGAACATAAGTCATGGTCAACGTCATACTTATATTGTCCAAACTTATGATTAATCGATCTCCAAGTAGACTGATAAAAACAAATGAAATTGATCACACTATCAATTCATTTGAGCACGGCCATGCATTTCACAGTCTCACTTATCAAGGGTCCCAAAAGATATCTCTCTCAAAGAGAGGGAAAAATTCTATCTTGATTGTTCATTATCCTCTACATAATTTCTATCATATATGATCATAACCTTTATTACTATCCAGTTACGGATAATGTTTGATCATGTCAAAATATAATAGTCCTTATATTGGAAACTATGACAATCTCAAGTCAAAAAATTAATACATAACTATCATGAGATTTACTTATGACACTAACCCATGTAGTAATCTCATGATGGGTCTATCCAATATATTTTTCTCTAACAAGTATCTATGAAATTGATTTGTATCACTATACACATAACCATCTGATGATTATCAAATCAATGTTCATACTGGTTAAGAATTATTTTTTTATCTCTATAACAATAATAAACCAGGGACAAATATCAAAATTGTGTAACATGCAAATAAACAATAATGATAATAAAACCTCATTTATTAATAATGAATGTATAATGTAAATATACAAATAAATGGCCTAGGGCACATACACTAACGAAAGGACCAAACATTTTCTCTGCGAGTGCTCGGGGCCTTAGAGAACATGGACCTAAGTCCAGAGAAAATGGAGTCGCCACCCAGACGGGGCCGGGAAAAAGAAAGGGGTGGATGACTCAATAACAAGGCCGGGAAAAAGAAAGGGGTGAAAGTTGGGTACTTGTGGGGGAGGTGAGAAATGGCCCAGCACTCCCACAATGCCCGGTTCATTGGAACCGGCCTCCTTTACAGGTCTTAATATTATAAAATTCTTAAATATAACAATATTATCCATATTACACACAATAATTAAAATAAAGCATCGATATATTGAAAATCAAAACATTGTCCAAGCAAAAGAAATAAATGAACACCCATCCGAAGAAGGAGACATGCCCTTACATAATCCATTCCTAAATAGGACACCCACCGAAAGGTAGAAACATGCCATTTACATTAGTTCTAAAATAGAAAAGCAATTTAAATTACATGATATTTAACTAATGAGGTACCCACCAAGTGGAAACATACCTCTTACAACATTTGAAAATCTAAATAAATCGATAAAAGTAAATAACCATTCATCATAAATAAATCATTCATCAAAGGTATTAATCAAAGTATAAAATAAACATTCATCCATGATAAAACTAAATAAATCAAGCATTGAACTTAAATAAATTAAAGCATATAAAATAAATCAAAGCATATAATGAACTACAAAATCAAATCTAAGAATAAAGCAAGTAAAAAAAATACAAATTAAGGCTACTATTTTTATTTAAGATTCTTTATTTAATGTTTAGGGTTTTAGAATTTATTGGTTTAAGCTACTGTAAGTTTTAAGAGAATTAAAATGGATTAAAGTTTTATGATTTAAGGGATTAATAAAGTTCTTTGATTAACCAAATTAGTGTTTGAGGAGTGAAATCATGAAATTAGGGTTTGAACACTTTAAAACATTAGGTTTATGATTTACGGTTACTGAATCATGGTTTTTAGGCTTACTGTGTTTGAAATTTAATATTCATGGTCATAAGGTTTTAAGGTTTAAAGGATTAGGGTTTAGAAAAATTAGGGTTTAAGGTTTTAAGGGAGTTAGGGTTTACTGTTTTGGGTTTTAGAGTTGAATTAGAGTTTTAGAATTTTAGAATTAGGATTTTGGAGAATGCATTAGATTTTAGAATTTGAAAATCAATTGATAATTTTATAAAACTTTATAAAAATAAACAAAATGATTTAAGGTTTATAGAAACAGAAAAGATATTTTTTTAGTGTTTTTGGAAAGAAATAGATTCTGAAGAAACAAAAATAATAATTTTAAGATTTTTGGAAAACAAATAAACGAATTAAGGTTTTTAAGCTTTAGAAAAGGCAAATTAAAGTTCTTGGGTTTTTTTTAATCAAAAGAGATAATTGAATGATTTAAGCTACTATAAATTATTGAAACAAATAAAGAAATTCATACCTTCATTTGTTGGTTCCATCAAAAATTTCTTCTTGGATGAATAAGAACAAAGACAAGCTTTACTGCCTTTGATGGATTGAATTGCTTGTTTGTTCTCTCAAAAAGTCCGATTGATTCAATGTTTTCCTCTTCAATTTCGGTCTCAATTTCTCCTCTAAAATTCGATCCCTTTTTGTGGTTTTTTTGGTCTTATTTATAGAAGATTTTTTATTAATTCTAGTTATTCATGGAATATAACATTAATTAAGAAAAGAAAACTGAAACCTAATTGTATTTAGTTTTGGAAAAATTTATGCGGAAAAATTTCGTTGGCAAAAAAAAAATTGCTGCGAAAAAATTGTGCTGGCGAAAAAAAAAACTGCTGCGAAAAAATTACGCTAGCGAAAAAGCTGCTACAGCTGGCTACGGCAGCGGGCGAAAATTGGCCTGCGGGCCATTTCGCCGTACGCTGATTTTCGGCGACAAATTTTTTGTCGCCGATTTTTATTTTTATTTTTTCATTATTTTTTTGTTTATTATTATTTTTTATTTTTTATTAAAAAAATTAGATACTAAAGCAAATATTATTTAATTAAGATAATAAAAATTATTTTGGACTAATTAAAATATATTAGACAACACAAAAATTATTTTGGATGAATTAAAATATATTGGACCGGACTAGGTCAAAAATTAAGAGTCTACAATACATCTTCTATCTTTGTATTTCTATAGCCTCTAAATGTTCATCTAGAAATTCTAAATCCACTTTCTTACTGTCCGATGATGGTTGTTGAGCCATGAATTTTACTACTGTTCTACCTTTGATGGTTTTCCTGGTTATATACTCAATTTCAAATTCTTCTAAAATTATCAGGCATCGGCCATATTCCCAATCAATGAAGGTGTCTCCCTTAAATACTTCACTGGATCTATCATGGAAATTGCATGCATATTATAAGATTGAAAGCAATGCCACAACTTCTTAGATGACCAAACCACAGTTATACAGGTTTTTTCAATTATACTATACTTAATCTCACAAGGCAGGAGCTTTCTACTCAAATAGTAAATTATGTACTCTACTCCTAATTCACTACTCCTAATTCATCTGTTTGGGCCAGTATTGCACCTATCGATTCTTCCTCCACTGCTAAGTACAGTAATAAAGGTCTATTAGGTCTAGATGGCTTCAAAATAGATGGATTCAGTAAATACTCTTTTATAAACTCAAAGGCCTTTTAATACTCTTTGTTCCACTTAACTGGCTAGTACTTTTTAACAATTTAAAGATCGGCTCACAAATTGTGGTAAGCTTTGCTATGAACATGCTAATGCACTGTAACCTTTCAATGAACCCACGAACTTCCTTCTCCATCTTAGGGGCTAGCATATCCCTGATTGCCTTAACCTTATCAGGGTCAATCTCAATGCCATTTGGCCCAATCACATGCCCCGGTATCTACATGAAGTAACTCCAAATAAACACTTTTTTGGGTTCAACCTTATATTATACTTTACTGCTCTTTCAAAGAAGATCTCTAAGTTTTGGAAATGATGTTCTCTTGTATCTAACTTCACCATCATATCATCAACATAGACCTCAACTTCCTTATGTATCATGTCATGAAACATAGTAGTGGCCATGCTTTGGTAGGTTACTTCAACATTCTTTAACCCAAACGACATTACCCTATAGTAAAATATGCCCCATGTAGTAATGAAGGATGTTTTAGCTTTATCCTCTTGGACCAGTAATACTTGATTGTATCTAAAAAATCCATCTACGAATGACTGTACCACACTAGAGGTTGCACTATCAATAAGAACATCTATATGGGGTAAAGGAAAGTCATCCTTAGGGGAATCCTTATTTAAGTCTCTGTAGTCTACACAAACCCTAATTCTTCCATCTTTCTTTGGCATATGAACTATGTTAGCTAACCATTCTGGGTAATCTATCACTTCAAGAAATTTTACTTGTATTTGCTTAGTGACTTCTTCTTTAATCAACTCTGCCGATTCTTGCCTTAACCATATAAGCTTTTATTTGACAAGTTTTATGTGAGTGTAAGTGGGAATCATGTGCTCGGCTATATTTCGATCGATTCCAGACATATCCTCATAAGACCAAGAAAAGACTTCTTGATATTTTTTTAAATATTTTCTCATATCTCTATATATTATCGATTGTGTCCCAAATTTAATGATTATGTATCAACGAGTTAATATTAAAAATGCTCATGTAATCACTACTCGAGTGTATGAAGCCATCAGGAAAAATATCACACAAGTAAGCAAAATCAGACTTTATTGTATTCATCTTGGAAAAAAAACATCATTATCCTCATACAGAGCAGACAAATTAAAATCAAAATCATCATTCTTATAAACTACAAGGTTTTCAAATTGTTCTTCAATGAGAGCAGCAATCGCCTCTAGAGTCTTTTAGAGCTTCAGGATAACTTCCTTCTTTTCTTCTGGACTAGATTCCTTGTCAGCTAGCAAGACAAGTTTCTTTTCAACCTGTTCTACCAGTTCAGCAACATCAATAATGATTTTAAGACCTAGAATCAGCTTCCTGATGAATATGATTGGCTCTAGCTTTGTGAGTAAGGATTTTTGCCTATACTCCTGGTGGAATAGTTCTTGCAACTTTGAAACTGAAAGGGGTGGATGACTCGATTCCTAAGGAATCTCTAACCCTCGAAAAGTTGGGTACATATGGGGAAGGTGAGAATGACCCAGCACCCCCATAACACCCAGTTCATTGGAACCAGCCTCCTTCTCAGGTCTAAATATTATTAAATTCTTAAATATTATGACATCACCCATACTACATGTAATAGAAGTAAACAAATATTCATTATAGTAAAATCAAAGAAGGTCTAGGATAATGAATAAAAATGGGCACCCATACAAGATGGAAATATGTCCTTACAAATGTCCAAATGTCCATAAAGAAATAAACCCACCAAAAGGTGGCAACGTATACCTTACAATCATCCCAAATTCTTTAAATAAAGTAAATTATGAAAAATAAATAAATTAAACAAATAAGGCACCCACAAGTTGAAACATGCCTTTTATATCCCTAAAATCCAAATAATAAAATTAACACCATTCAAGCATTCATAATAATTCAAAATGTAGTTTAATCATCACTAAATAATAAATTAGAGTTTAATAAAAGGAAATTAAGATTAATCATAAAGACTTACAATCCACAAATAAATATTGACCCTATTAAGGAGGGATCATGCACGGCGATCCCGCTAGTCGGTTTGCTGGTGGGAGTCAAGGGGACAGCGCCCCCGAAAGGTAGATGATTTACATGATATGTTTTTATTGGGGAATTAGGGTTTTTCCTAAACTAGGGTTTTAGGTATAAACTTCGGGTTTTAATATAGAATTTATGGTTTAGAAAATATAAATTATGGTTTTAGTTTTTGCCATTGTTTTAATGTTAAATGTGATTACAGTGATTTTAAACTTATGACTGCTAGAATGTTTTTAGATGAATCAAACACATAAAAAAATCAATGGATGAAATAATAAAAAAAATCATTGAGTAGAAATATAACGAAAGTAGCTGCTATAAGTTTAAATAAATTAAACACAGTAATAAAACCTTCATTTTGTTGGCTCCTGCAAATTAAAATTGTTGAACCAAGCTCCCTGCCTTATTACTGCCACCTGGATCAATCTTCTTTTTGGTTGGAACAAAGCAAGTTTTAGACAATGGTCACTGTCTCCTCAGTTATTTTATATTAATTGCATTTTTGGTATGCTTTTCTCTCTCTGACAATTGTTCTCCGCTAGGTTTTAAAATTGTGCTATTGCAGTGATATTACAAGTGCATGGGTCGTGCAAGTAATAAAATAGTGAGTAAGAAATTGTTCTACTGGGACAAGGTCAAGTACTAGAGCAAATTTCAACTATTGTTTAGCAAATCAATAGTTTTTGTTATGATTAAAATAAAAGATCAATTACTTAATAAATTAAAGTAAAGAAAAAAAATGAATATTGTGCAAAAAGAGTTGATGATGAAAATACTATCCAGATATTGAATCCCTCTAGCCATAAAAATATTTATGAATATCAATTCAATTAAATCAAATAATAGAGTTGAATTGGCATTCCTCTAAATTAAATCAAAACCTCTCTCAAGTGAATTAATCCCTAATCACTAAGTAGAATGCTAGGAATCTCTTCTCAAGCATAAATAAATAGATCTTGCAATAAGAACAAGGAAATTTGAACAAAATGGTCTTGTAAATCTATCTCTAGCACTCCAATCAACCCTTAATCCTAATGAAAATTCTGTTTATACCAAGCTTCCTTAAGTCAATAATATTAAATTGCAACCAATCAATAAGCATGCTATTATCAATTGGAAATAAGAAATTAAGAATCAAAAGGATAAATCAACTCAATCAAATGATTTCATTTAATAAGAACTATTCAATCCATACAACAAGGCTAGGATTCATCAATATCTAGATAGAAACACTTTAGCTCATGTTCATAACCTGAAAACTAAAAAAAAAGAAATAAGTAAAAGAATTCAAACAATCCATAATGAATGATTTGTGTTTCTTCACTTCAATCCTTGAATCTTGATTTAAATCTCGTATGAATTGGATCTTCACCTTCACTCTCAGCTACAAAACTCTCTTTTTCTCAGGAAGTCGGCTATAATAATAAAAATCGAATCCCTAATTCACACTTTAGCTCAAATTTTATAGCCCAGAAATTTTGCTTGACATGCCTATTAACATGGGCATATCTATGGGCGTGTCATTGGTGTTTTTTCCAACTTTAATGACATGGGAAGTGACACACCCATGTCATTGGGCATGTCATTGTTACTGCAATGCTAAGTTAGGGGCATGGTTAGTGACACACCCATATTTTTGGACGTGCCACAACTTCTGTAAGGTAGGATCAATGGCATGTTCAGTGACAAGCCCATGTTTCTAGGCGTGTTGAGGCTTCTGTAAAGTAGTTGAATGACACGGCCATTGACACGCCCATGTCACCGGGCGTGTCAATTGAAGAATTTGCCAAAAATAGCTCTTTTTCTTGTCTTTCATTCATTATTCCGGCCTAAATAACCTTAAGGTCCCAACGTGTCAAAGGTTCCTGGAATCAACCCTAATAAACACTTGAACAAACAAATTAAACTCAATTTAACAATAAATATACTAAGAAATAGGGGCAAAAATATCATCAACTATACACTTATCAAATTTCCCCACACTTGAGTTTTTGCTTGTCCTCAACCAAACCAAATCACTGTAATAAGCAGAAATGAAGCACCCTTCTATATCCAAAGAAAATCAATGTTTTACAATACTCGAATAAGAAAATCCAACATTCTCAACCAAAAACTAAATCTCAAACATGATAGTTGAATTAAGAAGTTTGAAAACAAAAATCTCAGAGATCTAAAATTTAAAAATTTAGAGTTAAAAGATTGAGCATAAAATTCCAAGAACTAAAAAGTCATGAAAAAAGTAAGAAAGTGTAAATTTTCTCATAAGTTCTTTTACCCTTTCGTAAAATGCATTGGGTGAAACATTTTTTTAAAGGAGCCCAACTTGTTTGAAATAACACTAACTTTTTGACACAAAGGTAAACATTTGTGATTGTTGCGCTCTAATTAACTCTACCACAAAGCGTCACTCGCAAGTATACGAGGTAGCTGTAGCAAAGGTGATCGCCCCAAGGTCGTCTCTCAAGGAAGCTAGAATAGCTAATTGATTATCAGATTATAGATAACAAGTAATGAATAAATTTAAATCACTAACAACTAATGAAGAAGATCGATTGAAGTTTAAAACAAATAAAAGTAAACTGGACTGATGTATTGATTCACTTAATAGAATGGTCTAGGGTTTGCACTTCTCTGCTACTTATATGTATGAACGGTTATTCCTCTTAACTAATTTAATTTCAAAGATTAAATCTCAAGCAACTTAATTAATTGAATCAAGGAAATAAGCTCTCACATTCAAACCTTTCTCAAATAATCTTGTTACAATTGAAATAATCTTTTCCTAGGTTATATCTCTAATTCACCTAAGTCCCTAATTGAATTGTTCCAGCATTAGACTTCATCTCTCAATCCTTCATGTAATACCTTAAAACACATAATTGGTGGCCAATCAATTATATATTAACAATATTCCATTCAATCAAGGCTAAAGAAATAATTAGTTAAGGGCAATAACCAATTCATACAATCATAGCAGATCCATACAAACCCTAGACTAGATCAAATTAGTTCATAATGCTATCAAACATACTCATCTCATTAAAATTCAAAGAAATCAATTTCGACATGATAATATTCTTAAATACAATTCCAATGAAATTAAAGAGATAAAGTTCGAGAACAAAACCAAATTACAAACTTCTTAGCTCTTGAAGAATCTCTTGCTCAGAACTTGCTCGAAGAATGTATCAATGGCTAGAACAAATCTAATCTAAGCTAGTTTAATCAAAGTGTAATCAAAAGATCAAAGAAAACAAGATATGAAAACCCTAATGTTCTTTGACGGCTAAAACAAAACTCAAACTCTCAACCCCCCGCTCTCAAAACCCTAACTTTAATATTTATACGAAACCTCCGCTTCAAAAATCGGCGCTCTCTTTAATCCATGAGTGACACGGCCACGTTGGGTGAGACACGGCCGTGTCTGAGGTTCTTGGAGGGACACGGCCACAAGCTTGGCCGTGTCCCCTGAAGGTGTCTTCTACTGCTGGATTTTCATCTTTCTTTTGCTTTGGACTTGAGTGTGACACGGCCAAGCTTAAACAACTTGGCCGTGTTGGACAATTTTGGAGGGACACGGCCACAAGCTTGGCCGTGTCCCTTGCATGTGTCACCTTCTGTGTCTTGGTCTTCTTCCTTAGCTTGGTATGGGACACGGCCAGTGGCTTGGCCGTGTCCTCTGCTTGTGTCAGCTACTGTCCATTTTTTTCTTCTTCTTGGTTCCTTGGCTTTTTAACATAAAATAAAACTTGAAACAAACTTTAACAAGAAGTAAATAAATATTAACCAACAAAACATGACACCACACTTAAAACTAGGACAAAAATAACAAAAACACTGAAATAAATTAAAACTACCAAAATTAATGAAAACACTAAATAAACTGATTGAAACTACCAAAATACCTAAAGAAAACAATAATTATCATAACAAATAAGATACAAATCTATGACAAAAACTAATAAAACAACTACCCCACACTTAAAACTTTGCTTGTCCTCAAGCAAATTCACATGGCATAAATTAAAAACTCAAACAACCTTAACTATAATTCCAGTATATAAGATGAACTCCTTTAAGACTCTGCCATAAATAATTGCAATTTGCTTCAATCAAGATTTTCTTAACTCATTCATTAATCCAGACATACAAATCTCATCTCTCATCTAAGTGTTTCACTCGATTTCAAAGGTTAATTCACTCAAACCAGTCATGACTGCATACTACCATAAACTTGCTTAATCATCCAATCTCTCTCACTGATTTTCTCAAGAAATAATCTGAAGGTCTTTCATTTGGATGTAATGGGGCTAAGGTGAAGGTGTGAGAAAAGACATTTAAGTTGGAGCATCAAGAAATGGAGTATCTAAATTAGACAATACTCTTGCTAAGAAACTCACAACTCCCTCAAATGGCATATTCACCAACCCTTAATAATCTTACATACTTGCACACTAAAAGAAAAGTACATGAGTCGACATTCCTCTAATGCTAGAAAATATATGAATTTTGTATATACATATATCTTTTCTTTATTTTCTTTTATTTATCTTTATTTTCTTTTTTCTTTTTTTTATATATATATACAAAATATAAAATTGCATGGAACATCTAGCTTAAAATGAAGAGGAAAAGAATCACCAACTCTTAGCAAATACAATGTGCAAAGTATGCATTTCAACCCCAAATAGCAATACAATTTTTTTTTAATTGCTAACCCCACACTTTTGAATCAAACCACCCTATTGTCATATCATAAGAAACTCCATTCCTTAATGCAGGTATGATGATAATAAGCAAAAGTTGAGTTGTGAATTGTGTTGATCAATCAAGAAAAGGTCAAAGGCTCAACTTGGCTCACTAAGGAATTCATAATTAAGGGAGGTCTTTTTAAGCTAAAGGGCTAACCTAATTTGCCTTCATCATTTTAAAACTTGAGATAAAATCATAATGTGAGTTTAATTAGTATGCAAAAGCAAGCTCTAGAGATGCAAAATCATGAAGGTGCACACTTAAGAAAAGAAATTCAATTGACAATAACATTCAATCTATGAGGCTCAAAACTCACAAAGGTGGGTTCTCAAAGATTTATATGTCAAGAATTGCAAAATGTGAAAATTAATCCTGAATGAATTCAAATGCGAATTTCTATGCTGATACTAAAGTCTCAACTATAATACCAGAATCACAGAAAAGTCAATAAGTTTTCAACAATTATACCATGCACAACGCACAATAAAACACACCAAGACAAACAAAACAAAAATTAAAGAAAAGCTAAAAGATTACCCCACACTTTAGAATTTACATTGTCCTCAATGAAAAACAAGAATAATAAAGAAAAAGGGTTAAGGTTCAACCTGTTTTCCATCGGTCTCTAGTGAGGCAAAACCCTAACTTTTCATCACAAACACAAATGTTCAAAAACAAAATACAATATATAAAATAAAATATCCAAAATATAAAATGTTAACATCAAAAACAAAAACAAAAAATAACAAAAATATGCAATAACTAAACACAAGAAAGTAAGGAAAATCTCTCCAAAGATAAGAGCCAATGCCATCTACGGTGAAGGAGGATGTGAAGATGATGCAGCAGAGGGATGAAGACTCAAAATATTAGCAAGGTTGCTATTAATTTGATCCAACTGTTGCAAGACCGCAGCATGATTACGGTCTACCTTGCTCTCCAGGGCCTCAATCCTATTAAGTATTTCTTGATTACCCGAGACCGGAGCATCTTCATCTAAATCAAGAGAATCCGAATCGGACTCCTCTTGAACTCGAGTTCTCTTCTGTCTGTCTCCCGGCACTTCTGGCTCAGCTGAAGCCATCATATAAGCCCCTCTCCTATGCACCACCATATGCATCTTCTCTAGTGTAGCCAAATCCAAGGAATCATTACCCGTAATTCTAGTCATGCGACAGGTACTCGGGTCAAAATCATCAAAAAGGGCTAAGGCCAATGAGGTAACCAATCCTCCAATACAGATAGCCCCCTTCTTCTTGTTTGCCACACTATCAAAAACATCGGCTAACCAATAGCCGGAACTAATAGGCACTGCATTAACCACACAATCTAAGAAAAATAGTTCACTCAGTTCCACTACACCCGGGCTTTCCTTCCTAGCAAAGAATCCGCAAGACATAAAACGATGCAAATATCTCAAAGCGGGATTGCTTAATTTAGTTACTTTGGCCGATTTGGCCACATAAGTCCCCTAGCCCAATGCTCCCCAGGCAAATTGTTATTTAAATTCCTTAGGTGCCAACCTTTCACCATGTTGATGAAAACCAAATATGCCATTTAATTGTTCAATACTAATCACAAATGATTTTCCAAGCAACTTAAAACTCAACCTAGAGCAAATTTTCTGTGCATGTCTTTCAACATTAAGAGATATTAAGAACTCCAAAGTAAGCTCTTGAAATTGCAAAGGTCGCAAGGAGACTAGGTTCTCCCACCCCAGGATTTGAACATAATGATAAAAATTATTCCTAATATTAAGAGCATCAAGGGACTCATCATTGACATACCTCGTCGAGAAGAAACCCCGAGCCAAAAGATTTGCTCTCTTCAAAGATGAAACCGATGAAGATGAAGATGCACCTTCAGTTGTAGGTCTCTTCTTCTTGCGGTGGGAAACCATCTTCGTTCTTGGCATCTTGAAAGATCTGAAAAAAAATTTGAGATTTAAACCGATTAAATTGATCTTTTGTGAGAGAAGAAGAAGATTTGATGGATTAATTGTAGTTTTGGTGAAGAAAATTGAGATTTAATGGAGGTTTTGAAGCTTCGAAACACAATCAATGGAGTTTTGGGAGAGAGAAGTCGAGAGAGCGAGAGAGAAAACAAAAGAGATCTAGGGATTGGAATGAGCAAACAGTACAAAAATCGTGTTTTTAAAGTGTAAAAGTGAAGAGACACGACCAAGTTTGGGTGGACACGGCCGTGTCTAGTGTGTTTTGAAGGGTGTGTCACTTACTGTAAGAAGAGAAGCAAAAATAAAAATAAAGAAAATTTTGGTGAAGCTTGGCCGTGTCCCATGTGACACGGCCAAGGGACACGGCCAAGCTCTTTGGCCGTGTCACCTACTGTGAAAAACTTTGCAAAAACAAAAGAAAAGCAATTTTTTTTTAATTGAAGCTTGGCCGTGTCCCATGTGACACGGCCAAGGAAACGGCCAAGCTCCTTGGCCGTGTCTCCTTCTGCCAATTTTAACTTTTTTTTTCACCACATTTTAAAGGAATTTCAAACCTCTTTTTTAATCAACCCTGAAACACATTAGAAAAATAAAAACCGATCAAAGCACCCAATCCATTTATTTAAACAAACATAAAATCAAAATTGCTAAATTTAAAATTATAATTATGAAAAGGAAATGCAAACCGATGGGTTGTCTCCCATTTAGTGCTTCTTTAATGTCATATAGCTGGACATCACTGCAAGACTTAGGGATCATGGCCAATGATCCTTACTTCTTGAAATCCTTCTTTATATGGTTTAATTCTCTGTCCATTTACTTTAAAAATCTTATTGGTTCGAAAGTTAAGCAATTCAATGGCACCAGAAGGATATACCTGAGTTATCTCGAAAGGACCACTCCACCTAGACTTGAGTTTACCGGGAAATAGACAGAGATGAGAATTAAAAAGTAAAACTTTCATACCTGGACTCAAAGTCTTTCGCACTATAATTCTATCATGAAGTGCTTTAGTGCGATCCTTATAAATCCTCGAGCTCTCATATGCCTCATTCCTCAGCTCTTCTAACTCTGAAATTTGCAAAAATCATTCTCTCTTTGCCTTGTCCAAATCCAAATTCAGAGTCTTGATTGCCCAATACGCTTTGTGCTCCAACTCCACTGGTAAATGACAAGCCTTACCAAAAACCAATCGGTATGGACTTATACCCAAAGGAGTCTTGAAAGCCATCCGATATGCCCATAGTACATCATACAATCTACTCGCCCAATCTTTTCTTGATAAGTTGACTGTTTTCTCCAGAATACCTTTTATTTGCTTGTTGGATGTTTCAGCTTGTCCAGAAGTCTGTGGATGGTATGGGGTTGCCACCTTGTGCTTCACACCAGATTTATGCATTAACTTCTCAAAAAGTCTGTTGCAAAAATGACTTCCCCCATCACTGACTATCACTCTTGGTGTGCCAAATCTGCTAAGAATTTTTTCCTTCACAAATTTAACAACCACATTAGCATCATTAGTACGGGTGGGGATTGCCTCCACCCATTTTGAAACATAATCAACAGCAACTAAAATATATTCATAACCAAAAGACTTGGGGAAAGGACCAATAAAGTCTATTCCCCACACATCAAACAGTTCAACAACAATATATGATTGAAGGAGCATTTCATTCCTCCTCCCAATGTTACCCACTCTTTGACATCGGTCATAATGCTTGCAATACTCTTGAGCATCTTTGAATTGCATAGGCCAGTAAAAACCATTTTGATGTACCTTTTCTGCAGTCTTTCTTCCTCCAAAATGACCACCACAATGAAGGTCATGACAAAATTTAAGAACACTCAGTTGTTCTTCTTCAGATATGCACCTGCGAACTATCTCATCTTTGCAAATCCGGAATAGGTAAGGTTCATCCCAAAAGTAAAATTTACTTACGTGTAAAAATCTTTTCTTTTCCTGAAATGACATGTTAGTACGCAATATACCACAAGCAAGATAGTTAGCAATATCTGCAAACCAAGGTGCATCAAATACCACAAACAGCTGCTCATTAGGAAATGCTTCTAAATTTTTATGAATGCTATCAGATGCAAGATTTTTACTAAAGAAGGGTAATCTGGATAAATGATCAACAACAACATTCTCACTACCCTTGGAATCTTTGATTTAGAAATCAAATTCTTCCAATAACAACATCCATCTAATTAAGCAGGGTTTAGCATGTTGTTTTGTTAAAAGATATTTTAGAGCTGCATGATCAGAATGCACAATAATTTTCAACCCAATTAAATATGCTCTAAACTTATCTAAAGCAAAAACAATAGCTAACATTTCCTTTTTAGTTGTGGTGTAGTTCATTTGCGCACTATTTAGGGTCAAACTAGCATAATATATCACTCTCAAGAATTTATCAACCCTTTGCCCAAGAACAGCTCCTACTGCATGATTAGAGGCATCACACATAATTTCAAAAGGTAAAGACCAAACAGGAGCTACTATTACCGGTGCACTAGTCAGTTTTTCTTTAAGGGAATTAAAAGCTTAAATGCATTGTGCTGTAAATTCAAATGGAACATCTTTCCCCAACAAATGGCACAATGGTTCGCTTATTTTGGAAAAATCCTTAAAAAACCTCTGGTAAAAACCTGCATGCCCTAAAAAACTTCTTATTCCCTTAACAGAGGTAGGTGGGGGTAATTTAGCAATCAATTCTACCTTGGCCTTATCCACCTCAATCCCCTTACTGGACACAGCATGACCTAATACAATGCCCTGAGTAACCATGAAATGACTCTTTTCCCAACTTAAAGTAAGGTTACATTCAATGCATCTCTCAAGCACAAGAACAAGTTTATTGAGGCAATTATCAAAAGAACTACCAAAAACAGAAAAGTCATCCATAAATACCTCAATAAAATCATCAATCATGTCTGAGAAGACAGACATCATGCATCTCTGAAAGGTTGCAGGTGCATTGCACAAGCCAAAGGGCATACGCCAAAATGCATAAGTCCCAAAAGGGCAAGTAAAGGTAGTCTTGGATTGATCCTCTGGCGATGTCGGCACCTGATAATAACCTAAAAGGCCATCCAAAAAACAATGATGTGAGTGTCCAGAAAGCTTATCTAACATCTGATCAATAAAAGGAAGAGGGAAATGGTCTTTCTTTGTAGCATTGTTCAACTTCCTATAATCGATACACATTCTCCACCCAGTAGTAGTCCTAGTAGGAACCAATTCATTATTTTCATTTTTCACCACAGTGATTCCTGATTTCTTAGGAACTACATGTACTGGGCTCACCCACTCACTATTAGCAATTGGATATATTACTCCTTCATCCAGCAATTTGAGCACTTCCTTCTTAACCACTTCACTCATATTTGGAATAAGGCACCTTTGGGTTTCCCTCACAGGTTTAGCTCCCTCTTCTAAGGTGATTCTATGCATGCACATTGAAGGGCTAATACCTTTAATGTCACTCAATCCGCATCCTATTGCTCTTTTCAATCTTTTAAGCTCACTCACCAACTTCATCTCCTCCCCTTCACTAAGTTCACTAGATATTATCACAGGTAAAGTGTTATGATCTCCTAAAAACACATATTTCAGGTTTTTAGGTAACTCTTTCAGCTCTAACTCAAGTGAAGGGTTCTTCTCTTCTTTTTGAATGGAGGGAAGTTCATATACTGGGTCCTCCTTAAGTTCCTCTATTTCAGCACTCTCTAATGTCTCAAGGCAACTGGCTATTTCTGAATCAAAAATTTCTAAACCACCATCTAAGGTCAATGCCAGCTCCAATTTATCTGAGGAACCTGTCTGTAAGAAAACATCTGAAACAACTGCATCAACACAATCAATTAAAGAACAATCCTCATATAATGCAGTTGTAGGAATAGAATAAGTGTTAAAAATAGAAAATTCAACCGTTTGTCCTAAGACAGTCATTGTCAATTTACCATTTTTAACATCTATCAAGGTGTTGGTAGTCGCCATAAAAGGCCTACCCAGCAGAATAGTGTGTGCTGATGGTGTAGAGTTACTTCCTTCCATGTCAAGAACTATGAAATCTACAGGTACTATCAACCCACCAACTTTAACTAACACATCTTCTATAACCCCTTTCGGGAATCTAAGAGATCTATCAGCTAATTGCAACACCATTTTTGTAGGTTTAAGTTCCCCTAGTTCTAATTCAAGGTACACATAATAAGGCATCAAATTTACACTAGCTCCTAAATCACACATGCCATTAGTCCCCTTTCCATTCCCCATAGTAATTTGAATTATAAAACTTTCAGGATCCTTTAGCTTTGGAGGTAGTTTATGCTGCAAAACAGCACTAGCTACCTCTAAAACTATCACCTTTTCATTGGGCTCATACCTTTTTTTCTTTGTGTTCAGTTCCTTGAAGAATTTGGCATAAGTTGGCATGTTCTTTATTGCTTCAAGTAAGGGTAAGTTAATACTTACCTTAGACAGCATGTTGAAGATGTCTGAAAATTGCTTATCATGTTTATCATTCTTCAACCTGCTGGGGAATGGTATAGGTGGCCGGTATGGATTGCTTGCCTTCTGTAAATTTACTGTAGGGGACTTCTCCATTGATCTTTCTCCAGCACCTTTGTTCTCTGGCTCTCCTTCCTTTTTATTTTCTTGCTCACCTGCATTCACAGAATTATTTTCAACATTATTGTTAATTACCTTGCCACTTCTAAGAACAGTCACTGATTGTGCCTGCTAAGGTTGACTTGGGAATTTCCCCTTTTGTTGAATCTACATCTGTTGTGCAAGTTGTCCCACTTGGGTCTCCACTTTCTTAAAAGATGCTTCTAATGAATCCAGCCTCTTGTTGTTCATCTCTTAATTTTTAGCACTAACTTGGATAAAAGCCTATAAACTTTCCTCCAAACTCTCTCTCTTAGGCTGCCCTTGATTTGAGGATTGACCCTGCTGTTGGTTCTGTCTCTGGAGCAAATGGAAAGGCTGTTGCGAATTATTTGTTGCCCAGGAAAAATTAGGATGATTCCACCAACCAGGATTATAAGAATTGGAGTAAGGATCATTCCGGGCCCTTGGTTGATATCCCCCCTTAGCATTGACTTGCTCAGCTTCATTCCCATAAGACTCATATGCGGAGGGGTATATATTTGCTCCATGCCCGAAAGTTCCACAAATTCCACACACTTCTTGAGTTGATGAAGAAGTATTGTTTTTCATGTTCAGCATCTGCACCTGCCTTGTCAGTTCAGCTATTTGACTGACCATCTCACTATTGGCTTCCAATTGATTTACCCCTTTACTTCTTCCTCTTACACTTTTCTGTTGAGAATTAGCTCCCAACATCTCAAAGATCTCATAAGTTTCATCAGCTATCTTTTCTCCCATAGCTCCCCCAGCTGCGTTATCAACAGTGTTCTGAAATTGCTGGGTTAGACCATCATAGAAAAACTGATTCAGAAGTTGAAGTGGGTAGTGATGGTGTGGACACTAGATCAATAACATCTTAAATCTGTCCCAAGCCTCATGAAATGGTTCTCCTTCAAATTGAGAGAATGTAGCAATCTTCCCTCTCAATTCAGCTGTCTTCTGATGTGAATAAAACTTGCCCATAAACTTGTTATAAACTTGCTCCCAAGTTGTCAAAGAATTCTCGGGCAACATCATAAGCCAGCTCTTTGCCCTATCCTTCAATGTATACGGGAAACATCTCATCCTCAATTGATCTTCTGTTAGTCCTCCCAATTGAAAAGTGTTGAGGGTAGAATAAAAATCCTGGACAATGTTCAAAGGATCTTCATTTAGAACTCCATAGAATGATGGCAACATGTTGTAATGAATGTTCTTCAACTCATAATTTCTTGCTGCATCTGTCAATCTTATGCAAGAAGTGGAAGTTCCAATGATAGGTCTAGCAAAGTCTCTCATAGTTCTTTGTCTTTCTTCTCCCATATTGACAGATTGTGCAGTGTCTGACTAAAAATCAGAAGTGTCTTCCTCGGTATCAAATCCGGTATAAAGTTCAAATTCTTCTCTGCTCCTTTTCATTCTCTGAATTTTTGGAATGACTTTCTTCTCCCATGTTTCTAGGTGTGCTGAGGCTTCTGTAAAGTAGTTGAATGACACGGCCATTGACACGCCCATGTCACCGGGCGTGTCAATTGAAGAATTTGCCAAAAATAGCTCTTTTTCTTGTCTTTCAGTCATTATTCCGGCCTAAATAACCTTAAGGTCCCAACGTGTCAAAGGTTCCTGGAATCAACCCTAATAAACACTTGAACAAACAAATTAAACTCAATTTAACAATAAATATACTAAGAAATAGGGCAAAAATATCATCAACTATACACTTATCAAATTTCCCCACACTTGAGTTTTTGCTTGTCCTCAACCAAACCAAATCACTCTAATAAGCAGAAATGAAGCACCCCTCTATATCCAAAGAAAATCAAAGTTTTACAATACTCAAATCAGAAAATCCAACATTCTCAACGAAAAACTAAATCTCAAACATGATAGTTGAATTAAGAAGTTTGAAAACAAAAATCTCAGAGATCTAAAATTTAAAAATTTAGAGTTAAAAGATTGAGCATAAAATTCCAAGAACTAAAAAGTCATGAAAAAAGTAAGAAAGTGTAAATTTTCTCATAAGTTCTTTGACCCTTTCGTAAAATGCATTGGGTGAAACATTTTTTTAAAGGAGCCCAACTTGTTTGAAATAACACTAACTTTTTGACGCAAAGGTAAACATTTGTGATTGTTGTGCTCTAATTAACTCTACCACAAAGCGTCACTCGCAAGTATACGAGGTAGCTGTAGCAAAGGTGATCGCCCCAAGGTCGTCTCTCAAGGAAGCTAGAATAGCTAATTGATTATCAGATTATAGATAACAAGTAATGAATAAATTTAAATCACTAACAACTAATGAAGAATATCGATTGAAGTTTAAAAGAAATAAAGTAAACCGGACTGATGTATTGATTCACTTAATAGAATGGTCTAGGGTTTGCACTTCTCTGCTACTTATATGTATGAATGGTTATTCCTCTTAACTAATTTAATTTCAAAGATTAAATCTCAAGTAGCTTAATTAATCGAATCAAGGAAATAAGCTCTCGAATTCAAACCTTTCTCAAATAATCTTGTTACAATTGAAATAATCTTTTCCTAGGTTATATCTCTAATTCACCTAAGTCCCTAATTGAAATGTTCCAGCATTAGACTTCATCTCTCAATCCTTCATCTAAAACCTTAAAACACATAATTGGTGGCCAATCAATTATATATTAACAATATTCCATTCAATCAAGGCTAAAGAAATCATTAGTTAAGGGCAATAACCAATTCATACAATCATAGCAGATCCATACAAACCCTAGACTAGATTAAATTAGTTCATAATGCTATCAAACATACTCATCTCATTAAAATTCAAAGAAATCAATTTAGACATGATAATATTCTTAAATACAATTCCAATGAAATTAAAGAGATAAAGTTCGAGAACAAAACCAAATTACAAACTTCTTAGCTCTTGAAGAATCTCTTGCTCAGAACTTGCTCGAAGAATGTATCAATGGCTAGAACAAATCTAATCTAAGCTAGTTTAATCAAAGTGTAATCAAAAGATCAAAGAAAACAAGATATGAAAACCCTAATGTTCTTTGACGGCTAAAACAAAACTCAAACTCTCAACCCCCGCTCTCAAAACCCTAACTTTAATATTTATACGAAACCTCCGCTTCAAAAATCGGCGTTCTCTTTAATCCATGAGTGACATGGCCAAGTTGGGGGAGACGCGGCCGTGTTTGAGGTTCTTGGATGGACACGGCCACAAGCTTGGCCGTGTCCCCTGAAGGTGTCTTCTACTGCTTGATTTTCATCTTTCTTTTTCCTTGGACTTGAGTGTGACACGGCCAAGCTTAAACAACTTGCCCGTGTTGGACAATTTTGGGGCCGTGTCCCTCACATGTGTCACCTTCTGTGTCTTGGTCTTCTTCCTTAGCTTGGTATGGGACATGACCAGTGGCTTGGCCGTGTCCTCTGCATGTGTCAGCTACTGTCCATTTTTTTCTTCTTCTTGGTTCCTTGGCTTTTTAACCTAAAACAAAACTTGAAACAAACTTTAATAAGAAGTAAATAAATATTAACCAACAAAACATGACACCACACTTAAAACTAGGACAAAAATAACAAAAACACTGAAATAAATTAAAACTACCAAAAATAATGAAAACACTAAATAAATTGATTGAAACTACCAAAATACCTAAAGAAAACAATAATTATCATAACAAATAAGATACATATCTATGACAAAAACTAATAAAACAGTGATGCTGACCCTTGATTACTCATTTAGAATCACCATTTAAATGGCTACTAGTACTATTCATGATTCCAACTCATTCATTTCAATTCAAGAGTTAAAATCAGCGGAACAGAGATAAATTTTCAAAGCTCCTGAAAAATTATTTTGATTTATTATATTTATTTATTTTCAAGGAAAGTGGTCAGGAACTTATAATAATAAAGATATCATACTAAGTTCAACTCAAGTACCTAATAAATTAGGACATGCTCAAAAAAGTAGCTAAGATTTAAACTTCAGATGTGCAACACTCATCAATCAACTACCTATTTCAAACTATCACAATTATTCTTTAGCAATCAATTAAGAAAATCGAGTCAACCTCAATAAGATATTATCGTTCATTAAATCAACCATTAATGTAATAAAAAGGGGAACCATTTCACTTCATATTATTATAGAAATCTAGTTTACTTGAACCCAAAAATAAATTCAAAGAAACTAAATGAGACAAATGCATCAAATGGAAAGAAAGAAAACAAAAGCTCAATCTAAAAAAAATACCTCTCCCCCACACTTAAGATGCACATTGTCCCCAATGTGTGTAAAATAAGAAAAAGAACAAAAGAGAGAGAGAACTGCCCTGACATGTCCATGAATCGACATATATGAATATAGTTCCAAAAGCATTGCGAAGTCAAATTAGCTACAGGACAAAAACATACATGCAAAATTATGAAGGTTCAAAGATATAATAATAATAATAATAATAATAATAAGAAAGACAAAAATATAGAATTAAACATACAGTCATCTAAAATAAAATAAAATAAAATAAAATAAATAAAAAGAAAATAATGAAGTAAAGAAAAAGTGAGCTAGTCAGTCAGGGGCTCAGTACTGAAATCATCACTAACACCAGTATCATCACCACTGGCACTGGCATCATCACAAGCACTATCATCAAAAAATCAATAAGGGGTACCGGGGTTGGTACGATGGATACGGTGGCTACGAAGGTCTAAACCCCTAAGACCTTTAAAACTCGAGCATGGACTGCTCGAGCTATTGCCTCCTCAATATCTCGTTATCCAGTTGCACTTGGAAGGATTAGTAGTGCTACTCCATGGAACACTGATATGGTCCACTTTAATACCCTTGCATGAAATCTTGTGTCCGAACATGATTCCTTCTTGAACCATGAAATGACATTTTTCCCAATTAAGCACTGAGTTTGTTTCCTCGCATCTTATCAAGACCCTCTCAAGGTTTTCCAATCATCCTTCGAATGAGATGCCATAAACCCAAAAATCATCCATGAACACCTCCATAATATCCTTAATAAGCTCATCAAAGATTGCCACCATGCACCGTTGAAATGTTGCAAGTGCGTTGCATAATCTGAATAGCATCCTTCGATATGCGAATTCCCTATATGGATAGGTGAATGTAGTTTTCTCTTGGTCTTCTAGGGCAATAGAAATTTGGAAGTAGTTTGAAAGGCCATCCAAAAAGTAGTAGTACTCATGTCCGAATAGTCTCTCCAACATTTGATCAATGAAGGGCAATGGAAAATGGTCCTTCCTAGTTGCATCATTCAACTTTCGGTAGTTAATACAAACCCCCCAACCGATAACTGTTCTTGCTGGAATTAGCTCATTATTTTCATTGGGAACCACCGTCGTCCCTCCTTTTTATAGTACTTCCAGAACTGGGCTCACCCAAGAGCTATCCAAAATTGGATATATAATTTCTACATCAAGTAGTCTGACTACGTCAGCTTTAACTATATCTTTCATCTTAGGGTTTAGTCTCTGTTGTGGTTACACCACTGGCTTGAATTCGTCCTTCATCAGTATTTTATGAGTGCAATAGGATGGACTAATACCCTTGATGTCTGTTATCTTCCAAGCTATAACTTGCTTATACTTTTGTAGCAACTCAATGAGTTTTACCTTCTGCTCAGAAGATAGGTGGGAACTAAAAATAACTGGTAATTTATTCTCCTCTCCCAGGAATCCATACTCAAGATGATCCAGAAGGGTCTTAAGTTCCAAATTGGGTGAATCAATCACAGATGGTTGCAGCTTTTGTTCTTTTAGCATTTCAATTGTTTCATACGCCCGACTCTTAAATGATTCGCTTGCTTTAAGATAAGAAAGCTGCTCCAATGATTCTTGATCATCAACATTATCCTGCAATAAATACAACTCAAGGGGATCCTTGGAAACAATGCTAGTAATATAATTTAAGTTTTCATGCTCAATGATATTGCATGAATCCACCTCATTGAGTGTAAGTGGGTGCTTCATAGCATAGTGTATATTAAAAACAACTTTCTCGCTTCCCACTCTTAAGGTCAATATGCCATCATTGACATCGATAAGGGCATGGACTGTATTCAAAAATGGCCTACCAAGGATAAGCGAAACATTTGCATCCTCATCTACATCAATGACAACAAAATAATTGGGAAAAATGAAATCCCTGACCTTTACCAACACATCCTCTATAATACCATGAGAGTGGATTACTGACTTATCAGCAAGTTGAATGGTCATGAGTTTTGGTTTAGGTTCTTCAACAACTAACTCTTTGAAAATTTTGTAGGGCATAACACTTATGCTAGCCCCCAAATCAGCCAATGCACTTTTAATTTCAAGATTACCTATCAAACATGGAATAGTAAAACTACCATGATCTTTTAATTTCTTAAGCAACCTCTTTTGCAAAATTACTGAACTCTTTTTTGACAATTGTACCAATGATTCTTGCTCAATTTTCCTTTTGTTAGAAAGGAAATGTTTCAAAAATTTAGCATATTTAGGCATCTGTGATAAAGCTTCGGCAAATGGAATATTAATGTGTAGGAATTTAAAAGTTTAAGAAACTTACCGAACTGAGCATCCATCTTCTCCTTGTTCAACCTTGCTGGATATGGCACTCGAGGTCGATATTCCTTCACTATTGTACTGGGTTCTTGTGGTTGATTCCCTTTCTCATTTTCCACTGCAGCCTTCTCACCCAAAGCAAAAGTAGGCTTATCTTCCTTTTTCTTGTGTCTCAGCCTCTTCCTCAACCACTTCTTCGCTTTTCTCAACCTCAACACCCTTAATTTCCTTTCCACTCCTTAAAGTAATTGCGTTCAACTGCTCCTTTGGGTTTGCCTCAGTATTGCTAGGCAAACTCCCTTGTGGTTGTGAGAGAGATTTTTGCCCCCACTCCTAGTGGAATGGTTCTTGTGACTTCGGCACTGTTTAGGCTCGGAGAACACAAGCCTAAGCCCGAAGAAAATGGAGTCGCCACCCGGACGGGCCAGGAAAAAGAAAGGGGTGGATGACTCAATTCCTAAGGAATCCCATACCCCCTAATGGTTCAGAAAGTTGGGTACGTGTGGGGAAGGTGAGAAACGGCCCAGCACCCCCACAACACCTGGTTCATTGGAACCGACCTCCTTTGCAGGTCTTAATGTTATAAAATTCTTAAATATATCAGTATTATCCATATTACATGTAACAATTAAAATAAAGCATCATTATATTAAAGTCAAAGCAATGTCCAAACAAAGCAAAAAAATGGACACCCATCCGAGGATGGAAACATGTCATTACATCGTCCATGTCTAAACTATATAGGATACCCACCGAAAGGTGAAAACATGTCCTTTACATTGGTCCAAAATATAAAAGCAATTTAAAATATATGAAAATTAATTAATGAGGTACCCACAAAGTGGAAACATGCCTCTTACAATTTTAATACCAAAACAAACAAATAATAATCATAATAATAAAGAAAATATCCATCCATGATAAATTAAATAAATCAAGCATTGAAATTAAATAAATCAACCTCCAAAACATATAATAAACTATGTAATCAAATCTAAAATTAAATAAAGCAAATAAAGATACAAATTTAGGTTTATGTCTTAATTTAGGGTTCTTTAATTAACATTTAGGGTTTTGGAATTTTGAAATTATTATATTTATTATTTAGGCTACTGTGAGGGTTTTTGGAAAAATGGAATTGATTAGGGTTTTATAATTTTAAGAAAGTAGTAAGGTTTTTTAGTTAATCAAATTAGGGTTTAGGGCTAACATCATGAAATTAGGGTTTTGGAACCTTAAGACATTTAGGGTTTGGGACTCACGGTTACTGGATTGTGGTTACTAAGCTAAGAATTAGGATTTAGATTTACTAGATTGGGTTTTAAGTTCGTTGGATTAGGGCTTTAGGTTGTTGATGAACTTGTCATAAAGTTTTAATGTTTTAAGAATTAGGGTTTAGGAAAACTAGGGTTTACTGGATTAGGTTTTAAGAAAATTAGGGTTTAGGAAAATTATGGAATTAAGACACTGGGGTTAAGGTATTTAGAATTAATAAGATAGTTTAGGGTTTTTAGAAAGGTGTAATTAGGCTTTTAGATTTGAAAAACATGTTTTAAGGCTATTAAAGTTTTAGGGTTTTGCGGTTAAGATATTAGGGTTTTATAGCTTGAAATATCAATTATGTGGGTGATGATTTTGAGTTTAGAATTTGATGCTTTTTTGTAATCAAAGTTGAGTGTGCTTTTAATATTGACTATATCAACTACTTATGTATCTTTGTGTGTAAATAAATATAGAATGCCAAATTTATTATTGAAAGATTAAAATAGCTCACCGAATGAAATTATAACAAAATAGCTATTTTGGAAGTTTGGAAATGAAATTAATTAAGATTTAGGGTTTGAATAACTTAGGGTTTGTGAAATTAGATTTGTGTTGAATGATTATATTATTTACTTTAATTAAGATCTTAAGTATTGTGTGAATTAATTCATGCTACTTCTTAAACTAAATTGAAGGAAGAATTAAATAACTAAGGTAGTGTGATGATGGCTTAAAAGGTGAAGATGATTAATGATTCAATAAACTAAAGTTAGAGCAATTTACCCACGTTTGAAGGCTCCACCAAATTTGAAGAGATTGAACTAAGTTGTTGCCTGCTTCGAATTTGATTTTGGTTCAGCAAAGCAATCTGGAGATGATTGCTTCCTTTGGTTGCTACCTCTTGAATTTCTCCTTGCTTGTTAGGGTTTTCTTTTGGCCGAAAGAATTTTTGAGAGTCCCAAGTTTGGTTCCTAATTTTTTTTTTGAAAGATTTAAGTTTCATCTCCAAAATCCAAAGTCCAAAGTCCAGATCCCCCTTTCTGAAGTGTTTTAATGTGGTATTTATAGGAAAAAATCCAAACATAATTCTAATTGTCTAAGGAAATTAAAATCATTTAGGAAAAGAAATTAAAACCAAATAGAATTCAGTTTTGAAAAACACTACGCTGGAAAAAACTTCGCTTGCAAAAACACTACAGGAAATTCCTGCGGCGAATTGGCCCAAGCCAATTGACTTTTGGCGATAAAATTTTTCGTCGTCAATTTTTTCGTCGTCGATTTTTATTTATTTATTTACTATTTTTTTAGCTTTACTAATATTACCTTTTTATTTTTATTAAAAATTATAAATAATAAATACTAAAATAAATATTATTTAATTAAATACCACAAAAAATATTTTAAACTATATAAAAAATATTGGACCAAATTGGGTAAAAAATTAAGGGTCTACAGTTTGCCCCCTGCTTGAGCGATCTGAGACTACGACAAAAGAGAGTGAAAAGCAATGTGATTTTTGACTGGGTTTGGAACCATGCTGGACTTCCAAGGTTGGTTTAAGCTATGGACTCAAAAATAATTTGGGTTCTAGACCCGAGTTAGATTTAAAATTTGTGTTTTTGACTTGGGTAAATTCTGGACTTTATGGTAATTTGGGTTCTGGACTCGAGCTAAGTTTTAGACTTAAGAAGAAATTTAGGTTATGGACCTAAGCTAAGTTCTGTACTTAATGATAATTTGGGTTCTAGACCCAAGCTAAGTTCTGGACTTAAGAGGGAATTTAGGTTCTAGACCTAAGCTAAGTTCTAGACTTAATGATAATTTGAGTTCTGGACCCGAGCTAAGTTCTGGACTTAAGAGGGAATTTAGGTTCTGGACCTAAGCTAAGTTCTGGACTTAATGATAATTTGTGTTCTGGACCCGAGCTAAGTTCTGGACTTAAGGGTAATTTGGGTTCTGGACCCAAGCTAAGTTCTGTACATAAGAGAGATTTAGGTTCTAGACCCGAGCTAAGTTCTGGACTTAAGGGTAATTTGGATTCTGGACACGATCTAAGTTCTGGACTTAAGGGTAATTTGGGCTATGGACCCTTAGCTAAGTTCTGGACTTAAGAGAGATTTGAGTTCTGGACCCGAGCTAAGTTTTGGACTTAAGAGTAATTTGGGTTCTAGAACCAAGCTAAGTTCTGGACTTAAGGGTAATTTGAGTTCTGGACCGAGCTAAGTTCTGGACTTAAGAGAGATTTGGGTTCTAGACCTAAGCTAAGCTCTGGACTTAAGAAGAAATTTAGGTTTTGGACCTAAGCTAAGAGAGATTTAATTGTTTGCAAAAAATAATTGTAGTCATTAGGATACTAAAGGTATTTGCAAAAAATTTAGCTAATTTTTACCATGCCCATATGTTTTTTCCCTCCGGGTGTAAAAATATTTTAAAAGTGCAAAAATATTTATATACACGCAAATATCTGAATAATTGAATTGAGTAATTGAGTTTCCTATTTATTTACTGTGTAGTTACTATTTATGCATTATTCACCAACTATTCATTTACTATTTGTAAATAGTAATTTACTATTTATCAATAGTAACATTGGCTTTTTCTTTTTTTTTTTCTCATGAGAATACTGTTTTTCTCTTTTTATTTTTGTCTTTTTCCCTTGCAATTTTTCTATATAAACCTCAGCTCATTTTTTCATTTCATCCATACTCATATAAATTTTGAATTCAGAGGGTTTAGAGAGTTTAGCATAGAGTTAAGGAGAAAATGCATGCTTCAAGATGAGAAACTTGATCTAATGCTGAGTTATTGGAGTTTATTCGACAGCATTAAAATGGAAATTTAAGTCTACTAGCCGGGATGCAGCTTCATCGCAGTTCAAATCAAAAGACCAAGGTAATAATTCAATTATTTATTTTAACAGCAAATTATTTTTCATTTTTGTGTTTTTGTTTTTTTGTTTTTTTGTTTTTTTTTTATTTTTTTATTTTTTAAGATTTAGGAAAAATAAATTAATTAGATGAATATATTTAAGAATTTAACAAACAAGTAAATAGATAGACTAAAAATCAGTGGTATTGATATGATGATATACTTACCTTGTGTTAACTTACCTAGATCCGTGTTAGCGTGATCGTTGCATTATCCAGGGCAGAGGGTGTGTCTATAAAGCCCAACAATGGTATAATGTAGTGCCTTCTCAGGTAAGACGGATTATCCGAGATTGCGATTTTGAAAGCTTTATCCTGCAATTACCATCCGAGGAGTGTCCGATAGACAGGAGTGTAGTTCAAGCATTGTCAGAGTGGTGGATGGACATGACCTATCTTTTCACCTACCTATAGGAGAAATGACCATTGGCCCAGTCGATTATACAGCCATAACTTGTATCCGGTACTATGGCCTTCTAGTCCCTCTTACCAATGATATTCTAACATTTGAAGAAGTCCAACAGTTAATTGGTATGGAACCATCATTTAATGGGCCTTTCAAGAAAAAAATTGAACCAATTCAGAGTTATTAGATGAACTACGAAGGACGGGTTCGTAGAGAAATAGGCAAACAATATGCTCAAGGATTTTTACTGTATTTGCTTGGGTCGACCATTTTAGGCAGCATTGATTCCGCCATCCATTTATCGGTGTTGATGGCCCTTACTGATATGAGTATGGTACTGCTTTACGGCTGGGGTGAAGCTAGCCTTGCCTATCTTTACCATGGACTTGACAAAATTTACAGAAATAAGAAGTCTTTTGTTGGCTTTATGGCGGTTGTCGAGGTACTTTTCTTCCACCAATGTCAATTCCATTCTTATTCTTGCATGAATTTGATTTTTATTATTGTTGTAGATATGGTCAAATGAGAACAATCTTGTGAAGTTGCCTGGCATTTCCCGAGAGAGAGTCGAGTATCCGAGGCCAGATCGTGTAGAAGTTCTCGGCACTCACCATGTGCACACCCAATGCTATCTCTTGAGTTGCTTAACCTGAGGCCAGGTAAAATAGCATTAGTATACTTTAAAATTTATATAAAAGTTTAGCTACCTTATGTCATTTTGTAGGTCAATTTGGCCTGGTTCAACACAGAAGAGCGGACGAATTGGACTTCCTCCATGAATGCCGCATTGCCATTTCAACATACTTACCGAGTCATTGCCAGCCCTGTGTCTAGTGGCTGGTTTCTTAGAGAGAGAATATATGAGTGATTTCTTGGTCCTGAGCAGTAGAGGATCCCGATGCATTGCCCGGAGTATACTTTAAATATCACATCAATGCCGAAGAATGCATGGTGGTTGGCTCGGCATGGTTATGATGTTGAAACCTTTCTCTATCCACCGGGTGCATCTTATACCCAATTTATTGAAATAGAGCTCTTGAACTTTGATGTATCCCCTGTTGGTGTATGGGAGATTCTCGAGGAAAATGAGGATAGAGATGAGGAGTATCATGGTGAGGGAAGAGAGTCTGTCTCACATCTCAGGGCTAGCACTTCTCAGGTAACCTTTTACCATTTTTCCCATTGCAATTGCTTCTTTCTTAACTTGTTTTGACTTTTTTAATGATTATTGCAGGCTGCTGGCTCGTTTGGTCATGAGGCTAGACCTTCTTTTACTGCTCCTCCATTTGCTCATTCTAATCAACCGGAGATGCCCTCTCATCCACAGGGCATTGATATGCATTACCTGGTAGGTTTTCTTATTCCATGATAATTTATGCTATATGTATGCATGATTATGTATGCTCTTACTCTTTCCCTTTCTGGCTCACAATGGATGCTTGAGGAACAAAACAAGAAACTTCAAGAAGAGTTGGCTACTAGTCGTTAACAGGTTTTGCATTTTTAAAAATTGTACCATCAGTTAGAGCAAGATTTTTGAGACTTCTAATTTCACGGGATGAGAGATCCTGGTGCTTCTTCATCTAGAGGCCCCCAAGCTGATGACCATGAGATCCTTTCGTCTACTTTGGATGAGGACTATTACAGATATGAATTTCAAGGTAATAGAAATTCAAGTGCTCCTACTTCGGGTGGACTCGGGATGGGTGATATGCCTCCTTCTTCAATAGGCGATGACTTTTTAAAGCTTTGTTTGATCATGATCCACCACCCCATTCTTAGTGATATATGAGTAATGTATTAGTTGAGGAAATACTGTATAATAAGTATAATGATAAAAATAATAATGATGATATATAATTTTTATTTTTACTGCAACTCTTTTTTTATCATCATTATTACTACTATGCAATTATTAAACTTTCCTCTTCACATTTAATATTTCCACATATCACTAACCTACAAAACCAAAGACAATGCGGCAATTCAAGATCTTTTTGTCGCCAATTCCTTATCCTCTTACATCTCAGTCTCATACTTTTCCTTATCAATTTTGGAATAGCCCAATTATCCCATATAAATCTCTTTTAATGCCATGATTTCATACAGAAGCCAGGAGATTTTCTACATCAACGTAAAAATTCCTTTTAACAATTCCAATTTTCCTTCAGTCGTCAACAATGATCGAACTCCATTTGAAGAAAATAAAAGTTCTATTTAAAAATATGAATGCCATTCATTGGAAACAAATATCTTGGTCAAAAATTAATACTTTGAAGTGTTTTCAAAATGTTAAATTGGACCATTCTTTTTTACATGCCATGGCTTCTTTTTGGAATGTGAATTATAGGACATTTAAAATTAATGGCTTCGAAATATGTCCTTTGATTGAAGAATTTGAGGCCATCCTTGGATATCCAAGCAATCAACAAATGGCATTACCTATATTGATTTCCAAGACTTAACAAAAGATGCAGATGCTATTTCAACTTTCAAAGCCTGAGGTTCTACAGTTGATGAGAGGTGAGAAAATTCTGCTTGGTCCCTTAATTGACTTTTGCCTTTCTCATTTGTCTCCTACTAAGGCATGGGAACGTATGCTTTGTCTATGCTTGGTTAGCCAATTCTTAGTTGTTTCTTCTGATGGCGATATTGATCCACGAGTATTGGATATCATGGACCAAATTGAAGCAGGTTTATCGACGATACCCGTGATCTTAGCTGAGACTTTAGTTGGATTAGACAAACTTAAATCGGGAATGTCAAAGAGACTGACTAGGAGTCCATTGGTGCTTTAAGTAATTACCTAAACTGCCCTTTCGGGTTTTCAATTTAGGTTTTTTTTATTGCTCTAATTTTTGCCTAGTCCGCCCATATGGGTTCTCAGAACTAGCGAGCTATCCTAATTTTTGCCTAAGCTGCCCTTGCGGGTTTTCAACTTAGCAGACCCTTTTTTTAAATTTTAATTTTCCTTACATATTTGGCTTCAGGAGTGTCTCTGCTTGCTTGATACTCCATCTATGGATTTGGCAAAATATCTGCCATGACATCATTCTGCTAGGAAACTACTCCATCCTGCTTCTTCGTATGTTGACTAGGTTGACTGGATTCACTCACACGCTGAAGTCAACATCCGTTGGTTAGTACCTTGGTGGAAGATTTCTCGTATCACCATGTGGACATACTTGATGTATGTTTCTCTGGCTACTCTTTGTTGAGGTACTTGCTATGATCCTCGCCGGCTTGACTGTCAGTATGGAGCTGAGCCTTGAGGTTCTGAATTCACTCCGGATTTAGACATGCCTCGTCTGACTGAAGCCTACTTGGATCGGCTGAAGCAAAGCTGGCCTGAACGTTGCACTTATCGTCTGCCGTAAATTTTACATTTGTCAATTTCTTTAAAAAGTGCATTGTTAGGACGAAAAAAATAATAAAAGTAATAAAAAATGCTTCTTTTTCTTTTATAATTTGTCATCACCTTTTGCTATTGTGTTTATTTATTTCATCCATATCTGATCAAATACTTATAACAGTGCACATAGAACAATTTTAATAATAATTTCATTTTATTAAATTAGGGAGCAACCAAACATAAAGCCAGCATACACAAGATCACTCCTGTTGCCAACTAGCCCTTTCGGGTTTTCGAAACTAGCGGACTACTCTAACTTTTGCCTAGGCCGCCCTTTTTGGGTTTTCAACCTAGTGAGCTTTTTTCTTTTTCTCTTTTTTTATACATAAAACCTCTTCAACCTATCAATGTTCACTGGCTCTCTAAACTTGTTCTCGTCCATGTCTGATAACTTCACTGCACCCTTATTCATGACTTGTTTCACAACATATGGCCCTTCCTAGCTAGGCCTAAATTTTCCTCTTGGATCAGACACATTAGGCTTACATTGTTTCAACACTAAATCCCCGACTCTGAGTTTTCTTATCTTAACCCTTCTATTGTAAGCCTGAGCTATCCTCCTTTTATACAATTGATGATGATACAGTGCTTTTAACCTTCTCTTTTCTAGTAAAGCTAACAGCGTGTATCTACTCACTACCCATTCCGTCTCAAGCAGTTCAGCTTCTAAGACCACTCTTAATGACTTGATCTCAATTTCAATTGGCAACACTGCTTCCATCCCATAAACCAAAGAGAACGGTGTCATTTCATTCGGTGTTCGCACACTTATTCTATATCCCCATAAAGCAAAAGGAAGCATCATCGACCAATCCCTATATGTCTTGGCCATCTTGGACAGGATCTACTTAATTGTCTTGTTTGTTGCTTCTCTACTGCACCTTTAGCCTTTGGTCTATGAGGAGACGATCGGTGATGATGGATTTGGTACTTTGAGAATAAATCCTTAACTGCTCCTTGAAACTGTATCCCATTGTCTGATATCACACTGTGCGGGACTCCATACCTGCAGATGAGTTCTTTTCAATAAATCTAGCCATTTTACTTGCCTCCAGTTTGTTGAAGGATTCAGCTTCAACCCATTTTGAAAAATTACCTCTACTATAATAAAACGGTGACCATTTGAGGCTATCTGATGTATCTCTCCTATAAAGTCGATACCCCAAGTGGCAAAGGGCCAGGGTGAAGACACAGAATGCAATTCTTCAGGAGGCATATGATTCAAATTACCATACATTTGACATTGTTGACACTTCTTTACAAACTCAATACAATCTCTCTCCATGGTCAGCCAATAGTAACCTTGTCGGATTATCTTCTTAACTAGGGTCAAACCACTTATGTGTGGACCGCAACTTCCCGCATGTATTTCTGACGTGATATACTCCACTTTAGGCTTCCTCAAGCACCTTAAATCCACCCCATCAGGCCATCTTTGATATAACTCTCCATGGAAGGTGATGTATTGCAAGGACCACCACCTTATGGCTCTTCTTTCTTTGTTTGTTTCCCCCAACGGGTATTCCCTTTCCTCTAAAAATCATCTTATAGTATCATATCACGCATCATAGTCTACATCAGTTTCCATTATTGTCTCATATTCAAAGCGAGGAGTTGAGGAACTGGTCAAAATAAGAGGCTTGAGGAATAAGTTGACATGATTTTCCCATACCAAAGCCAATGTGGCTAAGGCATCAGCCATCTGGTTTTCTTCTCTTGGTAGGTGTATAAACCTGCACTCCTTAAAGTTCTTCTTCATCATGGTTAGGTAATGGTGGTATGGTTTTAATTTTTCTTCTTTCAACTCCCACTCTCCATTTACTTGGGATACTACTGGCAATGAATCACCAAAAACTTCCACTTTATCCGCTTTCATGATCATTAGGGTTTTCAAACCAAAGATACATTCTTCGTACTCCACCATATTATTGGTTGCCCTAAATTTTAATTTTTTTGCTAAAGGGGTAAGTTCCCCTTCAGGCAATTCTAGTATGACTCCCAAACCTGCTCCTTTCCTATTCACTAATCCGTCAAAATACATTTTCCATCATCGTACTTTAATGGCCTCTAAATGTTCATCCGGAAATTCCAAGACTACCTCTTCGTTATCTGGTAATGGTTGTTGGGCCAAGAATTCTGCCACTGCTCTACCTTTGATCAATTTCCTGGTTACATACTCAATTTCAAATTCTTCTAATATTATCAACCATCGCCCATACTTCCCAATCAAAGAGGGTGTCTCCCTTAAGTACTTCATTGGATCCAACATGGAAATTGCTTGCATACTATAAGATTGAAAGTAATGCCGTAACTTCTTAGAAGACCAAACCACATTCTATACAGGTCTTTTCAATGATACTATACTTACTTTCATAAGGCAGGAGCTTTCTACTCAAATAATAGACCGCGTGCTCAATCCTTGACTCATCTGCTTGGGCTAGCATGGCTCCTATTGACTCTTCTTCTACTGCTAAGTATAGTAACAAGGGTTTACTGAGTTTAGGTGGTTTCAAAATAGGTAGAATTAGTAGATACTCCTTTATTCGCTCAAAGGCCTTTCGACACTCTTCATTCCATAGGATCGACTGATTCTTTTTAAGCAACTTGAAGATAGGCTCACAGATTGTTCTTGCTAATGTATTATAATTTAACAATGAATCCCCAAACTTCTCTCTTCATCTTAGGGGTTGGCATATCCCTAATTTCTCTAACTTTGTTAGGGTCGATCTCAATGCCATTTGGACCAATCACATGTCCCAATAATTTGCCTGAGGTAACCCCGAACACACACTTCTTTGGGTTTAATCTTAGCTTATATTTCAATGCTCTATTGAAGAATAATTCTAAGTTTTGGAAGTATTGTTCCTTCGTATCTGATTTCACCATCATATCATCAACATATACTTCGAATTCTTTGTGCATCATGTCATGAAATAATATGGTGGCCATCCTTTGATAGGTTGCTCTAGCATTCTTTAAGCCGAACGGCATCACCCTATAGCAAAATATACCCCATGTAGTAATGAAAGTAGCTTTGGCTTTATCCTCTTGGGCCATTAACACTTGGTTGTATCTAGAAAATCCATCTACAAATGAGTGTAGCACACTAGAGGCTGCACTATCAATAAGAACATCTATATGGGGTAAAGGAAAATCATCTTTAGGTGAAGCCTTGTTTAAATCTCTGTAGTCGACACAGACTCTAATTCTTCCATCTTTCTTTGGCATGGGTACTATGTTGGCTAGCCAATCTGGATATTCTATCACTTCAAGGAACTTTACTTGTATTTGTTTAGTGACCTCTTCTTTAGCAAATTCAGCCCATTCTGGCCTCAAATGCCTAAGCTTTTGTTTGATAGGTTTCATGTGAGTGTAAGTAGGAATAAGATGTTCAGCTATGTCTCGATCTATTCCAGGCATATTGTCATAAGACAAAGCAAATACTTCTTCATATTTTTTGAATATTTTTTCAAATCTCTCTCTCTCATCAGGAGTAAGGTCGGATGTTCTGCTAATGTTTTTAGGATTTTTGGTTGTTCCCAAATTTAATGATTGTGTATCAACAGAATTAATATTAAAGATGCTCATGTAACCGCTATTTGAATGTATGCAACCATCAGGAGAAACATCACATAAGTAAGCAAAATCAGACTTTATTGCATTCATCTTGGAAAAGAAAATACCATCATCCTCATACAAAGCAGACAAATTAAAATCAAAATCAAAATCATTATTCTCAAAATCATAAAGCAGAATATCTTAAAACTTCTCTTCAACTAGGGCAGCAATCTCTTCCGGAGTCTTCTCTGCTTTCAGGACAGCTTCCTTCATTTCTTTTGGATTGGGCTCCTTGTTGGCTGGCAGGGTGAGCTCTTTCTTCACTTGCTCTACTAGCTCAGCAACATCAGCAAAATTTTAAAACCCTGAATAAACTTTCTCATGAGCATGATTGGCTCGGCCTTTCCTTGGAGTGGTCCCATGTCTGGAGCTTTGACAAAGATTTTTTCAAGTGGCAGGAAGCCCATCTTCTCATTCTTCTTTGGCTGGACATCTTTGTTGGCTTCTTCATACCCTAACCCTTTCTTAGAAGTTTGAATTTTGAAATCTGAAAGCTTTGTCAAACCGGCCTTTCCCTTTCCATGACTAGCTCTGGGAAGGTAGCTCATGTTCTTCATCATGTTCAAGACCTTAAAGTCCACTACTTCATCATCAAAAACTGCAGCTACTTGGAAACCATTGAGAGGCCTCTCAATCATTAAAGCATTAACAACCTCATTATCTTCGACCTCGATGACCACTGCCTCATCGCCGTTAGGGAACTTGATCTTTTGATGAAGGGTGGAAGGAACTCCACTAAGAGGATGAAACCATAGTCGTCCCAAGAGTAAGGCAAAGGTAACAGGTATGTCCAAAACAACAAATTTAATAATAGATTCAATTGGACCAACCTTCACAGCAGCTTTGAAAGTTCCTTCAGCATGTCTCTTGGTGTTGTCATAAGCCTGAATGGTTACCTCAGTTGGGTTTAGATCCCTTGTTGACATGGCTAGTTTTGGCAATATTTTAAGTGGGCAAATATTTATGGCGGACCCATTATCAATAATTACACATGGATTCCTTTTTCCTATGATTTCCACTTTGATAAAGAGAGGATGGATGTGATCTCTCCCTTCTTCTGGTAAATCCACATCTGAGAAAGGTACCGCACCCATATTAACTTCACTCTTCTCTTAAATATCTTCACATTTCATTACTCCTTCAATTTTTTTGAAGTTGATAAGCTCCTCAGGTGTTATGGAGGTTGAAATTGGCATGCTAGCCAAGGCCTTGGCTATAGTTTCTCTGTGCTTTTTAGAAGTAGCCAATAAATCCCAAATGCTAACACTTGCTTGTGTTCTTTTCAATTGCTTGAGCATGATGTCATCTTCCTCTTTTTTGTTCCCTACTTTAGCTTCCTTTCCTTTATTAACTTCTACCTCCTTAGGTGGTGGCCTTGAATAAGGCTTATTGAGTCTAGTGTTCATTACTTCATCTTCTTCAGGCTCAGACCAGGTCCATTCCTCCTTCTTGGGTACAAGATCGTCATCACTACCGCTTGAATCCCAAAACCCATTTATAACACAAATTGTTACTTCTTTACCCACTATAGCTTTTTCAATTCTGCTAAATACCTCTTCTTCTTTGGTTGCTTCTCCACCCACATCTTGGAAAGAAAACATTAACACCAACTTTTTTCTTGTTCCTTGGCTAGTAGCATTAACACCAACTGCCTTTGAATGCCTTGGTTACTAGACTGATAGTTTCCTTTCTCGTTCCTTCTTGTTGAAAAATGGTTCTTCTCTCTTTCCCATTCTTTAATTTGCAGACCAGCTTGGAGAAGATCCTTGAAATCGTGGATGAGTGTATGAGATATCCTTTCACAAAGACTAGGCAACACCCATCTCACAATCATCCTTATTTGATTAGATTTATCTGGCCTCTTCTTGAGCAAAGCAGCCTTGTTCCTCATCTCTTCACATAGTCCACAAAATTTTCATTTGGCCTTTGTCTAATGGACTCCACTTCCATTAAGGTAGCTTCCATCTCAACATTGTATCCATATTGTTGGATGAAGGCCTTGTATAGCAGATCCCAACTCTTTTGTATGCCATCGTCTAAGGTATTGAACCAATTTTGAATAACAGGATCCAATGAGAACGTAAAGTACCTTAAAGTTTGAGCTTTAGTAGCTCGGGCAGACTACATAGTAGTGATATACTGCTTCACACGGAGGTGAGGATTTTCGATTCCATTAAACTTTGCAAAAGATGGCATCTTGAATTTGTACGAAACTTCTTCGTCTAGTTTAAATAATTTGTCAACTTTAGACATTTCTTCAGTTTTCAGCTTCATCTCAAATTTCTTTTCCAAATCCATTATCATCTTTTCAACATCGGACATTTTAGTTTTCTCCATAACTGATTTTTCAACAATCTTCGGTTCTTTCTTCTTGTCTTGAGGATCTTGGAAGTATTGAGCCCAATCATCATCATCATCAATGATCACCTTATCATCATTAAAGACCACTGTAGACCCTTAATTTTAACCCCAATTTAATATGGTCCTAATTAAAGAATTCCAAAATAAATTTGATCCGACTTTAAAATAATTAAAACTAGTTTATAACTTTTAAAGAAGTTGGTTCGGATTAAAGAGGCATAAATTCTATTACAAAACCCTAAAATCAAGTTGAATAGGCACAAATTAATCTTTTCGGTCCATAAGTTAAAAAAAAGGCAATAATAATTCAAATTAGGCTGGCCTGCGCAAATGCTCATGTCGACCTGGAGGGACAAGGTCAACATGAGCATGCCTCATGTCGATTTTGGCAACTTGGGCACACCAGGTCGACATGAGCATGCCTCATGTCGATCTGGCAGCCCAGATCGACATGAGGTTGGACTCATGTCGACCTAGGGCTACTAGGTCAACATGGCTTTGGTCCATGTCGATCTGGTTGCTCCAGATCAACATGGTTTCAATGAGTTTCCTAATTCAACTAGAATTTGTTTTAATGAGTTTCCTGTAGACCCTTAATTTTTGACCCAATCCGGTCCAATATGTTTTATTTAGTCTAAAATAATTTTTGTTGTCTAATTGTTCCAAAATAATTTTTTGCTTTAGTATCTAATTTTTATTAATAAAAATAAAAATAAACAAATAAAAGTCAAAAAAGAAAAATAAAAATAAAAATTAGAGTCGGAAAAATTGCGTGGGCATTTTGCCTGTAGGAATTTCCTGTGGGCAAAATGGAAAAGCTATTTCGCCAGCAGAAAAATCCATTTCGGCAGCAGGAAAATCCTGTGGGCGAAATGGTCGCCCGTAGCCCGCCCACTGCCGCAATTTCCTGCGGCAGATTTTTTTCGGCAGCACATTTTTTCCTGCGGTAATTTTTTTTAGCAACGCAATTTTTCCGATGCAAATTTGTCGAAACCTAATTCAATTAGGTTTTGGTTTCTTTTTTTATTAATATTACTTGCCATGACTAATTAGGAATAAACCATATCAAACCACTATAAATAAGGACCAAAGGCAATGAAATTGGGGAGGCCGAAAATCCAACAGAAGCTTGAAAATTTGAAACCAAATCAGTGAAGGAAAAGGAGCAATTCGATTTCTTTTTTTATGGAATAGCATGGAAAGCCCATTGCTTGAGAAAGCTCCAGTAAATTTGCAAAGAGAAGAAATATGTGCTTATGCGAAGAATTAAACGGAAGAAACATCAATCAAACCTTGCATGAATAAAATATTTGGTTTGAGCCTACACAGGGGCAAAGTTTCTCCTTTTCAATTTTTTGAGTTTATATACCAAATATTTTTAAACTCACTTAGAAATATTTTGCCACACAGGGGGGCAAGGACAAGATATAAGGTCCAATTAAAAATAGCTGAATTTTTGCAAAAAGGAAGAACAAAAGAATGGAACATTAGAACTCTCAAAAGAATGAAGATGCAAAAGACAAAAGACCAATCCAGCTAAAAGAGCTAAAGCCAGGGTGAAGACTCGATCTCAAAGGATGGAAATCCATTTTCAAGGGTAAAGACCCGATGTCAAAAGATGAAGATCCATTTTTAAGGATGAAGACCCGATCTCAAAGGATGAAGATCCATTTTGATGGTGAAGAATCACAATGCATAAAATAGCCGGAGCAGTCAGACTCCTCAAATGATAAAAGGTCAATCAAACTCAATCTCTGGTCCAAACACCCATTCTTGGGTCCAAGTACCCATTCTCGGGTCCAAGTACCCAAATCAAATCAATCTCGGGTCCAAGTACCCAATCCCCGGTCCAAGTACCCAAATCCAATCCAATCCTGGGTCCAAATACCCAAATCAATTCAATCCCAGGTCCAAGTACCCATTCTCGGGTCCAAGTACTCAATCTCGGGTCCAAGCACCCAAGCCCGAGACCAAGTACCTAAATCAAGTTTAGGATCGAGTATCCAAACCCTATTTAGGATCGAGGGTTCAAATCCAATTAGGATCGAGTATCCAAACCCAATTTAGGATCGAGTATCCAAATCCAGCTTAGGATCGAGTGTCCAAATCCAGTTAGAATCGAGTATCCGAACCCAATTTTGGATCGAGTATCCAAATACAATTTAGATCGAGTATCCCAATTTAATTTAGGATTGAGTATCCAAATCCATTTAGGATCGAGTATCCAAATCCAGTTAGGATCGAGTATCCCAAACCAGTTAAGGATCGAGTATCCAAACCATTCGGGTCCAGAACCCAAATTTTTCTTTAGGTCCAGAACCTAGAATCATCTTTGAGTCCAAAACTTGAACCAGGTCCAGAACCCAAATTTTTCTTTAGGTCCTGAACCTAGAATCATCCTTGAGTCCAGAACTAGAACCGGGTCCAGAACCCAAATTTTTCTTTAGGTCTAGAACCTATAACATCCTTGAGTCCAGAACTCGAACCGGGTCCAAAACCCAAATTTTCCTTAGGTCCAGAACCTAGAATCTTGCATTGAGTCCAGAACTCAAACTGGGTCCAGAATCCAAATTTTTCTTATGTCCAGAACCTAGAATCATTTTTTAGTCCAGAACTCAAACCGGGTCCAGAACCTAAAACCTCAACCATCTCAAAAATTAAATCTTATTGCTTTTCACTTTCTTTCACTAAAGTTTCAGATTTTTCAAGCAGGGGGCAAACTGTAGACCCTTAATTTTTGACCCAATCCGGTCTAATATGTTTCATTTAGTCTAAAATGATTTTTGTTGTCTAATTGGTCCAAAATAATTTTTGTTAAAAATTTTTTTGCTTTAGTATCTAATTTTTATTAATAAAAAATAAAAATAAACAAATAAAAGTCAAAAAATAAAAATAAAAATCATAGTCGGAGTAGGAAAAATCAGCGACGAAAAAATCGTTGCGCGGGCCTATGAGCATTTCGCCCGCAGCCCGCCCACTGTCGCAATTTCCTGCAGCAGATTTTTTTCGCCAGCGCATTTTTTCCTGCGGTAATTTTTTTCGACAGCACAATTTTTTGACGCAAATTTTTTGAAACCTAATTCAATTAGGTTTCGGTTTCTTTTTTTATTAATATTACTTGCCGTGACTAATTATGAATAAACCATATCAAACTACTATAAATAAGGACCAAAGGCAATGAAATTGGGGAGGCCGAAAATCCAACAGAAGCTTGAAAATTTGAAACCAAATCAGTGAAGGAAAAGGAGCAATTCAATTTCTTTTTCTCTGGAATAGCTGGGACATGATTTAAGCAATTTAAAGGCAGCAGTTGTCTTTGTTCTTGTTCATCCAAGAAGAATTATTTTTGGAGAATCAACAAAAGGAGGTATGTTAAATTTTTTTTGTTTTATTTTTTCACAGTAGCATAAACTATGAAATTTTGTTTTTTAAAATAAAAAAACCTTAGAACTTTAATTTAGTTTTCCAAATTTAAAAATACAAATACGTTACTTTATTTTCCAAAAAGACTTAAAATTGTTATTTTTACCTCTTCAAAATCTTAAAACTTTAATTAAACGTATTTTTCAACAAAACCAATATTTGATTCTATTTCTTTCAAAACTTTAAATTATTTTCTGTTTCTTTCAAAAGGCTTTAAAAAACATCTTTTCTACTTATCAAAACTTTAATCCGTTTGTTTAAATTCATAAAACTTCATAAAATTATCAAATTGATTTCCAAATTCCAAAAGCCAATTCATCACCCAAAACTCCAATTCAAAACTCCTAAAACCCTAATTCAACTTCCAAACTTAAAATAATAAGCTCTAATTCTTTTAAAACCTTAAACCCTAACTCTTTCTAAACTTTAATCCTTTAAAACATTAAAAACCATAAAAACACAAATATTTTAAATTTACACAGTAGCTTAAAATCACCATTTAAAATCATGAATCAAAATAATTTCAAAGTGTCTAAAACCCTAGTTTCATGATTTCACCATTCAAATATTAATTTAGTTAATCAAAGAGTCTTACCAACCTTTTACAACATAAAACCCTAATCTATTTTAATTCCATAAAAAGTCACAGTAGCTATAATTGGACTTTTATTTGCTTTATTCAATTCCATATTTGATTATGTTTTCATTTATTTTATATGCTTTAATTTATGTAAGTTCAATACTTGGTTTATTTTATTAATCATGGATGGATGTTTACTTTCTATTGATATTTAATACCTTTGATGAATGATTTATTTATGATTAATGATTATTTACTTTTATCAATTAATTTAGATTTCCAAAAGTTGTAAGAGGTATGTTTCCACTTGGTGGGTACCTTTTTAGTTAAATATCATATAATTTAATTTGCTTTTTCTATTTTAGAACCAATGTAAAGGGCATGTTTCTACCTCTCGGTGGGTGTCCTATTTAGGCATGTGATGTAAAGACATGTTTCCATCCTTGGATGGATGTCCACTTATTTGCTTTGTTTGGACATTGCTTTGATTTTAATATAATGATGCTTTCTTTTAATTATTGTGTGTAATATGGATAATGTTGTTATATTTAAGAATTTTATAATATTAAGACCTGTAAAGGAGGCCGGTTCCAATGAACCGGGCGTTGTGCGGGTGCTGGGCCATTTCTCACCTTCCCCGCATGTACCCAACTTTTTGAACCCATTAGGGGGTTGGGGATTCCTTAGGAATCGAGTCATCCACCCCTTTCTTTTTCCCGGCCCGTCCGGGCGGCGGTTCCATTTTCTCCAAACTTAGGTCCTTGTTCTCTACGGCCCCAAGCCTAAACAGTGCTGAAGTTGCAAGAACCATTCCACCGGGGGTGGGGGCAAAAATCCCCTCTCACAGTGGCGACTCCACTGGGGATAAGAGAAGTTGATTTCATTGGTCTTTATATTATTCTATTCTTTCTTATAATGATATTATCCATTGCATCATATAAGATTGCATCGTGTGCGTGAGTTAGGATGCCCGTGTTACCTATGTTGTGTTATGTAAGGGATACCATACTTTCACTCAAGGTATGGAGATCGAGCATGGCATAACCACTCATAGCCTCGTACCATTTGGTATATACTTGCTATGGGAACCTAAGCCTTTTTACCCAAAGACTAAAGCTCATGTAATTGGCCTAGTTACTTTCCTTAGGTTTTACCCCAAATGCATGTTGTTTGACTATGGTTAATTTATCTTGGCTTAAATCATGGCTTATTTAGTTTGTTCTTTTTCTAATATGACCTAAGTATATCGTAAGCTCAAAATAAATTTTTTCTTTAAAATCCAAAAGACCAAAGCTATTTTTCAAAATTTTTAAGATGGTCCTTGGACATAAGACTTTTCTAAAAATAAATCAAAAATTCCTTGGGCCATGGCCCAAATACTAAGCCCAAAATCCATTTTTCTAAAAATCTTTGACAATGGGCTTAGAAACAAAACTATTTTCACCCAACCTTTTCTTACAAAGAGCTTACAAATTTTTTGGGTCAATTAGGAAATACCAAAAATCAATTGTGGGCCTAGTTTACACTAAGAATAAATTAACCATGGGCTTGTTTTTGGCATGAATCATTAGTTTCCTTTTTCAAGTGAGAAATCTATCTATAATAAACCTCTTAATTTATTTTTAATCCAATATAGCATAAAAGCTACTTTAGTTGGTTGAATGGATTAAAACCTAATTAATGGAAATTATCATGGATCGATTACCATTTTCGAAAATAGAACTATTGATTGAAATGTCCAAGGGAATTATTCGAAAGCAAGATACCCCATGTTGGTATTTTGTTAACCATATACCTAGGAAAAGAGACTTGCCATTCGTGTGTGGATGTTATAAGGTTGGAAGGAACGTCCTATTTATATTTCTTTGTTGATTGTTTGTGCATACATACATGCATACATTTGCATCTCATATGATTGATCCTCTCTGGCTCACAGTCCTGGAATACAAAAGTTCAAAAGCTTACGACAATCCCACCTACGCCGGAAGTGAAGAATCTAGCAACGACTCAATCACTTGCTCACCAAAAATAATGGATCCCAAACAAATTCAAAGAATGGTGGATGATGCCCTCAATGCCAAGATGGAAGAAATAAAAGAGGCCATGGCCGAGACCATAAAGAATCAACTAGCATCAATTTTAGGAAACAATGCCGAAGCATCTGCTTGCACCAAGAAAGTCAAGGGGAAGGCTAAAGTTGATGAAGTAGCTTTTGATGATGATAAGGTGATCATTGATGATGATGATTGGGCTCAATACTACTAAGGTATTCAAGAAAAAAAGGAGCCAAAGGTTGTTGAGAAGGCAACTTTTGAAAAGACTAAAAATTCTGATGTTGAAAAGATGATCGCAGATTTAGAAAAGAAATTTGAGAAGAAGTTGAAAACTGAAGAAATGTCTGAAGTTGACAAATTATTTGAGCTAGATGAAGAAGTCCCATACAAGTTCAAGATGCCATCTTTCGCAAAGTTTGATGGAACCGGAAATCCTCACCTCCATGTGAAGCAGTATATCACTGCTATGCAGTCTGCCCGAGCTACTAAGGCTCAAACTCTAAGGTACTTCATGCTCTCATTGGACCTTGTTGTCCAAAATTGGTTCAATACCTTAGATGATGGAACACAAAAGAATTGGGATTTGCTATACAAGGCCTTCATCCAGCAATATGGGTATAATATCGAGTTGGAAGTTACCTAAATAGAAGTTGAGTCCATTAGGCAACGGCCAAATGAGAACTTTGTGGACTATGTGAAACGATGGAGAAATAAGGCTGCTTTGCTCAAGAAGAGGCCTGATGAATCTGATCAAATAATGATGATTGTGAGGGGGGTCCTGCCCAATCTCCGTGAAAGGATGTCTCATACACTCATTCGTGACTTCAAAGATCTCCTCCAAGCTGGTCTACAAATTGAAAAGTGGGAAAGGGAGAAGAATCACTTTTCAATTAAAAGGAATGAGAAAGGGAACTACCAATCGGGCAATCAAAGCACACAAAAAGAAGTTGATGTTAATGCCACTAGTAAAGGAGGAATGAGGCAGTTTTCAAAATTAGGGAAGCCACTGTCTTGGTTTCTCAATAAGCTACAAAAGAAGGGATTGATACAACCCTTGACTCCTCGTCCTTTGCCTAATCCTCTTCCACCTTACTTTGATACTAGTGCATTTTGCCAATTCCATCAAAGGCTTGGATACGAAACGGACAATTGTATAAAGTTGAGGTATGAGATCCAGAATTTAATTGATAATGGCAAGTTGCCTGAGCCGGACAAGCCCAATACCAAAGGTAATCCATTTCCAAAGTTCAACAGGGTGCCTCCACCAGCAACCTTCATGGTGGGAAAAGGATTGGAAGAAGATTTTGTCTTATCATCCTTTCAAGATGGAAATATTGAAGATGTGAAAGGAAAAGAAGCTTAAACTCAACAAACTTTCCTTAGCTTGAATGTTGTTTTTTTTTTTTTTAAAAAATTTACTTTCTTTAATATTTAATTGGAACTATCGTGTTTTTCAAATTTAAAGTTTCTTGAATAAATTACTTTCATCAAATTTTTTGTTGATCTTTGTTCATTTTGGTGCTCAACCAATGAGGAATTTAGCTTGATGTTTATAAATTAATGTGTCTAGGCATCATGACTTGAATGACTTTACTAGGTGAGGGAATTACTCTATAGCATTAAGTTGTGTATGCTTACTTAGGGAGGGTGTAATATCCCAAAATGTGCCCTAGAAGTTTTGTTATTATTGTTATAATTGGATTTAATGTATATGTTTCTTTGGAAAGAGAAAAGAATTATAGAGAGAGTGTATATGTTGTGTATATGAAAATATATACAACATATACCCAAGTCAAAGTCAAAGAAAGTTAATGGAAGGAGATATTTATGTTATGATTTATGGAATTAATTAATAAGGAAATTATTAATGGATGAGATTAATTTGGATTATTTTAATATTAAATGACTTGGTGGAGGTTTAAAGAGATAAGTGTTTGACTTGTTGTCTTCATTTCTTCTCCATTTCCTTTTCTTTTCCTTTGTTGGCCGGGCATCATCAAGACAAGAGAGCAAGAGAGAGTTTTGTGTTCCAAGCTCAAAGTTGAAAGGTGATTCAAGTAACCAAGTTGGAAATTCAAGAAGTTTCATCATGTTGGTAAGTTCTCTCTTGATTTCCTTTGTTTTATTTGGAGTTGTGTTTGAGTTTGATGGATTATTGTTGATAGTAGGAGTGTGCTTGATTGTGGTGTGTTTATGAGTTTTTGGTTTGAAGGAAAGAGTAAGTTTGTTGGAAGAGAAAGTGTTGTGGGTGTGTTTTGGGTTTGTGGTGATGATTTTGATTTGTGTTGGATGTATGTTTTGAGTTGTTTTGGTGTTTTTGCAAGTTTGTTATGGTTCTTAGGTATGTTGAGCTAAGTTTGTTTGAAGTGGATTTTGGTGAAAGGAAGTGATTTGTTGGATAAAGTGTTGTTATGGCCGGAATCTGTATTTTTGGCCTGACACGCCCTTGAGCACGCCCAGATCTTTGGACGTGTCGATGGTTCTGTGTTTTGGATGGGTAACAAGATCATTAACATGCCCGTGTTATTGGACGTGTCATAGCTATTGTGATGTTGGAGAATTGACACGGCCATGAGCACGCTCATGTTGTTGGACGTGTCAATGTTTCTATGAGGCAGAATGTATTACACGTTCAGTGACACGCCCGTGGTTCTGAGCGTGTCAAAGCTTATGTGTTGTGAAGTTAGGGCACGGTAAGGGACACGCCCGTGTTGTTGAGCGTGTCATGGTTAGAGTTTTCCCTAATTAGATTGTAGTCTTATTGTCTCTTGTGTATCTTTGAGTAAGTGTGTTATTCTTTTGGATTAGGTTGTGAAGAAGTTGAATTGCCCTAATTCAAGTGGTGGAGAATTCTTGGAGAAGGGAAGTGTATAGATTTGTGTGAGTGGTGCTTAAGATAAGTACAAACTACATGATTGCATGCATTTACTTGATTTTGATACTTAACATATTTGATTATACATCTGTTAAGTAATTGATTACATTGTTAATTTATGTGACAAATGTTATGAATGGTATAATGAAATGTAAAACCAATGTGGTTGGTTATAATGATGTAAATGAGATAGTTGAAGCATGTTTGCTTATATGATGATGAAATGAAATATGAAATATGAAATGTGAAAGATATGATGATATGATAAATTGTTTTAATGTGATTTGAGATAATATGAGATATGAGGCCATGATTGATGGCTATAATAATGCAAATGAAATATACTTGGGGCATGGTTGCCTATCCAATTATGAGAAATGAAATGAAAAGAGATTTATAAAGAGATAAATGAAATGATCGTGTGTCTAATATGTTAATTCAATTTTCAGAGTGCTGGGTTTGGCGGCATGCCTATGAATCACTGGATAGGTGAAAAGACCGGGTCGTAAGCCGATTCCAGTTGAAAAATGTGAAATGATAAATGTGAAATGTGATGTTTTTGGGGGTGAAAAGACTGGGTCGTAAGCCTCAAAAACTGTAACAGTCTAGCCAGGTTGAGGATTTCCTTGGTTTTAACCGGGTTGAGATCCAAGAGATTGGGTCTGTTACGCTATCCATGGATAGAGATATATATATATATATATCGCCTATGGGCTTGATGATTGTGATTATGGACCAAAGCAGTAACTCTGAACTTTGAATAACATATTAGATTCTTTTTGGGCCCATGCTTGTGTTTGTTTAAATGTGATTCTTAAATGGTGAAACAAATGAATAATGAGATACATGTTTGTCTTTGTTTGATTATGAACTACAGAGTGAGATGATCATAATATATAAGCAACTTATTGAAAATGAATGTGGCTTGGGAATCTATGTTGAGTAACAAAACTACGAAAATATAATATGATGTGTAATATGTGTATGGATGTGGAATTGTGAATATTACTTCATGAAACTTGATAGTGTGACATTGCATTGAAGCATAATATTTTTGTAGTTTGTACCACTAAGCCGTTGGCTTAGCGCGATTGTGGTTCATCCCGCAGGTAACAGGGAAGAACCGGAGAGTTCCTCTAGGCCGAGTCGAGTCTAGATTTTGAGATGTTGATAGTGGAGCTTAAAGATCAAAGACATACTGCCAAACATGTATATATATTTTTTATGTTTTGTAAAACTTGAGTTTTGATGTATATGTATTTGAAAATATTTGTTATATTTTCCGCTGCGTTTTGAATAAACATTTTGTCTATTGTGTTTTCTAAATTTTCTTAAATGTTTTAAAATTGTTCATATTATATTAAAGGGATGGTTTGTGTGTTTTGTAAACTGTGGCATTTCTATATTCAGTATACGTATATTACGATCATATTAGCATGTTGTGTATGTATACGGGGTATAGGGGTGCTACAATTATTTTGGTATCAGAGCCTAGGTTTGAGTTTCTCAACCTAGGTCAATTGTAAGAAAAAGAAAATTTTGATTTTAAAAGTGGGTCTTTGAATAAGATACATGTTTTGGTATGGCAGTCTTTGATCTTTGATGAGGTATATTCTGCTGTGTTTGCAGATATAGGTAGTGATGGAGTCTTATTCACGTCTGTCTGTAGAGGGTAGTGCTGAGAGCATAGCTCCTGAAGAGAGTAGAGATGGAGCTAGAGTTTATAGAGTTAGTGAGGCACCTGTTTCTGTGCCAGCGAGATCAGCTGCAGATGAGGTTCCGCCGGGTTGGTTTAGGCATATGGTAGAACTATTTAGACAAGCTCCAGTGCAGCCACCACCACCACGGCCTCAGGCACCGGTAAGACATTATGATAAGTTGAGGAAATATGGGGCTGAGGATTTCTTGGGCACTACTGATCCTGCAGTGGCTGAGCAGTGGTTAGACAAAGTACAGAGGATATTTATCCAGTTGCAAGCCACTTCTGAAGAAAAATTTGATTATGCTAGATCCTTATTGCAGAAGGATGCTTATGACTGGTGGAAGACGGTTCCTCATGCCATGGATGATCCACCTACATTATCTTATGGTGATTTTCTGAGGTAGTTCAAGCAGAAATATACTCCGAGGGAGTATAAAGATGTTAGGAAGATGGAATTCCTGAATTTGAGGCAAGATAATCGGACTGTGACAGAATATGAGATTGAGTATGTTCAATTGAGTCACTATGCCGGTGGGATTATTTCTGATGAGATTGACCAGTGTAGGAGATTTGAGGAGGGATTGAGGCCCTCTATTATGTGCATTGTTGTTGGTTCTCGGTACCAGGATTTTTCTCAGTTGGTTGCAGCAGCCAGAAGTGTTGAGAGAGCACAGGGTATTGCATCAGCTGCTACTGAGGAGGAGACCAGAGTTAGAAGATCCCAGTTTGAGGCAGGATCTTCATCTATGAAGAGGGGTCAAGGAAGTTTTATTCCAAGCATCAGTAGGAGTCAGAGACAGTCGGGTAGGTCAGTTCCGTATTAGAGGCAGAGGCCGAGACCTACAGCTTCTGTAGCTAGTGCTCCGGCTCCAGTGGTTCAGAGGTCTACTCCACCTACATGTGAGCATTGTGGTAGGAGTATAGATGTGGATCAACTGGGTGTTTTAGATGTGGGTCCCCAGCTCATTTCGTTAGAGATTGTCCTGAGATGCAGGAGTATAGGCAGGCTGATACTGCAGCTTCTCGACCTAGTGTCAGCAGAGGTGGTCGAGGGGGCAGAGGTTTCAGTAGGGGTGGTAGACCTGGGTTTAGTCAGAGAGGAGGATCTTCATCCAGGGGCAATAGGCCAAATGAGGCTGGGTCTTCTCAAAGAGTATATGTGATGCAGAGGCAGCTGGATGCTTCAGCAGTTATAGCGGGTACATTTTCTTTATTTGGCATTTCAGTTTTTGCTTTGATTGATCCAGGATCTACTCATTCATACATAAGTGCATCTATCTTGCCTGTGTCTAAATTGCATCCAGAGTTCTTAGGATTTGATGTCTTGGTGACAAATCCTTTAGGACATAGTGTTGTGGTGAGTAAGGTGCATCGTGATAGTGCAGTTGTGGTGCAGGGTGAGGAGTTTCTTAGTGATTTGATTGAAATGCCTATTAAAGAATATGATTTGATCTTAGGCATGGATTGGTTGTCTAAGCATGGGGCTGTGGTAGATTGTCAAAAGAAATGTGTCACTTTGAGAACCAGTGATGGTTGATGGTATCTAGTGAGCAGAGACAACTTGCATCCTTGTTGGTTTCAGCTGTTACAGCTAGAAAGTTGATTAGAAAAGGGTGTGATGCTTATCTTGCTCATGTGGTGGATACTAGAGTAGTGGGTTCTCAGCTTGATAGTATACCTACAGTTGCGGAGTTTCCAGATATTTTTCCAGAAGAGTTGCCAGGGTTACCCCCCTGAGAGAGAGGTTGAGTTTGGCATCGATTTGTTGCCTGATATCACTCCTATCTCTATTACTCCTTATCGAATGGCACCTGCTGAGTTGAGAGAGTTGAAGGTGCAGTTGCAGGAGTTGTTGGATAAAGGGTTTATTCGCCCTAGTGTTTCACCATGGGGAGCTCCTGTTTTGTTTGTGAAAAAGAAGGATGGTACTTTGAGGTCATGCATCGATTATAGGCAATTGAACAAAGTGACTATTAAGAATAAGTATCCTTTGCCTAGAATTGATGATCTCTTCGATCAGTTGAAGGGAGCAGCAGTGTTTTCCAAAATTGATTTGAGATCAGGGTACCATCAGTTGAGGGTTAGAGCTGAAGATGTTCCTAAGACAGCTTTCCGCACAAGGTATGGACATTATGAGTTTTTAGTAATGCCTTTTGGATTGACAAATGCACCTGCAGCTTTTATGGGTTTGATGAATCGGGTGTTTAGGCCCTATCTGGATCAGTTTGTGGTGGTCTTCATCGATGATATTTTGGTGTATTCGCGTAATGAAGAGGAGCATGACAAGCATTTGCGAATTGTATTGCAGATCTTGAGAGAGAAGTAGTTGGATGCTAAGCTGTCAAAATGTGAGTTTTGGCTTGACCAAGTAACTTTTCTCGGTCATATAGTTTCAGCAGATGGTATAAGAGTCGATTCAAGTAAAGTTGAAGCTATTTTGAATTGGAGTCCACCAAAGTCTGTAACTGAAAATTAGAAGTTTTCTGGGCTTGGCAGGTGATTATCGAAGGTTTGTAAAATGTTTTTCTTTGATAGCTACTCCACTCACCGGATTGCTTCGGAAGGGAGTTAGATTTGTGTGGACGGACCAATGTCAAGCTAGTTTTGAGCAGTTGAAAGAAATGTTGACTCAAGCATCTGTTCTTACTTTACCTGTGGAAGATAAACCATATGTGATTTACAGTGATGCTTCACATAATGGTTTGGGTTGTGTTTTAATGCAAGAAGGTAAAGTTATAGCTTATGCTTCTCGACAGTTGAAGCCGCATGAGCTTAACTATCCGACGCATGATTTGGAATTGGCAGCCATAGTTTTTGCTTTGAAGATTTGGCGACAGTATTTGTATGGTGAGAAATGTTTTATTTATACAGATCATAAGAGTTTGAAATATTTGGGGGTGCAAAGAGAGCTTAATCTTCGGCAGAGATGATGGTTAGAGCTGATCAAAGACTATGATTATTTGATTGATTATCATCTTGGTAAGGCGAATGTGGTTGCTGATGCCTTGAGTCGGAAGTCTTTGGCAGGTTTGGCTGTTTATTCGCTCTCGTTGCTTGTTGAGTTGAGAGCGTTGCATGCTAGTTTTAAAGTATGTGATGATGGTGCATTGTTGGCTCAATTGCAGTTGAGACCAGTATTGTTGGATCATATTAAGGAGGCTCAATTGGCAGATGAGAAAATTCAGAAGATTGTGTCAGATTGCCATAATGGGGAGAGCCGAGATTTCTATGTGAAAAGTGATGGTAGCCTTTGGTTCAAGAATAGGTTGTGTGTTCCTAATGATGCCAATTTGAAAAAGATTATTTTAGAGGAAGCACACCAATCAGTTTTTGCTATACATCCGGGAAGTACAAAGATGTATCATGATTTGAAGCAGCATTACTGGTGGTCAGGCATGAAGAGAGACATAGCGGAGTTTTTATCCAAATGTCTCACTTGTCAGAGGGTGAAAGCTGAGCATCAAGTTCCAACAAGGTTGCTTCAACCTTTATCAGTGCCTGAATGGAAATGGGAGAGAGTGACAATGGATTTTGTGTCTGGTTTGCCATTGACACAGAGGAAACATGATGCTATTTGGGTGATTGTTGATAGATTGACAAAGACAGCTCATTTTCTTCCAGTTAGAATGGACTACTCTCTGGAGAAGTTAGCTGAGCTATTTATCAGTGAGATAGTGAAGTTGCATGGAGTCCCAATTTCTTTAGTGTCTGATCGAGATCCCCGATTTACTTCGAGGTTTGGGAAGAGTTTACATGGTGCTTTGGGTTCTTGATTGCACTTTAGCACTGCTTTTCATCCGCAGATAGATGGTCAGTCAGAGAGAGTGATACAGATTATAGAAGATATGTTGAGAAGCTGTGTTATTGATTTTTCTGGAAGTTGGGACAGATTTTTGCCACTTGTGGAATTTGCCTACAACAACAGTCATCAAACCAGTATTGGAATGGCACCATTTGAGGCATTGTATGGTAGAAGATGTAGAACACCTTTATGTTGGAATGAAATTGGAGAGGGCAAGTTGGTTGGTCCTGATTTGATTAAAGAAACAGAAGAGAAAGTAAAAATAATTCAGGATCGGTTAAAAGCAGCTTCAAATCGGCAGAAATCTTATTCAGATTTGAAGAGGAAAGACATAGAGTTTGATGTTGGAAATAAAGTATTTTTGAAAGTGTCTCCTTGGAAAAATTTTTTGAGATTTGGTCGAAGAGGGAAGCTGAGTCCTTGTTTTATTGGACCTTATGAAGTAATGGAAAGAGTGGGACCAGTTGCTTATCGTCTCGCTTTACCGCCTGAATTGGATAGAATCCATAATGTCTTCAATGTTTCTATGTTGAGGAGGTATAGATCAGATCCATCTCATGTCTTGCCAGTAGAATCTATTGAAGTGAGTCCGGATCTGACTTTTGAAGAAGAACCAGTTGCTATTTTAGCATATGGTATGAAAGAGTTGAGACATAAGGAAGTGCCAATTGTGAAGGTTCTTTTGAAGAATCATGGTAGAAAAGAATCAACTTGGGAGAATGAGCAAGTGATGCGAGATCAGTATCCTCAACTGTTTCAGACTTGATATCAGGTAATTTTGAGGACGAAATTTCTTTTAGAGGGGGAGAATTGTAATATCCCAAAATGTGCCCTAGAAGTTTTGGTATTATTGTTATAATTGGATTTAATGTATATGTTTCTTTGGAAAGAGAAAAGAATTATAGAGAGAGTGTATATGTTGTGTATATGAAAATATATACAACATATACCCAAGTCAAAGTCAAAGAAAGTTAATGGAAGGAGATATTTATGTTATGATTTATGGAATTAATTAATAAGGAAATTATGAATTGATGAGATTAATTTGGATTATTTTAATATTAAATGACTTGGTGAAGGTTTAAAGAGATAAGTGTTTGACTTGTTGTCTTCATTTCTTCTCCATTTCCTTTTCTTTTCCTTTGTTGGCCGGGCATCATCAAGACAAGAGAGCAAGAGAGAGTTTTGTGTTCCAAGCTCAAAGTTGAAAGGTGATTCAAGTAACCAAGTTGGAAATTCAAGAAGTTTCATCATTGTTGGTAAGTTCTCTCTTGATTTCCTTTGTTTTATTTGGAGTTGTGTTTGAGTTTGATGGATTATTGTTGATAGTAGGAGTGTGTTTGATTGTGGTGTGTTTATGAGTGTTTGGATTCTATTGATTTTGGATTTTGGGGTTGGTTTGAAGGAAAGAGTAAGTTTGTTGGAAGAGAAAGTGTTGTGGGTGTGTTTTTGGGTTTGTGGTGATGATTTTGATTTGTGTTGGATGTATGTTTTGAGTTTTTGCAAGTTTGTTATGGTTATTGGGTATGTTGAGCTAAGTTTGTTTGAAGTGGATTTTGGTGAAAGGAAGTGATTTGTTGGACAAAGTGTTGTTGTGGCCAGAATCTGTATTTTTGGCCTGACACACCCTTGAGCACGGCCAAATCTTTGGACGTGTCGATGGTTCTGTCTTTTGGATGGGTGACACGATCATTAACATGCCCGTGTTATTAGACGTGTCATAGCTACTGTGATGTTGGAGAATTGACACGGCCATGAGCACGCTCATGCTGTTGGACGTGTCAATGTTTTCTGTGAGGCAGAATGTATTACACGTTCAGTGACACGCCCGTGGTTCTGAGCGTGTCAAAGCTTCTGTGTTGTGGAGTTAGGGCACGGTCAAGGACACGCCCGTGTTGTTGAGCGTGTCATGGTTAGAGTTTGCCCTAATTAGATTATAGTCTTATTATCTCTTGTGTATCTTTGAGTAAGTGTGTTATTCTTTTGGATTAGGTTGTGAAGAAGTTGAATTGCCCTAATTCAAGTGGTGGAGAATTCTTGGAGAAGGGAAGTGTATAGATTTGTGTGAGTGGTGCTTAAGGTAAGTACAAACTACATGATTGCATGCATTTACTTGATTTTGATACTTAACATATTTGATTGTACATCTGTTAAGTAATTGATTACATTGTTAATTTATGTGACAAATGTTATGAATGGTATAATGAAATGTAAAACCAATGTGGTTGGTTATAATGATGTAAATGAGATAGTTGAAGCATGTTTTCTTATATGATGATGAAATGAAATATGAAATATGAAATGTGAAAGATATGATGATATGATAAATTGTTTTAATGTGATTTGAGATAATTTGAGATATGAGGCCATGATTGATGGCTATAGTAATGCAAATGAAATATACTTGGGGCATGGTTGCCTATCCAATTATGATAAATGAAATGAAAAGAGATTTATAAAGAGGTAAATGAAATGATTGTGTGCCTAATATGTTAATTCAATTTTTAGTGTGCTGGGTTTGGCGGCATGCCTATGAATCACTAGATAGGTGAAAAGACCGGGTCGTAAGCCGATTCCAGTTGAAAAATGTGAAATGATAAATGTGAAATGTGATGTTTTTGGGGAGAAAAGACTGGGTCGTAAGCCTCAAAAACAGTAACAGTCTAGCCGGGTTGAGGATTTCCTTGGTTTTAACCGGGTTGAGATCCAAGAGACTGGGTCTGTTACGCTATCCATGGATAGAGATATATATATATCGCCTACGGGCTTGATGATTATGATTATGGACCAAAGCAGTAACTCTGAACTTTGAATAACATATTAGATTCTTTTTTGGGCCCATGCTTGTGTTTGTTTAAATGTGATTTACAAATGAATAATGAGATACATGTTTGTCTTTGTTTGATTATGAACTACAGAGTGAGATGATCATAATACATAAGCAACTTATTGAAAATGAATGTGGCTTGGGAATCTATGTTGAGTAACAAAACTACAAAATATAATATGATGTGTAATATGTGCATGGATGTGGAATTATGAATATTACTTCATGAAACTTGATAGTGTGACATTGCATTGAAGCATAATATTTTTGTAGTTTGGGTAACAGGGAAGAACCGGAGAGTTCCTCTAGGCCGAGTCGAGTCTAGATTTTGAGATGTTAATAGTGGAGCTTAAAGATCAAAGACATACTGCCAAACATGTATATATTTTTTTTATGTTTTGTAAAACTTGAGTTTTGATGTATATGTATTTGAAAATATTTGTTATATTTTCCGCTGCGTTATGAATAAACATTTTGTCTATTTTGTTTTCTAAATTTCCTTAAATGTTTTAAAATTGTTCATATTATATTAAAGGGATGGTTTGTGTGTTTTGTAAACCGTGGCATTTCTATATTCAGTATACGTATATTACGATCGTATTAGCATGCTGTGTACGTATACGGGGTATAGGGGTGTTACAGAGGGCTCCTGCATAATTATCTTTGTCTAGGTCCTAGTAAGTCTTAGAACATGCTTTGACAAACTTTCGAGGTGAAATTGAACTCTGCTTATTTAAGAGAGAAATGATTTAGGCATTGTTTGGTTAGCCAACAACTAGTATCCACCCAATTAAATATCAATCCCTAGTTGTCCCTTTGAGCCTTCATAAAATTTTAACTTTCTTTTCATTGGCATATAACCCCAACAACCTGCCCTGAGCTGTTGTGATACTTTTGACAAGTCTTATGATCACTAAGATGAAGAGGCAAGAAGATCAAAAGAAAGCAATGATTAGTCAAGGTCATGAAGATGGTTGAAGTTCTCAAGACCATGAAGATAGTTGATGTTTTCAAGACCATAAGGGTAGTTGAAGTTTTCAAGACCATAACGGTAGTTGAGGTTTCCTTAATATCTCCAATATATCAAAACAACATTAGAGTAACAAATGATTTATCCCTATTAAAGAATATTTATGTTACTCCACTTATCCATTATCGGAAGCCTAAGTTAGTACAAACAAGATGACTCTTTTAGAGCTAAAACCAAACAAAACAAAACAAAAACAAAACAAAACCAACAAAAAAAAGAGAAGAAAAGAAAACAAGAGAAATGAGAGCAAAAAAAAAAGAAGAAAAGAAAAAAGAGAAAGAAAAGAGAATAAAAAAAAAGAAGAAGAAAAGAAAAAAGAGAAAGAAAAGAGAAAAAAAAGAAGAAAAAGAAATACCAAAATGGTTCAAAAAGCCAACTGAGTTCTCTTTTACCTAAGACAACAAAAGGCTTCCATTTCGTTTATAAGGACGGTTTGACTTGAATTGGTCCAACCCAACTAAAGATTCTATTCAAAATTGGAGAAAAAGTAGGAAGACCATTCAGTTCTTGAAAGTTTTGTACTTGACAGTCCTACAAGAAAGAAGGACAAAATTATAAAATGCTCAAAGAAAGGGAGAAGTAAGAAAAATAAAAAGAAAGAAAAGGGAAAAGAAGAAAAGAAGCGAATTTGGGTCTTAAACTTTTTGCAAGGGCAAAGACTATCCTAATCAAGATCCAGATTAATGCCAAGAAGATAGAAGGAATTTGGAGTCTAGCAAGATTGCCTCCAAGCTGCCTAAAATTCAAACAAGAAATTTATAGTGTGAAGGTTTGTCCCTTGTGTCACATCGGCTCCTATCTCAAAATGGCCTTCGTTTAAACCCATGTCCCTTATAAACCCCATTTCAAGCCTATGAAAGATCTGTTGATCTCTCTTGGTAGGTAGAGTCTATTAGTGGAGATAGTTTGGATAAGTATGCATATGAGATAGACAATATTTAAACTCAAATGAGACCTTTGACCAAGTAATGTGTATGTGCCTATCTAAAGTGCAATAGTTCTTGCTTAAATAGAAATAATTCCCAATGTTTAGTACGGTAGCTAGGGTTATTATGTTATAGACATGTTAATTTGGAAAACTCAAGTTTTGAGGTAAATTGACATTAATTTGGCAAAGCCAACATTTGATTTAAAAAAAAAAAGTGTTTTGTCATACAAAGCCTTCAAGTTAAGGGAAGTATGTTGAACCTTGAATAACACATTAGGCAAAGGAAATGATTATTGGTAAGGTCATGAAGAAGCTATCAACTGACATGCTAAAATATAATTCGAAATAGATGAATCCCTGACTCTGTTGCCTGGGGTCTCCACCACTCATGTTCTCAACATCTCGGAGATAAAAGCCATAAATGCAAAGCTTTCTATCATTCCAATGCAAGATTTGAACAAGCGTCGAAAATGAGTCAATGAGAATATTTCTGCTGATCGCCTCGGTCTGTGAGTCGATTGAACAACTGTAAGTATTATTCATGCATATCATGCATACATGAGCATATCACATCGCACTTTCTTGTCTTGTATTGTCTATTCTTTATCAAAGTGAAAAGTAAACACTCTGTGAAGTGAAGAATCAAAAGAAGATGTCAAATCAGGGGGCATGGAAAGCCCATTGCTTGAGAAAGCTCCAGTAAATTTGCAAAGAGAAGAAATACATGCTTGTGCGAAGAACTAGACGGCAAAAACATCAATCAAAGCTTGCATGGATAAAATATTAGGTTTGAGCCTATACAGGGGGCAAAGTTTCTCCTTTTCAATTTTTTGAGTTTATATACTAAATATTTTTAAACTCACTTACAAATATTTTGCCACACAGGGGGGCAAGGAGAGGATATAAGGTCCAATTAAAAATAGCTGAATTTTTGCAAAAAGGAAGAACAAAAGAATGGAACATTAGAACTCTCAAAAGAATGAAGATGCAAAAGACAAAAGGCCAATCCAGCTAAAAGAGCTAAAGCCACGGTGAAGACTCGATCTCAAAGGATGGAAATCCATTTTCAAGGGTAAAGAGCCGATGTCAAAAGATGAAGATCCATTTTTAAGGATGAAGACTCGATCTCAAAGGATGAAGATCCATTTTGATGGTGAAGAATCACAATGCATAAAACAGCTGGAGCAGTCAGACTCCTCAAATGATAAAAGGTCAGTCAAACTCAATCTTTGGACCAAGCACCCATTCTCGGGTCCAAGTACCCAAGCTCGGGTCCAAGTACCCATTCTCGAGTCGAAGCACCCATTTTCAGGTCCAAGCACCCATTCTCGGGTCCAAGTACCCAAATCAAATCAATCTCAGGTCCAAGTACCCAATCCCGTGTCCAAGTACCCAAATTCTGTAAGGCATGATCAATGGCACATTTAGTGACATGCCTATGTTTTTGGGCGTGTCAAGGCTTCTGTAAAGTAGTTGAATGACACAGCCATTAACATGCCCATGTCACTGGGCGTGTCAATTGAAGAATTTTCCCAATATAGCTCTTTTCCTTATCTTTCATCTATGATTCCGGCCTAAATAACTTTAAGGTCCCAACGTGTCAAAGGTTCGTAGAATCAACCTGTCGACCCTTAATTTTTTACTCAGTCTGGTCCAATATATTTTATTTAGTACAAAATAATATTTGTGTTGTTTAATATATTTTAATTGGTCCAAAATAATTTTTGTTATCTTAATTAAATAATTTTTTGCTTTAGTATCTAATTTTTATTATTGAAAAATAAAAATAAACAAATAAAAATAAAAAAATAAAAATAAAAAAATCAGAAACGAAAAAATCGATGACGAAAAAATCATCGCCGAAAACAAGCGCGCAGGACGATGGCCGTGGGCCATTTCGCCCGCAGAACCATTTCATACCTAGGAAAATCCTGAGGGCAAAATGGCCTGCAGGCCGGTCCTCGCCCCCTGCCGCAGCCAACTGCGGCAATTTGTTTTGCCAGCGTAATTTTTCCGCAGCAGTTTTTTTTCACCAGTAAAATTTTTTCGATACAAATTTTTCAAAATCTAATGCAATTATGTTTAGGTTTCCTTTTCTTAACGAATATTATGTTCCGTTAATGATTAAGAATGAACCATAAAACTTTTATAAATAAGGACTAAACAACACAAAAAAAGAGAAGAAGAAATAAGGAAGAAATCGGACAGAAACTTGGGAAAATTGGATCCGAAACTGTGGAGGAAAACCTTGAATCAAGCTAATTTTTTGAGAGAGCAGAAAAACAATTCAAGCAATTCAAAGGCAGCAAAGCTTGTCTTTGATTTGGTTCATCCAAGAAGCAATTTTGGTGTAACCTACAAAAGAAGGTTTGAATTCTTAATTTCTTTATATTTTTCACAGTAGCATAAACTATCAAATTGTGTCTTTTAATTCAAAAACCATAGAACTTTAATTTAGTTTTTCTAAAGTTTAAAAACCTTACTTCGTTGCTTTGTTTTCCAAAAAAACTTACAATTGTTATTTTTGCTTCATCAAAATCTTAAAATCCTAATTTAACATGTTTCTTTTCAAAACCATAATTTAAATTCTGTTTCTTTCTAAAAACCTTAATAAATATCTTTTTTATTTATGTAAACTTTAAATCGTTTGTTTATTTTCATAAAACTTCATAAAATTATCAAATTGATTTTCAAACCCTAAAAACCTCATGCATTCACTGAAACCCTAATTCAACTTTAAAACTAAACAATAAAACTTAAACTCCTTTAAAACCTTAAATCCTAATTTTTTCTAAACCCTAATCCTTTAGAACTTTAAAAACTATATAAATCCCAAATGTTTAATTCTACACAATAAGCTTAAAACACAAATCAATGAGTAACCGTAAGTCATAAATCTAAGTATTTTAAAGTGTCCAAACCCTAGTTTCATAATTTCACCATTCAAACACTAATTTGGATAATCAAAGAACTTTATCAACCTTTTAAAACATAAACACTTAATCTATTTTAATTCCTTTAAAAAAACTCACAGTAGCCTATTTCCACAAATTCCAAAACCCTAAACACATGAAATAAAGGATCCTAAATGAAAACAGTAGCTATAATTTAGATTTTTATTTGTCTTATTCAAAATTATATTTGATTATGCTTTGATTTATTTTATATGCTTCAATTTATTTAAGTTCAATGCTTGGTTTATTTAGTTTATCATGGATGGATTTTTACTTTCTATTGATATTTAATACCTTTGATGAATAATTTATGATGAATGGTTATTTACTTTTATCAATTTATTTACTTTTACTAGTATGTTTCCCACTTGGTGGGTACCTCATTAGTTAAATATCATGTAATTTAAATTACTTTTATGTTTTAAAACCAATGTAAAGGGCATGTTTCTACCTTTCGGTGGGTGTCCTATTTAGGCATGAGATGTAAGGACATGTTTTCATCCTCGGATGGATATCCATTTATTTGTTTTGCTTGGACATTATTTTGATTTTCAATATATCGATGCTTTATTGTGTGTAATATGGATAATCTTGTTATATTTAAGAATTTTATAATATTAAGACCTGTAAAGGAGGTCGGTTCCAATAAACCGGGCGTTGTGGGAGTGCTGGACCATTTCTCACCTTCCCCACACGTACCCAACTTTCCGAACCCATTAAGGGGTTGGGGATTCCTTAGGAATCGAGTCATCAACCCCTTTCTTTTTTCCCGGCCCGTCCAGGTGGTGACTCCATTTTCTCCAAACTTAGGTCCGTGTTCTCTAAGGCCCCGAGCCTAAACAGTGCCGAAGTCGCAAGAATCATTCCACCGGGAGTGGGGGTAAAAATCCCCGCTCACAGTGGCGACTCCACTAGGGATAAGAGAAGTTGATTCCATTGGTCTTTATATTATTCTATTCCTTCTTATAATGATATTATCCATTGCATCATCTTAGATTGCATCATGTGCATGAGTTAGGATGCCCGTGTTACTTGTGTTATGTTATGTAAGGGATACCATACTTTCGCTCAAGGTATGGAGATCGAGCATGGCATAACCACTCATAGCCTCATACCATTTAGTATATACTTGCTATGGGAACCTAAGCCTTTTAACTTAAAGACTAAAGCTGTAATATCCCTATGCATGCCCTAGAAGTATTGTATGTTGTTGTTGTTGTTGTTGTTGTTGTTGTTGGTTTAAATTGAGAAAAGAAGAGTATATGTATATGTGTTTTGGGAAGAAATATGGTTTAGAGACAAGTTTATATGTTGTGTATATGATGATATATATAACATATAAATGGGTCAAAGGAAGAGTCAAAGGAAGAGAGATATTTTTGTGTTGAGTGTGTAATTACTTAAATGGGCTTATATGAGACAAAAGGTTAGCTAGTTGGTTAAGGGCATTTTGGTAATTGCTTGAATTGAATCACATGGTGGATATTTAAAGAAGGTTTGACTTTATTTCTTCATCATTTTTCTTCTTTCTTTCATGAAGTGGCCGGCTCCTCCTTAGACAAAGAGAAAGAAAGAGACAAAAGAGGTTCTTGATGAGTTGAGTTCAAAATTGAAGGAAGATTAAGTGTTCAAGTGTTGATTCAAGAAATTTTTAACTAAGGTAAGATCTTTCCTTTGATTTCTTTCATTCTTTTGAAGTGGTATTGGAAGTTAATTAGGGTTTGATGATTTGATGATAGGATGTGTTTATGATGTGTTCTCAAGTGTTAAATTGATTTTAAGTTATGAGTTTAATTAGAGGTTGTTGTTGGAAATGGTGGATGTTGATTTTGAAGGATGTTGGTTTTAGGGTTTTGAGATGATATGTGTTTAATTGTTATATTAATGTGTTGTGAAGTAATTCTTGTGATGAATATGTGTTTAGAACATTGATTATGTTCATTTGAAATATGTTATATGATGAATATTGTGTTTGAGTGCATTTGAGAAAGGGTTGGTTTTGGTTTAGGGTGACACGGCTAAAAGGGAAAGAGAGACACGACCAAGTCATGGAACTTTTGGGCGTGTTGGATTAGTTTTGAGAGACACGGCCGTGTTCCCTAACCATGTTAGCTACTGTGAGTTTTGGGTTGAGTGACACGGCCACAAGCTTGGCCATGTCCCTCAAGTGGCTGCCCGTGTCCCTCAATTGTGTGGGTTAGGGTTTTAATTCTTTGTTCTTCTTGCATTGCTTTGGTTCTCCAAAGGTAGGTTGGTCCCTAAACCTAACCCTAAACACTTTAAACACACTTGAATCAATGAATGATATAATCAAATGCATGTGTAAGGTCCTAAAGCTATGAATCATATCAATTGTTCTTTGCCCTAATTGCATTGTTGAGATTGAACAATGTTATGTTATGCATTGTGAATGGTAATGTGTTTCATAAGTAATATACATTGAAATGTATATCAAAGATGCAATGATAATTCAAATAAGACATGATATGAGACAATGCCATTGTGTTTGGCTATGATGATGCAATTGAAAGAAATAAGGCATGTTTGCCTAAATGTTGTTGATAATTGAGAATGAAAATGATAATTGAATAATAAATGAATTGTGTGGCTAATGTGTTATTCCATTTTCAGAGTTGGTTGTTGGTGGCATGCCTAATAAGTGTAACAATCTCTTGAAGTTAGGTTGGATTGAATCCTTGAAGCCTAATTGAGATGTTACCACCCTTGAAGCTAGGTTGGGTTAGTTCTTGAAGCCAAGTTGGGTAGAAGCTTAGCATGCTTTGCTCCCCTTGAAGCTTGGTTGAACTTAATCCTTGAAGCCTAGTTGGGTATATGATATTGATAAATGTGATAACAAAACCAAAGCATTAACTCTGAAAATTGAATGGCATATTAGTGTGTCTTGGGCCCATGCTTGTCTTTGTTTAGTGTTGATTATGAATGGTTAAATGAATACTAATGAAGTATATGAAAAGATATTGAAATGTGATATGTAATGTGAAAGTATGTTGTTAGTTTTGCATATATGATGTTACATGTATAATATGGATTGAGAAATGACATTGCATTGCACTAAGTCATATCATTTGCATGATTATCTTACTAAGCCGTTGGCTTAGCGCGATAGTGTTTAATCGCGCAGGTAATAGAGTTGATAGAGTTGAACCCGAGAGTTCATCAAGACCAAGTGAGAGTAGACCTTGAAGAATCCATTTTGGGAGCTTAAAGATCAGAGCAAACTTGCCAATCATGTATACTTCTTTATATTTTGTAAAGAAATGTTTAATATGTAAATATGTACATATTTTATAACTTCCGCTGTGTAGTATTTAAATGTATATATATATATTACTAATATGTTTTGTTTTATAAGTAAATGATCTACTTTTCTATAATGTATAATGATAAGGGTATTGTATCAAGTTTAAAGTGTTTTGAATGTTAAGAAAACCGTAGCATCCCTATGTTTGGTGCACTTATGCTACATTGTTGTGGTTGTAGTGTGTGTGCATTGGATATGGGGGTGTTACAATTGTTTTGGTATCAGAGCCTAGGTTTGAGATTCTCAACCTAGGTAAAATGTAACAAAAAGAATATTTTTACTTAAAAAGTTGCTTTTGAATAAAAATACATGTTTGGGATTGGCAATCTCTGATCTTTACTAAGGTGTGTCCTTTTGTGTTTGCAGTATTAGGTGTTGATGGATCCTCATTTGAGACAATCAGTTGAGGGTAGTGAGGAGAGCGTTGCTCCTGATGATGGAGCTAGGGTTGATAGTATTGAGGAGGCACCTGCTTCGGTGTCGGGTAGACCAGTTGGTGAGGAGGTTCCGCCAGCCTGGCTTAGACATATGATGGAAGTTATGAGACAAGCACCTGTGCAACCACAGCCACCACCCCCTCAGCCTTCAGTACCAGTGAGGCACTATGATAAACTAAGGAAGTATGGAGCGGAGGATTTCCTTGGTACTACTGACCCAGCTGTAGCAGAGCAGTGGCTTGACAAAGTTCAGAGGATCTTTATTCAGTTGCAAGCCACCCCTGAGAAAAAGTTTGATTATGCAAGATCTTTGCTACAGAAGGATGCATACGATTGGTGGAAGACAGTGCCCCATTCTATGGATGATCCTCCAACACTGTCTTACACTGATTTTTTGAGAGAATTCGAATTGAAGTATACTCCTAGGGAGTATAAGGACATGAAGAAGATGGAGTTCTTGAGCTTGAAGCAAGACAGCAAGACTGTTACTGAGTATGAAGTTGAGTTTATTCGACTGAGTCAGTATGCTGGGGGTATCATTGCTGATGAGATTGATAGATGTCGGCGGTTTGAGGAGGGATTGAGGCCCTCGATCATGTGCTTAGTGGCTGGATCTAGATATCAGGATTTCTCACAGCTTGTGGCAGCAGCTCGAAGTGTAGAGCGAGCTCAGGGTATTGCGGTTGCTTCAGAAGAAGAGGTTAGGGTTAGGAGGCCCCAGTTCGAGGCAGGGTCTTCTTCTGCGAAGAGGGGTAGAGGAAGTTTTGTTCCTCGGAGTAGTAGGAGCCAGAGACCAGCGGGTAGGTCAGTGCAGTTACAGAGGCAGAGATTTAGACCTGCATCTTCAGTGGCAAGTGCTCCGACCCCTATGATTCAGAGATCCACCTTACCCATTTGTATCCATTGTGGTAGGCCACATGGTGGTCCTTGCTGGAAGACTGGTGTAGCAGGGGTTTGTTTCAGATGTGGATCGCCTGATCACTTTGTTAGAGATTGTCCTGAGAGGCAAGAATAGATGTCAGTTGATACTGCAGCTTCTCGACCTAGTGTGAGGGGAGGTCGATCAGGCAGAGGTAGCAGCCGGGGAGGCAGATCTGGGTTTAGTGCTAGAGGAGGTGCTACATCCAGGGAGAGTAGACCAGAGGAGGTTGGTTCTTCCCAGAGGATGTATGTTATGCAGAGGCAGCCTGATGCATCGGCAGTCATAGCTGGTACTTTTTCTTTATTTAATACTCCAGTACTTGCTTTGATTGATCCGGGTTCCTGTTTAGATCATTTTTGTACTTGTTTTTAGTATGATTTTATGTGTGTTTTAGTTAATGTTTTTATTGATTTTTGTTTTAAGTTTGTTTAAATTGTTTATTTTAGGTTGAAGTGCAAAAACTCCCTTGGATGATCAAAACAATCAAGAAAAATGAAGAAAGAGCATGAATCAAGCAAGACATGGCCAAGCCAAAGCAAGCTTGGCCATGTCCCTCAAAAGGATTCCAAGACAGTAGCTGACACACCCAAGAGACACGGCCAAGCCACTGGCCGTGTCTCAACCAAGGAAAAGAAATCAAGAAAGAAAAGAAAGAAGGCAGAGTGCGACACTGGCAAGTGACATGGCCAAGCCACTGGCCATGTCGCTTGAAGCTTGCCCATGTCTGATCGTCTTGGCCATGTCGCTTGAAGCTTGCCCATGTCTGATCGTCTTGGCCATGTCTCATTAACTTGGCCGTGTCACCACTTGAAAAGAAAGAAAAGAAAGAAGGCAGAGTGCGACACTGGCAAGTGACATGGCCAAGCCACTGGCCATGTCGCTTGAAGCTTGCCCATGTCTGATCGTCTTGGCCATGTCGCTTGAAACTTGGCCGTGTTTAAGGAAAAATTGGTAGACATGGCCATGTCACTTGAAGCTTGGCCGTGTCTCTCAAAGAAAGTGAAGCAGTGACTGACACTGGCAAGAGACACGGCCAAGCCATTGGCCGTGTCTCACAAAAACAAAACACACAGAATGGAACACGGCCAAGTGACACGGCCGTGTCTCATGAAAAATCAAGAGACACGGCCAAGCCACTCTTGGCTTGGCCGTGTCACCTCAAGGAAGATACCAAGAGACACGGCCAAGACACTCTTGGCTTGGCCGTGTCCCACCTGAAAAGTCAAAATTCTTTCAACAAAGTGGGGAACAAGTGGGAGACAAAGACTTATTGCTTGCCAAAAGAAATATTAAACAAAGAAAAAGTGGGGGACAAAGGAAAATGGGATGAGTTGGAAGGCATGGGTGTTGATTTTTGAATGAATTAAAAGGGATTGAAGAGGAAAATGGAGTGAGCTTTTTGTTCTTGGAGCCAAATTTCTACAAAAAACGTGGGAGAGGGAGAGAGTGACACTCTCCCTTGTCCCTTCACCTCCAAACCTCCATTTCCATCCTCTCCACCTTCTCCATCTTCCATTGATAGGATCTTTGAGGTTCTTTGGGATAAATTGGGTTAACAAGCTCTCAAAGGTTGAAGAAGCTTCATTGAAGGGAGTGGTGACTTGAGAAAGCTCCATTCCATCTTCCAAAGGCAAAATCAATTGAAGAGTTGGTGACTTGAGAAAGCTCCATTCCACATTGCAAGGGGAATCAACCATTGAAGAGGGCTTGAGTTCTTCATCAAATACATCAAGTGGAGCTAGGAGGAAGACTAGCAATCCTACTCTTGGCATCTTCACAAGGGGTTTTTCTATTCTCTCTTTTAATTCATTTCTTATTGTTGTTGTTGTATTAAGATATTGATATTTCAATGAACAATTTGTATTTGTTTTGTATTGAGATGAATATTTATTATAAATTGATGATGTTGAGCTAAATACCCATGTTTAGGGTTTATAGTATATTTGGTTGAATGTTTTGATTTGATATTTACATTGATGTTCCTTGTTGATTGGTTGATTGTATTGTATTAAATGCTAGGTTGATAGATTAGCTACCTATTGATCTTTGAATATTGGATGACGGACCGAGAGGTGAAATCTGATATCGAAACTATATAATCGACCACCCTATGAATGAATTAGAAATATAAGTTCTAGGGTTTTCATTAATTTGGTAATGTAAAAGAATTGCTCATTGTTAATTCATGAATGTGAGAACTAATGGATTGGTAATTGACTAATTAATCTTAAGGAACAAATTAATTCATAAGGTTATGTTAATGGACAATTGAGAATTAAGCTTTGATTGAATGGACCTATGACCCTAGGCACCTTCCCAAGAACCAATTTGATCTTGTACACCCACACACATTACTCTCTACGCACGTTTAATTTAGGTTTAAATTAATCTCGCACATTTCATACAACAAACACTTCAGCATTTAAATACTTGTTAATCAAGCTATTACGAACCACACCTTCTTGGGGAAACGACCTTGGGGCGATCACCTTTGCTACAGCTACCTCGTATACTTGCGAGCGACGCTTTGTAGTAGTACTTAATTTAAGCGCAACAGTTCCACGCATTCATATATTAGTGCATCTATTTTGCCTGTATTTGATGTGCATGCTGAGTCCCTAGGATTTGATGTGTTGGTGACAAATCCGTTAGGGCATAGTGTGGTTGTTAGTAAAGTGCACCGGGATAGTGCAGTGAGGGTGCAGGGTGAGGAGTTCCTTGGAGATTTGATTGAGATGCCATTTAAGGAATATGATGTGATCTTAGGTATGGATTGGCTATCTCGACATGGAGCTGTGGTAGATTGTAAAAAGAAAATTGTTTCTTTGAGAACGGGTGATGGTAGAGAGGTGATAGTATCTAATGAGCAGGAACAGCTAGCCTCCTTATTTGTTTCAGCTGTTGCAGCCAGAAGGTTGATTAGAAAGGGGTGTGAAGCCTATCTTGCTCATGTGGTGGATACTAGAGTGAAGGGTTCCCCTATTGATAGCATTGCCACAGTTGCTGAGTTCCTGGATGTGTTTCCAGAGGAGTTGCCAGGATTGCCTCCTGAGAGAGAGGTGGAGTTCGGTATTGAATTGTTGCCTGGTACCACTCCTATCTCTATTACTCCTTATAGAATGGCACCAGCAGAATTGAGGGAATTGAAAGTGCAATTACAAGACTTGTTGGATAAGGAATTTATTCGCCCCAGTGTTTCTCCTTGGGGAGCTCCTGTATTATTTGTGAGGAAGAAGGATGGTACAATGAGATTGTGTATCGATTATAGGCAATTGAATAAGGTGACCATTAAGAATAAATATCCTTTGCCTAGAATCGATGATCTCTTTGATCAATTGAAGGGTGCAGCTGTGTTTTCTAAAATTGATTTGAGATCTGGGTACCATCAGCTGAGAGTCAAAGCTGAAGATGTTCCTAAGACCGCCTTTCGGACCAGGTATGGGCATTATGAATTTTTAGTTATGCCTTTTGGTCTGACAAATGCACCTGCAGCTTTTATGGATTTGATGAATAGGGTGTTTAGGCCCTATTTGGATCAGTTTGTAGTGGTTTTCATTGATGATATTCTGGTGTATTCACGGAATAAAGAGGAACATGTCAAGCATTTGCGGATTGTGCTGCAGATTTTGAGAGAAAAGCAGTTATTTGCCAAATTGTCGAAGTGTGAGTTCTGGTTGGATCAAGTAGCTTTTCTCGGACATATTGTTTCTGCAGAAGGCATCAGAGTTGATCCGAGCAAAGTTGAAGCAATTTTGAATTGGAGTCCACCCAAGTCTGTGACAGAGATTAGAAGTTTTCTGGGTTTGGCGGGCTATTACCGGCGGTTTGTGAAAGGGTTTTCTTTGATAGCTACTCCACTCACCAGATTGCTTCGTAAGGGAGTGAGGTTTTTGTGGATAGATCAGTGTCAGGCGAGCTTTGAACAGTTGAGAGAAATGTTAACTCAAGCGCCTGTTCTTACTTTACCTGTTGAAGGCAAACCATATGTGATCTACAGTGATGCTTCACATAGAGGTTTGGGGTGTGTATTGATGCAGGAAGGGAAAGTTATAGCTTATGCATCTCGACAGTTGAAACCGCATGAGCTTAACTATCCAACCCATGATTTGGAATTGGCTGCCATTGTGTTTGCATTGAAGATTTGGCGCCACTATCTGTTTGGGGAGAAATGTTTCATTTACACTGATCACAAGAGTTTGAAGTATTTGGGTGTCCAGAAAGAACTCAATCTTCGACAGAGAAGATGGTTGGAATTAATTAAAGACTACGACTGCTTGATTGACTATCATCCAGGTAAAGCAATGTTGTTGCTGATGCCTTGAGTCGGAAGTCTTTAGTTGGTTTAACAGTTTACTCGCTCTCGTTGCTTATTGAGTTGAGAGCATTGCATGCCAGTTTTGTACCTTGTGTTGATGGTGCATTATTGGCACAGTTGCAATTGAAGCCGGTTTTGTTATATCAGATCAAAGAAGCTCAGTTGGCCGATAAGAAGATACAGAAGATTGTTTCGGATTGTCAGAGTGGAAAGGGTAGAGATTTTATTGTGAAGAGTGATGGGAGTCTCTGGTTCAAGAGCATATTGTGTGTACTCGATGATGCTGATTTGAAAAGGGTCATTTTGGAAGAAGCTCATCAGTCGATGTTTGCTATGCATCCGGGTAATACCAAGATGTATCATGATTTGAGACAGCATTATTGGTGGATTGGGTTGAAGAGAGACATTGCTGAGTTTGTATCGAAATGTCTCACTTGTCAGAAGGTTAAAGCAAAGCATCAAGTTCCAACTGGGTTGCTTCAACCGTTGTCAGTGCCAGAATGGAAGTGGGAAAGAGTGACAATGGACTTTGTGTCTGGATTGCCATTGACACAAAGGAAACATGATGCCATATGGGTGATTGTGGATAGATTGACTAAGACAGCTCATTTCCTTCCGGTGCGGATGGATTACTCTTTGGAGAGGTTGGCTGAGCTGTATATCCATGAGATTGTGAAACTGTATGGTGTTCCAACTTCTTTAGTGTCTGATCGAGATCCCAGATTTACTTCAAGATTTTGGAAGAGTTTGCATAGTGCTTTGGGTTCTCGATTGCACTTCAGCACTGCTTTTCATCCACAGACGGATGGACAGTCAGAGAGGGTGATACAGATTATTGAAGATATGTTGAGAAGCTGTGTCATCGATTTCACTGGAAGTTGGGATAGATTCTTACCTCTTGTGGAGTTTGCATACAATAACAGTCACCAATCTAGCATTGGTATGGCACCGTTTGAAGCATTGTATGGTAGACGGTGCAGGACACCTCTTTGTTGGAGTGAACTTGGTGAAGGGAAAATAATTGGGCCTGATTTGATTCAAGAAACTGAAGAGAAAGTAAAGTTGATTCGAAGCAGATTAAAAGCAGCTTCAGACCGACAGAAGTCTTATGCAGATCTGAAGAGGAGAGACATTCAGTTTGATGTTGGAGATAAGGTGTTTTTGAAAGTATCTCCTTGGAAGAAGATTTTGAGGTTCGGTCGGAAAGGAAAATTGAGTCCTCATTTCATTGGGCCGTATGAAGTGTTAGAGAAAGTTGGGCCAGTGGCGTATCGACTTGCTTTGCCACCTGAGTTGGATCGTATTCATAATGTATTCCATGTTTCTATGTTGAGGAGATATAGGTCGGATCCATCTCATGTGTTGCCATTTGAATCTATTGAAGTGAGCCCAGACTTGACATTTGAAGAGGAACCAGTTGCTATCTTGGCACATGATGTGAAAGAGTTGAGAAACAAGAGAAGCAACTTGGGAAAGTGAACAATCCATGCGAGAACAGTATCCTCAGTTGTTTCAGCTTTGATATCAGGTAATTTCGAGGACGAAATTTCTTTTTAGAGGGGGAGAATTGTAATATCCCTATGCATGCCCTAGAAGTTTTGTATGTTGTTGTTGTTGTTGCTGTTGGTTTAAATTGAGAAAAGAAGAGTATATGTATATGTGTTTTGGGAAGAAATAGGGTTTAGAGACAAGTTTATATGTTGTGTATATGATGATATATATAACATATAAATGGGTCAAAGGAAGAGTCAAAGGAAGAGAGATATTTTTGTGTTGAGTGTGTAATTACTTAAATGGGCTTATATGAGACAAAAGGTTAGTTAGTTGGTTAAGGGCATTTTGGTAATTGCTTGAATTGAATCACATGGTGGATATTTAAAGAAGGTTTGACTTTGTTTCTTCATCATTTTTCTTCTTTCTTTCATGAAGTGGCCGGCTCCTCCTTAGACAAAGAGAAAGAAAGAGACAAAAGAGGTTCTTGATGAGTTGAGTTCAAAATTGAAGGAAGATTAAGTGTTCAAGTGTTGATTCAAGAAATTTTTAACTAAGGTAAGATCTTTCCTTTAATTTCTTTCATTCTTTTGAAGTGGTATTGGAAGTTAATTAGGGTTTGATGATTTGATGATAGGATGTGTTTATGATGTGTTCTCAAGTGTTAAATTGATTTTAAGTTATGAGTTTAATTAGAGGTTGTTGTTGGAAATGGTGGATGTTGATTTTGAAGGATGTTGGTTTTAGGGTTTTGAGATGATATGTGTTTAATTGTTATATTAATGTGTTGTGAAGTAATTCTTGTGATGAATATGTGTTTAGAACATTGATTATGTTCATTTGAAATATGTTATATGATGAATATTGTGTTTGAGTGCATTTGAGAAAGGGTTGGTTTTGGTTTAGGGTGACACGGCTAAAAGGGAAAGAGAGACATGGCCAAGTCATGGAACTTTTGGGTGTGTTGGATTAGTTTTGAGAGACACGGCCGTGTTCCCTAACCGTGTTAGCTACTGTGAGTTTTGGGTTGAGTGACACGGCCACAAGCTTGGCCGTGTCCCTCAAGTGGCTGCCCGTGTCCCTCAATTGTGTGGGTTAGGGTTTTAATTCTTTGTTCTTCTTGCATTGCTTTGGTTCTCCAAAGGTAGGTTGGTCCCTAAACCTAACCCTACACACTTTAAACACACTTGAATCAATGAATGATATAATCAAATGCATGTGTAAGGTCCTAAAGCTATGAATCATATCAATTGTTCTTTGCCCTAATTGCATTGTTGAGATTGAACAATGTTATGTTATGCATTGTGAATGGTAATGTGTTTCATAAGTAATATACATTGAAATGTATATCAAAGATGCAATGATAATTCAAATAAGACATGATATGAGACAATGCCATTGTGTTTGGCTATGATGATGCAATTGAAAGAAATAAGGCATGTTTGCCTAAATGTTGTTGATAATTGAGAATGAAAATGATAATTGAATAATAAATGAATTGTGTGGCTAATGTGTTATTCCATTTTCAGAGTTGGTTGTTGGTGGCATGCCTAATAAGTGTAACAATCTCTTGAAGTTAGGTTGGATTGAATCCTTGAAGCCTAATTGAGATGTTACCACCCTTGAAGCTAGGTTGGGTTAGTTCTTGAAGCCAAGTTGGGTAGAAGCTTAGCATGCTTTGCTCCCCTTGAAGCTTGGTTGAACTTAATCCTTGAAGCCTAGTTGGGTATATGATATTGATAAATGTGATAACAAAACCAAAGCATTAACTCTGAAAATTGAATGGCATATTAGTGTGTCTTGGGCCCATGCTTGTCTTTGTTTAGTGTTGATTATGAATGGTTAAATGAATACTAATGAAGTATATGAAAAGATATTGAAATGTGATATGTAATGTGAAAGTATGTTGTTAGTTTTGCATATATGATGTTACATGTATAATATGGATTGAGAAATGATATTGCATTGCACTAAGTCATATCATTTGCATGATTATCTTACTAAGCCGTTGGCTTAGCGCGATAGTGTTTAATCGCGCAGGTAATAGAGTTGATAGAGTTGAACCCGAGAGTTCATCAAGACCAAGTGAGAGTAGACCTTGAAGAATCCATTTTGGGAGCTTAAAGATCAGAGCAAACTTGCCAATCATGTATACTTCTTTATATTTTGTAAAGAAATGTTTAATATGTAAATATGTACATATTTTATAACTTCCGCTATGTAGTATTTAAATGTATATATATAACTAATATGTTTTGTTTTATAAGTAAATGATCTACTTTTCTATAATGTATAATGATAAGGGTATTGTATCAAGTTTAATGTGTTTTGATTGTTAAGAAAGCCGTAGCATCCCTATGTTTGGTGCACTTATGCTACATTGTTGTGGTTGTAGTGTGTGTGCTTTGGATATGGGGGTGTTACAAAAGCTCATGTAATTGCCCTAGTTACTTTACTTAGGTTTTACCCTAAATGCATGTTGTTTAACTATGTGTAGACCCTTAATTTTTGACCCAATCCGATCTAATATGTTTTATTTAGCCCAAAATAATTTTTCTTGTCTAATTGGTCCAAAATAATTTTAATTAAATAATTTTTACCTTAGTATCTAATTTTTATTAATAAAAAATAAAAATAAACAAATAAAAATAAAAATAAAAATCGGAGTCGGAAAAAAAATCGGTAGCGAAAAGTGGTCGAGCGGACCTGTCGGGCCAGCGTCAGCTCGCCCGCAGGCCTGCGGGAGTTTCGCCCGCAGGAATTTCCTGCGGGCTGGCACGCCCACGGGCCCGGCAGCACAGTTTTTGCCAACGCAAAATTTTTCAACGCAATTTTTTCAATCCTAATCCAATTAGGTTTTAATTTCTTTTTTTTATTAATATTACTTACCTTAATTAATTAGGAATAAACAACCTAAAAACCACTACAAATAAGGACCATTAGAACCAAATTGGGGGAGGAAAAATTTACACAGTGACTTTAGGATTTGAAACCAAATCAAAGAAGGAAAAGTAAGAATTCAATTGAAGTGATATTTAAAGCAGCAGTGTAATATCCTCATTTATGCCCTAGAAGTTTTGCATATTGTTGTTGTTGTTATTGTTATAAATTGGTTTGAATGTATATGATGGGATAAGAAAAGAAATTGGGAGGAGAATGCTTGTGTATATGTGTATTGGGAAAGAATTAGGGTTTAGAGAGAATGGTATATGTTGTGTATATGATGATATATATAACATATAAATGGGTCAAAGGAAGAGTCAAAGGAAGAGAGATATTTTTGTGTTAAGTGTGTAATTACATATAAGGGCTTGTATGAGACAAAAAGTTAGTTATATGATGAAGGGCATTTTGGTAATTGCTTGGATAAGAACACTTGGTGGAGATTAAAAGCAAAATTTGACTTTGTGTCTTCATCATTTTTTCTTTCTTTCTTGAAGTGGCCGGCTCCTCCATAGACAAAGGGAAGCAAGAGGTGAAGAGAGGTTCTTGATGATTTGAGTTCAAAATTGAAGGAAGATTAAGTGTTCAAGTGTTGATTCAAGAAGTTTTTAACTAAGGTAAGATCTTCCCTTTGATTTCTTTCATTCTTTTGAAGTGGTATGGGAAGTCAATTAGGGTTTGATGATTTGATGATGAGATGTGTTTATGATTTGTTCTCAAGTGTTAAATTGATTTTAAGTTAATAGTTTAAATAGGTGTTGTTATTGGAAGTGGTAAATGTTGATTTTGAAAGGTGGAGAAGGATGGTGATTCTAGTGTTTTGAGATGGGTTGTGTTTAAATGTAATATTAATGGGTTGTAAAGTGACTCTTGTGATGAATATATGTTTAGAACATTGATTATGTTCATTTGAAATATGTTATATGATGAATATTGTGTTTGAGTGCAATTGAGAAAGTGTTGATTTGGTTAAGGTTATGTGCATGGGTGACACGGCCAGAATCAATGAAGAGACACGGGCGTGTCAATTATTTGAGTTGGCTACTGCCTCTTTTATTTTTAGAGACACGGCCGTGTTTCTCAAGTAGGTTGGGCGTGTCCCTCATGTGGGCTGGGCGTGTCCCTCAAATGAGTTGAATATTGTTTGATTTCTTTGTTCTTTTTTGTATAGTTTGGGTTCTTCAAAGGTAGTTTGGTCTCTAAACCTAAACATAAACATACTTAAACCAAGTAATGACTTAATCAAACACTTGTGGATGATCCTAAAGTTATGAATCATATAAATTATTCTTGCATTGTTGAGATTGAGCAATGTTATGTTATGCATTGTGAATGGTAATGTGTTTCATGAGTAATGTGGAATGAAATGTTGATATTTATGAATGATGCTATGTGAGATATAATGTGATCATGGATGAGATAAACATACACTTGAATAATGAAGTGTTATATTGTGAAATGAAATGGGAAGCCATTGTTATTGGCTAAGGTGATTCAATGGAGATAAATGAGGCATGTTTGCCTAAATGATAATGAGAATTGAGAATGAAAACTAAATGAATTGTGTGGCTAATGTGTTATTCCATTTTCAGAGTTTGTTGTTGGTGGCATGCCTAATAAGTGTAACAATCTCTTGAAGTTAGGTTGGATTGAATCCTTGAAGCCTAATTGAGATGTTACCACCCTTGAAGCTAGGTTGGGTTAGTTCTTGAAGCCAAGTTGGGTTGAAGCTTAGCATGCTTTGCTCCCCTTGAAGCTTGGTTGAACTTAATCCTTGAAGCCTAGTTGGGTATATGATATTGATAAATGTGATAACAAACCAAAGCATTAACTCTGAAAATTGAATTGCATATTAGTGTGTCTTGGGCCCATGCTTGTCTTTGTTTAGTGTTGTTTATGGATTGTTTAATGATTAGCTAATGAAGTATAAGAAAAGATGTTGAAATGTGATATGCATATAAATATATGTTGAATTATGAAATGTAATGGTATGATGTTAGCTTTGCATCTAAGTGGTTACATGAATAATATGGATTGAGAATTGACATTATATTATATGAAAGCATATCAATAGCATGTTTTATCTTACTAAGCCCTTGGCTTAGCGCGATAGTGTTTAATCGCGCAGGTAATAGAATTGATAGAGTTGATCCCGAGAGCTCTTCGAGACCGAGTGAGAGTAGACATTGAAGAGTGGATTTTGGGAACTTAAAGATCAGAGGAGATTTGCCAATCATGTATAACTCTTTTATATTGTGTAAAGTTTTGTTTATAATGTAAATATATGTATAATGGTAAATATGTATTCAAATGTTTTTATATATGTACATATTTTATAACTTCCGCTGTGTAATATTTAAATGTATATATATATAACTAATATGTTTTGTTTTATAAGTAAATGATCTACTTTTCTATAATGTATAACTATAAGGGTATTGTATAAAGTTTTAAAGTGTTTTGAATGTTAAGAGAACCGTAGCATTCCTATGTTTGGTGCACTTATGCTACATTGTTGTGGTTGTAGTGTGTGTGCATTGGATATGGGGGTGTTACAAGCAGACTCACGATTTAAAGGAAAAAAAGGAGAATTCAAAGGCAACCAAGGCTTGTCTTTGGAGCTAGTTCATCGAAGAAGAATTATTCTTGGAAGAATCAACAAAAGAAGGTATGTTAAACTCTTTTTGATTCATGTTTTATAGTAGCAAATCTATAAAATTTAAGTTTTTTAAATAAAAAATCTTAGAACTTGAATTTAATTTTTCCAAAGTTAAAACAATAAAACGTGACCTTCTTTTCCAAAAAGACTCAAAATTGTTATTTTTCTTCTTAAAAATCTTAAAACTCTAATTGAACATATTTTTCTACAAAACCAAAATAAAATTCTGTCTCTTTCAAATTTTTAAAGTATGTTCTATTTCATTCAAAAAGCCTTAAAAAACATCTTTTCTACTTATAAAAACTTCAATCCATTTGTTTAAATTCATAAAACTTCATAAAATATCAAATTGATTTCTAAAACCCTAAAAATTATCTTTTACCCGAGAACCCTAATTTTAAAGCCTAAAATCCAAAATTCAACTTTTAAACCTAAAATAATGAACACTAACCCTTTTAAAACCTTAAACCCTAATTTTTATGAACCCTAATCCTTTTAAAACATTAAAAAACATAAAAACTAAAAAATTACACAGTAGCTTAAAATTCAATAATCAAAAATCACAAATTAAAGTATTTTAAGGTATTTAAAACCCTAGTTTCATGATTTCATCATTCATACCTTAATTTGTTTAATCAAAGAGTCTTACCAATCATTTAAAACATAAAACCATAATTTATTTTAATTCCATAAAAAGTCACAGTAGCTTAATTTTAGAAATTTCCAAAACCTTAACACATGAGATAAGAAAACCCTAAATGGAAATAGCAGCTATACTTGAACTTTTATTTGCTTTATTCAATTCCATACTTGATTATGCTTTGATTTATTTCTTATGCTTTAATTTATTTGAATTCAATACTTGATTTATTTAATTTATCATGGATGGATGGTTATTTTATTTAAATACTTTTGATGAATGATTATTTACTTTTATCAATCAATTTATACTTCCAAAAGTTGTAAGAGGTATGTTTCCACTTGGTGGGTACCTCATTATTTAAACATCATGTAATTTAATTTGCTTTTCTATTTTAGAATTTATGTAAAGGGCATGTTCCTACATTTTGGTGGGTGTCCTATCTAGGCATGCGATGTAAGTACATGTTTCCATCCTTGGATGGGTGTCCATTTATTTGTTTTGTTTTGTTTGGACATTGCTTTGATTTTAATATAATGATGTTTTCTTTTTATTGTGTGTATTATGGATAATATTATTATATTTAAGAATTTTATAATATTAAGACCTGTAAAGGAGGCCGGTTCCAATGAACCGGGCGTTATGGGGGTGCTGGGCCATTTCTCACCTTCCCCATACGTATCCAACTTTCCGAACCCATTAAGGGGTTGGGGATTCCTTAGGAATCGAGTCACCCACCCCTTTCTTTTTCCCGGTCCGTCTGGGTGGCGACTCCATTTTCTCCGAACTTAGGTCCGTGTTCTCTAAGGCTCCGAGCCTAAATAGTGCCGAAGTCGCAAGAACCATTCCACCGGGAGTGGGAGCGAAAATCCCCGCTCATAGTGGTGACTCCACTGGGGATAAGAGAAGTTGATTCCGTTGGTCTTTATATTATTCTTTTCTTTCTTATAATGATATTATCCATTGCATCATATTAGATTACATTGTGTTCGTGAGTTAGGATGCTCGTGTTGCCCGTGTTATGTTATGTAAGGGATACCATACTTTCACTGAAGGTATGGAGATCAAGCATGGCATAACCTCATAGCCTCGTACCTTTTGGTATATATTTGCTATGGGAACCTAAGCCTTTTTACCCAAAGACTAAAGCTCATGTAATTAGCCTAGTTACTTTCCTTAGGTTTTACCCTAAATGCATGTTGTTTGACTATGGTTAGTTTATCTTAGTCTAAATCATGGGTTATTTGGTTTGTTCTTTTTCTAATATGACCTAAGTATATTGTAAGCTCAAAATAAATTTTTCTTTAAAATCCAAAAGACCAAAACTATTTTCAAAATTTTTCAAGATGGTCTTTGGACATAAGACTTTTCTAAAAACAAATAAAAAATTCTTTGGCCCATGGCCCAAATACTAAGCCCAAAATCCATTTTTCTAAAATCTTTTACAATGGGCTTAGAAACAAAATTATTTTCACCCAACCATTTTTTACAAAGAGCTTGCAAAAATATTTAGGTCAATTATGAAATACCAAAAATCAATTGTGGGCCTAGTTTACACTAATAATAAATTAACTATGGGCTTGTTTTTGGCATGAACCACTAGTTACCTCTTTTCAAGTGAGAAATCTATTTATAATAAGCCTCTTAATTTCGTTTTAATCCAATATAGCATAAAAGCTACTTTAGTTGGTTGAGTGGATTAAAACCTAATTAATGGGAATTATCATGGATTGATTTCCATTTTTGAAAATATAACTATTGGTTGAAACGTCCGAGGGAATTATTCGAAAGCAAGGTACCCCATGTTGGTATTTTGTTAACCATATACCTAGGAAAAGAGACTCGCCATTCGTGCGTGGATTTTATAAGGTTGGAAGGAACGTCCTAATTTGTCCTTGTTTGTCTATTGTTTGTGCATACATGCATACATGCATACATTTGCATCTCATATCATCAATCCTCTTTGGATCACAGCCCTGGATTACGATAGTTCAAAAGCTTACAATCCGACCTACACCGGAGACGAGATATCTAGCAACAACTCAATCACTTGCTCACCAAAAACTATGGAGCCGGAACAAATTCAAAGGATAGTGGATGAGGCCCTCAATGCCAAGATGGACCATGAAGAACCAATTGGCTGCAATCTTAGAGAACCATGCCGAGGCATCTGCCAGCACTAAGAAACCAAAGGACAAAGGGAAGACCAAAGTTAGTGAAGTGGCTTTTGATGATGAAAAGGTGGTCATTGATGATGATGATGATTGGGCTCAATACTACCAAGAGGTTCAAGAAAAGAAGAAAGAACCGAAGGCTGTCGAGAAGGCAACTATTAAAAAGACCGAGACATCTGATGTTGAAAAGATGATTGCTGATTTAGAAAAGAAATTTGAGAAGAAGCTGAAGACCGAAGAGAAGTCTGAGATAGACAAACTATTTGAACAAGATGATGAGGTCCCTTATAAATTCAAGATGCCATCTTTTGCAAAGTATAATGGCACTGGAAATCCTCATCTCCATGTGAAGCAGTATATCACTGCCATGAAATCTGCCCGAGCTACTAAGGCTCAAACTCTAAGGTACTTCATGCTCTCATTGGATCCTGCTGTCCAAAATTGGTTCAATACCTTAGATGATGGAACACAAAAGAGTTGGGATCTACTTTACAAAGCCTTCATCCAACAATATGGATACAATGTTGAAATGGAAGTTACCTTAATGGAAGTTGAGTCCATTAGGCAACGACCAAATGAAAATTTTATAGATTATGTCAAGATATGGAGAAACAAGGCTGCTTTACTCAAGAAGAGGCTTGATGAATCCGATCAAATAAGGATGATTGTGAGAGGGGTGTTGCCTAATCTTCGTGAGAGGATGTCTCATACACTTATACGTGATTTCAAAGATCTTCTTCAAGCTGGTCTACAAATTGAAGAGTGGGAAAGGGAGAAGAATCGCTTTTCAATAAAAAAGAATGAGAAAGGGAATTACCAGTCGGGCAATCAAAGCACACAAAAAGAAGTTGATGTTAATACCGCTAGTGAAAGAGGAATGAGGCAGTTTTCAGATCTGGGGAAGCCACTGTCTTGGGTTCTCAATAAGCTACAAAGGAAGGGATTGTTACAACCCTTGACTTCTCGTCCTTTGCCTAATCCTCTTCCACCTAACTTTGATACTAATGCATTTTGCCAATTCCATCAAAGGCCTGGACACGAAACGGACAATTGCATGAAGTTGAGGCATGAGATCCAGAATTTAATTGATAATGGCAAGTTGCCCGAGCCGGACAAGCCCAACACCAAAGATAATCCATTTCCAAGGTTCAACAGAGTGCCACCACCAGCAACCTTTATGGTGGGAAAAGGGTTGGAAGAAGATTTCCTTTTATCCTCTTTTCAAGATGGGAATGTTGAAGATGTGAAAGGAAAAGAAGCCTAACTCAATGAACTTTCCTTAGCTTGAATGTTGCTTTTCAATCTTACTTTATTTAATATTTTGGAACTATCGTGTTTTTCAAATTTGATTGAATAAATTACTTTCATCATAAATTTTTATTGGTCTTTGTTCATTTTAGTGCTCAACCAATGAGGAATCTAGCTTGATAATTCATGAATTAATATATTTATGCATCATGACTTGAATGACTTTATTAGGTGAGGGAATGGCTGTATAGCATTGAGTTGTGTATGCTTACTTAGAGAGGGCTCTTGCATAATTACCTTTGTCTAGGTCCTAGTCAGTCTTAGAACATGCTTTGACAAACTTTTGAGGCGAAATTGAACTCTGCTTATTTAAGGGAGAGATGATCTAGGCATTGTTTGATTAGCCAACAACTAGTATCCACCCAATTAAATATTAATCCCTAGTTGTCCCTTTGAGCCTTCATAAAATTTTAGCTTTCTTTTCATTGGCATACAAACCTCAATAACCTACCTTGAGCTGTTGTGATACTTTTGACAAGTCTTATGATCACAAAGGTGAAAAGGCAAGAAGATCAAAGAAAGAAATGAATAGTCAAGACTATGAAGATAGTTGAAGTTCTCAAGACCATAAAGATAGTTGAAGTTCTCAAGACCATAAATATAGTTGAAGTTCTCAAGTCCATAAAGATAGTTGATTTTCTCAAAACCTTAAGGGTAGTTGAAGTTCCCTTAATGTCTCCAATATATCAACATTAGAGTAACAAATGATTTATCCCTATTAAAGAAGATTTATGTTACTCCACTCATCCAATATTGTAAGCCCAAGTTGGTACAAACAAGATAACTATGTTTGAGCTAGAACCAAAAAAAAAGAAAAAAGAAAAAAGAGAATAGAAAAAGAAAAGAAAGAAAAAAGAGAATAGAAATAGAAAAGAAAGAAAAAAGAGAATAGAAAAAGAAAAAAGAAGATAAAACTTGAAAAGGTGGTTCAGAAAGCCAACTGAGTTCTCTTTTACCTAAAGCAGCAAAAGGCTTCCATAAGGATGGTTTGACTTGAATTGGTCCAACCCAACCAAAGATTCAATCAAAATTGGAGAAAAAGGAGAAAGACCATTCAATGCTTAAAAGCTTTATACTTGATAGTTCTACAAGAAAAAAGGACAAAATGATAAAACGCTCAAAGAAAGGGAAGAGTAAGGAAAACAAAGAGAAAGAAAAGGGAAGAGTAAGAGAAATAAAGAAAAGGTAGAAGAAGAAAAGAAATGAATTTGGGAACCAAACTTTTTGCAAGGGCAAAAAATGTCCTAATCAAGATCCAGATTAATGCCAAAAAGATAGAAGGAATTTGGAGTCTAGAAAGATTGCTCCCAACTGTCTAAAGTTTAAACAATAAATTTATAGTGTGAGGGTTTGTCCATTGTGTCACACCAGCTCCTATCTTAAAATAGCCTTCATTTAAACCCGTGTCCCTTATAGACCCCATTTCAAGCCTATCAAAGACCTGTTGATCTCCCTTGGTAGGTAGAGTCTATTAGTGGAGATAGTTTGGATAAGCATGCATATGAGATAGATAATATTTAAACTCAAATGATACCTTTGGCCAAGTAATGTGTATGTGCCTATCTGAAGTGCAACAGTTCTTGCTTAAATAGAAATAATTCCCGAGTTTAGTACAGTAACTAGGGTTGTCATGTTATAGATATATTAATTTGGAAAAATTAAGTCCTGAGGTACATTGACATCAATTTGGCAAAGCTAACATTTGATTTCAAAATCAAAATTCAAAAAAAAAAAAAAATTTTTTTTTGTCATACAAAGCCTTCAAGTTAAGGGAAGTATGTTGAACCTCCAAAGGACACATTGGGCAAAGGAAATGATTATTGGCAAGCTGAAACATAATTCAAAATGGATGCATCCCTGACTCTACCATTAGGGGTCTCTACCACTCATGTTCTCAACATCTCAAAGATAAAAGCTACAAATACAAAGCTTTCAATCATTCTAATGCAAGACTTGAACAAGCGTCAAAACGAAACCAATGAGAACACTTTTGCTGATAAGCTCTGTCTGTGAGTCGTTGGAACAACTGTAAGTATTGTTCATGCATATCATGCATACATGAGGATATCACATCGTACTTTCTTGTCTTGTATTATCTATTCTTTATCAAAGTGAACAACAAACACTCTGTGAAGTGAAGAATTAAAAGAAAATATCAAATCAGGGGGGCATAGAAAGCCCATTGCTTGAGAAAGCTCCAGCAATCTTGCAAAGAGAAGAAATGCATGCTTATGCGAAGAACAAGATGGCAAAAAATCAATCAAAGCTTGCATGGATAAAGTCTTTGGTTTGAGCCTACACAGGGGGCAAAGTTTCTCCTTTTTAATTTTTTAAGTTTATATACCAAATATTTTTAAACTCACTTACAAATATTTTGCCACACAGGGGGGCAAGGAGAGGATATAAGGTCCAATTAAAAATAGCTAAATCTTTGCAAAAAGGAAGAACAAAAGAATGGAACATTAGAACTCTCAAAAGAATGAAGATGCAAAAGACAAAAGACCAATCCATCTAAAAGAGCTAAAGCCAGGTAAAGACCCGAACTCCAATGAATAAAGACCCATGTTTCAAGGGTAAAGACCCAATCTTCAAGGATGAAGATCCATTTGCAAGGGTAAAGACCCGATCTCAAAGGATGAAGATCCATTTTTAAGGGTGAAGACCCAATCTCAAAGGATGAAGATCCATTTTTAAGGGTGAAGACCCGATCTCAAAGGATGAAGATCCATTTTTGGGGTGGAAAACCACAATGCATGGAATAACCGGAGCAGTCAGATTTCTCAAATTATAAAAGGTCAGTCAAACTCAATCCCAGGTCCAAGCACCCAAATTCAAATCAATCTCGGGTCCAAGCACCCAATCTCGAGACGAAGTACCCAAATCTATTCAAGCTCGGGTCCAAGAACCCAATCTCGAGTCCAAGTACCCAAATCAAATCCATTCTCGGGTCCAAGTACCCAAATAAAACAAATTTCGAGTCCAAGCACCTATTCTCGGGTCCAAGCACCCATTCTCGGGTCCAGGTACCCAAATCAAATCAATCTCGGGTCCAAGCACCCAAATTCAAATTAGCCTCGGGTCCAAGTACCCAATCTTGGGTCCAAGTACCCAATCCCGGGTCCAAGTACCCAAAATCAATTCAAGCTCGGGTCCAAGTACCCAATCTCTGGTCCAAGTACCCAAATCAAATCAATCTTGGGTCCAAGTACCCAATCCCGGTTCCAAGTACCCAAAATCAATTTCGAGTCCAAGTACCCAATCTCGTGTCCAAGTACCCAAATCAAATCAATCTCGGGTCCAAGTACCCAATCTCGGGTCCAAGTACCCAAAATCAATTCAAGCTCCGGTCCAAGTACCCAATCCCGGGTCCAAGTACCCAATCTCGGGTCCAAGTACCCAAAATCAATTCAAGCTCGGGTCCAAGTACCCAAAACAAGTCGCCATCTCAAAAATTAAGTCTTTTTGCTTTTCACTCTCTTTCACTAAGGTTTCAGATCATTCAAGCAGGGGGCAAACTGTAGACCCTTAATTTTTGACCCAATCCGATCTAATATGTTTTATTTAGCCCAAAATGAATTTTCTTGTCTAATTGGTCCAAAATAATTTTAATTAAATAATTTTACTTTAGTATCTAATTTTTATTAATAAAAAATGAAAATAAACAAATAAAAATAAAAAATAAAAATCGGCAGCAAAAATTGGTCGCGCGGGCCCGTCGGGCCAGCGTCAGCTCGCCTGCAGGAATTTCCTGCGGGCGAGTTACCTTCGGGGCAAAGTTATTTCGCCCGCAGGAAATTCCTACGGGCAAAATTACTTCCCGTTTCGCCTGCAGGAATTTCCTGCGGGCTGGCGAGCCCACGGGCCCGGCAGCACAGTTTTCGCCAACGCAAAATTTTTCAACGCAATTTTTTGAATCCTAATCCAATTAGGTTTTAATTTCTTTTTTTATTAATATTACTTACCTTAATCAATTAGGAATAAACAACCTAAAACCCACTATAAATAAGGACCATTAGAACCAAATTGGGGGAGGAAAAATTTACACAGTGACTTTAGGATTTGAAACCAAATCAAAGAAGGAAAAGTAAGAATTCAATTGAAGTGATATTTAAAGCAGCAGACTCACTATTTAAAGGAAAAAAAAGGAGAATTCAAAGGCAACCAAGGCTTGTCTTTGGAGCTAGTTCATCCAAGAATTATTTTTGGAAGAATCAACAAAAGAAGGTATGTTAAACTCTTTTTGATTCATGTTTTACAGTAGCAAATCTATAAAATTTAAGTTTTTTAAATCAAAAATCTTAGAACTTGAATTTAATTTTTCCAAATTTAAAACACTAAAATGTGACCTTCTTTTCCAAAAAGACTCAAAATTGTTATTTTTTCTTCTTAAAAATCTTAAAACTCTAATTGAACATATTTTTCTACAAAACCAAAATAAAATTCTGTTTCTTTCAAATTTTTAAAGTAGGTTCTATTTCATTCAAAAAGCCTTAAAAAACATCTTTTCTACTTATAAAAACTTCAATCCATTTGTTTAAATTCATAAAACTTCATAAAATATCAAATTGATTTCTAAAACCCTAAAAATTATCTTTTACCCGAGAACCCTAATTTTAAAGCCTAAAATCCAATATTCAACTTTTAAACCTAAAATAATGAACACTAACCCTTTTAAGACCTTAAACCCTAATTTTTATGAACCCTAATCCTTTTAAAACTTTAAAAAACATAAAAACATAAAACCCTAATTTATTTTAATTCCATAAAAAGTCACAGCAGCTTAAAATTCAATAATCACAAATCACAAATTAAAGTATTTTAAGGTATTTAAAACCCTAGTTTCATGATTTCATCATTCAAACCTTAATTTGTTTAATCAAAGAGTCTTACCAATCATTTAAAACATAAAACCCTAATTTATTTTAATTCCATAAAAAGTCACAGTAGCTTAATTTTAGAAATTTCCAAAACCTTAACACATGAGATAAGAAAACCCTAAATGGAAATAGTAGCTATACTTGAACTTTTATTTGCTTTATTCAATTCCATACTTGATTATGCTTTGATTTATTTCTTATGCTTTAATTTATTTAAATTCAATACTTGATTTATTTAATTTATCATGGATGGATGTTTATTTTATTTAAATACTTTTGATGAATGATTTATTTATGATGAATGATTATTTACTTTTATCAATCAATTTAGACTTCCAAAAGTTGTAAGAGGTATGTTTCCACTTGGTGGGTACCTCATTATTTAAACATCATGTAATTTAATTTGCTTTTCTATTTTAGAATTTATGTAAAGGGCATGTTCCTACCTTTTGGTGGGTGTCCTATCTAGGCATGCAATGTAAGGACATGTTTCCATCCTTGGATGGGTGTCCATTTATTTGTTTTATTTTTTTGGACATTGCTTTGATTTTAATATAATAATGTTTTCTTTTTATTGTGTGTAGTATGGATAATATTATTATATTTAAGAATTTTATAATATTAAGACCTGTAAAGGAGGCCAATTCCAATGAATCGGGCGTTGTGGGGGTGCTGGGCCATTTCTCACCTTCCCCACACGTATCCAACTTTTCGAACCCATTAAGGGGTTGGGGATTCCTTAGGAATCGAGTCATCCACCCCTTTCTTTTTCCCAGTCCGTCCGGGTGGCGACTCCATTTTCTCCGGACTTAAGTCCGTGTTCTCTAAGGCTCCGAGCCTAAACAGTGCCGAAGTCGCAAGAACCATTCCACCGGGATTGGGGGCGAAAATCCCCGCTCACACTATGGTTAATTTATCTTGGCTTAAGTCATGGCTTATTTGGTTGGTTCTTTTTCTAATATGACCTAAGTATATTGTAAGCTCTAAATAAATTTTTTCTTTAAAATCCAAATGACCAAAGCTATTTTCAAAAATTTTCAAGATGGTCTTTGGACATAAGACTTTTCTAAAAATAAATCAAAAATTCTTTTGTTAATGACCCAAATACTAAGCCCAAAATCCATTTTTCTAAAATCTTTTACAATGGGCTTAGAAACAAAACTAATTTCACCCAACCTTTTCTTACAAAGAGCTTGCAAAAATATTTAGGTCAATTATGAAATACCAAAAATCAATTGTGAGCCTATTTTATACCAAGAATAAATTAATCATGGGCTTGTTTTTGGCATGAATCATTAGTTACCATTTCAAGTGAGAAATCTATCTATAATAAACCTCTTAATTTAGTTTTAATCCAATATAGCATAAAAACTACTTTAGTTGGTTGAATGGATTAAAACCTAATTAATGTGAATTATCATGGATTGATTTCCATTTTCGAAAATATAACTATTGGTTGAAACGTCCGAGGGAATTATTCGAAAGTAAGGTACCCCATGTTGATATTTTGTTAACCATATACCTAGGAAAAGAAACTCGCCATTCGTGTGTGGATGATATAAGGTTGGAAGGAGCGTCCTAATTATCCTTGTTTGTTGATTGTTTGTGCATACATGCATACATTTGCATCTCATATCATTGATCCTCTCTGGCTCATAGCCCTGGATTACGACAGTTCAAAAGCTTACAACAATCCGACCTACACTGGAGACGAAGTATCTAGCAATGACTCAATCACTTACTCACCAAAAACAATGGAGCCCGAACAAATTCAAAGAATGGTGGATGAAGCCCTCAATGCCAAAATGGAAGAAATAAAAGAGGCCCTAGTTGAGACCATGAAGAACCAATTGACTGCAATCTTAGAGAATCATGCCTAGGCATCTACTAGCATTAAGAAGCCAAAGGACAAAGGGAAGACCAAAGTTGGTGAAGTGGTTTTTGATGATGAAAAAGTGATCATTGATGATGATGATGATTGGGCTCAATACTACCAAGATGCTCAAGAGAAGAATAAAGAACCGAAGGTTGTTGATAAGGCAACTATTGAAAAGACTGAGACATCCCATGTTGAAAAGATGATTGCTGATTTAGAAAAGAAATTTGAGAAGAAGCTAAAAACCGAAGAGATGTCCGAGATCGATAAACTATTTGAACAAGATGAGGAGGTCCCTTATAAGTTCAAGATGCCATCCTTTGCTAGATATAATGGTATTGGAAATCCTCATCAGTATATCACTGCTATGTAGTTTGCCCGAGCTACTAAGGCTCAAACTCTAAGGTACTTCATACTCTTATTAGACCCTATTGTCCAAAATTGGTTCAATACCTTGGATGATGGAACACAAAAGAGTTGGGATCTGCTTTACAAAGCCTTCATCCAGCAATATGGATATAATGTCGAGTTGGAAGTTACCTTAATGGAAGTGGAGTCCATTAGGCAAAGGTCGAATGAGAACTTTGTGGATTATGTGAAGAGATGGAGAAACAAGGCTGCTTTGCTCAAGAAGAGGCCCAATGAATCCGATCAAATAAGGATGATTGTGAGAGGGGTGTTACCTAGTCTTCATGAGAGGATGTCTCATACACTCATCCGTTATTTCAAAGACCTTCTCCAAGCAGGTTTGCAAATTGAAGATTGGGAAAGGGAGAAGAACCATTTTTCAATAAAAAGGAATGAGAAAGGGAACTATCAATCCGGTAGCCAAAGCATGCAAAAGGCAGTCGGTGTTAACGCTACTAACCAAGGAACAAGGAGACAGTTTTCAGAATTAGGGAAGCCGATGTCTTGGGTTCTCAATAAACTTCAAAGAAAGGGATTACTACAACCCTTAAATCCTCGTCCTTTGCCTGACCCTCTTCCACCTAATTTTGATACTAAAGTATTTTATCAATTTCACCAAATGCAAGGGCATGACATGGATAGATGTGTGAGGTTGAGACATGAGATCCAAAATCTAATTGATAATGGGAAGCTACCCAAGCCCAATAAGCCAAACACCAAAGACAACCCATTACTAAAATTCAATAGAGTACTGCCGCCGGCAACCTTCATGATTGGAGGAGGTTTGTATGAGGACTTTGTCATGTCTTCTTTTCAAGATGTGGGCAGAGAAGCAACCAAAGAAGAAAAGGCATTTGGAAAAATTAAACAAGCTATGATGGGTGAAGAAGTAACAATTTGTGTTGTCAATGGGTTTTGGGATTCAAGCGATAGTGATGATGATCTTGTATCCAAGAAGGAGGAGTGGACTTGGTCTGAGCTCGAAGAAGATGAGGTAATGAACACTAGATCCGGCAAGCCTTATGCAAGGCCACCACCTTAGGAGGTAGAAATAATAAGGGAAAGGAAGTTGAAGTAGGAAATAAAGAAGAAGAAGATGATGTTGTGCTCAAGCAATTGAAAAGAACCCAAGCAAGTGTTAGCATTTGGGACTTATTAGCTACTTCTAAAAAGTACCAAGAAACTATGGCCAAAGCCTTAGCTAGCATGCTAATTTCTACCTCCACAACACTGGAAGAGTTGATCAACTTCATAAAAAATGAGGAAGTAATGAAATGTGAAGAGGTTCAAGAAAAGAGTGAAGTTAATATGAGAGCGATTTCTTTTTCAGATGCGGATTTACCGGAAGAGGGGAGAGACCACATCCGCCCTCTCTTTATCAAGATAGAAGTCAAAGGGAAGAGGACTCCATGTGTAATGGTCGATGATGGGTCCACCATAAATGTTTGTCCACTTAAGATATTGCCAAATTTAGCTATGTCAACAAGAGATCTAAACCCGACCGAGGTAACAATTCGTGCTTATGACTACACTAAGAGGCATGTCAAAGGGACTTTCAAAGCGGCTGTCAAGGTTGGTCCAATTGAATCTATTATTGAGTTTGTTGTTTTGGACATACCTGTTACCTTTGCTTTACTCTTGGGGCGACCATGGTTTCATCCTCTTGGTGGAGTTCCTTCCACCCTTCATCAAAGATCAAGTTCCCCAACAGAAATGAGATAGTGGTCATTGAAGCTGAAGATAATGAGATTGTTAATGCTCTAATGATTGAGAGGCCTCTTAATGGTTTTCAAGTAGTTGTAATTTTTAATAATGAAGTAGTGGACTCCAAAGTCTTGAATATGATGAAGAACATGAACTACCTTCCCGGAGCTGGTCTTGGAAAGGGTAAAGCCGGTTTGACAAAGCTGTCAGACTTTAGAACTCAAAGTTCCAAGAAGGGGTTGGGATATGATGAAGACAATGATGTCCAGCCAAAGAAGAGTGAGAAGATGAGCTTCCCACCTCTTGAAAAAAATCTTTGTCAAGGCTCCAGATATGGGACCACTCCAAGGAAAGCCCGAGCCAATCACGTTCATGGGTAAGTTAATCCCAGGTTTTAAAATTTTTGCAGATGTGGCTGAGCTAGTCGGCCAAGTGAAGAAAGAGCTCACCTTGCCAGCCAACAAAGAATCCGATCCAAAAGAGAAGAAAGAGGCTATCCTAAAAGCCGAGAAGACTCCGGAGGAGATTGCTACCCTGGTTGAAGAAAAGTTTGAAGACATCCTGCCTTATGATTTTGAGAACAATGATTTTGATTTTGATTTTAATGTGTCTGTTCTGTATGAGGATGATGATGTTTAATTTTCCAAAATGAATGCAATAAAGTCTGATTTTGCTTACTTGTGTGATGTTTCTCTTGATGGTTGTATACATTCAAATAGCAGTTACATGAGCATCTTTAATATTAATTATGTTAACACACAATCATTAAATTTGGGAACAACTGAAAATCCTAAAAGCATTAGTATAGCATCCGACCTTACTCCTGATGAGAGAGAGAGAGATTTGAAAACAGATTCAAAAAAATATGAAGAAGTGTTTGCTTGGTCTTATGAGGATATGCCTGGAATAGATCGAGACATAGTCGAGCATCATATTCCTACTTACACTCACATGAAACCTGTCAAACAAAAGCTTAGGCGATTAAGACCTGAGTGGGCTGAATTGGTTAAAGAAGAGGTCACTAAGCAAATACAAATTGAAGTTATAGATATCCAGATTGGCTAGCCAACATAGTACCCGTGCCAAAGAAAGATGGGAGAATAAGGGTCTGTGTGGACTATAGAGATTTGAACAAGGCATCCCCTAAGGATGATTTTTCTTTACCTCATATAGATGTTCTCATGATAGTGTAGCCTCTAGTGTGCTACACTCGTTTATAGATGGATTTTCCCGATACAATAAAGTGTTAATGGCCCAAAAGGATAAAGCCAAAACTGCTTTCATTACTACATGGGTGATGCCGTTCGGCTTAAAGAATGCTGGAGCAACCTACGAAAGGATGGCCACCACACTATTTCATGACATGATGCACAAAGAAGTTGAAGTATATGTTGATGATATGATGGTTAAATCGGATACAAGGGAACAACACTTCCAAAACTTAGAATTATTCTTCGATAGAGCTTTGAAATATAAGCTAAGATTAAACCCGAAGAAGTGTGTGTTCGGTGTTACCTCAGGTAAATTATTGGGACACATGATTGGTCCGAATGGCATTGAGATTGTTCCTGACAAAGTTAAAGCAATCAGGGATATGCCAGCCCCAAAGACGGAGAGAGAAGTCTGGGGATTTATTGGTAAATTACAATCCATTAGCAGATTCATAGCAAAACTCACAACAATTTGTGAGCCTATCTTCAAATTGCTTAGAAAAAATCGGCCAGTCATTTGGAATGAAGAATGCCAAAAGGCCTTTGAGTGAATAAAAGAGTATTTGTTAAATCGACCTGTTTTAAAACCACCTAAACCTGGCAAACCTCTATTACTATACCTAGCAGTAGAAGAAGAGTTGATAGGAGCCATGCTAGCCCAAGCAGATGAGTCAGGGATTGAGCATGCAGTCTACTATTTGAGTAAAAAGCTCCTACCTTATGAAATTAAGTATAGTATTATTGAAAAGACCTGTACAGCCGTGGTTTGGTCTTCTAAGAAGTTGCGGCATTACTTTCAATCGTATAGTGTGCAAGCAATTTCCATGTTGGATCCAATGAAGTACTTGAGGGAGACACCATCTTTAATTGGGAAATATGGTCGATGGTTGATAATATTAGAAGAATTTGAGATTGAATATGTAACCAGAAAAACAATCAAAGGTAGAGCGGTGGCAGAATTCCTAGCCCAACAACCATTGCCAGAAAGCGAAGAGGTAATCTTGGAATTTCCTGATGAACGTTTAGAAGCAATTGAAGTACAAGGGTGGAAAAATGTATTTTGATGGAGTAGTAAACAGGAAAGGAGCAGGTTTGGGAGTTATACTAGAATCACCCAAAGAGGAACTTATCCCTTTAGCCAAAAAGTTGAAATTTAGGGCAACCAATAATATGGTGGAGTATAAAGCTTGTATTTTTTATTTGGAAACCCTGATGATTATGAAGGTCGATAAGGTGGAAGTTTATGGAGATTCATTGCTAGTTGTATCTCAAGTAAATAGAGAGTGGGAGTTCAAAGAGGAAAAATTAAAATCGTACCACCATTGCCTGACCATGATGAAGAAGAACTTTAAGGAGTGTAAGTTTATACACCTATCAAGAGAAGAAAATCATATGGCTGATGCCCTAGCCACATTGGCTTTGGTATGGGAAGACCCTGTTAGCTTATTCCTTAAGCCTCTGATCTTGACCAGTTCATCAACTCCTTGATATGAATATGAAACAATCATGGAAATTGATACAGATCATGATGCGTGGTATGATACTATAAGGCAATTTTTGGAGGAAAGGGAATACCCACCGGGGGCAACAAAGAAAGAGAGAAGAGCCATAAGGCTATGGTCATTGCAATACATCACCTTCCATGGGGAGTTATATCGAAGATGACCTGATGGGGTGCATTTGAGATGTTTAAGAAAGCCTGAAGTGGAGCGTATCATGTCAAAAATACATGTGGGAAGTTGTGGTCCGCACATTAGTGGTTTGGCCCTAGTAAAGAAGATTATTCGACAAGGTTACTACTGGTTGACCATGGAGAAAGATTGTATTGAGTTTGTCAAGAAGTGCCAACAATGTCAGATGTATGGTAACTTAAATCACATGCCTCCTGAAGAATTGCATTCTATGTCTTCACTCTGGCCATTTGCCACCTGGGGTATCAACATTATAGGAGAGATACATCCGACAGCATCAAACGGTCACCGTTTCATTATGGTAGCAGTAGATTATTTTTCAAAATGGGTTGAAATTGAATCCTTCAACAAATTGGGTGCAAGCCAAATGGCTAGATTTATTGAAAAGAACCTCATCTGCAGATATGGGGTCCCACACAGTGTGATATCAGACAATGGGGTATAGTTTCAAGGAGCAAATAAGGATTTATTCTCAAAGTACCGAATTAATCATAGGTCCTCTCCTTATAGACCAAAGGCTAATGGTGTAGTAGAAGCAACAAACAAGACAATTAAGAAAATTCTGTCCAAAATTACCAAGACTTACAAGGATTGGTCAGAGATGCTTCCCTTTACTTTTTGGGGATATAGGACAAGTGTGCAAACACCTACTGGAATGACACCGTTCTCTTTGGTTTACGAGATGGAAGCAATGTTGCAAATTAAAATAGAGATCAAGTCATTAAGAGTAGTTTTGGAAGCCGAATTGCCTGAAATGGAATGGGTAGCAAGCAGATACACACAGTTAGCTTTACTAGAAGAGAGAAGGTTAAAGGCACTGTATCATCATCAACTATATCAAAAGAAGATAGCTCGGGCCTACAATAGAAGGGTTAAAATCTAAAAATTTAGGGTTGGGGATTTGGTGTTAAAGCAATGTAAGCCTAATGTATCTGATCCAAGAGGGAAGTTCAGACCTAGCTGTGAAGGGCCATCTGTCGTGAAACAAGTCATGAACAAAGGTACAGTAAAGTTATCAGACATGGACAGGAACGAGTTTAGTGAGCCAGTAAACATTGACAGGTTGAAGAAGTTTTATGTACGAAATAAAAAAAAAAAGAGAGCTCGCTAGTTTGAAAACCCAAAAAGGGCAGCCTAGGCAAAATTTAGAGCAGTCCGCTAGTCCTGAAAACCCGAAAGGGCGGGCTAGGTAACAATTAGGGATAAATGAGAGAAAATTGTCAATTAGAAAACCTGAAAGGGCTTGGCAACAAGAGTGATCTTGTGTATGCTAGCTTTATGTTTGGTTATTCCCTAATTTAATAAAACAGAATTAATGTTAAAATTGTTCTATATGCACTGTTATAAGTATTTGATCAAATATGGATGAAATAAATAAACACAATAGCAAAAGGTGATGACAAATTATAAATGGAAAAGAAGCATCCTTTATTACTTTAAATATTTTTCATCCTAACAATACACTTTCTGAATTGACAAATGTAAAATCTATGACAGTCGATAAATGTAATGTGCAGGCCAGCTTTGCCTCAGCCGATCCAAGTAGGCTTCAGTCAAGCAAGGCATGTCTAAGTCGGAGTAAAGTCAGAATCACGAGGCCCAGCTCCATACTGACGACCAAGTCGGGGAAAATCATAGCATGTACCTTGACGAAGAGCAGCAAGGGGAACATACATCAAGTATGTTCGCATGGTGACACGAGAAATCTTCAACCAAGGGACCAACCAACGGATATTGACTTCAGAGCGTGAGTGGATCCAGTCAACCCATTCAGCATATGAAGAAGCAGGATGGAGTAGCTTCCTAGCAAAATGATAATGTGGCAGACATTTGGCAAAGTCCATGGATGGAGTATCAAGCAAACAAAGATGCTCCTGAAGCCAAATCTGTGAAGCAAGAATTAAATAAAAAGAAGTCCACTAAGTTGAAAACCCGTAAGGGCAGCTTAGGCGAAAATTAGGACAGCTCGCTAGTTCCGAAAACCCACATTGGCGGACTAGGCAAAAATTGGAGCAATAAAAATATATATATAAAAAAGGTCTGCTAAGTTGAAAACCCGCGAGGGCAGCTTACGAAAAAATTAGACAGCTCGCTAGTTCTGAAAACCCACATGGGCGGACCAGGAAAAAATTAGAGCAATAAAGAAAAAAAAAGAAAACCTAAATTGAAAACCCGAAAGGGCATTTTAGGTAATTTCCTCAAGCAGCAATGGACTCCCAGTCAGTCTCTTTGACAATCCTGATTTAAATTGGTCTAATCCAACTAAGGTCTCGGCTAAGATCACAGGTACCGGCGACAAGCCTCCTTCCATTTGGTCCATAATATCCAATACTCGTGGATCAATATCGCTGTCAGAAGAAACAAGCAAGAATTGGTAGAGCAAGCAAAGACAGAGCATGCTTCTCCATGCCTTAGTAGGGGCCAAATGAGAGAGACAAAAGTCAATCAAATGTGTAAGTAGAATTTTTTCACCTCTCATCAACCGAAGAACTTTGGGTTTTGAAATTTGAAATAACATCTGCATCTTCTGTTGAGTCTTGGAAATCAAAGTGGGTAACGCCATTTGTTGATTATTTGGATATCCAAGGACGGCCTCAAATTCTTCAATCAAGGGACATATTTCAAAGCCATTATTTGTAAATACCCTAGAATTCGTATTCCAAAAGGAAGCCACGACATGTAAGAAGGAGTGGTCCAATTTAACATTTTGAAAACATTTTAAAACATCAAGTTTTGACCATGAAATTTTCTTCCAATGAATGGCATCCATATTCTTAAATAGAATTTTTATCTTCTTTAAATGATGTTCGGTCATGGTGGGTGAATGAAGGAAAATCAAAATTGTTAAATGAGTCTTCACGTTGAAATGGAAAAGTTGTTTTTTGGTTTCTGTATGAAATATGGCATGAAGGGTGATTTATATAGACGAAGCAAACCTTTTCCGAAAGTGAAAAGGAAAAGGTGATGGGAAATCGTAAGACCATATGGCATAAGGAAAGGAATTGGTGGCAATTTCCTTTACCACACAGGATTTGGTTTAGCAAATGAGGTGGATGTGAATTATGAAATTATGATGTATTGTGATAAAAAAATTTATTGAAATAATAATAATAATTGTGGTGCAGTAATAAAAAAAAGGTTACAGTAAAGATGGAAATTGTATGTTTTTCATTATTGTATAATATTTTACAATTGCTACGATATTTACATATCACTAAGATGGTGGTGGTAGGTCATCAAATAAAGCCTTAAAAAAGTCATCGCCTGTTGGAGGAGGAGGCAAATACTCATCCCAAGTCCGTCCGAAGCGGAAGCACCAAAATCCGGCAAATTTCTCATCCCGGGATCACCCGAAGCAGGAGCACCAAAATCCCTATTACCTTAAGGATCCGATCTATCATGGTCCTCATTAGAAGCAGACGAAAGGATCTCATGTTCATCAGTCTGGGGGCCTCTTAATGAAGAAGTGTCGGGATCCCTCATCCCCTAAAATCGGAAGTCTCGGAAATGTTGTTCGGATTGATGATATAAATTTTCAAAATGAGAAGCCTGCTGATGACTTGTAGCCTGTAACACCCCTATATCCAATGCACACACACTACAACCACAACAATGTAGCATAAGTGCACCAAACACAGGGATACTACGGTTTTCTTAACATTCAAAACCCCTTTAAATTTGATACAATATCCTTATCATTATACATTATAGAGAAATAAATCATTTACTTATAAAACAAAACATATTAGTTGTATATATACATTTAAATATTACACAGCGGAAGTTATAAAATATGTACATATTTACCTATTAAACATTTCTTTACAAAATATAAAGAAGTATACATGATTGGCAAGTATGCTCTGATCTTTAAGCTCCCAAAATGGATTCTTCAAGGTCTACTCTCACTGGGTCTTGATGAACTCTCAGGGTCAACTCTATTACCTGCGCGATTAAACACTATCGCGCTAAGCCAACGGCTTAGTAAGATAAAGCATGCTAATGATATGACTTAGTGCAATGCAATGTCATTTCGCAATCCACATTATACATGTAACATCATATATGCAAAACTAGCAACATATTTTCACATTACATATCACATTTCAATATCTTTTCATATACCTCATTAGTATTCATTTAACCATTCATAATCAACACTAAACAAAGACAAGCATGGGCCCAAGACACACTAATATGCCATTCAATTTTCAGAGTTAATGCTTTGGTTTTGTTATCACATTTATCATTATCATATACCCAACTAGGCTTCAAGGATTAAGTTCAACCAAGCTTCAAGGGGAGCAAAGCATGCTAAGCTTCTACCCAACTTGGCTTCAAGAACTAATCCAACCTAGCTTCAAGGGTGGTAACATCTCAATTAGGCTTCAAGGATTCAATCCAACCTAACTTCAAGAGATTGTTACACTTATTAGGCATGCCACCAACAACCAACTCTGAAAATGGAATAACACACTAGCCACACAATTCATTTATTATTCAATTATCATTTTCATTCTCAATTCTCAACAACATTTAGGCAAACATGCCTTATTTCATTACAATCCTCATAGCCAATCACAATGGCCTCATATATCATTTAAATCATCATAATCAATCACAAGTCACATTACATTATCATATAAGCAACATGCTTTACATCCTTTACTTACTTCAAATAAAACAGAACAGAACGATTATAGCGGTCGCACTAGGCTAAGTCGCGACCGTCCTCCACAATCAAAAGTTGAAACTTTAACACAGTAGGTTTCGCGGTCAGAAGTTCGGTCTAAGTCGCGACCGCACTTCACAATCAAAGATGAAACCTTATCACAGTAGGTTTCGCGGTCAGAAGTTCGGTCTAAGTCGCGACCGCACTTCACAATCAAAGATGAAACCTTATCACAGTAGGTTTCGCGGTCAGAAGTCCGATCTAAGTCGCGACCGCACTTCAATAATAGCGACCGTCCCAAATTACGTGTCTCATGCATAAACCCTAAATTTAACAAACTTTATTTTGTTTAACTACAAACACATTATACACAACATAACCTCATTCAAATGGACACAATCAACATCCTCAACACTTATTTACATCTTCCAAACACATTAATAACATATTTGATACCACAACACAATTACAACCAACACAAAGATCAACAAAAATAATCAATCAAAAATAACATAAACAACTCTTACCAATTCAAAACCCTAACTCAAACTCAACACAATCACTTCCAACACTTTCACCTGCTCAACTTCTCATCTATCAAGCAATATCAATACTTAAAATCACACCATAAGCAATTGAATCATATCATCATCAAACCACAACTCAACTCAAGCATAACTTCAAAATAACAAGGGTAAACAAGAGAAAACTTACCTTAAATTATAACACTTCTTGAATTAACACTTAATCACTTCAATCTTCCTACAATTGGAGCTTACTCTTCAAAGTCTTCTCTTTGCCTCTTTGCTTTCCCTTTGTCTACGAGAAAACAGCCAAAAATGGAGAAGAAGAAGAAAATACATGGAGGAAATAAAGTCAACTCCACTTTAAATCTCCACCAAGAGATTTTATCTAAACAATTACCAAAATGCCCTCAATCATATAACTAACCTTTTGTCTCATCTAAGCCCTTATATGAAATTACACAATCCACAAAAATATCTTCTCTTGCATTGACTCTATTTCTCTTTGACCATTTTATATGTTATATATATCATCATATACACAACATATAAACTTGTCTCTAAACCCTAAATTTCCCCAAAACACATATACATAAACTTTTCTTTTCTCAATTTAAACCAACAACAACAACAATAACCACAACAACAACCACATACAAAACTTCTAAGGCCTGCATAGGGATATTACACAGCCAACTCTTCTTGAAGTTTCCTATTTTATTCTTCGAGCATCCGCTGTGAGCCAAAAAGAAGGAAAAGGTAAGAGCATACATAATCATGCATACATATAGCATAAATTACCATGAAATAAGGAACGTACCAGGTAATTCAAATCAGTACCCTGCAGATGAGATGGCATATCTGGCGGGCTAGAACGAGCAAATAAAGGGGTAGTAAAAGAAGGTCTAGCCTCATGAACAAATGAGCCAACAGCCTGCAACAATCATTAAAGAATCAAGGAAAGAAAAAAAGAAGTTGCAAGGGAAAAGTGGTAAAAGTTTTACCTGAGAAGTACTAGTCCCGAGATGTGGAACAAGCTCCCCTGCAGCTCCGTGATGTTCTTCTTCATCTCTACCTTCATTTTCTTCGAAAATCTCCTGCACACCAACATGAGATACATCAAAGTTCAAGAGTCTTCTTTGAATAAAATGGGCATAAAATGGACCCGGTGTAGACCCTTAATTTTTGACCCAATCCGATCTAATATGTTTTTATTTAGCCCAAAATGATTTCTGTTGTCTAATTGGTCCAAAATAATTTTAATTAAGTAATTTTTACCTTAGTATCTAATTTTTATTAATAAAAAATGAAAAATAAACAAATAAAAATTAAAAAATAAAAATAAAATCGGAGTCGAAAAAAAAAATCGGCAGCAAAAAGCAGTCGTTCAGGCCCGTGGGCATTTTGCCCGTAGGAATTTCTTGCGGGCGGCACGCCCATAGGCCCAAACACTTCACCCGCAGGCCTGTGGACATTTCGCCCGCAGGAACACTGGCCCCAGCCACGGGCCCGGCTGCCGCAGTTTTTGCCAACGCAAAATTTTTCGACGCAAATTTTTTGAAACCTAATCCAATTAGGTTTTAATTTCTTTTTTTTATTAATATTACTTGCCGTGTATAATTAGGAATAAACAACCTAAAACCATTATAAATAAGGATCAATAGAACCAAATTGGAGAGGAAAAAAGAAGGCAGTAGCTTGATTTTTTGAAACCAAATCAGTGAAGGAAAAGGGAAACTCAATTCAAGTGATTTTTAAAAGCAGCAGTAGCACGAATTAAGCAATTCAAAGGCAACAAAGGCTTGTCTTTGGAGCTAGTTCATCCAAGAAGAATTGTTTTTGGAGGAATCAACAAAAGAAGGTATGTCAAATTCTTTTTGATTTATGTTTTCACAGTAGCAAACCTATGAAATTAGGGTTTTTTAAAACAAAAATCTTAGAGTTGTAATTTAATTTTTCCAAGATTAAAACACTAATACATTACTTTATTTTCCAAAAAGACTCAAAATTATTATTTTTTGCTTCTTCAAAAGTCTCAAAACCCTAATTGAACAAATTCTTTAACAAAACCAAAACTTGATTCTGTTTCTTTCAAATTTTTAAAATAAGTTCTATTTCAGTCAAAAAGTCTTCAAAAACATCTTTTCTACTTATAAAAACTTCAATCCGTGTGTTTAAATTCATAAAACCTCATGAAATCATCAAATTGTCTTTTTAAACCCTAATTCAACAAATCACCCGAGAACCCTAATTTTAAAGTATAAAACCCTAATTCAACTTTTAAACCTAAAATAGTAAACCCTAAACCTTTTAAAACATTAAACCCTAACTTTTTCTAAACTTTAATCCTTTAAAACATAAAAAAACATAAAAACACAAATATGCTAATTTTACACAGTAGCTTAAAAATACAATTTAAAATCACAAATCAAAGTACTTTAAAGTGTCTAAAACCCTAGTTTCATGATTTCACCATTCAAGCCTTAATTTGGTTAATCAAAGAGTCTTACCAATCTTTTAAAACATAAAACCCTAATCTATTTTAATTCCATAAAAAGTCATAGCAGCTATAATTGAACTTTTATTTGCTTTATTCAATTCCATATTTATTTATACCTTGATTTATCTCTTATGCTTTAATCTATTTAATTCCAATACTTGATTTATTTAATTTATCATGGATGGATGTTTATTTTATTTAAATACTTTTGAAGAATGATTTATTTATGATGAATGATTATTTACTTTTATCAATCAATTTAGATTTCCAAAAGTTGTAAGAGGCATGTTTCCACTTGGTGGGTACCTCATTATTTAAACATCATGTAATTTAATTTGCTTTTCTATTTTAGAACCTTTGTAAAGGGCATGTTTCTATCTTTTGTTGGGTGCCCTATCTAGGCATGTGATGTAAGGACATGTTTCCATCCTTGGATGGGTGTCCATTTATTTGTTTTGTTTTGTTTGGACATTGCTTTGATTTTAATATAATGATGCTTTCTTTTTATTATGTGTAGTATGGATAATATTGTTATATTTAAGAATTTTATAATATTAAGACCTGTAAAGGAGGCCGGTTCCAATGAACCGGGCGTTGTGGGGGTGCTGGGCCATTTCTCACCTTCCCCACACGTACCCAACTTTCCGAATCCATTAAGGGGTTGGGGATTCCTTAGGAATCGAGTCATCCACCCCTTTCTTTTTCCCGGCCCTTCCGGATGGCGACTCCATTTTCTCCGGACTTAGATCCGTGTTCTCTAAGGCCCCGAGCCTAAACAGTGCCGAAGTCGCAAGAACCATTCCACTGGGAGTGGGGGCGAAAATCCCCGCTCACACCCGGTTAATGGAGAAATTACTCGGCACCATAACCATGCCAGGCCAGCCACCATGCATCCTCCAGCATTGACATAATATTTAAAGTATATTTTGGGATTTGCATCGGAACCCTCCGCTGCTCTGGACTGAGAAACCATTAATAAACTCTCTCCCCGAGAAACCAGCCACTAGACACTAGGCCAGCAATAACTCTGCGAGAATGTTGGAAAGACAGTGCAGCCCTCATCAAAGGAGACCAGTTTGCTCGCTCTTCTGGGCTCCACCAGGCCAAATTCACTTGCAAAATAAAATAAGGTAAGTAAACTTTCATATAAAATTTAAAGCATACTAATGTTATTTTACCTGGTCCCAAGTTAAGCAGCTCAACACATAGCGATGAGTATGCACATGATGAGAGCCGAAAACGTCCACACGATCGGACAACCAGAAATTTAATCTCAGATACCCGACTCTCTCTCGGGAAATACAGGGTACCCTCACGATGTTATGATCATATGCACATACCTACAACAATAATAGTAAAGATCAAATTCATGCAAGAAAAGAGTGAAAATAACATTGGTGAAGGAAAAGAATACCTCGACAACCGCCATCAAGCAGACAAAAGACTTCTTGTTTCGGCAAAGCTTATCAAGACCATGGTAAAGACATGCGAGACCAGCTTCACCCGAGCCAGAAGATGGTACCATTCTGAGATAAGAAAGGGCGCTCAAAACTGACAAGTGGATGGAGGATTTAGTGCTGCCGAAGATGGTTGACCCGAGTAGATATAACAAAAATCCTTGAGCATACTATTCGACCGTGTCTCTGCCAACCCGTCCTTCGTAGTTCATCAAATAACTACGAATTGGCTTGATTTTTATCTTAAAAGGCCCTTTATAAGATGGTTCCATACCAATTAATTCCTGAATTTCTTCAAATGTTAAAATATCATTGGTCATAGGAACCGGAACACCATCATATCGAAGGCTGGTTATAGTAGTAAAATCGACCGAACCAATTTTCATCTCTCCAATGGGCAAGTGAAAAGTGTGAGTTGTGTCCAACCATCGCTCTGCAAGCACCTGGACTACTCTCCAGTCTATCTGATATTCCTCGGATGGCAATTGTAAGATGAACTACTCAAAGCCACAATCTCGGATAATTCACCTTACCCAAGAAGGCACTACATCGTACCATAGTCGGGCTTTGTAAATACACCCTCCAGCCTGAACAACGCAACGATCATGCTAACACGGAACCAGATAAGTTAATGCAAGGTAAGCACAGGCTATCCTAAATTAATTTATATTTCCTAAATTTTCTAAAAATTATAATAAAATAAATAATAATAAATAAAGGCAAACGCAATAATAATAAAAGAGCATAATATAAAAACATAAATAAAAAATAATCAAAAATAATAGAAATAAAAAAATATGTCAAAAACAAAAAATATATATAACAATAAAAAAACAAACAACAACGAAAAAATCAAGAGAAATAAAAAAGGAAAAATAATTACCTCGCTCTTTTGATTGGAACTGCGGTGAAGCGGCATCCTGGCTAGTATATCTATATTTCCATCTTCATGATACCGAATAAACTCCAATAACTCGGCATTAGAATGAGTCCCTGACCTCGAAGCATGCATTGTTTTTGAAAATATGCTCTAAAAGTGAAAGAAATTTGAGAGAATTATAATGTGAAAGTTTTGCTGTGAAATGAAATGAAGAATCAGTTCCTTGATATAGAGAAAATTCAAAACTGTTCATGAATAGTAACTTTACTATTCATGAAAAGTAAACTTTACTATTGATGAATAGTAAACTTTACTATTCATAAATAGTATTACTATTGATGAATAGTATAATTACTATTTCTAATAGTAAATACTATTTGATACTATTTTCGAATAGTATATTTACTATTTATGAATAGTGAATAGTATATGAACAGTGACTACACAGTAAATAAATAGCAAATTCAATTATTCACTTTAATCATTTAAATAATTGCGGGTATATAAATATTTTTATACCCAGGGGCAATAAGAAGGCATATGCATAAAAATTAGCCAAATTTTTTGAAATAAAAAATTATTAGATCGGGTCCAGAACCCAAATTTTCTTTAGGTCCAGAACCTAGAATCTTTTCTAAGTCTAGAACTTAGCTCGGGTCCAGAACCTAAATTTTCCTTAGGTCTAGAACCTAGAATTATCCTTAAGTCCAGAACTTAGCTTGGGTCCGGAACCCAAATTTTCCTTAGGTCCAGAACCTAGAATTATCCTTAAGTCCAGAACTTAGCTCGGGTCTAGAACCCAAATTTTCCTTAGGTCCAGAACCTAAAATCTTTTCTAAGTCCAGAACTTAGCTCGGGCCCAGAATCCAAATTTTCCTTAGGTCCAGAACCTAGAATCTCTTCTAAGTCCAGAACTTAGCTCGGGTCCGGAACCCAAATTTTCCTTAGGTCCAAAACCTAGAATTATCCTTAAATCCAGAACTTAGCACGGGTCCAGAACCTAAATTTTAATTAGGTCCAGAACCTAGAATTATCCTTAAGTCCAGAACTTAGCTCGGGTCTGGAACCCAAATTTTCCTTAGGTCCAGAACCTAGAATTATCCTTAAGTCCATAACTTAACTCGGGTCCAGAACCCAAATTTTCCTTAGGTCCAAAACCTATAATCTTTTCTAAGTCCAGAACTTAGCTCGGGTCCAGAACCCAAATTTTCCTTAGGTCCAGAACCTAGAATCTCTTCTAAGTCTAGAACTTAGATCGGGTCGAGAACCCAAATTTTCTTTAGGTCCAGAACCTAGAATCTTTTCTAAGTCCAGAACTTAGCTCGAGCCCAGAACCCAAATTTTTCTTAGGTCCAGAACCTAGAATCTTTTCTAAGTCCAGAACTTAGCTCAGGTCCAGAACTAAAAATTTTCCTTAGGTCTAGAACCTAGAATTATCCTTAAGTCCAAGAACTTAGCTTGGGTCCAGAACCCAAATTACCCTTAGGTCCAGAACCTAGAATTTATTTCTAAGTCCTAGAACTTAGATCGGGTCCAGAACCTAAATTTTCCTTAGGTCCAGAACCGATCGGGTCCAGAACCCAAATTTTCCTTAGGTCCAGAACCTAGAATTATCCTTGAGTCCAAAACTCGAACCAAGTCCAGAACCCAAAACCTCCACCATCTCAAAAATTAAGTCTTATTGCTTTTCACTCTCTTTCACTAAAGTTTCAGATTATTCAAGTAGGGGGCAAACTGTAGGCCCTTAATTTTTGACCCAGTCCGGTCCAATATATTTTATTTAGTCCAAAATAATTTTTGTGTTGTCTAATATATTTTAATTGGTCCAAAATAATTTTTGTTATCTTAATTAAATAATTTTTTACTTTAGTATCTAATTTTTATTAATGAAAAATAAAAATAAACAAATAAAAATAAAAAATCTGCCACGAAAAAATTGTCGCCGAAAAAATTGTCGCCGAAAACCAGCAAGCAGGACGATGGCTGTGGGCCATTTTGCCCGCAGGAGTTTCATGCAGGTAAAATGGCCAAAGCCATTTCGCCCACAGAATTTTTCTGCAGGCAGCCATATTGCTCACAAGAAAATCCTGCGAGCGAAATGACCCATGCCATTTCGCCCGCAGGAAATTCCTGAGGGCAGAATGGCCTGCACGCAGGCCCTCGCCCCCTGCCGCAGCCAACTGCGGCAATTTTTTTTTTTGCCAGTGCAATTTTTTCGCAGTATTTTTTTTGTGCAAGCGAAATTTTTCGATGCAAATTTTCTGAAGCCTAATGCAATTAGGTTTAGGTTTCCTTAATGAATATTATGTTCCGTGAATGATTAGGAATGAACCATAAAACTTCTATAAATAAGGACTAAACAACACAAAAAAAGAGAAGAAGAAATAAGGAAGAAATCAGACATAAACTTAGGAAAATTGGATCTGAAACTGTGAAGGAAAACCTTGAATCAAGCTAATTTTTTGAGAGAGCAGAAAAACAATTCAAGCAATTCAAAGGCAGCAAAGCTTGTCTTTGATTTGGTTCATTCAAGAAGCAATATTGGTGTAACCTACGAAAGAAGGTTTGAATTCTTAATTTCTTTATATTTTTTCACAGTAGCATAAAGTATCCAATTGTTTCTTGTAATTCAAAAACCCTAGAACTTTAATTTAGTTTTTCTAAAGTTTAAAAACCTTATTTCGTTGCTTTGTTTTCCAAAAAAACCTACAATTGTTATTTTTGCTTCATCAAAATTTTAAAACCCTAATTTAACATGTTTCTTTTCAAAACCATAATTTAAATTCTGTTTCTTTCTAAAAACTTAATAAATATCTTTTCTATTTATGTAAACTTTGAATCGTTTGTTTATTTTCATAAAACTTCATAAAATTATCAAATTGATTTTGAAACCCTAAAAACCTCATGCATTCACTGAAACCCTAATTCAACTTTAAAACTAAACAATAAACCTTAAACTCCTTTAAAACCTTAAATCCTAATTTTTTCTAAACCCTAATCCTTTAGAACATTAAAAACCATATAAATCCAAAATGTTTAATTTTACACAATAAGCTTAAAACACAATTCAATGAGTAACCATAAGTCATAAATCTAAGTATTTTAAAGTGTCCAAACCATAGTTTCATGATTTCACCATTCAATCACTAATTTGGTTAATCAAAGAACTTTATCAACCTTTTAAAGCATAAACACTTAATCTATTTTAATTCCTTTAAAAAACTCACAGTAGCCTAATTCCACAAATTCTAAAACCCTAAACACATGAAATAAATGATCCTAAATGGAAACAATAGCTATAATTTAGATTTTTATTTGCCTTATTCAATTTTATATTTGATTATGCTTTGATTTATTTTATATGCTTCAATTTATTTAAGTTTAATGCTTGGTTTATTTAGTTTATCATGGATGGATGTTTACTTTCTATTGATATTTAATACCTTTGATGAATAATTTATGATGAATGGTTATTTACTTTCATCAATTTATTTAGATTTGCAAGTAATGTAAGAGGTATGTTTCCCACTTGGTGGGTACCTTATTAGTTAAATATCATGTAATTTAAGTTGCTTTTATGTTTTAGAACCAATGTAACGGGCAAGTTTCTACCTTTCGGTAGGTGTCCTATTTAGGCTTGAGATGTAAAGACATGTTTCCATTCTCGGATGGGTGTCCATTTATTTGTTTTGCTTGGACATTGTTTTGATTTTCAATATATCGATGCTTTATTGTGTGTAATATGGATAATCTTGTTATATTTAAGAATTTTATAATATTAAGACCTGTAAAGGAGGCCGGTTCCAATGAACCAGGCGTTGTGGGGGTGCTGGGCCATTTCTCACCTTCCCCACACGTACCCAACTTTTCAAACCCATTAAGGGGTTGGGAATTTCTTAGGAATCGAGTCATTCACCCCTTTCTTTTTTCTCGGCCCATCCGGGTGGCGACTCCATTTTCTTCGGACTTAGGTCCGTGTTCTCTAAGGCCCCGAGCCTAAACAGTGTCGAAGTATCAAGAACCATTCTACCGGGAGTGGGGGCAAAAATTCCTGCTCACACAACCCTAATAAACAGTTGAACAAACAAATTAAACTCACTTTAACAATAAATATACTAAGAAATAGGGGCAAAAATATCATCAACTATACACTTATCACATCCTTATTTAATTTGTTAAGCTCTTATTTATAAGAAATACGCTAGGGCAGAACAAGTAATAAGTTAGTTTAAAACAAGTCAATCTGAGCTTAATCCGGATTTTTAAATCAATAATCCCCAAACAGTAACCATATTTGATTAAAACAAAATTAGCTCGACATGAAACTGTGTACATATCAAATTAAAATCAAATTAATTTGATATGGACCATAATTAGATGCCCTAATTTGATATGGGAATGGTCAATATCGAATTAAAATTTGTTTAATTCGATATGGACCAACTTCCATGTCAAATCAGAAGGCCAATTCAATAAGCCACTTTCAATTCAATATGGAAGTGGACCATATCCAATTGGAAACAACTAATTCGATATGGACATGGTCCATATTGAATATCGAATTGGACACCCTAATTTGATATGAACTTGTCCTATATTGATTTAAACCAAAGTCGAATCTACTTAGCTTCAAATTGAACCATTTTAGGGCCTTCTTGCATTGGGATCGAACTAGCTTATGTTCTAAATTAAGGGTCTACAGGCTTCCCTCGAAGTGGTCCCATATCTGGAGCTTTGATGACCACTTCTTCAAGTGGAGGAAAATTCATCTTCTCATTCTTTTGTGGTAGGATGCCTCCAATAGCTTCATTGTATCCCAACCCTTTCTTTAAAGTTTGAGTCTTGAACTCTAGAAGTGTAACACCCTTATACCCTATATATGTACAATACATATTTTTAGCATATGTAAAATATACATATACGGTACAAAAATGTCACAGATCGATTTAATAAAAATTCACATTTCTGTTATAAAGTTTCAAATACAAATATATAAAATTAAATAATATATAAATATTCTTTACTTGCTATAGTAACCCGAAATAACATTTTATATGAAAATCCCTGGGAAAAATTCGCCAGAGTTTTATTTGTAATTTGGACGTTTCCAAAATTCAACAAAACATAATCTACATAGAACAAACACTCCAAATAAAATCAATTCACCATGTCACCAATACTTCTCAATTTCTCCATATTTTCTTAAAATACTTATATATAGGTATATATAACAACAACACATATAAGATCCCATCTTAAACAAATTATTCAAATCATTCTTTACAATTTACATTATATACTTTAAAAATATATCATAACATATATAATATCAAAATATACTGTAATATCAAATATCTACATGCTGGCAACTGGCTCTGATCTTGATGTACTGAAAAACTCTTCAAGCTCAATAAATACAAACCTAGACCTGACCAGGTCTAGTAGAACTCTCCGGCTCTACCAAAATGTCCATGACACCTGCGCAACGAATTACAATCGCGCTAAGCCGAAGCCTAGTGGTACAAACTTTGATAACAATATAGTCCAAATCTAATGTCAATGCACAATGCTTATAGATGTCACATCATTCCACATACTTAAATTTTTTAAATATTTCATAATCATAACTCATAACATTATATTGCTCAATTGTATCACAATTCATAATTCACATTAAAACAAAGACAAGCATGGGCCCAAAAAGGATCTAATATGCTATTCAAATTTCAGAGTTACTGCTTTGGTCCATAATGACACCATGTGTCTAGTCCCGTAGGCAATATATCCATGGATAATGTAACAGCTCCAGTCTCTTGGACCTCAACCCGGCTAGACCCTTACGCCCCCAGTATCTTGGTCCTAAACCCGGCTAGACTGCTACCGTTTTTTAGGCTTACGACCCAGTCTTTTCACCCCCAAAACATCATATTTATCAGCTGGACTGGCTTACGACCCAGTCTTTTCACAATTCCAGCATTTAGCCCGTAGGCAATCATAGGCATGCCGCCAAACCCAGAACTCTGAAAATTGAATAACATACTAAACACACAATTTATTCATTTTTCTCATTATTAATCTCTTTCTCTTTATCACATATTCAATCTAGGCACATTGCCTTATTTTCACATTTTTTTCTCATTTTTCTCATTTTTCACATCTTTCTTATTTTTCTCACTTTTCTCATTTTTATCAATATCAATTCATTTCATTATTCCACATATCTCATCTTTGCATTCACATCACATTACCCAATTACTTTGGGTATTTTCACATAATATGCATATTTCACATTTTACACAATTTAGCCATTATCAATGGCTTTTCACAATGCATTTAACACATATATGACATTACAAATGTCATAGCACATTATTCATTCACAATCAATGAACTAAGTAGCTTAACACATTTTCCATCCAAAATGTGTTAAGTCCAAATGTTACGCAAATATATTCAATCATTCAAAGTTTGCACTTACCTTCACTAGCAACCCAAAGCAAGCTTAAAACAACCTCCAATCCTATCCTTCTAACTTGCCCTTCACCACTTGGATGAAGCAAATCAACCTCCCTCAATGCCTATATCAAATGTGATCATAAACAATCATTTAATATCACATTCTAAGGCATTCTCAATATCAAACCTTAATTTAACAACACTCCAACAAAATTTCAAAAATTAAGTCTTTCCTTACTTTAACTTAGAAAATCCATATTAACCCATTAAATTATTGTTTTGAGTTTATTTATACCATTACAAACTGTTAGACAAATGATCTTAATTTTGATCCTTGACAACTCAAATGGATGATCTATTTAACTTGTGTTTGAAGAATCTTGTTGCAGGATTAGGTTGCTTCAAATAAAGGTGAACATAACATTTCTAGCGGTCGCACCACACTTGAAAACGACCGCTCCATGCAGTTACAGGATGAAACCTTATCACAGTAGGTTTCACGGTTAGAAGCCCGACCTCAGTCGCGACCGCTTCTAAAGAATAGCGACCATCCCAAATCATGGATGACTGCTACTCTAGGAACTTAAATCATTACAATCACAGTAAGGTTCACGGTGACAAGAACGGTGAATGACTCGACCTCGCTTGCCACTTTAGCGACCGCCCATTCTGAGTCGCGACCTCCCTACCATTCAAGAAGAAATTGCTTAAAGAGACAGTAATGTTCGCGTCCTCAGGTGCGTCCAGAAGTTCGACGCGAGAATATGAGTTCGACCGCGAAATGCTACCTAGGGCGACCGCGAGATTCAAATTATGGTGGACATCTCTTTTGCTCTGTTAGAGAATGACACGTGACATGACCGTTGTAAACCCACTTCAATATTCAAAAAGGGCGACCGCACCTTTGCTTGGCACGACCGTCCCGACAAACACAGCATGGGCAAGAACCGGTCCGACAAACACAGCATGGGCAAGATTCCAGCTGCAGAGCACTAAAATTTGACCATTGAAGCTTTTTCAGAAGCAGCGACCATCCCTTGTTAAAGGATGACCGCGTGAAGCCAGAGAGCGACCTTCCTTGTATGAAGGGCGACCGCTAAGTGCTTCGGACAGTTTAAGTAAAGAAGGTCTAAACTGCCAAGACTTTATTCTCAATATCAATAACGGCTAGTAAGACCACATTGGCTATAAATACAATGTTTCTATGAGAAAACAAAAAAGAGGATACAAGAGAAAAGATTTTCATAGCCAAGCAACAAATTTTCTTTTACTTAAACTTACATTTGAATTGTAATGAATGTTAGGTGTTAGCAGTAAAAACACCATTGTATAAGTTTGAGTGTGAGCTTGGGAAACACTTGGGTTGTGAGAGTAAGCCTTGTAAAACTCTTGTTGGGTTGTGAGAGTAAGCCTCGTAAAACTCTTGTTTGGGTTGTAAGTGTGAGCCTAAGAAAAACACTTGTGAAGTTAGGTGTGAACTTGTGAAAACACCAAAGTTGGAAGTGAGCTTGTAAAAACTTCAAAGATTAGTGGAACCTTAACCAGTTGTTAAGGAAGTGGATGTAGGATTGAAGTAAAATCCGAACCACTATAAATCTTGTGTGTTCTTTCTTTCTTCCATTACTAAACCATCTCTTAATTCCGCACTTCTATTTTGTTGAGTTTTTTAATTGTCATTATTTCTTGAGGAAACCAATTCACCCCCCCTCTTGGTTGCCATCTTGGGACAACAATTGGTATCAGAGCCCTGAGATTTCTTAAACTTAATTGTGAAATCTAATCCACTATGGCAACTTCTTCTTCATCAAGCTCTCATGGAAATCTTAACTCTATTCTTAGACCCTACTTTGATGGAACTGATTATTCATACTGGAAACACAAAATGTACTTGTTTCTAGACAGTGAAGGGATTGAACTATGGGATTTCGTGGAAAGTGAGTGGAAATCTCCCACTTATGAAGTTGATGGTATTCAAGTTCCACTTCCCAAAGCTCAATGGTCAACTAGCAATATCAGAGATCGATTCAAGAACAATAGAGCTGCTTCCATCTTGATGAATTCCATTTCAAGAGAAGAAGGTGGAAGAGTTCAACATTTAACTTGTGCACATTGCATTTGGAAAACACTTGAAAACTACCATGAAGGTACGACTCAAGTGAGATTTACCAAGAAACAAATGCATGTTCATGAGTATGAGCTATTCAAGATGAAACCAAATGAAAATGTCACCGACATGACAAATCGCTTGCTTGCTATTGTCAATGAACTAAAGAAGTATGGCAAGGTATATGATCAAGGTGATGTAAACAGTAAAATCTTGAGAGCCCTAAGAGCTAGAAAGAACTTTGAATCCAAAGTATCATCCATAGAAGAAGCTCATGATCTCAGCACATTAAGAACCGACGAGCTAGTTGGAAAATTACTCACATTTGAGCTACACAGTGAGAAAGAAGAAGATCAAGGTGAGAAAGAAAAGAGAAAACCAATTGCACTCAAAGCAATCAAAGAAGCTGAGAGCTCAAGCAATGAAGGTACTGATGATGAAGATGATATGGCAATGTTCTCCAAAAGAAAGAAAGAATGGAAAAGGAAGAAAAGATTACAAGGAAACAAAGGTACACCTCCTAAATTCTCCTTCAAAGATAAAGAAAAGAAAAATGAGGTAATGTGCTATGAATGTGGAAAAACTGGTCACATCAAATCAGATTGCTACAAATTAAAGAACAAAAGAAAATGGGATAAAGAAAAGAAAAAGTCTCTCAAAGCCATATGGGATGACTCTTCTTCAAGTGAGGAAGAAGAAGAAGAAGGAATTGCAAATCTATGTCTCATGGCCATTGAAGATGACTCCAATGAGGTAAGTACTCAATCTTTTAATCTAGTAGCACATGATGATATAAATGATATAGATGATAGTGATTTGATTGAGCACATGAATTTTAAAATAGAAAAATATTTCTCTAAAATGATGCTCTATAAAGAAAAAAACTCTAAGTTAGAAAAAGATTTTATATGCTTAAAGAATTCTACCTTAGAATTGAAAACCTCAAATGAACACTTGATGAATACAATAGGAGAGTTAAATAAAAGCTCACATGACTTAGAAAAAGTGATTAAAGAGAATGAAACATTGAAGCATGAGCTAAAAGAACTAAAAGAATCAATTTCCAAATTTAATAAAGGAAAGGAAGCATTAAATACATTAATTAATAACCAAAGATCACCTTCCTTAATGTATGGATTAGGATTCAATGGCTCAACCAACATTGCACCTAGCAAACCAACATTTGTGAAAGCATCTACAATTGAAATTTCTGATGTTCATATCAAAGATGCTTGCACCAAGTCTAAAAGAACTTCTTATGGTTCACTAGGAGATAAAGCCAAAAATAATTATGCATTGTTGTTCACTAAAAAGAAATCACATACTTGGAGCTGCATGCACAATACGTTAAACACAAAAAGAAAAATGCAGAAGTATAGGATACCATGGCAATGCACATATTGCATGAAATTTGGACACAAAAATTTTTCTTGCTATATAAGAAAGGCTCATCTCAAGTTAGAAGGCACTTTTTCTACAAACCATCAAGGACCCAACTTCATGTGGGTACCTAAAAGAAGATGATCACAATTGTCTTGCAGGTATGCCTAAAATCTACTATCAATGAAAGAACATGGCTTGTGGATAGTGGATGCTCAAGGCATATGACTGGAAATGCAAAGCTCTTTACTAGTATTACCTACAAACATGGAGGTAATATAACTTTTGGAAACAATGCTAAAGGTAAAATTCTTGGTGTTGGCTCCATTGGTTCTATTGGTAAGGATTTAATTGAAGATGTATGGCTTGTTGATGGTTTGAAACATAACTTGCTAAGTGTTAGTCAACTTTGTGATAAAGCATACTTTGTCAAGTTTGATTCCAAAGAATGCAAGATCACGAATTCAAATAATGTTATCATATTTAAGGGTACTAGAACAAACAACACTTATAATGTCAGCATACATTCAAATCATACATGTTTAATGTCCACTAATAATGATGCATGGTTATGGCATAGAAGACTAGGACATGCTGGTATGGATCAATTGAAATATATTTGCAATGAGAACTTAGTTGATGGCTTACCTAAGATAAAATATGATAAAGATAGGATTTGTGAACCTTGTCAACATGGTAAGCAACATAAAAGCTCATTTAAAACAAAGAGTGTTAAAAGCACCTCTAGACCTTTAGAGCTCATTCATTTAGATTTGTTTGGACCAAATAGAGTTACAAGCTTAGGAGGCAAATCATATGCATTTGTTCTTGTTAATGACTACTCTAGATTCACATGGGTTAATTTCTTAGCTTAAAAGAATGAAGCCTTTAATTTCTTCAAAACATTTGCAAAAAGAGTTCAAAATGAAAAAGGATATGTGATCACATCTATTAGAAGTGATCATGGCAAAGAATTTGAAAATGAAAATTTTGAAGATTTTTGTAATGAACTTGGCATTTCACATAATTTTTCTGCTCCTAGAACTCCACAGCAAAATGGTGTAGTTGAAAGGAAAAATAGAACTTTAATTGAAATGGCTAGGACAATGTTCAATGAATATGATTTACCATCTTATTTTTGGGTGGAAGCCGTTAATACAGCTTGCTACATTGCAAATCGTGTTTACAAAAGGCATTTAACTAATAAAACCTCTTATGAGCTATGGAATGGAAGAATTCCCAGAATTGGATATTTCAGAGTATTCGGATGCAAATGCTTTATATTGAATACCAAGGATAATCTTGGAAAATTTTCATCCAAATCAAATGAAGGCATATTCTTAGGATATTCATCATATAGCAAAGCATATAGGGTATTTAACATGAAAACTCTAGTTATAGAAGAATCAATGCATGTTGTATTTGATGAATCATCTAAACTTGATCAAAAGAAAGGTATTACTTTCAATGACCCTGCAGGTACTCTTGAACCTCTTGAATCTATTGATGCTCCAAAGATCAATCAACTTAAAGAAAAGACTCAAGATCTACCTAAGGATTGGCAATACAAAAAAGATCATCCAAAGGAACTCATCATTGGAGAAACATCTAAGGGAGTAATTACTAGATCTAAAATTAATCATGTTGATGTTAATTTTGCTTTTGTTTCTCAAATTGAACCAAAAACTGTTGAGGAAGCTTTAAATGATGAAAATTGGATAACTGCAATGCAAGATGAACTTAATCAATTTGAAAGAAATAATGTTTGGCAACTTACTCCTAGACCTATAGATCATTCTATAATAGGATGCAAATGGGTTTATAGGAATAAGCTTGATGAAAATGGTCACATTATTAGAAATAAAGCAAGATTGGTAGCCAAAGGTTATAATCAAGAAGAAGGTATTGACTATGATGAAACCTTTGCCCCCGTAGCCAGATTAGAAGCTATTAGAATATTACTTGCTTTTGCATGTCATATGAACTTTAAGCTTTTTCAAATGGATGTCAAAAGTGCATTTCTAAACGGACTTATAAACGAAGAAGTTTATGTAGAACAACCTCCTGGTTTTGAAAACTACAAATTTCCTGATCATGTTTTCAAACTTACCAAAGCTTTATATGGATTGAAACAAGCACCAAGAGCTTGGTACGATAAACTTAGTGCATATTTGCTTGAAAATGGTTTTTCAAAAGGAAAAGCAGACACAACTCTCTTTGTTAAAAAGGATAAGCATAACATTTTGATTGTACAAATTTATGTGGATGACATAATATTTGTGGCTACTAATGAAGCCTTGTGCAAAGAATTTGCTTCTTGTATGACTAGGGAATTTGAAATGAGCATGATGGGTGAACTCAAGTTTTCCTTGGACTGCAAGTCAAGCAATGTGAAGATGGGATCTTCATCAACCAATCCAAATATACAAAAGAACTCATCAAGATATTTGGAATGGATGGCTGCAAAACTTGCAAAAATCCTATGAGCACATCCTTGAAATTAGGTAAAGATGAAAATGGTAAAGCAGTAGATGAGAAGAAATATCGAGGTATCATCAGATCACTACTTTACTTAACTGCTTCTAGACCTGATATAATGTTTAGTGTATGTCTCTGTGCTAGATTTCAAACCTGTCCTAAAGAATCACACTTGAATGCCACTAAGAGAATCTTGAAATATTTGAGTGGTACAATGCATTTAGGACTTTGGTATCCTAAAAATACATCATTTCATATTATAGGATTTTCAGATGCAGATTATGCTGGTAGCATCTTAGATAGGAAGAGCACAACAGGAGCATGTCACTTTCTTGGTAATTGTCTAGTTTCTTGGCATAGTAAGAAACAAGCATCGGTTGCTTTATCCACAACGGAAGCTGAATATGTTGCAGCATGTTTTTGTTGCACACAAGTATTATGGATGAAACAACAATTGCTTGACTATGGTAAAGTGTTTAACAATATCTCCATTAAATGTGACAACACTAGTGCTATCAATTTGTCTAAAAATCCTATCCAACATTCTAGATCCAAACACATAGATATTAGACATCATTTCTTGAGAGAAAATGTATAAAATCAGAATATAATCCTAGAATTTATAGATACAGAAAATCAACTTGCTGATGTCTTTACAAAACCCTTGAATGAAGATAGACTTAACTTCATTAAACTTAACTTAGGAATGATTGATGGAATCACTTTGAATTAATTACCTATCAATGAAGTTTCTATGTGCATGAATTTAATTTTTTAACACACTAGAAATATCTTCCATCTTTCCTTGAATCTTTCATTTTTTAAGTCTGTCGCGGTCGCTCCAGTGTCCTTTAGCGATCGTTATCTCGTCTGCCAGTTTCGTTCAATAAAAATCTCTATGCGCGGTCGAGAAAATTTGTGCGCGGCCGCACCAATTTGAATAGTTTCGACCGTTACAGATAGTTTCTTCACTCACGAGCGTACTTATCTTGAAAATGGTCACTAGACCACATGTCGCGATCGCACCTTCTTAAATCTACGACTGCACCCTGTACACTCTGCTCGAAAATTTATAACCGTTGGCTGTGTGACAGGTCGCAACTCTTAACTTTCAACAGTCATAAACGGCTATTTTCTTAATTCCATTTATTTAAGAGTATGTTACAATAGTTATCTGATATTTTGCTTATTAAAACACACAAACTTCCCTCTGAAACCCTAAAAACTTCTCAAAATCATCTGTTTCTCAATCACCCTCTGTTTTCTAGTTCACTTCTGTTCTTTCTGTTCTGATGGCTCCCAAAAGGAAAACCACTTCCAAAATAAAAGGTCAAGCCAAGAGAGTTCCAGGAATCACTATTAGAGAACCCATAGTTGATCCTCCATCTCCTCCACAGTCTAGAAGAGGTGAGAAAATTCACAAACCTCACCACCAAACTTCTGAGGAAGATATTAGGTATGCTATGCTGAAGAGAAAGAAGGTTGAAGGCACCAAATCTCCTTTTGGTGGGATGCTTTCTGCCTTGGACATCAAGGACGAAATTGAGAGATTGCTGGATGTCCTTGGATGGAGAAAATTTGTCTTTCCAGAAGAGGTAGGCTATTCTAGTCTGAGTAAGGAGTTTCTGATGTCTCTCCAAATAGAGAAGAGTGTAAACTCTGCACTAGGGTGGTATGGGGTTAGGTTTAAACTCTTTGATCACTACCAATCCTTAACCCTAGAAGATTTTGGCAGCATTTGAAACTTCCCTACTGATGGTATAACCTCCTACAATGACCAAATCTTCTCAAACCAAACCCTTTCTGATTTCTGGCAAGAAATTTCTATTGAAACTTCTTTTGAAAAAGAATCTAAAGCCAGACACATCAAAACTCTCACCCATTGGATGCTCCATAGGATTATCACCTACACCATCCATCAAAGAGCAGTTGGGAATGAGAAAGTAACCAAGAGAGACCTCATCTTTTTATATGCTTTCACCCACAACATCAAAATGAACACAACCAAGTTCTTGATTGACACCCTCTATCATCATGCTGTTACAAGAACTGGTACCTTTTTCCTATCCTCACAAATTACTCAAATAGCTAGGCACCTAAACCTTCTAAATGATCTGAATCTAGATATCTTGAGAAACCCTTTCAATCTTGCCTCTAGTGCTATCACAATTGATTACTTAGAGCATGCTGGATGTGTAAGGAAGATTGAAGGATCATATGTATACTATTTTGGCAAGAAAGGAGTTATGGATAAACAAAAGAAAAGGCCAAGGTATACAATTGAGGAAGAGGGAGACTCTGTGGAAGTTGCTGTGGAATTACCTCCAAAAGCAACTTCATCAAAAGCTGCTCAAGAAACTACTTCATCCTCCACACAACTCATCCTCCAAGCTATCAAAACTCTCTCCAGGAAACTCTCTAAGTTCAAGAAAAGTGTCTCCAAGAGATTCCAGCACTTGAACAAGAGAATTGACCTTATATCTCACATGCACCATGATCTATATGACATGCAAGGCAAATTGGACTTGACTCAATGCAACCTTGAAGATTGGGATATAAGTGATCATACCCAAAGCATTCCTGAAGAAGAAGAGTCCATTAGCACTAGCTCTGCCTCTATTGCTCCTCAAGATAAAGGAAAAGCTCCTTTAGTTGAAGAAGAGTTAGATGTAGATGATGACTCTGAATAGCTTAAACCTTTTTTGTCTCTATTGTTTGCATTTTCATATGCTTGTTGCTTTACTTTCTGCCTTTGTACTTTCCTCTATCCTTAATAAACATGTTTGTTGCAAATGTTATTTGTTTTCCTCTATCCTTATTTGTTTTGACTGTTGCTTTTAACATTTTGCCTATGACAATGGGGGAGAAAATAACATAATGGAATGAAACATAGTATACACAATGGGGGAGAAAGAGAAAATAGTACAATGGGGGAGAAAGAGAAAATGGTATACAGAAAATGGGGGAGAAAGGAGAAAATGGCATAACATAATGAAATGTTTGCACCAAGATAATCTAATAATCACAATGCTCTTAACCATGATTTATGCATATGTTAAGGGGGAGCATTTTAAAACTTATCATTTTTCTCATCATTCCATTTGAATTGTCAAAGTCAAAATGGGGGAGATTGTTAGACAAATGATCTTAATTTTGATCCTTGACAACTCAAATGGATGATCTATTTAACTTGTGTTTGAAGAATCTTGTTGCAGGATTAGGTTGCTTCAAATAAAGGTGAACAGAACATTTCTAGCGGTCGCACCACACCTAAAAACGACCGCTCCATGCAATTACAGGATGAAACCTTATCACAGTAGGTTTCGCGGTCAGAAGCCCGACCTCAGTCGCGACCGCTCCTAAAGAATAGCGACCGTCCCAAATCATGGATGACCGCTACTCTAGGAACTTAAATCATTACAATCACAGTAAGGTTCGCGGTGACAAGAACAGCGAATGACTCGACCTCGCTTACCACTTTAGCGACCGCCCATTCTGAGTCGCGACCGCCCTACCATTCAAGAAGAAATTGCTTAAAGAGACAGTAATGTTCGCATCCTCAGGTGCGTCCAGAAGTTCGACGCGAGAATATGAGTTCGATCGTGAAATGCTACCTAGGGCGGCCGCAAGATTCAAATTATGGCGGACATCTCTTTTGCTCTGTCAGAGAATGACACGTGACATGACCGTTGTAAACCCACTTCAATATTCAAAAAGGGCGACTACACCTTTGCTTGGCGCGATCGTCCCGACAAACACAGCATGGGCAAGAACCGGTCCGACAAACATAGCATGGGCAAGATTCCAGCTGCAGAGCACTAAAATTTGACCGTTGAAGCTTTTTCAAAAGCAGCGACCGTCCCTTGTTAAAGGACGACCGCGTGAAGCCAGAGAGCGACCTTCCTTGTATGAAGGGCGAACGCTAAGTGCTTCGGACAGTTTAAGTAAAGAAGGTCTAAACTGCCAAGACTTTATTCTCAATATCAATAACAGCTAGTAAGACCACATTGGCTATAAATACAATGTTTCTATGAGAAAACAAAAAAGAGGATACAAGAGAAAAGATTTTCATAGCCAAGCAACAAATTTTCTTTTACTTAAACTTGCATTTGAATTGTAATGAATGTTAGGTGTTAGCAGTAAAAACACCATTGTATAAGTTTGAGTGTGAGCTTGGGAAACACTTGGGTTGTGAGAGTAAGCCTTGTAAAACTCTTGTTGGGCTGTGAGAGTAAGCCTTGTAAAACTCTTGTTAGGTTGTGAGAGTAAGCCTCGTAAAACTCTTGTTTGGGTTGCAAGTGTGAGCCTAAGAAAAACACTTGTGATGTTAGGTGTGAACTTGTGAAAACACCAAAGTTGGAAGTGAGCTTGTAAAAACTTCAAAGATTAGTGGAACCTTAACAAGTTGTTAAGGAAGTGGTTGTAGGATTGAAGTAAAATCCGAACCACTATAAATCTTGTGTGTTCTTTCTTTCTTCCATTACTAAACCATCTCTTAATTCCGCACTTCTATTTTGTTGAGTTTTTTAATTGTCATTATTTCTTGAGGAAACCAATTCACCCCCCCCTCTTGGTTGCCATCTTAGGACAACACAAACATATTTTAACATGTTTAAACCAATTACATTAATTAATCACATGCTTATGTTCAAAACACTAAAATGGCATAACCTTCACCATTGAAGGATCTCCATTCCAACTCAATCTAATTATCATTTCAATCTTATTTCCACCACTTATATCATTAAATAATATGATTTAAGCACTAAAATCAAACAATTAATCATTCTTTAAAAATTCACTTTTCCAAAACCCTAAATCAGTACTACCATCTTCAAACTTTATCTAAACTTAACTAAATCCATCATTTGATTTTAAAATCCTTGTTTATGCATCAAAATAACACATTTGGAACCAATTTGCACACATTTGGAACCAATTTGCACAATTAAAACTCATGATTTCAAAAACTCAAATGTTCCATAACCCTAAATTCCCTCTCTTCACTAAACTCAACTTAAATTTAACCATTTCTTAAATATATACTTAAAATCATTAATAGCCAATCAAAACAACTTCATTCATATCCAATTAAGCAATTAAATCATGCTACTATGAAATTCAAAAATTCACATAACACACTTTTCCATAGAATAGGCAAAATTTGTAAAGAAGCTTACCAATTTATGAAGAATCTTCTAAAACTTCACTTAAATCCTTGAAATCTCTTCAATTATGGTTGCTTGGAAGAAGGAAAATCCTCTCTTGAAGCCATGAAAGTCGGCCTTGAAGGAAAGAAGAAGAAGAAGATGAAAAAAAAAATGATTTTCTCTTTCCTCCCACTCACATTTTCAACCTTATATATATTATTATTTTAATATATTTTTAATTAATTAAATAATTAATTAATTAATTAAAATTCCAAAATATTATCTTCCATCCAAAATTATTTATTTTTGAATTATTTTATTAATTTTAAATTTCTAATATTTAATTACCAAAATACCCTTTTACTTTGACTTTTCTTTTAAAAAGTATTGACTTTTATATGTTGTATATATTTTACATATATATCACATATATATTCCACTTTTTCATTTAAAATCTCTTCATTTTTTATTTAAAACCATAAATTTAATTTATCTATTTTAAATTATAATTTATTTTATTAAATTTCCAAAAATTAAAACTTTTCAAACAAATTTGGGATATTACACATATGCACAAGTAATGTGTATCTTATATACACATCAAATGTGCCTTATATGTGTATTAAATATATTAAGTATGTAATGGATTAAATATATTAAGTATGTAATGTATTAATCCAACATAAACAATTAATAAACCATATGTATATGTTATATATATACTCTAGATATATATATTGAGTATATATAAAATTTTATATCTCCAAAATCACGGATGCAACAAGAAGCTCTATCACACACAGTCTTTCCTTTTCCATGGCCAATACCTGGTAAATAGTTCATTTTCTTCATTGTAGCCAAAATCCTAGAGCCCATTATCTCATTATCAGAAACAACAGCCACATGAAATCCGTTGAGAGACCTCTCAATCATTAGAGCATTCACCAATTCATTGTCCTCGGCCTTGATAACCACTTGTCTTATCTCCATTTGGGAACTTGATCTTTTAATGGAGGGTTAAAGGAACTCTACCAAGAGGATGAAACTAGGGTCATCCGACCAGCAATGCAAAAGTGACAGGTATATTTAGGACTACAAACTCTAACATGGATTCAATCGGGCTAGCCTTCACAACAGCTTTGAAAGTTCCCTCGGCATGCCTCTTAGTGTTATCATAAGCCCTAATTGTCACCTCAGTTAGGCTGAGATCCCTTATTGACATAGCTAGTTTTGGCAGGATCTTAAGTGGGTAGACATTTATGGCAATCCATCATCAACCATGACAAATGGAGTCCTTTTTCCTTTGACTTCTACTTTGATGAAAAGTGGGTGAATGTGATCTCATCCCTCTTCTAGGCTCAGATTCCCACATTAACCTTGTTCTTGTTCTGGGCATCATCACCTTTCTGGTCCTTATTCACCCCTATAAAATGAATAAACTTATCTGGTATTGTAGAACTGAAAATCTGCATGCTCTCCATAGCTTTGATCATAGTTTCTCGATGCTTCTTGGATGTAGCCAATAAATCCCACATGCTAATACTGGTTTAGTTCTCTTCAACTGCTTAAGAATGGCATCCTTTTCCTCTTCTTTACCTCTTATTTCAACATCTTTTCCCCTATTGGCTTCCACTTCCTTTGGTGCTGGCCTTGCATAAGGCTTACTAGAGCGATTGTTTATTACTTCATCCTCTTCAAGCTCAGACCAGGTCCACTCTTCTTTCTTAGATTCTGACTCACCATCACTCTCGATTGAATCCCAAAATTCATTCACAACACAGATGGCCACTTCATTCTCCTTCACCACAACTAGTTCAATCTTGCTAAGCACTCTTCTTCTTTAGTTGCCTCACCGCTTACATCTTGGAAAGAAAACATAATGAATTTCTCATTCAAACCCCCTCCTATCATAAAGGTTGCTGGTGGTGGTACTCTATTGAACCTAGGCAATAGATTGTCCTTTGTGCTGGGCTTGTTAGGTTTGGGCAACTTTCCATTGTCAATCAAATTCTGAATTTCATGCCTCAATCTCAAACATATGTCCATCTCGTGCCCTTGCATTTGGTGGAATTGATAAAATGCTTTAGCATCAAAGTTAGGTGGCAGAGGATTCGGTAATGGGCGAAGAGTCAATGATTATAATAGCCCCTTCTTTTGTAGCTTATTGAAAACCCAGGATAGTGGTTTTCCCAAATCTAAAAACTACCTCCTAGCTCCTTGGCCAATTCCATTAACATCGACTACCTTTTGTTTGCTTTGATTGCTAGATTGATAGTACCCTTTCATTCTACTTAAAGAAAAATGGTTCTTCTCCCTTTTCCATTCTTTTATTTGCAAGCTAGCTTGAAGTAGATCTTTAAAATCTCTGATAAGGGTGTGGGACATCCATTGATGAAGATTAGGTAGTACGCCTCTTACTATCATCCTAATCTGGTATGACTCATCTGGCCTTTTCTTAAGCAATGCAACTTTATTTCTCCGCCTCTTTACATAGTCAATAAAGTTTTCATTCTATTTCTACCTAATTGACTCTACCTCTATCAAAGTAAATTCCAATTTGACATTGTACCCATATTGTTAGATGAAGGCCTTATACACTAAATCCCAATTCTTTTTAGTACTATCCTCTAAGGTGTTGAACCAATTTTATACAAAATGATCCAATAAGAGCATATAGTACCTTAGGGTTTGAGCCTTAGTAGCTCAAGCAGATTGCATGGCAGTGATATACTACTTGACATGCAGGTGAGGATTCCCAATTCCATCAAACATAGCAAATGTAGGCTTCTTGAACTTATAAGGACTTCCTCATCTTATTCAAATAGCTTGTCTACTTTTGTCATCTCATCAACCTTCAGTTTCTTTTCAAACTTCTTCTCTAAATGAAAAATCATCTTCTCCACATCTAACGTTTCAGTCTTTTCCATAGTTGATTTCTCCACATCCTTTGCTTCTCTCTTTTTATCTTGAGAATCATAGAAGTATTGAGCCCAGTCATCATCATCAATCATTACTTTGTCATCATTAAAGGCCATTTAACCAACTTAGCCTTTTAATTGTCCTTCTGCTTCTTAATACTAGCTGATGCTTCAACAGTGTTCCCTAATAGCGCAACCAGCTAGCTTTTCATTATCTCAGCTAAGACCCCTTTCAATTCTTCCATCTTGGAGTTGAGTGTGTCATCTACCATCTTCTGAATCTATTTAGGTTCCATTTATTTTGGTGAGAAGCTGAATGAGTCGTTACTAGATTCTATGTCACTAGCATAGGTTGGATTATCGTAAGCTCTTGAACTGCTGTGCTCCAGGTCTGTGAGCCAAAAAAGATCATTGCTATATAATGCAATGCATGTATGTATGTATGCATGGATGCACAAGTAACAAATAAAACAAACAAAGATAATTAGGACATTCCTTTCAACCTTATATCTTTCATACACGAATGGTGAGTCTCTTTTTCTAGGTATATGGTCAATAAGATGTCAACATAGGATATCTTATTTTCAAAAAAATTCACTCGGACGGTTTAACTAATAGTTGTATTCTCAAACTTAGAAGTTAGTCCATGATAATTCCCATTAATTAAGACTTAATCCATTTAGATCAACTAAAAATAGCTTTTATGCTATATTATGGACTAAAACAAAATTAAAGGGTTTGTCATAAATAGATTTCTCATTTGGAAAGGCAACTAAAGATTTATGCCACAAAAAAACCCATGATTAAAAAATCTTAGTGTAAATTAGACCCACAATTGATTTTAATATTCATAATTGACCTAAATAGTTGTAAGCCTATTAAAGAAAAAAGGTTATAATTTGAATAAAGTGAAAAATAGTTTTTTTTCAAAGCCCATTGTAAAAAGTTTTATTTAAAAATGAATCTTGGGCTTGTTACTTGGGCCATGAAGTAGAAAATAATTTTTTACCAATTTTAGAAAATTTTTATGTCTAAAGACTATCTTGAAAATTTTTGAAAATAATTTTTGTCTTTTAGTTTTCAAGGAATAAAACTATTTTAGGCTTACAATATAATTAGGCTATATTAGGAAAAGAACAAACCAAATAAGAAATGGTTCAAACCAAGATATATCAAATATAGTTAAACAATAAGCATTTGGGTAAAAACCTAAAGAAAGAAACTAGGCCAATTACATGAGCTTTAGCCTTTGGGTTGAAAAGTTTAGGCTCCCATAGCAAGTATATACAAAAAGGTATGAGGCTATGAGTGGTTATGCCATGCTTGATCTCCATACCTTGTGTGAAAGTATGGTATCTCTTACATAATATAATATGGGTACATGAGCATCCTAACTCACACACACAATGCAATATAAATAATGCAATAGATAATATCATAATAAGAAAAAATAAAATAATATAAAGACCAACGAAATCAACTTCTCTTACCTCCAGTAGAGTCACCACTGTGAGAGGGAATTTTCGTCCCCACTCCTATTTGGAATGGTTCTTGCGACTTAGACATTGTTAGGCTCAGAGCCTTAAAGAATACGACCTAAACCCAGAGAAAATGGAGTCACCACCCAGACAGGCCGGGAAGATAAAAAGTGGTGGATGACTTGATTCCTAAGTAATCTCCAACCCCCTATTGGGTTTGAAAAATTAGGTATGTGTGGGAAAGTGAGAATGACCCAGCACCCCCATAATGCCTGGTTCATTGGAACCAGCCTCCTTTACAAGTCTAAATATTATTAAATTCTTAACTTATTGAAATATCATTCATACTACATGCAATTAAAAATAAATAAACATTCATTGTATAAAAATCAAATAAAGTCCAAACAAACAAATAAAAATGGGCACCCATATGAGATGGACACATGCCCTTACAATAATGTCCAATGCCTAAATATAAACAAAATAAGACACCCACCATTTGGTGGAAATATGTCCTTTACATTAATCCAAAACTTAAAATAAATAAAATTACATTGATCCCAACAAATAAGGCACCCATAAAGTGAAAACATGCCTTTTGCATTCCTAAAATCAAAATAAACCAATTAAAACATCCCACTATTCATCATGAATAAAATTGAAATAAATCATTCATCATAAGAACATAATAATATATCAAATAATTAAATATAATGGTTCAATCTTAAATAAATCATTAAATACACAAAATTAGGGTTTGCATATCAAATTATGGTTCTAGGATTAAATTAGGGTTTAAAGATGAAATTCGGGCTTTGGATGGGAAAACTATGATTTTTAGATGAAATTAAGGTTTTTGGATGAAATTAGGGGTTTCGACGGGAAAACTAGGATTTTTGGATGAAATTAGGGTTTTTGTATGAAATCAGGGTTTTTAGATGAAATTAGGGTTTTTGGATAAAATTAATAATTTCGATACCACTAGTGGCTTGACTATTTAGTATTCTAATGAATTATTGTGCAAAATAATAATGGTTCAAAGAATTAACATAAATTATAAACTAAAATCCACTATTGCCCGATGATATATGAAGTTTAATGGCTACTGTGAAAGGATTGCTTTGGCACATGTTTAAATGAAACTAATATAAATTGATTGTATTAATAAACCAAGCTTACTGGACATATTTAAACAAAATGATAATAAATATAATTTGATGATATTAATAAACGAAGCTTACTGTGAATTTAAAGAGTTAAAGAAATTAAACCTTCAATTGTTGGCTCCACCAATATTTATACGATGATCCATGCCTTCTGCTTCCACTAGTGTTGGATCTTGGTTGAGCAAATCAAAGACAGTACTCCTACCTTTCTATTGTATATTTTTTTGGGCTGATAGCATTATGTGTGTATTACTTGCTATTGCTTTTCTCTGACAATTGTCCCCTTAATAATTGTCGTTGTCTCGTTTTATTATCTCATTTTATTATAAGAATAAACTAGGTTAAAACCAATAAATACCAAACTGAATCCAAGCTTAATATGGATTTCCAAATTAAGCAAGGCTCAGATTAAGTCCCAAACATGAACCATATCGAATTAATATGCTTTAAGTTCAACATGAAAACTATGGCCATATCTAATTAAAACTTGTTTAATTCGACATGGACCAACATCCATATAGAATTAGACTTGTTCTAATTTGATATGGACCATCCATATTGAATTGGATCAAGTCCAATTTGATATGGACATTGTCCATATCGAATTGGACAAACCCAATTCGATATGGCATAATCCATGCCGAACCAAACCTGCTTCACTTCAAATCAGATTATTTTAGTGCTTTAAAAGTTGAACTGACTTATTTTAGGCCTTATAAAATTGGACTAATATAATTAAAAGCTTTAAAGTAGGTTTAAGCATTAAGAATGGATCGATCTTGATTAGGCCTTCGTTAATTGGGATCGGACTAGCTTAGGATCAAAATTAAGGGAATACACATTGTAGACACTTAATTTTTGATCCTGTCTGGTCCAATATTTTTTATAGTTCAAAATAATTTTTTGGTATTTTAATTAAATAATATTTATTTTAATATTTAATATTTATAATTTTTAATAAAAATAAAAAAGGGTAATATTAGTAAAGTAAAAAATATATATAAAAAATCGATGACGAAAAAATTTTCGTCGCCGAAAGTGAATTGGCTTGGGCCAATTCGTCGCAGGAAATTCCTGTTGCGAATTGGGCACAAGCCAATTAGCCGCAAGAATTGCCTTGGGCCAATTTGCCACAGGAAATTCCTACAGCAAATTGGCTGGCCCGCGCCCCAGCTCTCGCAATTTTTGTGCTGGCCCACCCATAGCCCGCAACATTTTTTGCCAGCGCAATTTTTTTCAGCGCAGTTTTTTTCGAAACTGAATTCTATTTTGTTTTGATTTCTTTTCCTAAATGGTTTTTATTTCCTTATACAATTAGAATTAGGTTTGGAGTTTTTCCTATAAATACCACATTAAAACACTTTAGAAGGGACTTTGGAGACGAAACTTAGATCTTTCAAAAAAAAAAGAAATTTTGAACCAAACTTGGGGCCCTTCAATTCTTTCGGCCAAAAGAAAACCCTAGCAAGCAAGGAGAAATTAAAGACACAACAACCAGAGAAGGCAACAAGCAATCATCTCCAGATTGCTTTGCTCAACCAAAGTAAAATCTGAAGCAAGCAACAGCTTAGTTCAATTTCTTCAATTTGGTGGAGCCTTCAAACGTAGGTAAATTGCTATAACTTTAGTTTATTCAATCATTAATCATCTTCATCTTTTAGGAAGTAGCATGAATTAATTCATACAATACTTAAGATCTTAATTAAAGTAAATAATATAATAATTCAAAACACAAATCTAATTTCATAAACCCTAAGTTATTCAAACCCTATTTCTTAATTAATTTCATTTCCAAACTTTCACAGTGGCTATTTTGTTATAATTTTATTCAGTGAGTTATTTTAATCTTTCAACAATAAATTTGGCTTTCTATATTTGTTTCACCCAAAAATACATAAGTAGTTTATATAGTCAAAATTAAAATCACACTCAACTTTGATCACAGAAAAGCATCAAATTCTAAATTCAAAATCATAATCTATAGAACCAAGATTTCAAACTGTAAAACCGTAAAACATTAATAGCCTTAAAACATGTTTTTCAAATCTAAAATCCTAACTACACCTTTCTAAAATCAAAACAATAATCTGTTTGCTTAAAACCCTAATCAAACCTATTTTTTAAATTACAGTAGCATTATTTTCATAAAAACATCCCAAACCCTAAATCTTTAAAACATCCTTTAGCTATGTTATTTCCTTAAAATATTTCTCAACTAATTAAACTAGTATATGCAAAACCCTAGTTATTAAACATAACACCCTAGAAACCTTAATTTATGCATGAACCCCTAAAATTAATAAATTATTATTTTATTTAAATTGGATGAGTGTTTATTATATATTTTGATTGATGTTTGATGTCTTTGATGAATGATTTATTTATGATGAATAGTTGTTTACTTTTATGGATTTATTTTGATTTCAAAATATTGTAAGAGGTATGTTTTCATTATTGGGTACCTCATTAATTAATTTTCATTTAATTTAAATTTTTTTTATATTTTGGACCAATGTAAAGGACATGTTTCCACCTTTTGGTGGGTGTCCTATTTATTTTTAGACATGGACAATGTAAGGACATGTTTCCATCCTCGGATGGGTGTCCATTTATTTGCTTTGTTTGGATATTGCTTTGATTTTAATATAATGATGCTTTTATTTTAATTGTTGCATGTAATATGGATAATATTGTTATATTTAAGAATTTTATAATATTAAGACCTACAAAGGAGGCCGATTCCAATGAAGCGAGCGTTGTGGGGGTGCTGGGCCATTTATCACCTTCTCCACATGTACCCAACTTTTCAAACCCATTAGGGGGTTGGGGATTTCTTAGGAATTGAGTCATCCACCCCTTTCTTTTTTCCATCCCGTCTGGGTGGCGACTCCATTTTCTTTAGGCTTAGGCCCGTGTTCTCTAAGGTCTCGAGCCTAAACAGTGCCGAAGTCGCAAGAACCATTCCACTGGGAGTGGGGGCGAAAATCTCCGCTCACAGTGGCGACTCCACTAGGGATAAGAGAAGTTGAGTCCATTGGTCTTTATATTATTCTATTTTTTCTTATCATGATAATATCCATTTCATCATTTAGTTTGTATCGTGTGCGTGAGTTAGGAAGCCCGTGTTACTCGTGTTGTGTTATGTAAGAGATACCATACTTTCACTCAAGGTATGGAGATCGAGCATGGCATAACCACTCATAGCCTTGTATCTTTTGGTATATACTTGCTATGGGAACCTAATCCTTTCAACCCAAAGACTAAAGCTCATGTAATTGCCCTAGTTACTTTCCTTAGGTTTTTACCCCAAATGCATGTTGTTTGACTATGGTTAATTTATCTTGGCTTAAATTAGGGCTTATTTGGTTTGTTCTTTTTCGAATATGACCTAACTACATTGTGAGCTCAAAAAAACTTTTCTTTAAAGTCCAAAAGACCAAACCTATTTTTGAAACTTTTCAAGATGGTGTTTGGACATAAAACGTTTTCTAAAATAAATCAAAAAAATTTTTTTCTCATGACTCAAATACAAAGCCCAAAATCTATTTTTCCTAAAATCTTTTACAATTGGCTTAGAAACAAAATTATTTTCATCCAACCTTTTTTACAAAGAGCTTGCAAATTATTTAGGTCAATTATGAAATACCAAAAATCAATTGTGAGCCTAGTTTATACTAAGAGTTATTAATCATTGGCTTATTTTTGGCATGAATCATTAGTTACTTTTTTAAGTGAGAAATCTATTTATAATAAACCTCTTAATTTAGTTTTAATCCAATATAGCATAAAAGCTACTTTAGTTGGTTGAATGGATTAAAACCTAATTAATGGGAATTATCATGAACTGATTTCCATTTTTTAAAATATAACTATAGGTTGAAACGTCCGAGTGAATTATTCGAAAACAAGATACCCCATGTTGGTATTTTGTTAACCATATTACCTAGGAAAAGAGACTTGTCATTCGTGTGTGGGAGTTATAAGGTTGGAAGGAATGTCCTATTTATCCTTGTGTGTTTATTATTTGTACATACATGCATACATTTGCATCTCATATTATTTATCCTATCTGGCTCATAGCCCTGGATTATGATAGTTCAAAAGCTTACGACAATCCGACCTACGCCGGAAATGAAGAATCTAGCAACGACTCAATCACTTGCTCACCAAAAGCAATGGTGCCCGAACAAATTCAAAGAATGGTGGATGACGCCCTCAATGCCAAGATGGAAGAAATAAAGGAGGCCCTGGCTGAGACCATTAAGAACCAATTGGCTGTAATTTTAGGAAACAGTTCCGAAGTCACAAGAACTATTCTCCTGGGAGTGGGGGCGAAAATTTCCGCTCACACACATCTAAGATTATAATAATTTTAATATTAATGAGTTAATGGATGATATTTTAGTCTATTCAAAATAATATTATACAATATTTAGATAACTCAATAATATACTAAATAGATGTGTGTGAGTTGAAAGCGATAATTTTAGTGAGACGGAGGTTGTGACGAAACCAAGAGAGACATTGAGTTATAATTTTAATTTCTTTTCTGTAAAGATTTTCACCTAATAATTTTGAAAAAGTCCTAATATTATGAGAATTAAAAAATTAAATTGTATGACAAATTAACAAAAAATTAAATAATACCGTGTAATAACAAAAAAAAGAAGTATAGTTGGATTTTTTTAACCCTTATAAGTTATAACTTCAACTTCAATAGGAAATATTTACTCCTAATTATGATAGTGCTGACATATATAAATTAATATTCCCTTAAATTATATATATATGTATATATATTAAATTGATTAGTCTACTTCATCTATTTATTATCTTCAATTATTTCTAATTTATTTCATGAATTGATATTAATGATCATATATTTAGCAATATTGTATGTGTTCATAATAAACAATTCAATAACATATCTTGTAAACTATACAATATCAACTCTTAAATGTGAATTTTTTTTCTTAATTTTAGGAGGATGCCATAGTATATTTTAATATATTCATTATATTCAATAAATTTTTCATATTTCGTGAATAATAATAAATAAATAAATTATAAAATAATTAAAAAAATTAACTCAATTAATAAAAAAATTTGAAATTTTTTTATTGATTGAAATTTGATTCTCATAGTTTAATTAAATTGAAATTTGATTCTCATAGTTTAATTAAATTGAAATTTGATTCTCATAGTTTAATTATAAATAAATAAAATTTTTTTTCATTTCTAAATGTTTTAATTCTTGCATGAATGATATTTTTTTTATCAAAATATCACATATTAAAAAATAAGAAGAATATGATATTAATTTTATCAGGATGTATTTACTAAAATTATCAAGATGTATTTAATAAAATTAAACTTACATAATATCATTTTAAACTATTAGCACACAATTACCAATGGACCAATAAAAATATCAAAATATCAAAAATTAGACGTACACTAATAAAATATTATTGTCACCTCTTAATCATTATTAATCCAAGAATAAAAATTAGTTGTTGTACTACTGTAATATTAAAAGAACTACTTTTATTCAATTATATCCTGAATTTGTTAGCAATGAACTTATATATTAAACATAATTTTTTAGCTTCAAAATTTGACCCCTCTCAGTTGAATTCTTCATTTGCCACTAGATAGAGGTAGTATTTATATTTCAATTTGATTTAAATTTATGTGACTAGTTTATCGATTTAATCTTCTATTACTTTCATGAATATTGCATTCTCAATGGAAAAAACAAGACAAATATAGAACATATAGAATAAATAAAATAACTAATATATAATTTCTCAAAACTAGATAAGAGAAAAATAAGTTAGTGCGACATTATATTTTGATTTATATGCATAGTATATTTAAAGTATATTAAATTATATACTTGAAACTGAACTACTACTGCAAAATTTATAAATTTGAATTCTGGTGAATGTAACTAAGAAAAATATGTCTATTACTTTTTTTACACATGATGTAAATGTTTTGTATATTGTTTCCTATTTTTAAACTTGACGAGTAATTTTTTTACATTAAATGTGATAATAATTATTTTTATAACAAAAAAAGGATACAAATGCAGTGTTAATTTAACACAATGGAAAATGGGATGAGAGCATGAATTATATAGAGTTTGAAGCAAATGGAATTATAATTTCAATAGAATGAAACTTTAATGAACTTCTACAACTATGTGTTTTCAACTAAACAAAGAATCAACTTAAAAAGAAGTAAAAATACATAGATATTACAATATTACAAATGGCTATCTAGCATTAAAGATGCAAGATGATGAAAGTCTATTCTTCTATTTGCAATTGAAGAAGAAGGAAAAAGATATAATGAAATGTCCTCTATGCATTATAGTTGCAAAATAAAATGATCAAAATAAAGTATGCAAAACATCTACAAACACAAATATGCATATTATACCGATATTTCTAGATCCAATATCTTTTAGACTAGAATATGCATAGAGTTAAATGAAATCTTACAAAGATCACACAATCCCAATTTTGTTGAATATGCAAATATGATAAGCTAGAATATCTTGTCCCTTAGACCAACAAGAGAGGAGGGAGTAAAAGAAATTAAAAAATAAAAATATTAGTGAAGAAGTATAGCTTGCACAATGATTTATGGTGGTTTGGATAAGAATATCCGAAGTCCACTCCTCAATTTACTAGTTGAGTATTTCACTATATTATAGGTTTTTACAAGCTGAACTCTAATTAGCATTTTACAAGTCCACTTACAAACACTCAAATAAAAAGTTCAAGGCAAATCAAGGTCAAAGTGTAAATGTTTGGCTAATAATTGCATAAAAGTTACAATAAATGAAATTTGTAAAGGTATTTATAGCCTTCATAACTCTATAAAGTCACTAGAGTTGTGTATAAAAAGATCAAACCTTCACCAATTTCCTACATTAAATGCTATCAGCAGCTTCTTGTGGTCGCATGCCTTATGTAGCAGTCATGTGACTAGTTTGGCTATCAGATTAGACACACTCACGAGTGCAAGACTGTAATTATGTCTGCCAACTAGTTTTAATAGCTAGTCCATGTGGCACTGATAGGTCAGTAGGAACCATTCCATCCCACCTTTATTATTCTCATGATCGAGTTTCCTTTATCACAGTCACAAGATCATCAGGGTTGACTATTTTTCTAAAACAATCATTCCAAGTGGTTTATCTCATTCGTTGATAAAAATCCCGCCAAGGTCTTGTAATTCTTTAAATTTAGTAATTGTACTAGGTCCAAATTGCAATGCTTGAATTAGTATGGCATTGAGTCTTGGGTTGAAGACCTTACTGCCAGTTTGACATATTTTCCTTCAGGGACCTTGTGATCGCTCTTCATTGAGGTTGATCACAATATGACTCTAGTGGTCTTAGGAAGTTTCCGCACTTGTGAACTTGAAACATATTATGACTGGATGACTTTCTCACCTTAAGGAGATAGTGACAGTTGCACTAGAAGGCTCTCGATCTTGCCACTTGTTCTCACGGTCGGCCTTGTGACCATGAACCTTTTTGGGAGATGGATTAATTAGATGGACTAAAGGGCACTATATTTAGTCTATGGGAGAGTCACGACATTCAGAATCTATAATGAACTTGAAAATTCTTAAGTCCTAAGGTGAAAACACTTGGTACAAAAGTTAAAACTCTTCAATTTGGTTACTAAAGATCAAAATAGATTTTATTATCCAAGGATTTAGCCAACAAAGTTTAATTAAAAAAAATGTAAAGAAGAAAACAAACATGTAGAATAAATTTATAATGTGCATCATTAATAATCTCCAACATAAGACATATAGAGATTGAAAAAAGGTCAATCGTACAAGGACAAAGACACTTTTAAAATAGTGTTGAGTTTATATACCATTAAAAATCATTTCTAGTATAAGGTAAAAAAATCATGCAATAAAGAAAATGTTGCAACTTGCTTTAATCATCCATAAGAATGGTACTGAGGATAGCAAGAATTAGATAAAACAAATATCTTCCTGGTTAAAATATTTCACAACATTCACAATCGCCCATTGGAAGTCTAAATCAGTGACCATGGATAAACAACCACAACTATCATTGTCGATTGCATCAAATCAAAATATTTGAACATTAAAAGAATATATGCCCCTGCATACATAGTGAAAGACATGAAAAATGAGTATGATGTCAACTTAAAATATATAAAAGCATAGAGGTCAAAGGAAAAAGCATTGGAGAAAGTGAAAGGTAAATCAATAAAATCTTATGAATTGATTTCAAGTTTCTTATACATGTTAGATTACTATAAACATAAAATCAACTATTAACTTGCATTGAAAAGATAATGGATCAATCCCCTATGTATTTATGAAATTATATGCATTAATAAAAAGCTAGAATTATTGCACATATGTTATATTTATCAATGGAACATTTTTGAAGGAACGCAACTTTCAACATCAATACAAGATGAATCTTGCAAAATGTTTGCCTCTTACATTCTGATAATTAGTTCAAAGAATGATCAATCCTAGGAATGGTTCTTTGTAAACATAAAAAGGGCCTTTGGTTGTAGAAATGGCATGCACATAATTTTATATAATAGTAATAATAAATATATACCCAGAAGCCAATAATGGATTCTAAATGTTTCACCTGTTGAACAACCTAAAGATAAATTTCAAGAAAAATAAAAAGAAGATAAATGATTTTTTAGGGAGCAAAATCATACACGATTAAACACTTCAACTACTATATGAATGAGTTAAACAAACTAGATGAGAGGATTACACAATAATTGAATAGCATTGGCTACTATAAATAGGCAAGAGTACATTCAACAAGCAATAGATATTGGACAATGACATCAAATATTTTTGAGTCATTCAATGCGACAAATATAGTCTCAAGAAATTTATCAACCACACCTATTATAGTACTTAGCATTAGTGCAAGAGTGGACATAGACAAATGGAAATATAACTTTCACAAGGCTAATAATAAAAGGCTGATGATATCTTGAATGAAAGTCTCATTCAGTCCTTAAAATTATCAGTACATCTTAAAAATGAATATTGATATATTGTTGTGAGGCCTTGTCCAAACACCTATTTGGTTTGATCAAGAAGCCGAAATGCTCATTTGGATTTAACTTCATATAAAAGTGCTAAGTAAATTCTCTAATTAGTAGTAAGCTTAGGTTTATGTTAGCTTAATTTTGAAAATGATTTTTGTAGATTCGCCATTTTAAAATTTTTTTGTTTGAAAAATTTAAGGAAAATCCAACTTTGACACCAATTATATTTAGCCTAAAATGCACTAGTCCAAATCAAAGGATGGATCTCAGACTATGTTTTCAAGTTTAATAAAAAGAGTTTGGCCTTTAAAGAAATTTTAACATATAAAAAATGATATCATGAATAATAAATAATAAGACGCATAACAATTATAATGGATAAGGAGTTAATAATGCATGACATCCATCCACAAATAAGTAAATTAAAGTAAGTAATAAAATTAATTACATTAAAAAATCCAACTCAAAAGGGATCTTAAATTTAGTCCTTATGGTCCAATGTTAGGCATATATTCCCTAAAATAATATAACAAAACAATAAAACAAGGAAATTAAGTATTTTAAAATTTATATAATTGAAGAAAGATAGAAGAAGAATTGTGTTTATTATAATTTTGTTGTCTATTTGGGCTTAGATCCCAAGATATACATATGTATCCCTTCAAATGGGAATTAGAATCTTTGCAGCTTGATTCATTGCTTTCAATGGATTTGTTTGTTTTGATTTATCATGTTTTGATGATGTGTTTGATTAATAATTGAATTGAAAAAATGATTAATAACCAAATTGAAAAAAGAGATTAAGTAAGGTGCTTGAACCCTTCTTTTATGCCTTGATCTTGGAGGTAGGTCTTGGAATGCCTTACCCTACTAAAGTTCCTTATGGAAGCTTCAAGTTGTGAAGATGGGCTTGGTGATGAACTATAAGATTTTGGAAATTTAGAAATAGAAGATAGAAGAAGATTTACATCTGTTTGAGAATAAAAATAGTTTTGAAATAGAACTTAAGAAAATATAATTTGAACATTTTTAAAATAAATTTCCAATGGAATTGAAACTTATATGTTATGTTTTATAGACCATTTCTATATCTCATGGGAAGTATTGGCGCATACTAAAAACATGAATTAGAAATGGAATATCTAAAATAGATTCTTATCCATTATAGATATAATGGGGGAAAATTGGTGGTAATTAATTTTACTACTCTAAAATGAAATATCGGTAAGTTACGGAGTGTAGAAACAGAATATTAAATCCATTTCTAAATAGTAAATGATATAAATAGAACTGGCCTGCAAACTTAGTTGACTCAACCCAACCTAGCTCAGCCCGATTAGGTTGGGTTGGGTTTTAAAAATTATGGGCTAGGCCTCAGCCTTCTAATTTGAAGCTCGAGGTATCTCATGTTGGGCCAGGTTGGTATCATAAATTTATGCTTCAACAGTAGACATAGGAAGAGTATCACTATTATTTTCTGTAATATATGCTTCATATCCTGAACCAAACCCTAAACGTGTTTTACAAATAGTAGTAAAGCCTAGGTATTCTACATCAGATGTACCTAAATCTAGTAGTAAATTAAAAGGTGTAGATTACAGTACAACTATACCACATCTTTTTTTATAACAATACAGGTAACATGAATCCTATAGAGACAAACCCTACTTACAATCAAGAACATTATAGAGAATAGTCCCTTTCTCCACCTATGTCTCCTACAGCTTCCTTCATAACTAAAATGTAGCAAATATGGAAAGAGAATTAAATGTAATTAATAAAGAATTTATATTGACTGAAGAGAAATTAAATAAAGAATTAACTTCAGTAAAAAATATAAATAAATGATTTTAAAATTATATTAAAAAAATACATTAATTTTATAAAATAGTATGAGGTAAATATGAAACTCTTCAATTGGTTTAAAAGAACTTATAAAGTACAAAATAAATTAAAAAATAAAATAGAAAAATTTATAAACACCACTAGAAAGAAAGAAACAAAGTGGAAAGTAAATAATAAAATTATACAAGGTGAACATCCACCTAAAGCCTCAAGTATATTCATGTATGAAAAATGTGAAATTAAAGCAACACCATTTAAATTTGTTCCTAATGATGATCCAAATAGGAAAGTTTTGGAACAAAATAATTTTTTTAATACATATTTACTTAGTATAGATGTGAGTGGGGATTTTCGCCCCACTCCCGGTGGAATGGTTCTTGCGACTTTAGTACTGTTTAAGCTCGGGGCCTTAGAGAACACAGGCCTAAGCCCAGAGAAAATGGAGTCGCCACCCGAACGGGCCGAGAAAAATAAAGGGGTGGTTGACTCAATTCCTAAGGAATCCCCAACCCCCTAATGGTTTCGGAAAGTTGGGTATGTGTGGGAAAGGTGAGAAATGGCCCAGCACCCCCACAACGGCTGGTTCATTGGAGCCGGCCTCCTTTGTAGGTCTTAATATTAAAAAATTTGTAAATACAAAAATATCATCCATACTACATGCAATAATTAAAATAAAGCATTATTATATTAAAATCAAAGCAATGTCCAAACAAGGCAAATAAATGGACACTCATCCGAGGATGGAAACATGTCCTTACATCATTTATGTCTAAACTAAATAGGACACCCACCAAAAGGTGGAAACATGTCCTTTACATTGGTCCAAAATATAAGAGCAATTTAATTACATATTACTTAACTGATGAGGTACCCATAAAGTGAAAACATACCTCTTACAATTTTAATACTAAAATAAACAAATAATAATCATAATAATAAAGAAAATATCCATCCATGATAAATTAAATAAAGTAAACATTAAAATTAAATAAATCAACCATCAAAACATATAATAAACTACATAATCAAATCTAAAATTAAATAAAGCAATAAATATATAAGTTTAGGGTTTTAAAGAATTTAGGGTTTTTTGGAACTTAGGGTTTTGGAACTTAGGGTTTTAAAGTTAGGGTGTTGTAATTAGGGTTTTGAATTAGGGTTTTGAGGGTTTTTGAAACTAGGGTTATGGAATTCATAGTTTGGAATTAGGGTTTTAAATTAGGGTTTTTGAAACTAGGGTTCTCGAATTCAGAGTTTGGAATTAGAGTTTTTGGTTTTAACTTACTGCCTTAAAAACATAATTTTGGGTTTGGAAAGATAAATTACGGTTTGGAAAAAATTATCAATATTTTGGAGTTTAATAATGAAATGGTTTAAGCTTTTGGATAAAAATAGTTTAATGTTTTGAGTTTCAATAAAATAATTTACGATTCTTGATGTAAAGTAAACAAACTAGATTCTGACAATTAATTTAAATCCTTGATGGATACTAGATAGTTTTATGTTTTTTATGAAATGTGCATGTGGAATTATGAATACCAACTGATCATTGTGTTAAATAAAGCAAACAATTAAAGTTATTGAAATAAAGATAAATTTATTGCATGTTCAAAGATCGAGTTACTGTACGTTCAAGGATCATGTTACTGCATGCATGCTCTTATTAATCAAAGAAACAAAGCTACTGTGAGTATGAATAATTTATGATTAAAGATCAAACCTCCGTCATTGTTTCCACCAAAAAAAATTGATTTCTGGATGAACAATGTGAAGACAGTATGGTCTCTGCATTCTTCTTTGGTTGTTTTGATTTTTTTGTTTGTGGTTTCCTTCGCTCTCCAAAAAGCTGCTGTTGTTCTTCTCTCTTTGTTGCCGTCTCTTCTGTTTTGTGATTTAATCTCTCTTAATATTTATTGTCGACTCTCTTTAATGTTAATTCCTTGTTAATGTTCCCCTCACTCTTAATTCTGAAATGTTATTATTTATAGGCCCTCCTCACTCAGAATCCTTAACCTAATATTAATCACTCCTTAAAACAAATTCTAGTTAAATTAGGAAAGTTATTGAACCCATGTCGAGCTGGTTGCCCTAGGTCAACATGAGATCAACCTCATGTCGACCTTGGGCTGCCCAGGTCGACATCATGTCCACTTGGGGCCTCCAGGTCTACATGGACCAAAGCCATGTTGACCTAGGACATCCAGGTCGTTGGCTCATGTCGACCTGGGGCCTCCAGGTCGACATGAACCAAGGTTCATGTCACTTGGGCCTTTAAACTTGAACTAATTTTGCATTTTTTTAATTTTTTGAACCAGACCTTCTAAAAAAGACTTGGTTTAGGGTTTTGTAGTTGAGTTTGTGACTTTTAAAATTGGACAGACTTATTAGAAGTTGTAAATTGGATCAAATTTATTTTGGCATCCTTTAATTAGGACCGTATCAAATTGGGGTCAAAATTAAGGGTCTCCAGTTTGCCCCCTGCTTGTGCGATCTGAGACTTTCAGTAGAAGAGAGTGAAAAGCAACATGACTTTGAGTAGATTTTGGATGAGGATGGATACTTGGATTTGATTTGGGTACTCGGACCCGATACTGAATTTGATTTGGGTACTTGGACCCAAAATTGAATTTGATTTGGGTACTTGGACCCAAGACTGAATTTGATTTGGGTACTTGGACCCAAGATTGGGTGCTTGGACCCGAGATTGAATTAGATTTGGGTACTTAGACCTGAGACTGGGTACTTGAACCTGAGATTGAATTTTATTTGGGTACTTGGACCCGAGATCGGGTACTTGGACACGAGATTGAATTTGATTTGGGTACTTAGACCCGAGATTGGATTTGATTTGGGTACTTGGACCCAAGACTGGGTACTTGGACCTGAGATTGAATTTGATTTGGGTACTTGGACCCGAGACTGGGTACTTGGACCGAGATTAAATTTTATTTGGGTACTTGGACCCGAGACTAGGTACTTGGACCCGAGATTGAATTTGATTTGGGTACTTGGACCCGAGACTGGGTACTTGGACTCGAGATTGAATTTGATTTGGGTACTTGGACCCGAGACTGGGTACTTGGACTCGAGATTAAATTTGATTTGCGTACTTGGGCCCGAGATTGGGTACTTGGACCCGAGATTGAATTTGATTTGAGTACTTGGACCCGAGACTGGGCACTTGGACTCGAGACTGGGTACTTGGACCCGAGATTGAATTTAATTTAGGTACTTGAACCCGAGATAGAATTGGATACTTGGACCCGAGACTGGATTAGATTTAACTGACCTTTTATCAGTTGAGGATTCTAGCTTAACTGGTTGTTCCATTCTTTTGTTCTTCCTTTTGCAAAAATTCAGCTATTTTTAGTTGGCCCTCATATCTTCTCCTTGCCCCCTGTGTGGAGAAATATTTGCAAATGAGTTTGAAAATGTTTTGTATATAAACTCAAAAAATTGAAAAGGAGAAACTTTGCCCCCTGTGTAGGCTCAAACCAAAGATTTTTTCCATGCAAGTTTTGATTGACGTTTGTATTTTATCTTGTTCCTTTCATAAACATGTATTTCTTCTTTTGCAAAATGACTGGAGCTTCCTCAAGCAATAGGCTTTCCATGCCCCCCTTGATTCAATATCTTCTTTTGATTCTTTACTTCACAGGGTATTTGTTGTTCACTTTGACAAAGAATAGACAATACAAGACAAGAATGTGCGATGTGATTAGCTGAAATGTTCTCATTGACTCCTTCTAGATGCTTGTTCAGTTCTTGCTTCAGAATGATAGGATGCTTCACATTTATGGCTTTTACCTTCAAGATGTTGAAAATATGAGTGGTGGAAGCCCCAAGCTACAGAGTCAGGGATACATCCATTTTAAACTATGTTTCAGCATATTAGTTGATAGCTTCTTCAAGACCTTGCCAATAATCATTTACTTTGCCCAATGTGTTCTTTGAGGTTAAATGATTTGACATACTTCCCTTAACTTAAAGGCTTTGTAAATTTTCTTTTCAATTCTTTTTCTTTTTTTTTTTTGAAATCCAAATATTGGCTTTGCCAAATCAATGTCAATTTACCTCAGGACTCAATCTTCAAATTAACATATTTATAACATGACAACCCTAGTTACCATACTAAACTTGGGAATCATTTCTATTTAAGCAAGAATTATTGCACTTCAGATAGGCACATAAACATTACTTGGCCAAACGTCTCATTGAGTTTAAATATTGTCTATCTCATATGCATGCTTATTCAAACTATCTCCACTAATAGACTCTACCTACCAAGAGAGATCAACAGGTCTTTAATAAGCTTGAAATGGTGTCAATAAGAGACACGGGTTTAAATGAAGGCCATTTTGAGATTAGAGCCGGTGTTACACGAAGGACAAACCTTCACACTACAAACTTCTTGTTTGAACTTTAGGTAGCTGGGAGCATGAAAAGATAGAGCTTTGAACATTCTTCTTTCTTGTTGGCATTAACCTGAATCTTGATTGGGATAGTCTTTGCCTTTGTAAAAAGTTTGTTACCCAAATTTGTTTCTTTTCTTCTTCTCCCTTTTCTTTCCTTTTATTTTTCTTACTCTTCCCTTTCTTTGAGCATTTTATCATTTTGTCCTTCTTCCTTGTAGGACTGTCAAGTACAGAACTTTCAAGAACTGGATGGTCTTTCTCCTTTTTTATCTCCAATCTTGATTGAATCTTTGGTTAGGTTGGACCAATTCAAGTCAAAATGTCCTTAAAAACCAAATGGAAGCCTTTTGCTGCTTTAGGTAAAAGTGAACTCAGTTGGCTTTCTGAACCGCCTTTTTAGGTTTTATCTTTCTTTTTTTTTCTTTTCTTTTTTTTTCTCCTTTTTTTTTCATTTTGTCTTCTTTTTTCTTTTCTTTTTTTCTTTTCTTTTTCTTCTTCTTCTTTTCTTTTCTTCTTTTTTTTTTTGGTTCTAGCTCTAAAAGAGTTGTCTTGTTTGTACCAACTTGGGTTTCCAATAATGGATGAATAAAGTGACATAAATATTCTTTAACAGGGATAAATCATTTGTTACTCTGATGTTGTCTTGATATATTGGAGATATTAGGAAAACTTCAACTACCCTTATGGTCTTGAGAACTTCAACTGCCCTTATGGTTTTGAGAACTTTAACTATCTTTATGGTCTTGACTATTCCTTTCTTTCTTTGATCTTCTTGCCTCTTCATCTTAGTGATCATAAGACTTATCAAAAATATCACAATAGCTCAGGGTAGGTTGTTGGGGTTTGTAAGCTAATGAAAAGAAAGCTAAAATTTCATGAAGGCTCAATGGGACAACTAGGGATTGATATTTAATAGGGTGGATACTAGTTGTTAGCTCGACAAACAATGCCTAGATCATCTCTCCCTTAAATAAGTAGAGTTTAATTTCACCTCAAAAGTTTGTCAAAACATGTTCTAAGATTGACCAGGACCTAGACAAAGTTAATTATGCAGGAGCCCTCTCTAAATAAGCATACATAAGTCAATGCTATAGAGCAATTCCCTCATCTAGTAAAGACATTCAAGTCATGATGCATAAATATATTAATTCATGAATTATCAAGCTAGATTCCTCATTGGTAGAGCACCAAAATGAACAAAGACCAACAAAATTTTTGATGAAAGTAATTTATTCAAACAAATTTAAATTTGAAAAACACGATTGTTCCAATTAAATATTAAAGAAAGTAAAAATAAAAAGCAACATTCAAACTAAGGAAAGTTTGTTGAGTTAAGTATAGACCCTTATTTTTTGACCCAATCCGGTCCAATATGTTTTATTTAGTCTAAAATGATTTTTGTTGTCTAATTGGTCCAAAATAATTTTTATTAAATAATTTTTACTTTAGTATCTAATTTTTATTAATAAAAAATAGAAATAAATAAATAAAAGTCAAAAATAAAAATAAAAATAAATATTGGAGTCGGAAAAATCGGCGACGAAAAAATCGTCGCGCAGGCCTGTGGGCATTTCGCCCACAGGAAATTCCTGCGGGTGAAATCACTGTGCTATTTCACACGCAGAAATTTTATGCCTGCGAAATAGCTGGCTATTTCACACGCGGAAATTTTCTGCATACGAAATAGCTTACTGCGGCAAATTTTTTCGCCAGCGCAGTTTTTCCGCAGCAGTTTTTTTTCGGCAGTGCAAATTTTTCGACACAAATTTTTTGAAACCTAATCCAATTAGGTTTTGGTTTATTTTTTTTTATTAATATTACTTACCTTAACTAATTAGGAATAAACAACCTCAAACTACTATAAATAAGGACCAAAGACAATTAAAAAAAAGGGGAGGAAAAATCCAACAGTGGCTTGGAAAATTTGAAACCAAATCAAGGAAGGAAAAGAAGCAATTCAATTCAACCTTTTTCTGAAACAAGAGCAGCACGATTTAAAGAATTAAAAGGCAAAAAAAGGCTTGTCTTTGGAGCTAGTTCATCCAAAAAGAATTGTTTTTGGAGGAATCATCAAAAGAAGGTATGTGTTAATTTATTTTCTTTAATTTTTTTTTTACACAGTAGCTAAAACTAGGATTTTATGTTTTTTTCAAAACCTAAAATCTTAGAACTTTAAATTATTTTTTCTAAAGTTAAAATCTTTATTTCGTTGGTTTATCTTCCAAAAGGCTTAAAATTATTATTTTTACTTCTTAAAGATCTTAAAACACTAATTGAACATGATTTTCAACAAAATTAAGATTTAAATTCTGTTTCTTTTAAAATTTTAAAGTAGGTTCTATTTCATTCAAAAAGCCTTAAAAAACATCTTTTCTACTTATAAAAACTTTAATTTGTTTGCTTAAATTCATAAAAATTAATGAAGTTATCAAATTGATTTTTAATCCTAAAAGTTCCATGCATCACCCATGACCCTAAATTCTAAAAATACTAAACCCAAATTCAACTTCCAAAATTCAAAATAATGAACACTAACCCTTTTAAAACCTTAAACCCTAATTTTTATGAACCCTAATCCTTTTAAAACATTAAAAAACATAAAAACATAAAAACATAAATTTTACACAGTAGCTTAGAAACCCAATAACCTAAAATCAGAAATCAAAGTATTTTAAAATGTCTAAAACCCTAGTTTCATGATTTCATCATTCAAACCTTAATTTGGTTAATCAAAGTGTCTTACCAACTTTTTAAAATATAAAATCCTAATTTATTTTAATTCCATAAAAAGTCATAGTAGCTATAATTGAACTTTTATTTTCTTTAGTCAATTTCATATTTGATTATGCTTTGATTTATTTCTTATGCTTTAATTTATTTAATTTCAATACTTGATTTATTTAATTTATCATGGATGGATGTTTATTTTATATTTTGATTAATACCTTTGATGAATAATTTATTTATTATGAATAGTTATTTACTTTTATCAATTTATTTAAACATCCAAATGTTGTAAGAGGTATGTTTTCACTTGGTGGGTACCTCATTAGTTAAATATCATGTAATTTAATTTGCTTTTTTATTTTAGAACCTATGTAAAGGGCATGTTTCTACCTTTTGGTGGGTGTCCTATTTAGGTGTGTGATGTAAGGACATGTTTCCATCCTTGGATGGGTGTCTATTTATTTGCTTTGTTTGGACATTGCTTTGATTTTAATATATTGATGCTTTCTTTTAATTATTGTATGTAATATGGATAATGTTATTATATTTAAGAATTTTATAATATTAAGACCTGTAAAGGAGGCCGGTTCTAATGAACCGGGCGTTGTGGGGGTGCTGGGCCATTTATCACCTTCCCCACATGTACCCAACTTTCCGAACCCATTAGGGGGTTGGGGATTCCTTAGGAATTGAGTCATCCACCCATTTATTTTTTCCCGGCCCGTCCGGGTGGCGACTCCATTTTCTCCGGACTTAGGTCTGTGTTCTCTAAGGCCCCAAGCCTAAACAGCACCGAAGTCGCAAGAACCATTCCACCGGGAGTGGGGGCAAAAATCCTCGCTCACAGTGGCGACTCCACTGGGGATAAGAGAAGTTGATTCCATTAGTCTTTATATTATTATATTCTTTCTTACAATGATATTATCCATTGCATCATATTAGTTTGCAATGTGTGCGTGAGTTAGGACGTCCGTGTTACCCGTGTTATGTTATGTAAGGGATATCATACTTTCACTCAAGGTATGGAGATCGAGCATGGCATAATCACTCATAGCCTCGTACCATTTGGTATATACTTGCTATGGGAACCTAAGCCTTTTAACCCAAAGACTAAAGCTCATGTAATTGGCCTAGTTACTTTCCTTAGGTTTTAACCCAAATGCATGTTGTTTGACTATAGTTGATTTATCTTAGTCTAAATCATGGCTTATTTAGTTTGTTCTTTTTCTAATATGACCTTAATTTATTGTAAGCTCAAAATAAATTTTTCTTTAAAATCCAAAAGACCAAAACTATTTTCAAAATTTTTCAAGATGGTCTTTGGACATATGACTTTTCTAAAACAAATCAAAGATTCTTTGGCCCATGGCCCAAATACTAAGCCCAAAATCCATTTTTCTAAAATCTTTTACAATGGGCTTAGAAACAAAACTATTATTTTATTAGTTTTTGTCATAAATTTGTATCTTATTTGTTATGATAATTATTGTTTTCTTTAGGTATTTTGGTAGTTTCAATCAGTTTATTTAGTGTTTTCATAGTTTTAATTTATTTCAGTGTTTATGTCATTTTTGTCCTAGTTTTTAGTGTGGTGTTTATGTTTTGTTGGTTAATATTTATTTACTTCTTGTTTAAAGTTTGTTTCAAGTTTTGTTTTAGGTTAAAAAGCCAAGGAACCAAGAAGAAGGAAAAATTGGATAGTAGCTGACACATGCAGACGACACGACCAAGCTTGTGGCCGTGTCCCATACCAAGCTAAGGGAGAGGACCAAAGTCCAGTAGGTGACACACTCAAGGGACACGGCCAAGCTTGTGTCTGTGTCCCTCCAAACTTGTCAAACACGACCAAGCTTCCTCCAAACTGGCCGTGTCTGTAATATCCCAATGTATGCCCTAGAAGTTTTGAATATTATTGTTGTTTTAATTGGATTAAATGTATATGTTAATTTGAAAGAGAAAAGAATTTTTAAAGAAAGTGTATATGTTACATATATGGTAGTATAATTAACATATACATAATTCAAATAGAGAGTCAATGGAGGAGGATATTTATTTTGTGAGTGTGAAATTACTTAAAAGGACATATAAGGGAAAAGAGAGTTAGAACAAATGGAAAAGGGTAATTAAGTAATTTTCCTTGTTGGATTGCATGGTGGAGATTTAAAGAAGAATAAGTGGTTGAATTGTTTTTATTTTCTTTTCTTTTCTTGAAGAGGCCGGCTATCAAAGGGGGAAGAGAGCAAAGGAAGTGTTTTGATTTCTAAAATCAAAATTGAAGGGAGAATCAAGAAATTAAGTTAGAGATTTGTGAAATTCAACAACTTTGGTAAGTTCTTTTTCTTGATTTCCTTTGTTCTTTAGAAGTTGTGTTTGAAGTGAATTATGGTTTGTTGATTTTATGAGTAGATGTGTTTGTGATGTGTTTTTAAGTGTTAAATTTGATTGTAAGTTAAGAAGTTGAATTGGTGTTGTTATTGGAAGTGTTGGAGTTGATTTTGTGTTAGGGTTTTGAAGTGTAACATGAGGTTTAACTTGAGTTTGTTTAGTTATTGTTATAAATCTTCATGTGGTTGATGTTTGTTGGAATTTTTGGGCTTTGGAATGAGATTTTGGCCGAAGGCAGTAGCCTTCTGGATGCCACTCCCGTGGCCTTGGGTGCCATGGCCGTGGCCATTCATAGTTATTTGAAGCCATGGCCGTGGAGGATAGGAACATGAGTGGCAGAATCCTTCTTTATCCCACGCCCGTGGGGGTTGAGGTGGCCACGGCCGTGGACCTTTGTGAGTGATGTGGAAGTGTAATTTGTGATTTAAGGCTTTAGTAAGAGGTTATTAGTTGATAAATGATATTGGAATTCATGAATTGTATCATTTTTGGATTAGGTTTTGTAAAGAAGGTGAATTGCTCTAATTTGGAAATTGAAGAACTTTGGAAAAAAAAAAAGAAAGTGTTAGAGTTGTGTGAATGGTCATTGAGGTAAGTACAAAACTTACATAAATGTAATCTTTTATATGATTTTGAGACTTAACGCCTTTGGTATAAATGTGTTAAGTAGATTAATATATTGTTAATACAAAGTGACTAATGTTGTTATTTGTATAGTGTGAAAGCAATAATGATCATCCAAAGAGGTATGTGCAATACACTTTGTTATGATAAATGTGTTAATAATGAATGGTGTTCATGTGTCTTGAAAATGATGAAATGTGATGTTATCATGATTGATAATGATGATTAAAATGGAATAAATGGACATATATTTTATATGGCAATGAATGTAAGATACATGTGCAATGAAATGGATTATGTATGTTTGAATGATGAAGTGTATAATGTAACTTGAGACATAAAGAGGTGTGGAATAAATGTTCTGAATTATAATAATGTGAATGATATGATTGAATAATGATATGTTTGTTTGGTTAATGTAATTGATGTTGGGTATTATAATGATGATGCATATGAACAATGTTATGTTTATGTATTGTGAATCTTGTGAATTGTATTGTGCTATACGAATAATGTTCTTTGTAATGTTATAGCAATGATGCTATATGTATAATGTGAATGAGGTGATGAGATAATTGATTATGGATGCTTGAATAATAAAATATTATAATATGAGTTGAGATATGATATGATTTGAGGCCATTGTGATTGACTATGATAATTCAAATGTGATATGAAGCCATTGTGATTGGCTATGATAATTCAAATGTGATATGAAGCCATTATGATTGGCTATGATGATTCAATTGAAAGAAATAAGACATGTTTGCCTAGATGATGATGAGAATTGAAAATGATATTGATGATGAAATAATCAATGAATTGTGTAGCTAATGTGTTATTCTATTTTCAGAGTTTGTTATTGGTGGCATGCCTAATGATGGTAACAATCTCTTGAAGTTAGGTTGGAATTGATCCTTGAAGCCAATTTGGGTAGAAGTTTAACATGTTTTACTCCCCCTGAAGCTTGGTTGGGTCAAGTCCTTGAAGCCTAATTGAGATGTTACAACCCTTGAAGCTAGGTTGGATTGGTTCTTGAAGCCAAGTTGGGTTGATACTTAGCATGCTTTGTTCCCCTTGAAGCTTGGTTGAACCTAAATCCTTGAAGCCTAGTTGGGATAATGATAAATGTGATGATTGAACCAAAGCATTAACTCTGAAAGTAGAATGGCATATTAGTGTTTTTGGGCCCGAGTCTGTCTTTGTTGTCAATGTGATATATAAATATTGAATAAATGAGTAAAGAGATTAATGATTATCTTTGTTGGAAATGTGATTCATGAATGGTGAATTGTGAATAAAGTAATGTTGTGAAGTATGATATGTAATGTGTGTGTTGATATATTGATTGTGAGTATGGGTGATGGATTGTGGTTGATGATAATGATTGTCTTTGTTGGAAATGTGATTCATGAATGGTAAATTGTGAATTGAGTAATGTTATGAAGTATGACATATAATGTGTATATTGATATATTGGTTATGAGTATTATTAATGGATTATGGTTGGTGATAATGACTTATATATATGTATATAATATATGAATGTAGTCGAGATATATGAAAAGTGCAATTAGAAAGGAAAAACATGATAAGAAACTACTAATACGTGGAATTTCTATAAGGTATGTTTATATGTTATATTTGTATTACTAAGCTTTCGGGCTTAGCGAGGATGTGTATTCGTGCAGGTGACTAGGTGGAAGATATGAAGTCTTTCGTTATGCCACGAGTAGAGTAAGTGTTTGTCGAGACCAACTAGAGGGTAATGCATACATGTAACTTTTAATTGTGATATATTTTTGATGAGAGAGTATTTATATATATAAATGAAGTTTTGATAAAGATAATGATTTTGTAAATGTTATTTAAATTAATGTATTATGGTTTGAACTCTGTTACAGGTTTTTAAAAGGTAATGAAAAGTGGCATCCTTATACTTTATATACGTACTGTATGTATACTAGGTATATGTATAGTACTTATATAGGGTATCAGGGTGTTACAGTGTCACTCACCACTCCAAAGAAGAAAAGAAGAAAATCACACAGAAGGTGACACATGAAAGGGACATGGCCAAGCTTGTGGCCGTGTCCCTCCAAAATTGTCCAACACGGCCAAGTTGTTTAAGCTTGGCCGTGTCACACTCAAGTTCCAAGCAAAAGAAAGATGAAAATCAAGCAGTAGAAGACACCTTCAGGGGACACGGCCAGGCTTGTGGCCGTGTCCCTCCAAGAACCTCAGACACGGCCAAGTTCACTTGAGCCTGGCCGTGTCACTCATGGATTAATGAAGACGCGGATTTTTGGAGCCGAGGTTTTGTATAAATATTAAAATTAGGGTTTTCAAAGAGGTTGTTGAGAGTTTGGGTTTAGATTGAGCCGTCAAAGAACATTAGGGTTTTGATATTTGTTTTCTTTGATCTTTTGATTACACTTTGATTAAAACTAGCCTAGATTAGATTTGTTCTTGCCATTAATACATTCTTCGAGCAAGTTCTGAACAAGAGATTCTTCAAGAGCTAAGAAGTTTGTAATTTGGTTTTGTTCTCGAACTTTATCTCTTTAATTTTATTGGAATTGTATTCATGAATATTATTATGTCTAAATTGATTTGTTTGAATTTTAATGAGATGAGTATGTTTGATAACATTATTATGAACTAGTTTGATCTAGTCTAGGGTTTGTATGGATCTGCTATGATTGTATGAATTGGTTATTGCCCTTAACTAATTATTTCTTTAGCCTTGATTGAATGGACTATTGTTAATATATAATTGATTGGCCACCAATTATGTGATTTAAGGTATTAGATGAAGGATTGAGAGATGAAGTCTAATGCTGGAACAATTCAATAAGGGACTTATGTGAATTAGAGATATAACCTAGGAAAAGATTATTTCAATTGTAACAAGATTATTTGAGAAAGGTTTGAATTCAAGAGCTTATTTCCTTGATTCGATTAATTAAGTTGCTTGAGATTTAATCTTTGAAATTAAATTAGTTAAGAGGAATAACCGTTCATACATATAAGTAGCAGAGAAGTGCAAACCCTAGACCATTCTATTAAGTGAATCAATACATCATCTCAGTTTACTTTTATTATTTTAAACTCCAATCATATATTTTCATTAGTTGTTAGCAATTTAAATTTATTCTAATATGTTATTAGCAACCTAATAATCAATTAGCTTATCTAGCTTCCTTGAGAGATGACCTTGGGGTGATCACCTTTGCTACAACTACCTCGTATACTTGCGAGTGACGCTTTGTGGTAGAGTTAATTAGAGCGCAACAAGTTTTTGGCGCCGTTGCCGGGGAAGCTAATTGGCGTAATTGTTTATTAGTCATAGATACTCTAGATTATTTTTCACTGTTTTCATTTTATTTTATTTGTCTTTTGCTTTTAATATTTCTTTTTTCCAGAAATTTTGTTTATGCAAGGTAGGAGATCACTTGGAGGAGAGCTATAACCAGTCATTCCAGAAATTCAGAGAGTGAAAAGGAGCAGGGAAGAGTTTGAACTGTACACCGGATTTGATACTATAGAGGAGGACAAAATTTGATTTTGAGTCGGAATCTGCACAATCTACCAACATGGGAGAAGAAAGGCAAAGAACTATGAGGGACTTTGCTAGACCTGTCATTGGAACTTCCACCTCTTGTATAAGATTGACAGATGCAGCAAGAAATTATGAGTTGGAGAACATTCATTACAATATGCAGCCATCATTCTATGGAGTTCCAAATGAAGATCCTTTGAACTTTATCCGGGATTTTTATTCTACCCTCAACACTTTTCCATTGGGAGGAATAACAGAAGATCAGTTGAGGATGAGATGTTTCCCGTATACATTGAAGGATAGGGCAAAGAGCTGGCTTATGATGTTGCCCGAGAATTCTTTGACAACTTGGGAGCAAGTTTATAACAAGTTTATGGGCAAGTTTTATTCACATAAGAAGACAGCTGAATTGAGAGGGAAGATTGCTACATTCTCTCAATTTGAAGGAGAACCATTTCATGAGGCTTGGGGCAGATTCAAGATGTTATTGATCCAGTGTCCACACCATCACTACCCACTTTAACTTCTGAATCAGTTTTTCTATGATGGTCTAACCCAGCAATTTTAGAACACTGTTGATAATGCAGCTGGGGGAGCTATGGGAGAAAAGACAGCTGATGAAACTTATGAGATCTTTGAGATGTTGGGAGCTAATTCTCAATAGAAAAGTGTAAGAGGAAGAAGTAAAGGGGTAAATCAATTGCAAGCCAATAGTGAGATGGTCAGTCAAATAGCTGAACTGACAAGGCAGGTGCAGATGCTGAACATGAAGAACAATACTTCTTCATCAACTCAAGAAGTGTGTGGAATTTGTGGGACTTTCGGGCGTGGAGCAAATATATGCCCCTCCGCATATGAGTATTATGGGAATGAAGCTGAGCAAGTCAATCCTATGGGGGGATATCAACCAAGGGCCCGGAATGATCCTTACTCCAATTCTTATAATCATGGTTGGCGGAATCATCCTAATTTTTCCTGGGCAACAAATAATTCGCAACAGCCTTTCCATTTGCTCTAGAGATAGAACCAACAGGAGGGTCAATCCTCAAATCAACGGCAGCCTAAGAGAGAGAGTTTGGAGGAAAGTTTACAGGCTTTTATCCAAGTCAGTGCTAAAAATCAAGAGATGAACAACAAGAGGCTGGATTCATTAGAAGCATCTTTTAAGAAAGTGGAGACCCAAGTGGGACAACTTGCACAACATATGCAGATTCAACAAAAGGGGAAATTCCCAAGTCAACCTGAGCAGGCACAATCAGTGACTGTTCTTAGAAGTGTCAAGGTAATTAACAATAATGTTGAAAATAATTCTGTGAATGCAGGTGAGCAAGAAAATAAAAAGGAAGGAGAGCCAGAGAACAAAGGTGCTAGAGAAAGATCAATGGAGAAGTCCCCTACAGCAGATTTACATAAGGCAAGCAATCCATACCGGCCACCTATACCATTCCCCAGCAGGTTGAAGAATGATAAACAAGATAAGCAATTTTCAGACATCTTCAACATGATGTCCGTAACACCCCTATACCTCGTATACGTACACAGCATGCTAGTACAATCGTAATATACGTATACTGAATATAGGTATGCCACTGTTTATAAAACATACATATAATCCCTTTTCAACAATATAAATAAATTTAAAACATTTAAAGGAATTTATAAAACACAATAGACAAAATGTTTATTAAAAACGCAGCGGAAAATATAACAAATATTTATAATTACATATACATCAAAACTCAAGTTTTACAAAACATAAAATGTATATACATGTTTGGCAATATGTCTTTGATCTTTAAGCTCCACAATCAACACCTCAAGATCTAGACTCTACTTGGCCTGGAGGAACTTTCTGGTTCTTCTCTGTCACCTGCGCGATAAATCATAATTGCGCTAAGCCAACGGCTTAGTGGTACAAACTATAATAATATTATGTTTTGATGCAATGCCAATGTCACACAATCAATTCCATACACCATTCAAAAGAATGTTATACTTCACCATCTTACTTTCCTTAATATCATATCAAACATTCATTCTCAATAAGATACTTATGCATTATAATCAATCTCATTATTCATTGGTTTCACCATTCAAGAATCACATTGAAAACAAAGACAAGCATGGGCCCAAAGACACTAATATGCCATTCAACTTTCAGAGTTAATGTTTTGGTTTAATTATCACATTTATCATTATCATTGTCCCAACTAGGCTTCAAGGATTTAGGTTCAACCAAGCTTCAAGGGGAACAAAGCATGCTAAGTATCAACCCAACTTGGCTTCAAGAACCACACCCAACCTAACTTCAAGGGTTGTAACATCTCAATTAGGCTTCAAGGACTAGACCCAACCAAGCTTCAAGGGGAGTAAAACATGTTAAACTTCAACCCAACTTAGCTTCAATGATCAAGCCCAACCTAACTTCAAGAGATTGTTACCATAGGCATACCACCAACAACAAAACTCTGAAAATGGAATAACACATTAGCCACACAATTCATTAATTATTTCATTATCAATTTCATTCTCATTTACTCATCATCACTTAGGCAACCATGCCTCAATTATGTCATTTACATCATTATAACCAACCACATTGGTTTCATATCTCATTATATCTCAATTTAAATTAATCAATTCACATTATACCAATCATAACATTTATCACATGAAGTAACAATGTAATCAATTACTTAACATATATACAATCAAACATGTTAAGTATCAAAATCATATAAATGCATGCAAACATGTAGCTTGTACTTACCTTAAGATAACTCACACCAATCTATACCCTTCCTCTTCCAAGAACTCTTCACCACTTAGGTTAAGGCAATTCAACCTCTTCACAACCTAAATCAAGAAGGAATATTACACATGAGATACTAAGACTAAGAACCAACTAGGGCAAACTCTATACATGACATGCTCAACAACACGGGCGTGTCCCTAACCGTGTCCTAAACTCACAACATAGAAGCTTTGACACGCTCTGAACCATGGGCATGTCACTGAATGTGTAATACATTCTGTCTCACAGAAACATTGACACGTCCAACAACACGGACGTGCTCATGGCCGTGTCAATTCTTCAACCACACAGTAGCTATGACACGCTCAGTGACATGGGCGTGTAAATTCTACTGCAACACAAAACCATTGACATGCCCAAAGACTTGGCCGTGCTCATGGGTGTGTCAGGCCAAAAATATAGATTCCGGCAACATCAACACTACATCCAACAAATCACTTTCTTTCACCATTTCCCACTTCAAACAAACTTAACTAAGCATACCCAAAAACCATAATAAACTTACAAAAACACCAAACAATACAAAACATACATCAAACACAAATCATAATCATCACCACAAACCCAAAACACAACCACAACACTTTCTCTTCCAACAACTTATTCTTTCCTTCAATCCAACCTCAAAATCCATAATCAATTAAACCAAGCACTCTTAAACACACCACAATCAAACAACACACTCTTACTATCAACAATAATCTATCAAACTCAAACCCAACTTCAATTAAAATAAGAGAAATCAAGAGAGAACTTACCAAAGTTGATGAAACTTCACAATTTTCCAACTTGATCACTTGAATCTTCCTTTAATTTGCTCTTTGAAATCAATAACCCTCTCTTGCTCTCTTGTCTTTGTGATGTCCGGCCAAGCAATTAGAAAAGAAGAAAAGGAAAAGAAAATGAGAAGGAAAGGTCAAATACTCAATCTCTTTAAAACCTCCACCAAGTGTTTTAATAATATAATATTCAAATTCCTCTCTTCCATACACTTAATTTCCTTTAATTACTTAATTAAAAAATAGAAATAACAAAATATCTTCTTCTTTTGACTTCCACATTTGACTTGTGTATATGTTATATATATTTCTATATATACAACATATACACTCTCTCTTAAATTCTTTTCTCTTTCAAATTTAACATATACATTCAATCCAATTACAACAATAATATCAAAACTTCTAGGGCATACTTTGGGATATTACACTGTCTAAGGTAAGTATTAACTTACCCTTACTTGAAGCAATAAAGAACATGCCAGCTTATGCCAAATTCTTCAAGGAACTGAACACAAAGAAAAAAAGGTATGAGCCCAATGAAAAGGTGATAGTTTCAGAGGTAGCTAGTGCTATTTTACAGCATAAACTACCTCCAAAGCTAAAGGATCCTGGAAGTTTTATAATTCAAATTACTATGGGGAATGGAAAGGGGACTGATGGCATGTGTGATTTAGGAGCTAGTGTAAATTTGATGCCTTATCCTGTGTACCTTGAATTAGAACTAGGGGAACTTAAACCTACAAAAATGGTGTTGCAATTAGCCGATAGATCTCTTGGATTCTCGAAAGGGGTTATAGAAGATGTGTTAGTTAAAGTTGGTGGGTTGATAGTACCTGTAGATTTCATACTTCTTGACATGGAAGGAAGTAACTCTACACCATCAGCACACACTATTTTGCTGGGTAGGCCTTTTATGGCGACTACCAACACCTTGATAGATGTTAAAAATGGTAAATTGACAATGACTGTCTTAGGACAAACGGTTGAATTTTCTTTTTTTAACACTTCTCCTATTCCTACAACTGCATTATATGAGGATTGTTCTTTAATTGATTGTGTTGATGCAATTGTTTTAGATGTTTTCTTGCAGACAGGTTCCTCAGATAAATTGGAGCTGGCACTGACCTTAGATGGTGGTTTAGAAATTTTTTGATTCAGAAATAGCCAGTTGCTTTGAGACATTGGAGAGTGCTGAAATAGAGGAACTTAAGGAGGACCCAGTATATGAACTTCCCTCCATTCAAAAAGAAGAGAAGAACCCTTCACTTGAGTTAGAGCTGAAAGAGTTACCTAAAAACCTGAAATATGTGTTTTTAGGAGATCATAACACTTTACCTATGATAATATCTAGTGAACTTAGTGAAGGGGAGGAGATGAAGTTGGTGAGTGAGCTTAAAAGATTGAAAAGAGCAATAGAATGGGGATTGAGTGACATTAAAGGTATTAAGCCTTCAATGTGCATGCATAGAATCACCTTAGAAGAGGGAGCTAAACCTGTAAGGGAAACCCAAAAGCGCCTTAACCCAAATATGAGTGAAGTGGTTAAGAAGGAAGTGCTCAAATTGCTGGATGAAGGAGTAATATATCCAATTGCTAATAGTGAGTGGGTGAGCCCAGTACATGTAGTTCCTAAGAAATCAGGAATCACTGTGGTGAAAAATGAAAATAATGAATTGGTTCCTACTAGGACTACTACTGGGTGGAGAATGTGTATCAATTATAGGAAGTTGAACAATGCTACAAAGAAAGACCATTTCCCTCTTCCTTTTATTAATGAGATGTTAGATAAGCTTTCTGGACACTCACATTATTATTTTTTGGATGGCCTTTCAGGTTATTATCAGGTGTCGATATCGCCAGAGGATCAATCCAAGACTACCTTTACTTGCCCTTTTGGGACTTATGCATTTCGGCGTATGCCTTTGGCTTGTGCAATGCACCTGCAACCTTTCAGAGATGCATGATGTCTGTCTTCTCAGACATGATTGATGATTTTATTGAGGTATTTATCGATTACTTTTCTTTTTTTGGTAGTTCTTTTGATAATTGCCTCAATAAACTTGTTCTTGTGCTTGACAGATGCATTGAATGTAACATTACTTTAAGTTGGGAAAAGAGTCATTTCATGGTTACTCAGAGCATTGTATTAGGTCATGTTGTGTCTGGTAAGGGGATTGAGGTGGATAAGGCCAAGGTAGAATTGATTAATAAATTACCCCCACCTACCTCTGTTAAGGGAATAAGAAGTTTTTTAGGGCATGCAGGTTTTTACCGAATGTTTATTAAGGATTTTTCCAAAATAAGCCAACCATTGTGCCATTTGTTGGGGAAAAATGTTTCATTTGAATTTACAGCACAATGCATGCAAGCTTTTAATTCCCTTAAAGAAAAACTGACTAGTGCACCGGTAATAGTAGCTCATGTTTGGTCTTTACCTTTTGAAATTATGTGTGATGCCTCTAATCATGCAGTAGGAGCTGTTCTTGGGCAAAGGGTTGATAAATTCTTGAGAGTGATATATTATGCTAGTTTGACCCTGAATAGTGTGCAAATGAATTACACCACAGCTGAAAAGGAAATGTTAGCTGTTGTTTTTGCTTTAGATAAGTTTAGAGCATATTTAATTTGGTAAAAAATTATTGTCCATTCTAATCATGTAGCTCTAAAATATCTTTTAACAAAACAACATGCTAAACTGCGCTTAATTAGATGGGTGTTGTTATTGCAAGAATTTGATTTCCAAATCAAAGATACCAAGGGTAGTGAGAATATTGTTGCTGATCATTTATCCAGATTACCCTTCTTTAGTGAAAATCTTGCATCTGATAACATTCATAAAAATTTAGAAGCATTTCCTGATGAGCAGCTGTTTGTGGTATTTGATGCACCTTGGTTTGCAGATATTGCTAACTATCTTGCTTGTGGTATATTGCATACTAACATGTCATTTTAGGAAAAGAAAAGGTTTTTGCACGTAAGTAAATTTTACTTTTGGGATGAACCTTACCTATTCCGGATTTGCAAAGATGAGATAGTTCGCAGGTGCGTATCTGAAGAAGAACAATTGAGTGTTCTTAAATTTTGTCATGACCTTCATTGTGGTGGTCATTTTGGAGGAAGAAAGACTGCAGAAAAGGTGCTTCAAAGTGGTTTTTACTGGCCTACGCTATTCAAAGATGCTCAAGAGTATTGCAAGCATTGTGACCGATGTCAAAGAGTGGGTAACATTGGGAGGAGGAATGAAATGCCCCTTCAATCATATATTGTTGTTGAACTGTTTGATGTGTGGGGAATAGACTTTATGGGTCCTTTCCCCAAGTCTTTTGGTTATGAATATGTTTTAGTTGTTGTTGATTGTGTTTCAAAATGGGTGGAGGCAATCCCCACCCGTACTAATGATGCTAATATGGTTGTTAAATTTGTGAAGGAAAACATTCTTAGCAGATTTGGCACACCAAGAGTGATAGTCAGTGATGGGGGAAGTCATTTTTGCAACAGACTTTTTGAGAAGTTAATGCACAAATCTGGTGTGAAGCACAAGGTGGAAACCCCATACCATCCACAGACTTCTGGACAGGTTGAAACATCCAACAAGCAAATAAAAGGTATTCTGGAGAAAACAGTCAACTTATCAAGAAAAGATTGGGCGAGTAGATTGCATGATGCACTATGGGCATATCGGATGGCTTTCAAGACTCCTTTGGGTATGAGTCCATACCGATTGGTTTTTGGTAAGGCTTGTCATTTACCAGTGGAGTTGGAGCACAAAGCATATTGGGCAATCAAGACTCTGAATTTGGATTTGGACAAGGCAAAGAGAGAACGATTTCTATAAATTTCAGAGTTAGATGAGCTGAGGAATGAGGCATATGAGAGCTCGAGGATTTATAAGGATCGCACTAAAGCACTTCATGACAGAATTATAGTGTGAAAGACTTTGAGTCCAAGTATGAAAGTTTTACTTTTTAATTCTCATCTCCGTCTATTTCCAGGTAAACTCAAGTCTAGGTGGAGTGGTCCTTTCGAGATAACTCAGGTATATCCTTCTGGTGCCATTGAATTGCTTAACTCTCGAACAAATGAGACTTTTAAAGTAAATGGATAGAGAGTTAAGCCATATAATGAAGGATTTCAAGAAGTGAGGATCATTGACAGCACTTTGATCTACTATCCCTAAGTCTTGCAGAGATGTCCAGCTATATGACATTAAAGAAGTGCTAAATGGGAGGCAACCCATCAGTTTGCATTTCTTTTTCATAGTTATAATTTTAAATTTAGAAAATTTAATTTTATGTTTGTTTAAATAAATGGATTGGGTGCTTTGATTGGTTTTTATTTTTCTAATGTGTTTCAGGGTGGATCGAAGAAGAGGTTTGCCATTTCTTTAAGATTTGGTGATATAAAATAATAAAAATAAATAAATATAAATAAAAAAAAGTAAAAAGGGGCAGTATGTGACACGACCAAGGAGCTTGGCCGTGTCACATGGGACACAGCCAAGCTTCACCTCAAGTCTCTTGTTTTTTTGTTTTTGCACACTTTTATACACAGTGGGTGACACGGCCAAAGAGCTTGGCCGTGTCCTTGGCCATGTCACATGGGACACGGCCAAGCTTCATCCCAAGTCTCTTCTTTTTGTATTTTGCAAATTTTTTTTCTTTTCTCACAGTATCAAACACACCCATGGGACACGGCCAAGTCACTGGCCGTGTCCCACCAAGCACATCAGACACGGCCGTGTCAACCCAGACTTGGCCGTGTCCCTTCACTTTTACACTTTAAAAACATGATATTTGCACTATTTGCTCATTCCAATCCCTAGATCTGTTTTGTTTTCTCTCTCGCTCTCTCGACTTCTCTCTCCCAAAACTCCATTGTTTGTGTTTCAAAGCTCCAAAACCTCCATTAAACCTCAATTTTCTTCACCAAAATTAAAATTAATCCATCAAATATTCTTCTTCTCTCACAAAAGATCAATTTAATCGGTTTAAACTTCAAATTTTTTCAGATTTTTCAAGATTCCAAGAACGAAAATTGTAACACCCCCACATCCGGCACAAACACAATACAAACACCACAATGTAACATATGTGCACTGAACATAGGGATGCTACGGTTTTTCTGTAACAATCAAATCATTTTAAAAGATACCATAACCTTTCTCAACATACATTATAGAAAATAAGTAATTAACTTGTAATATAAAACAAAATAGATATATATATATCCATTTACTTAATACGCAGCGAAATTTATAAAATATTTACATATATGATTACTTTCAAATCCACATTTATACTTATACATATATTTAAATTAGAATCAATACTTTACAAAATATAAAGAAATTATACATGATTGGCAGCTTTTCTCTGATCTTTAAGTCCCAAAATAAACCCTTCAATGTCTACTCTCACTCGGTCTCGAAGAGCTCTCGGGTTCAACTCTATCACCTGCGCGATCAACACTATCGCGCTAAGCCAACGGCTTAGTAATACAAAGTATGCTAACATTATGCTTCAATGCAAAGCAATGTCATCCATATTAATAACACAACATTATAGGTAGAAATATAATACCACATCTTTGCATCTCACCATTGTAACACCCCTTAACCCCGTATACGTACACTACATACAATCATCTGCAATATACGTATACTGAATACAGGAATATTATGGTCGATTTTTAAACCAAATCAATCTTTCACCTCATTAAATATAAATAACTCAAAGTATTTAAATTTTGCATTATAAAACATAATGAATGAAATATCCATTTATTGAGTAGCGGAAACGTATTACACTTTTAATGATATTACACATATATGTATATTAATTTGTCTTTCTCAAAATTTATTTAAGTATACATATATTTTAATCAAATACAATATAATCATATTATACATGTATGCATCACCTTCTAGTTGGTCTCAAAACACTCTTATTCTTCTCGTGGCATAACGGTTGAGCTCCTGGATCAACCATCAACTCACCTGCGCGATTAACACAACCGCGCTAAGCTCGAAAGCTTAGTAGTGCAAACAAATATTTAAAACATACATTACAGACAAATCATACTTCATACATTAACATTATGTATCATCATTATCTTATCATGTTTTCCCTTTTAACATGCATTCTTAGTATTTTTCCAAAATTCTTATAGTTATATATATATACACCTAACACATTACAACAAATCACAATATCATATTCATTTGCTTACCATGTATCTCATTCTATCATATCATAATCATATTTCATATAGATGCTTATGCATTATAATCATTTTATAATATTATATCATCAAGCAATAATCACATTATAAACAAACACAAGCATGGGCCCAAAAGAAACTAATATGTTATTCAAAGTTCAGAGTCACCGCTTTGATTCAATATCACATCATCAAGCCCGTAGGCATAATATATCATATCTCTATCCATGGATAGCGTAACAGACCCAGTCTCTTGGATCATCAACTCATCTAACTCGAGGAGATCCTCAACCCGGCAAGACTGTTACAAATCAAATATCTCATAATATCAATTATCATTGTGTAACAGACCCAGTCTCTTGGACCTCAATTCAATTCAATTTGAAGAGATCCTCAACCCGGCAAGACTGTTACCTTTCATTAAATAGGCATGCCTTCAATTACAGGACTCTGAAAGTTGAATCAACATATTAGGCACACAATCATTTCATTTTAAACTTCATTTCTCAATTCATTTCTTATTTCACAATCCACAATTCATTAGACAATTATGCCTCAACTGTTTCATTTGATTCATCTTGGCCCATCACAATGGCCTCACATTTCTTTAATCTCAATTCACATTTCATCTTTCATCACAATATCACATTTTTCACATTTCTTCGCACATACGTTTCATACTTCCTCTTTCATCATTCAAGTATACCCAATCAATTGCATTATCATATATTTTGAATACACGTTATACAAATCATATTCTCATTTCATCATCATATAAGCAAATATGCTTCATTCATATTATTTATATCATTATCATGTCTCAAATCACATTAATCAATTCATCATAAAAGTATTCATATATATCATCAATATTCACATTATGCACAACATAACCTTACTCTTATGCATCATCGATATCATTTAATGTATATTCAATCTCAACATTATATGAATATATGCAATAATGTAGTTTGTACTTACTCTTCATAGCTTCTCAAGCCATATTCATTTTATGTAATTGCGCAAGTGTTATACTCATTTCATTACATTTCTCATTTCATAAGTAATTCATTACTCAATGACATTGATGCCTCAACAAACTCACCTTATGCACATCACAACATATAATACATTCATATATTAGTCTCATTTTAAGCCTTTAGATTACAAATTACAAGTCATATCAACATTTAAGTCCCCACGGTCGTGGCCTCCCAATCCCCACGCCCGTGGGATCCAATACGGTTCTGCCCATTTTTCATTACAATCCCCACGGTCGTGGCATTGAAAACTCTTCTGTGCTACCAAAATGCATAAAGACACAGTCATGTTTGTAACCCCACGGTCGTGGCCTTCACTTGCCACGGTCGTGGCATCCAATCCGGGACTGTTTTCCAAGACAACTCAAGTATTTTACATTTTAAACAAATCCACATTAATACAAACATAATCAAACTCTTCCTTTCTTCTAAAAATTTAAATTAAAGTTCAAATCTAACATATCCAAACTATTTTGCACTCATCCATCTATTTAATCCATACTCTTAACTTTCACTAACCTCACACCATAATCATCTCAAAACTTAATTAAATCCATAGAAATTAATACAAAGCAAGAGGCACTTACTTGGATTCTTAGCCAACTCTTCAATATCCACTTGCAAATCTCTTGATATCTTTTAATCTTTGATGAAAATAGAGGCAAAAATCACCTTTCTCTCTCTAGCTTCTCTCTCTCTCTCTCTCTATCTCGTCCAAGAAGAAAAGCAGAAGACGAAGAAGAAGAAAGAAAGAATTTCTCTTTTTTTTCCTTTGTCCTTATCTTCTATATATATATAATAATAATAATAATAATAATAACCATAATAATAATAATAATAATAAATCTCCACCACACACCCTTTTCAACCTTTGACTTCCTTTTTCTCTTTTTCTTTTTGTCTTAATCATCATTAATATTATTATTAATTAATTATACAAATATATATATATATATAACTCACTTTCCTACCCCACTTTATATCCCATGTATATGTGATGTATATGTATATGTCTTTTTATATTGTATTTATATATATTCCATATATATATACATATACACTAAATCCAAATACACAATAACTCCAAAACTTTTAGGGTATATTTTGGGATATTACAATTCTCTCCCCCTTAAATAATTTCGTCCTCGAAATTATCCAGCACAATAACAACCCATTTATAACAAATCACCATTTAAATTTCCATATGAAAATAATCGTATTCTTACATTATGATTTCATCAAATCACATAATTTTTACTCTCCCTTTTAAGCTAATCATCTTTTCCCGTTTCATAATTCATCACTATAAATTTATATTTATCTTATTACTTTCTCAACAAAGCAACCAAGATAACTCATTACATTCCCAATAAATTTTCTGTTATACAATAATCAAATCATCTTATAATCTATATATATACCATTCATCTATTACATTCAAGATATTTTATCACTTCATTACTTAATAGAAAAATCTCTTAACTTTAAACTTGGAAATTTAGTAATCTATATCTTACTATTGCTTATCCTGTCATTACAATCACTTTTGAAAATAGCCACTTATCAAACTTTGATGGATAACAATATTTCCATTTTCCTTATACTTAAGTCCTTCTTTACCATATCTTTCACTTAACCTTAATATTGATACTACCTCTTTAAACTTATTTTACAGATAATTAACCTTTTCCCTTATTTCATCGTTTATAATTGATATATCATAACTCATTCATGTATCAGCATATTACCTCTTATATACATTATCACATATATCTTATACTCTTAACACAACTATACATATTAAATTTCAACAATAATTTGCAATCTTAGCAAAATTTAAATCAATTGATCTAGCTATAATAATATAACAACATCTCAATCTTATTCTATTCAAATCAATAATTAACTTATTTAAGTTTATCATCACATATCAATATACATGACCTACTTCTATTAGGTCAAACTCATTCTTAAATTCTAATCCCTTAGGATCCATCTGTTCGACTTTTTGAGATTATACTCAGTAATAACAAATCACTTCAAATTATTTTTCAATATTCATATATATATATATATTCTGTTTTCTAAAATAGCAGTGCAATCTCACATAATACTCATACTATAATTATTACCCATAGTTCATTCACTTAACATTGTTTCCATTAATTAATTTGTCTTATAACAAAAATATATTCAGTATCATTTTCAATCACATTCATAATTTCTCCCATATCATCTCCTTACATTATCATATCACTACTATGTTTATATAATCACTTTTCTAACCATTCTTCATAAATCAAAACATTTACACAGTTCTCTTCTCTTTCCATACTTTTCATAATTATAAACAAATTCCTAACATAAAACTGATAAAATATAACTTTATCATTCATAACTCCTAACCATGTTTCTTGAAACAAAATTATTAACCTCAACCACATAATACTACAATCATACCACCTCAGGCCCAAATCTGCTGATAACAAAATTAACCAGCCAATTACACTAACAAATCATACGGCCAGAGTATATTAATAGTCACGTCTGTAGTTTATAAATCAATATTGCTCCTCTATTATTCTTCTTCAAACATTTCCAATTACAATACTAAGTTTACATATTCCTTCTCTATACTTATTCTATCTTCAAGTGTTAACATAATTCAACTTTGTTTTAAAACAATTTGCTCTTGATCATAAGATCATCATTAGCCTAACTCACGCCAACAATATTATTTATAGCATTTTTATGCACAATATTTAATCACATACAATTCCATTTATTACTCCACTTCTAATCTATCTCTTATAAAACTTTTCATACATTATACTTCCCTTTATTTTACACATATACATATAATATTTTCACGTGCATACTCCTTGAACCAGAAAGCATTGTATAATAATCTAGCTCAGTTATTATCATAACAATTTCATTATCCACTGTTACTTGAGTCCTTTCTCACTCTTCATTTCATTCCATAGTCTAACTCTGCATAGGTCAAAACCTAATCTCTCATAGATCCACTAATACATGCCATATCATTCTCCATACCACAAAACAAGTAGTTATATCACATTCACATTCATAGGTCACATTCACAATGTGACTTGCTTTCCACATTACTTATACATGTACACATAATCATACAATAATATTTAATTCCTCTTTTACATACCATCCACACAATTTAACATTAATTACTTTTCATTACACAACATCATTCTTATCCCTTTTTGACATAACTTAAGTCATTTATCAGCTCAACACATATATATACACTCTAATCATAATAATACTTCACAGAATCTTAGTCACATTACTAAGGTGACATCTCCTTCACATTTAAAAAAAAAAACATTTAGTATACCATCTTTATATCCATTTGTTTACCATTCAACATATATATATCACTCATATTTTTATACATATGTACATTACATCCAATCATATACACATTGAGCCCAATCACCTCTATAAAATTTCCAAGTCTAATTATCTCAAATCAAATTTTCTTGAACCAACGTTGCTCAATCCAATACTCACTATCAATCTTATCACATGACCATACTTGCACAAGTTTGTCAAAGCAAGTGTAATCATTCTCAACATTAATAAATATGTAGTTGTATAGGTTGCAAACACACAGTACTATGCGTATATTACATTATCAAGTGATCAACTCAATCCTTGATCACTAACATAATACATTACATTATCACATTCCAAGTAGCCAACCTTATCATGACTATTTCATCGCTTGTCAAACTTTTAGTTCATCCAATTACATATTTGTAAATCATTTTTAATATGCAATAATATTCATTCCACATAGCTCATAGACATACTATATATTAAACTTTTGATATTCAAATATTCTTTATTGAAGTTTAATTTACTAATCTTATTTTATTAATATCAGCTTTAAAACTTATATGTACACCATAGTATAAAATCAAAACAAAACATTTTCACAATTATTAAAACTCATTTAAAAAAAAATCCGAATATCACCATTTACATAAATTTTATCATCACTTAAACATATCACATTAAATTCACAATGTTTGCATTAAAACAACAATGCAAACAACACCATTATATTTCCTTACATTAACCAATATTTTATTTTATTTTACTTTCATGCAAAACCTTATTCAAACACTATCATCCTTCTCATATAATTCAAATTTATCTCACATCACATAATGCCACATCTGAGACCAACCTAGATGTTAATGCATATGTATGTATCACAATTTTCATTCCAAAACTTTTCTTTTTAATTCTATTTAAACTTTACAAAACTTTTCTTTTAAATTCTACTTAGGCTGAGAATCTCAAACCTAAGCTCTGATACCAAAATAATTGTAACACCCCTGAACCCCGTATACGTACACTACATACAACCATCTGCAATATACGTATACCGAATACAGGAATATTACGGTCGATTTTTAAACCAAATCAATCTTTCACCTCATTAAATATAAATAACTCAAAGTATTTAAATTTTGCATTATAAAACATAATGAATGAAATATCCATTTATTGAGTAGCGGAAACGTATTACACTTTTAATGATATTACACATATATGTATATTAATTTGTCTTTCTCAAAATTTATTTAAGTATACATATATTTTAATCAAATACAATATAATCATATTATACATGTATGCATCACCTTCTAGTTGGTCTCAAAACACTCTTATTCTTCTCGTGGCATAACGGTTGAGCTCCTGGATCAACCATCAACTCACCTGCGCGATTAACACAACCGCGCTAAGCTCGAAAGCTTAGTAGTGCAAACAAATATTTAAAACATACATTACAGACAAATCATACTTCATACATTAACATTATGTATCATCATTATCTTATCATGTTTTCCCTTTTAACATGCATTCTTAGTATTTTTCCAAAATTCTTATAGTTATATATATATACACCTAACACATTACAACAAATCACAATATCATATTCATTTGCTTACCATGTATCTCATTCTATCATATCATAATCATATTTCATATAGATGCTTATGCATTATAATCATTTTATAATATTATATCATCAAGCAATAATCACATTATAAACAAACACAAGCATGGGCCCAAAAGAAACTAATATGTTATTCAAAGTTCAGAGTCACCGCTTTGATTCAATATCACATCATCAAGCCCGTAGGCATAATATATCATATCTCTATCCATGGATAGCGTAATAGACCCAGTCTCTTGGATCATCAACTCATCTAACTCGAGGAGATCCTCAACCCGGCAAGACTGTTACAAATCAAATATCTCATAATATCAATTATCATTGTGTAACAGACCCAGTCTCTTGGACCTCAATTCAATTCAATTTGAAGAGATCCTCAACCCGGCAAGACTGTTACCTTTCATTAAATAGGCATGCCTTCAATTACAGGACTCTGAAAGTTGAATCAACATATTAGGCACACAATCATTTCATTTTAAACTTCATTTCTCAATTCATTTCTTATTTCACAATCCACAATTCATTAGACAATTATGCCTCAACTATTTCATTTGATTCATCTTGGCCCATCACAATGGCCTCACATTTCTTTAATCTCAATTCACATTTCATCTTTCATCACAATATCACATTTTTCACATTTCTTCGCACATACGTTTCATACTTCCTCTTTCATCATTCAAGTATACCCAATCAATTGCATTATCATATATTTTGAATACACGTTATACAAATCATATTCTCATTTCATCATCATATAAGCAAATATGCTTCATTCATATTATTTATATCATTATCATGTCTCAAATCACATTAATCAATTCATCATAAAAGTATTCATATACATCATCAATATTCACATTATGCACAACATAACCTTACTCTTATGCATCATCGATATCATTTAATGTATATTCAATCTCAACATTATATGAATATATGCAATAATGTAGTTTGTACTTACTCTTCATAGCTTCTCAAGCCATATTCATTTTATGTAATTGCGCAAGTGTTATACTCATTTCATTACATTTCTCATTTCATAAGTAATTCATTACTCAATGACATTGATGCCTCAACAAACTCACCTTATGCACATCACAACATATAATACATTCATATATTAGTCTCATTTTAAGCCTTTAGATCACAAATTACAAGTCATATCAACATTTAAGTCCCCACGGTCGTGGCCTCCCAATCCCCACGCCCGTGGGATCTAATACGGTTCTGCCCATTTTTCATTACAATCCCCACGGTCGTGGCATTGAAAACTCTTTTGTGCTACCAAAATGCATAAAGACACAGTCATGTTTGTAACCCCACGGTCGTGGCCTTCACTTGCCACGGTCGTGGCATCCAATCCGGGACTGTTTTCCAAGACAACTCAAGTATTTTACATTTTAAACAAATCCACATGAATACAAACATAATCAAACTCTTCCTTTCTTTTAAAAATTTAAATTAAAGTTCAAATCTAACATATCCAAACTATTTTGCACTCATCCATCTATTTAATCCATACTCTTAACTTTCACTAACCTCACACCATAATCATCTCAAAACTTAATTAAATCCATAGAAATTAATACAAAGCAAGAGGCACTTACTTGGATTCTTAGCCAACTCTTCAATATCCACTTGCAAATCTCTTGATATCTTTTAATCTTTGATGAAAATAGAGGCAAAAATCACCTTTCTCTCTCTAGCTTCTCTCTCTCTCTCTCTCTCTCTCTCGTCCAAGAAGAAAAGCAGAAGACGAAGAAGAAGAAAGAAAGAATTTCTCTTTTTTTCCTTCGTCCTTATCTTCTATATATATATATATATAATAATAATAATAATAATAACCATAATAATAATAATAATAATAAATCTCCACCACACACCCTTTTCAACCTTTGACTTCCTTTTTCTCTTTTTCTTTTTGTCTTAATCATCATTAATATTATTATTAATTAATTATACAAATATATATATATATAACTCACTTTCCTACCCCACTTTATATCCCATGTATATGTGATGTATATGTATATGTCTTTTTATATTGTATTTATATATATTCCATATATATATACATATACACTAAATCCAAATACACAATAACTCCAAAACTTTTAGGGTATATTTTGGGATATTACAACCATTCATACTCATATAGCATATCACATTTCAAAATCCACCCATGGATCACATTATTCAATCATTTTACCATCAATGACTCACATTTAAAAAAAAGACAAGCATGGGCCCAAAACACACTAATATGCCATTCAATTTTCAGAGTTAATGTTTTGGTTTTTTTATCACATTTATCATTATCATAATCCCAACTAGGCTTCAAGGATTTAGGTTCAACCAAGCTTCAAGGGGAGCAAAGCATGCTAAGCATCAACCCAACTTGGCTTCAAGAACCAATCCAACCTAGCTTCAAGGGTTGTAACATCTCAATTAGGCTTTAAGGACTTAGCCAACCTAACTTCAAGAGATTGTTACTCATATTAGGCATGCCACCAACAACAAACTCTGAAAATGGAATAACACATTACCCACACAATTCATTTATCAATTTCATTCTCAATTGAATCATCATAGCCAATCACAATGGCTTCACATCACATTTGAGTTATCATAGCCAACCACAATGGCTTCATATCACATTGAGTTTCATAGCCAATCACAATGGCTTCATATCACATTGAGTTTCATAGCCAATCACAATGGCTTCATATCACAATGAGTTAACATAGCCAATCACAATGGCTTCATATCATATCATGTCTCAATCATATTATACATATAGCATCATTGATATAACCTTACCAAGTATAATATCCATATAACACATTACCATTCACAAGATTCACAATGCATAAAACATAGCATTGTTTATATAGTATCATATGCATCATCATTATCATCAAATGTATATTCAATCTCAACATCATATAAATATATGCAACAATGCAAGGTTTGTACTTACCTCAATAACAATTTACACAATTCTAAACACTTTCCTTTTTCCAAGATTCTTCACTTCCCAAATTAGGGCAAATCCCCTTCCTTCAAAACCTAATCCCAAAAATGATACAACACATAAGTTCCAATACAATTTAACACTTGTTAACCTCATCATAGACTTTTAGATCACAAATACACTTTAACATCACTCATCATAGCCCACGGTCGTGGCCACCTCAACCCCCACGGGCGTGGCTTAAGGAATGGTTCTGCCACCCTTGCTCCCATCCTCCACGGCCATGGTTCTAATTTGCCACGGCCATGGCCAACCAAGGCCACGGGCGTGGCATCCACAAGGCTACTGCCCTCGGCCAAATTCTCAATTCTAAGCTTACAATTTCAACAAACCTCAACCACATGCAAATCCATGAAAATAATCAAGCAAACTCAAGTTAAACATCAATAATCACTTCAAAATCCTAAAACAAACTCAATCCAACACTTCCAATATCAACAACAATTTAACTTCTTAACTTAACATCACTTTCAACACTTAAAAACATACCACAAACAATTCTAAACCACCATCCATATCAACTCATCAATCCCAAACACAATTTCAAAAGAACAAAAGAAAAGCAAGGAAAAGAACTTACCAAAGTTGATGAATTTCACAAATGTCCAACTTAATCCTTTGATTTTTCCTTCAATTTGAGTTTAGAAATCACAACACCTCACTTGCTCTCTTTCCCTTTGGATAGCCGGCCACACACAAATGAGAAGAAAAGAAAATAAAGCCAAGTCAAACTTCTCTTCTTCTTTAAATCTCGACCATGCAATTCTAACAAGGCAATTACCTAAATACCCTCATCCATTAACTTAACCTCTTTTAACTTATATGACCATTTAAGTAATTTCACATATCACAAAATAAAATATCTTCTTTCATTGACCATTCATTTGACTTATGTATATGTTATATATATTACCATATACCCAACATATACACTTTCTCTCTACACATTACTTCCCTTTTTAAACAATACATAAACATTCTCTTTCCAATTTCTTTTCTTATCAACATAACATATACACATAATTCAATCAACAACAATTATATCCAAACTTCTAAGGCACACATTGGGATATTAAAAAAATGGTTTCCCACCACAAGAAGAAGAGACCTACAACTGAAGGTGCATCTTCATCTTCATCGGTTTCATCTTTGAAGAGAGCAAATCTTTTGGCTCGTGATTTCTTCCCGACGAGGTATGTCAATGATGAGTCCCTTGATGCTTTTAATATTAGGAATAATTTTTATCAATATGTTCAAATCCTGGGGTGGGAGAACCTAGTCTCCTTGCAACCTTTGTAATTTCAAGAGCTTACTTTGGAGTTCTTAATTTCTCTTAATGTTGAAAGAGATGCGCAGAAAATTTACTCTAGGTTGAGTTTTAAGTTGTTTGGAAAATCAATAGTTATTAGTATTGAACAATTAAATGGTATATTTGGTTTCCATCAACATGGTGAAAGGTCGGTACCTAAGGAATTTAAACAACAATTTGCTTGGGGAGCATTGGGCTCGGGGACTTATGTGGCCAAATCGGCCAAAGCAACTAAATTGAGCAATCCCACTTTGAGGTATTTGCATCGTTTTATGTCTTGCGGATTCTTTGCTAGGAAGGAAAGCCCGGGTGTAGTGGAACTGAGTGAACTATTTTTCTTAGATTGTGTGGTTAATGCAGTGCCTATTAGTTCCGGCTATTGGTTAGCCGATGTTTTTGATAGTGTGGCAAACAAGAAGAAGGGGGCTATCTGTATTGGAGGATTGGTTACCTCATTGGCCTTAGCCCTTTTTGATGATTTTGACCTGAGTACCTGTCGCATGACTAGAATTACGGGTAATGATTCCTTGGATTTGGCTACACTAGAGAAGATGCATATGGTGGTGAATAGGAGAGGGGCTTATATGATGGCTTCAGCTGAGCCAGAAGTGCCGGGGGACAGACAGAAGATAACTCGAGTTCAAGAGGCATCCGATTCGGATTCTCTTGATTTAGATGAAGATGCTCTGGTCTCGGGTAATCAAGAGATACTTAATAGGATTGAGGCCCTGGAGAGCAAGGTAGACCATAATCATGCTGCGGTCTTGCAACAGTTGGATCAAATTAATAGCAACCTTGCTAAGATTTTGAGTCTTCATCCCTCGGTTGCATCATCTTCACATCCTCCTTCACCGTAGATGGCATTGGCTCTAATCTTTGGAGAGATTTTCCTTACTTTCTTGTGTTTAGTTATTGCATATTTTTGTTATTTTTTTTGTTTTTGTTTTTGATGTTAACATTTTATATTTTGGATATTTTATTTTATATATTGTATTTTGTTTTTGAACATTTGTGTTTGTGATGAAAAGTTAGGGTTTTGCCTCACCAGAGACCGATGGAAAACAGGTTGAACCTTAACCCTTTTTCTTTATTATTCTTATTTTCCATTGAGGACAATGTAAATTCTAAAGTTTGGGGGTAATCTTTTAGCTTTTCTTTAATTTTTGTTTTGTTTGTCTTGGTGTGTTTTATTGTGCGTTGTGCATGGTATAATTGTTGAAAACTTATTGACTTTTCTGTGATTCTAGTATTATAGTTGAGACTTTAGTATCAGCATAGAAATTAGCATTTGAATTCATTCAGGATCAATTTTCACATTTTGCAATTCTTGACATATAAATCTTTGAGAACCCACCTTTGTGAGTTTTTAGCCTCATAGATTGAATGTTATTGTCAATTGAATTTCTTTTCTTAAGTGTGAACCTTCATGATTTTGCATCTCTAGAGCTTGCTTTTGCATACTAATTGAACTCACATTATGATTTTATCTCAAGTTTTAAAATGATGAAGGCAAATTAGGTTAGCCCTTTAGCTTAAAAAGACCTCCTTTAATATTGAATTCCTTAGTGAGCCAAGTTGAGCCTTTAACCTTTTCTTGATTGATCAACACAATTCACAACTCAACTTTCTCTTATTATCATCATACCTGCATTAAGGAATGGAGTTTCTTATGATATGACAATAGGGTGGTTTGATTCAAAAGTGTGGGGTAAGCTATTTGGGGTTGAAAAAAAAAATTGTATTGCTATTTAGGGTTGAAATGCATACTTTGCACATTGTATTTGACTAAGAGTCGATTATTCTTTTCCTTTACATTTTAAGCTAGATGTTCCATGCAAGTTTATATTTTGTATATATATATATTAAAAAAATGATGATAAAAATAAAAGAAAAAGAAAAGGAGAAAATAAAAAAAAAGATATATATATATACACAAAATTCATATATTTTCTAGCATTAGAGGAATGTTAACTCATGTATTTTTCTTGAAGTATGCAAGTATGTGAAAGTATCAAGGGATTGGTGAGTATGCCATTTGAGGGAGTTACGAGTTTCTTAGCAAGAGTATTGTCTAATTTAGATACTCCTTGATGCTCCAGCTTAAATGTCTTTTCTCACACCTTCACCTTAGCCCCATTACATCCAAATGAAAGACCTTCGGATTATTTCTTGAGAAAATCAGTGAGAGAGATTGGATGATTAAGCAAGTTTATGGTAGTATGCAGTCATGAGTGGTTTGAGTGAATTAACCTTTGAAATCGAGTGAAACACTTAGATGAGAGATGAGATTTGTATGTCTGGATTAATGATTGAGTTAAGAAAATCTTGATTGAAGAAAATTGCAATTATTTATGGCTGAGTCTTAAAGGAGTTCATCTTATATACTGGAATTATAGTTAAGGTTGTTTGAGTTTTTAATTTATGCCATGTGAATTTGCTTGAGGACAAGCAAAGTTTTAAGTGTGGGGTAGTTGTTTTATTAGTTTTTGTCATAGATTTGTATCTTATTTGTTATGATAATTATTGTTTTCTTTAGGTATTTTGGTAGTTTCAATCAGTTTATTTAGTGTTTTCATAGTTTTAATTTATTTCAGTGTTTATGTTATTTTTGTCTTACTTTTTAGTGTGGTGTTTATGTTTTGTTGGTTAATATTTATTTACTTCTTGTTTAAAGTTTATTTCAAGTTTTGTTTTAGGTTAAAAAGCCAAGGAACCAAGAAGAAGGAAAAATTGGACAGTAGCTGACACATGTAGAGGACACGGCCAAGCTTGTGGCCGTGTCCCATACCAAGCTAAGGGAGAGGACCAAAGTTCAGTAGGTGATACACTCAAGGGACAAGGCCAAGCTTGTGGCTGTGTCCCTCCAAATTTGTCAAACACGGCCAAGCTTCCTCTAAACTGGCCGTGTCACTCACCACTCCAAAGAAGAAAAGAAGAAAATCACACAGAAGGTGACACATGCAAGGGACACGGCCAAGCTTGTGGCCGTGTCTGTAATATCCCAAGGTACACCCTAAAAGCTTTGGAATAATTATTGTGGTATTTGGATTTAAGGAGTATGTTTAATGAAAGGAGAAAAGAAGTGAAGGTATATATATAACATATATAAGTTAAACTAATGGAAGTCAAAAGAAGATAAATGAATTAATTTAATACCCAATTTTGGTGTACATTGGAATGGTAGTTGTGAGAAGATATGTTGGTAAAATATGTAAGGAAAATATTATAAGAAATAGGTGTATATGAGGGATGATATATATTTATGTGGTATTTGAACAATATGGAAAATATAAAGGAAATATAAAAGAGATATACATATACCAACATATATATTACATATACATAATGTATAAAGTGGTGTAGGAAAAGTAAGTTTATATAATTAATTAATTAATGAATGAATGAATGAATTAATAATAATAATAATAATAATAATAATAAAAGAAAAAGAAGAAAGAAAAGTCAAAGGGAGAAAAGTGTGTGGTGGAGGTTTTTAGAAAAAAATTATTATATTATATTATTATTATTATATATATATATGATAAATATGAAAAGAAGAAGGAAAAAGATATTTTTCTTCTTCTTCTTCTTCTTACACGAGAGAGAGAGAGAGAGAGAGAGAGAGAGAGAGAGAGAGATGTGATTTTACTTATATACACATCAAATCCATAGGGATTTTGAGAGAATTGAAGATGGATGTTGAAGATTTGGCATAATATTCAAGTAAGTTTTCTTTTGATTTCTCTTGTTCTATTTGGAATTTTGTTTGAGTTTGATGGAGTGTGTTTGTGTATGGTGTGTGTAAAAGTGTTGAAATGGAACTAAAGATAAGAAGTTAGGTTGGTGTTGGTGATGGAAGAGTAAGAGTTGTGTTTAGTGAAAATTTTCTGTTTTACAATTAGTAAATGTTGTGACTTGTATAATTTTTAATTAAATATAGAAAAATGTTCTTGAAGTGAATTTTTGATATCTTGTGCCTCTATGAGTCTAGAATGACTGACAAATATGTTGATTTGATTTTGGAATGGTTATGATTTTGGAAAGATTATTTTTATTAGACCTGTTCCAGCAGGTACCTTAACTGAGACAGCTATCTTCGGGATTTTTAATAAAATGTAGAAAAATAATATCCAATTGAATTTTGGATATGTTGTTTCTTAGTGAGTCTAATATTTGAGAAAAATAATTTGGAACCACGTTGATTGAATTTAGTTCACGGAATTCACAAAGTTCAGAACTGCTGCCAGGATGCAGGGCAATTGGAGCAGTCTGGTTGGGTGAACTATTTGACCAAGATTTTGTGTTCATTTTGATCTGAAATTTTAAAGGAATGATTATTTTAGAGTTTTTAGTCAAGTAAATTATTTTATACAAATTTTCAAAATAAGGATTAAGTTGAGTCCAAAACTAGAATTTACTATTCATATTGTCATTTTGCTAATATTCCTTTTGGATTAGGTTGTGAAGAGGTGGAATTGCCCTAATCTAAGTGTTGAGGATTCTTGGAAGAATAAGTGTATAGATTGGTGTGAGTTGGTTTTAAGGTAAGTACAAACTACATTATTGCATAAATGCATATGACTTTGAGACTTGATACACATTTGGTTGTAAATGTGTTAGGAAATGTAATGCATTGTCGATGTATATTAATATTATTAAATGTAATGCATTGTTGATGTATATTAATAATGTTATGTTTGGTATAATATGAATGTTGTGATGAGTATGTAAAATGTGTGTTAATGCCATTGATTATATACATTTGAATTGATTAAGGTGATTTGAGATATAAATGAGATGGTTGAAGCATAATTGCTTATATGATGATGAAATAAAAAAAAATGGAATATGAAATGTGAAAGATATGATGATGAAATGAAATGTAAAGGATATGATGTTATGATGAATTGCTTTATTGTGATTTGAGATCATATGAGATATGAGGCCATGGTTGTTGGCTATGATAATGCAAATGAAATATATAATTGAGGCATGGTTGCCTAATTAATTATGAGAAATGAAATGAAAAGAGATTGATAAAGAGATAAATGAAATGATTGTGTGCCTAATGTGTTAATTCAATTTTCAGAGTTCTGTTTTTGGCGGCATGCCTATGAATCACTGGATAGGTGAAATGACCGGGTCGTAAGCCGATTCCAGTTGGAAAATGTGAAATGTGATGTTTTTGGGGTGAAATGACCGGGTCGTAAACCTCAAAAACAAATTATTGAAACTAGATTGAGTGAAATGACTGGGTCGTAAGCTCAAATCTAGTTGAATATCCATGGATAAATGTATTGATGATTATGATTATAGACCAAAACAGTAACTCTGAACTTTGAATAGCATATTAGTGTCTTTTGGGCCCATGCTTGTCTTTGTTTAAATGTGATTCATGAAATGTGAAATGAATGAATAATGAGACCAATGATTATTTTTGTTTAAATTTGAATTATGGAGTAAGATGTAATGTTATGAGTATTATTTTATGAATGTTTTAATAAGTCATGGAATTGTGGGTTGTATTAATGAAATACGTGCATATGTATATAATTATGAGATTTGTAGAAATATATATAAGGTGTAATTGAAATGAGAAAATATGATAAGAAAATAATAATATAGGAAGTTAACATATAAGTATGATTGTCTGTTATGTATGTTTATAATATTTATTTGTACTACTAAGCTTTCGGGCTTAGCGCGGTTGTATAAATTGCGCAGGTGAGTAGATGGTTGATATGGAAGTCAAACTGTTATGCCACGAGAAGGGTAAGAGTAGTTCGAGACCAACTAGAAGGTGATGCATATATGTATAATTTAGTTATGTTGTATCTCTGACAAGAATGTATTCATATGTATAAATGAAATTTTGGTAAAGACAAGATTATCATATATATGTAAGATTATTGAAAGTATAATGATTTTGTAAATGTTCTATATTTAAACTAATGTAATATTGTTTGAACTCAGATATAGGTTTTTAAACTGTAACAAAAAGTGACATTCTTATACCTTATATACGTACTGTATGTATACCCGGTATATGTATAGTACTTATATAGAGTATAGGGGTGTAACAGTTATACTGTACGTTAGTAGTATGTGATAATAATAAACCTCTACTTATTTTGTATTAGAAGTGTGAACTCTTCTTGCAGGTTTGTAGTTGAGGGTATAAGGTGGATTCATTGGGAGTGTTTTGAAACTGATTGCATTCGCATTGGTTTGTGTAAAAATGTTTTCAAAAATTAGAAAAACCAGTTTTATCGACACTTGGGATCCAATTTCTAGGCGAACCTCTGGTAAAATTTCTATAAAATCGGAACTAAAATTTGAATTAAGTAAAATTGGTAGCAACATTAGGATAGTATGGCACCTCTACTCGGCTTACACATGTAGGCTGGGAAGGGGTGTTACAATTTTTGGTATCAGAGCTTAGGTTCGAGATACTCGGCCTAAGTAGAATTAAAAAGAGAAAGTTTTGAAAAGCTTAAAGAGAATTAAAAATAAAAGTTTTGAAATGAAATTTGTAATACATGCATATGCATTAACACCTAGGTTGGTCTCGGATGTGGCATTATGTGAATTGTAATGTATTTGAATTAGATGAGATGGATGATAGTGTGTGGATGAAGTTCTACATGAAAGGAAAAAAAATGATATGGAAACATTCATATGAATTTAATTGATAAATTAAAGAATGGAAATTTATCCAAGTAAAGTAAATTGTTAAATTTTTTATTTTTGAAATGTGTTTGAAATATAAAGAAATGAATAAGAGAATAAAGTTGAAAATGAGCTAAAAACAAAATCAAGATTTAAGTGGGTACTCTTTCCTCTGCAATTTGAATCTCTTTCAAATAAAGCTTATGATTGGATTATTAGAGAGAAGAAATATTATTCGGATGTTAAAATGAATAAATATGTTATTAACTTGAAGGAAATATGGTGGAACATTGAGTGAGTTGATTGGTATAGACAAAATGTGATCATTTAAGGTTTGGGTGTATAAAGTTAAAGTTTTGTTTAAAAGAAAAAGAGATGTTGTTGGTTAAGTAAAAAGATATATTGGTATTGTTTGTATTGTTATTTTAATGCAACATTGTGATTTCAATGTTAGAAATGTGATATGTTTGAATATTGTGAAAGCTCATGTTAATGGTTGTAATATGTGACATTTGGATTTTTGAAATGAGCTTAATAATTGTGAAAATTATATGTTTGGATGTTGCTTTGTGGTATGTATATAAGATGTTTTTAAAGTTGATATTAAGAAAAGATGAGAATTGTAAGTTGAAGTTTAGGTGAAATAGTGATTTGAGAATTTAGAATTTTAATGGAATGTTGATAAAGATTATTTAGATATTAAACATATGAGCTATTTCCAATGAATATTCTTGCATATGAGAATACTACGAATTGGGTAATGAGATTGATAGTATGAGAATTTGTTTTGAAATAAAAGAAAGTGATTGAGCGAGTGAAAATGAGTTACTTTAAGTCATTTGACTGGAAAGGGTGAAAATGGATATGAAGGTACATTAAATGCTTTAAAAATATATATATAAAAAAAATGAGAGAGATGTCACATTAGAAATGTGACTTGAATATATGTGAAGTGTTATTATAGTTAGAATGTATATATTTGTTATGTTGATGAATAATTTAAATCATTTCAAAAGAATGAGTATGATAATGTTCAAAGAAAAATGATAAACATTAAATTTGTACAGATTGTATGCAAAAGAGAAATTAAATAAAATTACATGATTAAGTGTATACATGCATAGGATATGTGAGATGAGTTTTTCGATATGAATGTAATTGTATTATGTAAGAAATGTGGGTAGTGAGTCACATTATGGATGTGGCCTATGAATATGTAGGTGGTATAATTACTGTTATAATGATATTAAGAATGATATTGAATGTATTAGTGGACCTAAGAGAGATTAGGTCTTGAACTGTGCAAAGCTAGATGGATTATGTAACGAAATTAAGAGTGAGAATGGACTCGAGTAATATTGGATGGTGAAATTGTTATGGTAATCACTGAACCTGATGATTATATAATATTGTGAGTCCCAAGGTATCCACATGTGGGAAGGTTTTATGTATATGTGTATAATAAGAGATTGTAAATGGATTAGAAATAGATTCGAAATGGAGTAACAAAAGGGAAATTGTGTAAGAATTGCATTTGATTGAATATGTATACATAAGATGTAACACCCCTACATTCAATACATGCACACTACAAACACCACAATGTAGTATACATGCACTAAACATAGAGATGCTACGGATTTTCTTAACATTTAAAACATTTTAAACCATACCATAATCTTTCAATTGTATACATTATAGAAAGATAAGTAGTTAACTTATAATTCAAAACTAAATAGATATATATAAAGATACATTTAGTTGTTACGCAGCGGAATTTATCAAATATTTACATATATGAAAACATTTAATTTCATATTTACAAATATACACATATGTACATTAAAATCATTACTTTACAAAATATAAAAGAGTTATACATGATTGGCAAGTCTCCTCTGATCTTTAAGTTCCCAAAATCAACTCTTCACTGTCTACTCTCACTCGGTCTCGAAGAACTCTCGGGTTCAACCCTATTACCTGCGCGATCAAACACTATCGCGCTAAGCCAACGGCTTAGTAAGACAAAATGTGCTAGTGTTATGCTTCAGTGCAATGCAATGCCAATTCTCAATCCATATTATACATGTAACACCATATATGCAAGGCTAACAACATACCTTTACATTTCATATGCCTCATTAGTTATTCATTTAACCATTCATGAACAACATTAAACAAATCATGACTCACATTAAACAAAGACAAGCATTGGGCCCAAGACACACTAATATGCTATTCGATTTTTAGAGTTAATGCTTTGGTTTTGTTATCACATCTATCATTATCATATACCCAACTAGGCTTCAAGGATTAAGTTCAACCAAGCTTCAAGGGGAGCAAAGCATGCTAAGCTTCAACCCAACTTGGCTTCAAGAACCAACCCAACCTAGCTTCAAGGGTTGTAACATCTCAATTAGGCTTCAAGGATTCAATCCAACCTAACTTCAAGAGATTGTTACTATCATTAGGCATGCCACCAATAACATACTCTGAAAATGGAATAACACATTAGCCACACAATTCATTTACATATCATTCTCAATTCTCATCAATTAGGCAAACATGCCATATATCTTTCAATTGAACCATCATAGCCAATCACAATGGCTTTATAGCATTTCATATCTCAATTCATATTACGTATATAGCATTATTAGTATCACATTTCAAAGTACATTATTCATAATACACATCACCATTCACAAGCCTCACAATACACAATACATAACCTTGTTCATGTAATATCATATGCATTATCAATTCCATATCATCTCACATTTCATGATTCAACAATGATGTTAGACAAATGATCTCTATTTTGATCCTTGACAACTCAAATGGATGATCTATTTAACATGTATTTGAGAATCTTGTTGTAGGATTAGATTGCTTCCAATAAGGTGAACAGAACCTTTCTAGCCGTCGCGCCTCACCTGAATACGACCGCCCCATACAATTACAAGATGAAACCTTATTACAGTAGGTTTCGCGGCCAGAAACCCGACCTAAGTCGCAACCGCACTTCACAATCAAAAGATGAAACATTATTATAGTAGGTTTCGCGGCCAGAAGCCTGACCTAAGTCGCGACCACACATGAATAATAGCGACCGCCCCAAATTACGTGTCTCTCATGCATAAACCCTAAATGTAGCCAAATTTCTTTTAGTTAACTTAACACACATTGTACACAGCATTACCTCATTCAAATGGACATAATCAACATCATTAGCAATTATTTTACATGCTCATCACAATATTTTCATCACCAACATTCATTAACAATATATTTGATACTCTATCACATTTACAAACAAAAGTGTTTTAAGATTAAACAACATATGCATGTTTGTACCCATATAATTTGTACTTACCTTTAGCACCAATTATACAACTCTAAACACTTCCTTTTCTCCAAGAATTCTTCACTTCTCAAATTAGAGCAAATCACTTTCTTCCAAAACGTAATCCAAAATAACACAATATAATTTATCACTTACCATTTCCAAAACCCTAAACCAACATTACTCTTAACTTATCATCTTCAAATCCAAAACCAACACCACAACCAATTAAATCCAACATATAACAATCAACACAACCCCACTTTAAAATCCACAATCAACTCACAAACAACTTAAATAACTTAAAAGAATCAAGAGAAACTTACCAAATATAGTAAATCTTCTTGGATTTCCACTTAACCACTTAGAACTTCTTCAATTTGAGCTCAAAATATCATCAAACCTTTGCTTTCTCTCTTGTTCTTTAGGTTGGCCGGCCACACGTGAAAAGAAGAAAGGAAATTGATCAAACAAAAGTCAAATCCTCTTTTAACCTCCACCACACAATTTCAAAAGAAGAATTACCAAAATGCCCTCTTTAACATAGTTAAACTTCTTTTCATTATGCATGCCCTTTATAGTAATTTCAATAACAACCCAAAAATATCTTCTTCCACTTAACCATCACCTTGACTCTTCATTTGACCAATTTATATGTTATATATATCATCATATACACAACATATACCATTCTCTCTAAACCCTATTTTCTTTCCCAATTTCTTTTCTCTTGCAATTAACACATATATTCAATCCAATATAACAACAACAATAATAACAACAACATAATCAAAACTTCTAGAGTATACATGAGGATATTACAATTCTCCCCCTCTAAAAAGAAAATTTCATCCTCGAAATTACCTGATATCAAAGCTGAAACAACTGAGGATATTGCTCTCGCATGGATTGTTCACTTTCCCAAGTTGCTTCTTCTTTTCCATGATTCTTCCATAGAACTTTCACCAATGGCACACTCTTGTTCCTCAACTCTTTCACTTCACGTGCCAAAATAGCAACTGGTTCCTCTTCAAACGTCAAATCTTGATTCACCTCGATAGATTCAATCGGCAACACATGAGATGGATTCGATCTGTATCTCCTCAACATAGAAACATGGAATACGTTATGAATACGATCCAACTCAGGTGGCAAAGCGAGTCGATAAGCAACTGGCCCAATTCTTTCCAAAATTTCATATGGTCCAATAAACCGAGGACTCAATTTCCCTTTCCGACCGAACCTCAATATCTTCTTCCAAGGAGACACTTTCAAAAATACCTTATCTCCAACATCAAACTCTATGTCTCTCCTTTTCAGATCTGCATAAGACTTCTGTCGGTCTGAAGCTGCTTTCAGCTTGCCTCGAATCAACTTCACTTTCTCTTCAGTTTCTTGAATCAAATCAGGACCAATCAACTTACCTTCACCAATCTCATTCCAACACAAAGGTGTCCGACACCGTCTACCATACAGTGCTTCGAATGGTGCCATACCAATGCTAGATTGGTGACTGTTATTGTAAGCAAACTCCACAAGAGGTAAAAATCTATCCCAACTTCCAGAGAAATCAATGACACAGCTTCTCAACATATCCTCAATAATCTGTATCACTCTCTCAGACTGCCCATCTGTCTGCGGATGAAAAGCAGTACTGAAGTGTAATCGAGAACCCAAAGCACCATGCAAACTCTTCCAAAATCTTGAAGTAAACCTGGGATCTCGATCAGACACTAAAGAAGTTGGAACACCATGCAACTTCACAATCTCATGGATATACAGCTCAGCCAATCTCTCCAAAGAGTAATCCATCCGAACTGGAAGAAAATGAGCTGTCTTAGTTAATCTATCCACAATCACCCATATAGCATCATGCTTCTTTTGTGTCAATGGCAAACCAGACACAAAATCCATCGTCACTCTATCCCACTTCCATTCTGGTATTGATAATGGTTGAAGCAACCCGGTTGGAACTTGATGCTCTGCTTTAACCTTCTAACAAGTGAGACATTTCGATACAAACTCAGCAATATCTCTCTTTAAACCTAACCACCAGTAATGTTGTCTCAAATCATGATACATCTTTGTATTACCCGGATGCATAGCAAACACTGACTGATGTGCTTCTTCCAAAATGATTCTTTTCAAATCAGCATTATCGGGTATACACAATCGGTTCTTAAACCAGAGACTCCCATCACCTTTCACAACAAAATCTCTAGTCTTCCCATTCTTGCAATCTGAAATAATCTTTTGAATCTTCTCATCAGCCAACTGAGCCTCTTTGATCTGTTCCAACAAAACTGGTTTCAATTGCAATTGTGCCAATAATGCACCATCATCACAAGATACAAAACTGGCATGCAATGCTCTCAACTCAACAAGCAACGAGAGCGAATAAACAATTAAACCAGCTAAAGACTTCCGACTCAAGGCATCAGCAATAACATTTGCTTTACTTGGATGATAGTCAATCAAACAGTCGTAGTCTTTAATCAATTCCAACCATCTCCTCTGTCGAAGATTGAGCTCTTTCTGAACCCCCAAATATTTTAAACTTTTGTGATCAGTGTAGATAAAACATTTCTCCCCAAACAGATAGTGTCGCCAAATCTTCAATGCAAACACAATGGCTGCTAGCTCCAAATCATGGGTCGGATAGTTAAGCTCATGCGGTTTCAACTGTCGAGAAGCATAAGCTATCACTCTACCTTCTTGCATTAGTACACAACCCAAACCATTATGTGAAGCATCACTGTAGATTACATATGGTTTGCCTTCCACAGGTAAAGTAAGAACAGGCGCTTGAGTCAACATTTCTCTCAATTGCTCAAAGCTAGCCTGACACTGATCTGTCCACACAAATCTAACTCCCTTCCGAAGCAATCTGGTGAGTGGAGTAGCTATCAAAGAAAATCCTTTCATAAACTGTCGATAATAGCCTGCCAAACCTAGAAAACTTCTAACTTCAGTCACAGACTTGGGTGGACTCCAATTTAGAATAGCTTCAACTTTACTCGGATCAACTCTAATACTTTCTGCTGAAACTATATGTCCGAGAAAAGCGACTTGATCCAACCAGAACTCACACTTCGACAATTTGGCAAACAACTGCTTCTCTCTCAAAATCTGCAACACAATCCGCAGATGCTTATCATGTTCTACCTCATTACGCGAATACACCAGAATATCATCTATAAACACTACCACAAACTGATCCAAATAGGGCCTAAACACCCTATTCATCAAATCCATAAAAGCTGCAGGTGCATTCGTTAGACCAAAAGGCATAACTAGAAACTCATAATGCCCATACCTGGTCCGAAATGAGGTCTTAGGAACATCTTCAGCTCTGACTCTCAACTGATGGTACCCTGATCTCAAATCAATTTTAGAAAACACAGCTGCACCCTTCAATTGATCAAAAAGATCATCGATTCTAGGCAAAGGATATTTATTTTTAATAGTCACCTTGTTCAATTGCCTATAATCGATACACAACCTCATAGTACCATCTTTCTTCTTCACAAATAACACAGGAGCTCCCCAAGGAGAAACACTGGGGCGAATAAATCCTTTGTCCAACAACTCCTGCAATTGCACTTTCAATTCCTTCAATTCTGCTGGTGCCATTCTATAAGGAGTAATAGAGATAGGAGTGGTACCAGGCAACAATTCAATACCAAACTCCACCTCTCTCTCAGGAGGTAATCCTGGCAACTCCTCTGGAAACACATCTGGGAACTCTGCAACTGTGGCAATACTATCAATAGGGGAACCCTTCACTCTAGTATCTATCACATGAGCAAGATAAGCTTCACACCCCTTTCTAACCAATCTCCTAGCTGCAACAGCTGAAACAAATAAGGAGGCTAGCTATTCCTGCTCATTAGATATGTAATATCCCCATATGTGCCCTAGAAGTATTGATGTAATTGTGTTTGAATTGAATTAAATGTATATATATTTTTGCAAAAGAAATGGTGGTGTTAAGGGAATGTATATGTTGTGTATATGGTCATATATATAACATATAAATTGGTCAAAGTGCTTAGTCAAGGGAAGAAGATATTTTAAGTATTAAGTGTGAAATTACCAAAGTGGGCAAGAGATGATAAAAGGAATTAAAATGTGTATGAGGGTATTATAGTAATTTTCTTTTGGATGAGTATTTAATGAGTGTTGACTTTGTGATTTCTTCATCATCTTTTCTTCATCTCTTCTCAATGGTGTGGCCGGCTATCTAAGGAAAAGAAGAGCGAGAGAGGTGTTTAAAGGGTTATCATCAAATTGAAGGATGAAACAAAGGATCAAGTTGGAGATTTGTGAAATTTCTTCAAAATAGGTAAGTACTTACTTGTTTTTCCTTGTTAATGTTTGAAGTGGTGTTTGAGATAGGTTGTGATGGATTGATTTTATGATTTGGTGTGTTATATATGTGTTTACAAGTATTGAAATTGATTATAAGCTAAAGGATTGAATTGGTGTTGGTTTTGTTGTGAAGATGGTAAGTTAAGTGGATTTGGATAGTGAAAGATCAAGAGTGATGATGGTTTTAGGGTTTTGAAATGGTAGATGATTCAATGTGTTGTTAATGTGCAATATTGCGAATAACATGTTAAATAAGTGTTAATGACATGGTTTATATGCATTTGAATGAGGTTGTGTTGTGTATAATGTGTTTAAATGCAATTGAAAGAGGTTTGGCCACATTTAGGGTTTTGTTTATGTGAGACACGGCCAAAATAAGAAAGGAACACGGCCAAGACTTAATGTTTTTGAAAGACACGGCCAAGTCTAAGGAATTTTGGCCGTGTTGGATGAGTTTTGGAGAGACACGGTCACAAGCTTGGCCGTGTCCCTTGCCCGTGTTTGCTACTGCCTGATTTTGGATGAGAGACACGGCCGTGTCCCCTGCCCGTGTCTGCTTCTGCTTGAATTGGAATTGAGAGACACGGCCACAAGCTTGGCCGTGTCCCTTGAGTGTGTTGGCTACTATGACTTTTCTTTGCTCTTCTTGCTTTGATGAAATGGTACATACATTTGATAATACATATGATATTATATGAACAAGGTTATGTATTATGCATTGTGAATCTTGTGAATGGCAATGTTTTATATGAATAATGTACATTGTAATGTTACATCCATGATGTTATATGTAAAATGTGAAGAAGAGGATGAAGTAATTGATTATAGATAGCTTGGTGGGAGTAACTCTTGAGGGTGAAAGAGATGAGGATCATCCAAAAAGGTATGTACAATGCAAATTATAATGATGTGAATAATATGATTGAAGCATGTCTAAATGATATAATTGAATAATGACATGTTTGCCGAGTTAATGTAATTGATGTTGTATATATATCAATGATGGAATATGACATGTAAAGGATATGATGAGATAAATGATTGTGTATGTAAAAGATGAATTGCTATAATGTGGATTGAAATGATATGAGAAGCCATTGTGATTGGCTATGATGATTTAAATGATATGAGAAGCCATTGTGATTGGCTATGATGATTTCAATTGATAATGAACTCATAAATGAATTGTGTGTCTAATATGTTATTCACTTTCAGAGTTCTGAGTTTGGAGACATGCCTATAAAATGAAAGGTAACAGTCTTGCCGGGTTGAGGATCTCTTCAATTTGAGACGAATTGAGATCCAAGAGACTGGGTCTGTTACACTATGCTAATTGTGATTATGAGATATATGATTTGTAACAGTCTTGCCGGGTTGAGGATCTCCTCGAGATTTGCCGAGTTGATGGTCCAAGAGACTGGGTCTGTTACACTATCCATGGATAGAGATATATATGATGCCTACGGGCTTGATGATTATGATTATGGACCAAAGCAGTAACTCTGAACTTGGAATAACATATTAGTGTGTTGTTTGGGCCCGAGTCTGTCTTTGTTGTCAATGTGATATTTAAATGTTGAAACAAATGAATAATAAGATCTATAACTGTCTTTATTGGAAGGATGATTCATGTTTGATGAATTGTCGATAAAATAATGTTATGAAGTATGCTTTTGTAATATGTGCATTGATGTATTGAAGGTGAATATGTTTTGAGGGACTTTCTTGATATATGATTTTATAAAAATAAAGTATGATGTGTAAATTGTATATGATGATATATGATGTGGGCAATGTATATGAATGTGGAAATAGTGGATATTGTTTCATGAAGAATTTGATAAGTCATTGGAATGTGAATTATTGAAATAAAATGTATGAATATGTATATTGGTAAAACATTAGTAGAAGTATATATATATGAAAAGTATAGCCAAAAAGGGAAAAACATGGTAAGAAAATAATGACCTAATAAGTTAAAATGAAAATATGATTTTCTCTATTATATGTGCATATGATTTATTTGTATTACTAAGCTCTCGGGCTTAGCGCGGTTGTGTGATCGCGCAGGTGAATATGCGGTTGATCGGGAAATCAAGTAGTTATGCCACGAGAAGGGTAAGAGTGTTCTGAGACCAACTAGAAGGTGATGCATACATGTAAAGTTTAATTTTGTTATATTATTCACAATCATATATTAATATGTATAATGATTTACTAAATGTTATTAAAATCTAAAGATAGTATTGTTTGAACTTGGATAAGATTTTTAAATTAAAACTAGAAGTGACATTCTTACACTCTATATACGTATTGTATGTATACTAGGTATATGTATAGTACCTATATAGAGTATGAGGGTGTTATAATATACTATTACCTCTCTACCCTCACCAGTTCTTGAAGAAACAATCTTCTTTTTACAATCCACCACAGCTCCATGTCGAGATAGCCAATCCATACCTAGAATCACATCATATTCCTTAAATGGCATCTCAATCAAATCTCCAAGGAACTCCTCACCTTGCACCCTCACTGCACTATCTCGGTGCACCCTGCTCACAATCACACTATGCCCTAAAGGATTTGTCACCAACACATCAAATCCTAGGGACTCAGCATGCATATCAGACACAGGCAAAACAGATGCACTAATATAAGAATGTGTGGAACCCGGATCAATCAAAGCAAGTACTGAAGTATCAAATAAAGAAAAAGTACCAGCAATGACTGCGGAAGCATCTGGCTGCCTCTGCATAACATACATCCTCTGGGAAGACCCAACCTCCTCTGGTCTACTCTCTCTAGATATAGAACCTCCTCTAGCACTGAACCCATACCTGCCTCCCCGGTTGCTACCTCTGCCTCCCCGACCTCCCCTCACACTAGGTCGAGAAGCTGCAGTATCAACTGACATCTGCTCTTGCCTCTCAGGACAATCTCTCACAAAGTGATTAGGTGATCCACATCTGAAACAAACCCCTGCTACACCAGTCTTCCAGCAAGGACCACCATGTGGCCTACCACAATGAATACAGATGGGTAGGGTGGATCTCTGAATCATAGGGGTCGGAGCACTTGCCACTGAAGCTGCAGGTCTAAATCTCTGTCTTTGTAATTGCACTGACCTACTAGCTGGCCTCTGACTCCTACTACTTCGAGGAATAAAACTTCCTCTACCTCTCTTAACAGAAGAAGACCCTGCCTGAAACTGAGGTGTTCTCACCCTAACCTCTTCCTCTGAAGCAGCTGCAATGCCCTGAGCTCGCTCCACACTTCGAGCTGCTGCCACTAACTGGGAGAAATTGTGATATCTAGATCCAGCCACTAAGCACATGATAGAGGGCCTCAATCCCTCCTCAAATCTCCTGCATCGATCTATCTCATCAATAATAATGCCCCCAGCATAATGGCTCAATCTAATAAACTCAACCTCATACTCAGTTACAGTCTTGCTGTCTTGCTTCAAGCTCAAGAACTCCATCTTCTTCATGTCTTTATACTCCCTCGGAGTATACTTCAATTCAAACTCTCTCAGAAAGTCAGCATAGGACAAGGTTGGTGGATCATCCATAGAATGGGGCACTATCCTCCACCAGTCGTATGCATCCTTCTGTAGCAAAGATCTTGCATAATCAAACTTTTCTTCCGATGTGGCTTGCAACTGAATAAAGATCCTTTGTACTTTATCAAGCCACTGCTCCGCTACAGCTGGATCAACTGTACCAAGGAAATCCTCTGCTCCATACTTCCTTAGTTTATCATAGTGCCTCACTGATACCACAGGCTGAGGGGGTGGTGGTGGTTGCACTGGTGCTTGCCTCAAAGCTTCTACCACATGCCTAACCCAAGCTGGTGGAACCTCCTCACCAACTGGTCTCCCCGACACCGAAGCAGGTGCCTCCTCAGCACTATCAACTCTAGCTCTATCCTCCGGAGCTACACTCTCCTCACTACCCTCAACTAACTGACGCAAATGAGGATCCATCACAACCTAACACTGCAAACACAGTAGAATACTTCTTATTAAAGATCAGAGATTGCCAATCCCAAACATATATGTTATTCAAAACCACTTTTTAAGTAAAAATATTCTTTTTATTACATTTTACCTAGGTTGAGAATCTTAAACCTAGGCTCTGATACCAAAACAACTGTAACACCCCTACATTCAATACATGCACACTACAAACACCACAATGTAGTATACATGCACTAAACATAGAGATGCTACGGATTTTCTTAACATTTTAAACATTTTAAACCATACCATAATCTTTCAATTGTATACATTATAGAAAGATAAGTAGTTAACTTATAATTCAAAACTAAATAGATATATATAAAGATACATTTAGTTGTTACGCAGCGGAATTTATCAAATATTTACATATATGAAAACATTTAATTTCATATTTACAAATATACACATATGTACATTAAAATCATTACTTTACAAAATATAAAAGAGTTATACATGATTGGCAAGTCTCCTCTGATCTTTAAGTTCCCAAAATCAACTCTTCACTGTCTACTCTCACTCGGTCTCGAAGAACTCTCGGGTTCAACCCTATTACCTGCGCGATCAAACACTATCGCGCTAAGCCAACGGCTTAGTAAGACAAAATGTGCTAGTGTTATGCTTCAGTGCAATGCAATGCCAATTCTCAATCCATATTATACATGTAACACCATATATGCAAGGCTAACAACATACCTTTACATTTCATATGCCTCATTAGTTATTCATTTAACCATTCATGAACAACATTAAACAAATCATGACTCACATTAAACAAAGACAAGCATTGGGCCCAAGACACACTAATATGCTATTCGATTTTGAGAGTTAATGCTTTGGTTTTGTTATCACATCTATCATTATCATATACCCAACTAGGCTTCAAGGATTAAGTTCAACCAAGCTTCATGGGGAGCAAAGAATGCTAAGCTTCAACCCAACTTGGCTTCAAGAACCAACCCAACCTAGCTTCAAGGGTTGTAACATCTCAATTAGGCTTCAAGGATTCAATCCAACCTAACTTCAAGAGATTGTTACTATCATTAGGCATGCCACCAATAACATACTCTGAAAATGGAATAACACATTAGCCACACAATTCATTTACATATCATTCTCAATTCTCATCAATTAGGCAAACATGCCATATATCTTTCAATTGAACCATCATAGCCAATCACAATGGCTTTATAGCATTTCATATCTCAATTCATATTATGTATATAGCATTATTAGTATCACATTTCAAAGTACATTATTCATAATACACATCACCATTCACAAGCCTCACAATACACAATACATAACCTTGTTCATGTAATATCATATGCATTATCAATTCCATATCATCTCACATTTCATGATTCAACAATGATGTTAGACAAATGATCTCTATTTTGATCCTTGACAACTCAAATGGATGATCTATTTAACATGTATTTGAGAATCTTGTTGTAGGATTAGATTGCTTCCAATAAGGTGAACAGAACCTTTCTAGCGGTCGCGCCTCACCTGAATACGACCGCCCCATATAATTACAAGATGAAACCTTATTACAGTAGGTTTCGCGGCCAGAAACCCGACCTAAGTCTCGACCGCACTTCACAATCAAAAGATGAAACATTATTACAGTAGGTTTCGCGGCCAGAAGCCCGACCTAAGTCGCGACCGCACATGAATAATAGCGACCGCACATGAATAATAGCGACCGCCCCAAATTACGTGTCTCTCATGCATAAACCCTAAATGTAGCCAAATTTCTTTTGGTTAACTTAACACACATTGTACATAGCATTACCTCATTCAAATGGACATAATCAACATCATTAGCAATTATTTTACATGCTCATCACAATATTTTCATCACCAACATTCATTAACAATACATTTGATACTCTATCACATTTACAAACAAAAGTGTTTTAAGATTAAACAACATATGCATGTTTGTACCCATATAATTTGTACTTACCTTTAGCACCAATTATACAACTCTAAACACTTCCTTTTCTCCAAGAATTCTTCACTTCTCAAATTAGAGCAAATCACTTTCTTCCAAAACCTAATCCAAAATAACACAATATAATTTATCACTTACCATTTCCAAAACCCTAAACCAACATCACTCTTAACTTATCATCTTCAAATCCAAAACCAACACCACAACCAATTAAATCCAACATATAACAATCAACACAACCCCCACTTTAAAATCCACAATCAACTCACAAACAACTTAAATAACTTAAAAGAATCAAGAGAAACTTACCAAATATAGTAAATCTTCTTGGATTTCCACTTAACCACTTAGAACTTCTTCAATTTGAGCTCAAAATATCATCAAACCTTTGCTTTCTCTCTTGTTCTTTAGGTTGGCAGCCACACGTGAAAAGAAGAAAGGAAATTGATCAAACAAAAGTCAAATCCTCTTTTAACCTCCACCACACAATTTCAAAAGAAGAATTACCAAAATGCCCTCTTTAACATAGTTAAACTTCTTTTCATTATGCATGCCCTTTATAGTAATTTCAATAACAACCCAAAAATATCTTCTTCCACTTAACCATCACCTTGACTCTTCATTTGACCAATTTATATGTTATATATATCATCATATACACAACATATACCATTCTCTCTAAACCTTATTTTCTTTCCCATTTTCTTTTCTCTTGCAATTAACACATATATTCAATCCAATATAACAACAACAATAATAACAACAACATAATCAAAACTTCTAGAGTATACATGAGGATATTACATAAGAGATGTTAATAATAATATTGTTGAACATGAGTTAGGCTAATGATGAACATAATCGAGTGCAAATTGTTTTGAGATAGAGTTGAAATGTGTTAATTCTTGGTGTAGCAAAAGTTTAGAGAATGAATATGTAATTCTTGTGATATGATTTATCATTGTAATTAGAAAGGTTGGAAGTTGAATAATAAAGGAACGGTATGGATTTATAAGCTTCAGGCATGACCATTAATCTCCTATGATTCTATGATTTGTTTAGTATATTTTGGTCAATTAATTTTGTTATCCATAGATTTGGAACTGAGATAACATGACTGTAGTGCAGTTTTGGTGAGATTGATAATTATGTTTCTAGAAACATGGTCAAGAATTATGACTGGTAAAGTTATACTTTATCATTTTTTGTTAGAATTTGGTTATAATTATGAAAAGTAAGGAAAGAAAGAGAAATGTAAAACATTTTGAGTTATGGCTAATGTGATAGAAAGCTGATTATGTAAAGATCGTAATGGTATGAAATGTGAGGAGATATTAAAAAGGGGAAATTACAAAATGTGACTGAAAGTTATACTAAATATGTTTATGGTATAAGTGAGTGAACTATGGATAGAAAGTATGGTATGAGATTTGTAATATCCCGAGATATACCTTAAAAGTTTTGGAGGAGTTGTTGTATTTGGATTTAATATATATGTGATGTATATGTATATGTCTAATTGTAATATCCCTAAGTGTGCCTAGAAGTTATGATAATATTGTTATTATTGAATTGAAGGTGTAAGTGATAAGTGGTAATTGTGTATGGTTTATTTGAATGATAAAAGAAGTTAAGAGATAATGTATATGTGTAATTGGAAAGAAAAGAAATGTGTAGAGAGAAGTGTATATGTAGTGTATATGGTGATATATATGACATATAAGTTGGTCAAAGGGCTTGGTCAAGGGAAGAAGATATTTATATTGTTAAGTGTGAAATTACCAAAATGGGCAAGAGTTTGTAAAGGGAATTAAAATGTGCATGAGGGTAAGATAGTAAATTACTTTTGGAGGAGTATTTAATGAGTGTTGACTTTAGGATTTCTTCATCATTTCTTCTTCTTCTTCCTTGTGTGGCCGGCTCACCTAAAGCAAAGGAAGACAAGAGAGCTAAGTGAGGGTTTGATGTTCTAAGCTTCAAAGTTGAGAGAGATTTCAAGTAAACAAGTTGGAATTTCAAGAATTTCATGATTTTGGGTAAGTTTGCTCTTGTTTACTCTTGTTATTTTTGAAGTTATGCTTGAGTTGAGTTGTGATTTGATGATGGTATGATTAAGTTGCTTATGGTGTGATTTTAAGTATTGATTTTGCTTGATAGATGAGAAGTTGGGTTGGTGTTGGTGATGGAAGAGTAAGAGTTGTGTTTAGTGAAATTGTTTCTGTTTTACAATTAGTAAAGGCTGTGATTTGTATGATTTTTAATTAATTATAGAAAAATGTTCTTGAAGTGAATTTTTGATATGTTGTGCCTCTATGAGTCTAGAATGACTTAAAAATATGTTGATTCGATTTTGGATAGGTTATGAGTTTAGAAAGATTATTTTTATTAGACCTGTTCCAGCAGGTACCTTAACTGAGACAGCTCTATTTCGGGATTTTTAATAAAATGTAGAAAAATCATATTCAATTTAATTTTGGATATGTTTTTTCTTAGTGAGTCTAGTATTTGAGAAAAATAATTTGGAACCACGTTGATTGAATTTGACTTATGGAATTCACAAAGTTCAGAACTGCTGCCAGAATGCAGGGCAATTGGGGCAGTCTGGTTAGGTGAACTATTTGACCAAGATTTTGTGTTCAGTTTGATCTGAAATTTTAAAGGAATGATTTTAAGATACAAAACTAAATTCTGTAAAAATTTTAGAATTTTTAGTCAAGTAGATTATTTTATACAATTTTTCAAAATAAGGATAACATGGAGTCTAAAACCAGAATGTACTATTCATATGGTCATTTTGCTAATATTCCTTTTGGATTAGGTTTTGGAAGGAAGTGAATTGCCCTAAGTTGAGAAGTAAAGAACTCTTGAGAGAAGAAGAGTTTAGAGTTGTGTGAAGTGCTATTGAGGTAAGTACAAAACCCTATTTGATTTCATATATTTATATGACTTTGAACCTTAAACCATTTGATTATAAATGTGTTAAGAAATCTATTATATCATTGATACCTATGAGTATATCAATAAGAGTATATGAAATGTGAGAGCATTCAATAATGTATATACTATGAAAGATGAAAGATGTGATGATATGATTGTATGATATGATGATATAATAATGCGATTGATTGTGTATATTTAAATGATGAATGATTATATATGTAATAATAATGAGACATGAAATAAAGATTGAGATATAATGATGTATGAAGCTATCGTGATTGGCTATGATGATGTAAATGATGATTGAGGCATGTTTGCCTAATTGATGCCATTGTGATTGGCTATGATGATGTAAATGATGATTGAGGCATGTTTGTCTAATTGATGCCATTGTGATTGGCTATGATGAGGTAAATGATGAATTGTTCCAATGTGATTTGAGATATGGTGCAAATCTATTGTGTAATGTGAAATGAATTGAGAAAGTAGAGATAAATGAACGAACTTATCTGCCTCCTGCGGAACCATGCGGACCCTGTGGATTGGGCAACCGAACTTGGACTACCGATCTGGTTGGGGGAAAGTTTGATTCATTCAGTGTTATACGTACCTATCTGCCTCCTGCGGAACCATGCGGACCCTGTGGATTGGGCAACCGAACTTGGACTACCGACCTGGTTGGGAGAAGGTTCGTTAATGATAGTGTTATACATGCCTATCTGCCTCCTGCGGACCCCTGGGATTGGCAGTGGCCTGAGGCCCATTGGGCAACCGACCTGGTTGGGGAAAGGTTTGTATTTGCAGCTATGGTTGTTGGAAATAATGATGAACTTTGAATAACATATTAGTGTGTTTTGGGCCCGAGTCTGTCTTTATTGTTAATATGATATACAAATGTTGAAATAAATAAATATTGAGATCAATGATTGGTGAATTGTGAATATAACAATGTTATGTAGTCTGATATGTAATGTGTATATTGTTTATGATTATTAGTGATGGATTGTGGTTGATGATAACGATTGTTTTTTTTTGGGAATATGATTTATGATTGGTGAACTATGATTTGTTGTAATGTTATAAGCATATATATATAGTTTATGAGGTTGGTAGAAATTTATGTGGAATGCATTGGAAAAAGGGAAAACAGGTTAAGAGAATGATAAAACATGATGCTAAAAATATGAGGTATGTTTATTTTGCAATGTATATTTTGTTTTTAATATTTATTTGTATTACTAAGCTTTTGGGCTTAGCGTGGTTATATTAATCGCGCAGGTAAAAAGGTGATGGATTTGGAGTTAAACCATTATGTCTTGAAAAGGGGAAGTGTAGCTCGAGACCAACTAGAAGATGGTGCATGCATGTATAAGTTAATATATATATTGCATTTTTTTTATAAGAATGTATTCATATGTATCAATAAATCTTTGGAAGAGACAATGTAACTATTATATATATATGTGTTATTATCAAAAGGATAGTGATCTTGTAAATCATTTTATATATTGAAATGTACTATTGTTTTAGAAGTTAAGTAAATATTTTTAATTGTAATAACTAGTGGCATCCTTATACTCTATATACCTACTTTGCGTATACAAAGTATATGTATGGTACTTATGTAGAGTATCGGGGTGTTACAAATATTTTGGTATCAGAGCTTAGGTTCGAGATTCTCGGCCTAAGTAAATTTAAAAGAAAAGTTTTAAAAAAGAAAAATGATGATAAACGAAAACGAAAAGAATGAAAATTTTGATACATGCATATGCATTAACATCTAGGTTGGTCTCGAAGGTGGTATTATATGAATTAAAATGTATTTAGATTATATGAGATGGAAAAATGTATGTAAGTTTAATTGATAAATTAAAGAATGGAAGTTTACTTGAGGAAAGAAAATTGTGAAATGTTGACAATTGAAATGTGATTATAATATAAAGAAATGATTAGAAGAATAAAGTTGAGAATGAGTTAAAAACAAAATCAAGATTAATGTATGTAATCTTTCCTCTACAATTTGAGTCTCTTTCTAATAAACCTTAAGTTTGGATTACTAGAAAGAGGAAACATTGTTGGATGGGTAATATGAATAGATATGTTGTTAAGTGAAGAAAGTATGGTGAGATATTAAGTGAGTTGGTGGGTATAGACAAAGTCTGACCATTTAAGGTTTGAATATGTAAAGTTAAAGTTGTTAAAAGAAAAAGAGATGAGATTGGTTAAATAAGAAGATATAATGGTGTTGTTTGCATTGTTGTTTAGAATGCAAACATTGTAATTTTAATGTTAGAAATGTGATATGCTTGAGTGTTGTTAAAGCTCATATTAATGGTGGTAAGATGTGATAATGGGATTTTTGAAATGAGCTTTAATATTGGTGGAAAGGATATACTTTGATGTTGTTTTGTGGTATGTATATATAAGATGATTTTTTAAGTTGATATTAAGAAAACAAGATGAGTTCATGGAAGTTTAAATATAGTAGTAAGATGAGAGTTTTTAATGTTAATGGAGTTTGGATAAAGACTATGTAAACATCGATAGTTTAATGTAAATAAAACCTATGAGTTATGTGGAATGAATATTATTGGATATAAAATTATTATGAATTGGGTAATGTGATTGATAATATGAGAATGATTACGCTTGCATTAACAGACCTGTGCAAAGCTAAGTCATGTAATAAGATTGATAGTGAGAATTGGATTGAGCAATGTTGGTTCAAGAAATTGAGATTTGTAAGAACTAGACTTGGAAAGTGTATAGAGGTTATTGGGCTCAATGTGTATATGATTGGATGTAATATACATATGTATAAATATGTGAGTGATATATATATATATATGTTGAAGGGTAAGCAAATGGATGTAAAGATGGTATACTAAATGTATTTAAAAATAAATGTGAAAGAGGTGTCACCTTAGTAATGTGACTAAGATTTTATGAAGTATGATTATAGTTAGAATGTATATATGTGTGGAATAGATAAATAACTTAAGCCATGTCCAAAAAGGGATAAGAATGATGTTGTGCAATGAGAAGAAATAAATGTAAAATACTTGAGTTGTCTTGGAAAATAGTCCCGGATTGGATGCCACGACCGTGGCTCTTGAAGGCCACGACCGTGGGGACTTAAATGTTGATATAACTTGTAATTTGTGATCTAAAGGCTTAAAAATGAGACTAATATATGAATGTATTATATGTTGTGATGTGCATAAGGTGAGTTTGTTGAGGCATCAATGTCATTGAGTAATGAATTGCATAGGAAATGAGAAATGTAATGAAATGATTATAACACTTGAGCAATTACATAAAATGAATATGGTTTGAGAAGCTATGAAGAATAAGTACAAACTACATTATTGCATATATTCATATAATGTTGAGATTGAATATACATTAAATGATATCGATGATGAATAAGAATAAGGTTATGTTGTGCGTAATGTGAATATTGATGATATACATGAATACTTTTATGATAAATTGATTGATGTGATTTGAGACATGATAATAATATAAATAACATGAATGAAGCATATTTGCTTATACGATGATGAAATGAGAATTTATTTGGGAAATATTGGACAGTAATATGGTTATAGGTTCAAAGTATGTGTATGAGGAAATGTTTTATGTATACATGTATAGTAAGAGATTGTAATGGAAAAAGAAAATATAATGTATGAAATTTCGAGAAGAGATAAATTGGAAATAGAGTAATGAACGAATTTGTGTAAAAATTGTATATGATCAAATGTTGTGCATAGGAGATGTTAAAGATAATATATTTGAATATGAATTAGGCTATTAGTGATCAAGTAATCAAGAACAAATTGTTTTGAAGTGAAGTTGGAATGTGCTAAGTCTTGATGTAGTCAAAGTTTGGAGAATGGATATATAATCCTTATGATCCAACTTAGTAGTGTAATTGAAAAAGTTTGGAAACAGAATAATTAAGGAATAGTATTGATCTATAAGTTACAAATGTGACCATTAAGCTCCTATGGCCATATGATTTGTTTAATGTGTGTGGTCGGTTAGCTTTGTTATCCACAGAATTTAGATTGAAAAGATTTGATTATAGCACAATTATGGTAAAACAGATAATCATGTTTCTAGTAACATGGTTGAAAGTTATGATTGGTAAATGTGTATCTTATAACTTTTGTGTTAACAATTTGGTTATAATTTTGAGAAGTAAAGAAAGGAAAGAGAATTGTGATAATATTTTGAGTTATGATTAATGTAATAAAAATGCAATTATTGTAATTATAGTAATGTTATAAAAAGGTGAAGAGATGGTAAATGGGAGAAAGTGTAACTTGTGATTGAAAGTTATATTGAATATGTTTGTGGTATGAAGTGAATAAGTGGATGGTTTTAAAGTTTAAATGAGTGAATTATGAGTAATACATATGGTACGAGATAATCATGTGAATTTGGTGGAAATTGTACTAAGATAATAGAAGATAAATTATGTGTATATTGAAAGATAATTGGAAATGATTTGTTATTAATGATCATAGTTTCAAAAAGTTGAATATGGAGTTAAAGGAATTAGAAGGTGGAAATAAGTTGGATCTAATGGAATTAAGTTATATATATTGTGAAATCCAATGATAAATTTAAATAAGTTAATTGTTGGTTTGAATCAAACCAGATTGAATGTGGTATATTGTGACAAATTGATCGAATGATCTAGATTTCACTAAGATGGTGAATCAATATTGAGATTTAAAATGTCCAGTTGCATTGGGAGTATATAATTTAATGATAATGTATATGATGTAATATCTTGATAGATAAATGGACATGAATGAATTGAATTATATCAATTGTAAATAGTTTTAAAGAGATGAAGTGGTAAAGTATTTGAATGTAATAATGGGACGAAGATGATTGGATTCTTGTATATAGATAAGGTATTTGGGATTGTAATGAGTTATTTTGAATATTGGATAAAAATGTAATAAGATATATATATATTATGACAAGTTATGGAATTGAAAAAGATGATTGATTCTAGTAGGAAGAATACACATTATGTGAGTTGATAAAACCAACATATAAGAATACTATTCATCTTATATGAAGATTTAAGATGGCGTATTGTTAAGAATGGAGTGTTATTGAACTGGATAATTTCGAGGACGAAATTATTTAAGGGGGAGAGAATTGTAATATCCCGAGATATACTTTAAAAGTTTTGGAGGAGTTGTTGTATTTGGATTTAATATATATGTGATGTATATGTATATGTCTAATTGTAATATCCCTAAGTGTGCCTAGAAGTTATGATAATATTGTTATTATTGAATTGAAGGTGTAAGTGATAACTGGTAATTGTGTATGGTTTATTTGAATGATAAAAGAAGTTAAGAGATAATGTATATGTGTAATTGGAAAGAAAAGAAATGTGTAGAGAGAAGTGTATATGTAGTGTATATGGTGATATATATGACATATAAGTTGGTCAAAGGGCTTGGTCAAGGGAAGAAGATATTTATATTGTTAAGTGTGAAATTACCAAAATGGGCAAGAGTTTGTAAAGGGAATTAAAATGTGCATGAGGGTAAGATAGTAAATTACTTTTGGAGGAGTATTTAATGAGTGTTGACTTTAGGATTTCTTCATCATTTCTTCTTCTTCTTCCTTGTGTGGCCGGCTCACCTAAAGCAAAGGAAGACAAGAGAGCTAAGTGAGGGTTTGATGTTCTAAGCTTCAAAGTTGAGAGAGATTTCAAGTAAAAAAGTTGGAATTTCAAGAATTTCATGATTTTGGGTAAGTTTGCTCTTGTTTACTCTTGTTATTTTTGAAGTTATGCTTGAGTTGAGTTGTGATTTGATGATGGTATGATTAAGTTGCTTATGGTGTGATTTTAAGTATTGATTTTGCTTGATAGATGAGAAGTTGGGTTGGTGTTGGTGATGGAAGAGTAAGAGTTGTGTTTAGTGAAATTGTTTCTGTTTTACAATTAGTAAAGGCTGTGATTTGTATGATTTTTAATTAATTATAGAAAAATGTTCTTGAAGTGAATTTTTGATATGTTGTGCCTCTATGAGTCTAGAATGACTGAAAAATATGTTGATTCGATTTTGGATAGGTTATGAGTTTAGAAAGATTATTTTTATTAGACCTGTTCCAGCAGGTACCTTAACTGAGACAGCTCTATTTCGGGATTTTTAATAAAATGTAGAAAAATCATATTCAATTTAATTTTGGATATGTTGTTGCTTAGTGAGTCTAGTATTTGAGAAAAATAATTTGGAACCACGTTGATTGAATTTGATTTATGGAATTCACAAAGTTCAGAACTGCTGCCAGAATGCAGGGCAATTGGGGCAGTCTGGTTAGGTGAACTATTTGACCAAGATTTTGTGTTCAGTTTGATCTGAAATTTTAAAGGAATGATTTTAAGATACAAAACTAAATTCTGTAAAAATTTTAGAATTTTTAGTCAAGTAGATTATTTTATACAATTTTTCAAAATAAGGATAACATGGAGTCTAAAACCAGAATGTACTATTCATATGGTCATTTTGCTAATATTCCTTTTGGATTAGGTTTTGGAAGGAAGTGAATTGCCCTAAGTTGAGAAGTAAAGAACTCTTGAGAGAAGAAGAGTTTAGAGTTGTGTGAAGTGCTATTGAGGTAAGTACAAAACCCTATTTGATTTCATATATTTATATGACTTTGAACCTTAAACCATTTGATTATAAATGTGTTAAGAAATCTATTATATCATTGATACCTATGAGTATATCAATAAGAGTATATGAAATGTGAGAGCATTCAATAATGTATATACTATGAAAGATGAAAGATGTGATGATATGATTGTATGATATGATGATATAATAATGCGATTGATTGTGTATATTTAAATGATGAATGATTATATATGTAATAATAATGATAATGAAATAAAGATTGAGATATAATGATGTATGAAGCTATCATGATTGGCTATGATGATGTAAATGATGATTGAGGCATGTTTGCCTAATTGATGCCATTGTGATTGGCTATGATGATGTAAATGATGATTGAGGCATGTTTGTCTAATTGATGCCATTGTGATTGGCTATGATGAGGTAAATGATGAATTGTTCCAATGTGATTTGAGATATGGTGCAAATCTATTGTGTAATGTGAAATGAATTGAGAAAGTAGAGATAAATGAACGAACTTATCTGCCTCCTGCGAAACCATGCGGACCCTGTGGATTGGGCAACCGAACTTGGACTACCGATCTGGTTGGGGGAAAGTTTGATTCATTCAGTGTTATACGTACCTATCTGCCTCCTGCGGAACCATGCGGACCCTGTGGATTGGGCAACCGAACTTGGACTACCGACCTGGTTGGGAGAAGGTTCGTTAATGATAGTGTTATACATGCCTATCTGCCTCCTGCGGACCCCTGGGATTGGCAGTGGCCTGAGGCCCAGTGGGCAACCGACCTGGTTGGGGAAAGGTTTGTATTTGCAGCTATGGTTGTTGGAAATAATGATGAACTTTGAATAACATATTAGTGTGTTTTGGGCCCGAGTCTGTCTTTGTTGTTAATATGATATACAAATGTTGAAATAAATAAATATTGAGATCAATGATTGGTGAATTGTGAATATAACAATGTTATGTAGTCTGATATGTAATGTGTATATTGTTTATGAGTATTAGTGATGGATTGTGGTTGATGATAATGATTGTTTTTTTTTTTTGGGAATATGATTTATGATTAGTGAACTATGATTTGTTGTAATGTTATAAGCATATATATATAGTTTATGAGGTTGGTAGAAATTTATGTGGAATGCATTGGAAAAAGGGAAAACAGGTTAAGAGAATGATAAAACATGATGCTAAAAATATGAGGTATGTTTATTTTGCAATGTATATTTTGTTTTTAATATTTATTTGTATTACTAAGCTTTTGGGCTTAGCGTGGTTATATTAATTGCGCAGGTAAAAAGGTGATGGATTTGGAGTTAAACCATTATATCTTGAAAAGGGGAAGTGTAGCTCGAGACCAACTAGAAGATGGTGCATGCATGTATAAGTTAATATATATATTGCATTTTTTTTTATAAGAATGTATTCATATGTATCAATAAATCTTTGGAAGAGACAATGTAACTATTATATATATATGTGTTATTATCAAAAGGATAGTGATCTTGTAAATCATTTTATATATTGAAATGTACTATTGTTTTAGAAGTTAAGTAAATATTTTTAATTGTAATAACTAGTGGCATCCTTATACTCTATATACCTACTTTGTGTATACAAAGTATATGTATGGTACTTATGTAGAGTATCGGGGTGTTACAAGATTATCATGAGAATTGGTGGAAATTATACTAAGATAGTAGAAAATAAACTATGTGTTTATTGAAAGATAATTTAAAGTGATTTGTAATAATTTTACTAAATATGGATCTGAAGAGATCAGGATTTGAATATAAGTTTGCTCTAATGGAATTAGGTTATATATATATTGTGAAATTTCATGGTAAGTTTAAATAAATTAATTGTTGATTTGAATTAAACAAGATTGAAATGTGGGTATATTGTGGCAGATAGATCAATTGATCTAGATTCTATGAAGATTATGAATCATTATTGAAATTTAATGTGTACAGTTGTACTAGGAGTATAAGATTTAAGTGATAATGTATATGATGTAGTATTCTAATAAATAAATGAACGTGAATGTATTGAGTTAAATCAGATGTAAATGATGAAAAAAAAATTAAGTGTAGGAAGAATAAGGATATTGTTATCAATTAAGGTGTGATAAATGTCTATTCTGGAAGTGATTTTAATGATGGGATAATCAATGATTTTTAAGGTTGAAGTTAAGAGAGTAATTATAAAGAGATGAAGTAATAAAATATCTTGAATGTAATAATTAGACAAAGTACATGTATAATATAAGATGATCTGATTCTTGCATCAAGATAAATTAATTGGGAATGTAATGAGATATTTTGAATGTTTGGATAAAAAAGTAATAAGATATATAAATAGATCTAATGATGAGTTATGAAATTTAGAAAAGATGATTGACTCTAAGGGAGAGAGTAAAAGTTATATGATGTGATGACATAATAACTTAAGAATATAATTAACTTCATATGAAAGTTAAGATGGTATTATGTTAAGAATGGATTGCTATTGTACTAGATAATTTCGAGGACGAAATTATTTAAAGGGGAGAGAATTGTAATATCCCAAGGTACACTCTAAAAGATTTGGAATAATTATTGTGGTATTTGTATTTAAAGAGTATGTTTAATGGAAGGAGAAAAGAAGTGAAGGTATATATATAACATATATAAGTTAAACTAATGGAAGTCAAAAGAAGATAAATGAATTAATTTAATACCCGATTTTGGTGTACATTGGAATGGTAGTTGTGAGAAGATATGTTGGTAAAATATGTAAGGAAAATATTATAAGAAATAGGTGTATATGAGGGATGATATATATTTATGTGGTATTTGAAAAATATGGAAAATATAAAGGAAATATAAAAGAGATATACATATACCAACATATATATTACATATATATAATGTATAAAGTGGTGTAGGAAAAGTAAGTTTATATAATTAATTAATTAATTAATAATAATAATAATAAAAGAAAAAGATGAAAGAAAAGTCAAAGGGAGAAAACTGTGTGGTGGAGGTTTTTAGAAATAATTTATTATATTATATTATTATTATATATATATATATATATGATAAATATGAAAAGAAGAAGGAAAAAGATATTTTTCTTCTTCTTCTTCTTCTTCTTACACGAGAGAGAGAGAGAGAGAGAGAGAGAGAGAGATGTGATTTTACTTATATACACATCAAATCCATAGGGATTTTGAGAGAATTGAAGATGGATGTTGAAGATTTGGCATAATATTCAAGTAAGTTCTCTTTTGATTTCTCTTGTTCTATTTGGAATTTTGTTTGAGTTTTATGGAGTGTGTTTGTGTATGGTGTGTGTAAAAGTGTTGAAATGGAACTAAAGATAAGAAGTTAGGTTGGTGTTGGTGATGGAAGAGTAAGAGTTGTGTTTAGTGAAAATTTTCTGTTTTACAATTAGTAAATGCTGTGACTTGTATGATTTTTAATTAAATATAGAAAAATTTTCTTGAAGTGAATTTTTGATATGTGGTGCCTCTATGAGACTAGAATAATTGAAAAATATATTGATTTGATTTTGGAATGGTTATGATTTTGGAAAGATTATTTTTATTAGACCTGTTCCAGCAGGTACCTTAACTGAGACAGCTATCTTTCGGGATTTTTAATAAAATGTAGAAAAATAAAATCCAATTGAATTTTGGATATGTTGTTTCTTAGTGTGTCTAGTATTTGAGAAAAATAATTTGGAACCACTTTGATTGAATTTAATTCACGGAATTCACAAAGTTTAGAACTGCTGCCAGGATGCAGGGCAATTGGAGCAGTCTGGTTGGGTGAACTATTTGACCAAGATTTTGTGTTCATTTTGATCTGAAATTTTAAAGGAATAATTTTAAGATGTAAAACTAAAATCTGTAAAAATTTTAGAGTTTTTAGTCAAGTAGATTATTTTATACAAATTTTCAAAATAAGGATTAAGTTGAGTCCAAAACCAGAGTTTACTATTCATATGGTCATTTTGCTAATATTCCTTTTGGATTAGGTTGTGAAGAGGTGGAATTGCCATAATCTAAGTGTTGAGGATTATTGGAAGAGTAAGTGTATAGATTGGTGTGAGTTGGTTTTAAGGTAAGTACAAACTACATTATTGTATAAATGCATATGACTTTGAGACTTGATACACATTTGGTTGTAAATGTGTTAGGAAATGTAATGCATTGTTGATGTATATTAATATTATGAAATGTAATGCATTGTTGATGTATATTAATAATGTTATGTTTGGTATAATATGAATGTTGTGATGAGTATGTAAAATGTGTGTTAATGCCATTAATTATATACATTTGAATTGATTAAGGTGATTTGAGATATAAATGAGATGGTTGAAGCATAATTGCTTATATGATGATGAAATTAAAAAAAAAATGGAATATGAAATGTGAAAGATATGATGATGAAATGAAATGTAAAGGATATGATGTTATGATGAATTGCTTTATTGTGATTTGAGATCATATGAGATATGAGGCCATGGTTGTTGGCTATGATAATGCAAATGAAATATATAATTGAGGCATGGTTGCCTAATTAATTATGAGAAATGAAATGAAAAGAGATTGATAAAGAGATAAATGAAATGATTGTGTGCCTAATGTGTTAATTCAATTTTCAGAGTTCTGTTTTTGGCAGCATGCCTATGAATCACTGGATAGGTGAAATGACCGAGTCGTAAGCCGATTCCAGTAGGAAAATGTGAAATGTGATGTTTTTGGGGGTGAAATGACCGGGTTGTAAACCTCAAAAACAAATTATTGAAACTAGATTGAGTGAAATGACTGGGTCGTAAGCTCAAATCTAGTTGAATATCCATGGATAAATGTATTGATGATTATGATTATAGATCAAAACAGTAACTCTGAACTTTGAATAGCATATTAGTGTCTTTTGGGCCCATGCTTGTCTTTGTTTAAATGTGATTCATGAAATGTGAAATGAATGAATAATGAGACCAATGATTATTTTTGTTTAAATGTGAATTATGGAATAAGATGTAATGTTATGAGTATTATTTTATGAATGTTTTAATAAGTCATGGAATTGTGGGTTGTATTAATGAAATACGTGCATATGTATATAATTATGAGATTTGTAGAAATATATATAAGGTGTAATTGAAATGAGAAAATATGATAAGAAAATAATAATATAGGAAGTTAACATATAAGTATGATTGTCTGTTATGTATGTTTATAATATTTATTTGTACTACTAAGCTTTCGGGCTTAGCGCGGTTGTATAAATCGCGCAGGTGAGTAGATGGTTGATATGGAAGTCAAACTGTTATGCCACGAGAAGGGTAAGAGTAGTTCGAGACCAACTAGAAGGTGATGCATATATGTATAATTTAGTTATGTTGTATCTTTGACAAGAATGTATTCATATGTGTAAATGAAATTTTGGTAATGACAAGATTATCATATATATGTAAGATTATTGAAAGTATAATGATTTTGTAAATGTTCTATATTTAAACTAATGTAATATTGTTTGAACTCAAATATAGGTTTTTAAACTGTAACAAAAAGTGACATTCTTATACCTTATATACGTACTGTATGTATACCCGGTATATGTATAGTACTTATATAGAGTATAGGGGTGTAACAGTTATACTGTACGTTAGTAGTATGTGATAATAATAAACCTCTACTTATTTTGTATTAGAAGTGTGAACTCTTCTTGCAGGTTTGTAGTTGAGGGTATAAGGTGGATTCATTGGGAGTGTTTTGAAACTGATTGCATTCGCATTGGTTTGTGTAAAAATATTTTCAAAAATCAGAAAAACCAGTTTTGTCAACACTTGGGATCCAATTTCTAGGCGAACCTCTGGCAAAATTTCTATAAAACCGGAACTAAAATTTGAATTAAGTAAAATTGGTAGCAACATTAGGATAGTGTGGTGCCTCTATTGGCTTACACATGTAGGCTGGGAAGGGGTGTTACAGTGTCCCTCCAAAATTGTCCAACACGGCCAAGTTGTTTAAGCTTGGCCGTGTCACACTCAAGTTCCAAGCAAAAGAAAGATGAAAATCAAGCAGTAGAAGACACCTTCATGGGACACGGCCAAGCTTGTGGCCGTGTCCCTCTAAGAACCTCAGACACGACCAAGTTTTCTTGACCCTGGCCGTGTCACTCATGGATTAATGAAGACGCAGATTTTTGGAGCGGAGGTTTCGTATAAATATTAAAATTAGGGTTTTCAAAGAGGTTGTTGAGAGTTTGAGTTTAGATTGAGCCATCAAAGAACATTAGGGTTTTGATATTTGTTTTCTTTGATCTTTTGATTACACTTTGATTAAAACTAGCCTAGATTAGATTTGTTCTTGCCATTGATACATTCTTCGAGCAAGTTCTGAACAAGAGATTCTTCAAGAGCTAAGAAGTTTGTAATTTGGTTTTATTCTCGAACTTTATCTCTTTAATTTCATTGGAATTGTATTCATGAATATTATTATGTCTAAATTGATTTCTTTGAATTTTAATGAGATGAGTATGTTTGATAACATTATTATGAACTAATTTGATCTAGTCTAGGGTTTGTATGGATATGCTATGATTGTATGAATTGGTTATTGCCCTTAACTAATTATTTCTTTAGCTTTGATTGAATGGAATATTGTTAATATATAATTGATTGGCCACCAATTATGTGTTTTAAGGTATTAGATGAAGGATTGAGAGATGAAGTCTAATGTTGGAACAATTCAATTAGGGACTTAGGTGAATTAGAGATATAACCTAGGAAAAGATTATTTCAATTGTAACAAGATTATTTGAGAAAGGTTTGAATGCAAGAGCTTATTTCCTTGATTCGATTAATTAAGTTACTTGAGATTTAATCTTTGAGATTAAATTAGTTAAGAGGAATAACCGTTCATACATATAAGTAGCAGAGAAGTGCAAACCCTAGACTATTCTATTAAGTGAATCAATACATCAGCTCTGTTTACTTTTATTATTTTAAACTCCAATCATATATTTTCATTAGTTGTTAGTAATTTAAATTTATTCTAATATGTTATTAGCAACCTAATAATCAATTAGCTTATCTAGCTTCCTTGAGAGACGACCTTGGGGCGATCACCTTTGCTACAGCTACCTCGTATACTTGCGAGTGACGCTTTGTGGTAGAGTTAATTAGAGCGCAACAACTATTTTCACCCAACCATATTTTACAAAGAGCTTGCAAAAATATTTAGTTCAATTATGAAATACCAAAAATCAATTGTGGGCCTAGTTTGCACTAAGAACAAATTAACCATGGGCTTGTTTTTGGCATGAATCATTAGTTACTTTTTCAAGAGAGAAATCTATCTATAATAAACCTCTTAATTTAGTTTTAATCCAACATAGCATAAAAGCTACTTTAGTTGGTTGAATGGATTAAAACCTGATTAATGGGAATTATCATGGATTGATTTCCATTTTCGAAAATAGAACTATTGATTGAAACATCCAAGGGAATTATTCGAAAGCAAGATACCCCATGTTGGTAATTTATCATGGATTGATGTTTATTTTATATTTTGATTAATACCTTTGATGAATAATTTATTTATTATGAATGGTTATTTACTTTTATCAATTTATTTAGACTTCCAAATGTTGTAAGAGGTATGTTTCCACTTGGTGGGTATCTCATTAGTTAAATATCATGTAATTTAATTTGCTTTTTTATTTTAGAACCTATGTGAAGGGCATGTTTCTACCTTTTGGTGGGTGTCCTATTTAGGTGTGTGATGTAAGGACATGTTTCCATCCTTGGATGGGTGTCTATTTATTTGCTTTGTTTGGACATTGCTTTGATTTTAATATATTGATGCTTTTCTTTTAATTATTGTGTGTAATATGGATGATGTTATTATATTTAAGAATTTTATAATATTAAGACCTGTAAAGGAGGCCAGTTCTATTGAACCGGGCATTGTGGGGGTACTGGGCCAGGGATTCCTTAGGAATCGAGTCATCCACCCCTTTCTTTTTTCCCGGCCCGTCCGGGTGGCGACTCCATCTTCTCCGGACTTAGGTCCGTGTTCTCTAAGGCCCCGAGCCTAAACAGTGCCGAAGTCGCAAGAACCATTCCACCGGGAGTGGGGGCAAAAATCCTCGCTCACAGTGGCGACTCCACTGGGGATAAGAGAAGTTGATTCTATTGGTCTTTATATTATTGTATTCTTTCTTATAATGATATTATCCATTGCACCATATTAGTTTGCAATGTGTGCATGAGTTAGGACGCCCGTGTTACCCATGTTATGTTATGTAAGGGATACCATACTTTCACTCAAGGTATGGAGATCGAGCATGGCATAACCACTCATAGCCTCGTACCATTTGGTATATACTTGCTATGGGAACCTAAGCCTTTTAACCCAAAGACTAAAGCTCATGTAATTGGCCTAGTTACTTTCCTTAGGTTTTAACCCAAATGCATGTTGTTTGGCTATTGTTGATTTATCTTAGTCTAAATCATGGCTTATTTGGTTTGTTCTTTTTCTAATATGACCTTAATATATTGTAAGCTCAAAATAAATTTTTCTTTAAAATCCAAAAGACCAAAACTATTTTCAAAATTTTTCAAGATGGTCTTTGGATATATGACTTTTCTAAAACAAATCAAAGATTCTTTGGCCCATGGCCCAAATACTAAGCCCAAAATCCAATTTTCTAAAATCTTTTACAATGGGCTTAGAAACAAAACTATTTTCACCCAACCATTTTTTACAAAGAGCTTGCAAAAATATTTAGTTCAATTATGAAATACCAAAAATCAATTATGGGCCTAGTTTACACTAAGAACAAATTAACCATGGTCTTGTTTTTGGCATGAATCATTAGTTACTTTTTCAAGTGAGAAATCTATCTATAATAAACCTCTTAATTTAGTTTTAATCCAACATAGCATAAAAGCTACTTTAGTTGGTTGAATGGATTAAAACCTAATTAATGGGAATTATCACGGATTGATTTCTTTCGAAAATAGAACTATTGATTGAAACATCCAAGGAAATTATTCGAAAGCAAGATACCCCATGTTGGTATTTTGTTAACCATATACCTAGGAAAAGAGACTCGCCATTCGTGTGTGGATGTTATAAGGTTGGAAGGAACGTCCTATTTATCCTTGTTTGTTGATTGTTTGTGCATACATGCACACATGCATACATTTGCATCTCATTGATCCTCTCTGGCTCACAGCCCAGGATTATAATAGTTCAAAAGCCTACAACAATCCGACCTACACTGTAGATGAAGTATCCAGCAACGACTCAATCACTTGCTCACCAAAAACAATGGAGCCCGAACAAATTCAAAGAATGGTGGATGAGGCCCTCAACGCCAAGATGGAAGAAATAAAAGAGGCCATGGCTGAGACCATAAAGAATCAACTAGCCGTAATTTTAGGAAACAATGCCGAAGCATCTGCTAGCACCAAGAAAGTCAATGGGAAGGCTAAAATTGATGAAGTAGCATTTGATGATGATAAGGTGATCATTGTTGATGATGATTGGGCTCAATACTACCAAGATCTTCAAGACAAAAAGGAGCCAAAGGTTATTGAGAAGGCAACTATTGAGAAGACCGAAATTTTTGATGTTGAAAAGATGATTGCTGATTTAGAAAAGAAATTTGAGAAGAAGCTGAAAACCGAACAGATGTCTGAGATCGACAAACTATTTGAACAAGATGAAGAGGTCCCTTATAAATTCAAGATGTCTTCCTTTGCTAAGTACAATGGCACCGAAAATCCTCATCTTCACGTGAAGCAGTATATCACTGCCATGCAGTCTGCCCGAGCTACTAAGGCTCAAACCCTAAGGTACTTTATGCTCTCATTGGACCCTGTTGTCCAAAATTGGTTCAATACCTTAGATGATGGAACACAAAAGAGTTGGGATCTACTTTACAAAGCCTTCATCCAACAATATGGATATAATGTTGAGTTGGAAGTTACCTTGATGGAAGTGGAGTCCATTAGGCAAATGCCAAATGAGAATTTTGTGGACTATGTGAAAAGGTGGAGAAACAAGGCCACTTTACTCAAGAAGAGGTCCGATGAATCCGATCAAATAAGGATGATTGTGAGAGGGGTGTTGCCTAATCTTCGTGAAAGGATGTCTCATACACTCATCCATGACTTCAAAGATCTTCTCCAAGCTAGTCTACAAAATGAATAGTACGAAAGGGAGAAGAGCCGCTTTGCAACAAAAAGGAACGAGAAAGGGAGCTATCAACCTGGTAATCAAAGCACACAAAAGGAAGCTGATGTTAATGTCACTAGTCAAGGAGGAATGAGACAGTTTTTAGAATTAGGGAAGCCACTATCTTGGGTTCTCAATAAGCTACAAAAGAAGGGATTGTTACAACCCTTGACTCCTCGTCCTTTGCCTAATCCTCTTCCTCCTAACTTTGATACTAGTGCATTTTGCCAATTCCATCAAAGGCCTGGACACGAAACGGACAATTGCATGAAGTTGAGGCACGAGATCCAGAATTTGATTGATAGTGGCAGGCTACCCGAGCCGGATAAGCTTAACAGCAAAGATAATCCATTTCCAAGGTTCAACAGGGTGCCTCCACCAGCAACCTTCATGGTGGGAAAAGGATTGGAAGAAGATTTTGTCTTATCCTCCTTTCAAGATGGAAATATTGAAGATGTGAAAGAAGCTTAAACTCAACAAACTTTCCTTAGCATGAATGTTACTTTTCAATTTTACTTTCTTTAATATTTTGGAACTATTATGTTTTTCAAATTATGTTTGTTTGAATAAATTGAATAAATTACTTTCATCAAAATTTTTGTTGGTCTTTGTTCATTTTGGTGCTCAACCAATGAGGAATCTAGCTTGACATTCATGAATTAATATATTTATGCATCATGACTCGAATGACTTTACTAGGTGAGGGAATTGCTCTATAGCATTGAGTTGTGTATGCTTACTTAGAGAGGGCTCCTGCATAATTATCTTTGTCTAGGTCCTAGCCAGTCTTAGAACATGCTTTGACAAGCTTTCGAGGTGAAATTGAACTCTGCTTATTTAAGAGAGAAATGATTTAGGCATTGTTTGCTTAGCCAACAACTAGTATCCACCCAATTAATTATCAATCCCTAGTTGTCCCTTTGAGCCTTCAAAAAATTTTAGCTTTCTTTTCATTGGCTTAAAAACCCCAATAACCTACCTGAGCAATTGTGATACTTTTGACAAGTCTTATGATCACTAAGATGAATCGGCAAGAAGATTAAAGAAAGCAATGATTAGTCAAGATCATGAAGATAGTTGAAGTTCTCAAGACCATAAAGATAGTTGAAGTTCTCAAGATCATAAGGGTAGTTAAATTTTTCAAATATCATAAGGGTAGCCGAAGTTCCCTTAGTATCTCCAATATATCAAAACAACATCATCATTAGAGTAACAAATGATTTATCCCTATTAAAGAAGATTTATGTCACTCCACTCATCCATTATTGGAAGTCCAAGTTGGTACAAATATGACAACTCTTATAGAGCTAGAACCGAAAAAAAAAGAGAGAGAAAAAAAGAAAAAAAAGAGAGAAAAAGAAAAAAGAGACAAAAGAAAAGAAAAAGGAAAGAAAAAAAAGAGAAAAAAAAAACCTAAAAAGGCAGTTCAAAAAGCCAACTGAGTTCTCTTTTACCTAAGACAACAAAAGGCTTCCATTTGGTTTATAAGGACGGATTTACTTGAGTTGGTCCAACCCAACCAAAGATTCGATCAAAATCAAAGAAAAAGGAGAAAGACCATTCAGTTCTTGAAAGTTCTATGCCTGACAGTCCTACAAGGAAGAAGGACAAAAAATGATAAAATGCTCAAAGAGAGGGAAGAGTAAGAAAAATAAAGTGGAAAGAAATGGGAAAAGAAGAAAAGAAACGAATTTGGGTCTTAAACTTTTTGCAAGGGCAAAGACTGTCCTAATCAAGATCCAGATTAATGCCAAGAAGATATAGAAAGAATTTGGAGTCTAGCAAGATTGCTCCCAGCTGCCTAAAGTTCAAACAAGAAATTTGTAGTGTGAGGGTTTGTCCATTGTGTCACACCAGCTCCAATCTCAAAATGGCCTTCATTTAACCCATGTCCATCATAAACCCCATTTCAAGCCTATCAAAGACCTGTTGATCTCTCTTGGTAGGTAGAGTCTATTAGTGGAGATAGTTTGGATAAACATGCATATCAGATAGTCAATATTTAAACTCAAATGAGACCTTTGGCCAAGTAATGTGTATGTGCCTATCTGAAGTGCAACAATTCTGGCTTAAATAGAAATAATTCCCGAGTTTAGTATGGCAACTAGGGTTGTCATGTTATAGATATGTTAATTTATCAAGTCCTGAGGTACATTGACATTGATTTGGCAAAGCCAACAATTGATTTCAAAATCAAAATTCAAAAAATTCAAAAAATGTTTTGTCATACAAAGTCTTCAAGTTAAGGGAAGTATGTTGAACCTCCAAAGGACACATTGGGCAAAGGAAATGATTATTGGCAAGGTCATGAAGAAGCTATCAGCCGACATGCTATGGATGTATCCCTAACTCTGCTGCTTGGGGTCTCCACCACTCATGTTTTCAACATCTTGAAGATAAAAGCCATAAATGCAAAGCTTTCTATCATTCCAATACAAGACTTGAACGAGCATCAAAAAGGAACCAATGAGAGCTCTTCTACTAATCACCTCGGTCTGTGAGTCGATGGAATAATTGTAAGTATTATTCATGCATATCATGCATACATGAGCATATCACATCGCACTTTCTTGTCTTGTATTGTCTATTCTTTATCAAGGCGAACAACAAACACTCTGTGAAGTGAAGAATCAAAAGAAGATGTCAAATCAGGGGGGCATGGAAAGCCCATTACATGAGAAAGCTCCAGTCACTTGGCAAATAGAAGAAATACATGCTTGTGCGAAGAACTAGACAAGAAAAATATCAATCAAAGCTTGCATGGAAAAAATCTTTGGTTTGAGCCTACACAGGGGGCAAAGTTTCTCCTTTTCAATTTTTTGAGTTTATATACCAAATATTTTTAAGCTCACTTACAAATATTTTGCCACACAGGGGGGCAAGGAGAGGATATAAGGTCCAATTAAAAATAGCTAAATCTTTGCAAAAAGGAAGAACAAAAGAATGGAACATTAGAACTCTCAAAAGAATGAAGATGCAAAAGTCAAAAGACCAATCCATCTAAAAGAGCTGAAGCCAGGGTAAAGACCCGACCTCCAATGGATAGAGACCCATGTTTTAAGAGTAAAGACCCAATCTCAAAGGATGAAGATCCATTTGCAAGGGTGAAGACCCGATGTCAAAAGATGAAGATTGATTTTCAAGGATGAAGACCCGATCTCAAAGGATGAAGATCCATTTTGAGGATGAAAAACCACAATGCATGGAATAACCGGAGCAGTCAGATTTCTCAAATGATAAAAGGTCAGTCAAACTCAATCTCGGGTCCAAGCACCCAAATTCAAATCAATCTCGGGTCCAAGCACCCAATCTCGGGTCTAAGTACCCAAATCTATTCAAGCTCGGTCTAAGAACCTAATCTCGGGTCCAAGCACCCATTCTCAGGTCCAAGTACCCAAATCAAATCAATCTCGGGTCCAAGCACCCAAAAGCACCCAAATTCAAATTAGCCTCAGGTCCAAGTACCCAATCTCGGGTCCAAGTACCCAATCTCGGGTCCAAGTACACAAATCAAATCAATCTCGGGTCCAAGTACCCAATTTCGGGTCCAATTACCGAAATCAAATCAATCTCGGGTCTAAGTACCCAATTCTGGGTCCAAGTACCCAAATTCCATCCAATCTCAGATCCAAGTACCCAAATCAAATTCAACCCAATCCTGGGTCCAAGTACCCAAAATAAATTCAATCTCGGGTCCAAGGACCCAAATTAAATCAATCCCGGGTCCAAGTACCCAAATCAAATCAATCTCAGGTCCAAATACCCAATTCAGGGTCCAAGTACCCAAATTCAATCAATCTCGGGTCCAAGTACCTAATCCTGGGTCCAAGTACCCAAAATCAATTTAAGTTCGGGTCCAAGTACCCAATCTAGGGTCCAAGTATCCAATCCCGGGTCCAAGTACCCAAATTCAATCAATCTCTGGTCCAAGTACCCGATTTCGGGTCGAAGTACCCAAAACAAATTTAAATCAACTGTTTCATAAAAAATTAAGTCTTATTGCTTTTTACTCTCTTTCACTAAGGTTTCAGATCATTCAAGCAGGGGGCAAACTGTAGAACCTTAATTTTTGACCCAATCCGGTCTAATATGTTTTATTTAGTATAAAATGATTTTTGTTGTCTAATTGGTCCAAAATAATTTTTATTAAATAATTTTTGCTTTAGTATCTAATTTTTATTAATAAAAAATAGAAATAAAATATTAAAGTCAAAAAATAAAAATAAAAATAAAAATCGGAGTCAAAAAATCGGCGACGAAAAAATCATCAGGCAGGCCTGTGGGCACGGGCCCGTGGGCATTTCGCCCTAGGAAATTCCTGCGGGCGAAATCACTGTGATATTTCACATGCAGAAATTTTCTGCCTGCAAAATAGCCGAGCTACGGCATATTTTTCTGCCAGCACAGTTTTTCCGCAGCAGTTTTTTTTGGCAGCGCAAATTTTCCGACGCAAATTTTTCGAAACCTAATCCAATTAGGTTTTGGTTTCTTTTTTTTTATTAATATTACTTACCTTAACTAATTAGGAATAAACAACCTCAAACCACTATAAATAAGGACCAAAGACAATTAAAAAAAAGGGAGAAAAAATCCAATAGTGGCTTGGAAAATTTAAAACCAAATCAAGGAAGGAAAAGAAGCAATTCAATTCAACCTTTTTTTGGAACAAGAGCAGCACGATTTAAAGAATTCAAAGGCAAAAGAAGGCTTGTCTTTGGAGCTAGTTCATCCAAGAAGAATTTTTTTTGGAGGAATCATCAAAAGAAGGTATGTGTTAATTGATTGTCTTTAATATTTTTTACACAGTAGCTAAAACTAGGATTTTATGTTTTTTTCAAAACCTAAAATCTTAGAACTTTAAATTAGTTTTTCTAAAGTTAAAAGCTTTATTTCGTTGGTTTATCTTCCAAAAGGCTTAAAATTATTATTTTTACTTCTTAAAGATCTTAAAACACTAATTGAACATGATTTTCAACAAAATTAAGATTTAAATTCTGTTTCTTTTAAAATTTTAAAGTATGTTCTATTTCATTCAAAAAGCCTTAAAAAACATCTTTTCTACTTATAAAAACTTTAATTTGTTTGCTTAAATTCATAAAAATTCATGAAATTATCAAATTGATTTTTAATCCTAAAAGTTCCATGCATCACCCGTGACCCTAAATTCTAAAAATACTTGTAACACCTCTATACCCCGTATACGTACACTACATACTACTACATTTGTAATATACGTATACCGAATACAGGAGTGCCACGAGTTTATAATAAGCAAACCAATCTTTCAATTTAACAACATTATAAGAAAGCTTAAAACATTTAAATTATATTATAAACTGTACTAGATAAAACATTTATTCATTATGCAGTGAAAATGTAGTGGTATTTACATATATAAATACATCAAAATCCATGTTTACAAAACATAAAATTTATACATGTTTGGCAGTTTGTCTTTGATCTTTAAGCCCTCTATCAATGCTTCAGAATCTAGACTCAACTCGGTCTAGCTGAACTCTCTGGTTCTACCCTGTCACCTGCGCGATGAACCACAATCGCGCTAAGCCAACGGCTTAGTAGTACAAACCACAATAACATTATGTTTCAATGCAATGTCAATTTCACACATTTCAACAATAAAGACAATATTCATAAATGATATATTAATATTTTTCATAGCACTACATTCCATTATTTTATTCAATTGTTTCACCATTCATGAATCACATTGAAACAAAGACAAGCATGGGCCCAAAAGACACTAATATGTTATTCAAAGTTCAGAGTTACTGCTTTGGTCCATAATCACAATCATCAAGCCCGTAGGCGATACATATATATCAATCCATGGATAGTGTAACAGACCCAGTCTCTTGGACCTCAACCCGGCTAGATCCTAGGGCCCCAGTATCTTAGTCCTCAACCCGGCTAGACTGTTACTGTTTTTGAGGCTTACGACTCAGTCTTTTCACCCCAAAAACATCATATTTCACATTTATCAGCTGGACTTGGCTTACGACCCGGTCTTTTCACCTGTCCAACAATTCATAGGCATGCCGCCAAACTCATAACTCTGAAAATTGAATAACATATTAAGCACACAATTATTTCATTTATCTCTTTATCAATCTCTTTCTCAATTCATTTCTCATTTCATATTCCATAATCAAATAGGCAACCATGCCCCAATTATTTCATTTGCATTATCATAGCCAACAACAATGGCTTCACATCTCATCATATCTCAATTCACATTAAAGCAATTCATCATTAAAGTACACATAACCAAATGCATTGAACATACATTTTGAATGATTATTATATCTTTCACATTATGCAATTCATGATATTAATCAAATATATAAACAATGCAATGAATTACTTAACACATTTACAACCAAATGTGTTAAGTCCCATAGTCATATAAATGTATGCAACCATGTAAGTTTGTACTTACCTCAAGAACAACTCACACCAATCTATACACTTCCTCTTCCAAGAATTCTTCACTACTAGGGTTAGGGCAACTCAACCTCTTCCCAACCTAATTCAAAAGGAATAATACACACTTATTTAAAGACACACATGAATTCCAATACAATTATTCACCTATTAGTCTCATACTAGACCCATATATCACAAATATAAGCCAAAGACACTATCTAGATCCCCACGGTCGTGGCCTCACAAACCCCCACGGTTGTGGGTTAACAAACGAATCTGTCCAATTTGCTTAACACCCCCACGGTCGTGGCATCCAAGGGCCAAGGGCGTGGCATCCATTTTGCTTCTGTTTTGGACCAAACTCATGTATTCTATGCTTTCAACTCAATTAAACACAAACACAATGAAAATCTAAGCTAATAATTGCTCAAACTCACAACATACATCAATTACCAACTCACAACTCTAACTCTTCCAACACCAAACCTAACTCCATCTCTTCAATTCAACCCCAAAATAAAATCAATTAAACCCAACACTCTCAAACACACCACAATCAAACATATTCATACTCTCAACAATCAACCATCAAACTCAAATACAACTTAAAATAAAACAAGGGAATCAAGTGGAAACTTACCAAAGTTGATGAAATTTCTTAGATTTCCCACTTCATTACTTGAAATCTCCTTCAATCTTGAGCTTGGAAAACAAAACTCTCTTTCTCTCTATTGCCTTTGTGATGCCCGACCAACAAAGAAAAAAAAAGAAAATGAAGATGAAAAAGAGGCAAAGTCAAACATTCATTCTTCACTTAAACCTCCACCAAGTAATTTAATATTAAAATAATATAAATTATCTTCCTCCATTAATTCAATTTCCATTCACTTAATTTAATTAATTTAAAACAAATAAATTTATCTTCTTTTGACTTCCATATTTTGACTTGTATATGTTGTATATATCACTATATATACAACATATACACTCTCTCTTTACTACTTTTCTCTTTCCATTAAACATATACATTAAATCCAAATACAACAATAATTCCAAAACTTTTAGGGTATACTTTGGGATATTACAATACTAAACCCAAATTCAACTTCCAAAATTCAAAATAATGAACACTAACCCTTTTAAAATGTTAAACCCTAATCCTTTTAAAACATTAAAAAACATAAAAATATAAAAACATAAATTTTACACAGTAGCTTAGAAACCCAATAACCAAAAATCACAAACTAAAGTATTTTAAAGTGTCTAAAACCCTAGTTTCATGATTTCATCATTCAAACCTTAATTTGGTTAATCAAAGTGTCTTACCAACCTTTTAAAACATAAAACCCTAATCTATTTAAATTCCATAAAAAGTCACAGTAGCTATAATTGAACTTTTATTTGCTTTAGTCAATTCCATATTTGATTATGCTTTGATTTATTTCTTATGCTTTAATTTATTTAATTTCAATACTTGATTTATTTAATTTATCATGGATGGATGTTTATTTTATATTTTGATTAATACCTTTGATGAATAATTTATTTATTATGAATGGTTATTTACTTTTATCAATTTATTTAGACTTCCAAATGTTGTACGAGGTATGTTTCCACTTGGTGGGTACCTCATTAGTTAAATATCATGTAATTTAATTTGCTTTTTTATTTTAGAACCTATGTAAAGGGCATGTTTCTACCTTTTGGTGGGTGTCCTATTTAGGTGTGTGATGTAAGGACATGTTTCCATCCTTGGATGGGTGTCTATTTATTTGCTTTGTTTGGACATTGCTTTGATTTTAATATATTGATGCTTTCTTTTAATTATAGTGTGTAATATGGATAATGTTATTATATTTAAGAATTTTATAATATTAAGACCTGTAAAGGAGGTCGATTCCAATGAACCAGGCGTTGTGGGGGTGCTGGGTCATTTCTCACCTTCCCCACACGTACCCAACTTTCCGAACCCATTGGGGGGTTGGGGATTCCTTAGAAATCGAGTCATCCACCCTTTTCTTTTTTTTCGGCCCGTCCGGGTGGTGACTCCATTTTCTCCGGACTTAGGTCCGTGTTCTCTAAGGCCCCGAGCCTAAAAAGTGCCAAAGTCGCAAGAACCATTCCACCGGGAGTGGGGGCGAAAATCCCCGCTCACATTAAGCTTCTTTTCCTTTCACATCTTCAATTTTCCCATCTTGAAAGGACGATAAAACAAAATCTTCTTCCAATCCTTTTCCTACCATGAAGGTTGCTAGTGGTGGCACTCTTCCAAATTTAGGCAAAGGATTGTTCTTAGTATTGGGCTTGTCTGGCTCAGGTAGCTTACCACCATCGATTAGATTCTGGATCTCATGTCTCAGCTTCATACAATTGTCAGTTTTGTGTCCATGCCTTTGATGGAATTGGAAAAATGAAGTATCAAAGTTAGGTGGAAGAGGATTAGGCAAAGGACGAGGAGTTAAGGGTTCTAACAATCCCTTCTTTTATAGCTTATTGAGAACCCAAGACAGCGGCTTCCCTAATTCTAAAAACTGCCTCATTCCTCCTTGACTAGTGGCATTAACATCAGCTTCCTTTTGTGTACTTTGATTGCTAGGCTGATAATTTCCTTTCTCATTCCTTCTTTCCAAAAAGCGGCACTTCTCCCTTTCCCACTCTTCGATTTGCAAGCCAGCTTGCAAAAGATCTTTGAAATCACGGATGAATGTATGAGACATCCTTTCACGGAGACTAGGTGCTAGCGGATACTTCGACATTGTTCCCTAAAATCATAGCTAATTGATTCTTCATGGTCTCAGCTAGGGCCTCTTTTATTTCTTCCATCTTGGCATTGAGGGCATCATCTACCGTTCTTTGAATTTGTTCGGGCTTCATTGCTTTTGGTGAGCAAGTGATTGAGTCGTTGCTATATTCTTCATCTCTGGCATAGGTCGGATTGTCGTAAGCTTTTGAACTATCGTAATCCAAGACTGTGAGCCAGAAGGGGTCAATGAGATGCAAATGTATGCATGTATGCACAAACAATAAACAAACAAGGATAAATAGGACGTTCCTTCCAACCTTATAACTTCTACACACAAATGGAGAGTCTCTTTTCCTAGGTACATGGTTAACAAAATACCAACATGGGGTATCTTATTTTCGAATAATTTCCTCGAACGTTTCAACCAATAGTTATATTTTCAAAAATGGAAATTAGTCCATGATAATTCCCATTAATTAGGTTTTAATCCATTCAACCGACTATAGTAGCTTTTATGCTATATTGGATTAAAACTAAATTAAGAGGTTTATTATAAATAGATTTCTCACTTGAAAAAGTAACTAATGATTCATGCCAAAAACAAGCCCATGATTAATAACTCTTAGTATAAACTAGGCTCATAATTGATTTTTAGTAGTTTATAATTGACCTAAATAATTTGCAAGCTTTTTGTAAGAAAAGGTTGGATGAAAGTAATTTTGTTTCTAAGCCCACTGTAAAAAGATTTTAGAGAAAATGGATTTTGGGCTTAGTATTTGGGCCATGAGAAAAAGAATTTGTTTATGGAAAAGTTTTATATCCAAACACCATTTTGAAATGTTTTGAAAATAGATTTGGTCTTTTGGATTTTAAAGAAAAATTTATTTTGAGCTTACAATGTACTTAGGTCATATTAGAAAAAGAATAAATCAAATAAGCCATGATTTAAACCAAGATAAACTAACCATAGTAAAACAACAAGCTTTTGTGGTAAAAACCTAAGGAAAGTAACTAGGCCAATTACATGAGCTTTAGTCTTTGGGTAGAAAGGCTTAAGTTCCCATAGCTAATATATACCAAATGGTATGAGGCTATGAGTGGTTATGCCATGCTCGATCTCCATACCTTGAGTAAAAGTATGGTATCCCTTACATAACACAACATGGGTAACATGGGTGTCCTAACTCATACACACGATGCAATCTAAATGATGCAATGGATAATATCATGATAAGAAAGAATAGAATAATATAAAGACTAACTGAATCAACTTCTCTTATCCCCAGTGGAGTCGCCACTGTGATCGGGGATTTTCGCCCCCACTCCTGGTAGAATGGTTCTTGTGACTTCGACATTGTTTAGGCTCGGGGCCTTAGAGAAAATGGGCCTAAGCTTGGAGAAAATGGAGTTGTTACCCGGACAGGCCTAAAAAAAGAAAGAGGTGGATGGCTCAATTGCTGAGGAATCCCCAACCCTCTAATGGGTTCGGAAAGTTGGGTACATGTGTGGAAGGTGAGAAATGGCCCAGCACCCCCCACAACGTCCGGTTCATTGGAACCGGCCTCCTTTGCATGTCTTAATATTATAAAATTCTTAAATATAGTAATATCATCCATACTACATGCAATAATTAAAATAAAGCATCATTATATTAAAATCAAAGCAATATCTAAACAAAGTAAATAAATGGACACCCATCCGAGGATGGAAACATGTCCTTACATCGTTCATGTCTAAACTAAATGGGACGCCCACCAAAAGGTGGAAACATGTCCTTTACATTGGTCTAAAATATAAGAGAAATTTAAATTATATAATACTTAACTGATGAGGTACCCACAAAGTGGAAACATACCTCTTAAAATTTTAATACTAAAACAAACAAATAATAATCATAATAATAAAGAAAATATCCATCCATGATAAATTAAATAAATCAAACATTGAAATTAAATAAATCAACCATCAAAACATATAATAAACTACATAATCAAATCTAAAATTAAATAAAGCAATAAATATATAAGTTTAGGATTTTAAAGAATTTAGGGTTTTTTGGAACTTAGGGTTTTAAAATTAGCGTTTTGTAATTAGGGTTTTGAATTAGGGTTTTAAGGGTTTTTAAAACTATGGTCATTGAATTCAGAGTTTGGAATTAGGGTTTCAAAATTAGGGTTTTTGAAACTAGGGTTTTGGAATTCAGAGTGTGGAATTACGATTTTTGGGTTTAACTTACTGCCTTAAAAACATAATTTTGGATTTGGAAAGATAAATTACGATTTTGGAAAAATTATCAATATTTTGGAGTTTAATAACGAAATAGTTTAAGCTTTTGGATAAAAATAGTTTAAGGTATTTAGTTTCAGCAAAATAATTTACGGTTCTTAATGTAAAGTAAACAAAATAGATTCTAACAATTAATTTAAATCCTCGGTGGATACTATATAGTTTTATGTTTTTTATGAAACGTGCATGTGGGGTTATGAATACCAACTGATCAATGTGTTAAATAAAGAAAATGATTAAAGTTATTGAAACAAAGACAAATTTATGGCATGTTCAAAGATCGAGTTACTGCGGGTTCAAGGATCATGTTACTGCATGCATGCTCTTATTAATCAAAGAAATGAAGCTACTGTGAGCATGAATAATTTATGATTAAAGATCAAACCTCCATCGTTGGTTCCACAAAAAAAATTGATTTCTGGATGAACAATGTGAAGAGAGTATGGACTCTGCCTTCTTCTTTGGTTGGTTTGATTTTTCTGTTTGTGGTTTCCTTCGCTCTCTAAAAAGTTGTTGCTGTTCTTCTCTCTTTGTTGCCGTCTCTTCTGTTTTGTGATTTAATCTCTCTTAATATTCATTGCTGACCCTCTTTAATGTTAATTCCTTGTTAATGTTCCCCCCCTCTGAATTCTAAAATATTATTATTTATAGGCCCTCCTCACTCAGAATCCTTAACCTAATATTAATTACTCCTTAAAATAAATTCTAGTTGAATTAGGAAAGTTATTGAACCCATGTCGAGCTGGTTGCCCTAGGTCGACATGAGACTAACCTCATGTCGACCTTGGGCTGCCCAGGTCGACATGAGGCATGCTCATGTCGACCTGGGTCCTCCAGGTCGACATGAGGGCCTCCAAGTCCAAATCCATGTCGACCTAGGACATCCATGTCGACATGAGCCAATGCTCATGTCGACCTTGGGCCTCTAGGTCTACATGAGCCAAGGTTCATGTCAATTAGGCCTTTGAACTTGAACTAATTTTGCATTTTTTTAATTTTTTGGATCAGACCTTCTAAAAAAGACTTGGTTTAGGGTTTTGTAGTTGAGTTTGTGACTTTTAATATTGGACAGACTTATTAGAAGTTGTAAATTGGATCAAATTTATTTTGGCATCCTTTAATTAGGACCGTATCAAATTGGGGTCAAAATTAAAGGTCTACAATAGGTAAACAATTAAATAGAATAGAAAATCTATTAGAGATAGAGAAATAGTAAAAACTGAAGAAAAATCCTCGGATAAAAAAAATTAAAAAATCATGTCATCGGTGACGAAAATGGCCATGTCAGATTGGGTGTCATGTTTTCCAAGGAAGTTGCTATTGATATTCGTGGTGCCATTATTTTGGCAAAGTTATCTGTGATCCCAGTGAGGAGAGATTATTAGGGTAATAAGATTGAGAAGCGCCATATGGTGCCATACAAGGTGACTAGGAAGTATGGATCTGTGACTGTAAGGATGGTGCATGCACCTCATTATGCTGGTATTGCGGCGGCTTGAGTTCCTAAGAAGGTCTTGCAATTTGCTAGGATTCAAGATGTTTTCACATCATCCAAGGGTTCTACAAAAGCTCATAGAAATTTTGTTAAGGCCACCTTTGATTGTCTCCTTCTAACTTATGGATTCTTAACTCCTGTCTTTTAGAGGTAAACCCACTTCACCAAGTCTCCTTTCCTGGAGTACACTGATCTTTTAGGGAAACCAACAAAAGTCCTAATTGAAGAAGTTGAGAGTGTTGAAACTTGATACGAAGAATGCAAGATTGAATTTTTAAAATGAGAATATAGGCCACGAGTATATCATTTTTAATTGCTTGGTAGTTCATAAGACTATAAGCATGCTACCATTTTGTTTTACAGTTTTGTTGGATACTTTTGCATCTATTAGTGACTAGTTCTCATTTGGTAGAATTGGAATGGAATCTGTCCCAGATAAATTATTCTACTATTAAGAAAGAAATTTTGAGTATTATTTTATGTATTTCAAAATTTCAATATAATCTTTTTAATCAAAAATTTCTTCTTCGTATTGATTGTAAATCTGCTAAAGAAGTTTTACAAAAAGATGTTAAAAACCTTGTCTCTAAATAGATTTTTTCTAGATAGCAAGCTATTTTAAGTATATTTGATTTTGATATAGAATTTATTAAAGGAAAAATAATAGTATACCAGATTTTTTAACCCGTGAATTTCTTCACAGACACCATGGGGAAGAAAGTAAGAAAAACAAAGAGAAAGAAACCCCAAAATCCAGAAAATAGCCCATCTCTTAAAGCATTATTTGATCATTTAGATAATATTTCCAAATTAAATCTTAAAGCCATAAAACCTTATGCCAGAATGGTCGAAGAAGATAAAGCCCAACAAGAAGCTGTTAAAAATTGGGTTTCTCAATTGGCCCAATCTCTAAAAGTTCTTAAAGCCTTATGAAATATGAGCTTCATGCCTCCTGAAGTCCCAGGTACCGATGCTCTTATCCCTTATTTAAAATAGGAGGTAGGAAAGTCTCCATCTTCTAAAACCCTATCTCAAAATGTTTCTACAAATGAGTTGGTGAATTCAAATCCATCAACTCAAATTATTTTAAAAACTTTTCCTATTAAAACATCAAAATGGTTTACAAAAACTTTTTTTAGTATAGAATTGATAATTGAAGATGGATCCAATAATCAGAATCCATGGGATATTATTCAATCTGTATATCCAAAACAAATGGTTTCATTTTATTTATTTTATCTTGTATCACCTTTATATTTAATTGTTCATTTATTTTTTGTAAATGAAAATTATTTTTAAATTACAAAGTTGTTCAGACTTTGCTTTTATTAATGCATTTATTTGTAGTTCATAAATTGAATGAGCTTTAAGTAGATTAAGATTTTTTTTTAGATTTTTCTATAAAAGGAAATATAATTTTTTGATTTTTTATTTTAAAAGTTATATTATCATATTTTACTGAGTAAGGCATAATTAAATTCATGAATGGAGTTTCTAAGATTACCATATGATGAATTTCATTTAATTTAGGAAGAGCATTAGTATAAAACTTGAATGAAATTCATCAAGTACATAAATCATTAGTTTAGGTCTCCCTCTCCTTTTCCTTCTACAAACATTTTTCTATTTCTTTATCCCCTCCATTACTATAAAGTTATCATGTAAGTTTAATTATTTATTTTTATATTTTGTATTTTATATTTAAATTTTATATTTGTATCAAAATCTACCAGTCTCGAGCTTTGATAACAACAAAGCTTATAGGATCGTTTATAGAAACAAGCAACATAGGGGATATTCTAAGAAACTTAGGGGATACACACACTTAGAAATATACAAGATATAAAGTTATATTTAAAAGAAAATTAAAGAATACATGGAAAAGATATCATTTTATTTATATAATTTAATTTACAAAAAATAGTAACCACTCAACAAAGACTACTGGGTTTTACAAATAATTATACAAAACTATTTGTATGTGGAATTGTTACACCCAAGTGTAGACATGACTGCTATCCATTCAGATTCAGCTCCTAAATTTATATCTGGATTTCCATTGGATATACCAATAATTCATGTATAATAAAAGGCTTTAAAGAAAATTTAAGATAATACAAAAATACAAAAATTTTACAATGCAAGTTTCTGATGTACCTGATCAGACTGAGCTGCAGGTGCATATCATCCTTATACAAATATAAAATTTAAATATAAAATACAAAATATAAAAATAATTAATTAAACTTACAGAAGAACATTACAGCAATGGAAAGGATACAAAAATGGAAGAAGGTTTGAAGAAGAGAAAGGAAAGGGAGACCTAAACTAGAGCTTGGAGTGTTTTTCAGAGTATTCTGGAGTTAAAAGTAATCTAAAAAGTTTTCCTCAAGCTTCAGAAATAACTTCCTTTTATAGACAGAGGCTCTGGCTTTATACTATTCTTTTCACATGTCTGGACCTATGATTGAATAGTAACCTATTATTACTATTTATTTTATATTATACCTTCACGCATTTGGAACTGTTGATGAATAGTATCTTATCAGGGGTATTATTTACTTTACTGTGGATAAACAGTTCTTCTAACTTTACTATAGCTTTATCGCATTCTTCACATGGGAAATACTATAGATGAACAATATCTTATTAGCTAGCACTGATTTTATTGACTTTACAAAGTTTGAAGGAATAAGGCTCATCCTGCCTTTATCAGAGATATTTTTATTTTTTTCACTTTTTTCTTTGCTTTCTTTCTATTTTTTTTTCTTTTTTCTTTTTTTTTTCTTTGATTTTTCTTTACTTTTTTATTTTTATTGGGGGTAGAATACCGTAACAATCATCTTCATTACTGGGATAATAATTTGAATCTGAGTCAAATATTTTATCAGTGGAGGATGATGTCATGGATGATGTATAAGAGGAGTTAGAAGAGGAAGGTGATTTTCTTCTCTTGGAATGGGCTCTAGATTTTTTAGACTAGGCTTTATTTGAATATTCGGTAGGGCTGGTCTTGCTTGGCTTTACGAGTTCAAAGGTTTATAGAATGGAATCTACCATCTATTGCATAATAGCTTTATAGTCCTCAGCAATTTTAACTGCTGCAAGGAGGGCTTGACAATAGGCTTTTTAGGCTCCAAAGGTGATTGCTAGCTTTGGATTAATACCAGCATGTTCTTTATTTAGAATCCATTTCTTTACAGTAATTTCATTGGTAGAATTTGTAAAGGCATTCCACCATTTTACTTTATGCTTTCTTAATACAATACGTACATTGGAACTTGATTGGTAACCTAATTCAAGATACCATTGATATACTCATGGTATATAAAAAGTCATACAAAATAGAAGCAGTGGAGGAAACTACTTTTCATATAAAGAGGGATGAAAATTGGTTTTATAATATAATATTGAAAGGCAAGAAGTATATAAGGTGATATTACTTGATCAATATTACCATATGAGTACCACCAATTAATAAACCACATGGGAATATTATCGGTTTTTATATTGGTGTCAAAATATAGCAACCAAGAATGGGTTTGAGTTGGGTTTTGAAGATAAAGGATATTAGTCCATGCTTGAACATAGTCCCAATAGTTATAGGTTGGGCATATGGTTTTATAAGAAAGGAAATGGAAACAGGCTCATGGAGAGGTTTCTTCCAATCAGAAGGATGGAGAATTCTCCTTATTTTTATTGAAGAATATGCTACAATAGTTTTATCTTTTAAATCATAATTATGTTTTATAATTATAGAATCAATATCCTCAAGAATAGCTAAATAGTATTCATATGGTTTTGACAAATCTATAGGTTTAAAATACCAATTTCTTAGATATACAGATTCAATAATTTTTCATGGATCCCAATGAACTTTTTCTATGAATCCATCTTCAAGTATTAATTGTGTATCCGCAAAAGTTTTATTAAACCATCTTGAAGATTTTATTGGAAAATTTGAAGAAATAGTTTGAGTTTGAGGACTTAAAATTTCCAACTTATTTTTAGAAATAATTTGATATAGGGTTTTATTATAAGCAAAAGATTCTCCTATCTATTTTTTTAAAAATGGGATTAGGGCATGACTACCTGGGACATTCACAGGAGGCTCAAAACCCATGTTTAAAAGGGCTTTAACTACTTCTAGAGAATGGGCTAGTTGAGAGACCCATTTATTGATTTGGGCTTTACTATCTTCTTCGGCCACTTCATCCCAAGGTTTTATAGCTTTAAAATCAATTTTAGTAATATTATTTGAATGATCAGATAATGCTTTAGGAGATTTAGGCTTTAAAGTTTATTTTTCTTATTTTTCTTCCCCATAGTGTCTCTGAAGAAATTCATGGGTAAGAATGTCAGGTATAATGTTATTTTCTCCTTTGATAAATTCTATATCAAAATCAAATATACTTAAATAGCTTTCCATCTAGTAAAATCTATTTTGAGGCAAGGTTTTTAACATCTTTTTGTAAAATTTCCTTAGCATATTTACAATCAATATGAAGTAAAAAATTTTTATTTAATAAATCATTTTGAAATTTTGAAATGCATAAAACAATACTCAAAATCTTTTTTTCAATAGTGAAATAATTTAATTGGGTTCGACTCTAATATCTTGAATAGAACGGGACTATAGTTTTTCTACCTTCTTTTATTTGCTTTGGTATCCCACTGTATCCTATATCAAAAGCATCAGTCTCGACTATTTTTTTGAGCTAATAGGTCAGCTATATGTAAACAAGGAATAGTTTTAACTAGGGCCTTATTTTGCTTTAGTTTATTAATATGGACTTCAGTCCATGGGCTATGGTTTTTCCTAAGCCTATCATGTAATGGTTTTATAATTCTATTAAGGTTTGGATAGAATTCTATAACATAATTTAAGCATGCTAAAAACCTCTATAATTGGGTTTTATTTAGAATATGACCTAGAAACTGATCTCCAAATGCTAAATTTTTTTCTATAGGTTCTATTATTCCCTATTTTATATAATGTCCTAAGAATCTAATCTTAGTCTGGAACTGAGATATTTTAGTTTTACTAAGTACTAATCCATTATTCCTAACCACCATGAAAAATGTTTTTAGATATTTAAAATATTCACCTAGGGTTTTACTGAAAATTAATACATCATCAATGTATACAATACAATATTTTGTACAAGGGTTAAATATATTATTCATAAATTTCTGAAATTTAGAAGGTTCATTCTTTAAACCAAAAAGTATTACATTCCATTCATATTATCCAAATAGAATAGTAAATGTTATATTATATCTATCTTTAGGATTAATCTAAATTTGCCAAAATTCAGATTTATATCAAATTTACTAAATATATTTGTTTCATATAATCTACTTATTAATTTTTTTTATTTGGAATAGGATACCTAATATATTTTAATACTTTATTAATGGTTTATAATTTATTACTAATCAAAGAGCACCTCTTTCTATTTCAGCAGCCTTGTTAACATAAAATACAGAACAAGACCATGAATTTTTAGATTTAGTAATTAATTTTTTATTTTCTAAATCAATTATTTCTTTTTTACAAAATTTAATCATATCAGGTGCCATTTGTATGGGTCGAGCTTTAGTTGTAATAGACTTTTTATCAAACCCTATTTCATAACGCAAATCAACCATATGCTATTTTCTATTCCAAAATACATTTGGAAGATTAGCATATAGTTCATTTTCTATTTGTAATTTTATTTTATTTATTTTATTTTGTATTATTTTTTATTGGTCATTTATTTTTTGTAAGAAAAAATTAATTTTTAGATTACAAAGTTATTCAGACTTTGCTTTGATTAATGTATTTATTTATAGTTCATAAATTGAACGAACTTTAAGCAGACTAAGATTTTTCTTTTTAGGTTTTTCTATAAAATAAAATATAATTTTTTTTATTTTTTATTTTAAAAGTTATATTATCATCTTTTACTTTAACTCATTGAAAAAGTGGAAGTTCTTTGCATTTTTCTTTTCTAGATAACAAGCCAGGTATTTATTCCTCTCTTTGTATCATTTATTCATCGCTGTGAATTCCTCTCTATGTTAAGATTTTGTCAATTTAGGGATGCATTTGCAAGGTTTCCAAATACTATTTGTATTTTCACAATTAATGTTTGCATTTGTTGTGTTTGCCAAACTAATTTTTGCATTTGCTCAATTTAAATTATTTTTGTGTATTAGCTCATAGGGGTGCTAAAAAATGATTAAATCGAAAATCAAACCGAAACTGATCAAACGAACTAAAAATTGTGGTTAACCAAATTGACGGTTTAGGTTTAAGTTTTTAATTTTTAATTTTTGATTTTGATTTTGGTTTTATAATTAAAAAAAACATTCGATTCAGTTAGCTAAACCGAATGGTTAACCATAAATTACATATATTAAATATATAAATAATTTATAAATTTATAATTATATTATAATTTATATATTAATTATCGATTATGTATAAATTATATAAATTATAGATAATTTTATAGAATTAAATTATATATAAATAAATTATAATATATATATTAAATTATTTTGATGGTTTACATTTGAATTTAAAATAAAATTTTGTATTTTAATTATGTGTTTGTGTTAATATTACTTTTTGCAATGAGTTATATTCAATTTTTTTTTTATTAAATGTAACACCCCCACATCCAATACACACACACTACAAACACCCCAATGTAGTATACGTGCACTGAACATAGGAATGCTACGGATTTTCTTAACATTCAAAACATTTTAAACTTGATACAATACCCTTATCGTTATATATTATAGAAAAGTAAATCATTTACTTATAAACAAAACATATTAGATATATATACATACATTTAAATATTACACAGCGGAAGATATAAAATAGGTACATATATGAAAACATTTGAATACATATTTACAATTATACATATATTTACATTATAAACAAAAACTTTTCAAAATATAAAGAAGTAGTACATGATTGGCAAATCTCCTCTGATCTTTAAGTCCCAATATCCACTCTTCAATGTCTACTCTCACTGGGTCTCGAAGAACTCTCGGGTTCAACTCTATTACCTGCGCGATTAAACACTATCGCGCTAAGCCAAGGGCTTAGTAAGACAATTCATGCTAATGTTATGTTTTAGTGCAATGCAATGTTTCATATATGTATTAACAAATCAACACCAATGATACACACTCAATCAATAAAGATCATATTCAACAGACAATATTCCGTGAATAGTCCGTTTTATCATTTAAGTAATATTAACATTTCATTACATTAGAACATCATTTATGATATACATAAAACCTAGACACCTATGGCCCATCAAGTACTTAATACGATATTCAGAATTCAGAGTTACTGCTTTGGTTCATAACACCATTATCAAGCCCGTAGGCAACATATACATATATATTTCTATCCATGGATAGCGTAACAGACCCGGTCTCTTGGATCATCAGCTCATCTAACTCGAGGATATCCTCAACCCGGCAAGACTGTTACAAATCAAATATCTCATAATATCAATTATCATAGTGTAACAGACCCAGTCTCTTGGACCTCAATTCAACTCAATTTGAAGAGATCCTCAACTCGGCAAGACTGTTACCTTTCATTAAATAGGCATGCCTCCAAAAATCAGAACTCTGAAACTGAATATCATATTAAGCATACACTTATTTCATTATTCTCTTTATCAAACTCTTTCTCAATCTTCCTCATCAATTAGGCAAACATGCCATACATCATTCAATTATATCATCATAGCCAATCACAATGGCTTTACATCACATTTCACATCTCAATTCATATTTTTCATATAGCATCTCAACATACATTATCCATAACACACATTATCATTTACAAGATTCACATTACATATAACATACCATTGTTCAATCTCAACAATGCAATTAGGGCAAAGAACAATCTACGTCATTCATATTTTTAAGATCTTCCACATCCATTTGATTAGGGCATTCTTTGTTTGAAGTATGTTTAAAGTGTTTATGTTTAGGTTTAGGTACCAAAATACCTTTGAAGAATCATTACAATGCAATTAGAACAAAGAATAAAAAACCTAACCAACACATTTGAGGGACACGGGCAGCCCACTTGAGGGACACGGCCAAGCTTGTGGCCGTGTCACTCAACCTTAATTGACAGTAGGCAACACGGGCAAGGGACACGGCCAAGCTTGTGGCCGTGTCTCTCAACCAAAAATCATAGTAGCTAACACGGCTTGGGGACACGGCCGTGTCTCTCAAAACTAATCCAACACGCCCAAAAGTTCCATGACTTGGCCGTGTCTCTCCTTTGCTTTTGGCCGTGTCACCCATAAACAAACCCTAACCAAAATCCAACACTCTTTCAATTGCACTCAAATACAATATACACCATACAACATGTTTCAAATGAATATAATCAATGTTCTAAATACATATTCATCACAAAACCACTTCACAATACATTAATATTACATTTAAACACAAACCATCTCAAAACCCTAAAATCACCATCCTTCTCCACCTTTCAAAATCAACATATACTACTTCCAACAACAACACCTATTAACTTAAAACCAATTTTACACTTGAAAACACAACACAAACACATCTCATCATCAAATCCTACCAACCCTAATTCACTTCAAACACCCCTTCAAAAGAAAAGAAGAAATCAAGGAAAAGATCTTACCTCAAATGAAGAAATTTCATAAATCTTTAACCAAGTCCTTTGATTGCTTCTTCAATTTGCTTCAAGCATCAAGAACACCTCTCTTTCCTTTTGGTTTTTGGAGAGCCGGCCACTTCTTGAAAGAAAGAAGGAAATGATGAAGACACAAAGTCAAATTTTGCTTTTAATCTCCACCAAGTGATCTTATCCAAGCAATTACCAAAATGCCCTCAATCATATAACTAACTTTTTGTCTCATATAAGCCCTTATATGTAATTGCACATTCCACATAAAATATCCTCTTATATTGACTCTATATTTGACCAATTTATATGTTATATATATCATCATATACACAACATATACCATTCTCTCTAAACCCTAATTCTTTTCCCCAAAACACATATACACAAGCATTCACTTTCCAATATCTTTTCTCTTGCAATTTAACACATATATTCAATCCAATATATCACTACAACAACAATAACAACAACATCAACAACTTAATCAAAACTTTTAGGCCATATATGAGGATATTACATTAAATATGTATGAAATTCATTAAATTTTATTTTTACTTTTATATATAAAATGTAATAGTTAAAAACCAAAAATAATAGTTGACCATCTATTTTATGTGTTTAACTAATAATAGGTTAACTGTTTATTTAGGTTTAGGTTTAAAATTTTTTAAACCAAAACCAATGGACTGATTTTTTTCATCTTCATGGTTCAGTTAACCAATCCATGAGCACCCCTATTTGCTTGATTTAAATTGTTTTTGTGCATTTGATTTATTAAAGTTGCAATTGGCTTTGAATCCTTAAGCACAATTATGTAAGATTACATTGTATATCTGCTATTTGTGTTAGATGGAAAATATACTTAAAATGATAGGTTTTTAATTGAATGATTTTATAATTTAGGTTGTACAAGCTTTTTGGTTATTCAGGTGAACTTTGACTGAACTCTCTTCTAATATTTCAGGAAGTGAGTGTTGACATTAGGCTTGGCGAAAACCCTTTGTTCTTGCTGTGGTGTTTAATTAACCGATGTACTAGAGGTTAATTATATTGCCACAACATAAATGTTTATGTTTTAATAAGCACAAGATGTAAATACCATTAGTTATCACTAAATTTCAAACCATCAACCAAAACCTTAGTTATTTTGTTACATCAAAATTTGGTTTTGATGGCCAAGTCGAGGCAGTTGCTTTCTTTTCTCTACCCTTTATTACTGGCTGCAATTTTTGTGTAGTGCTACAGCAATGATAAGAAGGTATATAATTAAAACCAGAGTTCCAAATTTCAAGTCATAATAATTTGAGCTCAAACTATATACAAACTTATGACATTTTAGCTTGAGGATGATTCTAATATCAATGAGTTAATTTATCTAATTTTGAAATTACTTTCACGTGTGCATATAGGTTCATATTATGTACATGGGAAGCCTGCCTCAGGCAGTTTTTTGAACATTTGCATTTGTTAATATGGTGTGATAATCTTATTTTATGCATATTTATCTATAGTTGAAGCTTGCTGCTTTGAGTACACTTACCAAAGCAACAGTAGGAGAAAGTATTTGAATCTTGCTTGTACCCTTCCTTATTTTTTTTTGTTTGGCATTTAGGTGGTGGATTTTAGTTATAGTCCTTTAGTGATTAACTAAAGTCTTTTAGTAATTTAGACCGTATATTTGTGTGTGTGTGTATATATATATATTTTTCATTTAACCTCAATTTGTATCTTTTACTACTTCCTTATGCTATGAATTTCAATGTGAACATCGATCTGCATTTGATCATTTTCTTTCCTTTTGGTAATGAAACAAGTTTTCAAATATAATTCTTTTCTAAGAGCCTCCATCTCTTTGTTCATTGCTTTTGTCCATCTTGGATAATGCATCTTGCACAATAGGTTTAGATATCTTCGATAATTGATTTGTAGTAAATGCATATGATTTATAATCTAGGATTAAAGATATGATTACTAATCATTCACTTTATTATTTTCTGAGTTGCGGTGTTTTTTTAGTATCTTTGGTTATATTTAAAATTATAATTAACCATTAATATAATAATACTTGAAACTTTTTATCAAGAAGAGAAACCAAGGAAAGAACATAAAGGTTCTTTAAAAGTATAAATCTGAAAAGAGTAGCACTAAGCATGTTGTGTGTTATATGCACGTACATAGGGCATCTAACAAAACTAATCATTATTTAATAAACTAATTAACATAAAAATTATTAATGAATAATTCTAAAAGTTGCTGAGAGTGGAGGACGAACCAGAATCTTGAATAAACAAGAAAAAAAATGAAAAATCTGTTATTTTGGAATTTATAGAAGAAGAACAATTGACGTGAAAAGTTATACTTTTTATTGAATTCCAACTTCAAATATATAGGTTGTAGCAAAAGATAATTACAAAATAAAATTGCTAAAAATATGATAACATGGCTAAAAAATAGCAAAAACCACAATAACTATTTGTGAGTGGGGATTTTCACCTCCACTCCCATGTGGAATTGTTCTTGCGACTTCGGGACTGATAGGCTCAGGGACTTAGAGAACATGAGACTAAACTCGAAAAAAGTAGAGTCACCACCCAGATGGGCCAAAAAAATAGAAAGGGGCTGATGACTCGATTCCTAAGGAATTGCCAACCCCTTATTGGGTTAAAAAAGTTTGGTACGTATGGGGAATGTGAGAATGACCCAGCACCCCCATACCACCCGGTTCATTGGAACCAGCCTCCTTTTCAGGTCTAAATATTATTAAATTCTTAACTTATTAAAATGTTAACCATACTATATACATTTTAAAGTTAACATTTATTGTATTAAAAAGCAAAGAAGGTTCAAACAAATAAATAAAAATGGGCACCCATACAAGATAAAAACATGCCCTTACAATAATATCCAAAACTAAATAAAATAGGACACCCACCATCTGGTGTAAACATATCCTTTACATTAATCTTAAAACTTAAAATAAAAGTAAAAACATACCTTTTATATCTTTTGAAATTTAAATAATTAACCAAATATATTTAAATCATTCAAATATTCAGCATAGGCAAAATAATCATAAATCATTCATCATAACAATGAATCAAATAATTAAATCTAAGTTTTAATCCTAAATAAAGCATAATATATACAAAATTAGGGCTTATTGGTATGAATTAGGGTTTCTATGATTTTAAATATTCAAATTAGGGTTTTGGTATAACAATTAGGGTTTTAGGTCCTTAATTATGCAAACTATGGTTTTGGGAATTAAATTAGGATTTTGAAGTAAAAATTAGGATTTTTAGGTTTTGGACAAAAAACTAGGGTTTTTAGTATTTTTTGGGATGAAAGCTATGGTTAGAACATGTAATTTAAAACTAAACCTAATGGATTAGGGTTTTGAATCAAACTAAATCAAATTATTAGGGTTTTGTACAAACTATCACTGAAATTCTCCTTATACTGAAACTAACAACTTTAATACTACTAATGGCTCGGCTACTGAGTGTTCTAACAAGTTATTGTGCAAGATAATGATGATTTAAAGACTTGGCATAATCACTGTTAAATAAGACCAATTTACTACACGATGGTATTTAAAAGTAAATGGCTACTATAAGTTTAGAAATAATTTTAATGAAGCTAAAAGTAATTTTAATAAAGCAGTCTATAAGTTTAAAACAAGTTAAATAATAAACTCAAACCTTCATTTATTGGCTCCACCAATATTTTATGTTAATCCAAGCCTTTTGTCAGCACCAATGTTGAGTCTTGGTTGAGCAAGATGAAGACAGTAGCTACTGCCTTTCCACTGTGTGTTGATTTCTGTATGTTGATAATATTCTATGTGTAATGATAATTGCTGCTTGTCTCTACTTTTCTTTGATAATTTTTACTATCTGATAGTTGTTACTTAAGCCCCTATTTATAAGAATAAATTAGATTAAAACTAGTACACAGAACGAGCTTAATCTGAGCTTAATTCGGATGTCCAAATTAAGCACAACCCAGATTAAGTCCTAAAAGAGGAACCATATCAAATTAAAATTAGTTTATTTCAACATGAAAGCCATCCATATCGAAATAAACCCAATTTAATTCGATATGGACCAACCACATCAAATTGGATTGCATCCAATTTGATATAGAATGTGTCCATATTGAATTGGATGAGTCCAATTCGATATGGATGGTGTCCATATCAATTGGATTGTCCAATTCAATATGGATGTTACCCATATCGAATTGGACTTATCCAATTCAATATGGACAATGTCTAAAACACCCTTATACCCTATATACATATAATATATATACCTAATATACGTAAAATATGCATATATGGTATAAAAATGTCACAGTCCAGTTTAATAAAAAAATTTCACTTTTCAAATTTAAAATCTTAAATACTTTAAAATGTATATTCAAATAACAAATAAAATATTATCATAAATTATAGGTACTAAAATAATCATTTTTCATAAAAATCTCTGGAAAACATTTGTCAAAGTTTTGTCTGTAACTTGGACATTCTCAAATTCAAAAAAAAAAAACATCCTGCATAAGATAATACTCACAAATAATATCAAATCACCATTTCACACATACTCCTCATTTTCTCCAAATTTCACAACACATTTATACATATACATATATATATTTTTCAAACACATATCAACCCACACTAAAAGTTTTTTCAACACAAACTTTATAATTTACAATATATACATCAAAACATGATATAATATATATAATATTAAATTGTATGATGATATAAAATGTATACATGTTTTTGGCAGTGTTTCTGATATTTATATCAACTCTACAAGCAAAACCTCATGTCTAGACCCGACCTGGTCTAGAAAAACTCTCTAACTCAGCCGGATCTCCCCTGTCACCTACGCGATGAATTACAATCGTGCTAAGTCAAAAGCCTAGATGTACAAACTTTGATAACAATAAAGCTCAAATGCATTGCCAATGCACAATGCATATGGATATCATATCTCATATCATTTAATTATAACATATTTTTCAATTGTTTCAAAATTCACAATTCACATAAAAATAAACATAAGCATGGGCCCAAAGGATATAATATGTTATTTAAATTCCAGAGTTGCTATTTTAGTCCATATTGGCACCCATTGTCTAGCCAGAAGGTAAGTGATACCCAGCGTCTAGCCCAAAGGCAAATCATAGTGATGCCCAGGATCTAGCCTAAAGGCACATGACGTCCAATGTCTAGCCCGAAGGCAAATCAAATAGTTGTTCAAAAGCTAGCCGCAAAGGCAAATAATGAGGATAACCTCATAGGCATACTGCCAAACATAGAACTCTGAAAATTGAAAAACATACTAAGCACACAATTATTTCATATTTTCCATCATCAATTTCTTTCTCATTTTCCCTCAAACAAGCTAGGCACATTGCCTCATTTTTCATTATCTATTAGGCACATTGCCTTATTTTCTCATCTTTTTCTTACTTTTCTCATTTTTCTCATTTATAGCAATATCATTTCATCACATTTTATCATATCATCACATTGCATCACATTTTACCTTAAAACTCATCACCCAATTTCGAGTAATTTCATATAATCAACATATGATTCACATTTTATACACTTTAGCCATTACTAATGGCCTTTTTAATAATGCCCTTAGTGGGTACACAACAAATGGCATTACCCTAATATTTTGGGTCATTTTCACATAATATACATATTTCACATTTTACACCATTTAGTCGTTAACAATGGCTTTTCACAATGCATTTATCACATATATGACATTACACATATCACAGTATACTATTCATACATGTTCCATGTATCAAGTAGCTTAACACATTTTTCCATCCAAAATGTGTTAAGCATAATGTAATGCAAATATATCCAATTCATCTAAAGTTTGTACATACATCTAAAAGCAACCAAAAATAAGTTCAAACACCACCTCCAACCTTCTCTTCAAACTTTCCTTTCAACACTTGGATGGGGCAAATCAACACTCCTCAATGCTATACCAATTGTGATCATAAATAATTATTTAGTATCACATTGTAGACCCTTAATTTTTTTTACCATGTCCAGTCCAAAGATTTTAAAATAGTCCTCAATAATTTTTGTAGTATTTAATATTTAATATTTATTTTATTTCACAATATAATATTTATTTTATAATATTTATTTTAATAATAATATTTATTATTTATTTCTTAAATATAATATTTATTTTAATAATATAATATTTATTATTTATTTTTTTAATAATAAAATTAAATATACTATTTATTTTTAAAAGCTAATAAAAAATAAAAATCAAAAGAATCAGCGAGTGACACGCTGTAGCTGACATGGTAGGCTGATTAGCCCCAAATTCTCAATGGTTTTGTTACTTGGTCATTTCATCTAGTAAAGTCATTCAAATCATGATGCCTAAACACAATAATTTATGAACATCAATCAGATTCCTCATTGGTTGAGCACCAAAATGAGCAAAGACTAATAAAAATTTAACAAAATTAATTTATTTAAGGTACTTTAAATTTAAAAAACACGATTGTTCCAATTAAATATTAAAGAAAGAAAAATAAATAAAGCAACACCCCAAGCTAAGGGAAGTTTTTTGAAAAATTTTTCCTTCTTCCACAACTTCAATACTCCCATCTTGAAAAGAGGATAAGACAAAATCTTCCTCCAATTCTTTTCCTACCATGAAGGTTATCGGTGGAGGTACTCTTTCAAATTTAGTCAAATGATTGTTCTTGGTATTAGGCTTGCCCGGCTAAGGTAGCTTACCACTGTCAATTAAATCTTGGATATCATGCCTTAGACGAGCACATTTATCTATTTCATGCCCTTGCATTTGATGAAATTGACAGAAGGCCTCGGCATTGAAGTTTGGTGGCAGAGGATTATGTAGCGGTCGAGGAGCCAACGGTTGTAACAACCCCTCTTCCGTAGCTTGTTGAAAACCCAAGATATAAGTTTCTCCAATTCTGAGAACTGACTTCTATTTTCTTGACCAGTTGCATTAACATCAACTTTCTTTTGCATGCTTTGATTATCCGACTGGTAGTTTCCTTTCTCATTCCTTCTTGCAGAAAAGCGGTTCTTCTCCCTTTCTCACTCTTCAATTTGTAGACCATCTTGGAGAAGATCTTTGAAATCTCATATGAGTGTATGAGACATCTTTTCATAAAGACTAGGCAACACCCCTCTCAAAATCATCCTAATATGATCTGACTCATCAGGCCTCTTCTTGAGCAAAGCAGCCTTATTTCTCCATCTCTTCATATAATCAACAAAGTTCTCATTTGGTCTTTGCCTAATGGTCCCCACCTCCATCAAGGTAACTTTCAGCTCAACATTGTACCCATACTATTGAATGAAGGCTTTGTACAATATATCCCAATCTTTTTGGGTACTTTCTTTCAAGGTATTAAACCAATTTTGCACAACAGGATCCAATGAGGGCATAAAATACCTTAGAGTTTGAGCTTTAGTAGCTCTTGCAGATTGTATGGCAGTGATGTATTGTTTGACATGCAAGTGAGGATTTCCTGTACCATTGTACCTAGAGAAGGAAGGCATCTTAACTTGTAAGGGACCTCCTCATCTTGTTCAAACAATTTGTCTATCTTGGACATCTCTTCAGTTTTCAGCTTCTTCTCGAATTTCTTCTCCAAATCAGCAATCAGTTTCTCAACATTAGAAGTCTTAGTCTTTTCCACAGTTTCTCTTTCCACAACCCTCAGCTCTTTCTTCTTATCTTGAGGATCTTAGAAGTATTGGGTCCAGTCATGATCACCATCCATAATCATCTTGTCATCATCGAAGACTAGTTCACCAACTTTATCCTTTCCCTTATCTTTCTTGGTGTTTGCGGAAGCTTCAGTAGTGTTCCCAAACATTGCAGCCATCTGACTTTTTATGATCTCAGCTAGGGCCCCCTTTAGTTCTTCCATCTTGACTTCAAGGGCATCATCCAACATCTTTTAAATATGCTCAGGTTCCATTGCTTTTGGTGAGAAGCTGTTGGATTCTTCATCACCGGCGTAGGTTAAATTGTCGTAGGCTTTTGAACTATTGTAATCCAAGTCTGTGAGCCAGAGATGATTAATGATATGAGATGCAAATGTATGTATGCAATTATGCATAAACAATAGACAAAGATAAGTAGAACATCCCTTCCAACCTTATAACTCCCACACACTAATGGCGAGTCTCTTTTCCTAGGTATATGGTTAACAAAATACCAACATGGGGTGTCTTGTTTTTGAAAAATTCTCTCAGACATTTCAACCAATAGTTATATTTTAAAAATGAAAATCAGTTCATGATAATTCCCATTAATTAGGTTTTAATCCATTCAACCAACTAAAGTAGCTTTTATGCTATATTGAATTAAAACTAAATTAAGAGGTTTATTATAAATAGATTTCCCACTTGAAAAAGTAACTGATGATTTATGCCATAAACAAGCCCATGGTTAATAATTCTTAGTATAAACTAGGTTGACAATTGATTTTTTGTATTCCATAATTGACCTAAATAATTTGTAAGCTCTTTGTAAGAAAAGGTTGGATGAAATGCAAAAATAGTTTTGCTTGAAAAATCGATTGTTAAAAGATTTTTAGAAAAAATGGATTTTTTACTTTGTATTTGAGTCATGAGAAAAGAATTTTTGATTTGTTTCTAGAAAAGTTTTATGCCCAAAGACCATCTTGAAAAGTTTAGAAAATAGCTTTGATCTTTTGGACTTTAAAGAAAATTTTATATTCAGCTTACATTTGTACTTAGGTCATATTAGAAAAAGAACAAAACAAATAAGGTATGATTTAAGCCAAGATAAATTAACCATAGTCAAACAACAAGAATTTGGGGTAAAGCCTAAGGAAAGTAACTAGGCCAATTACATGAGCTTTAGTCTTTAGGTTGAAAGGCTTAGGTTCCCATAGCAAGTATATACCAAAAGGTATAAGGCTATGAGTGGTTATGCCATGCTCAATCTCCATACCTTGAGTGAAAGTATGGTATCCCTTACATAACACAACACGGGTAACACGGGCGTCCTAACTCATGTACACAATGCAATCTAAATGATGCAATGGATAATATCATGATAAGAAAGAATAGATTAATATAAAGACTAATGGAATCAACTTTTCTTATTCCCAGTAGAGTCGCAACTAAGAGCGGGGATTTCACCCCCACTCCTGGTAGAATGGTTCTTGCGACTTCGACACTATTAGGCTCAGGGCCTTAAAGAACACGGGCCTAAACCTGAAAAAAATGGAGTCACCACCTGAATAGATCGGGAAAAAGAATGGGATGGATGACTCGATCCCTAAGGAATCTCCAACCCTTATTGGGTTTAAAAAGTTAGGTATGTGTGGGGAAGGTGAGAAATGGCCCAGCACCTCCACAACGGGGCATTAATTGGAACCGACCTCCTTTTCAGGTCTTAATATTATAGAATTCTTAAATATAATGATATTATCCATACTACATGCAATAATTAAAATAAAGCATCATTATTTTAAAATCAAAGCATTGTTCAAATAAAATAAATAAATAGACACCCATCCGAGGATGAAAACATGTCCTTACATCGTCTAATATCTAAAACTAAATAGGGCACCCACCGAAAGGTGGAAACGTGTCCTTTACATTGATCCAAAAACTTTAAAATAAAATAAATTATATGATGCTCACAATATGAGGTACCCAAAACCTGAAAACATATATCTTACAATGTTCTGAAAGCAAAGAAAATCAATAAAAGTAACAAATCATTCATCACAAGTAAAATATTCATCTAGGACATGAAACATCAATAAAAATGTATAATCAACATTCATCTAATAAAGCAGTAAGTATATAAATTTAGGGTTTATGCATCAATTAGGGACTCTTAAATAAAATTAGGGTTTCATGGGCTTTATGTTTAACAATTAGGGTTTTTTTAATTACTGGATTAGTCAACTAAGAAATATTTAATATAAAAGAAATAACATGGCTACTGGATGTTTGAATTAAAGATTAGGTTTGAAATAAACTAGGGTTTGAATCTAGAGAATGGATGTTTTGGATTTAGGGTTTTGAAAAATAATATTAAGGTTTAGGGTTTAAGTAAATAAAATTGAAGATCATGAAAATAGGATTAAGAGTTAGGTATTTGAAAAGAATAGGCTACTATGAATTTTAAAAAAATAGAATTTATTATGATTTTGAGAAAATAGATTATTGTTTTGTGGTTTTTAGAAAAGTGCAATTAGGGTTTTAGGCTTCAAAAATTAGTTTAACGGGTATTAAGATATTAGGATTTTGAAAAATAATTTTAAGGGTTTTAAATAGAGACTAGATGATAAATAGAACAATTGATCAATGTGCTTAAAAGGCCCATCTATTGTATGTTTAAATAATTGATCAAACTGAATGATGAGGCTACTGGAAATATAAAAAAAAGTTAATAGAAACTCAAACCTCCGTTGTTGGTTCCACCACAATTTTAATTCTGGTTGAACAATAACAAAGATAGTGTGTGCTGCCTTTTATGGATTGTTTGTTTTGTTTGTTGCCTCTTGCTCCTTCACAAGTCAAGGTTTTGAGTAAATTACTAAGAAGAGTCTGAATAATTCTTCAGTCCAAAATTCTAATCCCCAAATTCCAAAAAAAAAGTTCCCTTTCTGTATGTTTTAATGTGGTATTTATAGACAACTAAAAAAAAAAGTAGTATACTAAGGAAATCAAAAACTATTTTGGAAATAAAAACAAAAACCATGTAAAATAAGATTTCGGCAAAAACTGCAAGCGGGCGAGTTGTGGGCTGGGCGTGGGCAAAATTGCGTGCGGGGCGCAATTTCGCCGCAGGTTTTGCCTGTGGTCAATTCGTCACAGGTGTTCCTGCGGCGAATTGGCCCAAGCCAATTCTTCACTAGTGACTTTCATCGCCGATTTTTATTTTGTTAAAAAGAAATTTGATATTTTTTATTTTTATTAAAAATAACTTTTAAATATTATAAAAATAAATAATAAGTAATAAAAAAAATTTTGTAAATAATAAATAAAATAAATACCTCAAAAATTATTTTGGATTATTTTAAAATATCGAACCAAACTCGGTCAAAAATTAAGGGTCTACACAAATAATATCTAGATCATCTCTCTCTTAAATAAGTAGAGTTTAATTTTTTTTCTCGAAAGCTTGTCAAAGTATATTCTAAGATCGACTAGGACCAAGATAGTGGTAATTATTTAGGAGCCCTCTCTAAGTAAGCATAGAACAACTCCCTCGCCTAGTATAGTCATTTGAATTATAATGCATAAATATACTATTTTATGAATATCAAGCTAAACTCATTACTGGTTGAGCAACAAAATGAGCAAGGATCAATAAAAACATAAATGTGATAAAAATAGTTTATTTGCAAAAATGTTAATTGAAAAATAATTGTTCCAAAATATCAAACAAAGAAGAAATAAAATTGGCAGCACTCAAGCTTAAGGAAGTTTATTTAATTATCGCCGAAAGCATTTCATCTATTTGACCATATCAAAGGCAATGGTCATCGCCTCCACATCAGCAGTTTGTTCAAGCTTGCTTAGCAGCACATCTTCATCAGTTTCTCCATTTACATCTCAAAAAGACAATAGGACAAAACTTTCTTTTAATCCTCCCTCTATCATGAAGGTTGTTGTAGGTGGCACTCTTCCAAATTTAGGCAATTGGTTGCTTTTAATGTTGGGCTTATCGGGCCTATATATCATACAACTATCAATTAAATCTTGAATCTCACGCCTTAAGAGAACACATCTACCTATCTCATGCCCTTGCACTTGATGAAATTAACAAAAGGCCTTGGCATCAAAGCTTGATGGTAGAGGATTCGGCAAAGGTCAGGGAGCCAATGGCTGTAATAGCCCTGTAGACCATTAATTTTTGATCCAGTCAAGACCAAAGATTTTAAAATAGTCTGAAATAATTTTTGTGGTATATATTATTTATTTTAATTGTTTTAATAATATAATATTTATTTTCCTTATTATTTATTTTTTTAATATTTATTATTTATTTTGATAATATAATATTTATTTTGCTTATTATTTATTATATATTTTATTTATAATATTTATTATTTATTAATTATATTTATTATATTTAGTATTTATTTATTTATTTTAATAATATTATTTATATTTAAAATATATTTAAATAAAAAATAAAAAAATCGGCGACGAAAGTTGCGGCGACGAATTGGCTTAGGCCAATTCGCCGTATGCAAAGCCTGTAATGAGCCCCAGGCCCTTTGAATTCTAGTATCTCGCTTGCCATCCCGCAATGCCCACACACCAAGCAACCTTGCCAGCTAGCGGCAATTATCAGAGGCCCAGCAGTATAGCCCGCAAGCCAGTCTTGCCCAACAGCCCGCGCGCGTTGCCGATTTTTTCCAAAACATTATTTTACTTGGTTTGAATTTTATTTCCTTAATAGTTTTTAATTTCCTTACCATGATAGGTTTTTTCTTTTAATTGCCTATAAATGCCATATCAAAAAACACACAAAAAGAGTGAATTTTGGGACGGAAGAATAATTCAGATTTTTTCTTAGCAATTGATTTAGGGACTATATTTTGGAAATTTAAAAGCAACAATAAGTAATCAAGGCAGCAAGCAATCTTTTGCCTTAGTGTTAAGCTCGGCCAATAATTTCATCAACAATTTTTAGTGGAGCCTTCAAACGTAGGTATATCTCTTTAATGTTATTGGTCAAAATTGATTATCATCACAGTAGCTCACTCTTTTCAAACATCTAAGTTTTTAGCCTTATTTTCATAAGCTTTAATCTATTTAATTCAAACCCTAATCACTCTTTACAACCTATATCTCAAGTTTTACTTTCTTAAAACTTAAATTTTGTTCCTTTTAAAACAAAAAAAACCCTAATTATTTCATTTTTTACTTGATTGTTACAGTAGCTTAGCTTTCATTAAATAGTAGTAAAAATTATATTTTTTCAAATTATCACAGTAGCCTATTCTTTCCAAATACCTAACTTTTAATTCTATTTTCATAAGCTTCAATTTTATTTACATAAACCCTAAACCTTAATATTATTTTCATAAAATTTTCAAAACCCTAAAATCATAAGTTTTAAATACGTAACTTTTGATCGCATGTAGTATGGATAATATTTTGTCAATTATGAATTTTATAATATTGAGACCTAAAAAGGAGGTCGGTCCTAATGACCTAGGGATTGTGGGGGTTCTGAGTCATTCTCACCTTCCCCACACATACCCAACTTTCCGAACCCATTAGAGGGTTGGAGATTCCATAGGAATCGAGTCACCCTTTCTTTTTCCCAGCCTGTTCGAGTGGCGACTCCATTTTCTTCGGGCTTAGGCCTGTGTTCTCTAAAGCCTCAAGCCTAATAGTGCTAAAGTAACAAGAACCATTCCATGTGGGAGTGGGAGCAAAAATCCCCGCTCACAGTGGCGACTCCACTAGGGATAATAGAAGTTGATTCCGTTGCTCTTTATATTATTCTATTCTTTCTTATCATGATATTATCCATTGCACCATTTAGATTGCATCATGTTCGTGAGTTAGGACGCCCGTGTTACCCATGTTGTGTTATGTAAGTGATACCATACTTTCACTCAAGGTATGAAGATCGAGCATTCATAACCACTCATAGCTTTGTACCTTGTGGTATATACTTGTTATGGGAACCTTAGCCTTTCAACCCAAGACTTAAGCTCATGTAATTAACCTAGCTATTTTCCTTAGATTTTTACCTCAAATGCTTGTTGTTTGACTATGGTTAATTTATCTTGGTTTAAATCATGGCTTATTTGTTTTTTTTTTTCTAATATGACCTAATTACATTGTGAACTCAAATAATTTTTTTTCTAAATCCAAAAGACCAAAACTATTTTCAAAATTTTTGAAATGGTCTTTAGACATAAAAATTTTCTAAAAATAAGTCAAAAATTATTTTCTCATGACTCAAATACAAAGCCCAAAATCTATTTTGTCTAAAATCTTTTTACAATGGGCTTAGAAAAAAATTTATTTTCACAACCTTTTTAAAAGAGCTTACTAATATTTAGGTCAATTATGGAAATATGAAAAATCAATTGTGAGCCTAGTTTATAATAAGAATTATTAATCATGGGCTTGTTTTTGGTATGAATCATTAGTTTTTTTTTTTCAAGTGAGAAATCTATTTATAATAAACCTCTTAATTTAGTTTTAATCCAATATAGCATAAAAGCTGCTTTAGTTGATTGGATGGATTAAAACCTAATTAACAAAAATTATCATGAACTAATTTTCATGTTCTAAAATATAACTATTGGTTGAAATGTCTGAGGGAATTATTCAAAAACAAGATACCCCATGTTGGTATTTTGTTAACCATATACCAAGGAAAGAGACTCGCCATCCGTGTGTCGAAGTTATAAGGTTGGAAGGGACTTTCTACCTATCTTTCTTTGTTGTTTGGGCATACATACATACATGCATATATACATTTGAATTTCATATCATTGATTCTTTCTGACTCACATCCCTAGATTACAACAGTTCAAAAGCCTACGATAATCCAACCTACACCGGTGACAAAAAATCCAGCAACAATTCAATTAGCTTCTCACCAAAAGCAATGGAACCTAAGCAGATTCAAGAGATGTTGGATGATGCCCTTGAAGTCAAGGTGGAAGAATTAAAGGGATCCCTAGCTGAGATAATGAAGAGTCAAATGGCTACAATGTTTGGGAACACTGTGAAGCTTCCACAAGCCCCAAGAAAGACAAAGGGAAGGCTAAGGTTGGTGAAGTGGCTTTTGATGATGACAAGGTAGTCGTTGATGATGATGACGACTAGGCTCAATACTTCCAAGATCCTCAAGATAAGAAGAAAGAGCCGAAGGTTGTTGAAAGATTAGCTGTGGAAAAGACTAAAACTTCAGATGTTGAGAAGTTGATCGGTGACCTAGAAAAGAAGTTTGAAAAGAAGCTAAAAACTGAAGAAATATTTGAGGTTGACAAGTTGTTTGAGCTAGATGAAGAGGTTCCATACAAGTTCAAGATGCCATCCTTTGCAAAGTTTGATGAAAATCCTCTTCTTCATTTGAAGCAATATATTACTACTATACAGTCTGCCCGAGCTACTAAGGCTCAAACCCTAAGGTACTTTTTGCTCTTATTGGTTCCCGTTATCCAAAATTGGTTCAATACCTTAGATGATGGCGCTTAAAAGAGTTGGAATTTGCTATACAAGGTATTCATCCAACAATATGGATACAATGCTGAATTGGAAATTACTCTAATAGATGTAGAGTCCATTAGACAAGGGCCGAACGAGAACTTCATGGACTATGTGAAGAGGTAGAGGAATAAGGCTGCATTGCTCAAGAGAATGCCTGATGAATTTGATCAAATTAGAATGATTATGAGAGGGGTGTTGCCTATCCATTGCAAAAGGATGTCTCATACACTCATCCGGGATTTCAAGCAATGAAGAAGTGGTGCTTAGCAAAATTGAACAAGTTGTGGTTGGAAAAGAAGTAGCAATCTATGTTGTGAATGAGTTTTGGGATTCAAGCGATAGTGATGATGATCTTGAACCCAAGCAGGAAGAATGGACCCGGTCTGAGCCTGAGGAAGATGAAGTGATGAACACTAGATCTAGTAAACCTTATGCAAGGCCACTACCCAAGAAAGTAGAAGCTAATAAAGGAAAGGAAGTTGAAGTTGGGAATAAAGAAGAGGAAGATGACACTGTTCTTAAGCAGTTGAAAAGAACCCAAGCAAGTGTTAGCATTTGGGACCTATTGGCCACTTCTAAGAAGCACCATGAAACTATGGCTAAGGCCTTGGTTAACTTCATGAAAGTTGAAGGAGTGATTGAGTGTGAAGATATTCAAAAGAGTGAAGTTGATATGGGAATGGTATCACTCTCGGATGCAGATTTTCCAGAATAGGAGAGAGATCATATCCGCCCTCTCTTTATCAAAGTGGAAGTCAAAGGAAAAAAGACTCCATTTGTGAGGTTGATTTTAACACCCCCCACACCCAATATACATACACCGCATACCCACAGAACATGCGATATACGCATATCGGATATAAGGGTGTCACAGTGCATTTTAAACAAACCAAACTTTAATCTTTGACATATAATCATCATAAGTCAGTCCGAGTAAACTTAAAACATTTAACCTATATTATAAATAGTAATAGATAAAACATTCCTTCATTAAAATACATATATATAACATTAGTACCCAAAAGTTTATCCAAAACAGTCTGTTCAAAATATTTGTTAAATAAGTAGCGAAAAATACATATGTATATATATATTAAAATCAATGTTTACAAAATTATAGAATTTAAACATGCTGGCAGTTCATCTCTAATCTTGATGTCCACAATGCAACACTGCTCTCACAAACTCAAGCCTAGACTCGACTCGGTCTAGATGAGCTCTCCGGCACAACCGGATCTACCCTGTCACCTGCACGATGAACCACAATCGTGCTAGCAGAAAGCTTGGTGGTATAAATTTTGATTCCATATAGATCAATGCGATGCTCATGCACAATATATATGAATATATCAACTCATTGCATTATATCTCAACATTTTAATCATTTGCATCACATTTCAAAATTCACATTTAAGCAAAGACAAACATGGGCCCAAAAATGATCTAAAATGCTATTCAAAGTTCAAAGTTACTGCTTTGGTCCATATTGACACCTTGTGTCTAGCCCCGTAGGCAATATATATATCCATGGATAATGTAACAGACCCAGTCTCTTGGACCTCAACCCGGCTAGACCCTTAGGCCAGAGTATCTTGGTCCTCAACCTGCCTAGACTGTTATAGTTTTTGAGGCTTACGACCCAGTCTTTTCACCCTAAAAACATCACATTTATCAGCTGGGCTCAGTTTACTTCCCGGTCTTTTCACCTGCCTAGCAATTCATAGGCATGCCGCTAAACCCAGAACTCTGAAAATTGAATAACATACTAGGCACACAATTAATTTATTTATCTCATTATCAATCTCTTTCACAATTCATTTCTCATTTCATTTTTCATAATCAAACTAGGCGCATTGCCTTAGTATATCATCTTTTCTTATTTTTCTCATTCTTTTATTTTATCTCAATATCGATTGGTTACATTATGTTTTCATATATCTCATCATGTTATTCCACATTCCCTTTCATTTCTAACACATTACTCAATTGCTTCGATACAATAACATAATTCACATTATGCATATCATACCATATAATTCATTCATCAACGATGTATCAAGTAACTTAACACATTTCTCAACTAAATATGTTAAGTCTTAATGTCATGTAAATGTATGGAATCATTCAAAGTTTGTACTTACTACCTTTAAGAGCAACAACACCACTCTATCATCTTCCTCTATCAAAAATTTCCTCAAACCTTGGCTTGGGTAACTAAATTCTCTTCAAAACCTAATCCAAAGGTGATCACACATACTCACTAAGTGTTACACATAAGAAAACAAGGATAAGAACTAACTAAGGAAAACTCTACACTTGACACGCTCAACAACACGAGTATGTCTCTGACCATGCCCTAAACCCATAACACAGAAGCTTTGATACACTCAGTGACATGGCTGTGTCACTGCATGTGTCAATTCTCCTCCAACACAAAAGCTATGACACGCTCAGTGACATGGGCGTGTCACTGGATGTGTCAATGCTACTACTACTACACTGAAGCTGTGACACGCTTAGTGATATGGGCGTGTCACCAGATGTGTAACCAACCCAGAAAATAGAATCAACGACATGCCCAAATACATGGTCGTGTTAATGGGCGTGTCAGGCCAAAAGCGCTGAAATTGACACCAAAACGCCACATCCATCAATCATCTTCCAATAACCATATCAACAACACACAAACACAATCAAAACCATCAACAATCCATATAATACTTGAGTAAACCTTAAAACAACTCAATTACAAACATCAAAACACAATCACAACCATATTACACAACTCAATCTTACCAAATCCACACACTTGTCTCTTCCACCAAACTTAACCCTGTTCTCTTCAATCCAACCCCAAAATCAACGTTAACGAAACAACACAACCCTCAAATATACCAAAACAACCATAAACACATCTACAACAACCATCCAACAAACCCAAGAACACAAACTCAAAAGAAAACCAAGAAACAAGTTGGAAACTTACCAAAAGTGAAGAAAATCCTTAAAACCCCAACTTGATCTCTTGAAAAACTTCAGTCTCTTGAGTTTGGAAGCAACAAAATCCCTTTTCCTTTGGTTGTTAATGGTGGCTAGCTCACTAGAAAAGAAAGAAGAAGATGAAGAGGAAAGAAGAAGAAGAAAGAAAGAAAGAAAGAAAGTCAACCTCTTTAAAACAACAACTCTCTCCTCAAATCACTCTCCACCAAGCAATTAAAGAATAAAATAATCAACCCACTTACATCATCTTCCACTAACAATATTTGATAATATGATCAAAATATCTTTTGGCCAAAATAATCCCATTGACTTGTATATATTTTGTATATATCCTTATAGATACAACATATACACATCTCCTCTTTTTCCTTTCTTAATTAAACATATACATAAAAATCCTTTAATTCAATACAACAATTAACATTCTAAAATTTTAGGGTATCATTTGGGATATTACAATTCCCCCCCTCAATAAAATAATTTCGTCCTCAAAATTACCTGTTCTCAAGTCTGGAATAACTGGGGATACTGATCTCGCATCACTTTCTCACTCTCCCAAGTTGCCTCTTCTTTAGCATAATTCTTCCAAAGAACCTTCACAATTGGAACTTTCTTATTTCTCAATTCTTTCACTCCATGTGCTAAAATAACCACCGGTTCCTCTTCATAAGATAGATCCAGACTCACCTCAATAGATTTCACTGACAAAATATGAGATGGGTCTGACCTGTACTTCCGTAGCATAGAAACATGGAAGACATTGTGAATTTTATCCAACTCAGGAGGAAAAGCTAGTAGATAAGCCACTGGTCCAACTCTCTCCAGTACCTTGTAAGGTCCAATGAAACAGGGACTCAACTTTCCTTTGCGGCCAAATCTCAAAATTCTCTTCCAAGGAGACACCTTCAGAAAACTTTATCTCCAACATCGAACTCTATGTCTCTTCTCTTCAAATCTGAATAAGATTTCTGCCGATCTGAGGCTACTTTCAACCAATCCCGAATTATCTTCACTTTCTCCTCTGTTTCTTTAATCAAATCGAGACCAACCAACATACCTTCTCCAACTTCATCCCAACATAGAGGCGTTTTGCATCTTCTACCATACAATGCCTCATATGGTGCCATTCTAATGCTGGACTGATGATTGTTGTTATAAGCAAATTCCATCAATGGCAAGAATCTATCCCAACTCCCAAAGAAATCAATAACACAGCTTCTCAACATGTCCTCCAAAATTTGTATCACCCTCTCTGACCGCCCATTGGCCTATGGATGAAAAGCAGTGCTAAACTATAACTAGGAACCCAAAGCAGCATGAAAACTCTTCCAAAACCTTGAAGTAAACTGGGGATCTCGATCAAACACTAAAGAAATTGGGACTCCATGCAATCTGACTATCTCACTGATATACAGCTCATCCAACTTCTTAAGAGAATAGTCCATCCAAACTGGAAGAAAATGAGCTATATTCATCAATCGATCAACAATCACCCATATGGCATCATGCTTCTTCTGAATCAACGGCAAACCAGTCATAAAATCCATCATTACACGCTCCTACTTCCACTCAGGCACTGATAAAGGTTAGAGAAACCCCAGAGGAACTTGGTGCTCGGCCTTCACTCTCTGACAAGTGAGACATTTGGATACAAACTCCGCTATGTCCATCTTCATACCTAACCACCAATAATGTTACTTCAAATCCTGATACATCTTGGTACTCCCAGGGTGCATAGCAAATGTCAACTGATGTGCTTCCTCCAAAATAATCTTTCTCAGTCTTACATCATTAGGAACACACAATCTATCTTTATACCAAAGGCTGCCATCATTCCTCACCCGAAAAATCTCGACTCTCCCCTTTTTGGCAATCTGAAACAACTTTCTAAATTCTTTCATCTGCCAACTGAGCCTCTCTAATTTGATCCAACAACACCAGTCTCAACTGCAACTGAGCCAGCAAAGCACCATCATCACATGATTCAATACTAGCATGCAACGCTCTCAATTCAACAAGCAACGAGAGTGAAAAAGCAATCAAACCTGTCAAAGACTTCCAACTCAAGGCATCAGTAACTACATTTGACTTACCAGGATGATAATCAATCAAGCAGTCATAGTCTTTGATCAATTCCAACCACCGTCTCTGCTGAAGATTCAGCTCTCGCTGGACACCCAAGTATTTCAAACTCTTATGATCTGTATAAATGAAACACTTCTCCCCATAAAGATAATGTTGCCAGATCTTCAAAGCAAACACTATGGCTGCCAACTCCAAATTATGCGTTAGGTAATTCAACTCATTCGGCTTCAACTGCTAATAAGCATAAGCTATGACTCTACCTTCCTGCATCAAAACACAACCTAAACCATTATGTGAAGCATCACTGCAAATCACATATGTTTTATCTTCCACAGGCAAGGTAAGAAAAGCAGCTTGAGTCAACATCTCCTTCAACTGCTCAAAGCTTGCTTGACACTGATTTGTCCACACAAATCTAACTCCCTTGCGAAGTAATTTGGTAAGTGGAGTAGCTATCAAAGAAAAACCTTTCACAAATCGTCGATAATAGCCTACCAAACCCAAAAAACTTCTAACTTTAGTCACAATCTTCGGTGGACTCCAATTCAAAATAGCTTCAACTTTACTGGGATCAACTCTTATACCATCTGCTGAAACTACATGATCGAGAAAAGTCACTTAATTAAGCAAAAATTCACACTTAGACAGCTTAGCATATAGTTACTTCTCTCTCAAGGTTTGCAATACAATCCACAAGTGCTTGTCATGATCCTCCTCATTATGCAAATACACCAAAATATCATCGATAAAGACCACTACAAACTGATCTAGATAGGATCTAAATACCCTATTCATCAAATCCATAAATGCTGCTGGTGCATTCGTCAATCCAAAAGGCATCACCAAAAACTTATAATGCCCATACCTTGTGCGAAAAGCTATCTTGGGAACATCTTCCTCTCTGATTCTCAACTGATGGCACCCTAATCTCAGATCAATCTTAGAGAAAATTGCTACTCCTTTTAATTGATAAAAAAGATCATCTATCCGAGGCAAAGGATACTTATTCTTGATGGTCACTTTGTTCAACTGCCTATAATTAATGCACAATCTTAAGGTACCATCCTTCTTCTTCACAAACAAAATAGGAGCTCCCCACTGAGAAACACTAGGGCGAACAAACCCTTTATCCAATAACTCCTGCAACTGCACCTTCAACTCTCTCAACTCCGCAGGTGCCATTTGATAGGGAATAATAGAGATAGGAGTGGTACCAGGCAATAAATCGATACCAAACTCAACCTCTCTCTCAGGGGGTATCCCTGGCAACTCCTCGGGAAAAACATCTGGGAATTCAGCAACTGTGGGTATACTATCAAGCTGAGAACCCACTACTCTAGTATCTACAACATGAGCAAGATAAGCCTCACATCCTTTTCGAATCGACCTCCTAGCTGCAACAGCTGAAACCAACAAGGATGCAAGTTGCCTCTGCTCACTAGATACCATCACACTTCTACCATCACCGGTTCTCAGGGTAACACACTTATTCTGATAATATACTATAGCCCCATGCTTAGACAACCAATCCATGCCAAAGATCAAATCATACTCCTTAAAAGACATTTCAATCAGTTCACCGAGAAACTCCTCATCATGAACAACCACTGGACTATCTCGGTGCACCTTACTCACCACAACACTATGCCCTAAAGGATTTGTCACCAAAACATCAAATCCTAGGGACTCAGAATGCAATTCAGACACAAGGAAGATGGATGCACTTATATATGAATGCATAGATCCTGGATCAATCAAAGCAAGAACTGAAATGCCAAATAAAGAGAATGTACCCGCAATGACGGCTGAAGCATCTGGCTGCCTCTGCATCACATGCACTCGCTAAGATGGCCCAACCTGATTTGGCCTACTACCTCCGGATGTAGAGCCTCCTCTCTGACTAAACCCAGGTCTACCACCTTGACTGAAACCTCTGCCACCTCTACCTCCTTTAACATTAGGTCGAGAAACTGTAGAATCTGCCTGCCTATCCTCCTGTAGCTCAGGACAATCTCTGATAAAATGGTCAGGCGACCCACATCTGAAACATAGTCCCAAAGTACCTCTCCACCTGCAATCACCTCCGTGTTCTCTACCACAATGAGCACAAATAGGTGGAGCAGACCTTTGTGCCACTGGGGTCGGTGCACTAGCCCCAGAAACTGTAGGTCTTGGTCTCTACCTCTAATGTGGTACTGACCTAATAGGCTGCCTCTGGCCCCTACTGAACCTCTGAAAAAGACCTCCTTAGCCTCTCTTTGCAGATGAAGACCCTGCCTCAAACTGGAGTCTCCTAACTCTGGTCTCCTCCTTAGTAGCAGCTGTTGCAATAGCCTGTACTCTCTCAACACTCTGGGCTGCTACAACTAGTTATGAAAGATCCTGATACCGAGAATCAGCAATAATACACATAATAGAGGGCCTCAACCCCTCCTCAAATCTCCTGCACCGGTGTATCTCATCTGAAATAATCCCATCGGCATAATGACTCAACTGGATGAACTCTATCTCATACTCTGTCACAGTCCTCTTGCCTCAGATTTAGAAACTCCATCTTCTTAGCATCCTTAAACTCCCTCGGAGTATACTTCTGCTCAAACTCCCGCAGAAAATCACCATAAGACAAGGTCGGTGGATCATCCATGGCATGTGGAACCGTTTTCCACCAATCATATGCATAGCATAATCAAATTTCTCTTCAGAAGTGGCTTGCAACTGGATAAATACCCTCTGAACTCTATCCAACCACTACTCAGCTACTGCAGGATCTGTAGTACCCAAGAAGTCCTCAGCTCCAAACTTCCTTAATTTATCATACTGCCTCACCGGTACTTGCGGCTGCGGCTGCGGCTGCGGCTGCTGCATTGGAGCCTGCCTTAACAAATCTACCATATGCCGTAACCAAACATGCGGAATCTCATTAGCAGCTGGTCTCTCTGGCATAGGAACAGGTGCCTCACCAGTTATCTCAACTCTAGCTCCATCTCTACCCTCAATAGGAGCTACACTCTCAGCACTACTATAGACCCTTAATTTTTGACCCAGTCCGGTCCAATATATTTTAATTAGTCAAAATTAATTTTTGTGTTGTCCAATATATTTTAATTAGTCCAAATTTTTTTTTTGTTATTTTAATTAAATAATATTTGCTTTGGTATTTAATTTTTATTAATAAAAAATAAATAAAAATAATAATAAACAAATAAATAAAAATAAAAATCGGAGACAAAAAATTTTGTCGCTAAAAAGGGGGGCGGCGAAATGGCCCGCAGGCAATTTTGCCAGCCCCAACTGTGGCAACTTTTTCTCCTGCGTAATTTTTGCACAGCAATTTTTTTTCCAGCGAAATTTTTTACGCAGCAGTTTTTTTTTTCGCCAGCAAAATTTTTCTGACACAAATTACGAAACCAAATTCAATTAATTAATGCTAGATTCCATGAGCAACTTTTTAGATCATTTTTGTACTAGTTTTTAGTACGATTTTATGTGTGTTTTAGTTAATGTTTTGATTAATTTGTGTTTTAAGTTTGTTTAAAGTGTTTGTTTTAGGTTTACGTGCAAAAACACCCTTGGAAGATCAAAACAATGCAAGAAAAGCATGAACCAAGAAAGAAAGAAAGAAAGAAAGAGCCAGTGAGGGACACGGCCAGCAAGCTTGGCCGTGTCTGGCCGTGTCCCATGGAAAATAAAGAGACACGGCCAAGCCACTCTTGGCTTGGCCGTATCACCTCATGGAAAGAAGAAAAAAATGCAAGAGACACGGTGTCACACCTGAAAAATCAGATTTCTTTTGCACGAAGTGGGGAACAAGTGGGAGACAATGCCTTGTGCTTGCCAAAAGAAATATTAAACAAGATAATAGTGGGGAACAAAGTGAAATGGTGTGTGTTGGAAGGCATGGGTGTTGAGTTTTGAATGAATTAAATAGAGAAGAGGAGGAAAATGGAGGGGGTGCTTCTTGGTCGTTCTTGAACAATTTCTGCAAAAACGTGGGAGAGGGAGAGAGTGACACCTTCTCCATCTTCCATTGAATAGATCTTTGAGGTTATTTGGGATAAATTGGGTTAATAAGCTCTTAAAGGTTGAAGAAGCTTCATTGAAAGGATTGGTGACTTCAGAAAGCTCCATTCCATCTTCCAAAGGCAAAATCAATTGAAGAGTTGGTGACTTGAGAAAGCTCCATCCAAAGGTTTGGTGACTTGAGAAAGCTCCATTCCATATTGCAAGGGGAATCAACCATTGAAGAGGGCTTGAGTTCTTCATCAAATACATCAAGTGGAGCTCAGAAAGCTCCATTCCATCTTATTGTTGTTGTTGTATTAATAGAATTGATATTGCAATGGACAATTTGTATTTGTTTTATATTGAGTTGAATGAATGTTTTAAATTGATGATGTTGAGATAAATACCCATGCCTAGGGTTTGTAGTATATTTGGTTGAATGCTTTCATTTGATATTTCCATTGATGTTCCTTGTTGATTGGTTGATTGTATTGTATTAAATGCTAGGTTGATAGATTAGCTACCTATTGATCTTTGAATATTGGATGATGGACCGAGAGGTGAAATCCGATATCGGAACTATATAATCGACCACCCTATGAATGAATTAGAAATATAAGTTCTAGGGTGTATTAATTTGGTAATGTAATAGAATTGGTCATTGTTAATTCATGAATGTGAGAACTAATGGATTAGTAATTGACTAATTAACCTTAAGGAACAAATTAATTACAACGTTATGTTAATGAATAATTGAGAATTGAGCTTTGATTGAATGGACCTATAACCCTAGTGTGAGTGGGGATTTTTGCCCCTACTCCCGGTGGAATGGTTCTTGCGACTTCGGCACTGTTTAGGCTCGGGGCATTAGAGAACACAGACCTAAGTCCGGAGAAAATGGAATCGCCACCCGAACAGGCTGAGAAAAAGAAAGGGGTGGATGACTCGATTGCTAAGGAATCCCCAACCCCCTAATGGGTTCGGAAAGTTGAGTACGTGTGGGGAAGGTGAGAAATGGCCCAGCACCCCCACAACGCCCGGTTCATTGGAACCAACCTCCTTTACAAGTCTTAATATTATAAAATTCTTAAATATAACAATATTATCCATACTACACACAATAAAAAGAAAGCATCATTATATTAAAATCAAAGTAATGTCCAAACAAATCAAAACAAAATAAAAGGACACCCATCCAAGGATGGAAACATGTCCTTACATAACATGCCTAGATAGGACACCCACCAAAAGGTAGAAACATGCCCTTTACAAAGGTTCTAAAATAGAAAAGAAAATTAAATTACATGATATTTAACTAATGAGGTACCCACCAAGTGGAAACATACCTCTTACAACTTTTGGAAGTCTAAATTGATTGATAAAAGTAAATAATCATCCATAATAAATAAATCATTCATTAAAAGTATTTAAATATCAATAAAATAAACATCCATCAATGATAAATTAAATAAATCAAGTATTGAAATTAAATAGATTAAAGCATAAAAGATAAATCAAGGTATAAATAAATATGGAATTGAATAAAGCAAACAAAAGTTCAATTATAGCTACTGTGACTTTTTATGGAATTAAAATAGATTAGGGTTTTATGTTTTAAATGGTTGGTAAGATTCTTTGATTAACCAAATTAAGGTTTGAATGGTGAAATCATGAAACTAGGGTTTTGAATACCTTAAAATACTTAAATTTGTGATTTTTGATTATTGAATTTTAAGCTACTTTGCAATTTTTGGGTTTTCATGTTTTTATGTTTTTTTATGTTTTAAAGGGATTAGGGTTCATAAAAATTAGGGTTAAAGATTTTAAAAGGATTAGGGTTTATTATTTTAGGTTTAAAAGTTGAATTTTGGATTTTAGGCTTTAAAATTAGGGTTCTCGGTTAAAAGATAATTTTTAGGGTTTTAGAAATCAATTTGATATTCTATGAAGTTTTGTGAATTTAAACAAATGAATTGAAGTTTTTATAAATAGAAAAGATGTTTTTTAAGTTTTTTGAATGAAATAGAACCTACTTTAAAATTTTGAAAGAAACAAAATTTGATTTTGGTTTTATAGAAAAATATGTTCAATTAAAGTTTTAAGATTTTTAAGAAGAAAAAATAACAATTATAAGTCTTTTTAGAAAAGAAGGTCACGTTTTAGTGTTTTAACCTTGGAAGAATTAAACTAAAGTTCTAAAGTTTTTGATTTAAAGAAACCCTAATTACATAATTTAGCTACTGTGTAACATAAATCAATTAAGGAAAATCACATACCTTCTTTTTTTTATTCTTCCAAAAATAATTCTTCTTGGATGAACTAGCTCCAAAGACAAGCCTTTTTTGCCTTTGGAATCTCTTTTTTTGTGATGCTGCTGTCCAAAAAAGATTTAAATTGAATTTCTTCTTTTCCTTCCTTGATTTGGTTTCAAACTTTCCAAACTCCCTTTGGATTTCCTCTCTCTCGGCCCCCCCTCTTTTTTCTATGCCTTTGGTCCTTATTTATAATGGTTTAAGGTTATTTATTCCTAATTAATTAAGGTAAGTAATATTAATAAAAAAAGATATTAAAACCTAATTGGATTATGTTTCAAAAATTTGGGCTGAAAAATTTTGCGATGGCAAAAACTGTGGCAGTCGGGCCCGTGGCTGGGGCTAGTAGGCGTGCCAGCCCCCAGTGGGCGTGCCAGCCTGTAGGAAATTCCTGCGGGAAGTTATTTCGCCCACTGCGGGGGAGTTATTTCACCCGCAGGAAATTCCTGTGGGCGAAATAACTCCCCCGCAGGAAGTTATTTCGCCCGCAGGAAATTCCTGAGGGCAAAACGCCCGCAGGCCTGCGGGTGAGCTGCTGCTGGGCCGACGGGCCCGCGCAACCACTTTTCACTGTCAATTTTTTTTTCGACTCTGATTTTTATTTTTATTTTTATTTTTATTTTTATTTTTATTTGTTTATTTTTATTTTTTATTAATAAAAATTAGATAATAAAGCAAAAACTATTTAATTAAAATTATTTTTGACCAATTAGACAACAAAAATCATTTTGGACTAAATAAAGCATACTGGATCGGATTGGGTCAAAAATTAAGGGTCTACAGTTTGCCCCCTGCTTGAATGATCTGAAACCTTAGTGAAAGAGAGTGAAAAGCAATAAGACTTAATTTTTAAGATTTTAGGTTCTGGACCCGAGAGATTTGGACACTAGATCCTAAACCAGACTTGAATACTCGATCCTATCTAGATTTGGATACTCGATCCTAAACTACATTTGGATACTTGATCCTAACTGGATTCGGACACTCGATCCTAACTAGATTTGGATACTTGATCCTAAACTGGCTTTGGATACTCGATCCTAAACTGGATTGGGATACTCAATCCTAAGCTGGATTTGGATACTCAATCCTAAACTGGATTGGGATACTCGATCCTAACTTGATTTGGATACTCGATCCTAACTTGGATTCGGATACTCAATCCTAAACTTGATTGGGATACTCGATCCTAACTGGATTTGGATACTCGATCTTAAATCGGATTTGGATACTCGATCCTAAACTGGATTTGGATACTCGATCCTAAATTGGATTGGGATACTCGATCCTAACTTGATTTGGATACTCGATCCTAACTTAGATTCGGATACTCGATCCTAAACTTGATTGGGATACTCGATCCTAACTGGATTTGGATACTCGATCTTAAATTGGATTTGGAAACTCGATCCTAAACTGGATTTGGGTACTCGACCCTAAATTGGATTGGGATACTCGACCGTAACTTGATTTGGATACTCGATCCGAAATTGGATTGGGATACTCGATCCTAAACTTGATTGGGATACTCAATCCTAATTGGATTTGGATACTCGATCTTAAATCGGATTTGGATACTTGATCCTAAACTGGATTTGGATACTCGATCCTAAATTGGATTTGGATACTCAACCCTAAACTGGATTTGGATACTCGATCCTAAATCGGATTTGGATACTTGATCCTAACTTGGATTCGGATACTCGATCCTAACTTGGATTCGGATACTCGATCGTAAACTGGCTTTGGATACTCGATCCTAAACTGGATTGGGATACTCGATCCTAACTTGATTTGGATACTCGATCTTAAATTGGATTATGATACTCGATCCTAAACTGGATTTGGATACTCGATCCTAAATTGGATTGGGATACTCGATCCTAACTTGATTTGGATACTCGGTCCTAACTTGGATTCGGATACTCGATCCTAAACTTTATTGGGATACTCAATCCTAACTGGATTTGAATACTTGATCTTAAATTGGATTTAGATACTCGATCCTAAATTGGATTTGGATACTCGATTCTAACTGGATTTGGATACTCGACCCTAAACTGGATTTGGATACTTGATCCTAAATTGAATTTGGATATTTGATCCTAAATTGGCTTTGGATACTCAATCCTAAACTGGATTGGGATACTCAATCCAAACTGGATTTGGATACTCGATCCTAAATTGGATTGGGATACTCGATCCTAACTGGATTCGGACACTTGATCCTAAATCGGATTTGGATACTCGATCTGAAATTGGATTGGGATACTCGATCCTAACTTGATTTGGATACTCGATCCTAAACTTGATTGGGATACTTGATCCTAATCTGGGTACTTTGACTTGAGATTTGAATTGATTTTGATTTAATTTGGGTACTTGGACCCGAGATTAGATTTGATTTGGGTACTTGGACCCGAGAATGGGTACTTGGACCCGAGAATGAATTTGACTAACCTTTTATCAGTTGAGATGTCTGACTGCTCCGGCTGTTCTATGCATTGTGATTCTTCACCCTCAGAATTGATCTTCATCCTTGGAGATTGGGTCTTCACCCTTGCAAATGGATCTTCATCCTTGAAAATGAATCTTCATCTTTTGACATTGGGTCTTTACCCTTGAAAAAGGATCTTCATCCTTTGAGATCGGGTCTTCACCCTTGAAAATGGATCTTCATCCTTTGAGATCGAGTCTTCACCCTTGAAAATGGATCTTCATCCTTTGAGATTGGGTCTTCACCCTTGAAAAGTGGATCTTCATCCTTTGAGATCGGGTCTTCACCCTTGCAAATGGATCTTCATCCTTTGAGATTGGGTCTTTACCCTTGAAAATTAGGTCTTCATTCTTGGGGATCGGGTCTTTACCCTGGCTTCAGCTCTTTTAGCTCGATTGATCTTTCGTCTTTTGCACCTTCATTCTTTTGAGAGTTCTATTGTTCCATTCTTTTGTTCTTTCTTTTAGCAAAGATTTAGTTATTTTTAATTGGACCTCATATCCTCTCCTTGCCCCCCTGTGTGGCAAAATATTTGCAAGTGAGTTTAAAAATATTTGGTATAAACTCAAAAAATTGAAAAGGAGAAACTTTGCCACCTGTGTAGGCTCAAACCAAAGATTTTTTTCATGCAAGCTTTGATTGATGTTTTTGCCATCTTGTTCTTCGCATAAGCTTGCATTTCTTCTCTTTGCAAAATTACTGAAACTTTCACTAGTAATGGGCCTTTCATGCCCCCCTGATTTGATATCTTCTTTTGATTCTTTACTTTGAAGGGTGTTTGCTGTTCATTTTGACAAGGAATAGACAACACAAGACAAGAAAGTGCGATGTGATATGCTCATGTATGCATGATATGCGTGAATAATACTTACAGTTGTTCCATCGACTCACAGACCGAGGTGCATTTGTGGCTTTTATCTTCAAGATGTTGAAAACATGAGTGGTAGAGATCCTGAGCAGCAGACTCATGGATGCATCCCTTTCAAATTATGTTTCAGCATGTCAATTGGCAGCTTGCCAATAATAATTTTCTTTGCTCAATGTGTCCTTTAGAGGTTCAACATACTTCCCTTAACTTGAAGGCTTTGTTATGACAAAACAAATTTTTTTTTGAAATTTTTGAATTTTTCATTTTGAAATCAAATGTTGGCTTTGCCAAATTAATGTCGATGTACCTCAGGACTTGATTTTTCAAAATTAACATATCTATAACATGACAACCCTAGTTACCGTACTAAAGTCGGGAATCATTTCTATTTAAGCAAGAACTATTGCACTTCAGATAGGCACATACACATTACTTGGCCAAAGGTCTCATTTTAGTTTAAATATTGTCTATCTCATATGCATGCTTATTTAAACTATCTCCACTAATAGACTCTATCTACCAAGAGAGATCAACAGGTCTTTGATAGGCTTGAAATGGGGTCTATAAGGGACACTGGTTTAAATGAAGGCCATTTTGAGATTGGAGCTGGTGTGACACAAAGGACAAACCTTCACACTACAAATTTCTTGTTTCAACTTTAGGCAGTTGGGAGCAATCTTGCTAGACTCCAAATTCTTTCTATCTTCTTTGCATTAATCTGGATCTTGATTAGGACAGTCTTTGCCCTTGCAAAAAGTTTAAGACCCAAATTTGTTTCTTTTCTCCCTTTTCTTTCTTTTTATTTTTCTTACTCTTCCCTTTCTTTGTCTTTTTGTCCTTCTTTCTTGTTGGACTACAGAACTTTCAAGAACTGGTGGTCTTCCTCCTTTTCTCCAATTTTAATTGAATCTTTGGTTTTGTTGGACCAACTCAAAAAAAGGTCTTTATGAACTAAATAGAAGCCTTTTGCTGCTTTAGGTAAAAGAGAACTCAGTTGGCTTTTTGAACCATTTTGGGGTTTTTTTTTTACTCTTTTTTTTCTTTTTCTTTTCTTTTTCTATTGTTTTTTTTTATTCTAGCTCAAACAGAGTTGTTTTATTTGTACCAACTTGGGCTTCCAATAATGGATGAGTGGAGTAACATAAATCTTCTTTAATAGGGATAAATCATTTATTACTCCAATGTTGAAGTTGTCTTGGAGATATTAAGGGAACTTCAACTACCCTTAGGGTCTTGAAAACGTCCACTATCTTTATGGTCTTGAGAACTTCAACTATCTTTATGGTCTTGAGAACTTCAACTATCCTTATGATCTGGACTAATCATTATTTTATTTGATCTTTTAGCTTCTTCATCTTAGTGATCATAAGACTTGTCAAAAGTATCACAACAACTCAAGGTAGGTTATTGGGGTTTGTAAGCCAATGAAAAGAAAGCTAAAATTTTATGAAGGCTCAAAGGGACAACTAGGGATTAATATTTAAATGGGTGGATACTAGTTATTATCTAACCAAACAATGCCTAGATCATCTCTCTCTTAAATAAGCAGATTTCAATTTCACCTCGAAAGTTTGTCAAAGCATGTTCTAAGACTGACTAGGACCTAGACAAAGGTAATTATGTAGGAGCCCTCTCTAAGTAAGCATACACAACTCAATGCTATAGAGTAATTCCCTCACCTAATAAAGTCATTTGAGTCATGCTGCATAAATATATTAATTCATGAATCATCAAGCTAGATTCTTCATTGGATGAGCACCAAAATGAACAAAGACCAACAAAAATTTTGATGAAAGTAATTTATTCAAACAACTTTAAATTTGAAAAACACGATTGTTCCAATTTAAATACTAAAGAAAGTAAAATTGAAAAGCAATATTCAAGCTAAGGAAAGTTTGTTGAGTTTAAGCTTCTTTTTCTTTCATATCTTCAATATCCCTATCTTGAAAGGATGATAAAATAAAATCTTCTTCCAATCCTTTTCCCACCATGAAGGTTGCCTGTGGAGGTACTCTTCCAAACTTAGGCAAAGGGTTGTTCTTGGTATTGGGCTTATCCGGCTCGGGTAGCTTACCACTGTCGATTAAATCTTGGATCTCATGCCTTAGGCGGGCACATTTATCTGTTTCATGCCCTCGCATTTGATGAAATTGATAGAAGGCCTCGGCATTGAAGTTTGGTGGCAATGGATTATGTAAAGGTCGAGGAGCTAATGGTTGTAACAACCCTTTCTTTTGCAGCTTGTTAAAAACCCAAGATAGAGGTTTCCCCAATTCTGAGAATTGTCTTTTATTCCTTTGACCGGTTACATTAACATCAACTTCTTTTTGTGTGCTTTGATTGTTAGGCTAGTTGTTCCCTTTCTCATTCCTTCTTATTGAAAAGCGATTCTTCTCCCTTTCCCATTCTTCAATTTTTAGACCAGCTTGGAGAAGATCTTTGAAGTCCCTTATAAGGGTGTGAGACATCTTTTCGCAGAGATTGGGCAGGACACCTCTCACGATCATCCTTATTTGATCATATTCATCGGGCCTTTTCTTGAGCAAAGCAGCCTTGTTTCTCCATCTCTTCACATAATCCAGAAAGTTCTCATTCGATCTTTGCCTAATGGACTCCACTTCCATCAAGGTAATTTCCAACTCAACATTATATCCATATTGTTGGATGAAGGCTTTGTAAAGTAGATCCCAACTCTTTTGTGTTCCATCATCTAAGGTATTGAACCAATTTTGGACAGTAGGATCCAATGAGAGCATGAAGTACCTTAAAGTTTGAGCCTTAGTAGCTTGGGCAGACTGCATGGCAGTGATATACTGCTTCACATGAAGATGAGGATTTCCGGTGCCATTGTACTTAGCAAATGATGGCATCTTGAACTTGTACGGGACTTCTTCATCTAGCTTAAACAATTTGTCGATCTCGGACACCTCTTCGGTTTTCAATTTCTTCTCAAAATTCTTTTCTAAATCAGCAAATCATCTTTTCAACATCAGATGTCTCGGTCTTTTCAATAGTTGCCTTCTCAACAACCTTTGGTTCTTTTTTGTCTTGAAGATCTTGGTATTATTAAGCCCAGTCACCATCATCAATGATCACCTTATCATCATCAAAAGCTACTTCACTAACTTTAGTCTTCCCTTTATCCTTTGGCTTCTTAGTGCTAGCAGAAGCCTCGGCATGATTCTCTAAGATTACAGTCAATTGGTTCCTCATGGTCTCAGCTAGGGCCTCTTTATTTCTTCCATATTGGCATTGAGGGCTTCATCCACCATTCTTTGAATTTGTTCGGGCTCCATTGTTCTTGGTGAGCAAGTGATTGAGTCGTTGCTAGATATCTCGTCTCCGACGTAGGTCGGATTGTAAGCTTTTGAACTATCGTAATCCAGGGCTATGAGCCAGAGAGGATTAATGATATGAGATGCAAATGTATGCATGTATGCACAAACAATAGACAAACAAGGACAAATTAGGACGTTCCTTCCAACCTTATAACATCCACACACGAATGGCGAGTCTCTTTTCCTAGGTATATGGTTAACCAAAATACCAACATCGGGTACCTTGCTTTCGAATAATTCCCTCAGACGTTTCAACCAATAGTTATATCCTTGAAAATGGAAATCAATCCATGATAATTCCCATTAATTAGGTTTTAATCTATTCAACCAACCAAAGTAGCTTTTATGCTATATTGGATTAAAACAAAATTAAGAGGTTTATCATAGATAGATTTCTCACTTGAAAAAGGTAACTAATGATTCATGCCAAAAACAAGCCTATAGTTAATTTAATCTTAGTGTAAACTAGGCCCACAATTGATTTTTGGTATTTCATAATTGACTTAAATATTTTGCAAGCTCTTTGTAAGAATTTTGTTTCTAAGCCCATTATAAAAAGATTTTTAGAGAAGTGGTTTCAGGCTTAGTATTTGGGCCATGGGCCAAAGAAATTTTTTTTTATTTGTTTTTAGAAAAAGTCATATGTCCAAAGACCATCTTGAAAAATTTTAAAAATAGTTTTGGTCTTTTGGATTTTACAGAAAAGTTTATTTTGAGCTTACAATATACTTAGGTCATATTAGAAAAAAGAACAAACCAAATAAGCCATGATTTAAGCCAAGATAAACTAACCATAGTCAAACAACATGCATTTGGGGTAAAACCTAAGGAAAGTAACTAGGCCAATTACATGAGCGTTAGTGTTTGGGTTAAAAGGCTTAGGTTCCCATAGCAAGCATATACCAAATGGTATGAGGCTATGAGTGGTTATGCCATGCTTGATCTCCATACCTTGAGTGAAAGTATGGTATCCCTTACATAACACAACACAGGTAACACGGCCGTCCAAACTCACACACACGATGCAATGGATAATATCATTATAAGAAAGAAAAGAATAATATAAAGACCAACGGAATCAACTTCTCTTATCCCAGTGGAGTCGCCACTGTGAGCGGGGATTTTTGCCCCCACTCTTGTGGAATGGTTCTTGCGACTTTCGGCACTGTTTAGGCTCGGGGCCTTAGAGAACACAAACCTAAGTCCAGAGAAAATGGAGTCGCCACCCGGACGAGCCGGAAAAAAGAAAGGGGTGGATGACTCGATTCCTAAGGAATCCCCAACCCCCTAATGGGTTCGAAAAGTTGGGTACGTGTGGGGAAGGTGAGAAATGGCCCAGCAACCCCACAACGCCCGGTTCATTGGAACTGACCTCCTTTACAGGTCTTAATATTATAAAATTCTTAAAAATAACAATATTATTCATACTACACACAATAAAAAGAAAGCATCATTATATTAAAATCAAAGCAATGTCCAAACAAAACAAAACAAAATAAATGGACACCCATCCAAGGATGGAAACATGTCCTTACATCACATGCCTAGATAAGACACCCACCAAAAGATAGAAACATGCCCTTTACAAAGGTTCTAAAATAGAAAAGAAAATTAAATTACATGATATTTAACTAATGAGGTACCCACCAAGTGGAAACATACCTCTTACAACTTTTGGAAGTCTAAATTGATTGATAAAAGTAAATAATCATCCATAATAAATAAATCATTCATTAAAAGTATTTAAATATCAATAAAATAAACATCCATCCATGATAAATTAAATAAATCAAGTATTGAAATTAAATAGATTAAAGCATAAAAGATAAATCAAGGTATAAATAAATATGGAATTGAATAAAGCAAACAAAAGTTTAATTATAACTACTGTGACTTTTTATGGAATTCAAATAGATTAGGGTTTTATGTTTTAAATGGTTGGTAAGATTCTTTGATTAACCAAATTAAGGGTTGAATGGTGAAATCATGAAACTAGGGTTTTGAATGCCTTAAAATACTTAAATTTGTGATTTTTGATTATTGAATTTTAAGCTACTGTGCAATTTTTGGGTTTTCATGGTTTTATGTTTTTTTATGTTTTAAAGGGATTAGGGTTCATAAAAATTAGGGTTTAAGATTTTAAAAGGATTAGGGTTTATTATTTTAAGTTTAAAAGTTAAATTTTGGATTTTAGACTTTAAAATTATGGTTCTCGGGTAAAAGATAATTTTTAGGGTTTTAAAAATCAATTTGATATTCTATGAAGTTTTGTGAATTTAAACAAATGAATTGAAGTTTTTATAAATAGAAAAGATGTTTTTTAAGGTTTTTGAATGAAATAGAACCTACTTTAAAAATTTGAAAGAAACAGAATTTGATTTTGGTTTTGTAGAAAAATATGTTCAATTAAAGTTTTAAGATTTTTAAGAAGAAAAAATAACAATTATAAGTCTTTTTAGAAAAGAAGGTCACGTTTTAGTGTTTTAACCTTGGAAGAATTAAACTAAAGTTCTAAAGTTTTTGATTGAAAGAAACCCTAATTCTATAATTTAGCTACTGTGTAACATAAATCAATTAAGGAAAATCATTTACCTTCTTTTGTTGATTCTTCCAAAAATAATTCTTCTTGGATGAACTAGCTCCAAAGACAAGCCTTTTTTGCCTTTGGAATCTCTTTTTTCGTGATGCTGCTGTCCAGAAAAGATTTAAATTGAATTTTTTCTTTTCCTTCCTTGATTTGGTTTCAAACTTTCCAAACTCCCTTTGGATTTCCTCTCTCTCGGCCCCCCTCTTTTTTCTATGCCTTTGGTCCTTATTTATAATGGTTTAAAGTTATTTATTCCTAATTAATTAAGGTAAGTAATATTAATAAAAAAAGAAATTAAAACCTAATTGGATTAGGTTTCAAAAATTTGGGCTGAAAAATTTTGCGCTGGCAAAAACTGTGGCAGCCGGGCCCGTGGCTGGGGCCAGTAGGCGTGCCAGCCTGCAGTGGGCGTGCCAGCCCGTAGGAAATTCCTGCGGAAAGTTGTTTCGCCCGCAGGAATTTTTTGTGGGCGAAATAACTCGCCCGGCAGGAAATTATTTTGCCCGCAGGAATTTTCTGCAGGAGAAATAACTCGCCCGCAGGAAATTCCTGCGGGCAAAAAACCCGCAGGCCTGCGCGTGAGCTGCTACTGAGCCGACGGACCCGCGCGACCACTTTTCGCTGCTGATTTTTTTTCGACTACGATTTTTATTTTTATTTTTATTTGTTTATTTTTATTTTTTATTAATAAAATTAGATAATAAAGCAAAAAGTATTTAATTAAAATTATTTTGGACCAATTAGACAACAAAAATCATTTTGGATTAAATAAAGCATATTGGATCGAATTGGGTCAAAAATTAAGGGTCTACACCTAGGCTCCTTCCCAAGAATCGATTTGATCTTGAACAACCATCACACATCAATCCTACACTCCTTAATCTTAGGTTTAAATCATTCTCGCACCATTCCAACACAACAAACTTCTGCATTTAAATACTTGTCAATCAAGCTATTACGAACCACACCTTCTTGGGGAAACGACCTTGGGGCGATCACCTTTGCTGCAGCTACCTCGTATACTTGCGAGTGAGACTTGTAGTAGTACTTAATACGAGCATTTTAAGAGCATTTATGATCGAGTGTTGTGTTGAATTAAGTGTGGGGTTAAATTTAGTAAGTTTAAGATTGCAAAGCAAAATAATAAAAATAAAAATAAAGAAAAAGAGAAAAATAATATATATATATATAATAATAATAATAATAAGAATAATTGTTGTTCTTGTTGAAAGGATTGGAATGTATCATTGCATTATTTAATAAGTGAGTTCCCTTGAAAAGCTCTTTAATGTCAAGGGGTAGATGAGAGGAAGGTGTTTTGGGATTGCTGGGTTATATGTATGATCGGGTACTTCATTCTTAAAGTGCTCTTGAACTTAATGATCAAGCTCACATTTCCTAAATATCATGCCTTTACCTTAGCCCCATTACAACCCAATAAAGACCTTTTGATTGATGCTTGATTGTTATTTTGTGGTGGAGATTTGATTGATAAGCAAGCCTATGGTAATAATCTTTCATTGATTGTTATGAGTGTAAACACCACCATGATCAAACACTTGTAAGAGTTGGTGAGGGATTGATAACATTGGTTATGCATGGAAAGCCACTTAATTACATTGGTGTTGATTTTGTTTGATTCAATATTGATTGCGGATTTAGGGATAGGGAAGTCTTGATGCATCTTTATAACTCTTAAACTTAACAAAATTTATCTTGTTAGTGTGTTTTGATTTTAGCCTTGCTTGGGGACAAGCAAGGAGTTAAGTGTGGGGTATTTGTTTAGATCATTTTTGTACTAGTTTTTAGTATGATTTTATGTGTGTTTTAGTTTTGATTAATTTGTGTTTTAAGTTTGTTTAAAGTGTTTGTTTTAGGTTTAGGTGCAAAAACACCCTTGGAAGATCAAAACAGTGCAAGAAATGCATGAACCAAGCAAGACATGGCCAAGCCAAATCAGGCATGGCCGTCTCCCTCAAAGATTGAAGAGAGCAGAGAGAGACACACCCAGAGACATGGCCAAGCCTTTGGCCGTGTCTCACCCAAGGAGCAAACCAAAGAACAAAGCAAAGAAAGAGCAAAAAAGTGAAGAAATAGGAAGAGACACACCCAGGTGACACGGCCAGTAAGCTTGGTTGTGTCCCATTTCATGCCTAAGACACTTGAGCAAGCAAAGAAGGAAAGAAAAGAAGCAGAGATGGACACCATCAAGGGACACGGCCAAGCCATTGGCTGTTTCACATGACACGGCCGTGTCCTTGGCCGTGTCACCCTTGGACAAAACAAACAGTGAGGGACACGGCCAGAAGCTTGGCCGTGTCCCAAGGAAGAAAATCAAGAGACATGGCCAAGCCACTCTTGGCTTGGCCATGTCACCTCGTGGAAAGAAGAAAAAAATGCAAGAGACATGATGTCACACCTGAAAAATCTGATTTCTTTTGCACGATGTGAGGAACAAGTGGGAGACAATGCCTTGTGCTTGCCAAAAGAAATATTAAACAAGAGAATAGTGGGGAACAAAATGAAATGGTGTGAGTTGGAAGGCATGGGTGTTGAGTTTTGAATGAATTAAATAGAGAAGAGGAGGAAAATGGAGGGGGTGCTTCTTTTTTGTTCTTGAACAATTTCTGCAAAAACGTGGGAGAGGGAGAGAGTGACACTCTCCCTTGTCCCTTCACCTCCAACCTCCATTTCCATCCTCTCCACCTTCTCCATCTTCCATTGAATATATCTTTGAGGTTCTTTGGGATAAATTGGGTTAACAAGCTCTTGAAGGTTGAAGAAGCTTCATTGAAAGGATTAGTGACTTGAGAAAGCTCCATTCCATCTTCCAAAGGCAAAATCAATTAAAGAGTTGGTGACTTGAGAAAGCTCCATTCCATCTTCCAAAGGCAAAATCAATTGAAGAGTTGGTGACTTGAGAAAGCTCCATCCAAAGGTTTGGTGACTTGAGAAAGCTCCATTCCATATTGCAAGGGGAATCAACCATTGAAGAAGGCTTGAGTTCTTCATCAAATACATCAAGTGGAGCTAGAAGGAAGACTAGCAATCCTACTCTTGGCATCTTCACAAGGGGTTTTTCTATTCTCTCTTTTAATTCATTTCTTATTGTTGTTGTTGTATTAATAGAATTGATATTACAATGGACAATTTGTATTTGTTTTATATTGAGTTGAATGAATGTTTTAAATTGATGATGTTGAGCTAAATACCCATGCCTAGGGTTTGTAGTATATTTGGTTGAATGCTTTGATTTGATATTTCCATTGATGTTCCTTTGTTGATTGGTTGATTGTATTGTATTAAATGCTAGGTTGATAGATTAGCTACCTATTGATCTTTGAATATTGGATGACGGACCGAGAGGTGAAATCCGATATCGGAACTATATAATCGACCACCCTATGAATGAATTAGAAATATAAGTTCTAGGGTTTATTAATTTGGTAATATAAAAGAATTGGTCATTGTTAATTTATGAATGTGAGATCCAATGGATTGGTAATTGACTAATTAACCTTAAGGAATAAAATAATTACAAGGTTATGTTAATGGATAATTGAGAATTGAGCTTTGATTGAATGGACCTATAACCCTAGGAACCTTCCCAAGAATCGATTTGATCTTGAACAACCATCACACATCAATCCTACACTCCTTAATCTTAGGTTTAAATCATTCTCGCACCATTCCAACACAACAAACTTCCGCATTTAAATACTTGTCAATCAAGCTATTACGAACCACACCTTCTTGGGGAATCGACCTTGGGGCGATCACCTTTGCTACAGCTACCTCGTATACTTGCGAGTGACGCTTGTAGTAGTGCTTAATTCGAGCGCAACAACAACTAAGATTAATCATAAAAATCATCTATAAATAGGACTAAAAACAACACAAAAAGGGATCAAAATTTAACAGGAAAAACTTGGGACCGAGGAACCAAGAAAATTAGGAGATCAATCGGACTTTTTGAGAGAAGAATAAGCAACCAAACAATCAATCCATCAAAGGCAGCAAAGCTTGTCTTTGTTCTTGTTCATCCAAGAAGTAATTTTTGGTGGAACCAACAAATGAAGGTATGAATATCAAATCTTTTTTCTTCACAGTAGCTTGAATAATCCAATTGTCTCTTTTGATTCAAAAAACCCTAGAACCTTAATTTACCTTTTCTAAAGCTTAAAAACCTTTATTCGTCTCTTTGTTTTTCAAAAATCTTAAAATTGTTGTTTTTGTTTCTTCAAAATCTTAAAACCCTAATCTGCCTTCCAATTTTCCAAAACCCTAAATTGAATCTTTTTCTTTCCACAAACCCTAAAAAATATCTTTTCAAATTCTAAAATCTAATGCATTCTCTGAAACACTAAAAACCCTAATTCAACTTTAAAACCAAAACAGTAAACCCTAAACTAGCTAACCTAAACCCTAAAGTTTTCTTAAACCCTAACTCCCTTAAAACCTTAAACCCTAATTTTTTTAAACCCTAATCCTTTAAACCTTTAAACCTTATAAACCTAAATATTAAAACTCAAACATAGTAAGCCAAAAAATAATAATTCAGTAGCTAATAATCATAAATATAATGTTTTAAAGTGTTCAAACCCTAATTTCATGATTTCACACCTCAAACACTAATGTGGTTAATCAAAAAACTTTATCAACCTCTTAAATTATTAAACTTTAATCCATTTCATTTCCTTTAAAACTCACAGTAACTTAAACCCATAAATTCCAAAATCCTAAACACATTAAATAAAGAATCTTAAATAGAAACAGTAACCCTAATTTGAATCTTTACTTGCTTTATTTAATTTTATATTTGATTATGTAGTCTTTTATATGCTTTAATTTATTTTCAATGCTTTGTTGATTTATTTAAGTTCAATGCTTGATTTATTTCGTTTATCATGGATGGATGTTTACATTCTACTAATATTTTATATCTTTGATGAATGATTTATCTATGATGAATGGCTATTTACTTTTATCGATTTATTTAGATTTCCAAATGTTGTAAGAGGTATGTTTCCACTTGGTGGGCACCTCATTAGTTAATTATCATGTAATTCAAATTGCTTTTATATTTTAGACCAATGTAAAGGACATGTTTCTACCTCATGGAGGGTGTCCTATTTAGCTTAGACATGGATGATGTAAGGGCATGTTTCCATCTTCAGATGGGTGTCCATTTATTTGCTTTGTTTGGACATTGCTTTGATTTTAATATAACGATGCTTTATTTCAATTGTTGCATGTAATATGGATAATATTGTTATGTTTAAGAATTTTATAATATTAAGACCTGTAAAGGAGGCCGGTTCCAATGAACCGGGGTTGTAGGGGTGCTGGGCCATTTCTCACCTTCTCCACACGTACCCAACTTTCCGAACCCATTAGGGGGTTGGGGATTCCTTAGGAATTGAGTCATCCACCCCTTTCTTTTTTCCGGCCCATCCGGGTGGCGACTCCATTTTCTCCGGACTTAGGTCCGTGCTCTCTAAGGCCCCTAGCCTAAACAGTGCCGAAGTCGCTAGAACCATTCCACAGGGAGTGGGGGAAAAAATCCCCGCTCACACTGGTGACTCCACTAGGGATAAGATTATTAATTGAGAACCATTTCCTCTCACACTGTTTTTGCTAGCCCTGTGAGAATAGCTGGATGGACCCACTGCTTAAAGATTATTAATTCTGTTTAATGGGCCACGTTTTATATCATTATGGAAGGCTTAAAAATAGGATTTTGTTTCCATACTTTATATTTTTCTTATGCAATTAGGAATGTTTTCCTTATGCAATTAGGAATGTTTTAGTTTTCCTTATGCAATTAGGAATGTTTTCCTTATGCAATTAGGAATGTTTTCCTTATGCAATTAGGAATGTTTTAGTTTTCCATATGCAATTAGGAAGTTTGTAACCCTTATTTAAGGGCACTATTAGGCTGAATTTCAGATACAACATTTAATAAAAATTTTCAAATTCTTATACAAATTCTTCTTGTGAATTTTCGTGTGAAAGAGATTAGAGTGGATTCTTTAATTCTTTCTTTGCATCAAGAATTAGGTTTACTTATCAACAAGAGTTGTGGCGTTTTCCTTCTTCTTACCAACTAAATCCTTCAATCATAGTAAGTTCGCGTCTCTTTATAGGCGTTGGGTTCCTTAGGAGGTGATTATCAAGTTTCAAGGAGTTCTCTACCATTGTTATACATTGGGTTTGCTGCCATCGTCGCTAAGGGTCCGCGTCATTTGGTATCAGAGCCTTGCTACAAGGTAATTTTTATCTACTTTGTCTTTCTTTGGTTTGTTAATTTAGGTCTTTTAAATTTCTGCGATTTAGGGTTCTTAGAGAGTCTAGTCTTTAATTTTCGAACAAGAGTCATATATCAAAATTCAAAAAGTCTAAAGATTGTTCAAAGAGTAATTCGAAACCTAGGAAAAGGAGTCTGATTGAATTTCAAAACCTAAGCCTTGCATCTGAATTGGATTCGAAACCAAGATTAGGGTTCTTGAAAGAAAGCAAAAGCTAGAGTTTTTGTTCAAGTTTGATTTCGATTTGATTTTTAGTGAATCTGGGGTTGTGAATTAAGTCTAGATTTCGAAAAGCTCTTGGAAGTAAATTAAGTCCCAAATCAAGGGGATAGTGAGAGGAAAAAAAAAAGAAAAGAAAAAAAATACAAAATCACCTCAACAAAAATTGTTTGATATTCTTGCTATTTGGGTTTTGGAATTTGAAAATTAGACCTTAATATTCATGTTATTTGAGTGTTATAGGTGGGAATTAGAGTCTAGAAGCTAGCGTTTTGGGTAGAATTGATTAGGTCCATAAAGCAGCTTGCCAAGTGTGGGTTGTTTTTGATTCATTATATCCAAATTTGTCTTGTTTATTGTCTTCATTGTTTCTGATTTCTTTATCTAGCTTTTAATTCCATTACATTGCTAAGTATCATTTGCTCGTGTCGGTACTTGGTTCTATATCGAGTAGTGCAAATTACCTTGCATTGCCTCCAGATACTTGTCTTGTTTTCTATCTAGTTCTAGGATTTAGGTTCTAGTTTCTTGAACGACTTGACAATTGTTGGTTGGTGAGCTTGGTTCTGAAGTGCAATCATGGAAGACAAGAAAAGTGAGGTAATTCTAAACACTTGAGTGAATTTTGATTATTACTAATCTTGTTTCTTTGAGTTTGTTTGTTAGTTAACATGGCTGGAAAAAGAGAAGAGACTAGCAAAGAAGGAGCTATGGCCGAAAGCTTGGCTAGGCTTAATGAGACTTTGGCAGCAATGCTTGGTCAAATGGAGATGATGGATACAAGATTACAAGAGAATGCAGCACGGCAAGCACAACAAATGCAACATGGGCAGCCAGCAGCACATCCAAATCCCATAATGCGAGCTAGAAGAGTGCTTAGGAGATAAGGGCAAGGAAATCTTGAAGCCCTAGAAGCAGCCGAAAGGGTAGAAGATGAAGATGAAGGTGGAAATCAACCTACCACTGATGGTGACCTTACTTCCATCAAGATGAAGATTCCTTCCTTTGAAGGGAAGAACAATGCAGAAGAGTTCATAGAATGGGAGAGGAAAGTTGAGCAGATTTTTGAATGCCATAACTACACCGAAGAGAAGAAATCAGTTTTGGCAGTCGTAGAGTTCAAAGGGTATGCTACCTTTTGGTGGGATCAATTGAAAGCTAATAGAAGAGGAAAAGGTATGAGGCCTATTCCTGAATGGTCAACCTTAAAAGAACTAATGAGGAGCCGATTTGTACCATCTCACTACATTAAGGATTTGTACAATTGACTAGCAAGACTAGTTCAAGGTGGAAGAAGTGTGGAAGAGTACCATAAAGAGATGGAGATGATCATGGCTAGGGAAAATATTGATGAAGATGAAGACAAGAAGATGTCATGATTTCTTGGGGGATTGAATTTGAACATAGCCAATGAATTGGAGATGTATGAATTCAACACAATGGAAGAGTTAGTTCAAAAGGCCATGAAGATAGAGAGAAGATTGAAGAATAAAGCTATTTCGAAAACTGGCTACTCTAAAGCTAGTGGAAAATTTTCAAACTTCAAGGGTTCAAGTTCGAGTGGAGGTTCCTACAAAGTGGATTACAAGGGTTCTTTCCAAAAGAATTCTTCCTACAATCCTAATTTCAAGAAGTCGAATGATGGGAATGCAAAAACAGCCAAGGAAACACCTTCTAGACCTACTCCAAGTAGGGAAATTAAATGCTACAAGTGTTTGGGAAGTGGACACATTGCTTCTCAATGTCCGAATAAGAGGGTGATGATTGCAACCCATGAAGGGAAAATTCAATCATAATCTGAAAATGAAGAAGAAGAGGAGGCCGAATGTGGTGATAGGGCAAAATATGATGAAGAGGCTTGGGAGAATCAAGTATTGAATGCTGAACATGGAGAGATGCTTGTTACTAGAAGAGCCTTGAATATTCAAGTCAAGGAAGAAGGCTTGGATCAAAGGGAGAATCTTTTCCACTCTAGGTGTTTGGTAAATGGTAAGGTTTGTACACTTATCATTGATGGTGAAAGTTGTACCAATGTTGCTAGTACTACAATGGTGGATAAATTGGGGTTGACTTGTTTTAAACATCCCAATCCTTACAAGTTGCAATGGTTCAATGACGCTGGGGAAGTAAAAGTGTTGAAGCAAGTCAAGGTACCATTCTCCATTGGGTGGTATAAAGATGAGGTTTTGTGTGATGTAGTGCCAATGCAAGCTGGACATTTGCTATTATGAAGACCATGGCAGCATGATAGAAGGGCACAACATGATGGCTTTTCTAATAAGTATACCTTTACTTATGAGGGAAAGAAGGTTATTCTAGCACCATTATCACCTCAAGAGGTGTATGAAGATCAGAAGAGGATGCTAGAGAGGGAGAAAGAAGTTTTGGCCAACATGAACCAAGGGGGTTCAAATTCGGTCAATGATGTTTCTTCAACACCCAAGGGTAATTCTAAGGGTAGGGAGAGAGAAAATAATAAAGTGAGTGAGTGCAGAAAGGAAAAAGAGGCCGAGAGTCAAAAGAAAGTAAGCAAACAAATAAATGGCCCATTAGTGAGAGAAAATAAGCAAGGAGAAAAGGCAAAACATACTTTTTATGCAAGAGCAAGAGAGATAGATGTAGGGCAGCCTGTACTCATTATTATGTATAAAGAATTGTTACTTGCTGACAGTGAAGAATCTCTTGATTCTTTACCTTCTAGTTTTGTGTCTTTGTTGTAGGATTTTAAGGATGTGTTTCCTGAAGACCTTCCTAGTGGTTTGCCGCCATTAAGAGGGATTGAACATCAAATTGATTTCATACCCGATTCTACAATTCCAAACTGGCCAGCATCTAGGAGCAATCCTATGGAGACAAAAGAGATGCATAAGAAAGCAAGGGCGAATATTGAGAAAAGGAACAAGAGATATGCTGATTCTGCAAATAGAGGGAGACGTGAGATGAAGTTTCAAGTAGAAGATTGGGTTTGGGTGCATTTTCGAAAAGAGAGGTTTCCTAACCAAAGGAAGAACAAGTTGCAAGCTAGAGGAGATGGCCCATTCCAAGTGCTGGAGAAGATTAATGACAATGCCTACAAGATTGACTTACCAGGTACATATAATATTAGTGCTACTTTCAATGTAAGTGATCTTTCTCCTTTTGATGATGCAGATTTGAGGACAAATCTTTTTGAAGAGGGGGAGAATGATGCAAGAAAGGATCCCTTGAAGCTAGCAAGTGGAACAATCACTAGGAGCAAGGCAAAGAGATATCAAGCTAGTATGGCTTTGCATATTCAAGAAGAGATTTCCAAAGAGCTTCAAGAATTATCATTCAAGAAGATGGAGATAGAGCTTGAAGAAGGCACACCAAAGCTGATTATGATGCTTAGTGTGAAAATGGAAGCTAAAGGCTAGCTAAAGAGATCCAACGTGCAAGAAAGGTCCATGGGGATTCATATAAAGCCTTGGGAAGTAATTTAAGGCCTTAGTAAGATGATGGAAGTGATTGGAAGAAAAGTTTGGAGTGCAGCCAGTTTCACACGTACCTATGAGATTTCTGAAGCCCTGTGAGAATAGCTGGATGGACCCACTGCTTAAAGATTATTAATTCTGTTTAATGGGCCCCGTTTTATATCATTATGGAAGGCTTAAAAATAGGATTTTGTTTCCATACTTTATATTTTCCTTATGCAATTAGGAATGTTTTCCTTATGCAATTAGGAATGTTTTAGTTTTCCTTATGCAATTAGGAATGTTTTCCTTATGCAATTAGGAATGTTTTAGTTTTCCATATGCAATTAGGAATTTTGTAACCCTTATTTAAGGGCACTATTAGGCTGACTTTCAGATACAACATTTAATAAAAATTTTCAAATTCTTCTACAAGTTCTTCTTGTGAATTTTCGTGTGAGAGAGATTAGAGTGGATTCTTTAATTCTTTCTTTGCATCAAGAATTAGGTTTACTTATCAACAAGAGTTGTGGCATTTTCCTTCTTCTTACCAACTAAATCCTTCAATCATAGTGAGTTTGCATCTCTTTATAGGCGTTGGGTTCCTTAGGAGGTGATTATCAAGTTTCAAGGAGTTCTCTACCATTGTTATACGTTGGGTTTGCTGCCATCGTTGCTAAGGGTCCGCGTCAGATGTTGATTCCGTTGGTCCTTATATTATACTATTTTTTCTTATAATGATATTATCCATTGCATCATATTAAATTGCATCGTGTGCGTGAGTTAGGACGCCCGTGTTGTGTTATGCAAGTGATACCATATTTTCACTCAAGGTATGGAGATCAAGCATGGCATAACCACTCATAGCCTCGTACCATTTGGTATATACTTGCTAGTGGAACCTAAGCCTTTTTACCCAAAGAATAAAGCTCATGTAATTGGCCTAGTTACTTTCCTTAGGTTTTTACCCTAAATCCATATTGTTTGACTATGGTTAATTTGTCTTGGCTTAAATCATGGCTAATTTAGTTTGCTCTTTTTCTAATATGACCTAAGTACATTTGCAAGCTTAAATAAATTTTTATTTAAAGTCCAAAAGACCAAAGCTATTTTCAAAACACTTCAAGATGGTCTTTGGACATAAGACTTTTCTAAAAATAAATCAAAAATTCTTTTGCTTATGGCTCAAATATTAATCCCAAAATCCATTTTTTCTAAAATATTTTTACAATGGGCTTATAAACAAAATTATGTTACAAAGAGCTTGCAAAAATATTTCGGTCAATTATGAAATACCAAAAATCAATTGTGGGCCTAGTTTATACTAAGAATAAATTAACCATGGGCTTGTTTTTGGCATGAACCATTAGTTACTCTTTTCAAGTGAGAAATCTATTTATAATAAACCTCTTAATTTTGTTTTAATTCAACATAGCATAAAAGCTACTTTAGTTGGTTGAATGGATTAAAACCTAATTAATGGGAATTATTATGAAATGATTTCCATTTTCGAAAATATAACTATTGGTTGAAATGTCTGAGGGAATTATTCGAAAACAAGATGCCCCATGTTGGTATTTTGTTAACCATATACCTAGGAAAAGAGACTCACCATTCGTGTGTGGATGTTATTTGACCTTGTTTGTCTATTATTTGTGCATACATGCATACATGCATACATTTGCATCTCATATCATTGATCCTCTTTGGCTCACAGCCCTAGATTATGACAGTTCAAAAGCTTATAACAATCCAACCTACGCTGGAGACGAAGAATCTAGCAACGACTCAATCACTTGCTCACCAAAAATAATCGATCCCAAACAAATTCAAAGAATGGTGGATGATGCCCTCAATGCCAAGATGGAAGAAATAAAAGAGGCCATGGCCGAGACCATAAAGAATCAACTAGCTATAATTTTAGGAAACAATGCCGAAGCATCTGCTAGCACCAAGAAAGTCAAGGGGAAGGCTAAAGTTGATGAAGTAGTTTTTGATGATGATAAGGTGATCATTGACGATGATGATTGGGCTCAATACTACCAAGATCCTCAAGACAAAAAGGAGCTGAAGGTTGTTGAGAAGGCAACTATTGAAAAGATCGAGACATCCGATGTTGAAAAGATGATTGCTGATTTAGAAAAGAAATTTGAGAAGAAACTAAAAACTGAAGAGATGTCCGAGATTGACAAATTATTTGAGCTAGATGAAGAAATTCCGTACAAGTTCAAGATGCCATCTTTTGTGAAGTTTGATGGAGCTGGAAATCCTCATCTCCATGTGAAGCAGTATATCACTGACATGCAGTCTGCCCGAGCTACTAAGGCTCAAACTCTAAGATACTTCATGCTCTCATTGGACCCTATTGTCCAAAATTGGTTCAATAACTTAGATGATTGAACACAAAAGAGTTGGGATTTGCTATACAAGGCCTTCATCCAGCAATATGGATATAGTGTTGAAATGGAAGTTACCTTAATGGAAGTGGAGTCCATTAGACAAAGGCCAAATGAGAATTTTGTGGACTATGTGAAAAGGTGGAGAAATAAGGCTGCTTTGCTCAAGAAGAGGCTCGATGAATCTGATCAAATAAGGATGATCGTGAGAGATGTCCTGCCCAATCTTCGTGAAAGGATGTCTCATACACTCATCTGTGATTTCAAAGATCTACTCCAAGCTGGTCTGCAAATTGAAGAGTGGGAAAGAGAGAAGAACCATTTTTCAATAAAAAGGAATGAGAAAGGGAATTATCAGCCTAGCAATCAAAGCATGCAAAAAGAAGTTGATGTCAATGCAACTGGTCAAGGAAATAAAAGATAATTCTCAGAATTGGGGAAACCTCTATCTTGGGTTTTTAGCAAGCTGCAAAAAAAAAGGTTGTTACAACCGTTAACTCCTCGACCGTTACATAATCCACTACCACCAAACTTCAATGCCGAGGCCTTCTGTCAATTTCATCAAATGCAAGGGCATGAAACAGATAAATGTGCTCGTCTAAGGTATGAGATCCAATATTTGATTGATAAGCTACCCGAGCCGAATAAGCCCAACACCAAAAACAATCCATTACCAAGGTTCAATAGAGTACCTCCACCGGCAACCTTCATGATGGGAAAAGGATTAGAAGAAGATTTTGTTTTATCATCATTTCAAGATGGAAATATTGAAGATGTAAAGGAAAAGAAGCTTAAACTCAACAAACTTTCCTTAGCTTGAATGTTGCTTTTTAATTTTACTTTCTTTAATATTTAATTGGAACAATCATGTTTTTCAAAATTAAATTTGTTTGAATAAATTACTTTTATTAAAAATTTTATTGGTTTTTGTTCATTTTGGTGCTCAACCGATGAGGAATCTAGCTTGATAATTCATGAATTAATATATTTATGCATCATGACTCGAATGACTTTACTAGGTGAGGGAATTCCTCGATAGCATTGAGTTGTGTATGCTTACTTAGAGAGGGCTCCTGCATAATTAGCTTTATCTAGGTCCTAGTCAGTCTTAGAACATGCTTTGACATACTTTCGAGGAGAAATTGAACTCTGCTTATTTAAGGGAGAGATGATCTAGGCATTGTTTAGTTAGCCAACAACTAGTATCCACCCTACTAAATATCAATCCCTAGTTGTCCCTTTGAGCCTTCATAAGGTTTTAGCTTTCTTTTCATTAGCATACAAACAACACAACTCTGTTTGAGTTAGAACCAAAAAAAGAGAGAAAAAAGAAGGAAAATAAAAGAAAAGGAAAAAAAGAAGAAAACAAAAGAAGAAAACAAAAAGGAAAAAAGAAAAAGAAAACCCAAAAAAGCGGTTCAGAAAGCCAACTGAGTTCTCTTTTACCTAAAGCAGCAAAAGGTTTCCATTTGGTTTATAAAGACATTTTGACTTGAATTGGTCCAACCCAACCAAAGATTCAATCAAAATTAGAGAAAAAGGAGGAAGACCATCCGGTTCTTGAAAGTTCTGTATTTGATAGTCTTACAAGGAAGAAGGACAAAATGATAAAATGCTCAAAGAAAGGGAAGAGTCAGAAAAATAAAAAGAAAGAAAAGGGAGAAGAAGAAAAGAAATGAATTTGGGTACCAAACTTTTCTCAAAGGCAAAGACTATCCCAATCAAGATCCAGATTAATGCCAAGAAGATAGAAGGAATTTGGAGTCTAGCAAGATTGTTTCCAACTGCCTAAAATTCAAACCAGAAATCTGTAGTGTGAAGGTTTGTCCATTGTGTCACACCAGCTCCAATCTCAAAATGGTCTTCACTTAAACCTGTGTCCCTTATAGACCCCATTTGAAGCCTATCAAAGACCTATTGATCTCTCTAGGTAGGTAGAGTCTATTAGTGGAGATAGTTTGAATAAGCATGCATATGAGATAGACAAATTTAAACTCAAAGAGACCTTTGGCCAAGTAATGTGTATGTGCCTATCTGAAGTGCAACAGTTCTTGCTTAAATAGAAATGATTCCCGAGTTTAGTATGGTAACTAGGGTTGTCATGTTATAGATACGTTAATTTGAAAAATCAAGTCCTAAGGTATATTGACATTGATTTGGCAAATCCAACATTTGATTTCAAAATCAAAATTCAAAAAATAAAAAAAATATTTTTGTCACACAAAGCCTTCAAGTTAAGGGGAGTATGTTGAACTGTCAAATCTCCAAAGGACACATTAGGCAAAAGAAATGATTATTGGCAAAGTTATGGAGAAACAACCAATCGACATGCTGAAATATAGTTTGAAATGGATGCATCCCTGACTCTGCTGCTTAGGGTCTCCACCACTCGTGTTTTCAACATCTTGAAGATAAAAGCCACAAATGCAAAGCTTTCGATCATTCCAATGCAAGACTTGAACAAGCATCAAAAAGGAACCAATGAGAACACTTTTGTTGATCACCTCGGTCTGTGAGTCGATGGAACGACTGTAAGTATTACTCATGCATATCATGCATACATGAGCATATCACATCGCACTTTCTTGTCTAGTATTATATATTCCTTGTCGAAATGAACAGCAAACACCCTGCGAAGTAAATAATCAAAAGAAGATATTGAATCAAGGGGGGCATGGAAAAGCCTATTCACTTGTGGAAGCTCTAGTCGTTTTGCAAAGAGAAGAAATACGTGCTTGTATGAAGAACTAGACGGCAAAAACATTAATCAAAGCTTGCATGGAAAAAATCTTTGGTTTGAGCCTACACAGTGGGCAAAGTTTCTTCTTTTCAATTTTTTGAGTTTATATGTTGAATATTTTTAAACTCACTTGTATTTTTCCACGCTGGAGGCAAGGAGAAGATATGAGGGCCAACTAAAAATAGCTGAATGTTTGCAAAAGGAAGAACAAAAGAATGGAACAACAAGTTAAGCCAAAATTCTCAACTAATAAAAGGTCAATTAAATTAAATTCAAATCTCAAGTCAAAGTACCCAATCACGGGTCTGAGTATCCCAACCCAATTTAGGATCGAGTATCATAATCCAATTTAGGATCTAGTATCCAAATCCAGTTAGGATCGAGTATCCCAATCCAATTTAGGATCGAGTATCCAAACCCAGTTAGGATCGAGTATCCAAATCCAGTTAGGATCGAGTATCCCAATACAGTTTAGGATCGAGTATCCCAACCCAGTTTAGGATCGAGTATCCAAACTCAATTTAGGATCAAGTATCCAAATCCAGTTAGGATCAAGTATCCCAATCCAAATTAGGATCGAGTATCCCAATCCAATTTAGGATCGAGTATCCAAATCCATTTAGGATCGAGTATCCAAATCCAGTTAAGATCGAGTATCCCAATCCAGTTTAGGATCGAGTATCCAAACCCAGTTTGGGATTGAGTATCCAAATCCATTTAGGATCGAGTATCCAAATCCAATTTAGGATCGAGTATCCAAATCCAGTTAGGATCAAGTATCCCAATCCAAATTAAGATTGAGTACCAAAATCCAGTTAGGATCGAGTATCCAAATCCAGTTTAGGATCGAGTATCCAAATCCAAATCCAGTTAGGATCGAGTATCCAAGTCTAGCTTAGGATCGAGTATCCAAATCTCTAGGGGCCAAAACCCAAAACCTCAACCATTTAAAAAATTATGTCTTATTGCTTTTCACTCTCTTTCACTAAAGTCTCAGATCATTCAAGCAGGGGGCAAACTGTAGACCCTTAATTTTTGACCCAGTCTGATCCAATATATTTTAATTAGTCCAAAATAATTTTTATGTTGTCCAATATATTTTAAATAGTCCAAAACAAATTTTGTTATCTTAATTAAATAATATTTGCTTTAGTATTTAATTTTTATTTTTATTTAATTTTTTATTTATACTAAAAATATTAAAATTTTGTTATCTTAATTAAATATTTTAATATTTGCTTAATAGTCCAGCTGCGGCAACTTTTTTGCCAGCGTAATTTTTTCGCAGCAGTTTTTTTTTCCAGCGAATTTTTTCCGCAGCAGTTTTTTTTTCGCCAACAAAATTTTTTCGACGCAAATTTTTCCGAAACCAAATTCAATTCGATTTCGTTTTCCTTTTCTTAATTAATGTTAGATTCCGTGAGCAACTAAGATTAATCATAAAAATCATCTACAAATAGGACTAAAAACAACACAAAAAGGGATCGAAATTTAAGAGGAAATGTAACACCCCCGTACCGCATATATGTACACTACATACAACCACATCTGTAATATACGTATATCAGATACAAGAGTGTCATGGTTATATTAAACAACCCAATCTTCCAATTTAACAACAATATAAGAAAACTTAAAACATTCAAATTATATTATAAAATATAATTAATAAAACATTTATTTATTAGGCAGCGAAAAATGTAGCGGTATTTACATATATATTTATATCAAAATCAATATTTACAAAACATAAAGTTTATACATGTTTGGCAGTTCGTCTCTGATCTTTAAGCCCACAATCAACACTTCAGAGTCTAGACTCGACTCGGTCTAGATGAACTCTCCGGTTCTACCCTGTCACCTGCACGACGAACCACAATCGTGCTAAGCCAACGACTTAGTGGTACAAACCACAATAACAATATGCTTTAATGCAATGTCAATGTCATACTTTCAAGCAATAGAGACAATACTCAGAAATGCTATATTTCATAACATTACATTTCATTGTCTTATTCAATTGTTTCATCATTTATGATTCACATTGAAACAAAGACAAGCATGGGCCCAAAAAAAAAACTAATATGCCATTCAACTTTCAGAGTTAATGTTTTAGTTCAATTATCACATTTATCATTATCCCAACTAGGCTTCAAGGATTAGGCCCAACCAAGCTTCAAGGGGAGCAAAGCATGCTAAGCATCAACCCAACTTGGCTTCAAGGACCAAACCCAACCCAGCTTCAAGGGTTTGTAACATCCCAACTAGGCTTCAAGGACTAGACCCAACCAAGCTTCAAGGGGAGTTAAGCATGCTAAACTTCAACCCAACTTGGCTTCAAGGATCAAGCCCAACCCAGCTTCAAGGGTTTGTTACTATTAGGCATGCCACCAACAACAAAACTCTAAAAATTGAAAAACACATTAGGCACACAATTCGTTCATTATTTCATTATCAATTCCATTCTCATTTCCTCATAATCATCTAGGCAACTGTGCCCCAATTATTTCATTTGCATCATTATAGCCAACAACAATGGCTTCACATCTCATCATTAGGGTGTACACAACCAATTGCATTGTACATATAATTTGAATGATCATCATATCTTTCACATTATGAAAATCATAGCATTAATCAAATATATCAACAATGTAATAGATTCGGACAACCAGAAATTTAATCTCGGATACCCGACTCTCTCTCGGGAAATATCGGATACCCTCATGATGTTATGTTCATATGCCCATACCTACAACAATAATAGTAAAGATCAAATTCATGCAAGAAAAGAGTGGAAATAACATTGGTGAAGGAAAAGAATACCTCGACAATAGCCATCAAGCCGACAAAAGACTTCTTGTTGCGGCAAAGCTTATCAAGACCATGGTAAAGACACGCGAGACCAGCTTCACCCCAGCCAGAAGATGGTACCATTCTGAGATAAGAAAGGGCACTCAACACTGACAAGTGGATGGAGGATTTAGTGCTATCTAAGATGGTCGACCCGAGCAGATATAACAAAAATCCTCGAGCATACTTTTCGGCCATGTCTCTGCCAACACGTCCTTCCTAGTTCATCCAATAACTATGAATTGGCTCAATTTTTATCTTAAAAGGCCCTTTATATGATGGTTCCATACCAATTAATTCCTAAATTTCTTCAAATGTTAAAATATTGTTGGTTAGAGGAACCGGAACACCATCATATCAAAGGCCGGTTATGGCAGTAAAATCAACCGGACCAATTGTCATCTCCCCAATGGGCAAGTGAAAAGTGTGGGTTGTATCCAACCATCGCTCTACAAGCGCTTGGACTACGCTCTGGTCTATCTGATATTTCTCGGATGGCAATTGTAAGATGAACAGCTCAAAATTGCAATCTCGGATAATCCGCCTTACCCGAGAAGGCTCTACATCATACCATTATCGGGCTTTGTAAATACACCCTCCAGCCCGAACAACGCAACGATCATGCTAACATAGACCCAGGTAAGTTAATACCAGGTAAGTATATATTATTCTATCTACTTAAATTAATATTTTTTTCTTAAAATTTATAAAAAAAAATCAAATAAAAAATAATAGAAAAAATATGAATAGTAAAAAAATTAAAAATAATAAATAATAAATAATAACAAAAATATATAACAAAAATATAACAAAAAATAAATATAACAGATAAAAAAAAGCGCAAAACAGAAAGACGAAAAATCAAGAGAAATAAAAAAGGAAAAAATAATGACCTCGCTCTTTTGATTGGAACTACGATGGAGTGGCATCCCGGCTAGTATATCTAAATTTCCATCTTCATTATGCCGAATAAACTCCAATAACTCGACATTAGAATGAGTCCCTGACCTCAAAGCATGCGTTATTTTTGAAAAATATGTGCTAAAATTGAAAGAAATTTGAAAGAATTATGAAATTGAAATCGTGCTGTGAAATGAAATGAAGGAATGGTGGGTTTTTATAGAGAAACGGCAAGCAAAAAAGCAAAATTCAAAATTGTTCATGAATAGTAATTTTTACTATTTATGAATATTAAACTTTACTATTGATTAATAGTAAACTTTACAATTGATAAATAGTAACTTTTACTATTCATAAATAGTATTACTATTGATGAATAGTAAAAGTACTATTTCCAAAAGTAAATACTATTTGTTACTATTTTCGAATAGTAAAGTTAATATTTATAAATAGTAAATAGTGTATGAACAGTGACTACACAGTAAATAAACAGTAAATTAAATTATTCACTTTAATCATTCAAATAATTGCGGGTATATAAATATTTTTACACGCATGGAGCAATAAAAAGACATATGCATAAAAATTAGCCAAACTTTTTGAAATAAAAAATTAATAGCTCGGGTCCAGAACCCAAATTACCCTTAGGTCTAGAACCTAGAATTTATTTCTAAGTCCAGAACTTAGCTCGGGTCCATAACCCAAATTTTTCTTAGGTCCAGAACCTAGAATCTCTTCCAAGTCTAGAACTTATCTCGGGTCCAGAACCCAAATTTTCCTTAGGTCCAGAACCTAGATTTTATTTTTAAGTCCAGAACTTATCTCGGGTCCAGAAACTCAAATTTCTCTTAGGTCCAAAACCCAAATTTTCCTTAGGTCCAGAACCTAGAATCTATTCTAAGTCCAGAACTTAGCTCGGGTCTAGAACCCAAATTACCCTTAGGTCCAAAACCTAGAATTTATTTCTAAGTTCAGAACTTATCTCGAGTCCAGAACCCAAATTTTCCTTAGGTCCAGAACCTAGAATCTATTCTAAGTCCAGAACTTAGCTCGGGTCCAGAACCCAAATTACCCTTAGGTCCAGAACCTAGAATTTATTTCTAAGTCCAGAACTTATCTCGGGTCCAGAATACAAATTTTCCTTAGGTCCAGAGCCTAGAATCTATTCTAAGTCCAGAACTTAGCTCGGGTCCAGAACCCAAATTACCCTTAGGTCCAGAAATTAGAATTTATTTCTTAGTCCAGAACTTAGCTCGGGTCCAGAACCCAAATTTTCCTTAGGTCCAGAACCTAGAATCTCTTCTAAGTCCAGAACTTATCACGGGTCTGCAGTCCCTTAATTTTTTCCCAATCCGGTTCAATATGTTTTATTTAGTCCATAATGATTTTTGTCGTCCAATTGGTCCAAAATAATTTAATTATATAATTTTTGCTTTATTATCTAATTTTTATTAAAAAAATAAAAAATAACAAATAAAAATCAAAAAATAAAAATAAAAATAAAAATCAGCGACGAAAAAATAGTCACACGGGCCCGATGGAATTTCTTGCTGGCGACGCCCCAGCCCGTCCACTGCCGCAGTTTTCTGCGGCAGTTTTTTTTCACCAGCTCATTTTTTCCTGCGGCAATTTTTTCGGCAGCGCGATTTTTTCCGACGCAAAATTTCCAAAACCTAATTTAATTAGGTTTTGGTTTCCTTTTCTTATTTAGATTATTTGCCGTGATTAATTAGGATGATACATTGAAAGACCTCTATAAATAAGGATCAAAGGCAACCAAATTAGGAGGGGAAAATTTTTTGCTGTGGCTTGGAAATTGGAAAACCAAATCAGTGAAGGAAAAGTAATAAATTCAATTCAATTGATTTTTAAAGGAGCAACATCACGATTTAAGCAAAAAAAAGGCAAAAAAGGTTTGTCTTTGGAGCTAGTTCATCCAAGAAGAATTGTTTTTGGAGGAATCATCAAAAGAAGGTATGTGTTAATTAATTTTCTTTAATTATTTTTTACACAGTAGCTAAAATTAGGAAATTGTGTTATTCAAAATTAAAAACCTTTGAAATTTGATTTAGTTTTTCTAAAGTTAAAAACATTAATCCGTTGCATTATTTCCCAAAGAATTTAAAGTTATTAGTTTTATTTCTTCAAAACCCCAAAACCAAAATTTGTTTTCTAAATTTATAAAATCTTAAAACATGTTCTGTTTCTCATTAAAAAAAAAACCCTAAAAACATTTTTTCCAATTATATAAATCTTTACTATTTATAAAAATTTAATTTGTTTGGTTTATTTTCATTAAATCACATAAAAGTATCAAATTGATTTTTAATCCTAAAAGTTCCATGCATCACCCGTAACAATAAATTCTAAAAACACTAAGTCCAAATTCAACTTCTAAACCTAAAATAATAAGCTCTAAATCCCTTAAAACCTTAAACCCTAACTTTTTCTAAACTTTAATCTTTTAAAACATTAAAAACCATAAAAATACAAATTTTACAACTTTACACAGTAGCTTAAAAACACAATGAATCACTATTTAAAACCACAAATCAAAAGTATTTCAAAGTGTCAAAAAGCCTAGTTTCATGATTTCATCATTCAAATATTAATTTAGTTAATCAAAGAGTCTTACCAACCTTTTAAAACATAAAACCCTAATTTATTTTAATTCCATAAAAAGTCACAGTAGCTATAATTGGACTTTTATTTGCTTAATTCAATTCCATACTTGATTATACTTCGATTTATCTCTTATGCTTTAATTTATTTAATTTCAATACTTGATTTATTTAATTTATCATGGATGGATGTTTATTTTATATTTTGATTAATAGCTTTGATGAATGATTTATTTATGATGAGTGATTATTTACTTTTATCAATTAATTTAGATTTCCAAAAGTTGTAAGAGGTATGTTTCCACTTGATGGGTACCTCATTAGTTAAACATCATGTAATTTAATTTGCTTTTCTATTTTAGAACCTATGTAAAGGGCATGTTTCTACCTTTTGGTGGGTGTCCTATTTAGGCATGTGATGTAAGGAAATGTTTCCATCCTTAGAGGGGTGTCCATTTATTTGTTTTGTTTGGACATTGCTTTGATTTTAATATAATGATGCTTTCTTTTTATTGTGTGTAGTATGAATAATATTGTTATATTTAAGAATTTTATAATATTAAGACCTGTAAAGGAGGCCGGTTCTAATGAACCGGGCGTTGTGGGGGTGCTGGGCCATTTCTCACCTTCCCCACACGTACCCAACTTTTCAAACCCATTAGGGGATTGGGGATTCCTTAGGAATCGAGTCATCCACCCCTTTCTTTTTCCCGGCCCATCCGGGTGGCGACTCCATTATTCTCTGGACTTAGGTCCGTGTTCTCTATGGCCCTGAGCCTAAACAGTGCCGAAGTTGCAAGAACCATTCCACCGGGAGTGGGGGCAAAAATCTCCGCTCACAGTGGCGACTCACTGGGGATAGGAGAAGTTGATTTCGTTGGTCTTTATATTATTCTATTCTTTCTTATAATGATATTATCCATTGCATCATCTTAGATTGCATGGTGTGCATGTGTTACCCGTGTTATGTTATGTAAGGGATACCATACTTTCACTCAAGGTATGGAGATCGAGCATGGCATAACCACTCATAGCCTCTTACCGTTTGGTATATACTTGCTATGGGAACCTAAGCCTTTTTACCCAAAGACTAAAGCTCATGTAATTGGCCTAGTTACTTTCCTTAGGTTTTACCCCAAATGCATGTTGTTTGACTATGATTAGTTTATCTTAGTCTAAATCATGGCTTATTTGGTTTGTTCTTTTTCTTAATATGACCTAAGTATATTGTGAGCTCTAAATAAATTTTTCTCTAAAGTCCAAAAGGCCAAAGCTATTTTCAAAACTTTTCAAAATGGTCTTTGGATATAAGACTTTTTCTAAAAACAAATAAAAAATTCTTTGGCTCATGGCCCAAATACTAAGCCCAAAATCCATTTTTGTAAAATCTTTTACAATGGGCTTAGAAACAAAACTATTTTCACCCAACCATTTCTTACCAAGAGCTTGCAAAAATATTTAAGTCAATTATGAAATACCAAAAATCAATTGTGGGCCTAGTTTATACTAAGAATAAATCAACCATGGGCTTGTTTTTGGCATGAACCATTAGTTACTCTTTTCAAGTGAGAAATCTATTTATAATAAACCTCTTAATTTCGTTTTAATCCAACATAGCATAAAAGCTACTTTAGTTGGTTGAATGGATTAAAACCTAATTAATGGGAATTATCATAGATTGATTTCCATTTTCAAAAATATAACTATTGGTTAAAACGTCCGAGGGAATTATTCGAAAGCAAGATACCCCATGTTGGTATTTTGTTAACCATATACCTAGGAAAAAGGGACTCGCCATTCGTGTGTGGATGTTATAAGGTTGGAAGGAACATCCTATTTATCCTTATTTGTTGATTTGTTTGTGCTTACATGCATACATGCATACATTTGCATCTCATATCATTGATCCTCTCTGGCTCACAGCCCTGGATTATGATAGTTCTAAAGCTTACAACAATCCGACCTACGCCGGAGATGAAGTATCTAGCAACGACTCAATCACTTGCTCACCTAAAGCAATGGAGCCCGAACAAATTCAAAGGATGGTGGATTAAGCCCTTAATGCCAAGATGGAAGAAATCAAAGAGGCCCTAGCTGAGACCATGAAGAACCAATTGACTGCAATCTTAAAAGAATCATGCCGAGGCATCTGCTAGCACTAAGAAACCAAAGGGCAAAGGGAAGACTAAAGTTAGTGAAGTGGTTTTTGATGATGAAAAGGTGATCATTGATGATGATGATGATTGGGCTCAATACTACCAAGAGGTTCAAGAAAAGAAGAAAGAACCGAAGGCTGTTGAGAAGGCAACTATTTAAAAGACCAAGACATCCGATGTTGATCAGATGATTGCTGATTTAGAAAAGAAATTTGAGAAGAAGTTGAAAATCGAAGAGATGTCAGAGATCGACAAACTATTTGAACAAGATGAAGAGGTCCCTTATAAATTCAAGATGCCTTCCTTTGCTAAGTACAATGGCGCCGTAAATCCTCATCTTCATGTGAAGCAGTACATCACTGCCATGCAGTCCGCCCTGGCTACTAAGGCTCAAACCCTAAGGTACTTTATGCTCTCATTGGACCCCATCATCCATAATTGGTTCAATACCTTGGATGATGGAACACAAAAGAGTTGGGATCTACTTTACAAAGCCTTCATCCAACAATAAGGATATAATGTTGAGTTAGAAGTTACATTAATGGAAGTGGAGTCTATAAGGCAAAGGCCAAATGAGAATTTTGTGGACTATGTGAAGCGATGGAGAAACAAGGCCGCTTTACTCAAGAAGAGGCCTGATGAATCTGATCAAATAAGGATGATTGTGAGAGGAGTGTTGCCTAGTCTTTGTGAGAGGATGTCTCATACACTCATCCGTGATTTCAAAGACCTTCTCCAAGCTAGTTTGCAAATTAAAGAATGGGAAAGGGAGAAGAGCCGCTTTGCAACAAAAAGGAACGAGAAAGGGAGCTATCAACCTGGTAGCCAAAGCATGCAAAAGGCCGTCGGTGTTAATGCTACTAACCAAGGAACAAGGAGACAATTTTCAAAATTGGGAAAACTGATGTCTTGGGTTCTCAACAAGCTTCAAAGAAAAGGATTGCTACAACTCTTAAATCCTAGTCCTTTGCCTAACCCTCTCCCACCTAACTTTGACACCAAAGCATTTTGTCAATTTCACCAAATGCAAGGACATGACATGGATAGATGTGTGAGGTTGAGACATGAGATCCAAAACCTAATTGATAATGGGAAGCTACCCGAGCCCAATAAGCCAAACACCAAAGACAACCCATTGCCAAAATTCAATAGGGTACCACCGCCGGCAACCTTTATGATTGGAGGAGGTTTGCATGAGGACTTTTTCATGTCTTTCTTTTCAAGATGTGGATGAAAAAGCAATCAAAGAAGAAGAGGCATTTTTCAAAATTGAACAAGCTATGATGGGTGGAGAAATAGCAATTTGTGTTGTCAACGGGTTTTGGGATTCAAGTGATAGTGATGATGATATCATACCCAAGAAGGAGGAGTGGAGCCCGAAGAAGATGAGGTGATGAATACTAGATCCGGTAAGCCTTACGCAAGGCCACCACCTAAGGAGATAGAAATGAATAAGAGGAAGGAAGTTGAAATAGAAGAAGATGATGCTGTGCTCAAGCAATTGCAAAGAACCCAAGCAAGTGTTAGCATTTGGGACTTGTTAGCTACTTCCAAAAAGCACTGAGAAACTATGGCCAAAGCCTTGGCTAGCATGCCAATTTCTACCTCCACAACACCGGAGGAGTTGATCAACTTCATAAAAATTGGGGAAGTAATGAAATGCGAAGAGGTCCAAGAAAAGAGTGAAGTTAGTATGGGAGCAGTTTCTTTTTCAGATGCAGACTTACCGGAGGAGGGAGAGACCACATCCGCCCTCTCTTTATCAAAATAGAAGTCAAAGGGAAGAGGACTCCATGTGTCATGATCGATGATGGGTCTGCCATAAATGTTTGTCCACTTAAGATACTGCCAAAGCTAGCCATGTCAACAAGAGATCTAAACCCAACCAAGGTGACAATTCATGCTTATGACAACAATAAGAGACATGCCGAAGGGACTTTCAAAGCAGCTGTCAAGGCTGGTCCAATTGAATCTATTATTGAGTTTGTTATTTTAGACATACCAGTTACCTTTGCCTTGCTCTTGGGGCGACCATGGTTTCACCCTCTTGGTGGAGTTCCTTCCACCCTTCATCAAAAGATCAAATTTCCCAACGAAAATGAGACAGTGGTCATTGAAGCTGAAGATAATGAGATTGTTAACGCTCTAATGGTTGAGAGGGCTCTCAATGGTTTTCAAGTGGCTGCAATTTCTAATGATGAAGTAGTGGACTCCAAAGTCTTGAATATGATGAAGAGTATGAACTACCTTCCCGGAGCTGGTCTTGGAAAGGGTAAGGCTGGTTTAACAAAATTACCAGATTTTAGAACTCAAGCTTCCAAGAAGGGGTTGGGATATGATGAAGCCAATGATGTCCAGCCAAAGAAGAATGAGAAGATGAACTTCCCACCACTTGAAAAGATGTTTGTCAAAGCTCCAGATATAGGACCACTCTAAGGAAAGCCCAACCCGATCATGTTTATGGGTAAGTTAATTCCAGGTTTTGAAATTTTTGCAGATGTTGCTGAGCTAGTGGAGCAAGTGAAGAAAGAACTCACCTTGTCAACCAACAAAGAATCCAATCCAAAAGAGAAGAATGATGCTTCCCTAAAAGCCGAGAAGACTCCGAAAGAGATTGCTGCCCTGGTTGAAGAAAAGTTTGAAGACATCCTGCTTTATGATTCTGAGAACAATGATTTTGATTTTGACTTTAATTTTTCTGCTTTGTATGAGGATGATGATGTTTTCTTTTCCAAAATGAATGCAATAAAGTCTGATTTTGCTTACTTGTGTGATGTTTCTCCTGATGGTTGCATACATTCAAATAGCATTTACATGAGCATCTTTAATATTAATTTTGTTAACACGCAATCATTAAATTTGGGAACAACTAAAAATCCTAAAAACATTAGCATAGCATCCGACCTTACTCCAGATGAGAGAGAGAGATTTGAAAAAATATTCAAAAAATATGAAGAAGTGTTTGCTTGGTCTTATGAAGATATGTCGGGGATAGATCGAGACATAGCCGAGCATCATATTCCTACTTATACTCACATAAAACCTATCAAACAAAAACTTAGGCGATTAAGACCTGAGTGGGCTGAATTGGTTAAAGAAGAGGTCACTAAGCAAATACAAGTGAAGTTCCTTGAAGTGATAGAATATCCAGATTGGTTAGCCAACATAGTACCCGTGCCAAAGAAAGATGGAAGGATAAGGTTCTACGTGGACTATAGAGATTTAAACAAAGCTTCCCCTAAGGATGATTTTACTTTACCTCATATAGATGTTCTCATTGATAGTGCGGCCTCTAGCATGCTACACTCATTTGTAGATGGATTTTTGGGATACAATCAAGTGTTAATGGCCTAAGAGGATAAAGCCAAAACTGCCTTCACTACTGCATGGGGTATATTTTATTGGAGCAACCTACCAAAGGATGGCTACCACACTATTTCATGACATGATGCACAAAGAAGTTGAAGTATATGTTGATGATATGATGGTGAAGTCGGATACAAGGGAGCAACACTTCCAAAACTTAGAATTATTCTTTGATAGAGCTTTGAAGTATAAGCTAAGATTAAATCCGAAGAAGTGTGTATTCGGTGTTACTTCAGGCAAATTGTTGGGACATGTAATTGGTCCGAATGGTATTGAGATAGATCCTGACAAAGTCAAAGCAATCAGAGATATGCCAACCATAAAGACAGAGAGAGAAGTTCATGGATTCATTGGTAAACTGCAGTACATTAGCAGATTTATAGCAAAGCTCACAACAATCTGTGAGCCTATCTTCAAGTTGCTTAGAAAGAATCAGCCGGTCGTATGGAATGAAGAATTTCAAAAGGCCTTTGATCGAATAAAAGAGTATTTATTGAATCCTCCTGTTTTGAAACCACCTAAACCCAACAAACCTTTATTACTATACTTAGCAGTAGAAGAAGAGTCGATAGGAGCCATGCTAGCCCAAGCAGATGAGTCAGGGATTGAGCATGCTGTTTACTATTTGAGTAGAAAGCTCCTACCTTATGAAATTAAGTATAGTATCATTGAAAAAAACTGTATAGTCGTAGTTTGGTCTTCTAAGAAGTTGCGGCGTTATTTTCAATCGTATAGTGTGCAAGCAATTTCCAGGTTGGATCCAATGAAGTACTTAAGGGAGGCACCCTCTTTAATTGGGAAATATGGTCGATAGTTGATAATATTAGAAGAATTTGAGATCGAATATGTAACCAGGAAAACAATCAAGGGAAGAACGGTGGCAGAATTCCTGGCTCAACAACCATTACCGGAAAGTGAAGAGGTAATCTTGGAATTTCCAGATGAACATTTAGAAGTAATTGAAGTACAAGGGTGGAAAATGTATTTTGATGGAGCGGTAAACAGGAAAGGAGCAGGTTTGGGAGTTATACTAGAATCGCCCAAAGGGGAACTTATCCCCTTAGCCAAGGAGTTAAAATTTAGAGCAACCAATAACATGGTGGAGTATGAAGCGTGTATTTTTGGTTTGGAAACCCTAATGATTATGAAGGTGGATAAGGTGGAAGTTTATGGCGATTCATTGCTAGTAGTATCCCAAGTAAATGGAGAGTGGGAGTTGAAAGAGGAAAAATTAAAACCATACCGCCGTTATTTGACTATGATGAAGAAGAATTTTACAGAGTGTAGGTTTATACACCTGTCAAGAGAAGAAAATCAGATGGCTGATGCCCTAGCCACATTAGCTTCGGTATGGGAAAATCCTGCCAGCCTATTCCTTAAGCCTCTGATCTTGACTAGTTCATCAACTCCTTGCTACGAATATGAGACAATCATGGAAGTTGATACGGACCATGACGCATGGTATGATACTATAAGGCGAATTTTGGAGGAAAGAGAATACCCACCGGTGGCAACAAAGAAAGAGAGAAGAGCCATAAGGAGGTGGTCATTGCAATACATCACCTTCCATGGAGAGTTATACCAAAGATGGTCTGATGGAGTGTATTTGAGATGTTTAAGAAGGCCTGAAGTGGAGCTCATCATGTCTGAAATACATGCGGGAAGTTATAATCCGAACATGAGTGGTTTGGCCCTAGTTAAGAAGATTATTCAACAAGGTTACTATTAGTTGACCATGGAGAAAGACTGTATTGAATTTCTAAAGAAGTGCCAGCAATGTCAGATGTATGGTAACTTGAATCACATGCCTCCTGAAGAACTGCATTCAGACCCTGGCCATTTGCCACCTGGGGTATCGACATTATAGGAGAAATACATCCGACAGCTTCAAACGGGCACCGTTTTATTGTGGTAGCAGTAGATTATTTTTCAAAATGGGTCGAAGCTGAATCCTTCAACAAGCTGGGTGCAAGTCAAATGGCTAGGTTTAGTCTCATCTGTAGATATGGGGTCCCTCATAGTGTGATATCAGATGATGGAGTATAGTTTCAAGGAGCAGTTAAGGATTTATTCTCCAAGTACCAAATCCATCATCATCGATCCTCTCCTTATAGACCAAAAGCTAATGGTGCAGTAGAAGCAACAAACAAGACAATTAAGCAAATTCTGTCCAAGATGACTAAGACTTACAGGGACTGGTCAAAAATGCTTCCCTTTGCTTTATGGGGATATAGGACGAGTGTGCGAACACCTACTGGGATGACACCGTTCTCTTTGGTTTATGGGATGTAAGCGGTATTGTCAATTGAAATCAAGATCAAGTCGTTAAGAGTAGTCTTGGAAGCTGAACTACCTGAAACAGAATGGGTAGCAAGCAAATACACATAATTAGCTCTATTAGAAGAGAGAAGGTTAAAGGCACTGTATCATCACCAATTGTATCAAAAGAAGTTAGCTCGGGCCTACAATAGAAGGGTTAAGGTTAGAAAATTCAGAGTTGGAGATTTGGTGTTGAGGCAATGTAAGCCTAATGTATCTGATCCAAGAGGGAAGTTAGACCTAGCTGGGAAGGGCCATATGTCGTGAAACAAGTCATGAGCAAAGGTGCTGTGAAGTTATCAGACATGGATGGGAATGAATTTAGTGAGCTAGTAAATATTGACAGGTTGAAGAGGTTTTATGTATGATAGAAAAAAAAAAGAAAAAAGAAGCTCGCTAGGTTGAAAACCCAAAAAGGGCAGCCTAGGCAAAAGTTAAAGCAGTCCGCTAGTTCCGAAAACCCGAAAGGCGGGCTAGGCAACAATTAGGGCTAAATGAGAGAAAATTGTCAATTAGAAAACCCGAAAGGGCTAATTGGCAACATGAATGATCTTGTGTATGCTGGCTTTATGTTTGGTTGTTCCCCAATTTAATAAAACAGAATTAATGATTAAATTTGTTCTATGTGCACTATTATAAGTATTTGACCAGATACGGATGAAATAAATAATCATAATTGCAAAAGGTGATGACAAATTATAAATGGAAAAAAAGCATCTTTTATTACTTTAGTTATTTTTCATCCTAACAAAACACTTTCTGAATTGACAAATGTAAAAGCTATGGCAGTCGATAAGTGTAACGTGCAGGCCAATTTTGCCTCAGTCGCTCCAAGTAGGCTTCAGTCAAGCAAGGCATGTCTAGGTCAGGAGCAAAGTCAGAATCACGAGGCTCAGCTCCATACTGACGTCCAAGTCGGCGAGGATCGTAGCATGTACCTTGATGAAGAGCAGCAAGAGGAACATACATCAAGTATGTCCGCATGGTGATACGAGAAATCTTCCACCAAGGTACCAACCAACGGATATTGACTTCAGAGCATGAATGGATCCAGTCAACCCAGTCAGCATATGAAGAAGCATGATGGAGTAGATTCTTAGCAGAATGATGACATGGTAGATATCTGGCAAAATCCATGGAGGGAGTATCAAGTAAACAAAGATGCTACTTAAGCCAAATATGTGAAGAAAGAATTAAGTTAAAAAAAAATGAGAAGTCTGCTGAGTTGAAAACCCGCAAGGGTAGATTAGGCAAAAATTAGAACAACTCGCTAGTTTTGAAAACCCGCATGGGCGGACTAGGCAAAAGTTAGAGCAATAAAAAAAGCCTAAATTGAAAACCTGAAAGGGCAGTTTAGGTAATTACCTGAAGTAGCAACGGACTCCTAGTCAGTCTCTTTGACAATATTGATTTAAATCGGTCTAATCCAACTAAGGTCTCGGCTAAAATCACAGGTACCGGTGACAAGCCTCCTTCCATTTGGTCCATAATATCCAATACTCGTGGATCAATATCACCATCAGAAGAAAAAAGCAAGAATTGGCCAAGCAAGCAAAGACAAAGCATGCGTCCCCATGCCTTAGTAGGAGCCAAATGAGAGAAACAAAAGTCAATCAAAGGAGCAAGTAGAATTTTTTCACCTCTCATCAACCGAAGAATCTCGGGTTTCGGAATTTGAAATAACATCTGCATCTTCTGTTGAGTTTTGGAAATCAATGTGGGTAATGCCATTTGTTGATTATTGGGATGTCCAAGGATGGCCTCAAATTCTTCAATCAAGGGACACATTTCAAAGACATTAATTCTAAATACCTTAGAATCCGTATCCCACAGGGAAGCCACGGCATGTAAGAAGGAGTGGTCCAATTTTACATTTTGAAAGTATTTTAAAACATCAAGCTTTGACCATGAAATTTGCTTCCAATGGTTGGCATCCATATTCTTAAATAGAATTTTTATTTTCTTTAAATGGTGCTCGGTCATGGTTGATGAATAAAGGGGAACCAAAATTGCTAAAGGGAGTCTTCACATTGAAAGAGAGATTTTAGGTTTATGAATTGAAATATGGCATGCAAGGTGATTTATATAGAAGAAAATAAACCTTTTCCAAAAGTGAAATGGAAAAGATGATGGGAAAGGATAAGACCATATGGCATAAGGAAAGGAAGTGGTCACAATTTCTTTTTCCACTTTGGATTTGGTTTAACAAAAGAAGTGGATATTAATTATGATGTATTATATATATAAAAAAATAATAATAAAAAATTAATAATTTTGGCAGTAACAAAAAAAAAATTGGCAGTAACGAAAAAATATGAAAAAAAAAGAGGATTACAGTAAAGAGGAAAATTGTATATTTTTCATTATTGTACAATGTTTTACAATTGCTAGAATATTTACATATCACTAAGAGGCTGGTGGTAGGTCACCAAAAAAAGACTTGAAAAAGTCATCGCCTGTTGGAGAAGGGGGCAAATTACTCATCCCAGGATCATCCGAAGTAGAAGCACTAAAATCCCTATTGCCTTGGAGTTCCGATTTGTCATGGCCCTCATCAGAAGCAGACGAAAGGATCTCATGGTCATCAGTCTGGGGGCCTCTCGATGAAGAAGCACCGGGATCTCTCATTCCTTGAAATCGGAAGTCACGGAAATTTTGTTCGAATTGATGATATAAACTTTCAAAATGAGAAGCTTGCTGATGACTTGCAGCCAACTCTTTTTGAAGTTTCTTATTTTGTTCTTCAAGCATCCGCTGTGAGCTAAGAGAGAAAAGGTAAGAGCATACATAATCATGCATACATATAGCATAAACTATTATGAAATGAGGAACGTACCAGGTAGTTCATACCAATACCCTGCAGATGAGTGGCGTATCCGGTGGGCTAGAATGAGCAAATGAGGGGGCAGTGGAAGAGGGTCCAGCTTCATGATCAAACGAGCCAACAACCTGCAACAATCATTAAAGAATCAAAGAAAGAAAAAGCAGTTGCAATGGAAAAGTGGTAAAAGTTTTACTTGAGAAGTACTGGCCCCGAGATGTGGAACAGACTCTCCTGCATCTCTGTGATGTTCCTCCTCATCTATACCCTCATTTCTGTAATATCCCCAAGTGCGCCCTAGGAGTTTTGATATAATTGTTGTTTTATTTGAATTAAAATGTATATGTGTAATTGGAAAGAGAAAAGAATTTAAAAGAGAGTGTATATGTTGTATATATGGAAATATATATAACATATATACAAGTCAAATGGATGGTCAAAGGAAGAAGAAATTTATTTTGTTAATTATGAAATTACTAAAAAGGGCATGTAAGTGAAAGGAAGTTAAAATAAATAGATGAGGGTATTTAAGTAATTTTCTTTTTGAAATTCTTGGTGGAGGTTTAAAGAGATGAGAAGATTGACTTTGTCTCTTTCACTTGTTCATTTTCTTCTCTTTCCCTTTTGTTGGCCGGCCATCCAAAGCAAGAGAGCAAGAGTGAGTTTTGTTTGTTCCAAACTCAAAATTGAAGGAGTTTTCAAGAGATTAAGTTGGAAATTCAAGAAGTTCATCATTTTTGGTAAGTTTTCTCTTGATTTCTCTTGTTCTATTTGGAATTTTGTTTGAGTTTGATGGAGTGTCATTGATAGTTGGAGTGTGTTTGTGTATGGTGTGTGTAAAAGTGTTGAAATGGAATTAAAGATAAGAAGTTAGGTTGGTGTTGGTGATGGAAGAGTAAGAGTTGGGTTTAGTGAAGTTGAAATTTTTCTGTGTTAAAATTAGTAAATGTTGTGACTTGTATGATTTTTAATTAAATATAGAAAAATGTTCTTGAATTGAAGTTTTAATATGTTGTGCCTCTATGAGTCTAGAATAACTGAAAAATATGTTGATTCGATTTTGGAATGGTTATGATTTTGGAAAGATTATTTTTATTAGACCTGTTCCAGCAGGTACCTTAACTGAGACAGCTATCTTTCGAGATTTTTAATAAAATTTAGAAAAATAATATCCAATTGAATTTTGGATATGTTGTTGATTAGTGAGTCTAGTATTTGATAAAAATAATTTGGAACCACGTTGATTGAATTTAGTTTATGGAATTCACAATGTTCAGAACTGCTGCCAGGATGCAGGGCAATTGGGGCAGTCTGGTTGGGTGAACTATTTGACCACGATTTTGTGTTCATTTTGATCTGAAATTTTAAAGGAATGATTTTAAGATGTAAAATTAAGTTCTGTACAAATTTTAGAGTTTTTAGTCAAGTATATTATTTTATACAATTTTTCAAAATAAGGATAAAGTTGAGTCTAAAACCAGAATTTACTATTCATATGGTCATTTTGCTAATATTCCTTTTGGATTAGGTTGTGAAGAGGTTGAATTGCCCTAACCTAAGTTTTGAGGATTCTTGGAAGAGTAAGTGTATAGATTGGTGTGAGTTGGTTTTAAGGTAAGTACAAATTACACTATTGCATACATTCAAGTGATGTTGAGACTTGACACACATTTGATTGTAAATGTGATAAGGAACCTAATGCATTGTTGATGGATATTAAAAATAACATTATGTTTGGTAATATGTGAATGTTGTGATGAGCATGTAAAATATGTGTTAATGCCATTGATTATATCCATTTGAATAATGAACTAATTAATGTGATTTGAAATATAATATGAGATGGTTGAAATATATTTGCTTATATGATGATGAAATGAAATATGGAAATGAAATGTGAAAGATATGATGTTATGAAGAATTTGTTTTATTGTGATTTGAGATCATATGAGATATGATGCCATGGTTGTTGGCTATGATGATGCAAATGAGATATATAATGGAGGCATGGTTGCCTAATTAAGTATGAGAAATGAAATGAAAAGAGATTGAAAAAATAAATAAATAAAATGATTGTGTTCCTAATATGTTTATTCAATTTTCCGAGTTCTGGTTTTGGCGGCATGCCTATGAATCACTGGATAGGTGAAATGACCGGGTCGTAAGCCGATTCCAGTTAGAAAATGTGAAATGTGATGTTTTTTGGGTGAAATGACCGGGTCGTAAACCTCAAAAACAAATTATTGAAACTAGATTGAGTGAAATGACTGGGTCGTAAGCTCAAATCTAGTTAATTATCCATGGATAAATGTATTAATGATTATGATTATGGACCAAAGCAGTAACTCTGAACTTTGAATAACATATTAGTGTGTTTTGGGCCCATGCTTGTCTTTGTTTTCAATGTGAATCATGAATGTTTTGATTAATTATTAAATAATGTAAGATTGTGAAATATAACATTCTTTTGAATTGTTTATGAAACTTGATTGTGTGACATTGGCATTGCATTGAGGCATAATATTTTGGTTATTTGTATCACTAAGCCGTGGGCTTAGCACGATTGTGGTTCATCGCGCAGGTGACAGGGAAGAACCAGAGAGTTCCTCTAGGCCGAGTCGAGTATAGATTTTGAAGTGTGAATAGTGGGCTTAAAGATCGAAGACTGACTGCCCAACATGTATAAATGTGTAAATATTGTTACTTTCCGCTGCATAGTGAACAAATATTTTATCTACTGTGTTTCATAATAAACCTTTACTTTATTTTGTACTAGAAGTGTAAATCCTTTTTGCAGGTTGTAGTTGAGGTTATAAGGGGGATTTATTGGGAGTGTATTGAGAATGATTTTGTTTACATTGGTTTGTGTAAAAATGTTTTCAAAAATAAAAAAAAAAGCCAGTCATGTCGACACTTGGGATTCAATTTCTAGGCGAAACTATGGCAAAATTTCTGTAAAAATCGGAACTAAAATTTGACTAAGTAAAATGGGTAACAACATTAGGATAGTGTGGCGCCTCTACTCAGCTTACACACGTAGGTCGGGAAGGGGTGTTACAATTTTTGGTATCAGAGCCTAGGTTTGAGATTCTCAACCTAGGTCAATTGTAAGAAAAAGAATATTTTGATTTTGAAAGTGGGTTTTTGAGTAAAATACATGTTTTGGTATGGCAATCTTTGATCTTTAATGATGAATATTCTACTGTGTTTGCATATATAGGTAGAGATGGCATCTCATTCAAGACAGTCTGTTGAGGGTAGTGCAGAAAGTGTAGCTCCTGAAGAGAGTAGAGATGGAGCTAGGATTGAGAGGGTTAGTGTGGCGCCTCTACTCAGCTTACACACGTAGGTCAGGAAGGGACTCCGCCGGGTTGGTTAAGGCATATGGTAGAACTGTTGAGGGGAGCTCCAGTGCAGCCACCACCACCACCACCACAGCCTCAGATGCCGGTAAGACATTATGACAAGTTAAGAAAATATGGGGCTGAAGATTTCTTGGGCACTACCGATCCTGCAGTGCCTGAGCAGTGGTTGGATAAGGTGCAGAGGATATTCATTCAGTTGCAAGCCACTTCGGATGAGAAATTTGACTATGCCAGATCCCTCCTGCAGAAAGATGCCTATGATTGGTGGAAGACGGTTCCTCATGCCATGGATGATCCACCTACATTATCTTATGGTGATTTTCTGAGGGAGTATAAAGATATTAAGAAGATGGAATTCCTAAATTTGAGGCAAGACAACCGGACGGTAATAGAGTATGAGATTGAGTATATCCGGTTGAGTCGATATGCCGGGGGAATTATCTCTGATGAAATAGACCGATGCAGAAGATTTGAGGAGGGATTGAGGCCCTCTATCATGTGCATTGTGGCTGGTTCCCGGTACCAGGATTTTTCTCAGCTTGTAGTAGTAGCTAGAAGTGTTGAGAGAGCACAGGGCATTGCAGCAGCTGCTACTGAGGAAGAGACTAGGGTAAGGAGATCCCAGTTTGAGGTAGGGTCTTCATCTATGAAGAGGGGTCGAGGAGGTTTTGTTTCGAGAACCAGTAGAACCCAGAGACAGTCGGGCAGATCAGTTCAGTATCAGAGGCAGAGGTCGAGACCGACAGTTTCTGTAGCTAGTGCCCCGACTCCAGTGATTCAGAGGTCTACTCCACCTGTATGTGAGCATTGTGGTAAGACCCATGGGGGTGTTTGTTGGAAGATTGGTGGATCAGCTGGGTGTTTTAGATGTGGGTCACCAGCTCATTTTGTTAGAGATTGTCCTGAGATGCAGGAGTATAGGCAGGCTGATATTGCAGCTTCTCGACCTAGTGTTAGCAGAGGTGGTCGAGGAGGCAGAGGTTTCAGTAGAGGTGGTAGACCTGGGTTTAGTCAGAGAGGAGGATCTTCATCCAGGGGCAGCAGGCCAGATGAGGCCGGATCTTCTCAGAGAGTATATGGCATTTCAGTACTTGCTTTGATTGATCCAGGATCTACTCATTCATACATAAGTGCATCTATCTTGCCTGTGTCTGAATTGCATTCAGAGTCCTTAGGATTTGATGTCTTAGTGACCAATCCTTTAGGACATAGTGTTGTGGTGAGTAAGGTGCATCGTGATAGTGCTGTTGTGGTGCAAAGTGAGGAGTTTCTTGGTGATTTAATTGTAATGCCTTTTAAAGAATATGATTTGATCTTAGGCATGGATTGGTTGTCTAATCATGGAGCTGTGGTGGATTGTCAAAAGAAATGTGTTACTTTGAGAACTGATGATGGTAGAAGTATATTAGTATCTAGTGAGCAGAGACAACTTGCATCCTTGTTTGTATCAGCTGTAACAGCCAGAAAGTTGATTAGAAAAGGGTGTGTTGCTTATCTTGCTCATGTTATGGATACCAGAGTAATGGGTTCTCAACTTAATAGTATACCCACAGTTGCGGAGTTTCCAGATGTTTTTCCTGAGGAGTTGCCAGGGTTACCCCCTGAGAGAGAGGTTGAGTTTGGTATCGATTTGTTGCCTGGTACCACTCCCATCTCTATCACTCCATATCGAATGGCACCTGCTGAATTGAGAGAGTTGAAGGTGCAGTTGCAGGAGTTGTTGGATAAAGGGTTTATTCGCTCTAGTGTTTCCGTGGGGAGCTCCTGTGTTGTTTGTGAAGAAAAAGGATGGTACTTTGAGATTGTGCATCGATTATAGGCAATTGAACAAAGTAACTATCAAGAATAAGTATCCTTTGCCCCGAATTGATGATCTCTTTGATTAGTTGAAGGGAGCAGCGGTGTTTTCCAAAATTGATTTGAGATCAGGGTACCATCAATTGAGGGTTAGAGCTGAAGATGTTTCTAAGACAGCTTTCCGCACAAGATATGGGCATTATGAGTTCTTATTAATGCCTTTTGGATTGACGAATGCACCTGCATCTTTCATGGATTTGATGAATAGGGTGTTTAGGCCCTATCTGGATCAGTTTGTGGTGGTTTTCATCGATGATATTTTGGTGTATTCACGTAATGAGGAAGAACATGACAAGCATCTGCGAATTGTGTTACAGATCTTGAGAGAGAAGTAGTTGTATGCTAAGCTGTCAAAGTGTGAGTTTTGGCATGACCAAGTAACTTTTCTCGGTCATATAGTTTCAGCAGATGGTATAAGAGTTGATCCGAGTAAAGTTGAGGCCATTTTGAATTGGAGTCCACCAAAGTCAGTGACTGAAGTTAGAAGTTTTCTGGGATTGGCAGGCTATTATAGAAGGTTTGTGAAAGGTTTTTCTTTGATAGCTACTCCACTCACCAGATTGCTTCGAAAGGGAGTTAGATTTGTGTGGACAGATTAGTGTCAAGCTAGTTTTGATCAGTTGAAAGAAATTTTGACTCAAGCTCCTGTTCTTACTTTGCCTGTGGAAGATAAACCATATGTGATTTACAGTGATGCTTCACATAATGGTTTAGGATGTGTTTTAATGCAAGAGGGTAAAGTTATAGCTTATGCTTCTCGGCAGTTGAAGCCGCATGAGCTTAATTATCCAACACATGATCTGGAATTGGCAGCTATAGTATTTGCTTTGAAGATTTGGCGACACTACTTGTATGGGGAGAAATGTTTTATCTATACGGATCATAAAAGTTTGAAATATTTAGGTGTCCAGAGAGAGCTGAATCTTCGGCAAAGGCGATGGTTAGAGCTGATCAAAGACTATGACTGTTTGATTGATTATCATCCTGGTAAGGCAAATGTAGTTGCTGACGCCTTGAGTCGAAAGTCTCTGGCAGGTTTGGCTGTTTATTCGCTCTCGTTGCTTGTTGAGTTGAGAGCATTACATGCTAGTTTTGAAGCATGTGATGATGGTGCATTGTTGGCTCAGTTGCAATTGAGACCAGTATTGTTGGATCAGATTAAGGAGGCTCAATTGACAGATGAGAAAATTCGGAAGATTATTTTAGATTGCCAAAATGGGGAGAGCCGAGATTTCTTTGTGAGAAGTGATTGTAGCCTTTGGTTTAAGGATAGATTGTGTGTTCCTGATAATGATAGTTTGAAAAAGGTTATTTTAGAGGAAGCACACCAATCGGTTTTTGCTATGCATCCGGGAAGTACAAAGATGTACCATGAATTGAGACAGCATTATTGATGGTCTGGTATGAAGAGAGACATAGCAGAATTTGTGTCCAAATGTCTCACTTGTCAGAGGGTGAAAGCTGAGCATCAAGTTCCAACAGGGTTGCTTCAACCTTTAACGGTGCCTGAATCGAAATGGGAGAGAATGACAATGGATTTTGTGTCTGGTTTGCCTATGACACAGAGGAAGCATGATGCCATTTGGGTGATTGTTGATAGGTTGACAAAGACAGCTCATTTTCTTCCGGTTCGGATGGACTTTTCACTTGAGAAGTTAGCTGAATTGTACATCAATGAGATAGTAAAGTTGCATGGAGTCCCAATTTCTTTAGAGTCTGATTGAGATCCTAGATTTACTTCAAGATTTTGGAAGAGTTTACATGGTGCTTTGGGTTCTCGATTGTATTTTAGCACTGCTTTTCATCCGTAGACAGATGGGCAGTCAGAGAGAGTGATACAGATTATTGAAGATATGTTGAGAAGCTGTGTCATTGATTTCTCTGGAAGTTGGGACAGATTTTTGCCACTTGTAGAATTTGCTTACAACAATAGTCATCAATCCAGTATTGGAATGGCACCATTTAAGGCATTGTATGGAAGAAAATGTAGAACGCCTCTATGTTGGAATGAAGTTGGGGAAGGCAAATTGGTTGGTCCTGATTTGATTAAAGAGACTGAAGAAAAAGTGAAGATGATTCGGTATAGGTTGAAAGCAGCTTCAGACCGACAGAAGTCTTATTCAGATTTGAAGAGAAGAGACATAGAGTTTGATGTTAGAGATAAAGTATTTTTGAAAGTGTCTCCTTGGAAAAAGATATTGAGATTTGGTCGAAAAGGGAAGCTAAGTCCTTGTTTCATTGGACCGTATGAGATATTAGAAAGAGTTGGGCCAGTTGCTTTTCGTCTTGCTTTGCCACCTGAGTTGGATAGAATCCATAATGTATTCCATGTTTCTATGTTGCGGAGGTATAGATCAGATCCATCTCATATCTTGCCAGTTGAATCCATTGAAGTGAGTCCGGATTTGACATTTGAAGAAGAACCAGTTGCTATTTTGGCACATGAAGTGAAAGAGTTGAGGAATAAGAAAGTGCCATTAGTGAAGGTTCTATGGAAGAATCATGGGAGAGAAGAGGCAACTTGGGAGAGAGAGCGAGCAATGCAAGATCAGTATCCTCAACTGTTTCAGACATAATATCAGGTAATTTCAGGGATGAAATTTCTTTTTAGAGGGGGAGAATTGTAATATCCCAAAGTGTGCCCTAGGAGTTTTGATATAATTGTTGTTTTATTTGAATTAAAATGTATATGTGTAATTGGAAAGAGAAAAGAATTTAAAAGAGAGTGTATATGTTGTATATATGGAAATATATATAACATATATACAAGTCAAATGGATGGTCAAAGGAAGAAGATATTTATTTTGTTAATTATGAAATTACTAAAAAGGGCATGTAAGTGAAAGGAAGTTAAAATAAATAGATGAGGGTATTTAAGTAATTTTCTTTTTGAAATGCTTGGTGGAGGTTTAAAGAGATGAGAAGATTGACTTTGTCTCTTTCACTTGTTCATTTTCTTCTCTTTCCCTTTTGTTGGCCGGCCATCCAAAGCAAGAGAGCAAGAGTGAGTTTTGTTTGTTCTAAACTCAAAATTGAAGGAGTTTTCAAGAGATTAAGTTGGAAATTCAAAAAGTTCATCATTTTTGGTAAGTTTTCTCTAGATTTCTCTTGTTCTATTTGGAATTTTGTTTGAGTTTGATGGAGTGTTGTTGATGGTTGGAGTGTGTTTGTGTATGGTGTGATTAAACGTGATGAAATGGAATTAAAGATAAGAAGTTAGGTTGGTGTTGGTGATGGAAGAGTAAGAGTTGTGTTTAGTGAAGTTGAAATTTTTCTGTGTTACAATTAATAAATGTTGTGACTTGTATGATTTTTTATTAAATATAGCAAAATGTTCTTGAAATGAATTTTTGATATGTTGTTTCTCTATGAGTCTAGAATGACTGAAAAATATGCTGATTCGATTTTGGAATGGTTATGCTTTTGGAAAGATTATTTTTATTAGACCTGTTCCAGGAGGTACCTTAACTGAGACAGCTATCTTTCGGGGTTTTTAATAAAAAGTAGAAAAATAATATCCAATTGAAGTTTGGATATGTTGTTTATTAGTGAGTCTAGTATTTGATAAAAATAATTTGGAACCACGTTGATTGAATTTAATTTATGGAATTAACAAAGTTCAGAACTGCTGCCAGGATGTAGGGCAATTGGGGCAGTCTGGTTGGGTGAACTATTTGACCAATATTTTGTGTTCAGTTTGATCTGAAATTTTAAAGGAATGATTTTAAGATGTAAAATTAAGTTCTGTACAAATTTTAGAGTTTTTAGTCAAGTAGATTATTTATACAATATTTCAAAATAAGGATAAAGTTGAGTCTAAAACCAGAATTTACTATTCATATGGTCATTTTGCTAATATTCCTTTTGGATTAGGTTGTGAAGAGGTTGAATTGCCCTAACCTAAGTGTTGAGGATTCTTGGAAGAGTAAGTGTATAGATTGGTGTGAGTTGGTTTTAAGGTAAGTACAAACTACACTATTGCATACATTCATGTGATGTTGAGACTTGACACACATTTGATTGTAAATGTGATAAGGAACCTAATGCATTGTTGATGGATATTAAAAATCACATTATGTTTGGTAATATGTGAATGTTGTGATGAGCATGTAAAATATGTGTTAATGCCATTGATTATATCCATTTGAATAATGAAATGATTAATGTGATTTGAAATATAATATGAGATGGTTGAAATATATTTGCTTATATGATGATGAAATGAAATATGGAAATGAAATGTGAAAGATATGATGTTATGAAGAATTTGTTTTATTGTGATTTGAGATCATATGAGATATGATGCCATGGTTGTTGGCTATGATGATGCAAATGAGATATATAATGGAGGCATGGTTGCCTAATTAATTATGAGAAATGAAATGAAAAGAGATTGAAAAAATAAATAAATAAAATGATTGTGTGCCTAATATGTTTATTCAATTTTCAGAGTTCTGGTTTTGGCGGCATGCCTATGAATCACTAGATAGGTGAAATGACCGGGTCGTAAACCGATTCCAGTTAGAAAATGTGAAATGTGATATTTTTTGGGTGAAATGACCGGGTCGTAAACCTAAAAAACAAATTATTGAAACTAGATTGAGTGAAATGACTGGGTCGTAAGCTCAAATCTAGTTAATTATCCATGAATAAATGTAATAATGATTATGATTATGGACCAAAGCAGTAACTCTGAACTTTGAATAACATATTAGTGTATTTTGGGCCCATGCTTGTCTTTGTTTTCAATGTGAATCATGAATGTTTTGATTAATTATTAAATAATGTAAGATTGTGAAATATAACATTCTTTTGAATTGTTTATGAAACTTGATTGTGTGACATTGGCATTGCATTGAGGCATAATATTATGGTTGTTTGTATCACTAAGCCGTGGGCTTAGCGCGATTGTGGTTCATCGCGCAGGTGACAGGGAAGAACCAGAGAGTTCCTCTAGGCCGAGTCGAGTCTAGATTTTGAAGTGTGAATAGTGGGCTTAAAGATCGAAGACTGACTGCCAAACATGTATAAATTTTATGTTTTGTAAAACTGAAGTTTTGATGTATATGAATTTGTAAATATTGTTACTTTCCGCTGCATAGTGAACAAATATTTTATCTACTGTGTTTCATAATAAACCTTTACTTTATTTTGTACTAGAAGTATAAATCCTTTTTGCAGGTTGTAGTTGAGGTTATAAGGGGGATTTATTGGGAGTGTACTGAGAATGATTTTGTTTGCATTGGTTTGTGTAAAAATGTTTTCAAAAAAAAAACCAGTCTTGTCGACACTTGGGATTAAATTTCTAGGCGAAACTATGGCAAAATTTCTGTAAATATCGGAACTAAAATTTGACTAAGTAAAATGGGTAGCAACATTAGGATAGTGTGGCGCCTCTACTCAGCTTACACACGTAGGTCGGGAAGGGGTGTTCCATCAGAAATCTCCCGCACACCGACAGGAGATACATCAAAGTGCAAGAGTCTCATTTGAATAAAACGGGAATAAAATGGACCCGATAAATGGAGAAATGACTCGGCATTATAACCATACTGGGCCGACCACCAAGCATCGGAAACCTCCGCTGCTCTTGGCCGAGAAACCATTCATAAAGTCTCTCTCCGAGAAACCAGCCACTAGACATTGGGCCAGCAATAATTCGGCGAGAATGTTGGAAAGATAGTGCAGCCCTCATCAAAGGAGACCAATTTGTTCGCTCCTCTGGATTCCACCAGGCCAATTTTACCTGCGAGATAACATAAGGTAAGTAAAACTTTCACATAAATTTTAAAGCATACTAATGTTATTTTACCTAATCCCAGGTTAAGAGGCTCAACATAAAGCGATGGGTATGCACGTGGTGAGAGCCGGGAACTTCCACACGATCGGACAACCAGTAATTTAATCTAGGTGTAATATCCCAATGTATGCCCTAGAAGTTTTGAATATTATTGTTGTTGATTTGAATTAAATGTATATATGATTTGCAAAGGAAATGAGTGTGTTAAAAGAATGTATATGTTGTGTATATTGTAATATATATAACATATAAGTTGGTCAAATGAAGAGTCAATGGGAGAAGATATTTTAATTGTGATATGTGAAATTACTATTAGGGGCATTTGATTAAGAGGAAAGCTAGAATAAATGGAAAAGGGTAATTATGTAATTTTCCTTGTTGGATTGCATGGTGGAGGATTTTTGGAAATAAGTAATTATATTATTATTATTATTGTTATTATTATATATATATATGTGGCTATCGTGGGAAGAGGAAAAAAAGAAAACAAGATATTTTCTTCTTCTTCTTCTTCTTCTCCTTTTTGGTTCTTGCACGAGAGAGAGAGAGAGAGAGGTAGAGAGATGAGATGATCTTCATCAAAACCTTAGGGTTTTAAGAGAATTGAAGGAAGAATCAAAGGATTAAGTTGGAGATTTGGTGGAATTCATCAATTGAGGTAAGTACTAAATTCTTTGTGTTGATTCCTCTTGCTTGAGTTTGAATTTGTTAGGGTTGGTGTGAGATGGTAATATTAATGAAAGATTAAAGTTATAGAGATGTTAAATTGATGTTAGATGTTGTAAATATGGTGAATTGTGAGGATGGATTATTGGATTTGGTTTGAAAATGGTAAATTGAGTGGATATTTAAATTAAAGGAATAAGAATGTTGTTGGTTTAGGATTTTGAAGTGGTATGTGTTGCAAATGATTTGTTAATGAGAATATTGTGATGAATATGTGTTAATAACATGAATTATACCTATTTGAATGAGATTGTGTTGTGTATAAGTTGTTATTAATTCAATCAAAGGAGTATTGGTTATGTTTAGGGTTTTATACATGAAGGAACACGGCCAAAATAAGAAGGAACACGGCCAAGACTTAATATTTTTGAGAGACACGGCCAAGTTGAGGGAAGTTTGGCCGTGTTGGATGAGTTTAGGGAGAGACACGGCCACTGGCTTGGCCATGTCCCTTGCCCGTGTTTGCTACTGCCTGATTTTGGATGAGAGACACGGCTGTGTCCCTTGCCCGTGTCTGCCTCGGCTTGAATTGAAATTGAGAGACACGGCCACAAGCTTGGCCGTGTCCCTTGGGCGTGTTGGCTACTGTAACTTTCCTTTACTCTTCTTGTTTTGATGAAATGGTACATACATTTGATAATACATATGATACTATATGAACAAAGTTATATATTATGCATTGTGAATCTTATGAATGGCAATTTGTTATATGAATAATGTACATTGTAATGTTACATCAATGATGCTATATGTAAAATGTGAAGAAGAGGATGAAGTAATTGATTATGGATAGCTTGGTGGGAGTAACTCTTGAGGGTGAAAGAAATGAGGATCATCCAAAAAGGTATGTACAATGCAATTTATAATGATGTGAATGATATGTTTGCCTAGTTAATGTAATTGATGTTGTATATATCAATGATGGAATATGACATGTAAAGGATATGATGAGGTAAATGATTATGTATGTAAAAGATGAATTGCTATAATGTGGATTGAAATGTAATGTGAAGCCATTTGTGATTGGCTATGATGATTCAATTGAAAGAAACAAGGCATGTTTGCCTAGATGATGATGAGAATTGAAAATGATATTGATGATGAAATAATCAATGAATTGTGTAGCTAATGTGTTATTCTATTCTCAGAGTTTGTTGTTGGTGGCATGCCTAATGGTAACAATCTCTTGAAGTTAGGTTGGGCTTGATCCTTGAAGCTAAGTTGGGTTGAAGTTTAACATGTTTTACTCCCCTTGAAGCTTGGTTGGGTCTAGTCCTTGAAGCCTAATTGAGATGTTACAACCCTTGAAGCTAGGTTGGATTGGTTCTTGAAGCCAAGTTGGGTTGATACTTAGCATGCTTTGTTCCCCTTGAAGCTTGGTTGAACCTAATCCTTGAAGCCTAGTTGGGTCAATGATAATGATAAATGTGAAAACAAAACCAAAGCATTAACTCTGAAAATAGAATGGCATATTAGTGTGTTGTTGGGCCCGAGTCTGTCTTTGTTGTTAATATGATATACAAATGTTGAATTAAATGAATAATGAGATCTATGATTGACTTTGTTGACAATGTGACTTATGATTGGTGAATTGTGAATTAAACAATGTTATGAAGTATGATATGTAATGTGTATGTATTGATATGTTGATTGTGAGTATTGGTGATGGATTGTGGTTGGTGTTAATGATTGCCTTGTTGGAAATGTTATTCATGATTGGTAAATGGTGAATAAAATAATGTTATGAAGTATGTTGTGGAATGTGTGTATTGAAATATTGTTTGTGAGTATTATTGATGAAAGGTGATGGGTGATAATGATATATATATGATATATGATTTAGTTGAGATATATGAAAGGTACAATTTAAAAGAAAAGACATGATAGAAGCTAAAGTTACATGGAATTGATATATCATTATATGCTAGTATTTTTATAATGTATGTGTATATTTTATATTTGTACTACTAAGCTCTCGGGCTTAGCGCGGTTGTGTGATCGCGCAGGTGACCAGGTGGAAGATATGAAGTCTTTCGTTATGCCACGAGAAGAGTAAGAGTTTGTCGAGACCAACTAGAGGGTGATGCATACATGTATAACTTTTAATTATGATGTATTTCTGACAGGAGTATGTTTACATGTATAAATGAAATTATGAGAAAGATAAGATTATTGTATAATTATAAGATTATTAAAAGTATATTGATTTTGTAAATGTTCTTTAAATTAATGTATTGTGGTTTGGAACTCCGTTAAAGGTTTTTTTTTTAATTTGTAACAAAAAGTGACATCCTTATAATTTATATACTTACTGTATGTATACTAGGTGTATGTATAGTACGTATATGGAGTATCAGGGTGTTACAATTATTTTGGTATCAGAGCTTAGGTTCGAGATTCTCGGCCTAAGTGAAATTAAAAAGAAAAATTTTGAAACGCTTAAAATGAATCAAAAAGAAGAGTTTTGAAATGCAATTGGTAATACATGCATATGCATTGACACCTAGGTTGGTCTCGGATGTGGCATTATATGATTTGTAGTATATCTGTGTTATATAAGATGGATGCTAGTGTGTGAATGATGCTTTGCATGAAAGTAAAGTCAGAGAAAGAAATGATATGAATTTATATAAGTTTAATTGAGAAATTAAAAATGGAAATTTATGCAAGTAAAGTGAAGTGTTAAATGTGTTGAATTATAAGAAATGAAAAAGAGAATAAAGTTGAACATGAGTTGAAATTAGAATTTAGATAAGAGTATGTATTCTTTCCTCTATACCTGAAATCTCTTTATTATAAAGTTTATGTTGGGTTTGCTAGATAGAGGAAATATTGTTGAAATGTTAATATTGAAAGGTATGTTATTGAAATAAGAAGAGTATGGAGGGATATTGAATGAGTTGATTAGTATAGACAAGGTATGATTATTTAAAGTTTGGAGTATATACATATATAAAGTTAAGGTGTTGTTTAAAGGAAAAAGAGATGATATTGGTTAAGTAAGAATATAAATTGGTATTGTTATTTTAATGTAAACATTGTGAATGCAATGTTAGAAATGTGAGATGCTTGAATATTGTGAAAGCTCATGGTAATGGTGGTAATATGTGATATTTGAGATTTTTGAAATGAGCTTAATAATTAGAGAAATTATATGTTTTGACTTTCCTTTGTGATATATATACATAAGATGTTTCTAAAGTGATATTAAGAAAAGATGAGTTTGGCAAATTGAAGTTTAAGCAAAGTAGTAAATTGGAAAGTTAAAGTTTTAGTGGAATTTGATAAAGATTATTTGGATATTGATAGTTAAATGTATATTCAATACATGAGTTAGGTGAAATGACTAATATTGCACATGGAAGTATTATGAATTGAGTAATGCGATTGATAGTATGAGAATTTGTTTTGAAGCAAAAAGGGAAGTGGATAAGCAAATGAAGATGAACTATTTTAAGTCATTTTATTGCAAAGGGTAAAAATGGATATGGAAGCATATTAAATGTTTTTAAAGATGAAAGTGAAAGAGATGTCACATTGGGAATGTGACTAAGATGGATGTGAAGTGCTATTATAGTCAGAACATATATATATATATGTGTGTGTTATGTGAATAAATACTTTATATCATATTGGAAGAATGAAAATGATAGTGTTTAAAAGAAAGTGATAAACATTAAATTTATATTGAATGTGTGAAAAAGAAACATAAAATAAGAGTATCTAATTAAGGGTATACATGTATATAATATGTGAATTGAGTTTTCAATATGAATGAAATTATGATATATAAACAAATGTGTGAATCACATTATGAAGGTGACCTATGAATATGTATGTGGTATAATTATAGAATTAGTGATATGGAAATGATGTTGTATGTATTAGTGGACCTAAGAGATATTAGGTTTTGAACTGTGTAAAGCTAAATGGATTATACGATGGAAGTGAGTATAGAATGGACTTGAATAATATTGGACAGTGGAAATTGTTATAGTGAGCATTGAATTTGATGATTATATGATATTTAGAGTTCTAAAGTATTCACATATGGAAGTTCCATGTAATTGTATATTATAAGAGATTGTAAATGAATTCGAAATGAAGTGACGAAAAGAAATTTTATAGAAATTACATATGATTAAATATGTATATAGTAATATTGTTGAAACGTGAATTAAGTTGAGATAGACATTATAATCGAGTGCAAAGTGGTTTGAAATGGAGTTGGAATGTATTAACTTTTGATATAGCAATAATGTAAAGAAGGAATATGTAATTCTTGAGATCCACCTTAGTCTTGTATTTGTAAAAATTGAGAATAAAATTATGAAAGAACAGAATTGATTTGAAAGTTCCAGGCTTGAATATTAATCTCTTAAAGCTATGTGTTTTGGTCGGTATATTTGATCGATTAATTTGTTATCCATGGATTTGGGTCTTAGATATAATGACTGTAATACAGATTTGATGAGATTGAAATTATGATGAGAAGTATAGTTAAACGTTATGATGGATAAAGTTGTATCTTATCAATTTTATGTTAAGCATTTGGTTATATTTATGATAGTTAAGAGAGAAAAGGAAATTATGGAAATGTTTCGAGTTATGAATGATATGGCAAAGAGGTAATCAAAATAAAAATAACAATGAAATGAAATGTGAGGAGATATTAAAAAGGGAGAAAATACAAAATGTGACTGAAAGTTATACTAAATATGTTTATGATATGTGATGAATAAATGAATGAATTTGAGGTTTAAGTGAATGAGCTATAGATAGTAAATATGGTATAAAATTTTTATGAGAATTGGTTGGAAATTATATTAAGATAATTTGAAGTGATTTGTTATCATGATAATTTGATTGAATATGGATCGGAAGAGATCAGGAATTGAATGTAAGTTTACCCTAATGGAATTAAGTTATATATATACATATATGAATATTGTGAAATTTTATGATAAGTTTGAATAAATTAACTGTTGGTTGGAATGGAACAAGATTGGAACGTGGATATATTGTGATAAATAGATCAATGGATCTGAATTGGCTAAGATTATGAATCATTATTGAGATTTGACATGTATAGTTGTGCTAAGAGTATAATTGTTTGCATGATAATGTATATGATGTAAATTTTAAAGTGTGAGCGGACATGAATAAATGGAGTTATAGTAGTTATAAATCATGATAAAAAGGGAAAAGATTGGTTATTTATGAAATAAGTTGAAAGGTAATGTATTAATATGTAATTTAAATAAAAAGCATGCTAAAGAAATAACTCCATTTGTGTAAAATAAGGATTTTTTTATCCATTGAGGTTTAATAAATGTCTATTTAGACAGTGATTGTAATGACGGGATAATTAATGCTAAGATTTAAACCAATGATTTTTAAGGTTAAAGTTAAGAGAGTAATTACAAAGAAGTGAAGGAATAGAATATATTGAATATAAAGATTGGATGAAGTATAAGTGTATTATAAAATGATCTAATTCTTGTGTAAAGACATTGATAAGAGATGTAATGAGTTCTTTTGAATGTTTGATCAAGAAAGTAATAAGATATCTAATCATATAGAATGATGAGTTATGAAATTTAAAGAAGGTGGTTGATTTTGAAGGGAAGAGTTGAAGTTATATGATTTGATGACACTATGACTTAAGCATATAATTAACTTCATATGAAAGTTGAGATAGTATTTTGTTAAGAATGAATCGTTACGGTACTGATAATTTCGAGGACGAAATTATTTAAGGGGGAGAGAATTGTAATATCCCAATGTATGCCCGAGAAGTTTTGAATATTATTGTTGTTGATTTGAATTAAATGTATATATGATTTGCAAAGGAAATGAGTGTGTTAAAAGAATGTATATGTTGTGTATATTGTAATATATATAACATATAAGTTGGTCAAATGAAGAGTCAATGGGAGAAGATATTTTAATTGTGATATGTGAAATTACTATTAGGGGCATTTGATTAAGAGGAAAGCTAGAATAAATGGAAAAGGGTAATTATGTAATTTTCCTTGTTGGATTGCATGGTGGAGGATTTTTGGAAATAAGTAATTATATTATTATTATTGTTATTGTTATTATTATATATATATATGTGGCTATCGTGGGAAGAGGAAAAAAAGAAAACAAGATATTTTCTTCTTCTTCTTCTTCTTCTCCTTTTTGGTTCTTGCACGAGAGAGAGAGAGAGAGAGGTAGAGAGATGAGATGATCTTCATCAAAACCTTAGGGTTTTAAGAGAATTGAAGGAAGAATCAAAGGATTAAGTTGGAGATTTGGTGGAATTCATCAATTGAGGTAAGTACTAAATTCTTTGTGTTGATTCCTCTTGCTTGAGTTTGAATTTGTTAGGGTTGGTGTGAGATGGTAATATTAATGAAAGATTAAAGTTATAGAGATGTTAAATTGATGTTAGATGTTGTAAATATGGTGAATTGTGAGGATGGATTATTGGATTTGGTTTGAAAATGGTAAATTGAGTGGATATTTATATTAAAGGAATAAGAATGTTGTTGGTTTAGGATTTTGAAGTGGTATGTGTTGCAAATGATTTGTTAATGAGAATATTGTGATGAATATGTGTTAATAACATGAATTATACCTATTTGAATGAGATTGTGTTGTGTATAAGTTGTTATTAATTCAATCAAAGGAGTATTGGTTATGTTTAGGGTTTTATACATGAAGGAACACGGCCAAAATAAGAAGGAACACGGCCAAGACTTAATATTTTTGAGAGACACGGCCAAGTTGAGGGAAGTTTGGCCGTGTTGGATGAGTTTAGGGAGAGACACGGCCACTGGCTTGGTCGTGTCCCTTGCCCGTGTTTGCTACTGCCTGATTTTGGATGAGAGACACGGCTGTGTCCCTTGCCCGTGTCTGCCTCGGCTTGAATTGAAATTGAGAGACACGGCCACAAGCTTGGCCGTGTCCCTTGGGCGTGTTGGCTACTGTAACTTTCCTTTACTCTTCTTGTTTTGATGAAATGGTACATACATTTGATAATACATATGATACTATATGAACAAAGTTATATATTATGCATTGTGAATCTTGTGAATGGCAATTTGTTATATGAATAATGTACATTGTAATGTTACATCAATGATGCTATATGTAAAATGTGAAGAAGAGGATGAAGTAATTGATTATGGATAGCTTGGTGGGAGTAACTCTTGAGGGTGAAAGAAATGAGGATCATCCAAAAAGGTATGTACAATGCAATTTATAATGATGTGAATGATATGTTTGCCTAGTTAATGTAATTGATGTTGTATATATCAATGATGGAATATGACATGTAAAGGATATGATGAGGTAAATGATTATGTATGTAAAAGATGAATTGCTATAATGTGGATTGAAATGTAATGTGAAGCCATTTGTGATTGGCTATGATGATTCAATTGAAAGAAACAAGGCATGTTTGCCTAGATGATGATGAGAATTGAAAATGATATTGATGATGAAATAATCAATGAATTGTGTAGCTAATGTGTTATTCTATTCTCAGAATTTGTTGTTGGTGGCATGCCTAATGGTAACAATCTCTTGAAGTTAGGTTGGGCTTGATCCTTGAAGCTAAGTTGGGTTGAAGTTTAACATGTTTTACTCCCCTTGAAGCTTGGTTGGGTCTAGTCCTTGAAGCCTAATTGAGATGTTACAACCCTTGAAGCTAGGTTGGATTGGTTCTTGAAGCCAAGTTGGGTTGATACTTAGCATGCTTTGTTCCCCTTGAAGCTTGGTTGAACCTAATCCTTAAAGCCTAGTTGGGTCAATGATAATGATAAATGTGAAAACAAAACCAAAGCATTAACTCTGAAAATAGAATGGCATATTAGTGTGTTGTTGGGCCCGAGTCTGTCTTTGTTGTTAATATGATATACAAATGTTGAATTAAATGAATAATGAGATCTATGATTGACTTTGTTGACAATGTGACTTATGATTGGTGAATTGTGAATTAAACAATGTTATGAAGTATGATATGTAATGTGTATGTATTGATATGTTGATTGTGAGTATTGGTGATGGATTGTGGTTGGTGTTAATGATTGCCTTGTTGGAAATGTTATTCATGATTGGTAAATGGTGAATAAAATAATGTTATGAAGTATGTTGTGGAATGTGTGTATTGAAATATTGTTTGTGAGTATTATTGATGAAAGGTGATGGGTGATAATGATATATATATGATATATGATTTAGTTGAGATATATGAAAGGTACAATTTAAAAGAAAAGACATGATAGAAGCTAAAGTTACATGGAATTGATATATCATTATATGCTAGTATTTTTATAATGTATGTGTATATTTTATATTTGTACTACTAAGCTCTCGGGCTTAGCGCGGTTGTGTGATCGCGCAGGTGACCAGGTGGAAGATATGAAGTCTTTCGTTATGCCACGAGAAGAGTAAGAGTTTGTCGAGACCAACTAGAGGGTGATGCATACATGTATAACTTTTAATTATGATGTATTTCTGACAGGAGTATGTTTACATGTATAAATGAAATTATGAGAAAGATAAGATTATTGTATAATTATAAGATTATTAAAAGTATATTGATTTTGTAAATGTTCTTTAAATTAATGTATTGTGGTTTGGAACTCTGTTAAAGGTTTTTTTTAAATTTGTAACAAAAAGTGACATCCTTATAATTTATATACTTACTGTATGTATACTAGGTGTATGTATAGTACGTATATGGAGTATCAGGGTGTTACACTAGGATACCCGATTCTCTCTTGGGAAATGCCGGGTACCCTCACGAGGTTGTGTTCATATGCCCATATCTACAATAATAATGAAGATCACATTCATGCAAGAGAAAAGGGGAAAAGACATTGATGGAAGAAAGAATACCTCGACAACCGCCATCAAGCCGATGAAAGAATTCTTGTTTCGCAAAGCTTATTAAGGCCATGGTAAAGACATGCGAGACCAGCTTCACCTCAGCCAGAAGATGGTACCATTCTGAGATAAGAAAGGGCACTCAACACTAACAAGTGAATGGATGATTCAGTGCTGTCAAAGATGGTCGATCCGAGCAAATATAACAAAAGTCCTTGAGCATACTGTTCGGCCCTGTTTCTGCCAATCCGACCTTCGTAGTTAATCCAATAACTGCTAATCGGCTCAATTTTTATCTTAAAAGGCCCTTTATATGACGGTTCCATACCAATTAATACCTGAATTTCTTCAAATGTTAAAATTTCATTAGTTAGAGGAACCGGAGCACCATCATATGGAAGGCCGATTATGGCAGTAAAATCGACCGGACCAATTGTCATCTCCCCAATGGGCAAGTGAAAAGTGTGAATTGTATCCAGCCATCGCTCTGCCAGCACCAGGACTACGCTTCGGTCTATCTGATATTCTTCGGACGGCAATTGTAAGACAAACTGCTCAAAGCCGCAATCTCGAATAATCCGCCTTACCCGAGAAGGCACTACATCATACCATTGTCGGGCTTTATAAATACACCCTCCGGCCCGAACGACACAACGATCATGCTAACACAGACCCAGGTAAGTTAATACCAGGTAAGTACGTGTTATTTTATCTATTTAAATTAATTTATTTTTCATAATAATAAAAATAATAAATAATAAAAAATAATAAAAAATAATAAAAAGATAAAAAATAAAAATAATAAAAATATATATATATATAAAAAGAGAGAGAGAAGAGAGAAAGGGAAAAGTAATTACCTCGCTCTTTTGGTTGGAACTGCGATGGAGCGGCATCCCGGCCAGTATATCTAGATTTTCGTCTTCATAATGCCGAATAAACTCCAATAACTCGGCAATAGAATGAGTCCACGACCTCGAAGCATGCATGGTTTTTGAAAAATATATGCTAAAATTGAAAAGAAATTTGAGAGAATTACAAAATTTTGAAATTGAAATTGTGAAATGACGTGAAGAATTGATGGCCTTTTATAGAGGAACGGCAAGCAAAAGAAAACAAACTCAAAACTGTTAATGAATAGTAAATTTTACTATTCATAAATAATATTACTATTGATAAATAGTAAATATCACTATTTATGAATAAAATTACTATTGATGAATAATAAATGCCACTATTTATAAATAGTATTACTATTTATAAATAGTAAATATTACTATTTATAAATAGTATTACTATTGATGAATAGTAAAATTACTTTTCCCAATAATAAATACTATTTAATACTATTTACGAATAGTAAATTTACTATTTATGAATAGTGAATAGTGCATTAACAGTGACTACACAGTAAATAAATAGTAAATTCATTTATTCATTTTAATCATTCAAATAATTACAGGTATATAAATATTTTTACACCCAGGGGCAATAAGAAGAAACATGTCTAAAAATTAGCCAAACTTTTTTTATTAGCTCGAGTCCAGAACACAAATTTTCCTTAAGTCCAGAACCTAGAATTATCCTTGAGTCCAGAACTTGAACCGGGTCCAAAACCAAAATTTTTCTTAGGTCCAGAACATAGAATTATCCTTGAGACCATAACTCGAACCGAGTCCAGAACCCAAATTTTTTCTTAGGTCGAGAACCTAGAATTATCCTTGAGTCCAGAACTCGAATCGGGTCTAGAACCCAAATTTTCCTTAAGTCGAGAACCTAGAATTATCTTTGAGTCCAGAACTCGAACCGGGTCCAGAACTCAAATTTTTTTTAGGTCCAGAACCTAGAATTATCGTTGAGTCCAGAACTCGAACAGGATCCAGAACCCAAATTTTCCTTAGATCCAGAACCTAGAATCATCCTTGAGTCTATAACTCGAACCGAGTCCAGAACCCAAATTTTCCTTAGGTCTAGAACCTAGAATTTATCCTTGAGTCCAGAACTCAAACCGGGTCGAAAACCCAAAACCTCAATCTCAAAAATTAAGTCTTATTGCTTTTCACTCTCTTTCACCCTTAATTTTGACCCTATCCGGTTCAATATGTTTTATTTAGTCCATAATGATTTTTGTTGTCCAATTGGTCCAAAATAATTTTAATTAAATAATTTTTGCTTTTATTATCTAATTTGTATTAATAAAAAAATAAAAATAAACAAATAAAAATTAAAAAATAAAAATAAAAATAAAAGTCGGAGTCGAAAAATCGGCGATGAAAAAACAGTCGCACGGGCCCGTGGGCTATTTCACCCGCAGGAAATTCCTACAGGCGAATAGTTATTTCGCTCGCAGGATTTTCCTACGAACGAAATAGAAATTCTATTTCGCCCGCAGGAAAATCCTGAGGGCGAGGGAAAATCCTGCGGGTGAAATAGCTCGCCCGCAGGAATTTCCTGCGGACGACGTCCCAGCCCGCCCACTGCAGCAATTTTCTGCGGCAGTTTTTTTGCCAGCGCATATTTTCCTGCGTCAATTTTTTCGGCAGCGTAATTTTTTCCGACGCAAAATTTCCAAAACCTAATTTAATTAGGTTTTGGTTTCCTTTTCTTATTTAGATTATTTGCAGTGATTAATTAGGATGATACATAGAAAGACCTCTATAAATAAGGATCAAAGGCAACCAAATTAGGAGGGGAAAATTTTTGACAGTAGCTTGGAAATTGGAAAACCAAATCAGTGAAGGAAAATTAATAAATTCAATTCAATTGATTTTTAAAGGAGCAGCATCACAATTTAAACAAAAAAAAGGTAAAAAAGGTTTGTCTTTGAAGCTAGTTCATCCAAGAAGAATTGTTTTTGGAGGAATCATCAAAAGAAGGTAAATGTTAATTGATTTTCTTTAATTGTTTTTTACACAGTAGCTAAAATTAGGAAATTGTGTTATTCAAAATTAAAAACCTTTGCACTTTGATTTAGTTTAATGTAACAGTCCCAGCCTACTGGCATCACCAGGTCCACGGGCTGTGCTACAGTACTGGACTGCCCTCACGGGCCCTCCAGCAGGATTTGTTTATTTGGCTCAATTTGGGGAAATTCCAATTAAGTCGCCTCCCCGGATCGAACACCTGACCTCCCACTTAAGATAGCCAGCGAGCGCAATCCACTACCAATTCTCCCACTTAACGGACCTCCTATGCGAACACGGACTGTTACAGTTAAAAAGGGCCTTAGGAATCGAGTCATCCACTCCATTATTCTCCAGACTTAGGTCCGTGTTCTCTAAGGCCTGAGCCTAAACAGTGCCGAAGTCGCAAGAACCATTCCACCGAGAGTGGGGGCAAAAATCCCCGCTCACAGGGTCCAGAACCCAAATTTTCCTTAGGTCTAGAACCTAGAATTTATTTCTAAGTCCAGAACTTATCTCGGGTCCAGAACCCAAATTTTCCTTAGGTCCAGAACCTATAATCTATTCTAAGTCTAGAACTTAGCTCGGGTCCAGAACCCAAATTACCCTTAGGTCCAGAACCTAGAATTTATTTCTAAGTCCCAAAACTTAGATCGAGTCCAGAACCCAAAATTTCCTTAGGTCCATAACCTAGAATTATCCTTGAGTCCAGAACTCGAACCGGGTCCAGAACCCAAAACCTCTGCCATCTAAAAAATTAAGTCTTATTGCTTTTCAATCTCTTTCACTAAAGTTTCAGATCATTCAAGTAGGGGGCAAACTATAGACCCTTAATTTTTGACACAGTCCGGTCCAATATATTTTATTTAGTCCAAAATAATCTTTGTGTTGTCTAATATATCTTAATTGCTCCAAAATAATTTTTGTTATATTAATTAAATAATTTTTGCTTTATTATCTAATTTTTATTAATAAAAAATAAAAATAAACAAATCAAAAATCAAAAGAAAAAAAGTTGGATTGCGGTGGTAGCTTTTTCGCCAGCACAATTTTTCCTGCGGCAATTTTTTTCGCTAGCACAATTTTTCCGCAGCAGTTTTTTTCACCAGCGAAATTTTCTGACGCGAATTTTTTGAAACCTAATACAATTAGGTTTCGGTTTCCTTTTCTTATTTTATATTGTATGCCGTGAGTAACTAGGATTCATAATAGAATTCTTCTATAAATAAGGAAGAAATCGGAGGAGAAAAACAATCAGAAATTGGGACGAAGATTGGGAGAGTTTGAAACCGAAACTGAGTAGGAAAGCAGTGAAATCAATCTGACCTTTTGAGAGAAGAAGAAGCAAAGCCATTAACGATTCATCAAAGGCAGCAACGACCTTTGTTTTTTTTCATCCAAGAAGAATTTTTTTTGGAGGAACCATCAAAAGTAGGTATGTATCAATTGTTTAATTTCCTCACGGTAGCTTAGATTATGAAATTGTGTCTTTTAATTTATAAAAAAAAAAACCTAATTCCCTATGTTTAAAGTTTAAAAACCTTAATTCATTGCTTTGTTTTCTAAAAAGCTTAAAATTGTTATTTTTGTTTCTTCAAAACTTCAAAACTCTAATTTACTTTCCAAATTATCAAAACCCTTAAATTATGTTCTGTTTCTTTCCAAAAGCACTAAAAACATCTTTTTTGCTTTTATAAACTTTAATTGTTTGTTTATTTTCATAAAACTTTGTAAAAGTATCAAATTGATTTTCAAACTCTAAAAAATTCATGCATTCACCGAAACCCTAATTCAAAATTTCTAAAACCATAATTCAACTTTAAAACTAAACAATAAACCTTAAACTAGCTAACCTAAACCCTAATTTCTCTAAACCTAAATCCTTTAAACTTTAAAAACCATATAAACACAAATGTTCAAATTTTACACAGTAACTTCAAAATAACAATTCAGTAACAAAAAATAAAAAATGCAAGTGTTTTGAAGAGCCCAAACTCTAAGTTCATGATTTTACATTAATCAAAGAATTTTACCAACTTCTTGAATCATAAATTTTAATCTATTTTAATTCCTTTAAAAACTCATAGTAGCCTAATTTCACAAATTTCAAAACCCTAAACACATGAAATAAAGGACCCAAAATGGAAATAGTAGCCATGATTTAGATTTTTATTTGCCCTATTCAATTCTATATTTGATTATGCTTTGATTTATTTTATATGCTTTAATCTATTTAAGTTCAATGCTTGGTTAATTTAATTTATCATGATGGATGTTTACTTTTTATTGATATTTAATACCTTTGATGAATGATTTATTTATTATGAATGGTTATTTACTTTTATCAATTTATTTAGATTGCTAAATGTTGTAAGAGGTATGTTTCCACTTGGTGGGTACCTCATTAGTTAAATATCATGTAATTTAAATTGCATTTCTTTTTTAGAACCAATGTAAAGGACATGTTTCCACCTTTCGGTGGGTGTCCTATTTAGGCATGGATGTAAGGGCATGTTTCCATCTTCGGATGGGTGTCCATTTATTTGTTTTGCTTGGACTTTGCTTTGATTTTAATATAATGATGCTTTCTTTTAATTATTGTGTGTAATATGGATAATATTGTTATATTTAAGAATGTTATAATATTAAGACCTATAAAGGAGGCCGGTTCCAATGAATTGGGCTTTGTTGGGGTGCTGGGCCATTTCTCACCTTCCCCACACGTACCCAACTTTCCGAACCTATTAGAGTGTTGGGGATTCCTTAGGAATCGAGTCATCCACCCCTTTTTTTTTCCTGACCCGTCCGGGTGGCGACTACATTTTCTCTGGACTTAGGTCCGTGTTCTCTAAGGCCCCGAGCCTAAACAGTGCCGAAGTCGCAAAAACCATTCCATCGGGAGTGGAGGCAAAAATCCTCGCTCACAGCTAGGCAAAGATTGATCAATATCATCTATATTAAAATAAATCTCCTTGCACATAAGTACAAGTATGCTTTTGTGAGAAAACCAAACCTCTTTAATATCACTCCTTTCATTATAAAAACTCTCTTTCTCACTCACATACAGTTCTTTACCCTCATTTTCTCTCTTTTCTTTTGCTTTAGATCTCTCTCCCTTTTCCTTTTATTTATTTTTACTCTATTCACTTTTACCACTCTTCTTTTGATATCTCTTTTATTTTTCTCTCCTCTCCACTTGTTTTTTTCCCTCATTTTTACTCTCTTTCTCTCTCTTACTTTGAAATCTTTTTATCTCTCCCTCATAAACTTCCTTAAGTGAGATGGGTACAAGAGTAATCATTATTCCATCTTTCTCAAAAGACATACTGATTTGTGTACCTATTATGACACTCTATGGTCAAATTGTGATGTCTTACTAACAATAAGTGACCCACTTGCATTGGTACAACATCAAATAACAACTCATCTTTATACTTCCCAATTTTGAAAGCAATAGTGCTTATTTTATGATCATGATTTCCCCACAAGCATTCAACCATTTCAACTAATAGGATTATGGGTGTTTATGGGTTGGAAATCCTAACTTCTCTATAAGGATAGTGCTTGTAACATTGGCCGCACTTCCACCATTAATTATGACATCATATACCCTATCTTGTAGTAAATACCTAGTGTGCAAAAGATTTTCCGTTTGTTCACACTCTTCAGGTTGAACATGCAAACTCAAAGCCCTCCTAGACACTAGGGCTCTGCCACTTTTGGCCTTTGTTAATACTTCATCCTCATCATCACTATACCCTTCTCCTTAGTAGGTGTTTTCTCTTCAATAGCCTCCTCTTCCCTAGTAGAGTAGTAATCCCTATCCAACATATATATAGTCCTTTGATTAGGACAATCTCTACTATAATGCTCAACACCACCACACTTGAAGAATTTAATTTTAGAAGTAGAAGAAGGTTTAGATTTACCTTTCTCCTTGTTAGAAGTGGATGTTTTAGGTGCTTCTTTTGCCTCTACCTTAGACTTCAAAGTAATGGCTTTATTATTCCTCTAACAAGTAGGCTTGAAAGTTAATGAAGATGAAAATCCACTTGATACACTCTACCTCTTCAATTGCTTCTCAACCTTTAATACAAGTTGAAGCAATTCTTCTAACTCCATGTAAGGTTGCAACTCACCCATATTAGAGATTTCTCTATTGAGACCATTGAGAAATCTTGCCATTGTTGCCTTATTATCTTTCTCCACGTTTTCTTGAATCATGGAAACCTCTATTTCTTTATAATACTCCTTAAAACTTTTCAACCCTTAGGTGAGATTTTATAGGCAGTTGTACAGCTCCCAGCAATAATGGCTTGGTATAAACCTTCATCTCATGATGGAATTCAAATAAATCCACTCCTTTATAGGTGTTTCTCTATTTCTTCTCCTCCTTTGTCTGTTGTTATTCCACCATGTGATAGCATAGTCTTTTGTATACTCATAACAATCAAACACCAACTCAATTTTCTTCTTTTAGTCTAGGTAGGCTTCAGGATCCATCTCACCATGAAATGTAGGAATCTTCAACTTCACTGCACCACCTCTATGATTATTATTATGTCTACCCCTAGGTATTATTTTTGTCTCTTTTTCATTTTCTCCAAATGACTCTCCACCCTCTGAGTCCTCTCCACCATTGCCTCTTCTTAGAACTCTCCTATGCATTAAGGGCATTGTTTGGTTGTCCCTTACCCACCGGGTCCTCTCCACCATTTCCCTCCGATCAAGTATTTCTCTAAATATTTTATCCATAGCTTGAATGATATCTAATATTGATGTGAACCCACAAGAACAAGTGCCTTGGAACCCAAAACCTTTAGGCTTGGATCAACTTTCTTGGAAAGCTAAATCAAGTTACCAAGAACTCAACCCAATTGCAACTTTGGTATAATTTCACTCAAGTTGTTAAATCTTTATGAAAAGGTTGATTTAATAAGAATCAAGACAAGAGTTAATCCTCTCAAGAATAAAAGCTCTATAACTTTTCATTCAAAATTCAAAACTAACCATTATAAGAGTTCATATGATTTATTAAATAATTCCAAGTGTTGGAAACCCTATTCTAGCTTATTTGGAAACAAGCTTATAAGCATCCTCAACCTAAAATAGCTATCCCAAACATAGATTAACCTAATAGGAAATTCCCATACCAAACTAAGGGCCAAAAGACACTAAACCCAACTATGAAGTCTGACATTCTACAATATTGAATATAATAAAAATATACAAAACATAGATGTAGACCCTTAATTTTTTACCAGGTGCGGTCTGATATTTTAAAACATTCCAAAATAAATTTTGTGGTATTTATTTTATTTATTATTTACAATATTTATTTTATTTATTATTTACTATTTATTTTTATAATATTTAATAGTTATTTTTAATAAAAATAAAAAATATCAAAAAAATAAAAAATAAAATTGGCGACGGCAGAATTGGCGAAGAAAGTTGCTAGCGATGAATTGGCTTGGGCCAATTTGCCGCATGAGCACCTGTAACGAATTGGCCACGGGCCAATTTGCCGCAAGCAAAACCTGCGGTAAAATTGTGCCCCGCGCGCAATTTCACCACGCCCAGCCTGCAATTTTGTCCCCAGGTCACCCAGTGCCAGTCTCGCCAGGGCCCGCGCGCAGTTTTCGCCGAAACCTTATTTTACTTGGTTTTTTATTTTATTTTCAAAATAGTTTTATTTCCTTAAGAAATTAGTATTAGGCTTTTATTTTTCTTATAAATAGCACGGCAAAAACATAAAAAAGGAAAATTTTTAGACAGCATAATCATTGGAGAATTATTCAAGAATTATTGAAGGACTTTTGAACTTTCTTTTGAAATTGGAAAAAGCAACAGATACGAGAGACAACCCATAATCAAGGCAAACAAGCTAGGTCTTCTATCGTGGTTTCAAGCTAAACTAGAATTTCATTCTACAAATTGTGGTGGAGCTAACAAATTAAGATACACATCTAATTTAACTCAATATAACATGATTTGACAATTTCTAATATTTGGGTTGATTAATTCCAATAGGTTATAGCCTTTCATTTTATTTTCATATTAGTTCATGCGAAGTTATTTGATGATGTTGTTCATTATTCAAACAAAATAAATTCACAACCTATTATCTTAAGTTACAGTGACTTATAAGTGTTAAATTGATATTTTTAGTACATGATTATCTAGTTGCAAACATTTTCCTATAACCTTATTTCTCTAGCATCAAAAGCTTTATTTAAAACCCTAAAATTATTTTTCCAATCCTCTGCCTAGATTCAATAGAGTGCCACCACCAGAAACTTTCATGGTAGGAGGAGGATTGGAGGAAGATCTTGTCTTATCCTCCTTTCAAGATGGGAATATTGAAGATGTGAAAGAACAAGAAGCTTAACTCAACAAACTTCCCTTGGCTTGTTGGTTTTTTTTTGTTTTATTTTCTTTATTTGGTGTTTTATGGAACAATCATGTTTTTCAAATTTAAAGTTGGTTGAATAAATTACTTTCACCAAAATTTTATTGGTCTTTGTTCATTTTGGTGCTCAACCGATGATGAATTTAACTTAATATTTATAAATTAGCATATCTATGCATTATAATTCGAATGACTTTACTAGGTGAGAGAATTGTTCTATAGCATTTAGTTGTGTATGCTTACTTAGAGAGGGCACCTGTATAAAGACCTTTGTCTAAGTCCTAGTCAGTCTTAGAACATGCTTTGACCAACTTTCGAGGCGAAATTTGAACTCTGCTTATTTAAGGGAGAGATGATCTAGGCATTATTTGGTTAGCCAACAACTAGTATTCACCCAATTAAATATCAATACCTAGTTGTCCTGTAATATCCCAAACTATAGCCTAAAATTTTAAAAATGCTTATTGTTGTAATGGAGTTACATGCTAAATGTATTTATGATTAACTGCAAAGATAAGAGAGGAAAGTGTGTATATGGTGTATATATGAAGATATATACAGCATATACAAGTTAACATTTATTGATGGACAAATCAGATATTTAAATCATTTAAAATAGAAATTTAAGTATGGTGGAAGATGATATTTATTATTTTAATATAATAATACTTGGTTGATATTGAAAGAGAGTTTGTGTGGTTTAGGAGGTGAGAGTTGTTTGACTTTGCTTTTCTATCATCTTCTTCTTTATTCTTTTGGGTTAGCTGGCCATCACCATAGCTAAAAGGGAAAATAGGATTTTGTTGCTTCCAAGCTCAAGATTGAAGGGTGTTTCAAGTGATCTAGTTCACTACAAGAAAACTGTGAAATAGCTACGGAAAATTGCTACGGACAGATTCCGTAGCAACATAGCGACGGAATTGCTATGGCATAGCTACGGAATTGCCTTTTTTATTAAATTATATATTGCCGTAGCAAGTCCATAGCTATTCCGTAGCGACGTTAGCTACGGAACATATTTCTGTAGCAATTATTTTCGCGCCACAGTGGCGCGCCTTTTAGCTACGCAGGATTCCGTAGCCATTCTGTAGCAAACATATTAATCATTCCCTCAGCTGCGGTTTAACTACGGATTTATCCTTTGCTACGGAATTTCCGTAGCGAAAAATATTTGCTACGGAAATTTTTTTGCTACGGAAATAGTGGTGCTACGGAATATTCGTAGCTAAATGTTGTTGCTACGGAATTGCTAATTTGGTTGCTACGGATATTCCGTAGCTAATTGCTTTGCTACAGAGATTCCGTAACACTATATGAAATATATCTAATTATATTCTAACAAAAAAAAGAGTTAAAAATTTTATTTAAAAGAATTAAAATTAAAAAATTTCATTGAAATAAATTGAAATTTAAAAAATTAGTATTATAAATGAAAAAAATTTAAAGTCATGGGCAAGTTTTTTTATTGTAATTATTTGAGCTGTGGCTATAAAAAATTATTAAAAATAAAATTATGAGGATGTGATTTTGCTAATTTCATTAATAAAAAAATAAAAGCAATTTATCCGACGTCGCTGTGAAATATATATGCATATAATATATTTCACAACGATACGCATATAAAAAAGGAAAAAGAAACAAAAAAAACCCTCGAATAGAGATTCCTCTCTCTTTCCATAATCTCCCGAGCTTCAGCTGGATAATCTGTTCTGAAACTGCTTGTTCTAATCGCCAGAGAACCACGAAACGATGTCGTCTCAACATTGACACATAATCCGTGAGTAAAATGAGTAAACGACGCTCTCTTTTTTCCTTTCCAATTTCTAGGTTTTTGCCCGACCCTCTTATTCCGTGCCACATCTTTATCGCCTAATTAACTGAATAATTAATCCGTAAATCAAAGTTGTGGTTATTTGTTAACTGCGACAGAGATGAGTACAGTTTCAAGTTTTAGGGTTTAGGGTGCCGTCATGAATTTTTTATCAGTTAAAGTAGACGCCATGTGTCTATTCTATTGTCAGATATTCTAATTTTAAACATCTGTTTTTGCTTGATCGGTTTCCAGATTTATTATTATCTTCGCTTCATTTTTTGAGGCCAAATTTGGGCTCTGAATAGCTTTGCCTGAGTATTATTCTGTTTGTCTTTGATTGATTCTATAAAGCTGTTGACACCTTGTAATATTTATTTAAATGCAGGTTTGTTTAGTCTGTGTGCTTTAAAGTGCTGAAAAGTCTCGTTGCTCTTGCGCTAAAAACCAATATGGTAAATTCATTTTTGAGATTAAATTGCTTATGTACATGTATGTTGGCCTCCGAGTCTTTTTCTTTTCTATGGTGTGATGCCTTTTTTCACTTCTCGTACTTTTCATCTTGAACTCTGATGTTGGATTTTCTGATCTGCTGTGGTTATATATTCATCTTATCACTGTATTTATGTGTTCCCAAACTTAAATTTGCTAATTGTTAGTTCTAGGACAAGTGTATTTGCCATCTGAGGACCACACTGAGAACATAGGCATTTGTCTCCACTGAGTGGAATTGCTCATGCCAAAGTTGAAATATCTGATGTTTGTGGACTTTCTGATAATAAAACTAACTTTGGCTGGTTTACTAGTGGGAACAGGCTCTGTTTACTAAGGACTTCCAGAAACTTTTGCCTTAGTAGGCATTGCATTGTTACTTGATGGTAGGATTTTAATCAACTAGCCAATCTTTCTATCTAGTGCAAGATATGATCATTAAGTTTCTGTTGCACCAACATACAGCCAGTGTTCTGTCTTGAAGGGCAACTCATGGAATTTCTTATAATTGCTTCTTGCCTAATCAACTCCTTTCCTCTTCATCATTTTGATTTAATGGTTATTGCAGGCTATATATTATTTGGAGAAGGGAGAATCTATTTTTGTGGCAGCTCACACCTCAGCTGGAAAGACAGTTGTAGCGGAATATGCTTTTGCTCTAGCTTCAAAAGTATGATATTCTGAATCAAGTGCATGTGATATTATATTTATATTTTTTCCCTGAGACTATGACTTCAGGTTTTCCCAATTCGCTTCTCGTCATAAAATTTATACCACTGTAGTTGATTGTTGTCTTTTCATGTCATGCAGCACTGCACTAATGTAAAAATTGAAATGAATTGTTGAATTCATTTGCTTTTATGAACATAAGAAAAGAAAAAGAACTCACATGAACACTTGATCCGCTGCAATCTGTTTTGGCCTTAGGCTTGACAAATGTAGTGTCTAAAATATCCTTTGGTATTCTTGCAACATCCTTCCCACTCCAACTTCTTCTTTTGAAAATAAAAGATGTAGTAGAAGCAACTGAATTTCTGTTTCATGCTGCAGTAATAGTATCATCATTTCTCCTTAGCTTGTTTGATAAAGTTTGATTTTTCTTTTTCCTGTTGATGATAGAAAATGACTAATTCTATAGAATAAGTGAAACTCATATTCTAAAGTTCAGTCTACATTTAGAAATCAACAAAATTTATCTGTATTGTATCATAACATGTCCTGGCTGGAATAAGAAGAAATTCATTTAAAGATGGAAGTAAACATAATTAATTCAAATGTTGTAATTTTATAAATGAATGATTTACTTCAAAGTCAGTCAGTCATATGATGCTTGCTGGAAATTGAGCTTTTGCATTGCTTTCTTACATTAAGTGTTGTAGTTTGCACAATCAGACCTGGTTTTATAGTTTGGCATGCCATGGGAAACTGAATTGTCTTGTTTATAATTTCAGGTAGCTTGACAAAGCTTAGTTCTCTCACATTTTTAACCCCAATGTTTGCTTCAGTTTTCGGGTAAGATTCTTCAGTAAAGGCAGTAAAAATGTATGACAATTTCATTTAATGCGTGGACCTTTGCAAACATTGAACTGAGGCTAGAACCCTTTTGTAGATTATCACTGAAATCTCCAAACATTTCATGATTTGACATATTCTAACAACAGGTTCCTATATCTTGGTGAGACCTTCTCATCCTTACAGCTGGTGGGGGCTCTTGTTACTGTGGTAGCAATATACATGGTCAATTACCGTAAAAGTATTGACTGAAGCATTTTGATTTAAGATTCTTATGGGGAAGGAAATGCCAATGATTTGTAAAATTGCTGAAAAGGCTTAAGGAATGCCATTTGTTGTGTAGTAATATTTGTGTGCATGCATGCGTTTAGAAAGCAAAAGACAAAATGGCCTGTTGTATTTCCATTTTTTGTAAAGTCTTAAAACATTTGGACATCTTTTGTTTTCTTATCTGGTCATTTCATAAAATAATGCTGAAATAAATAATCTCTATGTATTTCTAGTGCTATTCCTTAATTGCAATGTAGCTTAATAAATTGCTGGCTAAGTGTTTTTACTGTCATATATAAATGATATTTTTTTATATTTAATAGTAATTGGCTGTCTTAATATTCTATTAACACAGGAATATGAATCCAGATAGAAGTTGGATGTATCGTAGGCTTAGTGGAGGATTTATTACTCTAGAATTTGTTAGGGGAACTGAGGAATTTATTAAATTTGCAACTTCTCATCCCGAATGCATGGATGGAGATAAACTGAAATGTCCTTGCATTAGGCCTAAATGCCGTAATAAGATTTTTTTACCTGTAGAAGTTGTTACACAGCACTTGTATGAAAGAGGTTTTATACCAAATTATTACAATTGGTACTTACATGGTGAAGATGAGGAAGATGTTATAGAAATGAGTGTGGACCACTCAGAAGGAGGAGGAGTCCGTGTTGATGAAAATGTTTTTGAGCATAGAGATCGATATTACAACATGGTAATCGATGCCTTACATCAACAAGGGGTGTCTAATGAAGTTGAGGACATGGAAGAAGAGCCAAATAGTGTTGCAAGAAAATTGTATTACATGCTTGAAGCAGGAAATCAAGAACTATGGCCTGGTTGTAAAAGACATTTAGTGTTGTCAGCAGTTGCTCGAATGTTGAACATTAAGGCAGAACACCATTTGTCTGAAAAATGCTTTGACCAATTGTTAGAGTTTATAAAAGAAGTACTCCCTGAAGGCAATTTAATGCCTGAATCCTTTTACAGAACAAAAAAGTTAGTTGAAGGTTTAGGTCTTCCGATGCAACAAATAGATTGTTGTGATAATAATTGTATGATATATTGGGGAGAAGACATTGACTTACAAGAGTGCAAGTTTTGCCGTCATCCTAGGTATAAACAGTGTAGGAATGAAATTACAAATAAGGTGGTTTATAGGGCATATAAAAAGATGTTTTACTTCCCTTTAATATCGAGATTACAAAGGTTGTATGCATCAGAAGCCACAGCACAGCATATGACATGGCATCATAAACATTCATCGAAAGAAGGTGTTATGCAACATCCATCGGACTCTCCTGCATGGAAGCACTTTAACACTATTCATTGCTCTTTTAGCGATGAAAAAAGAAATGTACTTCTAGGATTGAGTACCGATGGCTTCCAACCTTTTGGTCAATCTGGAAAACAATACTCTTCTTGGCCGATTGTTGTCACACCTTATAATTTACCTCCTTGGATGTGTATGAAAACGGAGTACATGTTTCTATCTACTATAGTGCCAGGTCCAAATAATCCAAAGTATAAGATAGATGTCTTTCTGCAGCCCTTAATTGCAGAGTTGAAACAATTGTGGGAGGTTGGGGTGGAGACGTATGATGTCTCAAAGAAACAAAATTTTCTCTTGCGTGCGGCTCTATTATGGACTATCAGCGACTTTCCCGCTTATGCTATGCTATCCGGATGGAGCACTGCTGGTAGGCTTGCTTGCCCATATTGCATGGAGAAAACATATGCTTTTACATTGCAAAACGGTCGAAAACAATCTTGGTTTGATTGTCATCGCAAGTTCTTACCACCAGACCATCCATGGCGGAGAAATAAAAATTGGTTCAAGAAGAATAGAGTTGTCAATGACAATGCACCTCGGATAAAGACTGGTGAAGAGATACTTAATGAAATTGAGTCATTGGGTCTTATGAAGGTAACAGAACTAGGGGCTGATAAGAAGAATGCTCTTATAAGCGAGAGTTATGGATGGAAAAAGCGTAGTATTTTTTGGGATTTGCCATATTGGAGTTCCCTTCTCATTAGGCATAATTTAGATGTTATGCACATTGAGAAGAATTTCTTTGATAATCTATTCAATACCATTATGAACATTGATGGTAAAACAAAGGATAATTTCAAAGCAAGAGAGGATATGGAAAACCTTTGTCGTCGTAAGGAGTTGGCAAGAAATCCAACAACTGGCAAGTTCCCAAAAGCATGTTACGCATTAGACAAAGATGGGAAAAAAACTGTTTGTGAATGGTTAAAGACATTGAAGTTTCCAGATGGTTACGTCTCAAACATAGGACGATGTGTGGATTTAAAAAAATACAGAATGTTTGGGATGAAAAGCCATGATAGTCATGTTTTCATGCAACGGTTATTACCTATTGCTTTTCGGGAACTACTACCAACAAAAATATGGGAAGCAATTATTGAGATTGGGAGTTTCTTTAAACAATTGACAACAACAATTATTAGTACAAATGACATGTTAAGGCTAGAAGAAGAAATTCCCATTACACTTTGTAAGCTCGAGCGATACTTCCCACCTGGCTTCTTTGATTCAATGGAGCATCTTCCCATTCATCTTGCGTACGAAGCACGGATTGCGGGACCAGTCCAATATCGTTGGATGTATCCATTTGAGAGGTAAGTTTTAATAGATTTGTTAACATACTTTATTTATATTATTGTGTCTTACGGTGGTCATGTTTTTTAAATTAGGCATAATGGTAAAATAAAGAAAAATGTGCGTAACAAAGCAAGAGTTGAAGGCTCGATTGCTAATGCATATTTAGTTGAAGAGGCATCATCTTTTTGTGCCTATTACTTCGAAGACCATATATATACAAGGCACTTTAGAGTACCTCGGAATGATGATGGCGGTATTGATGAGTGTGATAACATGGAAGATACATTGTCAATATTCAAAACTATTGGCCGTCCATTGGGAAGAGGGAAAAAAAGGAGATTAACAGAGGTTGAAAAAAAGGCAGCCCACTTATATATTCTATTAAATTGCGAGGAACTTTCTCCTTTCATTAAGTAAGTACTAATACTCTTTAAGTTTAATTGATGTATTATAGCCCTTTTAATTAATTTTTGTCATTTTAATTTTTTTTAGTGTGTTTACCAACTCACTTTAGTCCTCCTTCCCCAATCTTAGTGAGTATGAGGTTGAAAGACGATTAGAGATTGAGTTTCCCAGCTGGTTCAAAGATCATGTAAGTTAGTCAATTAAAGAATATCTGCCAATGTTGTTAATTGATTCGAGATATATATCTTACTGCATTTTCCTTTATAGGTTCATAATCCAGAAAATCATGTGGATAATCAATTCATTAAGGATCTAGCTTTGGGTCCTTTATACACTGTTCATGTGTTTACAGGGTATTTCATAAATGGTTACAAATTTCACACAGAAGGACGAAGCTCAAATAGAGTTACATCTAATAGTGGTGTGTGTATTAGAGGTACAAACTACTCGAAAATATCAAGTGATTATTATGGTAGGTTGATAGAAGTTGTAGAGGTGGAGTATCCGGATTTACCTATAAAACGTACAGTTTTGTTCAAGTGTGATTGGTATGATCCAACTCTTAATTCTGGAATGAAAGTTCATCCGAGTTATAACCTAGTAGATGTTAATCACACAAAAAAATTTCAGAAGTATGAGCCTTTCATTCTAGCCACACAAGCCGAGCAAGTTTGTTTTGTGCCATATCCATCTCTTAGAAGAGATAAGGTGGATTGGTTGGCTGTAATCAAAGTTAAAGCACGATCAATAATTAATCATCCGACGATTTCATCAAATCTTAATGAGAATGTTGATGCCCCTCTCCAAGAAGATGTGGTCGGTCAACCTTTTGTTGCGCTAGAGAGGGACTTATCTGAACAAATAAATGATCCAGATGGAAATGAAATTGAATTAAATGAGAATGATGAAGAACTTGATGGTTTTGTTGAGCCTGACTTCTCTGACGAAGATATTGACGAATCGAATGATATTAGTAGTGATGATGAATAAGCTAGTATATATTTAAGCACATGTTGTATTGAATTTATTTTTGAGTGATTTTTTGGAATTATGACTTGCTTATTTGATACCATTATTTTTCTTTCTTGCCTTCCCTTGCGATAACAATTTTTTTTTATCTAGATTGCTATATTTAAGCTAGTATATATTGCACCTTCTTTAATCCTTAATTATTTTGAAACATTTTTGGCATGCCCTGCACTAGCAAACGTGAAAAGACAATACATGTTTCATTTTTATTGAAAAATGTCCTTTCTTGTTACATTACTGCAGTCTGCAGGCATTTAGATGATTTGCTAAATCAAAATTCCAAATTCAAGATGAAGCTGCAAATGAATTTAATACATTTTTGACAGTCTTTTTAATATTTTTCTTTATTTGTTTTTTGAATAATTTTCAATATTTTTTGTGGAGCATTTGCTAATAATAATAATATACTTATTTAATGTAATTATTGATCAATTATTTTTAGATGCCACTCAATGCCTGTCTGAAGCTTGTTGGTAATGTACTTGAATTATTATTCTCAAATACTATTAATTTTTTATTCTCAACTCAGTTGCTATTTCACTAAATATGCCAGCAATTACCCTCATATTTATTACTGCTTCATGTTTGTTCAATTCATGTTTCTTTTATAGATTGATTTTAATGGTTGTAATAGTTTTAGCTCCTCCAGTTTGTTTTCTATGTTTAGAATCAATTTCTCCTTTTTGCAAAATCTGCTTGAAATCTGGTTGTAAAGTTTGCAAAATACAACCAGATAGAAGTACTCAAAGTTTGCAAAATATAGCTAAACATGATAAATGGTTAATGTGTATGGATAGAAGTACTCAAGGTAAGAATTCTGCCACTTGTTTCCATATTTTTGCTCATAATTGGAATTTTCAAGGTCTACTTGTGTGAGTTGATCTTTGACTGTACCTACTCCTCTCTATCTTAAATTTCTTTTCCAGGTGCTAACTATTTGTATGTGAAACAGGCTATTTGCAGCACTCTAGAAGATTCTTGTTTTGGCTAATTAGCTTAGGTAAAGAGTTATAAGATTGAAAAGCTAGTAGCAGCAACACTCAGCCTATAAGATTGAAAATCAAGCAGCAGGTAGTAGTGTCTATATTGCATCTCTATTTTTCAGATTGTAGCACTAAAGTTGTTTATCTACTTAGTAATATGTTCTAATGCTGTTATGATAGCTATGACTAGAGGAAAAGGGAAAGGATCTGTTGGTAGAGGACGTGGGATGACTAAAGGTCGAGGATTTGCATCAAGCAGTCAACCATGGGATGGAAGTTTTTTATCCCGTCGAACAAGAATTCTCTTAAATTGCGATGAAGTTCCCCCTTCCACTCCACCAACAATAGCCCCTACCATTGCACCTAACATGACAAACCAAACATATCCACCTGCAACAGCCCCTACTATTGCACCTAACATAACTCCTCATGCTTCTCCACCAGCAACAGCCCCTACTGTTGAACCTGCTGATGACAATACTACTTCTACTCCAATAAATAACAATCTAGGGATTGATGATAGTAATGGTACACCTAGGTCTGATAGTGTTAGCTTTCATGGGAGGGCAAGTGCACAAAAAATAATCTTAATCACATATGCTTCGACAGAGGGAGAAGGAGAATTTTATCCTTCAGAGATTTCTCATAAAGTAAGTGAGGCAATTACAAATAGCTTCAAAGAAAAGTTGGTGAAGGAGGGTTGGCGATGGAAATGTGTACCAAACGCGATAAAGGCTTTCTATTGGAAAGAGTTCAAGGTCTATGAGTTAATTTTATTATTCAACTAATAGCTAATTGTGTTATCTTTGTAAATTTTTAATACTTTCAATTTAACTTCTTTTTTTTTAGAAACAATTTCGATGGGAAGCTGAAATTGAAGGTTTAGTTAGAGGTGCATGGCTTAAAAAAGCGGCGGCGCGCTATAGAGACATGATATGCAAGTGGAAAAGGCAACCTCGAGCAGAATTCATTGAGGAAGATGTTTGGAATGCTTGGCATGAAGTATGGAAGACTCCAGAGTATGTGAAATTAGCCACCCAAGCATCTATAAATCGAAAATCTGAGGTAGCAGGGCAAGGGACTGGTCTTTCTAGGCACACTGGTGGATCAATTTCGTTCACGGAGCATGCAAGACGCATGGTAAGCCTGTTATGTTGCTGCCATTTAAAATGGTTGTTGTTGTTTGTGTTGCTGCCATTGTATATATATATATACATATGCTGAATCTGATATATTACATATTTGATTCCTTATTTCTTTCCGCTAATGCAAATTAGTTTGTATTCCTCTTCCATATAACTTGCCTCTGCTGTTGTGCACTACTAATCGTAATTGTTGGCTAGTGTGTGACTATTTCCCTTTTATTTTGTTTTGTTTTATCCTTATTTTTGGATCGCCGTGTGGCGTGATTCCATGTTGATATGCTGCTAACATACAAACACACTACATTGAGCTGTGAATTAATTTAGATATATTCTATTTCATACTTTGAAATATATGTTGTGTGTAGTTCTTATGATACCAAGCTAAATAGCATGTTAATTGAGTATGAAATACTGTTTCGGTTCAGTTTATATTGTTGTTCATAACGTTTGGCATCAAAACTCTGCTTGATGATTCTGTTTCCAAACTGAATTGAACATTTGATATACCCAGCTCCATATCTGCTGAATTGGCATCAAAACTCGGCTTATTATCTATGTGCACTTTGAACTTTGAAGATTTGTTATGATTTAGGCATACAACCAATCCGGCCACTATGGGAAAAAAAGGAAATGCAGTTTATTTTGGTTATTTCTTGCTACTATGAAAGATAATTTGACTTGTAATAACCTTATCAAATGATGCCTTAAATGAGCTTTAATTTGATAATATAATTGTGATCAATTTACAATTATTTTATTTTGTATTGAATATAAAAAAGGGTACAAGAATCAACAGTAGCAGAAGTGATAAATAATAAGATAAGAATAGTATGTATCTGTTGGGTTAGATATGAAATTGCATAGTTGGGTATAGAAAGAAGAAAAAAGAAATGTTGTGTTGTGACTTCTCAATTTTCTATGGTTGAAAACTTAGAACTATCCAAAACAGTGTAAAACACAGAATGATAGAAGTGGGGTCTTCTCTTTTCTTATTTCACTGGATCCAAAAGAAAGAGTGCTGCTCTGTTTCTGTTCTTCCATATTGTAAGAGTTTTCAGCTTTTCCACAAACATTTTGCTACACAAACACGTAATACTATAACTCATATAATTCATAACTCCTACACTTCCTGCCTTCTCTATATTTGCTGCTGATTGTGATTTCATAAATTCATACATTTCATAAACCTACTGATATATATATAATCCTAGTTGTTGGCTGCTGTGTGAATATTTCCCTTTTATTTTGTTTTGTTTTATCCTTATATTTGGATCGCCGTGTGGCGTGATTCCATGTTCATATGCTGCCCGTTTGTGCATGCAATACGTTGTAATTAAGTTATGTTTCAATGGTCATTTCAATTTGGCAGAAGGAAAAAGATGTTGAAAAAAGAGAACCTTCAAAAAGTGTTATCTTTCTTAATATGCATACTAAGAAAGATAAAAGAGGGGATCCAGCTGAGTTCATCGATAAGCGTGCTGAAACTGTCTATGTAAGTTTGATTTCTTTTGATTCATTATAATTTTAAAATTTTGAAACAATTTACTTTAATTGTACATTTATATATGTTGTAGGAGAATTTTAAGCGACTTAAAGATACTGTTGTACAAAACTCGGAGATGGATTCTGAAGAAGATAATAGCATTCATCTTGATGAGGACCTGTTATTCATCAAGGCAGCTGGAGGAAAAAAAAAGAATCGCATTTATGGCCTTGGATCAGCAAAGGGAGGGTCATATGCTTCAAGTTCCTCATCAAATGCACCAACTACAACTGCTCAACAAGAAACGCTTAATAACTTGAATGAACGACAGTCAAAGCTTGAAGAAATGATGGTTAATCTTATCAAAGAAATAAAAGAAGACCGAGAGGAATCAAGGCGATGGCGGGCATCATTTGCACCACCTCTTACAGATGACTCTGCTGATATAGGTTCACCAAATGACAATTATTTTGATGATTAAATATTAAGTTACGTTGTTTTTTCTATATCTTTAGGTATAATATTATATGAATTTTTAGGATTTACATTTGAGATTAAACACTTATCCCCTGTAGTACTTTGCATTAATGTGGATTATATGAACTTTTATGTTATAAAATGACTTTGGATTTTTTTTTTAATTATAATTGTTCTTTGGAGTTTAATTTTAGCAGGTTTAATAAAAATATTATTTTGCAAATGCTATGGAATTTGCTACAGAATGTGGTATTATTGGCTACGGAATTGCTTTGGAAATTAGCTACATAATTGCTACAGGCATTTAGCTACGGAATGGTAACTACGGAACTGTTTCGTAGCAAACGACCTTAGCTACGGAAGTGCAACTACGGAACTGCTATGGATTATATTTCCATAGCTAACAACCTTAGCTATGGAATTACTACGGACGTTCACCTACGGAACTGCTACGGATTATGTTTCCGTAGCTAACAAACTTAGCTACGGAATTACTACGGAAGTACAACTACGGAATTGCTACGGCTTTTGTTTCCGTAGCTAACAATTTTAGCTACGGAATTACTACGGAAACTTAGCTACGGACTTGTTTAGCTACGGAATTTTTGAAGAAAAGTTTGAAGGGTTATTGCTACGGAATGTCAGTAGCTAATCCGTAGCTATAGTTGCTACGAAAACAGTTTCCGTAGCTAAAAAAGCTTTGCTACGGGTTTTTAGCTACGGAAAATTTTCCGTAACAATTCCGTAGCTAAGCCCGTAATAGCTACGGACTTGTTACGGAATTGGCCGTAGCTAAACTGCATTTTTCTTTTAGTGGTTGGAGTTCTAAGGATTTTCTTCACTTTTGGTAAGTTTCCAACTTGTTTCTTTGTGTTCTTTTGAGTTTGTTGGATTGATTGATGGAGTTTGTGTTTTTGAGCTTAGTGAATGGTTGGTGTAATTGTGTGTATGATTGATTTTTAGGTTGGATTGAAGAGAAAGGGTTAAGTTTGGTGAAAGAGACAAGAGTTGTGGATTGTGTATGTGACCTTGAGTTGTGAAGTAAGATTGTGATTTGTGTTTGATGCATGAAATTTAGTTGTTTTGATGTTATGTAAATTTATTATGGCTTATTGATGGTTTTGGTTAAGTTTGTTTGGAGTGGAAAAGGGTAAAACAAAATTGATTGTTAGGTGTAGTGTTGTTGGTGTCGATTTCAGGTTTTTGGCCGGACACATCCAGTTGAACGGCCATGTCTTTGGGAGTGTCAATGGTTTTGTCTTTTGGATGGGTGACACGAGTAGTGACATGTCCATGTCACTGAGCATGTCACAACTTCTATGTTGGAGTAGTATTGACACGTCAAGTGACACGCTCATGTCACTGAGCGTGTCATAGCTACTGTGTTGTTGGTGGATTGACAAGTCCATTGACATGCCTATGTCACTGATTGTGTCATAGCCACTGTGTTGGGGAAGAATTGACACGTGCAGTGACATGCCCATGTCACTGAGCATGTCAAAGTTTCTGTGTTGTGGATTTAGGGCACGACCAGGGACACGCCCTTGTTGTTGAGCGTATTATGTGTAGGGTTTGCCCTAGTTAGCTCTTGTTCTTATTTCTTATGTATAATTACCCTTGGATTAGGTTTTGATGAGATTTGAGTTGCCCTAATCCAAGTTTTGAAGTATTCTTGCAAGAGGAGGTTGTTAGAATGGTGTGAGTTGCTCTTGAGGTAAGTACAAACCCTAAAAGATTGCATACATTTACTTGATTTTAGGACTTAACATATTTGGTTGAAAAATGTGTTAGGTTACCTATTATTTTGTTGATTTATGAGAATGGTGCAATGATTTGTATTATGTGCATTATGTGAATTATATGTTGAGGATTCAAAATATATGAATAATATAAGTTGTGATGTGCATTCAAATGACGAAATGTGAAGCCATTGATGTTGGCTATAATGATATAAATGAAATATTGAGGCATTGTGCATAGATGATTATGAGAAAATGAGAATGGAATTGATAATAAAATAATGAAAGAATTGTGTGCCTAGTATGTTATTCAATTTTTAGAGTTTTGTTATTGGTGGCATGCCTAAAAATAACACTCCCTTGACGTTGGGTTGGACTTGGTCCTTGAAGCCAAGTTGGGTTGATGCTATGCTCCCCTTGAAGCTTGGTTGGGCCTAGTCTTTGAAGCTTAGTTGGGATGTTACATATGAGATGTTTCTCATTTTGATAATGATTCGCCTAAGGGCTTGATAAAGGTGATTATTGAACCAAAATAACAACTCTAGAATTTGAATGGCATATTAGTTTCTTTTGGGCCCATGCTTGTCTTTGCTTAAATGTGCATTATGAATGATGAAATAATTGAACAATAAAATGAGATTTAATGTTATGAAATATGATATCCTTGTATATTGCTTCTAATTCTCGTAAGTTTGACAATTGCATTATATTGAATCATATTGCTATCGTGATTTGTACCACTAAGCCGTTGGCTTAGCGCGATTGTGATTTATCGTGCAGGTGATAGGGTTAATCCTATTGAGCCGGAGAGTTTAGCTAGACCAAGTCAAGCCTAGGCTTGTTATTCCTTGTGTAGTGTTGATTTTTAGACTTCAAGATCAGAGACGAACTGCCAAGCATGTATAAACTCTATATTTTTGTAAATAATGATTTTGATGTATACATATGTATATTCCGTTGCTTAATAAACAAAAGCTTTGGTTAAACTTTTAAGGAATGTTTTATCTATTAATATTTATAATAATGATTTGATGCTAAAGTTTTAAAGATTTATTTGATGTAAAATAGACTGTGACATTCTTGTATCCGGTATACATATATTACATATTGAGAGTATATGTGGTGTACGTATACGGGGTATAGGGGTGTTACAATTGTTTTGGTATCAGAGCCTAGGTTTGAGGTTCTCAACATAGGTGAATTGTAAGAAAAAGACAATTTTGATTTTAAAATATGGTTTTTGAATAAGATACATGCTTTGGCACTGGCAGTTTCTGATCTTTGATGAGGCATATTCTGCTGTGTTTGCAGATATAGGTAGTGATGGCATCTCAGTCACGTCAGTCCATAGAATGTAGTGTTGGGAGTGTAGCTCCTGAAGAGGTTAGAGATGGAGCTAGGGTTGAGATAGCTAGAGAGTCACCTGTTTCTATGCCAGAGAGACTAGCTGTTGATAAGATTCTGCCGGTTTGGTTACGACATATGGTAGAATTATTAATGCAAGCTTAAATACAGCAGCCGCCACCGCAACCACAACCACAAATATCGGTGAGGCAGTATGATAAATTAAGGAAATTTGGAGCTGAGAATTTCTTTGGTACTATAGATCCTGCAGTAGCTGAGCAGTGGTTGGATAGAGTTCATAGGGTATTCATTCAGCTGCAGGCTACTTCTGAAGAGAAATTTGATTATGCTAGATCCCTTCTGCAGAGAGATGCGTATGATTGGTGGAAGACGGTTCCACATGCTATAGATGATCCACCGACCTTGACTTATGGTGATTTTTTGCTAGAGTTTGAGCAGAAGTATAAAGATGTGAAGAAGATGGAGTTTTTAAATTTGAGACAGGAGAACTGGACAGTGACAGAATATGAGATTGATTTTATCCGGTTGAGTCATTATGTCGATGGGATTATTTGAGATGAGATTGACCGGTGCAGGAGATTAGAGGAGGGGTTGAGACTCTCTATTTTGTGTATTATTGCTGGTTCTCGGTATCAGGATTTTTCTCAGTTGGTTGCAGTAGCTGGGAGTGTTGAGAGAGCACGGGGTATTGCAGCAGCTGCTACTGAGGAGGAGACTAGAGTTAGGAAACCCCAGATTGTGGTAGGCTCTTCATCTATGAAGAGAGGTAGAGGAAGCTATTTTCTGAGGGCCAGTAGAAGTCAGAGGCAGTCTGGTAGGTCAGTAAAGTATAAGAGGCAGAGACTAAGACCTACAGTTTCTGTAGCTAGTGCTCCAACTCCAGTGGTTCATAGGTCTATTCCACCTACATGTGTTCATTGTAATAGGGCACATAGGGGTGCTTGCTGGAAGATGGGTGGACCGGGAGTATGTTTTAGATGTGGGTCACTAAATCATTTTATCAAAGATTGCCCGGATACTGGAGGATAGACAGACTGATATTACAGCTTCTCGACCCAGTGTTAGAGGAGGTCGAGGAGGCAGGGGTTTTAGTAGAGGTGGTCAACCTGGGATTAGTCAGAGAGGAGGCTCTACATCCAGAGGCAGTAGGCCAGATGAGGCTGGGCCATCTTAGCGAGTGTATGTGATGCAGAGGCAGCCGGATGCTTCAGCCGTCATTGCTGGTACATTTTATTTATTTGGCATTTCAGTTCTTGCTCTAATTGATCCAGGATCTACACATTCATACATAAGTTCATCTATCTTGCCTATGTCTAAATTGCATTCAGAGTCCCTAGGATTTGATGTCTTGGTGACAAATCCTTTATGGCATATTGTGGTAGTTAGCAAGGTGCACCGAGATAGTTCAATTGTGGTGCAGGATGAGGATTTCTTGGGTGATTTGATTGAAATGCCTTTTAAGGAATATGATTTGATCTTAAGCATGGATTGGTTATCCAAGCACAGGGCTGTGGTAGACTATCAAAAGAAGTGTGTTACTCTGAGAACTTGTGATGGTAGAAGTGTTATGGTATCTAGTGAGCAGAGACAACTTGCATCCATGTTTGTTTCAGTTGTTGTAGCTAGGAGGTTGATTCGGAAAGGATGTGAGGCTTATCTTGCTCATGTTGTAGATACCAGAGTAGTGGGTTCTCAGCTTGATAGTATACCCACAGTTGCTAAATTCCCAAATGTTTTTCCTGAGGAGTTGCCAGGGATACCCACTGAGAGAGAGGTTGAGTTTGGTATCAATTTGTTGCCTGGTGCCACTCCTATCTCTATTACTCCCTATCAAATGGCACTTGCTGAGTTGAGGGAATTGAAGGTGCAGTTGCAGGAGTTGTTGGATAAAGGGTTTGTTCGCCCTAGCGTGTCTCCGTAGGTGATAAGTGCACAATTGATGATATTTTATTCCTATTTCTTAATATGATTATTATCCAATTAAGTTTAATTTGTTTGTTCAAAGTGTATTTTAGGGTTAATTTTAGGAATTCTCTGTATTTTGAGGCTTATGGTCATTTCGGAGGAATTACGGATGAAAGTAGAAGAAAAGAGCAAAATTCATCAATGGACACGCCTATGGACATGGGCGTGTCAATGGACGTGCCCTTGATGCTGCATATAGAAGCACTGACACACCCAGTGACATGGGCATGTCACCAAGTGCGCCTTTTGCAATATTTCACAGTAGCTGTGACATGCCTAGTGACATGGACGTGTCAATGGACGTGCCTTATTTTCAAAATCTCAGTGGAAATGACACGCCCAGTGACATGGGCGTGTCAGGCGAAATTATCTACACTATAAAAACTGCGCTGAAGCACGAATTAAGGATCCGAATTTCATATTTTATAACCTAGAGCCGACTTCTAAAGCAAAGAGGAGAGTTTTGGAGCTGAGATTGAGGGTGAAGACATACTCTAAACAAGATCTAAATCAAGAATCAAGGATTGAAGTGAAGAAATACAAATTATTCGCCATGGATTGTTTGGTTTCTTTTATTCATTTCTCTTGTTCTATTTTTCTGGTTTTGAATATGAACTAATTCATTCTCTATCTAGATATTGATGAACCTTAGCTTATTTGTATGGATTGAATAATTATATTTAGTTGAATCATTTGATTGAGTTGTTTTATTCTTATGATACTTAATGATCTATTTCCAATTGATAATAGCATGCTTATTGATTGGTTGCAATTTTCATATTATTGACTTGAGAAAGCTTGATATGAATTGAATACTCATAAGGGTTGAGGATTGATTGGAGTACTAGAGATGGACTTACAAGATCCTTTGGTTTATAGTTCCTTGTTCTTAATTCAAGATCTAATTAATTATGTTTGAGAAGAGATTCCGGGACTCTACTTAGTGATTAGGGATTAATTAACTCGAGAGAGGTTTTAGTCTAAGTTAGAGGAATGCCAACTGAACTCTATTAAATGATTTAACTGAATTGATGTTCATAAATATCATTGAGGCTAGGGGGATCTGGATAGTTTTATTACCATCATTCCTTTTTGATCAACATTTAATTTCCCTTTACTTTCAGTCATTAAATTAATTATTCTTAATTACACCATATCACAAACCTATTGATTTGCTAAACAACGGTTAAGATTTGCACTATTGCTTGACCTTGTCCTCAGTGGAACGATAACTCACTCACTACTTTATTACTTGGTCGACCCATGCACTTGTGGTATTGCTATAGCATAGCTCGCACGCACCAAGTTTTTGGCGCCATTGCCGGGGACAACGATTTCAATATTAGTAATATAATTAAGACTGTTGATTTAGTTTTATTTTTATTTGTTTTTAACATTGCTTCTTGCTTATTCACTATCATTTTAGGTATTTCCTCCCATTTATGACTAGAGGTAACTCATCCCAACTATTTGAGTTAGACCCAGAGCTAGAAAGAACATTAAGGAGAAAGCGAAAGGAAGAAGAGGAGGTAGTTTTGGAAGACGCAGAAACATAAATAAATCTAGAAATAGCAGAAGAAGAAGAAGAGTTTGAAGTGATGGAAGGAGCTTGGCCAAGAACAATGCAGGAATTTGCTAAGCCCAATCTCAATGGAGCTGAATCTAGTATTCGGAGGCTGATAGTTGCTGCAAATAACTTTGAAATAAAAGCAAATGTATTTCAAATGGTACAACAGACTTGTTAGTTCGATGGGTTTCCTAATGAAGATCCTAATGCACATATTGAGAATTTTTTGGAGATATGTGACACATTCAAGATAAATAATGTCTCAGATGATGCAATTAGGCTGAGGTTGTTCCCATTTTCCCTTAGAGATAGACCAAAGAAGTGGCTAAAATCTTTTCCTCCAGGAACCTTCACCACATGGGGTCAGTTGGCAGAGAAATTCCTAGAAAAATACTTCCCACCATCCAAAACTGCTAAGTTGAGGGATGATATCTCATCCTTTCTGCAGCAAGATGATGAGACCCTTTATGATGCCTGGGAAAGATTTAAAGATTTGTTGAGAAGGTGTCCTCATCATGGACTTCCACTATGGCTTCAAATTCAAACATTTTACAATGGGTTGAATTATGTAAGTAAGCAATCCATTAATGCAGCAGCTGGTGGTACCATAAACAACAAGACACCTGAACAAGCAAGGGATTTAATTGAAGACATGGATATTACCAATTATCAGTGGCAAGCCCCAAGGGAGCAAGGAAAGCTGAAGGCCATGGGTTCACACCAATTAGATCCTGTGGTGGCTTTGACAGCCCAATTGGAAGCATTGAATAAAAAATTTGATTCTTTGGCCTCTCCTTATGGGAAAGTAATACAGGTGATGTCTTGTGAATGGTGTGGGGGTGGACATCAAAATCAAGAGTGTCAAAGTGGCAACATGTTTGCTAGGCAAGAGCAAGTAGACTATGTCGAAAATATGCCAAGGCAACAGCAGAATAACCCCTACAGCAACACATACAATCCGGGGTGGAGAAATCATCCAAATTTCTCATTGAATAATCAAAATAATCCAAGACCTCCCCCTGGATTCCAACAGCCCCAACATCAACAAGCTGCCCCTCCAAAAAAGAGTAATTTGGAGGACATGATGGAGAAATTTATAGTAGCTTCTGAAACTAGGTTCCAATCAACTAAAACCACCATAAGAAATCAGCAAGCCTCCATTCATAATTTGGAGAATCAGGTGGGGCAAATTGCCAAGTTGCTTAGTGAGAGACCACAAGGAAGTCTGCCTAGCAACATAGAGGCAAATACTAAAGAGCAGCTCAAGGCAATTACACTAAGGAGTGGAAAAGGTAATGTGGATGAGAAAAGAGGAGAAGTGGCAGAGAAAAGGGCTGAAGTACAAGAAAAAGAAAAAGAAGACGATCCTCCTGTCACTTCGGGAGAGAAAACTGCATTGGAAAGTGAGAAAGAGAAGCAGCCGCAAGAAAGCAGCCCCATATTGAAGGAATACCGACCTAGAGTACCCTATCCGGTAAGGTTGAACAAGGACAAGATTGATGCTCAGTTCGATAAGTTTCTTGAACTTTTTAAACAATTGCACATTAATATTCCATTTGATGAAGCTTTATCACAGATGCCTAAATATGCTAAATTTTTGAAAGGTATCCTTTCTAATAAAAGGAAACTTGAGGAGGTGTCTTTAGTGCATTTATCTGAAAAGAGTTTGGCAATTTTGCAATGGAGGTCACCTAAGAAGTTAAAAGATCCAGGTAGTTTTACCATTCCATGTTTACTAGGTAACCTTGAGGTCAAGAGTGCATTAGCTGATTTGGAGGCTAGCATAAGTGTTATGCCCTATAAAATATTTAAAGAGTTAGGCATTGGTAAACCTAAACCAACACTTATGACCATCCAACTTGCTGATAAGTTAGTAGTCCACCCTCGTGGCATTATAGAAGATGTGTTGGTAAAAGTAGGGGATTTCATTTTCCCCAATGATTTTGTTGTCATTGATATTGATGAGGATGCAGATGTTTCACTTATTCTTGGTAGGCCATTTTTAAATACAGCTCGTGCCCTTATCGAGGTTCATGATGGCACATTAACTTTGAAAGTGGGTGATGAGAAAGTTATTTTTAAGATACATGATGCTATGAAACATTCACTTTCACTTGATGAGGTGGAATCATGCGATGATGTTGTTAAGCATGAGATTGTAAATTGTTACTAACATTGTTTCCAAGGATCCCCTTGAGTTGTGTTTATTGCAGGAAAATGTTGAGGATTAAGAAGCAATGGAGCAGCTTGCTTTTCTTGAAGCAAGCAATTCGTTCAAATGCAAGGCATATAAGACTATTGAGATGCCAAAGGAAGAGAAGCCAAAACCATCGATGATTTATCCACCCAACTTAGAACTAAAGCCCCTTCCAGATCACCTTGAGTATGGATTTCTAGTGGAAAAGAAGAAATTACCAATAATTCTGAGTTCCCACCTATCTTCTGAGCAGAAAGAAAAGCTTATTCAGTTGTTGCAAAAACATAAGAAAGTAATAGCTTGGAAGATAGCAGACATCAAGGGTATCAGTCCATCCTATTGTACTCACAAGATACTAATGGAGGATGAATTCAAGCCGGTAGTGCAACTACAATGGAGACTAAACCTGAAGATGAAAGATGTAGTGAAGGCTAAAGTGATAAAACTACTTGACGCAGGGATTAAATATCTGATCTTGGATAGTTCTTGGGTGAGCCCAGTCCAGGTAGTACCAAAGAAAGGAGGGATGACGGTGGTCCCTAATGAAAATGATGAGCTGATTCCAACAAGAACAGTTACCGGTTGGAGGGTTTGCATAGATTACAGGAAATTGAATGATGCAACTAGGAAGGACCATTTTCCTTTACCCTTCATTGATCAGATGTTGGAGAGGTTATCCGGGCATGAGTATTACTGTTATTTGGATGGTCTTTCAGGCTATTTCCAAATTCCTATCACCCCGGAAGACCAAGAGAAGACAACATTCACCTGCCCATATGGGACATTCGCATATCAAAGAATGCCATTCGGGTTGTGCAATGCACCTGTGACTTTTCAAAGGTGCATGGTGGAAATCTTTGATGAACTTGTTGAGGATATTATGGAGGTATTTATGGATGATTTCTCGGTCTATGGTAGCTCATTTGACAGATGTTTGGAAAATCTTGAAAGAGTCTTGGTAAGATGTGAGGAAACCAACTTAGTGCTTAATTGGGAAAAGTGTCATTTCATGGTTCAAGAGGGAATTGTGTTGGGACACAAAATTTCAAGTAAGGGCATTGAGGTGGATCAGGCTAAGGTAGACACCAATGAGAAGTTACCACCACCCACATTTGTGAAGTTTTCTAGGACATGTGGGTTTTTATCGGAGGTTCATTCGAGATTTTTCTAAGATAGCCTGTCCATTGACAAGACTCCTAGAGAAAGATGTGGATTTTGTTTTTGATGAGGAATGTTTGAGAGCATTCACAACTCTTAAGGAGAAATTGACCCATGCTCCAATCATGGTAGGTCCCAATTGGAATCTACCATTTGAACTAATGTGCGATGCAAGTGACTTTGCAATGGGAGCAGTCTTGGGTCAACGCAAGGAGAAATACTTCCAGCCTATCTACTATGCAAGCAAGACTTTGAACACAGCTCAAGCTAATTACACAACTACAGGGAAAGAGCTGCTAGCTGTGGTTTTTGTTTTTGACAAGTTTAGATCATATCTAATCTTGTCAAAAGTGATTGTTTATACGGATCATTCGGCTTTGAGGTACTTATTTGCGAAGATTGATGCTAAGCCTAGGTTAATCCGTTGGGTTTTGTTGTTGCAGGAATTTGACTTGACGATTCGAGATAAAAAGGGAGCTGAAAATCTTGTAGCAGATCATCTTTCTCGCATGGAAAATCCAACTTTGGAGAGGTTTGAAGAAGGGGACATTGATGATCACTTCCCCAATGAGAAGCTATACGCCATGGTAAGTGAGGTAAGTACTTTAAATTTTGAAACACCTTGGTTTGCAGATTTTTCTAACTATTTAGCTGCTAGAGAACTTCATAAGGACTTAACTTATCAAGCAAAGAAGAAATTCTTTTCTGACTTAAAGTATTATTTTTGGGAGGATCCTTTTTTGTTTAGATTATGTAAGGATCACATGATCCGACGATGTGTGGCATGGCTAGAAACAATGAACATTCTTAATCAATGCCATGCTGGACCAGCTGGTGGTCATATGGGAGCCAATAGGACTGCTCAAAAGGTACTAGAATCAGGATTTTATTGGCCCACTTTGTTTAGGGATAGCTACGAATTTGTGAACAGATGTGATCGTTGCCAAAGGACTGGAAATATTTCATCTCGTGATGAGATGCCACAAAATGGAATTTTAGTGTGTGAAGTCTTTGATGTATGGGGGATCGATTTTATGGGAGCGTTTTCAAATTCTTTTGGCAACAAATATATTCTTGTAGCTATAGATTATGTCTCTAAATGGCCAGAAGCCCAAGCCTTGGCAACCAATGATGCTAGGGTTGTGATGAAGTTTTTGAAGAAGTTGTTTTCTCGATTTGGTACACCAAAAGCAATTATAAGTGATAGGGGTACTCACTTTTGTAACTTTCAGCTTGAGAAAGTTTTCAAAAGACTAGGAGTTACACATAGGTTTTCTACTCCCTATCATCCTCAAACTAGTGGCAAAGTTGAGAACACGAATAGGGAGATTATACGAATTCTGGAAAAAACTGTAGAGCGATCCCAAAAGGATTGGTTCGAGAAATTGGACAATGCTCTATGGGCTTTTAGGACTGCATTTAAAACTCCTTTGGGCACTATGTCCTTTAGACTAGTATATGGAAAAGCTTGTCATTTGCCTATCAAAATTGAACATAATGCATATTGGGCTATTAAACAGATTAACCTTGATCTAGCTCGTGCAGGTGAAAAAAGAAAGTTGCAGGTAAACGAGTTGGATGAGTGGAGGTTGCAAGCTTATGATAATGACAGAATGTATAAGGAGCGTACCAAGAAATGGCATGATGCTCACATTAAGGACATGAAAGAGTTTCGAGCCGAAGATCAGTTATTATTGTACAATTGAAGGCTTTGACTCTTTCCGGGTAAGTTAAAGTCTCGATAGTCTGGTCCTTTTACTATTAAGAAAGTTTTCCCCTACGGAGTGGCTGAAATAACTCACCCGGAAAAAGGAGATTTTAAAGTTAATGGGCACAGGCTCAAATTATACCTCAGAGGGGAAATACAAGACTTGAAGGAGGTTTTACACCTCCAAGACTAGGGAAGTTTACCCTACCATCCAACTAATACGACGTTAAAGAAGTGCTGGGTGGGAGACAACCCACCGTTTTATGTTTTTGGTTTATGTCGTCATTTTGTTTTAGTTTTATTTTTCTTTTATTGGTTGGTTGTTTGTTTGTTTTGTATTAATTTGAATTTGTAGAGGAAATTTGATTTTGAGGAGTAAATTGAGCATATTAAAGGACACGCCCGTGTCATTGGGCGTGTCATTATTTTTTCAGGCAGTAGCTACAACACGTCTAGTGACACGGACGTGTCTATAAGCATGTCATTTTGCATGAGAAATAGTAGCTATAACACGGCCAGTGATACGCCCGTGTCCATGGACGTGTCTCTAAAAAAATAAAAAAATAAAAAAAAGACAAAAAAATTATCTAGCACGCCCTCAGAACACGCCCAAACTAGTGGGCATGTCGTTTGCTTGGTTGTCACAGTACATGTGACATGCCTATGGACACGCCCATGTTTGTGGGCGTGTCGATTATCATTTCATCCAGTACCTGTGACACGCGCATTGACACGGTCGTGTCTGTGAGCATGTCGTGTACACTATATTTAATACTATAGGGCATGCCCAGTGACACGGGCGTGTCAATGGGCGTGCCGACATCTTTATATATAGAACTGATGCCATTTTTCACGCAATTTTCAGTTTTCTTTCTCATTTTCTCTCATTTTCTCTCAACTTTCTTGCACTCCCACCGGTGCATTCACACGCCCACTCACTTTAGGTGAGATTCTCACTCCCGGCTTGCATTATTTGTGTGCATTTGCTCATTTTCCATTGAATTCACTCATTCCACGCGATTTTCGCTTTTCAGGTACGGAATCTCAATTTTTACGATTTTTGTTTGTTTTCTTTCGTTTTTCTTTCATTTTTCGTATACATTCCTTGTATATTCTTGTCTTTTCCTTGAAGTTGGAAGTTTCATGATGTGTTTGCTTTATTCTGATATGTTTTTATTTCTCGTAATTTTTGCGGCATTTGATTAATTTTGATTTTGTTTGTTATGAATTCCGTTTTGATTCAGCGTTTGTTTATTTTTGAATTGGTTTGTAGTTTGAGTTGTATATTGATTGTTTCATTTGTTGGGTTCTAATTACTCGTTATTTTTGGAAACTGTATTGTTATTGTGGGAATTGCCTTTATTGTGGTATGTTTATTGCTGTCGTTCGGATTGGTTTGTTGCTTTTGGTTGATTAAGCGTGTATTACTATAGGTGGATTATGATTGGTTATGTTTTATCGTTATAATGCCGGAATTTCGGTAACCTTGTATCATGCTATACTTTTGTTGTTATTGAGGAATCTTCTTGGTTTGTTTTGCAGACTAACTGACAATGGGGCCTCGTAAACAATCATCTTTCTAGCTTCCCACCAAGCGTGCACGAGGGGAAGGCAGTTCCAGCCAACCCGCTACCTGTCCAACTTCTAAATTCATGGCCACCCACAAATGCCTTAGTTTTTCGAATGCCGATGAAAGAAGGCGATTCAAACTTTTCAGCAACAAAGAATGGTCCCCACCTCGTGTTTTAGATTGGGATGCTATGGAACTGGCTAATATTGCAGCAGATATTTGGGATTTGATTAATCAACAAGGGTGGGACCAACTATTCTCCATTAATGAGCCTTCCTATCGAGATCTGACACTGGAATTTTACTGCACCTTCCAGTTCCAGAAGACCAAGGTTTCAATTACTGAGCCAACGATTAAAATTAAACAGGGAGGGCAGAGATTCAACATGAGCAATAATGACCTTGGGGTGCATCTCGGGTTATATACTGAAGAGGAAGTACAAACCTTTGATTATCTAAACTCCGAGGTGGATTTTGTTGAGTATGAGGTTGCTCCTCATAGGGTTTGGTTGACCTTTGCACCCACTGCCGATAAGTATCAACCCAAGGTTTCTAAGGCATCCAACTTCGAGTCTTTCCCCTGCCGAGTGGTGCACAACCTATTATTACACACTCTTATAGCTCGGCTGAGTAGCACATGGGTGGTAAGCTTGCGAGATCTATTTTTTCTGCACTGCATGGTAAAGAAGACCTGGTGCAATGTCGCACATGCCATCACACTTTTTTTTTACGAGCAGTCTAAAAAAGGAGCATCAGGTACTTTACATGGTGGCATGTATGTCACAAGACTCACTCATCGTTTGGGTGTGTTAGATGGCTGCCTACCTATGACGGTGGATGGTATACCCAAGTTGTTGGGTATGGACACATTAAAGAGACTGAACCGGGAGAAGGTAGCTGGGCTACAGGCAGCTACTATGGTTTCAGATATACCAGAGGCAGCTCCTTCTACTCCTCCTTTGGATATACCACCACCTCCACCGTCAGATTTTCCGTAACACCCCTTCCCAGCCTACGTGTGTAAGCTAAGTAGAGGCGCCACACTAACCTAATGTTGCTACAAATTTTACTTAGTCAAATTTTAGTTCCGATTTTTACAAAAATTTGGCCAGAGGTTCGTCTAGAAATTGGGTCCCAAGTGTCGAAAAAATTGGTTTTTCTAATTTTTGAAAATATTTTTACAAAAACCAATGCGAACACAATTAGTCTCAATACACTCCCAATGAATCCCCCTTATAACCTCAACTACAAACCTGCAAGAAGAATTCACACTTGTAGTACAAAATAAAGTAGAGGTTTATTATTATGACATACTACTAACGTATAGTATAACATAGTAATTCTCAATCTTATATATATACATGTCACAACTAGTTAACTCAAAATGGAAACTAGGAGATCTACCCTGAGATGCTGTGGGTCTGGTCATCGCTTCCCAAGAGTTAGCTACTGCTCTGAACCTACGAGTCAAGGAAAACTTAACTCGCTGAGCAATGTCGCTCAGTGGGTACTTTACTAATGGAAATAAAAGTAAAGAGTATTTGTACAAGCAAGGCTATAAAATATATGAATGTTAAATACTATAAGCAATAAAATATAAAGCTCACTTCAATGAAATAAAAATGTACATCCCGAAAAAGAATTTCAAGTTTTTCAAAAGATTTCAACTAAAATTGTAAAATATTCACAATTCAACTTATGCCATAAAATAGTTGTGTCATAGTTTATAAATTTTTGCTCTACTGGTAAAAGCAGAACCACAGCAATAAAGCAGTGGCCCTCACCACTGTAACACAGGTGGCCCTCACCACCGATATCAAATCACAGGAATGGTCCTCACCATCCTGGTTATAACCAATGGCCCTCACCATTGGCCCCAATGGCCCTCACCATTGAGTTCAGATCATAACAATTCAATCACAATATCAAGCAGTACTGCATAAGTTAGTATAGTGCACTATACCCTTATCTACCAAGTTCAACCACCATGTAGAGCATAAGGGTTTAAAATTCAAATCCAAGATTTCCACAAATTTTCAAATGATTTGCACATCCCTTATCATTTTTACCAAGTCATGCCATTTCGTCGTGTACTAACTCTGTGGCTAAAGGCCATTTCATTTCCAAGTGTTTACCACCATTCCCAATCATTTCCACACACTTCAAATCACATTAGAATAATTCCCAAAAATGACCAAAAGAATAGTAACACGGTGCGTAAAATCCGCAACGCAAATGGCATGACCATATGAATAGTAAAATCTGGTTTTCGTCTAAATTTTAGTCAATTTCAGTCATGCATTTGACCAGGTAACTGATCTTATTTTTGGCTGAAATTTTACAGGAAACTCATTTCATATGTTGACTAATTGCATGTAAGATTTTGTAGAAATATTTCATCGTTTGCTGCCTCAACCGGCTGCCCAAAATTGGGTCCAGAATTGGCTCCCAAAGGGCACCAATTCGGCCCCCACTTGCATTTGGTGCAAAATTGTTTATTTTTTTGTTCTAAACCCATTTCAAAGCTTCCATAATAATGTAATGAAGACTTAGACACTTCCCTTTTAAAATAACTTGATTGTTTAAATCAATTTGGACTAAATGGAGTTCATCAATTTGTACTAAATGGAGTTCATAAACTCTTTTACCAAAATCATTGAAAACATTAGATTTCATTTGAATTTAAGCAACCCAATCACCACATGGATTCAAAAATACTGCTCAAAAATTGAATTCAAACTCAAACAACACATTTAGGCATCCATAGCAAAAGTTCCATAGATAAATTTTTGGCAAGAAAATGAAAGAAAAATTAATTCTTCCAAGGTAAAGTACCAAACCTTGTATTTTAATTTCCTTTTGTTTTCCCTTCTCTTTCAAGCTCTTCCTTCTCCTTATTTCCACCCTTGCCTACAAAAATTTCACAACACAACCTCAACCATAAACCCTAAAACTTTAGAACATGCACTACCCTTCCATTTCTTTTCAAATTAAGTCCTAATCTAACCTTATTAAACCTTAGAAACCTTAATTCTTCCATTTAATTAATCAATATCATCACTATTTAAGTTTTCCCCAATTCCACCATAAGAACCATAATTTTAATCTCTCAAATTACTCATTAAAACCTGAAATTAGGATTAGAAATGAACTTACCTTAGTTTAGGACCTTGGATTTCACCAAAACCTTTGATAATAAACCTTAAAACTTGAAAATCACCACCTTTCTTCCTTCTTCTATGGCTTGGACGACCCTCCTTCTCAAGAGGGAGTTTTTATTCTCTTCTTTCATGTGTTTTTGGTCCAAATGGCTGCCCAATTTGGCTAATAATGTGGTAAGACAAATGCTTAATTCCAATTGGTCCACTTTAAGGCAAAATGGCCATTTTTCATTGGTACAATTGTCTCTCTCTTTTATTTATTTAAGGCCCAAGCCATTGGGCTTTCTTTTAATCATATTTTGGCCCCTTTTCTTCCCTTTGCTGTAATTTTATGATTTAAGATGTGAAAAGACCAAAATACCCTCCGGCGATTGATTGTCTATAACTTTTAAACCGTGTGGTTCCACGAAGTGAACCACATATGGTTTTGATCCTCTCGACCTCTACTTTCTATTTTTAAGGTCTATTTTAGGTTTTCAAGTCATTTTGAAAAATTACCAATAAGCCCTCGACTTTTTACAAAATTCCTTTTAGGTCCTTTCTTTGTTCGGGTTTGCCCGGGCTCCGTTTCTACTGATGATCATTTCATATTCAACCCCTCGACGTCCTCTATGCACTCGTGTGTACATTTCCTACTTTGGATTCATGTATAAATTTTAATTAATAATGACCAAAATGCCCCTAGTATACGTGTCTTCATTTCTCTCTAACGGGGCATTTCCGAAGAAAGTCACAGTTCATAGTTTTTACCCAGTTTTTCTCTAGTTTCCATTTCATTACACTATCACATACATTATTAAGACTTCCCAGACTGGTCACCCATCGCCGTTAGTTATGCACGTTTAACCCCGGTCCTTTAATGAATTATAGCTTAACGGTCTAGGGTTGGCCGGATCTCTTTAGCATGCCTACTTTGTCAGCACGTGTGAATATTGTACACGTAATTACTGTACATACCTACTATGGCCGGTCGTGACAATTCCTCCCCCGTTAATTTAGGCTTCGTCCCGAAGCCTATCAGGTGGAAATAAATATGGGTACTGCTTCCTCATAGTTTCTTCACATTCCCATGTAGCTTCTTCTACTTTGTGATTCCTCCAAAGCACTTTGACCAATGGGATCTTCTTATTCCGCAACTCTTTGATTTCCCGTGCTAGGATTTCTACCGGCTCTTCGTCGTACGTCAGGTCGGGCTGAATCTCGATGTCTTGAGCTTGTATGACGTGGGTTGGATCTGAACGATACCTCCTTAGCATTGAAACGTGGAAAACATCATGTATTTTACTTAATTTGGGTGGTAACGCCAACTGGTAAGCTCCCGAACATACCCGTTTGATGATCTCATATGTTTCGATGAATCTAGGGCTTAGCTTGCCTTTCTGTTTAAATCATAACACCTTCTTCCAAGGAGAGACTTTGAGGAATACTCAGTTGCCGACCTCGAACTGTATGTCTTTCCTCTTTAGGTCCGCGTATGATTTTTGCCTGTCCGCCGCTGCTTTTAATCGGTCTCGAATGATCTCTACCTTTTCCTTAGTTTCCTTAACTATGTCTGCCTCCAATATCTTTTCCTCGCTCAATTTTGTCCAGCAAACTGGAGTTCTGCATTTCCGACCGTACAGTGCTTCGTAAGGAGCCATTTGTATGCTGGATTGATAGCTGTTGTTGTACGCGAATTCCATTAAGCTCAGGTGTTTGTCCCAGCTGCCTTTAAATTCTAAAATGCATGCCCTCAACATATCTTCCAAAACTTGAATCACTCTTTCCGACTGTCCGTCTGTCTGGGGATGGAATGTTGTACTGTGGTACGTTCGAGTCCCAAGGGCTATTTGGAACTTCTGCCAAAAATTTGACGTAAAGCATGGATCTCGATCTGATATGATTGAAGTTGGAACTCCGTGGAGATGTACGATCTCTTTGATGTACTGCCAACTTGTCTAGCGAGTAATCCACACGTACTGGTAAGAAATGAGCGGACTTAGTAAGCCAATCCACGATTACCCAGATCGTGTCATGTTTGTCCCTAGTCATAGGCAATCCTGTGACAAAATCCATAGTAATACGGTCCCATTTCCAGGTTGGAATCGTGATAGGTTGTAGTAGTCCTGAGGGTAGTTGATGTTCTGCTTTCACTTGCTGACAGGTCAGACACTTCATCACGTGATCCATGATGTCTCTTTTCATTCGTGGCTACCAGTAATACTCCTTTAAGTCCCGGTACATTTTCGTTGCTCCCGGAAGCATTGTGTAAGGACTGTTATGAGCTTCTTGTAAAATCTGTTTCTTCAGTTCCTCGGACTTAGGTACCACCATTCTCTTCTTGTAGTATAGGAAACCATCTTGACGAATTTGATAATCTCCTGACGAATTCTCCTGCGCCTGTTGACTCCACTTCTTCACTTGTTCATCTTCCTTCTGAGCCTCACGTATTTGTTGATTTAAGGTAGGTCGCACGTGCATTTCTGCAAAGATAGCTTCATCTTCTGTGGGCTCTAATTTTACCCTCATAGCATGTAGCACTTGCATTGACTTCCTACTAAGTTCATCTGCTACGACATTCACTTTGCCCGGGTGATAGTTAATCGTATAGTCATAGTTGGCTAACAGTTGCATCCATTTTCGCTGTCGCAGGTTTAAATCTTTCTGCGTGGTTAGGTACTTCAGGCTTCGATGATCCGTATAAATGTAACACTTTTTCCCATATAAGTAGTGCCTCCACATCTTGAAAGCCAAAACAATCGCTGCTAGTTCTAAGTCATGCGTGGGATAATTCTTTTCGTGTGGCTTGAGCTGTCGAGAAACATACGCAATGACTTTGCCCTCCTGCATCAATACGCAACCTAACCCGATGTGGGATGCATCGCTATAGATCACAAAATCTTTTCCTGATTCGGGTTGTGTAAGAATGGGCACTTCAGTAAGTTTTTGCTTTAGCCTTTCAAAGCTCCGTTGGCAAGCGTCGGTCCACTGGAATTTGGCATTCTTCTGAAGTAGCTTGGTCATAGGTGCTGCGATCATGGAAAACCCTTTGACGAATCTCCGATAATATCCTGCTAACCCCAAGAAACTACGGACTTCCGTTACTATCTTAGGTGGCTTCCATTCCAATACTGCTTCTATTTTCTTGGGATCGACCCTTATTCCTTCTGCCGATACAATATGTCTAAAGAAGGCTACTTCTTCCGACCAAAATTCGCATTTGCTGAATTTAGCGTATAACTGCTTCTCTCACAGGGTTTGCAAAATGATCCTAAGGTGGCGATCATGGTCCTCTCAATTCTTTGAATACACCAATATGTCGTCAATGAATACAACCACGAACTGTTCCAAATACGGGTGGAAGATTCTATTCATCAGATCCATGAATACTTGTTGCGCTCGAATTAACTCTACCACAAAGCATCACTCGCAAGTATACGAGGTAGCTGTAGCAAAGGTGATCGCCCCAAGGTCATCTCACAAGGAAGCTAAAGTGGCTAATTGATTATCATATTATAAATAACAAGTAATTAAAGAAATTTAAATTGCTAAATAATGAAGAAGATTGATTAAAGTTTAAAACAAATAAAAGTAAACTAAAACTGATGTATTGATTCACTTAATAGAAAGGTCTAGGGTTTGCACTTCTCTGCTACTTATATGTATGAACGGTTATTCCTCTTAACTAATTTGATTTCAAATATTAAATCTCAAACAACTCAATTAATCGAGTCAAGGAAATAAGCTCTCGCATTCAAACCTCATTCAACTAATCTTGTTATAATTGAATTAATCTTTTTAATAGGTTATATCTCTAATTCACCTAAGTCCTTAATTGAATTGTTCCAGCATTAGACTTCATCTCTCAATCCATCATCTAATACCTAAAATGCATAATTGGTGGCCAATCAATTATATATTAACAATATTTCATTCAATCAAGGCTAAAGAAATTATTAGCTAAGAGAATAACCAATTCATACAATCATAGCAGATCCATACAAACCCTAGGCTAGATCAAATTAGTTCATAATGCTATCAAACATACTCATCTCATTACTATTCAAAGAAATCAATTCAAACATGATAATATCCATAAATACAATTTCAATGAAAATAAAGAGATAAAGTTCAAGAACAAAACCAAGTTACAAACTCCTTGAAGCTTCTGAAGAATCTCTTGTTCAAATCTTGCAAGAAGGATGTATCAATGGTTAGAACAATCTAATCTAAGCTAGATAAAAAAAAGTGTAATCAAAAATCAAAGAAAAACTAAGTTATCAAAACCCTAATCTCTTTGACGGCTCAATTTGCTCTCAAAATTGCAAAAACCCCCTTAAGAAAACCCTAAATCCATATTTATACGAATTTCGCTTTTAAAAATCCACGTTGCCTTTGGTTCATGAGAGACACGGCCAAGTTGGATGAGACTTGGCCGTGTTGGAGGTCAATTGGAGGGACACGGCCAGTGACTTGGCCGTGTCCCTTGCTTGTGTCTTTCTACTGCCTGGTTTTCTTCTTTCCTTCTTTGGTTGAGTGAGACGGCCGTGTTGGAAGTGACTTGGCCGTGTTGGATCAATTTGGAGGGACACGGCCAGTGACTTGGCCGTGTCCCTTGCCTGTGTCTTCTACTGATTGATTTTCTTCCTCTTTTTCTTTGGATTTGAATGAGACACGGCCAAGTTGAAGCAACTTGGCCGTGTTTGAGCTCTTTTGGAGGGACACGGCCAGTGACTTGGCCATGTTCCTTGCATGTGTCCCTTTCTGTATCTTGAATTTCCTCTTTAACTTGGTATGGGACACGGCCACAAGCTTGGCCGTGTCCTCTGCCTCTATCAGCTACTGTCCTTTTTTCCTTCAATTTGCTTCCTTGGCTTTTTAACCTAAAACAAAACTTGAAACAAACCTTAAACACAAAGTAAATAAACAATAACCAATAAAACATAAACACCATACTAAAAACTAGATAAAAAACGCATAAACACTGAAATAAACTAAAACTACCACAACTAATGAAAACACTAAATAAACATATTAAAACTAACAAAATACCTAAATAAAACAATAATTATCATAATAAATAAGACAAAAATCTATAAAAAAAATTGATAAAACAATACTGCTCCACTTCAATAGCTCGGGTGACTAACACAGAAAATTCCTTAATATGAGCAGCAATCAGCTGCACCTTAATCTCATTATTCAATCCGTCTAAGAATTGTTTACATCGATCTTCCTCTCTTCTATCACTTTCTTAGCATACCTGCTTAATCTGGTGAACTCCCTTTCGTACTCTGTCACTGTCATTCGCCCCTGCTTCAAGTGTAGAAACTCTTTCCTCCTGGCGTCGAGATATGCTTCAGAAATAAACTTTCTCTTAAATTCTCTCACAAAGAAGTCCCATGTCCTCTGCTCTGGTGGAACTCATTGATGGACTGTGTCCCACCAGACATACACTTCTTCCACTAATAAGGAAGTAGCACACACAACTCGTTCCTCTGGAGTACACTGTAACTGATCTAAGGCTCGTATCGTTCCTTGCAGCTAATACTCGGCTGTAGAAGAATCATCGTCCCTTCGGGCCCTAAACTCCTTTGCCCCGTACTTTCTTATCTTTTAATCGGGGTTTTCCTTTCCCCTCCCACACCAGGTACTGGTATGGGTGCTGGCGCTGGTGGTGGTGCCGGGGTGGCGCCGGCTATCTGCCGTAATACGGCAGCCATTTGTTGCAACATTTCATTGGGGATAGGAGCATCATCTAGTGGTTGCTCAAATGCAGGTGTCTTTGATACATGCGTTTCTACAATTCGGAAAGCCTGAGACTCGACCTCCTCCTCTATATCACGCTGCACTACTTGCGACATCTAAAGAACAGAGCAAAACGTATACAATCCCATCATCAGTAACGACCCAGACCAACAGCATTATATTACCCTAGGTGGCATGTATATAAATATAAAATTCTTAAATAACACCTATACAACACAGCTTTTATTTATTTCCAAGCAAAAGTATTTACATTACTAGGAAGCCCTTATGTACATTCCAAAATTTAGGACTCCTTACTACTATATCATCATGTCATACTACCATACAATATCTACACGATACCCCGATGTCACATATGTACATAACCAAAAGAACCTCCAAAAAGCAACACATCTTGAAGCTCAGTGAGTAGGTGCCCTAAGTGAGGTGGTACTTTCAGACAAATACTCTTCTATCTCAGGATCAAACTCTGGGTCATGCGATGCTTCACCAGGTAAGTGCTGGCCTAGCTCCTGAACCCTCTCCTGTAAAGCACGAATCTCTTTATGTGCTACCCCGAGACTCCTACAGGCACTATCAAACTCCACTCTATGACTAAGCCTGTCCTCCTTTAACATCAGTACGTCTCTCCTCAAGGAGATAATCATCTCATGTGCTAATCTCAGGTCTTCACGATCCTGTAGACTTCGATCTGCCAGGATATCTATGGTATCATCTTGCTCCTGCACTATCTGCTTTAGCCTCTCTACTTCCATCCTCAGCTCCCTCATCTTATTGTTTCGATCACCCATAATTACTCCTGTTATAATTAGAATAACATACTAACAATATAACACACATGTATAGTTACATATTTAGGACCCCTAACCTAACCCTATGTGTCATACATTTAAGGTTTAGTTCAACTAACTACCCAGGACCGGCTAAACCGGAGCTCTGATACCAAAAATTGTAACACCCCTTCCTAGCCTACGTGTGTAAGCTGAGTAGAGGCGCCACACTAACCTAATGTTGCTACCAATTTCACTTAGTCAAATTTTAGTTCCGATTTTTACATAAATTTGGCCAGAGGTTCGTCTAGAAATTGGGTCCCAAGTGTCGACAAAACTGGTTTTTCTGATTTATGAAAATATTTTTACACAAACCAATGCGAACACAATCAGTCTCAATACACTTCAAATGAATCCCCCTTATAACCTCAACTACAAACCTGTAAGAAGAATTCACACTTCTAGTACAAAATAAAGTAGAGGTTTATTATTATGACATACTACTAACGTACAATATAACATAGTAATTCTCAATCTTATATATATATACATGTCACAACTAGTTAACTCAAAATGGAAACTAGGAGATCTACCCTGAGATGCTGTGGGTCTGGTCGTCGCTTCCCAAGAGTTAGCTACTGCTCTGAACCTACGAGTCAAGGAAAACTTAACTCGCTGAGCAATGTCGCTTAGTGGGTACTTTACCAATGGAAATAAAAGTAAAGAGTATTTCTACAAGCAAGGCAATAAAATATATGAATGTTAAATACTATAAGCAATAAAATATAAAGCTCACTTCAATGAAATAAAAATGTACTTCACGAAAAAGAATTTCAAATTTTTCAAAAGATTTCAATTAAAATTGTAAAATATTCACAATTCAACTTATGCCATTAAATAGTTGTGTCATAGTTTGTAAATTTTTTCTCTACTAGTAAAAGTAGAACCACAGCGATAAGGCAGTGGCCCTCACCACTGTAACACAGGTGGCCCTCACCACCGATATCAAATCACAAGAATGGTCCTCACCATCCTGGTTATAACCAATGGCCCTCACCATTGGCCCTAATGGCCTACAACATTGAGTTTAGATCATAACAATTCAATCACAATATCAAGCAGTACTGCATAAGTTAGTATAGTGCACTATACCCTTATCTACCAAGTTCAACCACCACGTAGAGCATAAGGGTTTAAAATTCAAATCAAAGATTTCCACTAATTTTCAAATGATTTGCACATCCCTTATCATTTTTACCAACGTCGTGTACTAACTCTGTGGCTAAAGGCTGTTTCATTTCCAAGTGTTTACCACCATTCACAGTCATTTCCACACACTTCAAATCACATTAGAATAATTCCCAAAAATGACCAAAAGAATAGAAACACGGTGCATAAAATCGGCAACGCAAATGGCATGACCATATGAATAGTAAAATATGGTTTTCATCTAAATTTCAGTCAATTTCAGTCATGCATTTGACCAGGTAACTGATCTTATTTTTGGCTGAAATTTTACAGGAAACTTATTTCGTATGTTGACTAATTGCATGTAAACTTTCGTCAAAAAATTTCATCGTTTGCTGCCTGTCCAAAATTGGGTCCAGAATTGGCTCCCAAAGGGAACCAATTCGGCCCCCACTTGCATTTGGTGTAAAATTGCTTATTTTTTTGTTCTAAACCCATTTCAAAGCTTCCCTAATAATGTAATGAAGACTTAGACACTTTCCTTTTAAAATAACTTGATTGTTTAAATCAATTTGGACTAAATGGAGTTCATAAACTCTTTTACCAAAATCATTGAAAACATTAGATTTCATTTGAATTTAAACAACCCAATCACCACATGGATTCAAAAATACCACTCAACAATTGAATTCAAACTCAAACAACACATTTAGGAATCCATAACAAAAGTTCCATAGATAAATTTTTGGCAAGAAAATGAAAGAAAAATTAATTCTTCCAAGGTAAAGTACCAAACCTTGTATTTTAATTTCCTGTTGCTTTCCCTTCTGTTTCAAGCTCTTCCTTCTCCTTATTTCCACCCTTGCCTACAAAAATTTCACAACACAACCTCAACCATAAACCCTAAAACTTTAGAACATGCACTACCCATCCATTTCTTTTCAAATTAAGTCCTAATCTAACCTTATTAAACCTTAGAAACCTTAATTCTTCCATTTAATTAATCAATATCATCACTACTTAAGTTTTCCCCAAATCCACCATAAGAACCCTAATTTTAATCTCTCAAATTACTCATTAAAACCTGAAATTAGGATTAGAAATGAACTTACCTTAGTTTAGGACCTTGGATTCCACCAAAACCTTTGATAATAAACCTTAAAACTTGAAAATCACCACCTTTCTTCCTTCTCCTATGGCTTGGACGACCCTCCTTCTCAAGAGGGAGTTTTTGCTTTCTTCTTTCATGTGTTTTTGGTCCAAATGGCTGCCCAATTTGGCTAGTAATGTGATAAGACAAATGCTTAATTCCAATTGGTCCACTTTAAGGTAAAATGGCCATTTTTCATTGGTACAATTGTCTCTCTCTTTTATTTATTTAAGGCCCAAGACATTTGGGCTTTCTTTTAATCATATTTTGGCCCCTCTTCTTCCCTTTGCTGTAATTTTATGATTTAGGATGTGAAAAGACCAAAATACCCTCCGGCAATTGATTGTCTGTAACTTTTAAACCGTGTGGTTCCACGAAGTGAACCACATATGGTTTTGATCCTCTCGACCTCTACTTTCTATTTTTAAGGTCTATTTTAGGTTTTCAAGTCGTTTTGAAAAATACCAATATGCCCTCGACTTTTTACAAAATTCCTTTTAGGTCCTTTCTTTGCTCGGGTTTTCCCGGGCTCCGTTTCTACTGACGATCATTTCATATTCAACCCCTCGACATCCTTTACGCACTCGTGTGTATATTTCCTGCTTTGGATTCTGTTACGATTATTCCTCCACTTTTTGTTTCATGCTTTGTGTTTTCCTAATTAGTAGGAGGCTTACCTCCACTAGGCAGTTTGTTTCCTTGTTAGTAGGGGCAGTTATCCTATTCAATCATGTATTTAAATGCGGTTGAATTCAATGAAAAAAAAAAGCAGAAATTTAATCAAAAAAAGGTTTGAGTTCCTAAAACTCAGAGATTGTAGAGTTCTCTCTAACGAGCTCTAAGAGATTGCAGATTCTCTCTGAAGTCTGTAAAAATAGGTAGAAAGAAGGTTAACCCCTCTTTCTTCTCCCTTTCTAAACCTAATCCTCTATTCCAAAGACCCATAATTAGATCCTAAACCAGGGACCATAACATTTGGTATCAGAGTCAATATTTATGGGTGATTCCATACAACAAACACTTGACAGAATTATTAACTTGGTCCTTGAGGAACAAGCCGCAAAGAGGGCTTGGTATGATGCATTTATTTCAAAGTTTGAGGGCCTTATTACTGTCCTGGCTAGTTCTAAACATCCACCAGCACCAGGAAATGAGGGAGATCATTCCACAACATCTAAAGAAACAAGTACATAATTGCTTACTCAAGAGGAGATAAGGAGATCTAGCTTCGTGAGCCAAGAGGTTGATCTTGAGGTGTCAATAGATTGTACTGAAATGGAAAAACGGCACATAAAAAGGACTGCAGCACTCAGGAAAGAAGATGGAATGGGTGAAGCGCTAAAGAACCAATTTAAGAATGATGAAGAGGAAGCATTGGAAGAGCCATTTGATCCAGGAATTTTAACTAAATGCGTGAGCGTAACAGCAATAGAAGAGTCACCAAACAGCTCCTTATATGCAGCAATAATAGAGGAAGACATAGATTTTATTTTCTTCAAAGTATTAATAGTCAATTTAGCTCTTTTGCGCTTGAGGACAAGCGCATTTTGGAGGAGGGAAGTAATGTTACGGTTATTCCTCCACTTTCTGTTTCATGCATTGTGTTTTCCTAATTAGTAGGAGGCTTACCTCCACTAGGCAGTTTGTTTCCTTGTTAGTAGGGGTAGTTATCCTATTCAATCATGTATTTAAATGCGGTTGAATTCAATGAAAAAAAAAGCAGAAATTTAATCAAAAAAAGGTTTGAGTTCCTAAAACTCAGAGATTGTAGAGTTCTCTCTAACGAGCTCTAAGAGATTGCAGATTCTCTCTGAAGTCTGTAAAAATAGGTAGAAAGAAGGTTAACCCCTCTTTCTTCTCCCTTTCTAAACCTAATCCTCTATTCCAAAGACCCATAATTAGATCCCAAACCAGGGACCATAACAGATTCATGTATAAATTTTAATTAATAATGACCAAAATGTCCCTAGTCTACGTGTCTTCATTTCTCTCTAACGGGGCGTTTCCGAAGAAAGTCACAGTTCACAGTTTTTACCCTGTTTTTCTCTAGTTTCCATTTCATTACACTATCACATACATTATTAAGACTTCCCAGACTGGTCACCCATCGCTGTTAGTTACTCACGTTTAACCCCGGTCCTTTAATGAATTATAGCTTAACGGTCTAGGGTTAGCCGGATCTCTTTAGCATGCCTACTTTGTCAGCACGTGTGAATACTGTACACGTAATTACTGTACATACTTGCTATGGCCGGTCATGACATTTTCCGAGTTCATCCACCACCGCTGGGCCTTCGATCACTGCTGATGCACCTTCTTCTTCTGCTGGACATTCTTTTGTCCAAACTCCTGCATTTCGGGATTTGCGTCAGTCAGTTAATGTTGAGTGGGATGATAACAGGAAACCCACAGATTTAGAGCGTCAGATTTGTAGGATTGAAGGGAAGATAGGGAATATTGAGCTGAATAAGAATAAGATCTTAACCCAGCAGGACCAGCTATAGTAGTTTATACTTGACCAGACTACTTCTTTCCAAGCACAGCTTTATCACGAGATCTTGATATGGCAATGGCTGCAGCAATCCATGTTGGAGTTCTGGCGGTATCAAGGGTTTCACCCTTCACAACCACCACCTCTACCATACCAGCCACCTGCCCCCGCACCTGCACCTGCACCTCAAGTTGATGTTTTCGATGTGGAGACTGGCAGTGACGATTCCGGTGATGCACCGATTTTTTTACTAGCCCACATTTTTATTTTATTTTTTATTTTATTTTCATTTCTTTGCTTGTTTATTATTCTTTTTAGTTTTCTTTCTTTTTCATTGCTTTTGGACAATTGTTATTTTCTTTAAGAACTGTTTCTTTTGTTTGTTTATTTTATTTATTTATGTCTTAACCTTGTTTTTTTCTTCTTTTTAAATTTTAGATTTTTGTTTTGACGTAAATCCTCCTTCACCATACTCTTGGCACCGTACTCATATTTATCCATTCATGGACATGAAAAGGGCAATTTTCCTCTCTCTTCATTATTTCTTGTTTTGCACACACATTGGGGACATTATGTGTCTTAAGTGTAGGGGAGAGGTATACTTTCTTGATTGAATTTTTATTATTTCATTCTTTCTATTTGATTCATTTGTCTCAATTAATTTCTGCAAATTGTTTTTCTTTTTGGATTTAAGTAAGCTAGATTGTTGTAATAAGTGTGAATTGATGTGGTTTCCCTTTATATGTTGAACTAATTTGAGATTCCTAAATGACAATTTCTTGTTGAGGTTAACTTAGTGATCTTGATTAATTGCTATGGATCGATTGTAATAGCTATAGTTGGGTTGTGAATTGATGGAAATTGGACACATCTAAAGTTTAAAACCTTAGTTACATTTTTTAGCATGTTATAATTCCTTAGATTCTTGAGTCGGACTTAGTATGACCCTTAAGTTTCTGACCCTTGAGTTGTTTAAAAAAAATAAAATAAAATAAAATAAAATATAATAATAATAATAATAAATAAATAAATAAATAATTCTAATTAAAGGAGCTTTGAAAATTTATCCCTGTTCCGTTGATTTTTACTCTTGAATTAAAACAAATGAGTTGGAATCATGAATAGTGCTAGTAACCATTTGAACGGTGATTCTGGCTGAGTCGGCATCACAAATGTTTACCTTCGCATCAAAAGGTTAGTATCAGTTCAAACAAGTCGGGCTCCTTAAAATGTATATACATGTATATATACATTTGAAAAAAAAAATTTGAGGGTTAGAGAACTTAAGAGAAAATTTACATTTTTTGTACTTTGCTGATGGCTTTCTAATTTTCTAGAATTTTATGCTCAATCTTTTAACTCTGGATTTTTAGGTTTTAGGTCTGTGATATTTTTTTTTGTTTTGAAACTTCTTGATTCAGCTGTTATGATTGTGAATCAGTTTTTGGTTGAGAAAGTGAGGTTTTCTGATTCGAGTATTGTCAAAACTTTACTTTTCTTTTTGAATATAGAGGGGTTCCGTCATTTCTGCTTATTACAGTGATTTAGTTTGCTTGAGGACAAGCAAAAACTCAAGTGTGGGGGAATTTGATAAGTGCACAATTGATGATATTTTATTCCTATTTCTTAATATGATTATTATCCAATTGAGTTTAATTTGTTTGTTCAAAGTGTATTTTAGGGTTAATTTCAGGAATTCTCTGTATTTTGAGGCTTATGGTCATTTCGGAGGAATTACAGATGAAAGTAGAAGAAAAGAGCAAAATTCATCAATGGACACGCCCATGGACATGGGCGTGTCAATGGACGTGCCCTTGATGCTGCATACAGAAGCATTGACAAGCCTAGTGACATGAGAGTGTCACCAAGCGTGCCTTTTACAATTTTCACAGTAGCTGCGACACGCCCAGTGACATGGGCGTGTCACTGGACGTGCCTTATTTTTAAAATCTCAGTGGCAATGACACGCCCAGTGACATGGGCGTGTCAATGGGCGTGTCAGGCGAAATTATCTACACTATAAAAGCTGCACTGAAGCATGAATTAAGGATCCGAATTTCATATTTTATAACCTAGAGCCGACTTCTAAAGCAAAGAGGAGAGTTTTGGAGCTGAGATTGAGGGTGAAGACATACTCTAAACAAGATCTAAATCAAGAATCAAGGATTGAAGTGAAGAAATACAAATTATTCGCCATGGATTGTTTGGTTTCTTTTATTCATTTCTCTTGTTCTGTTTTTCTGGTTTTGAATATGAACTAATTCATTCTCTATCTAGATATTGATGAACCCTAGCTTATTTGTATGGATTTAAGAATTATATTTAGTTGAATCATTTGATTGAGTTGTTTTATTCTTATGATACTTAATGATCTATTTCCAATTGATAATAGCATGCTTATTGATTGGTTGCAATTTTCATATTATTGACTTGAGAAAGCTTGATATGAATTGAATACTCATAAGGGTTGAGGATTGATTGGAGTACTAGAGATAGACTTACAAGATCCTTTGGTTTATAGTTCCTTGTTCTTAATGCAAGATCTAATTAACTGTGTTTGAGAAGAGATTCCGACACTCTACTTAGTGATTAGGGATTAATTCACTCGAGAGAGGTTTTAGTCTAAGTTAGAGGAATGTCAACTCAACTCTATTAAATGATTTAACTGAATTGATGTTCATAAATATCATTGAGGCTAGGGGGATTCAATATCTGGATAGTTTTATTACCATCAATTCTTTTTGTACAACATTTAATTTTCCTTTACTTTCAGTCATTAAATTAATTGTTTTTAATTACACCACATCACAAACCTATTGATTTGCTAAACAACGGTTAAGATTTGTACTAGTACTTGACCTTGTCCTCAGTGGAACGATAACTCACTCACTACTTTATTACTTGGTCAACCCGTGCATTTGCGGTATTGCTATAGCGTAGCTCGCGTGCACCAGTAGGGAGCACCTGTTTTGTTTGTAAGGAAGATGGGTGGTACTTTGAGACTGTGCATTGATTATAGGCAATTGAATAAGGTGACTATCAAGAATAAGTATCCTTTGCCTCGGATAGATGATCTCTTTGATCAATTGAAGGGAGCATCAGTTTTCTCCAAGATTGATTTGAGATCAGGGTACCATCAGTTGAGAGCCAGAGCTGAAGATGTGTCTAAGATAGCTTTTTGCACAAGGTATGGGCATTATGAGTTTTTGGTGATGCCTTTTGGATTGACGAATGCACCAGCAGCTTTTATGGATTTGATGAACAAGGTGTTTAGACCCTATTTAGATCAGTTTATAGTGGTCTTTATTGATGATATTTTGGTGTATTCGCATAATGAGGAGGATCATGATAAGCATTTGTGGATTGTATTGCAGACTTTGAGGGAGAAGCAATTGTATGCTAACCTATCTAAGTGTGAATTTTGGCTTGATCAAGTAACTTTTCTTAGTCATGTAGTTTCAGTAGATGGTATAAGAGTTGATCCGAGTAAAGTTGAAGCTATTTTGAATTGGTGTCCACCGAAGATAGTGACTGAAATTAGAAGTTTTCTGGGTTTGGCAGGCTATTATCGACTGTTTGTTAAAGGTTTTTCTTTGATAGCTACTCCACTCACCAGATTACTTTGGAAGGGAGTTAGATTCGTGTGGACAAAGCAGTGTCAAGCAAGCTTTCAGCAGTTGAAAGAGATGTTGACTCAAGCTCCTGTTCTTACTTTGCCTGTGGAAGATAAACCATATGTGATTTACAGTGATGCTTAACATAATAGTTTAGGTTGTGTGTTTGATGCAGGAGGGTAGAGTCATATCTTATGCTCCTTGGCAGTTGAAGCCGCATGAGTTTAATTATCCAACGCATGATTTGGAGTTGGCAGCCATAGTTTTTGCTTTGAAGATTTGGCAACATTATCTTTATAGGGAGAAGTGTTTCATTTATACAGATCACAAGAGTTTGAAATACTTGGGTGTTCAGAGAGAGCTGAATCTTCGGCAGAGACGGTGGTTGGAATTGATTAAAGATTATGATTGCTTGATTGATTATCACCCTGGTAAGGCAAATGTTTTTGCGGATGCCTTGAGTCAAAAGTCTTTAGCAGGTTTGACTGCTTATTCGCTCTCTTTGCTTGTTGAGTTGAGAGCATTGCTTGCTAGTTTCGAATCATGGGATGATGGTGCTTTGTTGGCTCAGCTGCAATTGAGGCCAGTCTTGTTGAACTAGATTAGAGAGTCTCAGTTGGCTGATGATAAAATTCAAAAAGTGGTATAAGATTGCAAAAAGGGGGAGAGCCGAGATTTTGTTGTGAGAGATGATGGCAGCCTTTGGTACAAAGATAGATTATGTGTTCCTGATGATACAAGATTGAGAAAGACTATTTTAGAAGAAGCACATCAGTCGACTTTTGCTATGCACCCTGGGAGTACTAAGATGTATCATGATTTGAATCAACATTATTGGTGGTCAGGTATAAAGAGGGACATAGCGGAGTTTGTATCCAAATGTCTCACTAGTCAGAGAGTGAAGGCGGAGCACCAAGTTCCAACAGGGTTGCTGCAACCTTTATCAGTGCCTGAATGGAAATAGGAGCGTGTAACAATGGATTTTGCGGCTGGTTTGCCCTTGACTCAGAAGAAGCATGATGCAATCTGGATGATTGTTGATCAGTTGATAAAGACAACTCATTTTCTTCCAGTCTGGATGGACTATTCTCTGGAGAAATTGGCTGAGTTGTACATCACTGAGATTGTAAGGTTGCATTGAGTCCCAATTTCTTTGGTATCGGATCGAGATCCTCAGTTTACTTCAAGGTTTTGGAAGAGTTTGCATGGTGCTTTGGGTTCTCGGTTGAATTTTAGCACTGTATTTTATCCGTAGATAGATGGGCAGTTAGAGCGAATGATACAAATTTTGGAGGACATGTTGAGGAGCTATGTCATCGATTTCTTTGGGAGTTGGGACAAATTCTTACCATTGATGGAATTTGCTTATAACAACATTCATCAATCCAGTATTAGAATGGCACCCTATAAGGCATTGTATGTTAGAAGATGCAGGATGCCTCTATGATGGGATGAGATTAGTAAAGGTAAGTTGGTTGGTCCCAATTTGATTAAAGAAACAGAAGAGAAAGTGAAGATAATTCAGGATCATTTGAAACCAGCTTCAGATCGACACAATTCCTACTAAGATTTGAAGAGGAGAGACATAGAGTTTAGTATTGGAGATAAAGTATTTTTGAAAGTGTCTCCTTGGAAGAGAATTTTAAGATTTGGCCGCAAAGGGATGTTGAGTCCACTTTTCATTGGGCCTTATGAAGTACTAGATAGAGTTGGACCAGTTGTTTATCAACTAGCTTTGCCGCCTGAGTTGGATAAAATCCATAATGTCTTTCATGTTTCTATGCTGCGGAGGTATAGATCAGACCCATCTCATATTCTATCAATTGAATCTATTGAGGTGAGTCTAGATCTAACTTTTGAAGAAGTACCAGTGGCTATTTTGGCACATGAAGTGAAAGAGTTGAGAAATAAGAAAGTGCCATTTGTGAAGGTTCTTTGGAAGAATCATGCAAAGGAAGAGGCAACTTGGGAGAGTGAGAAATTGATGCGAGAACAGTATCCCCAGTTGCTCCAGACTTGAGATCATGTAATTTTGAGGACAAAATTTATTTGTAGAGGGGGAGAATTGTAATATCCCAAACTATAGCCTAAAATTTTAAAAATGCTTATTGTTGTAATGGAGTTAAATGCTAAATGTATTTATGATTAAGTGGAAAGATAAGAGAGGAAAGTGTGTATATGTTGTATATATGAAGATATAAACAACATATACAAGTCAACATTTATTGATGGTCAAATGAGATATTTAAATTATTTAAAATAGAAATTTAAGTATGGTGGAAGATGATATTTATTATTTTAATATAACAACACTTGGTTGATATTGAAAGAGAGTTTGGGTGGTTTAAGAGGTGAGAGTTGTTTGACTTTGCTCTTTTATCATCTTCTTCTTTCTTCTTTTGGGTTAGCCGGCCATCACCATATCTAAAAGGGAAAAAAGGGATTTTGTTGCTTCGAAACTCAAGATTGAAGGGTGTTTCAAGTGATCTAGTAGGAGTTCTAAGGAGTTTCTTCACTTTTGGTAAGTTTCCAACTTGTTTCTTTGTGTTCTTTTGATTTTGTTAGATTGTTTGATGGAGTTTATGTTTTTGAGATTAGTGAATTTTTGGTGTAATTGTGTGTGAGATTGATTTTTAGGTTGGAATGAAGAGAAAGGGTTAAGTTTGGTGAAAGAGACAAGAGTTGTGGATTGTGTATGTGACCTTGAGTTGTGAAGTAAGATTGTGATTTGTGTTTGATGCATGAAATTTAGTTGTTTTGATGTTATGTAAATTTATTATGGTTTATTAATTGTTTTGGTTAAGTTTGTTTGGAGTGGAAAAGGGTAAAAGAAAAATGATTGTTAGATGTAGTGTTGTTGGTGTCGATTTCAGGTTTTGGCCTAACACGCCCAGTAGCACGGCCATATCTTTGGGCGTGTCAATGGTTCTATTTTCTGGGTGGGTGACACGAGCAGTGACACGCCCATGTCACTGAGCGTGTCACAGCTTCTGTATTGGAGTAGTATTGACACGTTTAGTGACACGCCCATGTCACTGAGCGTTTCATAGCTACTGTGTTTTGGTGGATTGACACGTCCAGTGACACGCCCATGTCACTAAGCATGTCTTAGCCACTGTGTTGGGGGCAAAATTGACACGTTCAGTGACACGCCCATGTAAACTGAGCATGTCAAAGTTTCTATGTTGTGGATTTAGGGCACTACCAGGAACACGCCAGTGTTGTTAAGCATGTCATATGTATTTCTTATGTATAATTACCTTTGGATTAGGTTTTGAAGAGATTTGAGTTGCCCTAGTCTAAGTGTTGAAGGATTCTTGCAAGAGGAGGTTGTTAGAATGGTGTGAGTTGCTCTTGAGGTAAGTACAAACCCTACATGATTGCATACATTTACATGATTTTGGGACTTAACATATTTGGTTGAAAAATGTGTTAGGTTACCTATTATTTTGTTGATATATGAGAATGGTGTAATGATTTGTACTGTGTGCATTATGTGAATTATATGTTGAGGATTCAAAATATATGAACAATGTAAGTTGTGATGTGCACTCAAATGACGAAATGTGAAGCCATTGATGTTGGCTATGATGATATAAATGAAATATTAAGGCATTGTGCGTAGATGATTATGAGAAAATGAGAATGGAATTGATAATGAAAAAATTGTGTGTGTAGACCCTTAATTTTTGACCCAGTCCGGTCCGTTATTTTTTATAGTCCAAAATAATTTTTGTGGTATTTTAATATTTATTTTAGTTAAAAATGATGAAGTGAATAAAAATAATAATAATAAACAAATAATAATAATAATAATAAACAAATAAATAAAAATAAAAATAAAAATCGGCGACGAATTTTAGCATTGGACAAAATGGCCCGCAGGCAATTTCGCTGGCACGCTCGACGCTCGCACCTCGCAACTCTCGCAGCCCGACGCATTTTTCACCAGCAAATTTTTTCGATACAATTTTTTTCCTAAACCAAATTCAATTTGGTTTCATTTTTTTTTCCTAATTAATGATAGTTTTCATAAACAAATTGAATTAATCATATAAATCTCCTATAAATAACACTAAAAAAAATAGAATGGGGAGAAAATTTTTAGAGGAAAAACTTTGGACCGAGGAATCAAGAAAAATTAGGAGATTAACGATCGGACTTTTGAGAGAAATAAGCAAGCAATCAATCCAACAATGGCAGCCATCTTGCCTTTATTCTTGTTCATCCAAGAAGCAATTTTTTGGTGGAACCAACAAACGAAGGTATGAATAAGTAATCTCTTATTTTTCTTCACAGTAGCTTCAATCATCCAATTGTTTCTTTTGATTCTAAAAACCTTAATTCGTTTATTTGTTTTCCAAAAATCTTAAAATTGTTATTTCTATTTCTTCAAAATCTTAAAACCCTAACTTACTTTCCAACTTTTCAAAACCTTAAATCGTTTCATTAATTTACCAAAACCCTAATCTGCTTTCCAATTTTTCAAAACTCTAAATTGAATCCTTTTCTTTCCAAAAACCCTAAAAAATATCTTTTCTATTTCTATAAACCTTAAATAGTTTTGTTTATTTCCAAAAAACACCATAAAACTCTAAACTAGTTTTCTTCTAATTCTTTTCCAAAATTCCAAATGTTTTGTTAAATATCCAAACTCAAACTCACTTTATGGTTTCTGAAAATCACATTAAGCTTTATAAAACTATAAATTATTTTTCCAAATTCTAAAATCAAATACATTCTCTAAAACACTAAAAATCCTAATTCAACTTCCAAAATCAAGAAAGTAACCCCAAAGTAGCTAACCTTAAACCCTAGTTTTCTTAAACCCTAATTCCCTCAAAACCAAAACTGTAAACCCTTGTTTTCCTAAACCCTAATCCTTAAAACCTTAAAACCTTATAACCTAAATATTAAAATTCAACACAGTAAGCCTAAAAACAACAATCCAATAGCTATTAATCATAATCCTAATATTTTTAAAGTATCCAAACCCTAATTTCATGATTTTATACCTCAAACACTAATTTGGTTAATCAAAGAACCTTATCAATCTCTTAAATTATAAAACCTTAATCCATTTTAATTCTCTTAAAACTTACAGTAGCATAAACCCATAAATTCCAAAGCCCTAAATATTAAATAATGAATCTTAAATAGAAAAAGTACCCCTAAACTGAATCTTTACTTGCTTTATTTAATTTATATTTGATTATATAGTCTATTATATGCTTTATTTTTTTTTCAATGCTTTGTTGATTTATTTAATTTTAATGCTTAATTTATTTAGTTTATCATGGATGGATGTTTACTTTCTATTTTTTATCGATGTTTAATATCTTTGATGAATGATTTATTTATGATGAATGGTTACTTACTTTTATTGATTTATTTTAATTTCCAAATGTTGTAAGAGGTATGTTTCCACTTTGTGGGCACCTCATTAGTTAAATATTATGTAATTTAAATTAGTTTTATATTTTAGACAAATGTAAGGGACATGTTTCTACCTTTCAGTAGGTGTCCTATTTAGACATGGATGATGTAAGGGCATGTTTCCATCCTCGGATGGGTGTCCATTTATTTGCTTTGTTTGAACATTGCTTTAATTTTAATATAACGATGCTTTATTTCAATTATTGTGTGTAATATGGATAATATTGTTATACTTAAATATTAAGACCTGTAAAGGAGGCCGGTTCCAATGAGTCGGGTGTTGTGGGGGTACTGGGCCATTTCTCACCTTCCCCACACGTACCCAACTTTTCGAACCCATTAGGGGGTTCAAGATTCCTTAGGAATTGAGTCATCCACCCCTTTCTTTTTCCCGCCCCGTCTGGGTGGCAACTCCATTTTCTCCGGACTTAGGTTCGTGTCCTCTAAGGCCCCAACCCTAAACAGTGCCAAAGTCGCAAGAACCATTCCACCGGGAGTGGGGGCAAAAATCCCCGCTCACAGTGGCGACTCCACTGGGGATAAGAGAAGTTAATTCAGTTGGTCTTTATATTATTCTATTCTTTCTTATAATGATATTATCTATTGCATCATATTAGATTGCATCGTGTGCGTGAGTTAGGACGCCCGTGTTATCCGTGTTGTGTTATGTAAGGGATACCATACTTTCACTCAAGGTATGGAGATCGAGCATGGCATAACCACTCATAGCCTCGTACCATTTGGTATATACTTGCTATGGGAACCTAAGCCTTTTAACCTAAAGGCTAAAGCTCATGTAATTGGCCTAGTTACTTTCCTTAGGTTTTACCCCAAATGCATGTTGTTTGACTATGGTTAATTTATCTTGGCTTAAATCATGGCTTATTTGGTTTGTTCTTTTTCTAGTATGACCTAAGTACATTTTAAGCTCAAAATAAATTTTTCTTTAAAGTCCAAAAGACCAAAGTAATTTTCAAAACTTTTTAAGATGGTCTTTGGATATAAAACTTTTCTAAAAACAAATCAAAAATTCTTTTGCTCATGGCCCAAATACTAAGCCCAAAATCCATATTTTCTAAAATCTTTTACAATGGGCTTGGAAATAAAATAATTTTTATCCAACCTTTTCTTACAAAGAGCTTGCAAATTATTTAGGTCAATTACGAAATACCAAAAATCAATTGTGAGCGTAGTTTATACTAAAAATAATTAATTATGGGCTTGTTTTTGGCATGAATCATTAGTTGCTTTTTCAAAGTGAGAAATCTATTTATAATAAACCTCTTTATTTAGTTTTAATCCAATATAGCATAAAAGCTACTTTAGTTGGTTGAATGGATTAAAACCTAATTAATGGGAATTATCATGAACTGATTTCCATTTTCAAAAATATAACTATTGGTTGAAACGTCCAAGGGAATTATTTGAAAAATAAGATACCCTATGTTGGAATTTTGTTAACCATATACCTAGGAAAAGAGACTCGCCATTCGTGTGTGGATGTTATAAGGTTGGAAGGAACGTCCTAGTTATCTTTCTTTGTTGATTGTTTGTGCATACATGCATACATTTGCATCTCATTAATCCTTTCTGGCTCACAGCCCTGGATTATGATAGTTCAAAAGCTTACGACAATCTGACCTACGCCGGAAGCGAAGAATTTAGCAACGACTGAATCACTTGCTCACCAAAAATAATGGATCCCGAACAAATTCAAAGAATGGTGGATGAAGCCCTCAATGCCAAAATGGAAGAAATAAAAGAGGCCCTAGCTGAGACCATGAAGAACCAATTGACTACAATTTTAGAAAATCATGCCGAAGCATCTGCTAGTACCAAGAAGCCAAGAGATAAAGGGAAGACTAAAGTTGATGAAGTAGCTTTTGATGATGATAAGGTGATCATTGATGATAATGATTGGGCCCAATACTACCAAGATCCTCAAGACAAAAAGGAGCCGAAGGTTATTGAGAAGGCAACTATTAAAAAGACCGAGACATGTGATATTGAAAATGTTAGGAAGTCAAGAGATCACAGCAAACCAAAAACACGCAGCGGAAAAATTTGATCTTTGATTTTGTAACACCCCTTCTTAGCCTATGTTTATAGACCAAGATGGACTGTTATCTCCTGGTAGTTGTGTCTTAATATTTTACTTAGCCAATTTTAAGTGCATATTTTAAAAAAAAATTTGCCAGAGTTTCCCCTATAATTGGTGGTCCCAAGTGTCGACAAAACTGATTTTTCTTATTTTTGAAAACATTTTACACAGACCAATATGAATACCATCAAATTTAATGCACTCCCAATGAATTCACCTTATACCCTCAACTACAAATCTGCAAGAAGAGTTCACACTTCTAATACAACATAAAGGTTTATGATTATTACACACTACTAACATACAATTATAACATAGAAATTCTCTTTCATATTTATTCATATACATGCCACAACTAGCTAACTCATAATGGATCTAAAAGATCTACCCCTGAGATTTGCTGTGGTCTGGTCGTTGCTTCCACAAGATTTATCTACTGCTCCGAACCTACGAATCAAGGAAAACTTAACACGCTGAGCGTTGTCGCTCAGTGGGTACTTTACCGATGAAAATATAGTAAAACATGAAAGCATTTGAAATAAAAGGAATTAATTAAATCATAAATCAACCAACATTAAACCAAAGAAAGTTATTGTCCATTCAGTGTAGATATACTTTCAACAATTGTAAAAACCATAATTCAAATTCATATTGCAGTACGTAGTTTTAGAAAAACAGGACTTTGGCTCAGGCTCTAGCTTTAGCTCTACTGGTATATAGGGAACCATAGTGATAAGGCAGTGGGCCTCCCCACTGTAACATAGGTGGCCCTCACCACCGATATCAGATCACAGGAATGGGCCTCCCCATCCTGGTTAACCAATGGACCTCCCCATTGGCTTCAGTGGCCACCGATATCAGATCACAGGAATGGGCCTCCCCATCCTGGTTAACCAATGGGCCTCCCCATTGGCTTCAGTGGCCTCACCACTGAATAAAATATCATATCACAATAATGAGCAGTACTGCATGCGTTAGTATAGTGCACCATACCCTTATCTACCACTCCCACTATCCAATAGAGCAAAAAGGTTAAAATGATTCAATTTAAGTCTCAAACCTCATTTTAGAATGACTCGCGAAATCATTTTAAATTCCCATCGCACTTTGCCATTTATGCCGCGCAACACATTCTTCAGTCAAACCATTCCCCTTTTTCGCATATTTAATATCCACAATAAACACATCAAACATTTCAAAGCATTCCTCAAGATATCACAAATTGACCAAATGAATAGTGTTGCGGCGAGACAAATCGGCAACGCAAAATAGCATGACCAAATGAATAGTAAAATCTGGGTTTTCGTCAAAATTTCAGTCCACTTCAGTCATGTATTTGACCAAGTAAGTGATCTTATTTCTAGCTGAAATTTTACAGAAAACTTATTTCATATGTTGACTAATTGCATGTAAAATTTCGTTGAAAAATACATTCATTTGCTACCTCAAACGATTGCCATAAAAAGATCCAGAAAGCTGTCTTTTTGGGACCATTTCGGCCCAAACACATGAAATGCATAGGATAGTTTATTTTTCTTTTGCAAATCAATATTAAGGCTTCTTTAATGGTAAAGTGAAGATTCAAACACTTCCCTTTGACAACTTTGCATGTTTAACTCAAATCAATATATTTAAGCATCAACAACAAAACTTTCATAAACCAAAGTTTGTAAGAAAATAGAATTTTTTTTATGGTAAAGCACCAAATCAAAGGTAACTATTTAAAGGTAAAGTACCAAACCTTGCTTTTCCTTGCTCTTCTTATCTATTTCACTTCCTTTCCTCTCTAATCTCCTTGATTTCCTATGAATTTAATATGTCACATATGTAAGAACAAACCCTAGATATGAACATGATGCTACCTTATGATTTTCTAACAATCCTTTACTTATTCTTACTAATAATCACCATTTTCATCATTTCCTTTAAATAGTTTATCATTTTTCACCATAATCATCAACTTACTAATTCTTTCCCAACATGAACATAATATCAAATCTTCCTAAACATAGCCTAATACCTAATTCTAATGAAAGAATAAGACTTAGGATGGTATCTTACCTTATTTCCTATTGAATTTCACTTGAGAAATGGCTTGGACTTGAAACTTGTCTCCTTGAAAATGGAAGGGAGGGGGAGCACGACTTAAAGAAGAAAAAAAATGGTGATGGTGGTGTCTTTTTGATCCTTACTTGTGTTTGGAAGACCATAATTAGTTATTTATAATTTAATTTCCATTTAATTAATTTATTTATTTTCAATGGCCATGATTTGTCCAACACATTTGGATTTAATGGCTAGGATTTGGTTTATTTTCAATGGCCATGATTTGTCCAACACATTTGGATTTAATGGCTAGGATTTGATTTATTTTCAATGGCCATGATTTATCCAACACATTTGGATTTAATGGCTAGGATTTGGTTTATTTTCAATGGCCATGATTTGTCCAACACATTTGGATTTAATGGCTAGGATTTGGTTTATTTTCAATTGCCATGATTTGTCCAACACATTTGGATTTAATGGCTAGGATTTGGCTACTTGAAAGTGGTTTTTTGTTCTTTTAATATTTTTCCCCCAAAGTTATATTTAATTACAAAATCGCCCCTCCAGTGGAAATGTCCAAAATGTCCTTATCGGAAAATCGCCCGTAACTTACAAACCGTGCGTTTTCAGGAAAAATTGAAACCCACGGTTATGACCCGATTAATCTCGAGAATATTCTTTTGGGGTTGGATATGGGCACTATTAAGAACTTCCGACACTTAATTTTTAAGTTTACATAGTTGCCCCTAACTTTTGAGAAATTTCCACTTAGGTCCTTTCGATATCCCTTCTTGACCTTGCTGTCTTTCTTTATTAATATCTTTTTACTCACAACTCGAAATTAAGTAATTCTTATTCCCACTGAAACTAGACATCCGGGGATATATTGTATCAAAATTTGAGGTTGATCCGAGCTATATCTGATTTTTGACTGTCCTTTGAAGTCAAGCCTACTATGCTGTCCTGAGGCAGCTTGCACATTGTCTACTAAATCCATCATATCTTATTCTGTACAACTCTAAATTGAGTAATTTCAAGTTATACATCTAGCTAAGACACAAATAAACAATTAAGTATTCTTTGAGACTCTCTAATTTTGTCATTAACTTGGATGAAATTCGAGCTCAAGTTGTAGGTTATGTCTGTTTCTTACCAATCTGGGATTTGGGATGTTACAATTCTATCCCCCTTAATTTAAGTTTCATCCCGAAACTTACTCATTCTATATACTTGATGTTCTTTAACTACTGTCTATTGCTTTTGCCACTCTTTCACCTTATTAACTTGATTGCTCTTTGTCATCTTTCTATATTGTTTACGTATTGCCTTATTTTGACTGAGATTAACTATTTTAAGATTCAACATGTTTTACCTTTTGTATTATGTTTTCTTCCCATATCTGTTCACTTGCTGTTTATTATTCTACAAGATTATCCAATAGACTATTATGTGGTTCAACATGCTTTGACTTTTGTCACGATTTCTCATTTGAAACTTCACTATTACTCTCTTGTATTTCCTTCAACTTTGATTCAGGTTTGTTCTTTCTCATTCCTTCTTGTACGTTTTTCACTTTCTAATGTATTCATTTCTAAGCTTCCTTCTCTTTGCATTGTGGTTATTCTTTATTTACTTCTTACTGAATTTGTATGTCCTATGTATATTCGTGCAGTGTAGTGGCATTCCTTATGTATCGACTCATCTGACTTTCCTTGTGTTATCATATATACATCTCAAATAATAGCTCATGGGTGATCAGTCCATGATACCATTATTCTCGAAGTACTATTTATTTCATTACATGTCTCGCTCTATGCTGGTTACGGCCGATCCCAACATAAGGTGAGAACATCTTTTTTTTTTTTACATTTAAAACTTTTTCTTTCCTTTCTTTTTCGAATATGTTTCAATTCACTTTCTGTTTATTTTCATATATACTTTTTTTTTTCATCTGTATATTATTACATATTTTTCTTACTTAGCTCCTCAAGGTAATGATAGTAGAATCAAAGTGGGATGAGACAATATCATATGGAACCAGTATGGCATGGGTGGCCCTCACCACCATTTTATTTTCATGGCACAGGTGGCCCTCACCACCTTTTTCATCAAACCAATGGCCCTCACCATTGGCCCCCAGTGGCCCTCACCACTGAGTATATATATCGGTGCCAGATAAATATCAAACCAGTGGCCCTCACCACTGGCCCCAATGGCCCTCACCATTGAGTATAATGTTAATGCCATATAATTACACTCATCCCAGCTCTGATTCAAACTGAATTACCAAGGTAAGCATATCTTTCTAATATTTTATTCTCTTTCCTTCATTCATATCAATGCACCCATAGGCACAAAATTCTCAAGTTGTCAGAACACATTACCAAACATTTCCAACACAAGTTTAAATAGTTCATTATATAAGGAACACATGATTTCGACCAGGTAAAGCATTAATCCTGGAGAATCTAACTAGTTTTGCTTCCTTTTCTTAGTTCTCAATTTTATTTTCTATGATTTTTTTTTCTTGCCGTACTATTATTCTTCACTCTTTCAATTTTAGACTCTTGTATTATGGTCGGTATTCTATTCGTTATTATTCTTTCGGTGCTTTTACTACTTACCTCTCATAATTGCCTTAACCTTTATTGCATATATTTCTCAATTTTTTTTCATGCATATATATGAGTGTGAAGAACCCGAATCTATTAAAACGTAAAGCAGAACTCCAAACATAGACAACTGACCTGCAATCACGTCTAGCGCTTCTTGCGACATCTAAAGAACAGAGCAAAACGTATACAATCCCATTATACGTAACGACCCAGACCAGCAGCATTATCTTATCCTAGGTGGCACGTATATAAAGATCCCATCATCAACTAACTACCCAGAACCGGCTAAACCTTTGCTCTGATACCACTAATTGTAACACCCCTTCCCAACCTACATGTGTAAGCCAAGTAGAGGCGCCACACTATCCTAACGTTGCTACCAATTTACTTCGTCAAATTTTAGTTCCGATTTTTACAGAAATTTTGCCATAGTTTTGCCTAGAAATTTGGATCCCAAGTGTCGACAAAACTGATTTTTCTTATTTTTGAAAACATTTTACACAGACCAATATGAATACCATCAAATTTAATGCACTCCCAGTGAATTCACCTTATACCCTCAACTACAAATCTGCAAGAAGAGTTCACACTTCTAATACAACATAAAGGTTTATGATTATTACACACTACTAACATACAATTATAACATAGAAATTCTCTTTCATATTTATTCATATACATGCCACAAATAGCTAACTCATAATGGATCTAAAAGATCTACCCCTGAGATTTGCTGTGGTCTGGTCATTGCTTCCCCAAGATTTATCTACTGCTCCGAACCTATGAGTCAAGGAAAACTTAACTCACTGAGCGTTGTCGCTCAGTAGGTACTTTACCGATGAAAATATAGTAAAACATGAAAGCATTTGAAATAAAAGGAATTAATTAAATCATAAATCAACCAACATTAAACCAAAGAAAGTTATTGTCCATTCAGTGTAGATATACTTTCAACAATTGTAAAAACCATAATTCAAACTCATATTGCAGTACGTAGTTTTAGAAAAACAGGACTTTGGCTCAGGCTCTAGCTTTAGCTCTACTGGTATATAGGGAACCATAGTGATAAGGCAGTGGGCCTCCCCACTGTAACATAGGTGGCCCTCACCACCGATATCAGATCACAGGAATGGGCCTCCCCATCCTGGTTAACCAATGGGCCTCCCCATTGGCTTCAGTGGCCACCGATATCAGATCACAGGAATGGGCCTCCCCATCCTGGTTAACCAATGGGCCTCCCCATTGGCTTCAGTGGCCTCACCACTGAATAAAATATCATATCACAATAATGAGCAGTACTGCATGCGTTAGTATAGTGCACCATACCCTTATCTACCACTCCCACTATCCAATAGAGCAAAAAGGTTAAAATGATTCAATTTAAGTCTCAAACCTCATTTTAGAATGACTCGCGAAATCATTTTAAATTCCCATCGCATTTTGCCATTTATGCCGCGCAACACATTCTTCAGTCAAACCATTCCCCTTTTTCGCATATTTAATATCCACAATAAACACATCAAATATTTCAAAGCATTCCTCAAGATATCACAAATTGACCAAATGAATAGTGTTGCGGCGAGACAAATCGGCAACGCAAAATAGCATGACCAAATGAATAGTAAAATCTGGGTTTTCGTCAAAATTTCAGTCCACTTCAGTCATGCATTTGACCAAGTAAATGATCTTATTTTTAGCTGAAATTTTACAGAAAACTTATTTCATATGTTGACTAATTGCATGTAAAATTTCGTTGAGAAATACATTCATTTGCTACCTCAAACGATTGCAACAAAAAGATCCAGAAAGCTGTCTTTTTGGGACCATTTCGGCCCAAACACATGAAATGCATAGGATAGTTTATTTTTCTTTTGCAAATCAATATTAAGGCTTCTTTAATGGTAAAGTGAAGATTCAAACACTTCCCTTTGACAACTTTTGCATGTTTAACTCAAATCAATATATTTAAGCATCAACAACAAAACTTTCATAAACCAAAGTTTGTAAGAAAATAGAATTTCTTTTATGGTAAAGCACCAAATCAAAGGTAACTATTTAAAGGTAAAGTACCAAACCTTGCTTTTCCTTGCTCTTCTTATCTATTTCACTTCCTTTCCTCTCTAATCTCCTACATTTCCTATGAATTTAATATGTCACATATGTAAGAACAAACCCTAGATATGAACATGATGCTACCTTATGATTTTCTAACAATCCTTTACTTATTCTTACTAATAATCACCATTTTCATCATTTCCTTTAAGTAGTTTATCATTTTTCACCATAATCATCAACTTACTAATTCTTTCCCAACATGAACATAATATCAAATCTTCCTAAACATAGCCTAATACCTAATTCTAATGAAAGAATAAGACTTAGGATGGTATCTTACCTTATTTCTTATTGAATTTCACTTGAGAAATGGCTTGGACTTGAAACTTGTCTCCTTGAAAATGGAAGGGAGGGGGAGCACGACTTAAAGAAGAAAAAAATGGTGATGGTGGTGTTTTTTTGATCCTTACTTGTGTTTGGAAGACCATAATTAGTTATTTATAATTTAATTTCCATTTAATTAATTTATTTATTTTCAATGGCCATGATTTGTCCAACACATTTGGATTTAATGGCTAGGATTTGGTTTATTTTCAATGGCCATGATTTGTCCAACACATTTGGATTTAATGGCTAGGATTTGGTTTATTTTCAATGGCCATGATTTGTCCAACACATTTGGATTTAATGGCTAGGATTTGGCCACTTGAAAGTGATTTTTTGTTCTTTTAATATTTTGCCCCCAAAGTTATATTTAATTACAAAATCGCCCCTCCAGTGGAAATGTCCAAAATGTCCTTATCGGAAAATTGCCCGTAACTTACAAACCGTGCGTTTTCAGGAAAAATTGAAACCCACGGTTATGACCCGATTAATCTCGAAAATATTCTTCCGGGGTCGGATATGGGCACTATTAAGAACTTCCGACACTTAATTTTTAAGTTTACATAGTTGCCCCTAACTTTTGAGAAATTTCCACTTAGGTCCTTTTGATATCCCTTCTTGACCTTGCTGTCTTTCTTTATTAATATCTTTTTACTCACAACTCAAAATTAAGTAATTCTTATTCCCACTGAAGCTAGACATCCGGGGATATATTGTATCAAAATTTGAGGTTGATCCGAGCTATATCTGATTTTTGAATGTCCTTTGAAGTCAAGCCTACTATGCTGTCCTGAGGCAGCTTGCACATTGTCTACTAAATCCATCATATCTTATTTTGTACAACTCTAAATTGAGTAATTTCAAGTTATACATCTAGCTAAGACACAAATAAACAATTAAGTATTCTTTGAGACTCTCTAATTTTGTCATTAACTTGGATGAAATTCTAGCTCAAGTTATAGGTTATGTATGTTTCTTACCAATCTGGGATTTGGGATGTTACAGATTTCACATCAGGATCCATGCTGTTCGTTTAATTCGACAAAAGTGTTCAAAGAACTAACCTGTTGATGATTAGAAATCACAGTTTGGAAGAGATGCCTCGATCGCGAAACACCCTCTATCACGTATCCACACGAATGCTACCGTCTGGAGTGCTAGCTCTCTACAACGGCGAAGGCTGAAAAACGTTTTCTCTAAAACGTATTAGGGTTTCTTTTTCGTTTTGTTTTTTTTTCTAAAGTTACCTCTATCAAGACTTAACGTCTGGAGTGAATATAATCACTCCAGATTCCAATTCGAAATTGGATAAGGTAAGTCAAATTCAGAATCCAAATCTAATTAGGATTCTGAATATATTATCTAATAATATATATATATAAACAAAAATAATAATAATAATAAATATTAATATCTAATATTAATATTATTAATATTATATCCAGCCCAAAGCGCATTCTTGTGTGTGACCCGATAGGCCCATATTAATTGGCAGTCAATTTAATCTCTATTAAACCAATAAGTCATAATTGGCCTCTAGCAAGGCGTTACAACTACCCAATTAATATAAGGAATGTCCAATATGCCTAATAATAGTACATGCATTAATCCCTTTGTCACACGATATCTAGCTTGAACATAAGTCATGGTCAACGTCATACTTATATTGTCCAAATTTATGATTACTCGATCTCCAAGTAGACTGATAAAAACAAATGAAATTGATCACACTATCAAGTCATTTGAGCACGGCCATGCATTTCACAGTCTCACTTATCGAGGGGCCCAAAAGATATCTCTCTCAAAGAGAGGGACAAATTCTATCTTGATTGTTCATTATCCTCTACATAATTTCTATCATATATGATCATAACCTTTATTACTATCCAGTTATGGATAATGTTTGATCATGTTAAAATATAATAGTCCTTATATTGGAAACTATGACAATCTCAAGTCAAAGAATTAATACATAACTATCATGAGATTTACTCATGACACTAACCCATGTAGTAATCTCATGATGGGTCTATCCAATACATTGTTCTCTAACAAGTATCTATGAAATTGATTTGTATCACTATACACATAACCATCTGATGATTATCAAATCAATGTTCATACTGGTTAAGAATTATTTTTTTATATTTTTATAACAATAATAAACCTGGGACAAATATCAAAATTGTGTAACATGCAAACAAACAATAATGATAATAAAACCTCATTTATTAATAATGAATGTATAACATAAAGATCCAAATAAATGGCCTAGGGCACATACACTAACAATCTCCCCCTTGCACTAGGCCTACAAATTTCTAAGACCCATAGATCTAGTGTGCTGATCATGCTTAACTCGTGAGAGAGGCTTTGTTAATGGATCTGCTATGTTTTCATTTGTGTCAACTTTGCATATCTTGATATCTCCTCTATCGATAATGTCTCGAATGAGGTGAAAATGCCTGAGTATATGCTTAGACCTTTGATGAGATCTAGGCTCTTTTGCCTGTGCTATGGCACCATTGTTGTCACAATAAATGTCCACAGGATTTGCAATGCTAGACACCACTCCTAGCTCAATGATGAATTTCTTCAACCAAACTGCTTCCTTAGCTGCATCTGATGCTGCTATATACTCAGCCTCTGTTGCAGAATCAGCCACAGTGCTTTGTTTTGAACTCTTCCAACTAACAGCTCCACCATTCAATGTGAATACAAAACCTGACTGCGATCTAAAATCATCTATGTCAGTTTGGAAACTAGCATCTGTATAACCATTTACAACTAGTTCATCTTCCAAACATCCATAAACCAAGAATACATCTTTAGTCCTTCGAAGCTACTTAAGAATATTCTTGACAGCTGTCCAGTGACCTTCACCAGGATCAGCTTGAAATCTACTAGTTGCGCTTAATGGATATGAGACATCTGGTCTAGTACATAACATGGCAAACATAATAGATCCTATAGCAGAAGCATAAGGAATCTTATTCATTCGATCTCGCTCATTAGATGTCATAGGACATTGACTCTTGCTGAGATGAATGCCATGAGACATAGGCAAGAATCCCTTTTTGGAATCTTGCATGTTGAACCTCTTCAACACTTTATCTATGTATGTACTTTGACTCAGGCCAATTATCCTTCTAGATCTATCTCTATAGATCTTTATACCAAGGATATAGGCAGCCTCACCTAAGTCTTTCATTGAGAAAGAATTCCCTAACCAAGTCTTAACCTTTTGCAAGGTAGGGATGTCATTCCCAATGAGTAATATGTCATCCACATATAAGACTAAAAACACTACTGCACTCCCACTAACCATCTTGTAAAAACACAAGGTTCATCTTCATTCTTGATGAAACCAAAGTTCCTAACTGTTTCATCAAAATGAAGATTTCAGCTTCGAGATGCTTGCTTCAATCCATAAATGGATCTTTGAAGCTTGCAAACCTTTGTTGAATTCTCAGGATTTACAAAATCCTCAGGTTGTGTCATATACACATCCTCAAGCAAGTTTCCATTAAGGAAAGCGGTTTTGACATCCATTTGCCATATCTCATAATCATAGTATGCTGCAATGGCAATGAGAATTCTAACAGACTTAAGCATAACAACAGGTGAAAAAGTTTCATCATAGTCTATACCATGAGTTTGCTTGAAACCTTTTGCAACAAGCCTTGCTTTATAGGTCTGCACATTCCCATCCATGTCAGTTTTCTTCTTGAAAACCCATTTGCAACCAATAGTCTTAATACCCTCTGGAGGATCAATTAAAGACCAAACTTGGTTGTCAAACATAGATTGCATCTCAGATTTCATGGCTCCAAGCCATTTGTCTGAATCTGGACCTGACACAGCTTCTTGATAGGTAGTAGGCTCATCTTGATCTATGAGCATTACTTCACTATCATCAGTCATAAGAAATCCATATCTCTCTGCTAACGACGTGTCCTATTAGACCTGCGAGGGATTTGTGTTACATCTTCAGACTCCACAACTATTTGTGGTTCTGAAATAGGCTCTATAGACGGCTCAATGATTTCTTGTGGTACTTGAGTTTCCTCAAGTTCTACTATACTCCCACAAGTTCTCTTAGAAAGAAATTCCTTTTCCAAAAAGATCCCATTTCGAGCAACAAACACTTTGTTCTATGAAGGAGTATAGAAATAGTATCCTTTAGTTTCCTTAGGATACCCCACAAAATTACATTTGATAAACTTTGGAGCTAACTTATCTGAAACTGGTCTTTTCACATAAGCTTCACAACCCCAAATCTTAAGAAAAGACAAACTAGGTGTCTTACCTGTCCATATCTCATATGGTGTCTTTTCAACCGCCTTAGATGGTACACGGTTCAGAATGAATGCAGCTGTCTCCAAGGCATGACCCCAAAAAGATAAAGGAAGATCTGCTTGACTCATCATTGATCGAACCATATCTAATAGAGTTCGATTTCTCCTTTTAGAAACTCCATTCCACTGTGGAGTTCCTGGAGGAGTCAGTTGTGAAACAATTCCACAATCCCTTAGATGATCATCAAACTCTTGGCTCAAATATTCACCACCTTGATCTGATCGAAGTTGTTTAATTGTTTTACCAAGTTGATTTTGTACTTCATTTTGAAAAGTTCTAAACATTTCAAAAGACTCATGCTTATGTTTCATTAGGTAGACATAGCCATACCTACTGAAATCATCAGTAAAAGTAATGAAGTATCGAAATCCTCCTCTGGCACTAATGCTAAAAGGACCACATACATCTATATGTATCAAGCCCAATAAATCATTAGCCCTTTCACTATGCCCAGTAAAAGGATCCTTTTTCATCTTTCCAAGCAAACAAGACACACATGTTTCAAATGATTCAAAATCAAATGAATCTAATAATCCATCTTGATGGAGCTTAGAAATGCGTTTCTCATTTATATGGCTAAGGCGACAATGCCATAAATAAGTAGGGTTTAACTCATTTGGCTTAGTTCTCTTAGAGGTTATGTTATAGATATCATTACCATTAGAATCATCAAGATTAAGGATATAAAGGCCATTATAAGAATTTGCAATACCATAAAGCAAATCATTTTTATCAAAAATAGAACATTTCTTATTCTTAATAAAAAATGAATAACCTTCATCATCCAAAACAGATACTGAAATAAGATTCCTACTCATAGTAGGAACATAAAAGCAATTGTTCAAAATTAACAAAAACCCATTGGGCATAACAAGTTCATAAGTTCCTATAGCTATAGCAGCAACTCTTGTTCTATTGCCAACACGTAGGTCCACTTCGCCCTTCTTCAGCATCCTACTCCTTTTGAGTCCCTGCATATTTGTACAAATATGAGATCCACATCCGGTATCTAATACCTAGGAAGAAGGAATAGATAAATTAATTTCTATAACATAAATACCTGAAGATGTAGTCGCACTACCCTTCAACTTCTTTAACTCATCCAAATAGAGTTGACAATTTCTCTTCCAATGCCCAGGCTTGTTGCAATGGAAACAAGTCCCTTCCTTAGGAACTTTAGCCTTAGGTTTAGGTTTTGGTTTAGCTTGTCCCTTGGACCCTTTAGCACCTTTTGCCTTACCCTTGCCTTTAGTATATTTGGCTTTCTTTTTCATTTGTTTAATATTGACATTCAATATTTGGGTAGGCTTTTTGATATTCCCCTCAGCAGTTTTGAGCATACCATGTAGCTCAGGAATGGATTTCTCCATGTCATTCATGTTATAGTTCATGACAAACTGTGAGAAACTGCTAGGCAATGAATGTAGGATCAAATCCGTAGAGAGTTCTAAACTCAGGGGATATCCAAGTCTAGCAAGGTGATCTAGATAGCCTTTCATCTTTAAAACATGAGCACTAACAGATTCACCTTCAGACATTTTGCAGTCAAATAATGCATCAGGGGTGTTAAACCTATCTTGCCTAGCTTGTTGTTGGAAAGCTTGTTTGAGATGCACACTCATCTCATAAGGCTCTAAGTGTTCCAGATCCTTCTGAAGTCCTGGACACATAGTAGCCAACATAAGACATCCTATGTCATTTGAATCATCCACATGCTTCTTATGCTTACTCTTAGCAGCATTAGAAGCATCAGCAGGAGGTGGGTCAGGGATAGCTTCATCAAGCACGTAGGACTTTTTCTCTTGTTTGAGAACAATTCTCAGGTTCCTAAACCAGTCAACAAAATTAGTCCCACATTCTTTTAGTTTTTCTTTCTCAAGGATAGATCGCAGTGATAAGGTGGAATTGTTATTAGCAACCATCTGTTGATAAATATGCAAAGTCAAATTTTAATTAATAATGAGGTTAAAGTTATTTAAACTCCTACTAAAAATATAACCCTCTAAAGAAAAATTTTAGTAGGCTAAGATCCGTATTTCACTTAATTCTAAACTCAGCTTTGGCGTGACGCTTAAAATCAAGTTATTTAGGTAGGTAACATCTTTACCAATTACATCTCATGTAACTCTTAGTAATTATGGAATATTGACATCATATGTCATAGCATGTTGAATTCCATCTAATGCCTTAGGCCCAAAACCATTTTGATAGCCTAATTAAGTCTAACCAATTTTAAAACATATGAGTAGCACTATTACTCATCCTACTTAGCTAGGAATGTTTAAAGTATATTGCTTTGGCAATACCTACTTTAATACAATCTTAATTTTGATAGGTGTTCAAAACGTGGATGGCATTTAGACTTAAATTATTAATGAGGGTTCAACTAAATTATTATCATGTCTTGCATTACATATCATTATATTTTAGCATCATATATGCATATATATAATTTATCACATAAGCATCATATACCAAATGACAAAATATGTAAATGTGACATAGCATGGCCAAACTAAATATGATCTTCAAGAGACCAAATGAAGATCATAAAGGCAACCCTAGGTGAAAAACCTATCTATTACAACACTTGCAATATTACATATCTTCAAAACTTGAGCTTGTGCTTCCATCACCATGGAACCATCTTCTCCTTGGTATGAATCTCCATCACAAACATTGTAGCTTGAATCTTCATTTATTACAATAAAAGAAAATCTAACTACTAGTAAAATGAATTACAACAAAATAAACGACACGCAGGCCGTATTTACCCAAAATTAAGATATGAATAAACCAATCACATAGGTCATAAGGCCATGCTATGCACCATGCCTAGACATCAAACAAACATAACATATTCATCACCAACATGTTAAATAGAAACAAATATATTGACATTCTTAATGTCGCGGTAACGAACTATAGGGCACGAACATACGGCGGTCCCGCTAGCCGGGTAGCAGGCGGGGCTCTCGCTGGCCGGTCAGCGGGCGGGGTTCCGAAGGGGCAGCGTCCCTGGGCAGGGTCGAGGGGCAGCGGCCCTTGAAGCCAAACAGAAACGTTAATCTCATTAACATTTTTCTTTGGTGAAACCCTAAAACAGAATCGTTAATCTCATTAACCTTCTTACTGTTTTATTTCGAATATGTACAACCCATTACAGAATCATTACCAAATGTTTATATCACATATAAACTTAATCGTTTTCATCATATGAAAATCGTTTTAATCAACCAATCATATATACGTGATCATCTCATGAAAACGAAATTAAAAACACCAATCCTTTCTCATCATATGAAAAACGAATTAGGGTTTTACAGAAACGAAACCAAAAACAATCTTTTCTCATCATATGAAAACCAATTATATATACGTGATCATCTCATGAAAACAAAATTAAAAACACCAATCCTTTCTCATCATATGAAAAATGAATTAGGGTTTTACATAAACGAAGCCAAAAACAATCCTTTTCTCATCATATGAAAAACGAATTAGGGTTTTATAGTTAACATGCCATACGAAATCAATATATCTCATGTAATCATATCAACATGGCATTTTCGACTTAAACGAAAACAACAAGTGGCTCTGATACCACTGTTAGGAAGTCAAGGAGATCACAGCAAACCAAAAACACGTAGCGAAAAAATTTGATCTTTGATTTCCCATCAGGATCCATGTTGTTCGTTTAATTCGACAAAAGTGTTCAAAGAACTAACCTGTTGATGATTAGAAATCACAGTTTGGAAGAGATGCCTCGATCGCGAAACACCCTCTATCACGTATCCACACGAATGCTACCGTCTGGAGTGCTAGCTCTCTATAACGGCGAAGGCTGAAAAACGTTTTCTCTAAAACGTATTAGGGTTTCTTTTTCTTTCTGTTTTTTTTTTCTAAAGTTACCTCTATCAAGACTTAACGTCTGGAGTGAATATAATCACTCCAGAATCCAATTCGAAATTGGATAAGGTAAGTCAAATTCAGAATCCAAATCTAATTAGGATTCTAAATATATTATCTAATAATATATGTATATATATATACGAAAATAATAATAATAATAAATATTAATATCTAATATTAATATTATTAATATTATATCCAGCCCAAAGCGCATTCTTGTGTGTGACCCGATAGGCCCATATTAATTGGCAGTCAATTTAATCTCTATTAAACCAACAAGTCATAATTGGCCTCTAGCAAGGCGTTACAACTACCCAATTAATATAAGGAATGTCCAATATGCCTAATAATAGTACATGCATTAATCCCTTTGTCACACGATATCTAGCTTGAACATAAGTCATGGTCAACGTCATACTTAAATTGTCCAAACTTATGATTACTCGATCTCCAAGTAGACTGATAAAAACAAATGAAATTGATCACACTATCAAGTCATTTGAGCACGGCCATGCATTTCACAGTCTCACTTATCGAGGGGCCCAAAAGATATCTCTCTCAAAGAGAGGGACAAATTCTATCTTGATTGTTCATTATCCTCTACATAATTTCTATCATATATGATCATAACCTTTATTACTATCCAGTTATGGATAATGTTTGATCATGTCAAAATATAATAGTCCTTATATTGGAAACTATGACAATCTCAAGTCAAAGAATTAATACATAACTATCATGAGATTTACTTATGACACTAACCCATGTAGTAATCTCATGATGGGTCTATCCAATACATTGTTCTCTAACAAGTATCTATGAAATTGATTTGTATCACTATACACATAACCATCTGATGATTATCAAATCAATGTTCATACTGGTTAAGAATTATTATTTTTTATTTCTATAACAATAATAAACCAGGGACAAATATCAAAATTGTGTAACATGCAAACAAACAATAATGATAATAAAACCTCATTTATTAATAATGAATGTATAACATAAAGATCCAAATAAATGGCCGAGGGCACATACACTAAGAATCTCCCACTTGCACTAGGCCTACAAATTTCTAAGACCCATAGATCTAGTGTGCTGATCATGCTTGACTCGTGAGAGAGGCTTTGTTAATGGATTTGCTATGTTTTCATTTGTGTCAACTTTGCATATCTTGATATCTCCTCTATCGATAATGTCTCGAATGAGGTGAAAACACCTGAGTATATGCTTAGACCTTTGATGAGATCTAGGCTCTTTTGCCTGTGCTATGGCACCATTGTTGTCACAATAAATGTCCACAGGATTTGCAATGCTAGGCACCACTCGTAGCTCAGTGATGAATTTCTTCAACCAGACTGCTTCCTTAGCTGCATCTGATGCTGCTATATACTCAGCCTCTGTTGTAGAATCAGCCACAATGTCCAAAAACTTGTTGCGCTCAAATTAACTCTACCACAAAGCATCACTCGCAAGTATACGAGGTAGGTGTAGCAAAAGTGATCGCCCCAAGGTCGTCTCACAAGGAAGCTAAAGTGGCTAATTGATTATCATATTATGAATAACAAGTAATGAAGAAATTTAAATTGCTAACTAAAGAAGAAAATTGATTGAAGTTTTTAAAACGAATAAAAGTAAATTAAGCTGATGTTTTGATTCACTTGATAGAAAGGTCTAGGGTTTGCACTTCTTCCTACTTATATGTATGAACGGTTATTCCTCTTAACTAATTTAATTTCAAAGATTAAATCTCAAACAACTTAATTAATTGAGTCAAGGAAATAAGCTCTCGCATTCAAACCTCTTACAACTAATCTTGTTATAATTGAAACAATCTTTTTAATAGGTTATATCTCTAATTCACCGAAGTCCCTAATTGAATCGTTCCAGCATTAGACTTCATCTCTCAATCCATCATCTAATACCTAAAACACATAATTGGTGGCCAATCAATTATATATTAACCATATTTCATTCAATCAAGGCTAAAGAAATTATTAGCTAAGAGAATAACCAATTCATACAATCATAGCAGATCCATACAAACCCTAGACTAGATCAAATTAGTTCATGATGCAATCAAACATACTCATCTTATTAATATTCAAAGAAATAAAATTAGACATGATAATATCCATTAATACAATTTCAATGAAAATAAAGAGAATAAGTTCGAGAACAAAACCAAATTACAAACTCCTTGAAGCTTCTGAAGAATCTCTTATTCAAATCTTGCAAGAAGGATGCATCAATGGCTAGAACAATCTAATCCAAGCTAAAGTAATCAAAAGTGTAATCAAAATCAAAAGAAAACAAAGTTTTCAAAACCCTAATCTCTTGAAGGCTCAATTCTCTCTCAAAATCACCAACAGTCCCTAAAACCCTAGCTTCTCTTTCCTTTTATATGAATCGTCCGCTTTAAAATCCACTACGGACTTGGTTCATGAGAAACACTGCCAAGTTGCATGTGACTTAGTCGTGTGAGTGCTCTTTGGAGGGACACAGCCAATCTTGGCCGTGTCCCTTGCATGTGTCGCCTACTGTGAAAATTCCTTCTTTTTCTTCTTTGGTTGAGTGACACAGCCAGTTGGAGGTTGACTTGGCCGTGTTGGACCCTTTTGGAGGGACACGACCAGTGACTTGGCCGTGTCCCTTGTCTGTGTTTGCTTCTGTGAAATTTTAGTCTTCTTTGCTTTGGATGCAGGTGAGACACGGCCAGGTTGGAGTGACTTCTTTAGAGGGACACGGCCACCGACTTGGCCATGTCCCTTGCTTGTGCCTTCTACTGTGACTTGCTCTTCCTTTTTTAGCTTGGAATGGGACACGGCCAGTGACTTGGCCGTGTCCTCTGCCTGTGTGAGCTACTGCCCCTTTTCTCTTCAAATTTGCTTCCTTGCCTTTTTTAACCTAACACAAAACTCAAAACAAACTTTAAACAAAAAGTAAATTGACAATAACCAACAAAACATAAACACAATACTAGAAACTAGATCAAAATGACATAAAAACTGAAATAAACTAAAACTACCAAAATTAATGAAAACACTAAACAAACCGATAACAACTAACAAAATACCTAAATAAAACAATAATTATCATAATAAACAAGACACAAATCTATAATAAAAACTAATAAAACAACTACCCCACACTTAAAACTTTGCTTGTCCTCTAGCAAATTCACATGGCATAAATTAAAAACTCAAACAACCTTAACAATAATTCCAACATATAAGATGAAATCCTTTAAGATACAACATAAATAATTTGCAATTTACTTCAACTAAGGATTTTCTTAACTCATTCATTAATCCAGACATACAAATCTTATCTCTCATCTAAGTGTTTCACTCGATTTCAAAGGTTAATCACTCAAACCACTCATGACTGCATACTGCCATAAACTTGCTTAATTATCCAATCTCCCTCACTGATTTTCTTAAGAAATAATCTGAAGGTCTTTCATTTGGATGAAATGGGGCTAAGGTAAAGGTGTGAGAAAAGACATTTAAGCTGGAGCATTAAGAAATGGAGTATCTAAATTAGATAATACTCTTGCAAAGAAATGCATAACTCCCTCAAATGGCATACTCACAATCCATTAATACTTCACATACTTGCATACTTCAAGAAAAATACATGAGTCGACATTCCTCTTTTGATAACCAATGCTACAACATATATGAATTTTGTATATATATATCTTCTTTTCTTTTTCTCTTTTTTTTTATTTTCTTCTTTTTTTTTTATCATATATATAATTTTTTTTCTTTTTTTTTAATACATATATATACAAAATATAACATTGCATAGAACATGTAGCTTAAAATGTAGAGGAAAAGAATAATCAACTCTTAATCAAATACAATGTGCACAGTATGCATTTCAACCCCAAATAGCAATACCATTTTTTTTTTGCTTACCCCACACTTTGAAATAAAGCACCCTATTGTCATATAATAAGAACTCCATTCCTTAATGCAGGTAGGATGATAATAAGAGAAAGTTGAGCTGTGAATTGTGTTGATCAAACCAGAAAAGGTCAAAGGCTCAACTTGGCTCACTAAGGAAATCAATATTAAGGGAGGTCTTTTTAAGCTAAAGGGCTAACCTAATTTGCCTTCATCATTTTAAAACTTGAGATTAAATCATAATGTGAGTTCAATTAGTATGCAAAAGCAAACTCTAGAGATGCAAAATCATGAAGGTACACACTTAAGAAAAGAAAATCAACTGATAATAATATCAAATTATGAGGCTTAAAACTCACACAAGTGGGTTCACAAATATTTATATGTCATAAATTGCAGAATGTGAAAATTAATCCTGAATGAATTCAAATGCTCATTTCTATGCTGATACTAAAGTCTCAACCATAATGCTAAAATTATAGAAAAGATCAATAAATTTTCAACAATTATGCCATGCACAACAAACACAATAAGCAAAACAAGACAAACAAAACAAAAATTAAAGGAAAGCTTAAAGAGTACCCCACACTTAAAATTTACATTGTCCTCAATGGAAAACAAGAATAATAAATAAAAAGAGTTAAAGGACAACCTGTCTTCCATCGTACCTGGTGAGGCAAAACCCTAGCTTTCCATCACAAACACAAAAGTTCAAAAACAAAAGTACAATATATAAAAATTAAATATCCAAATATAAAACGTTAACATGAAAAACAAAAACGAAAAATAATAACAAAAATACACTAAACAAAATAAAGCAAGGATCTTAAAATCTATGGAAAAGGCGGGCGTGAAGATGATGCAGCCGAGGGATGGAGGCTCAAGATCTTCGCAAGGTTGCTATTAATCTGTTCAAACTGCTGCAAAACCTCAGCATGGTTACGGTCCACCTTGCCAACCAGTCGATCCACTTTGCCCTCCAGGGCCTCAATCCTAAGAAATACCTCTTGACTTTCCGAAACCGAAGCATCCTCATCTAGGTCAAGAGAATCCGAGTTGGACTCCTCTTGGACCCGTGCTCTCTTCTGCCTGTCCCCCGGTGCTGCAGGCTCATCTGAAGGCATCACATAAGTCCCTCTCCTATGCACCACCATGTGCATCTTCCCAAGTGTAGCTAAATCCAAAGAGTCATTACCCGAAATTCTAGTCATGCGACTAGTACTCGGGTCAAAATCCTCAACAAGGGCTAATGCTAATGTGGTAATCAACCCCCCAACACAAATTGCCCCCTTTCTTTTGTTAGCCACAGTATCAAAAATATCGGCCAACCAATAGCCGGCACTAACATGCATTGCATTCAATGCACAATCCAGGAAAAATAGTTCACTCAATTCAACCACACCCGAGCTCTCCTTCCGAGCAAAGAATCCGCAAGCCATAAACCTATGCAAATACCTCAAAGCGTAATTTTTTAATTTAGATGCTTTGGCCGATTTGGCCACATAAGTACCCGAGCCTAAAGCTCCCCAAGCAAATTGTTGTTTAAATTCTTTGGGTACCGACCTTTCCCCATGCTGATGAAAACCATATATATCATTTAACCAGTCAATATTAAGCACATATGATTTACCCAGCAATTTAAACATCATTCTAGTGCAGATTTTCTTATCATCTCTTTCAACCTTGAGAGATGTCAAAAATTCTAAAGTAAGCTCCTCAAACTGCAAAGGTCTCAAGGTGACTAGAGTCTCCCACCCAAGAAATTGTACATATTGATCAAAATTAGTCCTAATTTGCAGGACATCAAGAGATTCATCATTAACATACCTTGTCGGGAAAAAACCCCGAGCCAAAAGACTTGCTCTCTTCAAAGATAAAGATGATGAAGAAGAATAAGCTCCTTTGGTTGTAGACTTCTTCATCTTGTGGTGTGAAACAATCTTCGTTCTTGGCATCTCTAGAAATCTGAAAAATTCAAACCAAAACTTGATCAAATCAAAATTTTATGAGAAAAGAAGAAGTTTTAATGGATTATTTGTAGTTTTGGTGAAGAGATTTGAGGATTAAAGGAAGATTTGGAGCTTGGGATAAAAAAGAATGGAGTTTACGATATAGAGAGCGAGAGAGCGAGAGAGATGAAGAAACAAGAATTAGGGATTTAATGGAAAGAAACTGGGGCAAAATAGTGTTTTTTAAAGTGTAAAAATGAGGGACACGGCCAAGTTGTGGGCAACACGGCCGTGTCATGTGATTTTTGAGGGACATGGCCAGTGACTTGGCCGTGTCCCTTGGGCGTGTTTGTCTCTATGAAGAATGGTGCAAAATAAAAAGCAAAAAGCAAAGTAGTGAAGCTTGGCCATGTCCAAGTGACACGGCCAAGGGACACAGCCGTGTTCCTTGGCCGTGTCACTCACTGTGACAAAGTGAAGAAAATAAAAACATGTGGTTTTGTTGAGACTTGGCCGTGTCCAAGTGACACGGCCAAGGGACACGACCAAGTCCTTTGGCCGTGTCTTCTTCTGCCATTCAACTCTCTTTTTTTTTATTTATAAATCACCAAATATCAAAGAAATTGCACCCTCTTCTCCGATCAACCCTGAAACACATTAGAAAGATAAAAATCGATCAAAGCACCTGTTCCATTTATTTAGACTAAACATAAAATCAAAACTTGCTAAATTTAAAATTATAACTATCAAAAATAAATGCAAACCGATGGGTTGCCTCCCATTAAGCGCTTCTTTAATGTCATAAAGCTGGACATCATGCAAAGCCTAGGGATCATGGATCAAAGTGCTGTCAATGACCCTCACTTCTTGAAATCCTTCATTGTATGGTTTAACTCTCTGTCCATTCACTTTAAAAGTCTCACTTGTTCGAGAGTTAAGTAATTCAATGCAACCAGAAGGATACACCTGAGTTATCTTGAAAGGACCACTCCATCGAGACTTCAGTTTACCAGGAAAAAGACGGAGTCGAGAGTTAAAAAGTAAAACTTTCATACCTGGACTCAATGTCTTTCGCACTATAATTCTGTCATGAAGTGCTTTAGTGCGATCCTTGTAAATTCTCTAGCTCTTATACGCCTCATTTCTCAGCTCATCTAACTCTGAAATTTGCAGAAATCTTTCTCTCTTCGCTTTGTCCAAGTCCAAATTCAGAGTCTTGATTGCCCAATATGCTCTGTGCTCCAACTCCACTGGTAAGTGACAAGCTTTCCCAAACACCAATCGGTATGGACTCATACCTAGAGGAGTCTTGAAAGCAGTCCGATATGCCAATAGTGCAACATGCAATCTGTTTGCCCAATCCTTCCTTGATGTGTTGACTGTTTTCTCCAGAATTCCTTTTAGCTGCTTGTTTGATGTTTCAACTTGCCCAGAAGTCTGTGGATGGTATGGGGTTGCCACCTTGTACTTCACACCAGATTTGTGCATTAACTTCTCAAAAAGCCTGTTGCAAAAATGGCTTCCCCCATCACTGACAATCACTCTTGGTGTGCCAAATCTGCTAAGAATGTTTTCCTTCACAAATTTAACAACCACATTAGCATCATTAGTACGGGTGGGGATTGCCTCCACCCATTTGGAAACATAATCAACAGCAACTAAAATATATTCATAACCAAAGGACTTGGGGAAAGGACCCATGAAGTCTATTCCCCACACATCAAATAGTTCAACAACAATATATGACTGAAGGGACATTTCATTCCTCCTCCCAATGTTACCTACTCTCCTGCAACGATCACAGTGCTTACAATACTCTTGAGCATCTTTAAATAAAGTAGGCCAGTAAAACCACTTTGAAGCACCTTTTCTGCAGTCTTTCTTCCTCCAAAATGACCCCCACAGTGAAGGTCATGACAAAATTGAAGAACACTCAGTTGTTCTTCCTCAGATACACACCTGCGAACTATCTCATATTTGCAAATCCGGAATAGATAAGGTTCATCCCAAAAATAAAACTTACTCAAATGTAAAAACCTTTCTTTTCCTGAAATGACATGTTAGTACGCAATATACCACAATCAAGATAGTTAGCAATATCTGCAAACCAAGGTGCATCAAATACCACAAAAAGCTGCTCATCAGGAAATGCTTCTAAATTTTTATGAATGCTATCAGATGCAAGATTTTCACTAAAGAAGGGTAATCTGGATAAATGATCAGCAACAACATTCTCACTACCCTTAGTATCCTTAATTTGGAAATCAAATTCTTGCAATAACAACACCCATCTAATTAAGCGCGGTTTAGCATGTTGTTTTGTTAACAGATATTTAAGAGCTGCATGATCAGAATGCACAATAATTTTTTACCCAATTAAATATGCTCTAAATTTGTCTAAAGCAAAAACAACAGCTAACATTTCCTTTTCAGTTGTGGTGTAGTTCATTTGTGCACTATTCAGGGTCAAACTGGCATAATATATTACTCTCAAGTATTTATCAACCCTTTGCCCAAGAACAGCTCCTATTGCATGATTAGAGGCATCACACATGATTTCAAAAGGTAAAGACCAAACAGGAGCTACAATCACTGGTGCACTAGTCAATTTTTCCTTAAGGGAATTAAAAGCTTGCATGCATTGTGCTGTAAATTCAAATGGAACATCTTTCCCCAACAAATGACACAATGGTTGGCTTATTTTGGAAAAATCCTTAATAAACCTCCTGTAAAAACCTGCATGCCCTAAGAAACTTCTTATTCCCTTAACTGAGGTAGGTGGAAGTAACTTAGCAATCAATTCAACTTTAGCCTTATCTACCTCAATCCCCTTACTTGACACCACATGACCTAAGACAATGCCCTGAGTAACCATAAAATGACTCTTTTCCCAACTTAAAGTGAGGTTACATTCAATGCATCTCTCAAGCACACGAACAAGTTTATTGAGGCAATTATCAAAAGAATTACCAAAAACAGAAAAGTCATCCATAAATACCTCAATAAAATCATCTATCATGTCAGAGAAGACAGACATCATGCATCTCTGAAAAGTTGCAGGTGCATTGCACAAGCTAAAGGGCATACGTCGAAATGCATAAGTCCCAAAAGGGCAAGTAAAGGTTGTCTTGGACTGATCCTCTGGAGATATTGGCACCTGATAGTAACCTGAAAGGCCATCCAAAAAACAATAATGTGAGTGTCCAAAAAGTTTATCTAACATCTGATCAATAAAAGGAAGAGGGAAATGATCTTTCTTTGTAGCATTGTTCAACTTCCTATAATCGATGCACATTCTCCACCCAGTAATAGTCCTAGTAGGAACCAATTCATTATTCTCATTTTTCACCACAGTGATTCCAGATTTCTTAGGAACTACATGTACTGGGCTCACCCACTCACTATTAGCTATTGGGTAAATTACTCCTTCATCCAGCAATTTGAGCACTTCTTTCTTAACCACTTCACTCATATTTGGGTTAAGTCGCCTTTGGGTCTCCCTCACAGGTTTAGCTCCCTCTTCTAAAGTGATTCTATGCATGCACATGGAAGGGGTAATACCCTTAATGTCACTCAATCCCCAGCCTATTGCTTTCGTTAATCTTTTAAGCTCACTCGCCAACATCATCTCCTCCCCTTCACTAAGTTCACTAGATATTATCACAGGTAAAGTGTTGTGATCTCCTAAAAACACATATTTCAGGTTCTTAGGTAACTCTTTCAGCTCTAACTCTAGTGAGGGGTTCTTCTCTTCTTTTTGAATAGAGGGAAGCTCACAAACTGGGTCCTCCTTAAGTTCCTCTATTTCAGCACTTTCTAAGGTCTCAAGACAACTGGCTATTTCTGCATCAAAAATTTCCAAATCACTATCCAAGGTCAATGCCATCTCCAATTTATCAGAGGAACCTGTCTGCAAGAAAACATCTGAAACAACTGCATCAACACAATCAATGAAAGAACAATCCTCATATAAAGCAGTTGTAGGAATAGGAGAAGTGTTAAAAATAGAAAATTCAACAGTTTGTCCCAAAACAGTCATTGATAATTTACCATTTTTAACATCTATCAAAGTGTTGGTAGTTTCCATAAAAGGCCTACCCAGCAGAATGGTGTGTGCAGATGGTGAAGAATTACTTACTTCCATGTCAAGAACAATGAAATCCACAGGTACTATCAAACCACCAACTTTAACTAACACATCTTCTATAACCCCTTTCGGGAATCTAAGAGATCTATCAGCTAATTGCAACACCATTTTTGTTGGTTTAAGTTCCCCTAATTCTAAATCAAGGTACACAGAATAAGGCATTAACTTCACACTGGCTCCTAAATCACGCATGCCATCAGTACCCTTTCCATTCCCCATAGTAATTTGAATAATAAAACTTCCAGGATCCTTTAGCTTAGGAGGTAGTTTATGCTGCAAAACAGCACTAGCTACCTCAGAAACTACCACCTTTTCATTCGGCTCATACCTCTTTTTCTTGGTATTCAGTTCTTTGAAGAATTTAGCATAAGCTGGCATGTTCTTAATTGCTTCAAGTAAGGGTAAGTTAATACTTACCTTAGACAGCATGTTGAAGATATCTAAAAATTGCTTATCTTTTTTATCATCCTTCAACTTGCTGGGGAATGGTATAGGTGGCCGGTATGGATTGCTTACCTTGTGCAAATCTGTTGTAAGGACTTCTCCATTGATCTTTCTTCAGCACCTTTGTTCTCTAGTTCTCCTTCCTTTTTATTTTCTTGCTCACCTGCATTCACAGAATTATTTTCAACATTATTATTAATTACCTTGCCACTCCTAAGAATAGTCACTGATTGTGCCTGCTCAGGTTGACTTGGGAACTTTCCCTTTTGTTGAATCTGCATCTGTTGAGCAAGTTGCCCCACTTGGGTCTCCACCTTCTTAAAAGATGCTTCTAATGAGTCCAGCCTCTTGCTGTTTATCTCTTGATTTTTAGCACTGACTTGGATAAAAGCCTGTAAACTTTCCTCCAAACTCTCTCTCTTAGGCTGACCTTGATTTGAGGATTGGCCCTGCTGTTGGTTCTGTCTCTGGAGTAAATGGAAAGGCTGTTGAGCATTATTTGTTGTCTAGGAAAAATTGGGGTGACTCCTCCAACCAGGTTTGTAAGTGTTGGAGTAAGGATCATTCCTGGCTCTTGGTTGAAATCCCCCCATAGCATTAACTTGCTCAGCTTCATTCCCAAAAGACTCATATGCAGAGGGGCATATATTTGCTCCATGCCCAAATGTCCCACAGATTCCACACACTTCTTGAGTAGATGAAGAAATATTGTTCTTCATGTTTAGCATCTGAACCTGCCTTGTCAACTCAGCTATTTGACTGACCATTTCACTATTGGCCTCCAGTTGATTCACTCCTTTACTTCTTCCCCTTACACTTTTCTATTGAGAGTTAGCTCCCAACATCTCAAAAATCTCATAGATTTCATTAGCTGTCTTTTCTCCCATAGCTCCCCCAGCTACATTATCAACAATGTTTTGAAATTGCTGGGTGAGACCATCACAGAAAAACTGATTAAGAAGTTGAAGGGGGTAGTGATGATGTGGACACTGGATCAATAGCATCTTAAATTTGTCCCAAGCCTCATGAAATGGCTCTCCTTCAAATTGAGAGAATGTAGCAATCTTCCCTCTCAACTCAGCTGTCTTTTGATGTGAATAGAACTTGCCCATGAACTTGTTATAAACTTGTTCCCAAGTTGTCAGTGAGTTTTCAGGCAACATCATAAGCCAGCTCTTTGCCCTATCCTTCAAAGTATAAGGGAAACATCTCATCCTCAACTGATCTTCTGTTAGTCCTCCCAAAGGAAAAGTGTTGAGGGTGGAGTAGAAATCCCTAATAAAGTTCAAAGGATCTTCATTTGGAACTCCATAGAATGATGGCAGCATGTTGTAATGAATGTTCTTCAACTCATAGTTCCTTGCTGCATCTGTCAACCTTATACAAGATGTGGAAGTCCCAATGACAGGTCTAGCAAAATCTCTCATGGTTCTTTGTTTTTCTTCAGCCATTTTAACTGATTGTGCAGAATCTGACTCAAATTCAGAAGTGTCCTCCTTTGTATCAAATCCGGTGTAGAGCTCAAACTCTTCTCTACTCCTTTTCACTCTCTGAATTTCTGGAATGAATGGATGTAGCTCTCCTTCGAGTGATCTCCTGCCTTGCATAAACAGAAATTTTCTAGAAAAATAAATTATTAAAATCAAAAGAAAAATAAAATAAAATGAAAACAGTGAAAAATAATCTTGAATATTTTTGCCTAATAAACAATTACGCCAATTAGCTTCCCCGGCAGCGGCGCCAAAAACTTGTTGCGCTTAAATTAACTCTACCACAAAGCGTCACTCGCAAGTATACGAGGTAGCTGTAGCAAAAGTGATCGCCCCAAGGTCGTCTCACAAGGAAGCTAAAGTGGCTAATTGATTATCATATTATGAATAACAAGTAATGAAGAAATTTAAATTGCTAACTAAAGAAGAAAATTGATTGAAGTTTTTAAAACGAATAAAAGTAAATTAAGCTGATGTTTTGATTCACTTGATAGAAAGGTCTAGGGTTTGCACTTCTTACTACTTATATGTATGAATGGTTATTCCTCTTAACTAATTTAATTTCAAAGATTAAATCTCAAACAACTTAATTAATTGAGTCAAGGAAATAAGCTCTCGCATTCAAACCTCTTACAACTAATCTTGTTATAATTGAAACAATCTTTTTAATAGGTTATATCTCTAATTCACCTAAGTCCCTAATTGAATCGTTCTAGCATTAGACTTCATCTCTCAATCCATCATCTAATACCTAAAACACATAATTGGTGGCCAATCAATTATATATTAACCATATTTCATTCAATCAAGGCTAAAGAAATTATTAGCTAAGAGAATAACCAATTCATACAATCATAGCAGATCCATACAAACCCTAGACTAGATCAAATTAGTTCATGATGCAATCAAACATACTCATCTTATTAATATTCAAAGAAATAAAATTAGACATGATAATATCCATTAATACAATTTCAATGAAAATAAAGAGAATAAGTTCGAGAACAAAACCAAATTACAAACTCCTTGAAGCTTCTGAAGAATCTCTTGTTCAAATCTTACAAGAAGGATGCATCAATGGCTAAAACAATCTAATCCAAGCTAAAGTAATCAAAAGTGTAATCAAAATCAAAAGAAAACAAAGTTTTTAAAACCCTAATCTCTTGAACGGCTCAATTCTCTCTCAAAATCGCCAACAGTCCCTAAAACCCTAGCTTCTCTTTCCTTTTATATGAATCGTCCGCTTTAAAATCCGCTACGGGCTTGGTTCATGAGAAACACTGCCAAGTTGCATGTGACTTGGCCGTGTGAGTGCTCTTTGGAGGGACACGGCGAATGACTTGGCTGTGTCCCTTGCATGTGTCGCCTACTATGAAAATTCCTTCTTTTTCTTCTTTGGTTGAGTGACACGGCCAGTTGGAGATTGACTTGGCCGTGTTGGACCCTTTTGGAGGGACACGGCCAGTGACTTGGCCGTGTCCCTTGCCTTTGTTTGCTTCAGTGAAATTTTAGTCTTCTTTGCTTTGGATGCAGGTGAGACACGGCAAGGTTGGAGTGACTTGGCCGTGTCTAGGCTTCTTTGGAGGGACACGGCCACTGACTTGGCCGTGTCCCTTGCTTGTGCCTTCTACTGTGACTTGCTCTTCCTTTTTTAGCTTGCAATGGGACACGGCCAGTGACTTGGCCGTGTCCTCTGCCTGTGTTAGCTACTGCCCCTTTTCTCTTCAAATTTGCTTCCTTGCCTTTTTTAACCTAACACAAAACTCAAAACAAACTTTAAACAAAAAGTAAATTGACAATAACCAACAAAACATAAACACAATACTAGAAACTAGATAAAAAACGACATAAACACTGAAATAAACTAAAACTACCAAAATTAATGAAAACACTAAACAAACCGATAAAAACTAACAAAATACCTAAATAAAACAATAATTATCATAATAAACAAGACACAAATCTATAACAAAAACTAATAAAACATTATTTTTTGGAGAATCAACAAAAGAAGGTATGTTAAATTCTTTTTAATTTATGTAACATAGTAGCAAATCTATACAATTTAAGGTTTTTTAAATCAAAACTTTTAAACTTTAATTTAATTCTTCCAAGATTAAAACACTAAAACGTGACTTTCTTTTCTAAAAAGACTTAAAATTGTTATTTTTTCTTCTTAAAAATCTTAAAACACTCATTGAACATATTTTTCAACAAAACCAAAATCAAATTCTGTTTCTTTCAAATTTTTAAATTAGGTTCTATTTCATTCAAAAAGCCTTCAAAAACATCTTTTCTACTTATAAAAACTTCAATCCATGTGTTTAAATTCATAAAACTTCATAAATCATCAAATTGCTTTTTAAAACTCTAATTCAAATTCATTACCCGAGAACCCTAATTTCAAAGCCTAAAACCAAAATTCAACTTTTAAACCTTAAATAATGAACACTAACCCTTTTAAAACCCTTAAACCCTAATTTTTATGAACCCTAGTCCTTTTAAAACATTAAAAACCATAAAAACATGAAAACTAAAAAATAACACAGTAGCTTAAATCACTATTTAAAATCATGAATTAAAAAGTATTTCAAAGTGTCCAAAACCTTAGTTTTATTATTTCACCATTCAAATCTTAATTTGTTTAATCAAAGAGTCTTACCAACCTTTTAAAACATAAAACCCTAATCTATTTTAATTCCATAAAAAGTCACAGTAGCTATAATTGAACTTTTATTTGCTTTATTCAATTCCATATTTATTTATACCTTGATTTATCTCTTATGCTTTAATCTATTTAATTTCAAAACTTGATTTATTTAATTTATCATGGATGGATGTTTATTTTATTGATATTTAAATACTTTTGATGAATGATTTATTTATTATGGATTATTATTTACTTTTATCAATCAATTTAGACTTCCAAAAGTTGTAAGAGGTATGTTTCCACTTGGTGGGTACCTCATTAGTTAAACATCATGTAATTTAATTTTCTTTTCTGTTTTAGAACTTATGTAAAGGGCATGTTTCTACCTTTTGGTGGGTGTCCTATCTAGGCATGTGATGTAAGGACATGTTTCCATCCTTGGATGGGTGTCCATTTATTTGTTTTGTTTTGTTTGGACAATACTTTGATTTTAATATAATGATGCATTCTTTTTATTTTGTGTAATATGGATAATATTATTATACTTAAGAATCTTATAATATTAAGACCTGTAAAGGAGGCCGGTTCCAATGAACCGGGCGTTGTGGGGGTGCTGGGCCATTTCTCACCTTCTCCACACGTACCCAACATTTCGAACCCGTTAAGGGGTTGGGGATTCCTTAGGAATCGAGTCATCCACCCCTTTCTTTTTCCCGGCCTATCCGGGTGGCGACTCCATTTTCTCCGGACTTAGGTTTGTGTTCTCTAAGACCCCGAGCCTAAATAGTGCCAAAGTCGCAAGAACCATTCCACCGGGAGTGGGGGCGAAAATCCCCGCTCACAGTGGCAACTCCACTGGGGATAAGAGAAGTTGATTCCGTTTGTCTTTATATTATTCTTTTCTTTCTTATAATGATATTATCCATTGCATCATATTAGATTGCATTGTGTGCGTGAGTTAGGACGCCCGTGTTACCCGTGTTATGTTATGTAAGGGATACCATACTTTTACTCAAGGTATGGAGATCGAGCATGGCATAACCACTCATAGCCTCGTACCATTTGGTATATACATGCTATGGGAACCTAAGCCTTTCTACCCAAAGACTAAAGCTCATGTAATTGGCCTAGTTACTTTCCTTAGGTTTTACCCCAAATGCATGTTGTTTGACTATGGTTGATTTATCTTGACTTAAATCATGGCTTATTTGGTTTGTTCTTTTTCTAATATGACCTAAGTATATTGTAAGCTCAAAATAATTTTTTCTTTAAAATCCAAAAGACCAAAACTATTTTCAAAACTTTTTAAGATGGTCTTTGGACATAAGACTTTTCTAAAAATAAATCAAAAATCCTTTGGTTCATAGCCCAAATACTAAGCCCAAAATCCAATTTTCTAAAATCTTTTTCAATGGGCTTAGAAACAAAACTATTTTCACCCAACCTTTTCTTATAAAGAGCTTGCAAAAATATTTAGGTCAATTATGAAATACCAAAAATCAATTATGGGCCTAGTTTACACTAAGAATGAATTAACTATGGGCTTGTTTTTGGCATGAATCATTAGTTACCTTTTTCAAGTGAGAAATCTATCTATGATAAACCTCTTAATTTTGTTTTAATCCAATATAGGATAAAAACTACTTTGGTTGGTTGAATGGATTAAAACATAATTAATGGGAATTATCATGGATTGATTTCCATTTTCAAGGATATAACTATTGGTTGAAATGTCCGAGGGAATTATTCAAAAGCAAGGTACCCCATGTTGGTATTTTGGTTAACCATATACCTAGGAAAAGAGACTCGCCATTCGTGTGTGGATGTTATAAGGTTGGAAGGAACGTCCTAATTTGTCCTTGTTTTCTATTGTTTGTGCATACATGCATACATTTGCATCTCATATCATTAATCCTCTCTGGCTCACAGCCCTGGATTACGATAGTTCAAAAGCTTACAATCTGACCTACGCCGGAGATGAGATATCTAGCAACGACTCAATCACTTGCTCACCAAAAACAATGGAGCCCGAACAAATTCAAAGAATGGTGGATGAAGCCCTCAATGCCAAAATGGAAGAAATAAAAGAGGCCCTAGCTGAGACCATGAGGAACCAATTGACTGCAATCTTAGAGAATCATGTCGAGGCTTCTGCTAGCACTAAGAAGCCAAAGGACAAAGGGAAGACGAAAGTTAATGAAGTGGCTTGTGATGATGAGAAGGTGATCATTGATGATGATGATTGGGCTCAATATTACCAAGATCTTCAAGATAAAAAGGAGCCAAAGGTTGTTGAGAAGGCAACTATTGAAAAGACCGAGACATCTGATATTGAAAAGATGATTGCTGATTTAGAAAAGAAATTTGAGAAAAAGCTGAAAACTGAAGAAATGTCTGAAGTTGACAAATTATTTGAGCTAGATGAAGAGGTCCATACAAGTTCAAGATGCCATCTTTTCCAAAGTATAATGGCACTGGAAATCCTCATCTCCATGTGAAGCAGTATATCACTGCTATGCAATCTGCCTGATACTAAGGCTCAAACTCTAAGGTACTTCATGCTCTCATTGGATCCTGCTGTCCAAAATTGGGTCAATACCTTAGATGATGGAACACAAAAGAGTTGGGATCTACTTTACAAAGCCTTCATCCAACAATATGGATACAATGTTGAAATGGAAGTTACCTTAATGGAAGTTGAGTCCATTAGGCAATGACCAAATGAAAATTTTGTAGATTATGTCAAGAGATGGAGAAACAAGGCTGCTTTACTCAAGAAGAGGCCCGATGAATCCGATCAAATAAGGATGATTGTGAGAGGGGTGTTGCCTAATCTTCGTGAGAGGACGTCTCTTACACTCATACGTGATTTCAAAGATCTTCTCCAAGCTGGTCTACAAATTGAAGAGTGGGAAAGGGAGAAGAATCGCTTTTCAATAAAAAGGAATGAGAAAGGGAATTACCAGTCGGGCAATCAAAGCACACAAAAAGAAGTTGATGTTAATGCCGCTAGTGAAAGAGGAATGAGGTAGTTTTCAGATCTGGGGAAGCCACTGTCTTGGGTTCTCAATAAGCTACAAAGGAAGGGATTGTTACAACCCTTGACTCCTCATCCTTTGCCTAATCCTCTTCCGTCTAACTTTGATACTAATGCATTTGGCCAATTCCATCAAAGGCCTGGACACGAAATGGAAAATTGTATGAAGTTGAGGCATGAGATCCAGAATTTAATTGATAATAGCAAGTTGCTCGAGCCGGACAAGCCTAACACCAAAGATAATCCATTTCCAAGGTTCAACAGAGTGCCACCATCAGCAACCTTTATGGTGGGAAAAGGATTGGAAGAAGATTTGTTTTATCATCCTTTCAAGATGGGGATATTAAAGATGTGAAAGGAAAAAAAGCTTAAACTCAACAAACTTTCCTTAGCTTGAATATTGCTTTTTAATTTTACTTTCTTTAATATTTAAATTGGAACAATCGTGTTTTTCAAATTTAAAGTTGTTTGAATAAATTACTTTCATCAAATTTTTTGTTGGTCTTTGTTCATTTTAGTGCTCAACCAATGAGGAATCTATCTTGATAATTCATAAATTTATCTATGCATCATGACTCGAATGACTTTACTAGATGTGTAATATCCGAATGTATGCCTTAGAAGTTTTGAATATTATTTTTGTTTGTTTGAATTATGTGTATATGATATGTTGATAGGAAAAGTAGTGAAAAAGGAGAAATGTTGATGTATTGTTTAAAAGAAAAGTAATGTGTAGAGAGATATGGTATATGTTGTGTATATGTCAATATATATAACATATAAGTTGGTCAAAATAAGTGGTCAAGGGAAGAGGATATTTTAATTGTGGATTATGAAATTACTAAAAAGGACTTGTGGATGAAAGGTAATTAGAACAAGTGAGAAGAGGGTATGATAGTAATTTCTTGTTTTGGAACACTTGGTGGAGATTTAAAGAAGAGTTGACTTTGTTTTCTTCATCATCTTTTCTTCTTTTCTTGTATGGTGGCCGGCTCATCCCAAAGACAAAGAGAGCAAGAGAGCAAGAGAGGATCTTGAAGTTTTAAACTCAAATTGAAGAAAGATTTCAAGTATACAAGTTGGAATTTCAAGGAATTTCATTATTTTGGTAAGTTTCCTCTTGTTTGCTTTTGTTGTTTTTTAAAGATATGTTTGGGGTTGATGTTTGAGTATGGATTGTATAATTATGTGTGTTTGTGAGGTGTTTTCTAATGTTGAAATTGATATTAAGATGAGAAGTTAAGTTGATGTGTGAGTTGAAAGATTAAGTTGTGTTATATTAGGGTTTTGAAGTGATGTGTGAAGTTTAACATGAATTTGATCAATTGTTTTCATAGTTTTTCTTGTTGTTTGTGTTTGTTGAAGTTGTAAGCTCAAAATATGTGATTTTGATGAAGGGCAGTAGCATTCTTGATGCCACGCCCGTGGCCTTGGTTGGCCATGGCCGTGGCCAATTTGAACCATGGCCGTGGGGGAGTGGAGCTAGGGAGGCAGAAGTGATATCTAAGCCACGCCTGTGGGGGTTGAGGTGGCCACGGCCGTGAGCATTTGTGTGTGATGTTGAAATGTAATTTGTGATTTAAGGGCTTAGTAAGAGGTTAGTAAGTGATAAATGGTATTGGAATTCATGAATTGTATCATTTTTTGGATTAGGTTTTGTATAGAAGGTGATTTGCCCAAATTGGGAAGTGAAGAGAACTTGGAAAAAAAGAAAGTGTTTCGAATTATTATTGAGGTAAGTACAAACCACATCTTTGCATATATTTATAAAGTGTTGAGGCTTAACTCACACTGGTAGGTTCATGTGTTGAAAAACCTAATGCATTGTTGATGCATATTGTTATTGTTAGGTTGGCATAATGTGAATGTTATGATGAGTATGATGATATGATGTTGCATATGAATAATGTACTTTGTTATATTAATATTAATGATGACATATGTATCCTGTGAAGAATATGAGGTAAAAGATTGTGTATTTAAAAGATAAATTGCTATTATGAAATGTGATTGGAGATATAATGAAAGGTGAAGCCATTGTGATTGGCTATGATGATTAAATTGAAAGAAATAAGGCATGTTTGCCTAGTTGATAATGGGAATTGAGAATAGAATTGATAATTAAACAATAAATGAATTGTGTGGCTAATGTGTTATTCCATTTTCAGAGTTTGTTGTTGGTGGCATGCCTAATATGAGTAACAATCTCTTGAAGTTAGGTTGGATTGGATCCTTGAAGCCTAATTGAGATGTTACAACCCTTGAAGCTAGGTTGGGTTAGTTCTTGAATCCAAGTTGGGTTGATGCTTAGCATGCTTTGCTCCCCTTGAAGCTTGGTTGAACTTAATCCTTGAAGCCTAGTTGGGATTATGATATTGATGAATGTGATAAATGAACCAAAACATTAACTCTGAAAACGGAATGGCATATTAGTGTATGTTGGGCCCATGCTTGTCTTTGTTTATATGTGATTTATTGATGTTGAAATAACTGAATAATGAGATTCATGGAAAGATTCTTGAAATGTAATATGGTTATATGAATATGAATTGTGAAATACAAAGGTGTAGTATTATATTGCTACCTAAGATGTTACCTTTATTAGTAACATGTGTGACATTGCATTGCATTAAAGCATAATGATAGAATGTTTTGTATTACTAAGCCGATGGCTTAGCGCGATAGTGTTTGGTCGCGCAGGTGACAGAGTTGAACCTGAGAGTTCTTCGAGACCGAGTGAGAGTAGACCTTGAAGAGTTCATTTTGGGACTTAAAGATCAGAGAAAAGCTGCCAATCATGTATATATATATATTTTATGTTTTGTAAACTTTGATTTATGACTTATTTGTAATAACTTCCGCTGTCAATTTGATAAACATTTTTATATATGGTGTCTTTTGGATTTCTTATAAATGTTTGAAATTGGTTTCAGTTATTTATAAGGATTATCGTTGTGTCTTTTTAAACTGTAGCATTTTCTATATTCAGTATACGTATGTTACGATCGTTTAAGCATGCTTGGTACGTATACGGGATATAGGGGTGTTACAATTGTTTTGGTATCAGAGCCTAGGTTTGAGATTCTCAACCTAGGTCAAGTGTAAGAAAAAGAGTGTTTTGATTTTAAAAAGTGGATTTTTGAATAACATACATGTTTGGAATTGGCAGTCTCTGATCTTTAATGAGAGGTATTCTGCTGTGTTTGCAGATATAGGTTGTGATGGATTCTCACTCACGTCAGTCAGTTGAGGGTAGTGCTGAGAGTATAGCTCCTGATGAAATTAGAGAGGGAGCTAGAGTGGATAGTGCTGGAGAGATACCTGCTTCTATATCAGGGAGACCAGCTGGTGAGGAGGTTCCACCAGTTTGGCTTAGGCATGTGGTTGAGGCTTTGAGGCAAGCGCCAGTGCAACCACCGCCACCACCCGTATAGCCTTTGGTATCAGTGAGACAGTATGATAAGCTAAGGAAGTATGGAACAGAAGATTTCTTAGGTACCATTGATCCAGCTGTAGCAGAACAGTGGCTAGACAAAGTACAGAGAATATTTGTTCAGTTGCAAGCCACTCCAGAGGAAAAATTTGATTATGCAAGATCATTGCTGCAGAAGGACGCATATGATTGGTGGAAGACAGTGCCCCATGCTATGGATGACCCACCTACCTTGTCCTATGCTGATTTCCTAAGAGAGTTTGAATTGAAATATACTCCAAGGGAGTATAAAGATATGAAGAAAATGGAGTTCTTAAGTTTGAAGCAAGATCACCGGACCGTAACGGAATATGAGGTTGAGTTCATACGGTTGAGCCATTATGCTGGGGGTATTATATCTGATGAGATAGATAGATGCAGGAGATTTGAGGAGGGATTGAGGCCCTCTATCATGTGTTTGGTAGCTGGATCTAGATATCGTGATTTTTCCCAGCTTGTGGCAGCAGCTAGGAGTGTGGAAAGAGCTCAGGGTATTGCGGCTGCCTCTGAAGAAGAGATCAGGGTGAGAAGACCCCAGTTTGAAGCCGGGTCTTCATCAGCAAAGAGAGGTAAAGGAAGTTCTATTCCTCGGGTTAGTAGGAGTCAGAGACCAGCTGGTAGGTCAGCACAATTTTAGAGACAGAGATCTAAACCTACAATTTCAGTGGCGAGTGCTCCAACTCCAGTGACTCAGAGATCCACTCCACCCATGTGTATTCATTGTGGTAGGCCACATGGTGGTACTTGTTGGAAGACTGGTGTAGCAGGGGTATGTTTCAGATGTGGATCTCCTGATCATTTTGTTAGAGATTGTCATGAGAGACAGGAGCAGATGTCAGTGGATACTGCAGCTTCCCGACCTAGTGTGAGGGGAGGTCGAGGAGGCAGAGGTTTCAGCAGAGGAGGCAGATCTGGGTTCAGTTCTAGAGGAGGTTCTACATCCAGGGAGAGTAGACCAGAGGAGGCTGGATCTTCTCAGAGGATTTATGTGATGCAGAAGCAACCAGATGCTTCGGCAGTCATAGCTGGTACTTTTTCTTTATTTGGTATTTCAGTACTTGCTTTGATTGATCCCGGATCCACACATTCATATATTAGTGCATCTGTTTTGCCTGTGTCTGATGTGCATGCTGAATCCCTAGGATTTGATGTATTGGTGACAAATCCGTTAGGGCATAGTGTGATTGTTAGCAAAGTACACCGAGATAGTGTAGTAGTAGTTCAAGGTGAGGAATTTCTTGGAGATTTGATTGAGATGCCTTTTAAGGAATATGATGTGATCCTAGGCATGGACTGGTTATCTAGACATGGAGCTGTGGTTGACTACCAAAAGAAAATTGTTACCTTGAGAACCAATGATGGTAGAGAGGTGTTAGTATCTAGTGAGCAGGGACAGTTAGCATCCTTGGTTATTTCAGCTGTTGCAGCTAGGAAATTAATTAAAAAAGGATGTGATGCTTATCTTGCTCATGTGGTGGACACTAGAGTAAGGGGTTCTCAAATTGATAGCATACCCACAGTTGCAGAGTTCCCAGATGTGTTTCCAGAGGAGTTGCCAGGGTTGCCTCCTGAGAGAGAGGTGGAGTTTGGTATTGAATTATTGCCTGGTACCACTCCTATCTCTATTACTCCTTATAGAATGGCACCTGCTGAACTGAGAGAACTGAAGGTGCAGTTGCAGGAGTTGCTGGACAAAGGGTTTGTTCGCCCTAGTGTTTCACCGTGGGGAGCTCCTGTCTTATTTGTAAAGAAGAAGGATGGTACTATGAGACTGTGTATCGATTACAGGCAATTGAACAAGGTGACTATTAAAAATAAATATCCTTTGCCTAGAATTGATGACCTCTTTGATCAATTGAAGGGTGCAGCAGCCTTTTCCAAAATTGATCTGAGATCAGGGTACCATCAGTTGAGGGTCAGAGCTGAGGATGTTCCTAAGACAGCCTTTCGTACGAGATATGGGCATTATGAGTTTCTAGTTATGCCTTTTGGTTTGACGAATGCACCTGCAGTTTTTATGGACTTGATGAATAGGGTGTTTAGGCCCTATCTGGATCAGTTTGTAGTAGTCTTTATTGATGACATTCTGGTATATTCGTGTAATGAGGAGGAACATGATAAGCATCTACGGATTGTGCTGCAAATTTTGAGAGAGAAGCAATTGTTTGCTAAACTATTGAAGTGTGAATTTTGGCTTGATCAAATAACTTTTCTTGGTCATATAGTTTCAGCAGAAGGTATTAGAGTTGATCCGAGTAAAGTTGAAGCTATTCTGAATTGGAGTCCACCAAAGTCTGTGACTGAAGTTAGAAGTTTTCTGGGTTTGGCAGGCTATTACCGACGATTTGTGAAAGGATTTTCTTTGATAGCTACTCCACTTACCAGATTACTTTGAAAGGGAGTTAGATTTGTGTGGACAGATCAGTGTCAGGCTAGCTTCGATCAGTTAAGAGAGATGTTGACTCAAGCGCCTGTTCTTACCTTACCTGTGGAAGATAAACCATATGTGATTTACAGTGATGCTTCACATAGTGGTTTGGGTTGTGTTCTAATGCAAGAAGGTAAGGTGATAGCTTATGCTTCTCGACAATTGAAACCTCATGAGCTCAATTATCCGACCCATGATTTGGAATTAGCAGCCATTGTGTTTGCATTGAAGATTTGGCGACATTATCTATATGGGGAGAAGTGTTTTATCTATACTGATCATAAAAGTTTAAAATATTTGGGTGTCCAAAAAGAGCTTAATCTTCGATAGAGGAGATGGTTGGAGTTGATTAAGGACTACGACTGTTTGATTGATTATCATCCTGGTAAGGCAAATGTTGTTGCTGATGCCTTGAGTCGGAAGTCTTTAGCGGGTTTAACTGTTTATTCACTCTCGTTGCTTGTTGAGTTGAGAGCATTGCATGCTAGTTTTGTATCTTGTAATGATGGTGCATTGTTAGCACAGTTGCAATTGAAACCAGTTTTGTTGGATCAAATTAAAGAGGCTCAATTGGTTGATGAGAAGATTCAAAAGATTGTTTCAGATTGCCAGAATGGAAAGAGTCGAGATTTTATTATGAAAAGTGATGGGAGTCTTTGGTTTAAGAGTAGATTGTGTGTACCTGATGATGCTAATTTGAAAAGGATCATTTTAGAAGAAGCACATCAATCAGTATTTGCTATGCATCCGGGCAATACAAAGATGTATCATGATGTGAAGCAATATTACTGGTGGTCTGGTATGAAAAGAGACATTGCAGATTTTGTGTCTAAATGTCTCACATGTCAAAGGGTGAAAGCTGAGCATCAAGTTCCAACAGGGTTACTTCAACCTTTGTCAGTGCCTGAATGGAAATGGGATAGAGTAACCATGGATTTCGTATCTGGTCTGCCATTGTCACAAAGAAAGCATGATGCTATTTGGGTGATTGTTGACAGGTTGACGAAGACAGCTCATTTTCTTCCGGTTCGGATGGATTACTCTTTGGAAAGGTTAGCTGAGCTGTATATCCATGAGATTGTGAAGCTGCATGGTGTTCCAACTTCTATAGTGTCTGATCGAGATCCCCGATTTACTTCAAGGTTTTGGAAGAGTTTACATGGTGCTTTGGGTTCTCGATTACACTTCAGTACTGCTTTCCATCCGCAGACAGATGGACAGTCAGAGAGAGTGATACAGATTATCGAGGACATGTTGAGAAGTTGTGTCATTGATTTCTCTGGAGGTTGGGATAGACTTTTACTGCTTGTGGAATTCGCTTACAATAACAGTCATCAATCCAGCATTGGTATGGCACCATTCGAAGCATTGTATTATAGACGGTGCAGGACACCTCTATGTTGGAATGAACTTGGTGAAGGTAAATTAATTGGTCCTGATTTGATTAAAGAAACGGAAGAGAAAGTGAAAATGATTCGAGAAAGGTTGAAAACAGCTTCAAACCGACAGAAATCTTATTCAGATTTGAAGAGGAGAGACATTGAGTATAATGTGGGAGATAAGGTATTTTTGAAGGTGTCTCCTTGGAAAAAGATTTTGAGGTTTGGTCGGAAAGGAAAATTGAGTCCTCGTTTCATTGGACCGTATGAAGTGTTGGAAAGAGTGGGACCAGTTGCTTATCATCTTGCTTTGCCACCTGAATTAGAAAGGATCCATAATGTATTCCATGTTTCTATGTTGAGGAGATACAGGTCGGATCCATCTCATGTTTTGCCTATTGAATCTATTGAAGTGAGTTCAGATCTGACATTTGAAGAAGAACCTGTTGCTATTTTGACACGTGAAGTGAAAGAATTAAGGAATAAGAAAGTGCCTTTGGTGAAAGTTCTATGGAAGAATCATGGAAGAGAAGAAGCAACTTGGGAGAGTGAGCATGCAATGCGAAATCAATATCCTCAGCTATTTCAGACTTGATGACAGGTAATTTCGAGGATGAAATTTCTTTTTAGAGGGGGAGAATTGTAATATCCCAATGTATGCCTTAGAAGTTTTGAATATTATTTTTGTTTGTTTGAATTTAGTGTATATGATATGTTGATAGGAAAAGTAGTGAAAAAGGAGAAATGTTGATGTATTGTTTAAAAGAAAAGTAATGTGTAGAGAGATATGGTATATGTTGTGTATATGTCAATATATATAACATATAAGTTGGTCAAAATAAGTGGTCAAGGGAAGAGGATATTTTAATTGTGGATTATGAAATTGCTAAAAAGGACTTGTGGATGAAAGGTAATTAGAACAAGTGAGAAGAGGGTATGATAGTAATTTCTTGTTTTGGAACACTTGGTGGAGATTTAAAGAAGAGTTGACTTTGTTTTCTTCATCATCTTTTCTTCTTTTCTTGTATGGTGGCCGGCTCATCCCAAAGACAAAGAGAGCAAGAGAGCAAGAGAGGATCTTGAAGTTTTAAACTCAAATTGAAGAAAGATTTCAAGTATACAAGTTGGAATTTCAAGGAATTTCATTATTTTGGTAAGTTTCCTCTTGTTTGCTTTTGTTGTTTTTTAAAGATATGTTTGGGGTTGATGTTTGAGTATGGATTGTATAATTATGTGTGTTTGTGAGGTGTTTTCTAATGTTGAAATTGATATTAAGATGAGAAGTTAAGTTGATGTGTGAGTTGAAAGATTAAGTTGTGTTATATTAGGGTTTTGAAGTGATGTGTGAAGTTTAACTTGAATTTGATCAATTGTTTTCATAGTTTTTCTTGTTGTTTGTGTTTGTTGAAGTTGTAAGCTCAAAATATGTGATTTTGATGAAGGGCAGTAGCATTCTTGATGCCACGCCCGTGGCCTTGGTTGGCCATGGCCGTGGCCAATTTGAACCATGGCCGTGGGGGAGTGGAGCTAGGGAGGCAGAAGTGATATCTAAGCCACGCCTGTGGGGGTTGAGGTGGCCACGGCCGTGAGCATTTGTGTGTGATGTTGAAATGTAATTTGTGATTTAAGGGCTTAGTAAGAGGTTAGTAAGTGATAAATGGTATTGGAATTCATGAATTGTATCATTTTTTGGATTAGGTTTTGTATAGAAGGTGATTTGCCCAAATTGGGAAGTGAAGAGAACTTGGAAAAAAAGAAAGTGTTTCGAATTATTATTGAGGTAAGTACAAACCACATCTTTGCATATATTTATAAAGTGTTGAGGCTTAACTCACACTGGTAGGTTCATGTGTTGAAAAACCTAATGCATTGTTGATGCATATTGTTATTGTTAGGTTGGCATAATGTGAATGTTATGATGAGTATGATGATATGATGTTGCATATGAATAATGTACTTTGTTATATTAATATTAATGATGACATATGTATCCTGTGAAGAATATGAGGTAAAAGATTGTGTATTTAAAAGATAAATTGCTATTATGAAATGTGATTGGAGATATAATGAAAGGTGAAGCCATTGTGATTGGCTATGATGATTAAATTGAAAGAAATAAGGCATGTTTGCCTAGTTGATAATGGGAATTGAGAATAGAATTGATAATTAAACAATAAATGAATTGTGTGGCTAATGTGTTATTCCATTTTCAGAGTTTGTTGTTGGTGGCATGCCTAATATGAGTAACAATCTCTTGAAGTTAGGTTGGATTGGATCCTTGAAGCCTAATTGAGATGTTACAACCCTTGAAGCTAGGTTGGGTTAGTTCTTGAATCCAAGTTGGGTTGATGCTTAGCATGCTTTGCTCCCCTTGAAGCTTGGTTGAACTTAATCCTTGAAGCCTAGTTGGGATTATGATATTGATGAATGTGATAAATGAACCAAAACATTAACTCTGAAAACGGAATGGCATATTAGTGTATGTTGGGCCCATGCTTGTCTTTGTTTATATGTGATTTATTGATGTTGAAATAACTGAATAATGAGATTCATGGAAAGATTCTTGAAATGTAATATGGTTATATGAATATGAATTGTGAAATACAAAGGTGTAGTATTATATTGCTACCTAAGATGTTACCTTTATTAGTAACATGTGTGACATTGCATTGCATTAAAGCATAATGATAGAATGTTTTGTATTACTAAGCCGATGGCTTAGCGCGATAGTGTTTGGTCGCGCAGGTGACAGAGTTGAACCTGAGAGTTCTTCGAGACCGAGTGAGAGTAGACCTTGAAGAGTTCATTTTGGGACTTAAAGATCAGAGAAAAGCTGCCAATCATGTATATATATATTTTATGTTTTGTAAACTTTGATTTATGACTTATTTGTAATAACTTCCGCTGTCAATTTGATAAACATTTTTATATATGGTGTCTTTTAGATTTCTTATAAATGTTTGAAATTGGTTTCAGTTATTTATAAGGATTATCGTTGTGTCTTTTTAAACTGTGGCATTTTCTATATTCAGTATACGTATGTTACGATCGTTTAAGCATGCTTGGTACGTATACGGGATATAGGGGTGTTACAAGATGAGGGAATTACTCTATAGCATTGAGTTGTGTATGCTTACTTAGAGAGGGCTCCTGCATAATTATCTTTGTCTAGGTCTTAGTCAGTCTTAGAACATGCTTTGACAAATTTTCGAGGCGAAATTGAACTCTACTTATTTAAGGGAGAGATGATCTAGGCATTGTTTGGTTAGCCAACAACTAGTATCCACCTTGTTAAATATCAATCCCTAGTTGTCCCTTTGAGCCTTCATAAAATTTTAGCTTTCTTTTCATTGGCTTACAAACCTCAATAACCTAGCCTGAGCTGTTGTGATACTTTTGACAAGTCTTATGATCACTAAGATGAATAGGCAAGAAGATCAAAGAAAGCAATGATTAGTCAAGATCATGAGGATAGTTGAAGTTTCAAGACCATGAAGATAGTTGAAGTTCTCAAGACCATAAGGGTAGTTGATGTTCTCAAGACCATAAGGGTAGTTGATGTTCTCAAGACCATAAGGGTAGTTGATGTTTTCAAGACCATAAGGATAGTTGATGTTCTCAAAACCTTAAGGGTAGTTGAAGTTCCCTTAATGTCTCCAATATATCAAAACAACATCAACATTAGAGTAACAAATGATTTATCCCTATTAAAGAAGATTTATGTTACTCCACTCATCCATTATTGGAAGCCCAAGTTGGTACAAACAAGACAACTATGTTTGAGCTAGAACCAAAAAAGGAAAAAAGAAAAAAGAGAATAGAAAAAGAAAAGAAAGAAAAAAAGAATAAAAAAAGAAGAAGATAAAACCTAAAAAGGCGGTTCATAAAGCCAACTGAGTTATCTTTTACCTAAAGTAGCAAAAGGCTTCCATTTGGTTCATAAAGATATTTTTACTTGAATTGGCCCAATGCAACCAATGATTCAATCAAAATTGGAGAAAAGGAGGGAGACCATCCAGTTCTTGAAAGTTTTGTAATGATAGTCCAACTAGAGAGAAGAACAAAATGATAAAATGCTCAAAGAAAGGGAAGATTAAGAAAAGGGAAGAGTAAGAGAAATAAAGAAAAGGGAGAAGAAGAAATGAAATGAATTTTGGGTCTTAAACTTTTTGCAAGAGCAAAGACTGTCCTGATCAAGATCCAGATTAATTCCAAGAAGAATTTGGAGTCTAGAAAGATTGCTCCCAACTGCTTAAAATTCAAAAAAGAAATTTGTAGTGTGAAGGTTTGTCCATTGTGTCACACCAGCTCCAATCTCAAAATGGCCTTCACTTAAGCCTATCAAAGACCTGTTGATCTCTCTTGATAGGTAGAATCTATTAGTGGAGATAGTTTGAATAAGCATGCATATGAGATAGACAATATTTAAACTCAAATGAGACCTTTGGCCAAGTAATGTGTATGTGCCTATCTGAAGTGCAACAGTTCTTGCTTAAATAGAAATGATTCCCGAGTTTACTACAGTAACTAGGGTTGTCATGTTATAGATATGTTAATTTGGAAAAATCAAGTCCTGAGGTACATTGACATTAATTTGGCAAAGCCAACATTAGATTTCAAAATCAAAATTTCAAAAAAAAAAATTGTTTTGTCATACAAAGCCTTCAAGTTAAGGGAAGCATGTTGAACCTCCAAAGGACACATTGGGCAAAGGAAATGATTATAGGCAAGGTCATGAAGAAGCTATCAACTAACTTGTTGAAACATAATTCGAAATGGATGCATCCCTGACTCTACCATTAGGGGTCTCTACCACTCATGTTTTCTTCATCTTGAAGATAAAAGCCACAAATGCAAAGCTTTCGATCATTCCAATGCAAGACTTGAACAAGCATCAAAACAGAACCAATAAGAACACTTTTGCTACTGTAAGTATCATTCATGCATATCATATCACATCGCACTTTCTTGTCTTGTATTTTCTATTCTTCCTCAAAGTGAACAGCAAACACCCTCGAAGTAAATAATCAAAAGAAGATGTCAAATCAAGGGGGCATGGAAAGCCTATTCGCTTGTGGAAGTTCCAGTAGTCTTGCAAAGAGAAGAAATACATGTTGGTACAAAGAATTAGACAGCAAAAACATCATGGGGTTTGAGCCTACACAGGGGGCAAAGTTTCTCCTTTTCAAATTTTGAGTTTATATACCAAATATTTTCAAACTCACTTGCAAATATTTTGCCACGTAGGGGGGCAAGGAGAGGATATAAGATCCAATTAAAAATAGCTAAATCTTTGCCAAAAGGAAGAACAAAAGAATGGAACAATTAGAACTCTCAAAAGAATGAAGATGCAAAAGATGAAAGATCAATCGAGCTAAAAGAGCTGAAGCCAGGGTAAAGACCCGATCTCCAATGGATAAAGATCCATTTTCAAGGGTAAAGACCCGATCTCCAATGGATAAAGATCCATGTTTCAAGGGTAAAGACCCGACCTCCAATGGATAAAGATCCATATTTCAAGGGTAATGTAATATCCCAAAGTGTGCCCTAGAAGTTTTGATATTATTATTGTAATTGGATTAAGTGTATATGTGGAATTTGAAAAAAAAAATTAAAAAAAAAAGAAAAATTGAAGAGAGAGTTTATATGTTGTATATATGGAAATATATACAACATATATACAAGTCAAAATGGATGGTCAAAGGAAGAAGATATTTATTTTGTTATTTATGAAATTAGTAAAAAGGACAAATAAGTAAAAGGGAGCTAAGATTTATAGAAGAGGGTATTTTAGTAATTTTCTTTTTGGAATGCTTGGTGGAGGTTTAAAGAGATGAAAAGTTTGACTTTGTCTTTAATTTCCTTTTCATTTTTTTCTTCTTTTTCATTTAACCCGTAACCATCACTGCCACCACCATTTCTTCTTATTTCTTTCTTCTTCTCCAATTATTTTAGTTCAAAATCAAAGAATCTTTAGTGATAATTTAGGAATTTTATGGAAAATAGCTAGACTATGTGAGATTTTACAAGGAAATTGCTAAGGAACCAAGGATTTCAAGGAAATAGGAATGAATAGAGCTAATTGAAAGGTCAAGAGAGCAAGATAGAGTTTTGATTTTCTAAGATCAAATTCAAAGGAGATTTCAAGAAAAAAAGTTAGAAATTCAAGAAGTTCATCATTTTTGGTAAGTTCTCTCTCTTGATTTCCTTTCTTCTTTTTGAAGTTGTGTTTGAGGTGGATGAATTATTGTTGATAGTATGGTTAAGGTTGTTGTGGTGTGTTTATAAGTGTTGAAATTGAATTAAGGATAAGAAGTTAGGTTGGTGTTGGTGATGAAAGAGTAAGAGTTGTGTTTAGTGAAGTTGAAATTTTTCTGTTTTACAATTAGTAAAGGCTGTGACTTGTATGATTTTTAATTAAATATAGAAAAACGATATTGAAGTGAATTTTTGATATGTTGTGCCTCAATGAGTCTAGAATGACCGAAAAATATTTTGAGTTGAATTCAGAATGGTTATGATTATGGAAAAATTATGTTTATTAGACCTGTTCCAGCAGGTACCTTGACTGAGACAGCTATTTTTCGGGATTTTTAATAAAATGTAGAGAAATAATATCCAATTGAATTTTGGATATGTTGTTTCTTAGTGAGTCTAGTATTTGATAAAAATAATTTGGAACCACGTTGATTGAATTTAATTCATGGAATTCACAAAGTTCAGAACGGCTGCCAGGATGCAGGGCAATTGGAGCAGTCTGGTTAGGTGAACTATTTGATCAAGATTTTGTGTTCAGTTTGATCTGAAATTTTAAAGGAATGATTTTAAGATGTAAAAATAAATTCTTTAAAAATTTTAGAGTTTTTAGTCAAGTAGATTATTTTATACAATTTTTCAAAATAAGGATTAAGTTGAGTTCAAAACCAGAATTTACTATTCATATGGTCATTTTTCTAATATTCCTTTTGGATTAGGTTGTGAAGAGGTTAAATTGCCCTAACCTAAGTGTTGAGGATTCTTGGAAGAGTAAGTGTATAGATTGGTGTGAGTTGGTTTTAAGGTAAGTACAAACTACATTATTGCATACATTCATATGATGTTGATACTTAACATACATTTGATTGTAAATGTGTTAAGAAATCTAATGCATTGTTAATGCATGTTAATGATGTATGTTTGGTATAATGTGAATGTTGTGATGAGCATGTAAAATATGTGTTAATGCCATTGATTATATCCATTTGAATAATGAATTGATTAATGTGATTTGAAATATAACGAAATGTGAAAGATATGATATGAAAAGTTGCTTTATTGTGATTTGAGATCATATGAGATGATTGAGGCATGGTTGCCTAATTTGTTTATGAGAATGAAATGAATTGAGAAAGAAATGTATAAAAATATAAATGAAAAGAATTTTGTGTCTAATTTGTTATTCAACCTTCAGAGTTCTGGGTTTGGTGGCATGCCTATAAAGTACTGGATAGGTGAAAAGACCGGGTCGTAAGCCGATTCCAGTTGATAAATGTGAAATGTAAATTATAGTAACAGTCTTGCCGAGTTGAGGATCTCCTTGGTTTATCCGGGTTGAGGTCCAAGAGACTGGGTCTGTTACAGGTAACAGTCTTGCCGAGTTGAGGATTTCTTCGAGTTTAGCCGAGTTGAGGTCCAAGAGACTGGGTCTGTTACCCTATCCATGGATAGAGATATATATGTGTATCACCTACAGGCTTGATGATTATGATTATGGACCAAAGCAGTAACTCTGAACTTTGAATAACATATTAGTGTCGTTTGGGCCCATATTTGTCTTTGTGTCAATGTAAATCATAAGTGATGAATAAAATGATGTAATGTAGTCTTGAACAATATAAAGATATCATTTGTGAATATTGTCTTAACTATTGAAATGTGTGACATTAGCATGGCATTAAAGCATCATAGCACTGTAGTTTGTACCACTAAGCCATTGGCTTAGCGTGAATGTGATTCTTCGCGCAGGTGACAAGGAAGAACCAGATAGTTCCTCTAGGCCGAGTCGAGCCTAGATTTTGAAGAGTGAATAGTGGGCTTTAAGATCGAAGACTGACTGCCAAACATGTATAAATTTTATGTGTTGTAAAACTTGAGTTTTGATTTATATGAATTTGTAAATATTGTTACTTTCCGTTGCATAGTGAACAAATATTTTATCTACTGTATTTCATAATAAACCTTTACTTTATTTTGTACTAGAAGTGTAAATCCTTTTTGCAGGTTGTAGTTGAGGTTATAAGGGGGATTTATTAGAAGTGTACTGAGAATGATTTTGTTTGCATTGGTTTGTGTAAAAATGTTTTCAAAAATAAAAAAAACCAGTTTTGTCGACACTTGGGATTGAATTTTTAGGCGAAACTATGGCAAAATTTCTGTAAAAATCGGAACAAAAATTTGACTAAGTAAAAGTGGTAGCAACATTAGGATAGTGTGGCGTCTCTACTCATCTTACACACGTAGGTCGGGAAGGGGTGTTACAGGTAAAGACCCGATTTTCAATGGATAAAGATCCATGTTTCAAAGGGTAAAGACCCAAAGTTCGAAGGATAAAGATCCTTGTTTCAAGGGTAAAGACCTGATCTCCAATGGAAAAAGATCCATGTTTCAAGGGTAAAGACCCGATTTCCAATGGATAAAAGATCCATATTTCACGGGTAAAGACCCAATCTCCAATGGATAAAGATCTATGTTCGTAGGTAAAAGACATAGTTTCTAATAGATAAAGAACTATTTTTGGTGGGTAAAGACCTACAATTCATAAAAATGGAACAACTAGTTATGCCATAATTCTCAACTGATAAAAGGTCAGATGAGTTAAATCAATCTCGGGTCCAAGTACCCATTCTTGGGTCCAAGTACCCAATCTTAGGTCCAAGTACCCAACTCAAATCAATACCGGGTCCAAGTACCCAATCTCGGGTCCAAGTAACCATTCTCGAGTCCAAGTACCCATTCTCGGGGCCAAGTACCCAATCCTAGGTCCAAGTACCCAAATCAAATCAATCCCGGGTCCAAGTACCCAAATTACAATCTCAGGGCCAAGTACCCAACCCCGGGTCCAAGTACCCAAGCTCAGGTCCAAATACCCAATCTCGGGTCTAAGTACCCAAATCAAATCAATCTCGGGTCCAAGTACCCAAATCCGGGTTCAAGTACCCAAAATCAGTTCAAGCCCGGGTCTAAGTACCCAATCCCAGGTCCAAGTACCCAATCTCAGGTCCAAGTACCCAAAATCAATTCAATCTCGAGTCCAAGTACCCAATCTCGAGTCCAAGTACTCAATCTTGGGTCCAAGTACCCAAATCAAATCAATCTCGGGTCCAAGTACCCAAACCCGAGTTCAAGTACCAAAAATCAACCCAATCCCGGGTCCAAGTACCCAATCTCAGGTCCAAGTACCCAAAATCAATTCAAGCTCGGGTCCAAGTATCTAAGCTTGGGTCTAAGTACCCAATCTCGGGTCCAAGTACCCAAATCAAATCAATCTCGGGTCCAAGTACCCAAAATCAATTCAATCCCAGGTCCAAGTACCCAATCCCGGGTCCAAGTACCTAAAATCAAATCAAGCTCGGGTCCAAGTACCCAAGCTGGGGCCCAAGTACCCAATCTCGGGTCTAAGTACCCAAATCAAACCCAGTCCCGGGTCCTAGTACCCAATCTCGGGTCCAAGTACCCAAATCAAATCAAGCTCGGGTCCAAGTACCCAATCTCGGGTCCAAGTACCCAAATCAAATCAAGCTCGGGTCCAAGTACCCAATCTCAGGTCTAAGTACCCAAATCAAACCCAGTCCCGGGTCCAAGTACCCAATCTCGGGTCCAAGTACCCAAATCAAATCAATCTCGGGTCCAAGTACCTAATCTCGGGTCCAAGTACCCGAAATCAATTCAAGTTCGGGTCCAAGTACCCAATCTTAGGTCCAAGTACCTAAATCAAGTACTCAAATTGGGTCCAAGTACCCAAAATAATTCGCCATCTCAAAAATTAAGTCTTATTGCTTTTCATTCTCTTTCACTAAGGTTTCAGATCATTCAAGCAGGGGGCAAACTGTAGACACTTAATTTCTGACCCAATCCGATCTAATATGTTTTATTTAGCCCAAAATGATTTTTGTTGTTTAATTGGTCCAAAATAATTTTAATTAAATAATTTTTACCTTAGTATCTAATTTTTATTAATAAAAAATGAAAATAAACAAATAAAAATATAAAAATAAAAATCGGAGTGGAAAGAATAATCGGCAGCGAAAAGTGGTCGCGCGGGCCTGTTGGCCTAGCAGCAGTTCACCCGCGGGCCCGCGGGCGAAATAACAGCCCGCAGGATTTTCTTGCGGGCTGGCACGCCAAGCCACGGGCCCGTTGCCACAGTTTTTGCCAGCGGAAATTTTTTTGACCCAAATTTTAGAAACCTAATCCAATTAGGTTTTAATTTTTTTTATTAATATTAATTGCAGTGTGGAATTAGGAAGAAATAACCTAAAAACCACTATAAATAAGGATTAATTAAACCAAATTGGGGGGGGGGAATTTACACAGTGAGTATAGGATTTGAAACCAAATCAATTCAATTCAATTAAGCAATAAATCAATTCAATTGATTTTTAAAGGGAGGAGCACCACGAATTAAGCAATTAAAAGGCAACAAAGGCTTGCCTTTGGAGCTAGTTCATCCAAGAAGAGTTATTTTTTGGAGAATCAATAAAAGAAGGTATGTTAAATTCTTTTTAATTGATGTAACACAGTAGCAAATCTATACAATTTAAGGTTTTTTAAATCAAAACTTTAGAACTTCAATTTAATTCTTCCAAGATTAAAACACTAAAACGTGACTTTCTTTTCTAAAAAGACTTAAAATTGTTATTTTTTCTTCTTAAAAATCTTAAAACACTCATTGAACATATTTTTCAACAAAACCAAAACCAAATTCTGTTTCTTTCAAATTTTTAAATTAGGTTCTATTTCATTCAAAAAGCCTTCAAAAACATCTTTTCTACTTATAAAACTTCAATCCATGTGTTTAAATTCATAAAACTTCATAAATCATCAAATTGCTTTTTAAAACTCTAATTCAAATTCATTACCCGAGAACCCTAATTTCAAAGCCTACAACCAAAATTCAACTTTTAAACATAAAATAATGAACACTAACCCTTTTAAAACCCTTAAACCCTAATTTTTATGAACCCTAGTCCTTTTAAAACGTTAAAAACCATAAAAACATGAAAACTAAAAAATCACACAGTAGCTTAAATCACTATTTAAAATCATGAATTAAAAAGTATTTCAATGTTTCCAAAACTCTAGTTTTATTATTTCACCATTCAAATCTTAATTTGTTTAATCAAAGAGTCTTACCAACCTTTTAAAACATAAAACCCTAATCTATTTTAATTCCATAAAAAGTCACAGTAGCTATAATTGAACTTTTATTTGCTTTATTCAATTCCATATTTATTTATACCTTGATTTATCTCTTATGCTTTAATCTATTTAATTTCAATAATTGATTTATTTAATTTATCATGGATGGATGTTTATTTTATTGATATTTAAATACTTTTGATGAATGATTTATTTATTATGGATGATTATTTACTTTTATCAATCAATTTAGACTTCCAAAAGTTGTAAGAGGTATGTTTCCACTTGGTGGGTACCTCATTAGTTAAACATCCTGTAATTTAATTTGCTTTTCTATTTTAGAACATATGTAAAGGGCATGTTTCTACCTTTTGGTGGGTGTCCTATCTAGGCATGTGATGTAAGGACATGTTTCCATCCTTGGATGGGTGTCCATTTATTTGTTTTGTTTTGTTTTGACATTGCTTTGATTTTAATATAATTATGCTTTCTTTTGATTGTGTGTAATATGGATAATATTATTATACTTAAAAATCTTATAATATTAAGACCAGTAAAGGAGGCCGGTTCCAATGAACCGGGCTTTGTGGGGGTGCTGTGTCATTTCTCACCTTCCCCACATGTACCCAACTTTCCGAAGCCATTAAGGGGTTGGGGATTCCTTAGGAATCGAGTCATCCACCCCTTTCTTTTTCCCGGCCCGTCCGGGTGGCGACTCCATTTTCTCCGGACTTAGGTCCGTGTTCTCTAAGGCCCCGAGCCTAAACAGTGCCGAAGTTGCAAGAACCATTCCACCGGGAGTGGGGGCGAAAATCCCCACTCACAATTTCATACTCTCATTGGGCCCTGTTGTCCAAAATTGGTTCAACACCTTAGAGGAAAGTACTCAAAAAGATTGGGACATGTTATACAAGGCTTTCATTCAGTAATATGGGTATAATATCGAGTTGGAAGTTACCTTAATGGAAGTTGAGTCCATTAGGCAATGACCAAATGAGAATTTTGTGGAATATGTGAAACGATGGAGAAATAAGGCCGCTTTGCTCTAGAAAAGGCCCAATGAGTCTGATCAAATAAGGATGATTGTGAGAGGGTTGTTGCCTAGTCTCCGTGAAAGGATGTCTCACACCCTTATAAGGGATTTCAAAGATATTCTCCAAGCTGGTCTACAAATTAAAGAGTGGGAAAGGGAGAAAAATTGCTTTTCAATAAGAAGGAATGAGAAAGGGAATTACCAGTTTGGAAATCAAAGTATGCAAAAAGAAGTTGATGTTAATACAACTAGTCAAGCAAATAGAAGGTAGTTTTCAGATCTGGGGAAGCCTTTGTCTTGGGTCTTCAACATGCTACAAAAGAAGGGACTATTACAACCATTAGCCCCTCGACCTTTGCCAAATTCTTTACCCCCAAAATTTGATACTAAGGCTTTTTATCAATTTCATTAGAATCAAGGACATGAGACTGATATATGTACCCGATTGAAGCATGAGATCCAAGATCTAATCGATAGTGGTAAGCTACCAGAGCCGGATAAGCCCAATACCAAGAACAATCCTTTGCCTACGTTTGGAAGAGTACCTCCACCGGCAACCTTCATGGTGGGAAAAGGATTGGAATAAGATTTTATTTTATCATCCTTTCAAGATGGAAATATTGAAGATGTGAAAGGAAAAGAAGCTTAAACTCAACAAACTTTCCTTAGCTTGAATGTTGCTTTTCAATTTTACTTTCTTTAATATTTAATTGGAACAATCTTATTTTTCAAATTTAAATTTATTTGAATAAATTACTGTCATCAAAAACCTTGTTGGTCTTTGTTCATTTTGGTGCTCAACCAATGAGGAATCTAGCTTGATAATTCATGAATTAATATATTTATGCATCATGACTCGAATGACTTTACTAGGTGAGGGAATTGCTCTATAGAATTGAGTTGTGTATGCTTACTAAGAGAGGGCTCCTGCATAATTACCTTTTTCTAGGTCCTAGTTAGTCTTAGAACATGCTTTGACAAACTTTCGAGGTAAAATTGAACTCTGTTTATTTAAGGGAGAAATGATTTGGGCATTGTTTGACGAGCCAACAACTAGTATCCACCCAATTAAATATCAATTCCTAGTTGTTCCTTTGAGCCTTCATAAAATTTTAGCTTTCTTTTCATTGGCTTACAAACCCCAATAACCTACCCTGAGCTGTTGTGATACTTTTGACAAGTCTTATGATCAATAAGATGAAGAGGCAAGAAGATCAAAGAAAGCAATGATTAGTCAAGTTCATGAGGATAATTGAAGTTCTCAAGACCATAAGGGTAGTTGATGTTTGCAAGACTATAAGGGTAGTTGAAGTTCTCAAGACCATAAGGGTAGTTGAAGTTTTCCTAATACCTCCAATATATCAAGACAACATCAGAGTAACTAATTATTTATCCCTATTAAAGTAGATTTATACCACTCCACTCATCCATTATTGGAAACCAAAGTTGGTACAAACAAGACAACTCTGTTTGAGCTAGAACCAAAAAAGTAATCAAACAAAAAAAAAGAAGAAAAAGAAAAGAAGAAAAAAGAAGAAAAAAGGAAAAGAGAAAAGAAAAAAACCCTAAAAAGGCGGTTCAGAAAGCCAACTGAGCTCTCTTTTACCTAAAGCAGCAAAAGGCATCCATTTGGTTCATAAAGACATTTTTACTTTAATTGGTCCAACCCAACCAAAGATTCAATCAAAATTGGAGAAAAAAGGAGGAAGACCATCCAGTTCTTGAAAGTTCTGTACTTGATAGTCCTACAAGAAAGAAGGACAAAATGATAAAAGAAAGGGAAGAGTAAGGAAAATAAAGAGAAAGAAAAGGGAAGAGTATGAAAAATAAAGAGGAAAGAAAAGGGAGAAGAAGAAAAGAAAGAAATTTGGTAAATAAACTTTTTGTGGGGGCAAAGTAATGTGTATGTGCCGAAGTTGCAAGAACCATTCCACCAGGATTGGGGGCAAAAATCCCCGCTCACAGTGTGCCTAGTATGTTATTCAATTTTTAGAGATTTATTATTGGTGGCATGCCTAAAAGTAACACTCCCTTGAAGCTGGGTTGGGCTTGGTCCTTGAAGCCAAGTTGGGTTGATGCTATGCTCGCCTTGAAGCTTGGTTGGGCCTAGTCCTTGAAGCCTAGTTGGGATGTTACATATGAGATGTTTCTCATTGTGATAATGATTCGCTTATAGGCTTGATAAAGGTGATTATTGAACCAAAATAGTAACTCTGGAATTTGAATGGCATATTAGTTTCTTTCGGGCCCATGCTTGTCTTTGTTTAAATGTGAATCATGAATGATGAAACAATTGAACAATATAATGAGATTTAATGCTATGAAATATGATATCCTTGTATATTGCTTCTAATTCTTATAAGTTTGACATTGGCATTACATTGAATCATATTGTTATCCTCGTTTGTACCACTAAGCCGTTGGCTTAGCGCGATTGTGATTTATCGCGCAGGCGACAGGGTTAATCCGGTTGAGCCGGAGAGTTCAGCTAGACCGAGTCGAGTCTAGGCTTATGATTCCTTGTGTAGTGTTGATTTTTGGACTTCAAGATTAGAGATGAACTGCCAAGCATGTATAAACTCTATATTTTTGTAAATAATGATTTGATGTATACATATGTATATTCCGCTGGTTAATAAACAAATGCTTTGGTTAAACTTTTAAGGAATGTTTTATCTATTACTATTTATAATAATGATTTGATGCTAAAGTTTTAAAGATTTGTTTCATGTAAAATAGACTGTGACATTCTTGTATCCGGTATACGTATATTACATATTGAGAGTATATGTGATGTACGTATATGGGGTATAGGGGTGTTACATGTCCCTTTGAGCCTTCATAAAATTTTAACTTTCTTTTCATTGGCATATAAACCCCAACAACCTATCCTGGGCTGTTGTGATATTTATGACAAATTTGATGATCACTAAGGTGAAGATGCAAGAAGATCAAAGAACTGAATGAATATTCAAGACCGTAAGGATAGTTGATGTTTTCAAAACCATAAGGGTAGTTGAAATTCACCTGAATTAGACCAAATATCACAGATAAAGTCTGGACTAAAGCAGATTAATACCACTCCACTCATTCAATATAAGAAATATAAGTTGGTACAAACAAGATAACTCTTTTGGAACTTGGGCCAAAAAAAAGGAAAAAGAAAAAAGAAGAAAAAAAGGACAAAGAAAAAAGAAGAAAGAAAAGAAAGGAAAAAGAAAGAAAGAAAGAAAAAAAAAAGAAAAAGAAAATAAAATAAAACCCAAAACGGTTCAGAAAGCCAACCAAGTTCTCTTTTACCTAAAGCAGCAAAAGGCTTCCATTTGGTTTATAAGCACACTTTAACTGGAATTGGTCCAACTCAATTAAAGATTCGATCAAAATCAGAGAAAAGGGGAAAGAACATCTAGTTTTTGAAAGTCCTATACTTGACAATCCTATAGAGGAAAAAGAAAAAATGATGAAATGTGGGTACCAAACTTTTTACAAAGGCAAAAACTATCCCAATCGAGATTCAGATTAACGTCAAAAAGAAAGAAGAATGTTCAAAGCTCTATCTTTTCATGTTTTCAACTGCCTATGGCTCCAGCATAAAATCATAGTGTGAGGGTTTGGCCATATTGTCAAAATGACTCCAACTTACAAATGGCCTTCATTTAACCCGTGTCCCTTATAGGCCAAGCCTATAAAAGACCTGTTGATCTCTCTTTGTAGGTAGAGTCTATTAGTGGAGATAGTTTGGATAAGCATGCATATGAGATAGACAATATTCAAACTCAAATAAGATCAATGACCAAGTAATATGTATGTGTCTATCTGAAGTGCAACAGTTCTTGCTCAAATAGAAATGGTTCCCAAGTTTAGTATGATAACTAGGGTTATCATGTTATGGATATGTTAATTTGGAAAATCAAGTCCTAAGGTAAATTGACATTGATTTGGCAAAGCCAACATTTGATTTCAAAATTCAAAATTCAAAAAAGAAATTTGTTTTATATAAAGCCTTCAAGTTAAGAGAAGTTTTTGAACCATCGAACCTCAAAGGACACATTAGGCAAAGTAAATGATTATTGGAAAGGTCATTAAGAAGCTACCAACTGACATGCTGAAACATAGGTTGAAATGGATGAATCCTTAACTATGCTGCTTGGGCCTCACCACTCATGTTTTCAATATCTTGATGATAAAAGACATAAATGCAAAGCTTTTTTCATTCCAATGCAAAACTTGAACGAGCATCTGAATGAAATCCGTGAGAACACTTCAACTAATCACCTCGGTCTATCAGTTAATGGAACCATTGTAAGTATAATCCATGCATATCATGCATACATGAGCATATCACATTGCATTTTGTTATCTTATGTTACATATCATTTGTCAGAAGTAAACAACAATACTCTATGAAACAAACATGAAGAAGATATGGAATCAGGGGGCATGGAGGGCCCATTGCTTAAGGAAGATCTAGTCATTTTGCAAGAAAAAAGAAGAGATGCATGCTTACGCAAAGAACCAGACAAAATACAAATATCAATCAGAGCCTACCTGAACAAATCATTAGTTTGAGCTTACACATGGGGCAAAATTTCTTCTTTTCAATTTTTAGTTTTGCCACACAGGGGGGTGTGAGCGGGGATTTTCTCCCCCACTCCCGGTGGAATGGTTCTTGCAACTTCGGCACTATTTAGGCTCGGGGCCTTAGAGAACACAGACCTAAGTCCGGAGAAAATGGAGTCGCCACCCGGACGGGCCGGGAAAAAGAAAGGGGTGGATAACTCGATTCCTAAGGAATCCCCAACCCCTTAATGGCTTTGGAATGTTGGGTACGTGTGGAGAAGGTGAGAAATGGCCCAACACCCCCACAACGCCCGGTTCATTGGAACCGGCCTCCTTTACAGGTCTTAATATTATAAAATTCTTAAATATAATAATATTATCCATACTACACACAATAAAAAGAAAGCATCATTATATTTAAATCAAAGCAAAGTCCAAACAAAACAAAAAAAATAAATGGACACCCATCCAAGGATGGAAACATGTCTTTACATCACATGCCTAGATAGGACACCCACCAAAAGGTAGAAACATGTCCTTTACATAAGTTCTAAAATAAAAAGGCAAATTAAATTACATGATGTTTAAATAATGAGGTACCCACCAAGTGGAAACATACTTCTTACAACTTTTGGAAATCTAAATTGATTGAAAAAAGTAAATAATCATTCATCATAAATAAATCATTCATCAAAAGTATTTAAATATCAATAAAATAAATATCCATCCATGATAAATTAAATAAATCAAGTATTGAAATTAAATAGATTAAAGCATAAGAGATAAATCAAGGTATAAGTAAATATGGAATAGAATAAAGCAAATAAAAGTTCAATTATAGCTACTGTGACTTTTTATGGAATTAAAATAGATTAGTGTTTTATGTTTAAAAGGTTGGTAAGACTCTTTGATTAACCAAATTAAGGTTTGAATGGTGAAATAATGAAACTAGGGGTTTAAGACACTTTAAAGTACTTTGATTTGTGATTTTAAATTGTATTTTTAAGCTACTGTGTAAAATTAGCATATTTGTGTTTTTATGTTTTTTATGTTTTAAAGGATTAAAGTTTAGAAAAGGTTAGGGTTTAATGTTTTAAAAGGTTTAGGGTTTACTATTTTAGGTTTAAAAGTTGAATTAGGGTTTTATGCTTTAAAATTAGGGTTCTCGGGTGATTTGTTGAATTAAGGTTTAAAAAGACAATTTGATGATTTCATGAGGTTTTATGAATTTAAACACACGGATTGAAGATTTTATAAGTAGAAAATATGTTTTTGAAGGCTTTTGAATGAAATAGAACCTAATTTAAAAAATTGAAAGAAATAGAATCAAGTTTTGGTTTTGTTAAAGAATTTGTTCAATTAGGGTTTTGAGACTTTTGAAGAAGCAAAAAATAATAATTTTAAGTCTTTTTAGAAAATAAAGTAATGTATTAGTGTTTTAATCTTGGAAAAATTAAATTACAGCTCTAAAATTTTTGATTTAAAAAACCCTAATTTCATAGGTTTGCTACTGTGAAAACATAAATCAAAAAGAATTTAACATACCTTCTTTTGTTGATTCCTCCAAAAACAATTCTTCTTGGATGAACTAGCTCCAAAGACAAGCCTTTGTTGCCTTTCAATTGCTTAATTCGTGCTGCTGCTGCTTTTAAAAATCACTTGAATTGAGTTTCCCTTTTCCTTCACTGATTTGGTTTCAAAAAATCAAGCTACTGCCTCTTTTCTTTCCTCTCCTTTTTCTAGTTCTATGGGTCCTTATTTATAATGGTTTTAGGTTGTTTATTCCTAATTATACACGGTAAGTAATATTAATAAAAAAAGAAATTAAAACCTAATTGGATTAGGTTTCAAAAATTTGCGTTGAAAAATTTTGCGCTGGCAAAAACTGCGGCAGCCGGGCCCGTGGCTGGGACCAGTGGGTGTGCCAGCCTGCAGGAAATTCCTGCAGGCGAATGGTTGGGCCTGCGGGCGAAATAGCTCACCCGCACGATTTTCCTGCGGGGCAAAACTTCCTCGGGCCCGTGCGACTGTTTTTTGCTGCCGATTTTTTCCTACTCCTTTTTTTATTTTTATTTTTTGATTTTTATTTGTTTATTTTTATTTTTTATTAATAAAAATTAGATAATAAAGCAAAAACTATTTAATTAAAATTATTTTGGACCAATTAGATAACAAAAATCATTTTGGACTAAATAAAGCATATTGGATCTGATTGGGTAAAAAATTAAGGCTTTACAGTTTGCCCCCTGCTTGAATGATCTGAAACCTTAGTGAAAGAGAGTGAAAAGCAATAAGACTTAATTTTTGATATGGCGACTTGTTTTGGGTTCTGGACCCAAGGATGATTCTGGGTTCTAGACCCGATTCGAGTTCTGGACTCAAGGATGACTCTAGGTTCTGGACCTAAGTAAAATTTGGGTTCTGGATCCGGTTCGAGTTCTGGACTCAAGGATAACTCTAGGTTCTAGACCTAAGGGAAATTTGGGTTCTGGACCCAGTTCGAGTTCTGGACTCAAGGATAACTCTAGGTTCTGGACCTAAGTAAGATTTGGGTTTTGGACCCGGTTCGAGTTCTGGACTCAAGGATAACTCTAGGTTTTGGACCTAAGTAAAATTTGGGTTCTGGACCCGGTTCGAGTTCTGGACTCAAGGATAACTCTAGGTTCTGGACCTAAGTAAAATTTGGGTTCTAGACCCGGTTCGAGTTCTTGACTCAAGGATAACTCTAGGTTCTGGACCTAAGGGTAATTTGGGTTCTACACCCGAGCTAAGTTCTGGACTTAGAAAATTCTAGGTTCTAGACCTAAGGAAAATTTGGGTTCTGGACCCGAGCTAAGTTCTGGACTTAGAAAATTCTAGGTTCTGGACCTAAGGAAAATTTGGGTTTTGGACCTGGTTCGAGTTCTGGACTCAAGAATAATTCTAGGTTCTGGACCTAAGGAAAGTTTGGGTTCTGGACCCAAGAAAAAGTCTAGGTTCTAGACCTAAGGAAAATTTTGGGTTCTGGACCCGAGAGATTTGGATACTCAATCCTATATTGGATTTCGATACTCAATCCTAACTGGATTTGGACACTCGATCCTAAACTGGGTTGGGATACTCGATCCTAACTGTAATTGGATATTCGGCCCTAAAATGTTTTGATTTGGGTACTTGGACCCAAGATTGGGTACTTGGACCCGAGAATGAATTTGACTAAACTTTTATCATTTGAGAAGTCTGACTGCTCTGGCTGTTTTATGCATTGTGATTCTTCACCATCAAATTGGATCTTCATCCTTTGAGACTGGGTCTTTATCCTTGAAAATGAATCTTCATCGGGTCTTTACCCTTGAAACATTGATCTTTATCCATTAGAGGTCGGGTCTTTACCCTGGCTTCAGCTCTTTTAGCTCGATTGATCTTTCGTCTTTTGCATCATCATTCTTTTGAGAGTTCTAATTGTTCCATTCTTTTGTTCTTCCTTTTTGCAAAGATTTAGTTATTTTTAATTGGACCTTATATCCTCTCCTTGCCCCCCTGTGTGGCAAAATATTTATAAGTGAGTTTAAAGATATTTGGTATATAAACCCAAAAAATTGAAAAGGTGAAACTTTGCCCCCTGTGTAGGCTTAAACCAAAGATTTTTTTCCATGCAAGCTTTGACTGATATTTTTCTTGTCTAGTTCTTCACACAAGCATGCATTTCTTCTCTTTGTAAAATTATTGGAGCTTTCTCAAGCAATGGGCTTTCTATGCCCTCCTGATTTGACATCTTCTTTTGATTCTTCACTTCACAGAGTGTTTGCTGTTCACTTTGATAAAGAATAAACAATACAAGATAAAAAAAAGTGTGATGTGATATGCCCATGTATGCATGATATGCATGAATAATACTTACAGTTGTTCCATCGACTCACAGACCGAGGTGATCAATAGAAGTGTTCTCATTGGTTCCTTTTTGACGCTCGTTCAAGTCTTGCTTTGGAATGATCAAAAGCTTTGCATTTGTGGCTTTTATCTTCTATATGTTGAGAACATGAGTGGTAGAGACCCCTAATGGTAGAGTCAGGGATGCATCCATTTCGAATTATGTTTCAGCATGTCAATTGGCAGCTTGCCAATAATCACTTCCTTTGCCCAATATGTCCTTTGGAGGTTCAACATACTTCCCTTTACTTGAAGGCTTTGTATGACAAAACATTTTTTTTTTGAATTTTGATTTTGAAATCAAATGTTGGCTTTGCCAAATTAATGTCAATGTACCTCAGGACTTGATTTTCCAAATTAACATATCTATAACATGACAACCCTAGTTACCGTACTAAACTCGGGAATCATTTCTATTTAAGCAAGAATTGTTGCACTTCAGATAGGCACATACACATTACTTGGCCAAAGGTCTCATTTGAGTTTAAATATTTTCTATCTCATATGCATGCTTATCCAAACTATCTCTACTAATATACTCTATCTACCAAGAGAGATCAACAGGTCTTTGATAGGCTTGAAATGGGGTCTACTAGGGACATGGGTTAAATGAAGGCCATTTTGAGATAGGAGCTAGTGTGACACAAAGGACAAACCTTCACACTACAAATTTCTTGTTTGAACTTTAGGCAGTTGGGAGCAATCTTGCTAGACTCCAAATTTTTTCTATCTTCTTTTCATTAATCTGGATCTTGATTAGGATAGTTTTTGCCCTTGTAAAAAGGTTTGGTTCCCAAATTTGTTTCTTTTCTTCTTCTCCCTTTTCTTTATTTCTCTTACTCTTCCCTATCATTTTGTCCTTCTTCCTTATAGGACTGTCAAGTACAGAACTTTCAAGAATTGGATGGTCTTTCTCCTTTTCCTCTGATTTTGATTGAATCCTTGGTTGGGATGGACTAATTCAAGTCAAACTGTTCAAATGGAAGCCTTTTGCTGCTTAGGTAAAAGAGAACTCAGTTGGCTTTTTAAACCATTTTGGGTTTTTTTTCCTTCTTTTTCTTTTTTCTTTTCTTTTTCTTTTTCTTTTCTTTTGCCTTTTTTGTTTTCTTTTCTTCTCTCTTCTCTTTTTTTTTTTGGTTCTAGCTCTAAAAGAGTTGTCTCATTTGTACTAGCTTAGGCTTCCAATAATGGATGAATGGAGTAACATAAATCATCTTTAGCAGGGATAAATCATTTGTTACTCTAATGATGATGTTGTTTTGATATATTGGAGATATCAAAGGAACTTCAACTACCCTTATGGTCTTGAAACTTCAACTATCCTCATGATCCTGATTAATCATTGCTTTCTTTGATCTTCTTGCCTATTCATCTTAGTGATCATAACACTTGTCAAAAGTATCACAACAGCTCAAGGTAGGTTACTAATGTCTAAACAAAACAAAACAAATAAATGGACACCCATCCAAGGATGGAAACATGTCCTTACATCACATGCCTAGATAGGACACCCACCAAAAGGTAGAAACATGCCCTTTACATAAGTTCTAAAATAGAAAGGCAAATTAAATTACATGATGTTTAAATAATGAGGTACCCACCGAGTGGAAACATACCTCTTACAACTTTTGGATATCTAAATTGATTGATAAAAGTTAATAATCATTCATCAAAAGTATTTAAATATCAATAAAATAAACATCCATCCATGATAAATTAAATAAATCAAGTATTGAAATTAAATAGATTAAAGCATAAGAGATAAATCAAGGTATAAGTAAATATGGAATTGAATAAAGCAAATAAAAGTTCAATTATAGCTATTGTGACATTTTATGGAATTAAAATAGATTAGGGTTTTATGTTTAAAAGGTTGGTAAGACTCTTTGATTAACCAAATTAAGGTTTGAATGGTGAAATCATGAAACTAGGGGTTTTAGACAATTTAAAGTACTTTGATTTGTGATTTTAAATTGTATTTTTAAGCTACTGTGTAAAATTAGCATATTTGTATTTTTTATGTATTTTTATGTTTTAAAGGATTAAAGTTTAGAAAAAGTTAGGGTTTAATGTTTTAAAACGTTTAGTGTTTAGTATTTTAGGTTTAAAAGTTGAATTAGGGTTTTATGCTTTAAAATTAGGGTTCTCGGGTGATTTGTTGAATTAAGGTTTAAAAAGACAATTTGATGATTTCATGAGGTTTTATGAATTTAACACACGAATTGAAGATTTTATAAGTAAAAAATATGTTTTTGAAGGCTTTTGAATGAAATAGAACCTAATTTAAAATTTTGAAAGAAACAGAATCAAGTTTTGGTTTTGTTAAAGAATTTGTTCAATTAGGATTTTGAGACTTTTGAAGAAGTAAAAAATAATAATTTTAAGTCTTTTTGGAAAATAAAGTAATGTATTAGTGTTTTAATCTTGGAAAAATTAAATTACAGCTCTAAGATTTTTTATTTAAAAAACCCTAATTTCATAGGTTTGCTACTATGAAAACATAAATCAAAAAGAATTTAACATACCTTCTTTTGTTGATTCCTCCAAAAACAATTCTTCTTGGATGAACTAGCTCCAAAGACAAGCCTTTGTTTCCTTTGAATTGCTTAATTCGTGCTACTGCTTTTAAAAATCACTTGAATTGAGTTTCCCTTTTCCTTCACTGATTTGGTTTCAAAAAATCAAGCTACTGCCTTTTTTCTTTCCTCTCCTTTTTCTGGTTTTATGGGTCCTTATTTATAATGGTTTTAAGTTGTTTATTCCTAATTATACACAACAAGTAATATTAATAAAAAAAAGAAATTAAAACCTAATTGGATTAGGTTTCAAAAATTTGCGTTGAAAAATTTTGCGCTGGCGAAAACCTAATTGGGCGGCTATTTCGCCCGCAGGAATTTTCTGCGGGCGACGGGCGAATGGTTGGGCCTGCGGGTGCGTCGCTCGCAGGAAATTCCTGCGGGCGAAGGTTTTTCCCATAGGATTTTCCTGCAGGGCAAAACTTCCTCTGGCCCGTGCGACTGTTTTTCGCTGCCGATTTTTTCTGACTCCGATTTTTATTTTTATTTTTATTTTTTGATTTTTATTTGTTTATTTTTATTTTTTATTAATAAAAATTTGATAATAAAGAAAAAACTATTTAATTAAAATTATTTTGGACCAATTAGACAATAAAAATCATTTTGGACTAAATAAAGCATATTGGATCGGATTGGGTCAAAAATTAAGGGTCTACAGGGGGCAAGGAGAAGATATGAGGGCCAGCTAAAAATAGCTTAATTTTTTGTAAAAGGAAGAACAAAAAGAGCAAAACTAGCAAAAAGTAAGGTTCTCAAAAGAATAAAGATTCAAGAGATGAGAAATCAGTCGAGCTAGAAGAGCTAAAGCCAATATACGACCCGATGCCAAGGATGAAGATCCAATTTCAAGGGTGAAGACCTAAAGACAAGAGATGAAGATCCAAGGTCCAAGGATGAAGATCTATTTTGAGGGTGAAGATCCACAATCCATTAAAGAATGGAACAGCCGATTAAAAGGAAACCAAAATTTTCAACTGATAAAAGGTCAGTCAAATTCAATCTCGGGTCGAGAACCCAAAAATCTAGTTTCGGGTCAAGCATCCAAAAATTCAATTTCAGGTCTAGCACCCAAATCCAGTTTTGGGTCGATTACCCAACTCCTATCTAGGGTCCAAATATCCAATCCAGTTTTGGGTCGCGTACCTAACTCCAGTCTCGAGTCAAGCACCAAACTCCAGTTTTAAGTCGAGCACCCAAATCCAATCTAGGATCAAGAACTTAGTTTTTGGTCGAGCACCCAAATCTAGCCTAGGATCGAGAATCCAATTTCAGGTCGAGCACCCAAAATTTAGTATCGGGTCCAATTACCCAAATCAAGTCCAGTTTCGGGTTGAGTATCTAAAATCCAGTCTTGGGTCCAAGTACCCAAAGTAAATCTAGTTTTAGGTCGAGTACCCAAATCTAGTTTAGAATCGAGAATCCAGTTTTGGGTAGAGAATCCAAATCCAAATCCAATTTAGGATTGAGAATCCAGTTTCAGATCGAGAACCTAAATCTAAATCAGTCTCGGATCGAGCATCCAAATCATCCTCTAGTCCAAGTACCATAACCAAAATCCAGTTTTGGGTTAAGAAACCAAATACAAATCCAATGTCGGGTCAAGAAACCAAATCCAATTTAGGATCAAGCATCCACATCCAGTTTCGGATCGAGTACTCAAAATCTAGTTTCGGATCGAGCACCTATAATCAAGTCTTGGATCAAGCATCCAAATTAGCCTAGGGCCGAGAACCTAAAATTTAGTTTTGGGTCGAGCACCCAAAATCTAGTTTTGGGTCAAAAATCCAAATCCAAATTCAATTTTGGTTCGAGCACCTAAAATCTAATTTCGGATCGAGAACCCAAATCCAAATTCAGTTTCAGGTTGAGCACCCAAAATCCAATTTTGGGTTGAGAACCCAAATCCAAATTCAGTTTCGGGTCGAGCAACCAAAATCTAGTTTTAGGTCAAGAACTCAAATCCAAATATAGTATCTCATCGAGCACAAAATTCAATCCCAGGTCGACAGCCCAATCAAATCTAGTCTTAGTTGAGAATCCAACTCATTTCGGGTCCAGAACCCAAACCAACTTCAACCTCAGGTCAAGAACCCATCCTCATCCAAAATTTGCTCAAAGTCATGTTGCTTTTCACTCTCTTCTACTAAAAGTCTCAGATCGTTCAAGCAGGAGGCAAACTGTACACCCTTAATGTTTAACCGGGTTCGGTTTGATATTTTAAAATAGTCCAAAATAATTTTTGTGGTATTTATTTTATTTATTATTTATTATTTATTTTTATAATATTTAGTACTTATTTTTAATAAAATAAAAATATCAAAAAAATAAAAAATCAGCGACGGCAGAATTGGCGACGAAAGTCGCTAGCTACGAATTGCCTTGGGCCAATTCGCCGCAGGTTTTGCTTGCCGCAGGTTTTGCTTGCGGCGAATTAGCCATAGGCCAATTTACTGCAGGAAAAACCTGCGGTGAAATTGCACCCCAGGCGCAATTTTGCCACGCCCATCCCGTAATTTTGCCCCCAGCTCTCTCAGTGCCAGTCTCGCTCGAGCCCGCACGCAGTTTTTGTCGAAACCTTATTTTACTTGGTTTTTGATTTTATTTCCAAAACAATTTTATTTCCTTAAGCAATTAGTATTATATTTTTATTTTTTCTTATAAATAACAAGGCAAAAACATACAAAAGAAAAAAGAAAAATTTTAAGGCAGCACAATCATTGGAGAATTATTCAAGAATTATTGAAGGACTTTTGGACTTTCTTTTGAAATTGGAAAAATCAACAGAGATGAGAGACAACCCATAATCAAGGAAGCAAGCTAGGTTTTTTGTCTTAGTTTCAATCTAAACCAAAATTTCATTCTGCAAATTGTGGTGGAGTCAATAAATTACAGTACACATCTAATTTAACTCAATATAACATGATTTGACGATTTTTAATATTTGGTTGGATTAATTCCAATAGGTTATAGCCTTTTGTTTTATTTTCATATTAGTTCATGTGAAGTGATTTGATGATATTGTTCGTTATTCAAACAAAATAAATCCACAACCTATTATCTTAAGTTACAGTGACTTATAAGTGTTAAATTGATATTTTTAGTACATGATTATTTAGTTGCAAATGTTTTCCTATAAGCTTATTTCTCCAGCATCGAAAGTTTTATTTAAAATCCTAAAATTATTTTTCAAACCCTAATATATTAATATCCGGTAAACTAATTTTCAAAAATTCCAAAACCCTATTTTCTAAATCTTAAACCCTAAAATCTTAATTTTCAACATCAAAACCTACAACCCTAAAAGCCAGTTTTTAAAATTTTTTACCGCACTGCCCCCGACCCTGCAAGGGGCGCTGCCCCCTTGACCCTCGCCCGCTAGCCGGCTAGTGGGATCACCGTATGGGCTCGTCGAAGGGGTTAAAATTTATTTGTGTATTATAAGTCTTTGTATTTAACTTCCTTTGTTTTAAATCCTAATTTAGTTATTAAGATTCTAAAAACCTTAATTTAAGATGTAAACCCTAAATTTATAGACTTATTGCTTTATTTAATTTTAGATTTGATTATGTAGTTTATTATATGTTTTGATGATTGATTGATTTAATTTTAATGCTTGATTTATTTAATTTATCATGCATGAATATTTTTTTAATTATTATTTATTTATTAAAACTGTAAGAAGTATGTTTCCATGATTGGGCAACTCATTAATTAATTTTCATGTAATCTAAGTTGTTATATTTTGGGATTAATGTAAAGGACACGTTTCTACCTTTTGGTTGGTGTTCTATTTAGTTTTAGACATTAGATGATGTAAGGACACGTTTCCATCCTCGGATGGGTGTCCATTTATTTATTTTGTTTAAACATTGCTTTGATTTTAATATAATGATATTTTATTTTAATTGTTGCATCTAGTATGGATAATATTATTATATTTAAGAATTTTATAATATTAAGACCAGAAAAGGAGGCCGATTCTAATGAACCGGGCATTATGGGGGTGCTGGGCCATTTCTCACCTTCCCCACACGTACCCAACTTTTTAAACCTAATAGAGAGTTAGGGTTTCCTTAGGAATTGAGTCATCCACCCCTTTCTATTTTCCTGGCCCGTCCGGGTGGCGACTCCATTTTCTCCAGGCTTAGGTCCGTGTTCTCTAAGGCCCCAAGCATAACAATTCGAAGTCGTAAGAACCATTCCACCAGGAGTGAGGGTAAAAATCCCCGCTCACAGTGGCGACTCCACTGGGGATAAGAGAAGTTGATTCCGTTGGTCTTTATATTATTCTATTCTTTCTTATCATAATATTATCTATTGCATCATTTAGATTGCATCGTGTGCGTGAGTTAGGAAGCTCATGTTACCCATGTTGTGTTATGTAAGGTATACCATACTTTCACTCAGGGTATATAGATCAAGCATGGCATAACCACTCATAGCCTTGTACCTTTTGGTATATGCTTGCTATGGGAACCTAAGCCTTTCAACCTAAAGACTAAAGCTCGTGTAATTGGCCTAGTTACTTTCCTTGGGTTTTACCCCAAATGCTTGTTATTTGACTATGGTTAATTTATCTTGGCTTAAATCATAGCTTATTTGGTTTGTTCTTTTTCTAATATGACCTAAGTACAATTGTAAGCTCAAAATAAATTTTTCTTTAAAGTCCAAAAGACCAAAGCTATTTTCAAAATTTTTCAAGATGGTCTTTGGACATAAAACTTTTCTAAAATCAAAAATTCTTTTCTCATGACTCAAATACAAAGTCAAAAATCCATTTTTTCTAAAAATCTTTTTACAATGGGTTTTTTCAAACAAAAATATTTTCGCATTTCATCCAACTTTTTCTTACAAAGAGCTTACAAATTATTTAGGTCTATTACAAAATACAAAAAATCAATTATGAGCCTAGTTTATATTAAGAATTATTAACCATGGGCTTGTTTTTAGCATGAATCATTAGTTACTTTTTCAAGTGGGAAGTCTATTTATAATAAACCTCTTAATTTAGTTTTAATCCAATATAACATAAAAGCTACTTTAGTTGGTTGAATGGATTAAAACCTAATTAATGAAAATTATCATGAACTGATTTCCATTTTTAAAATATAACCGTTGGTTGAAATGTCTGAGAGAATTTTTCAAAAATAAGACACCCCATGTTGGTATTTTGTTAATCATATACCTATGAAAAGAGACTCCCCATCAGTGTGTGGGAGTTATAAGGTTGGAAGGGACATTCTACTTATCTTTGTCTATTGTTTGTGCATACATGCATACATACATTTGCAACTCATGTTATTGATCCTTTCTAGCTCACAACCCTGAATTACAATAGTTCAAAAGCCTACGACAATTTAACCTATGCTGGTGATGAAGAATCCAGCAACAACTCAGTTAGCTTCACACTAAAAGCAATGGAACCTGAGTAGATTTAAAAGACGTTGGATGTGTAACACCCCTTCCCGACCTACATATGTAAGCCGAGTAGAGGTGCCACACTATCCTAATGTTGCTACCAATTTTACTCAGTCAATTTTTTTTAGTTTCGATTTTTACAGAAATTTTGCCATAGTTTTGCCTAAAAATTGAGTCCCAAGTGTCGACAAAACTGGTTTTTTTCTGATTTTTAAAACATTTTACACAAACCAATGCAAACAAAATCATTCTCAGTACACTCCCAATAAATCCCCCTTATAACCTCAACTACAACCTGTAAAAAGGATTTACACTTCTAGTACAACATAAAGTAAAGGTTTATTATGAAATACAGTAAATAAAATATTTGTTCACTATGCAGCGGAAAATAACAATATTTACAAATTCATATATATCCAAACTCAAGTTTTACAACCCATAAAATTTATACATTTCTTTGGCAGTCAGTGTTTGATCTTTAAGCCCACTATCAACACCTCAAAATCTAGACTCGACTCGGCCTAGAGGAACTCTCTGGTTCTTCCCCGTCACCTGCGCGAAGAATCACATTCGCGCTAAGCCAACGGCTTAGTGGTACAAATTACAGTGCTATGATGCTTTAATGCCATGCTAATGTCACACAATCAAGATTCAAGATCAATTCAAGAGAATATTATATTTCAAATCTTACCGGTTTCAATAATGTATGTATAGTAGTCATCTCATTATTCATTTGTTTCACCATTCAATAGTCACATTTAAACAAACACAAGCATGGGCCCAAAAATAATCTAATATGCTATTCAAAGTTCAGAGTTACTGTTTTGGTCTATAATCATAATCATCAATACATTTATCTATGGATATTCAACTAGATTTGAGTTTACGACCTAGTCATTTCACCCAATCTAGTTTTAATAATTTGTTTTTGAGGTTTACGACCCGGTCATTTCACCCCAAAAACATCACATTTCACATTTTTCAACTGGAATCGGCTTACGACCCGGTCATTTCACCTTTCCAGTGATTCATAGGCATGCCGCCAAAGCCGGAACTTTGAAAATTGAATAAACATATTAGGCACACAATCATTTTATTTATCTCTTTTTCAATCTCTTTCCATTTCATTTCTCACAATTAATTAGGCAACCATGCCTCCATTATATATTTCATTATATTTCAAATCACATTAATCAATTCATTATTCAAATGGATATAATCAATGGCATTAAAACATATTTTACATGCTCATCACAACATTCACATTACACCAAACATGATGTTATTAATATACATCAACAATGCATTAGATTCCTTATCACGTTTACAATCAAATGTGTGTCAAATCTCAATATCATATGAATGTATGAAATAATGTAATTTGTACTTACCTTAAAACCAACTCACACCAATCTATACACTTACTCTTCCAAGAATCCTCAACACTTAGGTTAGGGCAATTCAACCTCTTCACAACCTAATCCAAAAGGAGTATTAGCAAAATGACCATATGAATAGTACATTCTGGTTTTAGACTCCACTCTATCCTTATTTTGAAAAATTGTATAAAATAATCTACTTGACTAAAAATTCTAAAATTTTTAAAGAACTAAATTTTACATCTTAAAATCATTCCTTTAAAATTTCAGATCAAACTGAACACAAAATCTTGGTCAAATAGTTCACCCAACCAGACTGCCCCAATTGCCCTGCATCCTGGCAGCAGTTCTGAACTTTGTGAATTCCATAAATTAAATTCAATCAACGTGGTTCCAAATTATTTTTCTCAAATACTAGACTCACTAAGTAACAATATATCCAAAATTCAATTGAAAATGATTTTTCTACATTTTATTAAAAATCCCGAAATATAGCTGTCTCAGTTAAGGTACCTGCTGGAACAGGTTTAGTAAAAATAATCTTTCCAAAATCATAACCATTCCAAAATCGAATCAACATATTTTTCAGTCATTCTAGACTCATAGAGGCACAACATATCAAAAATTCACTTCAATAACATTTTTATATATTTAATTAAAAATCATACAAGTCACAGCCTTTACTAATTGTAAAACAGAAAAAAATTTCAGTAAACACAACTCTTACTCTTCCATCACCAACACCAACCTAACTTCTTATCTTTAATTCCATTTCAACACTTTTACACACACCATACACAAACACACTCCAACCATCAACAACACTCCATCAAACTCAAACAAAATTCCAAATAGAACAAGAGAAATCAAGAGAAAACTTACCAAAAATGATGAACTTCTTGAATTTCTAACTTGTTTTCTTCTTTCAATTAGCTCTTAAAATTCAAAAACCCTCACTTGCTCTCTTGTTTCCTTGAGGTCCGGCCAACACAAAGAGAAAAGGAAAAAAAATGACAAAATGAAGAGACAAAGTCAAATTTCCCCTCTCTTTAAACCTCCACCAAGCAATTTAAAAAGAAAATTACCTAAATACCCTCTTCTATACAATTAAACTCCCTTTCACTTACTTGCCCTTTTTAGTAATTTCATACATAACCAAAATAAATATCCTCTTCCTTTGACCATCCATTTGACTTGTGTATATGTTATATATATGTCCATATATACAACATATACACTCCTCTTTAAATTATTTTCTCTTTCCAATAACATATACATTTTAATTCAAATAAAACAACAATTATACTAAAACTTCTAGGGCACATTTTGGGATATTACAATTCTCCCCCTCTAAAAAGAAATTTCGTCCTCGAAATTACCTGATATCAAATCTGAAACAGTTGAGGATACTGATCTCGCATCGCTTGCTCACTCTCCCAAGTTGCCTCTTCTCTACCATGATTTGTCCAAAGAACTTTTACAAGTGGCACTTTCTTATTTCTCAACTCTTTCACTTCATGTGCCAAAATAGCAATTGGTTCTTCTTCAAAAGTTAGATCTGGACTGACCTCAATAGATTCAACTGGTAAAACATGAGATGGGTCAGATCTATACCTTCGCAACATAGAAACATGGAAGACATTATGGATTCTATCCAACTCAGGCGGCAAAGCAAGACGATAAGCAACTGGTCCAACTCTTTCTAATATCTCATACGGTCCAATGAATCGAGGACTCAGCTTCCCTAAATCTCAATATCTTTTTCTAAGGAGACACTTTCAAAAATACTTTATCTCCAACATCAAACTCTATGTCTCTCCTCTTCAAATCTGAATAAGACTTCTGTCGGTCTGAAGCTGCTTTCAACCTATCCCGAATCATCTTCACTCTTTCTTCAGTCTCTTTAATCAGATCAGGACCAACCAATTTGCCTTCCCCAATTTCATTCCAACATAAAGGCGTTCTACATTTTCTTCCATACAATGCCTCAAATGGTGCCATTCTAATACTGGATTGATGACTGTTGTTGTAAGCAAATTCTACAAGTGGCAAAAATCTATCCCAACTTCCAGAGAAATCAATGACACAACTTCTCAACATATCCTCAATAATCTGTATCACTCTCTCTGACTGCCCATCTGTCTACGGATGAAAAGCAGTGCTAAAATGCAATCGAGAACCCAAAGCACCATGTAAACTCTTCCAAAATCTTGAAGTAAATCTAGGATCTCGATCAGACACTAAAGAAATTGGGACGCCATGCAACTTTACTATCTCATTGATGTACAATTCAGCTAACTTCTCAAGTGAAAAGTCCATCCGAACCGGAAGAAAATGAGCAGTCTTTGTGAACCTATCAATAATCACCCAAATGGCATCATGCTTCCTCTGTGTCATAGGCAAACCAGACACAAAATCCATTGTGATTCTCTCCCATTTCCATTCAGGCACCGTTAAAGGTTGAAGCAACCCTATTGGAACTTGATGTTCAGCTTTCACCCTCTGACAAGTGAGATATTTGGACACAAATTCTGCTATGTCTCTCTTATTTTGGAGGAAGCACACCAATCGGTTTTTGCTATGCATCCGGGAAGTACAAAGATGTACCATGAATTGAGACAGCATTATTGGTAGCAACATTAGGATAGTGTGGCACCTCTACTCGGCTTACATATGTAGGTCGGGAAGGGGTGTTACAGGATGATGCCCTTAAAGTCAAGATGGAAGAACTAAAGGGGGCCCTAGCTGAGATCATGAAAAGTCAGATGGCTGCAATGTTTGGGAACACTGCTGAAGCATCTGCAAGCACCAAGAAAGACAAGGGAAAGGCTAAAGTTGGTGAAGTAGTCTTCTATGATGACAAGATGATTATGGATGGTGATGATGACTGGGCCCAATACTTCCAAGATCCTCAAGATAAGAAGAAAGAGCTAAGGGTTGTGGAAAGAGCAACTATGGAAAAGACTAAAACTTCTGATGTTGAGAAACTGATTGTTGATTTGGAGAAGAAATTCGAGAAGAAGCTGAAAATCGAAGAGATGTCTGAGATCGACAAACTGTTTGAACAAGATGAGGAGGTCCCTTATAAGTTTAAGATGCCTTCCTTTGCTAGGCACAATGGTACTGGAAACCCTTATCTCCATGTGAAGCAGTACATCACTGCCATGTCATCTGCCAGAGCTACTAAAGCTCAAACTCTGAGGTATTTTATGCTCTCATTGTATCCTGTTGTGTAAAATTGGTTTAATACCATGGAAGAAAGTACCCAAATAGATTGGGACATGTTGTACAAAGCCTTCATTCAACAGTATGGGTACAATGTTGAGCTGGAAGTTACCTTAATGGAGGTGGAGACCATTAGGCAAAGACCGAATGAGAAGATTATGTAAAGAGATGGAGAAATAAGGTTGCTTTGCTCAAGAAGAGGCCTGATGAGTTAGATCAGATTAGGATGATTGTGAGAGGGGTGTTGCCTAGTCTTCGTGAAAAGATGCCTCATACACTGATCTGGGATTTCAAAGATCTTCTCTAAGCTGGTCTACAAATTGAAGAGTGGGAAAGAGAGAAGAATCGCTTTTTGGCAAGAAGGAATGAGAAAGGGAACTACCAGTTGGGTAATCAAAACAGCAAAAGAAAGTTGATGATAATGCAACTGGTCAAGGAAATAGAATATAGTTCTTAGAATTGGGGAAACCTCTATCTTAGGTTTTCAACAAGCTATAGAAGAAGGGGTTGTTACAACCATTGGCTCCTCGACCGCTATGTAATCCTCTGCCACCAAACTTCAATGCCAAGGCCTTCTGTCAACTTCATCAAATGTAAGGGCATGAGACAAATAAATGTGCTCGTCTAAGACACGAGATCTAAGATTTGGTTGATCGTGGTAAGTTATTCAAGCCGGATAAGCCCAATACCAAAAGTAATCCTCTGCCTAGGTTCAACAGAGTGCCACCACCAGTAACTTTCATGGTAGGAGGATTGGAGGAAGATCTTGTCTTATCCTCCTTTCAAGATGGGAATATTGAAGATGTGAAAGAAAAAGAAGCTTAACTCAACAAACTTCCCTTGGCTTGTTTGTTTTTTAGTTTTATTTTCTTTATTTGGTGTTTTATGGAACAATCGTGTTTTTCAAATTTAATGTTGTTTGAATAAATTACTTTCATCAAAAATTTTATTGGTCTTTGTTCATTTTGGTGCTCAACCGATGACTAATTTAACTTAATATTTATAAATTAGCATATGTATGCATTATAATTCGAATGACTTTACTAGGTGAGAGAATTGTTCTATAGCATTGAGTTGTGTATGCTTACTTAGAGAGGGCTCCTGCATAATGACCTTTGTCTAGGTCCTAGTTAGTCTTAGAACATGTTTTGACCAACTTTCGAGACGAAATTGGAACTCTGCTGATTTAAGGGAGATGATCTAGGCATTATTTGGTTAGCCAACAACTAGTATCCTCCCAATTAAATATAAATCCCTAGTTGTCCCTTTGAGCATTCATAAAATTTTAACTTTCTTTTCATTGGCATATAAACCCCAACAACCTACCCTGCTGTAGGCCCTTAATTTTTAACCCATTCAAATTCGATAGTCTAAAATAATTTTTGTGGTATTTTATTTATTTTAATAATATTTAATTACTAATAATATTTCATAGTTATTTTTAATAAAAATAAAAAAAAATATAAAATACAAAAAAAATATAAAAAATAAAAAATAGGGCGGATTGGCGAGCGTCGCGCGGCAGCCCAATTCGCCGCAGAAATCATCTAGGGGCGAATTGGCTATCCCAATTTTGCCGCAAATAGCATATGGGGCAAATTGGCCTGTCCCATTTCACCGCAGATGGCATCTGGGGGCGAATTGGCCTACTGCGCCCATTTTTGCCAGTGTAATTTCTGCCAGCACAGCCCACAAGCCCGACGCCCGCGCGCTGTCGAATTTTTGACCAAACCTTGTTTTACCCAATTTCTTAATTTTTCCTAAACAATTCATATTTCCTTATTAAAATAGGATTATGACTCTTTATTTTCCTATAAATACCACATTAAAACAATAACAAAAGGAGGAAAAAAAAAAGGAAAGGCGGAGAGCGGCAATTGAGAGGAAAAAAAAAGAAAGCAGCAACATCGAACACTCATCAAATAATCAATCCATCAAAGGCAGAAATACTACCTTTGTTATTGTTCATCCAGAAAACAATTTGGTGGAACCTTCAACGTAGGTTTTGTGTCTTAATCTTGAATTTGCTTAAACATTCAATTGTTATATTGTTTTTTGTTCTTACTATTTTTCGTTTATTTATTTATTTATTTATCACTTTGATTCATTAGTATAAATTGATAAATCCTAATCTGCTTTCCAATTTTCAAAAACCTTAAATCATTTTATTAATTGATAAATCCTAATCTGCTTTCCAATTTTCCAAAATATTAAATCGTTTTATTAATTCCCAAAACCCTATTATGCTTTCCAATTTTCCAAAACCTTAAATCGTTTTATTAATTCCCAAAACCCTATTTGCTTTCTTAATTTTCCAAAATCCTAAACTTTTTTTCTAAATTTCAAACATAAATTTATAAAATCTATTTCCAAAATTCAAAACACCAAAGCCCTTATCAAATTCTAAAATGTCAAGATCCTTTAATTCCAGAAACTCCACTTGCTTAATTCCCAAACTTAGACCCAAACCCTAATTCCAATAACTTAATTCTTAGACTCTAGTTTCATAGAAACCTTAAAATTTCTTAAACCCTAAATTTTATAATCCCAGCCGCCTAAAAAAAACCATAAACCCTAAATGATGAAACCTCAATTTAAATCCTAATTTCAAAAACCCTAATTCCAAAAATCCTATTTTAAGATGCGAATCCTAAATTATATATTTATTGCTTTATTTAATTTTAGATTTGATTATGTAGTTTATTATATGCTTTGATTTATTTAATTTCAATGCTTGATTTATTTAATTTATCATGGATGAATGCTTATTATATATTTTGATTGATTTTTAATATCTTTGATAATGATTTATTTATTATGAGTGTGGTTATTTACTTTTATCGATTTATTTTGATTCCCAAATGTTGTAAGAGGTATGTTTCCACTTTGTGGGTATCTCATTAGTTAAATATCATGTAATTTAAATTGCTTTTATATTTTGGACCAATGTAAAGGATATGTTTCTACCTTTCGGTGAATGTCCTAATAGTTTAGACATGGATGATGTAAGGACATATTTCCATCCCCGGATGGGTGTCCATTTATTTGCTTTGTTTGGACATTGCTTTGATTTTAATATAGCGATGCTTTATTTCAGATGTTGCATGTAATATGGATAATATTGTTATATTTAAGAATTTTATAATATTAAGACCTGTATAGGAGGCCGGTTCCAATGAACCGGGCATTGTGGGGGTGCTGGGCCATTTCTCACCTTCCCCACATGTACCCAACTTTCTGAACCCATTAGGGGGTTGGGGATTCCTTAGGAATCGAGTCATCCACCCCTTTCTTTTTCCCGCCAATCCGGGTGGCGACTCCATTTTCTCCGGACTTAGGTCTGTGTTCTCTAAGGCCCCGAGGCTAAACAGAGCCCAAGTCACAAGAACCATTCCACCGGGAGTGGGGGCGAAAATCCCCGCTCACAGTGGCGACTTCACTGGGGATAAGAGAAGTTGATTCCGTTGGCCTGTATATTATTCTATTCTTTCTTATAATGATATTATCCATTACATCATAGTAGATTGCATTATGTGTGTGAGTTAGGATGCCTTGTTACCCATATTGTGTTGTGTAAGGGATACCATACTTTCACTCAAGGTGTGGAGATCGAGCATGGCATAACCACTTATAGCCTCGTACCATTTGTTATATACTTGCTATGGGAACCTAGGCCTTTTAACCCAAAGACTAAAGCTCATGTAATTGGCCTAGTTACTTTCCTTAGGTTTTACCCCAAATGCATGTTGTTTGACTATGGTTAATTTATCTTGGCTTATTTGGTTTATTCTTTTTTTAATTTGACCCAAGTACATTTGCAAGCTCAAATAAATTTTTCTTTAAAATCTAAACGACCAAAGCTATCTTCAAAACATTTCAAGATGGTCTTTGGATATAAAACTTTTCTAAAAACAAATCAAAAAATTCTTTTGCTAATGACTCGAGTGCAAAGCCCAAAATCCATTTTTTCTAAAATCTTTTTACAATGGGCTTAGAAACAAAATTATTTTTATCTAACCCTTTCCTGCAAAGAGCTTACAAATTATTTGGGTCAATTACGAAATACCAAAAAATCAATTGTGAGCCTAGTTTATACTAAGAATATTTAATCATGGGATTGTTTGTGGCATGAACCATTAGTTACTTCTTTTTCAAGTGAGAAATCTATTTATAATAAACCTCTTAATTTAGTTTTAATCCAATATAGCATAAAAGCTACATTAGTTGGTTAAATGGATTAAAACCTAATTAATGGAAATTATCATAAGTTGAATTTTGGGTTTAGTATTTTTAGAATTTAGGGTCACGGGTGATGCATGGAACTTTTAGGATTAAAAATCAATTTGACAATTTCATGAATTTTTATGAATTTAAACAAACAAATTAAAGTTTTTATAAGTAGAAAAGATGTTTTTTAAGGCTTTTTGAATATAATAGAACCTACTTTAAAATTTTAAAAGAAACAGAATTTAAATCTTAATTTTGTTGAAAATCATGTTCAATTAGTGTTTTAAGATCTTTAAGAAGTAAAAATAATAATTTTAAGCCTTTTGGAAGATAAACCAATGAAATAAAGCTTTAACTTTTGAAAAACTAATTTAAAGTTCTAAGATTTTAGGTTTTGAAAAAAAAATAAAATCTTAGTTTTAGCTACCGTGTAAAAAAAATTAAAGAAAATCAATTAACACATACCTTCTTTGGATGATTCCTCCAAAAATAATTCTTCATGGATGAACTAGCTCCAAAGACCAGCCTTTTTTTGACTTTGAATTGCTTAAATCGTGATGCTACTGTTCCAAAAAAAAGTTGAATTGAATTTCTTCTTTTCCTTCCTTGATTTGGTTTCAAATTTTCCAAGCTACTGTTGGATTTTTGTCTCCACTAAATTAATTGCCTTTGGTCCTTATTTATAGTGGTTTGAGGTTGTTTTTTTCTAATTAGTTAAGGTAAGTAATATTAATAAAAAAAGAAACCAAAACCTAATTGGATTAGGTTTCAAAAAAATTGCGTCGGAAAAATTGCGCTGCCGAAAAAAAAACTGCTGCGGAAAAACTGCGCTGGCAAAAAAATCTGCCGCAGCTGGCTGCGGCAGTGGGCCTGTAAGCTATTTCATAGGTAGAAATTTTCTGCGTGCGAAATAGCTGCTATTTCGCAGGCAGAAAAATTCTGCGTGCGAAATAGCACAGTGATACGGGCCCGCGCAGTGATTTTTTCATCGCCGATTTTTCTGACTTTGATTTTTATTTATTTTTATTTTTTGACTTTTATTTGTTTATTTCTATTTTTTATTAATAAAAATTAGATACTAAAGCAAAATTTATTTAATAAAAATTATTTTGGACTAATTAGACAACAAAAATCATTTTAGACTAAATAAAACATATTGGACCAAATTGGGTCAAAAATTAAGGGTCTACAGTTTGCCCCCTGCTTGAATGATCTAAAACTTAAGTGAAAGAGAGTGAAAAGCAATAAGACTTAATTTTTGAGATGGCGAATTAAATTTGTTTTGGGTACTTGGACCCGAGATTGGGTACTTAGACCTGAGATTGATTGAATTTAGGTACTTGGACCCAAGATTGAGTATTTGGACTCGAGATTGGGTACTTGGACCCGAGATTGGGTACTTGGACCCAAGATTGAATTGATTTTGGGTGCTTAGACGTGGGATTGGGTTGAATTCGATTTGGGTACTTGGACCCAAGATTGGATGGAATTTGGGTACTTGGACCCAGGATTGGGTACTTGGACCCAAGATTGATTTGATTTGGGTACTTGGACCCAAGATTAGATTTGATTTGGGTACTTGGACCCAAATTTGGGTACATGGACCCGAGATTAGGTACTTGGACCCGAGCTTGAATTGATTTGGGTACTTAGACCCGAGATTGGGTACTTGGACGCAAGATTGGGTACTTGGACCCGAGTTTGAATTGATTTGGGTACTTAGACCCGAGAATGGGTGCTTGGACCCAAGATTGGGTACTTAGACTCGAGCTTGAATTGATTTGGGTACTTGGACCCGAGATTGAGTTTGACTAACCTCTTATCATTTAAGAAATCTGACTGCTCCGATTATTCTATGCATTGTGGTTTTTCACCCTCAAAATGGATCTTCATCCTTTGAGATCGGTTCTTCATCCTTGAAAATGAATCTTCATCTTTTGACTTCGGATTTTCATCCTTGAAAAAAATGGATCTTCATCCTTTGAGATCGGGTCTTCACCCTTGCAAATGGATCTTCATCCTTTGAGATTGGGTCTTTATCCTTGAAACATGGGTCTTTATCCATTGGATGTTGGGTCTTTACCCTGGCTTCAGCTATTTTAGCTGGATTAATCTTTCTTCTTTTGCATCTTCATTCTTTTGAGAGTTCTAATGTTCCATTCTTTTGTTCTTCATTTTTGCAAAGATTTAGCTATTTTTAATTGGACCTTAAATCCTCTCCTTGCCCCCCTGTGTGGCAAAATATTTGTAAGTGAGTTTAAAAATATTTGGTATATAAACTCAAAAAATTGAAAAGGAGAAACTTTGCCCCCTGTGCAGGCTCAAACCAAGGATTTTATCCATGCAAGCTTTGATTGATGTTTTTGTCGTCTTGTTCTTTGCATAAGCACGTATTTCTTCTCTTTGCAAGATTACTAGAGCTTTCTCAAGCAATGGGCTTTCTATTCCCCCCTGATTTGATATCTTCTTTTGATTGCTTGCTGTTCATTTTGACAAGGAATAGATAACACAAGACAAGAAAGTGTGATGTCACATGCTCGTGTATGCATGATATGCATGAATGATACTTACATCATTTTTATTGACTCACATACTGAGGTGATCAGCATAAGTGTTCTCATTGACCCCTTTTGACGCTTGTTCAAGTCTTGCATGGGAATGCTCGAAAGCTTTTGCATTTGTGGCTTTCATCTTCAAGATGTTGAAAACATGAGTGGTGGAGACCCTGAGCAGCAGAGTCAGGGATGCATCCATTTCCAACTATGTTTCAGCATGTCAGTTGATAGCTTCTTCATGACCTTGCCAATAATCATTTCAATAGACTTTCCTTAGCTCGAAGGCTTTGTATGACAAAACACTCTTTTTTTTTTGAATTTTGATTTTGAAAACAAACGTTGGCTTTGCCAAATTAATGTCAATGTACCTCAGGACTTGATTTTCCAAATTAATATATCTATAACATGACAACCCTAGTTACCGTACTAAACTCAGGAATTATTTCTATTTAAGCCAGAATTGTTGCACTTCAGGTAGGCACATACACATTACTTGGCCAAAGGTCTCATTTGAGTTTAAATATTGACTATCTCATATTCATGCTTATCCAAACTATCTCCACTAATAGACTCTACCTACCAAGAGAGATCAACAGGTCTTTGATAGGCTTGAAATGGGGTCTATGATGGACATGGGTTAAATGAAGGCCATTTTGAGATTGGAGCTGGTGTGACACAATGGACAAACCCTCACACTACAAATTTCTTGTTTGAATTTTCGGCAGCTTGGAGTAATCTTGCTAAATTTCAAATTCTTGGCATTAATCTGGATCTTGATTAGGACAGTTTATGCCCTTGCAAAAAGTTTAAGACCCAAATTCATTTCTTTTCTTCTTCTCCCGTTTCTTTCCACTTTATTTTTCTTACTCTTCCCTCTCTTTGAGCATTTTATCATTTTTTGTCCTTCTTCCTTGTAGGACTGTCAAGCACAGAACTTTCAAGAACTGAATGGTCTTTCTCCTTTTTCTTTGATTTTGATCGAATCTTTTGTTGGGTTGGACCAACTCAAGTCAATCTGTCCTTATAAACCAAATGGAAGCCTTTTGTTGTCTTAGGTAAAAGAGGACTCAGTTGGCTTTCTGAACCGCCTTTTTAGGCTTTATCTTTCTTTTTTTTTCTTTTTTTTTCTCATTTTTCTTTTCTTTTTCTTTTTATCTTTTTTTTTTCTTTTTTTTCTTTTTTTTTGGTTCTAGCTCTAAAAAAGTTGTCTCGTTTGTGCTAGCTTGGGCTTCCAATAATGGATAAGTGGAGTAACATAAATCTTCTTTAACAAGGATAAATCAATTATTACTCCGATGTTGTCTTGATAGATTGGAGATATTAGGTGAACTTCAACTACCCTTATGGTCTTGAAAACTTCAACTACCCTTATGGTCTTAGAAACTTCAACTATCTTCATGGTATTGCTTTCTTTCATCTTCTTGCCACTTTATCTTAGTGATCATAAGACTTGTCAAAAGTATCACAACAGCTTAGGGTAGATTATTGGGGTTTTTAAGCCAATGAAAAGAAAGCTAAAAATTTATGAAGGCTCAAAGGGACAACTAGAGATTGATATTTAATGAGGTGGATACTAGTTGTTGGCTCGTCAAACAATTCCTAGATCATCTCTCCCTTAAATAAGCATAGTTCAATTTCGCCTCGAAAGTTTGTCAAAGCATGTTCTAAGACTGACTAGGACCTAGACAAAGATAATTATGCAGGAGCCCTCTCTAAGTAAGCATACACAACTCAATGCTATAGAGTAATTCCCTCACCTAGTAAAGTCATTCAAGTCATGATGCCTAAATATATTAATTCATGAATTATCAAGCTAGATTCCTCATTGGTTGAGCACCAAAATGAACAAAGGCCAACAAAAATTTTGATGAAAGTAATTTATTCAAGCAACATTAAATTTGAAAAACACAATAGTTCCAAAATATTAAAGAAAGTAAGATTGAAAAGCAACTTTCAAGCTAAGGAAAGTTCATTGAGTTAGGCTTCTTTTCCCTTCACATCTTCAATATTTCCATCTTGAAAGGATGATAAAACAAAATCTTCTTCCAATCTTTTTTCCACCATGAAGGTTACCGGTGGAGGTACTCTATTGAACCTTGGTAATGGATTGTCTTTGGTGTTGGGCTTATCCGGCTCGGGCAGCTTGCCACTATCGATTAGATCTTGGATCTCATGCCTTAATCGGGTACATCTATCAGTCTCATGTCCTTGAGTCTGATGAAATTGACAAAAAGCTTTAGTATCAATTTTTGGGGGTAATGGACTAGTCAAAGGTCAAGGAGCCAATGGTTGCAACAACCCTTTCTTTTGTAGCTTGTCGAAGACCCAAGACAAAGGCTTCCTCAGATCTAAAAACTGCCTTCTATTTGCTTGACCAGTTGTATTAACATCGACTTCTTTTTGTGTGCTTTGATTGCCCGACTGGTAGTTCCCTTTCTCATTCCTTTTTATTTAAAAGCAATTCTTCTCCCTTTCCCACTCTTCAATTTGTAGACCAGCTTGGAGAAGATCTTTGAAATCATGGATGAGTGTATGAGACATCCTCTCACAAAGATTAGGTAACACCCCTCTCACAATCATCCTTATTTGATCGGATTCATCGGGCCTCTTCTTGAGTCAAGCGGCCTTGTTTCTCCATCGCTTCACATAGTCCACAAAATTCTCATTTGGCCTTTGCCTAATGGACTCCACTTCCATCAAGGCAACTTCCAACTCAACATTATATCCATATTGTTGGATGAAGGCTTTGTAAAGTAGATCCCAACTCTTTTGTGTTCCATCATCTAAGGTATTGAACCAATTTTGGACAACAGGGTCCAATGAGAGCATAAAGTACCTTAGGGTTTGAGCCTTAGTAGCTCGGGCAGATTGCATGGCAGTGATAGACTGCTTCATATGAAGATGGGGATTTCTGATGCCATTGTACTTTGCAAAGGAAGGCATCTTGAACTTGTATGGAACCTCTTCATCTTGTTCAAATAGTTTGTCGATCTCAGACATCTCTTCGGTTTTTAGCTTCTTCTCAAATTTCTTTTCTAAATCAGCAATCATCCTTTCAACATCAGATGTCTCGGTCTTTTTAATAGTTACCTTCTCAATAGTCTTCGGTTCTTTCTTCTTTTCTTGAATATCTTGGTAGTATTGAGTCCAATCATCATCATCATCAATGATCACCTTTTCATCATCAAAAACCACTTCACTAACTTTGGTCTTCCCTTTGTCCTTTGGTTTCGTAGTGCAAGCAGATGCCTCGGCATGGTTCTCTAAGATTGCAGTCAATTGGTTCTTCATGGTCTCAGCTAGGGCCTCTTTGATTTCTTCCATCTGGGCATTGAGGGCCTCATCCACCATCCTTTGAATTTGCTCGGGCTCCATTGTTTTAAGCTTTAGAACTATCGTAATCTAGGGCTGTGAGCCAGAGAGGATCAATCATATGAGATGCAAATGTATGCATGTATGCATGTATGCATAATCAACCAATAAACAAGTGTAATTAGGAAGATCCTTCCAACCTTATAACATCCACACACGAATGGCGAGTCTCTTTTTCTAGGTATATGGTTAACAAAATACCAACATGGGGTATCTTGCTTTCGAATAATTCCCTCAGACATTTCAACCAATAGTTATATTTTTTGAAAATGGAAATCAATCCATGATAATTCCCATTAATTAGGTTTTAATCCATTCAACCAACTAAAGTAGCTTTTTGGATTAAAACGAAATTAAGAGGTTTATTATAAATGGATTTCTCACTTGAAAAGAGTAACTAATGGTTCATTCCAAAAACAAGCCCATGGTTAATTTATTTTTAGTATAAACTAGGCCCACAATTGATTTTTGGTATTTTATAATTGACCTAAATATTTTTGCAAGCTCTTTGTAAAAAATGGTTGGGAGAAAATAGTTTTGTTTCTAAGCCCATTGTAAAAAAGGTTAGAAAATTGGATTTTGGGCTTAATATTTGGGCCATGGGCCAAAGAATTTATTTATTTATTTTTTTGAAAAGTATTATGTCCAAAGACCATCTTGAAAAAATTTAAAAATAGTTTTGTTCTTTTGGATTTTAGAGAAAAGTTTATTTTGAGCTTACAATATACTTAGGTCATATTAGAAAAAAGAACAAACCAAATAAGCCATTATTTAGACTAAGATAACCATAGTCAAACAACATGCATTTGGGGTAAAACCTAAGGAAAGTAACTAGGCCAATTACATAAGCTTCAGTCTTTGGGTTAAAAGGCTTAGGTTCCCATAGCAAGTATATACCAAATGGTACGAGGCTGTGAGTGGTTATGCCATGCTCGATCCCCATACCTTGAGTGAAAGCATGGTATCCCTTACATAACATAACACTGGTAACACGGGCGCCCTAACTTACGCACACAATGCAATCTAATATGATGCAATGGATAATATGATTATAAGAAAGAAAAGAATAATGTAAAGACCAACAGAATCAACTTCTCTTATCCCCAGTGGAGTCGCCACTATGAGCGGGGATTTTTGCCCCCACTCCCGGTGGAATAGTTCTTGGGACTTCGGCACTGTTTAGGCTCAGGGTCTTAGAGAACACGGACCTAAGTCCGGAGAAAATGGAGTCGCCACCCGGACGGGCCAGGAAAAAGAAAGGAGTGGATGACTCGATTCCTAAGGAATCCCCAACCCCCTAATGGGTTCGGAAAGTTGGGTACGCGTGGGGAAGGTGAGAAATGGCCAGCACCCCCACAACGCCTGGTTCATTGGAACCGGCCTCCTTTACAGGTCTTAGTATTATAAAACTCTTAAATATAACAACATTATCCATATTATACACAATAAATAAAAGAAAGCATCATTATATTAAATTCAAAGCAACGTCCAAACAAAGCAAATAAATGGACACCCATCCAAGGATGGAAACATGTTGTAGACCCTTAATTTTTGACCCAATCCAATCCAATATGCTTTATTTAGTCCAAAATGATTTTTGTTGTTTAATTGGTCCAAAATAAATTTAATTAAATAGTTTTTGCTTTATTATCTAATTTTTATTAATAAAAAAATAAAAATAAACAAATAAAAATCAAAAACTAAAAATAAAAATAAAAATCAGAGTCGAAAAAATTGGCAGTGAAAAACAGTCGCACGAGCCCGAGGGAGTTTTGCCCCGCAGGAAAATCCTGCGGGCAAAACCTTCGCCCGCAGGAATTTCCTGCGTGCGAGCTATTTCGCCCGCAGGAAAGCAGGAATTTCCTGGGGGCGACGAGCTCGTAGGCCCATTCGTTCGCCCGCAGGCGAAATAACTTCTCTCAGGAAATTCCTGTGGGCTGGCACGCCCACTGAGGGCTGGCGCACCTACTGGCCCCAGCCACGGGCCCGTTGCCACAGTTTTCGCCAGCGCAAATTTTTTTTGACCTAAATTTTAAAAACCTAATCCAATTAGGTTTTAATTTCTTTTTTTATTAATATTAATTGCAGTGTGGAATTAGGAAGAAATAACCTAAAAAACACTATAAATAAGGATTAATTGAACCAAATTTGGGGGGAGGAAAAATTTACACAGTGAGTATAGGATTTGAAACCCAATCAAGGAAGGAAAAGCACTAAATCAATTCAATTGATTTTTAAAGGGAGGAGCACCACGAATTAAGCAATTCAAAGGCAACAAAGGATTGTCTTTGGAGCTAGTTCATCCAAGAAGAGTTATTTTTTGGAGAATCAACAAAAGAAGGTATGTTAAATTCTTTTTGATTTATGTAACATAGTAGCAAATCTATACAATTTAAGGTTTTTTTAAATCAAAACTTTAGAGCTTTAATTTAATTCTTCCAAGATTAAAACACTAAAACGAGACTTTCTTTTCTAAAAAGACTTAAAATTGTTATTTTTTCTTCTTGAAAATCTTAAAACTCTCATTGAACATATTTTTCAACAAAACCAAAATCAAATTCTATTTCTTTCAAATTTTTAAATTAGGTTCTATTTCATTCAAAAAGCCTTCAAAAACATCTTTTCTACTTATAAAAACTTCAATCCATGTGTTTAAATTCATAAAACTTCATAAATCATCAAATTGCTTTTTAAAACTCTAATTCAAATTCATTACCCGAGAACCCTAATTTCAAAGCCTAAAACCAAAATTCAACTTTTAAACCTAAAACAATGAACCTTAATCCTTTTAAAACCTTAAACCTTAATTTTTATGAACCCTAATCCTTTTAAAACATTAAAAACCATAAAAACATGAAAACTAAAAAATCACACAGTAGCTTAAATCACTATTTAAAATCATGAATTAAAAAGATTTTCAAAGTGTCCAAAATCCTAGTTTTATTATTTCACCATTCAAATCTTAATTTGTTTAAACAAAGATTCTTACCAACCTTTTAAAACATAAAACTCTAATCTATTTTAATTCCATAAAAAGTCACAGTAGATATAATTGAACTTTTATTTGCTTTATTCAATTCCATATTTATTTATACCTTGATTTATCTCTTATGCTTTAATCTATTTAATTTCAATACTTGATTTATTTAATTTATCATGGATGGATGTTTATTTCTTTGATATTTAAATACTTTTGATGAATGATTTATTTATTATGGATGATTATTTACTTTTATCAATCAATTTAGACTTCCAAAAGTTGTAAGAGGTATGTTTCCACTTGGTGGGTACCTCATTAGTTAAACATCATGTAATTTAATTTGCTTTTCTATTTTTGAACTTATGTAAAGGGCATGTTTCTACCTTTTGGTGGGTGTCCTATCTAGGCATGTGATGTAAGGACATGTTTCCATCCTTGGATGGGTGTCCATTTATTTGTTTTGTTTTGTTTGGACATTGCTTTGATTTTAATATAATGATGTTTTCTTTTTATTGTGTGTAGTATGGATAATATTGTTATATTTAAGAATTTTATAATATTAAGACCTGTAAAGGAGGCCGGTTCCAATGAACCGGGCGTTGTGGGGGTGCTGGGCCATTTCTCACCTTCCCCACACGTACCCAACTTTTCGAACCCATTAAGGGGTTGGGGATTCCTTAGGAATCGAGTCATCCACCCCTTTCTTTTTCCCGGCCCGTCCGGGTGGCGACTCCATTTTCTCCGGACTTAGGTCCGTGTTCTCTAAGGCCCTGAGCCTAAACAGTGCCGAAGTCGCAAGAGCCATTCCACCGGGAGTGGGGGCGAAAATCCCCGCTCACAGTGGCGACTCCACTGGGGATAAGAGAAGTTGATTCCGTTGGTCTTTATATTATTCTATTCTTTCTTATAATGATATTATCCATTGCATCATATTAGATTGCATTGTGTGCGTGAGTTAGGATTCCCGTGTTACCCATGTTATGTTATGTAAGGGATACCATACTTTCACTCAAGGTATGGACATCGAGCAAGGCATAACCACTCATAGCCTTGTACCGTTTGGTATATACTTGCTATGGGAACCTAAGCCTTTTTACCCAAAGACTAAAGCTCATGTAATTGGCCTAGTTACTTTCCTTAGGTTCTGCCCCAAATGCATGTTGTTTGACTATGGTTAGTTTATCTTAGTCTAAATCATATCTTATTTGGTTTGTTCTTTTTCGAATATGATCTAAGTATATTGTAAGCTCAAAATAAATTTTTCTTCAAAAGTCCAAAAGACCAAAGTTATTTTCAAAATTTTTCAAGATGATCTTTGGACATAAGACTTTTCTAAAAACAAATCAAAAATTCTTTGGCTCATGGCCCAAATACTAAGCCCAAAATCCATTTTTCTAAAATCTTTTACGATGGGCTTAGAAATAAAACTATTTTCACCCAACCATTTTTTACAACGAGCTTGCAAAAATATTTAGGTCAATTATGAAATACCAAAAATCAATTGTGGGACTAATTTACACTAAGAATAAATTAACCATGGGCTTGTTTTTGGCGTGAACCACTAGTTACCTCTTTTCAAGTGAGAAATCTATTTATAATAAACCTCTTAATTTTGTTTTAATCCAACATAGCATAAAAGCTACTTTAGTTGGTTGAATGGATTAAAACCTAATTAATGGGAATTATCATGAATTGATTTCCATTTTTGAAAATATAACTATTGGTTGAAACGTCCAAGGGAATTATTCGAAAGCAAGGTACCCCATGTTGGTATTTTGTTAACCATATACCTAGGAAAGGAGACTCGCCATTCGTGTGTGGATGTTATAAGGTTGGAAGGATCGTCCTAATTACACTTGTTTATTGATTGTTCGTGCATACATGCATACATGCATACATTTGCATCTCATATCATTGGTCCTCTCTAGCTCACAGCCCTGGATTACGAAAGTTCAAAAGCTTACGACAATCCGACCTACGCCGGAGACAAAGTATCTAGCAACGACTCAATCACTTGCTCACCAAAGACAATGGAGCCCGAACAAATTCAAAGAATGGTGGATGAAGCCCTCAATGCCAAGATGGAAGAAATCAAAGAGGCCCTAGCTGAGACCATGAAGAACCAATTGACTGCAATCTTTGAGAACCATGCCGAGGCATCTGCTAGCACTAAGAAACCAAAGGACAAAGGGAAGACCAAAGTTAGTGAAGTAGCTTTTGATGATGAAAAGGTGGTCATTGATGATGATGATGATTGGGTTCAATACTACCAAGAGGTTCAAGAAAAGAAGAAAGAACCGAAGGCTGTCGAGAAGGCAATTATTGAAAAGACTGAGACATCTGATGTTGAAAAGATGATTGCTGATTTAGAAAAGAAATTTGAGAAGAAGCTGAAGACCGAAGAGATGTCCGAAGTTGACAAGTTATTTGAACAAGATGAAGAGGTCCCTTATAAATTCAAGATGCCTTCCTTTGCTTAGTACAATGGCACTGAAATCCTCATCTCCACGTGAAGCAATATATCAATGCCATGCAATCTGCCCGAGCTACTAAGGCTCAAACCCTAAGGTACTTTATGCTCTTATTGGACCCTGTTGTCCAAAATTGGTTCAATACCTTAGATGATGAAACACAAAAGAGCTGGGATCTACTTTACAAAGCCTTTATCCAACAATATGGATATAATGTTGAATTGGAAGTTACCTTGATGGAAGTGGAATCCATTAGGCAAAGGCCGAATGAGAATTTTGTAGACTATGTCAAGAGATGGAGAAACAAGGCTGCTTTACTCAAGAAGAGGCCCGATGAATCCGATCAAATAAGGATGATTGTGAGAGGGGTGTTACCTAGTCTTCGTGAGAGGATGTCTCATACACTCATCCGTGATTTCAAAGACCTTCTTCAATCTGGTTTGCAAATTGAAGAATGGGTCAGGGAGAAGTGCCGATTTGCAACGAAAAGGAATGAGAAAGGGAGCTACCAACCTGGTAGCCAAAGCATGCAAAAGGCCATCGGTGTTAATGCTACTAACCAAGGAACAAGGAGACAATTTTCGGAATTGGGAAAACCGATGTCCTGGGTTCTCAACAAGCTTCAAAGGAAGGGACTGCTACAACCCTTAAATCCTCATCCTTTGCCTAATCCTCTCCCACCTAATTTTGACACCAAAGCATTTTGTCAATTTCACTAAATGCAAGGACATGACACGGATAGATGTGTGAGATTGAGACATGAGATCCAAAACTTAATTGATAATGGGAAGCTACCTGAGCCCAACAAGCCAAACACCAAAGATAACCCATTGCCAAAGTGACGCGGAACCCTATGGCAATGAAGGCCTCAAACCCCAACGCACGCTTCGATATAAGAATCCAAGAACAAGGATAAACCACCCTCTATAGCACCCAATGCTTAGCAAAGCAAGAACACTAATGACGGAAGGATTTGGAAGGATGGATCAGAAGAATGCCACAATCGAAATTGATAAATTAGTTTGATTCGTGATGCAATCAGTGAAAGAAGTAAAATCTCTCACTCTCTCAAAGATGGCCGAAATTTGCATAAAGAGCAATCTGAATATAATGTGTCAAAAAAAGGTCCTTTTACAAGAAAATAAGGCCCTATTTATAGAAAAACAAATTAAAAATTCATAACTATCCTAACCCTAGTGGAAAAAGGAAAATTACAAAGTCAAAATCCTTGTCAAATAAGGAAAATATCATCCTAACCAACTAAGGAAAGAAGGGAACCACATCATAACCCTAGTGGAAAAAGGAAAATTACAAAGTCAAAATCATTGTCAAATAAGCAAAATATCATCCTAACCAACTAAGGAAAGAAGGGAACCACATCCCATGTGCATGGGTGTGAACACAGCCCATGTGCATGAAAGAATAGGCTGACCATGTGACAAAAGTGGTCCCAAAAACCTAATTTCGTCCAAGGCCCATGTGCTTGCATGTGGCCTGCCTTCCTGACTCCTTTCTTGCTCCTCTAGCCCATTTTTAAAGCCTTATCTTCCATATAGACATTCAGCATCACAATCAGCCTTTGTTTGTCTTCCAGCTCCATACTGCACTTGTTTATTGCTAATTCAGTCACCTCCCTTGTAACAAAGTCTTGAACATGCAATCCAAGAGTGACGCCATACTTCCTTGCTTTATTCCTTGTCAATGGTCCTTGTTGTAGCACCAAAGGATCCTTGCCATGCTGGTTTACATCATTCTCCCCTTCTTTAAAAAGATTTGTCCTCAAATCTGCATCATCATAAGGAGATAAATCAGTCACATTAAAAGTAGCACTAACACCATACTCACCAGGCAAGTTGATCTTGTATGCATTGTCATTGATTTTCTCCAATACTTGGAATGGATCATCACCACGTGCATCAAGCTTACTCTTCCTTTGATTTGGAAACCTCTCCTTTCGTAAGTGTACCCAAACCCAATCGCCAGGAGCAAATGCCATTTTCTTTCGTCCCTTATTTGCCCTATCAGCATATGACTTGTTCTTTTTCTCTATATTTGCTCGAACCTTTTCTTGCAAAGACTTTACCAAATCAGCCTTCTTCTCACCATCTAAACTAGCAAGCTCATGTAAAGGCAAAGGAACAAGATCAAGTACAGTTAGTGGATTAAAACCATAAACAATCTCAAATGGTGAATAACCTGTAGAAGAATGAATTGAACAATTATAAGCAAATTCAATGAAAGGTAAACAATTTTCCCAAGTGACCAAGTTCTTCCCCACTAAAGCTCTCAACAACGTACCAAGTGTATGATTCACTACTTCAGTTTGCCTATCTCTTTGTGGATGACAAGTAGTAGAAAACAAAAGCTTAGTTCCTAATCTACTCCATAAAACACTCCAAAAATGGGACAAAAACTTAGTATCTCTATCAGAAACAATTGTCCTAGGCACCCCATGTAAACGAACAACATCTCTAAAGAAAAAATCAGCCACAACTTTTACATCATCAACTTTGTGACATGGAATAAAATGTGCCATCTTACTAAACCTATCAACAACCACAAAAATGATATCTCTACCTTTCCTAGTCCTAGGCAAACCAAGCTCAAAATCCATACTAATATCAACCCAAGGTGAACTAGGTACAGGTAATGGCATATAAAGACCATGAGGCATAGACTTAGATTTCGCCTGTCTACATGCAATACAAGCAGAACATAATCTCCCAACATCTTTACGCATAGACGGCCAATAAAAATGCTCAAACAGAATATCATAAGTCTTAGACACACCAAAATGCCCCATCAAACCACCACAATGAGATTCCAAAACAAGAAAATTACGCATGGAACATCTAGGCACACATAGTTTAATTCCCTTAAACAAATAACCATCCTGCCTAAAAAATGAATTAAAAGCTCCTTGTTCACATGCGACATAAACATTGCCAAAATCAATATCACCAATATATAAGTCCTTAATATACTCAAAACCAAGCAATTTAGAACTCAAAACAGACAGCAATGTATATCTCCTAGACAACGCATCAGCAACAACATTATCTTTACCTTGCTTATACTTAATGACATAAGGAAATTTCTCAATTTGTTCAATCCACTTACCATGTCTTTTGTTCAACTTACCTTGGCCCTTCAAATGCTTGAGGGATTCATGGTCAGTGTGAATAATGAACTCCTTTGGCAGCAAATAATGCTCCCACACATTCAATGCCCTTACCAAAGCATGCAACTCCTTGTCATAGGTAGAATAATTCAGTTGCACACCATTGATCTTCTCACTAAAATATGCTATTGGCTTCTTTTCTTGCATCAAAACAGCCCCAATACCTATACCCGAAGCATCACATTCAATCTCAAAAATAGAATCAAAGTTAGGTAAAGCTAAAATAGGCGCAGTAGTGAGTTTTTCTTTCAAACTTTCAAATGATCGTTGTTGCTGTTCACCCCATTGAAATCCAACTTCCTTCTTGACAATACTTGTGAGTGGTGTGGCGATGGTAGAAAAATCCTTCATGAATCTCCTATAAAAACTCACCAACCCATGGAAGCTCCTCACTTTCGTCACACTCTTAGGAATAGGCCATTCCCTTATAGCTTTCACTTTCTCTTCATCAACTTCCAATCCCTGCGCACTAACAACAAAACCAAGAAAAACAAGCCTATCCATGCAAAATGTGCACTTCTTAAGCTTTGCATATAAGTTCTCTTTTCTCAAAGCTTCTAAAACCAACCTAACATGTTCTATATTCTCTTCCTCAGTCTTACTATAGATCAAAATATCATCAAAATAAACAACTACAAATATGCCCAAATAAGCCCTCAAAACATGGTTCATCAACCTCATAAAAGTACTAGGTGCATTAGACAACCCAAAAGGCATTACCAACCACTCATACAACCCATATTTTGTTTTAAAAGCTATTTTCCATTCATCCCCAGGTTTCATACGAATTTGATGATATCCACTCATAAGATCAATTTTAGTAAAATACCTTGCACCATGTACTTCGTCCAACATGTCATCAAGACACGGTATAGGATACCGATACTTCACGGTGATCTTATTTATAGCCCGACAATCAACACACATTCTCCACGTGCCATCTTTCTTTGGAACCAACAAAACAGAAACGGCACACGGACTAAAACTCTCTCGAATCAACCCTTTCTCCAACAACTCTTCCACTTGTCTCTGCATTTCCTTGGTCTCCATCGGATTACTTCGATATGCTGGTCTATTTGGAATGGTAGAACCAGGTATGAAGTCAATTTGATGTTCGATCCCTCTTAATGGTGGAAAACCACTAGGCAACTCCTCCGGAAACACATCTTGGAAATCTTGCAATAAAGACACAAAGCTAGAAGGCAAATGTTCAAGTGAAACATCAATGTTAGCAAACAAAGTTTCCTTGTATCTAATGAGTAACACACGCTGCCCAACATTTAATTCTCTTGCTCTTGCATAAAAAGTTTGTTTTGCCTTCCCTTCTTTCTTGTTTTCTCTCACCAATGGGCCATTAATTTGATTAGTTTCTTTTCTGGCCTCTTTTCCCATTTTCTTCTCACTTTCACTCACCTTATCATGTTCTCTCGCACTCCCCTTGTTTTTGGAAGAAACAGCCCCAGCCACTACTTTGGCCGAATCTTGCTTTGCTTTCTCAAGCATCTTTCGATGATCTTCATAAACCTCCAAGGGTGATAATGGAACAAGAGTAACCAGCTTTCCCTCATAGGTAAACGTGTACCTATTTGAATGCCCATCATGCTGTGCTTTCCTATCAAATTGCCAAGGTCTTTCCAATAACATATGGCCTGCTTGCATAGGAACTACATCACACAACACTTCATCTTTATACCAGCCTATAGAGAATGGTATTCTCACTTGTTTAGTAACCTTCACCTCTCCACTATCATTAAACCATTGTAGTCTATATGGATTGGGATGTTTTAAACAAGTCAATTTCAGCTTCTCCACCATGGTCTCACTTGCGGCATTAGTACAACTACCGCTGTCAATGATGAGCATACAAACCTTACCATCAACTAAACATCTAGAATAAAATATGTTATCTCGTTGCTCAAGGCCCTCTTCCTTCACCTGCATATTCAAAGCACGCCTAGCAACTAACATTTCACCATGTTCAGCCATCAACACATTTTCAACTTGCTCACTACACTCATCATCATCATCATACATGTCATTCACATCATTATCAACATCACTATGATCAGAATCATAAATTATGCCCCCATCATCAGTAGCAATCATAACTCTCCTATTTGGACATTCAGAAGCAATATGCCCATTCCCTAAACATTTGAAACATTTAATATCTCTACTAGGAGTAGTATTAGAAGTACCTGATTGCTGCCTATTTGGACCACCATTCGTCCCTTTTCCACTTGTAGGTGGAGGATTGTTCCTTTGGAAGGAATTCTTGAAATCTCCACTTCTTGAGGACGAATTGCTACTAGTGTTTTGAGGTCCTCTGTAGGTCGAACTACTTCCACCCATATTCTGAAATTTGCTAGAACCAGACTTGGTGTAATTCTTGCTCTTTAGTCTCCTTTCTATCTTCATGGCCTTTTCAACCAACTCTCCCATGGAATTGTAATCATACATTTCCAGCTCACTTGCTATGTTTGAATTTAGACCCCCAAGGAATCTAGACATCAACCTCTGCTCATCCTCTTCAATATCAGCTCTTGCCATGATCATCTCCATCTCCTTGTGGTATTCTTCAACACTCTTACCACCTTGGATCAGCCTTGCCAACCTATTATACAAATCCTTATAGTAATGAGAAGGGACAAACCTTGTTCTCATTAAGTCTTTCAAAGTCTCCCAATCAGGTACAGGTCTCAATCCCTTTCCTCTTCTATTAGATTTGAGTTGATCCCACCAGAATGTAGCATATCCCTTAAATTCCACGGCTGCAATGTGGGACTTCTTCTCTTCTGAATAATTATGGCATTCAAAAATCTGCTCCACCTTTCTCTCCCATTCAATGTACTCTTCAGCATTGTTTCTCCCTTCAAAGGAAGGTACCTTCATCTTTATGGAAGTAAGGTCATTGTCATTTGCTGGGTTATTTCCACCAACCTCTTCATTACCTCTAGGTGCTCTATGATCTCCTTCACCGATTCTTAGCAGAACCCTTTGTGGTAACCTCACTTGAGCTGCTGGTTGCTGCGCTCTTTCTCTCATCATTAGATTCATGCTTTCTTGTAGAGTAGCCATCATTCTTGCCATCTCATTCATCCTCTCATTACTTTGCTGCATATATGTCTCAAAATTGCTAGAACCTTCTTGGACATTTTCCTCCCCATCTTGCACGTTCTGGTTTCTCCCACTACTCATGATCACAAACACAAACTCACAAAGAAAAGATTAGTAATAAACAAAATTCACTCAAAGTGTTTCGCTCTTACCTCACCTTTGCTGATTCTTCGATTGCACTTCAGAATGGAGGCTCACAAATCAATCTGCCAAGCAAGTTCAAGGAAGCTTGAAACCTAATTCCTAAACACCTAGAAAAGAAACTCGACGATTTGGAGGCGACACAAGGAAATTTGTGTCATACGATTATCATAAACCAGAGTGTTGGAACAAGCAAATAACACTCCAGCAACACAACGGAATCCAAAAAAAAAAAAACGGTAGCTCAATCAAGAATTAGAAACAAAGAGGTAAAAAATATGACAATTCTGGCCAAGATGTATCAAAACCAACCCACCTTTAGCAAGCTGATTTATGGACCTATTGATTCTACCCAAGAAAGCTAGTGTCAAGTCTTCCTAAACTAAAGAGAATTTCGAATTCCCCTTTGCAAAGGCAGCCCCCACAATTCAAACAAAATAGCCCCAAAAAAAAAGGAAATTTTGTGGCCTAAAAATTTGATTGCTTCTAACCCACTTCAAACCAACCACGGAACCTTTAATTATTAAGAAACAGAAAAATTTTTGTTGGAGCACTTTTGTACTCTTTTTTTTTTTTAGGGATAGATCACTATCTCTAGATCACCCCCCAAAATACTAAACGAATATCAATAAATAGAAGCTTAAACAGCAAACAAATTATTGCAAACTCAAATGGAAAGATCCGTATACTTTAAAAATTGAAAACGAATTGACTATGGTGAAGTAGGTGAAAACGATTTGGACTATGATGAAAAGGGGACACAAACGAATTGGGGTATGGGGAAAAAAGAAATTTTGAATAAAATAAAAGAACCCTAAAAAATGAATTGAACAAATGAAGACTCTAACGGAAATAAAAACAAGCCCTAGAAAGACAGATAGATAAAGATTTACCTGTAATTGGCTCTGATACCAAATGACGCGGAACCCTATGGCAATGAAGGCCTCAAACCCCAACGCACGCTTCGATATAAGAATCCAAGAACAAGGATAAACCACCCTCTATAGCAGCCAATGCTTAGCGAAGCAAGAACACTAATGACGGAAGGATTTGGAAGGACGGATCAGAAGAACGCCACAATCGAAATTGATAAGTTAGTCTGATTCGTGATGCAATCAATGAAAGAAGAAAAATCTCTCACTCTCTCAAAGATGGCCGAAATTTGCATAAAGAGCAATCTGAATATAATTTGTCAAAAAAAGGTCCTCTTACAAGAAAATAAGGCCCTATTTATAGAAAAACAAATTAAAAATTCGTAACTATCCTAACCCTAGTGGAAAAAGGAAAATTACAAAGTCAAAATCCTTGTCAAATAAGGAAAATATCATCCTAACCAACTAAGGAAAGAAGGGAACCACATCCTAACCCTAGCGGAAAAAGGAAAATTACAAAGTCAAAATCCTTGTCAAATAAGGAAAATATCATCGTAACCAATAAGGAAAGAAGGGAACCACATCCCATGTGCATGGGTGTGAACACAGCCCATGTGCATGAAAGAATAGGCTGCCCATGTGACAAAAGTGGTCCCAAAAACCTAATTTCATCCAAGGCCCGTGTGCTTGCATATGGCCTGCCTTCCTTACTCCTTTCTTTCTCCTATAGCCCATTTTTAAAGCCTTATCTTCCATATAGACATTCAGCATCATAATCAGCCTTTGTTGGTCTTCCAGCTCCATACTGCACTTGTTTATTGCTAATTCAGTCACCTCCCTTGTAACAAAGTCTTGAACATGCAATCCAAGAGTGACACCATACTTCCTTACTTTATTCCTTGTCAATGGTCCTTGTTGTAGCACCAAAGGATCCTTGCCATGCTGGTTTACATCACAAAGTTCAATAGAGTACCACCACCAGCAACCTTCATGATTGGAGGAGGTTTGCATGAGGATTTTCTCATGTCTTCTTTTCATGATATGGGAGGAGAAGCAATCAAATAAGAAGAGGAATTTAATGAAGTTAAACAAGCTATGATTGGTGGGGAAGTAACAATTTGTGTGGTAAAAAGGTTTTGGGATTCAAGTGATAGTGATGATGATATCATACCAAAGAAGGAGGAGTGGACTTGGTCTGAGCCCGAAGAAGATGAGGTGATGAATACTAGATCCGATAAGCCTTATGCAAGGCCACCACCTAAGGAGGTAGAAACTAATAAGGGGAAGGAAGTTGAAGTGGAAGAAGATGATGCTGTACTCAAGCAATTAAAAAGAACTCAAGCAAGTGTTAGCATTTGGGACCTGTTAGCTACTTCTAAAAAGCACCGAGAGACTATGGCCAAAGCCTTGGCTAGCATGCCAATTTCTACCTCCACAACACCGAAGGAATTGATCAACTTCATAAAAATTGGGGAAGTAATGAAATGTGAAGAGGTTCAAGAGAAGAGAGAAGTTAGTATGGGAGCAGTTTCTTTTTCTGATGCGGACTTACCAGAGGAAGGGAGAGACCACATCCTCCCTCTCTTTATCAAAATAGAAGTCAAGGGGAAGAGAACTCCTTGGGTAATGGTCGATGATGGGTCCACCATAAATGTTTGTCCACTTAAGATACTACCAAAGCTAGCCATGTCAACAAGAGATTTAAACCCAACCAAGGTGACAATTCGTGCTTATGACAACACTAAGAGGCATGCCGAAGGAACTTTCAAAGCAGCCATCAAGGTTGGTCCAATTGAATCTATTGTGGAATTTGTTGTTTTAGACATACCAGTTACCTTTGCCTTACTTTTGGGATGACCATGGTTTCACCCTCTTGGTGGAGTTCCTTCCACCCTTCATCAAAAGATCAAATTCCCCAATGGAAATGAAACAGTGGTCATTGAAGCTGAAGATAATGAGATTATTAACGCTCTAATGGTTGAGAGGCCTCTCAATGGTTTTCAAGTAGCTGTAATTTCTGATGATGAAGTAGTGGACTCCAAAGTCTTGAATATGATGAAGAACATGAATTACCTTCCCGGAGCTGGTCTTGGAAAGGGTAAAGCCGGTTTAACAAAGTTGCCAGATTTTAGAACTCAAGCTTCCAAGAAGGGGTTGGGATATGATGAAGCCAATAATGTTCGACCAAAGAAGAATGAGAAGATGAGCTTCCCACCACTTGAAGAGATCTTTGTCAAAGTTCCAACTATGGCACCACTCCAAGGAAAGCCCAAGCCAATCATGTTCATGGGTAAGTTAATTCCCAATTTTGAAATTTTTGCAGATGTTGCTGAGTTAGTGGAGCAAGTGAAGAAAAAGCTCACCCTGTCAATCAACAAAGAGAAGAATGAAGCTGCCCTAAAAGCCGAGAAGACTCCATAAGAGATTGCTGCCCTAGTTGAAGAAAAGTTTGAAGACATTCTGCTTTATGATTCTGAGAACAATGATTTTGATGTTGATTTTAATTTATCTGCTTTGTATGAGGATGATGATGTTTTCTTTTCCAAAATGAATGCAATATAGTCTGATTTTGCTTACTTGTGTGATGTTTCTCCTGATAGTTGCATACATTCAAATAGCAGTTACATGAGCATCTTTAATATTAATTCTGTTAACACACAATCATTAAATTTGGGAACAACTGAAAACCCTAAAAACATTAGCATAGCATCCGACCTTACTCCTGATGAGAGAGAGAGAGATTTGAAAAAATATTCAAAAAATATGAAGAGGTGTTTGCTTGGTCTTATGAAGATATGCCAGGGATAGATCGAGACATAGCCGAGCATCATATCCCTACTTACACTCACATTAAACCTGTCAAACAAAAGCTTAGACGATTAAGACCTGAATGGGCTGAATTGGTTAAAGAAGAGGTCACTAAGCAAATACAAGTGAAGTTCCTTGAAGTGATAGAATACCCAGATTGGCTAGCAAATATAGTACCTGTGCCAAAGAAAGATGGGAGGATAAGGGTCTGCGTGGACTATAGAGATTTAAACAAGGCTTCCCCTAAGGATGATTTTCCTTTACCTCATATAGATGTACTCATTGATAGTGCAGCCTCTAGTGTGCTACACTCATTTGTGGATGGATTTTCCATATACAATCAAGTGTTAATGGCCCAAGAGGATAAATCCAAAAATGCCTTTACTACTACATGGGGTATATTTTGTTACAGGGTGATGCCTTTCGGCTTAAAGAATGCTGGAGCAACTTACCAAAGGATGGCCACCACATTATTTCATGACATGATGCACAAAGAAGTTGAAGTATATGTTGATGATATGATGGTTAAGTCGGATACAAGGGAGCAACACTTCTATAATTTAGAATTATTCTTTGATAGAGCATCAAAGTATAAGCTAAGATTAAACCGAAGAAGTTTGTATTCGGTGTTACCTCAGGTAAATTGTTGGGACACGTAATTGGCCCGAATGGCATCGAGATAGATCCTGAAAAAGTCAAAGCAATTAGGGATATGCTGGCCCCTAAGACGGAGAGAGAAGTTAGGGGATTCATTGGTAAATTACAGTACATTAGTAGATTTATAGAAAAGCTCAAAACAATCTGTGAGCCTATCTTCAAGTTGCTTAGGAAGAATCAGTCGGTCATATGGAACGAAGAATGTCAAAAGTGCTTTAATCAAATAAAAGAGTATTTGTTGAATCCACCTGTTTTGAAACCACCTAAACCCGACAAACCTCTATTACTATACTTAGCAGTAGAAGAAGAGTCGATAGGGGCCATGCTAGCCCAAGCAGATGAGTCAGAGATTGAGCATGCCGTTTACTACTTAAGTAGAAGGCTCCTACCTTATGAAATTAAGTATAGTATTATTGAAAAAACATGTATAGCCGTGGTTTGGTCTTCTAAGAAGTTGCAGCATTACTTTCAATCATATAGTGTGCAAGCAATTTCTAGGTTGGATCCAATGAAATACTTAAGGGAGACACCCTCTTTAATTGGAAAATATGGTCGATGGTTGATAATATTAGAAGAATTTGAGATAGAGTATGTAACCAGAAAAATAATCAAAGGTAGAGCGGTGGCAGAATTTCTGGCTCAACAACCATTACTAGAAAGTGAAGAGGTAATCTTGGAATTTCCAGATGAACATTTAGAAACAATTGAAGTACAAGGGTGGAAAATGTATTTTGATAGAGCAGCAAACAGGAAAGGAGCTGGTTTGGGGTTTATATTAGATTAACCCGAAGGGGAACTCATCCCTTTAGCCAAAAAGTTGAAATTTAGGGTAACCAATAATATGGTGGAGTACGAAGCTTGTATTTTCGGTTTGGAAATGTAATATCCTCATTTATGCCCTAGAAGTTTTGCATATTGTTGTTGTTGTTATTGTTATAAATTGGATTGAATGTATATGATGGGATAAGAAAAGAAATTGGGAGGAGAATGCTTGTGTATATGTGTATTGGGAAAGAATTAGGGTTTAGAGAGAATGGTATATATTGTGTATATGAGGATATATATAACATATAAATGGGTCAAAGGAAGAGTCAAAGGAAGAGAGATATTTTTATGTGATATGTGTAATTACTATCATGGGCATACATGAGACAAAAGTTAAATTAAATGATTAAGGGTAATTAAGTAATTGCTTGAATTGGAACTCTTGGTGGAGATTTAAAGAAGAGTTGACTTTGGTTTATTCATAATTTCTTCTTCTTCTTCATGTGTGTGGCCGGCTCCTCCATAGAGAAAGGAAAGCAAGTGGTGAAGAGAGGATCTTGATGTGTTGAGCTCAAATTGAAGGAAGATTAAGTGTTTAAGTGTTGATTCAAGAAGTTTTAACTAAGGTAAGATCTTTCCTTTGATTTCTTTCCTACTTTTGAAGTGGTATGGGAAGTTAATTAGGGTTTGATGATTTGATGATGAGATGTGTTTATGATTTATTCTCAAGTGTTGAAATGGAATTAAAGATAAGAAGCTAGGTTGGTGTTGGTGATGGAAGAGTAAGAGTGTGTTTAGTGAATTCTTTTTCTGTTTTACAATTAGTAAAGGCTGTAACTTGTATGATTTTTAATTAATTATAGAAAAATGTTCTTGAAGTGAATTTTTGATATGTTGTGCCTCTATGAGTATAGAATGACTGAAAAATATGTTGATTCGATTTTGGAATGGTTATGAGTTTAGAAAGATTATTTTTAGTAGAACTGTTCCAGCAGGTACCTTAACTGAGACAGCTATATTTCGGGATTTTTAATAAAATGTAGAAAAATCATATCCAATTGAATTTTGGATATGTTGTTTCTTAGTGAGTCTAGTATTTGAGAAAAATAATTTAGAACCACGTTGATTGAATTTGATTTATGGAATTCACAAAGTTCAGAACTGCTGCCAGGATGCAGGGCAATTGGGGCAGTCTGGTTAGGTGAACTATTTGACCAAGATTTTGTGTTCAGTTTGATCTGAAATTTTAAAGCAATGATTTTAAGATATAAAACTAAATTCTGTAAAAATTGTAGAATTTTTAATCAAGTAGATTATTTTATACAATTTTTCAAAATAAGGATAAAATGGAGTCTAAAACCAGAATGTATTATTCATATGAATCATATCAATTGTTCTTTGCCCTAATTGCATTGTTGAGATTGAACAATGTTATGTTATGCATTGTGAATGGTTATGTGTTTCATGAATAATATACATTGAAATTGAAATAATAATTCAAATAAGACATGATATGAGACAATGCCATTGTGATTGGCTATGATGATGATATTGAAAGAAAGAAGGCATGTTTGCCTAAATGTGATGAGAATTTGAGAATGGAAATGGTAACTATATAATAAATGAATTGTTTGTTTAATATGTTATTCAGTTTCAGAGTTCTGGATTTGGGTGGCATGCCTAAGAAATGATGAAAGGTAACAGTCTTGCCGGGTTGAGGATCTCCTCATATGTGTTGAGTTGATGGTCCAAGAGACTGGGTCTGTTACACTATGAGAATTGTGAATATAAGATATATGATTTGTAACAGTCTTGCCGGGTTGAGGATCTCCTCATATGTGTTGAGTGATGGTCCAAGAGACTGGGTCTGTTACACTATCCATGGATAGAGATACATGTATATACATTGCCTACGGGCGTGATTATTGTGACTATGAACCAAATCAGTAACTCTGAACTCTGAATATCGTATTAAATACTTGTTGGGCCCATAGGTGTCAAGGTTATATGAATGTCCTAAATAATGTTATGAGTTAATGAAATGAGATGTTGGTTATTGAGTATGATTGAGTAATGTTGAATGTGGAAAGATGTTGAAATGGGGTATACTCATATGACTATGATTTGTGAAATGCATAATTATGTGATTAACTTTATATTTATGATGTTGATCTTATCAATAACATATGTGGCATTGCATTACATTAAAGCATACCATTAGCATGTTTTATCTTACTAAGCCCTTGGCTTAGCGCGATAGTGTTTAATCGCGCAGGTAATAGAGTTGATAGAGTTGAACCCGAGAGTTCATCAAGACCAAGTGAGAGTAGACCTTGAAGAATCCATTTTGGGAGCTTAAAGATCAGAGTAGACTTGCCAATCATGTATATTTCTTTATATTTTGTAAAGAAATGTTTAGTATGTAAATATGTAAATATTTTATAACTTCCGCTGTGTAATATTTAAATATAGGGATTGTCACAAAACCTTTATGTTATGTTGCACTAGAAGTGTAAATTCTTTTTGCAGGTTGTAGTTGAGGTTACAAGGGGGATTTATTGGGAGTGTACTGAGAATGATTTTGTTTGCATTGGTTTGTGTAAAATGTTTTTAAAAATAAGAAAAAAACCGGTTTTGTCGACACTTGGGACTCAATTTTTAGGCGAAACTATGGCAAAATTTTTGAAAAAAAAATCGGAACTAAAATTTGACTAAGTAAAATTTGTAGCAACATTAGGTTAGTGTGGCGCCTCTACTCAGCTTACACATGTAGGTCGGGAAGGGGTGTTACAATTGTTTTGGTATCAGAGCCTAGGTTTGAGATTCTCAACCTAGGTAAAATGTGATAAAAAGACTATTTTGATTTAAAAAAAAAATGGTTTTTGAATAACATATATGTTTGGGATTGGCAACCTCTGATCTTTAATAAGATGTAGTATGTTGTGTTTGCAGACTTAGGTTGTGATGGATTCTCACTCACGACAGTCAGTTGAGGGTAGTGCCGAGAGTATTGCCCCTGATGATGGAGCTAGGGTTGTTAGTGTTGAGGAGGCACCTGCTTCGGTGTCAGGGAGATCAGCTGGGGAGGAGGTTCCGCCAGCTTGGGTTAGGCATGTGATAGAGGCTTTGAGGCCAGCATCAGTGCAACCACAGCCACCACCACCACCCCCACAGCCTTTGGTAGCAGTGAGGCAATATGATAAACTAAGGAAGTTTGGAGCAGAGGATTTTATAGGTACTACTGATCCAGTTGTGGCTGAGCAATGGTTAGACAAAGTTCAGAGAATATTTGTTCAGTTGCAAGCCACCCCTGAGGAAAAGTTTGACTATGCAAGATCTTTGCTGCAGAAGGATGCCTACGATTGGTGGAGGACAGTGCCCCATTCTATGGATGATCCACCAACTTTGTCATATGCTGATTTTCTAAGGGAATTTGATTTGAAGTATACTCCTAGGGAGTATAAAGACATGAAGAAGATGGAGTTCTTGAGCTTGAAGCAAGACAGCAAGACTGTTACTGAGTATGATGTTGAGTTTATTCGACTGAGTCAGTATGCTGGGGGTATCATTGCTGATGAGATAGATAGATGCAGGAGATTTGAAGAGGGGTTAAGGCCTTCTCTTATATGTCATGTGGCTGGTTCAAGATATAATGATTTTTCTCAGCTTGTGACAGCAGCTCGCAGTGTGGAGAGAGCTCAAGTTATTGCAGCTGCTTCAGAGGAAGAGACTAGAGTTAGGAGGCCCCAGTTTGAGGCAGGGTCTTCATCTGCAAAGAGAGGAAAAGGGAGTTTTGTTCCTCGGGGTGGTAGGAGCCAGAGACCAGTGGGTAGGTCAGTGCAGTTACAGAGACAGAGATTTAGACCTGCAGCTTCAGTAGCGAGTGCTCCTACTCCTGGAGTTCAGAGATCCACCTTACCTGTGTGTAACCAGTGTGGTGGAAGACATGGGGGCGTTTGTTGGAGGTATAGTAGATCAGGGGTATGCTTCAGGTGTGGATCACCTGATCACTTTGTGAGAGACTGTCCTGAGAGACAGGAACAGATGTCAGTTGATACAGCAGCTTCTCGACCTAGTGCGAGGGGAGGCTGAGGAGGCAGAGGTGCCAGCCGAGGAGGTAGACCAGGGTTCAGTTCTAGAGGAGGTGCTACATCCAGGGAGGGTAGACCAGAGGAGGTTGGATCTTCCCAGAGGATGTATGTTATGCAGAGGCAGCCAGATGCATCGGCAGTCATAGCTGGTACTTTTTCTTTATTTGATATTTCAGTACTTGCTTTGATTGATCCGGGTTCCACACATTCATATATTAGTGCATCTGTTTTGCCTGTGTTTGATGTGCATGCTGAGTCCCTAGGATTTGATGTGTTGGTGACAAATCCGTTAGGGCATAGTGTGATGGTTAGTAAAGTGCACCGGGATTGTGCAGTGAGGGTGCAGGGTGAGGAGTTCCTTGGAGATTTGATTGAGATGCCATTTAAGGAATATGATGTGATCCTAGGCATGGATTGGTTAGCTAGACATGGAGCTGTAGTTGATTGTAAAAAGAAAATTGTTTCTTTGAGAACTGTTGATGGTAGAGATGTGATAGTATCTAATGAGCAGGAACAGCTAGCCTCCTTATTTGTTTCAGCTGTTGCAGCTAGAAGATTGATTAGGAAGGGGTGTGAAGCCTATCTTGCTCATATGGTGGATACTAGAGTGAAGGGTTCTCCTATTGATAGTATTGCCACAGTTGCAGAGTTCCCTGATGTTTTTCCAGAGGAGTTGCCAGGATTGCCTCCTGAGAGAGAGGTGGAGTTCGGTATCGAATTGTTGCCTGGTACCACTCCTATCTCGATTACTCCTTACAGAATGGCACCAGCAGAATTAAGGGAGTTGAAAGTGCAATTACAGGAGTTATTGGACAAAGGATTTATTCGCCCCAGTGTTTCTCCTTGGGGAGCTCCTGTGCTATTTGTGAAAAAGAAAGATGGTACTATGAGGTTGTGTATCGATTATAGGCAATTGAACAAGGTGACTATTAAAAATAAATATCCTTTGCCTAGAATTGATGACCTTTTTGATCAATTGAAGGGTGCAGCTGTATTTTCTAAAATTGATTTGAGATCTGGGTACCATCAGCTGAGAGTCAGAGCTGAGGATGTTCCGAAGACCGCCTTTCGGACCAGGTATGGGCATTATGAATTTCTAGTTATGCCTTTTGGTCTAACGAATGCACCTGCAGCTTTTATGGATTTGATGAATAGGGTGTTTAGGCCCTATTTGGATCAGTTTGTAGTGGTCTTCATTGATGACATTCTGGTGTATTTGCGGAATGAAGAGGAACATGATATGCATCTGCGGATTGTGTTGCAGATTTTGAGAGAGAAGCAGTTGTTTGCTAAATTGTCGAAGTGTGAGTTCTGGTTGGATCAAGTAGCTTTTCTCGGACATATTATTTCAGCAGAAGGCATTAGAGTTGATCCAAGTAAAGTTGAAGCTATTTTGAATTGGAGTCCACCTAAGTCTGTGACAGAGATTAGAAGTTTTCTAGGTTTGGCAGGCTATTACCGGCGGTTTGTGAAAGGGTTTTCTTTCATAGCTACTCCACTCACCAGATTGCTTCGTAAGGGAGTGAGGTTTTTGTGGACGGATCAGTGTCAGGCTAGCTTTGAGCAGTTGAGAGATATGTTGACTCAAGCGCCTGTTCTTACTTTACCTGTGGAAGGCAAACCATATGTGATCTACAGTGATGCTTCACATAGAGGTTTGGGGTGTGTATTGATGCAGGAAGGTAAAGTTATAGCTTATGCATCTAGGCAGTTGAAACCGCATGAGCTTAACTATCCGACCCATGATTTGGAATTGGCTGCCATTGTGTTTGCATTAAAGATTTGGCGCCACTATCTGTTTGGGGAGAAATGTTTCATCTACACTGATCACAAGAGTTTGAAGTATTTGGGTGTCCAGAAAGAACTCAATCTTCGTCAGAGGAGATGGTTAGAATTGATTAAAGACTACGACTGCTTGATTGACTATCATCCAGGTAAAGCAAATGTTGTTGCTGATGCCTTGAGTCGGAAGTCTTTAGCTGGTTTAACAGTTTACTCGCTCTCGTTGCTTGTTGAGTTGAGAGCATTGCATGCCAGTTTTGTACCTTGTGATGATGGTGCATTGTTGGCACAGTTGCAATTGAAGCCAGTTTTGTTAGATCAGATTAAAGAGGCTCAGATGACTGATATGAAGATTCAGAAGATTATTTCAGATTGTCAGAGTGGAAAGAGTAGAGATTTTGTTGTGAAGAGTGATGGGAGCCTATGGTTTAAAAACAGATTATGTGTACCCGATGATGCTGATTTGAAGAAGATTATTTTGGAAGAAGCTCATCAGTCGATGTTTGCTATGCATCCAGGCAATACCAAGATGTATCATGATTTGAGACAGCATTATTGGTGGATTGGGTTAAAGAGAGACATTGCTGAGTTTGTATCAAAATGTCTCACTTGTCAGAAGGTTAAAGCAGAGCATCAAGTTCCCACCGGGTTGCTTCAACCGTTGTCAGTGCCAGAATGGAAGTGGGAAAGAGTGACAATGGACTTTGTGTCTGGGTTGCCATTGACACAAAGGAAACATGATGCCATATGGGTGATTGTGGATAGATTGACTAAGACAGCTCATTTCCTTCCGGTGCGGATGGATTACTCTTTGGAGAAGTTGGCTGAGCTGTATATCTATGAGATTGTGAAGTTGCATGGTGTTCCAACTTCTTTAGTATCTGATCGAGATCCCAGGTTTACTTCAAGATTTTGGAAGAGTTTGCATAGTGCTTTGGGTTCTCGACTGCATTTCAGCACTGCTTTTCATCCACAGACGGATGGACAGTCAGAGAGGGTGATACAGATTATTGAGGACATGTTGAGAAGCTGTGTCATTGATTTCACTGGAAGTTGGGATAGATTTTTACCTCTGGTGGAGTTTGCATACAACAACAGTCACCAATCCAGCATTGGTATGGCACCGTTTGAAGCATTGTATGGCAGACGGTGTAGGACACCTCTTTGTTGGAATGAGCTTGGAGATAATAAGTTGATTGGTCCTGATTTGATTCAAGAAACTGAAGAAAAAGTAAAGTTGATTCAAGACAGGTTAAAAGCAGCTTCAGACCGACAGAAATCTTATGCAGATCTGAAAAGGAGAGATATAGAGTTTGATGTTGGAGATAAGGTATTTCTGAAAGTGTCTCCTTGGAAGAAGATTTTGAGGTTCGGTCGGAAAGGAAAATTGAGTCCTCGTTTCATTGGGCCGTATGAAGTGTTAGAAAGAGTTGGGCCAGTGGCGTATTGACTTGCTCTGCCACTTGAGTTGGATCGTATTCATAACGTATTTCATGTTTCTATGTTGACGAGGTATAGGTCGGATCCATCTCATGTGTTGCCGATTGAGTCAATTGAAGTAAATCCTGATTTGACATTTGAAGAGGAACCAGTTGCTATTTTGTCACGTGATGTGAAAGAGTTGAGAAACAAGAAAGTGCCACTTGTGAAGATTTTGTGGAAGAATCATGGAAAAGAAGAAGCAACTTGGGAAAGTGAACAATCCATGCAAGAGCAATATCCGCAATTGTTTCAGCTTTAATATCAGGTAATTTCGAGGACGAAATTTTCTTTTTAGAGGGGGAGAATTGTAATATCCTCATTTATGCCCTAGAAGTTTTGCATATTGTTGTTGTTGTTATTGTTATAAATTGGATTGAATGTATATGATGGGATAAGAAAAGAAATTGGGAGGAGAATGCTTGTGTATATGTGTATTGGGAAAGAATTAGGGTTTAGAGAGAATGGTATATATTGTGTATATGAGGATATATATAACATATAAATGGGTCAAAGGAAGAGTCAAAGGAAGAGAGATATTTTTATGTGATATGTGTAATTACTATCATGGGCATACATGAGACAAAAGTTAAATTAAATGATTAAGGGTAATTAAGTAATTGCTTGAATTGGAACTCTTGGTGGAGATTTAAAGAAGAGTTGACTTTGGTTTATTCATAATTTCTTCTTCTTCTTCATGTGTGTGGCCGGCTCCTCCATAGAGAAAGGAAAGCAAGTGGTGAAGAGAGGATCTTGATGTGTTGAGCTCAAATTGAAGGAAGATTAAGTGTTTAAGTGTTGATTCAAGAAGTTTTAACTAAGGTAAGATCTTTCCTTTGATTTCTTTCCTACTTTTGAAGTGGTATGGGAAGTTAATTAGGGTTTGATGATTTGATGATGAGATGTGTTTATGATTTATTCTCAAGTGTTGAAATGGAATTAAAGATAAGAAGCTAGGTTGGTGTTGGTGATGGAAGAGTAAGAGTGTGTTTAGTGAATTCTTTTTCTGTTTTACAATTAGTAAAGGCTGTAACTTGTATGATTTTTAATTAATTATAGAAAAATGTTCTTGAAGTGAATTTTTGATATGTTGTGCCTCTATGAGTCTAGAATGACTGAAAAATATGTTGATTCGATTTTGGAATGGTTATGAGTTTAGAAAGATTATTTTTAGTAGAACTGTTCCAGCAGGTACCTTAACTGAGACAGCTATATTTCGGGATTTTTAATAAAATGTAGAAAAATCATATCCAATTGAATTTTGGATATGTTGTTTCTTAGTGAGTCTAGTATTTGAGAAAAATAATTTAGAACCACGTTGATTGAATTTGATTTATGGAATTCACAAAGTTCAGAACTGCTTCCAGGATGCAGGGCAATTGGGGCAGTCTGGTTAGGTGAACTATTTGACCAAGATTTTGTGTTCAGTTTGATCTGAAATTTTAAAGGAATGATTTTAAGATATAAAACTAAATTCTGTAAAAATTGTAGAATTTTTAATCAAGTAGATTATTTTATACAATTTTTCAAAATAAGGATAAAATGGAGTCTAAAACCATAATGTATTATTCATATGAATCATATCAATTGTTCTTTGCCCTAATTGCATTGTTGAGATTGAACAATGTTATGTTATGCATTGTGAATGGTTATGTGTTTCATGAATAATATACATTGAAATTGAAATAATAATTCAAATAAGACATGATATGAGACAATGCCATTGTGATTGGCTATGATGATGATATTGAAAGAAAGAAGGCATGTTTGCCTAAATGTGATGAGAATTTGAGAATGGAAATGGTAACTATATAATAAATGAATTGTTTGTTTAATATGTTATTCAGTTTCAGAGTTCTGGATTTGGGTGGCATGCCTAAGAAATGATGAAAGGTAACAGTCTTGCCGGGTTGAGAATCTCCTCATATGTGTTGAGTTGATGGTCCAAGAGACTGGGTCTGTTACACTATGAGAATTGTGAATATAAGATATATGATTTGTAACAGTCTTGCCGGGTTGAGGATCTCCTCATATGTGTTGAGTGATGGTCCAAGAGACTGGGTCTGTTACACTATCCATGGATAGAGATACATGTATATACATTGCCTACGGGCGTGATTATTGTGACTATGAACCAAATCAGTAACTCTGAACTCTGAATATCGTATTAAATACTTGTTGGGCCCATAGGTGTCAAGGTTATATGAATGTCCTAAATAATGTTATGAGTTAATGAAATGAGATGTTGGTTATTGAGTATGATTGAGTAATGTTGAATGTGGAAAGATGTTGAAATGGGGTATACTCATATGACTATGATTTGTGAAATGCATAATTATGTGATTAACTTTATATTTATGATGTTGATCTTATCAATAACATATGTGGCATTGCATTACATTAAAGCATACCATTAGCATGTTTTATCTTACTAAGCCCTTGGCTTAGCGCGATAGTGTTTAATCGCGCAGGTAATAGAGTTGATAGAGTTGAACCCGAGAGTTCATCAAGACCAAGTGAGAGTAGACCTTGAAGAATCCATTTTGGGAGCTTAAAGATCAGAGTAGACTTGCCAATCATGTATATTTCTTTATATTTTGTAAAGAAATGTTTAGTATGTAAATATGTAAATATTTTATAACTTCCGCTGTGTAATATTTAAATATAGGGATTGTCACAAAACCTTTATGTTATGTTGCACTAGAAGTGTAAATTCTTTTTGCAGGTTGTAGTTGAGGTTACAAGGGGGATTTATTGGGAGTGTACTGAGAATGATTTTGTTTGCATTGGTTTGTGTAAAATGTTTTTAAAAATAAGAAAAAAACCGGTTTTGTCGACACTTGGGACTCAATTTTTAGGCGAAACCATGGCAAAATTTTTGAAAAAAAAATCGGAACTAAAATTTGACTAAGTAAAATTGGTAGAAACATTAGGTTAGTGTGGCGCCTCTACTCAGCTTACACATGTAGGTCGGGAAGGGGTGTTACAGGAAACCCTAATGATTATAAAGGTAGATAAGGTGGAAGTTTATGGTGATTCGTTGCTAGTAGTATCCCAAGCAAATGGAGAGTGGGAGTTGAAGGAAGAAAAATTGAAATCATACCATCATTACCTGACCATGATAAAGAAGAATTTTAAGGAGTGTAAGTTTATACACTTTTCAAGAGAAGAAAATCAGATGGCTAATGCCCTAGCCACATTGGCTTCGGTATGGGAAGATCCTGCTAACCTATTCCTTAAGCCTCTGATCTTGACCAGTTCATCAACTCCTTGTTATGAATATGAAACAATCATGGAAATTGATACAGACCATGATGCATGGTATGATACCATAAGGTGATTTTTGGAAGAAAGAGAATACCCGCCGAGGGCAACAAAAAAAGAGAGAAGAGCCATAAGGAGGTGGTCATTGCATTATACCACATTCCATGGGGAGTTGTATCGAAGATGGCCTGATGGGTGCATTTGAGATGTTTAAGAAAGCCCGAAGTGGAGCGTATCATGTCAGAAATACATGCAGGAAGTTGCGGTCCACACATGAGTGGTTTGGCCCTAGTTAAGAAGATTATTCGACAAGGTTACTATTGGTTGACCATGGAGAGAGACTGTATTAAGTTTGTCAAGAGGTGCCAACAATGTCAGATGTACAGTAACTTGAATCATATGCCTCCTGAAGAACTGCATTCAATGTCTTCACCCTGGCCCTTTGCCACCTGGGGTATCGACATAATAGGAGAGATACATCCGACAGCTTCAAACGGACACCATTTTATTGTGGTAGCAGTTGATTATTTTTCGAAATGGGTTGAAGCCGAATCCTTCAACAAGCTGGGTGCAAGTCAAATGGCTAGGTTTATTGAAAAGAATCTAATATGCAGATATGGGGTCCCGCACAGTGTGATATCAGACAATGGGGTACAGTTTCAAGGAGCAGTTAAGGATTTATTCTTCAAGTACCAAATCCATCGTCACCGATCCTCTCCTTATAGACCAAACTCTAATGGTACAGTGGAAGCAACAAACAAGACAATTAAGCAAATTCTGTCCAAGATGACCAAGACTTACAGGGACTGGTCAGAAATGCTTCCCTTTGCTTTATGGGGATATAGGACGAGTGTACGAACACCTACTGGAATGACACCGTTCTCTTTGGTTTATGGGATGGAAGCAGTATTGCCAATTGAGATTAAGATCAAGTCATTGAGAGTAGTTTTGGAAGCAGAGCTACCTGAAATAGAATGGGTAGCAAGCAGATACACTCAGTTAGCTCTATTAGAAGAGAGAAGGCTAAAAGCACTGTATCATCACCAACTCTATCAAAAGAAGATAGCTCGGGCCTACAATAGAAGGGTCAAAATTCAAAGATTCAGGGTTGGGGATTTAGTATTGAAGCAATGTAAGCCTAATGTATCTGATCCAAGAGGGAAGTTCAGACCTAGCTAGGAAGGACCATATGTCGTGAAACAAGTCATGAGCAAAGGTGCGGTGAAGTTATCAGACATGGATGGAAATGAATTTAGTGAACCAGTAAACATTGACAGGTTGAAGTGGTTTTATGTATGAAAAATGAAAAAGAAAGAGCTCGCTAGGTTGAAAACCCAAAAAGGGCGGCCTAGGCAAAAGTTAGAGCAGTCCGCTAGTTCCGAAAACCCGAAAGGGCGGGCTAGGAAACAATTAGGGCTAATGAGAGAAAATCGTCAATTAGAAAACCCGAAAGGGCTGATTGGCAAAAGGAGTAATCTTGTGTATGCAGGCTTTATGTTTGGTTATTCCCTAATTTAATAAAATAGAATTAATGATTAAGTTGCTCTTTGTGCACTGTTATGAGTAATGACAAATTATAAATAGAAAAGAAGCATCTTTTATTACTCTAATTATTTTTTCATCCTAACAATACACTTTATGAATTGACAAATGTAAAATTTATGGCAGCCGATAAGTGTAACGTGCAGGCTAGCTTTGCCTCAGCCGGTCCAAGTAGGCTTCAGTCAAGCAAGGCATGTCTAGGTCAGGAACAAAGTCAGAATCATGAGGCTCAGCTCCATAATGACGCCCAAGTCGGTGAGGATCACAGCATGTACCTTGACGAAGTGCAGCAAGAGGAACGTACATCAAGTATGTCCGCCTGGTAATATGAGAAATATTCCACCAAGGTACCAACCAACGGATATTGACTTCGGAGCGTGAGTAGATCCAGTCAACCCAATCAGCATATGAAGAAGCAGGATGGAGCAGCTTCCTAGCAAAATGATGACGTGGCAGGTATCTGGAAAAATCCATGGAGGGAGTATCAAGTAAACAAAGACGCTCCTGAAGCCAAATTTGTGAAGAAAGAATTAAAAAAAAAAAGAGGTCTGCTAAGTCGAAAACCCGCAAGGGCAGCTTAGGCAAAAATTAGGACAGCTCGCTAGTTCTGAAAACCCGTATGGGCGGACTAGGCAAAAGTTAGAGCGATAAAAAAAAACCTAAATTGAAAACCCGGAAGGGCAGTTTAGGTAATTACCTGAAGCATCAACGGGCTCCCAGTCAGTCTCTTTAACAATCCTGATTTAAATCGGTCTAATCCAACTAAGGTCTCGGCTAAGATCACAGGTACCGGCGACAAGCCTCCTTCCATTTGATCCATGATATCCAATACTCGTGGGTCAATCTCGCCGTCAGAAGAAACAAGTAAGAATTGGCGGAACAGGCAAAGACAAAGCATGCATCCCCAGGCCTTAGTTGGAGCCAAATGAGAAAGACAGAAGTCAGTCAAAGGAGCAAGTAGAATTTTTTCACCTCTCATCAACTGAAGAATATCGGGTTTCAAAATTTGAAATAACATCTGCATCTTCTGTTGAGTTTTTGAAATCAATGTGGGTAACGCCATTCGTTGATTATTGGGATGTCCAAGGATGGCCTCAAATTCTTTAATCAAGGGACACATTTCAAAACCATTAATTCTAAATACCCTAGAATCTGTATCCCACAGGGAAGCCACGACATGTAAGAAAGAGTGGTCCAATTTGACATTTTGAAAGCATTTTAAAACATCAAGCTTTGACCATGAAATTTGCTTCCAATGGTTGGCATCCATATTCTTAAATAGAATTTTTATTTTCTTTAAATGGTGCTCGGTCATGGTTGATGAATAAAGGGAAACCAAAATTGCTAAAGAAAGAGTATTCACTTTGGAAGAGAGATTCTTGGCTTATGAATTGAAATATGGCATGCAAGGTGATTTATATAGAAGAAAATAAACCTTTTCCAAAAGTGAAATGGAAAAGATGATGGAAAAGGATAAGACCATATGGCACAAGGAAAGGAAGTGGTCACAATTTCTTTTTCCATTTTGGATTTGGTTTAACAAAAGAAGTGGATATTAATTATGATGTATTATATATATAAAAAATAATAATAAATAAAAAAATGGCAATAACAAAAAAAATGAAAAAAGAAAAAATGGCAGTAAAAAAAAAAGATTACAGTAAAGAGGAAAATTGTATATTTTTCATTATTGTACAATGTTTTACAATTGTTTCAATATTTACATATCACTAAGAGGGTGGTGGTAGGTCATCAAATAAAGACTTGAAAAAGTCGTCGCCTGTTGGAGGAGGGGGCAAATTACTCATCCCGGGATCATACGAAGCAGAAGTACTAAAATCCTTATTGCCTTGGAGTTCCGATGTGTCATGGTCCTCATCAGAAGCAGACGAAAGGATCTCATGGTCATCAGCCTGGGGGCCTCTCGATGAAAAAGCACCGGGATCCCTTATTCCTTGACTCAAAAATTTTGTTCGGATTGATGATATAAACTTTCAAAATGAGAAGCCTGCTGACGACTTGTAGCCAACTCTTCTTGAAGCTTCTTGTTTTGTTCTTCGAGCATCTGCTATGAGCCAAGAAGGAAAGGGTAAGAGCATACATAATCATGCATGCATATAGCATAAACTATTCTGAAATAAGGAACTTACCAAGTAATTCATATCAATACCCTGCGAATGAGATGACATATCCGGCAGGCTAGAATGAGCAAACGAAGGGGGAGTAAAAGAAGGTCCAGCCTCATGATCAAACGAGCCAATAAACTGCAACAATCATTAAAGAATCAAAGAAAGAAAAGCAGTTACAATAGAAAAGTGGTAAAAGTTTTACCTGAGAAGTATTGGTCCCGAGACAAGGAATAGACTCTCCTGCATCTCTGTGATGTTCCTTCTCATCTCTACCCTCCACACCGACAGGAGATACATCAAAGTGCAAGAGTCTCATTTGAATAAAACGAGCATAAAATGGACCCAGTAAATCGAGAAATAACTCAGCATTAAAACCATTTCGGGCCGACCACCAAGCATCCTCCGGCATCGACATAATATTTAAAGTGTATTCTGGGATTTCCATCGAGAACCTCCGCTGCTCTGGGCCGAGAAACCATTCGTAGACTCTCTCCCCGAGAAACCAGCCGCTAGACACTGGGCCAGCAATAACTTGGCGAGAATGTTGAAAAGACAGTGCAGCCCTCATCAAAGGAGAACAGTTTGCTCGCTTTTCTGGATTCCACCAGGCCAAATTCACCTGCAGGATAACATAAGGTAAGTAAAACTTTTGCAAAATGTTTAAAGCATACTAATGTTATTTTACCTAATCCCAGGTTAAGCGGCTCAACACAAAGCGATGAGTATGCACATGATGAGAGCCGGGAACATTCACACGATCAAACAATCAGAAATTTAATCTCGGATACCCGATTCTCTCTCGGGAAATGCCGAGTACTCTCACGAGGTTGTGTTCATATGCCCATATCTGCAATAACAACAAAGATCAGAAGAGGAAAAGGGAAAAGACATTGGTGGAAGAAAAAATACCTCGACAACCGCCATCAAGCTGACAAAAGAATTCTTGTTTCGACAAAGTTTATCAAGGCCATGATAAAGGCATGCGAGACCAGCTTCACCCCAGCCAGAAGATGGTACCATTTTGAGATAAGAAAGGGCATTCAACATTGATAAGTGAATGGATGATTCAGTGCTGCCAAAGTTGGTTGATCTGAGCAGATATAACAAAAATCCTCGAGCATACTGTTCGGCCCTGTTTCTGCCAATCCGACCTTCGTAGTTCATCCAATAACTACGAATCGGCTCGATTTTTATCTTACGAGGTCCTTTATATGATGGTTCCATACCAATTAATTCCTGAATTTCTTCAAATGTTAAAATTTCATTGGTTAGAGGAACCGGAGCACCATCATATCGAAGGCTGGTTATGGCAGTAAAATCGACCGGACCAATTGTCATCTCCCCAATGGGCAAGTGAAAAGTGTGAGTTTCATCCAGACATCGCTCTGCCAGCGCCTAGACCACGCTTCGGTCTATTTGATATTCTTCGAACGGCAATTGTAAGACAAACTGCTCAAAGCCGCAATCTCGGATAATCCGCCTTACCCGAGAAGGCACTACATCATACCATTGTCGAGCTTTGTAAATACACCCTCCGGCCCGAACGACACAACGATCGTGCTAACACAGACCCAGGTAAGTTAATACCAGGTAAGTACGCATTATTCAATCTATTTAAATTAATTTATTTTTCATAATAATAATAAAAAGTAATAATTTAAAATAAATAATTAAAAAAATTAATAAATATAATAAAATATAATAAAAAAAGGGAAATCAATACCTCGCTCTTTTGATTGGAACTGCGATGAAGTGGCATCCCCGCCAGTATATCTAGATTTCTGTCTTCATGATGCCAAATAAACTCCAATAATTGGGCATTAGAATGAGTCTCCGACCTCGAAGCATATATTGTTTTTGAAAAATATGTGCTGAAATTGAAAAGAAATTTGAAAGGATTATAAAATTGAAATTGAAAATTTGAAATTTTATGGAGAATTGATGGACTTTTATAAAGGAATGGCAAGCAGATGAAAACAAACTCAAAACTGTGCATAAATAGTGAATTTTACTATTTATGAATAGTATTACTATTGATAAATAGTAAATGTTACTATTTATGAATAGTAAATATTACTATTTATGAATAGTATTACTATTTATAATAGTAAATTTTACTATTCATAAATAGTATTACTATTAGTAAATAGTAAAATCACTTTTTTCCTATATTAAATACTATTTGAAACTATTTGCTAATAGTAAATTTACTATTTGTAAATAGTGAATAGTGCATAAACAGTAACTACACAGTAAATAGACAGAAAATTCAATTATTCACTTTGATCATTCAAAAAATTGCGAGTATACAAATGTTTTTACGCCCAGGGGGCAATAGGAAGACATATGCCTAAAAATTAGCTAAACTTCTTAACTCGGGTCCAGAACCCAAATTTTCCTTAGGTCCAGAACCTAGAATTTTCTAAGTCCAGAACTTAGCCAGGGTCCAGAACCCAAATTTCCTTAGGTCCAGAACCTAGAATTTTCTAAGTCCAGAACTTGGCTCGGGTCCAGAACCCAAATTACCCTTAGGTCTAGAACCTAGAATTTTCTAAGTCCAGAACTTAGCTCGGGTCTAGAACCCAAATTACTCTTAGGTCCAGAACCTAGAAATTTCTAAGTCCAGAACCTGGATTACCCTTAGGTCCAGAACCTAGAATCTTTTCTGAGTCCAAAACTCAAACCAGGTCCAGAACCTAAATTTCCCTTAGGTCCATAACCTAGAATCATGTCTAAGTCCTAAACTTATCTTGGGTCCAGAACCCAAATTTTATTTAGGTCCAGAACCTAGAGTCATCCTTGAGTCCAGAACTCAAAACGAGTCCAGAACCCAAATTTCCCTTAGGTCCAGAACCTAGAGTCATCCTTGAGTCCAGAACTCGAATCGGGTCCAGAACCCAAATTTTTCTCAGGTCTAAAACCTAGAATCATCCTCGGGTCCAGAACCCAAAACAAGTCTCCATATCAAAAATTAAGTCTTATTGCTTTTCACTCTCTTTCACTAAGGTTTCAGATCATTCAAGCAGGGGGCAAACTGTAGACCCTTAATTTTTTACCCAATACGATCCAATATGCTTTATTTAGTCCAAAATGACTTTTGTTGTTTAATTGGTCCAAAATAATTTTAATTAAATAGTTTTTGCTTTATCATCTAATTTTTATTAATAAAAATAAACAAATCAAAATCAAAAAATAAAAATAAAAATAAAAATCGGAGTCGAAAAAAATCGGCAGCGAAAAACAGTCCCACGGCCCCGAGGGAGTTTTGCCCCGCAGGAAAATCCTGCCGGCAAAAGCTTCGCCCTCAGAAATTTCCTGCGGGCGAAGTTATTTCGCTCGGGCCGAAGTTATTTCGCCCGCAGGAAATTCTTGCGGGCGAAATAACTTCCTGCGGGCAAAATAACTTTCCTGCGGGCGAAATAACTTCCCGCAGGAAATTCCTGCGGGCTGGCACTCCCACTGCGGGCTGGCACCTACTTGCCCCAGCCACGGGCCCGTTGCCATAGTTTTCGCCAACGCAAATTTTTTTGACCCAAATTTTAGAAACCTAATCGAATTAGGTGTTAATTTCTTTTTTTTATTAATATTAATTGCCATGTGGAATTAGGAAGAAATAACCTAAAAAACACTATAAATAAGGATTAATTGAACCAAATTTGGGGGGAGGAAAAATTTACACAGTGAGTATAGGATTTGAAACCAAATCAAGGAAGGAAAAGCAATAAATCAATTCAATTGATTTTTGAAGGGAGGAGCACCACGAATTAAGCAATTCAAAGGCAACAAAGGCTTGTCTTTGGAGCTAGTTCATCCAAGAAGAGTTATTTTTTGGAGAATCAACAAAAGAAGGTATGTTAAATTCTTTTTTATTTATGTAACACAGTAGCAAATCTATACAATTTAAGGTTTTTTTAAATCAAAACTTTAGAGCTTTAATTTAATTCTTCCACGATTAAAACACTAAAACGAGACTTTCTTTTCTAAAATGACTTAAAATTGTTATTTTTTCTTCTTGAAAATCTTAAAACTCTCATTGAACATATTTTTCAACAAAACCAAAATCAAATTCTATTTCTTTCAAATTTTTAAATTAGGTTCTATTTCATTCAAAAAGCCTTCAAAAACATCTTTTCTACTTATAAAAACTTCAATCCATGTGTTTAAATTCATAAAACTTCATAAATCATCAAATTGCTTTTTAAAACTCTAATTCAAATTCATTACCCGAGAACCCTAATTTCAAAGCCTAAAACTAAAATTTAACTTTTAAACCTAAAACAATGAACCTTAATCCTTTTAAAACCTTGAACCTTAATTTTTATGAACCCTAATCCTTTTAAAACATTAAAAACCATAAAAACATGAAAACTAAAAAATCACACAGTAGCTTAAATCACTATTTAATATCATGAATTAAAAAGTATTTCAAAGTGTCCAAAACCCTAGTTTTATTATTTCACCATTCAAATCATAATTTGTTTAATCAAAGAGTCTTACCAACCTTTTAAAACATAAAACCCTAATCTATTTTAATTCCATAAAAAGTCACAGTAGCTATAATTGAACTTTTATTTGCTTTATTCAATTCCATATTTATTTATACCTTGATTTATCTCTTATGATTTAATTTCAATACTTGATTTATTTAATTTATCATGGATGAATGTTTATTTTATTGATATTTAAATACTTTTGATGATTGATTTATTTATTATGGATGATTATTTACTTTTATCAATCAATTTAGACTTCCAAAAGTTGTAAGAGGTATGTTTCCACTTGGTGGGTACCTCATTAGTTAAACATCATGTTTCTATCTTTTGGTGGGTACCTCATTAGTTGTAATTTAATTTGCTTTTCTGTTTTAGAACTTACGTAAAGGGCATGTTTCTATCTTTTGGTGGGTGTCCTATCTAGGCATGTGATGTAAGGACATGTTTCCATCCTTGGATGGGTGTCCATTTATTTGTTTTGTTTTGTTTGGGCATTGCTTTGATTTTAATATAATGATGTTTTCTTTTTATTGTGTGTAGTATGGATAATATTGTTATATTTAATAATTTTATAATATTAAGACCTGTAAAGGAGGCCGGTTCCAATGAACCGGGCGTTGTTGGGGTGCTGGGCCATTTCTCACCTTCCCCACACGTACCCAACTTTCTGAACCCATTTAGGGTTTGGGGATTCCTTAGGAATCAAGTCATCCACCCCTTTCTTTTTCCCGGCTTGTCCGGGTGGCGACTCCATTTTCTCCGGACTTAGGTCCGTGTTCTCTAAGGCCCCGAGCCTAAACAGTGCCGAAGTCACAAGAACCATTCCATCGGGAGTGGGGGCGAAAATCCTCGCTCACACATGTCCTTACATCATATGCCTAGATAGGACACCCACCAAAAGGTAGAAACATGCCCTTTACATAGGTTCTAAAATAAAAAAGCAAATTAAATTACATGATATTTAACTAATGAGGTACCCACCAAGTGCAAACATACCTCTTACAACATTTGGAAGTCTAAATAAATTGATAAAAGTAAATAACCATTCATAATAAATAAATTATTCATCAAAGGTATTAATCAAAATATAAAATAAACATCCATCCATGATAAATTAAATAAATCAAGTATTGAAATTAAATAAATTAAAGCATAAGAAATAAATCAAAGCATAATCAAATATGGAATTGACTAAAGCAAATAAAAGTTCAATTATAGCTACTGTGACTTTTTATGGAATTAAAATAGATTAGGGTTTTATGTTTTAAAAGATTGGTAAGACACTTTGATTAACCAAATTATGGTTTGAATGATGAAATCATGAAACTAGGGTTTTAGACACTTTAAAATACTTTGGTTTGTGATTTTTAGTTATTGGGTTTCTAAGCTACTATGTAAAATTTATGTTTTTATGTTTTTATATTTTTTAATTTTTTAAAAGGATTAGGGTTCATAAAAATTAGTGTTTAAGGTTTTAAAAGGGTTAGTGTTCATTATTTTGAATTTTGGAAGTTGAATTTGGGTTTAGTATTTTTAGAATTTAGGCTCACGGGTGATGCATGGAACTTTTAGGATTAAAAATCAGTTTGACAATTTCATGAATTTTTATGAATTTAAACAAACAAATTAAAGTTTTATAAGTAGAAAAGATGTTTTTTAAGGCTTTTTGAATGAAATAGAACCTACTTTAAAATTTTAAAAGAAACAGAATTTAAATCTTCATTTTGTTGAAAATCATGTTCAATTAGTGTTTTAAGATCTTTAAGAAATAAAAATAATAATTTTAAGCCTTTTGGAAGATAAACCAACGAAATAAAGCTTTAACTTTTGAAAAACTAATTTAAAGTTCTAAGATTTTAGGTTTTGAAAAAAACATAAAATCCTAGTTTTAGCTACCGTGTAAAAAAATTTAAAGAAAATCAATTGCTGCGGAAAAACTGCGCTGCCAAAAAAATCTGCCGTAGCCAGCTCCGGCAGCGTGCGCAGAGTGGCCCGTAAGCTATTTCGCAGGCAGAAAATTTCTGCGTGTGAAATAGCACATTGATTCGCGCGACGATTTTTTCGTTGCCGATTTTTATTTTTATTTTTATTTTTTGACTTTTATTTGTTTATTTCTAATTTGTATTAATAAAAATTAGATACTAAAGCAAAAATTATTTAATAAAAATTATTTTGGACTAATTAGACAACAAAAATCATTTTAGACTAAATAAAACATATTGGACCGGATTGGGTAAAAAATTAAGGGTCTACACCTCACCTCCATGTGAAGCAATATATCACTGCTATGCAATCTACCCGAGCTACTAAGGCTCAAACCCTAAGGTACTTTATGCTCTCATTGGACCCTGTTGTCCAAAATTGGTTCAATACCTTAGATGATGGAACACAAAAGAGTTGGGATCTGCTTTACAAAGCCTTCATCCAACAATATGGATATAATGTCGAGATGGAAGTTACCTTGACTGAAGTAGAGTGTAGACCCTTAATTTTTGACCCAATCCGATCCAATATGCTTTATTTAGTCCAAAATAATTTTTGTTGTCTAATTGGTCCAAAATAATTTTAATTAAATAGTTTTTGCTTTATTATCTAATTTTTATTAATAAACAAATAAAAATAAAAATAAAAATTGGAGTCGGAAAAAAAATTGGCAGCGAAAAGTGGTCGCGCGGGCCCGTCGGCCTAGCAGCAGTTCACCCGCAGGCGAAATAACTTCCTGCAGGGTGAGTTATTTCGCCCGCAGGAATTTCCTGCGGGCGAAATAACTTCCCGCAGGAATTTTCTGCGGGCTGGCACGCCTACTGGCCCCAGCCACGGGCCCGCTGCCACAGTTTTTGCCAGCGCAAAATTTTTCAACGCAATTTTTTGAAACCTAATCCAATTAGGTTTTAATTTTTTTTTATTAATATTACTTACCTTAATTAATTACAAATAAATAACCTTAAACCATTATAAAAAGGACCAAAAGGCATAGAAAAAAGGGGGTGGCCGAGAGAGAGGAAATCCAAAGGGAGTTTGGAAAGTTTGAAACCAAATCAAGGAAGGAAAAGAAGAAATTCAATTTAAATCTTTTTTGGACAACAACATCACGAAAAAGGGATTCCAAAGGCAAAAAAAGGCTTGTCTTTGGAGCTAGTTCATCCAAGAAGAAGCAATTTTGGAGCAACTTACAAAAGAAGGTATGAAATTCTAAATTCTAATTTTTTTTTTTACACAGTAGCTAAAACTAGGATTTTTTGTGTTTTTCAAAAGTTAAAATCTTAGAACTTTAATTTAGTTTTCCAAAGTTAAAACACTAAAACGTGACCTTATTTTCTAAAATGACTTAAAATTAATTTTTCTTCTTCTTAAAGACCTTAAAACACTAATTGAACATATTTTTCAACAAAACCAAAATCAAATTCTATTTCTTTTAGGATTTTAAAGTAGGTTCTATTTCATTCAAAAAGCCTTAAAAAACATCTTTTCTACTTATAAAAACTTCAATCCTTTTGTTTAAATTCATAAAACTTCATAAAATATCAAATTGATTTCTAAAACCCTAAAAATTCTTCATTACCCGAGACCCAAATTTCAAAACCCTAAAATCCAAAATTTAACTTTTAAACCTAAAATAATGAACCCTAATCCTTTTAAAACCTTAAATCCTAATTTTTATGAACCCTAATCCTTTTAAAACATTAAAAAACATAAAAACTTGAAAACCCAAAAATTGCACAGTAGCTTAAAATTCAATAACCAAAAATCACAAATTAAAGTATTTTAAGGTATTTAAAACCCGAGTTTCATGATTTCATCATTCAAACCTTAAGTTGTTTAAACAAAGAGTCTTATCAATCTTTTAAAACATAAAACCCTAATTTATTTTAATTCCATAAAAAGTCACAATAGCCATAATTGGACTTTTATTTGCTTTATTCAATTCCATACTTGATATGCTTTGATTTATTTCTTATGCTTTAATTTATTTAATTTTAATACTTGATTTATTTAATTTATCATGGATGGATGTTTATTTTATTTCTTAATTAATAACTTTGATGAATGATTTATTTATGATGAATGATTATTTATTTTTATCAATTAATTTAGATTTCCAAAAGTTGTAAGAGGTATGTTTCCACTTGGTGGGTACCTCATTATTTAAACATCATGTAACTTAATTTGATTTTCTATTTTAGAACTTATGTAAAGGGCATGTTTCTTCCTTTTGGTGGGTGTCCTATTTAGGCATGTGATGTAAGGACATGTTTCCATCCTTGGATGGGTGTCCATTTATTTACTTTGTTTGGACATTGCTTTGATTTTAATATAATGATGCTTTCTTTTAATTATTGTGTGTAATATGGATAATGTTATTATAATTAAGAATTTTATAATATTAAGACCTGTAAAGGAAGCCGGTTCCAATGAACCGGGAGTTGTGGGGGTGTTGGGCCATTTCTCACCTTCCCCACACGTACCCAACTCTCCGAACCCATTAGGGGGTTGGGGATTCCTTAGGAATCGAGTCATCCACCCCTTTCTTTTTCTCGGCCCGTCCAGGTGGCGACTCTATTTTCTTCAGACTTAGGTCTATGTTCTCTAAGGCCCCGAGCCTAAACATTGCCGAAGTCGCAAGAACCATTCCACCTGGAGTGGGGGCGAAAATCCCCGCTAACAGTGGCGACTCCACTGGGGATAAGAGATGTTGATTCCGTTGGTGTTTATATTATTCTATTCTTTCTTATAATGATATTATCCATTGCATCATCTTAGATTGCATCGTGTGCGTGAGTTAGGATGCCCGTGTTACCCGTGTTATGTTATGTAAGGGATACCATACTTTCACTCAAGGTATGGAGATCGAGCATGACATAACCAATCATAGCCTTGTACCATTTGGTATATACTTGCTATGGGTACCTAAGCCTTTTTACCCAAAGACTAAAGCTCATGTAATTGGCCTAGTTACTTTCCTTAGGTTTTTACCCCAAATGCATGTTGTTTGACTATGGATAATTTATCTTGGTTTAAATCATGGCTTATTTGGTTTGTTCTTTTCCTAATATGACCCAAGTACATTTGCAAGCTCAAAATAAATTTTTTTCTTTAAAATTCAAAAGACCAAAACTATTTTCAAAACTTTTTAAGATGCTGTTTGGACATAAGACTTTTCTAAAAATAAATAAAAAATCCTTTGGCTCATGGCCCAAATACTAAGCCCAAAATCCATTTTTATAAAATCTTTTACAATGGGCTTAGAAACAAAACTATTTTCACCGAACCTTTTCTCATAAAAAGCTTATTTAGGTCAATTATGAAATACCAAAAATCAATTGTGGGCCTAGTTTACACTAAGAATAAATTAACTATGGGTTTGTTTTTGGCATGAATCATTAGTTACCTTTTTCAAGTGAGAAATCTATCTATGATAAACCTCTTAATTTTGTTTTAATCCAATATAGCATAAAAGCTACTTTAGTTGGTTGAATGGATTAAAACCTAATTAATGGGAATTATCATGGATTGATTTCCATTTTCGAAAATATAACTATTGGTTGAAACGTCCGAGGGAATTATTCGAAAGCAAGGTACCCCATGTTGGTATTTTGTTAACCATATACCTAGGAAAAGAGACTTGCCACTCGTGCATGGATGTTATAAGGTTGGAAGGAACGTCCTATTTATCCTTATTTGTTATTGGTGCATACATGCATGCATGCATACATTTGCATCTCATCTCATTCCACCGGGAGTGGGGGGGAAAATCCCCACTCACATAGAGTCCATTAGGCAAAGGTCGAATGAGAATTTTGTGGATTATGTGAAGAGATGGAGAAACAAGGCCGCTTTACTCAATAAGAGGCCCGATGAATCCGATCAAATTAGGATGATTATGAGAGGAGTGTTGCCTAGTCTTCGTGAGAGGATGTCTCATACACTCATCCGTGATTTCAAAGACCTTCTCTAAGCGGGTTTACAAATTGAAGAATGGGAAAGAGAGAAGAACCATTTTTCAACAAGAAGGAATGGGAAAGGGAACTTTCAATATGATAGCCAAAGCATGCAAAAGGCAATCGGTGTTAATGCTACTAACTAAGGAACAAGGAGATAGTTTTCGAAAATAGGGAAGCCGATGTCTTGGGTTCTCAATAAACTTTAAAGAAAGGGATTGCTACAACCCCTAAATCCTCGCCCTTTGCTTAACCCTCTCCCACCTAATTTTGACACTAAAGCATTTTGTCAGTTTCATCAAATGCAAGGGCATGACATGGATAGATGTGTGAGGTTGAGACATGAGATTTAAAATCTAATTGATAATGGGAAGCTACCCGAGCCCAATAAGCCAAACACCAAAGACAACCCATTACCAAAGTACAATAGAGTACCACCGCCTACAACCTTCATGATTGGAGGAGGTTTGCATGAGGATTTTATCATGTTTTCTTTTCAAGATGTGGGTGGAGAAGCAACCAAAGAAGAAGAGGCATTTGCCAAAATTAAACAAGCTATGATGGGTGAAGAAGTAACAATTTGTGTTGTTAATGGGTTTTAGGATTCAAGCGATAGCGATGATGATCTTGTATCCAAGAAGGAGGAGTGGACTTGGTTCGAACCCGAAGAAGATGAAGTAATAAACACTAGATCCGGTAAGCCTTATGCAAGGCCACCATTGCTTGACCATGACAAAGAAGAACTTTAAGGAGTGTAGGTTTATACACCTATCGAGAGAAGAAAATCAGATGGCTGATGCCCTAGCCAAATTGGCTTCGGTATGGGAAAACCCTGTCAGCTTTTTCCTTAAGCCTCTGATCTTGACCAGTTCATCAACTTCTTTCTATGAATATGAAAAAATCATGGAAATTGATACAGACCATGATGCGTGGTATGATACTATAAGGCGATTTTTGGAGGAAAGAGAATACCCACCGGGGGCAACAAAGAAAGAGAGAAGAGCCGTAAGGCGGTGGTCATTGCAATACATCACATTCCATGGGGAGTTATATAGAAGATGGCCTGATGGGTTGTATTTGATATGTTTAAGAAAGCCTGATGTGGAGCGCATCATGTCAGAGATACGTACGGGAAGTTGCGGTCCGCACATAAGTGGTTTGGCGCTAGTTAAGAAGATTATTCGACAAGGTTACTACTCGTTGACCATGGAGAAAGATTGTATTGAGTTCGTAAAAAAGTGCCAACAATGTTAGATGTATGTAACTTAAATCACATGCCTCCTGAAGAATTGCATTTTATGTCTTCATCCTAGCCATTTTCCACCTGGGCTATCAACAATATAGGAGAGATACATCTAACAGCTTCAAACGGTCACCGTTTCATTGTGGTAGTAGTAGATTATTTTTCAAAATGGGTCGAAGCTGAATCCTTCAACAGACAGGGTGCAAGCCAAATGGCTAGGTTTATTAAAAAGAACCTCATCTTCAGATACGGGGTCCCACAGAGTGTGATATCAGACAATGGGGTACAGTTTCAAGGAGCAGCTAAAGATTTATTCTCAAAGTACCAAATCAATCATCATAGGTCCTCTCCTTATGGACCAAAGGCTAATGGTGCAGTAGAAGCAACAAATAAGACAATTAAGCAAATTCTATCCAAGATGACCAAGACTTACAGGGATTGGTCAGAGATACTTCCCTTTGCTTTATGGGGATATAGGACAAGTGTGCGAACTCCTACTGGAATGACACCGTTCTCTTTGGTTTACGGGATGGAAGCAGTGTTGCCAATTGAAATAGAAATCAAGTCATTAAGCGTAGTCTTGGAAGCTGAACTGCCTGAAATGGAATGGGTAGCAAGAAGATACAAACAGTTAGCTTTACTAGAAGAGAGAAGGTTAAAAGCATTGTATCATCACCAACTGTATCAAAAGAAGATAGCTCGAGCCTATAATAGAAGGGTTAAAATAAAAAATTTCAGGGTTGGGGATTTGGTGTTAAAGCAATGTAAGCCTAATGTATCTGATCCAAGAGAGAAGTTTAGACCTAGCTGGGAAGGGCCATATGTCATGAAACAAGTGGTGAAGTTGTTAGACATGGACGGGAACGAGTTTAGTGAGCCAGTAAACATTGACAGGTTGAAGAAGTTTTATTTAGTCCAAAATAATTTTTATGTTGCCCAATATATTTTAATTAGTCCAAAATAATTTTTATTATCTTAATTAAATAATGTTTGCTTTAGTATCTAATTTTTATTAATAAAAAATAAAAATAAACAAATCAAAATCAAAAAATCAAAATAAAAATAAAAATAAAAAATCTGTGACTGAAAAATCGACGATGAAAAAAATCGCCAACGAAAACCAGAGCGCGGGACGAATGGCCGTGGGCCATTTCACCCGCAGGAGTTTCCTGTGGGCGAAATGGCCAGCAGGCCAGTCCCTCGCCCCTGCTGCAGCCAACTGCGGCAATTTTTTTTACCAGCTCATTTTTTCCGCAGTAGTTTTTTTTTTGCCAGCGAAATTTTTCTGACGCAAATTTTTTCGAAACCTAATGCAATTAGGTTTCGGTTTCCTTTTCTTATCAATATTATGTTCCGTGAATAATTATGAATGAACTATAAAATTCTTCTATAAATAAGATCAAACACAACACAAAAAGAGAGGAGGAAATTGGACAGAAACTTGGAGGAAAAATTGGATCCGAAACTAAGTAAGAAAGAGGTGAATCAATATGATTTTTTTGAGAAAGCAGAAAAACAATTCAAGCAATTAAAAGGTAGAAAACTTGTCTTTGTTTTTGTTCATCCAAGACGAAATTTTTGGTAGAACCAACAAACGGAGGTATGCATCAATTGTTTAAATTTATTCTTCACAGTAGCTAAATCATCCCTTTGTTTCTTTTAATTCAAAAACCCTAGAACCTCAATTAAATTTTTCTAAAGTTTGAAAACCTTAATTCATTGCTTTGTTTTCTAAAAAGTTTAAAGTTATTAGTTTTGTTTCTTCAAAACCCCAAAACCAAAATTTGTTTACCAAATTTTCAAAACCCTAAATTGGGTTCTGTTTCTTCCCAAAAGCCTTAAAAACTTCTTTTTTGCTTCTATAAACTTTAAATCATTTTGTTTATTTTCATAAAACTTCATAAATTTATCAATTGATTTTCAAATCCTAAAAAAAAAATACATTCCCTGAAACCCTAAATCAAAAATCCTAAAACCCTAATTCAACTCCAAAACATAAAACAGTGAACCCTAACTCCCTTAAAACCTAAACCCTAAACCCTAATCTTTTAAAACTTTAAAAACCATATAAACATAATTTTACACAGTAAGCTGAAAATAATAATTTAGTAACCGAAAATCATAAATCTAAGTGTTTTAAAGTGTCCAAAACATAATTTCATGATTTTACATCACAAACCCTAACTTGGTTAATCAAAGAACTTTACCAACTTTTTAAATCATAAAACCTTAATCTATTTTAATTTCTGTAAAAACTCATAGTAGCCTAATTCAACAAATTCCAAAACCCTAAACACATGAAATAATGAACCCTAAATGGAAACAGTAGCCATAATTTAGATTTTTATTTGCCTTATTTAAATCTATATTTGATTATGCTTTGATTTATTTTATATGCTTTAATTTATTTAAGTTCAATGCTTCGTTTATTTAATTTATCATGGATGAATGTTTACTTTCTATTGATGTTTAATACCTTTGATAAATAATTTATTTATGCTGAATGGTTAATAACTTTTATCAATTTATTTATATTTCCAAATGTTGTAAGAGGTATGTTTCTACTTGTTGGGTACCTCATTAGTTAAATGTCATGTTATTTAAATTGCTTTTCTATTTTAGAATCAATGTAAAGGACATGTTTCTACCTTTCGGTGAGTGTCCTATTTAGGCATGGGACGTAAGGACATGTTTCCATCTTTGGATGGGTGTCCATTTATTTATTTTGTTTGGACATTGCTTTAATTTTTAATATATCGATGCTTTATTTTAATTATTATGTGTAATATGGGTAATGTTATTATATTTAAGAATTTTATAATATTAATACCTGAAAAGGAGGCCGGTTCCAATGAACTGGGCATTGTGGGGGTGCTGGGCCATTTCTCACCTTCCCCACACGTACCCAACTTTTCGAACCCATTAGGGGGTTGGGGATTCCTTAGGAATCGAGTCATCCACCCCTTTCTTTTTCCCGGCCCGTCTGGGTGGCGACTCTATTTTCTCCGGACTTAGGTCCATGTTCTCTAAGGCCCCAAGCCTAAACAGTGCCGAAATCGCAAGAACCATTCCACCGGGAGTGGGGGAAAAATCCCCGCTCACAGTGGCCACTCCACTGGGGATAAGAGAAGTTAATACCATTGCTCTTTATATTATTCTATTCTTTCTTATAATGATATTATCCATTGCATCATATTAGTTTGCATAGTATGCGTGAGTTAGGATGCCTGTGTTACCCGTGTTATGTTATGTAAGGGATATACTTTCACTCAAGGTATGGAGATCGAGCATGGCATAACCGCTCATAGCCTCGTACCATTTGGTACATACTTGCTATGGGAACCTAAGCCTTTTAACCCAAAGACTAAAGCTCATGTAATTGGCCTAGTTACTTTCCTTAGGGTTTTACCCCAAATGCATGTTGTTTGACTATGGTTAATTTATCTTCGCTTAAATCATGGCTTATTTGGTTTGTTCTTTTTCTAATATGACCTAAGTATATTGTAAGCTCAAAATAAATTTTTCTTTAAAATCCAAAAGACCAAAGCTATTTTTAAAACTTTTCAAGATGGTCTTTGGACATAAAACTTTTCTAAAAACAAATAAAAAATTCTTTTGCTCATGGCCCAAATACTAAGCCCAAAATCCATTTTTCTAAAATCTTTTACAATGGGCTTAGAAACAAAACTATTTTCATCCAATCTTTCTACAATGAGCTTACAAATTATTTAGGTTAATTACGAAATACCAAAAATCAATTGTGAGCCTAGTTTATCCTAAGAATAATTAATCATGGGCTTGTTTTTGGCATGAATCATTAGTTACTTTTTTTTCAAGTGAGAAATCAAGTTATAATAAATCTCTTAATTTTGTTTTAATCCAATATAGCATAAAAGCTACTTTAGTTGGTTGAATGGATTAAAACCAAATTAATGGGAATTATCATAAGTTGATTTCCATTTTCGAAAATATAACTATTGGTTGAAACGTCCGAGGAAATTATTTGAAAGCAAGGTACCCCATGTTGGTATTTTGTTAACCATATATCTAGGAAAAGAGACTTGCCATTCGTGTGTGGATGTTATAAGGTTGGAAGGAACATCCTTGTTTGTCTATTGTTTGTGCATACATGCATACATTTGCATCTCATATCATTGATCCTCTCTGGCTCACAGCCCTGGATTACGACAGCTCAAAAGCTTATGACAATCTGACCTACGCCAGAGATAAAGTATCTAGCAACGACTCAATCACTTGCTCACCAAAAACAATGGAGCCCAAACAAATTCAATGAATGGTGGATGAAGCCCTCAATGCCAAGATGGAAGAAATAAAAGAGGCCCTAGCTGAGACCATGAAGAACCAATTGACTGCAATCTTAGAGAATCATGTCGAGGCATCTGCTAGCACTAAGAAGCCAAGGACAAAGGGAAGACTAAAGTTGGTGAAGTGGTTTTTGATGATGAAAAGGTGATCATTGATGATGATGATGATTGGGTTCAATACTACCAAGATGTTCAAGAGAAGAAAAAGGAACCAAAGATTGTTGAAAGATCAGCTATGGAGAAGACCAAAATTTCTGATATTGAAAAGATGATTGTTGATTTAGAAAAGAAATTTGAGAAGAAGCTGAAAACCAAGGAAATGTCCGAAGTTGATAAATTATTTGAGCTAGATGAAGAAGTCCCGTACAAGTTCAAGTTGCTATCTTTCGCGAAGTTTGATGGAACCAAAAATACTCATCTCCATGTGAAGTAGTATATCATTGCTATGAGTCTGCTCGAGCTACTAAGGCTCAAACTCTATGGTATTTTATGCTATCATTGGACCCTGTTGTCCAAAATTGGTTCAATACCTTAGATGATGGAACACAAAAGAGTTGGGATCTACTTTACAAAGCCTTCATCCAACAATATGAATATAATGTCGAGATGGAAGTTACCTTGATGGAAGTAGAGTCCATCAGGCAAAGGTCAAATGAGAATTTTGTGGATTATGTGAAGAGATGGAGAAATAAGGCTGCTTTACGAAAGAAGAGGCCTGATGAATCCGATCAAATCAGGATGATTGTGAGAGGGGTGTTGCCTAGTCTTCGTGAGAGGATGTCTCATACACTCATCTGTGATTTCAAAGACCTTCTCCAAGCGGGTTTGCAAATTGAAGAATGGGAAAAAGAGAAGAACTATTTTTCAACAAGAAGGAATGAGAAAGGGAGCTTTCAATCTAGTAGCCAAAGCATGCAAAAGGCAGTCGGTGTTAATGCTACTAACCAAGGAACAAGGAGACAATTTTCAGAGTTAGGGAAGCCGATGTCTTGGGTTCTCAATAAACTTCAAAGAAAGGGATTGCTACAACCCTTAAATCCTCGCCCTTTGCCTAACCCTCTCCCACCTAATTTTGACACTAAAGCATTTTGTCAGTTTCATCAAATGCAAGGGCATGACATGGATAGATATGTGAGGTTGAGACATGAGATCCAAAATCTAATTGATAATGGGAAGCTACCCGAGCCCAATAAGCCAAACACTAAAGACAACCCATTGCCAAAGTTCAATAGAGTACCACCGCCTGCAACCTTCATGATTGGAGGAGGTTTGCATGAGGATTTTGTCATGTCTTCTTTTCAAGATGTGGCTGGAGAAGCAACCAAAGAAGGAGAGGCATTTGTCAAAATTAAACAAGCTATGATGAGTGAAGAAGTAACAATTTGTGTTGTTAATGGGTTTTGGGATTCAAGCGATAGCAATGATGATCTTGTATCCAAGAAGGAGGAGTAGACTTGGTCCGAAGCCAAAGAAGATGAAGTAATGAACACTAGATCCGGTAAGACTTATGCAAGGCCACCACCTAAGGAGGTAGAAACTAATAAGGGTAAGGAAGTTGAAGTAAGAAATAAAGAAGAAGAAGATGATGTTGCACTAAAGCAATTGAAAAGAACACAAGCAAGTGTTAGCATTTGGGACTTATTAGCTACTTCTAAAAAGCACCGAGAAACTATCGCCAAAGCCTTGGCTAGCATGCCAATTTCTACCTCCACAACACCGGAGGAGTTGATCAACTTCATAAAAATTGGGGTAGTAATGAAATGTGAAGAGGTTAAAGAAAAGAGTGAAGTTAATATGGGAGCAGTTTCTTTTTCGGATGCAGACTTACCGGAGGAGGGGAGAGACCACATCTGCCATCTCTTTATCAAAATAGAAGTCAAAGGGAAAAGGACTCCATGTGTAATGGTCGATGATAGGTCCGCCATAAATGTTTGTCCACATAAGATATTGCCAAAGCTAGCCATGTCAACAAGAGATCTAAACCGACTGAGGTAACAATTCATGCTTATGACAACACTAAGAGGCATGCTGAAGGGACTTTCAAAGCGGCTGTCAAGGTTGGTCCAATTGAATCTATTATTGAGTTTGTTGTTTTAGATATACTAGTCACCTTCGCCTTACTATTGGGGCGACCATGGTTTCATCCTCTTGGTGGAGTTCCTTCCACCCTTCATCAAAAGATCAAGTTCCCCAACAAAAATGAGACAGTGGTCATTGAAGCTAAAGATAATAAGATTGTTAATGCTCTAATGATTGGGAGGCCTCTCAATCATTTTCAAGTAGCTGCAATTTTTGATGATGAAGTAGTGGACTCCAAAGTCTTGAATATGATGAAGAACATGAACTACCTTCCCGGAGCTGGTCTTGGAAAGGGTAAGGCCGGTTTGACAAAGTTGCCAGATTTTAGAACTCAAGCATCCAAGAAGGGGTTAAGTTATGATGAAAGCAATGATGTCCAGCCAAAGAAAAATGAGAAGATGGGCTTCCCACCACTTGAAGAGATCTTTATCAAAGCTCCAAATATAGGACAACTCCAAGGAAAGCCCGAGCCGATTATTTTTATGGGTAAGCTAATCCCAAGTTTTTAAATTTTTACAGATGTGGCCGAGCTAGTGGACCAAGTGAAGAAAGAGCTCACCCTGTCAGCCAACAAAGAATTCAATCCAAAAGAGAAGAATGAAGCTATCCTGAAAGCCAAGAAGACTCCGGAGGAGATTGCTGCCCTGGTTGAAGAGAAGTTTGAAGACATCCTGCCTTATGATTTTGAGAACAATGATTTTGATTTTAATTTTTCTGCTTTGTATGAGGATGATGATGTTTTCTTTTCCAAAATGAATGCAATACAGTCAGATTTTGCTTACTTGTGTGATGTTTCTCCTCATGGTTGCATACATCTTTAATATTAATTCTGTTAACACACAATCATTAAATTTGGGAACAACCAAAAATCCTAAAAATATTAGCATAACATCCGACCTTACTCCTGATGAGAGAGAGAGATTTGAAAAAATATTCAAAAAATATGAAGAAATGTTTGCTTGGTCCTATGAGGATATGCCTGGAATAGATCGAAACATAGCCGAGCATCATATTCCTACTTACACTAGCATAAAACCTGTCAAACAAAAGCTTAGGTGATTAAGACCTGAGTGGGCTGAATTGGTTAAAGAAGAGGTCACTAAGCAAATACAAGTGAAGTTCCTTGAGGTGATAGAATATCCAGATTGGCTAGCCAACATAGTACCCGTGCCAAAGAAAGATGGGAGAATAAGGGTCTGCGTGGACTATAGAGATTTGAACAAGGCTTCCCCTAAGGATGATTTTCCTTTACCTCATATAGATGTTCTCTTTGATAGTGCAGCCTCTAGTGTGTTACACTCGTTTGTAGATGGATTTTTCGGATACAATCAAGTGTTAATGGCCTAAGAGGATAAAGCCAAAACTGCCTTCATTACCACATGGTGTATATTTTGTTATAGGGTGATGCCGTTCGGCTTAAAGAATGCTGGGGCAACCTACCAAAGGATGGCCACCACACTATTTCATGACATGATGCACAAAGAAGTTGAAGTATATGTTGATGATATGATGGTTAAATTGGACACAAGGGAATAACACTTCCAAAACTTAGAATTATTCTTCGATAGAGATTTGAAATATAAGCTAAGATTAAACCCGAAGAAGTGTGTGTTTGGTGTTACCTCAGGTAAATTATTGGGACATGTAATTGGTCTGAATGGCATTGAGATTGATCCTGACAAAGTCAAAGCAATCAGGGATATGCCAGCCCCTAAGACGGAGAGAGAAGTTCGAGGATTTATTGGTAAATTACAATATATTAGTAGATTCATAGCAAAGCTCACAACAATTTGTGAGCTTCTCTTCAAATTGCTTAAAAAGAATCAGCCGGTTATATGGAATGAAGAATGTCAAAAGGCCTTTGAGCAAATAAAAGAGTATTTGTTGAATCCACTTGTTTTAAAACCACCTAAACCCGGCAAACCTCTATTACTATTCCTAGCAGTAGAAGAAGAGTCAATAGTAGCCATGCTAGCCCAAGCAGATGAGTCAGGGATTGAGCATGCAGTTTACTATTTGAGTAGAAAGCTCCTACCTTATGAAATTAAGTATAGTATCATTGAAAAAACTTGTATAGCCGTAGTTTGGTCTTCTAAGAAGTTACGACATTACTTTGAATCGTATAGTATGCAAGCAATTTCCAGGTTGGATCCAATGAAGTACTTAAGGGAGACACCCTCTTTGATTGGGAAATATGGTCGATGGTTGATAATATTAGAAGAATTTGAGAATGAGTATGTAACTAGGAAAACAATCAAAGGTAGAGCGATGGCAGAATTCCTGGCCCAACAACCATTACTAGATAGTGAAGAGGTAATCTTGGAATTTTCGTATGAACATTTAGAAGCAATTGAAGTACAAGGGTGGAAAATGTATTTTGATGGAGCAGTAAACAGGAAAGGAGCATGTTTGGGAGTTATACTAGAATCAACCAAAGGGGAACTGATCCCTTTAGCTAAAAAGTTGAAATTTAGGGCAACCAATAATATGGTGGAGTACGAAGCTTATATTTTTGGTTTGGAAACCCTAATGATTATGAAGGTGGATAAGGTGGAAGTTTATGGCGATTCATTGCTAGTAGTATCCCAAGTAAATGGAGAATGGGAGTTGAAAGAAGAAAAATTAAAACCATACCACCATTACTTTACCATGATGAAGAAGAACTTGAAGGAGTGTAGGTTTATACACCTATAAACAGAAGAAAATCAGATGGCTGATGCCCTAGCCACATTGGCTTCGGTATGGGAAAACACTGTCAGCTTATTCCTTAAGCCTCTGATCCTGACCAGTTCATCAACTCCTTGCTACGAATATGAAACAATCATGGAAATTGATACACGTCATGATGCATGGTATGATAATATAAGGCAATTTTTGGAGGAAAGAGAATACATGTTGCGCTCAAATTAACTCTACCACAAAGCGTCACTCGCAAGTATACGAGGTAGCTGTAGCAAAGGTGATCGCCCCAAGGTCGTCTCACAAGGAAGCTAAAGTGGCTAATTGATTATCAAATTATGAATAACAAATAAAGAAGAAAATTTAAATTGCTAACTAATGAAGAAGATTGATTGAAGTTTAAAACGAATAAAAGTAAATTAAGCTGATTGTTCTGATTCACTTGATAGAAAGATCTAGGGTTTGCACTTCTCTACTACTTATATGTATGAACGGTTATTCCTCTTAACTAATTTAATTTCAAAGATTAAATCTCAAACAAGTTAATTAATTGAGTCAAGGAAATAAACTCTCGCATTCAAACCTCTTACAACTAATCTTGTTATAATTGAAAGAATCTTTTTAATAGGTTATATCTCTAATTCACCTAAGTCCCTAATTGAATCGTTCCAGCATTAGACTTCATCTCTCAATCCATCATCTAATACCTAAAACACATAATTGGTGGCCAATCAATTATATATTAACCATATTTCATTCAATCAAGGCTAAAGAAATTATTCGCTAAGAGAATAACTAATTCATACAATCATAGCAGATCCATACAAACCCTAGACTAGATCAAATTAGTTCAGGATGAAATCAAACATACTCATCTTATTAATATTCAAAGAAATCAAATTAGACATGATAATATCCATTAATACAATTTCAATGAAAATAAAGAGAATAAGTTCGAGAACAAAACCAAGTTACAAACTCCTTGAAGCTTCTGAAGAATCTCTTGTTCAAATCTTGCAAGAAGGATGTTTCAATGGCTAGAACAATCTAATCTAGGCTAGTTTAATCCAAAGTGAAATCAAAATCAAAGAAAACAAATGTTCAAACCCTAACTTCAGTCTTGATGGCTAAATTAGCTCTCAAAATCTCAACAGTCTTGAAACCCTAGCTTCTCTTTCTCTTTTATACGAATTCTCTGCTTTAAAATCCGCTGCGTGTTTGGTTCATGAGGGACACGGCCAAGTCAGAAGTGACTTGGCCGTGTTGGAGTGCATTGGAGGGACACGGCCAGTGACTTGACCGTGTCCCTTGCATGTCTCACCTACTGCTTGTTTCTCTTCTTTTTCTTCTTTGATTGAGTCACACGGCCAAGTCAGAAGTGACTTGGCCGTGTTGGTCCTTTTTTGGAGGGACACGGCCAGTGACTTGGCCGTGTCCCTTGCTTGTGTTTGCTTTTGTGAGATTTAAGTCTTCTTTTCTTTGGATGAAGGTGAGACACGGCCAAGTTGGAGTGACTTGGTCGTGTCTGGGCTTCTTTGGAGGGACACGGCCACTGACTTGGCCGTGTCCCTTGAGTGTGTTCCTCTCTGTGCTTGATTTTCATCTTTAGCTTGGTATGAGACACGGCCAGTGACTTGGCAGTGTCCTCTGCCTGTGTCAGCTACTGTCCATTTTTTCTTCAGTCTTGGTTCCTTGGCTTTTTAACCTAAAACAAAACTTCAAACAAACTTTAAACAAAAAGTAAATAAACAATAACAACAAAACATAAACACCATACTAAAAACTAAATCAAAAACAACATAAACACTGAAATAAACTAAAACTACCAAAATTAATGAAAACACTAAACAAACCGATAAAAACTAACAAAATACCTAAATAAAACAATAATTATCATTATAAACAAGACACAAATCTATAACAAAAACTAATAAAACAACTACCCCACACTTAAAACTTTGCTTGTCCTCAAGCAATTTCACATGGCATAAATTAAAAACTCAAACAACTTAACTATAATTCCAACATATAAGATTAAATCCTTTAAGACATAGCATAAATAATTTGCAATCTACTTCAATCAAGGATTTTCTTAACTCATTCATTAATCCAGACATACAAATCTTATCTCTCATCTAAGTGTTTCACTCGATTTCAAAGGTTAATCACTCAAACCACTCATGACTGCATACTACCATAAACTTGCTTAATTATCCAATCTCCCTCACTGATTTTCTCAAGAAATAATCTGAAGGTCTTTCATTTGGATGTAATGGGGCTAAGGTAAAGGTGTGAGAAAAGACATTTAAGCTGGAGCATCAAGAAATGGAGTATCTAAATTAGACAATACTCTTGCAAAGAAATGCATAACTCCCTCAAATGACATACTCACCAACCCTTGATAATCTTACATACTTGCATAAAAATACATGAGTCAACATTCCTCTTTTGATAACCAATGCTAGAACATATATGAATTCTGTATATATATATATATAACTTTTCTTTTATTTTCTCTCTTTTTTTTTAACTTTTATCATATATATTTTTTAAATATATATATATATATATACAAAATTAAGAATTGCATAGAATATCTAGCTTAAAATTTAGAGGAAAAGAATAATGACTCTTAATCAAATACCATGTGCAAAGTATGCATTTCAACCCCCAATTAGCAATTCCATTTTTCTTTTTCTTTTTTTTTACTTGCTTACCCCACACTTTGAAACAAACCACCCTATTGTCATATCATAAAACTCCATTCCTTAATGCAGGTATGATGATAATAAGAACATGTTAAGTTGAGAATTGTGTTGATCAAACAAGAAAAAGTCAAAGGCTCAACTTGGCTCACTAAGGAAATCAATATTAAGGGAGGTCTTTTTAAACTAAAGGGCTAACCTACTTTGCCTTCATCATTTTAAAACTTGAGATTAAATCATAATGTGAGTTCAATTAGTATGCAAAAGCAAACTCTAGAGATGCAACATCATGAAGGTGCACACTTAAGAAAAGAAAATCAACTGATAATAATATCAAATTATGAGGCTCAAAACTCACACAGGTGGGTTCACAAAGATTTATATGTCATGAATTGCAGAATGTGAAAATTGATCCTGAATGAATTCAAATGCTCATTTCTATGCTGATACTAAAGTCTCAACTACAATGCTAAAATCACAGCAAAGATCAATAACTTTTCAACAATTATGCCATGCACAATAAACACAATAAGCAAAACAAGACAATCAAAACAAAAATTAAAGGAAAAGCTTAAAGAGTACCCCCACACTTAAAATTTACATTGTCCTCAATGGAAAACAAGAATAAAAAATAAAAAGAGTTAAAGGACAACCTGTCTTCATCGTACCTGGTGAGGCAAAATCCTAGCTTTCCATCACAAACACAAAAGTTCAAAAACAAAAATACAATATATAAAAATAAAATATCCAAATATAAAATGTTAACATTAAAACAAAAATGAAAAATAAAAACAAAATACACTAAGCAAAATAAAGCAAGGAACTCAAAATCTATGGAAAAGGCGGGCGTGAAGATGATGCAGCCAAGGGATGGAGATTCAAGATCTTCGCAAGGTTGCTATTAATCTATTCCAACTGCTGCAAAACCTCAGCATGGTTACAGTCCAAATTGCCATCCAGTCGATCCACTTTGCCCTCTAGGGCCTTAATCCTAAGAAGTACCTCTTGACGTTCCGAGACAGGAGCATCCTCATCTAGGTCAAGAGAATCCGAGTCGGATTCCTCTTCGACCCATGCTCTCTTCTACCTGTCCCCCGGTGCTGCAGGCTCAGCTGAAGGCATCACATAAGTCCCTCTCCTATGCACCACCATGTGCATCTTCTCAAGTGTAGCTAAATCCAAAGAGTCATTACCCAAAATTCTAGTCATGCGACTAGTACTCGGGTCAAAATCCTCAACAAGGGCTACTGCTAATGTGGTAATCAACCCCCCAACACAAATTGCCCCCTTTCTTTTGTTAGCCACAGTGTCAAAAATATCGGCTAACCAATAGCCGGCACTAACATGCATTGCATTCAAAGCACAATCCAGGAAAAATAATTCACTCAATTCAACCACACCCGGGCTCTCCTTCCGAGCAAAGAATCTGCAAGCCATAAACCTATGCAAATACCTCAAAGCGGAATTTCTTAATTTAGATGCTTTGGCCGATTTGGCCACATAAGTACCCGAGCCTAAAGCTCCCCAAGAAAATTGTTGTTTAAATTCTTTGGGTATCGACCTTTCCCCATGCTGATGAAAACCATATATATCATTTAACTGGTCAATATTAAGCACAAATGATTTACCCAGCAATTTAAACATCATTCTAGTGCATATTTTCTTATCATCTCGTTCAACCTTGAGAGATGTCAAAAAATCTATAGTAAGCTCCTCAAACTGCAAAGGTCTCAAGGTGACTAGAGTCTCCCACCAAAGAAATTGCACATATCGATCAAAATTAGTCCTAATTTGCAGGACATCAAGAGATTCATCATTAACATACCTTGTCGGGAAAAAACCCCGAGCCAAAAGACTTGCTCTCCTCAAAGATAAAGATGATGAAGAAGAAGAAGCTCCTTCGGTTGTAGACTTCTTCGTCTTGCGGTGTGAAACAATCTTCATTCTTGGCATCTCTAGAAATCTGAAAATTTCAAACCAAAATTTGATCAAATCAAAATTTTATGAGAAAAGAAGAAGTTTTAATGGATTATTTCTAGTTTTGTTGAAGAGATTTGAGGATTAAAGGAAGATTTGGAGCTTGGAATAAAAAAGAATGGTGTTTGCAAGAGAGAGAGCGAGAGAGCGATAGAGATGAAGAAATAAGAATTAGGGATTTAATGGAAAGAAACTGGGCAAAATCGTGTTTTTAAAAGTGTAAAAGTGAGGGACACGGCCAAGTTGTGGGCAACACGGCCGTGTCATGTGATTTTTGAGGGACACGGCCAATGACTTGGCCATGTACCTTGGGCGTGTTCGTCTCTGGAAGAAAGGTGCAAAAATAAAATCGAAGAAAAACTGGTGAAGCTTGGCCGTGTCCAAGTGACACGGCCAAGGGACATGGCCAAGTCCCTTAGCCATGTCACTCACTGTGACAGATACAAGACTTGAAAATTGATGAAGTTTGGCCGTGTCTCATGTGACACGGCCAAGTGACACGGCCAAGTCCTTTGGTCGTGTCTCCTTCTACCACTCAACATTATTTATTTATTTATTTATTTATAAATCACCAAATATCAAAGGAATTGCACCCTCTTCTCCGATCAACCCTGAAACACATTAGAAAGATTAAAACCGATCAAAGCACCTGTTCCATTTATTTAGACTAAACATAAAATCAAAACTTACTAAATTTAAAATTACAACTATCAAAAATAAATGCAAACCGATGGTTTGCCTCCCATTAAGCTCTTCTTTAATGTCATAAAGTTGGACATCATGCAAAGCCTAGGGATCATGGATCAAAGTGCTGTCAATGACCCTCACTTCTTAAAATCCTTCATTGTATGGTTTTACTCTCTGTCCATTCACTTTAAAAGTCTCACTTGTTCGAGAGTTAAGTAATTCAATGACACCAGAAGGATACACCTGAGTTATATCGGAAGGACCACTCCATCAAGACTTGAGTTTACTTGGAAAAAGACGGAGTCGAGAGTTAAAAAGTAAAACTTTCATACCTGGACTCAATGTCTTTCGCACTATAATTCTATCATGAAGTGCTTTAGTGCGATCCTTGTAAATTCTCGAGCTCTCATAAGCCTCATTCCTTAGCTCATCTAACTCTGAAATTTGCAAAAATCTTTCTCTCTTCGCTTTGTCCAAGTCCAAATTCAGAGTCTTGATTGCCCAATACGCTCTGTACTCCAACTCCACTGGTAAGTGACAAGCTTTTCCAAACACCAATTGGTATGGACTCATACCAAGAGGAGTCTTGAAAGCAGTCCGATATGCCCATAGTGCATCATGCAATCTGTTTGCCCAATCCTTCCATGATGTGTTGACTGTTTTCTCCAGAATTCCCTTAATCTGCTTGTTGGATGTTTCCACTTGTCCAGAAGTCTGTGGATGATATGGGGTTGCCACTTTATGCTTAACACCAGATTTGTGCATTAACTTCTCAAAAATCCTGTTGCAAAACTGGCTCCCCCCATCACTGACAATCACTCTTGGTGTACCAAATCTGCTAAGAATGTTTTTCTTCACAAATTTAACAACCACATTAGCATCATTAGTATGGGTGGGGATTGCCTCAACCCATTTGGAAACATAATCAACAGCAACTAAAATATACTCATATACAAAAGACTTGGGGAAAGGACCCATGAAGTCTATTCCCCACACATCAAACAGTTCAACAACAATATATGATTGAAGGGGCATTTCATTCCTCCTCCCAATGTTACCTACTCTTTGGCAATGATCACAGTGCTTACAATACTCTTGAGCATCTTTAAATAAAGTAGGCCAGTAAAAACCACTTTGTAGCACCTTTTCTGCAGTCTTTTTTCCTCCAAAATGAGCCCCACAGTGAAGATCATGACAAAATTGAAGAACACTCAGTTGTTCTTTCTCAGATACACACCTGCGAACTATCTCATCTTTGCAAATCCGGAATAGATAAGGTTCATCCCAAAAATAAAACTTACTCAAGTGTAAAAACCTTTTCTTTTCCTGAAATGACATGTTAGTAAGCAAAATACCACAAGCAAGATAGTTAGCAATATCTGCAAACCAAGGTGCATCAAATACCACAAAAAGCTGCTCATCAGGAAATGCTCCTAAATTTTTATGAATGCTATCAGATGCAAGATTTTCACTAAAGAAGGGTAATCTAGATAAATGATCAGCAACAACATTCTCACTACCCTTAGTATCTTTGATTTGAAAATCAAATTCTTGCAATAACAACACCCATCTAATTAAGCGCGGTTTAGCATGTTGTTTTGTTAACAGATATTTAAGAGCTGCATGATCAGAATGCACAATAATTTTTGACCCTATTAAATATGCTCTAAATTTGTCTAAAGCAAAAACAACAGCTAACATTTCCTTTTTCAGTCGTGGTGTAGTTCATTTGTGCACTATTCAGGGTCAAACTGGCATAATATATTACTCTCAAGTATTTATCAACCCTTTGCCCAAGAACAGCTCCTACTGCATGATTAGAGGCATCACACATGATTTCAAAAGGTAAAGACCAAACAGGAGCTACAATCACTGGTGCACTAGTTAATTTTTCCTTAAGGGAATTAAAAGCTTGCATGCATTGTGCTGTAAATTCAAATGGAACATCTTTCCCTAGCAAATGGCACAATGGTTGGCTTATTTTAGAAAAATCCTTAATAAACCTCCTGTAAAAACCTGCATGCCCTAAGAAACTTCTTATTCCCTTAAAAGAGGTAGGTGGGGGTAATTTAGCAATCAATTCAACTTTAGCCTTATCCATCTCAATACCTTTACTTGACACCACATGACCTAAAACAATGCCCTGGGTAACCATAAAATGACTCTTTTCCCAACTTAAAGTAAGGTTACATTCAATGTAGCTCTCAAGCACACGAACAAGTTTATTGAGGCAATTATCAAAAGAATTACCAAAAACAGAAAAGTCATCCATAAATACCTCAATAAAATCATCTATCATATCTGAGAAGACAGACATCATGCATCTCTGAAAAGTTGCAGGTGCATTGCACAAGCCAAAGGGCATACGTCGAAATGCATAAGTCCCGGAAGGGCAAGTAAAGGTTATCTTAGACTGATCCTCTGGAGCTATTGGCACCTGATAGTAACCTGAAAGGCCATCCAAAAAACAATAATGTGAGTGTCCAGAAAGTTTATCTAACATCTTATCAATAAAAGGAAGAGGGAAATGATCTTTCTTTGTAGCATTGTTCAACTTTCTATAATCGATGCACATTCTCCACCCAGTAGTAGTCCTAGTAGGAACCAATTCATTATTCTCATTTTTCACCACAGTGATTCCAGATTTCTTAGGAACTACATGTACTGGGCTCACCCACTGACTATTAGCAATTGGATAAATTACTCCTTCATCCAGCAATTTGAGCACTTCCTTTTTAACCACTTCACTCATATTTGGGTTAAGGCGCCTTTGAGTCTCCCTCACAGGTTTAGCTCCCTCTTCTAAAGTGATTCTATGCATGCACATGGAAGGGCTAATACCCTTGATGTCACTCAATCCCCATCCTATTGCTCTCTTTAATCTTTTAAGCTCACTCACCAACCTCATCTCCTCCCCTTCACTAAGTTCACTAGATATTATCACAGGTAAAGTGTTGTGATCTCCTAAAAACACATATTTCAGGTTCTTAGGTAACTCTTTCAGCTCTAACTCTAGTGAGGGGTTCTTCTCTTCTTTTTGAATGGAAGGAAGCTCACAAACTGGGTCCTCCTTAAGTTCCTCTACTTCAGCACTTCCTAAGGTCTCAAGACAACTGGCTATTTCTGCATCAAAAATTTCCAAATCACTATCTAAGGTCAATGCCAGCTCCAATTTATCAGTGGATCCTGTCTGCAAGAAAACATCTGAAACAACTGCATCAACACAATCAATGAAAGAACAATCCTCATATAAAGCAGTTGTAGGAATAAGAGAAGTGTTAAAAATAGAAAATTCAACAGTTTGTCCTAAGACAGTCATTGATAATTTACCATTTTTAACATCTATCAAAGTGTTGGTAGTTGCCATAAAAGGCCTACCCAGCAGAATGGTGTGTGCAGATGGTGAAGAATTACTTACTTCCATATCAAGAACAATGAAATCCACAGGTACTATCAAACCACCAACTTTAACTAACACATCTTCTATAACCCCTTTCGGGAATCTAAGAGATCTATCAGCTAATTGCAACACCATTTTTGTTGGTTTAAGTTTCCCTAGTTCTAAATCAAGGTACACAGAATAAGGCATTAAATTCACACTAGCTCCTAAATCACACATGCCATCAATACCTTTTCCATTCCCCATAGTAATTTGTGTAATATCCCTAAGTGTGCCTAGAAGTTGTGATAATATTGTTATTAGTGAATTGTATGTGTTATTGATAAGTGGTAATTGTGTATGATTTATTTGGAGGATAATAGAAGTTGAGAAAATAATGTATATGTGTGTAGTTGGAAGGAATGCATTGTGTAGAGAGAAGTGTATATGTAGTGTATATGGTGATATATATAACATATAAGTTGGTCAAAGGGCTTGGTCAAGGGAAGAAGATATTTTATTTATGATTTGTGAAATTACCTATATGGGTATATATGTGACAAAAGTTTAGTTAAATGGATGAGGGCATTATAGTAATTTTCTTTTGGATGAGTATTTAATGCATGTGGACTTTTTCTCCTTGTGTTGAGAAGAGTTGAAGTTATAGTGTTTTAAATGGATGTGGGCATTATAGTGTTTTCTTCATCATTTCTTCTTCTTCTCCTTGTGTTGGCCGGCTCCTTCATTGGCAAAGAAAAACAAAAGAACAAAGAAAGGTTTTGATGATTTTAAGCTCCAAAGTTGAGAGAGATTTCAAGTAGCTAAGTTGGATTTCAAGGAATTTTATCATCTTGGTAAGTTTTCTCTTGTTTACCTTGATTCTTTTTGAAGTTGTGTTTGGATTGAGTTATGTTTAGTAATAGTATGATTAAGTATGTTTGTAATTTGTTGAGAAGAGTTGAAATAGATTTGAAAAGGAGAAGTAAATTGGTGTTGGTGATGGAAGAGTAAGAGTTGTGTTTAGTGAATATTTTTCTGTTTTACAATTAGTAAAGGCTGTGACTTGTATGATTTTTAATTAATTATAGAAAAATGTTCTTGAAGTGAAATTTTGATATGTTGTGCCTCTATGAGTCTAGAATGACTGAAAAATATGTTGATTCGATTTTGGAATGGTTATGAGTTTAGAAAGATTATTTTTATTAGACCTGTTCCAGCAGGTACCTTAATTGAGACAGTTATATTTCGGGATTTTTAATATAATGTAGAAAAATCATATCCAATTGAATTTTGGATATGTTGTTTCTTAGTGAGTCTAGTATTTGAGAAAAATAATTTGGAACCACGTTGATTGAATTTGATTTATGGAATTCACAAAGTTCAGAACTGCTGCCAGGATGCAGGGCAATTGGGGCAGTCTGGTTAGGTGAACTATTTGACCAAGATTTTGTGTTCAGTTTGATCTGAAATTTTAAAGGAATGATTTTAAGATACAAAACTAAATTCTGTAAAAATTTTAGAATTTTTAGTCAAGTAGATTATTTTATACAATTTTTCAAAATAAGGATAAAATGTAGTCTAAAACCAGAATGTACTATTCATATGGTCATTTTGCTAATATTCCTTTTGGATTAGGTTGTGAAGAGGTTGAATTGCCCTAATTTGTGAAGTGAAGAACTATTGAGTGGAGAAGAGTTTAGAGTGGTGTGAAATGTTATTAAGGTAAGTACCAATGTTGCATGATTGCATTGTTAATGCATATCACTAATGTATTTTGATGTGTTTATATCATTAATGATATGTATATATATAATTGTGTTATGGGAAAATGAAAGATGTGAATGATTTGATGAATATTAATGTATGAGAATACAATTGATTGAGTATAATTAAATAATATTAGGTAAATTATTACATTGTTAATCTAATGTGACTTGTATAGTGTGAAAGAGAAGAGGATCATTCAACAAGGTATGAGCTATGCAAATTTATTATGATAAACATTTTTATGAAGAATTACTTTAATGTACTTTGTAATGTTATAGCAATGATGCTATATGTATAATGTGAATCATGTGATTGAATAATGATATGTTCATTTGGTTAATGTAATTGATGTTGAGTATTATAATGATGATGCACATGATACTATATGAACAATACTATGATTTGTGTATTATGAATCTTGTGAATTGTATTGTGCTATATGAATAAGGTACTTTGTAATGTTATAGCACTGATGTTATATGTATCATATGGATTGAGATATGATATGTTGTGAAGCCATTGTGATTGGCTATGATGATCTAATTGAAAGAAATAAGGCATGTTTGCCTAGATGATAATGAACATTGAGATTGAAATTGATAATGAAACAATAAGTGAAATATGTGTTTAATGTGTTATTCAGTTTTCAGAGTTCTGGGTTTGGAGGCATGCCTATAAAATGAAAAAGGTAACAGTCTTGCCGGGTTGAGGATCTCTTCAAATTGAGTTGAATTGAGGTCCAAGAGACTGGGTCTGTTACACTATGAGAATTGTGAATATGAAATATATGATTGGTAACAGTCTTGCCGGGTTGAGGATCTTCTCATGATGAGTTGATGGTCCAAGAGACTGGGTCTGTTACACTATCCATGGATAGAAATATTGATATATGATGCCTACGGGCTTGATGATTATGATTATAGACCAAAGCAGTAACTCTGAACTCTGAATAACATAGTGGTGTCTGTTGGGCCCGAGTCTGTCTTTGTTGTCAATGTGATATACAAATGTTGAAAGAAATGGATAATGAAATCTTTGGTATATTTCATTGGACATGTGATTGATGATATGTAATATGTGCGTTGAAATATTGATTATGAGCACTAGTGATGAATCATTAATGTTGAATTGTGAATAAAGAAATGTTATGATTGGTATGATGTATAATGTGTGTATTAGCATTGATTGTGAATTCAATTGATGAATTGTGGATGATGACAATGATTGTCTTAATTGGAAATGTGACTTGTGATTGGTATGATGTATAATGTGTGTATTGAGATGTTGATTGTGAATATTAGTGATGGGTTGGACTTGGTAGAAATGCTATGTTTATATGTGTATAAGATGTGAGATTAGTTGAAAGATATGAAAGGTGCAAATGAATAGGGATAAACTTAATAAGAACTAAAAATATATGGAATTGAGATATCTTTATATGTTAGTGTTTCCATGATATATGTTTGTATTTTATATTTGTACTACTAAGCTTTCGAGCTTAGCGCGGATGTATTATCGCGCAGGTAGCTTGGTGGAAGACATGAAGTCTTTTGGTATGCCACGAGAAGAGTAAGATTTTGTCGAGACCAACTAGAGGGTAATGCATACATGTATCCACTTTAAGTATGTTATATTATATGTATAAATGAAGTTTTGATAAAGACAATAATTTGTAAGTGTTCTTTAAATTGACCTATTATGGTTTGAATTTTGTTACAGGTATTGAAAGGTAAAAAGAAAAGTGGCATCCTTATACTTTAAATACTTACTGTATGTATACTAGGTATATGTATAGTATTTATATGGAGTATTGGGGTGTTACAATTTGAATGATGAAACTACCAGGATCCTTTAACTTGGGAGGTAGTTTATGCTGCAAGACTGTTGCGCTTAAATAACCACTGTCACAAAGCGGCACTCGCAAGTATACGAGGCTATTGTAGTGACGGTGATCGCCCCAAGATCGTTTCCCAAGGAAGGACTTGCATGTAATAGTTCAATTAACATAAAATTGTAAACTCGATTGTGAGATTGGATTGGTGAATTATAGTTAACCTTAGAAATGAAAACGATTGATTTTATGCAAGAGAATTTCAATTATGGAAATGATGCCTAGGGTTGTAGGTCTATTTAATCAAATGTTCAATTATCCGATTATCCATTAATATAACCTTCAATCTTAATTTGTTTCTTAAGATTAATTAGCCAATTATCAATTCACTAGTTCTCACATTTATGAATTAACAACAACCAATTGTTTAACATTATCAAATTAATAAACCCTAGAACTTATATTTCTAATTCATTCTTAGGGTAGTCAATTGCATAGTTCCGATATTAAACTTCTCCTCTCGGTTCGTCATTCAATATTAAGTAATCAATAGGTGGCCATTCTATCAATTTACCTTTAATTCAATGCAATCAACAAATAACAAGATATATCAATGGAATCATCAAATCAAATCATTTAATCAAATATACTACAACCCCAAGCATGAGTAATTTAGCTCATCATATGTTTTAAACAAATACTCAATTCAATATAAACCAAATAAAAATTATACATTGCAATATTAATGTTCTTAATACACAACAACAAATAAGAAATGGAATAAAAGAAAGAGTTAGAAAAACCCCTTTTTTAAAGATGCTAAAAATCAGACTCTCATCTCTTTCGTGGCTCCTTCTTGGTGTGTGATGATGAACTTCCAGCTCTCTTGAACAAATGGTTCTCTTCTTGAAGGAGTAGATGATAGCTTTCTCAAATTCTCAACTCTCCAATCAAGCCTCTAAAACCCTAATTCTCAAGAACTAATAACTCACTTCAAAACCAACAATTGTTTTTGCTCTTAGTGTGTGTAAAGAAATGGTGAATGAAGATGGTGAATGGTCTTGCTCTCTCAAGCCAAGCACCAAGGAAGAAGATGATGATGAACAGCCCCCCCTTGGAAGTGTAGAGAATGTCCACTAAATTAATTCAAAAATCCCTTTTCTAATCCGCATGCTCTTCCACTTTCAATTGTTTAAGACACCCATCATGCCTTGTCTCCCACTTACTAATTTCTTTATACCTTTCTTCCATAAAATCCTCCCACTTTTTTCACTCTTTTTTGTTCTTTTGTCTCCCACTAAAACACACCAGCTCATTTCTCATGCAAACCAGCTAAGGACCCAGGGTGACACGGCCAAGCCATATGGAGCTTGGCCGTGTCTAGTGGCTTTCTTTCTTGGGGACACGGCCAAGCTTCTTCCCGTGTCCCATTCTGTATGCTTGCCCTTGTGAGACACGGCCAAGGACACGGCCGTGTCCACTGATGGTGTCCTTCTCTGTTCCTTTTTGCTCTTTTGTTTCTTTGGTGAGACACGGCCAGTGGCTTGGCCGTGTCTCATGGCCGTATTCGCTACTGGACTTGTTTCCTTGAGGGACACGGCCAAGCCATGTTAGTCCTGGCCGTGTCTCCTAATTTTCCTTGTTTCTGCTTCTTTTGATGAAGGACACGGCCAAGCCATGACAAGCTTGGCCGTGTCACTTGATTTTCTCCACAAGTTACACCAATTTTGATCAAATGGCTCCATCGAATGTACTCCAACCTAAATCAACAACTTCAAACAAACTTAAGTGCAATTTAACATGAAAATTAACTTAAAATCAACATAAACATCATAGAAAATATATACAAAATTGATCTAAACAATTACCCCACACTTAATCCTTTGCTTGTCCCCAAGCAAAGTTAAAATAAAAACAAATAACACAAGATAAATATTATCAAGTTCAAGGGTTATAAGGATGCATTAAGACTCCCATCTTATTAAATCCGCAATCATAATCGAATCGAGAATAATCCATACTCAAGTAACTTAATGGTCAATCAATGCATACCAAAATTGTCACTCCCTCACAAAACCTCTCAAGTGTTTAATTGGGTAGTGTTTAAGCTCTCAACATTCAATGAAAGATTAGGACTATAGGCTTGCTTATCAATCAAATCTCCACCACCTAATCACCATCAAGCATTAATCATAAGGTCTTTTATTTGGTTGTAATGGGGCTAAGGAAAAGGTATGACATTTGGGAGAGTGAGTTAGTTCATTTAGGTCAAGAGTACTTCAAGAGTGAAGTAAGCAATGTAGCATGATCAACAATCCCATAATTCATCTCAATCACTTAGCACTAAGCATTTATGTGCTTTTAAGGGACTCTATTTGTTTAATTTGCAAAGATAATTTCCAAACTCATTACAACCCTTCCGACAAGAACAACAACTATTATTTTAATTTTCATTATTCATTTTTTTTATAGGGTATCCAACTAATTTAAAGCCCATTGAATTCAACCCCACACTTATTCTGCACAACACTCCATTAATGCTCTTAAAGTGCTCTTGATCTAATGAATGGGTAGAGTTAAAATATAATGGCTCAAGCCGATGGTGTTGTGAAAAAGAAAGAAGGAAAAAATGAAATAAACTCAAAGTTGGCGAACTAAGGTCGGATGTAAGGTTGGTCTTTTTAAGCCAAAATGGTTTGCCCTAAATTGCCTTAATCATGTTGATGCTTAATTGAAATTTTTATGTAGTCTCAAAATGCATGTCAAAGTAAGTTCTAGTAATTCATCAATCCAAGATGTTCACACATAAAAAGAATGATAAGTTGATGGCTCAATTACCTACTAGTTTAATGGCAATGCAAAGAATAACCATCAAAATTGACAATAAGTACTAACTCTAATCAATCCTCAAATTCATGCTTCAAAAATTTAAAAGTCATCTATCAACATTCTTATAACAATTGAACTTATTAATATCCATCAAAATCAATTATAAAACAAAACAAGAAACTTAACAAAACAAGAACACTTACGAAAATAACAATTTATATTCATGAACAAAAGGCTTAGCACACACCCCACACGTTAAGTTTTACATTGTCCTCAATCGAAACAACGATATATAAAGTAAAAAGTTAAGGTACAACCTGTTTTTCCATCGATCCTTTGTGACGCAAGTGCTACCTTTTCATCCACAAACAACCATTGTTCAAGTGCAAAATACAATATATAAAATAAACATAATATAAAGAGTTAACATTAAAATCCAAAACAACAAAAACATGAAATAACTACAAATAAGAAAATAACAAGTGATGTCAAAAGGTTGGAGCTGGTAGGATCTACGGTGGTGGAGGATAGGACGATGATGCCGCTGATGGGTGAAGGCTCAGAATTTTAGCGAGGTTGCTGTTGATTAGGTCCATTTGTTCCATGACTGCAGTATGATTACGGTCAATTTGTTCCATGGTTGCAGCATGGTTTCGGTCAACCTTGCTTTCCAATGCTTCAATCCTATGAAGGATCTCCTGATTGTTCGGGATTGGAGCATCTTCATCTAAATCTAGAGAATCCGAGTGGGAATCCTCCTCGACTCGTGCTCTCTTTTGATGGCCCTCCGGTATCTCAGTCTCAGTTGAACCCATAACATACGCTCCTCTTTTTCTTGAAACCATGCGTATCTTCTCTAGGGTGGCAAGATCTAATGAATCATTCCCCGATATCTTAGTCATCTGGCAATTGCTCGGGTCAAAATTGTCAAGGAGTGCCATTGCTAAAATTGTAACTAATCCTCCGATACAAATGGCACCCCGCTTTTTATGTGCCACACTGTCAAACACGTCGGTTAACCAATAGCCGGTGCAAACGGGTACGTTATTGCTAGCACAGTCTAAAAAGTATAGTTCGCTTAGTTCTACAACCCCTGTGCTCTCTTTTCTTGCAAAAAATCCACATGACATAAACCGGTGTAAGTACCTTAGGGCGGGATTTTTCAATTTCGTAGCCTTGGCCGATTTGGCCACATAGGTACCCGAGCCCAAAGCTCCCCATGCGAATTGTTGTTGAAAACTCTTAGGCACACATTGTTCCCCTTGTTGGTGAAAACCAAATATATCGCTCAATTGCTCAATTTTAAGCACAAATTGTCTCCCAAGCAGTTTAAAGTGTAACCTAATGCAAATCCTTTGGTCATTTTTTTCAACCTTAAGTGTGGTTAGAAATTCCAATGTAAGCTCCTCAAATTGCAAAGGTTTAAGGGAAACAAATCTATCCCACCCAAGATTATGAACAAATCCATAAAAATTATTTCGAATATGAAGAGCATCGAGGGATTCTTCGTTAACATACCTCGTCGGAAAGAAACCCCGAGCGAGAAGAGTTGCTCTCCTTGGTGCTGACGATGATGAAGATGGAGCTGAAGGTGGAAGTTGAGTCCTTTTGTGGTGAGACACCATTTTTGTTCTTGTCATTTTGATGATTTGGTGAAAATGAAAATTTCACAATTTTAATTGATTTTAATGAGAAAAGAAAAGAAGTGGATGGGTTAAAATCAGTTTTGGTGAAGAAAAGTGAAAGATTTACTATGATTTTGAAGCTTGAAGATGGTGGCTATGCAGGTTTTTAGAGAGAGATCGAGAGAGAGGGAGAGAGAATGAGAGAGGAGAGAGAAAGATTTAGGGATTTAAAATGAAAAGCTGGGCAAAATTCGTGATTTTAAAATAAAAAGTTTAGGTGACACGGCCAAGCTTGGTGAAGCTTGGCCGTGTCTGATGGTTTTTGAGGGACACGGCCATGGACATGGCCTTGTCCCTTGAACGTGTTTCTTACTGGATAAAAAAAAATATTGAAAGGCAATATGAGTGACACGGGGAGAGGCTTGGCCATGTCTGTGTGACACGGCCAAGGACACGGCCAGGACCTCTGGCCGTGTCTGCCTTTGTGACTTTGAATCTTGTTGGACACGGGCAAAGACATGGCCAGGACCTCTGGCCGTGTCTGCTTCTGTGTCTTTTGGTGTTTCTTGACATGGGCAAGGACACGGCCAGGACCTCTGGCCGTGTCTGCTTCTGCCAAAATGGTTTTATTTATTTATTTATTTTTTTATTTTTTTATTTGGTTTATTTGTGTCACCAAATCACCAAAGATGCAGTCTTCTTCTTGGTTTAACCCTGAAACACATTCAAGAAAAATAAAAACCGATCAAAGTACCTACTCCGTGTTATTTAACTCAGCATGAAATTAAAATTGCAAAATATAAGATTATAAAAGCGAAAAGAAATGCAAACCGATGGGTTGCCTCCCATTTAGCGCTTCTTTAATGTCGTATAGCTGGACATTGTTGCATCATTCGTCAATGAACACCATGCTTTCTACCATTTTTGCAACTTCGATGTCTTCCAAGTAGGGCTTCACCCTTTGTCCATTGACCTTGAACATCTCATTGGTCTTTAAATTAAGCAACTCAACAACCCCGTATGGAAATGTTTGAGTGACTTGAAATGGTCCACTCCAACGTGACTTCAATTTTCAGGGAAACAACCGCATTCTTGAATTGAAGAGAAGGACTTTCATTCCCGGTTCAAAAGTCCTTCGAAGAATCATCCTGTCATGAATAGCTTTGATCTTTTCCTTGAAGATCCTCGAACTCTCATAGGCTTCATTCCGAAGCTCATCAAGCTCGGAAATTTATAGCATTCTCTGCTCCCTTGCTTCACCTAAGTCCATATTTGTGGTCTTTATTGACCAATAAGCCTTGTGCTCCAATTCCACCGGGAGGTGGCATGCCTTGCCAAAGACCAACCTATAAGGACTCATTCCCAATGGGGTTTTATAAGCAGTCCTATAAGCCCACAATGCTTCCGAGAGTCGGATTGACCAGTCCTTCCGACTTGTGCTCACTGTCTTTTCTAAAATCCCCTTGATCTGCTTGTTTGAAATCTCAGCTTGTCCGGATGTTTGGGGATGATATGGAGTTGCCACCTTGTGTCGGATGCCCATCTTGGTCATCAACTTTCCAAACCATTTGTTGCAAAAATGGCTTCCTCCATCACTCACTATCGCCTTGGGGGTTCCAAACCTGCTCAAAATATTCTCCTTCACAAATTTTAACACAATGTTAGCATCATTGGTCCTAGTGGGGATTGCCTCAACCCACTTGGACACATAATCTACTGCTAGAAGAATATATTCAAAACCAAAGGATTTGGGAAATGGCCCCATGAAATCAATTCCCCACACATCAAAAATATCAACCACAATAAAAATATTAAGGGGCATTTCATTCCGTTTGCTAATGTTTCCTACTCTTTGGCATTCATCACATCTTATACAAAAATGATAAGCATCTTTAAAAAGAGTAGGCCAATACAAACCACTTTGAAGAATTTTCTCGGCTGTCTTCTTTCCTCCAAAATGTCCCCCGCAATACAAATTGTGGCAATATTGTAGCACTTGTTTTTGTTCCTCTTCCGGCACACATCTTCTTATCACTTTATCCCTGCAAATTCTAAATAAGTAAGGCTCATCCCAAAAATAATACTTACACGTATGTAGGAATCTCTTCTTTGCTTGGAAGCTCAAATCCTTTCTCACTACCCCACAAGAAAGATAATTAGCTATATCAGCATACCATGGTGCTTGAGTTAAGGAAAACAAGTGTTCATCCGGGAATTTCTCAAAAGCATTTTCACAAGCAATTTCAGCATTATTTTCACAAGAGTTAAGTCTAGAAAGATGGTCGGCCACTACTTTTTCGCTTCCCTTCCTATCTTTGATTTCTACATCGAATTCTTGTAAAATCAACACCCATCTAATGAGCCTAGGTTTAGCTTGTGGTTTGGTCAATAGGTATTTCAAGGCTGTATGATCAGAGAATACTATAACCTTAGAACCTATCAAGTAAGATCTAAATTTGTCTAGTGCAAATACCACAGCTAACATTTCTCTCTCAATGGTTGTGTAATTTACTTGTGCATCATTTAAAGATAAACTTGCATAATAAATTACACACATCAACTTATTCACTCTTTGGCCCAAAACAGCTCCAATGGCAAAATTCGATGCATCGCACATAATTTCAAAGGGCAAGTCCCAATTTGGGGCAACAATTATAGGGGCAGAAGTTAGTTTTTCTTTCAAAATTTTAAAAGCCTCTAAGCACTTTTCATCAAAAACAAATGGGACATCTTTTCCTAACAAATGACACAAAGGACATGAAATTTTGGAAAAATCTTTTATGAACCTCCTATAAAATCCTGCATGTCCCAAAAAACTTCTAATTCCCTTAACTGATGTGGGTGGAGGTAGGTTCACAATTAATTCAACTTTAGCTTTGTCTACCTCAATCCCTTCATGGGAAATAACATGCCCTAAAACAATTCCATGATCAACCATGAAGTGACTCTTTTCCCAACTCAATGTAAGATTACATTCAATACACCTTTTAAGTACTAGAGTCAACTTTTCCAAACAATCATCAAAGGAATTACCAAAGACAGAAAAGTCAACCATGAATACCTCAATGCACTTGTCTAACATATCAGAAAATATGGAAAGCATGCACCTTTGAAATGTGCCCGGTGCATTGCAAAGTCCGAATGGCATCCTTCGAAATGCAAACGTCCTAAAGGGACAAGTAAATGTAGTCTTTGGTTGATCTTCTGGTGCTATCGGGACTTGGTAGTAACCTGAAAGACCATCAAGAAAACAGTAAAATGAATGTCCAGATAATCTATCAAGCATTTGATCAATAAATGGCAAAGGAAAGTGATCTTTCTTGGTGACTTTATTTAATTTCCTATAATCTATGCACATCCGCCACCCAGTTTGTGTTCGTGTTGGTACCAACTCTCCTTTTTCATTCTGGACCACTGTCAACCCTATTTTCTTAGGCACAACATGAACGGGACTAACCCATTCACTATCAGCTATAGGGTAAATTACCCCTTCATCCAGTAATTTAAGGACCTCCTTCTTAACAACCTCGCTCATGTTAGGGTTTAGTCTCCTTTGAGACTCTCTCACCTTCTTAACAACCTCGCTCATGTTAGGGTTTAGTCTCCTTTGAGACTCTCTCACCGGTTTAGCCCCTTCCTCTAAAATGATCTTATGCATGCACATAGAGGGACTAATACCCTTAATGTCACCCAACCCCCAACCTATAGCCTTCTTGAATTTTTTCAACATTGTTACAAGCTTATTCTCTTCCTCACTGGTAAGGGTAGCAGAAATTATCACTGGTTGAGAGTTATTTTCCCCAAGAAAAGTATATTTTAAATGTTTGGGGAGTTCTTTAAGCTCAACCCCTTGTAGTTGAACTTGCTCTTCTTCAATTTCAATTTCTTCCTCAACACTCTCATCGCTCAAGACGGAATTGTCTTGTTTATCCTCCTCATTGGAAATCTCTGCTTCTTCTTGCAATTTTAGAGCCTTTTCTAGCTTGTGTTCGCCATTTTCCTGCAAGAAAACTTCTTGGACAACACTATCAGTAAGATCAATGAAAGAGCAATCTTCATATAAAGCACTAGTGGGAATGGGGGAAGTGTTAAAAATTGAAAATTCTACAGTTTGTCCCAAACGGTCATGGTTAATTTTCCATTTTTAACATCAATTAAAGTGTTAGTTGTGGCCATAAAAGGCCTTCCTAACAAAATTGCATGCTCGGCATCCCATGGGATTTCTCCCCCCGTGTCTAAGACAATGAAATCGACGGGTACAATCAAACCTCCTACCTTCACTAGAACATCTTCTATGATTCCCTTAGGGTATCTAAGAGTTCTATCTGCTAATTGTAAAACCATTTTGGTCGGTTTGAGTTCCCCTAGCTCTAGATTCAGATAAATTGAGTATGGCATCAAATTAATACTAGCTCCAAGATCACACATGCCAATGGTCTCTTTCCCATTCCCCATAGAGATTTTAACAATAAAGCTCCCAGGATCTTTTAGTTTAGGAGGTAACTTATGTTGTAAAACAGCACTTGTTACTTCCGAAACTATCACCTTCTCATCCAACTCATACCTTATCTTCTTAGTGTTAAGCTCTTTTAAGAATTTGGCATAAGATGGCATATTCTTTATCACCTCTAGTAAGGGTAGGTTGATACTTACCTTCGAAAGCATGTTATAAATTTTAGAAAATTGCTTATCATGTTTTTCATTTTTTAACCTGCTGGGAAATGGAATTGGTGGTCTGTACGGATTTGGAGATTTGTGCAGTTTTGGTGCAACGGATGCCTCCTCTTTGTCCTCCTTAAGCTCATTTGGTTCAGCTTCTTCTTCTTGCATTTCCTTGCCATTGCCTTGTGTTGTACCTGCATCAAAGGAATTATCAATGTTATTGTCACCGATTTTATTATCAAGTACCTTACCACTTCTCAAAACGGTGATTGCTTTGGCTTGCTCTGGTTGGCTTGGAAATTTCCCTTTTTGATTGGCTTGAAGTTGATTAGCCAATTGGCCCACTTGAGTTTCAACCTTCTTAAGCGATGCTTCTAAAGAGTCAAACCGCTTATTGTTCAATTCTTGATTTTGAGTGCTTACTTGAATGAAAGCATTCAAGTTGTCTTCAAATGAAGGTTTCTTGACTTGCTCTTGATTTGAAGGTTGCCCTTGAAATTGGGGACCTCTTTGATATGGTTGGAAGGGTTGTTGAGGTGGAGCATGTTGTTGATTTTTCCATGAAAAATTGGGGTGATTCCTCCAACCGGGGTTATAAGAATTTGAATATGGGTCATTCCTACCCCTTTGTTGGAACCCTTCAAAAGCAAAAGCTTGCTCTTGCTCCTCTTGAAATGAGTCAAAATTTGAGGGGCACACATTTGCTTGATGGCCTACAAGACCGCATGATGCGCATGACTCTTGGCTTGGTCCCGACAAGTTCCCTTTTGCATTCAACAATTTCACTTGCCTTGTCAGTTCTGCAATTTGCCTAGCCATTTCTGAGTTTGCACTTATCTCATGTGGTCCTCTTCTTCTTTCTCCAATGCTCTTTTGTTGGGAATTTGCCCCCAACATTTCGAATAATGCAACTGCTTCCGCAGCTGTTCTTTCACCCATTACACCCCCTGCTGCATTATCCACTGTATTTTGAGATTGTTGAGTTAGCCCATCATAGAAAAATTGATTGAGCAACTGTTGTGGATAATAGTGGTGAGGCCACTGAAATAGTAATGATTTGAAGCGATCCCACGCCTCGTGAAATGGTTCTCCATCAAACTGGGTGAAAGTTGCAATACTTCCCCTAAGCTCCTTGGTCTTTTGATGAGAATAGAATTTTCCCATAAATTTGTTGTAGACTTCAGTCCAGGTGGTTAAAGAAGTCTCCGGTAAGGTCATTAACCACGCTTTTGCCCTGTCCTTTAAACTGTATGGGAAACATCTCAGCTTCAGTTCATCCTCCGTTAATGTTTGCAAAGGGAACGTATGCAATGTTGAATAAAAATCTCGAATGAAGTTGAGAGGATCTTCATTTGGCAGTCCGTGGAAGGATGGCAGCATACTATAATGAGTATTTCTGAGTTCGTAGTTTCTTGCTGCGTTGCTCAACCGGATACAAGATGTGGTCACACCGATGATCGGTCGAGCAAACTCCTTCATGGGTGGCTCTTGTGCATCACCCATCTCTGTTTCTGTGTTCTCCTCAAATAGCTCTTCGGTATTTTCTTCTTCTTGCTCAAAAGGATTTGGTCTCTCAGATCTTGGACGTCTATGGATGTTGTCAATAAAAGGAACAAGTTCGTTTCCTTGAGACCGTCGTCCGTGCATAAAGTACCTAAGCATTTCAAAAAGAACACTTTAAACAATTTAACAAATAAAATAAAAAAAATCAAACTATCACAAAAATTGCCTTCCCCGGCAGCGGCGCCAAAAACTTGTTGCGCTTAAATCAACACTATCACAAAGCGGCACTCGCAAGTATACGAGGCTATTGTAGTGACGGTGATCGCCCCAAGATCATTTCCCAAGGAAGGACTTGCATGTAATAGTTCAATTAACATAAAATTGTAAACTCGATTGTGAGATTGGATTGGTGAATTATAGTTAACCTTAGAAATGAAAACGATTGATTTTATGCAAGAGAATTTCAATTATGGAAATGATGCCTAGGGTTGTAGGTCTATTTAATCAAATGTTCAATTATCCGATTATCCATTAATATAACCTTCAATCTTAATTTGTTTCTTAAGATTAATTAGCCAATTATCAATTCACTAGTTCTCACATTTATGAATTAACAACAACCAATTGTTTAACATTATCAAATTAATAAACCCTAGAACTTATATTTCTAATTCATTCTTAGGGTAGTCAATTGCATAGTTCCGATATTAAACTTCTCCTCTCGGTCCGTCATTCAATATTAAGTAATCAATAGGTGGCCATTCTATCAATTTACCTTTAATTCAATGCAATCAACAAATAACAAGATATATCAATGGAATCATCAAATCAAATCATTTAATCAAATATACTACAACCCCAAGCATGAGTAATTTAGCTCATCATATGTTTTAAACAAATACTCAATTCAATATAAACCAAATAAAAATTATACATTGCAATATTAATATTCTTAATACACAACAACAAATAAGAAATGGAATAAAAGAAAGAGTTAGAAAAACCCCTTTTTTAAAGATGCTAAAAATCGGACTCTCGTCTCTTTCGTGGCTCCTTCTTGGTGTGTGATGATGAACTTCCAGCTCTCTTGAACAAATGGTTCTCTTCTTGAAGGAGTAGATGATAGCTTTCTCAAATTCTCAACTCTCCAATCAAGCCTCTAAAACCCTAATTCTCAAGAACTAATAACTCACTTCAAAACCGACAGTTGTTTTTGCTCTTAGTGTGTGTAAAGAAATGGTGAATGAAGATGGTGAATGGTCTTGCTCTCTCAAGCCAAGCACCAAGGAAGAAGATGATGATGAACAGCCCCCCCTTGGAAGTGTAGAGAATGTCCACTAAATTAATTCAAAAATCCCTTTTCTAATCCCCATGCTCTTCCACTTTCAATTGTTTAAGACACCCATCATGCCTTGTCTCCCACTTACTAATTTCTTTATACCTTTCTTCCATAAAATCCTCCCACTTTTTTCACTCTTTTTTGTTCTTTTGTCTCCCACTAAAACACACCAGCTCATTTCTCGTGCAAACCAGCTAAGGACCCAGGGTGACACGGCCAAGCTTCTGGCCGTGTCCCATTCTGTATGCTTGCCCTTGTGAGACACGGCCAAGGACATAGCCATGTCATGTGACACGGCCAGTGTCCTGGCCGTGTCCACTGATGGTGTCCTTCTCTGTTCCTTTTTGCTCTTTTGTTTCTTTGGTGAGACACGGCCAGTGGCTTGGCCGTGTCTCATGGCCGTGTTCGCTACTGGACTTGTTTCCTTGAGGGACACGGCCAAGCCATGTTAGTCCTGGCCGTGTCTCCTAATTTTCCTTATTTCTGCTTCTTTTGATGAAGGACATGGCCAAGCCATGACAAGCTTGGCCGTGTCACTTGATTTTCTCCACAAGTTACACCAATTTTGATCAAATGGCTCCATCGAATGTACTCCAACCTAAATCAACAACTTCAAACAAACTTAAGTGCAATTTAACATGAAAATTAACTTAAAATCAACATAAACATCATAGAAAATATATACAAAATTGATCTAAACAAAGACAGCACTAGCTACCTCAGAAACTATCACCTTTTCATTCGGCTCATACCTCTTTTTCTTGGTATTGAGTTCTTTGAAGAATTTAGCATAAGCCGGCATATTCTTAATTGCTTCAAGTAAGGTTAAGTTAATACTTACCTTAGACAGCATGTTGAAGATATCTAAAAATTGCTTATCTTTTTTTATCATCCTTCAACCTGCTGGGGAATGGTATAGGTGGCCGGTATGGATTGCTTGCCTTGTGCAAATCTGCTGTAGGGGACTTCTCCATTGATCTTTCTTCAGCACCTTTGTTCTCTAGTTCTCCTTCCTTTTTATTCTCTTGCTCACCTGCATTCACAGAATTATTTTCAACATTATTATTAATTACCTTGCCACTCCTAAAAACAGTCACTGATTGTGCCTACTCAGGTTGACTTGGGAACTTCCCCTTTTGTTGAATCTGCATCTGTTGTGCAAGTTGCCCCACTTGGGTTTCCACCTTTTTAAAAGATGCTTCCAAGGAATCCAGCCTCTTGTTGTTCATCTCTTGATTTTTAGCACTGACTTGGATAAAAGCCTGTAAACTTTCCTCCAAACTCTCTCTCTTAGGCTGCCCTTGATTTGAGGATTGGCCCTGCTGTTGGTTCTGTCTCTAGAGCATATGGAAAGGTTGTTGAGCATTATTTGTTGTCTAGGAAAAATTGGGGTGACTCCTCCAACCAGGATTGTAAGTGTTGGAGTAAGGATCATTCCTGGCTCTTGGTTGAAATCCCCCCATAGCATTAACTTGCTCAGCTTCATTCCCAAAAGACTCATATGCAGAGGGACATATATTTGCTCCATGCCCAAATGTCCCACAAATTCCACACACTTCTTGAGTAGATGAAGAAATATTATTCTTCATGTTTAGCATCTGAACCTGCCTTGTCAACTCAGCTATTTGACTGACCATTTCACTATTGACCTCCAGTTGATTCACTCCTTTAATTCTTCCCCTTACACTTTTCTGTTGAGAATTAGCTCCCAACATCTCAAAAATCTCATAAGTCTCATCAGCTGTCTTTTCTCCCATGGCTCCCCCAGCTGCATTGTCAACAGTGTTCTGAAATTGCTGGGTGAGACCATCATAGAAAAACTGATTAAGGAGTTGAAGTAGGTAGTGATGATGCGTACACTGGATCAATAGCATCTTAAATCTATCCCAAGCCTCATGAAATGGCTCTCCTTCAAATTGAGAGAATGTAGCAATCTTCCCTCTCAACTCAGCTATCTTTTGGTGTGAATAGAACTTGCCCATGAACTTGTTATAAACTTGCTCCCAAGTTGTCAGTGAATTTTCAGGCAACATCATGAGATAGCTCTTTGCCCTATCCTTCAAAGTATAAGGGAAACATCTCATCCTCAACTGATCTTCTGTTAGTCCTCCCAAAGGAAAAGTGTTGAGGGTGGAGTAGAAATCCCAAATAAAGTTCAAAGGATCTTCATTTGGAACTCCATAGAATGATGGCAGCATGTTGTAGTGAATGTTCTTCAACTCATAATTTCTTGCTGCATCTGTCAATCTTATGCAAGATGTGGAAGTCCCAATGACAGGTCTAGCAAAATCTCTCATGGTTCTTTGTCTTTCTTCAACCATTTTAACTGATTGTGCAGAATCTGACTCAAATTCAGAAGTGTCCTCCTCTGTATCAAATACGGTGTAGAGCTCAAACTCTTCTCTGCTCCTTTTCACTCACTGAATTTTTGGAATGAATGGATGTAGCTCTCCTTCGAGTGATCTCCTGCCTTGCATAAACAAAATTTTCTAGAAAAAGAAACAATTAAAAGTAAAAGACAAAATAAAATAAAATGAAAATAGTGAAAAATAATCTAATATATATATTTTTAATAAACAATTACGCCAATTAGCCTCCCCGGTAGCGGCGCCAAAAACTTTTTGCGCTCAAATTAACTCTACCACAAAGCGTCACTCGCAAGTTGCGAGGTAGCTGTAGCAAAGGTGATCTCCCCAGGGTCGTCTCACAAGGAAGCTAAAGTGGCTAATTGATTATCAGATTATAAATAACAAATAAAGAAGAAAATTTAACTTGCTAACTAATGAAGAAGATTGATTGAAGTTTAAAATGAATAAAAGTAAATTAAGCTGATTGTTCTGATTCACTTGATAGAAAGATCTAGGGCATCTCTACTACTTATATGTATGAACGGTTATTCCTCTTAACTAATTTAATTTCAAAGATTAAATCTCAAACAACTTAATTAATTGAGTCAAGGAAATAAGCTCTCGCATTCAAACCTCTTACAACTAATTTTGTTATAATTGAAACAATCTTTTTAATAGGTTATATCTCTAATTCACCTAAGTCCCTAATTGAATCGTTCCAGCATTAGACTTCATCTCTCAATCCATCATCTAATACCTAAAACACATAATTGGTGGCCAATCAATTATATATTAACCATATTTCATCAATCAAGGCTAAAGAAATTATTCGCTAAGAGAATAACCAATTCATACAATCATAGCAGATCCATACAAATCCTAGACTAGATCATATTAGTTCATGATGCAATCAAACATACTCATCTTATTAATATTCAAAGAAATCAAATTAGACATGATAATATCCATTAATACAATTTCAATGAAAATAAAGGGAATAAGTTCGAGAACAAAACCAAGTTACAAACTCCTTGAAGCTTCTGAAGAATCTCTTGTTCAAATCTTGCAAGAAGGATGTTTCAATGGCTAGAACAATCTAATCTAGGCTAGTTTAATCCAAAGTGAAATCAAAATCAAAGAAAACAAATGTTCAAACCCTAACTTCACTCTTGACGGCTAAATCAGCTCTCAAAATCTCAACAGTCTCGAAACCCTAGCTTCTCTTTCTCTTTTATACGAATTCTCTGCTTTAAAATCCGCTGCGTGTTTGGCTCATGAGGGACACGGCCAAGTTAGAAGTGACTCGGCCGTGTTGGAGTGCATTAGAGGGACACGGCCAGTGACTTGGCCGTGTCCCTTGCATGTGTCACCTACTGCTTGTTTCTCTTCTTTTTCTTCTTTGATTGAGTGACACGGCCAAGTCAGAAGTGACTTGGCCGTGTTGGTCCTTTTCTGGAGGGAAACGGCCAGTGACTTGGCCGTGTCCCTTGCCTGTGTCTGCTTCTGTGAGATTTAAGTCTTCTTTGCTTTGGATGCAGGTGAGACACGACCAGGTTGGAGTGACTTGGCCGTGTCTGGGCTTCTTTGGAGGGACACGGCCACTGACTTGGCTGTGTCCCTTGAGTGTGTTCCTCTCTGTGCTTGATTTCCATCTTTAGCTTGGTATGAGACACGGCCAGTGACTTGGCCGTGTCCTCTGCCTGTGTCAGCTACTGTCCATTTTTTCTTCAGTCTTGGTTCCTTGGCTTTTTAACCTAAAACAAAACTTCAAACAAACTTTAAACAAAAAGTAAATAAACAATAACAACAAAACATAAACACCATACTAAAAACTAAATTAAAAACAACATAAACACTGAAATAAACTAAATCTACCAAAATTAATGAAAACACTAAACAAACCAATAAAAACTAACAAAATACCTAAATAAAACAATAATTATCATTATAAACAAGGCACAAAACTAATAAAACAATACCCGCCGAGGGCAACAAAGAAAGAGAGAAGAGCCATAAGGTAGTGGTCATTGTAATACATCACCTTCCATGGGGAGTTATATCAAAGATGGCCTGATGGGGTGCATTTGAGATGTTTAGGAAAGCCTGAAGTGGAGCGTATCATGTCAGAGATACATGCGGGAAGTTGCGGTCCGCACATGAGTGGTTTGGCCCTAGTTAAGAAGATTATTCGACAAGGTTATTACTGGTTGACCATGGAGAGAGATTGTATTGAGTTTTTAAAGAAGTGCCAACAATGTCAGATGTATGGTAACTTGAATGACATGCCTCTTGAAGAATTATATTATATGTCTTCACCCTGGCCATTTTCCACCTGGGGTATTGACATTATAGGAGAGATACATCCAGCAGCCCCAAACGGTCACCGTTTCATTGTGGTAGCAATAGATTATTTTTCAAAATGGGTCAAAGCCGAATCCTTCAACAAACTGGGTGCAAGCCAAATGGCTAGGTTTATTGAAAAGAACCTCATTTGCAGATACGGGGGTCCCGCACAGTGTGATATCAGACAATGGGGTACAATTTCAAGGAGCAGTTAAGGATTTATTCTCGAAGTACCAAATCCACCATCATAGGTCCTCTCCTTATAGACCAAAGGCTAATGGTGCAGTAGAAGCAACAAACAAGACAATTAAGCAAATTTTGTCCAAGATGACCAAGACTTACAGGGATTGGTCAAAGATACTTCCCTTTGCTTTATGGGGATATAGGACAAGTGTGTGAATGCCTATTGGAATGACACCGTTCTCTTTGGTTTACAGGATGGAAGCATTATTGCCAATTGAAATAGAAGTCAAGTCATTAAGAGTAGTCTTGGCAGCTGAACTGCCTAAAATGGAATGGGTAGCGAGCAGATACACACAGTTAGCTTTACTAGAAGATAGAAGGTTAAAAGCGCTGTATCATCACCAACTATATCAAAAGAAGATAGCTCGGGCCTACAATAGAAGGGTTAAAATCAGAAAATTCAGGGTTGGGGATTTGGTGTTAAATCAATGTAAGCCTAATGTATCTTATCCAAGAGGGAAGTTTAGACCTAGCTGGGAAGGGCCATATGTCGTGAAACAGGTCATGGATAAAGGTGTGGTGAAGTTGTCAGACATGGACGGGAATGAGTTTAGTGAGCCAGTAAACATTGACAGGTTGAAGAAGTTTTATGTATGAAATAAAAAAAAAGAGCTCGCTAGGTTGGAAACCCAAAAAGGGCGGCCTAGGCAAAAGTTAGAGTAGTCCGCTAGTTCCAAAAACCCGAAAGGGCGGGGTAGGCAACAATTAGGGCTAAATGAGAGAAAATAGTCAATTAGAAAACCAAAAGGGCTAGTTGGCAACAGGAGTGATCTTGTGTATCCTGGCTTTATGTTTGGTTGTTCCCCAATTTAATAAAATAGAATTAATATTAAAATTGTTCTATATACACTGTTATAAGTATTTGACCAGATATGGATGAAATAAATAAACACAATAGCAAAAGGTGATGTCAAATTTTAAATGGAAAAGAAATATCTTTTATTACTTTAATTATTTTTTCATCCTAACGATACACTTTCTGAATTAACAAATGTAAAATCTATGGCAGTCGATAAATGTAACGTGCAAGCCAGCTTTGCCTTAGCCGATCCAGGTAGGCTTCAGTCAAGCAAGGCATGTCTAAGTCGGGAGTAAAGTCAGAATCACGAGGCTCAGCTCCGTACTGACGGCCAAGTCAATGAGGATCATAGCATGTACCTTGACGAAGAGCAGCAAGGGGAACATACATCAAGTATGTTTGCATGGTGATACAAGAATTCTTCCACCAAGGTACCAACCAGCAGATGTTGACTTCAGCACATGAGTGGATCCAGTCAACCCAGTCATCATATGAAGAAGCAGGATGGAGTAGTTTCCTTGCAGAATGATGATGTGGCAGATATCTAGAAAAATCCATGGATGGAGTATCAAGCAAGCAAAGATGCTCTTGAAGCCAAATATGTGAAGAAAGAATTAAATTAATAAAAAGTCCGCTAAGTTGACAACCCGCAAGGGCAGCTTAGGCAAAAATTAGGACAGCTCGCTAGTTTCGAAAATCCACATGGGCGGACTAGGCAAAAATTGGAGAAATAAAAAAATATATAACAAAAAAAGAAAGAGGTCCGCTAAGTTGAAAACCCGCGAGGGTAGCTTAGGCAAAAATTAGGACAGCTCGCTAGTTCCGAAAACCCACGTAGGCGGACTAGGCAAAAATTAGAGCAAAGTAAAAAAAAGAAAAAAGAAAACCTAAATTGAAAACCCAAAAGGGTAGTTTAGGTAATTACCTAAAGCCGCAATGGACTCTCGGTCAGTCTCTTTGACAATCCTGATTTAAGTCGGTCTAATCCAACTAAAGTCTCGGCTAAGATCATAGGTACCGGAGACAAGCCTCCTTCCATTTGGTCCATAATATCCAACTCATGGATCAATATCGCCATCAGAGGAAACAAGCTAGAATTGGCCGAGCAAGCAAAGACAGAGCTTGTGTCCCCATGCCTTAGTAGGAGCCAAATGAGAGAGATAAAAATCAATCAAGGGAGTAAGTATAATTTTTTCACCTCTCATTAACTGAAGAACTTCGGGTTTTGGAATTTGAAATAACATCTGTATCTTCTATTGAGTTTTGGAAACCAATGTGGGTAACGCCATTTTTTGATTATTTGGATATCCAAGGATGGCCTCAAATTCTTCAATCAAGGGACATATTTCAAAGCCATTAATTTTAAATACCCTAGAATCCGTATCCCAAAAGGAAGCCACAGCATGTAAGAAAGAGTGGTCCAATTTAACATTTTGAAAACACTTTAAAACATCAAGTTTTGACCACGGAATTTGCTTCCAATGAATGGCATCCATATTCTTAAATATAATTTTTATCTTCTTTAAATGATGTTCGGTCATGGTGGATGAATAAAGAAAAATTAAAATTTTTAAAGGGAGTTCTTTGCATGGGAATGGAAAGAATTTTGGATCTTGTATGAAATATGGCATGAAAGGTGATTTATATAGAGGAAATAACATTTTCCTAAAGTGATGAGGAAAAGGTGATTGGAAAGAATAAGACCATATGGCATAAGGAAAGGAATTAGTAATGAATTTCCTTTACCAAGTTGGAATTTGTTTTAGCAAATAGTGTGGCTGTGAAAAGTAAGTTGTGATGCACTGTTTATGATGTGATAAAAAAAAAGAAAAGTGGTGCAGTAAAAAAAAGGAAAAAAAGTTACAGTAAAGATGGAAATTGTATTTTTTTCATTATTGTAAAATATTTTACAATTGCTACAATGTTTACATATCACTATAAGGGTGGTGGTAGGTCATCAAATAAAGCCTTAAAAAAGTCATCGCCTGTTGGAGGAGGGGGCAAATTACTCATCTCGGGATCACCCAAAGCAAGAGCACCAAAATCTCTATTACCTTGCATTTTTGATCCATCATGGTTCTCATCAGAAGCAGACAAACGAATCTCATGGTCATCAGTCTGGGGGCTCTTGATGAAGAAGCGCCGGGATCCCTCATCCCCTGAAATCGGAAGTCTCAAAAATGTTGTTCGGATTTATGATATAAATTTTCAAAATGAGAAGCCTACTGATGACTTGCAGCCAACTCTTCTTGAAGTTTCCTATTTTGTTCTTTGAGCATCCGCTGTGAGCCAAAAAGGAAAAAGGTAACAGCATACATAATCATGCATACATATAGCATAAATTACCATGAAATAAGGAATTTACCAGGTAGTTCAAATCAATGCCCTGCGGATAAGATGGCATATCTGGCGGGCCAGAATGGGCAAATGAAGGGGCAGTAAAAGAAGGTCCAGCCTCATGATCAAATGAGCCAACAGCCTACAACAATCATTAAAGAATCAAAGAAATAAAAAAGCAGTTGCAAGAGAAAAGTAGTAAAAGTTTTACTTGAGAAGTACTAGCCTCGAGATGTGGAACAGACTCTCCTGCATCTCCATGATGTTCCTCTTCGTTTCTACCCTCACTTTCGTCAAAAATCTCCCCCACACCAAAAGGAGATACTTCAAAGTTTAAGAGCCTTCTTTGAATAAAATGGGCATAGGATGCACCCGGCGGATGGAGAAATGACTCAGCACCATAACCGCACTGAACCGGCCACCATGCATCCTCCGGCATTGACATAATATTTAAAGTATATTCCGGGATATGCATCGGGACCCTCCACTGCTTTGGACTGAGAAACCACTAATAAACTCTTTCCCTGAGAAACCAGCCACTAGACACTGGGCTAGCGATGATTCGGCGAGAATGTTGGAAAGATAGCGCAGCCTTCATCAAAGGAGACCAGTTTGCTCACTCTTCTGGGTTCCACCAGGCCAAATTCACCTGCAAAATAATATAAAGTAAGCAAACTTTCACATAAAATTTAAAGCATACTAATGTTATTTTACCTGATCCCAAGTTAAGCGGCTCAACACAAAGCGATGAGTATGCACATGGCGAGAGCCGGGAGCGTCCACACGATCGGACAATCAGAAATTTAATCTCGGATACCTGACTCTCTCTCAAAAAATACCGGGTACCCTCACGAGGTTGTGCTCATATGCCCATACCTACAATGATCAAATTTATGCAAGAAAATAGTGGAATTGACATTGGTAGAAGAAGAATGCCTCGACAACCGCCATCAAGCCGACAAAAGACCTCTTGTTTCGGCACAGTTTATCAAGACCATGATAAAGACACGCGAGACCAGCTTCACCCCAGCCAGAAGATGGTACCATTCTGAAATAAGAAAGGGCACTCAACACTGGCAAGTGGATAGAGGATTTAGTGTTGCCTAAGATGGTCGACCCAAGCAGATATAACAAAAATCCTCGAGCATACTGTTCAGCCGTGTCTCTGCCAACCCGTCCTTCATAGTTCATCCAATAACTACAAATTGGCTCAATTTTTATCTTAAAAGGCCCTTTATATGATCATTCCATACCAATTAATTCCTGAATTTCTTCAAATGTTAAAATATTGTTGGTCAGAGGAACCGAAACACCATCATATCGAAGGCCGATTATAGCAGTAAAATCGACCGGACCAATTATCATCTCTCCAATGGGCAAGTGAAAAGTGTGGGTTGTGTCCAACCATCGCTCTGCAAGTGCCTGGACTACACTCCGGTTTATCTGATATTCCTCTTATGGCAATTGTAAGATGAACTGCTCAAAGCCGCAATCTCGGATAATTCACCTTACCCGAGAAGGCACTACATTGTACCATTGTCGGGCTTTGTAAATACATCCTCCAGCCCGAACAATGCAATGATCATGCTAACACAGAGCCAGGTAAATTAATGTCAGGTAAGTACATATTATCCTATCTGCTTAAATTAATATATTTTTCCTAAGTTTTCTAAAAATTATCATAATATAAAAAATAATAATATAAATAAAAAATTAGGCAAATACAATAAAAAAGCATAATATAAAAAATATAAATATAAATAAAAAATAAAAAGTAATAAATAAAAAAATAATAAATGAACAAATAAATAAATACAAAATATATAATAAAAAATAATTAAAAAAATCAAAAATTAAAACAGAAAGACAAAAAATCAAGAAAAAAGAAAAGAAAAAATAATTACCGCGCTCTTTTCATTTGAACTTCGGTGAAGCGGCATCCCGGCTAGTATATCTATATTTCCTGTGAGCGGGGATTTTTGCCCCCACTCTCGGTGGAATGGTTCTTGTGACTTCGGCACTGTTTTGGCTCGGGGCCTTAGAGAATATGGACCTAAGTCCGGAGAAAATGGAGTCACCACCCGGACAAGCTGAAAAAAAAAGGGGTGGATGACTCGATTCCTATGGAATCCCCAACCTTCTAATGGGTTTGAAAAGTTGGGTACGTGTGGGGAAGGTGAGAAATGGCCCAGCACCCCCACAACGCCTGGTTCATTGGAACCGGCCTCCTTTACAGGTCTTAATATTATAAAATTCTTAAATATAACAACATTATCCATATTACACACAATAATTAAAAGAAAGCATCAATATATTAAAATTAAAGCAAGGTCCAGGCAAAACAAATAAATGGACACCCATCCGAAGATGGAAACATGTCCTTACATCATATACCTAAATAGGACACCCGCCGAAAGGTAGAAACATGTCCTTTACATAGGTTCTAAAATAGAAAAAGCAAATTAAATTACATGATATTTAACTAATGAGGTACCCACCAAGTGAAAACATACCTCTTACAACATTTGGAAATCTAAATAAGTTGATAAAAGTAAATAACCATTCATCATAAATAAATCATTCATCAAAGGTATTAAACATCAATAGAAAGTAAACATCCATCCATGATAAATTAAGTAAACCAAGCATTAAATTTAAATAAATTAAAGCATATAAAATAAATCAAAGCATAATCAAATATAGAATTAAGTAAGGCAAACAAACATCTAAATTATAACTACTATTTCCATTTAGGGTTCTTTATTTCATGTGTTTAGGGTTTTAGAATTTATAGAATTAGGCTACTGTGATTTTAAGGGAATTAAAAATAGATTAAAGTTTTATGTTTTAAAAGGTTGATAAAGTTCTTTGATTAGCCAAATTAGTGTTTGAATGGTGAAATCTTGAAACTAGGGTTTGGACACTTTGAAATATTTAGATTTGTTATTCACGGTCATTGAGTTAGGGTATTTATGCTTACTGTGTCTAAATATGGTTTTAAAGTTTTAAAGAATTAGGGCTTAGAAAAATTAGGATTTAGGTTTTAGAGGAGTTAGGGTTCACTTGTTTTGATTCTAAAGTTGAATTAGGGTTTATGTTCTAGAATTAGGGTTTAGTGTTCTTAGAATTAGGGTTTAGTGTTCTTAGAATTAAGTTTTTAGAATTTGTATATCAATTAATAATTTTATGAAGTTTATGAAAGTAAACCAAACGAATTAAAGTTTTTATATATAGAAAAGATATTTTTAAGGCTTTTGAAAGAAACAAAATTTTAATTTATGGTTTTGAAAAGAAACATGTTAAATTAGGGTTTTAAGATTTTGATGAAACAAAAATAATAATTGTAAGTTTTTTTGGAAAACAAAGCAACGAAATAAGGTTTTTAAACATTGAACAAAGGGAATTAAGGTTGTGGGATTTTTTATTTTGAAAGACCCAATTATATAATCTAAGCTACTGTGAAAAGCAAAAAAGAATTTAATACATACCTCCTTTTGAGGGTTCCTCCAAAAATCATTTTTCTTGGATGAACAAAAACAAAGGCAGTTGATGCCTTTGATGAATTGTTTGAATTGCTTTCCTGCTCTTTCAAAAAAATAAGCTTGATTAAAGTTTCCTTCACAGATTCGGTTTTCACTTTTTTCAATTTTTATGTCCCAATTCCTCCTTGATTTTTTTGTCTTTCTATGCCTTCTTATTTATAGAAGTTTTTATATCCTTCATTCCTAATTATTCACGGCATCTTTATTGAATAAGAAAAGGAAATCGAAACCTGATTGTATTAGGTTTCGGAAAATTTGCGTCGAAAAAATTTCGCTGGCGAAAAAAACTGCTGCGAAAAAATTGCACTGGCGAAAAAATCTGCCGCAGAAAAAATTACGCTGGCAAGCTGCGGCAGTTGCGGGCAAAATGGGCCTGCGGGCCATTTCGCCCGTAGGAAACTCCTGCAGGCGAAATGCCCACGGGCCCGCTCTGACTTTCGGCTACGATTTTTTCGTCGCCGATTTTTTTTATTATTTTTTTGTTATTTATTATTTTTTATTATTTTTGAAATTTTATTCATTTCACCATTTTTACTAAAATAAATATTAAAATTAATCATGATACCATAAAAATTATTTTGGACTAACTAAAATATATTGGACCGGACTGGATCAAAAATTAAGGGTTTACAGTTTGTCGCCTGCTTGAACGATCTGAGACTTTAGAGAGTGAAAAGCAACAGACATAATTTTTGATGAGATGGCTATTTGAATTTTTTTGGGTACTTAGACCCGAGACTGAACTTGATTTGGGTACTTGGACTCGAGATTGGGTACTTGGACCTGAGCTTGAATTGATTTTGGGTACTTGGACCCAGGATTGGATACTTGGACCTGAGATTGATTTGATTTGGGTACTTGGACCCGAGATTGGATACTTGGACCAGAGCTTGAATTGATTTTGGGTACTTGGACCCGGGATTGGGTACTTGGACCCGAGATTAATTTGATTTGGGTACTTGGACCCGATATTAGATTGAATTTAGGTACTTGGACCCGGGATTGGGTACTTGGACCTGAGATTGATTTGATTTGGGTACTTAGACCCGAGATTGGGTACTTAGACCCGAGAATGGGTACTTGGACTCGAGATTTAATTGATTTGGTTTGAATTTGGGTACTTGGACCCGAGATTGATTGGATTTGGGTACTTGGACCCGAGATTGGGTACTTAGACCCGAGATTGATTGGATTTTTGTACTTGGACCTGAGATTGGGTACTTGGACCCGGGATTGATTGGATTTGGGTACTTGGACCCGAGATTGATTGGATTTTGGTACTTGGACCAGATATTGGGTACTTGGACTAGGGATTGATTGGATTTGGGTACTTGGACCCGAGATTAGGTACTTGGACCCGGGATTGATTGGATTTGGGTACTTGAACCCGAGATTGGGTACTTGGACCTGAGATTGATTTGATTTGGGTACTTGAACCCGAGATTAAGTACTTGGACCCGAGATTGGATTGAATTTGGGTACTTGGACCCAGGATTGATTTGATTTGGGTACTTGGACCCTAGAATGATTTTGACTAACCTTTTATCAGTTGAGAAGTCTGACTGCTCCGACCGTTCTATGCATTGTGGTTCTTCACCTTTGAAAATGGATCTTCCTTCTTTGAGATCGGGTCTTCACCCTTGAAATTGGATCTTCATCCTTTAAATCGGGTCTTTTCCTTGGCTTCAGCTCTTTTAACTGGACTGATCTTTCGTCTCTTGTATCTTCATTCTTTTGAGAATTCTAATTTTCTTCTTTTTTCATTCTATCTTGTTCTTCCTTTGTACTTTTGCAAAAAAAATTTAGCCCTTTTTAGCAAGCCTTCATACCCTCTCCTTTTCCACCTACGTGGCGAGATATTTGCAAGTGAGTTTAAAAATGTTTTGTATATAAACTCAAGAAATTGAAAAGGAGAAACTTTGCTCCTTGTGTAGGTTCAAACCCATGACTTTTCTATGCGGGCTCTGATTGATGTTTTTGCCATCTAGTTCATTGCACAAGCACGTATTACTTCTTTTGCAAGATGATTACTGGAGCTTTCTCAAGCAATGGGCTTTCCATGCCCCCCTGATTTGACATCTTCTTTTGATTCGTTACTACACAGAGTGTTTGCTGTTCACTTTGATAAAGAATAGACAATACAAGACAAGAAAGTGTGACGTGATATGCTCATATATGCATGATATGCATGATAATACTCACAGCGGTTTCATTGACTCACATACTGAGGTGATCAGCAGAAGTATTCTCGTTGACTCCTTTTTGATGCTCGTTCAAGTCTTGCATTGGAATGATCGAAAGCTTTGTATTTGTGGCTTTTATCTTGAAGATGTTGAAAACACGAGTGGTGGAGACTCCAAGCAGCAGAGTCAAGGATTCATCTATTTCAAACTATGTCTCAGCATGTCAGTTGATAGCTTCTTCATGACCTTGCCAATAATCATTTCCTTTGCCCAATGTGTCCTTTGGAGACTCGACAGTTCAACATACTCCCCTTAGCTTGAAGCCTTTGTATGACAAAATATTTTTTTTTATTTTTTTTTAATTTTGATTTTGAAATCAAATGTTGGCTTTGCCAAATTAATGTCAATGCCCCTCAGGACTTGATTTTTCCAAATTAACATATCTATAACATGACAACTTAGTTGCCGTACTAAACTCGGGAATCATTTAAGCAAGACTTGTTGCACTTTAGATAGGCACATACACATTACTTGGCCAAAAGTCTCATTTGAGTTTAAATATTGTCTATCTCATATGCATGCTTATCCAAACTATCTCCACTAATAGACTCTACCTACCAAGAGAGATCAACAGGTCTTTGATAGGCTTGAAATGGGGTCTATGAGGGACATGGTTTAAATGAAGGTCATTTTGAGATTGGAGCTGGTGTGATACAATGGACAAACCTTCACACTACAAATTTCTTGTTTGAACTTTAGGCAGCTGGGAGGAAATCTTGCTAGACTCCAAATTCCTTCTATCTTCTTGGCATTAATCCAGATCTTGATAGTTTTTGCCTTTGCAAAAAGTTTGGTTCCCATACTCTTCCCTTTTCATTCTCTTTCCTTACTCTTCCCTTTCTTTTATCATTTTGTCCTTCTTCCTTGTAGGACTGTCAAGTATAGAACTTTCAAGAACTGGATGGTCTTTCTCCTTTTTCTTTAATTTTGATTGAATCTTTAGTTGGGTTGGACCAATTCAAGTAAAAATGTCTTTATGACCAAATGGAAGCCTTTTGCTGCTTTAGGTAGAAGAGAACTCAGTTGGCTTTCTGAACCGCCTTTTTAGATTTTTATCTTTCTCTTTTTATCTTTCTTTTTATTTTCCTTGCTCTTCCCTTTTTTTCTTCTTGTTGTTTTTCTTTTTTCTTCTTTTTTCTTCTTTTTTCTTCTTTTTTTTCTTTTATTTTATTTTCTTTTTTTTTTGTTCTAGCTCTAGAAGAGTTGTCTTGTTTGTACCAACTTGGGCTTCCAATAATGGATAAGTGGAGTAACATAAATCTTCTTTAATAGGGATAAATCATTTGTTACTCTAATGATGATGTTGTTTTGATATATTGGAGATATTAAGGGAACTTCAACTACCCTTATGGTCTTGAAAACTTTAATTACCCTTATGGTCTTGAAAACATCAACTATCTTCATGGTCTTGAGAACTTCAACTATCTTCATGATCTTGACCAATCATTGCTTTCTTTGATCTTCTTGCCTCTTTATCTTAGTGATCATAAGACTTGTCAAAAGTATCACAACAACTCAAGGTAGGTTATTGGTGTCACATCCCAAAGTTTAGGTAGTAGAGTATTAGGCAAGAAAGACATAAATAAATGGTCAAATAGAGGCTCGAGATAGTTAAAAACAAAATCGGTGTGCAAAGGAGGCTCGTGAAGTCGACGGGACCTAAAGGTAATTTTTCAAAAGGCCGAGGACCTAAGTGGAAATTTCTCAAAAGTTAGGGGCAACTATGTAAACTTAAAAATTAAGTGTCAGAAGTTCTTAATAGTGCCCATATCCGACCCCAGAAGAATATTCTCGAGATTAATCGGGTAATAACCGTGGGTTTCAATTTTTCCCAAAAACGCACGGTTTAAAAGTTACAATCGATTAATCGTTGGAGGATATTTTGATATTTTCACACCCTAGACTATAAAATTAGAACACAAGAAAGTTGAGGGGGTCAAAATATGAATAAAAGAAAGCTTAATGGCTTGCTAAATAAATAGATAAAAGAAGAAGGCAAGTGGACCAATTAAAAGTGGCCATTTTTGCTATAAGGTGTACCAATTGAAAGAAGGCAAATGGACCAATTAAAAGTGGCCATTTTTGCTATAAGGTGTACCAATTAGAAGATGGTAAATGGACCAATTAAAAGTGGCCATTTTTGCTATAAGGTGTATCAATTAGAAGAAGGCAAATGGACCAATTAAAAGTGGCCATTTTTGCTATAAGGTGTACCAATTGGAAGAAGGCAAATGACCAATTAAAAGTGGCCATTTTTGCTATAAGGTGTACCAATTGGAAGTCAACATCTATTCACCACTTATGGCTGCCATTTGGATGAAAATAAGCTAAGGAAAGAAAGTATAAAAGCCCTCTCTTGCATGGTGAATTCGTCCAGACCATAAGAGAAGGAAGAAGGAGGTGATTTTTCCAAAGTTTAAGGCTTTTGATTTAAAGAGTTTGGTGACAAACAAGATTGTAAGGTAAGAGAAACCTATCTCTAGTTTTAATTTCATGGATTAATGGTTAATTTAAGAGATTGAAATTAGGGTTCATGTAGTTAGATTTGGAGAAAATTCAAGAAATAATTAATTGAAGGATTTGATGAAGGAAATAATGGTGTTTAATGGTGAAAATAAGCTAGCAACCATTAGAAAAATCATAAGATAAGACTATGTCTATACCTAGGGTTCTTACCTTTGTATATGTGATATTAAATTGATAGAAAATCAAGGAGATTAGAAAGGAAAGGAAGTGAAATAGATAAGAAGAGCAAGGAAAAGCAAGGTTTGGTACTTTAACCATTGAACTCCTTTTGAAATTTTTCTGTTTTACAATTAGTAAATGCTGTGACTTGTATGATTTTTAATTAAATATAGCAATATTATCTTGAGTTGAATTTTTGATATGTTGTGTCTTAATGAGTCTAGAATGACTGAAAAATATGTTGAGTTGAATTTTGAATGGGTATTTATGAAATGTTATATATGTTCTACTCGGTAAATGGGTAAAACCGGTATGGAATGGGGGTTATATCGTGTGAGGTCAAGATCATGGTAACTAGTCGTGTGAGACTAAGACCACGCAATTATCTTGTATATTCCATATCGTGTGAGACCAAGACCATGGCAATTAGTCGTGTGAGGTCAAGACCACGCGTAACTCTATACGAGGCCTCATTTCGAGATTGGTGTATTCATAATTACCTAGTGGAGCAGATTAACTCGTAATTATAATGAAGTTATATTACATGTTGTTTTACATACAGAATGTGAATCTTAACTTAATTAGAAAATATAAATATGATGATTGTATGAAAATAGTTTAATTATGCAGTATTCTACTTTTATATGTGTTTCAACAACCTTCCTTGCACTATTTATATTCGACAATGGTTAAAGTACCCACTAAGCAATGCTTAGCGAGTTTAGTTTCTTCTAAACTCGTAGGTTATTAGCAAGGAGCCAGTAGTGAGCAGAAGAGTCCTGCGATCTGCCGGTCATCAACAAACTTAAGTGGTGCTCTTCATTTTGTATTTTGGTATTAGAAACTGGCATGTACTTATTTGAACAATACAAAGAGATAACTTGATGTAGAATGTCAATCTAGTAATGTATAATAATTGTATGGTTTTGAATTGTGTTGGATTGTGAATATAGAAGTGTGAATTCTTCTTGCAGGATGGTAGTTGAGGTTATAAGGGTGGATTATTGGGAGTGTGCTTGAGTTGAATTGTGAAACAAAATGTTTTTCAAAAATAAGAAAAATCAGTTTTGTCAACACTTGGGACCTCCATTTTTAGGGGAGGTTATGGTAGAATTTTTAAAAAATCTGCACTTAAAATTGGCTAAGTAAAATATTAAGACACAACCACCATGAGATAACAGTCCATCTTGGTCTATAAATGTAGGCTAGATGGGGTGTTACAATTGGGGTTTGTAAGCCAATGAAAAGAAAGCTGAAATTTTATGAAGGCTCAAAGGGACAACTAGGGATTGATATTTAATAGGATAGATACTAGTTGTTGGCTCGTCAAACAATGCCTAGATCATCTCTTCCTTAAATAAGCAGAGTTCAATTTTGTCTCGAAAGTTTGTCAAAGCATGTTCTAAGACTGACTAGGACCTAGACCAAGATAATTATGCAGGAGCCCTCTCTAAGTAAGCATACACAACTCAATGCTATAGAGCAATTCCCTCACCTAGTAAAGTCATTCAAGTCATGATGCCTAGACACATTAATTTATAAACATCAAGCTAAATTCCTCATCGGTTGAACACCAAAATGAACAAAGACCAATAAAAATTTTGATGAAAGTAATTTATTCAAACAAATTTAAATTTGGAAAACAAGATTGTTCCAATTAAATATTAAAGAAAGTAAAATTGAAAAGCAACATTCAAGCTAAGGAAAGTTCGTTGAGTTTAAGCTTCTTTTCCCTTCACATCTTCAGTATTTCCATCTTGAAAGGATGATAAAACAAAATCTTCTTCCAATCCTTTTCCCACCATGAAGGTTGTTGGTGGTGGCACCCTATTGAACCATGAAAATGGATTACCTTGGTATTGGGCTTGTCTGGCTCAAGTAACTTGCCATTATCAATTAAATTCTGGATCTCATGCCTCAACTTCATACAATTGTCCATTTCATGTCCAGGCCTTTGATGGAATTGGCAAAATGCATTAGTATCAAAGTTAGGTGGAAGAGGATCAGGCAAAGGACGAGGAGTCAAGGGTTGTAATAATCTGTTCTTTTGTAGCTTATTGAGAACCCAAGACAGTGGCTTCCCTAATTCTGAAAACTGTCTCATTACTCCTTGACTAGTGACATTAACATCAACTTCCTTTTGTGTGCTTTGATTGCCCGACTAGTAGTTCCCTTTCTCATTCCTTTTTATTTAAAAGCGATTCTTCTCCCTTTCCCACTCTTCAATTTGTAGACCAGCTTAGAGAAGATCTTTGAAGTCCCTTATAAGGGTATGAGACAGCCTTTCATGGAGATTGGGCAGAACGCCTCTCACGATCATCCTTATTTGATCGGATTCATTGGGCCTTTTCTTGAGCAAAGTGGCCTTGTTTCTCCATCTCTTCACATAATCTACAAAATTCTCATTTGGCCTTTGCCTAATGGACTCCACTTCCATTAAGGTAACTTCCATCTCGACATTGTAACGATATTGTTGGACCTTGTATAGCAAATCCCAACTCTTTTATGTTCCTTCATCTAAGGTATTGAACTAATTTTGGACAACAGGGTCCAATGAGAGCATAAATTACCTTAAAGTTTGAGCCTTAGTAGCTCGGGCAGACTGCATAGCAGTGATATACTGCTTCACATGGATTCCATCATACTTCGCAAAAGATGGCATCTTGAACTTGTACGAAACTTCTTCATCTAGCTCAAACAATTTGTCGATCTCTGACACCTCTTCGATTTTCAATTTCTTCTCAAATTTCTTTTCCAAATCAGCAATCATCTTCTCAACATCAAATGTCTCGGTCTTTTCAATAGTTGCCTTCTCAATGACCTTTGGCTCCTTTTTGTCTTGAAGATCTTGGTAGTATTGAGCCCAATCATCATCATCAATGATCACCTTATCATCATCAAAAGCTACATCACTAACTTTAGTCTTCCCATTGTCCTTTGGCTTCTTGGTGCTAGCAGATGCTTTGGCATTGTTTCCTAAAATTGCAGCTAGTTGATTCTTTATGGTCTCAGCCATGGCCACTTTGGTCTCTTCTATTTTGGCACTGAGGGCTTCATCCACCATCCTTTGAATTTGTTCGGGCTCCATTGTTTTTGGTGAGCAAGTGATTGAGTCATTGCTAGATACTTCATCTCCGGCGTAGGTCAGATTGTTGTAAGCTTTTGAACTGTCGTAATCCAGGGCTGTGAGCCAGAGAGGATCAATGATATGAGATGCGAATGTATGCATGTATGCACAAACAATCAACAAAGAAAGATAATTAGGACGTTCCTTCCAACCTTATAACATCCGCACACGAATGGCGAGTCTCTTTTCCTAGGTATATGGTTAATAAAATACCAACATGGGGCATCTTGCTTTCGAATAATTCCCTCGGACGTTTCAACCAACAGTTATATTTTCAAAAATGGAAGTCCATTCATAGTGATTCCCATTAATTATGTTTTAATCCATTCAACCAACTATAGTAGCTTTTATTCTATATTGGATTAAAACTAAATTAAGAGGTTTATTATAGATAGATTTCTCACTTGAAAAGAGTAACTAATGGTTCATGCCAAAAATAAGCCCATGATTAATTATTCTTAGTATATACTAGGCTCACAATTGATTTTTGGTATTTCATAATTGACCTAAATATTTTTGCAAGCTCTTTGTAAGAAAAGGTTGGATAAAAATAATTTTGTTTCTAAGCCCATTGTAAAAAGATCTTAGAAAAATGTATTTTGGGTTTAGTATTTGGGCCATGAGCAAAAAAATTTTAGAAAAGTCTTATGTCCAAAGACCATCTTGAAAAATTTTGAAAATAGCTTTGGTCTTTTGAACTTTAAAGAAAAATTTATTTGAGCTTACAATATACTTAGGTCATATTAGAAAAAGGACAAACCAAATAACCCATGATTCAAGCCAAGATAAATTAACCATAGTCAAACAACATGCATTTGGGGTAAAACCTAAGGAAAGTAACTAGAACAATTACATGAGCTTTAGTCTTTAGGTAAAAAGGCTTAGGTTCCCATAGCAAGTATCTACCAAATGGTACGAGGCTATGAGTGGTTATGCCATGCTCGATCTCCATACCTTGAGTGAAAGTATGGTATCCATTACATAACACAACAAGGGTAACACAAGCGTCCTAACTCACGCACACAATACAATCTAATATGGTGTAATGGATAATATCATTATAAGAAAGAATAGAATAATATAAAGACCAACGTAATCAACTTCTCTTATCCCTAGTGGAGTCGCCACTGTGAACAGAGATTTTTGCCCCCACTCCCTGTTGAATGGTTCTTGCGACTTCGGCACTGTTTAGGCTCGGGGCCTTAGAGAACACGAACCTAAGTGTGGAGAAAATGGAGTCACCACCCGGACGGGCCGAGAAAAAGAAAGGGGTGGATGACTCGATTCCTAAGGAATTCCCAACCACCTAATGGGTTCGAAAAGTTGGGTACGTGTGGGGAAGGTGAGAAATAGCCCAGCACCCCCACAACACCCAGTTCATTGGAACCGGCCTCCTTTATAGGTCTTAATATTATAAAATTCTTGAATATAACAACATTATCCATATTACACACAATAAAAAGAAAGCATCATTATATTAAGATCAAAGCAATGTCCAAGCAAAACAAAACAAATGGACACCCCTCCAAGGATGGAAACATGTCCTTACATCCCATGCCTAAATAGGACACCCACCAAAAGGTAGAAACATGTCCTTTACATTGTTTCTAAAATAGGAAAGCAATTTAAATTACATGATATTTAACTAATGAGGTACCCACCAAGTGGAACATACCTCTTACAACATTTGGCAATCTAAATATATTGATAAAAGTAAATAACCATTCATAATAAATAAATCATCATTAAAGGTGTTAAGCATCAATAGAAAGTAAACATTCATTCATGATAAATTAAATGAACCAAGCATTGAACTTAAATAAATTAAAGCATATAAAATAAATCAAAGCATAATCAAATATAGAGTTGAATAAGACATATAAAAATCTAAATTATGGCTACTGTGAGTTTTTTTAAGGAATTAAAATAGATTAAAATTTTATGTTTTAAAAGGTTGATAAAATTCTTTGATTAACCAAATTAGGGTTTGAGATGTAAAATCATGAATTTAGAGTTTGGGCTCTTCAAAATACTTTTGATTTGTGGTTTATGGTTACTCATCCAATTATGGTTTCAAGCTTACTATGTGAAATTAAATATTTGTGTTTATATGGTTTTTTAAAGTTTTAAAGGATTAGGGTTTAGAAAAAATTAAGGTTTAAGGTTTTAAGGAGGTTAGGGTTCACTATTTTAGGTTTTGGAGTTGAATTAGGGTTTTAGGATTTTTGAATTTAGGGTTTTGGGTAATGAATTTTATTTTAGGATTTGGAAAGACAATTGACAATTTCATGAAGTTTTATGAATTTAAACAAAAGATTGAAAGTTTATAAGAGCAAAAAGATATTTTTAAGTCTTTTGGAAGGAAACAGAACACAATTTTGGGTTTTGATAATTTAGGATGCACATCTTGGTTTTAGGGTTTTGAAGAAATAAAACTAGTATCTTTAAAATTTTGGAAAAATAAAGCAACGATTTAAGATTTTCATACTTTTGAAAAGGTGAATTGAGGTGATGAGGCTTTTAATTTAAAAGAAACAATTATGTGATCTAGCTACTGTGACAAAATAAAAGAAATTAAGAATTCAAACCTTATTTTTTAAGTTTCACCAAAAATTGCTTCTTGGATGAACAAGGTCAAAGACAAGCCTTTTTGCCTTTGAATTGCTTGAATTATTTTTTTGCTTTCTCAAAAAATCAGCGTGGTTCACTGCTTTCCTACTCAGTTACGATTTCAAACTCTCCCAACTTTCTGTCCAATTTTCTTACTTTTTCCTCCCTTTTTTGTCCTTCCTTTTTTGTGTTGTAATTGATTTTATTTATAGAAGTTTTATATCCTACACTCCTTATTATTCACAGCATCTTTATTGAATAAGAAAAGGATACCAAAACCTAATTGTATTAGGTTTTGGAAAATTTACTTCGAAAAAATTTCGCTGTCAAAAAAAAAAACTACTGCGAAAAAATTGCGCTGGCGAAAAAATCTTCCGCAAGAAAAATTGCTCTGGCAAAAAATCTGCCGCAGGAAAAATTGTGTTGGCAAAAAAGCTGCGGGCGAAATTGCGCTGGAAACTCCTGCGGGCGAAATGCCCATAGGCCCGCGCTGACTTTCGGCTACGATTTTTCTGTCGTCGATTTTTTTATTATTATTTATTATTTTTAATTTTTTATTCATTTCACCATTTTTACTAAAATAAATATTAAAATTAATCAAGATACCATAAAAATTATTTTGGACTAACTAAAATATATTGGACTGAACTGGGTCAAAAATTAAGGGTCTACATTTCCATCTTCATGATGCGAAATAAACTCCAATAACTCGGCATTAGAATGAGTCCCTGACCTTGAAATATGCATTTCTTTGAAAACTATGTGCTAAATTTGAAAGAATTTTAGAGAATTATATAACTTGAGAATTCTTGCTGTGAAATGAAATGAAGGATGCGTGGGTTTTTATAGAGAAACGGCAAGAAAAAAAATTCAAAAATAAGTTTTATTGTTTATGAATAGTATTTCTATTCATGAATAGTAAATTTTACTATTTATAAATAGTATTACTATTGATGAATAGTTAAATTACTATTTCCAATAATAAATACTATTTTCTAATAGTAAATTTACTATTTATAAATAGTAAATATTGCATGAACAGTGACTACACAGTAAATAAACAGTAAATTAAATTATTTACTTTAATCATTCAACTGCTTGCATGTATATAAATATTTTTACACGCATGAGGCAAGAAGAAGACATATGCATAAAAATTAGCCAAACTTTTTGAAATAAAAAATTATTACCTCGGGTCCAGAACCAAAATTTTCCTTAGGTCCAGAACCTAAAATTATTTCTAAGTCCAAGAACATAGCTCGGGTCCAAAACCCAAATTACCCTTAGGTCCAGAACCTAGGATTTCTTTTAAGTCCAAAGCTTAGCTCGGGTCCAGAACCCAAATTACTCTTAGGTCTAGAACCTCGAATCTCTTTTAAATCTAGAACTTAGCTCAGGTCCAGAACTCAAATTTTTCTTATGTCCAGAACGTAGAATTTATTTCTAAGTCCAAGAACATAGATCGGGTCCAGAACCCAAATTTTTCTTAGGTCCAGAACCTAAAATCTCTTCTAAGTCCAGAACTTAGCTCGGGTCCAGAACCTAGAATTTATTTCTAAGTCCAAGAACTTAGCTCGGGTCCAGAACCCAAATTTTTCTAATGTCCAGAACCTAGAATTTATTTCTAAGTCCAAAAACTTAGCTCGGGTCCAGAACCCTAATTTTTCTTAGGTCCAGAACCTAGAATCTCTTATAAGTCTAGAACTTAGCTCGGGTTCAGAACCCAAATTTTCCTTAGGTCCAGAACCTAGAATCTCTATTAAGTCCTGAACTTCGGGTCCAAAACCCAAATTTTTCCTTGGGTCCAGAACCTAGAATTATCCTTGAGTCCAGAACTAGAATCGGGTCCAGAATCCAAATTTTCCTTAGGTCAAGAACCTATAATTATCCCTGAGTCCAGAACTCGAATCGGGTTCAGAACCCAAATTTTCCTTAGGTCCAGAACCTAGAATTATCCTTGAGTCCAGAACTCGAACCGGGTCCAAAACCCAAAACCTCAACCATCTCAAAAATGAAGTCTTATTGCTTTTCACTCTCTTTCACTAAAGTCTCTGATCATTCAAGCAGGGGGCAAACTGTAGACCCTTAATTTTTGACCTAGTCCGGTCAAACATATTTTATTTAGTCCAAAATAATTTTTGTGTTGTCCAATATATTTTAATTAGTCCAAAATAATTTTTGTTATCTTAATTAAATAATTTTTTCTTTAGTATCTAATTTTTATTAATAAAAAATAAAAATCAAAAAATCAAAATCAAAAAATAAAAATAAAAATAAAAAATCGGCGACGAAAAAAATCATCGCCGAAAACCAGCACGCCGGACGAATGGCCGTGGGCCATTTCTCCTGTAGGAATTTCCTGTGGGCAAAATGGCCCGCAGGCCAGTCCCTCGCTCCTGCCGCAGCCAACTGCGGCAATTGTTTTTGCCAGGGCATTTTTTCCGCAGCAGTTTTTTTTCGCCAGCAAAATTTTTCCGATGCAAATTTTTCCGAAACCTAATGCAATTAGGTTTCGGTTTCCTTTTCTTATCAATATTATGGTCCATGAATAATTAGGAATGAACTATAAAATTCTTCTATAAATAAGACCAAAAACAACACAAAAAGAGAGGAGGAAATCAGACAGAAACTTGGAGGAAATTGGATAGAAACTTGGAGGAAAAATTGGATCCGAAACTAAGTAGGAAAGAGGTGAATCAATCTGATTTTTTTGAGAGAGCAGAAAAACAATTCAAGCAATTCAAAGGAAGAAAAACTTGTCTTTGTTTTTGTTCATCCAAGAAGAAATTTTTGGTGGAACCAACAAACGAATGTATGCATCAATTGTTTAAATTTTATTCTTCACAGTAGCTAAATCATCCCTTTGTTTCTTTTAATTCAAAAACCCTACAACCTCAATTCACTTTTTCTAAAGTTTGAAAACCTTAATTCATTGCTTTGTTTTCTAAAAAGTTTCAAATTATTAGTTTTGTTTCTTCAAAACCCCAAAACCAAAATTTGTTTTCCAAATTTTAAAAACCCTAAATTGGGTTCTGTTTCTTTCCAAAAGCCTTAAAAACTTCTTTTTTGCTTCTATAAACTTTAAATCATTTTGTTTATTTTCATAAAACTTCATAAATTTATCAATTGATTTTCAAATCCTAAAATATAGTACATTCCCCGAAACCCTAAATCAAAAATCCTAAAACCCTAAGTCAACTCCAAAACCTAAAACAGTGAACCCTAACTCCCTTAAAACCTAAACACTAAAATTTTCTAAACCCTAATCTTTTGAAACTTTAAAAACCATATAAACATAATTTTACACAGTAAGCTGAAAATAATAATTTAGTAACCGAAAATCATAAATCTAAGTGTTTTAAAGTGTCCTAAACCTAATTTCATGATTTTACATCATAAACCCTAACTTGGTTAATCAAAGAAATTTACCAACTTTTTAAATAATAAAACCTTAATCTATTTTAATTCCTTTAAAAACTCACAGTAGCCTAATTACAAAAATTCCAAAACCCTAAACACATGAAATAAAAAACCCTAAATGGAAACAATATCCATAATTTGGATTTTTATTTGCCTTATTCAATTCTATATTTGATTGTGCTTTGATTTATTTTATATGCTTTAATTTATTTAAGTTCAATGCTTGGTTTATTTAATTTATCATGGATGGATGTTTACTTTCTATTGATGTTTAATACCTTTGATGAATGATTTATTTATGCTGAATGGTTATTAACTTTTATCAATTTATTTAGATTTCCAAATGTTGTAAGAGGTATGTTTCCACTTGTTGGGTACCTCATTAGTTAAATGTCATGTAGTTTAGATTGCTTTTCTATTTTAGAAACAATGTAAAGGACATGTTTTTACCTTTCGGTGGGTGTCATATTTAGGCATGGGAAGTAAGGACATGTTTCCATCTTTGGATGGGTGTCCATTTATTTGTTTTGTTTGGACATTGCTTTAATTTTTAATATATCGATGCTTTATTTTAATTATTGTGTGTAATATGTGTAATGTTATTGTATTTATGAATTTTATAATATTAAGACCTGAAAAGGAGGCCGGTTCCAATGAATCGGGCATTGTGGGGGTGCTGGGCCATTTCTCACCTTCCCCACACGTACCCAACTTTTCGATCCCATTAGGGGGTTGGGGATTCCTTAGGAATCGAGTCATCCACCCCTTTCTTTTTCTCGGCCCGTCCGGGTGGCGACTCCATTTTCTCTGGACTTAGTTCTGTGTTCTCTAAGGCCCCGAGCCTAAATAGTACCGAAGTAGCAAGAACCATTCTACCGGGAGTTGGGGCGAAAATCCCCGCTCACGGTGATGACAAATTATAAATGGAAAAGAAGCATCTTTTATTACTTTAATTATTTTTCATCCTAACGATACACTTTTCTGAATTGACAAGTGTAAAATCTATGGCAGTCGATAAATGTAACGTGCAGGCCAGCTTTGCCTTAGCCGATCCAAGTAGGCTTCAGTCAAGAACCATTCCACCGGGAGTGGGGGCAAAAATTATGGCAAACCAAAAAAAGGAAAAAGAAAATCTAAATTGAAAACCCGAAAGGGCAGTTTAGGTAATTACCTGAAGCAGCAACGGACTCCCAGTCAGTCTCTTTGACAATCCTGATTTAAGTTGGTCTAACCCAACTAAAGTCTCGGCTAAGATCACAGGTACTGGCGACAAGCCTCCTTCCATTTTGTCCATAATATCCAATACCCGTGGATCAATATCACCGTCGGAAGAAACAAGAAAGAATTGGCCGAGCAAGCAAAGACAGAGCATGTGTCCCCATGCCTTAGTAGGGGCCAAATGAGAGAGACAAAAGTCAATCAAGGGGGCAAGTAGAATTTTTTCAGCTCTCATTAACCGAAGAACTTCAGGTTCTGGAATTTGAAATATCATCTGTATCTTTTGTTGAGTTTTGGAAACCAATGTGGGTAACATCATTTGTTGATTATTTGGATATCAAAGGATGGCCTCAAATTCTTTAATCAAGGGACATATTTCAAAGCCATTAATTTTGAATACCCTAGAATCCATAGCCCAAAAGGAAGCCACGGCATGTAAGGAGTGGTCTAATTTAACATTTTGAAAACACTTTAAAACATAAAGTTTTGACCACAAAATTTGCTTCCAATGAATGGCATCCATATTCTTAAATAGAATTTTTATCTTCTTTAAATGATGTTCGGTCATGGTGGATGAGTAAAGAAAAATTAAAATTGTTAAAGGGAATTATTTGCGTGGGAATGGAAAGAATTTTGGATTCTGTATGAAATATGGCATGAAAGGTGATTTATATAGAGCAAATAACCTTTTCCAAAAGTGATGAGGAAAAGGTGATTGGAAAGAATAAGACCATATGGCATAAGGAAAGGAATTAGTAATGAATTTCCTTTACCATGTTGGAATTGGTTTTAGCAAATGGTGTGGCTGTGAAAAGTAAGTTGTGATGCACTGTTTATGATGTGATAAAAAAAAGTGGCGTAGTAAAATAAAAGGGTTATAGTAAAGATGGAAATTGTATTTTTTTCATTATTGTACAATATTTTACAATTGTTACAATATTTATACATCACTAAGAGGGTGGTGGTAGGTCATCAAATAAAGCCTTGAAAAAGTCATCGCCTGTTGGAGGAGGGGGCAAATTACTCCTACCGAGTCCGCCAGAAGCGGAAGCACCAAAATTCGGCAAATTACTCGTCCCAGGATCACCCGAAGCGGGAGCACTAAAATCCGTATTACTGTTGCGCTCGAATTAAGTTCTACTACAAGTGTCACTCGCAAGTATACGAGGTAGCTGTAGCAAAGGTGATCGCCCCAAGGTCGTTTCCTCAAGAAGGTGTGGTTCGTAATAGCTTGATTGACAAATTATTTAAAAGAGAAAGTTTTTTGTTTGGAATTGTAAAAGAACAATTTAAACCTAAGATTAAGGAGTGTAGGGTTGAAGTATGAAGGTTGTACAAGATCAAATCGATTCTTGGGAAAGTGCCTAGGGTTATAGGTCCATTCAATCAAAGCTCAATTCGCAATTATCCATTAACATAACCTTGTAATTAATTTGTTCCTTAAGGTTAATTAGTAAATTACCAATCCATTAGTTCTCACATTCATGAATTAACAATGACCAATTCTTTTACATTTGCAAATTAATAAACTCTAGGACTTATATTTCTAATTCATTCATAGGGTAGTCGATTGCATAATTCCGATATCGAATTTCACCTCTTGGTCCTTCATTCAATATCTAGAGATTAATAGGTAGCTAATCTATCAACCTAGAATACAATCCAATGCAAACAACCAACAACAAGGTACATCAATGGAAATATCAAATCAAAGCATTCAATCAAATATACTACAAACCCTAGGTATGGGTATTTAATTCAACATCATCAATTTAAAACATTCATTCAACTCAATATAAATCAAATACAAATTGTTCATTGCAATATCAATTCTCTTAACACAACAAAAACAATATTGGAATGAATTAAAAGAGAGAATAGAAAAACTCGTTGTGAAGATGCCAAGAGTAGGATTGCTAGTCTTCCTCTTAGCTTCACTTTGATGTTTGATGAAGAACTCAAGCCCTCTTCAATGGTTGATTCCCTTTTGCAATATGGAATGGAGCTTTCTCAAGTCACCAATCCTTTCAATGAAGCTTCTTCAACCTTCAAGAGCTTGTTAACCCAACTTATCCCAAAGAACCTCAAAGATCTTATCAATGGAAGATGGAGAAGATGAAGATGGAGGATGACGATCAAGGGACAAGGAGTGTGTCACTCTCTCCTCATCCCAAATGTGTTTGCTCGCTCCTTCTCTTTTCTTTTCTCCCTTTCAAAACCCTAGCTGTCTCTTCCCTCTCTTTTTCGAGCAAAAGATTTTATAGAAGTTAAGGGTGACACAGCCAAGCCAAGAGTGGCTTGGCCGTGTCTCTTGATTTTCCTTGGGACACGGCCAAGCTTGTTGGCAGTGTCCCTCACTGCTTCTTTCTTTCTTTCTTTCTTTTCTTTCTTTTCTTTTGGTCTCAAGGAGGTGACACGGCCAAGCCAAGAGTGGCTTGGCCGTGTCTCATGTGACATGGCCAGTGGCTTGGCCATGTCGCTTGCCAGTGTCGCCTTCTGCCTTCTTTCTTTTCGTTCTTTGGATTTTGCTCTTTTGGTGAGACACGGCCAGTGGCTTGGCCGTGTCTCATGACCGTGTTTGCTTCTAGACAAGTTTTGCTTGAGGGACACGGCCAAGCCATGACAAGCTTGGCCGTGTCTCATGGTTTTCTTTGATTTCTTCTTCTTTTGATGAGGGGCACATTGCCAAGACAATGAGACATGGCCAAGCTTGTGAGTGTGTCAAGTACTTTCTCTATTTTAGGATGAAACACGACCAAGATAATGAGACATGCCAAGCTTCAAGTGACATGGCCATGTCGATCAGACACACTCACAGACATGGCCAAGCTTGTGAGTGTGTCAAGTACTTTCTCTATTTTAGGATGAAACACGGCCAAGACAATGAGACATGGCCAAGCTTTAAGTGACATGGCCATGTCGATCAGACACACTCACAGACATGGCCAAGCTTGTGAGTGTGTCAAGTACTTCCTCTATTTTATTTCTTTCTTGGTTTCTTTTCCTTGGGTGAGACATGGCCAGTGGCTTGGCCGTGTCTCTTGGGTGTGTCAGCTACTGTCTTGGAATTCTTTTGAGGGACATGGCCAAGCTTGCTTTGACTTGGCCATGTCTTGCTTGATTCATGCTCTTTCTTCATTTTTTTTTATTGTTTTGATCATCCAAGGGAGTTTTTGCATTTAAACCTAAAACAAACACTTTAAACAAACTTAAAACAAAAATCAATCAAAACATTAATTAAAAACACATAAAAATCATACTGAAAACTAGTACAAATATTATCTAAACAATTACCTTAAAGTTTCGATCCGTCATGGTCCTCATCAGAAGCAGACGAAAGGATCTCATGGTCATCAGTCTGGGGGCCTCTTGATGAAGAAGCACCGGGATCCCTCATCCCCTGAAATCAAAATTCTCAAAAATGTTGTTCGAATTGATGATATAAATTTTTAAAATGAGAAGCCTGCTGACGACTGGCAGCCAACTCTTCTTGAAGATTCCTATTTTGTTATTCGAGCATCCACTGTGAGCCAAAGAGAAAAAAGGTAAGAGCATACATAATCATGGATACATATAGCATAAATTACCATGAAATAAGGAACATACCATGTAGTTCATATCAATGCCCTGCGGATAAGATGGCATATCGGGCGGGCTAGAATGAGCAAATGCTATAACAATCATATCGAAGGCCGGTTATAGCAGTAAAATCGACCGGACCAATTATCATCTCTCCAACGGGCAAGTGAAAAGTGTGGGTTGTGTCCAACCATCACTCTGCAAGCGCCTGGACTATATTTCTATCTTCATGATGCCAAATAAACTACAATAACTAGGCATTAGAATGAGTCCCTGACCTTGAAGCATGCAATTTTTTTTTTAAACTATGTGCTAAATTTGAAAGAATTTTAGATAATTATATAACTTGAGAAATCTTGCTGTGAAATGAAATGAAGGATGCATGGGTTTCTATAGAGAAGCGGCAAGGCAACAAAACAAAATTCAAAAGTAAGTTTCACTGTTTATGAATAGTAAACTTTACTATTTATAAATAGTAAATTTTACTATTTATGAATAGTATTACTATTTATCAATAGTAAAATTACTTTTTCCAATAGTGAATACTATTTGCTACTATTTTCAAATAGTAAATTTACTATTTATGAATAGTAAATAGTGTATGAACAGTGACTACACAGTAAATAAACAGTAAATTCAATTATTTACTTTAATCATTCAAATAACTAGGTGTATATAAATATTTTTACATGCATGGAGCAAGAAGAAGTCATATGCATAAAAATTAGCCAAACTTTTTGAAATAAAAAATTATTAGCTCGGGTCTAGAACCCAAATTTTCCTTAGGTCCAGAACCTAAAATTATTTCTAAGTCCAAGAAATTAGCTCTGGTCCAGAACCCAAATTACCCTTAGGTCCAGACCTAGAATATCTTCTAAGTCCATAACTTAGCTCGGGTCCATAACCCAAATTTTCCTTAGGTCCAGAACCTAAAATTATTTCTAAGTCCAAGAACTTAGCTCGGGTCCAGAACCCAAATTACCCTTAGATCCAGAACCTAGAATCTCTTCTAAGTCCAGAACTTAGCTCAGGTCCAGAACCCCAATTTTCCTTAGGTCCAGATTCTAGAATTTATTTCTAAGTCTAAGAAATTAGCTCGGGTCCAGAACCTAGAATTTATTTCTAAGTCCAAGAACTTAGCTCTGGTCCAGAACCCAAATTACCCTTAGGTCCAGAACCTAGAATTTATTTCAAAGCCCAAGAGCTTAGCTCAGGTCCAGAACCCAAATTTTCCTTAGGTCCAGAACCTAAAATTAAACTTAGGTCCAGAACCTAGAATTATCCTTGAGTCCAGAACTCGAACCAGGTCCAGAACCCAAAACCTCAACCATCTCAAAAATTAAGTCTTATTGCTTTTCACTCTCTTTCACTAAAGTCTCAGATCATTCAAGCAAGGGGCAAACTGTAGACCCTTAATTTTTGACCCAGTCCGGTCCAATATATTTTGTTTAGTCCAAAATAATTTTTGTGTTGTCTAATATGTTTTACTTAGTCCAAAATAATTTTTGTTATCTTAATTAAATAATTTTTGCTTTAGTCTCTAATTTTTATTAATAAAAAATAAAAATAAACAAATAAAAATCAAAAAATAAAAATAAAAATAAAAAATCGGTGACGAAAAAATCGTCGCTGAAAACCAGCGCGTGGGACGATGGCCGTCGGCCATTTCGCCCGCAAGAGTTTCCTGCGAGCGAAATGGCCATTTCGCCCGTTGAATTTTTTTGATTTTTTTGGACAGAAACTTGGAGGAAATTGGACATAAACTTGGATGAAAAATTTGATCTGAAACCAAGTAGGAAAGAGGTGAATCAATCTGATTTTTTTGAGAGAGCAGAAAAACAATTCAAGCAATTCAAAGGCAGCAAAGCTTGTCTTTGTTTTTGTTCATCCAAGAAGAAATTTTTGGTGGAACCAACAAATGGAAGTATATATCAATTATTTAAATTCTATTCTTCGCAGTAGCTAAATCATCCCATTATTTCATTTAATTCAAAAACCCTAGAACCTCAATTCACTTTTTCTAAAGTTTAAAAACCTTAATACGTTGCTTTGTTTTCCAAAAAGTTTCAAATTATTATTTTTGTTTCTTCAAAACCCCAAAATCCTAATTTGCTTTCCAAATTTTCAAAACCCTAAATTGAGTTCTGTTTCTTTCCAAAAGCCCTAAAAACTTCTTTTTTGCTTTTATAAACTTTAAATCATTTTGTTTATTTTCATAAAACTTCATAAAATTATCAATTGTTTTTCCAAAATCTAAAAAATAATGCATTCCCCGAAACCCTAAATCAAAAATCCTAAAACCCTAATTCAACTTGAAAAACCAAAACAGTGAAACCTAACCCCTTAAAACCTTAAACCCTAATTTTTTCTAAACCCTAATCCTTTAAAACTCTAAAAACCATATAAACATAAATGTTATAATTTAACACAGTAAGCTTGAAACCATAATTCAATGAGTAGCCATAAACCATAAATCTAAGTATTTTAAAGTGTCCAAAACCTAAATTCATGATTTTACATCACAAACCCTGATTTGGTGAATCAAAGAACTTTATCAACCTTTTAAAACATAAAACCTTAATCTATTTTAATTCCTTTAAAAACTCACAGCAGCCTATTTCCACAAATTCCAAAACCCTAAACACATGAAATAAAGAACCCTAAATGGAAACAGTAGCCATAATTTAGATTTTTATTTGCCTTATTCAATTCTATATTTGAATATGCTTTGATTTATTTTATATGCTTTAATTTATTTAAGTTCAATGCTTGGTTTATTTAAATTATCATGGATGGATGTTTACTTTCTATTGATATTTAATACCTTTGTTGAATGATTTATTTATGATGAATGGTTATTTACTTTTATCAATTTATTTAGATTTCCAAATGTTGTAAGAGGTATGTTTCCACTTGGTGGGTACCTCATTAGTTAAATATCATGTAATTTAAATTGCTTTTCTATTTTAGAAATAATGTAAAGGATATGTTTCTACCTTTCGGTGGGTGTCCTATTTAGGCATGGATGTAAGGGCATGTTTTTAATCTTCAGATGGGTGTCCATTTATTTGCTTTGTTTGGACATTGCTTTGATTTTTAAAATATCGATGCTTTATTTTAATTATTGTGTGTAATATGGATAATGTTGTTATATTTTAAGAATTTTATAATATTAAGACTTGTAAAGGAGACCGGTTTTAATGAACCGGGCGTTGTGGGGGTGCTGGGCCATTTCTCACCTTCCCCATACGTACCCAACTTTCCGAACCCATTAGGGGGTTGGGGATTCCTTAGAAATCGAGTCATCCACCCCTTTCTTTTTCCCGGCCTGTCCCGGTGGTGACTCTATTTTCTCTGGACTTAGGTCCGTGTTCTCTAAGGCCCCGAGCCTAAATAGTGTCAAAGTCGCAAGAACCATTCCACCGGGAGTGGGGACGAAAATCCCCGCTCAGAGTAGGTAGAGTCTATTAGTGGAGATAGTTTGAATAAGCATGCATATGAGATACACAATATTTAAACTCAAATGAGACCTTTTGCCAAGTGATGTGTATGTGCCTATCTGAAGTGCAACAATTCTTGCTTAAATAGAAATTATTCCCGAGTTTAGTATGGTAACTAGGGTTGTCATGTTATAGATATGTTAATTTAGAAAAATCAAGTCCCGAGGTGCATTGACATCGATTTTGGCAAAGCCAACACTTAATTTTGAAATCAAAATTCAAAAAATAAAAATGTTTTTGTCATACAAAGCCTTCAAGTTAAGGGGAGTATGTTGAACTGTCGAATCTCGAAAGACACATTGGGCAAAGTTAATGATTATTGGCAAGGTCATGAAGAAGCTATCAACTGACATGCTGAAACATAGCTTGAAATGGATGTATCCCTGACCCTGCTGTTTGAGGCCTCCATTATTCATATTTTCAACATCTTAAAGATAAAAGCCATAAATGTGGGGCATTATGTCATTCCAATGCAAGACCTGAACGAGCATCTGAAAGGAACCAATAAGAACACTTCTGCTGATCACCTCAGTCTGTTAGTCGATGGAACAACTGTAAGTATCATTCATGCATATCATGCACACATGAGCATATCACATCGCACTTTCTTGTCTTGTATTGTCTATTCTTTATCAAAGTGAATAGCAAACACCCTGTGAAGTAAACAATCAAAAGAAGATATCAAATCAGGGGGCATGGAAAGCCCATTGCTTGACAAAGTTCCAGTAATTTTGCAAAGAGAAGAAATGCGTGCTTTTGCGAAGAACTAGACAACAAAAATATCAAATCATGGGTTTGAGCCTACACAGGGGGCAAAGTTTCTCCTTTTCAATTTTTGAGTTTATGCATGAACAAAACATTTTAAGACTCACTTGTATTTTTTTACCATGCAGGGGGGCAAGGAGAGGATATGAAGGCTAGCTGAGAAGGGCTGAATTTGTTTGCAAAAGTGCAAAGGAAGAACAATAAAGAATGAAAAAAGAAGAAAATTAGAATTCTCAAAAGAATGAAGATGCAAAAGACAAAAGATCAATCCAGCTAAAAGAGTTGAAGCCAAGGTAACGACCCGACCTCCAATGGATAAAGATCCATGTTTCAAGGGTAAAGACCCAACCTCCAGGGGATAAAGATCCACGTTTCAAGGGTAAAGACCCAACCTTCAGTGGATAAAGATCCATTTTCAAGGGTGAAGACCCGATCTCAAAGGATGAAGATCTATTTTCAAGGGTGAAGACCCGATCTCAAAGGATGAAGATCCATTTTGAGGGTGAAGAACCACAATGCATAGCACAGCAAGAGCAGTCGGACTTCTCAACTGATAAAAGGTCAGTCAAACTCAGTCTCGGGTCCAAGTACCCAATCTAGAGTCCAAGTACCCAAATCCAATTCAATCTTGGGTCCAAGTACCCAAATCAAATTCAATCTCGAGTCCAAGTACCCAATCTCGGGTCCAAGTACCCAAATCAAATTCAATCTCGGGTCCAAGTACCCAAATCAAATTCAGTCTCGGGTCCAAGTATCCAAATCAAATCAATCTCGGGTCTAAGTACTCAATCTCTGGTCCAAGTACCCAAATTCAATTCAGTCTCAGGTCAAAGCACCCATTCTCGAGTCCAAGCACCCATTCTCGGGTCCAAGTACCCAAACCAATTCAAGCTCTGGTCCAAGTACCCAAATCAAATTCAATCTCAGGTCCAAGTACCCAACTCGGGTCTAAGTACCCATTCTCGGGTCCAAGTACCCAAACCAATTCAATCTCGACTCTAAGTACCTAATCAAATTCAATCTCGGGTCCAAGTACTCAAATCAAATTCAGTCTCGGGTCCAAGTACCCAATCTCAGGTCCAAGTACCTAAATCAAATCAATCTCGGGTCCAAGTACCCAATCCCGGATACAAGTACCCAAATTCAATTCAGTCTCAGGTCCAAGCACCCATTCTCGGGTCCAAGTACCCAAATCAAATCAGTCTCGAGTCCAAGTACCCAATCTCAGGCCCAAGTACCCAAACCAATTCAAGCTTGAGCCCAAGTACCCAAATCAAATTCAATCTCGGTTCCAAGTACCCAATCTCGAGTCCAAGTACCCAAACCAATTCAAGCTCGGGTCCAAGTACCCAAATCAAATTCAATCTCAGGTCCAAGTAACCAAATCAAATTCAGTCTCAGGTCTAAGTACCCAATTTCGGGTCCAAGTACCCAAATAAAATCAATCTTGGGTCCAAGTACCAAAATCAAATTCAGTCTTGGGTCCAAGTATCCAATCTTGGGTCCAAGTACCCAAATAAAATCAATCTTGGGTCCAAGTACCCAAATTCAATCCAATTTCGGGTCCAAGTATCCAAATCAATTCAATCTCGGGTCCAAGTACCCAATCTCGAGTCCAAGTACCCAAATCAAACCCAATCTCTTGTCCAAGTACCCAAATTCAATATAATCTCGGGTCCAAGTACCCAAATCAAGTTTAATCTAGGGTCCAAGTACCCAAAATAAATTCAAGTAACCATCTCATCAAAATTAAGTCTTATTGCTTTTCACTCTCTTTTACTAAAGTCTCACATCTTTCAAGCATGGGGCAAACTGTAGACCCTTAATTTTTGACCCATTCAAATCCGATAGTCTAAAATAATTTTTGTGGTATTTTATTTATTTTAATAACATTTTAATTACTAATAATATTTCGTAGTTATTTTTAATAAAAATATAAAAATATAAAAATATAAAAAAAATAAAAAATAAAAAATCGGGGAGATCGGGCGAGAAATCATCCTAATTGGAGTGCGGCAGCCCAATTCACCGCAGAAATCATCTGGGGGCGAATTGGCTATCCCAATTTTTCCGCAGATAGCATCTGGGGGCAAATTGGACTATCCCATTTCATCGCAGATGGAATCTAGGGACGAATTGGCCCGCTGCGCCCATTTGTGCCAGCACAGCCCAAAGGCCCGACAGTCCGCGCGCTGCCAATTTTTTTACCAAACCTTGTTTTACCCAGTTTCTTAATTTTTCCTAAACAATTCATATTTCCTTATTAAATTAGGATTATGATTCTTTATTTTCCTATAAATACCACATTAAAACAATAACAAAAGGGGGAAAAAAGGAAAGGCAGAGAGCGGCAATTGAGAGGAAAAAAAAAGAAGGCAGCAACATCGAACACTCATCAAATAATTAATCCATCAAAGGCAGAAATACTGCCTTTGTTATTGTTCATCCAGAAAACAATTTGGAGGAGCCTTCAACGCAGGCTTTGTGTCTTAATCTTGAATTTGCTTAAACATTCAATTGTTATATCATTTTTTTGTTCTTACTATTTTTTGTTTATTTATTTATTTTTTTTATCACTTTGATTCAATAGTATAAATTGATAAATCCTAACCTGCATTCCAATTTTCCAAAACCTTAAATTATTTTATTAATTGACAAATCCTAATCTACTTTCCAATTTTCCAAAACCTTAAATCGTTTTATTAATTCTCAAAATCATATTCTGCTTTCCAATTTTCCAAAACCTTAAATCGTTTTATTAATTCCCAAAACCCTAATTGTTTTCTTAATTTTCCAAAACCCTAAACTTTTTTCTAAATTTCAAACCTAAATTTATAAAATCTATTTCCAAAATTCAAAACACCAAAGTCCTTATCAAATTCTAAAATGTCAAGATCCTTTAATTCCAGAAACTCCACTTGCTTAATTCCCAAACTTAGACCCAAACCCTAATTCCAATAACTTAATTCCTAAACCCTAGTTTCATAGAAACCTTAAAATTTCTTAAACCCTAAATTTTATAATCCCAACAATCTCAAAAAAAACCCTAAACCCTCAATGATGAAACCTCAATTTAAATCCTAATTTCAAAAACCTTAATTCCAAAAACCCTATTTTAAGATGTGAAGCCTAAATTATATATTTATTGCTTTATTTATTTTAGATTTTATTATGTAGTTTATTATATGCTTTGATTTATTTAATTTCAATGCTTGATTTATTTAATTTATCATGGATGAATGATTATTATATATTTTGATTGATGTTTAATATCTTTGATAATGATTTATTTATTATGAGTGTGGTTATTTACTTTTATCGATTTATTTTGATTTCCAAATATTCTAAGAGGTATGTTTCCACTTTGTGGGTACCTCATTTGTCACATCCGCCCACTGTATTTATGTCTAGCAGACATGTGCACAGCAAGAGAAAGGATCTAGAGAGATCATCTCTGATGGTGGTTCCTAGAGAAGGTCGCAGGACCAAAGGGACTTAATTGCAGATATGCAAAGTTTTGGGGAGGTAACTGTAACTTTCAAAAGTTGTACTGGAGGTTCTTAATAATGCACATAACAGACTCCAAAAATGGAGAGTAGAGAAACATCGGGTCGCAACGACGTGTAACGGTTTTTCTAGGAAACGCCCCGTTAGACAGAAATAAAGACATGTAGACTAAGGGCATTTTGGTCATTTTAATTAAAATTTATACATGAATCCAAAGTAGAAAATAAACACACGAGTGCGTAGAGGACGTCGAGGGGTTGAATATGAAATGATCGACAGTAGAAACGGAGTCCGGGCAAAACCCGAGCAAAGAAAGGACTTAAAGGGAATTTTGTAAAAAGTCGAGGGCTTATTGGTAATTTTTCAAAATGACTTGGAAACTTAAAATAGACCTTAAAAATAGAAAGTAGAGGTTGAGAGGATCAAAACCATATGTAGTTTGCCTCGTGGAACTTTACGGTTTAAAAGTTACGACCGATTAATCGCCGGAGTGTAAAGTGGGCCCGGTTCCATCTAGGGACCATATGGGTGACATGGAACAATTTGAAGTACCAAATGGGAAGAGGGACAAGTTGGAGGACTTAATTGGAAAGTAAAATATAAAAATCTTTTGATGGCCAATCAAAATTAGCCATCTAGAATTTATAAAAAGAAGAAAAGAAAAAGAGTATGGACAAATGGCCCTATGGCATTCATCCAACCCAAAAGTGGACATCATTTCCACTATATATATCAAAGCAAGAGGAACAAAAACTCTCTCTCATACCCTCCAAACCGTCGGCCTCCATAGGAAGAACACCAAAGGATTTCTAAATTTTGTCAAGTTTGATTCAAGTTCAAGGTGAGTTTTAAGGTTTTAAAGCATGTAGATTTCAATTCTAGTATCAATTTTAAGTATTTATATAACTATTGGAAGATATGAAATTAGGGTTCTTATGGTGGATTTGGGAAAAATTTAAGTAGTGATGATATTGATTAATTAAATGGAAGAATCAATGTTTCTAAGGTTTAATAAGGTTAGATTAGGATTTAGTTTGAAAAGAAATGGAAGGGTAGTGCATGTTCTAAATTTCTAAGGTTTATGTTTAAGGTTGTGTTCTTGAATTTCTTGAAGGAAAATTAAAGATTAAGGAAGGAGAAGGAGGAAAAGCAAAGAGGAATTAAAAGAATAAGGTTTGGTACTTTACCTTGGAAAAATTAATTTTCCTTTCATTTTCTTATCAAAACTTTATCTATGGAACTTTTGCTATGGATGCATAAATGTGTTGTTTGAGTTTGAATTCAATTGTTGAGTGGCATTTTTAAATCCATGTGTGATTGGGTTGTATAAATTCAAATGAAATTTAATATTTCCAATGATTTTGGTAAAAGAGTTTATGAACTCCATTTTGTTCAAATTGATTTAAACAATCAAGTTATTTTAAAAGGGAAGTGTCTAAGTCTTCATCACATTATTAGGGAAGCTTTGAAATGGGTTTAAAACAGAAAAATAAACAATTTTGCACCAAATGCAAGTGTGGGCCGAATTGATGTCCTTTGGGATCCAATTATGGACCTAATTTTGGGCAGCCAGTTGAGGCAGCAAACGATGGAATTTTACCAGGTAAATGATCTTATTTTTGGCTGAAATTTTGACCAGGTAAATGATCTTATTTTTGGCTGAAATTTTACAGTGCATTTTGATGAAATTTTGACGAAAACTCAGATTTTACTATTCATTTAGCGCTTGCCTTTTGCATTGCCGATTTTACGTGCCGCGATACTATTCATTTGGTCAATTTGTGACCTTTTGAGGAATGCTTTGAAATGTTTGATATGTTTATTGTGGATGTTAAATATGTGAAAAAGAGTAATGGTTTGACTAAAGAATGTGGTGCGCGTCGTAAATGGCAAAGCGCGATGGGAATTAAAATGATTTCTCGAGTCATTCTAAAATGAAGTTTGAGACTTAAATTGAATCATTTTAACCTATGTGCTCTACTTGGTAGTTGGGAGTGGTAGATAAGGGTATGGTGCACTATACTAACTTATGCAGTACTGCTTGATATTGTGATTGAATTGTTATGATCTGAACTCAATGGTGAGAGCCATTGGGGGCCAATGGTGAGGGCCATTGATTATAACCAGGATGGTGAGAGCCATTCCTGTGATATGATAAAGGTGGTGAGAACCACCTATGTTACAGTGGTGAGGGCCACTGCCTTATCGCTATGGTTCCCTATATACCAGTAGCGCCAAAGTCGTGTTTTTTCTAAACTACGTAATGCAAAATGAGTTTGAATTATGGTTTTTACATTTGTTGAAAGCATATTTACACTGCATGTATAATAACTACCATTGGTTTAGTATTGGTTGATTATTGATTTAATTATTTCCTTTTATTTCAAATGCTTTCATGTTTTACTTATATTTTCATCGGTAAAGTACCCACTGAGCGACATTGCTCAGCGAGTTAAGTTTTCCTTGACTCATAGGTTCGGAGCAGTAGCTAATTCTTGGGAAGCGACGACCAGACCCACAGCATCTCAAGGTAGATCTCTTAGTTTCCATTATGAGTTAGCTAGTTGTGGCATGTATATGTATATATAAGAGATTGAGAATTACTATGTTATATTGTACGTTAGTAGTATGTAATAATAATAAACCTCTACTTTATTTTGTACTAGAAGTGTGAATTCTTCTTGCAGTTTTGTAGTTGAGATTATAAGGGGGATTCATTGGGAGTGTATTGAGACCAATTGTGTTCGCATTGGTTTGTGTAAAAATATTTTCAAAACTCAGAAAAACCAGTTTTGTCGACACTTGGGACTAAATTTCTAGGCGAACCTCTGGAAAAATTTCTGTAAAACTAGAACTAAAATTTGACTAAGTAAAATTTGTAGCAACATTAGGTTAGTGTGGCGCCTCTACTCGGCTTACACACGTAGGCCGGGAAGGGGTGTTACAATTTTTGGTATTAGAGCTCCGATTTAGCCGGTTCTGGGTAGTTAGTTGAGCTAAACCTTAAATGTATGACGCATAGGGTTAGGTTAGGGGTTCTAATTATGTAACTATACATGTGTGTAGTATTGTTAGTTATGTTATTCTAATTATAACAGGAGTTATTATGGGTGATCAAAACGATGAGATGAGGGAGCTGAGGATGGAAGTAGAGAGGTTAAAGCAGATAGTGTAGGAGCAAGATGATACCCTAGAAATTTTGGCAGATCAAAGTATACAGGATCGTGAAGACCTAAGATCAAAAGATGAGATGATTACCTCCTTGATAAGAGACGTGCAGATGTTAAAGGAGGATAGGCTTAGTCATAGAGTGGAGTTTGATAGTGCCTATAGGAGCCTCGGAGTAGCACATAGAGAGATCCGTGCTTTGCAGGAGAGGGTCCAGGAGCTAGGCCAGTACTTACCTGGTGAAGCATCGCATGACCCAGAGTTTGACCCTGAGATAGAAGAGTATTTGTCTGACAGTGCCACCTCACCTAGGGCACCTACTCACTGAGCTTCGAGATGTGTTGCTTTTTGGAGGTTCTTTGGGTTATGTACATAGGTGACATCGGGGTATTGTGTAAATATTGTATGGTAGTATGTCATGATGATATAGTAGTAAGGAGTCCTAAATTTTGGAATGTACATAAGGGCTTCCTAGTAATGTAAATACTTTTGCTTGGAAATAAATAAAAGCTATGTTGTATATGTAATATTTAAGAGTTTTATCTTTGTATGCATGCCACCTAGGGTAATATAATGCTGTTGGTCTGGGTTGTTATTGATGATGGGATTGTATACGTTTTGTTCTGTTCTTTAGATGTCGCGAGTAGCGCAGCGTGATATAGAGGAGGAGGTCGAGTCTCAGGCCTCCCGAACTGTAGAAACGCATGTATCAAAGATACCTGCATCTAAACAACCACCAGTTGATGCTCCTATCCCCAACGAAATATTGCAACAAATGGCTACCGTATTACGGCAGATAGCCGGCGCCGCCCCGGCACCACCACCAATGCCAGCACCCATACCAGTACCTGTTGTAGGAGGGGAAAGGAAACCCCCGATCGAAAAGATAAGAAAGTATGGGGCGAAGGAGTTTAGGGCCCGAAGGGACGATAATTCTTCTACAGCCGAATATTGGCTGGAAGGAACAGTACGAGCCTTAGATCAGTTACAGTGTACGCCAGAAGAGCGAGTGGTATGTGCTACTTCCTTATTAGTGGAAGAAGCATATATATAGTGGGACACAGTTCACCAATGAGTTCCACCGAAACAGAGGACATGGGATTTCTTTGTGAATGAGTTCAAAAGGAAGTTTATACCGGAGGCATACCTAGATGCCAAGAAAAAGGAGTTTCTACACTTAAAGCAAGGTCGATTGACCGTTGCCGAATACGAGAGGGAATTTACCAGGCTGAGTAGGTATGCCAAGAAGACAATTGAAGACGAACATGATAGGTGTAAACAATTCCAGGATGGTTTGAATAATGAGATTAGGATGCAGCTAATTGCTGCTAATATCAAGGAATTTTTCAAGTTGGTCACTAGGGCTCTGGAAGTAGAGCAATGTTAGTCTGATGAGCAGAATAGAAGACAGAAGATGAAACAGAAGAGAGGTACCCAAAACTATTCGGGAAACTACCAATCACCAAGGAAGCAATTCCAAGGCAGTGGTTCCACGGGAGGCGGTCAACGCCGGGGTTACAGTCAGGGATTGAATCGCACTGGCCTAAGTCAAGCCACCTCAGTCGCTAGTACCGGACGATCAGGAAGAGGGCAAGGAAGATGATTTAATCGAAGCGGAGGTAACTTTTCTACCGGTCCGAGAGGTAATGAAGGCGAAAATACTAATCCACGCTGTGATCAATGCGGACACCGCCACATGGGAGAATGTTGGGGTCGGACATTTGCATGTTACATATGTGGATCTCTAGATCACCTTATGCGTGAGTGTCCCCAGCGAATGCAGAATTTACCTAGGGAGACTGAGGGATCACAAGCGGCAGCAGGGTGAGGCCGAGGCAGAGGTAGGGGTAGAAATCCGTCACATGTGCAGTCTGAGACGGTGAATCGATCAGAAGCGAGGGCTCCTGCTAGAATGTATACCGTGAGGGGGCGAGAAGACGAAGAAGCGCTAGACATGATTGCAGGTCAGTTGTCTATGTTTGGAGTTTCGCTTTATGTTTTAATAGATCCGGGTTCTTCACACTCATATATATGCACGAAAAATGAAAAACCTTGGAACCTAGAGGTAGAACTAGAAGAAGAGGGAATATTAGTTACTAGCCCATTAGGGAGTGAGGTGATTACGAGGAAGGTAGTGAAAGATTGCCCCATGGAGATACACGAACGTATCTTTTGGGGAGACTTATTTGAACTACCATTTCAAGAATTCGACGCTATCCTTGGGATGAATTGGTTGGCCAAGCACGATGCACTGGATGACTACAAACGGAAGAGAGTTACTCTGCATACGTCAGATGGCGACGAAGTGACCTTAGTGGGAAAGAGGAAGGACTATCTGACTAACATCATTTTTGCTATGACAGCTAAGAGGTTAGTGCAAAAAGGCTGTGAGGCATACCTGTTATGCGCTTTAGAAGTGAAAGAAGAGGCACCGAAGCTATAAGATATACCTATTGTTTGCAATTTCCCCGATGTATTTCCTGATGATTTACCCGGATTACCACCTAAACGAGAGGTGGAATTCACCATAGACGTGTACCTGGGAGCTGCACCAGTATCCATCGCACCTTACCGAATGGCGCCATCGGAGCTAAAAGAACTAAAGGTACAACTACAGGAACTTTTAGACAAGGGATTCATTAGGCCAAGCGTGTCACCATGGGGAGCTCCAGTATTGTTCGTGAAAAAGAAAGACGGATCACTAAGGTTGTGTGTGGATTACCGTCAACTCAATAAACTGACCATCAAGAAGTATCCACTACCTCGCATAGATGATTTGTTTGATCAACTCAAAGGAGCTGGAGTCTTTTCAAAAATCAATCTACGATCGGGTTATCATCAATTGGGGATCAAAGACGAAGTCATACCAAAAACCGCATTCAGAACTAGCTATGGACATTATGAATTCATTGTTATGCCTTTCAGATTAATGAACGCACCTGCAGTATTCATGGATCTGATGAAAAGAATCTTCCACCCATATTTGGATCAGTTCGTGGTTGTATTCATTGATGACATATTGGTGTATTCAAAGAATCGAGAGGACCATGATCGCCACCTTAGGATCGTATTGCAAACCCTGTGAGAGAAACAGTTATATGCTAAATTCAGCAAATGTGAATTTTGGTTGGAAGAAGTAGCCTTCTTGGGACATATTGTATCGGCAGAAGGAATAAGGGTCAATCCCAAGAAAATAGAAGCAGTATTGGAATGGAAGCCACCTAAGACAGTAACAGAAGTTCGTAGTTTCTTGGGGTTAGCAGGATATTATCGGAGATTCGTCAAAGGGTTTTCCATGATCGCAGTACCTATGACCAAGCTACTTCAGAAGAATGCCAAATTCCAGTGGACCAACACTTGCCAACGGAGCTTTGAAAGGCTGAAGCAAAAACTTACTGAAGCGCCCATTCTTATACAACCCGAATCAGGAAAAGATTTTGTGATCTATAGCGATGCATCTCATATCGGGTTAGGTTGCGTATTGATGCAAGAGGGAAAAGTCATTACGTATGTCTCTCGACAGCTCAAGCCACACGAAAAGAATTATCCCACGCATGACTTAGAACTAGCAGCGATTGTTTTGGCTTTCAAGACATGGAGGCACTACTTATACGGGGAAAAGTGTTACATTTATACGGATCATCAAAGCCTGAAGTACCTACCCGCGTGGAAAGATTTAAACCTGCGACAGCGAAAATGGAAACAATTGTTAGCCAACTATGACTATACAATTAACTATCACCCGGGCAAAGCGAATGTTATAGCAGATGCACTTAGTAGAAAGTCAATGCAAGCGCTACGTGCTATGAGGGTAGAATTAGAGCCCACAGAAGATGGAGCTATCTTTGCAGAAATGCACGTGCGACCTACCTTACATCAACAAATACGTGAGGCTCAAAAGGAAGATGAACAAGTGAAAAAGTGGAGTCAATAGGCGCAGGAGAATTCATCAGGAGATTATCAAATTCGTCTAGATGGTATCCTATACTACAAGAAGAGAATGGTGGTACCTAAGTCCGAGGAACTGAAGAAACAAATTTTGTAAGAAGCTCATAACAGTCCTTGTACAATGCATCTGGGAGCAACAAAAATGTACCGGGACTTGAAGGAGTATTACTGGTGGCCAGGAATAAAAAGAGACATTGTGGATCACGTAACAAAGTGTCTGATCTGTCAGCAAGTGAAAGCGAAACATCAACTACGCTCAGGACTACTACAACCTATCACTATTCCAATATGGAAATGGGACCGTATTACTATGGATTTTGTCACAGGATTGCCTATGACTAGGGACAAACATGACGTGATTTGGGTAATCGTGGATCGACTTACTAAATCCGCTCATTTCTTACCAGTACGTGTGGATTACTTGCTAGATAAGTTGGCAAACTTGTACATCAAAGAGATCGTACGTCTCCACGGAGTTCCAACTTCAATCATATCGGATCGAGATCCACTCTTTACGTCAAATTTTTGGCAGAAGTTCCAAACAGCCCTTGGGACTCGAACGTACCATAGTACAACATTCCATCCCCAGACAGACGGACAGTCGGAAAGAGTGATTCAAGTTTTGGAAGATATGCTGAGGGCGTGCGTTTTAGAATTTAAAGGCAGCTGGGACAAACACCTGAGCTTAATAGAATTCGTGTACAACAACAGCTATCAATCCAGCATACAAATGGCTCCTTACGAAGCACTGTACGGTCGAAAATGCAGAACTCCAGTTTGCTGGACAGAATTGAGCGAGGAAAAGATGTTGGGGCCAGACATAGTTAAGGAAACTGAGGAAAAAGGTAGAGATCATTCGAAACCGATTAAAAGTAGCGGCGGACAAGCAAAAATCATACGCGGACCTAAAGAGGAAAGACATATAGTTCGAGGTCGGTGAAAGAGTATTCCTCAAAGTCTCTCCTTGGAAGAAGGTGTTATGATTTAAACAGAAAGGCAAGCTAAGCCCTAGATTCATCGGACCATATGAGATCATCAAACGGGTAGGTCCGATAGCTTACCAGTTGGCGTTACCACCCGAATTAAGTAAAATACATGATGTTTTCCACGTTTCAATGCTAAGGAAGTATCATTCAGATCCAACCCATGTCATACAAGCTCAAGACATTGAGATTCAGCCCGACCTGACGTACGAGGAAGTGTCGGTAGAAATCTTAGCACGGGAAATCAAAGAGTTGCGGAATAAGAAGATTCCATTGGTCAAAGTGCTTTGGAGGAATCACAAAGTAGAAGAAGCCACATGGGAATGCGAAGAAACTATGAGGAAGCAGTACCCATATTTATTTCCGCCTGATAGGCTTCGGGACGAAGCCTAAAATAACGAGGGAGGAACTATCACATCCGCCCACTGTATTTATGTCTAGCAGTCATGTGCACAGCAAGAGAAAGGATCTGGAGAGGTCATCTCTGATGGCGGTTCCTAGAGATGGTCGCAGGATCAAAGGGACTTAATTGCAGATATGTAAAGTTTTAGGGAGGTAACTGTAATTTTCAAAAGTTGTACTGGAGGTTCTTAATAATGCACATAACTGACTCCAAAAATGGAGAGTAGAGAAAAATTGGGTCGCAACAACTTGTAACGGTTTTTCCAGGAAACGCCCCGTTAGAGAGAAACAAAGACATGTAGACTAGGGGCATTTTGGTCATTTTAATTAAAATTTATACATGAATCCAAAGTAGAAAATAAACACAAGAGTGCATAGAGTACGTCGAGGGGTTGAATATGAAATGATCAATAGTAGAAACAGAGTCCGGGCAAAACCCGAGCAAAGAAAGGACTTAAAGGGAATTTTGTAAAAAGTCGAGGGCTTATTGGTAATTTTTCAAAATGACTTGGAAACTTAAAATAGACCTTAAAAATAGAAATTAGAGGTCGAGAGGATCAAAACCATATGTCGTTTGCCTCGTGGAACTTTATGGTTTAAAAGTTACGACCAATTAATTGCCGGAGCGTAAAGTGGGCCCGGTTCCATCTAGGGACCATATGGGTGACATAGAACAATTTGGGGTACCAAATGGGAAGAGGGACAAGTTGGAGGACTTAATTGGAAAGTAAAATATAAAAATCTTTTGATGGCCAATCAAAATTAGCCATTTAGAATTTATAAAAAGAAGAAAAGAAAAAGAGTATGGACAAATGGCCCTAAGGCATTCATCCAACCCAAAAGTGGACATCATTTCCACTATATATATCAAAGCAAGAGGAACAAAAACTCTCTCTCACACCCTCCAAACCGTCGGCCTCCATAGGAAGAACACCAAAGGATTTCTAAATTTTGTCAAGTTTGATTCAAGTTCAAGGTGAGTTTTAAGGTTTTAAAGCATGTAGATTTCAATTCCAGTATCAATTTTAAGTATTTATATAACTATTGGAAGATTGGAAATTATGGTTCTTATGGTGGATTTGGGAAAAATTTAAGTAGTGATTATATTAATTAATTAAATGGAAGACTCAAGGTTTCTAAGGTTTAATAAGGTTAGATTAGGATTTAGTTTGAAAAGAAATGGAAGGGTAGTGCATGTTCTAAATTTCTAAGGTTTATGTTTAAGGTTGTGTTCTTGAATTTCTTGAAGGAAAATTAAAGATTAAGGAAGGAGAAGGAGGAAAAGCAAAGAGGAATTAAAATAATAAGGTTTGGTACTTTACCTTGGAAAAATTAATTTACCTTTCATTTTCTTATCAAAACTTTATCTATGGAACTTTTGCTATGGATGCATAAATGTGTTATTTGAGTTTGAATTCAATTGTTGAGTGGTACTTTTAAATCCATGTAGTAATTGGGTTGTATAAATTCAAATGAAATTTAATATTTCCAATGATTTTGGTAAAAGAGTTTATGAACTCCATTTAGTTCAAATTGATTTAAACAATCAAGTTATTTTAAAAGGGAAGTGTCTAAGTCTTCATCACATTATTAGGGAAGCATTGAAATGGGTTTAAAACAGAAAAATAAACAATTTTGCACCAAATGCAAGTGTGGGCCGAATTGATGTCCTTTGGGATCCAATTCTGGACCTAATTTTGGGCAGCCAGTTGAGGCAGAAAATGATGGAATTTTTCAACGACATTTTACATGCAATTAGTCAACATATGAAATAAGTTTCCTGTAAAATTTCAGCCAAAACTAAGATCATTTACCTGGTCAAATGTAAGCCTGAAGTGGACTGAAATTTTGACGAAAACCCAGATTTTACTATTCATTTGGCGCTTGCCTTTTGCGTTGCTGATTTTACTTGCCGCGACACTATTTATTTGGTCAATTTGTGACCTTTTGAGGAATGCTTTGAAATGTTTGATATGTTTATTGTGGATGTTAAATATGTGAAAAAGAGTAATGGTTTGACTAAAGAATGTGGTGCGCGGCGTAAATGGCAAAGCGCGACGGGAATTAAAATGATTTCTCGAGTCATTCTAAAATGAAGTTTGAGACTTAAATTGAATCATTTTAACCTATATGCTCTACTGGGTAGTTGGGAGTGGTAGATAAGGGTATGGTGCACTATACTAACTTATGCAGTACTGCTTGATATTGTGATTGAATTGTTATGATCTGAACTCAAGATGGTGAGGGCCATTCCTGTGATATGATAATGGTGGTGAGGGCCACCTATGTTACAGTGGTGAGGGCTACTGCATTATCGCTATGGTTCCCTATATACCAGTAGAGCCAAAGTCGTGTTTTTTCTAAACTACGTCATGCAAAATGAGTTTGAATTATGGTTTTTACATTTGTTGAAAGCATATTTACACTGCATGTACAATAACTACCATTGGTTTAGTATTGGTTGATTATTGATTTAATTATTTCCTTTTATTTCAAATGCTTTCATGTTTTACTTATATTTTCATCGGTAAAGTACCCACTGAGCGACATTGCTCAGCGAGTTAAGTTTTCCTTGACTCGTAGGTTCAAAGCAGTAGCTAATTCTTGGGAAGCGACGACTAGACCCACAGCATCTCAGGGTAGATCTCTTAGTTTCCATTATGAGTTAGCTAGTTGTGGCATGTATATGTATATATAAGAGATTGAGAATTACTATGTTATATTGTACATTAGTAGTATGTAATAATAATAAACCTCTACTTTATTTTATACTAGAAGTGTGAATTCTTCTTGCAGGTTTGTAGTTGAGGTTATAAGGGGGATTCATTGGGAGTGTATTGAGACCAATTGTGTTCGCATTGGTTTGTGTAAAAACGTTTTCAAAACTCAGAAAAACCAGTTTTGTCGACACTTGGGACTAAATTTCTAGGCGAACCTCTGGCAAAATTTCTGTAAAACCAGAACTAAAATTTGACTAAGTAAAATTGGTAGCAATATTAGGTTAGTGTGGCGCCTCTACTCAGCTTACACACGTAGGCCGGAAAGGGGTGTTACATCATTAGTTAAATATCAGGTAATTTAAATTGCTTTTATATTTTGGACCAATGTAAAGGATATGTTTCTACCTTACGGTGGGTGTCCTATTAGTTTAGACATGGATGATGTAAGGACATATTTCCATCCCCGGATGGGTGTCCATTTATATGCTTTGTTTGGACATCGCTTAGATTTTAATATAGCGATGCTTTATTTCAATTGTTGCATGTAATATGGATAATATTGTTATATTTAAGAATTTTATAATATTAAGACCTGAAAAGGAGGCCGGTTCCAATGAACCCGGCGTTGTGGGGTGCTGGGCCATTTCTCACCTTCCCCACATGTACCCAACTTTCCGAACTCATTAGGGGGTTGGGGATTCCTTAGGAATCGAGTCATCCACCCCTTTCTTTTTCCCGGCTGGTCCGGTTGGCGACTCCATTTTCTCAGGACTTAGGTCCATGTTCTCTAAGGCCCCGAGCCTAAACAGTGCCGAAGTCGCAAGAACCATTACATAGGAAGTGGGGGTGAAAATCCCCGCTCACACCTTGGCTGTTGTGATATTTTTGACAAATTTGATGATACTAAGGTGAAGAGGCAAGAATATCAAAGAAAGGAATGAATAGTGAAGACCATAAGGATAGTTGATGTTTTTAAAACTATAAGGGTAGTTGAGATTCACCTGAATTAGACCAAATATCACAGATAAAGTTAGGAATGAAGCAGATTAATACCACTTCACTCATCCATTACCAGAAATACAAGTTGGTACAAACAAGATAACTCTTTTGGAGCTAGGACCAAAAAAAAAAGAAAAAAGAAGAAAAAAAGGATGAAGAAAAAAGAAGAAAGGAAGAAAGGAAAAGGAAAGAAAGAAAGAAAAAAAAATAAGAAAATAAAACCCAAAATGGTTCAAAAAGCCAACCGAGTTCTCTTTTACCTAAAGCAACAAAAGACTTCCATTTAGTTTATAAGGACAGTTTGACTGGAATTGGTCCAACCCAATCAAAGTGTAATATCCCAAAATACACCCTAAAAGTTTTGGAATTATTATGGTATTTGGATTTAGTGTATATGTTTAATGGAAAGAGTAAAGAAGTGAAGAGAGTGTATATGTTGTATCTATGGGAAATATAAAAGCAATATATAAGAGATATACATATACCAACATATACATCACATATACATAATGTATAAGGTGGTGTAGGAAAAGTAAGTTTATATAATTAAATAATAATAATAATAATAATAATAATGATAAAAGAAAAAGAGGAAAAGAAAAGTCAAAAGGGAAGATTAAAATTGTGGTGGAGGATTTTTGGATTTTTGGATATTTTATATTATTATTATTATTATTATTATTATTATTATATATAAGATAAACTTAAGAAAGGAAAGAAGATTTTCTTTCTTTCTTCTTCTTCTTCTTCTTGGACGAGAGAGAGAGAGAGAGAGAGATAGAGAGAGAGATAAGAGAGAGGAAGGTGATTTTAATTACACACATCAAATTCTTAAGGGCTTTAAGAGAATTGAAGGTGGAGATTGAAGATTTGGCAAAATATTTAAGTAAGTGTTTATCTTTTTGAGTTGATTTCTATTGATTTTGGTTATATTTGATTTGGTTAGTGTGTGAAGAAAATGATGTTAGTAAAAGATTAAAGTTTATAAATATGTTAGATTGGTATTTAGATGATGATAATATGGTTATTTGTGAGGATGATGATGATTTATTAAAATTGGTTGGTAAGGATTTAATATGTATTAGTTGGAGAATTGAATAATTGATGTATGATTGATGTATATTTGTGTTTAATGAAGTTGAAAACATAGAATCCATGAGTTTGGTCTGGAATCAGAGGCATTTTGGATGCCACGCCCGTGGCCTTTGGCTGCCACAACCGTGGCTGTTGGAAGCCATGGCCGTGGGGATGTTGAGCAAGGGAGACAGATTCATTTGTTATGCCACGGCCGTGGGGATTGGAATGCCACGACCGTGGGGCCCTAGAGAGAGATGTTGATTTGTAATTTGTGATCTAAAGGTCTAGTATGAGGTTCATAAGTGAATAATTGTATTGGGATTCATGTATTTTATCATTTTATTTGGATTAGGTTGTGAAGGAAGTGGTTTGCCTAATTCAAGTGATGAAGAGTTCTTGGAAAAGGAAGTGTATAGATTGGTGTGAGAGGTTCTTAAGGTAAGTACAAACTTACATGGATGCATTATTTTATCTAATTTTGAGACTTAACACATTTAGTATAAATGTGTTAAGTAATTTACTATATTGTTAATATAATGTGACTAATGTGGTGATTTGTATAGTGTAAAAGCTATGATGATCATTCAAAAAGGTATGTGCAATGCAATTTGTTATGATAAATATTTTAATGATGAATTGTGTTAATGTGTCTTGAGAAATGATGAAATGTGATGCCATTTTGGTTGGTAATAATGATTGAAATGAAATAAATGAACATGTTGCCTATATGATGATGAATTTAAGATATATGCTCAATGTAATAGATTATGTATACTTGAATGATGAAGTGTATAATGTGAATTGAGATATGATAATATGTGAAGCCATTGTGATTGGCTATGATGATTCAAATGAGATGTGAAGCCATTGTGATTGGCTATGATGATTCAAATGAGATGTGAAGCCATTGTGATTGGCTATGATGATTCAATGGAAATAAGTGGGGCATGTTTGCCTAAATGATGATGAGAATTGAGAATGAAATTGAGAATGAAATAATAAATGAATTGTGTGGCTAATGTGTTATTCCATTTTCAGAGTTTGTTGTTGGTGGCATGCCTATAGTAACAATCTCTTGAAGTTAGGTTGGATCTAATCCTTGAAGCCTAATTGAGATGTTACAACCCTTGAAGCTAGGTTGGGTTTGGTTCTTGAAGCCAAGTTGGGTTGATACTTAGCATGCTTTGTTCCCCTTGAAGCTTGGTTGAACCTAATCCTTGAAGCCTAGTTGGGATGATGATAATGATAAATGTGATAATAAAACCAAAACATTAACTCTGATAGTGGAATGGCATGTTAGTGTCTTTTGGGCCCATGCTTGTCTTTGTTAAATATGATTTATGAAATGTGTAATGAATGAACCATGAGACTTATGCTTATCTTTGTTTAAATGTAAATTGAGATAATGTTATGAGATATATGATGATAATTACGGAATGAAAGGATTTCTATATATATAAGTAAATTAATGAAAGTGAAGGTGGTTTGAAACAAAATTATGTTGAATGATGAGATGTGTAAGTACCACATTAAAATACATTATGATGTATAATATGAATGTGGATGTGGACATTGTTAATATTGTTTTATGGATATTCTAATAAGACATGGGATTGTGGTTTATATCAATAATATATGTGTGCATGGATATAGTGAAGAGATTAATATGGAAGGTGTAATTGAATTAGGAAAATATGATCAGAAAATAATGATATATGATATTAACATGTGAATATGATTTTCTATAATATATGTTTATAATATTTATTTGTACTACTAAGCTCTCTGGCTTAGCGTGGTTGTGTAATCGCGCAGGTGAGTAGATGGTAGATCTAAAGTCCATCGGTATGCCACGAGAATGGTAAGAGTGTTCTGAGACCAACTAGAAGGTGATGCATACATGTATAATTTAATTTTGACAAGATCATTATATATATGTATTATCAATGGAAAAAATTATAAATGAGTTTCTAAGTTTTCTTTAAATAAAATGTATTATTGTTTGGAACTAAAGGAAAGATTTTTAATTTAAAACAAAAAGTGGCATTCTTATACTGTATATACGTACTGTATGTATACCCGGTATATGTATAGTATTTATATAGGGTATGAGGGTGTTACACAAAGATTCGATCAAAATCAGACAAAAGGGGAAAGACCATCTAGTTTTTGAAAGTCCTATAATTGACAATCCTATAGAGGAAAAAGACAAAATGATGAAATGTGGGTACCAAACATTTTGCAAAGGCAAAGAGTGTCCCAATTGAGATCCATATTAACGTCAAAAAGAAAGAAGAATGTTCAAAACCCTATCTTTTCATGTTTCCAGCTACCTATGGCTCAAACATAAAATCATAGTGTGAGGGTTTGGCCTTAGTGTCACAACGGCTCCAGCTTACAAATAGCCTTCATTTAACCCGTGTCCCTTATAGGCCCCATTTCAAGCCTCTCAAAGACCTGTTGATCTCTCTTGGTAGGTAGAGTCTATTAGTGGAGATAGTTTGGATAAGCATGCATATTAGATAGAAAATATTCAAACTCAAATAAGATCATTGACCAAGTAATGTGTATGTACCTATCTGAAGTGCAACAGTTCTTGCTCAAATAAAAATTATTTTCGAGTTTACTACGGTAACTAGGGTTGTCATGTTATGGATATGTTAATTTGGAAAATCAAGTCTTGAGGTAAATTGACATTGATTTGGCAAAGCTAGCATTTGATTTCAAAATTCAAAATTCAAAAAAGAATTTTTTTTATATAAAGCCTTCAAGTTAAGAGAAGTTTTTTAAACCATCGAACCTCAAAGGACACATTAAGCAAAGTAAATGATTATTGGCAAGGTCATGAAGAAACTACCAACTGTCATGCTGAAACATAGATTGAAATGGATGAATCTCTGACTATGTTACTTGGGCCTCATCACTCATGCTTTCAACATCATGAAGATAGAAGCCATAAACAACAATACTCAATGAAGCAAGCATGATGAAGATATGGAATCAGGGGGCATGGAGGGCCCATTGCTTGAGAAAGCTCTAGTCATTTTGTAAAAAAAAAGAAGAGATGCATGCTTATGCAAGGAATTAGACAAAATACAAAGATCAATCAGAGCCTACTCAAACAAATCATTGGTTTGAGCCTACACAGGGGGTAAAATTTCTCCTTTTCAAATTTTAGTTTTGCCACGCAGGGGGGCAAGGAGAAGATATGAGGGCCAGCTAAAAATAGCTTAATTTTTTGTAAAAGGAAGAACAAAAAGAACAAAATAATAAGAAACTAAGATTCTCAAAAGAATAAAGATGCAAGAGACGAGAGATCAGTCCAGCAAGAAGAGCTAAAGCCAATATAAGACCCGATGCCAAGGATGAAGATCCAATTTCAAGGGTGAAGACCTAAAGATAAGAGATGAAGATCCAAGGATGAAGATCCAATTTGAGGGTGAAGACCCAGAATCCATTAAAGAATGGAACAGCCGGTTAAAAAGAAGCAAGAATTCTCAACTGATAAAAGGTTAAACAAATTCAATCTCGGGTCCAAGTACCCAGACTCGGGTCGAGAAGCCAAAAATCCAGTTTTGGATTGAGCACCTAAAAATCCAATTTCCGGCCGAGCACCCAAATCTAGTTTTGGGTTGAGCACCCAAATCCAATTTTAGGTCAAGCACCCAACTCATTTCTAGGGTCCAAATACCCAATCCAGTTTTGGGTCGAGCACTAAACTCCTGTCTCGGGTCAAGCGCCATATACCAATTTCGAGTCGAGTACCCAAATCCAGTTTAGGATCAAGAATCCAATTTTGGGTCGAGCTCCCAAGTCTATTCTAGGATCGAGAATCCAATTTCAGGTCGAGCACCCAAAATCCAGTCTCGGGTCCAAGTACCCAAATTAAATCCAGTTTCGGGTTGAGTATCCAAAATCCAGTCTTAGGTCCAAGTGCCCAAATCAAATCTAGTTTCGGGTCGAGCACCCAAATCTAGTTTAGGATCGAGAATCCAGTTTTGGGTCGAGAACAGAAATCCAAATATACTTTAGGATTGAGAATCCAATTTTAGGTCGAGAACCGAAATCCAAATCAGTCTCGAATCGAGTTTCCAAATCAGTCTCGGGTTCAAGTACCCAAACCAAAATCTAGTTTTAGGTCAAAAACCCAAATCCAAATCGAATATCGGGTAAGCACCCAAATCCAATTTAGGATCGAGCATGCACATCCAGTTTTGGATCGAGTACTCTAAATCAAGTTTCGGGTCGAGCACCCATAATCCTGTCTTGGATCGAGCATCCAAATTAGCCTCGGGTTGAGAAGACAAATTTAGTTTTGGGTCGAGCACCCAAAATTTAGTTTCGGATCAAGAACTCAAATCCAAATTCAGTTTTGGGTCGAGCACCTAAATTTCAATTTCAGGTCGAGAACCCAAATCCAAATTTAGTTTCGAGTCGAGCACCTAAAATCCAATTTTGGGTCGAGAACCCAAATCTAAATTCAATTTTGGGTCGAGCATCCAAAATCTAGCTTTGGGTCAAGAACCCAAATCCAAATCTAGTATCGGATCGAGTATATAAAATTCAGTTTCGGGTCGAGAGCCCAATCAAATCTAGTCTCTGGTTGTGAACCCAACTCATTTAGGGTCCAAAACCCAAACCAACTTCAACCTCGGGTTGAGAATCCATCCTCATCCAAAATATGCTCAAAGTCATATTGCTTTTCACTCTCTTCTACTGAAAGTCTCAGATCATTCAAACAGAGGGCAAACTGTAGACCCTTAATTTTTTACCGGGTTCGGTCTGATATTTTAAAATAATACAAAATAATTTTTGTGGTATTTATTTTATTTATTATTTACAGTATTTATTTTATTTAATATTTAATATTTATTTTTATAATATTTAATAGTTATTTTTAATAAAAATAAAAATATCAAAAAAATAAAAAATAAAAAATCGACGATGGCAGAATTGGTGATGAAAGTATCTAGCGTTGAATTGGCTTGGGCCAATTCGACGCAGGCAAAACTTGCGGCAAAATTGCGCCCCACGCCCAGTGTTTAGGTCATTTTTGTACTAATTTTTAGTATATTTTATGTGTGTTTTAGTTAAAGTTTTAATTGATTTTTGCTTTGAGTTTGTTTAAATTGTTTATTTTTAGGTTTAGGTGGAAAAACACCCTTGGAAGATCAAAACAGTGAAAAACAGAGCAAAAATGAAGAAACAGGAAGAGACACACCCAGAGACATGGCCAAGCCTCTGGCCGTGTCTCACCTAAGGAGCAAAACCAAAGAACAAAGCAAAGAAAGAGCAAAAATGAAGTCAGAAGGTGACACACTCAGGGGACACGGCCAAGTCTCTAGCCGTGTCCCTCCAAAAATGTCAGACACGGCCAAGTTCACCCTGGCTTGGCCGTGTCACACTCCAAAGAAGAAGAGAGGAAAATCAAGCAGGAGAGGACACACCCAGGGGACACGGCCATGTCCTTGGCCGTGTCACCCTCTAGAGAACAAAAGAAAACAAAGCAAGTAAAGAAGGAAAGAACACACAGTGAGGGACACGGCCAGGAGCTTGGTCGTGTCCCAAGAAAGAAAATCAAGAGACACGGCCAAGCTCCATATGGCTTGGCTATGTCACTCACCTCTCACCAAAGAAAAGAAAGAAAGGAAGGAAGAGTCACAGTGAGGGACACGACCAGTTGGCTTGGCCGTGTCCCATGGAAATTAAGGGACACAGCCAAGCCAACCAAAGCTTGGCTGTGTCACCTAAAGGAAATCAAAGAAAAGGCCAAGAGACACGGCCAAGCTAACCCAAGCTTGGCCGTGTCACCTCAATTTCTATAAATTCTTTCGCACGGACAAAGAAAAGGAAGACGGCTAGGGTTTTGAGTTAGAGAAAAGAAAAGAGAAAGGGAGGCAAACACCAATTTGGGATGAGGAGAGAGTGACACTCTCCTTGTCCCTCATCTTCATCCTCCATCTTCATCTTCTCCATCTTCCATTGACAAGCTTCAATTTGGTTCTTTGGGATAATTTGGGTTAACAAGCCATTGAAGCCCATATACAATGTGTGGGGCTCATTCCACCCATAATGCAATTGGAGCCCATGACTGAGAGGATGAACACCATGCAACTTTGAAAAGTGCCCAATGTATTGAAAAGCCTAGGTAGCATTCTTAGGGGTGCAATTGTCCAACAAGAATATGTGAGGGTTGTCTTAGCCTGATTTTTTAATGCTATAGGGACGTAGTAAGAACCTTTTTTCAGTTTGCAACATGGTTTTATATGGTTTTTTCACGTTCTCACCACCAAGAGTGGGAGAGATGATAATTTGTTGCATACTGTATTCCCCAACCAAAATATCTTTCAAAATTCCTGGGGTCTGTTTAAGATCAACCAAGTTTGGTTGAATGTGTTCTACATTCTCTTTAGCAATTTGAAATTCTCCCTCAACAATCTCATTATTCACTAGTAAATTGCTCTCATCAATTTCAAATTTGGAAGAATTAGGCTCTACATCTATGGTCATGGCCACCTCAAGCTTATCTACACTATCTTCACTATAGGGCATGTCATGGAGTTCAGAAAGTTGCATACCTTGTTTCTCTGCATTCAGCTTACTTGGGAATAGGATTGGTGGCATACAAGGACTTGGAGGTTCATGCAATTTTGTTGAAGTCGATGCTTCCAAATTCTCCTCCTCCTTTGATTGAATTAACTCCTCTATGTTTGATTGCATTTCCTCGCCATCTTCTTCTTTGTTAGTTCCTGCATCAAAAGAATCACAAAAATCATTATATATTACCTGTTCATTCTTAAAATTTGTGATTACCTCTATTTGCTCCAATTGGCTAGGAAATTCCTCCTCTTGGTGTTCTTGGAGTTGATGTGCCAGTTGCCCAAGTTACATTCCCACCCTCTTCAATGATTCCTCCAAAGAATCAAACCTCTCATTGCTTCCTTCCTGAATTTCTGTGCTAATTTGAAGGTAAGCATTCAAATCATCCTCCACTGTGGATTTCTCGAATTTATCATGGTTTTGTGAGCTAATGTGAATGAAGGCATTCAAACTATCTTCCAAAGTGGGTTCCTTAAGTTTACTTTGATTTTGCACGCTAATTTGAATGAAGGCATTCAAACTATCTTCAAGTGTGGGTTTCTTAAGGTGATCTTGATTTGAATATTGTTCTTGAGAGTAAGGATTTCTTTGGTAAGGTTGAAAAAAATTTGGAGGTGGAATGTGCTGCCGGTTTTCCCAAGAAAAATTTGGGTAGTTTCTCCAATTTGGATTACAATGATTGTAATATGGGTTACTTCTACCCCTTTGCTGGAAACTTTCATAGGCATATTCTTCCTCATGCCTCTCTTGATATTGTTCATAACCAAATGAACACATGTTTGCGTTATGTCCTGCAATGCCACATGCCGAACATACTTCACGAGTAGGCATAGGTGTTTGTCCTCTTGCATTTAGCATCTTAAGTTGGTTCGTTAATTCTGCTAAATGCCATGCCATGTCAGAGTTAGGGCTATCATCGTAAACCCCTGCGTACCTTGAAAATTGCATATTTACACAAGGCACTTAGCAACTTAAAAACAATTAAATTGAAAGAAAATAAAACTAAACAAACAAACAATTCACAGAAAATAAACAAACAATTAAATTGAAAATAAATCAAACTACTACTACTGCGACAACCTTCCCCGGCAGCGGCGCCAAAAACTTGTTGCGCTCGAATTAAGTACTACTACCAAGCATCACTCGCAAGTATACGAGGTAGCTGTAGCAAAGGTGATCGCCCCAAGGTCGTTTCCCCAAGAAGGTGTGGTTCGTAATAGCTTGATTAAAGCAATTAAATTAAAAGTGAAAGTTTGTTGTTTGGAATGCAAAATAACAATTTAAACCTAAGATTAACGAGTAGGGTTGATGTGTGTGATGGTTGTTCAAGATCAAATCGGCTCTTGGGAATGTGCCTAGGGTTATAGGTCCATTTAATCAAAGCTCAATTCTCGTATTATCCATTAACTTAACCTTGTAATTAATTTGTTTCTTAAGTTTAATTAGTCAATTACTAACTCATTAGTTCTCACATTCATGAAATAGCAATAACCAACTCTTTAACATTCGCAAATTAATGAACCCTAGAACTTATATTTCTAATTCATTCATAGGGTAGTCAATTGCATAATTCTGATATCGAATTTCACCTCTCGGTCCTTCCTTCAATATCTAGAGATCAATAGGTAGCTAATCTATCAACCTAGCATACATTCCAATGCAATCAACCAATCAACAAGGAACATCAATGGAAATATCAATTCAAGACATTCAATCAAATATACTACAAACCCTAAGCATGGGTATTTAGCTCAACATCATCAATTTAAAACATTCATTCAACTCAATATAAAACAAATACAAATTGTTCATTGCAATATCAATCTCTTAATACAACAAAAAAAATATTGAAATGAATTAAAAGAGAGAATAGAAAAACACCTTGTGAAGATGCCAAGAGTAGGATTACTAGTCTTCCTCCTAGCTCCACTTTGATGTTTGATGAAGAACTCAAGCCCTCTTCAATGGTTGATTTCCCTTTTGCAATATGGAATGGAGCTTTCTCAAGTCACCAATCCTTCAATTGATTATGCCTTTGGAAGATAGAAAGGAGCTTTCTCAAGTCACCAATCCTTTCAATTAAGCTTCTTCAACCTTCAATGGCTTGTTAACCCAACTTATCCCAAAGAACCAAATTGAAGCTTGTCAATGGAAGATGGAGAAGATGAAGATGGAGGATGAAGATGAGGGACAAGGAGAGTGTCACTCTCTCCTCATCCCAAATTGGTGTTTGCCTCCCTTTCTCTTTTCTTTTCTCTAACTCAAAACCCTAGTCGTCCTCCTTTTCTTTCTCCGTGTGAAAGAATTTATAGAAATTGAGGTGACACGGCCAAGCTTGGGTGAGCTTGGCCGTGTCTCTTGGCCTTTTCTTTGATTTCCTTTAGGTGACACGGCCAAGCTTTGGTTGGCTTGGCCGTGTCCCTTAATTTCCATGGGACACGGCCAAGCCAACTGGCCGTGTCCCTCACTATGACTCTTCCTTTCTTTCTTTCTTTTCTTTGGTGAGAAGTGAGTGACACGGCCAAGCCATATGGAGCTTGGCCGTGTCTCTTGATTTTCTTTCTTGCGACACGACCAAGCTCCTGGCCGTGTCCCTCACTGTGTGTTCTTTCCTTCTTTACTTGCTTTGTTTTCTTTTGGTTTCCAGAGGGTGACACGGCCAAGGACATGGCCGTGTCCCTGGGTGTGTCCTCTCCTGCTTTATTTTCCTCTCTTCTTCTTTGGAGTGTGACACGGCCAAGCCAGGGTGAACTTGGCCGTGTCTGACATTTTTGGAGGGACACGGCCAGAGAATTGGCCGTGTCCCCTGAGTGTGTCACCTTCTGACTTCATTTTTGCTCTTTCTTTGCTTTGTTCTTTGGTTTTGCTCCTTAGGTGAGACACGGCCAGAGGCTTGGATGTGTCTCTGGGTGTGTCTCTTCCTGTTTCTTCATTTTTGCTCTATTTTTCACTGTTTTGATCTTCCAAGGGTGTTTTTCCACCTAAACCTAAAAATAAACAATTTAAACAAACTCAAAGCAAAAATCAATCAAAACTTTAACTAAAACACACATAAAATCATACTAAAAACTAGTACAAAAATGACCTAAACACCCAGCTTGCAATTTTGCCCCTAGCTCACCCAGTGCCAGTCTCTCCCAGGCCCGAGTGCAGTTTTCGTCAAAACCTTATTTTACTTGGATTTTGATTTTATTTCCAGAACAATTTTATTTCCTTAAGCAATTAGTATTAGGTTTTTTTTCTTATAGATAGCACGAAAAAAACATACGAAAAAAAAAAGAAAAATTTTTGGATGGCATTATCATTGGAGAATTATTCAACAATTATTGAAGGACTTTTGGACTTTCTATTGAAATTGGAAAAGGCAACAGAGATGAGAGACAACCCATTACAAGGCAGCAAGCTAGGTCTTCTGTCTTGGTTTTAAGATAAACTAGAATTTCATTCTACAAATTATGGTGGAGCCAATAAATTATGGTACACATCTAATTTAACTCAATATAACATGATTTGATGATTTTTAATATTTGGTTGGATTAATTCCAGTAGGTTATAGCCTTTTTTTTTATTTTCATATTAGTTCATGCAAAGTGATTTGATGATGTTGTTCGTTATTCAAAAAAAAATCCACAACCTATTATCTTAAGTTACAATGACTTATAAGTGTTAAATTGATATTTTTAGTACATGATTATTCAGTTGCAAATGTTTTCCTATAACAAGCTTTATTTAAAACACTAAAACTATTTTTCAAAACCTTAATATCTTAATATCCAGTAAACTAATTTTCAAAAATCCCAAAACCCTATTTTCTAAATCTTAAACCCTAAAATCTTAATTTTCAACACCAAAACCTACAACCCTAAAAGCCAGTTTTCAAAATTTTTGACCATGCTGCCCCCAACCACGCAAGGGGTGCTACCCCCTTGACCCCCGCCCGCTAATCAGCTAGCAGGACCACCATATGGGCTCATCAAAGGGGTCAATATTTATTTGTGTATTATAAGTCTTTGTGTTTAACTTCCTTTGTTTTAAATCCTAATTTAGTTATTAAGATTGTGTACCTCATTAATTAGTTTTCATGTAATTTAAGTTGTTTTTATATTTTGGGATTATTGTAAAGGACACGTTTCTACCTTTTGATGGGTGTTCTACTTAGTTTTAGACATTGAATGATGTAAGGACACGTTTTCATCCTCGGATGGGTGTCTATTTATTTATTTTGTTTAAACATCGCTTTGATTTTAATATAACGATGCTTTATTTTAATTGTTGCATGTAGTATGGATAATATCATTATATTTAAGAATTTTATAATATTAAGACCTGAAAAGGAGGCTGCTTCTAATGAACCAGGTGTTGTGGGGGTGTTGGGCCATTTCTCACCTTCCCCATACGTACCGAACTTTCTGAACCATTAAGGGGTTGGGGATTCTTTAGGAATTGAGTCATCTTTTTGGCCCGTCTGGGTGGCTACTCTATTTTCTCTAGGCTTAGGCCCGTGTTCTCTAAGTTCCCAAGCCTAACAGTGCCAAAGTCGCAAGAACCATTTCACCGGGAGTACGGGTGAAAATCCCTCTCACAATATAATGAAAATATCCAATTGGGATTATTAATGACAGTTAGCCCAAATGACCTTCTTAGACTAAATAAAGTGAGACAAGACTTGGATTGGGATGTGACAGACCAAGTTTCAAATGTGTATCCTCCTTGTGATCCTCCAAGATAGCCAAATTATTCCAAAAGTCCTTGGATCATCAAAAGCATAGCATCTTGTAGACCCTTAATTTTTGACCCAATCCAGTCCGATATTTTTAAATAGTCCAAAATAATTTTTGTGATATTTATTTTATTTAATATTTATAATATTTATATTTATAATATTTAAAAGTTATTTTTAATAATAAAAATAAAAAATAAAAAATCAGGCGGATCAGCAAGCGACGCGCGGCAACGCCCAGCAAGGGGATTCGCCGCAATAATTATCTGCGGTGAATTGGGTACTGCCCAATTCACCGCAGCAACAAACTGGGCACTATCCAGTTCATCGTAGGCTCTGCCTACATTGAACTGGCTTGCCCAATTCACCCAGCCTGTAGGCCCAGCAGCTCTCGCGCTGCTGATTTTTAACCAAACCTTGTTTCACACTGTTTTATGATTTTTTTCCTAAACAGTTGATATTTTCTTATTAAAATAGGATTAGGTCTTTTTGTTTTCCTTTAAATAAGAGTATTTAACACACAGACGGGGGAGCAATTTTTAAAAGAAACTTGGACTAGAATAGTTTGATAAACCATGAATCATAAAAAAAAGCAATTGAGCAACATCAAGTAAGGAAGAAAACAATATGAAAACAAAGAAGAAAGCAAAGCAAAGCAAAGTGGCTGATCTTTGGATCACAAAGTCTTCAACCAAGAATTAATTATTCTAGACAAAAAAGGAAAAGATAGCTTGGATCAACACATCAATTTGGTGGAGCCTACAAAACAAGTAACGTTCTTATTAACCCATCCAGTTAAATATATTGATTAATTTCAACACTTAATTCATTTAACTTACTGTGTTAATAATTCATGGATAGAATTTTGCAACAATTTTTATAATTACTTACAGACTCATCATCCAATCATCTGAAACCTTAATTTAATTAATCAAACCCCTAGCCTTTATCCTAGCCTTTATCTGAAACCCTAATTGTATTTTTTTAATACTTCAAAACCATAATCTATTTTCTCAAACCCTAATCACTTTTTAAAACTTCCAACCCTAAATTTTGCTTTCTTAAAACCTAAAATCATAATTAATTCTATCTTCCATACCTTCACAGTAGTTTAATATTTTTAAAATAATAATAATATTTGTTTTGCAAGTCAAAACCCTAGTTTGATTCCAAATACCCATAAAATCATATTTCATGTTTGAAACCTAATTTTCTATTTAAAAACCCTAAAAAACCCTAGAATCCATAATTCAAGATGTAAACCTAAATATGTATCTTTATTTACTTTATTTAAGTTTTAGATTTGATTATGTAGTTTATTATATGTTTTGATGATTGATTTATTTAATTTTTGTATTTGAGTTGTTTATCATGTATGGATGATTTCTTTAGTATTATTATCATCTGTTAAAATATTGTAAGAGGTATGTTTTCATATTTTGAGTACGTCGTGTCGTGAGCATCATGTAATTTATTTTATTTTAAAGTTTTTTTGGACCAATGTAAAGGACACGTTTCCACCTTTCGGTAGGTGTCCTATTTAGTTTTAGACATGGATGATGTAAGGATATGTTTCCATCCTTGGATGGGCATCCATTTATTTATTTTGTATGGACATTGTTGTGACTTTAATAAAATATTTATTTATTCTTATGATCACATGTAGTATAGATAATATCGTTATATTTAAGAATTTTATAATATTAAGACCTGCAAAGGAGGCCGATTCCAATGAACCGGGCATTGTGGGGGTGCTGGGCCATTTCTCACCTTCCCCACACGTACCCAACTTTTTGAACCCATTAGAGGGTTCGGGATTCCTTAGGAATCGAGTCATCCACCCCTTTCTATTTCATGGCCCATCCGGGTGGTGACTCCATTTTTTTCGGGCTTAGACTCGTGTTCTCTAAGGTCCCGAGCCTAAACAGTGCCAAAATGGCAAGAACCATTCCACCGGAAGTGGGGGCGAAAATCCCTGCTCACACATCCTTAAACCATTAAAGACAACCCCTTATAACTAGTCCATTGGGAAGACTCAAAAGGATTCACAATTGAATCTTCACCTTCAAAATTAAAAAGGGGCAAGTCAGAAACATTAAAAATGGCACTAATATTATACTCACCTGGCAAGTAAATTTTGTATGTATTATCATTAACTAGCTCCAATACTTATAAAGGACCATTGCCACATAGGTATAAATTAGATTTCCTATGGTTGGGAAACCTTTGTTTATGTATATCAATGAAAATCCATTCACTTGATTCAAAAAATCACTTTCTTCTCCCTTTATGACATTGATTACATTCATTAGAATGAAGTCATGTTGTGTATAAGGTGTTCTTAATTCAATCAAAGGAGTTTTGGTTATGTTTAGGGTTTTATTCATGAGAGACATGGCCAAACCAAGGAAGAGACACGGCCAAACTAAGGATTTTTGAGAGACACGGCCAAGTCTTAGGAAATTTGGCCGTGTTGGATAAATTTTGGAGAAGACACGGCCATGTCCCTTGCCCATGTTTGCTTCTGTTGCTTTTGGTTGAGAGACACGGCCACAAGCTTGGCCGTGTCCCTTGAGTGTGTTGGCTACTGTGATTTTTCCTTGCTCTTCTTACATGGTTGAGATTGAACTTACATTTGATAATGCATATGATACTATATGAACAAGGTTATGTATTATGCATTGTGAATCTTGTGAATGGTAATGTGTTATATGAATAATGTACTTTGAAATGTTATACCAATGATGCTATATGTATAATATGAATAGAGATATGAAATGATATGAAGCCATTGTGATTGGCTATGATGATTCCATTGAAAGAACATAAGGCATGTTTGCCTAATTGATGATGAGAATTGTGAATGAAATAATAAGTGAATTGTGTGTCTAATGTGTTATTCATTTTCAGAGTTTTGTTATTGGTGGCATGCCTATTGGTAACATTCTCTTGAAGTTAGGTTGGATTTAATCCTCGAAGCCTAATTGAGATGTTACAACCCTTGAAGCTAGGATGGGTTGGTTCTTGAAGCCAAGTTGGGTTGATACTTAGCATGCTTTGTTCCCCTTGAAGCTTGGTTGAACCTAATCCTTGAAGCCTAGTTGGGTTTATGATAATGATAAATGTGATAATAAAACCAAAGCATTAACTCTGAAAATTGAATGGCATATTAGAGTGTTTTGGGCCCATGCTTGTCTTTGTATATAATGTGATTCTTGAATGGTAAAATCAATGGAACTATGAAGATGTAATATGAATATTGTTATGACATTGAATGTAGTGTGATGTGGTAATGTGATATGCTTCTATGTGTATGGTTTATGAAATATAAAGGTGTGATGTTAGCTTTTAACTTATGATGTTAACTTTATGATTTAGATGTGTAACATTACATTGCCTTAAAGTATAATGTTGGTATATTTTGTATTACTAAGCCGATGGCTTAGCGCGATAGTGTTTGATCGCGCAGGTGACAGAGTTGAACCTGAGAGCTCCTCGAGACCAAGTGAGACTAGACATTGAGGAATTTCTTTCGGGACTTAAAGATCAGAGAAGAGCTGCGAATCATGTATATATATTCTATGTTTTGTAAACTTTGATTTATAACATATTTGTAATAACTTCCGCTGTGAATTGATAAACATTTTTATATATGGTGTCTTTTGGATTTCTTTTAAATGTTGAGTTCGGTTTCATTTATTTACAAAGATATTTGTTGTGTTTTCTTTTTAAACTGTGGCATTTACTATATTCAGTATACGTATATTCTGATCGTTTAAGCATGCTTGGTACGTATACGGGATATAGTGGTGTTACAATTGTTTTGGTATCAGAGCCTAGGTTTGAGATTCTCAACCTAGGTCAAGTGTAAGAAAAAGAGTGTTTTGATTTTAAAACGTGGATTTTTGAATAACATACATGTTTGGCATTGGCAGTCTCTGATCTTTAATGAGAGGTATTCTACTGTGTTTGCAGATATAGGTTGTGATGGATTCTCACTCACGTCAGTCAGTCGAGGGTAGTGCTGAGAGTATAGCTCCTGATGAGATTAGAGAGGGAGCTAGAGTGGATAGTGCTGGAGAGGTACCTGCTTCTGTTTCGGGGAGACCAGCTGGTGAGGAGGTTCTGCCAGGTTGGTTTAGGCATGTGATTGATTTGTTAAGGCAAGCACCAGTACAACCACCACCGCCACCCCCACAGCCTTTGGTATCAGTGAGACAGTATGATAAATTAAGGAAATATGGAGCAGAAGACTTCTTGGGTACTATTGATCCAGCTGTAGCTGAGCAGTGGCTAGATAAAGTACAGAGAATATTTGTTCAGTTGCAAGCCACTCCAGAGGAAAAATTTGATTATGCAAGATCATTGTTGCAAAAGGATGCATATGACTGGTGGAAGACAGTGCCCCATGCTATGGATGATCCAGCAACATTGTCCTATGCTGATTTTCTAAGAGAGTTTGAATTGAAGTATACTCCTAGGGAGTACAAAGATGTGAAGAAAATGGAGTTTCTAAGCTTGAAGCAAGATCACCGGACTGTGACGGAATATGAGCTAGAGTTTATCCGTTTGAGCCAGTATGCTGAGGGTATTATATCTGATGAGATAGATAGATGCAGGAGATTTAAGGAGGGATTGAGGCCCTCTATCATGTGTCTGGTGGCTGGATCTAGATATCATGATTTTTCCCAGCTGGTTGCAGCAGCTAGGAGTGTAGAGAGAGCTCAGGTTATTGCAGCTGCTTCAGAGGAAGAGATCAGGGTTAGAAGGCCCCAGTTTGAGGCAGGGTCTTCGTCTGTGAAAAGAGGTAAAGGAAGTTTTGTTCCTCGGGTTAGTAGGAGTCAGAGGCCAGCTGGTAGGTCAGTACAGTTTCAGAGGCAGAGATCTAGACCTACAGTTTCAGTGGCGAGTGCTCTGACCCCAGTGATGCAGAGATCCACCTTACCCATATGCATTCATTATGGTAGGCCACATGGTGGTACTTGTTGGAAGACTGGTGTAGCAGGGGTATGTTTTAGATGTGGATCTCCTGATCATTTTGTGAGAGATTGTCCTGAGAGACAGGAGCAGATGTTGGTGGATACTGCAACTTCTGGACCTAGTGTGAGGGGAGGTCGAGGAGGCAGAGGTTTTGGCAGAGGAGGCAGATCTAGGTTCAGTTCTAGAGGAGGTTCTACATCCAGGGAGAGTAGACCAGAGGAGGCTGGATCCTCTCAGAGGATTTATGTGATGCAGAGGCAACCAGATGCTTCGGCAGTCATAGCTGGTACTTTTTCTTTATTTGATACTTCAGTACTTGCTTTGATTGATCCCGGATCCACGCATTCATATATTAGTGCATCTGTTTTGCCTGTGTTTGATGTGCGTGCTGAATCCCTAGGATTTGATGTATTGGTGACAAATCCGTTAGGGCATAGTGTGATTGTTATCAAAGTGCACCGAGATAGTGCAGTGATGGTGCAAGATGAGGAGTTTCTTGGAGATTTGATTGAGATGCCTTTTAAGGAATATGATGTGATCCTAGGCATGGACTGGTTATCTAGACATGGAGCTGTGGTTGACTGCCAAAAGAAAGTTGTTACCTTGAGAACCAGTGATGGTAGAGAGGTGTTAGTATCTAGTGAGCAGGGACAACTAGCATCCTTGTTTGTTTCAGCTGTTGTGGCTAGAAGATTGATTAGAAAAGGGTGTGATGCTTACCTTGCTTATGTTGTAGATACGAGAGTAAAGGATTTTCAACTTGATAGTATACCCACAGTTGCAGAGTTTCCAGATGTGTTTCCAGAGGAGTTTCCAGGGTTGCCTCCTGAGAGAGAGGTGGAGTTTGGTATTGAATTATTGCCTGGTACCACTCCTATCTCTATTACTTCTTATAGAATGGCACCTGCTGAACTGAGAGAACTGAAGGTGCAGTTACAGGAGTTGCTGGATAAAGGGTTTGTTCGCCCTAGTGTTTCACCGTGGGGAGCGCCTGTTCTGTTTGTAAAGAAGAAGGATGGTACTATGAGATTGTGTATCGATTATAGGTAGTTGAACAAGGTGACTATTAAAAATAAATATCCTTTGCCTAGAATTGATGATCTCTTTGATCAATTGAAAGGTGCAGCAGTGTTTTCCAAAATTGATTTGAGATCAGGGTACCATCAGTTGAGAGTCAGAGCTGAAGATGTTCCTAAGACCGCCTTTCGGACCAGGTATGGGCATTATGAGTTTCTAGTTATGCCTTTTGGTTTGACGAATGCACCTGCAGTTTTTATGGACTTGATGAATAGGGTGTTTAGGCCCTATTTGGATCAGTTTGTGGTGGTCTTTATTGATGACATTCTGGTGTATTCGCGTAATAAGGAGGAGCATGATAAGCATTTGCGGATTGTGCTGCAAATTTTGAGAGAGAAGCAATTGTTTGCTAAACTGTCGAAGTGTGAGTTTTGGCTTGACCAAGTTACTTTTCTCAGTCATATAGTTTCAGCAGAGGGTATTAGAGTTGATCCGAGTAAAGTTGAAGCTATTTTGAATTGGAGTCCACCAAAGTCTATGACTGAAGTTAGAAGTTTTCTGGGTTTGGCAGGCTATTCCTAAGGTTTGTGAAAGGATTTTCTTTGATAGCTACTCCACTTACCAGATTACTTCGAAAGGGAGTTAGATTTGTGTGGACAGATCAGTGTCAGGCTAGTTTCGATCAGTTGAGAGAAATGTTGACTCGAGCGCCTGTTCTTACTTTACTTGTGGAAGATAAACCATATGTGATTTACAGTGATGCTTCATATAGTGGTTTGGGTTGTGTTCTGATGCAGGAAGGTAAAGTTATAGCTTATGCTTCTAAACAGTTGAAACCGCATGAACTCAATTATCCGACCCATGATTTAGAGTTGGCAGCCATTGTGTTTGCATTGAAGATTTGGCGACATTATCTATATGGGGAGAAGTGTTTTATCTATACTGATCATAAAAGTTTAAAATATTTGGGTGTCCAAAGAGAGCTCAATCTTCGACAGAGGAGATGGTTGGAGTTGATTAAAGACTACGACTGTTTGATTGATTATCATCCTGGTAAGGCAAATGTTGTTGCTGATGCCTTGAGTCGGAAGTCTTTAGCAGGTTTGACTGCTTATTCGCTCTCGTTGCTTGTTGAGTTGAGAGCGTTGCATGCTAGTTTTGTATCTTGTGATGATGGTGCATTGTTGGCACAATTGCAATTGAAACCAGTATTGTTGGATCGGATTAAAAAGGCTCAATTGGCTGATGATAAGATTCAGAAGATTGTTTCGGATTGTCAGAATGGAAAGAGTCGAGATTTCATTGTGAGAAGTGATGGAAGTCTTTGGTTTAAGAACAGATTGTGTGTACCTGATGATACTAATTTGAGAAGGATCATTTTAGAAGAAGCACATCAGTCAGTATTTGCTATGCATCCGGGCAGTACAAAGATGTATCATGATTTGAAACAGTATTACTGGTGGTCTGGTCTGAAGAGAGATATTGCAGATTTTGTGTCTAAATGTCTCACATGTCAGAAGGTAAAAGTTGAGCATCAAGTTCCAACAGGATTACTTCAACCGTTATCAGTACCTGAATGGAAATGGGATAGAGTAACCATGGATTTTGTATCTGGTTTACCATTGACACAAAGGAAGCATGATGCTATTTGGGTGATTGTTGACAGGTTGACTAAATCAGCTCATTTCCTTCCGGTTCGGATGTATTACTCTTTGGAGAGGTTAGCTGAGCTATATATTCATGAAATTGTGAAGTTGCATGGTGTCCCAATTTCTATAGTGTCTGATCAAGATCCTCGGTTTACTTCAAGGTTTTGGAAGAGTTTACATGGTGCATTGGGTTCTCGATTGCATTTCAGCACTGCTTTCCATCCGCAGACAGATGGGCAGTCCGAGAGGGTGATACAGATTATCGAGGACATGTTGAGAAGCTGTATCATTGATTTCTCTGGAAGTTGGGATGGATTCTTACCACTTGTTGAATTTGCTTACAATAACAGTCACCAATCCAGCATTGGTATGGAACCATTCGAAGCATTGTATGGTAGACGGTGCAGGACACCTCTATGTTGGAATGAACTTGGTGAAAGTAAGTTAATTGGTCCTGATTTGGTTAAAGAAACTGAAGAGAAAGTGAAAATGATTCAAGATAGGTTGAAAACAGCTTCAGACCGACAGAAATCTTATTCAGATTTGAAGAGGAGAGACATTGAATATAATGTGGGAGATAAAGTATTTTTGAAGGTGTCTCCTTGGAAAAAGATCTTGAGGTTTGGTCGGAAAGGGAAATTGAGTCCTCGTTTCATTGGACCGTATGAAGTTTTAGAAAGAGTTGGGCTAGTTGCTTATCGGCTTGCTTTGCCACCTGAGTTAGATAGGATCCATAATGTATTCCATGTTTCTATGTTGAGGCGGTACAGGTCGGATCCATCTCATATTTTGCCAATTGAATCTATCGAAGTGAGTTCAGATTTGACATTTGAAGAGGAACCAGTTGCTATCTTGGCACGTGATGTAAAAGAGTTGAGAAATAAGAAAGTGCCTTTGGTGAAGGTTCTGTGGAAGAATCATGAAAGAGAAGAGGCAACTTGGGAGAGTGAGCAATCAATGCGAGATCAGTACCCTCAACTATTTCAGACTTGATATCAGGTAATTTCGAGGGCAAAATTTCTTTTTAGAGGGGGAGAATTGTAATATCCCAATGTATGCCCTAGAAGTTTTAATACAATTGTTGTTTGATTTGAATTTAATGTACATATGTTTTTGCAAAGGAAATGATTGTGTTAATGGAATGTATATGTCGTATATATGTTAATATATATAACATATATGTTGGTCAAATGGAGAGTCAAGGGAAGAAGATATTTTAATTTGGGATGTGTGAAATTACTAAAGAGGGCAAGAGTTTTAAAGGATATGTGAACAAATAGAAAAGGGCATTTAAGTAATTTTCCTTTTTGGAATGCATGGTGGAGATTTAAAGAGATGATAATTTGATTTTTCTTCATTTCTTCTTCTCTTTCCCATATGTTGGCCGGCCATTTCAAAGGAAGGGAGCAAGAGTGAGATTTGTTTAATTCAAATTCAATTTGAAGGAAGAATCAAAGGATTAAGTTGGAGATTTGTGAAATTTCTTCAATTTAAGTAAGTACTCTCTTGTTTTCCTTTGTTATTTTGAAGTGGTGTTTGAGGTGATTTATGAATTGTTGATTTTATGAATAAGAGTGTTTAAGATGTGTTTATAAGTTTTAAATTGATTGTAAGTTAAAAGGTTGAATTGGTGTTGGTTTTGGTTTGAAGATGGTAAGTTAAGGGTGATGTTTGGTTTTAGGGTTTTGAAGTGGTAAGTGATCAAATGTATTGTTGATGTATTGTTAGTGTGTATATTGTGATGAATATGTAAATTAAGTGTTAATGACATTGATTATATTCATTAGAATGAGGTCATGTTGTGTATAAGGTGTTCTTAATTCAATCAAAGGAGTTTTGGTTATATTTAGGGTTTTATTCATGAGAGACACGGCCAAACCAAGGAAGAGACAGGGCCAAACTAAGGATTTTTGAGAGACACGGCCAAGTCTTAGGAAATTTGGCCGTGTTGGATAAATTTTGGAGAAGACACGGCCGTGTCCCTTGCCCATGTTTGCTTCTGTTGCTTTTGGTTGAGAGACACGGCCACAACGGCCACAAGCTTGGCCGTGTCCCTTGAGTGTGTTGGCTACTGTGATTTTTCCTTGTTCTTCTTACATGGTTGAGATTGAACTTCATTTGATAATGCATATGATACTATATGAACAAGGTTATGTATTATGCATTGTGAATCTTGTGAATGGTAATGTGTTATATGAATAATGTACTTTGAAATGTTATACCAATGATGCTATATGTATAATATGAATAGAGATATGAAATGATATGAAGCCATTGTGATTGGCTATGATGATTCCAATGAAAGAACATAAGGCATGTTTGCCTAATTGATGATGAGAATTGTGAATGAAATAATAAGTGAATTGTGTGTCTAATGTGTTATTCATTTTCAGAGTTTTGTTATTGGTGGCATGCCTATTGGTAACATTCTCTTGAAGTTAGGTTGGATTTGATCCTCGAAGCCTAATTGAGATGTTACAACCCTTGAAGCTAGGTTGGGTTGGTTCTTGAAGCCAAGTTGGGTTGATACTTAGCATGCTTTGTTCCCCTTGAAGCTTGGTTGAACCTAATCCTTGAAGCCTAGTTGGGTTTATGATAATGATAAATGTGATAATAAAACCAAAGCATTAACTCTGAAAATTGAATGGCATATTAGAGTGTTTTGGGCCCATGCTTGTCTTTGTATATAATGTGATTCTTGAATGGTAAAATCAATGGAACTATGAAGATGTAATATGAATATTGTTATGACATTGAATGTAGTGTGATGTGGTAATGTGATATGCTTCTATGTGTATGGTTTATGAAATATAAAGGTGTGATGTTAGCTTTTCACTTATGATGTTAGCTTTATGATTTAGATGTGTAACATTACATTGCCTTAAAGTATAATGTTGGTATATTTTGTATTACTAAGCCGATGGCTTAGCGCGATAGTGTTTGATCGCGCAGGTGACAGAGTTGAACCTGAGAGCTCCTCGAGACCAAGTGAGACTAGACATTGAGGAATTTCTTTTGGGACTTAAAGATCAGAGAAGAGCTGCCAATCATGTATATATATATTCTATGTTTTGTAAACTTTGATTTATAACATATTTGTAATAACTTTCGCTGTGAATTGATAAACATTTTTATATATGGTGTCTTTTGGATTTCTTTTAAATGTTGAGTTCGGTTTCATTTATTTACAAAGATATTTATTGTGTTTTCTTTTTAAACTGTGGCATTTACTATATTCAGTATACGTATATTCCGATCGTTTAAGCATGCTTGGTACGTATACGGGATATAGTGGTGTTACATGAAATTTTGATAAAATAAATTATAATTTAAATGGATAAATTAAATTAATAGTTTTAAATGAAAAATGAAGGGGTTTTAAATGAAAAAATGGAACATATATTTGATATATATGAAAAATATACATAACATACAAAAGTCAACACTTTTTAAAAGAAAATGGTATTTTGGTAATTAAATCTTATAAATTCAAAATTAATAAAATAATTTGAAAAAAATTTATTTTTGAATGGAAGAGGAAAATTAGGAATTTTAATTTATTAAATAAATAATTATTAAATTATTTTAATATATATATATATATAGTTTAAAAAATGATGAAAAGGAAAAGAAATATTAAAAAGTCTTCATCTTCTTCTTCTTCTTCCTTTTGGCCAAATTTTCCATGGGAGTTAGACCAAGATTTTGATTCTTCTATACTCCAAAAATTGAAGGATTTAACATGTTTCAAGTGGATTTTTGGTGATTTCCACCAAAATTAGTAAGTTTCCATCTCTTTTCTTTGAATTCCATGGAAGATTGTATTATGTGAGTTTTGAAATTTTGAAGTAGTATGTTATAATTGTTGGAATTGGTGTGTATGATGTTATTTTGGGTAGTTAACAATGATTCTAAGGTTAGATTGAAGAGGTGATGGAGTTTGGATAAAGAATAGTGAAGAGAGAGAATTTAGGGTTATGAATTTTTGGGGTTTTGAAAACACGAACTTTAATTGTGTAAATTGATTCCAAATGAGTTGTTTTGATTCATAAACAAGTATTTTAAAGTCAAATATTGGATTTGGTGGTGTTGGGTTGGAGTTTGAGAATGGAAGTGGAGATTTACGGTTTTGGAAAAGTGATTTTCCAAAGATGTTGAATTGTGAGATTTTATTTGTTTAAGCATGTTGTTTAGTGTTAAAAGTGATGAATATAAGCTTGGAATGAGTAATGGATTGTGTTGGAATGGAAAAACTTCAATGGGGGAAGGTTATGCCATTTTTTAGATTTTGTGCATAAGAGTGTATTTTTATAATGTAAATGATTTAAATATATTAAAATATGTTTTTAATGATATTAATAAACTTAAAACACTAATTTAAATGGCTTGATATGGTTTTTCAAAGTTAAAGTGAGGTGAAGCTTAATTTTGGGATTTGGTTTAGAGTGATGTTTAATTATGGTTTGATGTCGAGAATACCTTAGAATGTGATATTAAATGATTATGTATGATCACATTTAGTATAGGCATTGAGGGAGGTTAATTTGCTTCATCAAAGTGGTGAAGGGCAAGTTGGAAGGATAGGATTGGAGGTTGTGTTAAAGCTTGCTTTGGGTTGCTAGTGGAGGTATGTACAAACTTTGAATATATTATTTATATTTGCATGACATTGGGCTTAACACATTTTGGTTGGATAATGTGTTAAATTACTTGGTTCATTGATTGAGTATGAATAATGTGCTATGACATTTGTAATGTTATATATGTGTTAAATGCATTGTGAAAAGCCATTGTAATGGCTAAATTGTGTAGAATGTGAAATATGTATTTTATGTGAAAATACCCAAAGTAATTGGGTAATGTGTTGTGAATGCAAAAATGAGATATGTGGAACAATGAAATGAATTGATATTGATAAAAATGAGAAAAATGAGAAAGATGTGAAAAATGAGAAAAAAAAAAGTGAAAATAAGTAATGTGCCTAGATTGAATATGTGACAATAAGTGATTAATAATGAGAAAAATGAATAAATGAAAAAAAAATGAGAAAAAGATGATATAATAAGGCAATGTGCCTAGTTTGATCATGAGAAAATGAGAAAAGTTATGATAAAGGAATTATGAAAGAATTTGATAATGAGAAATATGAATAAATTGTGTGCCTAGTATGTTATTCAATTTTCAGAGTTCTAGGTTTGGCGGCATGCCTATGATTGCCTATGGGCTAAAGGCTAGATTGGTGAAAAGACTGGGTCGTAAGCTAGGCCAACTAATAAATATGATGTTTTTGAGGTGAAAAGACTGGGTCATAAGCCTCAAAAACTGTAGCAGTCTAGCCGGGTTGAGGACTAAGATACTGGAGCCTAATGGTCTAGCCGAGTTGAGGTCCAAGAGACTGGGGCTGTTACATTATCCATGGATATATTGCCTACGGGGCTAGACACATGGTGTCATTATGGACCAAAGAAGTAACTCTGAAATTTGAATAGCATATTAGATCCTTTTTGGGCCCATGTTTGTCTTTGCTTTAATGTGAATTATGAATTGTGATACAATTGAGCAATATAATGCTATGAGTTGTGATTATGAAATATTTGAAAAATATAAGAAAGTAGAATGATGTGACATCTATATGCATTGTGCATTGGCATTACATTGAGTTTTATTATTATTATCAAAGTTTGTACCACTAGGCTTCGGCTTAGCACGATTGTAATTCGTCGTGCAGGTTTCATGGATGATTTGGTAGAGCCGAAGAGTTCTACTAGACCTGATCGGGTCTAGGTTTGTATTCATTGAGCTTGAAAAGTTATTTTTGGGTACATCAAGATCAGAGCCAGTTGCCAGCATGTAGATATTTGGTATTACAATGTATTTAGATATTATATATGTTATGATATGTTTTTGAAAGTATATAATGTAGATTGTAAAGAATGTTTTGAATAATTTGTTCAGATGGGATTTATATGTGTTGTTAATTTATATATCTATATATAAGTATTTTGAGAAAATATGGAGAAATTGAGAAGTATTGGTGAAATGGTGAATTGATTTTTATTAGGAGTGTTTGCTTTATGCAGGTTGTGTTTTGCTGAATTTTGGGAACGTCCAAATTACAAACAAAATTCTAGCGAATTTTTTACAGAGAATTTCATATAAAATATTTATTTTGGATTTCTATATCAAGCAAAGAATATTTATATACTATTTATTTTATATATTAGTATTTGAAATCTTAAAACATAAATGTGAAAATTTTTATTAAATCGGTCTGTGATATTTTTATATCGTATATGCATATTTTACATATGCAGAAAATATGTATTGTACGTATATAGAGTATAAGGGTATTACATGGGGTGCACTTGAGATGCTTGAGGAAGCCTGAAGTTGAGCATATCATATCAAAAATACACACGGAAAGTTGTGGTCCACACATGAGTGGTTTAGCCCTAGTTAAGAAGATAATTCGATAAGGTTACTACTAGTTGACCATGGAGAGAGATTGTATTGAGTTTGTGAAGAAGTGCCAACAATGTCAGATGTATGGTAATCTGAATCACATGCCTCCTAAAGAATTGCATTCTATGTCTTCACCTTAGCCCTTCGCAACTTGGGGGATTGACATTATAGGAGAGATACATCCGACAGCTTCAAATGGTCACCGTTTCATTGTAGTAGCAGTGGATTATTTTTCAATGTGGGTCGAGGCTGAATCTTTCAACAAGCTGGGGGCAAAGCAAATGGCTAGATTTATTGAAAAGAATCTCATCTATAGGTATGGGGTCCCACACAGTGTGATATTGGACTATGGGGTACAATTTCAAGGAGCAGTTAGGGACTTATTCTCGAAATACCAAATCCATCATCACCGATCCTCCCCTTATAGACCAAAGGCTAATGGTGCAGTGAAGCAACAAATAAGATAATTAAGTAGATCCTATCCAAGATAACAAGGATGTACAGGGATTGGTCAGAGATGCTTCCTTTTGCTTTATGGGGATACATAACAAGTGTGCGAACGCCGACTGTGTAACACCCCCACACCCAATACATACACACTACATGCACCACAATGTAGTATACATGTATCGAATATAGGAATGCTACGGATTTTCTTAACATTCAAGAATACCTTTTAAATGATATCAAAATCTTTTTCAATATACAATATAGATAATAAGTAATTAACTTGTAAAATAAAACAAATAGATATATATATACATTTAGTTAATACGCAGCGGAATTTATAAAATAGTTACATAAATGAAAGCATTTAAATCCATATTTACAAATATACATATATTCACATTATAAACAATATTTACAAATTATAAAGAAATTATACATGATTGGCAAATGTTCTCTGATCTTTAAGTTCCCAAAATCAACTCTTCAATGTCTACTCTCACTCGATCTCGAAGAGCTCTCGGGTTCAACTCTATCAACTCTATCACCTGCGCGATCAAACACTATCGCGCTAAGCCAAGGGCTTAGTAAGACAATTCATGCTAATTGTTATGCTTTAGTGCAATGCAATGTAAATTCTTAATCCATATTATACATGTAACATCACATATGCAAAGCTAACATCACACCTTTGCATTTCACAAATCATAATCATATAAACATACCCCATTTTAACACAGCATTATAGATGGAGAGCTATCAACATATTTTTATATTTCACAAACCACACATACATAAACATGTCACATTACAACATTTTTCCATATACCTTATTAGTTAATCATTTTATCATTCATGACTCACATTAAACAAAGACAAGCATTGGGCCCAAGACACACTAATATGCCATTCAATTTTCAGAGTTAATGCTTTGGTTTTGTTATCACATTTATCAATATCATATACCCAACTAGGCTTCAAGGATTAGGTTCAACCAAGCTTCAAGGGGAGCAAAGCATGCTAAGCTTCAACCCAACTTGGCTTCAAGAACTAACCCAACCTAGCTTCAAGGGTTGTAACATCTCAATTAGGCTTCAAGGATTCAATCCAACCTAACTTCAAGAGATTGTTACTATCATTAGGCATGCCACCAACAACAAACTCTGAAAATGGAATAACACATTAGCCACACAATTCATTTATATTTCATTCCCAATTCTCATCATCAATTAGGCAAACATGCCATCTATCATTCAATTGAATCATCATAGCCAATTACAATGGCCTTGTCTCATACCATATCTTATTTGAATCATCATAGCATCTTTGATATAACATTTCAATAAACATTACTCATGAAACACATTACCATTCACAATGCATATAGCCTAACATTGTTCATATGTTTCATCAATATCAACAAATGTGTGCTACAATCTCAACATCAATGAATGTATGTTCCACATATATTTGCTTAGGTCATTCTTATCTTTGAAGTATATTTAAAGTGTTTATGTTTAGGTTTAAGTATCAAAAATATCTTTGAAGAATCAAAACCATACAAAAAGAACAAAAATAAAAACAGTAGCCAACACATTTGAGGGACACGGCCAAGCTTGTGACCGTGTCTCTCAACTTAATTTTGGCAGTGACAGACACTGGCATGGGACACGGCCGTGTCTCTTAAAAATCAACCCAACACGGCCAAAATTTCCATGACTTGGCCGTGTCTCTCTTTGCTTTTGGCCGTGTCACTCATGAACAAAACCCTAACCAAAAACCAACACTCTTTCAATTGCATTTCTATACTTTTTGCACAACAATCATCTCATTCAAATGAACACAATCAATGACATAAACACATATCTTACATAAACATCACAATAATCACTTTAACAACATATTAACATCACATTAACACATATCCCCTCAAAACCCTAAACCAACCTCCTTCTCCATCTTTTCAAAAATCAACTTACTTCTTTCATAAATTCATCCTTAAAATCCAAGATCAAACTAATCAAACACACTTGAGTATAAAAAAAATCAAGCAACACACTCTTAGATCATCTATCAAATCCACATATCATTTCAAACAAGCAAAAGATCCAAAAGAAAACTTACCAAAGCTATAAACTTCTTGAATCAACACTTGATCACTTCAATCTTCCTTCAATTTGAGTTTAGAACTTCAAACACCTCTCTAGATCTCTTGTTTCCTTTTGTCTTTGGAGGAGCTGGCCACAACCATCAAGAAGAAGAGAAAATGATGAAGAAACAAAGTCAATTTCTCCTTAAATCTCCACCAAGTGATTTTAACAAGACAATTACCAAAACACCCCTCATCACTTAACTTAGCTTTTGTCACTTGCATGCCCAAATATGTAATTTCACAAATCTCAAATAAAATATCTTCTTGCATTGACTCTCTATTTGACTTATGTATATGTTAATTATATCATCATATAAACAACATATACACTTCTCTCTAAACCCTCTTTTCTTTCCCAAAACACATATACACAAACATTCTCTTACCAATTTCTTTTCTTATCACATAATATACACATTCAATCCAATTTACAACAACAACATAACCAAGACGTCTAAGGCAAACATGAGGATATTACAGACTGGAATGGCACCGTTCTCCTTGGTTTATGGGATTGAAGCAGTGTTGCCAATTGAGATAGAGATCAAGTCATTAAGAGTGGTCCTGGAAGCTGAACTGCTTGAGATGGAGTGGGTAGTGAGTAAATACACATGATTAGCTTTATTAGAAGAGAGGAGGTTAAAAGCATTGTATCATCACCATCTGTATCAAAGGAAGATAGCTCAAGCCTACAATAGAAGTGTTATAATCAGAAAGTTCAGAGTCGGCGACGTAGTGCTAAAGCAATGTAAGCCTAACATCTTTGATCCAAGAGGAAAATTTAGGCCTAGTTGGGAAGGACCATATCTTGTAAAGCAAGTCATGAACAAGGGTGCAGTAAAGTTATCAAACATGGACGGAAATGAGTTTAGTGAGCTGGTGAACATGGATAAGTTGAAGAGGTTTTATGTATAAAAAAAAGAAGAAGAGAGCTCACTAGGTTGAAAACCCAAAATGGTGGCCTAGGCAAAAGTTAGAGTAGTCTGCTAGTTCTGAAAACCTGAAAGCGTAGGCTAGGCAACAATTAGGGCTAAGCGAGAGAAAATTGTCAATTAGAAAATTTGAAAGGGCTAGTTGACAATAGGAGTGATTTTGTGAATGCCGGCTATATGTTTGGTTGTTCCCCAATTTAATGAAATAGAGTTAATATTAAAATTGTTCTATGTGCACTGTTTCAAGTATTTAACAAAATATGGTAAAATAAATAACACAATAGCAAAAGGTGATGACAAATTATAAAAGGAAAAGAAACATCTCTTATTATTATTTTCATTATTTTTTATCCTAACAATATTCTTTCTAAAGAAATTGACAAATGTAAAATTTATGGCAGACGATAAGTGTAGTATGTAGGCCAGCTTTGCTTTAGCTGATCCAAGAAGGCTTCAGTCAGACAAGACATGTCCAAGTTAGGAGTAAACTAAGAACCTCAAGGCTTGGCTCCATACTGACGGTCAAGCCGGTGAGGATCATAGCATGTACCTTAATGAAGATTGTTTAGATCATTTTTGTACTAGTTTTTAGTATGATTTTTATGTGTTTTTAGTTAATGTTTTGATTGATTTTTGTTTTAAATTTGTTTAAAGTATTGTTTTTAGTTTTAGGTGCAAAAACACCCTTGGAAGATCAAAACAGTGCAGGAAAAGCATGAACCAAGCAAGACATGGCCAAGCCAAATCAAGCTTGGTCGTGTCCCTCAAAGAATGAAGAGGGCAAACCATGAGACATGGCCAAGCCTCTGGCTGTGTCTCATCCAAGGAGAAAAACCAAAAAAACCAAGAAAAGAAGAGCAAAAATGAAGAAGCAGAAAGAGACACACTCAGTAACACGGCCAAGCCACTGGCCGTGTCACATGACACGGCCAGCAAGCAAAGAAGGAAAGAAAAGAGACAGTAGTGAAAATACCCACATGACATGGCCACTAGCTTGGCCGTGTCACCCCTTGAGACCAAAAGAAAAGAAAGAAAAAAAAAGAAAGAGAAAGGTCAGTGAAGGACACGGCCAGATGGCTTGGTCATGTCCCAAAGGAAAACAAGAGACCGTGTCACACCTAAAACATTTGATTTCTTTTGCACGAAGTGGGGAACAAAGTGGGAGACAATGCCTTGTGCTTGCCAAAAGAAATACTAAACAAAGAAAAAGTGGGGAACAAAGTGAAATGGTGTGAGCTGGAAGGCATGGGTTGTGTTTTTGAATGAATTAAATAGAGAAGAAGAGGGAAATGGAGGGAGTCTTTTGGTTCTTGGAGCCAAATTTCTGCTACACATTTGGGAGAGGGAGAGAGTGACACTCTCCCTTGTCCCTTCACCTTCATCTCCATTTCCATCCTCTCCACCTTCTCCATCTTCCATTGACAAGTTCTTTGAGATTCTTTGGGATAAATTGGGTTAACAAGCTCTTGAAGGTTGAAGAAGCTTCATTGAAGGGTTTGGTGACTTGAGAAAGCTCCATTCCATCTTCCAAAGGCACAATCAATTGAAGGGTTGGTGACTTGAGAAAGCTCCATCCAAAGGTTTGGTGACTTGAGAAAGCTTCATTCCATATTGCAAGGGGAATCAACCATTGAAGAGGGCTTGAGTTCTTCATCAAAAACATCAAGCGGAGCTAGGAGGAAGACTAGCAATCCTACTCTTGGCATCTTCACAAGGGGTTTTTCTATTCTCTCTTTAATTCAATTCTTATTGTTGTTGTTGTATTAAGAGATTGATATTGCAATGGACAATTTGTATTTGTTTTATATTGAGTTGAATGAATGTTTTAAATTGATGATGTTGAGCTAAATACCCATGCCTAGGGTTTGTAGTACATTTGGTTGAATGTCTTGATTTGATATTTCCATTGATGTTCCTTGTTGATTGGTTGATTGTATTGCATTAAATGCTAGGTTGATAGATTAGCTACCTATTGATCTTTGAATATTGGATGACAGACCGAGAGGTGAAATCCGATATCAGAACTATATAATCAACCACCCTATGAATGAATTAGAAATATAAGTTCTAGGGTTTCATTAATTTGATAATGTGAAATAATTGGTTATTGCTAATTCATGAATGTGAGAACTAATGGATTGGTAATTGACTAATTAACCTTAAGGAACAAATTAATTTACAAGGTTATGTTAATGGATAATTGAGAATTGAGCTTTGATTGAATGGACCTATAACCCTAGGCACCTTCCCAGGAATCGATTTGATCTTGTACACCCATCAGACACATTAATCCCTATGCACGGTTAATTTTAGGTTTAAATTGTCCTTCCACAATTCCGAAAAACAAACACTCTCGCATTTAAATACTTGTCAATCAAGCTATTACGAACCACACCTTCTTGGGGAAATAACCTTGGGGCGATCACCTTTGATACAGCTACCTCGTATACTTGCGAGTGACGCTTTATAGTAGTACTTAATTCGAGCGCAACAAGTTTTTGGCTCCGCTGCCGGGGAGGGTTGTCGAAGTAGTAATAGTTTGATTTTTTTTTATTTTACTCGGTTGTCTGTTTTCTTTAAATTATTAAGTGTTGTTTGTTTTTTTTTTATTTTCTGCCGAGGAGGGTTGTCGAAGTAGTAATATTTTAATTTTTTTATTTTACTCGGTTGTTTATTTTCTTTAAATTACAAAGTGTTGTTTGTTTTTTTTTTTGCCGGGGAGGGTTGTCGAAGTAGTAATACTTTCATTTTTTTTATTTTACTCGGTTGTCTGTTTTCTTTAAATTACTAAGTGTTGTTTGTTTTTTTTTATTTTTGTCGGGGAGGGCTGTCGAAGTAGTGATAGTTTGATATTTTTTTTATTTAATTGTTTGTTTGTTTTCTTTGAATTGTTTATTTGTTTTGTGTGATTTTCTTTCAATTTAATTATTTGTTTGTTTTCTTTAAGTTTCTAAGTGCCTTGTGTAAAGATGCAGTTTTCAAGGCATGGGGGAGTTTATGATAGGAACGATGATTCTGAAATGGCATGGCAATTAGTAGAATTGACGAATCAACTTACGGTGCTAAATGCAAGAGGAAGAGCACCTATGCCACGCCAAGAGATATGTGCAGCATGTGGCAATGTAGGCCATAGTGCAAACACGTGTTCAATGGGTTTTGGATGATACCAAGAATGGTAAGATGAAGAATATGACTACCAAGGTTTCCATCAAATGGGTAGAAATGACACATATTCCAATCCTTATACTCCCAGCTGGGGAATCCAACCAAATTTTTCTTGGGAAAACCAGCAGAAAATTCCACCTCAAAATTTTTTTCAACCTTACTAAAGAAATCCTTACTCTCAAGAACAGTATTCAAATCAAGAGTACCTTAAGCCACCCACATTAGAAGATAGTTTGAATACCTTCATTCAAACTAGCAAACGAAATCAAGATCACCTTAAGGAACCCACTTTGGAAGATAGTTTGAATGCCTTCATTCAAATTAGCTCACAAAACCATGATCAATTTGAGAAATCCATAGTGGAAGATGATTTGAATGCTTACCTTCAAATTAGCACACAAAATCAGGAAGGGAGCAATGAGAGGTTTGATTCTTTGGAGGAATCATTGAAGAGGGTGGAAATGCAAGTTGGGCAACTGGCACATCAACTCCAAGCACAACAAAAGGATGAATTTCCTAGCCAATTGGAGCAAGTCAAGGTAATCACAAATTTGAGGAGTGAACAGGTGATATATAACCATTTTTGTGATTCCTTTAATGCAGGAACTAATCAAGAACAAGATGGCGAGGAGATACAACCAAACATAGAGGAGTTAATTCAATCAAAGGAGGAGGAGAATTTGGACTCATCAACTTCATCACATTTGTATGAACCTCTGAATCCTTTGCCACCAATTCCATTCCCAAGAAGGCTGAAAGAAGAGGAGCAAGGTAAGCAACTTTCTAACATCTATGATATGCACTCCCAAGGAGAAAATGGAAATAAGGTTGAGATGGGTATGCCTTTAGAAGAAGAACATGAAATGCCCAATTTAGAACTTGAGGAGTGTAAGCTAGTTTTAGATGTTGAGGTTGATGAGAGGGGACTTGACATTGTTAAAGTGAATGAAGAAGTGATTCAACCAAACTTGGTTGAACTTAAAGAGTTCCCAAAAATCATCTCCTCTACTCTTGGTGGTGAAGAAGAGCATACAATGGATAGAACCATGCTTCATAATGAAATAGGATTTTACAACATTCCTATAGCACTGGAGGATCACCCCGAGGCGACCTTAACATGTCCCTTTGAGACATGTTCTCTTCAAGGAATACTATTTAGGGATTGCCATACATCGGGTACATTTCAAAGTTACATGTTGTTCATCCTCTCAGTTATGGGCTCCAATTGCATTATGGGTGGAAGGAGCCCTACACATCGTATATGGGAACGATGGAAATTAGGTTTCATCTAAACCCTCTTTGTAGTATGCATGCTCACATTGAGGATAATATGAATCTTTAAGTGTGGGGTGCATTTTGTGTTTTGTGTTTTTACTTTTAATTGCATTTTGTGTTTTTGTGTTTTTACTTTTAACTTGTTTTTGCTTAAGCTTTAGTTAATGTTTTTGAATGTTTTTCGTTGAATAAATGAGTTTTAGAAAGTTCAATTGTTATGAAAATTGTTGATTGATGACCTTTGATTTATTGAAGCATGAATTTGAGAATTGAGTAGAATTGGTGCTTATTGTTAATTTTGTTGGTTTTTCCTTGCATTGCCTTTAACCTAGTGAGGAATTGAGCCATCAACTTATCATTATTATTGTGGGTGAACATCTTTGATTGATGAATTGCTAGAACTTGCTTTGACATGCATTTTAAGATTACATAAAAATTTCAATTTGGCATCAAGATGATTAAGGCAATTAGGTGAACCCACTTTGGCTTAAAAAGGCCAACCCTATTTTTAACCTTTGTTAGCCAATTTTAAGCCTATTTTATTTTTCCTTTTCTTTCTTTTTCACAACACCATTAGCTTGAACCTTGTTGATTAACTCTTATCCTTTCATTAGGTCAAGAGCATTTTAAGAGCATTTATGACCGAGTGTTGTGTTGAATTAAGTGTGGGGTTAAAATTAGTAGGATTAAGATTGAAAAATAAAAAAAAAAGAAAAAAAATATATAATAAGAATAATTGTTGTTCTTGTTGAAAGGGTTGGAATGTATCATTGCAATATTTAATAAGTGAGTTCCCTTGAAAAGCTCTTTAATGCCAAGGGGTAGATGAGAGGAAGGTGTTTTAGGATTGTTGGGTTATGTATATGATCGGGTACTTTATTCTTAAAGTGCTCTTGAACTTAATGATTTAGCTCACATTTCCTAAATGCCATGCCTTTACCTTAGCCCCATTACAACCCAATAAAGACCTTTTGATTGATGCTTGATTGTAATTTTGTAGTGGAGATTTGATTGATAAGCAAGCCTATGGTAATAATCTTTCATTGATTGTTATGAGTGTAAACACCACCATGATCAAACACTTGTAAGAGTTGGTGAGGGAGTGACAACATTGGTTATGCATGGAAAGCCACTTAATTGCATTGGTGTCGATTTTGTTTAATTCGATATTGATTGTGAATTTAGGGATAGGGAAGTCTTGATGCATCTTTATAACTCTTAAACTTAACAAAATTAAACAAAATCGAATTAAACAAGATTAGTGAGAGGAACATGCATCAAATATGTCTAAATGGTGATATGAGAAATCTTCCACCAAGGTACTAACCAACTGATGTTGACTGCAGCACGTGAGCGGATCCAATCAACCCAGTCTGCATATGAAGAAGCAAGATGGAGTAGTTTCCTGGCAGAATGATGTCGTGGCAGGTATCTGGAAAAATCCATGGATGGAGTGTAGAGAAAGCAGAGATGCTCTTGAAGCCAAATTCGTAAAAAAAAGCCTATTAGGTCAAAATTTTGCAAGGATGACCTAAGCAAATATTAGGATAGTTTGTTAGTTCCAAAAGCCCGCAAGGGCTTTCTAGGAAAAAATTAGAACCAACATAAAAAAAACCCCATTAGGTAAAAAATCCATAAGGATTGCCTAAGCAAAAATTAGGACGGTTCACTATTTTCGAAAATCCGCAAGGGCGGACTAGGAAAAAATTAGAGTAATAAAAAAAGGGGCCTAAATTGAAAATTCAAAATGGCAGTTTAGGTAGTTACCTAAAGCAGCAATAGACTCCTTAATGATCCTGATTTAAATTGGTCCAATCCAACTAAAGTCTCCGCTAAGATCATGGGTATCGGTGACAAGCCTCCTTCCATTTGGTCCACAATATCGAATACTCATGGATCGATATCGCCATCAGAATAATCAAGCAAGAATTGGCCAAGAAAGAAGAGACAGAACATGCATCCCCAAGTTTTTGTAGGAGCCAAGTGAGAAATGCAAAAGTCAATCAAGGGACCGAGCAGAATTTTTTCACCTCTCGTCAACTATAGAACTTCAGACTTTGAACGTTGAAACAACATTTGCATCTTTTATCGAGAGGTGGAATTCACCATAGACATGTACCTGGGAGCTGCACCAGTATCCATCGCACCTTACCGAATGGCGCTAGCGGAGCTAAAAGAACTAAAGGTACAGCTACAAGAACTTTTAGACAAGGGGTTCATTAGGCCAAGCGTGTCACCATGAGGAGCGCCAGTATTGTTCGTAAAAAAGAAAGATGGATCCCTAAGGTTGTGTGTGGATTACCGTCAACTCAATAAGCTGACCATCAAGAACAAGTATCCGCTACCTCGCATAGACAATTTGTTTGATCAACTCAAAGGTGCTGGAGTCTTTTCAAAAATCAATCTACGATCGGGTTATCATCAATTGGGGATCAAAGACAAAGACATACCAAAAACTGCATTTAGAACTCGCTATGGACATTATGAATTCATCGTTATGCCTTTTGGATTAATGAACGCACCTGCAGTATTCATGGATCTGATGAACAGAATCTTCCACCCGTATTTGGATCAGTTCGTGGTTGTATTCATTGATGACATATTGGAGAACACTCAGTTGTTCTTCCTCAGATACACACCTGTGAACTATCTCATCTTTGCATATCCGGAATAGATAAGGTTCATCCCAAAAATAAAACTTACTCAAGTGTAGAAACCTTTTCTTTTCCTGAAAGGACATGTTAGATCTCAAAATACCACAAGCAAGATAGTTAGCAATATCTGCAAACCAAGGGGCATTAATCACCACAAACAGATGCTCATCAGGAAATTCTTCTAAATTTTTATAAATGCTATCAGATGCAGGATTTTCACTAAAGAAGGGTAATCTGGATAAGTGATCAGCAACAACATTCTCACTACCCTTAGTATCCTTGATTTGGAAATCAAACTCTTGCAACAGCAACACCCATCTAATTAAGCACGGTTTAGCATGTTGTTTTGTTAATAGATATTTAAGAGCTGCATGATCAGAATGCACAATAATTTTTGACCCAATTAAATATGCTCTAAATTTGTCTAAAGCAAAAACAACAGCTAACATTTCCTTCTCAGTTGTAGTGTAGTTCATTTGTGCACTATTCAGGGTTAAACTGGCATAATAAATTACTCTCAAGTATTTGTCAACCCCACTAGTCAATTTTTCCTTAAGGGAATTAAAAGCTTGCATGCATTGTGCTGTAAATTCAAATGGAACATCTTTCCCCAATAAATGGCACAATGGTTGGCTTATTTTGGAAAAATCCTTAATAAACCTCCTGTAAAATCCTGCATGCCCTAGAAAACTTCTTATTCCCTTAACTGAGGTAGGTGGGGGTAACTTAGCAATCAATTCAATTTTAGCCTTGTCTACCTCAATCCCTTTACTTGACACCACATGACCTAAGACAATGCCCTGAGTAACCATAAAATGACTCTTTTCCCAACTTAAAGTGAGGTTACATTCAATGCATCTCTCAAGCACACGAACAAGTTTATTGAGGAAATTATCAAAAGAATTACCAAAAACAGAAAAATCATCCATAAATACCTCAATAAAATTGTCTATCATGTCAGAGAAGACAGACATCATGCATCTCTGAAAAGTTGCAGGTGCATTGCACAAGCCAAAGGGCATACGTCGAAATGCATAAGTCCCAAAAGGGCAAGTAAAGTTTGTCTTGGACTGATCCTCTGGAGCTATTGGCACCTGATAGTAACCTGAAAGGCCATCCAAAAAACAATAATGTGAGTGCCCAGAAAGTTTATCTAGCATCTGATCAATAAAAGGAAGAGGAAAATGATCTTTCTTTGTAGCATTGTTCAACTTCCTATAATCAATGCACATTCTCCACGCAGTAGTAGTCCTAGTAGGAACCAACTCATTATTCTCATTTTTCACCACAGTGATTCTAGATTTCTTAGGAACTATATGAACTGGGCTCACCCACTCACTGTTAGCAATTGGATAAATTACTCCTTCATCCAGCAATTTTAGCACTTCCTTCTTCACCACTTCACTCATATTTGGGTTAAGGTGCCTTTGAGTCTCCCTCACAGGTTTAGCTCCCTCTTCTAAAGTGATTCTATGCATGCACATAGAAGGGCTAATACCCTTGATGTCACTTAATCCCCATCCTATTGCTCTCTTCAATCTTTTAAGCTCACTCACCAACCTCATCTCCTCCCCTTCACTAAGTTCACTAGATATTATCACAGGTAAAGTGTTGTGATCTCCTAAAAACACATATTTCAGGTTCTTAGGTAACTCTTTCAGCTCTAACTCTAGTGAAGGGTTCTTCTCTTCTTTTTCAAGGGGGAAAAGCTCACAAACTGTGTCCTCCTTAAGTTCCTCTACTTCAGCACTTCCTAAGGTCTCAAGACAACTGGCTATTTATGCATCAAAAATTTCCAAATCACTATCCAAAGTCAATGCCAGCTCCAATTTATCAGAGGAACCTGTCTGCAAGAAAACATCTGAAACAACTGCATCAACACAATCAATGAAAGAACAATCCTCATATAAAGCAGTTGTAGGAATAGGAGAAGTGTTAAAAATAGAAAATTCCACAGTTTGTCCCAAAACAGTCATTGATAATTTTCCATTCTTAACATCTATCAAAGTGTTGGTAGTCGCCATAAAAGGCCTACCCAGCAGAATTGTGTGTGCAGATGGTGAAGAATTACCTACTTCCATGTCAAGAACAATGAAATCCACAGGTACTATCAAACCACCAACTTTAACTAACACATCTTCTATAACCCCTTTCAGGAATCTAAGAGATCTATCAGCTAATTGCAGCACCATTTTTGTTGGTTTAAGTTCCCCTAATTCCAAATCAAGATAAACAGAATAAGGCATTAAATTCACACTAGCTCCTAAATCACACATGCCCTCGGTACCTTTTCCATTCCCCATAGTAATTTGAATAATAAAGCTTCCAGGATCCTTTAGCTTAGGAGGTAGTTTATGCTGCAAAACAGCACTAGCTACCTCAGAAACTATCACTTTTTCATTCGGCTCATACCTCTTTTTCTTGGCATTCAGTTCTTTGAAGAATTTAGCATAAGCCGGCATGTTCCTAATTGCTTCAAGTAAGGGTAACTTAATACTTACCTTAGACAGCATGTTGAAGATATCTGAAAATTGCTTATCTTTTTTATCATCCTTCAACCTGCTGGGGAATGGTATAGGTGGCCGGTATGGATTGCTTGCCTTGTGCAAATCTGCTGTAGGGGTCTTCTCCACTGATCTTTCTTCAGCACCTTTTTTCTCTTGTTCTCCTTCCTTTTTATTCTCTTGCTCACCTGCATTCACAGAATTATTTTCAACATTGTTATTAATTACCTTGCCACTCCTAAGAACAGTCACTGCTTGTGCCTGCTCAGGTTGACTTGGGAACTTCCCCTTTTGTTGAATCTGCATCTGTTGAGCAAGTTGCCACACTTGGGTCTCCACCTTCTTAAAAGATGCTTCCAAGGAATCCAATCTCTTGTTGTTCATCTCTTGGTTTTGAGCACTGACTTTGATGAAAGCTTGTAAACTTTCCTCCAAACTCTCTCTCTTAGGCTGACCTTGATTTGAGGATTGGCCCTGCTGTTGGTTCTGTCTCTGGAGCAAATGGAATGGCTGTTGAGCATTATTTGTTGTCCAGGAAAAATTGGGGTGACTCCTCCAACCAGGATTGTAAGTGTTGGAGTAAGGATCATTCCTGGCTCTTGGTTGAAATCCCCCCATAGCATTAACTTGCTCAGCTTCATTCCCAAAAGATTCATATGCAGAGGGGCATATATTTGCTCCATGCCCAAATGTCCCACAGATTCCACACACTTCTTGAGTAGATGAAGAAATATTATTCTTCATGTTTAGCATCTGAACCTGCCTTGTCAACTCAGCTATTTGACTAACCATTTCAGTATTGGCTTCCAGTTGATTCACCCCTTTACTTCTTCCCCTTACACTCTTTTATTGAGAATTAGCTCCCAACATCTCAAAGATCTCATAAGTCTCATCAACTGTCTTTTCTCCCATGGCTCCCCCAGCTGCATTATCAACAGTGTTCTAAAATTGCTGGGTGAGACCATCATAGAAAAACTGATTAAGGAGTTGAAGTGGGTAGTGATGATGTGGACACTGGATCAATAGCATCTTGAATCTGTCCCAAGCCTCATGAAATGGCTCTCCTTCAAATTGAGAGAATGTAGTAATCTTCCCTCTCAACTCAGCTGTCTTTTGGTGTGAATAGAACTTGCCCATGAATTTATTGTAAACTTGCTCCCAAGTTGTCAGTGAGTTCTCGGGCAACATCATAAGCCAGCTCTTTGCCCTATCCTTCAAAGTATAAGGGAAACATCTCATCCTCAACTGATCTTCTGTTAGTCCTCCCAAAGGAAAAGTGTTGAGGGTGGAGTAGAAATCCCGAATAAAATTTAAAGGATCTTCATTTGGAACTCCATAGAATGATGGCAGCATGTTATAGTGAATGTTCTTCAACTCATAGTTCCTTGCTGCATCTGTCAGTCTTATGCAAGAAGTGGAAGTCCCAATGACATGTCTAGCAAAATCTCTCATGGTTCTTTGCCTTTCTTCAGCCATTTTAACTGATTGTGCAGATTCTGACTCAAAATCTGAAATGTCTTCCTCTGAAGTATCAAATCCGGTGTAGAGCTCAAACTCTTCCCTGCTCCGTTTCACTCTTTGAATTTCTGGAATGAATGGATGTAGCTCTCCTTCGAGTGATCTCCTGCCTTGCATAAACAAAAATTTCTAGAAAAAGAAATATCAAAAGCAAAAGACAAATAAAATAAAATGAAAAACAATAAAAATAATCTGAAATATTTTTTTTTATTTTTTTAAATAAACAATTACGCCAATTAGCATCCCCGGCAACGGCGCCAAAAGATTATTGCGCTCAAATTAACTCTACCACAAAGCGTCACTCGTAAGTATACGAGGTAGCTGTAGCAAAGGTGATCGCCCCAAGGTCGTCTCTTAAGGAAGCCAAAGTGGGTAATTGATTATCAAATTAAAAGTAACAAGTAATTAAAGAAATTTAAATTGCTAAGTAATGAAAAGGTTTAATTGAAGTTTAAAACGATAAAAGTAAACAAGAACTGATGTTTTGATTCACTAGATTAAAGGGTCTAGGGTTTGCACTTCTCTACTATCATATGTATGAACGGTTATTTCTCTTAACTAATTTAATTTCTAAGATTAATGTATGAACGGTTATTTCTCTTAACTAATTTATTTCTAAGATTAAATCTCAAACAACTTAATTAATTGAGTCAAGGAAATAAGCTCTCGCATTCAAACCTTTTACAACTAATCTTGTTATAATTGAAACAATCTTTTTAATAGGTTATATCTCTAATTCACCTAAGTCCTTAATTGAATTGTTCCAGCATTAGACTTCATCTCTCAATCCATCATCTACTACCTAGAACACACAATTGGTGGCCAATCAATTATATGTTAACAATATTTCATTCAATAAAGGCTAGAGAAATTATTAGCTAAGAGAATAACCAATTCATACAATCATAGCAGATCCATACAAACCCTAGACTAGATCAAATTAGTTCATAATGTAATTAAACATATTCATCTCATTAATGTTCAAAGAAATCGAAATAGACATGATAATATCCATTCAATAAAAATAAAGAGAATACGTTCAAGAACAAAACCAAGTTACAACTCCTTGAAGCTTCTGAATAATCTCTTGTTCGAATCTTGCAAGAAGAATGAATAACTGGCATGAACAATCTAATCTAGCTAGTTTTGATCCAAAGTTTAATCAAAATCCAAGAAAACAAATGATAAAACCCTAAACTATCTCTGACGGCTCCAACTTTGCTCTCAAAATCGCAACAGTCCTAACCCTAAGCTCTCCCCTTCCTTTTATATGAAATGTCGCTTTAAAAAAATCCGCTGTGTGTTTTCTTCATGAGGGACACGGCCAAGTCAGATGTGACTTGGCTGTGTGAGTGGCTTTTGGAGGGACACGGCCAGGTGACTTGGCTGTGTCCCCTGCATGTGTCCACCTCTGTTGCTTCTCTTCTTTCTTCTTCTTTGGTTAAGTGACACGGCCAAGTCAGAAGTGACTTGGCCGTGTTGCACCTTGTTGGAGGGACACGGCCACAAGACTTGGCCGTGTCCCTTGCCTGTGTCTGCCTCTGTGAAATTTGCTTCATCTTTGCCTTTGGAACCAAGTGAGACACGACCAAGTGAAGATGACTTGGCCGTGTGGATCTTCTTTGGAGGGACACGGCCAGGTGACTTGGCCGTGTCCCTTGCATGTGTCTGCTACTGGGACTTGCTCTTCTTTTTAATCTTGGTATGGGACACGGCCAGTGACTTGGCCGTGTCCTCTGCCTGTGTCAGCCACTGCCACTTTCTCCTTCAAATTTGCTTCCTTGCCTTTTTAACCTAACACAAAACTCAAAACAAATCTAAACAAGAAATCAATAGACAATAACCAACACAACATAAACACAATACTAAAGACTACATCAAAAACGACCTAAACATTGAAATAAACTTAAACTACCAAAATTAATGAAAACACCAAACAAACCGATTAAAACTAACAAAATACCTAAATAAAACAATAATTATCATAATAAACAAGACACAAAACTATAACAAAAACTAATAAAACAAAGATGTCGAGGCACTACTTATATGGGGAAAAGTGTTACATTTATACGGATCATCAAAGCCTGAAATACCTGCCCACGCAGAAAGATTTAAACCTGCGACAGCGAAAATGGATGCAACTGTTAGCCAACTACGACTATATGATTAACTATCACCCAGGTAAAGCGAATGTCGTAGCAAATGCAGTTAGTAGGAAGGCAATGCAAGCGCTACGTGCTATGAGGGTAGAATTAGAGCCCACAGAAGATGGAGCTATCTTTGCAGAAATGCACATGCGACCTACCTTACATCAACAAATACGTGAGGCTCAGAAGGAAGATGAACAAGTGAAGAAGTGGAGTCAACAGGCGCAGGAGAATTCGTCAGGAGATTATCAAATTCGTCCAGATGGTATCCTATACTACAAGAAGAGAATGGTGGTATCTAAGTCTGAGGAACTGAAGAAACAGATTTTGCAAGAAGCTCATAACAGTGCTTACACAATGCATCCAGGAGCAACGAAAATGTATCGGGACTTGAAGGAGTATTACTGGTGGCCAGGAATGAAAAGAGACATCGTGGATCACGTGACGAAGTGTCTGACATGCCTGCAATTGAAAGCGGAACATCAACTACCCTCAGGACTACTACAACCTATCACGATTCCAACCAGGAAATGGGACCGTATTACTATGGATTTTGTCACAGGATTACCTATGACTAGGGACAAACATGATGCGATCTGGGTAATCGTGGATCAGCTTACTAAGTCCGCTCATTTCTTACCAGTACGTGTAGATTACTCGCTAGACAAGTTGGCAGACTTGTACATCAAAGAGATCGTACGTCTCCACGGAGTTCCAACTTCAATCATATCAGATCGAGATCCACGCTTTACGTCAAATTTTTGGCAGAAGTTCCAAACAGACCTTGGGACTCGAACGTACCATAGTACCGCATTCCATCCCCAGACAGACGGACAGTCGGAAAGGGTGATTCAAGTTTTGGAAGATATGCTGAGGGCGTGTGTTTTAGAATTTAAAGGCAGCTGGGACAAACACCCGCGAAGCACTGTACGGTCGAAAATGCAGAACTCCAGTTTGCTGGACAGAATTGAGCGAGGAAAAGATGTTGGGGCCAGATATAGTTAAGGAAACTGAGGAAAAGGTATAGATCATTCGAGACCGATTAAAAGCAGCGGCGGTCAGGCAAAAATCATACGCAGACCTAAAGAGGAAAGACATATAGTTCGAGGTCGGTGACAGAGTATTCCTCAAAGTCTCTCCTTGGAAGAAGGTGTTACGATTTAAACAGAAAGGCAAGCTAAGCCCTAGATTCATCGGACCATATGGGATCATCAAACGGGTAGGTCTGGTAGCTTACCAGTTGGCGTTACCATCCGAATTAAGTAAAATACATGATGTTTTCCACATTTCAATGCTAAGGAGGTATCGTTCAGATCCAACCCAGGTCATACAAGCTCAAGACATCGAGATTCAGCCCGACCTGACGTACGAGGAAGAGCAGGTAGAAATCCTAGCACAGGAAATCAAAGAGTTGCGGAATAAGAAGATGCTATTGGTCAAAGTGCTTTGGAGGAATCACAAAGTAGAAGAAGCTACATGGGAACGCGAAGAAACTATGAGGAAGCAGTACCATATTTATTTCCACCTGATAGTCTTCGGGCCGAAGCCTAAATTAACAGGGGAGGAATTGTCACGACCGGCCATAGCAGGTATGTATAGTAATTACGTGTACAGTATTCACACTTGCTGATAAAGTAGGCATGCTAAAGAGATCCGGCTAACCCTATACCGTTAAGCTATAATTCATTAAAGGACCGAGGTTAAACGTGCGTAACTAACGGCGATGGGTGACCAGTCTGGGAAGTCTTAATAATGTATGTGATAGTGTAATGAAATAGAAACTAGAGAAAAACCGGGTAAAAACTGTGAACTGTGACTTTCTTCGGAAACGCCCCATTAGAGAGAAACGAAGACACGTAGACTAGGGGCATTTTGGTCATTATTAATTAAAATTTACACATGAATCCAAAGTAGGAAATAAACACATGAGTGCGTAGAGGACGTCGAGGGGTTGAATATGAAACGATCGTTAGTAGAAACGGCGCCTAGGCAAACCCGAGCAAAGAAAGGACCTAAAGGGAATTTTGTAAAAAGTCGAGGGCTTATTGGTAATTTTACAAAATGACTTGGAAACATAAAATAGACCTTAAAAATAGAAAGTAGAGGTCGAGAGGATCAAAACCATATGTAGTTTGCCTCATGGAACTATACGGTTTAAAAATTACGACCGATTAATCGCCGGAGCGTAAAATGGGCCCGGTTCCATGTAGGTACCATATGGGTGACATGGAACAAATTGGGGTACCAAAATGGGAAGAGGGACAAGTTGGAGGAATTAATTGGGAAGAAAAATGTAAAAATCTTTTGATGGCCAATCATAATTAGCCATTTAGAATTATTAATAAAAGAAAAAAGTAAAAGGGATGGACAAATGGCCTTAAAGCCTTCATCCACACCAAAAGTGGACATCATTTCCACCATATACCATAGCAAGAAGAACAAAAACTCTTCCCCAAAACACTCCCAAACCCGTCGGCCTCCATAAGAAGAACACCAAGGAATTTCTAGTTTTTGTCAAGTTTGATTCAAGTTCAAGGTGAGTTTTAAGGTTTTAAAGCATGTAGACTTCAATTCTAGTATCAATTTTAAGTATTTATATATCTATTGGAAGATTGGAAATTAGAGTTCTTATGGTGGATTTGAGGAAAACTTAAGTAGTGATGATATTGATTAATTAAATGGAAGAATTAAGATTTCTAAGGTTTAATAAGGTTAGATTAGGACTTAATTTGAAAAGAAATGGAAGAGTAGTGCATGTTCTAAATTTCTAAGGTTTATGGTTGAGGTTGTGTTGTGAAATTTTTGTAGTCAAGGGTGGAAATAAGGAGAAGAAAGAGCTTGAAAGAGAAGGGAAAGCAAAAAGAAATTAAAATACAAGGTTTGGTACTTTACCTTGGAAGAATTAATTTTTCTTTCATTTTCTTGCCAAAAATTGATCTATGGAACTTTTGCTATGGCTGCCTAAATGTGTTGTTTGAGTTTGAATTCAATTGTTGAGTGGTATTTTTGAATCCATGTGGTGATTGGGTTGTTTAAATTCAAATGAAATCTAATGTTTTCAATGATTTTGGTAAAAGAGTTTATGAACTCCATTTAGTCCAAATTGATTTAAACAATCAAGTTATTTTAAAAGGGAAGTGTCTAAGTCTTCATTACATTATTAGGGAAGCTTTGAAATGGGTTTAGAAAAAAAATAAAAAAAAATAAATTTGCACCAAATGCAAGTGGGGGCCGAATTGGTGCCCTTTGGGAGCCAATTCTGGACCTAACTTTGGGCAGCCGGTTGAGGCAGCAAATGATGAAATTTTTCGACGAAATTTTACATGCAATTATTCAACATATGTCATAAGTTTCCTGTAAAATTTCAGCCAAAAATAAGATCATTTACCTGGTCAAATGCATGACTGAAATTGACTGAAATTTAGACGAAAACCAGATTTTACTATTCATATGGTCATGCCATTTGCGTTGCCGATTTTACGCGCCGTGTTACTATTCTTATGGTCATTTTTAGGAATTGTTCTAATGTGATTTGAAGTGTGCGGAAATGACTGGGAATGGTGGTAAACACTTGGAAATGAAACGGCCTTTAGCCACAGAGTTAGTACACGACGAAATGGCATGACTTAGTAAAAATGAAAAGGGGTGTGCAATCATTTGAAAATTTGTGGAAATCTTGGATTTGAATTTTAAACCCTTATGTTCTATTTGGTGGTTGAACTTGGTAGATAAGGGTATAGTGCACTATACTAACTTATGCAGTACTGCTTGATATTGTGATTGAATTGTTATGATTTGAACTCAATGGTGAGGGCCATTGGGGCCAATGGTGAGGGCCATTGGTTATAACCGGGATGGTGAGGACCATTCCTGTGATTTGATATCGGTGGTGAGGGCCACCTGTGTTACAGTGGTGAGGGCCACTGCCTTATTGCTGTGGTTCTGCTTTTACCAGTAGAGCAAAAATTTACAAACTATGAGACGACTATTTTATGGCATAAGTTGAATTGTGAATATTTTACAATTTTAGTTGAAATCTTTTGAAAAACTTGAAATTCTTTTTCGGGAAGTACATTTTTATTTCATTTAAGTGAGCTTTATATTTTATTGCTTATAGTATTTAACATTCATATATTTTATTGCCTTGCTTGTACAAATACTCTTTACTTTTATTTCCATTGGTAAAGTACCCACTGAGCGACATTGCTCAGCGAGTTAAGTTTTCCTTGACTTGTAGGTTCGGAGCAGTAGCTAACTCTTGGGAAGAGACGACCAGACCCACAGCATCTCAGGGTAGATCTCTTACTTTCCATTTTGAGTTAACTAGTTGTGACATGTATATATATATAAGATTGAGAATTACTATGTTATACTGTACGTTAGTAGTATGTCATAATAATAAACCTCTACTTTATTTTGTACTAGAAGTGTGAATTCTTCTTGCAGGTTTGTAGTTGAGGTTATAAGGGGGATTCATTGGGAGTGTTTTGAGACTGATTGTGTTCGCATTGGTTTGTGTAAAAATGTTTTCAAAAATCAGAAAAACCAGTTTTGTCGACACTTGGGACCCGATTTCTAGGCGAACCTCTGGCCAAATTTCTGTAAAAACCAAAACTAAAATTTGACTAAGTAAAATTGGTAGCAGCATTAGGTTAGTGTGGCACCTCTACTCGGCTTACACACGTAGGCTGGGAAGGGGTGTTACATATACCGTAATAATAATAATGATGATGATAATAATACAAAATGATAAAAAATATTTGAAAGTTAAAAGTTGCAGTAAAAGTACAAATTATAATTATTATCACCATTATTGTTATTATTATTATTATTATCATTATGTGAGCGGGAATTTTCGCCCCCACTCTAGGTGAAATAGTTCTTGCGACTTTGACATTGTTTAGGCTCGGGGCCTTAGGCCTTAGAGAACACAGGTCTAAGCCCATAGAAAATGGAGTCGCCACCCGGACGGGCCGGGAAAAAGAACGGGGTGGATGACTTGATTACTAAGGAATCCCCAACCCCCTAATGGGTTCGAAAAGTTGGGTACGTGTGGGAAAGGTGAGAAATGGCCTAGCACCCCCACAACGCCCTGTTCATTGGAACCGACCTCCTTTGCAGGTCTTAATATTATAAAATTCTTAAGTATAACAATATTATCCATATTAAATGCAATAATTAAAATAAAACATCATTATATTAAAATCAAAGCAATGTCCAAATAAAGCAAATAAATGGACACTCATCCAAGGATGGAAACATGTCCTTACATCGTCCATGTCTAAACTAAATAGGACACCCACCGAAAGGTGGAAACATATCCTTTACATTGGTCCAAAATATAAAAGCAATTTAAATTACATGAAAATTAATTAATGAGGTACCCAATAATGGAAACATACCTCTTACAATTTTAATACTAAAACAAACAAATAATAATCATAATAATAAAGAAAATATCCATCCATAAAAAATAAAATAAATCAAGCATTGAAATTAAATAAATCAACCATCAAAATATATAATAAACTACATAATCAAATCTAAAATTAAAAAAAGCAAATAAAGATACAAATTTTGGTTTATGTCTCAATTTAGGGTTCTTTAATTAACATTAGGGTTTTGAGATTTTGGAATTATCATTATTATTATTTAGGCTACTGTAAAACTTTTTGGAAAAATGAAATGGATTAGGGTTTTATAAATTTAAGAAAGTAGTAAGGTTTTTGGTTAATCAAATTAGGGTTTAGGGCTAACATCATGAAATTAGGGTTTTGGAATCTTAAGACATTAGAGTTTATAATTTAAGGTTTGAGGAAATAAGGTTTTAGGGTTTTTTGAAAAATAAAGCACTTTAGGGTTTGTTTGAAGAATAATTTATAGTTATGGAAGAAGAACTTAAGAATTTGAGATTTAAGGTTTGAAAGTTAATTTTTAGGGTTACTAGATTTTTGGAAAACAAATTAGGATTCAATAAAGCAACTTTGAATTTTAGAATTTAAGAAAATAATTTAGGGTTTTGATAATTGAAAAGCTATTTTGGGGTTTTAGGAAATATAAGGCAAATTAGGGGTTGGTTCTTAGAGTTTACTAGAGGTAGAGTTTAGAAATTTGGCTTATTGGATCAATTTTAATAATTAAACTATTTGCAAACTCAAGTTTATGGTTTCTGGAATTGAGGTTTGGGAATTCGGGTTTTAGGAAGCTAGGGTTTTGGATAGTTAGGGTTTTTAGTGGCTTTAGTTAGAATAGTTTGGGGAAAGGGTTACAGAGTGACAAGCTTTAAAATAAATTAACGTTTTAATTTATCTTTTTAGAAGAAATATTGATTCTGGAGATAAATTGAGATTTTAGAAAACAATTAGATTTGTTAGACTTTAACAGAATAATTTAGGGTTTAAAAGTTTTCGGAAGAAAATAACAATTTAGGGTTTTGATAATTTAATCAACGATTTAGGCTACTGGATGAATGGACAAATTTGATCTATAAAACATACTATTAAGTTTAATAATTTAGGTTACTGAAAGATTCAATATCAAAACAAATAATAGAATTGTTTAAAAGAAAATATGGCAATAACATCGTATGATTAAACAATTCATGAATTAAATGTAAGAATGTTATAAATATAATCAAATAAAAGATTTATAATCAAACCTCCGTTTGTTGGTTCCTCCACAATTGTCTTCTGGATGAATAATGAACAAAGGCAGCGTTGCTGCCTTTGATGGATTGATGATTGATACTTGATACTTGTTGCTGATTTCTTTTTGATGTCTTATGCTTTGCTATTTAATCTCTCTTCTTTTTCTTTGATTGCCATCCTCTAGGGTTTTTTCTCTTCCTCCCCTAATTTGTGTGTATAATGCTAGTATTTATAAAAAAAAAAATAAAGAGTACTAATCCTATTTTAATAAGAAAATACCAATTATTTAGGAAAAATTAGAAAACTGGGTAAAATAAGGTTTGGTCAAAAAATCGGCAGTGCGTAGGCTGTCGGGCCCGCGGACTACGCTGGCAAAAACAGGGGCGGCAGGCTAGCTGGGCAAGCCAGTTAGTCCCAGAACTGGGCAAGCCCAGCTGTAGTGAATTGGGCAGTGCCCAATTCGCAGCAGACAATTTCTGCGGCGAAATGCCGCGAGGTAGCGCTACCGCTAGTCGCTCGCCAATCTGTCCGATTTTTTTTATATATTTTTTATTTTTATTAAAAATAACTATTAAATATTATTATTAATTCAAATATTATTAAAATAAATAAAATATCATAAAAATTATTTTGGACTATCGAATTTGAATGGGTCAAAAATTAAGAGTCTACAGTTTGCCCCCTGCTTGAATGATTTGAGACTGCGACAAAAGAGAGTGAAAATCAATAAGATATTTGACTGATTTTTGATTAGGATGGGTACTTGAATTTGATTTGGGTACTTGGACCCAAGTCTGAACTTGATTTGGGTACTTGGACCCGAGATTGGGTACTTGGGCCTAAGACCGAATTTGATTTGGGTACTTGGACCCGAGACTGAATTTGATTTGGGTACTTGGACCTAAGATTGGATACTTAGACCCGAGATTGAATTTGATTTGGGTACTTAGACCCGAGATTGGGTACTTGGAACTGTGACTGAATTAGGTTTTGGTACTTAGACCCGAGATTGGGTACTTGGACCCGAGACTGAATTGGATTTTGATACTTGGACCTAAGACTAAATTTGATTTGGGTTCTTGGACCCAGGATTGGGTACTTGGACCCGATACTAGATTGGATTTAGGTACTTGGACCCGTGACTGGGTACTTGGAACCGATATTGAATTGGATTTGTGTATTTGGAGCAGAGATTGGGTACTTAGACCCGAGATTGGGTACTTGGACCCGATATTGAATCTAATTTTGGTACTTGGACCCGAGGCTGAATTTGATATGGGTATTTGGACCCGAGATTGAATTTTATTTGGATACTTGGACCCGAGATTGAATTGGATTTCACTGACCTTTTATCAGTTGAGGATTCTGGCTTAACTAGTTGTTCCATTCTTTTGTTCTTCCTTTTGCAAAAATTCAGCTATTTTTAGTTGGCCCTCATATCTTCTCCTTTCCCACTGCGTGGCAAGATATTTGAAAGTGAGTTTGAAAATGCTTTGTACATGCATAAACTCAAAAATTGAAAAGGAGAAACTGTGCCCCCTGTGTAGGCTCAAACCCATGATTTTTCTATGTGGGCTCTAATTGATATTTGTCTTGTCTAGCTCTTCACACAAATACGTATTTCTTCTTTTGCAAAATGACTGGAGCTTCCTCAAGTAAATAGGCTTTCCATGCCCCCTTGATTCAATATCTTCTTTTGATTCTTTACTTCACAGGGTATTTACTGTTCACTTTGACAAAGAATAGATAATACAAGGCAAGAAAGTGTGACGTGATATGTTCATGTATGCATGATGTAACACCACTATATCCCATGTACATACACCACATATACTCTTAATATGTAATATACGTATACCGGATACAAGGATGTCACAGTCTATTTGAAGCAAACAAATCTTTAAAACTTTAACATCAAATCATCATTATAAATAGTGATAGATAAAACTTTCCATGTTAAATACATATACATATATCTATATTACACTCAAATTTTATAAAAACAATTGTTTAATAAGTACCGGAATATACATATATATACATCAAATTCAATATTTACAAAATATAGAGTTTATACATGCTTAGCAATTCATCTCTAATCTTGAAGTCTAAAAATCAACTCTTCACAATAAATCGCAAGTCTAGACTCGACTCGGTCTAGATGAACTCTCTGGGTCAACCGGATCTACCCTGACACCTGCGCGATAAATCACAATCGTGCTAAGCCAAAGGCTTAATGGTACAAACCACGATAACAATATGATTCAATGTAATGCCAATGTCAAACTTTGAAGAATTAGAAACAATATGCAAGGATATCATATTTCATAAAATTACATTTAATTATATTGTTCAATTGTTTCATCATTCATGATTCACATTTAAACAAAGACAAGCATGGGCCCAAAAGAAACTAATATGCCATTCAAATTCCAGATTTACTGTTTTGGTCCAATAATCACATTTATCAAGCCTGTAGGCAAATCATTATCACAATGAGAAACATCTCATATGTAACATCCCAACTAGGCTTCAAGGACTAGGCCCAACCAACTTCAAGGGGAGCTCAACATCAACCCAACTTGGCTTCAAGGACCAAGCCCAACCCAGCTTCAAGGGATTGTTACTTTTAGGCATGCCACCAACAACAAAACTCTAAAAATTGAATAACATACTAGGCACACAATTCTTTCATTATTTCATTATCAAATCTTTTCCCATTTTCTCATGTTCATCATAATCACAATGCTTCAAATATCCATTTATCTCAATGTAGCCATCAACAATGGCTTTACATATCATCATTAGAGTATACATAACAAATTACATTGTTCATATATTTTGAATCCTCAACATATTTCACATAGTTCACAAAATGCAAATCAAAGCACCATTCTCATATATCAACAATATAATAGGTAACCGAACACATTTTCCAACCAAATGTGTTAAGTCCTAAAGTCATGTAAATGTATGCAATTATGTAAGGTTTGTACTTACCTCTAAGAGCAACTAACACCAATCTATCAACCTCCTCTTCCAAGAATCCTTCAACACTTGGATTGGTATAACTCAATTCTCTTCAAAACCTAATCCAAAGATGATTATACACACTCACTTAGTAATACACATAGGAAAACAAGAATAAGAACTATCTAGGGCAAACTTTATACATGACACGCTCAACAATACGGGCATGTCCCTGATCGTGCCCTAAACCCACAACACAGAAGCTTTGACATGCTTAGTGACATGGGCATGTCACAATTCTCCTCCAACACAGTAGCTATGAAACGCTCAGTGACATGGGTGTGTCACTGCACATGTCAATTCTCCGACAATACAGAAACTATGACATGCTCAGTGACATGGGCATGTCACTGGACGTGTCAATCTACCAATAACACACAAGTTATGACACGCTCAGTGACATGGGCGTGTCATTGCTCGTGTCACCCACACTGAAAATAGAACCAACGGCACGCCCAAAGACATGGCTGTGCTACTGGGCATGTCAGGCCAAAAACCTAATTTCGACACCAAAACACCACAACCAACAATCAACTTTCTTTTACCCTTTTTCCACTCCAAATAAACTTAACCAAAACCATCAATCAACCATAATAAACTTGCATAACATCAAAATAACTCAATTATATGCACCAACACACAATCACAACCATATTCTACAATTCAACACATACACAATCCACAACTCTTACTTTCTTTACCAAACTTAACATTTTCTTCACTCCAACCCCAAAAATCAAAGTTAACAAGACCAAACACTCTCAAGCATACCAAATCAACTAAAAACACATCTACAACAACCATACCCCAAACTCAAATACATAAACTCCAAAATAACACAAAGAAACAAGTTGGAAACTTACCAAAAGTAATGAAAATCCTTAAAACTCCAACTTGGTCACTTGAAACACCCTTCAATCTTGATTGAGGAATCAGCAAAATCTCTCTTTTCCTTGGTTGATAATGGTGGCCGGCCAAAGAGAATAAAGAAAAAGAAGAAGAAGATGATGAATAAGAAAGTCAAACCAACATCACATCTTAACCACTTAAATCTTCATTAAATCCCCACCAAGTATTTAATATATTATAATATTATAAATATCATCCTCCACTTACATTAATTCTATTTTAAATAATTAACAATCTGTAACACCCCTATACACTGTATACGCACACTACACCCTACTACATCTATAATATACATATACCGGATACAGGAGTGCCATGATTTATAGAAGACAACCCCATTTTTCTCTTCTACAATAATATGAGGAAACTTTAAAACATTTCATATATATATATATATATATATCTATTATGGAACATAATAGATAAAACATTTATTTATTAAGCAGCGGAAAATGTAGCGGTATTTACATATATATATACATCAAAATCAATGTTTACAAAACATAAAGTTTATACATGTTTGGCAGTTCGTCTCTGATCTTTAAGCCCACAATCAACCCTTCAAAGTCTAGACTCGACTCGGTCTACCCGAACTCTCTGGTTCTTCCCTATCACATGCGCAATGAACTATAATCGCGCTAAGCCATAGGCTTAGTGGTACAAACCACAATAACAATATGCTTTAGTGTAATGCTAATGTCACATATTCATATATCATATTTCAAACCTTACATTAAATCATATTATTTATTTGTTTTACCATTCATGAATCACATTTAAACAAAGACAAGCATGGGCCCAAAAGAAACTAATATGCCATTCAACTTTTAGAGTTAATGTTTTGGTTTAATTATCACATTTATCATTATCCCAACTAGGCTTCAAGGATTAGGCTCAACCAAGCTTCAAGGGGAAAAAAGCATGCTAAGTATCAACCTAACTTGGCTTCAAGAACCAAACCCAACCTAGCTTCAAGGGTTGTAACATCTCAACTAGGCTTCAAGGACTAGACCCAACCAAGCTTCAAGGGGAGTTAAGCATGCTAAACTTCAACCCAACTTGGCTTCAAGGATCAAGCTCAACCCAGCTTCAAGAGATTGTTACTATTAGGCATGCCACCAACAACAAAACTCTGGAAAGTGAATAACACATTAGGCACACAATTCTTTCATTATTTCATTATAAATTCCATTCTCATTTCCTCATGATCATCTAGGCAAACATGCCCCAATTATTTCATTTGCATCATTATAGCCAACAACAATGGCTTCACATCTCATCATTAGAGTATCCACAACCAATTACATTGGATATACAATTTGAATGATCATCATATCTTTCACATTATACAATTCATAGCATTAATCCAATGTATCAATAATGTAATAGATTACTCAACACATTTACAACCAAATGTGTTAAGTCCCAATGTCATGTAAATATATGCAATAATGTAGGGTTTGTACTTACCTCAAGAGCAACTCACACCACACCAAACTCCTCTTCCAAGAATCCTTCAACACTTGGATTAGGGTAACACAATTCTCTTCAAAATATAAACCAAAGGTGATCATACACACTCACTTAGAGATACACATGAGATAAAATAGATTAAAACCAACTAGGGCAAAATCTACACATGACACGCTCAACAACACGGGCGCATCCCTGACCGTGCCCTAAACTCACAACACAGAAGCTTTGACACTCTTAGAACCACGGGCGTGTCACTGAACGTGTAATACATTCTGTCTCACAGAAACATTGACATGTCCAACAACACGGGTGTGCTCATGGCCGTGTCAATTCACCAATGTCACAGTAACTATGACACGCTCAGTGACATGGGCGTGTCACTGGACGTGTCAATGCTACTACAACACAGAAGCTGTGACACGCTCAGTGACATGGGCGTGTCACTGCTCGTGTCATCCATCCAAAAAATAGAATTATTGACACACCTAAAGACCTGGCCTTGCTCATGGGCGTGTCAGGCCAAAAATCCTGATTCCGGCAACAACAACAACAACACATCAACAACCCTCCTACATCCACCATTTCCACTTCAAACAAACTTAACTAAACACACCCAAAAACCATAATAACTTGCAAAAACACCAAAACAATTCAAAACATACATCAAACACCAATTCACAACCATCACATACACACAACTCAAACACAACACTTATTCTTCCAACACCAAACTTAACTCTATCTCTTCAATCAAACTCCAAAATAAAAATCAAATAAACCAAATACTCTCAAACACCCCACAATCAAACATACTCATACCATCAATAATCAACCATCAAACTCAAATACAACTTAAAAGAAAACTAAAGAATCAAGTGGAAACTTACCAAAAATGATGAAACTCTTAGATTTCCAACTTGATCACTTGAAACATCCTTCAATCTTGAGTTTGGATGAGTAAAATCTATCTTTCCTCTCTTGCTATTGTGATGGTCGGCCAACCAAAGAAAGAAGAAGAAGAAGATGAAGAAAGAAGAGCAAAGTCAACACTCAACTCTTCTCTCAACCATTCAATCTCTCTTTTGTTCTCAACCAAGCAATTAAATATTAAAATAATCAAACATCTTCATCCACTCACTAATTCAATTTTCCATTTAATTAATTTAATTAGTTTAAAACAATTAATTAATCTTCTTTGACTTCCATTTCTTTGACTTGTATATGTTGTATATATCACTATATATACAACATATACACTCTTCCCTTACCTCATTTCTATTTCCATTTAAACATATACATTTAATCCAAACACAACAATAAATATTCCAAAACTTTTAGGGTATACTTTGGGATATTACAATTCTCCCCCTCTAAAAAGAAATTTCATCCTCGAAATTACCTGATCTAAAGTCTGAAACAGTTGAGGATACTGATCTCGCATCGCTTGCTCATTCTCCCAAGTTGATTCTTCCTTTGCATGATTCTTCCAAAGAATCTTCACAAGTGGCACTTTCTTATGTCTCAACTCTTTCATTCCATGTGCTAAAATAGCAACTGGTTCTTCTTCAAAAGTCAGATCCGGACTCACCTCAATAGATTCAACGAACAGAACATGAGATGGATCTGATCTGTACCTTCGCAGCATAGAAACATGGAAGACATTATGAATTCTATCCAACTCAGGCGGCAAAGCATTTCGATAAGCAACTTGTCCAACTCTTTCTAATACTTCATAAGGTCCAATAAAATGAGGACTTAGCTACCCTTTTCTGCCAAATCTCAAAATCTTCTTCCAAGGAGACACTTTCAGAAAAACTTTGTCTCCAACATCAAACTCTATGTCTCTTCTCTTCAAATCTGAATAAGATTTCTGCCGATCTGAAGCTGCTTTCAACCGATCCCGAATTATTTTCACTTTCTCTTCTGTTTCCTTAATCAAATCGGGACCAATCAACTTGCCTTCTCCAACTTCATTCCAACGTAGAGGCGTTCTGCATCTTCTACCATACAATACCTCATAAGGTGCCATTTTAATACTAGACTGATAACTATTGTTGTAAGCAAATTCCATTAATGGCAAAGATCTGTCCCAACTTCCAAAGAATTCAATGGCACAGCTTCTCAACATGTCCTCTAAAATCTATATCACTCTCTTTGATTGCCCATCTGTCTGCGGATGAAAAGCAGTGCTAAAGTGCAATCGAGAACCTAAAGCACCATGTAAACTTTTCCAAAACCTTGAAGTAAACCGAGGATCTTGATCAGACACTAAAGAAATTGGGATTCCATGTAACCTCACTATCTCACTGATATACATCTCAGCCAACTTCTCAAGAGAATAGTCCATTCTACCTGGAAGGAAATGAGCTGTCTTTGTCAACCGATCAATAATCACCCAGATAGCATCATGCTTCTTCTGGTAAACCAGACACAAAATCCATTGTCACATGTTCCCATTTCCATTCAGGCACTGATAAAGGTTGAAGCAACCCTGTTGGAACTTGATGCTCAGCTTTCACCCTCTGACAAGTGAGACACTTGGATACAAATTCCGCTATATCTCTCTTCATATGTGACCACCAGTAATGTTGTTTCAAATCATGATACATTTTAGTACTCCCAGGGTGCATAGCAAAAACCGACTGATGTGCTTCTTCCAAAATAATCTTTCTCAATCTTGTACCATCAAGAACACACAATCTATCTTTGCACCAAAGGCTACCATCACTTCTCACATGAAAATCTCTACTCTCTCCATTTTGGCAATCTAACACAACTTTCTGAATTTTCTCATCTGCCAATTGAGCCTCCCTTATCTGATCCAACAACACTGGCCTCAATTGCAACTGAGCCAACAATGCACCATCATCACAAAGCTCAAAATTAGCATGCAACGCTCTCAACTCAACAAGCAACGAGAGCGAATAAACAGTCAAACCTGCCAAAGACTTCTGACTCAAGGCATCCGCAACAATATTTACCTTACCAAGATAATAATCGATCAAATAGTCGTAATCTTTGATCAGCTCCAACCATCGTCTTTGCCGAAGATTCAGCTCCCTCTGATGTAGATAAAACACTTCTCTCCATACAAATAATGTCGCCAAATCTTTAAAGCAAACTCTATAGCTGCCAATTCCAAATCATGCGTCGGATAATTAAGTTCATACGACTTCAACTGCCGAGAAGCATAAGCTATGACTTTACCCTCTTGCATCAAAACACAACCTAAACTATTATGTGAAGCATCACTGTAAATCACATATGGTTTATCTTCTACAGGCAAGGTAAGAACAGGAGCTTGAGTTAACATCTCCTTCAACTGCTCAAAGCTTGCTTGACACTGATCTATCCACACAAATCTAATTCCCTTTTGAAGTAATCTGGTGAGTGGAGTAGCTATCAAAGAAAAACCTTTCATGAAGCGTTGATAATAGCCTGCCAAACCCAGAAATCTTCTAACCTCAGTTACAGACTTTGGTGGACTCCAATTCAAAATAGCCTCAACTTTACTCGGATCAACTCTTATACCATCTGCTGACACTATATGACCAAGAAAAGTCAATTGATCAGGCCAAAACTCGCACTTCGACAGCTTAGCATACAATTGCTTCTCTCTCAAGGTCTGCAACACAATCTACAAATGCTCATCATGATCCTCTTCATTACGTGAATACACCAAAATATCATCAATAAAGACCACCACAAACTGATCCAGATAGGGTCTAAACACCCTATTCATCAAATCCATAAAAGCTGCAGGTGCATTCGTCAACCCAAAAGGCATCACTAAAAACTCATAATGCCTATATCTTGTGCGGAAAATTGTCTTAGGAACATCTTTAGCTCTGACTCTCAACTGATGGTACCCTGATCTCAAATCAATCTTGGAAAACAATGTTGCCTCCTTTAACTGATCGAAGAGATCATCTATCCTAGGCAAAGGATACTTATTCTTGATGGTTACCTTATTCAATTGCCAATAATCGATGCATAACCTCAAAGTACCATCCTTCTTCTTCACAAAAAAAAAACAGGAGCTCCCCACGGAGAATCACTAGGGAGAATAAACCCTTTATCCAACAACTCCTGCAACTGCACCTTCAACTCTTTCAACTCAGCAGGTGCCATTTGATAAGGAGTAATAGAAATGGGAGTGGTACTAGGCAACAAATCGATACCAAACTCAACCTCTCTCTTAGGGGGTAACCCTGGCAACTCCTCCGAAAAAACATATGGAAATTCCGCAACTGTGGGTATACTATCAAGTTGAGAACCCACTATTCTGGTATCCACAACATGAGCAAGATAAGCATCACACCCTTTCCTAATCAACTTTCTAGCTGCAACAGCTGAAACAAACATGGATGCAAATTGTCTCTGCTCACCAGATACCATCACACTTCTACCATCACCGGTTCTCAGGGTAACACACTATTCTGGGTCGAGAAGCTGTAGTATCAGTTTGTCTATCCTCCTATAGCTCAGGGCAATCTTTGTCGAAGTGAGCTGGTGACCCACATCTAAAACATATTCCTAATCCACCCATCTTCCAGCAAGCACCCCCATGTGCCCTACCCCAACGGACACATGTAGGTAAAATAGATCTCTGAACCATTAGAGTCGGAACACTAGCTACAGAAACTGTAGGTCTCGATCTCTGCCTCTGATACTGAACTGATCTACCTGACTGCCTCAGGCTCCTACTGACTCTTGGAATAAAACTTCCTTGGCCTCTCTTCATAGACGAAGACCCTGCCTTAAACTGGGATCTCCTAACTCCGATCTCCTCCTCAGTAGCAGCTGCTGCAATACCCTGTGCTCTCTCAACACTTCTAGCTGCGGCAACTAACTGAGAAAAGTCTTGGTACCCAGAACCAACAACAATACACATAATAGAGGGCCTCAATCCCTCCTCAAATCTCCTACACCGGTCAATCTCATCTGAAATAATCCCACCGGCATAGTGACTCAACCGGATATACTCTATCTCATACTCTGTCACTGTCCGATTCTCCTATCTCAGATTCAGAAATTCCATCTTCTTGACATCCTTATACTCCCTCGGAGTATATTTCTGCTCAAACTCCCTCAGAAAATCACCATAAGACAAAGTAGGTGGATCATCCATGGCATGAGGAACCGTCTTCCACTAATCATAAGCATCTTTCTGCAGAAGGGATCTAGCATAATCAAATTTCTCTTCAGGAGTAGCTTGCAACTGAATAAATATCCTCTGAACTCTATCCAACCACTGCTCAGCTACTGCAGGATCTGTAGTACCAAAGAAATCTTCAGCCCTAAATTTCCTCAATTTATCATAATGCCTCACCGGTACTTGTGGCTGTGGTGGCGGTGGCGGCTGCATTGGAGCTTGCCTCAACAATTCTACCACATGTCTTAGCCAAACTGGTGGAACCTCATCAATACCTAGTCTCTCTCGCACAGGAGCAGGTGCCTCTGCAGCTCTCTCAACCCTAGCTCCATCTCTACCCTCTTCAGGAGCTACACTCTCAGCACTACCTTCTATGGACTGACGTGACTGAGATGCCATCACTACCTATATCTACAAACACAGCAGAATATACCTCATCAAAGATCAGAGACTGCCAATACCAAAACATGTATCTTATTTAAAAACAATATTTTAAAAATCAAAATTTTCTTTTTCTTACAATTGACCTAGGTTGAGAATCTCAAACCTAGGCTCTAATACCAAAACAATTGTAACACCCCTAAACCCCGTATACGCACACTACACCCTACTACATATGTAATATACGTATACCAGATACAGGAGTGCCACGATTTATATAAGACAACCCCATTTTTCTCTTCTACAATAATATGAGGAAACTTTAAAACATTTCATATATATATATATATATTATGGAATATAATAGATAAAACATTTATTTATTACGCAGCGGAAAATGTAGCGGTATTTACATATATATATATACATCAAAATCAATGTTTACAAAACATAAAGTTTATACATGTTTGGCAGTTTGTCTCTGATCTTTAAGCCCACAATCAACACTTCAAAGTCTAGACTCGACTCGGTCTACCCGAACTCTCTGGTTCTTCCCTGTCACCTGTACTATGAACCACAATCGCGCTAAGCCATAGGCTTAGTGGTACAAACCACAATAACAATATGCTTTAGTGTAATGCTAATATCACACATTCATATATCATATTTCAAACCTTACATTAAATCATATTATTTATTTGTTTTACCATTCATGAATCACATTTAAACAAAGACAAGCATGGGCCCAAAAGAAACTAATATGCCATTCAACTTTCAGAGTTAATGTTTTGGTTTAATTATCACATTTATCATTATCCCAACTAGGCTTCAAGGATTAGGCTCAACCAAGCTTCAAGGGGAACAAAGCATGCTAAGTATCAACCCAACTTGGCTTCAAGAACCAAACCCAACCTAGCTTCAAGGGTTGTAACATCTCAACTAGGCTTCAAGGACTAGACCCAACCAAGCTTCAAGGGGAGTTAAGCATGCTAAACTTCAACCCAACTTGGCTTCAAGGATCAAGCCCAACCCAGCTTCAAGAGATTGTTACTATTAGGCATGCCACCAACAACAAAACTCTGGAAAGTGAATAACACATTAGGCACACAATTCTTTCATTATTTCATTATAAATTCCATTCTCACTTCCTCATGATCATCTAGGAAAACATGCCCCAATTATTTCATTTGCATCATTATAGCCAACAATAATGGCTTCACATCTCATCATTAGAGTATCCACAACCAATTACATTGGATATACAATTTGAATGATCATCATATCTTTCACATTATACAATTCATAGCATTAATCAAATGTATCAATAATGTAATAGATTACTCAACACATTTACAACCAAATGTGTTAAGTCCCAATGTCATGTAAATATATGCAATAATGTAAGGTTTGTACTTACCTCAAGAGCAACTCACACCACACCAAACTCCTCTTCCAAGAATCCTTCAACACTTGGATTAGGGCAACTCAATTCTCTTCAAAATCTAATCCAAAGGTGAGATAAAATAGATAAAAACCAACTAGGGCAAACTCTACACATGACACGCTCAACAACATGGGCGTGTCCCTGACCGTGCCCTAAACTCACAACACAGAAGCTTTGAAATGCTTAGAACCACGGGCGTGCACGTCCAACAACACGGGCGTGCTCATGACCTTGTCAATCCACCAACGTCACAGTAACTATGACACGCTCAGTGACATGGGCGTGTCACTGGACGTGTCAATACTACTACAACACAAAAGCTGTGACATGCTGTGAGCGGGGATTTTCGCCCCCACTCCCGGTGGAATGGTTCTTGTGACTTCGGTGCTGTTTAGACTCGGGGCCTTAGAGAACACGAACCTAAGTCCGGAGAAAATGGAGTCGCCACCCAGACGGGCCGGGAAAAAGAAAGGGGTAGATGACTCGATTCCTAAGGAATCCCCAACCCTTTAATGGGTTCGGAAAGTTAGGTACATGTGGGGAAGGTGAGAAATGGCACAACACCCCCACAACGCCTGGTTCATTGGAATCGACCTCCTTTACAGGTCTTAATATTATAAAATTCTTAAGTATAATAACATTATCCATATTACACACAATAAAAAGAAAGCATCATTGTATTAAAATCAAAGCAATGTCCAAACAAAACAAAACAAATAAATGGACACCCATCCAAGGATGGAAACATGTCCTTACATCACATGCCTAGATAGGACACCCACCAAAAGGTAGAAACATGCCCTTTACATAAGTTCTAAAATAGAAAAGCAAATTAAATTACATGATGTTTAACTAGTGAGGTACCCACCAAGTGGAAACATACCTCTTACAACTTTTGGAAATCTAAATTGATTGATAAAAGTAAATAATCATTCATCATAAATAAATCATTCATCAAAAGTATTTAAATATCAATAAAATAAACATCCATCCATGATAAATTAAATAAATCAAGTATTGAAATTAAATAAATTAAAGCATAAGAGATAAATCAAGGTATAAGTAAATATGGAATTGAATAAAGCAAATAAAAGTTCAATTATGGCTACTGTGACTTTTTATGGAATTAAAATAAATTAGGTTTTTATGTTTTAAAAGATTGGTAAGACTCTTTAATTAAACAAATTAAGGTTTGAATGATGAAATCATGAAACTAGGGTTTTAAATACCTTAAAATACTTTAATTTGTGATTTTTGGTTATTGAATTTTAAGCTACTGTGCAATTTTTGGGTTTTCATGTTTTTTATGTTTTAAAAGGATTAAGGTTCATACAAATTAGGGTTTAAGGTTTTAAAAGGATTAAGGTTCATTATTTTAGGTTTAAAAGTTGAATTTTTTTATTTTAGGCCTTAAAATTAGAATTCTCGAGTAAAAGATTTTTTAGGGTTTTAGAAATCAATTTGATATTTTATGAAGTTTTATGAATTTAAACACATGAATTGAAGATTTTATAAGTAGAAAATATGTTTTTTAAGGTTTTTTGAATGAAATAGAACCTACTTTAAAAATTGGAAAGAAACAGAATTTGATTTTGGTTTTGTAGAAAAATATGTTCAATTAAAGTTTTAAGATTTTTAAGAAGAAAAAATAACAATTTTAAGTCTTTTTAGAAAAGAAGGTCACGTTTTAGTGTTTTAACTTTGGAAGAATTAAACTAAAGTTCTAAAGTTTTTGATTTAAAGAAACCCTAATTCCATAATTTAGCTACTGTGTAACATAAATCAATTAAGGAAAATCACTTACCTTCTTTTGTTGATTCTTCCAAAAATAATTCTTCTTGGATGAACTAGCTCCAAAGACAATACTTTGTTGCCTTTGAATTCCTTAATTCGTGCTGCTACTCCCTTAAAAATCAGTTGAATTGAATTATTGCTTTTCCTTCCTTGATTTGGTTTCCAATCCCAAGCTCACTGTGAAATTTTTCCTCTCTCTCAGCCACCCCTTTTTTCTATGCCTTTGGTCCTTATTTATATTGGTTTAAGGTTATTTATTCCTAATTAATTAAGGTAAGTAATATTAATAAAAAAAAGAAATTAAAACCTAATTAGATTAGGTTTCAAAAAAATTGCGTTGAAAAATTTTGCGCTGGCAAAAACTGCAGCAGTCGGGCCCTTTGGCTGGGGCCAGTGGGCGTGCCAGTCCGCAGGAAATTCCTGCGGGAAGTTATTTCGCCTGCAGGAATTTCCTGCGGGTGAAATAACTCTCCCTGCAGGAAGTTATTTTGCCCGTAGGAATTTCCTGCGGGCGAAATAACTCGTCTGTAGGAAATTCCTGCAGGCGAAATAACTTCCCGCAGGTGAGCTGCTGCTGGGCCGACGGGCCCGCGCGACCACTTTTCGCTGCCGATTTTTTTTCGACTCTGATTTTTATTTTTATTTTTATTTTTTGATTTTTATTTGTTTATTTTTATTTTTTATTATTAAAAATTAGATAATAAAGCAAAAACTATTTAATTAAAATTATTTTGGACCAATTAGACAACAAAAATCATTTTGGACTAAATAAAGCATATTGATCGGATTGGGTCAAAAATTAAGGGTCTACACACGCTCAGTGACATGGGCGTGTCACTGCTCGTGTCACCCATCCAGAAAATAGAATTATTGACACGCCTAAAGACCTGGCCGTGCTCATGGGCGTGTTAGGCCAAAAATCCTTATTCCGGCAACAACAACAACACATCCAACAACCCTCTTACTTCCACCATTTCCACTTCAAACAAACTTAACTAAACACACCCAAAAACCATAATAACTTGCAAAAACACCAAAACAATTCAAAACATACATCAAATACCAATTCACAGACATCACATACACACAACTCTAACACAACACTTATTCTTCGAACACCAAACTTAACTCTATCTCTTCAATCAAACTCCAAAATCAAAATCAAATAAACCAAATACTCTCAAACACCCCACAATCAAACATACTCATACCATCAATAATCAACCATCAAACTCAAATACAACTTAAAAGAAAACTAAAGAACCCACTACCTGAAAAATATCAAGTTGAGAACCCACTACCCTTGTATCCACCACATGAGCAAGATAAGCCTCACATCCCTTCTGAATAATCCTCCTAGCTGCAACAGCTGAAACAAACAAGGATGCAAGTTGTCTCTGCTAACTAGATACCATAACACTTCTACCATCACCGCTTCTCAGAGTAACACACTTCTTTTGACAGTCTACCATAGCTCCATGCTTAGATAACCAATCCATGCCTAAAATCAGATCATATTCCTTAAAAGGCATTTCAATCAAATCACCAAGAAATTTCTCATCTTGCACCACATCTGAACTATCACGATGCACCTTGCTAACTACCACACTATGCCCTAAAGGATTTGTCACCAAGACATCAAATCCTAGGGACTCAGAGTGCAATTCAATCACAGGCAAAATAGATGCACTTATATATGAATGAGTAGATCTTGGATCAATAAGAGCAAGAACTGAAATTCCAAATAAAGAGAATGTACCCTCAATGACGGCTGAAGCATCCGACTGTCGCTACATTACATACACTCGCTGAGATGACCCAGCCTCACCTGGCCTACTGCCTCCGGATGTAGATCCTCCTCTATGAGTAATCCTGGGTTGACCACCTCTACTAAAACCTCTGCCCCTCGACCTCCTCTAACACTAGGTCGAGAAGCTGTAGTATCAGTCTGTCTATCTTCCGGTAACTCAGGGCAATCTTTGATGAAATGATCCGGTGACCCACATCTAAAACACACTCCTGGTCCACCCATCTTCCAACAAGCACCCCCATGTGCCCTACCACAAAGAACACATGTAGGTGGAATAGACCTATGAACCATTGGAGTCGAAGCACTAGTTACAAAAACTGTAGGTCTCGGTCTCTGCCTCTGATAATGAACTAACCTACCAGACTACCTCTGGCTCCTACTAACCCTCAAAAAATAACTTCCTCTGCCTCTCTTCATAGATGAAGACCCTACCTCACTCAAAGGTCTCCTAGTTCTAGTCTCCCCCTCAATAGCAGCTGCTGCAATACCCTGTGCTCTCTCAACACTCCAGGCAGCTGCAACCAACTGAGAAAAATCTTGATACCGAGAACCAACAACAATACACATAATAGAGGGTCTCAAGCCCTCCTCAAATCTCCTGCACCGGTCAATCTCATCTGAAATAATCCCACCAACATAATGACTCAACCGGATGAACTCAATCTCATACTTTGTCACAGTTCAATTCTCCTATCTTAGATTTAGAAACTCCATCTTCTTTGAATCTTTATACTCCCTCGGAGTATACTTCTACTCAAACTCCCGTAGAAAATCACCATAAGTTAAGGTCGGTGGATCATCCATCGCATGTGGAATCGTCTTCCACTAATCATATGCATCTCTCTGTTGAAGGGATCCAACATAATCAAATTTCTCTTCAGAAGTAGCTTTGCAGGTAGTTGAATACCCTTTGAACTCTATCCAACCACTGCTCAGCTACTGCAGGATCTTTAGTTCCAAAGAAATCCTCAGCTCCAAACTTCCTCAATTTATCATACCGCCTCACCAGTACTTGTGGCTGTGGTTGTGGTGGTGGCTGCTGTACTGGAGCTTGCCTCAACAATTCTACTATATGTCGTAACCAAACTAGCGAAATCTCATCAATAGCTGGTCTCTCTGGCACAGAAGTAGGTGTCTCTCCAGCTAACTCAACCCTAGCTCCATCTCTACCCTCATCAGGAGCTACACACTCATCACTACCTTTTATGGACTGACGTGACTGAGATGCCATTACTACCTATGTCTGCAAACACAGCAGAAAATACCTCATCAATGATCAAAAACTGCCAGTGCCAATGCATATATCTTATTTAAAAAAACATATTTTAAAATCTCAATTTTCTTTTTCTTACAATTCACCTAGGTTGAGAATCTCAAACCTAGGCTCTAATACAAAAACAAATTGTAACACCCCTATACCCCATGTACGTACACCACATATACTCTCAATATGTAATGTACATATACCGGATACAACGATGTCAAAGTCTCTTTGAAGAAAACAAATCTTTAACACTTTAACATCAAATCATTTTATAAATAGTAATAGATAAAACATTCCTTGTTAAAATACATATACATATATCTACATTACACCCAAAGTTTATCCAAAATATTTGTTTAATAAGTAGCAGAATATACATATATATACATCAAATTCAATATTTACAAAAATATAGAGTTTATACATGCTTAGCATTTTGTCTTTGATCTTGAAGTCTAAAAATAAACTCTTCACAAGAAATCACAAGTCTAGACTCGACTTGGTCTAGCTAACTCTCCGGTTCAACCGGATCTACCCTGATGTTTAGATCAATTTTGTATATATTTTTAGGATGTTTTTGTTGATTTTACGTTAATTTTCATGTTAATTTGTACCTAAGTTTGTTTAAAGTTGTTGATTTAGGTTGAAGTACATTTGATGGAGCTTTTAACTAAAATTTGGTGGACTTGTTGAAGAAAAGGCATGTGACACGGCCAAGCTAGACATGGCTTGGCCGTGTCTCTCATCAAAAGAAGAAGAAATCAAAGACAAGGCAGGACACGACCAGGATTAACCAAGCTTGGTTGTGTCCCTCAAGCAAAGATGGACAGAAGCAAACATAGCCAAGCCACTGGTCGTGTCTCACCAAATGAACAAAAGGCAAAGAAAGAAAAAAAGAAGCAGAGACTGGCACCATCAAGAGACACGGCCAAGCCACTGGCCGTGTCACATGACACGGCCAGGAGCTTGCCCGTGTCACCCCTTGGACACAAAGAGAAGATCAAGCAGCAAGGGACACGGCCAGAAGCTTGGCCGTGTCCGAAGAAAGAAAAGAAAATCCAAGAGACACGGCCAACAAGCTTGGCCGTGTCACCCTGGATCAATTGATATGCTTGAACAAGGTATGGATTAATGTGAATTAGTGGGGAACAAAAAGATAAAAGGGAGTGAAAGGTGGAAGGAATTGTGGAAGAAATATATAAAGAAATTGAAAAGTGGGAGACAGAGAGTGATGGGTGTCTTAAAAATTCAAAGTGGAAGCATGGAGGGAATAGAAAAATAGATTGAATATATTGAGTGGACATTCTCTACACTATAATCATCTTCTTCCTTGGTTCTTGCTTGAGAGAGCAAGACACCATTCTCCCATTCTTCATTCACCATTTTCCTTTCACACACCAAGAGCAAAGACAATCATTGGAAGTGAAGTGAGTAGCTAGTTCTTGAGGATTAGGGTTTTAAGAAGCTTGATTGGAGAGTTGTGAACTTGAGAGAGCTATCATTCATCCTTCAAGAAGAGAGCCATTTGTTCAAGATTCATCATCACACATCAAAGAGGGAGCTACGAAAGAGACAAGGAGTCCGATTTTTAGCATCTTCAAAAGGGGTTTTTCCAACTCTTTCTTTTAATCCATTTCTTATTTGTTGTTGTTGTATTAAGAACATTAATATTGCAATGAATAACTTTGATTTGTTTTATATTGAAATGAGCATTTGTTTAAAGAATATGATGAGCTAATTTACTCATGCTTTGGGTTGTAGTATATTTGATTAAATGATTTGATTTGATGATTCCATTGATATACCTTGTTATTGGTTGATTGCATTGAAATTAAAGGTAAATTGATAGATTGACCACCTATTGATTACTTAATATTGAATGACGGACCGAGAGGAGAAGTTTAATATCGGAACTATGCAATTGACTACCCTAAGAATGAATTAGAAATATAAGTTCTAGGGTTTATTAATTTGCTAATGTAAAATAATTGGTTATTGCTAATTCATAAATGTGAAAACTAGTGAATTGATAATTGACTAATTAATCTTAAGGAACAAATTAAGGTACAAGGTTATATTAATGGATAATTTGATAATTAAACATTTGATTAAATTGACCTACAACCCTAGGCATCATTTCCATAATTGAATTTATCTTGCATAAAATCACTCATTTTCATTTCTAAGGTTAATTACAATTCACCAATCCAATCACACACTTAAGTTTATTATTTCATGTTAATCGAACTATTACACACAATTCCTTCCTTGTGAGACGACCTTGGGGCGATCACCGTCACTGCAATAGCCTCGTATACTTGCGAGTGCCGCTTTGTGATAGTGTTAATTTAAGCGCAACAAGTTTTTGGCGCCACTGCCGGGGAAGGCAATTTTTGTTAATAGTTTGATTCTTTTAATTTATTTGTTAAATCATTTAAAGTGTTCTTTTTGAATTGCTTAGGTACTTTATTCATGGACGAAGGTCTCAAGGAAATGAACTTATTCCATTTATAGACAACATCTATAGACTTCCAAGACCCGAGGGACCGAATCCAATTGAGCAAGAAAGGGAAAATACCAATGTGCAGTTTGAGGAGAACATAGAAACAGAGATGGGTGATGCACAAGAACCACCTATGAAGGAGTTTGCTCGACCGATCATCGGAGTGACCACATATTGTATCCGATTGAGTAACGCAGCAAGAAATTATGAACTCAGAAATACTCACTATAGTATGCTGCCATCCTTCCATGGACTACCGAATGAAGATCCTCTCAACTTCATTCGGGATTTTTACTCAACATTGCATACATTCCCTTTGTAAACACTAACAGAAGATGAACTCAAGTTGAGATGTTTCCCATATAGTTTGAAAGACAGAGCAAAAGCATGGTTGATGACCTACCGGAGAATTCTTTAACCACATGGACAGAGGTTTACAACAAATTTATGGGAAAGTTTTATTCACACCAAAAGACCAAGGAGCTTAGGGCGAGTATTACAACTTTCACCCAATTTGATGGAGAACCATTTCATGAGGCGTGGGATTGCTTCAAATCCTTATTATTTCAGTGCCCTCACCATTACTATCCACAACAATTGCTCAATCAATTCTTCTATGATGGGCTAACTCAACAATGTCAAAACACAGTGGATAATGCAGCAGGGGGAGCAATGGGTGAAAGAACAGCTGCAGAAACAGTTGCATTATTCGAAATGTTGGGGGCAAATTCCCAACAAAAGAGTATTGGGGAAAGGAGAAGAGGAGCACATGAGATAAGAGCAAACTCAGAAATGGCTAGGCAAATTGCAGAACTGACAAAACAAGTAAAATTGTTGAATGCCAAAGGGAACTTGTCGGGACCAAGCCAAGAGTCATGCGCATCGTGCGGTCTTGCAGGCCATCAACCAAATGTGTGCCCCTCAAATTTTGATACATTCCAAGAGGAGCAAGAACAAGCTTTTGCTTTTGACGGGTTCCAACAAAGGGGTAGGAATGACCCATATTCAAATTCTTATAACCCCGGTTGGAGGAATAACCCCAATTTTTCATGGAAAATCAACAACATGCTCCACCTCAACAGCCTTTCCAACCATATCAAAGAGGTCCCCAATTTCAAGGGCAACCCTCAAATCAAGAGCAGTTCAAGAAACCTTCATTTGAAGACAATTTGAATGCTTTCATTCAAGTAAGCACTCAAAATCAAGAATTGAACAATAAGCGGTTTGACTCTTTAGAAGCATCGCTTAAGAAGGTTGAAACTCAAGTAGGTCAATTGGCTAATCAACTTCAAGCCAATCAAAAAGGGAAATTTCCAAGCCAACCGGAGCAGGCCAAAGCAATCACCGTTTTGAGAAGTGGTAAGGTACTTGATAATAAAATCTCTGTTCAAGAAGTTTTCTTGCAGGAAAATGGCGAACACAAGCTAGAAAGGGCTCTAAAATTGCAGGAAGAAGCAGAGATTTCCAATGAGGAGAATAAAGAAGACAATTCCATTTTGGACGATGAGAGTGTTGAGGAGGAATTTGAAGTTGAAGAAGAGTAAATTCAACTGCAAGGGGTTGAACTTAAAGAACTCCCCAAGCATTTAAAATATATTTTTCTTCGGCAGAATAACTCTCAACCAGTGATAATTTCTGCTACCCTTACCAGTGAGGAAGAAGATAAGCTTGTAACAATGTTGAAAAAATTCAAGAAAGCTATAGGTTGGGGGTTGAGTGACATTAAGGGTATTAGTCCCTCTATGTGCATGCATAAGATCATCTTAGAGGAAGGGGCTAAACCGGTGAGAGAGTCTCAAAGGAGGCTAAACCCTAACATGAGCGAGGTTGTCAAGAAGGAGGTCCTTAAACTACTAGATGAAGGGGTAATTTACCCTATTGCTGATAGTGAATGGGTTAGTCCTGTTCATGTTGTGCTTAAGAAAATAGGGTTCACAGTGGTCCAGAATGATAAAGGGGAGTTGGTACCAACACGAACACAAACTAGGTGGCGGATGTGCATAGATTATAGGAAATTAAATAATGTCACCAAGAAAGATCACTTTTCTTTGCCATTTATTGATCAAATGCTTGATAGGTTATCTGGACACACTTTTTACTGTTTTCTTGATGGTCTTTCAGGTTACTACCAAGTCCCGATAGCACCGGAAGATCAACCAAAGACTACATTTACTTGTCCCTTTGGGACATTTGCATTTCGAAGGATACCATTCGGACTTTGCAATGCACCGAGAACATTTCAAAGGTGTATACTTTCCATATTTTCTGATATGTTGGATAAGTGCATTGAGGTATTTATGGATGACTTTTCTGTTTTTGGTAATTCCTTTGATGATTGTTTGGAAAAGTTGACTCTAGTACTTGAAAGGTGTATTGAATGTAATCTTACCTTGAGTTAGGAAAAGAGTCACTTTATGGTTGATCACGTAATTGTTTTAGGGCATGTTATTTCCCATGAAGGGATTAAGGTAGACAAGGCTAAGGTTGAATTAATTGTGAACCTACCTCCACCCACATCAGTTAAGGGAATTAGAAGTTTTTTGGGACATGCAGGATTTTATAGGAGGTTTATAAAAGATTTTTCCAAAATTTCACGCCCTTTGTGTCATTTGTTACGAAAAGATGTCCCATTTGTTTTTGATGAAAAGTGCTTAGAAGCTTTTAAAATTTTGAAAGAGGAACTAACTTCTGCCCCTATAATTGTTGCCCCAAATTGGGATTTTCCATTTGAAATTATGTGCGATACATCGAATTTTACCATTGGAGCTGTGTTGGGCCAAAGAGTGAATAAGTTGATGTGTGTAATTTATTATGCAAGTTTATCCTTAAACGATGCACAAGTAAATTACACGACCACTGAGAGAAATGTTAGCTGTGGTGTTTGCGCTGGACAAATTTAGATCTTACTTGATAGGTTCTAAGGTCATAGTATTTTCTGATCATACGGCCTTGAAATACCTGTTGACCAAACCACAAGCTAAACCTAGGCTCATTAGGTTGGTGTTGATGTTACAAGAATTCAATGTAGAAATCAAATATAGGAAAGGAAGCGAGAATGTAGTGGCCGACCATCTTTCTAGACTTAACTCTTATGACAATGATGCTGAAATTGCTTGTGAAAATGCTTTCGAAAAATTTCCAGATGAACACTTGTTTTCTTTAACTCAAGCACCATGGTATGCAGATATTGCTAATTATCTTTCTTGTTGTGTAGTGAGAAAGGATTTGAGCTTCCAGGCAAAGAAGAGATTCATGCATACATGTAAGTATTATTTTTGAGATGAGCCTTACTTGTTTAGAATTTGCAGGGATGAAGTGATAAGAAGATGTGTGCCGGAAGAGGAACAAAAGCAAGTGCTATAATTTTGCCACAATATGTATTGCGGGGGACATTTTGGAGGAAAAAAGACCGCCAAGAAAGTTCTTCAAAGTGGTTTGTATTGGCCTACTCTTTTTAAGGATGCTTATCATTTTTGCATAAGATGTGATAAATGCCAAAAAGTAGGAAACATTAGCAAACGGAATGAAATGCCCCTTAATATTTTTATTGTGGTTGACATTTTTGATGTATGGGGAATTGATTTCATGGGGCCATTTCCCAAATCCTTATCCTTCTAGCGGTTGATTATGTGTCCAAGTGGGTTGAGGCTATCCCCACTAGGACTAATGATGCTAACATTGTGTTAAAATTCATGAAGGGGAATATTTTGAGCAGGTTTGGAACCCCCAAGGCAATAGTGAGTGATGGAGGAAGCCATTTTTGCAACAAATGGTATGAAAAGTTGATGACCAAAATGGGCATTTGACACAAAGTGGCAACTCCATACCATCCCCAAACGTCCGGGCGAGATCTGAAACAAGCAAATCAAGGGGATTTTGGAAAAGACAGTGAGCACAACTCAGAAGGATTGGTCAATCTGACTCTCGGAAGCATTGTAGGCTTATAGGACTGCTTTTAAAACCCCATTGGGAATGAGTCCCTATAGGTTGGTCTTTGGCAAAGCTTGCCACCTCCCGGTGGAATTGGAGCACAAGGCTTATTGGGCAATAAAGACCACGAATATGGACTTAGATGAAGCAAGGGAGCAAAGAATGCTTCAGATTTTCGAGTTTGATGAGCTTTAGAATGAAGCCTATGAGAGTTCGAGGATCTTCAAGGAAAAGACAAAAGCTATTCATGACAAGATGATTCTTCGAAGGACTTTTGAACCAGGAATGAAAGTCCTTCTCTTCAATTCAAGAATGCGGTTGAAGTCACGTTGGAGTGGACCCTTTCAAGTTACTCAAACATTCCCATATGGGGTTGTTGAGTTGCTTAATTTAAAAACCAACGAGACGTTCAAGGTCAATGGACAAAGGGTGAAGCCCTACTTTGAAGAAATTGAAGTTGCAAAAACGGTGGAAAGCATGGTGTTCGTTGACGAATAATGCAACAATGTCCAGCTATATGACATTAAAGAAGCACTAAATGGGAGGCAACCCATCGGTTTGCAATTCTTTTCATAGTTACAATTTTATATTTAGCAATTTTAATTTCATGTTGAGTTTAAATAAAATGGAATGGGTACTTTTATCGGTTTTCATTTTTCATGAATGTGTTTCAGGGTCAAGCAAGGAAGAAGATTGCATTTTTGTGATTTGATGACACAAATAAACCATTAAAAAAAATTCAAAACCAAATTGGCAGTGTAAGACATGGCCACTTGACACGGCCAAGCCATTGGCCGTGTCAAGAAAACCCAAAATCACACAGAGGCAGACACAGCCAAAGGGCTTGGCCATGTCCTTGGTCGTGTCACATAGACACGGCCAAGCTTCTCCCAGTGTCACTTTCATTTGGCTTGCAATTTTCTTTTGTTCCAGTATCAAACACGCTCAAGGGACATGGCCAAGCCACTGCCCGTGTCCCTCCAATCCCATCAACACGTTCAAGGGACATGGCCAAGCCACTGGCTGTGTCCCTCCAAATCCATCTAACACGGCCAAGCTTCACCAAGCTTGGCAGTGTCACATCAATTTTCAAGTTTATAAAAACACGAATTCAGCCCATTTCTTCATTTTAAATCCCTAACTCCCCTTTCTCTCCTCTCTCTCTCTCGACTCCCTCTCTCAAAACCTCCATCACCATAGATCCAATCAGCTCCAACCTTTTGAAAACACTTGTTACTTTCTTAGTTTTAGTTATTGCATATTTTTGTTGTTATTGTTTTTAATGTTAACTCTTTATATTATATTTATTTTATATATTGTATTTTGTTCTTGAACAATTGTTGTTTGTGGATGAAAAGGTAGCACTTGCATCACAAGGAAACGTTGGAAAACAGGTTGTACCTTAATTTTTTTTTCTTTATTATCCTTGTTTCCATTGAGGACAATGTAAAACTTAAAGTATGGGATGTGTGCTAAGCCTTTGGTTCATAAATATAAATTGTCTATTTTCGTAAGTGTTTTGTTATAGTTTTTTTGTTAAGTTTTGTGTTTTGTTTTCCTTTGGTTCATAAATATAAATTGTCTATTTTCGTAAGTGTTTTGTTATAGTTGTTTTGTTAAGTTTTGTGTTTTGTTTTATATTTGATTTTGATGGATATTGATAAGTTCAATTGTTATAAGATTGTTGATAGATGACTTTTGAATTTTTGAAGCATGAATTTGAGAATTGATTAGAATTAGTACTTATGGTCAATTTTGATGGTTATTCTTTGCATTGCCATTAAACTAGTGAGGAATTGAGCCATTAACTTATCATTCTTTTTGTGTGTTGAACATCTTTGATTGATGAATTACTAGAACTTGCTTTGACATGCATTTTGAGGCTACATAAAGATTTCAATTAGGCATCAATATGATTAAGGCAATTTAGGGTAACCCATTTTGGCTTAAAAAGACCAACCTTATATCCGATCTTAGTTTTCCAACTTTGAGCTTATTTCATTTTTCCCTTTCTTTCTTTTTCACAACGCCATCATCTTGAACCATTTCATTTTAACTCTACCCATTCATTACATCAAGAGCATTAATGGAGTGTTGTGCTGAATAAAGTGTGGGGTTGAATTCAATGGGCTTTAAATTACAAATTGTTGTATTCTTTAGTTGGATACCCTATTATATAAAAAAAATAAAAAAAAAATGAAATGAATAATGAAAATCAAAATAATAGTTGTTGTTCTTGTCGGGAGGGGTTGTAATGAGTTTGGAAATTATCTTTGCTAATTAAACAAATGGAGTTCCTTAAAAGCACTTAAATGCTTAGTGCTAAGTGATTGAGAGGAATTTTGGGATTGTTGATCATACTACATTGCTTGCTTCACTCTTGAAGTACTCTTGACCTAAATGAACAAACTCACTCTCCCAAATGTCATGCCTTTCCCTTAGCCCCGTTACAACCAAATAAAAGACCTTATGATTGATGCTTGATTGTGATTAGGTGGTGGAGATTTGATTGATAAGCAAGCCTATAGTCCTAATCTTTCATTGAATGTCGAGTGCTTAAACACTACCCAATTAAACACTTAAGAGGTTTGTGAGGGAGTGACAATTTTTTGGTATGCATAGATTGACCATTAAGTTGCTTGAGTACCGATTATTCTTGATTCGATTATGATTGTGGATTTAATAAGATGGGAGTCTTAATGCATCCTTATAACTCTTGAACTTGACAATATTTATCTTGTTTTATTTTTTTGATTTTAACTTTTCTTGGGGACAAGCAAAGGATTAAGTGTGGGGTAATTGTTTAGATCAATTTTGTATATATTTTTTAGGATGTTTTTGTTGATTTTAAGTTAATTTTCATGTTAATTTGTAACTAAGTTTGTTTGAAGTTGTTGATTTAGGTTGAAGTACATTTGATGGAGCTTTTAACTAAAATTTGGTGGACTTGTTGAAGAAAAGGCATGTGACACGGCCAAGCTAGACATGGCTTGGCCGTGTCTCTCATCAAAAGAAGAAGAAATCAAAGACAAGGCAAGACACGGCCAGGATTAACCAAGCTTGGCCGTGTCCCTTAAGCAAAGATGGATAAAAGCAGACACGGCCACTTGGCCGTGTCTCACCAAAGGAACAAAAGGAAAAGAAAGAAAAGAAAGAAGCAGAGACTGACACCATCAAGAGACAAGGCCAAGCCACTGGCCGTGTCACCTCTTGGACACAAAGAGAAGATAAAGCAGCAAGGGACACGGCCAGAAGCTTGGCTGTGTCCCAAGAAAGAAAAGACAATCCAAGAGACACGGCCAACAAGCTTGGCCGTGTCACCCTGGATCAATTGATATGCTTGCACAAGGTATGGATTAATGTGAATTAGTGGGGAACAAAAAGGTAAAAGGGAGTGAAAGGTGGAAGGAATTGTGGAAGAAATATATAAAGAAATTGGAAAGTGGGAGACAGAGAGTGATGGGTGTCTTAAAAATTCAAAGTGGAAGAGCATGGAGGGAATAGAAAAATAGATTGAATATATTGAGTGGACATTCTCTACACCATAATCATCTTCTTCCTTGGTTCTTGCTTGAGAGAGCAAGACACCATTCTCCCATTCTTCATTCACCATTTTCCTTTCACACACCAAGAGCAAAGACAATCGTTGGAATTGAAGTAAGTAGCTAGTTCTTGAGGATTAAGGTTTTATGAGGCTTGATTGGAGAGTTATGAACTTGAGAGAGCTATCATTCATCCTTCAAGAAGAGAGCCATTTGTTCAAGATTCATCATTACACATCAAATAGGGAGCTACGAAAGAGACAAGGAGTCCAATTTTTAGCATCTTCAAAAGGTGTTTTTCCAACTCTTTCTTTTAATCCATTTCTTATTTGTTGTTGTTGTATTAAGAACATTAATATTGTAATGAATAACTTTGATTTGGTTTATATTGAAATGAGCATTTGTTTAAAGAATATGATGAGCTAATTTACTCATGCTTTGGGTTGTAGTATATTTGATTAAATGATTTGATTTGATGATTCCATTGATATACCTTGTTATTGGTTGATTGCATTGAAATTAAAGGTAAATTGATAGATTGGCGACCTATTGATTACTTAATATTGAATGATGGACTGAGAGGAGAAGTTTAATATCGGAACTATGCAATTGACTACCCTAAGAATGAATTAGAAATATAAGTTCTAGGGTTTATTAATTTGCTAATGTAAAATAATTGGTTGTTGCTAATTCATAAATGTGAAAACTAGTGAATTGATAATTGACTAATTAATCTTAAGGAACAAATTAAGGTACAAGGTTATATTAATGGATAATTTGATAATAAAACATTTGATTAAATGGACCTACAACCCTAGGCATCATTTCCATAATTGAATTTATCTTGCATAAAATCACTCATTTTCATTTCTAAGGTTAATTACAATTCACCAATCCAATCACACACTTAAGTTTATTATTTCATGTTAATCGAACTATTACATGCAATTCCTTCCTTGTGAGACGACCTTGGGGTGATCACCGTCACTGCAATAGCCTCGTATACTTGCGAGTGCCGCTTTGTGATAGTGTTAATTTAAGCGCAACACCTGACACCTGCGCGACAAATCACAATCATGTTGAGCCAAAGGCTTAGTGGTACAAACCACGATAACATTACATTTAATTATATTATTCAATTGTTTCATCATTCATGATTCACATTTAAGCAAAGACAAGCGTGGGCCCAAAAGAAACAAATATGCCATTCAAATTCCAGAGTTACTATTTTTATCCAATAATCACATTTATCAAGCATGTAGGCGAATCATTATCACAATGAGAAACATCTCATATGTAACATCCCAACTAGGCTTCAAGGACTAGGCCCAACCAAGCTTCAAGGGGAGCTCAGCATCAACCCAACTTGGCTTCAAGGACCAAGCCCAACCCAGCTTCAAGGGATTGTTACTTTCAAGCATGCCACCAACAACAAAACTCTGAAAATTGAATAACATACTAGGCACACAATTCTTTCATTATTTCATTATCAAATCTTTTCCCATTTTCTCATGTTCATCATAAGCACATTGCTTCAAATATCCCATTTATCTCAATGTAGCCATCAACAATGGCTTTACATATCATCATTAGAGTATACATAACAAATTACATTGTTCATATATTTTGAATCCTCAACATATATTTCACATAGTTCACAAAATGCAAATCATAGCACCATTCTCATATGTCAACAATATAATAGTTAACCTAACACATTCTCCAGCCAAATGTGTTAACTCCTAAAGTCATGTAAATGTATGCAATCATGTAAGGTTTGTACTTACCTCTAAGAGCAACTAACACCAATCTATCAACCTCCTCTTCCAAGAATCCTTTAACACTTGGATTGGTACAACTCAATTCTCTTCAAAACCTAATCCAAAGGTGATTATACACACTCGCTTATTAATACACATGAGAAAATAAGAATAAGAACTATTTAGGGCAAACTCTACACATGACATGCTCAACAACACGAGTGTGTCCCTGATCATGCCCTAAACCCTCAACACAGAAGCTTTAACATGCTTAGTGACATGAGCGTGTCACTACACGTGTCAATTCTCTGACATCATAGAAACTATGACACGCTCAGTGACATGGGCGTGCCACTGGACATGTTAATCTACCAACAACACAATAGCTATGACACGCTCAGTGACATGGGCATGTCATTGGACGTGTTAATACTACTCCAACACAGAAGCCGTGACATGCTCAGTGACATGGGGGTGTCACCCACACTGAAAATAGAACCAACAACACGCCTAAAGACATGGCCGTGCTACTAGGCGTGTCAGGCCAAAAACCTGATTTTGACACTAAAACACCACAACCAACAATCAACTTTCTTTTACCCTTTTTCCACTCCAAATAAAATTACCCAAAACCATCAATAAACCATAATAAACTTGCATAACATCAAAATAACTCAATTATATGCACCAACACACAATCACAACCATATTCTACAATTCAACACATACACAATCCATAACTCTTGCTTTCTTTACCAAACTTAACATTTTCTTCACTCCAACCCCAAAAATCAAAGTTAATAAGATCAAACACTCTCAAACATACCAAATCAACCAAAAACACATCTACAACAACCATACCCCAAACTCAAATACACAAACTCCAAAAGAACACAAAGAAACAAGTTGAAAACTTAAAAAGAGTAAAGAAAATCCTTAAAACTCCAACTTGATCACTTGAAACAACCTTCAATCTTGAGTAAGGAATCAACAAAATCTCTCTTTTTCTTGGTTGATAATGGTGGCCGGCCAAAGAGAAGAAAGAAAAAGAAGAAGAAGATGATGAATAAGAAAATCAAACCAACCTCACATCTTAACCACTTAAATCTTCATTAAATCCCCACCAAATATTTAATATATTATAATATTATAAATATCATCCTTCACGTACATTAATTCTATTTTAAATAATTAACAATCTCATCTGACCATCAATAAAGTTGACTTGTATATGTAGTATATATCTTTATATATACAACATATACACACTTTCCTTTTCCTTTCTTATCTTTCCACTTAATCATATATACATTTAACATTTAATTCCATTACAACAATAAGCATTCCAAAATTCTAGTGTATCTTTTGGGATATTACACATGATATGCATGAATAATGCTTACAGTGGTTCCATCGACTCACAGACTGAGATTATGAGCTGAAATATTCTCATGGATTTCTTTCAGGTGCCCCTTCAGTTCTTGCACTGGAATTACAGGATGCTCCACATTTATGGCTTTTATCTTCGAGATATTAAAGATATGAGTGGTGGAGACCCCAAGTTGCAGAGTCAGGGATACATCCATTTCAAACTATGTTTCATCATGTCAGTTGGTAGCTTCTTCATGACCTTGCTAATAATCATTTCCTTTGCCCAATGTGTTCTTCGAGTTTTGATGGTTCAACAAACTTCTCTTAACTTGAAGGCTTCGTGTCACAAAAACATTTTTTTTGAATTTTTTTTTGAAATCAAATGTTGGCTTTGCCAAAATCAATGTCATTGTACCTCAGGACTCAATTTTTCAAATTAACATATCTATAACATGACAACCCTAGTTACCATACTAAACTTGGGAATCATTTCTATTTTAAGCAAGAACTGTTGCACTTTAGATAGGCACATACATATTACTTGGTCAAAGGTCTCATTGAGTTTAAATATTGTCTATCTCATGTGCATGCTTATTCAAACTATCTCCACTAATAGACTCCACCTACCAAGAGAGATCAACAGGTCTTTGATAGGCTTGAAATGGGATCTATAAGGGACATGGGTTTAAATGAAGGCCATTTGTAAGTTGGAGCTATTGTGACACAATGGATAAACCTTCACACTACAAACTGCTTGTTGGAACTTTAGACAGTTGGGAGCATGAAAAGATAGAGCTTTGGCATTAACCTGAATCTTGATTGGGATAGTCTTTGCCTTTGCAAAAAGTTTGGTACCCAAATACATTTCTTTTCTTCTTCTCCCTTTTCTTTCTTTTTATTTTTCTTAGTCTTCCCTTTCTTTGAACATTTTATCATTTTGTCCTTCTTCCTTGTACGACTGTCAAGTACAGAACTTTTAGGAACTGGATGGTCTTTCTCCTTTTTCTCTGATTTTGATCGAATCTTTGGTTGGGTTGGACCAATTCAAGTCAAACTATCCTTATAAACCAAATGGAAGCCTTTCGCTGCTTTAGGTAAAAGAAACTCAGTTAGCTTTCTGAATCGCCTTTTTAGGTTTTATCTTTCTTTCTTTCTTTTTTTTTTTTCCTTTTTTTCCCTTTTTTTTCTTTTCTTTTTTCTTCTTTATTTCTTCTTATTTCTTCTCTTTTTTTCTTTTTCTTTTTTTTTTGGTTCTAGCTCTAAAAGAGTTGTCTTGTTTGTACCAACTTGGGTTTCTAATAATGGATGAGTTGGAGTGACATAAATCTTCTTTAATAGGGATAAATAATTTGTTATCCTGATGTTGTCTTGATATATTGGAGATATTAAGTGAACTTCAACTACCCTTATGGTCTTGAGAACATCAACTATTCTTATGATCTTGACTATTCATTTCTTTCTTTGATCTTCTTGCCTCTTCATTTTAGTGATCATAAGACTTCTCAAAAGTATCACAACAGCTTAGGGTAGGTTATTGAGGTTATATGCCAATGAAAAGAAAGCTAAAATTTTATGAAGGCTCAAAGGGACAACTAGGGATTGATATTTAATTGGGTGGATACTAGTTGTTGGTTAACCAAACAATGCCTATATCATTTCTCCCTTAAATAAGTAGAGTTCAATTTCACCTCAAAAGTTTTTCTAAGCATGTTCTAAGGCTGACTAGGACCTAGACAAAGGTAATTATGTAGGAGCCCTCTCTAAGTAAGCGTACACAACTCAATGCTATAGAGCAATTCCCTCACCTAGTAAAGTCATTCAAGTCATGATGCATAAATATATTAATTCATGAATCATCAAGCTAGATTCCTCATTGGTTGTGCACCAAAATGAACAAAGACCAATAAAAATAATTTATTTCAAGCAACTTTAAATTTGAAAAACACAATTGTGCCACCTAAATATTAAAGAAAGCAAAATTAAAAAGTAACATTCAAGCTAAGGAAAGTTTGTTGAGTTAAACTTCTTTTCTTTCACATCTTCAATATTTCCATCTTGAAAGGATGATAAAACAAAATCTTCTTCCAATCCTTTTTTTACCATGAAGGTTGCTGGTGGTGGCACTCTTCCAAATGTAGCAAAGGGTTGTTTTTGGTATTGGGTTTGTCTGGCTCAGGTAGCTTACCACTGTCGATTAGATTCTGGATTTCATGCCTCAACTTCATACAATTGTCTGTTTCGTGTCTAGACCTTTGATGGACTTGGCAAAATGCATTAGTATCAAAGTTAGGTGGAAGAGGATTACGCACAGGATGAGGAGTCAAGGGTTGTAACAATCCCTTTTTTGTAGCTTATTGAGAACCCAAAACAGCGGCTTCCCTAATTCTAAAAACTACCTCATTCCTCCTTGACTAGTGGCATTAACATCAGCTTCCTTTTGTGTACTTTGATTGCTAGGCTGATAATTTCCTTTCTCATTCCTTCTAGCCTAAAAGCCGCTCTTCTCCCTTTCCCATTCTTCAATTTGCAGACCAGCTTGGAGAAGATCTTTGAAATCACAGATGAGTGTACGAGATATCCTTTCATGAAGACTAGGCAATACCCCTCTCACAATCATCCTTATTTGATCAGATTCAATGGGCCTCTTCTTGAGCAAAGCAGCCTTATTTCTCCATCTCTTCACACAGTCCACAAAATTCTCATTTGGTTTTTTGCCTAGTGGTTTCCACCTCCATCAAGGTTACTTCCAGCTCGACATTATACCCTTATTGTTGAATGAAAGCCTTATACAATATGTCCCAATCTTTTTTAGTACTTTTTTCTAAGGTGTTGAACCAATTTTGGACAATAGGGTCCAATGAGAGCATGAAGTACCTCAGAGTTTGAACCTTAGTAGCTCGGGCAGACTGCATAGAAGTGATATACTTCTTCACATGGAAGTGAGGATGTGAGCGGGGATTTTCGCCCCCACTCCCGGTGGAATGGTTCTTGCGACTTCGATACTGTTTAGGCTCTGGGCATTAGAGAACACGGACCTAAGTCAAGAGAAAATGGAGTCACCACTCGGACGGGCCGGGAAAAAGAAAGGGTAGATGACTCGATTCCTAAGGAATCCATAACCCCTTAATGAGTTCGGAAAGTTGGATACGTGTGGGGAAGGTGAGAAATGGCCCAGCACCCCCACAACGCCCGGTTCATTGGAATCGGCCTCCTTTATATGTCTGAATATTATAAAATTCTTAAATATAAAAACATTATCCATATTACACACAATAGTTAAAATAAAGCATCGATATAATAAAATCAAAACAATGTCCAAACAAAGCAAATAAATGGACACCCATCCGAAGATGGAAACATGCCCTTACATAATCCATGCCTAAATAGGACACCCGCCGAAAGGTAGAAACATGTTCTTTACATTGGTTCTAAAATAGAAAAGCAATTTAAATTACATGATATTTAACTAATGAGGTACCCACCAAGTGGAAACATACCTCTTACAACATTTGGAAATCTAAATAAATTGATAAAAGTATATTATTATTTTGAGCTTACTGTGTTTGAATATGTTTATAGGGTTTTAAGGTTTAAAAGATTAGGGTTTAGAAAACTTTAGGGTTTAGGTTTTAAGGGAGTTAGGGTTCACTGTTTTGGGTTTTAGAGTTGAATTAGGGTTTTAGGATTTTTGAATTACGGTTTCGGAGAATAAATTTTTTTTAGACTTTGAGAAAACAATTTATTGTTTTATAAAACTTTATGTGATTTTTTAGAAGCTGTAAAGTGAAATTTAGGGTTTTAAGGTTTTAAAACATTGGAAAACATATTAAGGTTTTGATATTTTAAAGAAATAGAAAAAGTAATTTAAGGTGTTTTGAAAATAGAGAAAACAATTTAAAATTTATAAAAACAAAAGAGACAATTTAGGATTTTTGGGGACAGAAGGAATAAATTAGGTTTTTGAGGTTTTAGGGAAACAGAAGGATGATGGTTAATGTTTTAGAACGATTTAAGGTTTTATGGAAAAATAAAGAAACGGATTAAAGTTTTTAAAGGCATCTAGAAATAGTGGAATTCTTTTAAGGTTTCTGGAAATAAAGATCAAATTATTACATCTTCAAAGATTGAAGTTTTGAGTGTGTAATTTTATGAATTAAATAAAGAACCAAGCTACTGTAAGAAACAAAAAGAAATTAAGAATTCAAGCCTTCGTTCGTAGGTTACACCAAAATTGCTTCTCGGATGAACAAAAACAAAGACAAGCTTTGCTGTCTTTGATGAATTGAATTGTTGTCTACTCTCCAAAAAAGAAATCAGATTGATTCACTGCCTTTCCTACTTAGTTTCGGTCTCAATTTTTCTCCAAATTCCGTCCCAATTTCTTCATCAATTTCTCCTCCGATTTCTTCTTCCTTTTTGTGTTATTTTTGGTATTATTTATAGAAGAATTTTATGGTTAATCCTAGTTATTCACGGAAGCTAATATTGATTAAGAAAAGGAAACCGAAACCTAATTGTATTAGGTTTGAAAAAATTTGCGTCGGAAAAATTTCGTTGGCAAAAAAAAACTGCTGCGGAAAAATCTCGTTGGCAAAAAAAAACTGCTGCGAAAAAATGCGCTGGCGAAAAAGCTGCCACAGGGCGAATTGGCCTGCGAGCGAAATGGCCCTGGCCATTTTGCTCCCAGTTTTTCCTGCAAGCAAAATGGCCAAGCCATTTCACCCGCACAAATTATCTGCGGACAAAATGACTTGGGCGTCCGCAGCCGACCCCCTCCCTTTTTTTATTTTTTTGTTTATTACTTTTATTTTTACTTTTTATTAATAAAAATTAGATATTAAACCAAATATTATTTAATTAAGATAATAAAAATTATTTTGGACTAATTAAAATATATTGGACAACACAAAAATTATTTTGGAAAAATTAAAATATATTGGACCGGACCGGGTCAAAAATTAAGGGTCTACAGTTTGCCCCTTGCTTGAACGATCTGAGACTTTAGTAAAAGAGAGTGAAAAGCAATAAGACTTAATTTTTGAGTAGATTGAGGTTTTGGGTTCTGGACCCGAGAGATTTGGACACTCGATCCTAACTGGATTTGGATACTCAATCCTAAACTTGATTCGGATACTCGATCCTAACTGAATTTGGATATTCGAACCTAATTGGATTGGGATACTCGATCCTAACTGGATTTGGATACTCGATCCTAACTGGATTTGGATACTCGATCGTAACTGGATTTGGATACTCAATCCTAAACTAGATTCAGATACTTGATCCTAGACTAGATTGGGATACTCGATTCTAAATGGATTTGGATACTCGATCCTAATTGGATTTGGATACTCGATCCTAGACTAGATTGGGATACTCGATCCTAACTAGATTTGGATACTCGATCCTAACTGGACTTGGATGCTCGATCCTAAATGGATTCAGATACTCGATCCTAAACTGGATTGGGATACTCGATCCTAAATGGACTTGGATACTCGATCCTAAATGGATTTGAATACTCGATCCTAAAATGGATTGGGATAATCGATCCTAAATTGGGTTTGGATATTCGATCCTAAACTGGATTGGGATACTCGATCATAAATTGGGTTCGGATACTTGATCCTAAACTGGATTTGGATACTCGATCCTAAATTGGGTTCGGATACTCGATCCTAAATTGGATTTGGATGCTTGATCCTAAATTGGGTTTGGATACTCGATCCTAAACTGGATTGGGATACTTTGACTTGAGACTGAATTTGATTTGGGTACTTGGACCTGGGATTGGGTACTCGGACCCGAGATTGGGTACATGAACCCGAGAATGAATTTGACTTGGGTAATTGGACCCGAGACTGATTTAACTAACCTTTTAGTTGAGAAGTCTGACTGCTCCGGCTGTTCTATACATGGTGGTTCTTCACCCTCATAATGGATCTTCATCCTTTGAGATCGGGTCTTCACCCTTGAAAATGGATCTTCATCCTTTGAACTGGATCTTCATCCTTGGCATCGGGTCTTCACCCTTTAAAAATGGACTTTCATCCTTTGGAAATTGGGTCTTCATGGATCTTCATCCTTTGGACTTCGGGTCTTCACTCTTGAAAATGGATCTTTATCCATTAGAGATTGGGTCTTTACCCTTGAAAATGGATCTTCATCCTTTGGATTCGGGTCTTCACCCTTGAAAATGGATCTTCATCCTTTGGACTTCGAGTCTTCACCCTTGGAATATGGATGTTTATCCATTGGAGGTCGGGTCTTTACACTGGCTTCAGCTCTCTTAGCTGAATTGATCTTTTATCTTTTGCATCTTCATTCTTTTGAGAGTTCTAATGTTCCATTCTTTTGTTCTTCCTTTTTGCAAAAATTCAGCTATCTTTAATTGGACCTTGTATCCTCTCCTTGCCCCCCAAGGATTTTTTCTTTCATGCCAGCTTTGATTTATGATTTCTTGTCTAGTTCTTTGCATAAACATGCATTTCTTCTCTTTGCAACATTACTGGAGCTTTCTCAAGCAATGGGCTTTCCATGCCCCCCTGATTTGACATCTTCTTTTGATTCTTTACTTCACAGAGTGTTTGCTGTTCACTTTGATAAAGAATAGACAATACAAGATAAGAAAGTGTGACGTGATATGCTCATGTATGCATGATATGCTTGATAATACTCACAGCGGTTTCATTGACTCACAGGCCAAGGTGATCGGCAGAATTATTCTCATTGACTCCTTTTCGACACTCGTTCAAGTCTTGCATTGGAATGATCGAAAGCTTTGTATTTGTGGCTTTTATCTTCAAGATGTTGAAAACATGAATAATGGAGACCCTAAGCAGCAGAGTCAAGGATGCATCCATTTCAAACTATGTTTCAGCATGTCAGTTGATAGCTTCTTCATGACCTTGCCAATAATCATTTCCTTTGCCCAATATGTTCTTCAAGGTTTGATAGTTCAACATACTCCCCTTAACTTGAAGGCTTCGTGTGACAAAATTATTATTTTGAATTTTTTGATTTTTGATTTTGAAATCAAATGTTGGCTTTGCCAAATTAATGTCAATGTACCTCAGGACTTGATTTTCCAAATTAAAATATCTATAACATGACAACCCTAGTTACCGTAATAAACTCGGGAATTATTTCTATTTAAGCAAGAACTGTTGCACTTCAGATAGGCACATACACATTGCTTGGCCAAAGGTCTCATTTGAGTTTAAATATTGTCTATCTCATATGCATGCTTATCCAAACCATCTCCACTAATAGACTCTACCTACCAAGAGAGATCAACAGGTCTTTGATAGGCTTGAAATGGGGTCTATAAGGGACACAGGTTTAAGTGAAGGCCATTTTGAGATTGGAGCTGGTGTGACACAATGGACAAACCTTCACACTACAAATTTCTTGTTTGAACTTTAGGCAGCTGGGAGCAATCTTGCTAGACTCCAAATTCCTTCTATATCTTCTTGGCATTAATCTGGATCTTGATTAGGACAGTTTTTCCCTTGCAAAAAGTTTGGTTCCCAAATTCATTTCTTTTCTTATTTTCCCATTTCTTTCTCTTTATTTTCCTTACTCTTCCCTTTCTTTGAGCATTTTATCATTTTGTCCTTCTTTCTTGTAAGACTGTCAAGTACAAAACTTTCAAGAACAGGATGGTCTTTTCCTTTTTCTTTGATTTTGATTGAATCTTTGGTTGGGTTGGGACCAATTCAAGTCAAAATGTCCTTATGAACCAAATTGAAGCCCTTTGCTGATTTAGGTAAAAGAGAACTCAGTTGGCTTTCTGAACCGCCTTTTTAGGTTTTATCTTTTTTTCTTTTCTTTCTCTTTTTCTTTTTTTCTTTTTTTTTCTTCTTCTTCTTTCTTTTTTTCTTTTTTTTCTTCTTCTTTTTTCTTTTCTTTTTTTTGTTTTAAGAGAGTTGTCTTGTTTGTACTGACTTGGGCTTCCAATAATGGATGAGTGGAGTAACATAAATCTTCTTTAACAGGGATAAATCATTTGTTACTCTGATGTTGATGTTGTCTTGATATATTGGAGATAGTAAGTGAACTTCAACTACCCTTATGGTCTTGAGAACATCAACTATCCTTATGGTCTTGAAAACATCAACTACCCTTATGGTCTTGAGAACATCAACTATCCTTATGGTCTTGAAAACATCAACTACCCTTATGGTCTTGAGAACTTCAACTACCCTTATGGTCTTGAAAACATCAACTACCCTTATGGTGTTGAGAACTTCAACTATCCTCATGATCTTGACTAATCATTGCTTTCTTTGATCTTCTTGTGTAATATCCTCATATATGCCCTAAAAGTTTTGATTATGTTGTTGATGTTGTGGTTAGTGTTGTTGTTGTTATATATTGGATTGTATATATGTGTTAAATTGTAAGAGAAAAGAAATGGAAAGAGAATGTATATGTATATGTGTTTTGGAGAAGAAATTTAGGGTTTAGAGACAAGTTTATATGTTGGGTATATGATGATATATATAACATATAAATTGGTCAAAGGGAGAGTCAATGCAAGAGGATATTTTTATGTGGCATGTGAAATTACTTAATTGGGCACATATGAGACAAAAGGGTAGTTAAATGGTGAAGGGTGTTTTAGTAATTGCAAGGTTAAAAACTCTTGGTGGATATAAGAAGCAAAATTTGACTTTTGCTCTTCATCTTTTCCTCTTCTCATTTGTGTGTGGCCGGCTCTTCCTTAGACAAAAGGGAAAGAGAAGTGTTCTTGAGACAAGAAGCAAATTGAAGAAGAAATCAAAGGTTGTGAAAAGAGATTTGTGGAATTTCTTCATTTTAGGTAAGAATTCTTTTGTTTCCTTTTGTCAATTTTGAAGTTGTGTCTAAATAAAATTGTGATTGGTTGATGTGATGATTTAGTGTGTTTGTGTATGGTGTGTGTAAAAGTGTTGAAATGGAATTAAAGATAAGAAGCTAGGTTGGTGTTGGTGATGGAAGAGTAAGAGTTGTGTTTAGTGAATTTTTTTTCTGTTTTACAATTAGTAAAGGCTGTGACTTGTATGATTTTTAATTAATTATAGAAAAATGTTCTTGAAGTGAATTTTTGATATGTTGTGCCTCTATGAGTCTAGAATGACTGAAAAATATGTTGATTCGATTTTGGAATGGTTATGAGTTTAGAAAGATTATTTTTATTAGACCTGTTCCTGCAGGTACCTTAACTGAGACAGCTATATTTCGGGATTTTTAATAAAATGTAGAAAAATCATATCCAATTGAATTTTGGATATGTTGTTGCTTAGTGAGTCTAGTATTTGAGAAAAATAATTTGGAACCACGTTGATTGAATTTGATTTATGGAATTCACAAAGTTCAGAACTGCTGCCAGGATGCAGGGCAATTGGGGCAGTCTGGTTAGGTGAACTATTTGACCAAGATTTTGTGTTCAGTTTGATCTGAAATTTTAAAGGAATGATTTTAAGATACAAAACTAAATTCTGTAAAAATTTTAGAATTTTTAGTCAAGTGGATTAGTTTATACAATTTTTCAAAATAAGGATAAAATGGAGTCTAAAACCAGAATGTACTATTCATATGGTCATTTTGCTAATATTCCTTTTGGGATTAGATTGTGAAGAGGTTGAATTGCCCTAACCGTGTCCCTCAAATGTAATGGTTATTGTTTTTATTCTTTGTTCTTTTAGCATGGCTTTGATTCTTCAAAGGTATTATGGTACCTAAACCTAAACATAAACACTTTAAACATGTCTAAAACAAAGAATGCGCTAATCAAATGTATGTGGATGATTCTAAACCTATGTATAATGATCTTTGGATTAGGTTTTGAAGAGATTGTGTTGCATTAACCTATATGTTGAGAATTCTTGGAAGAGGAAATGTATGGAGGAATGGGAATAGTTCTTGAGGTAAGTAACAATACATATGATTGTATTTAATTACATAATTTGAGGCTTAACACATTTGTTTGCAAATGTGTTAAGTGATTTATTATATTGTTAATATAATTGGACTAAGGTGATGATTGAATGATGTGAAGGATGTGAAGAGCATTAACAAGGTAAGCATAAACCCTATTTGATTGTATATCCTTATATGTCTTTGAACATTAACACATTGGGATGAAAGTGTTAAATAAGCTATTATATTGTGAATGTAAATGAAGAATGTATATTACTATATATATATATATATAAAGGATGAAATATGAAATGGAAAAGGTAGGAAAATATGAGGATCCTTCTTAAGGTATGTGCAATTTGTTATGATAAATGCTCTAGTAATGAATGATGTTAATGTGTTTTGAGAAATGAGAAAATGTTATGTTATATGCATTGTGAATCTTGTGTATGGCAATGTATTATATGAATAATAATTTTGAAATGTTATATCAATGATGTTATATGTATCATATGGATTGAGATATGATATGTAGTGAAGCCATTGTAATTGGCCATGATGATTCAAATGTGAGACGAAGCCATTGTGATTGGCTATGATGATCCAACTGAAAGAAATAAGGCATATTTGCCTAGATGATAATGAGCATTGAGATTGAAATTGATAATGAAACAATAAGTGAAATATGTGTTTAATGTGTTATTCAGTCTTCAGAGTTCTGGGCTTGGAGGCATGCCTATAAAATGAAAAAGGTAACAGTCTTGCCGGGTTGAGGATCTCTTCAAATTGAGTTGAATTGAGGTCCAAGAGACTGGGTCTGTTACACTATGAGAATTGTGAATATGAAATATATGATTGGTAACAGTCTTGCCGGGTTGAGGATCTCCTCATGATGAGTTGATGGTCCAAGAGACTGGGTCTGTTACACTATCCATGGATAGAAATATTGATATATGATGCCTACGGGCTTGATGATTATGATTATAGACCAAAGCAGTAACTCTGAACTCTGAATAACATAGTGGTGTCTGTTGGGCCCGAGTCTATCTTTGTTGTCAATGTGATATACAAATGTTGAAAGAAATGGATAATGAAATCTTTGGTATACTTCATTGGACATGTGATTGATGAATTGTGGTTGAAGACAATGATTGTCTTAATTGGAAATGTGACTTATGGTTAGTATGATGTATAATGTGTGTATTGAGATGTTGATTGTGAATATTAGTGATGGGTTGGAATTGGTAGAAATGTTATGTATATATATGTGTATAAGATATGAAATTAGTTGAAAGATATGAAAGGTGCAAATGAAAAGGGATAAACTTAATAAGAACTAAAAGTATATGGAATTGATATATATTTATATGTTAGTATTTCCATGATATATGTTTGTATTTTATATTTATACTACTAAGCTTTCGAGCTTAGCGCAGATGTATTATCGCGCAGGTAGCTTGGTGGAAGATATGAAGTCTTTTGGTATGCCACGGGAAGAGTAAGATTTTGTCGAGACCAACTAGAGGGTAATGCATACATGTATCCGCTTTAAGTATGTTATATTAAATGTATAAATGAAGTTTTGATAAAGACAATGATTTTGTAAGTGTTCTTTAAATTGACCTATTATGGTTTGAATTTTGTTACAGGTTTTTAAAAAGTAAAAAGAAAAGTGGCATCCTTATACTCTATATACTTACTGTATGTATACTAGGTATATGTATAGTACTTATATAGGGTATCGAGGTGTTACAATTGTTTTGGTATCAGAGCTTAGGTTCGAGATTCTCGGCCTAAGTGAAACTAAAAAGAGAATTTTTGAAGAGTATAAGTAGAATTAAAAAGAAAAGTTTTGGAAAGCTTAAATAGAGTTACAAAGGAAAAGTTTTGAAATGAAATTTGTAATACATGCATATGCATTCATACCTAGGTTGGTCTCGGATGTGGCATTATATGAATTGTAGAATATTTGTGTTATATGAGATGTTCAATATAGTTGATGATATATGTGTATACCATTTTGATGTGATGAGAAACCATGATTGTTGACCATGATGTTGGAAATGAATTATAATTGAGGCATAGTGCCTAATTGATTATGGGAAACGAATTGTGAAATATAATGTGATATATGTATATTGATGATGCATATGAAAAATGTCATGTTGTGTGCAACATAGAATGTAATGTTGATGGTTATGAGCAATATTATGTGGGACATAATGTGAATTGAAATATAAATAAAAAAAAAGAATAAAGTTGAAAAATGAATAGAAATCAAAATCAAGATTAAAGTATGCACTCTTTCCTCTATACTTTGAATCTCTTTATAATAATGTTTATGTTGAGGTTGCTAGACAGAGAAAATATTGTTGGATTGTTATTATTGAAAGATATGTTACTAAAAATGAGGAAAGAATGGTGGAATATTGAATGAGTTGGTTAATATAGACAAAGTGTGACTAGTTAAAGTTGGAATATATATATATATAGTTAAGGTTTTATTAAAGGAAAGAGATGATATTGGTTAAGTAAGAAAATAAGTTGATATCATTATTTTGATGCGAACATAGTAAATTCAATGTTAGAAATGTAAAATGCTTGGATATTGTGAAAGCTCATGGTAATGGTGATAATAGGTGATATTTGAGATTTTTTTGAAGTGAGCTTGATGATTGTGGAAATTATAAGTTTTAATATTGCTTTGTGATATATATTTGTAAGATGTTTTAGAGTGATATTAGAAAAGATGAGTTTGGTAAATTGAAGCTTAAATGAAGTAGTAATTTGAGAAGTTAAAGTTTTAGTGGAATTTGATAAAGATTATTGGGATAGTGATGGTTTAATGTATATTCAATATATGGGTTAGGTGAAATGACTAATATTCCATATTAAAGCATTATGAATTGAGTAATGTGATTGATAGAAAAAGAAATTGTTTTAAAGTAAAAAAAAAAAGGAATTGGATAAGCAAATGAAAATGAGTTATTTTAAGTCATTTTAACTGCAAAGAGTAAAGATGGTTATGGAAGTATATTAAGTGTTTTTTAAGGATGAAAGTGAAAGAGATGTCACTTTGGGAATATGATCAAGATGAATGTGAAGTATTAGTATAGTCAGGATATATATATACATTGTAGTATGAATGAATGCTTTACATCATATTGAAAGAATGAGAATGACAATGTTTAAAAGAAAGTGATAAACATTAAATTTGTATTGAATGTATGAAAAAGGGAAATAAAACAAGAGCATATAATTAAGTGTATACATGTATATGAGATGTGAATTGAGTTTTCACTGTGAATGAAATGTATGTGGTATTATTATAGAATTAGTAATATGGAAATGATGTTGTGTGTATTAAAAGACCTAAGGGAGATTAGGTCTTGAATTGTGTTAAGCTAAATGAATTATGTGATGGAAGTGAGAATGGAATGGACTTGAGTAATATTGGATAGTGGAAATTGTTATAGTAAGCATTGAATGTGATGATCATATGATATTTAGAGTTCCAAAGTATGATGATCATATGATATTTAGAGTTCCAAAGTATGCACATATGGAAAGTTCTATGTAATGTTATATTATAAGAGATTGTAAATGGATTAGAAATGAAGTGACAAATAGAAATTGTATAGGAACTCCATATGATTGAATATGTATAGAGTAATATTGTAGAAACATGAATTAAGTGGATAAAGATTATAAATCGAGTGCAATTGATTTGAAACGGAGTTGGAATGTGTTAGCTATTGATATAGCAAAAATGTAAAGAAGGAATAAGTGATTCTTGATATGTACTTTAGCATTGTATTTGTAAAGATTGAGGATGAAAAAAAAAAAAAAAGACAGCATTGATTTAAAAGTTCCAGGCTTGAATATTAATCCCTTAAAGCCATGTGTTTTGTTCAGTATATTTGATCGGTTAAATTGTTATCCATGGATTTGAATCTTAGATAAAATGATTGTAATACAGATTTGGTGAGGTTGAAATTACAATTGAGAAGTATAGTTAAAAGTTATGATGGATAAAGTTGTATATTATCATTTTATGTTAACAATTTTGGTTATAATTGTGAAGACTAAGAGAGGAAAAAGAAAATATGGAAAGGTTTTGAGTTACGGATGATATGAAAATAAGGTAATCAAAATAAATATAACAATGATATGGAATGATATGGAATGTTATGAAAGTTATATTGAATATGTTTAAGATATGTAACTCGAGGTTTGAGTGCATGAATTGTAGACAGTAAATATGGTATAAAAACCTTTATGAGAATTGGTGGGTATTATAATAAGATGATAGAGAATAAATTATGTGTATATTAAAAGATAATTTGAAGTGATTTGTTATCATGATAAGTTTGAATAAATTAATTATTGGTTGGAGTTGAACAAGATTGGAATGTGGATATAATGTGACAGATAAATCAATGGATCTAGATTTGGCTGAGATTATGAATCATTATTGAGATTTAATGTGTATAGTTGTACCAAGAGTGTAGTTATTTACATGATAATGTATATGATGTAAATTTTAAAGTATGATTGGACATGAATGAGTGGAGTATAATAATTATAAATCATCATGAGAAAAAGGGAAAAAGATTGGTTATTTATAAAATAAGTTGAAAAGTAATGTATTAATATGTAAGTTAAGTGAAAAGCATGCTAAAGAAATAACTCCATGTATGAAAAATCAGGATTTTGTTATCTATTGAGGGTGATAGATGTCTATTTAGACAGTGATTGTAATGAATGGATAATTAATGCTCAGATATAAGTTATAGTTTTTAAGGTTAAAGTTAAGAGAGTAATTACAAAGAAGTGAAGAACAAAATGTATTAAATATAAAGATTTGACAAAGTATTTTTGTGCTATATGATGATCTGATTCTGGTATAAAGATATTAATAGGAATGTAATGAGATCTTTTGAATGTTTGATCAAGAAAGTAATAAGATGTATAGATATATAGAATGATGAGTTAAGGAATTTAAAGAAGGTGGTTGATTCTAAAGAGGAGAGTTGAAGCTATATGATTTGATGATATAATGACTTAAGCGTATAATTAACTTCATATGGAAGTTAAGATGGTATGGTATTATGAATGAATTACAATTATACTAGATAATTTCGAGGACGAAATTATTTAAGGGGGAGAGAATTGTAATATCCTCATATATGCCCTAAAAGTTTTGATTATGTTGTTGATGTTGTGGTTAGTGTTGTTGTTGTTATATATTGGATTGTATATATGTGTTAAATTGTAAGAGAAAAGAAATGGAAAGAGAATGTATATGTATATGTGTTTTGGAGAAGAAATTTAGGGTTTAGAGACAAGTTTATATGTTGGGTATATGATGATATATATAACATATAAATTGGTCAAAGGGAGAGTCAATGCAAGAGGATATTTTTATGTGGCATGTGAAATTACTTAATTGGGCACATATGAGACAAAAGGGTAGTTAAATGGTGAAGGGTGTTTTAGTAATTGCAAGGTTAAAAACTCTTGGTGGATATAAGAAGCAAAATTTGACTTTTGCTCTTCATCTTTTCCTCTTCTCATTTGTGTGTGGCCGGCTCTTCCTTAGACAAAAGGGAAAGAGAAGTGTTCTTGAGACAAGAAGCAAATTGAAGAAGAAATCAAAGGTTGTGAAAAGAGATTTGTGGAATTTCTTCATTTTAGGTAAGAATTCTTTTGTTTCCTTTTGTCAATTTTGAAGTTGTGTCTAAATAAAATTGTGATTGGTTGATGTGATGATTTAGTGTGTTTGTGTATGGTGTGTGTAAAAGTGTTGAAATGGAATTAAAGATAAGAAGCTAGGTTGGTGTTGGTGATGGAAGAGTAAGAGTTGTGTTTAGTGAATTTTTTTTCTGTTTTACAATTAGTAAAGGCTGTGACTTGTATGATTTTTAATTAATTATAGAAAAATGTTCTTGAAGTGAATTTTTGATATGTTGTGCCTCTATGAGTCTAGAATGACTGAAAAATATGTTGATTCGATTTTGGAATGGTTATGAGTTTAGAAAGATTATTTTTATTAGACCTGTTCCAGCAGGTACCTTAACTGAGACAGCTATATTTCGGGATTTTTAATAAAATGTAGAAAAATCATATCCAATTGAATTTTGGATATGTTGTTGCTTAGTGAGTCTAGTATTTGAGAAAAATAATTTGGAACCACGTTGATTGAATTTGATTTATGGAATTCACAAAGTTCAGAACTGCTGCCAGGATGCAGGGCAATTGGGGCAGTCTGGTTAGGTGAACTATTTGACCAAGATTTTGTGTTCAGTTTGATCTGAAATTTTAAAGGAATGATTTTAAGATACAAAACTAAATTCTGTAAAAATTTTAGAATTTTTAGTCAAATGGATTAGTTTATACAATTTTTCAAAATAAGGATAAAATGGAGTCTAAAACCAGAATGTACTATTCATATGGTCATTTTGCTAATATTCCTTTTGGGATTAGATTGTGAAGAGGTTGAATTGCCCTAACCGTGTCCCTCAAATGTAATGGTTATTGTTTTTATTCTTTGTTCTTTTAGCATGGCTTTGATTCTTCAAAGGTATTATGGTACCTAAACCTAAACATAAACACTTTAAACATGTCTAAAACAAAGAATGCGCTAATCAAATGTATGTGGATGATTCTAAACCTATGTATAATGATCTTTGGATTAGGTTTTGAAGAGATTGTGTTGCATTAACCTATATGTTGAGAATTCTTGGAAGAGGAAATGTATGGAGGAATGGGAATAGTTCTTGAGGTAAGTAACAATACATATGATTGTATTTAATTACATAATTTGAGGCTTAACACATTTGTTTGCAAATGTGTTAAGTGATTTATTATATTGTTAATATAATTGGACTAAGGTGATGATTGAATGATGTGAAGGATGTGAAGAGCATTAACAAGGTAAGCATAAACCCTATTTGATTGTATATCCTTATATGTCTTTGAACATTAACACATTGGGATGAAAGTGTTAAATAAGCTATTATATTGTGAATGTAAATGAAGAATGTATATTACTATATATATATATATAAAGGATGAAATATGAAATGGAAAAGGTAGGAAAATATGAGGATCCTTCTTAAGGTATGTGCAATTTGTTATGATAAATGCTCTAGTAATGAATGATGTTAATGTGTTTTGAGAAATGAGAAAATGTTATGTTATATGCATTGTGAATCTTGTGTATGGCAATGTATTATATGAATAATAATTTTGAAATGTTATATCAATGATGTTATATGTATCATATGGATTGAGATATGATATGTAGTGAAGCCATTGTAATTGGCCATGATGATTCAAATGTGAGACGAAGCCATTGTGATTGGCTATGATGATCCAACTGAAAGAAATAAGGCATATTTGCCTAGATGATAATGAGCATTGAGATTGAAATTGATAATGAAACAATAAGTGAAATATGTGTTTAATGTGTTATTCAGTCTTCAGAGTTCTGGGCTTGGAGGCATGCCTATAAAATGAAAAAGGTAACAGTCTTGCCGGGTTGAGGATCTCTTCAAATTGAGTTGAATTGAGGTCCAAGAGACTGGGTCTGTTACACTATGAGAATTGTGAATATGAAATATATGATTGGTAACAGTCTTGCCGGGTTGAGGATCTCCTCATGATGAGTTGATGGTCCAAGAGACTGGGTCTGTTACACTATCCATGGATAGAAATATTGATATATGATGCCTACGGGCTTGATGATTATGATTATAGACCAAAGCAGTAACTCTGAACTCTGAATAACATAGTGGTGTCTGTTGGGCCCGAGTCTATCTTTGTTGTCAATGTGATATACAAATGTTGAAAGAAATGGATAATGAAATCTTTGGTATACTTCATTGGACATGTGATTGATGAATTGTGGTTGAAGACAATGATTGTCTTAATTGGAAATGTGACTTATGGTTAGTATGATGTATAATGTGTGTATTGAGATGTTGATTGTGAATATTAGTGATGGGTTGGAATTGGTAGAAATGTTATGTATATATATGTGTATAAGATATGAAATTAGTTGAAAGATATGAAAGGTGCAAATGAAAAGGGATAAACTTAATAAGAACTAAAAGTATATGGAATTGATATATATTTATATGTTAGTATTTCCATGATATATGTTTGTATTTTATATTTATACTACTAAGCTTTCGAGCTTAGCGCAGATGTATTATCGCGCAGGTAGCTTGGTGGAAGATATGAAGTCTTTTGGTATGCCACGGGAAGAGTAAGATTTTGTCGAGACCAACTAGAGGGTAATGCATACATGTATCCGCTTTAAGTATGTTATATTAAATGTATAAATGAAGTTTTGATAAAGACAATGATTTTGTAAGTGTTCTTTAAATTGACCTATTATGGTTTGAATTTTGTTACAGGTTTTTAAAAAGTAAAAAGAAAAGTGGCATCCTTATACTCTATATACTTACTGTATGTATACTAGGTATATGTATAGTACTTATATAGGGTATCGAGGTGTTACAATTGTTTTGGTATCAGAGCTTAGGTTCGAGATTCTCGGCCTAAGTGAAACTAAAAAGAGAATTTTTGAAGAGTATAAGTAGAATTAAAAAGAAAAGTTTTGGAAAGCTTAAATAGAGTTACAAAGGAAAAGTTTTGAAATGAAATTTGTAATACATGCATATGCATTCATACCTAGGTTGGTCTCGGATGTGGCATTATATGAATTGTAGAATATTTGTGTTATATGAGATGTTCAATATAGTTGATGATATATGTGTATACCATTTTGATGTGATGAGAAACCATGATTGTTGACCATGATGTTGGAAATGAATTATAATTGAGGCATAGTGCCTAATTGATTATGGGAAACGAATTGTGAAATATAATGTGATATATGTATATTGATGATGCATATGAAAAATGTCATGTTGTGTGCAACATAGAATGTAATGTTGATGGTTATGAGCAATATTATGTGGGACATAATGTGAATTGAAATATAAATAAAAAAAAAGAATAAAGTTGAAAAATGAATAGAAATCAAAATCAAGATTAAAGTATGCACTCTTTCCTCTATACTTTGAATCTCTTTATAATAATGTTTATGTTGAGGTTGCTAGACAGAGAAAATATTGTTGGATTGTTATTATTGAAAGATATGTTACTAAAAATGAGGAAAGAATGGTGGAATATTGAATGAGTTGGTTAATATAGACAAAGTGTGACTAGTTAAAGTTGGAATATATATATATATAGTTAAGGTTTTATTAAAGGAAAGAGATGATATTGGTTAAGTAAGAAAATAAGTTGATATCATTATTTTGATGCGAACATAGTAAATTCAATGTTAGAAATGTAAAATGCTTGGATATTGTGAAAGCTCATGGTAATGGTGATAATAGGTGATATTTGAGATTTTTTTGAAGTGAGCTTGATGATTGTGGAAATTATAAGTTTTAATATTGCTTTGTGATATATATTTGTAAGATGTTTTAGAGTGATATTAGAAAAGATGAGTTTGGTAAATTGAAGCTTAAATGAAGTAGTAATTTGAGAAGTTAAAGTTTTAGTGGAATTTGATAAAGATTATTGGGATAGTGATGGTTTAATGTATATTCAATATATGGGTTAGGTGAAATGACTAATATTCCATATTAAAGCATTATGAATTGAGTAATGTGATTGATAGAAAAAGAAATTGTTTTAAAGTAAAAAAAAAGGAATTGGATAAGCAAATGAAAATGAGTTATTTTAAGTCATTTTAACTGCAAAGAGTAAAGATGGTTATGGAAGTATATTAAGTGTTTTTTAAGGATGAAAGTGAAAGAGATGTCACTTTGGGAATATGATCAAGATGAATGTGAAGTATTAGTATAGTCAGGATATATATATACATTGTAGTATGAATGAATGCTTTACATCATATTGAAAGAATGAGAATGACAATGTTTAAAAGAAAGTGATAAACATTAAATTTGTATTGAATGTATGAAAAAGGGAAATAAAACAAGAGCATATAATTAAGTGTATACATGTATATGAGATGTGAATTGAGTTTTCACTGTGAATGAAATGTATGTGGTATTATTATAGAATTAGTAATATGGAAATGATGTTGTGTGTATTAAAAGACCTAAGGGAGATTAGGTCTTGAATTGTGTTAAGCTAAATGAATTATGTGATGGAAGTGAGAATGGAATGGACTTGAGTAATATTGGATAGTGGAAATTGTTATAGTAAGCATTGAATGTGATGATCATATGATATTTAGAGTTCCAAAGTATGATGATCATATGATATTTAGAGTTCCAAAGTATGCACATATGGAAAGTTCTATGTAATGTTATATTATAAGAGATTGTAAATGGATTAGAAATGAAGTGACAAATAGAAATTGTATAGGAACTCCATATGATTGAATATGTATAGAGTAATATTGTAGAAACATGAATTAAGTGGATAAAGATTATAAATCGAGTGCAATTGATTTGAAACGGAGTTGGAATGTGTTAGCTATTGATATAGCAAAAATGTAAAGAAGGAATAAGTGATTCTTGATATGTACTTTAGCATTGTATTTGTAAAGATTGAGGATGAAAAAAAAAAAAAAGACAGCATTGATTTAAAAGTTCCAGGCTTGAATATTAATCCCTTAAAGCCATGTGTTTTGTTCAGTATATTTGATCGGTTAAATTGTTATCCATGGATTTGAATCTTAGATAAAATGATTGTAATACAGATTTGGTGAGGTTGAAATTACAATTGAGAAGTATAGTTAAAAGTTATGATGGATAAAGTTGTATATTATCATTTTATGTTAACAATTTTGGTTATAATTGTGAAGACTAAGAGAGGAAAAAGAAAATATGGAAAGGTTTTGAGTTACGGATGATATGAAAATAAGGTAATCAAAATAAATATAACAATGATATGGAATGATATGGAATGTTATGAAAGTTATATTGAATATGTTTAAGATATGTAACTCGAGGTTTGAGTGCATGAATTGTAGACAGTAAATATGGTATAAAAACCTTTATGAGAATTGGTGGGTATTATAATAAGATGATAGAGAATAAATTATGTGTATATTAAAAGATAATTTGAAGTGATTTGTTATCATGATAAGTTTGAATAAATTAATTATTGGTTGGAGTTGAACAAGATTGGAATGTGGATATAATGTGACAGATAAATCAATGGATCTAGATTTGGCTGAGATTATGAATCATTATTGAGATTTAATGTGTATAGTTGTACCAAGAGTGTAGTTATTTACATGATAATGTATATGATGTAAATTTTAAAGTATGATTGGACATGAATGAGTGGAGTATAATAATTATAAATCATCATGAGAAAAAGGGAAAAAGATTGGTTATTTATAAAATAAGTTGAAAAGTAATGTATTAATATGTAAGTTAAGTGAAAAGCATGCTAAAGAAATAACTCCATGTATGAAAAATCAGGATTTTGTTATCTATTGAGGGTGATAGATGTCTATTTAGACAGTGATTGTAATGAATGGATAATTAATGCTCAGATATAAGTTATAGTTTTTAAGGTTAAAGTTAAGAGAGTAATTACAAAGAAGTGAAGAACAAAATGTATTAAATATAAAGATTTGACAAAGTATTTTTGTGCTATATGATGATCTGATTCTGGTATAAAGATATTAATAGGAATGTAATGAGATCTTTTGAATGTTTGATCAAGAAAGTAATAAGATGTATAGATATATAGAATGATGAGTTAAGGAATTTAAAGAAGGTGGTTGATTCTAAAGAGGAGAGTTGAAGCTATATGATTTGATGATATAATGACTTAAGCGTATAATTAACTTCATATGGAAGTTAAGATGGTATGGTATTATGAATGAATTACAATTATACTAGATAATTTCGAGGACGAAATTATTTAAGGGGGAGAGAATTGTAATATCCTCATATATGCCCTAAAAGTTTTGATTATGTTGTTGATGTTGTGGTTAGTGTTGTTGTTGTTATATATTGGATTGTATATATGTGTTAAATTGTAAGAGAAAAGAAATGGAAAGAGAATGTATATGTATATGTGTTTTGGAGAAGAAATTTAGGGTTTAGAGACAAGTTTATATGTTGGGTATATGATGATATATATAACATATAAATTGGTCAAAGGGAGAGTCAATGCAAGAGGATATTTTTATGTGGCATGTGAAATTACTTAATTGGGCACATATGAGACAAAAGGGTAGTTAAATGGTGAAGGGTGTTTTAGTAATTGCAAGGTTAAAAACTCTTGGTGGATATAAGAAGCAAAATTTGACTTTTGCTCTTCATCTTTTCCTCTTCTCATTTGTGTGTGGCCGGCTCTTCCTTAGACAAAAGGGAAAGAGAAGTGTTCTTGAGACAAGAAGCAAATTGAAGAAGAAATCAAAGGTTGTGAAAAGAGATTTGTGGAATTTCTTCATTTTAGGTAAGAATTCTTTTGTTTCCTTTTGTCAATTTTGAAGTTGTGTCTAAATAAAATTGTGATTGGTTGATGTGATGATTTAGTGTGTTTGTGTATGGTGTGTGTAAAAGTGTTGAAATGGAATTAAAGATAAGAAGCTAGGTTGGTGTTGGTGATGGAAGAGTAAGAGTTGTGTTTAGTGAATTTTTTTTCTGTTTTACAATTAGTAAAGGCTGTGACTTGTATGATTTTTAATTAATTATAGAAAAATGTTCTTGAAGTGAATTTTTGATATGTTGTGCCTCTATGAGTCTAGAATGACTGAAAAATATGTTGATTCGATTTTGGAATGGTTATGAGTTTAGAAAGATTATTTTTATTAGACCTGTTCCAGCAGGTACCTTAACTGAGACAGCTATATTTCGGGATTTTTAATAAAATGTAGAAAAATCATATCCAATTGAATTTTGGATATGTTGTTGCTTAGTGAGTCTAGTATTTGAGAAAAATAATTTGGAACCACGTTGATTGAATTTGATTTATGGAATTCACAAAGTTCAGAACTGCTGCCAGGATGCAGGGCAATTGGGGCAGTCTGGTTAGGTGAACTATTTGACCAAGATTTTGTGTTCAGTTTGATCTGAAATTTTAAAGGAATGATTTTAAGATACAAAACTAAATTCTGTAAAAATTTTAGAATTTTTAGTCAAGTGGATTAGTTTATACAATTTTTCAAAATAAGGATAAAATGGAGTCTAAAACCAGAATGTACTATTCATATGGTCATTTTGCTAATATTCCTTTTGGGATTAGATTGTGAAGAGGTTGAATTGCCCTAACCGTGTCCCTCAAATGTAATGGTTATTGTTTTTATTCTTTGTTCTTTTAGCATGGCTTTGATTCTTCAAAGGTATTATGGTACCTAAACCTAAACATAAACACTTTAAACATGTCTAAAACAAAGAATGCGCTAATCAAATGTATGTGGATGATTCTAAACCTATGTATAATGATCTTTGGATTAGGTTTTGAAGAGATTGTGTTGCATTAACCTATATGTTGAGAATTCTTGGAAGAGGAAATGTATGGAGGAATGGGAATAGTTCTTGAGGTAAGTAACAATACATATGATTGTATTTAATTACATAATTTGAGGCTTAACACATTTGTTTGCAAATGTGTTAAGTGATTTATTATATTGTTAATATAATTGGACTAAGGTGATGATTGAATGATGTGAAGGATGTGAAGAGCATTAACAAGGTAAGCATAAACCCTATTTGATTGTATATCCTTATATGTCTTTGAACATTAACACATTGGGATGAAAGTGTTAAATAAGCTATTATATTGTGAATGTAAATGAAGAATGTATATTACTATATATATATATATATAAAGGATGAAATATGAAATGGAAAAGGTAGGAAAATATGAGGATCCTTCTTAAGGTATGTGCAATTTGTTATGATAAATGCTCTAGTAATGAATGATGTTAATGTGTTTTGAGAAATGAGAAAATGTTATGTTATATGCATTGTGAATCTTGTGTATGGCAATGTATTATATGAATAATATATTTTGAAATGTTATATCAATGATGTTATATGTATCATATGGATTGAGATATGATATGTAGTGAAGCCATTGTAATTGGCCATGATGATTCAAATGTGAGACGAAGCCATTGTGATTGGCTATGATGATCCAACTGAAAGAAATAAGGCATATTTGCCTAGATGATAATGAGCATTGAGATTGAAATTGATAATGAAACAATAAGTGAAATATGTGTTTAATGTGTTATTCAGTCTTCAGAGTTCTGGGCTTGGAGGCATGCCTATAAAATGAAAAAGGTAACAGTCTTGCCGGGTTGAGGATCTCTTCAAATTGAGTTGAATTGAGGTCCAAGAGACTGGGTCTGTTACACTATGAGAATTGTGAATATGAAATATATGATTGGTAACAGTCTTGCCGGGTTGAGGATCTCCTCATGATGAGTTGATGGTCCAAGAGACTGTGTGTGTTACACTATCCATGGATAGAAATATTGATATATGATGCCTACGGGCTTGATGATTATGATTATAGACCAAAGCAGTAACTCTGAACTCTGAATAACATAGTGGTGTCTGTTGGGCCCGAGTCTATCTTTGTTGTCAATGTGATATACAAATGTTGAAAGAAATGGATAATGAAATCTTTGGTATACTTCATTGGACATGTGATTGATGAATTGTGGTTGAAGACAATGATTGTCTTAATTGGAAATGTGACTTATGGTTAGTATGATGTATAATGTGTGTATTGAGATGTTGATTGTGAATATTAGTGATGGGTTGGAATTGGTAGAAATGTTATGTATATATATGTGTATAAGATATGAAATTAGTTGAAAGATATGAAAGGTGCAAATGAAAAGGGATAAACTTAATAAGAACTAAAAGTATATGGAATTGATATATCTTTATATGTTAGTATTTCCATGATATATGTTTGTATTTTATATTTATACTACTAAGCTTTCGAGCTTAGCGCGGATGTATTATCGCGCAGGTAGCTTGGTGGAAGATATGAAGTCTTTTGGTATGCCACGGGAACAGTAAGATTTTGAGTATGTTATATTAAATGCTGTTTTTTCCTTAAATGCGGTTTTGAGTATGTTATATTTTGAGTATGTTATATTAAATGCTGTTTTTTCCTTAAATGCGGTTTTGAGTATGTTATATTTTGAGTATGTTATATTAAAGAGTAAGATTTTGAGTATGTTATATTTTGAGTATGTTATATTAAATGCGGTTTTGTTAAAAAAGATATTTAATTAGAGTTTTAAGATTTTTAAGAAGAAAAAATAACAATTTTATGTCTTTTTAGAAAATAAAGTAACGTTTTAGTGTTTTTAACTTTGGAAAAAACTAAATTAAAGTTCTAAGGTTTTTGAATTGAAAATAAAATTTCATAAATTATGCTATTTTGAAAAAATAAAACAAAAATTAGAATCTCATACCTCCTTTTGTGGAATGGTTCTTGCAACTTCTGCACTGTTTAAGCTCGGGGCCTTAGAGAACACGGACCTAAGTCTGGAGAAAATGGAGTCGCCAACCTGATAGGCCGGGAAAAAGAAAGGGGTGGATAACTCGATTCTTGAGGAATCCCCAACCCCTTAATGGGTTCAGAAAGTTGGGTACGTGTAGGGAAGGTGAGAAATGGCCCAGCACCCCCACAACAACCGGTTCATTGGAAACGGCCTCCTTTACAGGTCTTAATATTATAAAATTCTTAAATATAACAACATTATCCATATTACACACAATAATTAAAATAAAGCATTGATATATTAAAATCAAAACAATGTCCAAACAAAGCAAATAAATGGACACCCATCCGAAGATGGAAACATGCCCTTACATAATCCATGCCTAAATAGGACACCCACCGAAAAGTACAAACATGTCCTTTATATTGGTTTTAAAATAGAAAAGCAATTTAAATTACATGATATTTAACTAATGAGGTACCCACCAAGTGGAAACATACCTCTTACAACATTTGAAAATCTAAATAAATTGATAAAAGTAAATAACCATTCATCATAAATAAATCATTCATCAAAGGTATTAAACATCAATAGAAAGTAAACATCCATCCATGATAAACTAAATAAACCAAGCATTGAACTTAAATAAATTAAAGCATATAAAATAAATCAAAGCATAATCAAATATAGAATTGAATAAGGCAAATAAAGATTCAAATTAGGGCTACTGTTTCTATTTAAGATTCTTTATTTCATGTGTTTAAGGTTTGGAATTCATGAGTTTAAGCTACTATGAGTTTTAATAGAATTAAAATGGATTAAAGTTTTATGATTTAAGAAATTGATAAAGTTCTTTGATTAACCAAATTAGGATTTGAGATGTATAATCATGAAATTAGGTTTTGGACACTTTAAAACACTTAGATTTATGATTTTCGGTTAGTGAATTATTATTTTAAGCTTACTGTGTTTGAATTTGTTTATTGGGTTTTAAGGTTTAAAAGATTAGGGTTTAGAAAACTTTAGGGTTTAGTTTTAAGGGAGTTAGGGTTCACTGTTTTGGATTTTGGAGTTGAATTAGGGTTTTAGGATTTTTGAATTAAGGTTTCAGAGAATGAATTTTTTTAGAGTTTGAGAGAACAATTTATTGTTTTATAAAACATTATGTTACTTTTTAGAAGCTGTAAAGTGAAATTTAGGGTTTTAAGGTTTTGAAATATTGGAAAACAGATTAAGGTTTTGATATTTTGAAGAAACAAAAAAAGTAATTTAGGGTGTTTTGAAAATAGAGAAAACGATTTAAAATTTATAAAAACAAAAGAGGCAATTTAGGGTTTTTGGGGACAAAAGGAAAAAATTAGGTTTTTGAGGTTTTAGGGAAACAGAAGGATTATGCTTAATGTTTTAGAACGATTTGAGGTTTTTTGGAAAAATAAAGAAACGGATTAAAGTTTTTAAAGGTATCTAGAAATAGAGGAATTCTTTTAAGGTTTCTGGAAATAAAGATCAAATTATTACATCCTCAAATATTGAAGTTTTGAGTGTGTAATTTTATGAATTAAATAAAGAACCAATCTATTGTAAGAAACAAAAAGAAATTAAGAATTCAAACCTTCATTCGTAGGTTACACCAAAATTGCTTCTTGGATGAACAAAAACAAAGACAAGCTTTGCTGCCTTTGATGAATTGAATTGTTGTCTACTCTCCAAAAAAGAAATCAGATTAATTCACTGCCTTTCATACTTAGTTTCGGTCTCAATTTTTCTCCAAATTCCGTCCCAATTTCTTCATCAATTTCTCCTCCGATTTCTTCTTCCTTTTTGTGTTGTTTTTTGTATTATTTATAGAAGAATTTTATGGTTAATCCTAGTTATTCATGGAAGCTAATATTGGTTAAGAAAAGGAAACCAAAACCTAATTGTATTAGGTTTCGGAAAATTTGAGTAGAAAAAATTTTGCTGGCGAAAAAAAACTGTTGCGGAAAAATTGCGTTGGCAAAAAAGCTGCCGCAGCTGGCTACGGCAGCGGCGGGTGAATTGGCCATGATTTATTTGAGCTCACAATGTAATTAGGTCATATTAGGAAAAGAACAAACCAAATAAGCCATGATTTAAACCAAGATATACTAACCATAGTCAAACAACATGCATTTGGGGTAAAAACCTAAGGAAAGTAACTAGGCCAATTACATGAGCTTTAGTCTTTGGGTTAAAAGGCTTAGGTTCCCATAGCAAGTATATACCAAAAGGTACAAAGCTATGAGTGGTTATGCCATGCTCGATCTCCATACCTTGTGTGAAAGTATGGTATCCCTTACATAACATAACATGGGTAACACGGGCGTCCTAACTCACGCACACGATGCAATCTAATATGATGCAATGGATAATATCAGGATAAAAAGAATAGAATAATAAAAAGACTAACGGAATCAACTTCTCTTATCTCCAGTAGAGTTGCCACTGTGAACAGAGATTTTTGCCCCCACTCCCGGTGGAATGGTTCTTGCAACTTTGGCACTATTTAGGCTCGGGGCCTTAGAGAACACGGGCCTAAGCCCGGCGAAAATGGAGTCACCACTCGGACGGGTCGGAAAAAAGAAAGGGGTGGATGACTCGATTCCTAAGGAATCTCCAACCCCCTAATGGGTTCAAAAAGTTGGGTACGTGTGGGGAAGGTGAGAAATGGCCCAATACCCCCAAAACGCCCGGTTCATTGTATCCGATCTCCTTTGCAGGTCTTAATATTATAAAATTCTTAAGTATAACAATATTATCCATATTACATGCAACAATTAAAATAAAGCATCATTATACTAAAATCAAAGCAATGTCCAAACAAAGCAAATAATTGGACACTCATCCAAGGATAGAAACATGTCCTTACATCGCCCATGTCTAAACTAAATAGGACACCCACAGAAAGGTGAAAACATGTCCTTTACATTGCTCCAAAATATAAAAGCAATTTAAATTACATGAAAATTAATTAATGAGGTACACAATAATGGAAACATACCTCTTATAATTTTAATACCAAAACAAACAAATAATAATCATAATAATAAAGAAAATATCCATCCATAATAAATTAAATAAATCAAGCATTGAAATTAAACAAATCAACCATCAAAACATATAATAAACTACATAATAAAATCTAAAATTAAATAAACCAAGTAAAGATACAAATTTAGGTTTATGTCTCAATTTAGGGTTCTTTAATTAACATTTAGGATTTTGAGATTTTGGAATTATTATTATTATGTTTAGGTTATTGTGAGACTTTTTGGAAAAATGGAATGGATTAGGGTTTTATAAATTTAAGAAAGTAGTAAGGTTTTTGGTTAATCAAATTAGGGTTTAGGGCTAACATCATGAAATTAGGGTTTTGGATTCTTAAGACATTAGGGTTTATAATTTAAGGTTTGAGGAAATAAGGTTTTAGGGTTTTTTAAAAAAATAAAGCACTTTAGGGTTTGTTTGAAGAATAATTTATAGTTCTAGAAGAAGAACTTAAGAATTTGAGATCTAAGGTTTGAAAGTTAATTTTTAGGGTTACTAGATATTTGAAAAACAAATTAGGATTCAATAAAGCAACTTTAAATTTTAGAATTTAAAAAAAAGAAGAAGAGAGCTCGCTAGGTTGAAAACCCAAAATGGTGGCCTAGGCAAAAGTTAGAGTAGTCTGCTAGTTTTGAAAACCTGAAAGGGCAGGCTAGGCAACAATTAGGGCTAAGCAAGAGAAAATTGTCAATTAGAAAATTCAAAAGGGCTAGTTGACGATAGGAGTGATTTTGTGAATGCCGGCTATATGTTTGGTTGTTCCCCAATTTAATGAAATAGAGTTAATATTAAAATTATTCTATGTGCACTGTTTCAAGTATTTAACAAAATATGGTAAAATAAATAAGACAATAGCAAAAGGTGATGACAAATTATAAAAGGAAAAGAAACATCTCTTACTATTATTTTCATTATTTTTATCCTAACAATATTCTCTCTAAAGAAATTGACAAATGTAAAATCTATGACAAATGATAAGTGTAGCGTGTAGGCCATCTTTGCTTTAGCCGATCCGAGAAGGCTTCAGTCAGACAAGACATGTCCATGTCAGGAGTAAACTAAGAACCTCAAGGCTTGGCTCCATACTGACGGTCAAGCCGGTAAGGATCATAGCATGTACCTCGACAAATAGCAGTGAGAGGAACATATATCAAATATGTCTGAATGGTGATATGAGAAATCTTCCACCAAGGTACTAGCCAACGGATGTTGACTGCAGCACGTAAGCGGATTTAATCAACCCAGTCGGCATATGAAGAAGCAAGATGGAGTAGTTTTCTGGCAAAATGATGTCATGGCAGGCATCTGGAAAAATCCATGGATGAAGTGTCGAGCAAGCAGAGACTCTCCTGAAGCCAAATTTGTAAAAAAAAAAAAGCCTATTAGGTCAAAAATTTGCAAGGACGGCCTAAGAAAAAATTAGGACAGTTCATTAGTTCTGAAAACCAATAAGGGCTTTCTAGGCAAAAATTAGAAACAACATAAAAAAACCCCATTAGGTCAAAAATCCACAAGGATTGACTAATAAAAAATTAGGGTGGTTCACTAGTTTCAAAAATTCGCAAGGGCGGACTAGGCAAAAATTAGAGCAATAAAAAAAAGGGGCCTAAATTGAAAATCCAAAAGGGTAGTTTAGGTAGTTACCTAAAGCAGCAATAGACTCCCATCCAATCTCCTTGATGATCCTTATTTAAATTGGTCCAATCCAACTAAAGTCTCGGCTAAGAACATGGGTATCGGTGACAAGCCTCCTTCTATTTGGTCCACAATATCCAATACTCGTGGATTGATATCGGCATCAGAAGAAACAAGTAAGAATTGGCCAAGCAAAAAGAGACAGAACATGCATCCCCAAGTTTTGGTAGGAGCCATGTGAGAAATGCAAAAGTCAATCAAGGGACCAAGCAGAATTTTTTCACCTCTCGTCAACTGTAGAACTTCTGGCTTTGAAAGTTGAAACAACATTTGCATCTTTTATTGAGTTTTGGAAGTCAATATCGGAAATGCTATTGGTTGATTGCTTATGTAATATCCCAAATGATACCCTAAAATTTTGGAATGTTAATTATTGTATTGAATGAAAGGATTTTTAAGTATATGTTTAATTAAGAAAAGAAAAAAAAAGAGGAGACGTGTATATGTTGTATATATGAGGATATATACAAAATATATATGTACAAGTCAATGGGTTTATTTTGGTAAAGAGATATTTTAGTTATTTAAATGGAATTAATAAGAGTTAGTGGAAGATGATGTAAGTGAGTTGATTGCTATATTAGTATTATTGATTGGTGGAGAGTGACTTGAGGAGAGAGTGGTTGTTTAAGGTTGACTTTCTTTCTTTCTTTCTTTCTTTCTTTCTTTTTCTTTCATTTTCATCTTCTTCTTTCTTCTTGGCCGGCCATCACCACCATCTTCAAGAGGGAGAGATTTTGTTGCTTCCAAGCTCAAGAGATTGAAGGGTTTCAAGAGATCAAGTTGGGGTTTTAAGGATTTTCTTCATTTTTGGTAAGTTTCCAACTTGTTTCTTTATTTTCTTTTGAGTTTGTTTTCTTGGGTTTGTTGGATGGTTGTTGTAGATGTGTTTATGGTTGATTTGGTATTGTTGGGGTTGTGTTGTTTTGTTAACTTTGATTTTTTGGGGTTGGATTGAAGAGAGAAAAGGGTTAAGTTTGGTGAAAGAGGCAAGTGTGTGGATTGTGTAAGTTTGAGTTGTGATATATGATTGTGATTGTGTTTTGATATTTGTGATTGAGTTGTTTTGAGGTTTACTCAAGTATTATATGGTATGTTGATGGATTTGGTTGAGTTTGTGTGGTGTTGATAAGGGTTTAGAAAGATGATTGTTGGTTGTGGCACTTTGAATTCGATTTCAGGGTTTTTGGCCTAACATGCCCATTAACACGGCCATGTCTTTGGGCGTGTCATTGGTTCTATTTTCTGGGTTGTTGACACGAGCAGTGATACGCCCATGTCACTAAGCATGTCACAACTTTTGTGTTGTAGTAGCATTGACACGGCCAGTGACATGCCCATGTCACTAAGCGTGTCATAGCTACTGTGTTGTTGGTTGATTGACATGTCCAGTGACATGCCCATGTCACTGAGCGTGTCATAGCTTCTGTGTTGGAGGAGAATTGACACGTGCAGTGACACGCCCATGTCACTGAGCATGTCAAAGCTTTTATGTTGTGGGTTTAGGGCACGATCAGGGACACGCTCGTGTTGTTGAGCGTGTCAAGTGTAGAGTGTGTCCTAGATAGTTCTCTTCCTTATTTTCTTATGTGTATCACTAAGTGAGTGTGTTTGATCACCCTTGGATTAGGTTTTGAAGAGATTTGAGCTACTTTAATTCAAGTGTTGAGAGTTATCTTGGAAGAGGAGTTGATAGAGTGGTGTTGTTGCTTTTAGAGGTAAGTACAAACTTTGAATGATTGCATACATTTACATGACATTGAGACTTAACACATTTAGTTGAGAAATGTGTTAAGTTACTTGATACATCATTGATGAATGAATTATATGGTATGATATGTATAATGTGAATTATGTTGTTGTATCAAAGCTATTGAGTGATGTGTTAGAAATGAAAGGGAATGTGGAATAACATGATGAGATTTATGAAAATATAATGTAACCAATCGATATTGAGATAAAATAAAAGAATGAGAAAAATGAGAAAAGATGATATACTAAGGCAATGAGGCTAGTTTGATTATGAGAAATGAATTGAGAAATGAATTGTGAAAGAGATTGATAATGAGATAAATGAATTAATTGTGTGCCTAGTATGTTATTCAATTTTTAGAGTTCTAGGTTTGGCAGCATGCCTATGAATTGCTAGGCAGGTGAAAAGATCGGGTCGTAAGCTGAGCCCAGCTGATAAATGTGATGTTTTTGGGGTGAAAAGACCGAGTCGTAAGCCTCAAAAACTGTAACAGTCTAGTCGGGTTGAGGACCAAGATACTGGGACCTAAGGGTCTAGCCGGGTTGAGGTCCAAGAGACTGGGTCTGTTACATTATCCATGGATATATATATTGCCTATGGGGCTAGACACAAGGTGTCAATATGGACCAAAGCAGTAACTCTGAACTTTGAATAGCATATTAGATTCTGTTTGGGCCCATGTTTGTCTTTGTTTTAATGTGAATTATGAAATGTGATGCAAATGATTAATATGTTGAGATATAATGTAATGAGTTGATATATTCACATGTATTGTGTTTGAGCAGTGCATTGATCTATATTGAATCAAAGTTTGTCCCACTGAGCTTTCTGCTTAGCGTGATTGTGGTTCATTGCATAGGTGACAGGGTAGATCCGGTTGTGCCGGAGAGCTCGTCTAGGCTTGAGTTTGTGAGAGCAGTGTTGAGTAGTGGACATCAAGATCAAAGATGAACTGCCAGCATCTATAAATTCTATAATTTTGTAAACATTGATTTTGATATATGTACATATGAATTTTCCGCTGTTTATTTAACAAATGTTTTGAACAGACTATTTTGGACAAACTTTTGGATACGAATGTCATATATATATATGTATTTCAATGAAGGAATGTTTTATCTAATACTATTAATAATATAGGTTAAATGTTTTAAGTTTACCTAGATTGATTTACAAGGATTTGATGATAAAGTTTTAAAGATTGGTTTGCTTAAAATGAACTGTGGCACCCTTATATCCTTTATACGTATATCACATGTTGTGTGGGTGTATGCGGTGTGTGTATATGGGGTACAGGGGATTTTTGCCCCCACTCCCGGTGGAATGGTTCTTGCGACTTCAACATTGTTTAGGCTCGGGGCCTCAGAAAACACGGACCTAAGTAAAAAAAAAATGGAGTAGCCACCCGGACGGGCCGAGAAAAAGAAAGGGGTGGATGACTAGATTCCTAAGGAATCCCCAACACCCTAATGGGTTCAAAAAGTTGGGTACGTGTGGGGAAAGTGAGAAATGGCCCAGCACCCCCACAACTCCCGGTTCATTGGAGCCGACCTCCTTTACGGGTCTTAATATTATAAAATTCTTAAAAATAACAATATTATCCATATTACATGCAACAATTGAAATAAAGGATCGCTATATTAAAATCAAAGCAATGTCCAAGCAAAGCAAATAAATGGACACCCATCCGAAGATGAAAATATGCCCTTACATCATCCATGTCTAAGCTAAATAGGACACCCACCAAAAGGTAGAAACATGTCCTTTACATTGGTCTAAAATATAAAAAGCAATTTAAATTACATAGAACTTAATTAATGAGGTACCCACAAAGTGGAAACATACCTCTTACAACATTTGGAAATCAAAATAAATCGATAAAAGTAAATAATCATTTATCATAAATAAATCATTCATCAAAGATATTCAACATCAATCAAAATATATAATAAATATTCATCCATGATAAATTAAATAAATCAAGTATTGAAATTAAATAAATCAACCATCAAAGCATATAATAAACTACATAATCAAATCTAAAAATAAAACAAGTAAAGATACAAATCAGAGTTTACTGTTTCTATTTAAAGTTCTTTAATTAACATTTAGGGTTTTGGGATTTCAGTATTGTGAGCGAGGATTTTTTCCCCCACTCCCAGTAGAATGGTTCTTGCGACTTCGACATTGTTTAGGCTCGGGGCCTTAGAGAACACGGGCCTAAGCCCGGAGAAAATGGAGTCGCCACCCGGATGGGCCGGGAAAAAGAAAGGGGTGGATGACTCAATTCCTAAGGAATCCCCAACCCCCTAATGGGTTCGAAAAGTTGGGTACGTGTGGGGAAGGTGAGAAATGGCCCAGCACCCCCACAACGCCCAATTCATTGGAACTAGCCTCCTTTGCAGGTCTTAATATTATAAAATTCTTAAATATAACAATATTATCCATATTACATGCAACAGTTAAAATAAAGCATCATTATATTAAAATCAAAGCAATGTCCAAACAAAGCAAATAAATGGACACCCATCCGAGGATGGAAACATGTTCTTACATCGTTCATGTCTAAACTAAAGAGGACACCCACCGAAAGGTGAAAAACATGTCCTTTACATTGGTCCAAAATATAAAAGCAATTTAAATTACATGATATTTAACTAATGAGGTACCCACAAAGTGGAAACATACCTCTTACACTTTTAATACTAAAACAAGCAAATAATAACAATAAAGAAAACATCCATCCATGATAAGTTAAATAAATCAAGCACTGAAAATAAATAAATCAAGCATTGAAAATAAATCAAAGCATATAATGAACTGCACAATCAAACCTAAAAATAAAGCAAGTAAAAATACAAATTAGGGTTTACTGTTTCTATTTAAAGTTCTTTAATCAATATTTAGGGTTTTAGAATCTTAAGATATTATTACTGTTATATTGTTTAGGCTACTGTAGGTTTTAAGAGGATTGAAAGGGATTAGTGTTTTATAAATTTAAGAAATTAGTATGGTTCTTTGATTGATCAAATTAGGGTTTGAGGGGTAAAATTATGAAATTAGGGTTTTATGGTTTGAAACCTTGATTTTGTTTTGCCGTGATCAAAGGTAAGTATGGTTTTAATATTGACTATAATAACTACTTAAGTATTTTTGGATGGAACAAATATAGAAAGTCTTTAAAGGAGTTATATGAAAGATTAAAATATCCCAGTGAATAAAATTATCAAAAGCTACTGTGAAGATTTGAAAACAGAATTTGAATTTATGGTTTGAATAAATTAGGGTTTAGGTTTGTATTTTGAATAAAGCTACTGTATTTTGAATAATCATAATAAAGGAAGTTAAACATATTAATTTAGCTGGCTTTTAGGATTGTAGTTTTCGGTGTTGAAAATTAAGATTTTAGGATTTAAGATTTAGAAAATAGGGTTTTGAAATTGGAAGAAACTAGTGTTATTTTTAAAAGAATAATGCTTACTGTGCGATTTTGGAAAGAAGGATTAATTAGGGTTAAAGCTTTTGATGCTTAAAAAAAATAAGGCTACTGACTTTTTGGAATAGAGATTAGGGTTTTGGGAATTAATAAAATGATTTAGGATTTTTGAAGTTTTTGGAAACAGAAGGATGATTTAAGGTTTTTGGAAACAAAAGAAACGAATTAGGCTTTTTAAGGCATTTGGAAAAAATGGTTTAGGGTTTTAAGGTTTAGAAGAAATAGAAGAAATAATTTGTTAATTTTCAGTGATTGAAGCTACTGTAAAAAAAAAAGAAAATAGTGATTCAAGATGAAAGAATTCAGAAAATTATTTTGGATTGTCAGAAGGGAGAGAGCCAAGATTTCCATGAGAGGAGTGATGGCAGCCTTTGGTACAAAGATAGAATGTGTGTTCCTAATGTTGCAAGACTGAGAAAGATTATTTTAGAGGAAGCACATCGGTTGATTTTTTCTATACACCCTGGGAGTACTAAGATGTATCATGATTTGAAGCAACATTATTGGTGGTCAGGTATGAAGAGGGACATAGCAGAGTTTGTATCCAAGTGTCTCACTTGTCAGAGAGTTAAGGTCAAGCACCAAGTTCCTTTGGGGTTGCTCCAGCCTTTATCAGTGCCAGAATGGAAGTGGGAGCGAGTAACGATGGATTTTGTGACTGGTCTGCTGTTGACTTAGAAGAAGTACGATGCAATCTGGGTGATTGTTGATCGATTGACGAAGATAGCTCATTTCCTTCTAGTTCGAATGGACAATTGATGAGAGTGATTTTATACTAGTTTTTAGTATGATTTTAACGTGTTTTTAGTTAATGTTTCATTTGATTTTTGTTTAAAGTTTGTTTTAAGTGTTTGTTTTAGGTTAAAGTGGAAAAATTCCATTGGATGATCAAAACAAGAAAGAAAGAGCATGAATCAAGCAAGACATGGCCAAGCCAAATCAAGCTTGGTCGTGTCCCTCAAATTTATCTCATGGCAGTGGCTGACACGGCCGTGTCTCACCCAAAGAACAGAAACCAAAAAACCATACAAAGAAGGAAAAATGAAGAACAGAAGCTGACACTGGCAGGTGACACGCCCAAGCCAGTGGCCGTGTCACATGACATGGCCACAAGCTTGGCCGTGTCCCATGCCTAACCAAAGATAAAAGAAGAAAAGAAACAAGCAGAAGGCAACATGTAACACCCCTATATCCTGTATACGTACCAATCATGCTTAAACGATCGTAATATACGTATACTGAATATAGAAAATGTCACAGTTTAAAAAGACACAACAAATATCTTTGTAAATAAGTGAAACCAATCTCAAACAAATAAAAGAAATCCAAAAGACACCATATATAAAATGTTTAATAATTCACAGCGGAAGTTATTACAAATATGTTATAAATCAAAGTTTACAAAACATAGAATATATACATGATTGGCAGCTCTTCTCTGATCTTTAAGTCCCAAAAGAGAAATCCTCAATGTCTAGTCTCACTTGGTCTCGAAGAGCTCTCAGGTTCAACTCTGTCACCTGCGCGATCAAACACTATCGTGCTAAGCCAATGGCTTAGTAGTACAAAGTATGCTAGCATTATTCTTTAGTGCAATGTAATGTCACACATTTTATTAATAAATCAACATCATAGATGGAAGGCTAACAACATACCTATATATTTCATAAAGTACACATATATAAACATATCACATTTCAACATCCTTCCATATAACTCATTAGTCAATCATTTTACCATTCATAAATCACATTAAACAAAGACAAGCATGGGCCCAAAACACACTAATATACCATTCAATTTTCAGAGTAGATGTTTTGGTTCAATCATCACATTTATCATTATCATAAACCCAACTAGGCTTCAAGGATTAGGTTCAACCAAGCTTCAAGGGGAACAAAGCATGCTAAGTCTCAACCCAACTTGGCTTAAAGAACCAACCCAACCTAGTTTCAAGGGTTGTAACATCTCAATTAGGCTTCAAGGACTAGATCCAACCAAGCTTCAAGGGGAGTAAAACATGTTAAACTTCTACCCAACTTGGCTTCAAGGATCAAGCCCAACCTAACTTCAAGAGAGTGTTACTATCATTAGGCATGCCACCAACAACAAACTCTGAAAATTGAATAACACATTAGTCACACAATTCATTTATTATTTCATTCTTAATTCTCATCATCAACTAGGCAAACATGCCTTATATCTTTCAATTGAATCATCATAGCCAATCACAATGGCTTCACATCACATTTGAGTTATCATATCTCAATTCATATTATACATATAGCATCATTGATATAACATTTCAAAATACATAATTCATATAACACATTACCATTCACAAGATTCACAATGCATATAACATAACATTGTTCATATAGTATCATATGCATCATCATTATCTTCAAATGTATATTCATTCTCAACAATGCAAGAAGAGCAAAGAAACAATCACAGTAGCCAACACACTCAAGGGACATGGCCAAGCTTGTGGCCGTGTCTCTCAACACAAAATCAAGCCGAGGCAGACACGGGCAAGGGACACGGCCGTGTCTCTCAACAAAAATCAGGCAGCGGCAAACATGGGCAAGGGACACAGCCAAGCCAGTGGCCGTGTCTCTCCAAAAATCATCCAACACGGCCAAATTTCCTTAGACTTGGCCGTGTCTCCCAAAAATTCTTTGGTTTGGCCGTGTCTCTTCCTTAGTTTGGCCGTGTCTCTCATGATTAAAAACCCTGAACATGGCCAAATCTCTTTTGATTGAATTTAAACACATTGTGCACAACATAACCTCATTCAAATGAATATAAACAATGTCATTAACACATATCTTGCATGCTCATCACAATATTCACATTAACAATACATCAACAATACATTTAATCACTCATCACTTTAAAACCCTAAAACCAACATCACTCTTATTCTTTCAATATCAACATCCACTTAACTTACCATCTTCAAACTAAAACCAACACCAATTTAACTTTGTAACTTACAATCAATTTCAACACTTATAAACACATCTCAAACACACCAAATCATTATAACAACAAATCATAACTCACCTCAAACACAACTTCAAAGATAACAAAGGAAAACAAGAGAGTACTTACCACAATTGAAGAAATTTCACAAATCTCCAACTTAATCACTTGATTCTTCCTTCAATTTGAGCTTAGAACTTCAAGATCCTCTCTTGCTCTCTTGCTCTCTTTTGTCTTTGGATGAGCCGGCCACCATAAGGGAAAAGAAGAAAAGATGATGAAGAAAAGTCAAATTATCATCTCTTTAAATCTCCACCAAGCAATTCTAACAAGACAATTACCAACATACCCTCTTCTCACTTGTTCTAACTACCCTTCATCCACATGCCCTTTTTAGTAATTTCACTCATCCCAAATTAAAATATCTTCTTCCCTTGACTCTCCATTTGACCAACATATATGTTATATATATTAACATATATACAACATATACATTCCATTAACACAATCATTTCCTTTGCAAAAACATATATACATTAAATTCAAATCAAACAACAATTGAATTAAAACTTCTAGGGCACACTTAGGGATATTACAATTCTCCCCCTCTCAAAAGAAATTTCTTCCTCGAAATTACCTGTCATTAAGTCTGAAAAAGTTGAGGATATTGATCTCGCATTGATTGCTCACTCTCCCAAGTTGCCTCTTCTCTTCCATGATTCTTCCATAGAACCTTTACCAAAGGCACTTTCTTATTATTCTTAATTCTTTCACTTCACGTGCCAAAATAGCAATTGGTTCTTCTTCAAATGTCAAATCTGGACTCACTTCGATAGATTCAATTGGCAACACATGAGAAGGATCCGACCTGTATCTCCTCAACATAGAAACATGAAATACATTATGGATCCTATCCAACTCAGGTGGCAAGGCAAGCCGATAAGCAACTGGTCCAATTCTTTCTAAAACTTCATACGGTCCAATGAAACGAGGACTCAATTTCCCTTTCCGACCAAACCTCAAGATCTTCTTCCAAGGAGACACTTTCAAAAATACCTTATCTCCTATATTATACTCAATGTCTCTTCTCTTCAAATCTGAATAAGACTTCTGTCGATCTGAAGCTGTTTTCAACCTATCTCGAATCATTGTCACTTTCTCTTCAGTTTCTTTAACCAGATCAGGACCAATTATCTTACTTTCTCCAAGCTCATTCCAACATAAAGGTGTCCTACACCGTCTACCATACAGTGCTTCGAATGGTGCCATACCAATGCTGGATTGATGACTGTTATTGTAAGCAAATTCCACAAGTGGTAAGAATCCATCCCAACTTCCAGAGAAATCAATAACACAGCTTCTCAACATATCCTCGATAATCTGTATCACTCTCTCTGACTGTCCATCTATCTGCGGATGGAAAGCAGTACTGAAGTGTAATCGAGAACCCAAAGCACCATTTAAACTCTTCCAAAATCTGGAAGTAAACCGGGGATCTCGATCAGACACTATAGAAATTGGGACACCATGCAACTTCACAATCTCATGGATATACAGCTCAGCTAACCTCTCCAAAGAGTAATCCATCCGAACCGGAAGAAAATGAGCTGTCTTAGTCAACATGTCAACAATTACCCAAATAGCATCATGCTTCCTTTGTGTCAATGGTAAACCAGACACAAAATCCATGGTCACTCTATCCCATTTCCATTCAGGCACTGACAAAGGTTGAAGCAACCCGGTTGGAACTTGATGCTCAGCTTTTACCCTCTGACATGTGAGACATTTGGACACAAACTCCGCTATGTCTCTCTTCATACCGGACCACCAGTAATAGTGCTTCAAATCATGATACATCTTTGTATTGCCCGGATGCATAGCAAATACTGACTGATGGGCTTCTTCTAAAATGATCTTTCTCAAATTAGCATCATCAGGTACACACAATCTGTTCTTAAACCAAAGACTCCCATCACTTCTCACAATAAAATCTCGACTCTTTCCATTCTGACAATCTGAAACAATCTTTTGAATCTTCTCATCAGCCAATTGAGCCTCTTTAATCTGATCCAACAAAACTGGTTTCTATTGCAATTGTGCCAACAATGCACCATCATCACAAGATACAAAACTAGCATGCAATGCTCTCAACTCAACAAGCAACGAGAGCGAATAAACAGTCAAACCTGCTAAAGACTTCCGACTTAAGGCATCAGCAACAACATTTGCTTTACCAGGATGATAATCAATCAAACAGTCGTAGTCTTTAATCAACTCCAACCATCTCCTCTGTCGAAGATTGAGCTCTCTTTGGACACCCAAATATTTCAAACTCTTATGATCAGTATAGATAAAACACTTCTCCCCATACAAATAGTGTCGCCAAATCTTCAATGCAAACACAATGGCTGCTAACTCTAAATCATGGGTCGGATAATTGAGCTCATGCGGTTTCAACTGTCGAGAAGCATAAGCTATAACTTTACCTTCTTGCATCAGAACACAACCCAAACCATTATGTGAAGCATCACTATAAATCACATATGGTTTATCTTCCAAAGGTAAAGTAAGAACAGGCGCTTGAGTCAACATTTCTCTCAACTGATCAAAGCTAGCCTGACACTGATCTGTCCACACAAATCTAACTCCCTTTCGAAGCAATCTGGTAAGTGGAGTAGCTATCAAAGAAAATCCTTTCACAAACCGTCGGTAATAGCCTGCCAAACCCAGAAAACTTCTAACTTCAGTCACAGACTTTGGTGGACTCCAATTCAAAATAGCTTCAACTTTACTCGGATCAACTCTAATACCTTCCGCTGAAACTATATGACCGAGAAAAGTTACTTGATTAAGCCAAAACTCACACTTCGACAATTTAGCAAACAATTGCTTCTCTCTTAAAATTTGCAACACAATCCGCAGATGCATGTCATGCTCTTCTTCATTACGCGAATACACCAAAATGTCATCAATAAAGACCACTACAAACTGATCCAGATAGGGCCTAAACACCCTATTCATCAAGTCCATAAAAACTGCAGGTGCATTCATCAAACCAAAAGGCATAACTAGAAACTCATAATGCCCATACCTGGTCCGAAAGGCAATCTTAGGAACATCTTCAGCTCTGACCCTCAACTGATGGTACCCTGATCTCAAATCAATTTTAGAAAACACTGCTGCACCCTTCAATTGATCAAAGAGATCATCAATTCTAGGCAAAGGATATTTATTTTTAATAGTCACCTTGTTCAATTGCCTGTAATCGATACACAATCTCATAGTACCATCCTTCTTTTTCACAAACAAGACAGGAACTCCCCACGGTGAAACACTAGGGTGAACAAACCCTTTATCCAACAACTCCTGCAATTGCACCTTCAATTCTCTCAGTTCAGCAGGTGCCATTCTATAAGGAGTAATAGAAATAGGAGTGGTACCAGACAATAATTCAATACCAAACTCCACCTCTCTCTCAGGAGGCAACCCTGGCAACTCCTCTGGAAACACATCTGGAAACTCTGCAACTGTAGGTATACTATCAATTTGAGAACCCTTTACTCTAGTATCCACCACATGAGCAAGATAAGCGTCACACCCCTTTCTAATTAATCTCCTAGCTGCAACAGCTGAAACAAACAAGGATGCTAGCTGTCCCTGCTCACTAGATACTATCACCTCACTTCCATCACCAGTTCTCAAAGTAACAATTTTCTTTTTACAATCTACCATGGCTCCATGTCTAGATAACCAGTCCATGCCTAAGATCACATAATATTCCTTAAAAGGCATCTCAATCAAATCTCCAAGGAACTCTTCGCCTTGAACCACTACTGCACTATCTCGGTGCACTTTGCTAACAATCACACTATGCCCTAAAGGATTTGTCACCAATACATCAAATCCTAGGGATTCAGCATGCATATCAGACACAGGCAAAATAGATGCACTAATATATGAATGCGTGGATCCGGGATCAATCAAAGCAAGTACTGAAATACCAAATAAAGAAAAAGTACCAGCTATGACTGCCGAAGCATCTGGTTGCCTCTGCATCTGTAATATCCCCATATATGCCCTAGAAGTTTTGAATGTTGTTGTTGTTGTTTTAAATGGGATTGAATGTATATGTTGATTTGAAAGAAAAAAAGGAATTGGAAAGTGAATGCTTATGTATATGTGTTTTGGGAAAGAAAAGAGGGTTTAGAGAGAAATGTATATGTTGTTTATATGATAATATATATAACATATAAGTTGGTCAAGGGAGAGTCAATGCAAGAAGATATTTTCATTTGTGATAGGTGAAATTACTTATATGGGCATATAAGAGACAAGAGGTTAGTTAAATGGATAAGGGTATATAGGTAATTGTTTGGTTAAAAACTCTTGGTGGAGATTTAAAGAAGAATTGACTTTGTTTTCTTCATGATTTCTTCTTCTTCTCCATTGTTGGCCGGCTCCTCCATAGACAAAGGAAAGCAAGAGACAAAGAGAATATCTTAAAGAGTTAAGCTCAAATTGAAGGAAGATTAAGTGATCAAGTGATGATTCAAGAAGTTTATAACTAAGGTAAGTTCTTTTCTTTGATTTCTTTTATTCTTTTGAAGTGGTATTTGAAGTTAATTAGGGTTTGTTGATTTGATGATGAGATGTGTTTGTAATGTGTTTTCAAGTTTTAAATTTGGTTTTAAGTTAAGAGTTTAAATAGGTGGATGTTGATTTTGGAAGATGGAGAAGGATGTTGGTTTTAGGGTTTTGAGATAGTATGTGTTTAAATGTTTTGTGGATGTGTTTTAATAAGGTGAATATTGTGATAAACATGTAGAATTTGTGTTTAGAACATTGATTCCATTCATTTGAACCATGCTATTTTGTGTATGATGAGTTTGAGTGCAATTAGAGGAGACTTGTGTATGTTAGGGTTTCAATCCATGAGTGACACGGCCAAAAGCAAGAAGAGACACGGCCAATTCATGAGAGACACGGCCAAGTCAAGGGAATTTTGGCCGTGTTGGGTGGATTTTGAGGAGACACGGCCGTGTTCTATGCCAGTGTTGGTCACTGCCAATTTGTTTTGAGAGACACGGCCACAAGCTTGGCCGTGTCCCTTGGGTGTGTTGGTTACTGTGTTTGGTTTTTGTTCTTCTTAAATGATTGGAATTGAACTTACATTTGACAATGCATATGATATTATATGAACAAGGTTATGTACTATGCATTGTAAGTCTTGTGAATGGTGATGTGTTATATGAATAATGTATTTGAAATGTGATACTAATGATGCTATATGTATAATGTGAGTGATATGATGGGGTAATTGATTATGTATACTTGAATAATGAAAGGTTATAACATAAAATGACATGTGAAGCCATTGTTATTGGCTATGATGATTCAAATGACATGTGAAGCCATTGTTATTGGCTATGATGATTCAAATGACATGTGAAGCCATTGTTATTGGTTATGATAATTCAATTGAGAATGAAATTGATAAATGAATTGTATAGCTAATGTGTTATTCCATTTTCAGAGTTTGTTATTGGTGGCATGCCTAATATGAGTAACAATCTCTTGAAGTTAGGTTGGACTTGATCCTTGAAGCCAAGTTGGGTTGAAGTTTAACATGTTTTACTCCCCTTGAAGCTTGGTTGGGTCAAATCCTTGAAGCCTAATTGAGATGTTACAACCCTTGAAGCTAGGTTGGATTGGTTCTTAAAGCCAAGTTGGGTTGATACTTAGCATGCTTTGTTCCCCTTGAAGCTTGGTTGAACCTAAATCCTTGAAGCCTAGTTGGGATAATGATAAATGTGATGATTAAACCAAAGCATTAACTCTGATAATGGAATGGCATGTTAGTGTTTTGTTTGGGCCCGAGTCTGTCTTTGTTGTTAATGTGATATCCAAATGTTGAACTAAATGAGTAATGAGATCTATGGTTGCTTTTGTTGGAAGTGTGTTTCATGATTGATAAATTTGTGAATAAAATAATGTTATGAAGTATGATTTGGTAATGTGTGTAATGATATATTGAAAATGAATATGGCTTGAGGAGTTTTGTTGAGATATGAGTTTATGAGAATATAGTATGATGTGAAAAATGTTTATGAATGTGGAATTTGTGAGAATTGTTCTCATGAAGGTTTGGATAGATCATTGAATAGTGATTTGTTAAAATGATGTATATGTATATATATATGAGATAGAAATGGTATGTATAGTTTTGTGAATGTTCTATGTAAATATGTGTATGATTTATGAGATCAGTGGGAATATATGAAGAATGCTTTGAGAAAGGAAAACAGGGTAAGAAAACAATAAAACATGATGCTAAAAGTATAAGGTATGATCTTTATGTAAAGTATATATTTTATATTTATTTGTATTACTAAGCTCTCGGGCTTAGCGCAGTAGTGTAATCGCGCAGGTGGTTATGCGGTTGATCTGGAAGTCCAGCTGTTATGCCACGAGAAGGGTAAGAGTGTCTCGAGACCAACTAGAAGGTGATGCATACATGTGTGACTTTAATTATGTTGTATTTTTTATAAGAATAATGATTTTTGTAAATGCTCTTTAAATTAATGCAATATTGCTTAAACTTGGATAAAGGTTTTTAATTGGAAACGAAAAGTGACATTCTTATACTTTATATACGTATTGTATGTATACTTGGTATATGTATCGTACTTATATAGAGTATGGGGGTGTTACAGCATCACATAAATCCTCTGAGAAGATCCAGCCCCCTCTGATCTACTCTCCCTGGATGTAGAACCTCCTCTAGAACTGAACCCAAATCTGCCTCCTTTGTCGAAACCTCTGCCTCCTCGATCTCCCCTCACACTAGGTCGAGAAGCTGCAGAATCTACTGACATCTGCTCTTGCCTCTCCGGACAATCTCTAACAAAATGATCAGGTGATCCACATCTAAAGCATACCCCTGCTACACCAGTCTTCCAACAAGTACCACCATGTGGCCTACCACAATGAATGCATACGGGTAGAGTGGCTCTCTGAGTCACTGGGGTCGGAGCACTCGCCACTGAAACTGTAGGTCTAGATCTCTGCCTCTGAAACTGTACTGACCTACCCGCTGGCCTCTGACTCCTACTAACCCGAGGAATAAAACTTCCTTTTCCTCTCTTTGCAGATGAAGACCCTGCCTCAAACTGGGGTCTTCTAACCCTGATCTCTTCCTCAGAGGCAGCCGCTGCAATATTCTGAGCTCTTTCCACACTCCTAGCTGCTGCCACAAGCTGGGAAAAATCATGATATCTAGATCCAGCCACAACACACAGAATAGAGGGCCTCAATCCCTCCTCAAATCTCCTGCATCTATCTATCTCATCAGATATAATACCCCCAGCATAATGGCTCAACCGTATAAACTCAACCTCATATTTCGTTACGGTCCGGTAATCTTGCTTCAAGCTTAGAAACTCCATTTTCTTCACATCTTTGTACTCCCTTGGAGTGTACTTCAATTCAAACTCTCTTAGAAAATCAGCATAGGACAATGTAGGTGGATCATCCATAGCACGAGGCACTGTCTTCCACCAATCATATGCATCCTTCTGCAACAATGATCTTGCATAATCAAATCTTTCCTCTGGAGTGGCTTGCAACTGAACAAATATTCTCTGTACTTTATCTAGCCACTGCTCAGCTACAGCTGGATCAATAGTACCCAAGAAATCTTCTGCTCCATACTTCCGTAATTTGTCATAATGCCTCACTGATACCAAAGGCTATGGGGGTGGTGGAGGTGGTTGCACAGGTGCTTGCCTCAAAGCCTCAACCACATGCCTAAGCCAAACTGGTGGAACCTCCTCACCAGCTGGTCTCCCCGACACAGAAGCAGGTACCTCTACAGCACTATCCACTCTAGCTCCCTCTCTAACCTCATCAGGAGCTACGCTCTCCGCACTACCCTCCACTGACTGTCGCAAGTGAGAATCCATCACAACCTATGTCTGCAAACACAGCAGAATACCTCTCATTAAATATCAGAGACTGCCAATCCCAAACATGTATATTATTCAAAAACCAAATTTTTTTTTAAGTCAAAATACTCTTTTTCTTACACTTTACCTAGGTTGAGAATCTCAAACCTAGGCTCTGATACCAAAACAATTGTAACACCCCTATATCCTGTATACGTACCAAGCATGCTTAAACGATCGTAATATACGTATACTGAATATAGAAAATGTCACAGTTTAAAAAGACACAACAAATATCTTTGTAAATAAGTGAAACCAATCTCAAACAAATAAAAGAAATCCAAAAGACACCATATATAAAATGTTTAATAATTCACAGCGGAAGTTATTACAAATATGTTATAAATCAAAGTTTACAAAACATAGAATATATACATGATTGGCAGCTCTTCTCTGATCTTTAAGTCCCAAAAGAGAAATCCTCAATGTCTAGTCTCACTTGGTCTCGAAGAGCTCTCAGGTTCAACTCTGTCACCTGCGCGATCAAACACTATTGCGCTAAGCCAACGGCTTAGTAGTACAAAGTATGCTAGCATTATTCTTTAGTGCAATGTAATGTCACACATTTTATTAATAAATCAACATCATAGATGGAAGGCTAACAACATACCTATATATTTCATAAAGTACACATATATAAACATATCACATTTCAACATCCTTCCATATAACTCATTAGTCAATCATTTTACCATTCATAAATCACATTAAACAAAGACAAGCATGGGCCCAAAACACACTAATATACCATTCAATTTTCAGAGTAGATGTTTTGGTTCAATCATCACATTTATCATTATCATAAACCCAACTAGGCTTCAAGGATTAGGTTCAACCAAGCTTCAAGGGGAACAAAGCATGCTAAGTCTCAACCCAACTTGGCTTAAAGAACCAACCCAACCTATCCTCAAGGGTTGTAACATCTCAATTAGGCTTCAAGGACTAGATCCAACCAAGCTTCAAGGGGAGTAAAACATGTTAAACTTCTACCCAACTTGGCTTCAAGGATCAAGCCCAACCTAACTTCAAGAGAGTGTTACTATCATTAGGCATGCCACCAACAACAAACTCTGAAAATTGAATAACACATTAGTCACACAATTCATTTATTATTTCATTCTCAATTCTCATCATCAACTAGGCAAACATGCCTTATATCTTTCAATTGCCAATCACAATGGCTTCACATCACATTTGAGTTATCATATCTCAATTCATATTATACATATAGCATCATTGATATAACATTTCAAAATACATAATTCATATAACACATTACCATTCACAAGATTCACAATGCATATAACATAACATTGTTCATATAGTATCATATGCATCATCATTATCTTCAAATGTATATTCATTCTCAACAATGCAAGAAGAGCAAAGAAACAATCACAGTAGCCAACACACTCAAGGGACACGGCCAAGCTTATGGCCGTGTCTCTCAACAAAAAATCAAGCCGAGGCAGACACGGGCAAGGGACACGGCCGTGTCTCTCAACAAAAATCAGGCAGTGGCAAACATGGGCAAGGGACACGGCCAAGCCAGTGGCCGTGTCTCTCCAAAAATCATCCAACACGGCCAAATTTCCTTAGACTTGGTCGTGTCTCTTCCTTAGTTTGGCCATGTCTCTCATGATTGAAAACCCTAAACATGGCCAAACTATATATACAACATATATACAACATATACATTCCATTAACACAATCATTTCCTTTGCAAAAACATATATACATTAAATTCAAATCAAACAACAATTGAATTAAAACTTCTAGGGCACACTTAGGGATATTACACAACACACCCAGGTGACACTGCCAAGCCATTGGCCGTGCCACCCCATAAGACCAAAGAGAAAAGAAAGAAATGAAGTAAGGCAGTGATGGACACGGCCAACTAGCTTGGCCGTGTCCCAAGGAGAAATGAGAGACATGGCCAAGCCAATCATGGCTTGGCCGTGTCACCTAAGAAAAACTTTATTTATTTTGCATGAATTGAGGAACAAGTGGGAGACAAACCAATTACTTTTGCCAAAAGAAATACAAAACAAAGAGAGAGTGGGGAACAAAGGAGAGTGGTGTGAGCTGGTGTGAGTTGACTTGAGTCTTGGATTGGTTTAAAAAGAGAAGAAGAGGAAGAAGGAGGGAGCTTCTGCAGAGAGGGCTGCAGGTTTGTGCAGAAAACAGAGAACAGAGGCAGAGAAGAGAGGTTTGAGAGGAGGAGGCTGTGCATACACATTTTGGGCAAGGAGGGAGTGACACTTTCCTTGACTCTTCATCTTCATCCTCCATTTCCATCCTCTCCAGCATCTCCATCTTCCATTGGCAGCTCTTGGACATTCAAGAAGCTACATTGAAAGGGGTTTTTCTATTTTCTCCTTTTATGTATTTTAATGTTATTGTTGTTGTTGTTGGATTAAGTGTATTTAACATGAACTAAATCATTCTCTATCTAGATGTTAATAAACCCTAGCTTATTTGTATGGTTGGATACTTTTAATTGATTGAGTTGTTTTATTCTTATGAAGCTTAATGATTATTGCCAATTGATGATAGCATGCTTATTGATTGGTTGCCATTTTCATATTATTGACTTGAGAAAGCTTGATATGAATTGATTACTCATAAGGGTTGAGGATTGATTGGGTGCTAGAGATAGATCTACAAGATCCTTTGGTGTATAGTTCCTTGTTCTTAATGCATGACCTACTTAATTGTGTTTTGAGAAGAGATTCCGGCACTGTACTTAGTGATTAGGGATTAATTCGCTCGAGAGAGGTTTTAGTCTAAGTTAGAGGAATGCCAATTCAACTCTATCATGTGATGTAATTGAGGCTAGGGGGATTAAATCTAGATAGTATCTTTATCATCAAACCTTTTTACACAACACACAATTTATCTTTGCTTTCATTCTTTTAAGTTAGTTGTCTTTAATTAGAAAACACACAAAAATATTAATTTGCTAAACAATAGTTAAGATTTGCACTAGTGCTTGACCTTGTCCTCAGTGGAATAATAACTCACTCACTACTTTATTACTTGGGCGACCCGTGCACTTGCTGTATTGTTATAGCTCTAGCCGGCGAGCACCAAGTTTTTCGCGCTTCTACCGGGGACAATGGTTTCAATACTAGTAATATAATTAAGACTGTTGATTTAGTTTTATTTATCAAGAATGTTTGTTTGTTTTCTTTGAATTGTTTGTGTGTTTTTCTATACATTTGTTTGTTTGTTATGTTTGAATTTGCTTGTTTGTTTGTTTTTGTTTAAATTGCTGAGTGCCTTTTGTAAAAATGCAATTTTCAAGGCACGGGGGAGTTTATGATAGGGACTATAATTCTAACATGGTATGTGCAGCATGTGGCAATGCAGGACATAGTGCCAATACATGTTCATTTGGTTTTGAACGATACCAAGATTGGCATGAGGAAGAATATGGCTACAAAAGTTTCCAGCAAATGGGTGGTAATGACACATATTCCAATTCTTATAATCCAAGCTAGGAAACCACCAAAATTTTTCTTTGGGAAATCAGCAGTACATTCCACCTCAACAATTTTTTCAGCCTTGCCAAAGAAGTTCTTACTTTTAAGAATAATTTTTAGACCAAGACCACCTTAAGGAACCCACATTGGAGGATAAGTAAAATGCCTATATTCAAAGACACACTCTGAATCAAGATCACCTTAAGGAACCCACTTTGGAGGAAAGATTGAATGCATTCATTCAAAATAGCCCACAAAATGTATATCAACCTAAGAAACTTACTTTGGAGGAGAGAGTGAATGCCTTCATTCAAGATACCGAAAAATTTCAATGCGATCAATACATAGTGGAAGATAAGTTGAGGTCTGAATTTTTGCAAGAACCACAGAAGAGTTTGGACGCGCTAACTGGGCAGCTGGCACATCAACTCCAAGCACATCAAAAGGAAAAATTTCCTAGCCAATTGGAGCAAATTGAGGTAATCACAAATTTGAGAAATGAACAGGTAATATATCATAATTTTTGTGATTTCTTTGATGCAGAGACTAATTAGGAAGACAATGGCAAGGAGATACAATCCAACACGGAGGAGCCAAGCCAATCAAAGGAGGAGGAAAATTTAGAGGCATCAACCTCACCCAAGTTGCATGAAACCTCTGATACTTATAGGCCATCAAGTCCATTTCCAGGTAACTTAAAGGATGAGAAGCAAGGTATGCAACTTTCTGACATCTATGACATGCACTCCCAATGTGATATTGAAAATAAGCTTGAGATGGGTATACCCTTAGAAGAAGAACATGAAATGCCCAATTTAGAACTTAAGGAGTGTAAACTAATTGTAGATGCTGAGGTTGTTGAGAGGGGACTTGACATTGTTAAAATAGATGAAAAAGTGATTCAACCAACCTTGGTTGAATTTCAAGAGTCCCGAAAAGTCATCCCTTCTACTTTTGGTGGTAAGGACGAGCAGAAATCTGATATGCCCATGCTGCACAAAGACAAAACTTATTACCAAGTTCCTATAGTACTGAGGATCACCCCGAGGCAACCTTCACATGTCCCTTTGGGACAATTTCTCTTCAAGGAATAATATATAGGGGTTGCCATACATTGGGCGCACTTCAATGTTGCATGCTATCCATCCTCTCAATCCTGGGCTCCAATTGCATTATGGGTGGAAGGAGCCCTACACATCGTATATGGGAGCGGTGGAAATCAGGTTTCATCTGAACTCTCTTTTAGTTTATGCATGCTCACATTGAGGATAATGTGAAATTTTAAGTGTGGGGTGCATATTATGTTTTGTGTTTTTAATTATGTGTTTTGTGTTTTTAATTTATTTTTGTGTTAGTTTAGTTAATGTTTTTCATTTTTCCTTTGAATAAATGAATTTTGGAAAGTTTAATTGTTATAAATTGTTGATTGATGATGAACTTGAGAATTGAGTAGAATTGGTGCTTATTGTCAATTTTGTTGGTTTTTCTTTGCATTACCATCAACCTAGTGAGGAATTGAGCCATCAACTTATTATTCTTGTTGTGTGTGGACATCTTTGATTGATCACTTGCTAGAACTTGCTTTGACATGCATTTTAAGATTACATAAAAATTTCAATTTGGCATCAAGATGATTAAGGCAATTAGGTGAACCCACTTTGGCTTAAAAAGACCAACCCTAATTTTATCCTTAGTTAACTAATTTTTAGCCTATTTCATTTCTCCTTTTCTTTATTTTTCACAACACTACTAACTTTGAATCATGCTATTTTGCCTCTTACCCTTTCATTAGGTCAAGAGCATTTTAAGAGCGTTTATGACCAAGTGTTGTGTTAAATTAAGTGTGGGGTTAAATTTAGTAGGTTTAAGATTGCAAAGAAATAAAAAAAATCAAAATCAAATAAAAAAGGAAGAAAAATAAAAATAATTGTTGTTCTTGATAAAAGGGTTGGAATATGTTACAAGATGTAATAAGTGAGTTCCCTTGAAAAGTTCTTTAAATGTCAAGGGGTAGATAAGAGGAAGGTGTTTTGGAACCGTTGGGTGATACATATGATCAGTTACTTCATTCTTGAAGTGCTCTTGAACTTAATGATTTAGCTCACATTTCCTAAATGCCATACCTCTACCTTAACCCCATTACAACCCAATAACAGACCTTTTGATTGATGCTTGATTGTAATTAAGTGGTGGAGATTTGATAGATAAGCAAGCCTATGGCAATAATCTTTCATTGATTGTTATGAGTGTAAACACCACCTTGATCAAACACTTTCTAATAGTTGGTGAGGGAGTGACAATGTAGGTTATGCATGGAAAGCCACTTAATTGCATTGGTATCGATTTTGTTTGATTTGATATTGATTGCAGATTCAAGGATAGGGAAGTCTTGATGCATTTTTTATAACTCTTGAACTTGACAAAATTTTTGTGTTTAGTTTGTTTTGATTTTAGCCTTGCTTGGGACAAGCAAGGAATTAAGTGTGGGGTATTTGATGAGAGTGATTTTATACTAGTTTTTAGTATGATTTTAATGTGTTTTTAGTTAATGTTTCATTTGATTTTTGTTTAAAGTTTGTTTTAAGTGTTTGTTTTAGGTAAAATAGGAAAAATTCCATTGGATGATCAAAAAAAGCAAGAAAGAGCATGAATCAAGCAAGACATGGCCAAGCCAAATCAAGCTTGGCTGTGTCCCTCAAATTTATCTCATGGCAGTAGCTGACACGGCCAGGTGACACACCCAAGTCACTGGCCATGTCTCACCCAAAGAACAGAAACCAAAGAACCAAGCAAAGAAGGAAAAATGAAGAACAAAAGCTGACACTGGCAGGTGACACGCCCAAGCCAGTGGCCGTGTCACATGACACGGCCACAAGCTTAGCCGTGTCCCTTGCCTAACCAAAGATAAAAGAAGAAAAGAAACAAGCAGAAGGCAACACACCCAAGTGACATGGTCAGGAGCTTGGCCGTGTCACCCCATAAGACCAAAGAGAAAAGAAAGAAATGAAGCAAGGCAATGATGGACACGGCTAACTAGCTTGGCCATGTCCCAAGGAGAAATGAGAGACACGGCCAAGCCACTCATGGCTTGGCCATGTCACCTAAGAAAAACTTTGTTTCTTTTGCACGAATTGAGGAACAAGTGGGAGACAAACCAATTACTTTTGCCAAAAGAAATACAAAACAAAGAGAGAGTGGGGAACAAAGGAGAGTGGTGTGAGCTGGTGTGAGTTGACTTGAGTCTTGGATTGGTTTAAAAAGAGAAGAAGAGGAAGAAGGAGGGAGCTTCTATAGAGAGGGCTGCAGGTTTGTGCAGAAAACAGAGAACAGAGGCAGAGAAGAGAGGTTTGAGAAGAGAAGGCTGTGAATACACGTTTTGGGCAAGGAGGGAGTGACACTTTCCGTGACTCTTCATCTTCATCCTACATTTCCATCCTCTCCAGCATCTCCATCTTCCATTGGCAGCTCCTGGAGATTCAAGAAGCTACATTGAAAGGGGTTTTTCTATTTTCTCCTTTTATGTATTTTAATGTTATTGTTGTTGTTGTTGGATTAAGTGTATTGAACATGAACTAAATCATTCTCTATCTAGATGTTAATGAACCCTAGCTTATTTGTATGATTGGATACTTTTAATTGATTGAGTTGTTTTATTCTTATTATGCTTAATGATTATTGCCAATTGATGATAGCATGCTTATTGATTGGTTGCCATTTTCATATTATTGACTTGAGAAAGCTTGATATGAATTGATTACTCATAAGGGTTGAGGATTGATTGGGGTGCTAGAGATAGATCTACAAGATCCTTTGGTGTATTGTTCCTTGTTCTTAATGCATGACCTACTTAATTGTGTTTTGAGAAGAGATTTCGGCACTCCACTTAGTGATTAGGGATTAATTCGTTCGAGAGAGGTTTTAGTCTAAGTTAGAGAAATGCCAATTCAACTCTATCATGTGATGTAATTGAGGCTATGGGGATTAAATATCTAGATAGTATCTTTATCATCAAACCTTTTTACACAACACACAATTTATCTTTGCTTTCATTCATTTAAGTTAGTTGTCTTTAATTATAAAACAGACAAAAATATTAATTTGCTAAACAACAGTTAAGATTTGCACTAGTGCTTGGTTGAGCTGCATATCAATGAGATAGTGAGATTGCATGGAGTCCCAAATTCTTTAGTGTTTAATTGAGATCCTTGGTTTACTTCGAGGTTTTGGAAGAGTTTGCATGGTGCTTTGGGATCTCGGTTCCATTTTAGCACTGCTTTTCATCCTCAGAAAGATGGGTAGTTAGAGAGAGTGATACAGATTTTAGAGGATTTGTTGAGGAGCTGTGTCACTAATTTCTCTGGGAGTTGGGACAAATTTTTCCCATTGATGGAATTTACTTATAAAAATAGTCATCAGTCCAGTATTAGAATGGCACCTTATGAGGCATTGTATGGTAGAAGATGCAGAACGCCTCTATGTTAGAATGAGATTGGAGAAGGTAAGTTGGTTGGTCCTGATTTGATTAAAGAAACGGAAGAGAAAGTGAAGATAATTCATGATCGGTTGAAAGCAACCTCAGATCGGCAGAAATCTTATTCAGATTTGAAGAGGAGAGACATAGAGTTCGATGTTGGGGATAAAGTTTCTCTGAAAGTGTCTCCTTGGAAGAGAATTTTAAGAATTGGATGCAAACGAAAGTTGAGTCCTCATTTCATTGGACCTTACAAGGTATTGGATAGAGTTGGACCAGTGGCTTATCGACTAGCTTTGCCTCCTGAGTTGGATAAAATTCACAATGTCTTCCATGTCTCTATGCTACGGAAGTACAGGTCAGACCCATCTCATATTTTGTCAGTGGAATCTATTGAGGTGAGTCCAGATCTATCTTATGAAGAGGAACCGGTGGTTATTTTAGCACATGGAGTGAAAGAGTTGAGATCTAAAAAAGTGCCAATTGTGAAGGTTCTTTGGAAGAACCATGCTAAGAAAGAGGTAACTTGGGAGAGTGAGCAAATGATGCGAGATCAGTATCCCCAGTTATTCCAAACTTGAGAACAAGTAATTTCGAGGACAAAATTATTTTGTAGAGGGAGAGAATTGTAATATCCCAAATGATACCCTAAAATTTTGGAATGTTAAATGTTGTATTGAATTAAAGGATTTTTAAGTATATGTTTAATTAAGAAAGGAAAAAAAAAAGAGGAGATGTGTATATGTTGTATATATGAGGATATATACAAAATATATATGTACAAGTCAATGGGTTTATTTTGGTAAAGAGATATTTTAGTTATTTAAATGGAATTAATAAGAGTTAGTGGAAGATGATTGTAGACCCTTAATTTTTGACCCAGTCCGATTTGTTATTTTTTATATAGTCCAAAATAATTTTTGTGGTATTTTAATTAAATAATATTTATTTTAGTATTTATTATTTATAATTTTTAATAAAAATAAAAATGGTGAAGTCAATAAAAAAATATAATAATAAAAAATAATAATAAAAATAAAAAAATAAAAATCGGTGACAAAAAAATTTCGTCGCCGAAGGTCCAAGGTCAATTGGCCCGCAGGAAATTCCTGCGGCGAATTGGCTGGCCGCTCAGCCAGCGCCTCATAATTTTTTGTTAGCTCTCGTAGTCCTCGCCAATGCTTGCAGTTTTTGCCAGCAAAATTTTTAACAAAGCAATTTTTTCCGAAACCAAATTCTTTTTTATTTCAGTTTCTTTTTCCTAATTAATTTTAGTTTCCTTAAATAATTAGAACCAGGTTTATAATTTTTTTTTCTATAAATAACACTTTAAAACTCAGAATTAAGGGATTGGAACTTTGGGATCGGGACTTGGATTAGGGGATCAAAACTTGGACTTTTAAACTGGGATTACAGAAAACCCTAGCCAGAGAAGATTAGCAACAAGCAAGCAACCAACAATTCATCAAAGGTAGCCACACTGCCTTTGTTTTTTTTTTATCCAGAAAGCAACTTTTTGGTGGAACCAACTACGCAGGTTTGATCTTTTATCATAGATTATATATTTATGTAGCTTTGTTTCTTTGATTAATAAGAACATGCACACAATACTTTGATCCTTAAATATATAGTAATTTGATCTTGATTTCAATAACTTAAATTGTTCCTTCTGTTTCCAGAAAAACTAAAAAATACTCTTCTGTTTCCAAAAACCTTAAGAACCCTAATTTATTTATTCTGTTTCAAAAAATCTTAAGAAACCTAAAGTTTTTCCAAAAAAAACTCAAAAAAAACTTTAAAAAACCCTAAACCGTTTTCCTCTAACTTTTTTTCAAAATTTCCAAATGTTTTCTTAAATCTCCAAACCCTAACCTACTTTACAGTTTCTAAAAACCATAATTATTTTATAAGACTCTAAAAAATTTTCTTAAATCCTAAAATCAAATATATTTTCCAAAATCTCAAAACCCTAATTCTCTCAAAACTAATAAGGTAAACCCTAGTTTTCCTAAATCCTAATCCTTAAAACTTTAAAATCTTATAAACCTAAACCTTAAAACTCAATACATTAAATCTAAAATCACAATCCAATAACCAAAAGCTATAAACCTAATATCTCAAGATTCTAAAACCCTAATTTCATAATGTTATCCATAAACCCTAGTTTGATTCATGAAACCCTAATCTATTCCAATTTTCCAAAACCTTTACAATAGGTTAAACAAAGAACAATAATAATACTAAAATCCCAAAACCCTAAATGTTAATTAAAGAACTTTAAATAGAAATAGTAAACCCTAATTTATATCTTTACTTGCTTTATTTTTAGATTTGATTATGCAGTTTATTATATGCTTTGATGGTTGATTTAATTTCAATGCTTGATTTATTTAATTTATCATGGATTAATGTTTATTATATATTTTGATTGATGTTTAATATCTTTGATGAATGATTTATTTATAATGAGTGGTTATTTACTTTTATCGATTTATTTTGATTTCCAAATATTATAAGAGGTATGTTTCCACTTTGTGGGTACCTCATTAGTTAAATATCATGTAATTTAAATAGTTTTTATATTTTAGAACAATGTAAAGGACATGTTTCAACCTTTTGGTGGGTGTCCTATTAGTTTAGACATGGATGATGTAAGGACATGTTTTCATCTTCGGATGGGTGTCCATTTATTTTCTTTGTTTGGACATTGCTTTGATTTTTAATATAATGATGCTTTATTTCAATTGTTGTGTGTAATATGGATAATATTGTTATATTTAAGAATTTTATAATATTAAGACCTGTAAAAGAGGCCGGTTCCAATGAACCGGGCGTTGTGAAGGTGCTGGGTCATTTCTCACCTTCCCCACTCATAGCCTCGTACCATTTGGTATATATTTGCTATGGGAACCTAAGCTTTTTTACCCAAAGACTAAAGCTCATGTAATTGGCCTAGTTACTTTCCTTAGGTTTTACCCCAAATGCTTGTTGTTTGACTATGGTTAATTTATGGCTTATTTGGTTTGTTCTTTTTCTAATATGACCCAAGTACATTTGTAAGCTCAAATAAATTTTTCTTTAAAGTCCAAAATACCAAAGCTATTTTCAAAACATTTCAAGATGGTCTTTGGGCATAAAACGTTTCTAAAAATAAATCAAAAATTATTTTTCTCATGACCTAAATACTAAGCCAAAAATCCATTTTTTCTAAAATCTTTTTACAATGTGCTTAGAAATAAAATTATTTTCATCCGACCTTTTCTTACAAAGAGCTTGCAAATTATTTATGTCAATTATGAAATACCAAAAATCAATTATGAGCCTAGTTTATACTAAGAATAATTAATCATGGGCTTATTTTTGACATGAATCATTAGTTACATTTTCAAGTGAGAAATCTATTTATAATAAACCTCTTAATTTAGTTTGAATCCAATATAGCATAAAAGCTACTATAGTTGGTTAAATGGATTAAAACCTAATTAATGGGAATTATAATGAATTGATTTCCATTTTTGAAAATATAACTATTGGTTGAAACATTCGAAGGAAATATTCGAAAACAAGATACCCCATGTTGGTATTTTGTTAACCATATACTTAGGAAAAGAGACTCGCCATTCATGTGTGGATGTTATAAGCTTGGAAGGAACATCCTATTTATCCTTGTTTGTTTATTGTTTGTGCATACATACATTTGCATCTCATATCATTGATCCTCTCTAGCTCAAAGCCCTGGATTACAAAAGTTCAAAAGCTTACGATAATCCGACCTACGCCGAAAATGAAAAATCGAGTAACAACTCAATCACTTGCTCACCAAAAGCAATGGAGCCAGAACAAATTCAAAGAATGGTGGAAGACGCCCTCAATGCCAAGATGGAAGAAATAAAAGAGACCATGGCTGAGACCATAAAGAACCAATTGGCTACAATTTTAGAAAATCATGATGAAGCATCTGCTAGCACCAAGAAGTCAATGGACAAAGGGAAGACTAAAGTTGGTGAAGTAGTTTTTGATGATGATAAGGTGATCATTGATGATGATGATGATTGGGCTCAATACTTCCAAGATCCTCAAGGTTGTTGAGAAGACAACTTTTGAAAAGACTAAAAATTCTGACGTTGAAAAGATGATTGCGGATTTAGAAAATAAATTAGAGAAGAAGCTAAAAACTGAAGAAATGTCTGAAGTTGACAAATTATTTGAGCTAGATGAAGAAGTGCCATACAAATTTAAGATGCCATCTTTTGCAAAGTTTGATGGAACTGGAAATCCTTACCTCCATGTGAAGCAGTATATCACTGTTATGCAGTCTGCCCGAGCTACTAAGGCTCAAACTCTAAGGCACTTTATGCTTTCATTGGATCCTGTTATCCAAAATTGGTTCAATACCTTAAAAGGAGCACAAAAGAGTTGGGTTCTGCTATACAAGGCCTTCATCCAACAATATGGATACAACGTTGAGATGGAAGTTACCTTAATGGAAGTTGAGTCCATTAGACAAAGGACATATGAAAATTTTATGGACTATGTGAAAAGATGGAGGAATAAGGCTGCTTTGCTCAAGAAGAGGCCCGATGAATCTGATCAAATGAGGATGATTGTGAGAGGGGTGCTACCTAGTCTTTGTGAAAGGATGTCTCATACACTCATCCGTGATTTCAAAGATCTACTCCAAGCTGGTCTACAAATTGAAGAGTGGGAAAGAGAGAAGAATCGCTTTTTGTCAAGAAGGAATGAGAAAGGGAATTATCAGCCTAGCAATCAAAGCACGCAAAAAGAAATTGATGTTAATGTGACTAGTCAAGGAAATAAAAGACAATTTTTAGATCTACGGAAGCCTTTGTCTTGGGTCTTCAACAAGCTACAAAAGAAGGGACTATTGCAGCCATCAGCCCCTCGACCTTTGCCAAATCCTTTACCCCCAAAATTTGATACTAAGGCTTTTTGTCAATTTCATCAGACTCAAGGACATGAGACTGATAGATGTACCCGATTGAAGCATGCAATCCAAGATCTAATCAATAGTGGTAAGCTACCTAAACCAGACAAGCCCAATACCAAGAACAACCCTTTGCCTAAGTTTGGAAGAGTGCCACTACCAGCAACCTTCATGGTAGGAAAAGGATTCGAAGAAGATTTTGTTTTATCATCCTTTCAAGATGGAAATATTGAAGATGTGAAAGGAAAAAAGCTTAACTCAATAAACTTTCCTTAGCTTGAATGTTGCTTTTTAATTTTACTTTCTTTAATATTTAATTGGAACAATCGTGTTTTTCAAATTTAAATTTGTTTGAATAAATTACTTTCATCAAAATTTTTGTTGGTCTTTGTTCATTTTGGTGCTCAACCAATGAGGAATTTAGCTTGATAATTCATGAATTAATATATTTATGCATCATGACTCGAATGACTTTACTAGGTGGGGGAATTGCTCTATACCATTGAGTTGTGTATGGTTACTTAGAGAGGGCTCCTGCATAATTACCTTTGTCTAGGCCCTAGTCAGTCTTAGAACATGCTTTGACAAACTTTCAAGGTGAAATTGAACTCTGCTTATTTAAGGGAGAGATGATCTAGACATTGTTTGGTTAGCCAACAACTAGTATCCACCCTATTAAATATCAATCCCTAGTTGTCCCTTTGAGCCTTCATAAAATTTTAGCTTTCTTTTCATTGGCTTACAAACCCCAAAAACCTAACTTGAGCTGTTGTGACACTTTTGACAAGTCTTACGATCACTAAGGTGAAGAGGCAAGAAGATCAAAGAAAGGAATGAATAGTCAAGATCACAAGGATAGTTGATGTTCTCAAGACCATAAGGATAGTTGAAGTTCACCTAGTATCTCCAATCTATCAAGACAACATCAGAGTAACAAATGATTTATCCTTGTTAAAGGAGATTTATGTCACTCCACTCATCCATTATTAGAAACCCAATTTGATACAAACAAGACAACTCTTTTAGAGCTAGAACAAAAAAAAAACAAAAAAAGAAAGAAGAAAAGAAAAGAAGAAGAAAAAAGGACAAAAAAAGGACAAAAAAAAGGACAAAAGAAAAAAGGAAAAAAGATAAAAAAGAAAGATAAAACCTAAAAAGGTGGTTCAGAAAGCCAATTGAGTTCTCTTTTATCGAAAGCAGCAAAAGGCTTTCATTTGGTTTATAAGGACATTTTGACTTGAATTGGTCTAACCCAACCAAAGATTCAATCAAAATTGGAGAAAAAAAGGAGGAAGACCATCCAGTTCTTGAAAGTTTTGTACTTAACAATCCTACAAGGAAGAAGGACAAAATGATAAGATGCTCAAAGAAAGGGAAGAGTAAGAAAAATAAAAAGAAAGAAAAGGGAGAAGAAGAAAAGAAGCAAATTTGGGTACCAAACTTTTTGCAAAGGCAAAGACTATCCCAATCAAGATTCAGGTTAACACCAAAAAGAAAGAAGAATGTTCAAAGTTCCATCTTTTCATGCTCCCAACTCTCTAAAGTTCCAACAAGCAGTATGTAGTGTGAAGGTTTGTCCTTTGTGTCACACCGGCTCTAATCTCAAAATGGCCTTCATTTAAACCCGTGTCCCTTATAGACCCCATTTCAAGCCTATTAAAGACCTATTAATCTCTCTTGGTAGGTAGAGTCTATTAGTGGAGATATTTTGAATAAGTATGCATATGAGATAGACAATATTTAAACTCAAATGAGACCTTTGACCAAGTAATGTGTATGTGCCTATCTGAAGTGCAACAATTCTTGCTTAAATAGAAATGATTCCCGAGTTTAGTACGGTAACTAGGGTTGTCATGTTATAGATATGTTAATTTGAAAAATCAAGTCCTGAGGTAAATTGACATTAATTTGGCAAAGCCAACATTTGATTTCAAAATCAAAATTCCAAAAATAAAAAATATTTTTGTCACACAAAGCCTTCAAGTTAAGAGAAGTTTGTTGCATCATCAAAACTCGAAGTACACATTGGGCAAAGTAAATGATTACTGCCAAGGTTATGAAGAAGCTACCAACTGACATGCTGAAACATAGTTTGAAATGGATGTATCCTTGACTCTACAACTTGGGATCTCCACCACTCATATTTTCAACATCTTGAAGATAAAAGCCATAAATGTGAAGCATCCTGTAATTACAATGCAAGAACTGAACGGGCATCTGAAAGAAATCCGTGAGAGAATTTCAGCTGATAATCTCGGTCTGTGAGTCGATGGAACCATTGTAAGTATTATTCATGCATACATGAGCATATAACATCGCACTTTCTTGTCTTGTATTGTCTATTCTTTATTAAGGTGAACAGCAAATACCCTGTAAAGTAAACAATCAAAAGAAGATATCAAATCAGGGGGGCATGGAAAGCCTTTTCTTGAAAAAAGTTCCAGTAATTTTACAAAGAGAAGAAATGCATACTTTTGCGAAGAACTAGACAACAAAAACATCAATCAGAGCCCGCATAGAAAAATCATGTGTTTGAGCCTATACAGGGGGCATAGTTTCTCCTTTTCAATTTTTGAGTTTATGCATGAACAAAACATTTTGAGACTCACTTCTAATAATTTACCACGCAGGGGGGCAAGGAGCGGATATGAAGGCTAGCTAAAAAGGGCTGAATTTTTTTGCAAAAGTGCAAAGGAAGAACAAAAAAAAAGAATGAAAAAAAGAAGAAAATTAGAATTCTCAAAAGAATGAAGATGCAAGAGACAAAAGATCAGTTCAGTTAAAAGAGTTGAAGCCAGGGTAAAGACCCGACCTCCAATAGATAAAGATCCATGTTTCAAGGGTAAAGACCCGACGTCCAAAGGATGAAGATCCATTTTCAAGGGTGAAAACCTGATCTCCAAGGATTAAGATCCATTTACAAGGGTGAAGATCCGATCTCCAAGGATGAAGATCCATTTACAAGGGTGAAGACTCGATCTCCAAAGGATGAAGATCCATTTTCAAGGGTGAAGACCTTATCTGAAAGGATGAAGATCCATTTACAAGGGTGAAGACCCAATCTCAAAGGATGAAGATCCATTTTCAAGGGTGAAGACCTGATCTCCAAGGATGAAGATCCATTTACAAGGGTGAAGACCTAATCTCCAAGGATGAAGATCCATTTACAAGGGTGAAGGCCCGATCTCCAAGGATGAAGATCCATTTATAAAGGTGAAGACTCTATCTCCAAGGATGAAGATCCATTTTCAAAGTCGAAGATCCGATGCTAAAGATGAAGATCCAAGGTCCAACGATGAAGATCCATTTTGAGGGCGAAGAACCATAATGCATAGAACAGCTGGAGTAGTTAGACTTCCCAACTGATAAAAGGTCAGTCAAACTTAGTCTCGAGTTCAAGCACCCAAATTAAATTCAATATCGGGTCCAGAACCCAAATTATCCTTAAGTCCAGAACCTAAAATCTCTTTTAAGTCCAGAACTTAGCTCGGGTCCAGAATCCAAATTATCATTAGGTCCAGAACCTAAAATCTCTTTTAAGTCCAAAACTTATCTCGGGTCCAGAACCCAAATTATCCTTAGGTCCAGAACCTAAAATCTCTCTTAAGTCCAGAACTTATCTCAGGTCCAGAACCCAAATTACCATTAGGTCCAGAACCTAAAATCTCTTTTAAGTCCAAAACTTAGCTCGGGTCCAGAACCCAAATTACCATTAGCTCCAGAATCTAAAATCTCTTTTAAGTCCAGAACTTAGCTCTGGTCCAGAATCCAAATTACCATTAGGTCCAGAACCTAAAATCTCTTTTAAGTCCAGAACTTAGCTCGGGTCCACAATCCAAACTACCGTTAGGTCCAGAACCTAAAATCTCTTCTAAGTCCAAAACTTAGCTCGGATCCAGAACCCAAATTATCCTTAGGTCCATAACCTAAAATCTCTTCTAAGTCCAGAACTTAGCTTGGGTCCAGATCCCAGAATTACCCTTAGGTCCAGAACCTAAAATTATCCTTGAGTCCAAAACTCGAACAGGGTCCAAAATCCAAAACCTCAACCATCTCAGAAAAATTAAGTCTTGTTGCTTTTCACTCTTTTTTACTGAAGTCTCAGATCGTTCATGCAAGGGCAAACTGTAGACCCTTAATTTTTGACCCAGTCCGGTCCGTTATTTTTTATATAGTCCAAAATAATTTTTGTGATATTTTAAATAAATAACATTTATTTTAGTATTTATTATTTATAATTTTTAATAAAAATAAAAATGATGAAGTTAATAAAAAAATATAATAATAAAAAGTAATAATAAAAATAAAAATAAAAAATAAAAATAAAAGGTCCAATTGGCCAAGGCCAATTCGACCGCATGAATTTCCTACGGGCGAAATGGCCTTGGGATTTCCTGCGGCGAAATGGCATTGTTCCTGCGGTGAATTGGCTGGCCGCCCAGCCAGCGCCTCGCAATTTTTCGCCAGCTCTCGTAGTCCTTGCCAACGCTCGCAGTTTTCGCCAGCAAAATTTTTTCCAACGCAATTTTTTCCGAAACCAAATTCTATTTGGTTTCGGTTTCTTTTCCTAAAAAATACTCTTATGTTTCTAAAAACCCTAAAAAATACTCTTCTGTTTCTAAAAACCTTAAGAACCCTAATTTATTTCTTCTGTTTCCAAAAATCTTAAGAACCCTAAAGTGTTTCTCAAAAACCTCAAAAAAACTTTAAAAAACCCTAAACCATTTTCCTCTAACTTTTTTCCAAAATTTCCAAATGTTTTCTTAAATCTCCAAACCCTAACCTACTTTATAGTTTCTAAAAATCATAATTATTTTATAAGACTCTAAACTGTTTTCTTAAATCCTAAAATCAAATATGTTTTTCAAAATGTCAAAAACCCTAATTCTCTCTAAACTAATACGGTAAACCCTAGTTTTCCTAAATCCTAATCCTTAAAACTTTAAAATCTTATAAACCTAAACCTTAAAACTCAATACAGAAAATCTAATATCACAATCTAATAACCAAAAGCTATAAACCTAATATCTTAAGATTCTAAAACCCTAATTTCATAATGTTACCCCTAAACCCTAGTTTGATTCATGAAACCCTAATCCATTCCAATTTTCCAAAACCTTTACAGTAGGTTAAACAAAGAACAATAATAATACTAAAATCCCTAAGCCCTAAATGTTAATTAAAGAACTTTAAATGGAAACAGTAAACCCTAATTTGTATCTTTACTTGCTTTATTTTTAGATTTGATTATGCAGTTTATTATATGCTTTGATGGTTGATTTAATTTCAATGATTGATTTATTTAATTTATCATGGATGAATGTTTATTATATATTTTGATTGCTGTTTAATATCTTTGAGGAATGATTTATTTATAATGAGTGGTTATTTACTTTTATCGATTTATTTTGATTTCCAAATATTGTAAGAGGTATGTTTCCACTTTGTGGGTACCTCATTAGTTAAATATCATGTAATTTAAATAGTTTTTATATTTTAGACCAATGTAAAGGACATGTTTCTACCTTTTGGTGGGTGTCCTATTAGTTTAGACATGGATGATGTAAGGACATGTTTCCATCTTCGGATGTGTGTCCATTTATTTGCTTTGTTTGGACATTGCTTTGATTTTAATATAATGATGTTTTATTTCAATTGTTGTGTGTAATATGGATAATATTGTTATATTTAAGAATTTTATAATATTAAGACATGTAAAAGAGGCCGGTTCCAATGAACCGGGCGTTGTGGGGGTGCTGGGCCATTTCTCACCTTCCCACTCATAGTCTCGTACCATTTGGTATATACTTGAAATGGGAACCTAAGCTTTTTTACCCAAAGACTAAAGCTCATGTAATTGGCCTAGTTACTTTCCTTAGGTTTTACCCCAAATGCTTGTTGTGTGGCTACGGTTAATTTATGGCTTATTTGGTTTGTTCTTTTTCTAATATGACCCAAGTACATTTGTAAGCTCAAATAAAATTTTCTTTAAAGTCCACAATACCAAAGTTATTTTCAAAACATTTCAAGATGGTCTTTGGGCATAAAACTTTTCTAAAAATAAATCAAATATTCTTTTTTCTCATGACCCAAATACAAAGCCCAAAATCCATTTTTTTCTAAATCTTTTTACAATGGGCTTAGAAACAAAATTATTTTCATCCGACATTTTCTGACAAAGAGCTTGCAAATTATTTAGGTCAATTATGAAATACCAAAAATCAATTGTGAGCCTAGTTTATACTAAGAATAATTAATCATGGCTTGTTTTTGGCATGAATCATTAGTTACATTTTCAAGTGAGAAATATATTTATAATAAACCTCTTAATTTAGTTCTAATCCAATATAGCATAAAAGCTAATATAGTTGGTTAAATGGATTAAAACCTAATTAATGGGAATTATCATGAACTGATTTCCATTTTTGAAAATATAACTATTGGTTGAAACATCCAAGGGAAATATTCGAAAACAAGATACCCCATGTTGGTATTTTGTTAACCATATACCTAGAAAAAGAGACTCGCCATTCATGTGTGGATGTTATAAGCTTGGAAGGAACGTCCTATTTATCCTTGTTTGTTTATTGTTTGTGCATACATGCATACATACATTTGCATCTCATTTCATTGATCCTCTCTAGCTCACAGCCCTGGATTACGAAAGTTCAAAAGCTTACGATAATCCGACCTACGCCGGAGATGAAGAATCGAGTAACAACTCAATCACTTGCCCACCAAAAGCAATGGAGCCCGAACAAATTCAAAGAATGGTGGACGACACCCTCAATGCCAAGATGGAAGAAATAAAAGAGGCCATGGCCGAGACAATAAAGAACCAATTGGATACAATTTTAGAAAATCATGCCGAAGCATCTGCTAGCACCAAGAAGCCAATGGACAAAGGGAAGACTAAAGTTGGTGAAGTAGTTTTTGATGATGGTAAGGTGATCGTTGATGATGATGATGATTGGGCTCAATACTTCCAAGATCCTCAAGATAAGAAGAAGGAGCCGAAGGTTGTTAGAAGACAACTTTTGAAAAGACTAAAAATTCTGACGTTGAAAAGATGATTGCGGATTTAGAAAATAAATTGGAGAAGAAGTTGAAAACTGAAGAAATGTCCGAAGTTGACAAATTATTTGAGCTAGATGAAGAAGTGCCATACAAATTTAAGATGCCATCTTTTTGCAAAGTTTGATGGAACTGGAAATCCTCACCTCCATGTGAAGCAGTATATCATTGTTATGTGTTGCGCTCTAATTAAGTACTACTACAAGCGTCGCTCGCAAGTATATGAGGTAGCAGTAGCAAAGGTGATCGCCTCAAGGTCGTTTCCCCAAGAAGGTGTGGTTCGTAATAGCTTGATTGACAATTTATTTAAATGCGAGAGTTTGTTGTGTTGGGATGGTGCGAGAATAATTTAAACCTTAAATTAATGTGCGTAGGGTTGATGTGTAATGGGTGTACAAGATCAAATCGATTCTTGGAAAGGTGCCTAGGGTTATAGGTCCATTCAATCAAAGCCAAATTCTCAATTATCCATTAACATAACCTTGTAATTAATTTGTTCCGTAAGGTTAATTAGTCAATTACCAATTCACTAGTTCTCACATTCATGAATTAGCAATAACCAATTATTTTACATTTGCAAATTAATAAACCCTAGAACTTATATTTCTAATTCATTCTTAGAGTGGTCGATTATATAGTTCTGATATCGAATTTCACCTCTCGGTCCGTCATTCAATATCTAGAGATCAATAGGTAGCTAATCTATCAACCTAGAATTTAATACAATACAATTAACCAACAACAAGGTACATCAATGTAAATATCAAATCAAAGCATTCAATCAAATATACTACAAACCCTAGGCATGGGTATTTAGCTCAACATCATCAATTTAAAACATTCATTCAACTCAATATAAAATAAATACAAATTGTTCATTGCAATATCAATTCTCTTAATACAACAACAACAATAGAAATGAATTAAAAGAGAGAATAGAAAAACCCTTTGTGAAGATGCCAAGAGTAGGATTACTAGTCTTCCTCCTAGCTCCACTTGATGTATGATGAAGAACTCAAGCCCTCTTCAATGGTTGATTCCCCTTTGCAATGTGGAATGGAGCTTTCTCAAGTCACCAAAACTTTGGATAGAGCTTTCTCAAGTCACCAACCCTTCAATTGATTGTGCCTTTGGAAGATGGAATAGAGCTTTCTCAAGTCACCAATCCCTTCAATGAAGCTTCTTCAACCTTCAACAGCTTGTTAACACAATTTATCCCAAAGAACCTCAAAGTTCTTATCAATGGAAGATGGAGAAGATGAAGAGGATAGAAATGGAGGTTGGACGTGAAGGGACAAGGGAGAGTGTCACTTGATGAGAGTGATTTTATACTAGTTTTTAGTATGATTTTAATGTGTTTTTAGTTAATATTTCATTTGATTTTGGTTTAAAGTTTGTTTTAAGTGATTGTTTTAGGTTAAAGTGGAAAAACTCCCTTAGAGGATCAAACCAATGAAGAAAGAGCTTGAATTAAGCAAGACATGGCCAAGCCAAAACTAGCTTGGCCGTGTCCCTCAAAGAAGCTTCAAGACAGTAGCTGACATGGCCAGGTGACACGCCCAAGTCACTGGCCGTGTCTCACCTAAGGAGCAAAACCAAAGGGACCAAGAAAAGAATGAAAGAAAAGGAGTAGAAGCTGACACCATCAAGTGACACGCCCAGCCAGTGGCCGTGTCACATGTCACGGCCACAAGCTTGGCCGTGTCACCCATTGAAACCAAAGAAAAAAATTGACAAAATGGCAAGCAAAAGGTGACACACCCAAGTGACACGGCCAAGCCACTGGCCGTGTCACATGACACAGCCAGGAGCTTGGCCGTGTCACTCCATGAAGCTAAAGAGAAAAGAAAGAAAGGAAGGAAGGCAGTGATGGACACGGCCAAGTGGCTGGGCCATGTCCCAAAGAAAAATGAGAGACACGGCCAAGCCACTCATGGCTTGGCTGTGTCACCTATGGAAATGTTGAAATCTTTGCACGAATCAAGGAACAAGTGGGGGAACAAACACTAGCTTTTGCCAAAAGTGTTCAAAAACAAAAGAAAAGCTTGCCTAATTTGAGGAAAAGAAAGGTTAAACAAAGAGAATGTGGGAGACAAGGTGAGTTGGAAGTGAGTTGGAAGATTGACTTGAGCTTTGGAGGGAAATAAAAAGAGAAAGGAGCTGGGAGCTTCTGGAGAGAGAGCTAGAGTTTTGTGCAGAAAACAGAGAACAGAGGAAGAGAAGAGAGGTTTGAGAGGAGGAGGCTGGGCATACACATTTTGGGCAAGGAGGGAGTGACATCATCTTCAGCATCTCCATCCTCTCCAGCATCTCCATCTTCCATTGGCAGCTCCTGGAGATTCAAGAAGCTACATTGAAAGGGGTTTTTCTATTTTCTCCTTTTATGTATTTTAATGTTATTATTGTTGTTGTTGTATTAAGTGTATTGAACATGAACTAAATCATTCTCTATCTAGATGTTAATGAACCCTAGCTTATTTATATGATTGGATACTTTTAATTGATTGAGTTATTTTATTCTTATGATGCTTAATGATTATTGCCAAATGATGATAGCATGCTTGTTGATTGGTTGCCATTTTCATATTATTGACTTGAGAAAGCTTGATATGAATTGATTACTCATAAGGGTTGAGGATTGATTGGGGTGCTAGAGATAGACCTACAAGATCCTTTGGTTTATAGTTCCTTGTTCTTAATGCATGATCTATTTAATTGTGTTTTGAGAAGAGATTCTAGCACTCTACTTAGTGATTAGGGATTAATTCGCTCGAGAGAGGTTTTAGTCTAAGTTAGAGGAATGCCAATTAAACTCTATCATGTAATGTAATTGAGGCTAGGGGGATTCAATATCTGGATAGTATCATTATCATCAATCCTTTTTACACAACACACAATTTATCCTTGCTTTCATTTATTTAAATTAGTTGTCTTTAATTATAAAACATCACAAAAACATTAATTTGCTAAACAACAGTTAAGATTTACACTAATGCTTGGCCTTGTCCTCAGTGGAATGATACTTCACTCACTACTTTATTACTTGGGTGACCTGTTCACTTGCGGTAATTGCTATAGCACAGCTCAACGCGCACCAAGTTTTTGGCGCTGCTAATGGGGACAATGGTTTCAATACTAGTAATATAATTAAGACTGTTGATTTAGTTTTATTTTTTTTATCAGGAATGTTTGTTTGTTTTATTTGAATTGTTTATGTGTTTTTCTTTCAACCGTTTGTTTATTTTCTGTAAATTTGTTTATTTGTTGTGTTTGAATTTATTTGTTTGTTTATTTTTCTTTAAATTGCTGAGTGCCTTGTGTAAAGATGTAGTTTTCAAGGCACGGGGGAGTTTATGATTGGGACGATAATTCTAAAATGGCATGGCAACTCGCAGAGTTAACGAATCGAATTAAGATGCTAGATGCAACTCTTGATTGTGGACAATACCAAGAGAGGAAAGAGGAAAACTATGCCTATGAAACTTTCCAACAATGGGGTGGGGAATGACCTACATTCCAATTCTTATAGTCCAAGCTGGGGAAGCCCACAAAATTGTACAGCATATGGCAATGCAGGGCATAGTGCCAATACATGTTCATTTGGTTTCCAACGATACCAAGATTGGCACGAAGAAGAATATGGTTATCAAAGTTTCTAGGAAATGGGTGGTAATGACCAATATCCCAATTCTTACAATCCAAGTTGGGAGAGCCACCCAAATTTTTATTGGGAAAAATCAGCAGTACATTCCACCTCAACAAAATTTTCAGCCTTGCGAAAAAAGTTCTTACTTTCAAGAACAATTCTCAAACCAAGACCACCTTGAGGAATCCACATTGGAGGATAAGTTAAATGCATATATTCAAAAACTCACAATGAATCAAGATCACCTTGAGGAACCCACTTTGGAGGATAAGTTGAGGTCTGAATCTTTGCAAGAAACACAGAGGATATTGGATGCTCTAGTTGAGCAGATGGCACATCAACCCCAAGCACACTAAAAGGAGGAGTCTCCTAGCCAATTAGAGCAAACCCAGGTAATCACAAATTTGAGGAGTGAACAGATAATATATAACAATTTTTGTGATTTCTATGGTGCAGGGACCAATCAAGAGGAAAATGGCAAGGAGATCCAATCCGACATAGAGGAGTTGAATCAACCAAAGGAAGAGGAGAATCTAGAAGCATCAACTTGGATAGAATTGCATGAAACTCCAAAACCTTTTATGCCACCAATTTCATTCCCATGTATGATGGAGGAAGAGAACCAAGGTATGCATATTCCTGAACTCTATGGCATGTCCTATAGCGAAGATAGTATAGATAAGCTTGAGGTAGCCATGACTATAGAAGTAGAGCCTAATATTTCCAATTTAGAAATTGAGGAGAGCAAATTAATATTAAATGATGAGTTTGTTAAGAGGGAACTTCCAAGTGCTAAAGAAGATGAGAAAGAGATTCAACCAAACTTGGTTGAACTTCAAAAGATCCCAAAAATTTTGGAATTTGATTTAGTTGGGGAGAACAATATGCAACCAATGATCATCCCTCCCACTTTCGGGAGCGAGAAAGAATAAAAAATGAATATAACCATGTTGCATACTGAAGAATATTTTTACCAAGTTCCTATAGCATTGGAAAATCACTCCAAGACAGCCTTCATGAGTTCTCATTGGCCATTTGCTCACCCAAGGACACTACTTAAGCTTTGCAATGCATTGGACACATTTCGAAGTTGCATGTTGTCCATCCTCTCAATCCTGGGCTACAATTGCATTATGGGGGGAAGGAGCCCTACACATCGTATATGGGAATGATGGAAATCAGGTTTCCTCTAAACTCTCTTTTAGTTTATGCATGCTCACATTGAGGACAATGTGAAATTTTAAGTGTGGGATGCATTTTGTATTTTGTGTTTTTACTTTTACTTGTTTTAGTTTAAATTTAGTTAATGTTTTTCATGTTTTCTTTGAATAAATGAATTTTGGAAAGTTCAATTGTTATAAATATTATTGATTGATGACTTTTGAATTTTTGAAGCATGAATTTGAGAATTGAGTAGAATTAGTGCTTATTGTAAATTTTGTTGGTTTTTCCTTGCATGACCATTAACCTAGTAAGAAATTGAGCCATCAACTTATTATTCTTTGTGTGGGAAAACATCTTTGATTGGTGACTTGCTAGAACTTGCTTTGATATACATTTTAAGACTATATAAAAATTTCAATTAGGCATCAAGATGATTAAGGCAATTAGGTGAAATCACTTTGGCTTAAAAAGACCAACCCTATTTTTAACATTAGTTAGCCAATTTTGAGCCTATTTCGTTTTTTCCTTTTCTTTATTTTCGCAACACTACCAGCCTTGAACTTTGTTGTTTTAACTCTTACCCTTTCATTAGGTCAAGAGCATTTTAAGAGCGTTTATGACCAAGTGTTGTGTTGAATTAAGTGTGGGGTTAAATTTAGTAGGTTTAAGATTGCAAATCATAAAAAAAAATCAAATCAAATAAAAAGAAGAAAAATAAGAATATTTGTTGTTATTATTGAAAGGGTTGGAATATGTTTGGAATAATCATTGCAAGATGTAATAAGTGAGTTCCCTTGAAAAATTCTGTCAATGTCAAGGGGTAGATAAGAGGAAGGTGTTTTGGGATCGTTGGGTTATATATATATGATCGGTTACTTCATTCTTGAAGTGCTCTTGAACTTAATGATTAAGCTCACATTTCCTAAATGCCATGCCTTTACCCTAACCCCATTACAACCCAATAAAAGACCTTTTGATTGATGCTTGATTGTAATTAAGTGGTGGAGATTTGATAAATAAGCAAGCCTATAGCGATAATCTTTCATTGATTGTTATGAGTGTAAACACCACCCTGATCAAACACTTTTAAGAGTTGGTGAGGAAGTGACAATGTAGGTTATGCATGGAAAGCCACTTAATTGCATTGGTATTGATTTTGTTTGATTTGATATTGATTGCAGATTTAAGGATAGGGAAGTCTTGATGCCTTTTTATAACTCTTGAACTTGACAAAATATTTGTGTTTAGTTTGTTTTGATTTTAGCCTTGCTTGGGGACAAGCAAGGATTTAAGTGTGGGGTATTTGATGAGAGTGATTTTATACTAGTTTTTAGTATGATTTTAATGTGTTTTTAGTTAATCTTTTATTTGATTTTGATTTAAAGTTTGTTTTAAGTGATTGTTTTAGGTTAAAGTGGAAAAACTCCCTTGGAGGATCAAAATAATGAAGAAAGAGCTTGAATTAAGCAAGCCATGGCTAAGCCAAAACTAGCTTGGTCGTGTCCCTCAAAGAAGCTTCAAGACAGTAGCTGACACAGCCAGGTGACACGCCCAAGTCACTGGCCGTGTCTCACCTAAGGAGCAAAACCAAAGGGACCAAGCAAAGAACGAAAGAAAAGGAGCAGAAGCTGACACCATCAAGTGACACGCCCAAGCCAGTGGCCGTGGCACCCATTGAAACCAAAGAAAGAAATTGACAAAATGGCAAGCAGAAGGTGACACACCCAAGTGACATGGCCAAGCCACTGGCCATGTCACATGACACAGCCAGGAGCTTGGTCGAGTCACCCCATGAAGCCAAAGAGAAAAGAAAGAAAGGAAGGAAGTTAGTGATGGACACGGCCAAGTGGCTTGGCCGTGTCCCAAAGAAAAATGAGAGACACGGCCAAGCCACTCATGGCTTGGCCATGTCACCTATGGAAATGTTGAAATCTTTGCACGAATCAAGGAACAAATGGGGGAACAAAGACTAGATTTTGCCAAAGGTGTTCAAAAACAAAAGAAAAGCTTGCCTAATTTGAGGAAAAGAAAGGCTAAACAAAGAGAATGTGGGAGACAAGGTGAGTTAGAAGTGAGTTGGAAGATTGACTTGAGCTTTGGAGGGAAATAAAAAGAGAAAGGAGCTGGGAGCTTCTGGAGAGAGGGCTGGAGTTTTGTGCAGAAAACAGAGAACAGAGGCAGAGAAGAGAGGTTTGAGAGGAGGAGGCTGGGCATACACGTTTTGGGCAAGGAGGGAGTGACACTTTCCTTGACTCTTCATCTTCATCCTCCATTTCCATCCTCTCCAGCATCTCCATCTTCCATTGGCAGCTCCTGGAGATTCAAGAAGCTACATTGAAAGGGGTTTTTCTATTTTCTCCTTTTATGTATTTTAATGTTATTATTGTTGTTGTTGTATTAAGTGTATTGAACATGAACTAAATCATTCTCTATCTAGATTTTAATGAACCCTAGCTTATTTGTATGGTTGGATACTTTTAATTGATTGAGTTGTTTTATTCTTATGATGCTTAATGATTATTGCCAATTGATGATAGCATGCTTGTTGATTGGTTGCCATTTTCATATTATTGACTTGAGAAAGCTTGATATGAATTGATTACTCATAAGGGTTGAGGATTGATTAGGGTACTAGAGATAGACCTACAAGATCCTTTGGTTTATAGTTCCTTGTTCTTAATGTATGATCTATTTAATTGTGTTTTGAGAAGAGATTCTGGCACTCTACTTAGTGATTAGGGATTAATTCGCTCGAGAGAGGTTTTAGTCTAAGTTAGAGGAATGCCAATTCAACTCTATCATGTAATGTAATTGAGGCTAGGGGGATTCAATATCTGGATAGTATTATTATCATCAATCCTTTTTACACAACACACAATTTATCCTTGCTTTCATTTATTTAAATTAGTTGTCTTTTATTATAAAACATCACAAAAACATTAATTTTCTAAACAACAGTTAAGATTTCCACTAGTGCTTGGCCTTGTCCTCAGTGGAACGATACTTCACTCACTACTTTATTACTTGGGTGACCCGTGCACTTGCGGTAATTGCTATTGCGCAGCTTGATGTGCACCATCACTCTCTCCCTCTCCCAAACGTGTAGCAGAAATTTGGCTCCAAGAACCAAAAGCTTTTTTCCTTTCCCTCTTCTTCTCCTTTTAATTTATTCAAAATACACACTCATGCCTTCCAACTCACGCCATTTTACTTTGTTCCCCACTATTTCTTTGTTTAGTATTTCTTTTGGCAAGCACAAGGCCTTGCCTCCCACTTTGTTCCCCACTTCATGCAAAAGAAATCAAATGCTTTAGGTGTGACACAGCCAAGCCAATAGTGGCTTGGCCGTGTCTCTTGTTTTCCTTTGGGACACGGCCAAGCCATCTGGCCGTGTCCTTCACTGACCTTTTTCTTTCTTTCTTTTTCTTTCTTTTCTTTTGGTCTGAAGGGGTGACACGGCCAAGCTAGTGGCCATGTCATGTGACACAGCCACAAGCTTGGCCGTGTCATGTGGGTGTGTTCACTACTGTCTCTTTTCTTTCCTTCTTTGCTTGCTCCCTTGTTCTTTGGCATGAAATGGGACACGACCAAGCTTGCTGGCCATGTCATGTGACACGGCTAGCAAGATTGGTCATGTCACTAAGTGTGTCTCTTCCTGCTTCTTCATTTTTGCTCTTCTTTTCTTGGTTTCTTTGGTTTTGCTCCTTGGATGAGACACGGCCAGTGGCTTGGCCGTGTCAAGCTCTGCCATCTTCATTCTTTGAGGGACACGGCCAAGCTTGATTTGGCTTGGCCATGTCTTGCTTGGTTGATGTTTTTCTTGCACTGTTTTGATCTTCCAAGGGTGTTTTTGCACCTAAACCTAAAACAAACACTTTAAACAAACTTAAAACAAAAATCAATCAAAACATTAACTAAAAGCATATAAAAATCAAACTAAAAACTAGTACAAAAATGATCTAAACAAATACCCCACACTTAATTCCTTGCTTGTCCCCAAGCAAGGCTAAAATCAAAACACACTAAACAAGATAAATTTTGTTAAGTTCAAGAGTTATAAAGATGCATCAAGACTTCCCTATCCCTAAATCCGCAATCAATATCGAATCAAACAAAATCGACACTCATGCAATTAAGTGGTTTTCCATGCATAACCTATGTTGTCGCTCCCTCACCAACTCTTACAAGTGTTTGATCATGGTGGTGTTTACACTCATAACAATCAATGAAAGATTATTACCATAGGCTTGCTTATCAATCAAATCTCCACCACAAAATTACAATCAAGCATCAATCAAAAGGTCTTTATTGGGTTGTAATGGGGCTAAGGTAAAGGCATGATATTTAGGAAATGTGAGCTTGATCATTAAGTTCAAGAGCACTTTAAGAATGAAGTACCCGATCATATACATAACCCAACAATCCCAAACACCTTCCTCTCATCTACCCATTGACATTAAAGAGCTTTTCAAGGGAACTCACTTATTAAATATTGCAATGATATTTTCAACTTATTCCAACCCTTCGAATAAGAACAACAATTATTCTTATTATATATATATATATATTTCTTTTTTTTATTTTGCTTTGCAATCTTAAACCTACTAAATTTAACCCCACACTTAATTCAACACAACACTCAGTCATAAACGCTCTTAAAATGCTCTTGACCTAATGAAAGGATAAGAGTTAAACAACAAGGTTCAAGCTAATGGTGTTGTGAAAAAGAAAGAAAAGGAAAAATAAAATAAGCTCAAAATTGGCTAACTAAGGTTAAAAATAGGGTTGGTCTTTTTAAGCCAAAGTGGGTTCACCTAATTGCCTTAATCATCTTGATGCCTAATTGAAATTTTTATGTAATCTTAAAATGCATATCAAAGCAAGTTCTAGCAATTCATCAATCAAAGATGTTCACCCACAACAATAATGATAAGTTGATGGCTCAATTCCTCACTAGGTTAATGGCAATGCAAAGAAAAACCAACAAAATTGACAATAAGCACCAATTCTACTCAATTCTCCAATTCATGCTTCAAAAATTCAAAGGTCATCTATCAACAATTTTATAACAATTGAACTTTCTAAAATTCATTTATTCAAAGAAAAACATTAAAAACATTAACTAAACTTAAACAAAAATAACTTAAAAGTAAAAACACAAAACAAAAGTAAAAACACAAAGCACATAATGCACCCCACACTTAAAGATTCACATTGTCCTCAATGTGAGCATGCATACTACAGAGAGAGTTTAGATGATACCTGATTTCCATCGTTCCCATATACGATGTGTAGGGCTCCTTCCACCCATAATGCAATTGGAGCCCATGTGTGAGAGGATGAACAACATGCAACTTTGAAATGTTCCCATTGTATTGAAAAGCCTAGGTAGCATCCTTGGAAGAGCAATTGTCCGAAGGAAAAATGTGAAGGTTGTCTTGGGGTGATCCTCTAATGCTATAGGAGCTTGGTAAAAATATTTTTTAGTATGCAACATGGTTATATATGGTTTTTGCTCATTCTCACCACTAATAGTGGGAGAGATGATAATTTGTTGCATACTGTACTCCCCAACCAAAACATCTTTCAAAATTCTTGGGGTCTTTTTAAGTTCAACCAAGTTTGGTTGAACCACTTCTTCATCCTCTTTAGCAATTTGAAGCTTCCCCTCAACAATCTCATTATTTAATAGTAAATTGCTCTCATCAATTTATAAATTGGAAAAATTAGGCTCTACTTCTAAGGTCATGGCCACCTCAAGCTTATCTTCACTATCTTCACTATAGGGCATATCATAAAGTTTAGAAAGTTGCATACCTTGTTTCTCTTCATTCAGCCTGCTTGGGAATGGGATTGGTGGCATACAAGGATTTGGAGGTTCATGCAATTTTGTTGAAGTTGATGCTTCCAAATTCTCCTCCTCATTTGATTGAATTAACTCCTCTATGTATGGTTGTATTTCCTCACCATCTTTTTCTTGATTAGTTCCTGCACAAAGGAATCACAAAACTGTTATATATCACCTGTTCACTCCTTAAATTTGTGATTACCTTGACTTGCTCCAGTTGGTTAGGAAATTCCTCTTCTTTGTTTTCTTGGAGTTGATGTGCCAGTTGCCCAACTTGAGCTTCCACCCTCTTCAATGATTCTTCCAAAGAATCAAACCTCTCATTGCTCCCTTCCTGATTTTGTGTGCTAATTTGAAGGTAAGCATTCAAATCATCTTCCAACATGGATTTTTTGCATTGATCCTGATTTTGTGCACTAATTTGAATGAAGGCATTCAAACTATCTTCCAAAGTGGGTTCCTTAAGTCGATCTTGATTTTGTGCGCTAGTTTGAATGAAGGCATTCAAACTATCCTCCAATGTGGGTTTCTTAAGGTGATCTTGATTTTGTGCGCTAGTTTGAATGAAGGCATTCAAACTATCCTCCAATTTGGGTTTCTTAAGGTGATCTTGATTTGAATATTGTTATTGAGAGTAAGGATTTCTTTGGTAAGGTTGAAAAAAATTTTGAGGTGGAATTTGCTGTTGATTTTCCCGAGAAAAATTTGGGTGGCTTCCCCAGCTTGAAATATAAAGTCAGGGATAAGGGTCATTTCCACCCATTTGCTGGAAATTTCATAGGCATATTCTTCCTCTTGCCTCTCTTGGTATTGTCCATAACCAAATGAACACATGTTTGCACTATGTCCTACAATGCCACATGCTGAACATACTTCACGAGTAGGCATAGGTGTTCTTCCTCTTGCATTTAGCATCTTAAGTTGGTTTGTTAATTCTGGTAATTGCCATGCCATGTCAGAGTTAGGGTTATCATCATAAACCCCTACGTACCTTGAAAACTGCATATTTACAAAAGGCACTTAGCAACTTAAAGAAAACAAACAAATAATTAAATTGAAAGGAAATCAAACAAAACAAACAAACAATTCAAAGAAAACAAACAATCAATTAAATTGTAAAGAAAAATCAAACTATCAATACTTAAACAGCCTTCCCAGGCAAAAAATAAAAAAAAACAACACTTAGTAATTTAAAGAAAACAGACAGCCGAGTAAAATAAAAAAAAATCAAACTATTACTACTTTGACAACCCTCCCTGGCAGCGGCGCCAAAAACTTGTTGCACTCTAATTAAGTACTACTACAAGTGTCACTCGCAAGTATACGAGGGAGCTGTAGCAAAGGTGATCGCCTCAAGGTCATTTCCCCAAGAAGGTGTGGTTCGTAATAGCTTGATTGACAATTTATTTAAATGCGAGAGTTTGTTGTGTTGGGATGGTGCGAGAATAATTTAAACCTAAAATTAACGTGCGTAGGGTTGATGTGTGATGGGTGTACAAGATCAAATCGATTCTTGGAAAGGTGCCTAGGGTTATAGGTCCATTCAATCAAAGCCAAATTCTTAATTATCCATTAACATAACCTTGTAATTAATTTGTTCCTTAAGCTTAATTAGTCAATTACCACTGAATTAGCAATAACCAATTATTTTACATTTGCAAATTAATAAACCCTAGAACTTATATTTCTAATTCATTCTTAGAGTGGTTGATTGTATAGTTCCGATATCGAATTTCATCTCTCGGTCTGTCATTCAATATCTAGAGATCAATAGGTAGCTAATCTATCAACCTAGCATTTAATACAATACAATCAACCAACAACAAGGTACATCAATGTAAATATCAAATCAAAGCATTCAATCAAATATACTACAAACCCTAGGCATGGGTATTTAGCTCAGCATCATCAATTTAAAACATTCATTCAACTCAATATAAAACAAATACAAATTGTTCATTGCAATATCAATTCTCTTAATACAATAACAACAATAGAAATGAGTTAAAAGAGAGAATAGAAAAACCCCTTGTGAAGATGCCAAGAGTAGGATTACTAGTCTTCCTCCTAGCTCCACTTGATGTATGATGAAGAACTCAAGCCCTCTTCAATGGTTGATTCCCCATTGCAATGTGGAATGGAGCTTTCTCAAGTTACCAAACCTTTGGATGGAGCTTTCTCAAGTCACCAACCCTTCAATTGATTGTGCCTTTGGAAGATGGAATGGAGCTTTCTCAAGTCACCAATCCCTTCAATGAAGCTTCTTTAACCTTCAAGAGCTTGTTAACCTAATTTATCCCAAAGAACCTCAAAGATCTTATCAATGGAAGATGGAGAAGATGAAGAGGATAGAAATGGAGGTTGGAGGTGAAGGGACAAGGGAGAGTGTCACTCTCTCCCTCTCCCAAATGTGTAGCAGAAATTTGGCTCCAAGAACCAAAAGCTTTTTTCCTTTCCCTCTTCTTCTCCTTTTAATTCATTCAAAATACACACTCATGCCTTCCAACTCACACCATTTTACTTTGTTCCCCACTATTTCTTTGTTTAGTATTTCTTTTGGCAAGCACAAGGCATTGTCTCCCACTTTTTTCCCCACTTCATGCAAATGAAATCAAATGCTTTAGGTGTGACATGGCCAAGCCAAGAGTGGCTTGGCCGTGTCTCTTGTTTTCCTTTGGGACACGGCCAAGCCATCTGGCCATGCCCTTCACTGACCTTTTTCTTTCTTTCTTTTTCTTTCTTTTCTTTTGGTCTCAAGGGGTGACACGGCCAAGCTAGTGGCCGTGTCATGTGGGTGTGTTTACTACTATCTCTTTTCTTTCCTTCTTTTCTTGCTCCCTTGTTCTTTGGCATGAAGTGGGACACGGCCAAGCTTGCCAGCAAGCTTGGCCGTGTCACTGAGTGTGTCTCTTCCAGCTTCTTCATTTTTGCTCTTCTTTTCTTGGTTTCTTTGGTTTTGCTCCTTGGATGAGACACGGCCAGTGGCTTGGCCATGTCTCTTGGCCGTGTCAAGCTCTGCCATCTTCATTCTTTGAGGGACACGGCCAAGCTTGATTTGGCTTGGCCATGTCTTGCTTGGTTCATGCTTTTCTTGCACTGTTTTGATCTTCCAAGGGTGTTTTTGCAACTAAACCTAAAACAAACACTTTAAACAATCTTAAAACAAAAATCAATCAAAACATTAACTAAAAACATATAAAAATCACACTAAAAACTAGTACAAAATGATCTAAACATTATGCAGTCTGCCCGAGCTACTAAGGCTCAAACTCTAAGGCACTTTATGCTTTCATTGGATCCTGTTATCCAAAATTGGTTCAATACCTTAGAAGAAGGAGCACAAAAGAGTTGGGTTCTGCTATACAAGGCCTTCATCTAACAATATGAATACAACATTGAGATGGAAGTTACCTCAGTAGTTGTGTGTAATATGGTTAATATTGTTATATTTAAGAATTTTATAATATTAAGACCTGTAAAGGAGGCCGGTTCCAATGAACCGGGCGTTGTGGGGGTGCTGGGCCATTTCTCACCTTCCCCACACGTACCCAACTTTCTGAACCCATTAGGGGGTTGGGGATTCCTTAGGAATCGAGTCATCCACCCCTTTCTTTTTCCCGGCCCGTCCGGGCGGCGACTCCATTTTTCTCTGAGCTTCGGCCCATGTTCTCTAAGGCACTGAGCCTAAATAGTATCGAAGTCGCAAGAACCATTCCACCAGGAGTGGGGGCAAAAATCCCTGCTCACAATGATGTAAGTGAGTTGATTATTATATTAGTATTATTGCTTGGTGGAGAGTGATTGGAGGAGAGAGTGGTTGTTTAAGGTTGACTTTCTTTCTTTCTTTTTCTTTCATTTTCATCTTCTTCTTTCTTCTTGGCTAGCCATCACCACCATCTTCAAAAGGGAGAGATTTTGTTGCTTCCAAGTTCAAGAGATTGAAGGGTTTAAAGAGATCAAGTTGGAGTTTTTAGGATTTTCTTCATTTTTGGTAAGTTTCCAACTTGTTTCTTGGTTTTCTTTTGAGTTTGTGTTCTTGGGTTTGTTGGATGGTTGTTGTAGATGTGTTTATGGTTGATTTGGTATTTTTGGGGTTGTTTTGTTTTGTTAACTTTGATTTTTAGGGTTAGATTGAAGAGAGAAAAGGGTTAAGTTTGGTGAAAGAGGCAAGTGTGTGGATTGTGTAAGTTTGAGTTGTGATATATGGTTGTGATTGTGTTTTGATGATTGTGATAGAGTTGTTTTGAGGTTTACTCAAGTATTATATGGTATGTTGATGGATTTGGTTGAGTTTGTCTGGTGTTGATAAGGGTTTAGAAAGATGATTGTTGGCTGTGGCACTTTGGTGTCGATTTCAGGGATTTTGGCCTGACACGCCCATTAACACTGCCATGTCTTTGGGCGTGTCATTGGTTCTATTTTTTGGGTTATTGACATGAGCAGTGACACGCCCATTTCACTGAGCATGTCACAGCTTCTGTGTTGTAGTAGCATTGACACGGCCAGTGACACGCCCATGCCTATGAATTGATAATGAGATAAATGAATTAATTGTGTGCCTAGTATGTTATTCAATTTTCAGAGTTCTGGGTTTGGCGGCATGCCTATGAATTGCTGGGCAAGTGAAAAGACCAGGTCGTAAGCCGAGCCCAGCTGATAAATGTGATGTATTTGGGGTGAAAAGACCGGGTCATAAGCCTCAAAAACTATAACAGTCTAGCCGGGTTAAGGACCAAGATACTGGGACCTAAGGGTCTAGCTGGGTTGAGATCCAAGAGACTGGGTCTGTTACATTATCCATGGATATATATATATTGCCTTCGGAGCTAGACACAAGGTGTCAATATGGACCAAAGCAGTAACTCTGAACTTTGAATAGCATATTAGATTCTTTTTGGGCCCATGTTTGTCTTTATTTTAATGTGAATTATGAAATGTGATGCAAATGATTAATATGTTAAGATATAATGTAATGAGTTAATTTATTCACATGTATTGTGTTTGAGCATTGCATTGATCGATATTGAATCAAAGTTTGTACCACTAAGCTTTCTGCTTAGCATGATTGTGGTTCATCGCGCAAGTGACAGAGTAGATCCGGTTGTGCCGGAGAGCTCGTCTAAACCGAGTCGAGTCTAGGCTTGAGTTTGTGAGAGCAGTGTTGAGTTGTGAACATTAAGATCAGAGATGAACTGCCAACATGTATAAATTCTATAATTTTGTAAACATTGATTTTGATATATATACATATGTATTTTTCGCTGCTTATTTAACAAATGTTTTGAACAAACTATTTTGGATAAACTTTTGGGTACTAATGTCATATATATATGTATTTTAGCGAAGGAATATTTTATCTATTACTATTTATGATATAGGTTAAATGTTTTAAGTTTACATAGATTGATTTACAAGGATTTGATGATAAAGTTTTAAAGATTGGATTGTTTAAAATGAACTCTGGCACCCTTATATCCTCTATACGTATATCAATTGTTGTGTGGGTGTATGCGGTGTGTGTATATGGGGTACAGGGGTGTTACAACTTGCATATCCAAGGATGGCCTCAAGCTCTTCAATCATGGGACATATCTCAAAGTCATTTATCTTAAATGTCCTAGATTTCACATTCCAAGGAAACCATGGCATGTAAAAAAGAATAGTCCAATTTAATATTTTGGAAGCACTTCAAAGTATTGATTTGAGTCCAAGATATTTCTTCCCAATAAATGGCTTTTATATTTTTAAATAAATCTTTTATTTTCTTCAAATTGAGTTCTGTCATTGTTGAAGATTAAAGGAAAATTAAAATTGTTGAAAAGAATTTTGATGCTGAAATTAAAATTTATAGAGATTTTCTTGCTTCTGTATGGGGTCATAGCGTTGAAGGAGAATTTATATAGGGAGATTTGCTATACCAAAGTTGACAAGGAATGGCTTGAGACCGAGATGCGCAAAGATAGGAAATCAATGGTGAAATGGTTTTTGAGTTGCCGCATTACTTTTGGTTTTGTTAATCAGTGCTACTTTAGGATTCTAAATTGTGAGAGGAAGGACTTATGTATATACCGTAATAATAATAATGATGATGATAATAATACAAAACGATAAAAAAATGAAAGTCAAAAGTTGCAGTAAAAGTACAAATTATAATTATTATCACCATTGTTGTTATTATTATTATTATTATTATTATCATTATGTGAGCGGGCATTTTTGCCCCCACTCCCGGCAAAATGGTTCTTGCAACTTCGGCACTATTTAGGCTCAGGGCCTTAGAGAACACGGGCCTCAGCCCAGAGAAATGGAGTCGCCACCCGAATGGGCCGGGAAAAAGAAAGGGGTGGATGACTCGATTCCTAAGGAATCCCCAACCCCCTAATGGGTTCGGAAAGTTAGGTATGTGTGGGAAAGGTGAGAAATGGCCCAGCAACCCCACAACGCCCGGTTCATTGGAACCGACCAACTTTGCACGTCTTAATATTATAAAATTCTTATGTATAACAATATTATCCATATCACATGCAACAATTAAAATAAAGTATCATTATATTAAAATCAAAGCAATGTCCAAACAAAGCAAATAAATGGACACTCATCCGAGGATGGAAACATGTCCTTACATCATCCATGTCTAAACTAAATAGGACACCCACCGAAAGGTGGAAACATGTCCTTTACATTGATCCAAAATATAAAAGCAATTTAAATTACATGAAAATTAATTAATGAGGTACCAATAATGGAAACATACCTCTTACAATTTTAATACTAAAATAAACAAATAATAATCACAATAATAAAGAAAATATCCATCCATAATAAATTAAATAAATCAAGCATTGAAATTAAATAAATCAACCATCAAAATATATAATAAACTACATAATCAAATCTAAAATTAAATAAAGCAAATAAAGATACAAATTTAGGTTTATGTCTCAATTTAGGGTTCTTTAATTAACATTTAGGGTTTTGAGATTTTGGAATTATTATTATTATTATTTAGGCTACTGTGAGACTTTTTGGGAAAATGAAATGGATTAGGGTTTTATAAATTTAAGAAAGTAGTAAGGTTTTTGGTTAATCAAATTAGAGTTTATGGCTAACATCATGAAATTAGGGTTCTAGAATCTTAAGACATTAGGGTTTATAATTTAAGGTTTGAGGAAATAAGGTTTTAGGGTTTTTTGAAAAATAAAGAACTTTATGGTTTGTTTGAAGAATAATTTATAGTTCTGGAAGAAGAACTTAAGAATTTGAGATCTAAGGCTTGAAAGTTAATTTTTAGGGTTACTAGATATTTGGAAAACAAATTAGGATTCAATAAAGCAACTTTGAATTTTAGAATTTAAGAAAATAATTTAGGGTTTTGATAATTGAAAAGCTATTTTGGGGGTTTAGGAAATATAAGGCAAATTAGGGTTTGGTTCTTAGAGTTTACTAGAGTTAAAGTTTAGAAATTTGGCTTATTGGATCAATTTTAATAATTAAACTATTTGCAAACTCAAGTTTATGGTTTCTGGAATTGAGGTTTGGGAATTAGGGTTTTAGGAAGCTAGGGTTTTGGATAGTTAGGGTTTTTAGTGGCTTTAGTTAGAATAGTTTGGGGAAAGGGTTATGGGGTGACAAGCTTTAAAATAAATTAAGGTTTTGATTTATATTTTTAGAAGAAATATTGATTCTGGAGATAAAATGAGATTTTAGAAAACAATTAGATTTGTGAGACTTTAACAGAATAATTTAGGGTTTAAAAGTTTTGGGAATAAAATAACAGTTTAAGGTTTTGATAATTTAATCAACGATTTAGGCTACTGGATGAATGGACAAATTTGATCTATAAAACATACTATTAAGTTTAATAATTTAGGTTACTGAAAGATTCAATATCAAAACAAATAATAGAAACGTTTAAAAGAAAATATGGCAATAACATCGTATGCTTAAACAATTCATGAATCAAACGTATGAATGTTATAAATATAATCAAATAAAGGATTTATAATCAAACCTTCATTCATTGGTTCCTCCACAATTGCCTTCTAGATGAATAATGAACAAAGGCAGCATTGCTGCCTTTGATGGATTGATGATTGATACTTGATACTTGTTGCTGATTTCTTTTTGATGTCTTCTGCTTTGTTGTTTAATCTCTCTTCTTTTTCTTTGATTGCCGTCCTCTAGGATTTTTTCTCTTTCTCCCCTAATCTGTGTGTTTAATGCTAGTATTTATAGGAAAATAATGAGTGCTAATCCTATTTTAATAAGAAAATACCAATTGTTTAGGAAAAATTAGAAAATCGGGTAAAACAAGGTTTGGTCAAAAAATTGGCAGCACGCGGACTGCGCTGGCAAAAACAGGCACGGCAGGCTAACTGGGCAAGCTAGTTCATCATAGAACTGGGCAAGCCTAGCTGCGGTGAATTGGGCACTGCCCAATTTGCCGCAGACAATTTCTATGGCAAAATGGGCTGCCTCGCGCGTCGCTTGACGATCCGTCCAATTTTATTTTTTTTATTTTTATATTTTTTATTTTTTATTAAAAATAACTATTAAATATTATTAGTAATTAAATTATTATTAAAATAAATAAAATGCCATAAAAATTATTTTGGACTATCGAATTTGAATGGGTCAAAAATTAAGGGTCTACACATTATTAATAATAATACAATATTTTCTCAATTAATACAATAATTATGGATCACTGAGAAGGGGGTGGTCCATAATCAAACAAAGCCTGAAAAAGTCATCGCCTGTTAGAGGAGGAGGCATATCATCTATTCCGAGTCCACCCAAAGAAGGAGCACCTAAACCTCTATTACCCTGGAATTTAGGTCTGTAACGGCCCTCATCCAAAGTAGACAAAGGGATATCATGGTCATTAGTTTGGGGCCCCTTAAAAGACGAAGCACCAGGACTCCTCATTCCCTAGAACCGAAAGTCTCAAAAGTTTTGCTCTAACTAATGATACAATTTTTCAAAATGGGCAACCTGTTGGCGACTAGCAGCTAACTCCTCTTGCAGTTTCTTATTTTATTCCTCATGCATCCATTGTGAGTCAGAAAGGGAAAGGTTAAGAGCATACATAATCATGCATACATATAGCATAAATCATTAAGGAATAGGATGATCTACCAGGTAACTCATATCAATGCCTTGCAGATGAGATGGCATCTCCAATTGATAAGAAAGAGCAAATGGAGGAGCGGCAGAAGAAGGTCCAGCCTCATGACCAAATGAGCCAATAGCTTGCAATAATCATTAAAATAGTCAAAACAAGTTGAAAAAGGAGTAATTGCAATGGCAAAATGGTAAAAGTTTACCTAAAAAGTGCTAGCCCCGGGATGAAGGATGGACCCTCCTCCCTCTCCGTCGTACTCCTCTTCATCACTATTCTTAAGAATTTTTCGGACACCAACAGGAGATACATCAAAGTTCAAGAGCCCTACTCAAATAAACTGGGTATATGACGTACCCAGTGGATAGAGAAAGGTTTCAACATCATAACCATTCTAAGCTAACCACCATGCACTCTTCAACATTGATGTGATATTTAAAGTATACATGGGGCAATTCATTGGGATCTTCCATCGCTCAGGACCAAGGAACCACTCATACACCCTCTCCCTGAGAAACTAGCCACTAGACACAGGACCAACAATAACTCGGTGGGTATGCTGGAAAGGCAGTGCGGCATTCATAGAAGGAGTCCTAGTTCGTCCACTCTTCAGCCTTCCACCAAGACAAATCGACCTACAAGATGACAAAAGGTAAGTAAACTTTTTACATAAATTTTAAAGTATACTAATATTATTTTACCTGGCCCTAGGTTAAGCAACTCAAGTGATAGCGCTGGGTGTGCACATGGTGAGAGCTAGAAACTGCTGCATGATCTGATAACCAAAAATTCAACCTCGAATACCCAACTCTCTCTTAGGAAATGCCAGGCACCCTCACAAGATTATGCTCATATGCCCATACTGTAACAACAATGAAAATCAAATTCATACAAGTCTAAGAATGGAATTGACAATGGTGGAAGAGAGTACCTCGACAATTACCATGAAACCAATGAAAGACTTCTTATTCCTGCAAATCTTGTCTAGTCCATGATAGAGACAGGCAAGGCCAGCTTCACCCCAGCCGTAAAGTGGTACCATATCCATATTAGTAAGGGCCCTCAACACCGACAAATGGATGGCAGACTCGGTACTGCATAAAATAGTCAACCCAAGCAAATACAACAAAAATCCCCAAGCATATTGCTTGGATGTTTCTCTATGAATCCATCCATCATAGCTTATCCAATAACTCTGAATCAGCTCAATTTTTATCTTGAAGGGCTCTTTTAGTGATGGTTCCATATCGATTAAATGTTGAATTTCTTTGCGTGTCAGAATATCATTGGTAAGAGGGATCGAAAGGCCATAGTACCGGATACCAGTTATGGCAATAAAATCAACTGGGCCAATGGTCATCTCTCCTACAGGTAAGTGAAAAGTATGGGTCGTATCCATCCATCGCTCTGACAATGCCTGAACTACACTCCTGTCTATCGGACACTCCTCAGATGGTAATTGCAAGATAAAGCTTTCAAAACCGCACTCTCGGACGATCCGTTTTATCCAAGAGGGTGCTACGTCATACCATTGCCGGGCTTTATAAACACACCCTCCTGCCTGAACAACATAGAAAACACACTAACACCGAGCCAGGTAAGCCAACACGAGGTAAGTATATCATCCTATCAATACTACTGATTCATAGCCTAAAATTACTCATTATGTTCTATTTTAATTTATTTATTTATTTATTATATTTTTAATAATAGTCCATTAATTAATTTATTTTTAATATTCCCTAATCTTTAGTATTATTAATAATTAAAAACTAAAAAATATAATATAATATAATATAATATAATATAATATAATATAATATAATATAATATAATATAATATAATATAATATAATATAATAATGAATACATATTTGTGTTGTTAAAATATTAAGTTGCAGTGTTGCCTTAGTTTTTTTACTTGAACTATGATAAAGCTGCATCCCAGCTAGTAGATTGACAGTTCCATTTTCATGTCGTCGAATAAAATCTAACAGCTCAGCATTGGATCGAGTTTCAGATCTCGAAGTATGTACTCTCTCCATTTTTTTATCAACTCTCTCCTCACTCAAAATATGAAAATATATATAAGTATCACTAATTTGTGACTGAGATTGAAAGATGAAGTGAATGAAAAATGAAACCGAGAGCCTTCATATAGGCAAATAAAAAAGGAAAAAAATAAAGAAAGAAATAGTAAATCTGTGAAAAAAAAATTAATATCACTATTGATAAATAGTAAATAAATAGTTATTAACATAGTTTAAATAGTATTTAAACAGGAAATTCAATTATTCAATTTAATTATTCAGCTATTTGCGTATCTAAAAATATTTTTTGCACTTTTAAAATATTTTTTCACGTAGGGGGAAAGAGAGTATAGGTATGGTAAAAAATAGTTAAATTTTTTTGCAAAGTTTTTATTAATATCCTACTGACTATAATTATTTTTTTGCAAATAATTCAAATTATTTTTAAGTCCAGAACTCATCTCGGGTCTAGAACCTAAATTATTTTTTAGTCCAGAACTTACCTCGGATCCAGAATCTAAAATATTTTTTGAGTCTAGAACTCACCACGGATCCAGAATCCAAATGATTTTTGAGTCCAGAACTCACCTCGAGTCCAAAACCCAAATTATTTTTTAGTCTAGAACTCACATCGGGTCCAAAACCTAAAATAGTTTTGAGTTCAGAATTCACCCCAAGTCTAGAACCCAAATTATTTTTTTGAGTCCAAAACTCACTTCAGGTCCAGAACCCAAATTATTTTTTAGTCCAGAACTCACCTTGGGTCCAGAACCTAAATTATTTTTTAGTCTAGAACTCACATCGGGCCCAGAACCCAAATTATTTTTTAGTCCAGAACTCACCTTGGGTCCAGAACTCAAATTATTTTTAAGTCCAGAACTCACATTGGGTCCAGAACCCAAATTATTTTTGAGTCTAGAACTCATCTTGAATCCAGAATCTAAATTATTTTTGAGTCCATAACTCACCTCGAGTCCAGAACCCAAAATATTTTCGAGTCCAGAACTCACCTCGGGTCACAAACCCTAATTATTTTTTACTTCAAAACTTACCCCGGGTCCAGAACCTAAATTATTTTTGAGTTCAGAACTCAAACCAACCTCAGGTACGGAATCTAGACTAGCTCTAAACCTAGTCAAAAATTACATTATTTTTCACTCTCTTTTGCTGTAATCTCAGATCGTTCAAGCAGTGGATAAACTGTAGACTCTTAATTTTTGGCCTAGTCCAGTCTAAAGATTTTAAAACAGTCCGAAATAATTTTTGTGGTATATATTATTTATTTTAATATTTATTATTTATTTTAATAATATAATATTTATTTTTCTTATTATTAATTATTATTTATTTATAATATTTATTTTATTTATTATTTATTATTTATTTTGATAATATAATATTTATTTTACTTATTATTTATTATTTATTTTACTGCTTATTATTTATTCATAATATTTATTTCATTTATTAATTATATTTATTTTATTTATTATTTATTATTTATTTTAATGTAATATTTATTTTACTTCTCATTTATTATTTATTTATTTTATTTTAATAATATTTATTATTTATATTTAAAATATATATAAATAAAAATAAAAAAAAGAAATCGGCAACGGCAGAATCTGCGATGAAAGCTGGGGCGATAAATTGGCTTGGGCCAATTCGCCATAGGTGTGCTTGTAGCGAATTGGTCGTAGGCCCCCAGCCCGTTGAATCCTAGAACAGTAGCATGTCTTGCTTATCAACCCGTAGCGCCCGTCAGCCCGCAGCACCCGTCAGCCCGCAGCGCCCGCATGTCAGACTTCCAGCCAGCGGCAATTCTCGCAGGCCCAGTAGCATAGCCCGCACGCCAGTCTCGCCCAGCAACACAGCCTGCACGCGCTGCCGATTTTTGCCAAAACCTTATTTTACTCAGTTTGAATTTTATTTCCTTAATGGTTTTTAACTTCCTTCACATACTAGGTTTTTCTTTCAATTTCCTATAAATACCACATTAAAAACATACATAAAGGGAGGTTTTTGGACGGAAGAATTATTTGGACTTTTTCTTAGCAATTGATCCAGGGACTAGACTTTGAAAATTTAAAAGCAACAAAAAAGCAAGAATAATAAATCAAGGTAGCAAGCAATCTTCTGCCTTGGTGTTAAGCTCGGCCAAGAATTTCATCAATAATTTTTTGTAAAGCCTTCAAACATAGGTATGTCTCTTTAATTTTATTTGTTAAAATTAATTTTCATCACAGTAACTCACTCTCTTCAAACATCTAAGTTTTTAGCCTTGTTTTCATAAGCTTTAATCTATTTAATTCAAAACCCTAATCAGTCTTTAAAATCTAAATCTTAAATCCTATTTTCTTAAAGTTTAAAAACCCTACTATTTTCTTAAAACTTAAGAACTTAGTTAAAATTCTATTTCTTTCTAAAGTACACAGTAGCCCTAGTTTTTTTTAAGAAGAATAATAATTCTATTTTCTTAAAGCTCAAAACCCTAGTTGAAATCTAAAACCCTAGTTTCTATGTTTATTACTTAGATGTATATTTATGATATATGTTGATGGATGATTTATTGCATGTCTCAACGGATGATTTATTCTTACTTGATTTTATTAGAATGCTTTGATTTATTTTTAGTTTCAAGAAATTGTAAAAGGTATGTTTCCATAATTGGTTACCTCAAATTGTTAAATATCATGTAATTCGATTTATCTTTAAGCTTTGGACCTATGTAAAGGATAAGTTTCCACCAATTGTTGGGTATCCTATTTTCTTTATTTTCTTTTGGACATTGGACAATTTTAAAGGCATGTTTACATCCTTGGATGGGTGCCTATTTGTTTGTTTTGTTTGGACCTTGCCATAATTTTTAATAAAGTATTTATTTATTTTATTGATCGCATGTAGTATAGATAATATTATTTTAATTAAGAATTTTATAATATTGAGACCTGAAAAGGAGGTCGGTTCCAATGAACCGGGTATTATGGGGGTGCTGGGTCATTCTCACCTTCCCCATACGTATCCAACTTTTCGAACCCATTGGGGGTTGGGGATTCCTCAGAAATTGAGTCATACACCCCTTTCTTTTTTCCAGTCCATCCAGGTGGCGACTCTATTTTCTCCGGGCTTAGGCTCATGTTCTCTAAGGCCCAGAGCCTAACAGTGCCGAAGCAGTGAGAACCATTCCACGTGAGAGTGGGGGCAAAATTCCCCGCTCATACATATATATATATTATATTATAGTACAATTTATTATGATATATTTTATAATTATATTTTTGGAGAATAAATTGTAATTTATAAAGAATATTTGGATAAACTGTGTAAATGTGGGGTTTTACATGTGTTTTAACATAAATATATGTTTGTGTTTAAATGTTTTGAGAAATGTGGAGAAATTGAGAATTTGGGATGAAAGGTGTGTTTTATTGTGCATTGGAAGTGTTTCTTTTGCAGGTTATGTTTTGTTAAATTTTTGGGATGTCCTGTTTACAGATAAAATTCTGGCAAATTTTTTTCAGAGGTTTTTATGTAAAATGCTTATTTTGAAACCTATAATGTTTAAATATATATATATATTATTAATTATTTAAATATACATTTTAAATTATTTGAGATTTAAAATTGGTAAAGTGTAAATTTTTATGAAATCTGGTTGTGACACTCTTACATTGTATATGCATATTTATATATACTGGGTGTATGTACTATATGTATATAGGGTATAAGGGTGTTACATAAGCTCTCTCCTCTATTTTCTTTTTACCATCAATATTCTTGCTACTCTTCTCTTTTTCTTTTGACAATTTTTTCATTTTCCTCTCCTCTCCACTTACGCCTTTCCCCTCATTTTTGTTCACACCCTCACTTTGCATTCTCTTTAGCTTACTCTCATAAATTTTTGTAGGAAAAGGTATAAGTGTCATATTCCTTCCATCTTTCTCAAAGTCATATTAATTGTTGTACCTATCGTGCATCACCCTATGATCAAATTTCCAAGGCCTCCCTAGAAGTAAATGGCTAGCTTACATGAGTACAACATCAAACAACATTTCATGCTTATACTTCCTAATTTTAAAAGAAATTGAATCTTGCTTTGTAACCCTAATCTCCTTACAATCATTTAAACACTTCAATTTATAAGGTTATGGGTGTTTAAGAAGTCCTAACTTCTACATAAGGGTTATACTAGCAACATTGGTAACACTCTTATGGATAGGGATTTTTGCCCCCACTCTCGGTGGAATGGTTCTTGTGACTTTGGTATTATTAGGCATTAGGCCTTAGAGAACATGGGCCTCAATCTAGAGAATAGGAGTCACCTCTCGAATTGGCCGGGAAGATAAAAGGAGGTGGATGAATCGATTCCTAACGAATTCCTAACCCCTACTTGGGTTTGAAAAGTTGGGTACGCACGGGGAAGGTGAGAAATAGTCCAGCACTCTCACAATACCTAGTTCATTGGAATCGGCCTCCTTTTCATGTCTAAATATTATTAAATTCTTAACTTATTAAAAGATTATCCATACTACAAGCAATCAACAAAATAAACTAACATTGTATTAAATTAAACAAACCAAATAAAATGGGTACCCATCTAAAGATGGAAACATGCCCTTATAATGTCTCAATGTTCATACAAATAAATAAAAAATGACACTGTGAATACTCGAATTTTGAGGCTCGAAAAGCCGATTTTCTTAGACTGCAGACAACCGAGCCGGACCAGAGGTCCACGGTAAAGTTCAACGAAAGTATGTCTTCATGGTACTTGAAATGTCCGGAATGACGTGAGGATCACGGATATGATTCCGGAATATTTTTTGGAGGTCTGTAGCTCCAGAAAAATCAGTTTGAGCGAAAATCGTGCGACCCGATGTGCTATTTCTGTTCCAAGGCGGTGATTCAAATCGATTAATTACTATTGCTATAAAACAAGCTCGTATTTTATCTTCGTTACCTTTTCTTAATAATGAAAAACAATTTGAAAAAAAGCGAATTGGTCACTGAGTTTATTTATGGCATGAAACAACTCGAAGCATGGGTCTAGCTTAGAGAAGGTCTTTCTAGTTTGCATGGTCCAATCATTGATCCTGAAAATTTCTACAATAAAATTAGGTAGGTCGCTAGTATAGTTCCCACTGAACCGCCACATGCAGCGGTCCAACCGCCGTGCACTGTGGTCCAACCACCGTGCACAGTGCACGGCGATCCAACCGCCTGATTTTTCTTCTAGCAAGTTAACCGCCGGGACTGGCTGTCCGACCGCCGTTCAAGTCCGATTTTGTCTATAAAAAGCCTCCGAATTTTTAGAACAAAGGTTCGAGCTTTTCAGGTGGACTTCGGGCGGACGAACTCTCTCTATTTTCACACGCTTAAGAACTTCTCTTGGACTTTTCTTTGCATAAATCTAACCTTGTGCTGCAGGAATTAATCTAAATTAAAATAATCAAGAATCATAATCCAAGACCTGAGAAAACGAGATCTGGAACTACGAAGTGGGAGAACCCTAAACAAGGTAACATCCTAATTTATCCTTTGTCAATTCAGGCATATCATAAAGCACTACATCTTCTTCTTAATTTTCTTTTTGGGTCAAAGACCTAATCTCTTTTGGCATGAAGCCTATCCAAATTAAAATCAATCTTTGGCATGAAGCCCATCACAGTTAAAATCAATCTTTTGGCACGGAGCCTAAATCGCATTCTTTTTGGTACCAAGTACCCAAATTTCATCAAAATTAGCACTAAGTGTTCGAAATATCACAATTTTGGCAAAAAGCCCGACAATGCACGAAGCATACACACACACATGCTTAATGCATAATTGCCTTTAAATAGGCTTTTTCGAACTACATGGGCTTTGATCTCTCATAAAAAATGAGAGTATGTAGGCATATTTGGGATTCACCCTAAATAGCAAGTCCACAATTTACTAACACTCTGTTTGTCTTCTTTTCTTCGTCCCTTTTAGGTTTGTTTCTTTTTGGCAAATTAATCAAATACATGACATAGTCCCTGAATCCTCCTTGGGTTCGTAGATTAGAAACATTTACATTGGATGCATTATTAGAGTCAAACAAGGGTTTTCTTAGTTTTTCCCTTTGAACAGAAAAAAACTAAGTGACGACTCCTAACAACAAGTGAACGTTCATCCGAATCTTTTTCGGGTTGAAACTGAGGTTCACAATTTGGCGACTCCACTGGGGATCATAAAAATGATTTATGGGATCTTAGTGGACTACAATTGTTTATTTGACTAACTTGCCCTTCTTTAAGGTACTTTTATTTATTTTACAGGGTACCTTAGCAATATATATCCTTTCCTTAAGGATATGGGAATAAAATTGACAAAAGGAATCTTTTTCCTTTGATGGACCCCTTGTTTGATTAATTGTGCAGTTGTTTTGTCATTTAGAGAATCTTTTTCTCTTGCATTATATGGGGGAATCATTTTCCTCCATTGCATAAAAAATTATTTTCAAATGAATTTCTTCTCTTTCTGTTCAAAATTCTGAGTCTGGATAGCAAGTAGCGCTGACCGGCAGGTCTCCTTGATTATGCCGGCGGACAGCCAAAGCGTCCTCCCTGTTGTCGCAAACCATTCCAATCCTTTTGGAGTGGCCCATGAGTAAACGTACTGTTGGACCCACGCGAAACTCTTTGTTTCACATGTGGTTAGGTATATCTTACTCAAGACTCAAGGGTCCCTATTATAAGCCTATTCTCTATTTTTCATGTAACAATAGAACCCTCCCTTAGGTTGTATGTACCCAATAATAGTGTCACATTCCATTAAAATGAATTATGATGTGATGAGGTGCATTCATGCAACATAACAACATTGTTTTGGGGAAAACCTTTTGATATATGCAAGTGGACCAAGAGTCTTCCTACCCTACACACTACCCTGATCCTTTACCCTTAACCTTTGCAGGTACCCACTATCCGTGTGCCTTCACCTACACAAGCTACACCAACTCCAACTGTGCAATCACCCACAAGTCCTACTACCCCAACTTCACCAACTACTCCAATTACTGAAATGGCTACTATTGAACAGATTAAGGCCTTGCTAGATGGACAGGTTAAGGAGATTGAATCTAGGATGCAAGAAAGAATTGATGAAGCCTTGACCGCCCAAAGGGTAGCCATTTTGGCCAAATTGGGAGGGGCACCAAAGACAGCCACTACTCCTGGAAATCTAGGGAAGGAACCTATTGTGGGACAAACTAGTACCCCCATGACTGCTCAGAATAATACCCCTGTCATCAATTTGGAGGATCCACCCTCTAAGAATGCTACTGAAACTGATGAACTAAAAAAGAAACTTGAATTGCTTGAAAGGTCAATCACTGCCATGAAAACTCATAAAGAGGTGGTAGACATGGATTCCTTATCCTTGTTTCCCCAAGCTAGGTTGCCTCCAAAATTCAAGATGCCTGGGATGGACAGATTTGATGGGACTACTTGCCCTAAAACTCACCTGAAGATGTATGTGGGGGCCTTAAGCCCTTGGGGTTTAAATGATGAGCTCTTTGCTCAACTATTCCAACAATCCTTGATTGGTGCTGCCCTTATGTGGTTTGTAAGCCTAGATCATGCCAAGATTAAGACCTGGGAAGACATCTGCAATGCATTTAACACTTAATACCACTATAATATTGAGGTTGATGTCACTAGAAGGTAGCTTGAGACAACCAAGCAGAACAACAATGAACCCTTCTCCTCGTTCCTTACGAGGTGGAGGGCAAAGGCCACCCAAATGATCAATCGCCCTTCAGAACAAGAGCAGATTGATATCATAATCAAGAATTTAAGGCCTACATATCAAGCTCAACTGCAAACCCAATACCTACCTACTTTCAAATCGCTCATTGCGACTACAACTAAGGTAGAAGATTTGATACAATTGGATAAGATAGTAGATGAGGGAGCTACTTCAAAGTATAAGAAACAGGGTCAAGCTGCTTCCTCAAGTAAGGTCAATGAAGTGGCCAATATTGCCCCTGCGAATCCTTTACGTGTGGGCAATCTTGGGCAGAGAAATCATCCAAGAAGGCAATATACCGACCTTGGGATGCCCCTTCATCTAGTGTTTAAAAAGGCTATGGAAGGAAAGTACTTGAAGCCTTTGGACCCAAGGCCTCCTCCAAACCCATTACCCTCTAATTATAGGGCCAATGAGTACTGTGAATACCACCAAGGAAATGGGCATAGAACAGATGCTTGCTGGACTCTAAAAAACCGCATCCAAGATCTGGTGGATAGTGGTGACATCATTCCTCTCAAGAGTCAACCAAACATTAATACTAACCCTTTGCCCAATCATTCCATCCACACCATCACTGTGGAAGAAGAGTTGTTTGATCCTTTCAAACTTCTCTTGGAAATGAATGAAGTATGTGTGCTGGATCTGAATGACCTCGCTAAAGAGGTCGATACTTTGACAAGAAGTGGAAGGCAATATCAGCCACTTGACTTGGGAAAGCCCCTAAGACCCCGAATCACCCATATAAGAAGACGCCAGAACCAAAGGAAGACCCTATCCTCACTCAACTTAAACAAACTCAAGCTAAGGTGTCAATTTGGGAGCTCCTTGCTTCCTCATTCCCACACCGTCAGGCTCTTAGTAAAGCTTTGAGTTAACTTGATACATCAGTAAACACAAGCCCAGAAGCTTTGGTGGCCACTTTGACCCAATCAACCAAGGCATTGAGTATTAAGTTTTCTGATGTAGATTTACCAGAAGACGGTAAGAAACACAATGATGCTCTATACATCACCATACAAACTGGGGGAAAGACTGTGCCCATGGTTCTCATTGATAATGGGTCAGCCTTAAATGTATGTCCCTTGAAAGTAGCAAGCTATCTGGGATTGGAGGCTACAGATCTTACACCTTCTGATCAAATTGTTAGAGCATATGATAACACTCAAAGAGAATTTTTGGGTGTTGCTACTCTGGAAGTTGCTATTGGACCGGTGAAAATGGGAGTGCCGTTCCAGGTCATTGATGTACCCGCAAGCTTTAATCTCCTCCTTGGAAGGCCGTGGATTCATCAAAATAATGCTGTACCTTCTTCATTACATCAAAAACTTAAGTTCCCTTTTGAAGGAAAAATCATCACTATTAAAGGAGACACATGTGAAATCAACAAGAAAACCACAAATCAGTCTCTCTTTGAGGTTGTTCCTAGTGAAACTGCTATGACCTTGACTGGGTTCCATTATGACACTGTTCAATACATTGAAGGAGAAAGGCCCAAAGGGCCATTTATCCTATATGACTTTGGGGAGATCCAAGTCAATTGCTTGGTGGGAATGATGCTAAGGGTAGTTTTGCTACCCGGAATGGAAATGATAAGGTATGGGAGGAAATCATCCATAGTGCGGCCATGGGAAGAACCTGAGAATAAGGGAACTTTTGGCTTGGGGTACAAACCCACAGACGAGGAGATAGAAGAGTTTGAGAATGGGAAGAAGAAAAAGAAGACTTGGTGGGAAAAAAGCCTCGAAATGCGCCCTTACTTTAGAACTCTGAACGGTCACTTTTGCAAACCTGGAAAAGCAGTTCCTTACTGTGGTTTCCAGGAGCCATTCTATTCTCCTATGACTAGAAAGAAGCTACCGGGTTTTGAGATGTTCGCTGATGTTTTAGTCATAAAGGAAGAAGAGCCAGAACCTATAACTAACCCACAAGTGGAAGATTTCATGCGGCCTAGTCTCTTTGATGAGGTTGCTATGATAACCAATTTTGAAGACAAAAGGGACTTCACGAAGCTGATCAAGAAAACAGATGGAGCACTAATGAACTGGTATGCCAAGGAGGGAAAAGTGGCTATAGTCAAACCTAGTCCTGTGTCACACCCCGAACCTGAGTCTTGTACTGAGTCAAACACCGAGTCAGAGTTTAGTTCTGAGTCTTCCTTAGCTTCAGGAATAGAAAACCCTGATGTCGAATATAATGTAACTCTGGAGGATGACTCCGCCATTATTAATGAAACTATTCAAGTTCTTGGTTACCCTGTGTCTTTTGCTTTCCAAGTATTATCTAGCAAAAATGAAATAAAAGAAATGAATGAAAAGATAATAATTGGAAAAGAAAATGAATATACATACATTGCATATGATTGTGCAGGTTGTTGAGTGCATCAGAAGATATGTCGACTGCTTCATGTGGAAGACAAGTGATGTCACGGGAATAGACCCAGCAATAGCAGTTCATAAGATTCCGCTATACCCAGATGCAAAGCCGGTTAAGCAGAAGTTGAGAAGAATGAAGCCAGAATGGTCTTTGAAAATTAAAGATGAGATTGCCAAGCAACTGGATAATAAGTTCATAGAACCTATTGTCTACCCTTCCTGGTTAGCAAACATCATGCCAGTCCCGAAGAAAGACGGAAAGGTCAGGATGTGTGTTGACTATAGAGATTTGAATAAGGCTTGTCCCAAGGACGATTTCCCGCTACCACACATCGATTTGCTAATAGACAGGATGGCCAGGCATATGATGGTTTCCATGACTGACCTTGCGGTTGGGTACAATCAGATCATGGTGCATCCACCAGACAAAGAAAAGACAGCTTTCATTACAGAATGGGGCACTTTCTGCTATAGGGTTATGCCTTTTGGATTGATAAATGCAGGGGCTACCTACCAAAGGATGGCGACAACAGTCTTTCATGACATGATTCATAAAGAAGTAGAAGTGTATGTTGACGATATGATTGTCAAGTCAAAATCTCCAGAAGAGCATGTTGAAGCACTTGAGAAGTTCTTCCTTAGACTTCGCAAGTACAATTTGAAGCTTAATCCTGCAAAGTGCCTATTTGGAGCAACATCATGCTTATTTTTGGGATATTTGGTCAGCAAGAAAGGAATAGAAGTTGATCCAGCAAAGTCAAAGGCTATTCTGAGAATGCCTCCACCAAGAACAGAAAAGGAGATTCGAGGCCTGCTAGGTAGATTACAGTATATCAGTCGATTCATATCGCAGTTGGCAGAGACTTGTGGTCCTATCTTTAAGCTACTAAGAAAAGGTGCTTCACAAGAATGGAATGAAGACTGCCAGAAGGCCTTTGACAAGATCAAAGAATACTTGTTAAGTCCACCAATTCTGCAACCTCCCAGAATGGGAAAACCTCTACTCTTGTATTTGTCTGTAACAGATGAAGCCATGGGTGCAATGCTAGCTCAAGAGGCCGAAGGTACAAAGATAGAAAATGCAATTTACTACCTTAGCAAAAGGATGATGGACTATGAGTTAAAGTATAACAAGATTGAGAAGTTGTGTTTAGCGTTGTATTGGACCTGCACGAAGTTACAACACTACTTGTCTTCTTACACTACTTGTGTCATCGCAGAATAGAGTCCCTTGAAGTTCCTTATGGAGAGGCCTATTTTGGACAGCAAAATGGCAAAGTGGGTGTCAACATTGGCAGCTTTTGACTTAAAATTCATTCAAAGGAAAGCTGTGAAAGGTGGGGCAATAGCTGACCAGTTAGCAGAATTACCCGTAAAAGACGAGATGCGAGAAATGAATTTCCCTGACGAAGACCTCTTGAATGTGGAAAGAAGTGTTTGGGAGATGCATTTTGATGGGGCATCCAATTATCATGGAAATGGAATTGGGATTGTGTTCAAAACTCCTTGTGGAGAATACATTCCCTTTGTAGTTAAAGTTGACTTTAGCTGCACAAACAATGAAGCAGAATATGAAGCTTGCATCAATGGGCTTGAAGCCGCCCTGGAATTGGGGATTGAGAACCTAAAGGTCTATGGCAATTCTATTTTAATAGTATCACAAGCTTTAAGGAAATGGAAAATAAGAGAAGAGCGTTTTGTTCCTTACCTACAACGCCTTGATCATTTGGCACAACAATTCGATGATCTGTCCTTCGAATATCTCCCAAGAGCAAAGAATTAGTTTGCTGATGCCCTGGCTACTTTAGTTTCCATGATCAATATCAAGGAGGGGAAAGCCATTCATCCATTAAAAGTTCAACTTCAGAAGCAACCTGCCCACGTAATGCATTTGGCCGATGGTAAACCATGGTTCTGGGATATCAAGAGTTATCTCAAGGATGGAAGTTATCCGGAGGGATCATCAAGGGTTGATCAGAGAGCAATAAGGCAGCTAGCCACAGGTTACATTCTTAATGGAGATATCCTCTCCAAAAGAAGTTGGAATGGAATGCACCTAAGGTGTGTGAATGAAGCAGAGGCTAAGTTGATAATGGAAATGGTGCATGGTGGCGAATCAGGACCGCATATGTATGGGATCGCCTTGGCTTGAAAAATAGCCAATCTAGGATATTATTGGTCCACCATGAATACAGACTGTGTGGCATTTGTGCAAGAATGCCATCAGTGCTAGATATTTGCTAAGCTGCAGAAGCAACCTCCTGTTGCTCTGAATCCAATCACCTCTCCATGGCCCTTCGCTACTTGGGGAATAGATATAATTGTCAAAATACATCCAAAAGCCTCGAATGGGCATCAGTTTATCTTGGTAGCAGTGGATTACTTCACAAAGTGGGTTGAAGCAGCTTCCTATGCAGAATTAGACGCCAAAAAGGCAGCACAGTTTGTCCGAACCAACATCCTTTGTCGGTACGGAACACCATTCGAGATTATCACTGATAATGGAACTCATTTCCAAGCAGAATTTGCTAAACTCTTGAAGGATAAGAAGGTACAGTATCATAAGTCCTCTCCTTATAGACCTCAAACAAATGGAGCTGTAGAAGCAGCAAATAAGTCTATAAAGGTGATCATACAAAAAATGATCAAGGAACATAGGGGTTGGCATGAGAAGTTACCACTGGCCTTGTGGGGATATAGAACATCAATTAGAACTCCTACTGGGGCAACCCCATATTCACTAGTGTACGGAATGGAAGCAGTACTCCCCATTGAACTGGAAGTTCAATCGGCGAGGATAATTCAAGAAAGTCAGATAAATGAAGCTGAATGGATTAGCAATTATCATCATCAGTTGTTGAGTTTGGATGAAAAAAGACTTCAAGCTCTCCATCAGATTCAAAGGTATCAGAGGCGAATGGCCAGACATTTCAACAAAAAGGTCAAAGATCGAAAGTTGGAAGAAGGTTGTTTGGTTCTGAAAGAGATCAGAACACCCGTTACAGATCCTCGTGGAAAGTTTCGTCCTCATTGGGCTGGACCCTACATTGTAAAGAAAATACTTTCCGGCGGAGTCGTCATCTTGTCTGATTTGGATGGTCTGGAGTTCACAAACCCATGCAATCTGGATCAATTAAAGAAATATTATGTGTAATCATGCATTGTAAGGAACTACATTAGACCTGATTCTCGCAAACTAATTCGAGATATGTAGGCAGCTCTCCTTGAGCACGGTCTAAATTTTAATAAAAATCATGTATTCATTTTACTTTTGCCAAAAAAAAATTCCACTAAATTGAAAACCCACAAAGGGCGGCTTAGGTAAGAATGAGTAAGAGCTCGCTAAGTTGAAAATCCGAATGGATGGCTTAGGCAAAAATTAGAGCAAGTAAACAAAGTAGATAGTGCTTGGAAAGCAAATAAAAAAGTCATTCATTCCAAAAAAATAATCATTCATTCCAAAAAGAGTCATTCATTCCAAAAAAAGAATCATTCATTCCAAAAAGAGTCATTCATTCCAAAAAAGAATCATTCATTACAAAAAGAGTCATTCATTCCATAAGTCCTAAACATCCAATGAACTAAAAGGTACAAGCAACCTAAAAAAGCAGGCAATAGAGTCAACCCTAGGATCTAAATCCTATGTCTCCTACGTGAGGCAGAGTCTTCGGTATCTTCCTTAGTTCCGGAACTTTCTGCAACATCTATCTTCCCCTCGTTAAGAGGAACCACATCCTCTCCCTCCAACTCCTGCAGCAATGCATGCCTCCTTGGCTTTTCAATTGGCCAAACTTCGGCTATAAACCAAGTTCTATACTCTGGAGTAGGCTGAACAAGAGAAGGCTCTGCAAAAGGCCTGATCATTTGATGGTTCCTAACCCAAGTTTATAGAATAGCTCGAGTAACTCTGGGAGTAATAGGGGAAGCAATGGAAAGCCCAACAGGAAGAGGAACCCTCTGATCAATCCCCATCTGTCTGAGGACACGAGAAGCACTATACCATGTACTATGAGTGAAACCAAGAAGGTAGACATGGTTATACATTACATTTGCCTCCATGAAGCGAGGAATTCTATACCAAGGGATGAACCACAACAATTCTTCTGGTCCGAGCTCATACAACCAGATGATCCACTTAGCCATAGAGGGAAAAGAAATCTGGATTCTTCTAGTGCGGTACTGAGAAGGGTTATAAGTTAAGGCATAGGGAGCAGCAACCACTCGGAGATGGTCTCTCAGCCAAACCTAAGAAAATAGATCCTTTCTATTTACAGACAAAAAAGAGAGATGATGAAATGAGAAGAAACAAAAGGTATAACAAAATTACCTGAAGAATGATCGGGGTAACAGTCCAATTTTCAAATCCGAGTGCAGTTCTGTCAAGACTTTGAATAGTCTCAGCCAGAATCATACCACCAATGCAGTTAAGTTCTTCCATTTGCCTAATCATGGGGCAAAGCTTTAAATCTCTAAAGCCAGGGTCACGGTTGAAAAGAAACCCGGCTAACAGGCAGAAAATAAAAGCTCGCATCCTATGTTTCAGTTGAATCTCATCTTCAAAATTAGCGGTCAAGAATTCATCAATCAAAGGAAGCAGCATCGCCTTACTCCCATCCATGATCATAGCTTGAGCTTGAGGCCTTGTAAAGTTGAAAAGCCTCTGAAAAGACCCCACATAACCAACTTGAACCTCATGCCTTACAAGAGGGGCATTTGGGTCACATCCAATAATTGTGCAGAATTCCTCAAAAAGAGGACACATCTCGTCCATTCGGGCACCAAATCTAAAGATGTGAGCTTGGGGATCCCAAAATCTAATACAAGCATGCAAGAAATCCCAATATACAGCTACGCCTCTAAGAGTAGCAACAGCTTTCAATCCATATCTTCCCATATTGATCCTTTCAACCTTATGGAGGCTCTTGGTCCATTTATGCATCACATGGTTAAAAAGAGGGTTCATTGTTGAGGGTCCATATTGCACCTTGCTTAAAATTCTCGTTTCTGATGACCACTGAGCTCCATAAATCATTTTTATGGACCCCAGTGGGGGGCAATTGTGAATACTCAAATTTTGAGGCTCGAAAAGCTGATTTTCTTAGACTGCAGACAACCGAGCCGGACCAGAGGTCCATCGTAAAGTTCACCGAAAGTATGTCTTCACGGTACGTGAAATGTCCAGAATTACGTGAGGATCACGGATATGGTCCCGAAATATTTTTTGGAGGTGTGTAGCTCCCGAAAAATCAGTTTGAGAGAAAATCGTGCGACCCGATGTGCTATTTTGGCGGTTGAACCGCCGCATGCAGCGGTCCAACCGCTGTGCACGACAGTCCAACCGCCGGATTTTTCTTCTGGCAAGTTAACCGCCGGGACCGGCGGTCCGACCGCCGTCCAGGTTCGATTTTGTCTATAAAAAGCCTCCGAATTTTCAGAACAGAGGTTCGAGCTTTTCAGGTGGACTTCGGGCGGACAAACTCTCTCTATTTTCACACGCTTAAGAACTTCTCTTGGACTTTTCTTTGCATAAATCTAACCTTGTGCTGCAGGAATTAATCTAAATCAAAATAATCAAGAATCATAATCCAAGACCCGAGAAAACGAGATCTGGAACTACGAAGTGGGAGAACCCTAAACAAGGTAACATCCTAATTTATCCTTTGTCAATTGAGGCATATCATAAAGCACTACATCTTCTTCTTAATTTTCTTTTTAGGTCAAAAACCTAATCTCTTTTGGCATGAAGCCTATCCAAATTAAAATCAATCTTTGGCATGAAGCCCATCACAGTTAAAATCAATCTTTTGGCACGGAGCCTAAATCGCATTCTTTTTGGTACCAAGTACCCAAATTTCATCAAAATTAGCACTAAGTGCTCGAAATCTCACAATTTTGGCAAAAAGCCCGACAATGCACGAAGCATACACACACATGCATAATGCATAATTGCCTTTAAATAGGCTTTTCCGAACTACATGGGCTTTGATCTCTCATAAAAAATGAGAGTATGTAGGCATATCTGGGATTCACCCCAAATAGCAAGTCCACAATTTACTAACACTCTGTTTGTCTTCTTTTCTTCGTCCCTTTTAGGTTTGTTTCTTTTTGGCAAATTAATCAAATACATGACATAGTCCCCGAATCCTCCTTGGGTTCGTAGATTAGAAACCTTTACATTGGATGCATTATTGGAGTCAAACAAGGGTTTTCTTAGTTTTTCCCTTTGAACAGAAAAAATTGAGTGGCGACTCCTAACAACAAGTGAACGTTCATCCGAATCCTTTTCGAGTGGAAACTGAGGTTCACAGACACCCATCAATTAGTGAAAACACGTCCCCTACAATTTCCCAAAATCATTAAAATAAATTAGATTTCACAAACTAAATAAATAAGACCACCACATAGTATGAAAACATGCTTTTTACAATCCCCTTTAAAAATATATGTTAGCAAGGAAAAATAATTCAAACATATATGTTAGCGGGGATTTTTGCCCCACTCCCGGTGGAATGGTTCTTGCGACTTCGGCACTGTTTAGGCTCGGGGCCTTAGAGAATACAAGTCTAAGCCCGGAGAAAAATGAAGTTGCCACCCGGACTGGATGGAAAAAAGAAAGGGGTGGTTGACTCAATTCTTAAGGAATTTCCAGCCCCCTAATGGGTTTGAAAAGTTGGGTACGTGTGGGAAAGGTGAGAAACGGCCCGGCACCCCTACAATGCACAGTTCATTGGAACTGGCCTCCTTTGCAGGTCTTAATATTATAAAATTCTTAAGTATAATAATATTATCCATATTACATGCAACAATTAAAATAAAGCATTAAAGTCAAAGCAATGTCCAAACAAAACCAATAAATGGACAGCCATCCAAGGATGGAAACATGTCCTTACATCGTCCATGTCTAAAACTAAATAGGACACCCACCAAAAGGTGGAAACATGTCCTTTATATTGGTCCAAAAACTTTAAGATAAAATAAATTACATAAAATTTAACCAATGAGGTACCCAAAATATGGAAACATACCTCTTACAATGTTTTGAAATCAAAACAAATTAATAAAAGTAAACATCCATTCATCATAAATAAATCATTCATTGAAGACAAAAATTGAATATATAAATAAATCATTAATCAAACTATATAATAAACAGTCACCCAATTCAAATAAAATAGTATGTATATAACTTTAGGGTTCATGCATCAAAAATATGTTTAACAATTAGGGTTTTATAAATACTAGTTTAATTTGTTGAGAAATATTTTAAAGAAATAGCATAGCTATTGGATATTTGAATATAAAGGTTAGATTTGAAATAAATTAGGGTTTGAATCTAAAGAATGGATGTTTTGAATTTAGGGTTTCGAAAGTTATATAAAAATAATATTGAAAATTTAGGGTTTAAATAAGTAAGATTGAAAATCATGAAAATTGATTTTTAGATTAGGTATTTGAAAAAATAAGTACTGTGATTTTACAAAAATAGATTTGGTTAGGGTTTTAAGAAAACAAATTGTTGTGGCTTTAGGAAAGTGTAATTTAGGGCTTTAGATTTTGAAAATATATGCTACGGATATTAAGGCATTAGGGTTTTTGAACAAATATTTTTAGGGTTTCAAATTAAGTTTGGATGGTTTGTAGAATAAATGATCAAATTGTATAATGAAACAATTAATCCAATTTGATAAAGCTACTGTAAACATAAACAAAGAAAATAGAGATTCAAACTTTCGTTGTTGGTTGAACAATAATAAAGACAGTGTAGGCTACCTTTGATGGATTGTTATTTGCTGCCTCTTGATCTTTTAAGCTTGAGATTGGCAAAACAAAATCCAAAAGTCCAAGGTCAAGTAAAAAATTTCAACTCCCCTAATCCATTCTGTCTTTAATGTGGTATTTATAAGAAAAAATCATAAACATAATCCTAATTGGCTAACAAAATAAAAACCTTTTAGGAAATAAAATTAGGAACCAAGTAGAATAGGGTTTTGGCAAAACTGCGTGCGGGACGGGCATGCAAAAATACACTAGCAAAAAAATTACTGCGGGCACTGGGATTCACCACAGGTTTTTCCTGCGGTGAATTGGCCAAAGCTAATTCATCTTCGGCGACGAAAATTTTCCATCGCTGATTCTTCCATTGCCGATTTTTATTTATTTATTTTTATTTTATATTTTTTTATTGTTACCTTTTTTATTTTTATTAAAAATAAATATTATAAGTAATGAATATTAAAATAAATATTATTTAATTAAAATATCACAAAAAATTATTTTGGGCTATTTTTAAAAAAAAATATTGGACTTGACTAGGTTAAAAATTAAAGGCCTACAGTTTGCCCCCTGCTTGAGCAATCTGAGACTACAGCAAAAGAGAGTGAAAAGCAATGTGATTTTCAACTAGATTTAAAGCCATACTGGACTTCGTACTCAAGGTTGGTTTGAGCTCTGGACTCAAAAATAATTTGGGTTCTAGACCCAAGGTGAATTTAAGATTTGGGTTCTGGATCCGAGGTAAGTTCTGGACTTAAAAGTAATTTGGGTTCTGGACCCAAGGTAAGTTCTGGACTTAAAAATAATTTGGGTTCTGAACCCGAGGTAAGTTCTGGACTTAATTTAGGTTCTGGACCAGAGATAAATTCTGGACTTCATTTAAATTCTAGACCCAAGGTAAGTTCTGGACTTAATTTAGGATTTGGGTTCTGGACCCGAGGTAAGTTCTGGACTTAAATTTAGGTTCTAGACCCGAAGTAAGTTCTGGACTTAATTTAGGTTTTGTACCCGAAGTAAGTTCTGGACTTAATTTAGGTTCTGGACCTGAGGTAAGTTTTGGACTTAAAAAATAATTTGGTTATCTGCAAAACATAATTGTAGTCAGTAGGATACTAAAGAAATTTACAAAAAATTTAGCTATTTTTTACCATGCCTATATCTTCTTGCCCCCTGCATGTAAAAATATTTTAAAAGTGTAAAAATATTTGTATACACGCAAATATCTGAATAATTAAATTGAATAATTGAGTTCACTATTTATGCACTATTCACTAACTTTTTATTTACTATTTATCAACAGTAATATTTACTTTTTGTCTTTTTTTTACGAGAATACTATTTTTTCTTTTTTTTTTCTTTTTTTTTTATGAGAATACTATTTTTTTCTTTTTTCTTTTTATCTTTTTCCTTTGCAATTTTTCTATATAATCCTCGGCTCATTTCTCCTTTTCATTCTTACATTATTTTCGAAATTTTCATCTTCATTTCCTTTTTCTTTTCCTTTGCAATTTGTCTTTATAAACCATGAAAGTTTTGTTTCTTCAATACTCATCTACACTTACATATTCTCATAATTGAAGTAAAAATTTTAGTAGAGAGTTAAGGAAAAAATACATGCTTCAAGATCAGGACCCCGATCCAATGCTGAGTTATTAGAATTTAAGTGGAACTGTAAGTCTACTAGCCGGGATGCAGCTTCATTGCAGTTCAAGCAAAAAAACTACGGTAACAATGTAATTTAATGTTTATTATTTTTTAATAATTTTTTTAAAATTTTTTAAGATTAGGAAAAATAAATTAATTAGAGGACTATGCTTAAGAATTTAATAAACAAATAGACAGATTAAAATAAAATATAATGAGTAAGTTTAGTCTATGAATCAGTGGTATTGGTACGATGATATACTTACCTTGTGTTAACTTACCTGGCTCCGTGTTACCGTGATCGTTGCATTATCCAAGGCGGAGGGTGTGTCTATAAAGCCTGACAATGGTAAGATGCAGCACCCTCTCAGATAAAATATATTGTCCAAGATTGTAGTTTTGAAAGCTTTATCTTGCAATTACCATCTGAGGAGTGTCCGATAGACAGAAGTGTAGTTCAAGCATTGTCGAAATAGTGGATGGACACGACCCATACTTTTCACCTACCTATAGGAGAGATGACCATTGGCCCAGTCGATTATACAGCCATAACTGGTATCCGGTACTATAGCTTTCTGGTCCCTCTTACCAATGATATTCTGACATTCAAAGAATTCCAACAGTTAATCGGTATAGAACCATCATTAAAAGGGCCATTCAAGATAAAAATTGAGCCAATTCGGAGTTATTGGATGAACTATGAAGGAGGATTTTTACTATATTTGCTCGGGTCGACCATTTTATGCAGCACCGAATCTACCATCCATCTGTCAGTGTTGAGGGCCTTTATTGATATGAGTATGATACCGCTTTACAGCTGGGGTGAAGCTGGAATTGCCTATCTCTATATTGGACTAGACAAGATTTACAAAAATAAGAAGTCTTTCATTGGCTTCATGGTGGTTGTCGAGGTACTCTTCTTCCACCATTGTCAATTTCATTCTTATTCTTGCATGAATTTGATTTCTATTGTTGTTGTAGGTATGGTCATATGAGCATAATCTTGTGAGGGTACCTGGCATTTCCCGAGAGAGAGTCGGGTATTCGAGATTGAATTTTTGGTTGTCTGATCGTGTAGCAGTTCCCGGCTCTCACCATGTGCACACCCAGCGCTATCTCTTGAGTTGCTTAACCTAGGGCCAGGTAAAATAGTATTAGTATAGTTTAAAATTTATATAAAAGTTCACTTACCTTATGTCATTTTTTAGGTCAAATTGGCTTGGTGGAACACAGAAGAGCGGATGAACTTTACTTCTTCCATGAATGTCGCATTGCCATTTCAACATACCCGCCGAGTCATTGCCAGCCTTGTGTCTAGTGGCTGGTTTCTCGGGGAGAGAGTGTATGAGTGGTTTCTTGGTCCCGAGGAGGGAGGATCCTGATGAATTGCCCAGAGTATACTTTAAATATCACATCAATGCGGAAAAATGCATGGTGGTTATCTCGAAACGGTTATGATGTTGAAACCTTTCTCTATCCATCTGGTGCATCATATACCCAGTTTATTCGAGTAGGACTCTTGAACTTTGATGTATCTCCTATTGGCATCTGGGAGATTCCCAAGGGAAATGAGGATAGCGATGGAGAGGAGTATCACAGAGAGGGAGGAGGGTCAATCCCACATCTTAGGGCTAGCACCTCTCAGGTAAACCTTTACCATTTTTCCATTGTAATTACTTTTTTCTTAACTTGTTTTGACTTTTTTAATGATTGTTATAGGCTGCTGGCTCATTTAGTCATAAGGCTAGACCTTCCTTTACTGCTTCTCCGTTTGCTCATTCTAATCAACCGGAGATGCGATCTCATCTACAGGGCATTGATATGAATTACTTGGTAAGTTTTCCTATTCCATGATAATTTATGCTACATGTATACATGATTATGTATGCTCTTACTCTTTTTCTTCTGGCTCATAGCGGATGCTTGAGGAACAAAACAAGAAACTTCAAGAAGAGTTAGCTACTTGTAGTCAACAGGTTGCCCATTTTGAAAAATTATATCACCAGTCAGAGCAAGATTTTTGAGACTTTCGGTTTCAGGGGGTGAGAGATCCTGGTGCTTCGTCATCTAGAGGATCCCAAGTGGATGACCATAAGATATTTTCGTCTACTTTGAATGAGGACCGTTATAGATCTGAATTATAAGGTAATAGAGATTCAGGTGCTCCTGCATCGGGCAGACTCGGGATAGGTGATATACCTCCTCCTCCAACAGGCGATGACTTTTTCAGGGCTTTGTTTGATCATGATCTACCACCTCCTTCTGAGTGATCTATTATTATTGTATTAATTGAGGAAATATTGTATTATAAAAATAATGATAAAAATAATAATGATGATATATAACTATAACTTTTGACCTTTTTTCTCTTTTTTTCACACTTCTATTATCATTATTATTCCTACGATACAATTATTGGTCTTTCCTCTTCACATTCAAAATTTCCACAGTAGCACTAATTTACAAAACTAAAAGTAACACGGTAACTCAAAACCCTTCCATCACCAATTTTCTATCCTTGCGTGTCTCAGTGTCAAGCTATTTCTTGTCAATTTTGGAATAGCCAATCATCCCATATAAATCTCTTTTCATGCCATGATCTCATACAAAAGCCAGAAAATTTTCCACTTTAGCATCAAAATTCCTTTTAACAATTTCAATTTCCCTTCAATTATCAATAATGACCGAACTCAATTTTAAGAAAATAAAAGGTCTATTTAAAAATATGAATGCCATTCATTGAAAACAAATATCTTGGTCTAAAATTGATATTTTAAAGTGTTTTCAAAATATTAAATTGGACCATTATTTTTTACACAACATGGCTTCTTTTTGGAATGTGAATTCTAGGACATTTAAGATTAATGGCTTTGAGATATGTCCCATGATTGAAGAATTTCATGCCATCCTTGGATATCCAAGCAATCAACCAATGACATTACCTATATTAATTTCCAAGACTCAACAAAAGATGCAAATGTTATTTCAACTTTCAAAGCCTGAAGTTCTACAGTTGACGAGAGGTGAGAAAATTCTGCTTGGTCCCTTAATTAACTTTTGCCTTTCTCACTTGGCTCCTACTAAGGCATGGGGGCGTATGCTTTGTCTATGCTTACTTGGCCAATTTTTGCTTGTTTCTTCTGATGGTGATGTTGATCTACGAGTATTGGATATCATGGACCAAATGGAAGGAGGCTTGTCACCGATACTCGTGATCTTAGCTGAGACTTTAGTTGGACTAGACCAATTTAAATCGGGATTGTCAAAGAGATTCGCCGGGAGTCTATTGCTGCTTCAGGTAATTACCCAAACTTCCCTCTTGAATTTTCAATTTAGGTTTCCTTTTTTCTTCTTTTTATTATTATTATTATTATTGCTCTAATTTTTGCCTAGTCCACCATGTGGATTTTTGAAACTAGCAAGCTGTCCTAATTTTTGCCTAAGCCGCCCTTGCAGGTTTTCAACTTAGCGGCCCCTCCTTTTTTTAATTTAATTTTTTAATTAATTTTTTTTCTTTTTTTTTTAATTTTTTCTTACAGATTTAGCTTCAGGAGCATCTCTGCTTGCTCGATACTCCATCTATGGATTTTGCCAGATATCTGCCGCGACATCACTCTGCTAGGAAACTACTCCACCCTGCTTCTACATATGTCGACTGGGTTGGCTGGATCCATTCTCGTACTGAAGTCAACATCCGTTGGTTAGCACCTTGGTGGAAGATTTCTCGCATCACCATTCAAACGTACATGATGTATGTTCCTCTTGCTGCTCTTCATCGAGGTACTTGCTATGATCCTTGCCTGCTTGACCATCAGTATGGAGTTAAGTCTCGAGATTCTAATTTTACTCCTGATTTAGACATGCCTTGTCTAACTGAAGCCTACTTGGATCAGCTGAAGCAAAGCTGGCCTGCACGTTACACTTATCGTCTGCCATAGATTTTACATTTGTCAATTTCTTTAGAAAGAGTTTTGTTAAGATGAAAAAATAATAAAAGTAATAATAAGAGATGTTTCTTTTCCTTTTATAATTTGTCACCTTTTGCTATTGTGTTTATTTATTTCATCCATATCTGGTCAAATACTTACAACAGTGCACATAGAATAATTTTAATATTAATTCTATTTTATTAAATTGGGGAACTAAACATAAAGCCAGCACACACAAGATCACTCTTGTTGCTAACTAGCCCTTTCAGGTTTTCTAATTGATGATTTTCTCTCACTTAGCCCTAATTATTGCTTAGCCCGCCCTTTTAGGTTTTTAAAACTAGCAAACTGCTCTAACTTTTGCCTAGGCAGCCCTTTTCTTTTTCTCTTTTTTTATACATAAAACCTCTTCAACCTATCAATGTTCACTGGCTCACTAAACTCATTTTCGTCCATGTCTGATAACTTCAATGAACCCTTATTCATGACTTGTTTCACAACATATGGCCCTTCCCAGCTATGCCTAAATTTCCCTCTTGGATCAGATACATTAGGCTTATATTATTTCAACACTAAATCCCCGACTCTGAGTTTTCTGATCTTAACCCTTCTATTGTAGGCCTGAGCTATCCTCCTTTGATACATTTAATGATGATACAATGCTTTTAACCTTCTCTCCTCTAGTAAAGCTAACTGTGTGTATCTACTCACTACCCAATTCGTCTCAGGAAATTTATCTTCCAAGACCACTCTTAATGACTTGATCTCAATTTCAATTGGCAACACTGCTTCCATCCCGTAAACCAAAGAGAATGGTGTCATTCCAGTCGATGTTCGCACACTTGTTCTGTATCCCCACAAAGCAAAAGGAAGCATTTCTGGCCAATCCCTATATGTCTTGGTCATCTTGGACAGGATCTACTTAATTGTCTTATTGGTTGCTTCTACTGTACCATTAGCCTTTGGTCTATAAGGAGAGGATCAGTGATGATGGATTTGGTACTTTTAGAATAAGTCTTTAACTGCACCTTGAAACTATACCCCATTTTCTGATATCACGCTATGCGGGACCCCATATCTACAGATGAGATTCTTTTCAATAAATCTAGCCATTTAACTTGCCCCTAATTTGTTAAAGGATTTGGCATCGACCTATTTTGAAAAATAATCTACTTCTACTACAATAAAACGATGACCATTTGAGGCTGTCGGATGTATCTCTCCTATGATGTCAATCCCCTAAGTGGTGAAGAGCTAGGGTGAAGACATAGAATGCAATTCTTCATGAGGCATATGATTCAAATTACCATACATCTGACATTATTGGCACTTCTTTACAAACTCAATACAATCTCTCTCCATGGTCAACCAGTAGTAACCTTGTCGAATTATCTTTTTAACTAGGGCTAAACCATTCATGTGTGGACATCAACTTCTCGTGTGTATTTCTGACATGATATGCTCTACTTCAGGCTTCCTCAAGCATCTCAAGTGCACCCCCATCAGGCCATCTTTGATATAACTCTCCATTGAAGATGATGTATTACAAGGACCACCGCCTTATGGCTCTTCTTTCTTTCTTTGTTGCCCCCAACGGGTATTCCCTTTCCTCCGAAAACCATCTTATAGTATCATACCACGCATCATGGTCTGTATCAATTTCCATGATTGTCTCATATTCATAGCAAGGAGTTGATGAACTAGTCAAATTCAGAGGCTTGAGGAATAAGTTGACAGGATTTTCCCATATCGAAGCTAATGTGGCTAGGGCATCATCCATCTAGTTTTCTTCTCTTGGTAGGTATATAAACCTGCACTCCTTAAAGTTCTTCTTCATCATAGTCAAGTAATGATGGTATGGTTTTAATTTCTCTTCTTTCAACTCCCACTCTCTATTTACTTGGGATACTACTAGCAATGAATCGCCAAAAACTTCCACCTTATCCTCCTTCATAATCATTAGGGTTTCCAAACCAAAGATAAATGCTTCATACTCTACCATATTACTGGTTGCCCTGAATTTCAACTTCTTGGCTAAAGGGATAAGTTCCCCTTCGGGCGATTCTAGTATGACTCTCAAATCTACTCCTTTCCTATTCACTGCCCCGTCAAAATACATTTTTCATCCTCGTACTTCAATGGCCTCTAAATGTTCATCTGGAAATTCCACGACTACCTCTTCGCTATCCATTAATGGTTATTGGGCCAGGAATTCTGCCACTACTCTACCTTTGATTGTTTTCTTGGTTACATACTCAATCTCAAATTCTTCCAATATTATGAACCATCGCCCATACTTCCCAATCAAAGAGGGTGTCTCCCTTAAGTACTTCATTGGATCCAACCTGAAAATTGCTTGCATGCTATAAGATTGAAAGTAATGCTACAACTTCTTAGAAGACCTAACCACAGCTATACAGGTCTTTTCAATGATACTACACTTAATTTTGTAGGGAAGGAGCTTTCTACTCAGATAGTAAACTGCGTGCTCAATCCCCGACTCATCTGCTTGGGCTAGCATTGCTCCTAGTGACTCTTCTTCTACTGCTAAGTATAGTAACAAGGGTTTACCGAGTTTAGGTTGTTTCAACATAGGTGGATTCAGAAAATACTCTTTTATTCTCTCAAAGGCCTTTTGACACTCTTCATTCCACAGGACCGGCTGATTCCTTTTAAGCAATTTGAAGATAGGCTCACAGATTGTGGTGAACTTTGCTATAAACCTGCTAATGTACTGTAATTTACCAATGAATCCCTGAACTTCTCTCTGTGTCTTAGGGGCTGGCGAGTCCCTAATTGCTTTAACTTTGTCAGGGTCAATCTCAATGCCATTTGGACCAATCACATGACCCAATAGTTTGCCTAAGGTAACCCCAAACACACACTTCTTCAGGTTTAGCCTTAGCTTATACTTCAATGCTCTATCGAAGAATAATTCTAAGTTTTGAAAGTGGTGTTCCCTTGTATCTGATTTCACCATCATATCATCAACATATACTTTGACTTCTTTATGCATCATGTCATGAAATAATGTGGTGGCCATCCTTTGGTAGGTTGCTCCAGCATTCTTTAATCCGAACGGCATCACCCTATAACAAAATGTACCCCATGTAGTAATGAAAGAAGTTTTGGCTTTATCCTCTTGGGCCATTAACACTTGTTTGTATCCAAAAAATTCATCTACAAACGAGTGTAGCACACAAGAGGCTACACTATCAATGAGAACATCTATATGGGGTAAAGGAAAATCATCTTTAGGGGAAGCCTTTTTTAAATCTCTATAATCCACATAGACCCTAATTCTTCCATCTTTTTTTGGCACGGGTACTATGTTTGCTAGCCAGTCTGGATAATCTATTACTTCAAGGAACTTTACTTGTATTTGTTTAGTGACCTCTTCTTTAACCAATTAAGCCCATTCAAGTCTTAATCGCCTAAGCTTTTGTTTGACAGGTTTCATGTGGGTGTAAGTAGGAATAAGATGTTCGGCTATGTCTCAATCTATTCCAGGCATATCCTCATAAGACCAAGCAAATACTTCTTCATATTTTTTAAATATTTTTTCAAATCTCTCTCTCTCATCAAGATTAAAGTCGGATGCTATGCTAATATTTTTAGGATTTTCAGCTGTTCCCAAATTTAATGATTGTGTATCAACAGAGTTAATATTAAAGATGCTCATGTAACCACTATTTAAATGTATGTAACCATCAGGAGAAACATCACACAAGTAAGCAAAATCAGACTTTATTGCATTCATTATGGAAAAGAAAACATCATCATCATCATACAAAGTAGACAAATTAACATCAAAATCAAAACCATAGTTCTCAAAATCATAAAGCAGAACATCTTCAAACTTCTCTTCAATCAGGGCAGCAATCTCCTCTGGAGTTTTCTCGGCTTTCGGGATAACTTCCTTCTTCCTTTTTGGATTGGGCTCCTTGTCAGCTGACATGGTGAGCTCTTTCTTCACTTGTTCCACTAACTCAGCAACATCAGTAAAAATTTCAAAACCCAGGATCAACTTTTTCATGAACATGATTGGCTCAGGCTTTCCTTGGAGTGATCCCATGTCTGGAGCTTTGAAAAAGATCTCTTTAAGTGGTGGGAAGCTCATCTTCTCATTCTTCTTTGGCTGGACATCTTTGTTGGCCTCTTCATACCCCAACCCATTCTTGGAAGTTTGAGTCACAATGTCACGACCCAATTTGTACATATGTATAGTACGTCCATGTACAGTAAGAAGAACCATCCCGAGAAGCTACTCAAGAGCGCGAAGTGAAGGGAAGTTCTATAGAACTTAAAGGACCTATTTGAAAAGATTGTAAAGTTTTGGGGAGGTTACTGTAATTACCAAAACTCGTTCCGGAGGTCCTTAATAGTGCACATAACAGACTCCAGAAATGGAAAGTAGAGAAAAATCGGGTAGAAACGGTGCGACACGGTTTTTCCCGAAAACGCACGGTTTGGAAGATATAGGGGATTTTGACCAGGGGCATCATGGTCATTTTTAAAAGTGTCTCGAAAGTAATAATGGATCTCAAAAATGAAAAGTAGAGGAAAAACTGAGTCAAAAAGTGTACCACAGCCTTCGGCGGAAGTGCGCGGTTTAAAAGTTACGAACGAGTAACCGCCGGAGGGTATTTTGGTCTTTTCACATCTTAGACCATAAAATTATAGCATAAGGAGGTTGAGGGGCCAAAATATAATTAAAATGAAGTCCAAGGGCTTGGATTGTGAAAAAACAAAAGAAGGAGACATTTGGACCAATGGGAATTAGCCATTTTCCCACATATGTGTACCAATGGGAAATCAACATTTACACCATGACATATTACCCTTTCTTGGCTGCCATTTGGAGGAGAGAACACCACAAAAATAAAGCAAAGAACTCTCTTTGTTCTTGCTTGGCCGAAAATAAGAGAAAGGGAAAAGAGAGAGAGATTGTTTTTTTTTTAAGTAGCTAAATTTGGAGAATAAAGAGAGGTTGCAAACTTGGGTGGAGACTAAGATTTTAAGGTAAGGAAATTCATCTATGGTTCTATTTCTTTCATTGGTTATAGTATTTGTAAGATAAAAATGAAAGAATAAATATAATGATTATAGAAAATTTAAGAAGTTGAAGAAAAGTGAAAGAGATGATTTGTACATATAAGATTAAGGATAAAAAGGATGACTAGTAGTATTAGTTAGCAAAATAAGGCATGAAGCACTTAAATTTTATTATGTTCTTGACATGGATGTTATGAAAATTATAGGAAATCAAGAAGTGAGAGAGAAGGAAGCAAAGAAGACATAAAAGAACTAGAAACAAGTGAAAAGAATTAAGGTTTGGTACTTAAATCATTGCCTTTTCAATTAATTCACATATTTTGCATTATGGGACTTTTGAAATAGTTTTGAAATGATGTTATTATGTGTGGTAAATATGTGGGAAATTACTCTTGAATCATTTGTAATCAATTGATTGTGAAAAGAATGAAAACAAAACAAACTAGCTAAACTTTGCTCAAATATCCATAAACTTTGATGAACTTTTAATCACCCCTTTGGGTTGATTTTTGAAAGAGGGACCCTTAGTCCTTCAATGGTATCACAAAAGGAGTCTACAAATCAATTTTGCAAGAAAAAAAAATGAATTTCCCTCAAGTTTTGAAAATTGGGCCGAATGGTCCCTTTTGGGCACCATTCTGCAGCTTTCATTTTGGGCAGTCCGTTGAAGGGGCAAACGAAAGAATTTTTCGTCGAAATTTTACATGAATTTAGTTAACTTATGAAAGTGTTTTCCTGCAAAAATTCATCCAAAAATAAGGTTGTTTGCTTTGTCAAAACTATTGCCAAAGTTGACTTATTTTCAGCAGTAAAAACAGATTTTACTATTTCGTTGTCGCGCGCCATTGCGTTGCCGATTTTACGCACCGCGCTACTATTCATTTGGTCATTTTTCTAAATGTGTTAAAACTTGAATATTATGATATAGATTGATGTTATATCATTTAAAATGACACGAAAGGTGTTTGGAATAATCAGAAAGGCATCATGAGAAGTTATCCTAGTAATATATGCCTTATGGAAAAATCATGACCTATTGAAGATCATGACCAAAGTAATTTAATAAATTATTTATGCTCTACTTGGTATATCAGAACCCTTGAGATAAGGGTATGATGCATCATACTATTACTGCAGTACTGCTTATGACATGATATGATATTCCGGCTGAAGGTCGATGATTACAATGACATGATCAATGATGCAATGATAATGGCTATTGGCACATGTGCAAGAATTATGATGAAAGATAATGAAATATGATCATGATGAGATATGTTTATCATGACCCTTCCTTATCCGCTGATGTTCTGTTAGACCAGTAGAGCACCTATATTGATAAAAGCAAAAGGAGTAATTTATAAATTCAGAATATGGGATTTAATCTTTTATCATTATGTTTATATCTTATTCATTTATTTAAAGTATTCAAATGCATGTTTTGAATTACTCGTTTATTTTATTATAAAATGCAATGATTTATGTACCCACTAAGCAAACGCTTAGCGAGTTTAGTTTCCTTTCTAAACTCGTAGGTTGAGCGAGAAGCTGGTTTCTGTAGTGTTCCGAGCAGCTGGTGTTGGCAACTCTTCGGATAGAAAGTTATTATAAGTAATGTAACTAGAATGGCATGTACATATGTTAGTGTAACTAAGAATTGTATGTATGACTAGTAAAAGACCAAAGTACGTGTGCTAAGTATATTAACTAATGTATGTTGTATGAATTAGTGTGTATGGATGTGTGTATAGAAGTGTGAAACTTTAATGCAGGTTGTGGTGGAGGATATAAGGAGTTCGACTATGGAAGTGTTTGAGATTGATTGAGATTGTTGAATTGAGAACAAAATTGTTTTCAAAAAGAAAAAAAAAATCAGTTTTGGCGACACTTGGGACCCCCAAATATAGGGGAAACTCTGGCAAAAAAATTTTTAAATCTGCACTTAAAATTGGCTAAGTAAAATATTAAGACACAACCACTATGAGATAACAGTCCATCTTGGTCTATAAACGTAGGCTGAGATGGGGTGTTACATTTAGTGGTATCAGAGCATAGGTTTAGTCGATTCTGGGTAGTTAGTTGAATCAAACTGTGAATTCATGACACATAGGTTTAGGAAGGGAATTTTAATAAGCTGATGTTTATGTTTATGATGCTTATTAGTGATATTGTGGTATTGAGAACAGGAGTGAAGATGAGTGATTCGAAGCAACCAGCTAAATTGGCTTTAGGTCCTAAACCTTATTCTCGGGCCAGCACAAGTGAGGAACAAGCCATAGATAAGAAGCTTTTTGAATTGGGGAAGGAGAATCTGCGACAGAAAATTAAAATGGAAGCCAGAGAGCGGGAAATAGCAGAGTGGAATGGTTCTTACGACTTCAGCACTATTTAGCTCGGGGCCTTAGAGAACACGGATCTAAGTTCGAAAAAAATAGAGTCGCCACCCGGATAGGGTGGGCAAAAGAAAGGGGTGGATGAATCGATTTCTAAGGAATCCCCAACCCCCTAATGGCTTTGGAAAGTTGGGTACATGTGGGGAAGGTGAGAAATGGCCCAGCACCCCCCACAACGTCCAATTCATTAGAAACAACCTCCTTTACAGGTCTTAATATTATAAAATTCTTAAATATAACAATATTATCCATATTACACACAATAATTAAAATAAAGCATTGATATATTGAAAATCAAAACAATGTCCAAACAAAACAAATAAATGGACACCCATCCGAGGATGGAAACATGTCCTTACATCCCATGCCTAAATAGGACACCCACCGAAAGGTAGAAACATATCCTTTACATTGGTTCTAAAATAGAAAAGCAATTTAAATTACTTTCTTTTAATTATTCATTTATTTTTCATATATTGTAGGCCCTTAATTTTTGACCCAGTCTAGTCCAATATGTTTTTTTAAAAAAATAGTCCAAAATAATTTTTTGTGGTATTTTAATTAAATAATATTTATTTTAATATTCATTACGTACAATATTTATTTTTAATAAAAATAAAAAAAGTAATAATAAAAAATATAAAATAAAAATTAATAAATAAAAATCGGCGACAAAAAATTTTCATTGCCGAAGACGAATTGGCTTGGGCCAATTCGCCGTAGGAAAAACCTGCGGCGAAAAATCCTGCGATGAATTGGCTAGCCCGTGCCCAACGCCCTCATTAGTTAAACATCATGTAATTTAAATTGCTTTTCTATTTTAGAACCAATGAAAAGGACATGTTTCTACCTTTCGATGGGTGTCCTATTTAGGCATGGATTATGTAAGGGCATGTTTCCATCTTCGGATGGGTGTCCATTTATTTGTTTTGCTTGGACATTATTTTGATTTTCAATATATCGATGCTTTATTTTAATTATTGTGTGTAATATGGATAATGTTGTTATAAGAATTTTATAATATTAAGACCTGTAAATAAGGCCGGTTCCAATGAACCGGCGTTGTGGGGGTGCTGGGCCATTTCTCACCTTCCCCACACATACCCAACTTTCTGAACCCATTAGGGGGTTGGGGATTCCTTAGGAATCGAGTCATCCACCCCTTTCTTTTTCCCAGCCCGTCCGGGTGGCGACTCCATTTTTCTCCGGACTTAGGTCTGTGTTCTCTAAGGCCCTGAGCCTAAATAGTACAGAAGTCGCAAGAACCATTCCACTGGGAGTGGGGGTGAAAATCCCCGCTCACAATGGCGACTCCACTGGGGATAAGAGAAGTTGATTCTATTGGTCTTTATATTATACTATTCTTTCTTATAATGATATTATCCATTGCATCATATTAGATTGCATCGTGTGCGTGAGTTAGGACGCTCGTGTTACCCATGTTGTGTTATGTAAGGGATACCATACTTTCACTCAAGGTATGGAGATCAAGCATGGCATAACCACTCATAGCCTCGTACCATTTGGTATATACTTGCTATGGGAACCTAAGCCTTTTTACCCAAAGACTAAAGCTCATGTAATTGGCCTAGTTACTTTCCTTAGGTTTTACCCCAAATGCATGTTGTTTGACTATGGTTAATTTATCTTGGCTTAAATCATGGCTTATTTGGTTTGATCTTTTTCTAATATGTCCCAAGTACATTTGCAAGCTCAAATAAATTTTTCTTTAAGGTCCAAAAGACCAAAACTATTTTTAAAACTTTTCAAAATGGTCTTTGGACGTAAAACTTTTCTAAAAACAAATCAAAAATTCTTTTGCTCATGGCCCAAATACTAAGCCCAAAATCCATTTTTTCTAAAATCTTTTTACAATGGGCTTAGAAATAAAATTATTTTATCCAACCTTTTCTTACAAAGAGCTTGCAAAATATTTAGGTCAATTACGAAATATTAAAAATCAATTGTGAGCCTAGTTTATACTAAGAAATAATTAATCATGGGCTTGTTTTTGGCATGAATCATTAGTTACTTTTTCAAGTGAGAAATCTATCTATAATAAACCTCTTAACTTCGTTTTAATCCAATATAGCATGAAAGCTACATTAGTTGGTTAAATGGATTAAAACCTAATTAATGGGAATTATCATGGATTGATTTTCATTTTTGAAAATACAACTAATGATTGAAATGTCCGAGGGAAATATTCGAAAACAAGGTACCCCATGTTGGTATTCTATTAACCATATACCTAGGAAAAGAGACTCGCCATTCATGTGTGGATGTTATAAGGTTGGAAGGAGCATCCTATTTATCTTTCTTTGTTGATTGTTTGTGCATACATGCATACATACATACATTTGCATCTCATATCATTGATCCTCTCTAGCTCACAGCCTTCGATTACGACAGTTCAAAAGCTTACAACAATTCGACCTACACCGGAGATGAAGAATCTAGTAGCAACTCAATCACTTGCTCACCAAAAGCAATGGAGCTCGAACAAATTCAAAGAATGGTGGACGACGCCCTTAATGCCAAGATGGAAGAAATAAAAGAGGCCCTGGCTAAAACCATGAAAATCAATTGGCTGTAATTTTAGGAAACAATGTCGAAGCATCTGCTAGCACTAAGAAAGACAAGGGGAAGGCTAAAGTTGGTGAAGTGGCTTTTGATGATGATAAGGTGATAATTGATGATGATGATTGGGCTCAATACTTCCAAGATCCTCAAGACAAAAAGGAGCCAAAGGTTGTTGGGAAGACAACTTTTGAAAAGACTAAAAATTCTGATGTTGAGAAGATGATTGCTGACCTAGAAAAGAAATTTGAGAAGAAGCTGAAAACCGAAGAGATGTTTGAGATTGACAAACTATTTGAACAAGATGAGGAGGTCCCTTATAAGTTCAAGATGCCTTCCTTCGTTAGGTACAATGGTACTAGAAATCCTCATCTCCAAGTGAAGTAGTACATGACTACTATGCAGTCTGCTCGAGCTACTAAAGCTTAAACTCTGAGGCATTTTATGCTCTCATTGGACCCTAGTGTCCAAAATTGGTTCAACGCCTTAGAGAAAAGTACTAAAAAAGACTGGGATCTGCCATACAAGGCCTTCATCCAACAATATGGATACAATGTCGAGATGGAAGTTACCTTAATGGAAATGGAGTCCATTAGACAAAGGCCAAATGAGAATTTTGTGGACTATGTCAAAAGATAGAGAAATAAGGCTACTTTGCTTAAGAAGAGGCCCGATGAATCTGATCAAATAAGGATGATTGTGAGAGGGGTGTTGCCTAGTCTTCATGAAAGGATGTCTCATAGACTCATCTGTGATTTCAAAGATCTTCTCCAAGCTGGTCTGCAAATTGAAGAATGGGAAAGGGAGAAGAATCAATTTTCAATAAGAAGGAATGAGAAAGGGAACTACCAGCCTATCAATCAAAGCACGTAAAAAGAAGTTGATATTAATGCGACTGGTCAAGGAAATAAAAGACAATTCTCAGAATTGGGAAAACCTCTATCTTGGGTTTTTAGCAAGCTGCAAAAGAAAGGGTTATTACAACCGTTGGCTCCTCGATCGCTACATAATCCCCTGCCACTAAACTTCAATGCCAAGGCCTTCTGTCAATTTCATCAAATGCGAGGGCATGAAATAGATAAATGTGCTCATCTAAGACATGAGATCCAAGATTTGATTGATAGTGGTAAGATACCCGAGCTGGATAAGCCCAATACCAAGAACAACCCTTTGCCTAAATTTGGAAGAGTGCCACCACCAGCAACCTTCATGGTGGGAAAAGGATTGGAAGAAGACTTTGTTTTATCATCCTTTCAAGATGGAAATATCGAAGATGTGAAAGGAAAAGAAGCTTAAACTCAATGAACTTTCCTTAGCTTGAATGTTGCTTTTCAATTTTACTTTCTTTAAGATTTTGGAACTATTGTGTTTTTAAAATTTAAAGTCATTTAAAATAAATTACTTTCATCAAAAATTTTGTTGGTCTTTGTTCATTTTGATGCTCAACCGATGAGGAATCTAGCTTGATAATTCATGAATTAATATATTTATGCATCATGACTTGAATGACTTTACTAGGTGAGGGAATTGCTTTATAGCATTGAGTTGTGTATGCTTACTTAGAGAGGGCTCCTGCATAATTACCTTTATCTAGGTCCTAGTCAGTCTTAGAACATGCTTTGACATACTTTCGAGATGAAATTGAACTCTGCTTATTTAAGGGAGAGATGATCTAGGCATTGTTTGGTTAGCCAACAACTAGTATCCACCCTATTAAATATCAATCCCTAGTTGTCCCTTTGAGTCTTCATAAAATTTTAGCTTTCTTTTCATTGGCATATAACCCCCAACAACCTACCCTGAGCTGTTGTGATACTTTTGACAAGTCTTATGGTCACTAAGATGAAGAGGCAAGAAGATCAAAGAAAGAAATGAAGACCATAAGAGTGGTTGAAGTTCTCAATACCATAAGGGTAGTTGAAGTTTTCTTAGTATTTCCAATATATCAAGACAACATCAGAATAGCAAATGATTTGTCCCTGTTAAAGAAGATTTATGTTACTCCACTCATGCATTATTGGAAATCCAAGTTGGTACAAACAAGATAACTCTTTTAGAGCTAGAACCCAAAAAAAAACAAAAAAGACAAAAAGACAAAAGTCAAAAAAAAAAAAAGAAGAAGAGAAAAAGAAAAAGAAGAAAACAAAAGAAGAAAACAAAAAGGAAAAAAAACAATAAGAAAAATAAAACCTAAAAAGGCGGTTCAGAAAGCCAGCTGAGTTCTCTTTTACCTAAAGTAGCAAAAGGCTTCAATTTAGTTTATAAGGACATTTTGACTTGAATTGGTCCAACCCAACCAAAGATTCGATCAAAATCAGAAAAAAAGGAGAAAGACCATCCAGTTCTTAAAAATTCTGTACTTGACAGTCCTACAAGAAAGAATGACAAAATGATAAAATGCTCAAAGAAAAGGAGGAGTAAGAAAAATAAAGAGAAAGAAAAGGGAAGAGTAAGAAAAATAAAGAAAAGGGAGAAGAAGAAAAGAAACGAATTTGGGAACCCAACTTTTTGCAAGGGCAAAAACTGTCCTAATAAAGATCCAGATTAATGCCAAGAAGATAGAAGGAATTTAGAGTCTAGCAAGATTGCTCCCAACTGTCTAAAGTTCAAATAAGAAATTTGTAGTGTGAAGGTTTGTCCATTGTGTCACATCAGCCCCAACTTACAAATAGTTTTCATTTAACCAGTGTCCCTTATAGACCCCATTTCAAGCCTATCAAAGACCTGTTGATCTCTCTTGGTAGGTAGAGTCTATTAGTGGAGATAGTTTGGATAAGCAGGCATATGAGATAGACAATATTTAAACTCAATGAGACCTTTGGCCAAGTAATGTGTATGTGCCTATCTGAAGTGCAACAGTTCTTGCTTAAATAGAAATAATTCCTGAGTTTAGTACGGTAACTAGAGTAGTCATGTTATAGATATGTTAATTTTAAAAATCAAGTCCTAAGGTACATTGACATTGATTTGGCAAAGCCAACATTTGATTTCAAAATCAAAATTCAAAAAACTAAAAACAAAAAAATGTTTTGTCATACAAAGCCTTCAAGTTAAGGGAAGTATGTTGAACCTCCGAAGGACATATTGGGCAAAGGAAATGATCATTGGCAAGGTCATGAAGAAGATATCAACTGACATGCTAAAACATAGTTCGAAATAAATGAATCCCTGACTCTACTGGTTATGGTCTCCACCACTCATGTTTTCAACATCTTGAAGATAAAAGCCACAAATGCAAAAGCTTTTGATCATTCCAATGCAAGACTTGAACAAGCGTCAAAATGGAACTAATGAGAACACTTCTGCTGATCACCTCGGTCTGTGAGTTGATGGAAAAACTGTAAGTATTATTCATGCATACATGAGCATATCACATCGTCCTTTCTTGTCTTGTATTGTCTATTCCTTGTCAAAATGAACAGCAAACACCCTGTGAAGTAAAGAATCAAAAGAAGATATTGAATCAAGGGGGCATGGAAAGCCTATTCGCTTGTGAAAGCTCCAATTGTTTTGTAAAGAGAAGAAATATGTGCTTGTGCAAAGAACTAGACGGCAAAAACATCAATCAAAGGTTGTATGAAAAAAATCTTTGGTTTGAACCTACACAGGGGGCAAAGTTTCTCCTTTTCAATTTTTTGAGTTTACATACAAAATATTTTCAAACTCACTTGTATTTTGCCACGCTTGGGGCAAAGAGAAGATATGAGGGCCAACTAAAAATAGCTAATTTTTTGCGAAAGGAAGAACAAAAGAATGAAACAACAAGTTAAGCCAGAATCCACAACTGATAAAAGGTCAATCAAATCGAATTCAATCTCGAGTCAAAGAATCCCAATCCAGTTTAGGATTGAGTATCCCAATCCAGTTTAGGATTGAGTATCCCAATCCAATTTAGGATCGAGTATCCCAATCCAGTTTAGGATCGAATATTCGAATCCAGTTAGGATCGAGTATCCAAACCCAATTTAGGATCGAGTATCCAAATCCAGCTAGGATTGAGTATTCAAATCCAGTTTAGGATCAAGTATCCAAACCCAATTTAGGATCGGGTATCCAAATCTAGTTAGGATGGAGTATCCAAATCCAGTTAGGATAGAGTATCCAAACCCAATTTAGGATCAAGTATCTAAACCCAGTTAGGATCGAGTATCCAAGTCCAGTTAGGATCGAGTATCCCATTCCAATTTAGGATCGAGTATCCAAATCCAGTTAGGATCAAGTATCCCAATCCAGTTTAGGATCAAGTATCCGAATCCAGTTAGGATCGAGTATCCAAACCCAATTTAGGATCGAGTATCCAAATCCAGTTAGGATCGAGTATCCAAATCCAGTTAGGATCGAGTATCCCAATCCAGTTTAGGATCGAGTATCCAAATCTAGTTACGATCGAGTATCTGAATCCAGTTTAGGATCGAGTATCCGAATCCAGTTATGACCGAGTATCCAAATCCAGTTTAGGATTGAGTATCCGAATCCAGCTAGGATCGAGTATCAAAATCCAGTTAGGATCGAGTATCCAAATCCAGTTTAGGATCGAGTATCCAAATCCAGTTAGGATCGAGTATCCGAATCCAGTTAGGATTGAGTATCCAAGTCTAGTTTAGGATCAAGTATCCAAATCTCTCGGGTCCAGAACCCAAAACCTCAACCATCTCAAAAATTAAGTCTTATTGCTTTTCACTCTCTTTTACTAAAGTCTCAGATCGTTCAAGCAGGGGGCAAACTGTAGACCTTTAATTTTTGACCCAGTCCAGTCCAATATATTTTAATTAGTCCAAAATAATTTTGTGTTGTCCAATATATTTTAATTAGTCCAAAATAATTTTTTTATCTTAATTAAATAATATTTGCTTTAGTATTTAATTTTTATAATTAATAACAAATAGATAATAATAAAAATAATAAATAAAAATAAAAATAAAAATCGGCGACAAAAAATCGGTGACTAAAAATTTCATCGCCGAAAAGGGTTGCGATGCAGACCGCAGGCCAATTTTTGCCCAGCAGCCAGCTGCAGTAGCTTTTTTGCCAGTGCAATTTTTCCGCAGCAGTTTATTTTCACTAGCGTAATTTTTCCGCAGCAGTTTTTTTTCGCCAGCGAAATTTTTTCGATGCAAATTTTTTCAAAATCAAATACAATTAGGTTTCGATTTCCTTTTCTTAATTAATGTTAGATTCCGTGAATAACTAAAATTAATCATAAAAATCTTCTATAAATAAGGACTAAAACAACACAGAAAGAGGGATGTGAAATTTAGGATCAAAATTCAGGAGAAAAAAAGACAATCGAGTGAATTGAAAAACTTTGAATCAATCGGACTTTTTTAGAGAAGCAAACAAGCAAATTCAATCCATCAAAGGCAACCATCTTGCCTTTGTTCTTGTTCATCCAAGAAATAATTTTTGGTGGAACCGACAAACGAAGGTATGAATTTCTTTATTTATTTTGCTTTACAGTAGCTTCATCGCTCAAGATTAAAAATTGTTGTTTCTGTTTCTTCAAAATCTTAAAACCCTAATCTACTTTCTAGCTTTTCAAAACCTTAAATCGCTTCAAATTTTACCAAAACCCTAATTTGCTTTCCAATTTTTCAAAACCCTAAATTGAATCTGTTTCTTTCCAAAAACCCTAAATTGAATCTGTTTCTTTCCAAAACCCTAAAAAATATCTTTTTTATTTTTATAAACCTTAAATTGTTTTGTTTATTTTCATAAAACTATAAATTGTTTCTCCAAATTCTAAAATTCTAAAGCCCTAATTCAACTTTAAAACCCAAAACAGTAAGCCCTAAACTAGCTAACCTAAACCCTAAAGTTTTCTTAAACCCTAACTCCCTTAAAACCTTAAACCCTAATTTCTCTAAACCCTAATCCTTTAGACCTTAAAATCTTATAAACATAAATATTAAAATTCAAACACAGTAAGCCTAAAAACCATAATTCAGTAGCTAATAATCATAAATCCAATGTTTTAAAGTATTCAAACCCTAGTTTCATGATTTCACTCCTCAAACACTAATTTGGTTAATCAAAGAATTTTATCAACCTCTTAAATTATAAAACTTTAATCCATTTCAATTCCATTAAAACTCACAGTAGTTAAACCCATAAATTGCAAAACCCTAAACACATTAAATAAAGAATCTTAAATAGAAACAGTAGCCCTAATTTAAATCTTTATTTGCTTTATTCAATTTTATATTTGATTATGCTTTGATTTATTTTATATGCTTTAATTTATTCAATTTCAATGATTGGTTTATTTAAATTATCATGGATGAATGTTTATATTTTGATTGATGTTTAATATCTTTGATGAATGATTTATTTATGATGAATGGTTATTTACTTTTATCGATTTATTTTGATTTCCAAATGTTGTAAGAGGTATGTTTCCACTTGGTGGGTACCTCATTAGTTAAATATCATGTAATTTAAATTACTTTTCTATTTTAGAACCAATGTAAAGGACATGTTTCTACCTTTCGGTGGGTGTCCTATTTAGGCATGGATTATGTAAGGGCATGTTTACATCTTCGGATGGGTGTCCATTTATTTGTTTTGCTTGGACATTGTTTTTATTTTCAATATATCGATGCTTTAGTTTAATTATTGTGTGTAATATGGATAATGTTGTTATATTTAAGAATTTTATAATATTAAGACCTGTAAAGGAGGTCGGTTCCAATGAACCGGGCGTTGTGGGGGTGCTGGGCCATTTCTCACCTTCCCCACACGTACCCAACTTTCCTAACCCATTAGGAGGTTGGGGATTCCTTAGGAATCGAGTCATCCACCCCTTTCTTTTTTCTGGCCCGTCCGGGTGGCGACTCCATTTTTCTCCAGACTTTGGTCCGTGTTCTCTAAGGCCCCGAGCCTAAACAGTGCTGAAGTCGCAAGAATCATTCCACCGGGAGTGGGGGCGAAAATCCCCGCTCACAAACATGAGCAAGTGTTAATGTCAATTGGGTTGTCCAATTTGATATGAGCATGGCTCATACCGAATTAAACCTAATCGGATTAATTTTGACTTTGGATCGAACCTATTTGAACTTTAAAAATTGGACCGAGCATAATTTAAGCCTTATTAAATTGGACCAATATAACTCAAGGCTTTAAACTAAGTTTAAGAATTTAAAATCGAATCAAATTCAGTTTGACCTCTTTTAATTCGGATCAAACTTGTTTAGAGCCAAAATTAAGGGTCTATAGTTTTTCCCCCTGCTTGAGCGATCTTGAATTCATTTAGAGAGTGAAAAGCAATGTGCTTTAAGTTAATCCTGGATGAGGGTGGGTTCTGGACCTGGACCTTAGATTTTGTTTGGGTTTTGGACCCCAGACTGTATTTGGGTTCTGAACCCGAGACTGAATTTGGGCTCTAGACCCGATATTTGGTTTTGGTTTTGGACCCAAGATTGGATTTAGGTTCTGGATCCGAGACTAGATTTAGGTTCTGGACCCATGAATGGGTTTGGGTTTTAGACCCGAGACTTAGTTTGGGTTCTGGACCCGAGACTTGAGAATTGGTTTGGTTTCTGGACCCAAGACTTGATTTCGATTTTAGACTTATCGAAGTGCTCTAATATTCCAATAGACTATTAGGCAACTCTAATATCCTAATAGGTTCATCAGGTAACTCTAATATCTCAATGAAATGACCAGGTAACAAAACTATTGAGCGACTCTAATATCTCAACTGGTCATTGGTCAACTCTAATATCCCAATGGGTCTATCAAGTGAATTTAATATCTTAATAAAATCATCAAGCGACCCTAATATCTTAGTAAATCAAAATAGTCATTGAGCGACTCTAATATCCTGATGAAAACTACCAAGCGACTCTAATATCTTGGTAGGATAGTGAACAACTCTAATATCTCACTAGAAACAAACCTGGATACTTCAACATATCAAGAAAAACTATATCATCAGGATAATTCAAAAAATCCAATATAGATTGGCTAGAGATTGTGCAATCATGATACTTCAACAAATCCAATATAGGCTAGAGATTGTATCATCGGAATACTTCAACAAATCCAATAGGTTGGAGATTGTGCCAGCAGGATACTTCAACAAATTCAATATAGGCTGGAGATTGTGTCATCGGTATACTTCAACAAATCTAATTTAGGTTGGGTAGTGGATACTTCAACAAATCCGCTTGAAAATGTCTGCCTTTACAGAAATGAATCTTTATCTTGATTCTCTATTCTTGGGGATCGACCTTTGTCTTGCCTCGACTTCTACTTTTCTGACTGGACCGATCTTCTATTCTTGAACCTTTGTCCTAATCTTTTATCTTTTGTATCTTCATTCATTTGAGATTTCTAATTTTCTTCTTGTTCCATTCTTTTAGTTCTTCAACTATGCAAAAAATTTAGCTATTTTTTAGCTAGCCCATATATCCTCTCTTTGCCCCTATGCATGGTAAAATATTAAAAGTTTAAAAATGTTTTATATATGCATAAACTCAAAATTTGAAAAGAGGAAGTTATGCCCCCTGTGTAGGCTCAAACCAATGATTTTGTTCCCATACAGGCTTTGATTAATGTTTGTGTTTTGTCTAGCTTCTTGTACAAGTATACATCTCTTTTTTCTTTTGCAATGGCCCTTTCATGACCCCTGATTCTATATCTGCTTTTGACTATTTACTTCACAGGGTGTATGCCATTCACTTTGATAAAGAATAGGTAACATAAGATAAAAATGCAGTGTGATATGCTTATGTATGCATGATATGCATGGATGATACTTACAGTAGTTTCATTGACTCATATATTGAGGTGAGAAGCCAAATCTCTCCCATTAGTTCATTCTAGATTCTCATTCAGGTCTTGCATTAGAACAATAGAAGTCTTCACATTTATGGCCTTATTTCCAAAATGTTGGAAACATGAGTAGTGGGAGCACAAGCATAATAGTTAGAGACATAGGAAATACCCATTTCAATCTAAGATTCAACACATTTGTTGATAACTTCTCAATGAACTTGCAAAAGATCCTTTCCTTAGCCACATTTGCCCAATATGCCCTTTGAGGTTTGACAATGTAACATACTTCCTGTTGCACTTAAATTAACACTACTACAAAGCGACACTCGCAAGTATACGAGGCAATTGCAGTAATGGTGATCGCCCCAAGGTCGTCTCACAAGGAAGGAATTGCGTGTAATAGTTCGATTAACATGAAATAATAAACTCGAGTGTGTGATTGGATTGGTGAATTGTAATTAACGTTAGAAATGAAAATGAATGATTTTGTGTAAGATAAATTCAATTATGGAAATGATGCCTAGGGTTGTAGGTCCATTTAATCAAATATTTAATTATCAAATTATCCATTAATATAACCTTATACCTTAATTTGTTCCTCAAGATTAATTAGTCAATTATCAATTCACTAGTTTTCACATTTATGAATTAACAACAACCAATTATTTTACATTAGCAAATTAATAAACCCTAGAACTTATATTTCTAATTCATTCTTAGGGTGGTCAATTGCATAGTTCCGATATTAAACTTCTCCTCTTGGTCCATCATTCAATATTAAGTAATCAATAGGTGGCCAATCTATCAATTTACCTTTAATTTCAATACAATCAACCAATAACAAGGTATATCAATGGAATCATCAAATCAAATCATTTAATCAAATATACTACAACCCAAAGCATGAGTAAATTAGCTCATCATATTCTTTGAACAAATTCTCATTTCAATATAATCCAAATCAAAGTTATTCATTGCAATATTAATGTTCTTAATACAATAACAACAAATAAGAAATGGATTAAAAGAAAGAGTTGGAAAAACCCCTTTTGGAGATGCTAAGAATCGGACTCCTTGTCTCTTTCGTAGCTCCCTCTTTGATGTGTGGTGATGAACTTCCAAGCTCTCTTGAACAAATGGCTCTCTTCTTGAAGGATGAATGATAGCTCTCTCAAGTTCACAACTCTCCAATCAAGCCTCTTAAAACCCTAATCCTCAAGAACTAGCTACTCACTTCACTTCCAACGATTGGCTTTGCTCTTGGTGTGTGAAAGGAAAATGGTGAATGAATATGGTGAGAATGGTGTCTTGCTCTCTCAAGCAAGAACCAAGGAAGAAGAAGATATGGTGTGTAGAGAATGTCCACTCAATATATTCAATATGTTTTCTTTTCCCCCCATGTTCTTCAATTTTCCCTCTCTCTTTTCTTTTTAAATTTTAAAGACACCCCATCCCTCCTTGTCTTTGTCTCCCACCTTCCAATTTGTTTTCTATTTCTTACCTAAATCCTTCCACCTTTCACTCCTTTTTATCCTTTTTGTTCCCCACTAAACCACACTAATCCATACCTCGTGCAAGCATACAAAGTGATCCAGGGTGACACGGCCAAGCTTGTTGGCCGTGTCTCTTGGTTTTTTTTCTTTTCTTTCTTGGGACACGGCCAAGCTTCTGGCCATGTCCCTTTCTTCCTTGTTCTTTGATTTGTTTCTAAGGGGTGACACGGCCAAGCTCTTGGTCGTGTCTGCTTCTGTCCATCTTTGCTTGAGGGACACGGCCAAGCTTGGTTAATCCTGGCCGTGTCCTGCCTTGTCTTTGATTTCTTCTTCTTTTGATGAGAGACACGGCCAAGCCATGTCTAGCTTGGCCGTGTCACATGTTTTTCTCCAACAAGTCCACCAAATTTTGATTATTAGGCTCCATCAAATGTACTTCAACCTAAATCAACAACTTTAAACAAACTTAAGTACAAATTAACATGAAAATTAACTTAAAATCAACAAAACATCATAGAAAATATATACAAAATTGATCTAAACAATTACCCCACACTTAATCCTTTGCTTGTCCCCAAGCAAAGTTAAAAGGAAAACAAATAAAACAAGATAAATATTGTCAAGTTCAAGAGTTATAAGGATGCATTAAGACTCCCATCTTATTAAATCCACAATCATAATCGAATCAAGAATAATCGGTACTCAGCAACTTAATGGTCAATCTATGCATACCAAAAATTGTCACTCCCTCACAAAACCTCTTAAGTGTTTAATTGGGTAGTGTTTAAGCTCTCAACATTCAATGAAAGATTAGGACTATAGGCTTGCTTATCAATCAATTCTCCACCACCTAATCACAATCAAGCATCAATCATAAGGTCTTTTATTTGGTTGTAACGGGGCTAAGGGAAAGGCATGACATTTGGGAGAGTGAGTTTGTTCATTTAGGTCAAGAGTACTTCAAGAGTGAAGCAAGCAATGTAGCATGATCAATAATCCCACAATTCCTGTCAATCACTTAGCACTAAGCATTTAAGTGCTTTTTAGGAACTCCATTTGTTTAATTAGCAAAGATAATTTCCAAACTCATTACAACCCTTCCGACAAGAGCAACAACTTCTATTATTTTGATTTTCATTATTCATTTCATTTTTTTTAATAGGGTAGCCAACTAAAGAATACAATAATTTGAAATTTAAAGCCCATTGAATTCAACCCCACACTTTATTCAACACAACACTCCATCATTAATGCTCTTGAAATGCTCTTGATCTAATTAACTGGTAATAGTTAAAATGAAATGGTTCAAGCTGATGGTGTTGTGAAAAAGAAAGAAAGGGAAAAATGAAATAAGCTCAAAGTTGGCGAACTAAGGTCGGATGTAAGGTTGGTCTTTTTAAGCCAAAATGGGTTCCCCTAAATTGCCTTAATCATATTGATGCCTAATTAAAATCATTATGTAGTCTCAAAATGCATGTCAAAGCAAGTTCTAGCAATTCATCAATCAAAGATGTTCACACACAAAAAGAATGATAAGTTGATGGCTCAATTCCTCACTAGTTTAATGGCAATGCAAAGAATAACCATCAAAATTGACAATAAGTACTAATTCTAATCAATTCTCAAATTCATGCTTCAAAAATTCAAAAGTCATCTATCAACAATCTTATAGCAATTGAACTTATCAATATCCATCAGAAACACATATAAAACCAAACACAAAACTTAACAAAACAACTATAACAAAACACTTACGAAAATAGACAATTTATATTTATGAACCAAGGCTTAGCACACACCCCACACTTTAAGTTTTACATTGTCCTCAATGGAAACAAGGATAATAAAGAAAAAAAGTTAAGGTACAACCTATTTTCCATCGTTCCCTTGTGACGCAAGTGCTACCTCATTGGAAAGAAACCCCTAGCGAGAAGAGTCGCTCTCCTTGAAGATGATGATGATGAAGATGGAGTTGAAGGTGGAGGTGGCCTCCTCTTGTGGTGAGACACCATCTTTGTTCTTGTCATTTTGATATTTTAGTGAAAATGAAGCTTAAACAGTTTTAATTGCTTTGTAATGAGAAAAGAAGAAGATTGGATGAGTTTAAATTAGTTTTGGTTAAGAAAAATGGAAGATTTAATAGGATTTTGGAGCTTTAAGAAAGTGGTTATGGAGGTTTTGAGAGAGAGAGTCGAGAGAGATAGAGGAGAGAAAGGGAAGTTAGGGATTTAAAATGAAGAAATGGGCTGAATTCGTGTTTTCTAAACTTGAAAATTGATGTGCCACGGCCAAGCTTGGTGAAGCTTGGCCGTGTTTGATGGATTTGAAGGGACACGGCCAGTGGCTTAGCCGTGTCCCTTGAACGTGTTTGATGGGATTGGAGGGACATGGCCAGTGGCTTGGCCGTGTCCCTTGAACGTGTTTAGCACTGGAACAAAAGAAAATTGCAAGACAATTGAAGGGGACACTGGCAGAAGCATGGCCGTGTCTATGTGACACGGCCAAGGACACGGCCAAGCCATTTGGCAGTGTCTGCTTTTGCCTATTTTTGGTTTTGCTTGACATGGCCAGTGGCTTGGCCGTGTCAAGTGGCAGTGTCCTTCACTGCCATTTAGGTTTTTTTTAAATGGTTTATTTGTGTCACCAAGTCACAAAAATGCAATCTTCTTCCTTGCTTAACCCTAAAACACATTCAAGAAAAATAAAAACCGATCAAAGTACCCATTCCAAATTATTTAAACTCAACATAAAATTAAAATTGCAAAAAAATGAAATTGTAACTATGAAAAGAAATGCAAACCGATGGGTTGCCTCCCATTTAGCGCTTCTTTAATGTCGTATAGCTGGACATTGTTGCATTATTCGTCAACGAACACCATGCTTTCCACCATTTTTGCAACTTTGATTTCTTCAAAGTAGGGCTTCACCCTTTGTCCATTGACCTTGAACTTCTAGTTGGTTTTTAAATTAAGCAACTCAACAACCCCATATGGGAATGTTTGAGTAACTTGAAAGGGTCCACTCCAACGTGACTTCAATTTTCCGGGAAAAAATCGCATTCTTGAATTGAAGAGAAGGACTTTCATTCCTGGTTCAAAAGTCCTTCGAAGAATCATCCTGTCATGAATAGCTTTTGTCTTTTCCTTGAAGATCATCGAATTCTCATAGGCCTCATTCCGAAGCTCATCAAGCTCAAAAATCTGAAGCATTCTTTGCTCCCTTGCTTCATCTAAGTCCATATTCGTGGTCTTTATTGCCCAATAAGCCTTGTGCTCCAATTCCACTGGGAGGTGGCAAGCTTTGCCAGAGACCAAACTATAGGGACTCATTCCCAATGGGGTTTTAAAAGCAGTCCTATAAGCCCACAATGCTTCCGAGAGTCGGTTTGACTAATCCTTCTGAGTTGTGCTCACCGTCTTTTCCAAAATCCCCTTGATTTGCTTGTTTGAGATCTCAGCTTGCCCGGACGTTTGGGGATGGTATGGAGTTGCCACTTTGTGTCGGATGCCCATCTTGGTCATCAACTTTTCAAACCATTTGTTGCAAAAATGGCTTCCTTCATCACTCACTATTGCCTTGGGGGTTCCAAATCTGCTCAAAATATTCTCCTTCACAAATTTTAATACAATGTTAGCATCATTAGTCCTAGTGGGGATAGTCTCAACCCACTTGGACACATAATCCACTGCTAGAAGGATATATTCAAAACCAAAGGATTTGGGAAATGGCCCAATGAAATCAATTCCCCATACATCAAAAATGTCAACCACAATAAAAATATTAAGGGGCATTTCATTCCATTTGCTAATGTTTCCTACTTTTTGGCATTTATCAAATCTTATACAAAAATTATAAGCATCCTTAAAAAGAGTAGGCCAATACAAACCACTTTAAAGAACTTTCTCGACGGTCTTTTTTCCTCCAAAATGTCCCCCGCAATACATATTGTGGAAAAATTGTAGCACTTGCTTTTGTTCCTCTTCCGGCACACATCTTCTTATCACTTCATCCCTGCAAATTCTAAACAAGTAAGGCTCATCCCAAAAATAATACTTACATATATGCAGGAATCTCTTCTTTGCTTGGAAGCTCAAATCCTTTCTCACTACACCACAAGAAAGATAATTAGCAATATCCGCATACCATGGTGCTTGAGTTAAAGAAAACAAGTGTTCATCCGGAAATTTTTCGAAAGCATTTTCACAAGCAATTTCAGCATCATTGTCATAAGAGTTAAGTCTAGAAAGATGGTCGGCCACTACATTCTTGCTTCCTTTCCTATCTTTGATTTCAACATCGAATTCTTGTAACATCAACACCCACCTAATGAGCCTAGGTTTAGCTTGTGGTTTGGTCAATAGGTATTTCAAGGCCGCATGATCAGAAAATACTATGACCTTAGAACCTATCAAGTAAGATCTAAATTTGTCTAGTGCAAACACCACAGCTAACATTTCTCTCTTAGTGGTCGTGTAATTTACTTGTGCATCGTTTAAGGATAAACTTGCATAATAAATTACACACATCAACTTATTCACTCTTTGGCCCAACACAGCTCCAATGGCAAAATTCGATGCATCGCACATAATTTCAAATGGCAAATCCCAATTTGGGGCAACAATTATAAGGGCAGAAGTTAGTTTCTCTTTCAAAATTTTAAAAGCTTCTAAGCACTTTTCATCAAAAACAAATGGGACATCTTTTCCTAACAAATGACACAAAGGGCATGAAATTTTGGAAAAATCTTTTATAAACCTCCTATAAAATCCTGCATGTCCCAAAAAACTTCTAATTCCCTTAATTGATGTGGGTGGATGTAGGTTCACAATTAATTCAACCTTAGCCTTGTCTACCTCAATCCCTTCATGGGAAATAACATGCCCTAAAACAATTCTGTGATCAACCATAAAGTGACTCTTTTCCCGACTCAAGGTAAGATTACATTCAATACACCTTTGAAGTACTAGAGTCAACTTTTCCAAACAATCATCAAAGGAATTACCAAAAACAGAAAAGTCATCCATAAATGCACTTGTCTAACATATCAGAAAATATGGAAAGCATACACCTTTGAAATGTTCCCGGTGCATTGCAAAGTCCGAATGGCATCCTTCGAAATGCAAATGTCCCAAAGGGACAAGTAAATGTAGTCTTTGGTTGATCTTCCGGTGCTATCGGGACTTGGTAGTAACCTGAAAGACCATCAAGAAAACAGTAAAAAGCATGTCCAGATAACCTATCAAGCATTTGATCAATAAATGGCAAAGGAAAGTGATCTTTCTTGGTGACATTATTTAATTTCATATAATCTATGCACATCCGCCACCCAGTTTGTGTTCGTGTGGGTACCAACTCTCCTTTATCATTCTGGACCACTGTCAACCCTATTTTCTTAGGCACAACATGAACAGGACTAACCCATTCACTATCAGCAATAGGGTAAATTACCCCTTCATCCAGTAATTTAAGGACCTCCTTCTTAACAACCTCGCTCATGTTAGGGTTTAGCCTCCTTTGAGACTCTCTCACCGGTTTAGCCCCTTCCTCTAAGATGATCTTATGCATGCACATAGAGGGACTAATACCCTTAATGTCACTCAACCCTTCAACCTATAGCTTTCTTGAATTTTTTCAACATCGTTACAAGCTTATTTTCTTCCTCACTGGTAAGGATAGCAGAAATTATCACTGGTTGAGATTTATTCTCCCCAAGAAAAATATATTTTAAATGCTTGGGGAGTTCTTTAAGTTCAACCCCTTGTAGTTGAATTTGCTCTTCTTCAACTTCAAATTCCTCCTCAACACTCTCATCGTCCAAAATGGAATTGACTTCTTTATTCTCCTCATTGGAAATCTCTGCTTCTTCTTGCAATTTTAGAGCCCTTTCTAGCTTGTGTTCGCCATTTTCCTGAAAGAAAACTTCTTGAACAGCATTATCAGTAAAATCAATGAAAGAGCAGTCTTCATATAAAGCACTAGTGGGAATGGGGGAAGTGTTAAAAATTGAAAATTCTACAGTTTGTCCCAAAACGGTCATAGTCAATTTTCCATTTTTAACATCGATTAAAGTGTTAGTTGTGGCCATAAAAGGCCTCCCTAACAAAATTGCATGCTCGGCATCCTGTGGGATTTCTCCCCCCATATCTAAGATAATGAAATCGACGGGTACAATCAAACCTCCTACCTTAACTAGAACATCTTCTATGATTCCCTTAGGGTATCTAAGAATTCTATCTGCTAGTTGTAAAACCATTTTAGTCGGTTTGAGTTCCCCAAGTTGTAGTTTCAAATAAATTGAGTATGGCATCAAATTAATACTAGCTCTGAGATCACACATGCCAATGGTTTCTTTCCCATTCCCCATAGAGATTTTAACTATGAAGCTCCCAGGATCTTTTAGCTTAGGAGGTAACTTATGTTGTAAAACAGCACTAGTTACTTCCGAAACTATCACCTTCTCATCCAACTCATACCTTATCTTCTTAGTATTTAACTCTTTTAAGAATTTGGCATAAGATGGCATATTCTTTATTACCTCTAGTAAGGGTAGGTTGATACTTACCTTCGAAAGCAATTTAAAAATTTCAGAAAATTGCTTATCATGCTTTTCATTTTTTTAACCCGCTGGGAAACGGAATTGGTGGTCTGTATGGATTTGGAGATTTGTGCAGCTTTGGTGCAGCGGATGCCTCCTCTATCCTCTTTAAGCTCATTTGGTTCAGCTTTTTCTTCTTGCATTTCCTTGCCATTATCTTGCATTGTACCTGCATCAAAGGAATTATCAATATTATTATCACCGATTTTATTATCAAGTACCTTACCACTTCTTAAAACGGTGATTGCTTTGGCCTGCTCCGGTTGGCTTAGAAATTTCCCTTTTTGATTGGCTTGAAGTTGATTAGCCAATTGACCCACTTGAGTTTCAACCTTCTTAAGCGATGCTTCTAAAGAGTCAAACCGCTTATTGTTCAATTCTTGATTTTGAGTGCTTACTTGAATGAAAGCATTCAAATTGTCTTCAAATGAAGGTTTCTTGACCTGCTCTTGATTTGAGGGTTGCCCTTGAAATTGGGGACCTCTTTGATATGGTTGGAAAGGTTGTTGAGGTGGAGCATGTTGTTGATTTTTCCATGAAAATTTGGGTTGATTTCTCCAACCGTGGTTATAAGAATTTGAATATGGGTCATTTCTACCCCTTTGTTGGAACCCTTCAAAAGCAAAAGCTTGTTCTAGCTCCTCTTGGAATGTATCAAAATTTGAGGGGCACACATTTGCTTGATGGCCTACAAGACCGCACGATGCGCATGACTCTTGGCTTGGTCCTGACAAGTTTCCTTTGGCATTCAACAATTTCACTTGCTTTGTCAGTTCTGCAATTTGCCTAGCCATTTTCGAGTTTGCACTTATCTTGTGTGCTCCTCTTCTCCTTTCCCCAATACTCTTTTGTTGGAAATTTTCCCCCAACATTTTGAATAATGCAACTATTTCTGCAGCTGTTCTTTCACCCATTGCTCCCCCTGCTGCATTATCCACTGTGTTTTGACATTGTTGAATTAGCCCATCATAGAAGAATTGATTGAGCAATTGTTGTGGATAGTAATGGTGAGGGCATTGAAATAATAAGGATTTGAAGCGATCCCACACCTCATGAAACGGTTCTCCATCAAATTGGGTGAAAGTTGCAATACTCCCCCTAAGCTCCTTGGTCTTTTGGTGTGAATAAAACTTTCCCATAAATTTGTTGTAAACTTCTGTCCATGTGGTTAAAGAATTCTCCGGTAAAGTCATCAACCACGCTTTTGCTCTGTCTTTCAAACTATATGGGAAACATCTCAACTTGAGTTCATCTTCTATTAGTGTTTGCAAAGGGAATGTATGCAATGTTGAGTAAAAATCCCGAATGAAGTTGAGAGGATCTTCATTCGGCAGTCCATGGAAGGAATGCAGCATGCTATAGTGAGTATTTCTGAGTTCATAATTTCTCGCTGCGTTGCTCAACCGGATACAAGATGTGGTCACTCCGATGATCGGTCGGGAAAACTCCTTCATAGGTGGTTCTTATGCATCACCCATCTCTATTTCTATGTTCTCCTTAAACTGCTCGTCAGTATTTTCCCTTTCTTGCTTAATAGGATTCGATCCCTCGGGTCTTAGAAGTCTATTGATGTTGTCGATAAATGGAGCAAGTTTGTTTCCTTGAGACCTTCATCCATGCATAAAGTACCTAAGCAATTCAAAAAGAACACTTTAAATGATTTAATAAATTAATTAAAAGAATCAAACTTATAACAAAAATTGCCTTCCCCGACAGCGGCGCCAAAAACTTGTTGCGTTTAAATTAACACTACTACAAAGCGGCACTCACAAGTATACGAGGCTATTGCAGTAATGGTGATCGCCCCAAGGTCGTCTCACAAGGAAGGAATTGCGTGTAATAGTTTGATTAACATGAAATAATAAACTCGAGTGTGTGATTGGATTGGTGAATTGTAATTAACCTTAGAAATGAAAATGAATGATTTTGTGTAAGATAAATTCAATTATGGAAATGATGCCTAGGGTTGTAGGTCCATTTAATCAAATGTTTAATTATCAAATTATCCATTAATATAACCTTATACCTTAATTTGTTCGGCAAGATTAACTAGTCAATTATCAATTCACTAGTTTTCACATTTATGAATTAACAACAACCAATTATTTTACATTAGCAAATTAATAAACCCTAGAACTTATATTTCTAATTCATTCTTAGGGTGGTCAATTGCATAGTTCTGATATTAAACTTCTCCTCTCTGTCCGTCATTCAATATTAAGTAATCAATAGGTAGTCAATCTATCAATTTACCTTTAATTTCAATAAAATCAACCAATAACAAGGTATATCAATGGAATCATCAAATCAAATCATTTAATCAAATATACTACAACCCAAAGCATGAGTAAATTAGCTCATCATATTCTTTGAACAAATGCTCATTTCAATATAAACCAAATCAAAGTTATTCATTGCAATATTAATTTTCTTAATACAACAACAACAAATAAGAAATGGATTAAAAGAAAGAGTTGGAAAAACCCCTTTTGGAGATGCTAAGAATCAGACTCCTTGTCTCTTTCGTAGCTCCCTCTTTGATTTGTGATGATGAACTTCCAAGCTCTCTTGAACAAATGGCTCTCTTCTTGAAGGATGAATGATAGCTCTCTCAAGTTCACAACTCTCCAATCAAGCCTCTTAAAACCCTAATCCTCAAGAACTAGCTACTCACTTCACTTCCAACGATTGTCTTTGCTCTTGGTGTGTGAAAGGAAAATGGTGAATGAATATGGTGAGAATGGTGTCTTGCTCTCTCAAGCAAGAACCAAGGAAGAAGAAGATATGGAGTGTAGAGAATTTCCACTCAATATATTCAATATGTTTTCTTTTCCCCCCATGTTCTCCAATTTTCCCTCTCTCTTTTCTTTTTAAATTTTAAAGACACCCCATCCCTCCTTGTCTTTGTCTCCCACCTTCCAATTTGTTTTCTATTTCTTCCCTAAATCCTTCCACCTTTCACTCCTTTTTATCCTTTTTGTTCCCCACTAAACTACACTAATCCATACCTCATGCAAGCATACAAAGTGATCCAGGGTGACACGGCCAAGCTTGTTGGCCGTGTCTCTTGGTTTTTTTCTTTTCTTTCTTAGGACACGGCCAAGCTTCTGGATGTGTCCCTTGCTGCCTTGTTCTTTGCTTTGTTTCCAAGGGGTGACACGGCCAAGCTACATGACACGGCCAGTGGCTTGGCCGTGTCTCTTGGCCGTGTCTGCTTCTGTCCATCTTTACTTGAGGCACACAGCCAAGCTTGGTTAATCCTGGCCGTGTCTGGCCTTGTCTTTGATTTCTTCTTCTTTTGATGAGAGACACGGCCAAGCCAACAAGTCACATGTTTTTCTCCAACAAGTCCACCAAATTTTGATTAAAAGGCTCCATCAAATGTACTTCAATCTTAATCAACAACTTTAAACAAACTTAAGTACAAATTAACATGAAAATTAACTTAAAATCAACAAAAACATCATAGAAAATATATACAAAATTGATCTAAACACTTCCCTAAGCTTAAAGTCCCATGTGACAAGAAAATAGTTTTTATATTTTTTTAAAAAATTTTAAAATCACATTTTGTCTTTGACAAATCAATGTTATTATTTTTTCAAATTAGCATATCAATAACATGACAACCCTAGTTATCATACTAAACTTGGCAACCATTTTTCTTTGTGCAAGAACTGTTGCACTTCATATAGACACATACATATTGCTTGGCCAAAAGTCTTATTGAGTTTAAATATTGTCTATCTCGTATGCATGCTTTTTCAAACAATCTCTACTAATAGACTCTACCTACCAAAAAAGATCAACAAGGCTTTAATAGGCTTGAAATGGGGTCTTATAAGGGACATGGGTTAAGTGAAGGCCATTTTTAAGCTGGTGCTGATGTGAAACTGTTGACAAACCTTCACACTATAAACTTTTAATTGGAACCATATGATGTTGGAGGTATACTTAAACTCTAGGCATCACTTCCATCTTCTAGGCATCTTCCTTCATGAAAAGACAAAACTCATCTTCTTAGTAGAAATTTGGATTTGATCAGAATGATCTTTGCTTTTGCAAAAAGTTTGAAACCCTATTGTTCTTCCCTTTTCTTTTTTTTTCTTTTCTTTTTCCTTTTTCCTTTTTCTTCTTCTCTTTTTTCCTTTTTCTTTCCTTTTTCTTTTTCTTCTTTTTATTTCTCTTTTTTCTTTTTCTTCTTTTTTTTCTGGGACATGGCATTTCATTATTCCGCCCTTTTCCACTTTTGTAGGACTTTTCAAGATTATTGACTTGAAGCTGTGTTGGATATCATGAACCAAATAAAAGATGACATTTCTCCTATTTCTCTTATTTTAGCTAAGTTTCTAGTTGGGCCGGACTATTCAAGTGAAAACCTTTTGTTGTTTTAGGCAGATAAAACTTTGTTGGCTTTTTAAATCGCCCTTTTGGGTTTTCAATTTAAACTTTTTTATTTTTTACTTTTTCTTTCTTTTTCGCTCTTTATCTCTTTTTTTTTCTTTCTTTTTTTGGGGGTCTTGGCTCTAAAAGATTTATATTGTTTGCACCATTATGTGCTCTTGACTATGAATGAATAGAATGAGTTTACTTTAGTAAGGATGAATCTTTTTTTGCCTTGACTTTATCTCAATAATTAAAGAGATTGGGGATATTAGGTCTAGTTCAGGTAAAGTTCAATTATCCTTATGTTCTTGACTATGCATCCTTTTACTTAATCTTCTTACCCCATAGGACCTTAGTGATTATCAGACTTTTCATAAGTGTTACAATAGCTTAGGGTAGGTTATCGAGGTTTACAAACTAATAAAAAGCAAGCTAAAATCTCATGGAGGCTCAAAGGGACAAACTAGGGATTGATGTTAACAGGGTGGATTCTAGTTGTTGGATTAAACAATGCCTAGATCATTTCTCCCTTAAATAAGTAGAGTTTAATTTCACCTTGAAAGTTCTTCAAAGCATGTTCTAAGATTGACTAGGACCTAAACACTCATAATTATGCAAGAGTCCTCTCTAAGTAAGCATACACAACTCAATGTTATAGAACAACTCCCTCACCTAGTAAAGTCATTCAGATCATGATATATAGATATACTAATTTATGAATATCAAGCCCGATTCGTCATTGGTTGAGTACCAAAATGAATAAAGACCAATAAAAAGAAAAATTTAATGAAAGTAATTTATTCAAATAATCTTAATTTGAAAAACTTAATTGATCTAGAAAACACCAAACAAAGAAAATGAAATGAAAACTAAACAAGCCAAGTGAAGTTGGAGTTGAAAAAGCTTCATCTACTTGGAAATGTCAACGGCAAGGATCCATGATGTTCTAAATCACAGATACTAAAGCTAGCGTCGGTCTTTTTCAATTGCTTAGGGACAGCATCATCTTCTTCCTTTCTTCCTTCTTTCTAAGCATTTTTTCATTTGTCAGCCTCTACTTCTTTTGGAGGAGCTATTCCATAAGGCTTGCCATAGTGAGTATTCATCACTTCTTCTTCTTCTTTAGGTTGTGACCATGCCCATTCTTCTTCCTTAGATTCTAATTCTTCATCATTATTAGTTGAGTCCCAAAATTCATTCATATCATAAATGGTCAATGCCCTCTCACCCATAGCTGGTTCACTTCCTCTTTTGTGGTTTCCTCATTTATGTCTCAAAAGGATGATAAGACAAACTTTTTATTCAATCCTTCCCCTATCAAGAAGGTTGTTGGTGGAGCCACTCTTCCAAATTTGGATAAAAGATTACTCTTTATGCTAGATTTGTCGGGCTTGAGTAGCTTACCACTATTAATAAGATCTTAGATCTCATGCCTTAATCACGGACATTTATCTGTCTCATGCCCTTGCACCTGATGGAATTGACAGAAGGCCTTGGCATCAAAGCTTAAACATAAAGGCCGGGGAGCCAATACCTGTATCAGTCTCTTTTTCTATAACTTGTTGAAAACTTAGACTAATGTCTCTCCAGATCTAAAAATCATCTCCTATTTTCTTGACCAATTGAACATCCATTGCTTTTTGTGTACGTTGAATGTCAAACTAGTAATTTCCCTTCTCATTTCTTCTTTCAGAAAAGTGTTCTTCTCTCTTTCCCATTCTTCTATTTGCAAGTCAACTTAGAGAAGATCTTTGAAGTCTCTGATAAGAGTATGGGATACCCATTCACAAAGATTAGGTAGGACACCTCTTACTATCATCCTAATTTAGTCAGACTCATCTGGCCTCTTCTTAAAAAGTGCAGCCTTATTCTTCCACCTCTTCACTTAATCAACAAGTTCTCATTTTGCTTTTGTCTGATTGATTCTACCTCCATTAGGGTCACTTTCAATTCATCATTGTACCCATACTATTGGATGAAGGCTTTATACAGCAAATCCCAGTTCTTTAGAGTACTTTTTTCTAAGGTGTTGAACTATTTTTGCACAATAGGATCTAATGAGAGCATGAAATACCTTAGAGTTTGAGCCTTAGTAGCTCTAGCAGACTGTATGGTAGTGATATACTGCTTGACATGCAAATGAGAATTCCCAGTTCCATCAAACTTAGTGAAGGAAGGCATCTTAAACATGTAAGGAACTTCTTCATCCTGCTCAAACAGCTTATCTATCTCTGATACCTCCTCAGCCTTCAGCTTTTTTTCAAACTTCTTTTCCAAATCAATAATCAATTTTTTCACATCAGCGATTTTAGTTTTCTCTATAGCCTTCTTTTCTTTCTTCTTTTCTTGGAATCTTAGAAATATGCATCCCAGTCATTATCGATTATCACTACCTTGTCTTCCACTTCGGCTACTGTAGCCTTTCCCTTATCCTTTTCCTTCTTAATACTAGCAGATGATTCAGCATTATTATCCTCCAGTAATGAAAGTAACTGACTCCTTATGGTCTCAGCTAGGGCCCCCTTCAATTCTTCCATCTTGGAGTTGAGGGCATCATTCACCATCTTTTGAATTTGCTCGGGTTCCATTATCTGTTATGTGAAATTGACTGAATTCTCACTAGATTCTGAATCGTAGGTCGGGTTATTGTAAGCTTTTAAACTATCATACTCCAGGTCTATGAGCCAAAAAGGATCAATGTTATGTAATTCAATCCATGTATACATGTTTACATGTATACACATGTAACAAACAAATAAAAAGAATTAGAATGTTCCTTCCAACCTTATATCTTCCACACACGAATGGCGAATCTCTTTTCCTAGGTATATGGTCAACAAAATATCAACATGGGATATTTTATTTTTAAGAGATCCACTCGGATAGATTAACTAATAGTTGTCTTTTCAAGTAGAGAAATTAATCCATAATAATTTCCACTAATTAAGTCCTAATTCATTGGATCAACTGAAAATAGCTTTTATGCTACATTATGGATTAAAACTAAATTAAAGGGTTTATCACAAAAAAATTTCTTATTTGAAAATAGGCATCTAATGATTCATGACATAAATAAGCCCATAACTAACAAGTCTTGCTATAAATCAAGCCGATAATTAATTTTAATATTCCATAATTGATCAAACTAGTTGTAACCCCATTCAAGAAAAGGTTTTAGTTTCAAAAGCTTAATTTGGACCATTAAGAAAATAGTTTTGAGCCTATTCTATAAAGTGTTTCAAAGCCCATTGTAAAAAAGGCTTGGCCATGAGGTCAAAAAGAATTTTTAGACCCATCTAAAAAAAGGTTTTATGTCCAAAGACCATCTTGAAAAAGTTTAAAAATAATTTTGGTCTTTTAGGCTTAAAAGTGTAAAATTATTTTGGGCTTAAAAATATTTTGGGTATACACCATAATTAGGTCATATTAGGAAAAAACAAACCAAATAGGTCATAAGTCAAACCAAAATATATTGATCATGGTCAAACAACAAGAACATAAGGTAAACCTAAGAAAAGTTACTAGGCCAACTACATGGGCTTTAGTCTTTGGGTTGAAAAGCTTAGGCTCCTATATTAAGTATATATTAAAAGATATAAGGCTATGAGTGGTTATGCCATGCTTGATCTCCATACCTTGAGTGAAAGTATGGTATGTCTCACACAACATAACATGGGTTACACAAGGCATCCTAACTCACACACACAATGTAATCTAAGTGATGCAATGGATAATACCATAATAAAAAAGAATAAAATAATATAAAGACCAATTGAATCAACTTCTCTTATCCCTAGTGAAGTAGCCACTGTGAACGGAGATTTTTGCCCCCACTCGCGGTGAAAAGGTTATTGCAACTTTGGCAGTGTTAGGCTCTAGGCCTTAGAGAATATGGACCTAAACTTGAAGAATAGGAGTCACCACCTGAATGGGTTAGGAAGATAGAAAGGGGTGCATGACTCGATTTCTAAGGAATCCCTAACCCCTACTTGGATTCAAAAAATTGGGTACACATGGGGAAGGTGAGAAATAGCCCAGCACCCCACAATGCCCAGTTCATTAGAACCGGCATCATTTTCATTTCTAAATATTATTAAATTCTTAACTTATTAAAATATTATCCATACTACATGCAATGATCAAAATAAACTAACATTGTATTAAATTAAACAAATCAAACAAAATGGGCACCCATCCAAAGATGAAAATATGTCTTTATAGTGTCCTAATGTTCATACAAATAAATAAAATAGGACACCTAGTAATTAATGGAAACATGTCCCTTACAGTGTCCTAAAATCATTAAAATAAATTGGATTTCACAAACTAAATAAAAAAGGCACCCACATAATGTGGAAACATGCCTTTTACAATCCCCTTTAAAAATATATGTAAGCAAGGAAAAAATAATTCAAACATATATGAAAATAAATGAATAATTAAAATAAAATAAACAAACATATCTTAATATAAATCCACCAACAAATTATAGGACGCGGCACACATGGCAATCCTGCTAGCCAGTTAGTGGGGGGTCAAGGGGGCAACGCCCCTTGCGAGTGATCAAAGGCAGCACCCCTGAAAGGCAAACGATTTGCAGAATAAGTTTTGTTATGGAATTAGGGTTTGGCTATGGAATTAGAATTTTAATTATAAAATCAAGACTAACATGCAACATCAGGGTTTTAATCCTAAAACTAGGGTTTAATATACAAAACTAAGGTTAAAAATATGCAATTATGGTTTCATGTTTAAGAAATAGGGTTTTGTATTTAATTGAACAAAATCAAAGAATATTAAAATAGGCATGCAATGTTATAAAATAAATAAGATCATTGTTTAGCAAATTAAATAAATTCAGGTATAAGAAATCATACCTGCTGTAGGTTCCACCAAAATAACTCACGTTGAACCAAGTCTTGCTATTGTTTAGATTATTTTAATCTGTTTGGGTCAACTAGGGTTTTTTGTTAAACACAAATGTTCAATGTTTGCTTCTATGTATTTGAGGTTTTTGTTTCTTTTTTATTTTTGGATAGCTTTTTAGTCCATTAAAGGTTCTACTAATCTCTCTTTTAATCATTGTCGCTACCTCTATTGATCCCTCTAATCTGCATATTTATAGACCAATCTTAAGGTTAAATACGCTTAACAATATTAACCCTATTCAATTATTTAAATCCTTCTTAATTTAGGACACTAAATACAGCTCATGTCGAATTAGAATCTGGCTAATTCGATATGAGCATAAAGCTCATGTCAAATTGGGTTGTTCAATTCGACATGAGCAAGTGCTCATGTTGAATTGGGTTGTCCAATTCGAAATGAGCATGGCTCATATCGAATTAAGCCCAACCAGATTAATTTTGACTTTGGATTGGACCTATTCAAAATTTTAAAAATTGGACCAAGCAGAATTTAGGCCTTTTAAAATTGGACCAAATTTGGCTTGGCCTCTTTTATTTAGGATCGGACTTATTTAGGGCCAAAATTAAGGGTCTACAACTCCCTCCATCAATAATAACACCAAACCTAGTGTGAAAAAGATTTTCCCTTTAGTCATTCTATTCATGTTGGACATGCAAACTTAAAGTCCTCCTAGATACTAGTGATCTACTACTCTCCGCTAATGTCAAGGATTCATCCTCATCATAACTACTCTCCTCCTGAGCATCTTTACTAGCCTCCTCTTCACTAGTAGAGTAGTAAACTCCATATTCTATATACATGGTCCTTTGATTAAGACAATCCCCCTTGTAATGCCTAAATCCACCACACTTAAAGCATTTAATTTTACAAGTAAAAGAAGGTTACAATTTACCTTTTTCCTTGCTAATGGTATATGCCTTAAGTGCTTCTTTTGATCCCATCTTAGGCTTTGAAGATTTTGCTTTATCATCTCTCTTCCAAGTAGGCTTTTCCAAGTAGCCTTAAAAGTCGAGGCAAATGAGAATCAACTTGAGCTACTTATAGACCCTTAATTTTGGCCCTAAGTTAATACAGTCTTAATTAAAGAATGCCAAAATAAATTCGATCCGATCTACAACTTTTAATAAGTTAGTCTAATTTTAAAAGGCACAAACTCGGCTATAAAACCCTAAACCAAGTCTTTTTTTTAGAAGGTCCGGTCTAAAAAATTAAAAATTGAGAAATTAGTTCAAGTTCAAAGGGCCCAAGTGACATGAAACCTTGGCTCATGTCGACTTGGAGGCCCCAGGTCGACATGAGCCAAAGGACATGTCGACCTGGATGTCCCAAGTCGACACGGCTTTGGTCCATGTCGATCTGGTTGCCCCAGGTCGACATGGTTTCAATTATTTTTGAAATTAGTTTCCGAATTGAATTAAAATTTATTTTAAGGATGGATTAATATTAGGGTTAAGGATTATGAGTGAGGTTTGCCTATAAATAATAACGTTTCAAAATTTAGAAAGGTGGGAATTAACATTAACAAGGGGGCAATTAACATTAACAAGGGGGAATTAACATTAACAAGGGTCGGCAATTAATATTAAGAGGATTAGGAACAATAAACATAGAAGAACGGTAGCAGTTTTTTGAGAATGAAAGAAACACAAACAGAAATATCAAGACAACCAAAGAAGAAGGCAGAGTCCATACTGCCTTCACATCGTTCATCCAGAAATCAATTTTTTTAGTGGAACCAACGACGGACGTTTGATCTTTAATCATAAATTATTCATGCTCACAGTAGCTTCATTTTCTTTTATTAATAAGAACATGCAGTAACTTGATCTTTGAACATGCATTAACTTGATCTTTGAACGTGCAGTAACTTGATCTTTGAACATGCAGTAAATTGATTTTTGTTTTAATAACTTTAATTGTTTGCTTTAGTTAATACATTAATCAGTTGGTGTTCGTAACTCCACTTTCATGTTTTATAAAAGATCTTTAAAACATCCAGTAGCCTAAGTCATTGGTAAAATTATCAAAATCCTAAATCATTCTTTTATTTCCAAAATTTTAAAACCATGAATCTTTCTCTCTTAAACCCTAAATTTCTTTATCTAAACCCTAACTTATTTTTTCAAAACTTCAAAATGTCTTCTTAATTCTCCAAACCCTAATCTTCTTTATAGTTTCTAAAAACTTTAATCTTAATTGTTTCTATAAAACTCTAAATTGCTTCCTTAAATCCTAAGATAGAATATGTTTTCCAAAATATCAAACCCTAAACTATCTTATTAATTCTCAAAACCTTAACCCTAGTGTCTTAATTCCTTAATTTTCTTAAACCCTAATCTTCTTAGAATCCAATCCAGTAACCCTGAATTCCAAAACCCTAGTTTCAAAAACCCTAATTTCAAAACCCTAATTACAAAACTCTAGTTTCTAAAACCCTAAGTTTCAAAACCCTAAGATCCAAAAACTCTAAATTCTTTAAAACCCTAAACTTATATATTTATTGCTTTATTTAATTTTAGATTTGATTATGTAGTTTATTATATGTTTTGATGGTTAATTTATTTAATTTCAATGCTTGATTTATTTAATTTATCATCGATAGATATTTTCTTTATTATTATGATTATTATTTGTTTATTTTGGTACTAATGTAAGAGGTATGTTTTCACTTTGTGGGTACCTCATTATTTAAACCTTATGTAATTTAATTTATTTTATATTTTTGGACCAATGTAAATGACACATTTCTACCTTTCGGTGGGTGTCCTATTTAGTTTTAGAAATGGACGATGTAAGGACATGTTTCCATCCTTGGATGGGTGTCCATTTATTTGCTTTGTTAGGACATTATTTTACTTTTAATATAATGATGCTTTATTTTAATTTTTGCATGTAGTATGGATAATGTCATTATATTTAAGAATTTTATAATAATAAGACCTGAAAAGGAGGCCGTGTAACATCCAAAATTTTTGAAAATTTCTAATTTTTGAAAAATTTGATAAAATAAATTATAATTTAAAAGGATAAATTAAATTAATAGTTTTAAATGAAAAATGAAGGGATTTTAAATTAAAAAAAGTGGAATATATATATGATATATATGCAAAATATACATAACATATATAAAAGTCAACACTTTTTAAAAGAAAAGGGTATTTTGGTAATTAAATCTTATAAATTCAAAATTAATAAAATAATTCAAAAACAAAATAATTTTAAATGGAAGAGGGAAATTAGGACTTTTAATTTATTAAAAAATAATTAAATAATTAAATATTAAATTATTTTAATATATATATATGTGGTTAAAAAAAAGATGAAAAGGAAAGAATATTTAAAAGTCTTCTTCTTCTTCTTCTCAAGAACGTGGCTTCCATGGATGATCGAAGACCAAGGATTTTGCTTCTTCCATACTCCATAAATTGAAGGAATTAACAAGTTTCAAGTGGATTTTTGGTGATTTCCACCAAAATTAGTAAGTTTCCATCTCTTTTCTTTGAATTCCTTGGAAATTTAGATTATGTGAGAGTTTAGATTTTTATGTAGTATGTTATAATTGTTGGAATTGGTGTGTATGATGTTATTTTGGGTAGTTAACAATGATTCTAAGGTTAGATTGAAGAGATGATGGAGTTTGGTTAAAGAATGGTGAAGAGAGAGAATTTAGGGTTATGGATTTTTGGGGTTTTGAAAACATAAATTTCAATTGTGCAAATTGATTCCAAATGAGTTTTTTTGATTCATAAACAAGTATTTTAAAGTCAAATATTGGATTTGGTGGTGTTGGGTTGGAGTTTGAGAATGGAAGTGGAGATTTAGGGTTTTGGAAAAGTGATTTTCCAAAGTGGTTGAATTATGTGATTTTATTTGTTTAAGCATGTTGTTTAGTGTTAAAAGTGATGAATATAAGCTTGGAATGAGTAATGGATTGTGTTGGAATGGAAAACCTTCAATGGGGGAAGGTTATGCCATTTTTGAGATTTTGTGTATAAGAGTGTATTTTTATAATGTAAATGAATTAAATGTATTAAAATATGTTTTTAATAATATAAATAAACTTAAAACACTAATTTAATTGTAGTAGAATGGAATTCTAATGTTGAAGTAAGGAAAGGCTAAATTTTTGGAAATTTGTAGGAGTGATGTGTAATTATAGTTTAATGTTGAAAATGTCATTAATTGTGATACTAAATGATTATTTGTTATCACATTTGGTTTAGGCATTGAGGGAGATTGATTTGCTTCATCCAAGTGGTGAAGGGCAAGTTAGAAAGATTGGATTGAAGGTTGTTTTTAGCTTGCTTTGGGTTGCTAGTGGAGGTATATACAAACTTTGAATATAATGTCTATATTTGCATAACATTTGGACTTAACACATTTTGGTTCATTGATTGTGTATGAATAATATGTTATGACATTTGTAATGTCATATATGTGTTAAATGCATTGTGAAAAGCCATTGATAATGGCTAATTTGTGTAACATGTGAAATATGCATATTATGTGAAAATACCCAAAGTAATTGGGTAATGTATTGTGAATGCAAAAATGAAATATGTGTAATAATGAAATGAATTGATATTGATAAAAATGAGAAAAATGAGAAAAATGAGAAAGATGTGAAAAATGAGAAAAATGAATAAATTGTGTGCCTAGTATGTTATTCAATTTTCAGAGTTCTAGGTTTGGCGGCATGCCTATGATTGCCTACGGGCTATACACTGGAATGGTGAAAAGACTAGGTTGTAAGCCAGGCCAGCTGATAAATATGATGTTTTTGGGGTGAAAAGACTAGGTCGTAAGCCTCAAAAATTGTAGCAGTCTAGCCGGGTTGAGGTCCAAGAGACTGGGGCTCTTACATTATCCATGGATATATATATTGCCTACGGGGCTAGACACATGGTGTCATTATGGACTAAAGCAGTAACTCTGAAATTTGAATAGCATATTAGATCTTTTTTGGGCCCGTGCTTGTCTTTGTTTTACTGTGAATTATGAATTATGATACAATTGAGTAATATAATGTTATTGGTTGTGCTTATGAATTATTTGAAAAATATAAAAAAGTGGATTGATGTGACATTTATATGCATTGTGCATTTGGTATTGCATTGAGTTATATTATTATTATCAAAGTTTGTACCACTAGGCTTCGACTTAGCGCGATTGTTTCCATCGCGCAGCTGACAGGGTAGACCCAGTAGAGCCAGAGAGTTCTTCTAGACCAGGTCGAGTCTAGACTTGTAGTTGAGCTTGTAGAGTTGCTATCGAGATCAGAAACACTACCAGCAACATGTATATATTTTTATGTTATTGTACATTTTGAGTTTTATGCATAATATATTATGTTTTGAATTTTACGTATTGTATATTATAAAGAATGTTTAGGTCAATGTATTTGAAATGGGAGAGTAAGTGTGTTTTAAATTATATATATCTATATGTATAAATGTTTGAGAAAATTGGTGAAATTGAGAAGTATGGTTGAGAGGGTGATTGGAAATTATTGGGAGTGTTTTCTTTTTGCAGGTTGAGTAATTGCTAAATTTTGGGATATCCAAAATACAGACAAAACTCTGGGGAATTTTTCCCAGAGATTTTTATATATATTATTTATTTTGGGTTCTTATAATAAGTAAATAATATTTATATTCTATTTAATTTTTATATATTTAGAATTTGAAATTTTAAGTTGGAAATGTAAAAAAAATTGTAAATTTGTCTGTGACATCTTTGTACCGTATATGCGTATGTTACATATGCTAGAAATATGTTTTGTACGTATATAGGGTATAAGGGTGTTACATTTGTTTTGGTATCAGAGCCTAGGTTTGAGGTTCTCGAACTAGGTGGGGATGATAGAGAGAGAAAATGGGGGATTTGAAAAATAGTTTTTAATTATAATACATGCATTGGCACTGGCAGTTTTTGATCTCTGATATAGTATTTTCTGCTTTGTTTTTCAGATATAGGTAGTTATGGCGTCTCGGCCGCATCAGGCTGCTGAGGGTAGTGTAGAGAGTGTGGCTCTAGATGAGGGTAGAGATGGAGCTAGAGTTGTATCTGCTGGTGAGGCATCTATTTCTGTACCTGTGAGACCAGCAGCTGATGAGGTTCCGCCTGGCTGGGTATGGCATATGGTAGAGTTGTTGAGGCAGGCTCCAGTTCCGCAGCCTCCACAGCCACAGCCGCAGTTACCAGTGAGGCAGTATGACAAACTGAGAAAGTATGGGGCTGAGGATTTTGTTGGTACTACAGACCCTGCTATAGCAGAATAGTGGCTAGACCGGGTTCAGAGGATATTTATTCAGTTACAAGCCAGTTCAGAAGAGAAGTTTGATTATGCCAGATCTCTTCTGCAGAGAGATGCATATGATTGGTGGAAGACGGTTCCACATGCTCTGGATGATCCACCAATTCTGACCTATGATGATTTCTTGCGGGAATTTGAGCAGAAGTATACTCTGAGAGAGTATAAAGATGCAAAGAAGATGGAGTTCCTGAGTCTGAGATAGGATACTAGGACAGTGACCGAGTATGAGATCGATTTTATTCAGTTGAGTCACTATGCTGGTGGGATCATTTCTGACGAGTTTGACAAGTGTAGGAGGTTTGAGGAGGGACTGAGACCCTCTATCATGTGCATCATTGCAGGCTCTCGGTATCAGAATTTTTTCCAGTTAGTTGCAGCTGCCAGGAGTGTTGAGAGGGCGCAGAATCTTGCAGCAGCTGCCAGGATTGAGGAGACCAGAGTTAGGAGACCCCAGAGTGAGGCAGGGTCTTCATCAGTGAAGAGAGGCCGAGGGGGACATTTTCAGAGGTTTAGTAGGAGTCAAGGGCAGTTTGGCAGGTCAGTACAATAGCAGACACAGAGACAGAGACCTGCAATTTCAGTGGCTAGTGCTCCGACCCCAGTGGCTCAGAGACCTACTCCACCTACTTGCGTTCATTGTGGTAGAGTACACGGAGGTGTCTGCTGGTGGAGAGATGCTTCGGGAGTGTGTTTTAGATGTGGGTCATCATACCATTTTATCAGAGATTGTCCCGAGCCACCAGAGGTTAGGCAGGCAGATACTGCATCTTCTAGACCCAGTGTCAGAGGGGGTCGTGGTGGCAGAGGTTTTAGTAGAGGTGGTCGCCCTGGGTTTAGTCAGAGAGGAGGCTCTACATCCGAAGGCAGTAGGCCAGATGAGGCTGGGCCATCTCAGCGGCTTTATGTGATGCAGAGGCAGCCGGATGCTTCAGCCATCATTGCGGGTACATTTTCTTTATTTGTTATTTTAGTCCTTGCTTTATTAGATCCTGGATCTACGCATTCATACATAAGTGCATCCATCTTGCCTGTGTCTGAATTGCATTCTGAGTCCCTAGGATTTGATGTCTTGGTGACAAATCCTTTAGGGCATAGTGTTGTGGTAAGCAGGGTGCATCGAGATAGTCCAATTGTTGTTCAGGATGAGGAGTTTCTCGGTGACCTGATTGAGATGCCTTTTAGGGAATATGATCTGATTTTGGGCATAGATTGGTTATCCAAGCATGGGGCTGTGGTAGACTGTCAGAAGAAATGTGTTACTTTGAGAACACGGGATGGTAGGGATGTTATAGTATCTAGTGAGCAGAGGTATCTTTCATCTATGTTTGTTTCAGTTGTTTCAGCTGGGAGAATGATTCGGAAGGAATGTGAGGCTTATCTTGCTCATGTTGTAGATACTAGAGTAGTGGGATCCCTGCTTGAAAGTATACCCACAGTTGCCGAGTTTCCAGATGTTTTCCCTGATGAGTTGCCAGGGGTACCTCCTGAGAGAGAAGTGGAATTTGGTATCGATTTGTTGCCTGGTACCACTCCTATCTCTATTACCCCTTATCGAATGGCACCTGCTGAGTTGAGAGAGTTGAAGGTGCAGTTGCAGGAGTTATTGGATAAAGGGTTTATCCGCCCTAGTGTGTCCCCGTGGGGAGCGCCTGTGTTGTTTGTGAAGAAGTAGGATGGCACCATGAGATTGTGTATTGATTATAGGCAGTTGAATAAGGTGACCATCAAGAACAAGTATCCTTTGCCTCGGATAGATGATCTCTTTGATCAGTTGAAGGGAGCAGCAGTATTCTCTAAGATTGATCTGAGATCAGGGTACCATCAGTTGAGAGTCAGAGATGTGGATGTACCCAAGACAGCTTTTTGTACGAGATATAGGCATTATGAGTTTCTGGTGATGCCCTTTGGATTGACGAATGCACCAGCAGCTTTTATGGATTTGATGAATAGGGTATTCAGACCATATTTGGATCAGTTTGTGGTAGTCTTCATTGATGACATCTTGGTGTATTCGCGTAATGAGGAGGATCATGATAGGCATTTATGGATCGTATTGCAGACTCTGAGAGAAAAGCAGTTGTATGCTAAACTGTCTAAGTGTGAGTTCTGACTTGATCAGGTAGCTTTTCTTGGTCATGTGGTTTCAGCAGAGGGTATTAGAGTTGATCCGAGTAAAATTGAGGCTATATTGAATTGGAGTCCACCGAAGACTGTGACAGAGGTTAGAAGTTTTCTGGGATTGGCAGGCTATTATCATCGGTTTGTGAAGGGTTTTTCTATAATAGCTACACCACTCACCAGATTACTTTGGAAAGGAGTTAAATTTGTGTGGACATATCGTTGTCAGGCGAGTTTTGAGCAGTTGAGGGAGATGTTGACTCAAGCTCCTGTCCTTGCCTTGCCTGTGGAAGGTAAACCATATGTGATATATAGTGATGCTTCACACAATGGTTTAGGTTGTGTTTTGATGCAGGAGGGTAGAGTCATTGCTTATGCCTCTCGACAATTGAAACCACATGAGCTGAATTATCCAACGCATGATTTGGAATTAGCAGAAATAGTCTTTGCCTTGAAGATTTGGCGGCATTATTTGTATGGGGAAAAGTGTTTCATTTATACAGATCACAAGAGTTTGAAATACCTGGGTGTTTAAAGAGAGCTGAATCTTTGGCAGAGGCGGTGGTTAGAGTTGATTAAAGACTACGACTGTTTGATTGATTATCATCCTGGTAAGGCAAATGTTGTTGCTGATGCCTTGAGTCGAAAATCTTTGGCAGGTTTGACTGCTTATTCGCTCTCATTGCTTGTTGAGTTGAGAGCATTGCATGCTAGATTTGAGTCTTCTGATGATGGTGCTTTGATGGCTCAGTTGCAGTTGAGGCCAGTCTTGTTGGATCATATTAAGGAGGCTCAATTAGCAGATGAGAGAATTCAGAAAATTGTGCTGGTTTGTCAGAAAGGGGAAAGTTGAGACTTTTATGTGAGGGATGATGGCATTCTATGGTACAGAGATAGATTGTGTATTCCTGATGATGCAGAATTGAAAAGAATGATATTAGAGGAAGCACATCAGTCACTTTTTGCTATGCACCCTGGGAGTACCAAGATGTATCAGGACTTGAAGCGACATTATTGGTGGTCAGGTATGAAGAGGGACATAGCAGAGTTTGTATCCATATGTCTCACTTGCCATAAAGTGAAGGCTGAGTACCAAGTTCCTTCAGGATTGCTCCAACCTTTATCAGTGCCAGAGTGGAAATGGGAGTGAGTGACAATGAATTTTGTGACTGGACTACCTTTGACTCAGAAGAAGCATGATGCAATCTGGGTGATAGTTGATCGGATGATGAAGACAGCTCATTTTCTTCCAGTTCGGATGGATTATTCTCTTGAGAGGTTGGCTGAGCTGTATATCAATGAGATAGTCAGGTTGCATGGAGTCCCAGTTTCTTTGGTGTCGGATCGAGATCCCCAGTTTACTTTGAGGTTTTGGAAGAGTTTGCATAATGCTCTAGGTTCTCGATTGCATTTTAGTACTGCTTTCCATCCTCAGACAGATGTACAGTCAGAGAGAGTGATACAGATTTTGGAGGATATGTTGAGGAGCTGTATCATTGATTTTACTGGGAATTGGGACAGATTTTTGCCATTAATTGAATTTGCTTATAACAATAGTCATCAGTCGAGTATTGGGATGACTCCTTATGAGGCTCTATATGGCAGGAGATGCAGGACACCTTTGTGTTGGGATGAAGTTGGAGAAGGTAAACTGGTTAGTCCCGATTTGATTAAGGAAACAGAGGAGAAGGTGAAGGTGATTCGGGGTCGTTTGAAAGCAGCTTCAGACCGACAAAAATCTTATTCAGATTTAAAGAGAAGAGACATAGAGTTTAGTGTGGGAGATAAAGTATTTCTGAAGGTGTCTCCATGGAAGAAGATTTTGAGATTTGGCCGAAAAGGGAAGTTGAGTCCTCGTTTCATAGGACCATATGAGGTGTTGGAGAGAGTTGGTCCAGTGGCTTATAGACTAGCTTTGCCGCCTGAGTTGGATCGAATACATAATGTTTTCCATGTCTCTATGCTTCAGAGATATAGGTCTGACCCATCTCATATCTTGTCAGTGGAGTCCATTGAGGTGAGTCCAGATCTAACTTACGAGGAATAACCAGTGGCGATTTTGGCACGAGAGGTTAAAGAATTGAGGAATAAGATGGTGCTACTTGTGAAAGTCCTTTGGAGGAATCATGCCACTGAGGAGGCGACATGGGAAAGTAAGCAGGCGGTGCAGAGTCAGTTTCCCCAATTGTTCCAGACTTGAGGACAGGTAATTTCGGGGACGAAATTTATTTTAGGGGGAGAGAATTGTAACATCCAAAATTTTTGAAAATTTCTAATTTTTAGAAAATTTGATAAAATAAATTATAATTTAAAAGGATAAATTAAATTAATAGTTTTAAATGAAAAATGAAGGGATTTTAAATGAAAAAGTGGAATATATATATATGATATATATGCAAAATATACATAACATATATAAAAGTCAACACTTTTTTAAAAGAAAAGGGTATTTTGGTAATTAAATCTTATAAATTCAAAATTAATAAAATAATTCAAAAAAAAATTTATTTTGAATGGAAGAGGGAAATTAAGACTTTTAATTTATTAAAAAAATAATTAAATAATTAAATATTAAATTATTTTAATATATATATATATATGTGTGTGGTTAAAAAAAAGATGAAAAGGAAAGAATATTTAAAAGTCTTCTTCTTCTTCTTCTTCTTCTCAAGAACGTGGCTTCCATGGATGATTGAAGACCAAGAATTTTGCTTCTTCCATACTCCATAAATTGAAGGAATTAATAAGTTTCAAGTGGATTTTTGGTGATTTCCACCAAAATTAGTAAGTTTCCATCTCTTTTCTTTGAATTCCTTGAAAATTTAGATTATGTGAGAGTTTGGATTTTTATGTAGTATGTTATAATTGTTGGAATTGGTGTGTATGATGTTATTTTGGGTAGTTAACAATGATTCTAAGGTTAGATTGAAGAGATGATGGAGTTTGGTTAAAGAATGGTGAAGAGAGAGAATTTAGGGTTATGGATTTTTGGGGTTTTGAAAACATGAATTTTAATTGTGCAAATTGATTCCAAATGAGTTTTTTTGATTCATAAACAAGTATTTTAAAGTCAAATATTGGATTTGGTGGTGTTGGGTTGGAGTTTGAGAATGGAAGTGGAAATTTAGGGTTTTGGAAAAGTGATTTTCCAAAGTGGTTGAATTATGTGATTTTATTTGTTTAAGCATGTTGTTTAGTGTTAAAAGTGATGAATATAAGCTTGGAATGAGTAATGGATTGTGTTGGAATGGAAAACCTTCAATGGGGGAAGGTTATGCCATTTTTGAGATTTTGTGTATAAGAGTGTATTTTTATAATGTAAATGAATTAAATGTATTAAAATATGTTTTTAATAATATAAATAAACTTAAAACACTAATTTAATTGTAGTATAATGGAATTCTAATGTTGAAGTAAGGAAAGGCTAAATTTTTGAAAATTTGTAGGAGTGATGTGTAATTATAGTTTAATGTTGAAAATGACATTAAATGTGATACTAAATGATTATTTGTTATCACATTTGGTTTAGGCATTAAGGAAGATTTATTTGCTTCATCCAAGTGGTGAAGGGCAAGTTAGAAAGATTGGATTGAAGGTTGTTTTTAGCTTGCTTTGGGTTGCTAGTGGAGGTATGGACAAACTTTGAATATAATGTCTATATTTGCATAACATTTGGACTCAACACATTTTGGTTGAAAAATGTGTTAAGCTACTTGGTTCATTGATTGTGTATGAATAATATGCTATGACATTTGTAATGTCATATATGTGTTAAATGCATTGTGAAAAGCCATTGATAATGGCTAATTTGTGTAACATGTGAAATATGCATATTATGTGAAAATACCCAAAGTAATTGGGTAATGTGTTGTGAATGCAAAAATGAAATATGTGTAATAATGAAATGAATTGATATTGATAAAAATGAGAAAAGTGAGAAAAATGAGAAAGATGTGAAAAATGAGAAAATTGAATAAATTGTGTGCCTAATATGTTATTCAATTTTCAGAGTTCTGGGTTTGGCGGCATGCCTATGATTGCCTACGGGCTATACGCTGGAATGGTGAAAAGACTGGGTCGTAAGCGAGGTTAGCTGATAAATATGATGTTTTTAGGGTGAAAAGACTGAGTCGTAAGCCTCAAAAATTGTAGCAGTCTAGCCGGGTTGAGGGCCAAGATACTGGGGCCTAAGGGTCTAGCCGGGTTGAGGTCCAAGAGACTGGGGCTCTTACATTATCCATGGATATATATATTGCCTACGGGGCTAGACACATGGTGTCATTATGGACTAAAGCAGTAACTCTGAAATTTGAATAGCATATTAGATCCTTTTTTGGCCCATGCTTGTCTTTGTTTTACTGTGAATTATGAATTATGATACAATTGAGTAATATAATGTTATGAGTTGTGCTTATGAATTATTTGAAAAATATAAGAAAAGTGGATTGATGTGACATTTATATGCATTGTGCATTTGGTATTGCATTGAGTTATATTATTATTATCAAAGTTTGTACCACTAGGCTTCGGCTTAACACGATTGTTTCCATCGCGCAGGTGATAGGGTAGACCCAGTTGAGCCAGAGAGTTCTTATAGACCAGGTCGAGTCTAGACTTGTAGTTGAGCTTGTAGAGTTGTTATCGAGATCAGAAACACTGCCAGCAACATGTATATATTTTTATGTTATTGTACATTTTGAGTTTTATACATAATATATTATGTTTTGAATTTTACGTATTGTATATTATAAAGAATGTTTGGGTCAATGTATTTGAAATGGGAGAGTAAATGTGTTTTAAATTATATATATCTATATGTATAAATGTTTGAGAAAATTGGTGGAATTGAGAAGTATGGTTGAGAGGGTGATTGGAAATTATTGGGAGTGTTTTCTTTTTGCAGGTTGAGTAATTGCTAAATTTTGGGATATCCAAAATACAGACAAAACTCTGGCGAATTTTCTCTCGAGATTTATATATATATTATTTATTTTGGGTTCTTATAACAAGTAAATAATATTTATATTCTATTTAATTTTTATATATTTAGAATTTGAAATTTTAAGTTGGAAATGTAAAAAAAAAATTGTAAATCCGTCTGTGACATTTTTGTACCGTATATGCGTATTTTATATATGCTAGAAATATGTTTTGTACGTATATAGGGTATAAGGATGTTACAGGCCGGTTCCAATGAACCGGGCATTGTGGAGGTGTAATATCCTCATGTATTGTAACACCCCGATACCCTATATAAGTACTATGCGTATACCTAGTATACATACAGTAAATATATAAAGTATAAGGATGTCACTTTTCGTTACCTTTTAAAAACCTGTAACAGAGTTCAAACCATAATACATTAATTTAAATAACATTTACAAAATCATTATCTTTATCAAAAACTTCATTTATACATATAAATACTCTCTCGTCAGAAATACATCATAATTAAAGTTTATACATGTATGCATTACCCTCTAGTTGGTCTCGACAAACTTAACTCTTCTTGTGGCATAACAAAAGACTTCATATCTTCCATCTATATACCTGCGCGAATAAACACCCGCGCTAAGCCCGAGAGCTTAGTAGTCCAACTATAAAATATAAACATATAGTATAGAAGTATTGACATATAATGATACATCAATTCAATATATAATTAGTTCTTATCATATCTTCTTTTCTTTTTAATTTCATCTTTAATATATCCTAGCTAATTTCAAATATGATGTACATATATACATAATATTATCACCAACCCCAATGCATCACCAATACTCAAAACCAATATATTAATACCCCTACATTATATATACCATACCAATCATTATTGCAATACACAAATTACATATCATACAAATCATAAATCACATTTACAATAAAGACAACCTTTATCATCAACCACAATTCATTTACATATTACACTTAATAACATTATATTATTCACAATTCACCAAGCATAATTCATTATTAATAACTCACAATCAATATTTCAATACTTGCAATTCACATTGACAATAAAGACAGACTCGGGCCCAAAACACTAATATGTTATTCAAAGTTCAGAGTTACTGCTTTGGTTCATAGTCACAATCATCACGCCCGTAGGCAATGTATATACATGTATCTCTATCCATGGATAGTGTAACAGACCCAGTCTCTTGGACCATCAACTCAACACATATGAGGAGATCCTCAACCCGGCAAGACTGTTACAAATCATATATCTCATATTCACAATTCTCATAGTGTAACAGACCCAGTCTCTTCAACACATATGAGGAGATCCTCAACCCGGCAAGACTGTTACCTTTCATCATTTCTTAGGCATGCCACCCAAATCCAGAACTCTGAAACTGAATAACATATTAAACAAACAATTCATTTATTATTTCATTATCAATCTCATCATCAATTAGGCCAACATGCCTTATCTCTTTCAATTGAATTATCATAGCCAATCACAATGGCTTCATATCATATCATATCTCAATCCATATGATACATATAGCATCATTGATATCACATTTCAAAGTATATTATTCATATAATACATTGCCATACACAAGATTCACAATGCATATAACATAACATTTTCTCACTTCTCAAAACACATTAACATCATTCATTACTAGAGCATTTATCATAACAAATTGCACATACCTTAAGAATGATCCTCATTTCTTCCTACCTTTCCCATTTCATATTTCATCCTTTATATATATTCTTCATTTACATTCACAAGATAATAGCTTATTTAACACTTTCATCCCAATGTGTTAATGTTCAAAGACATATAAGGATATACAATCAAATAGGGTTTATGCTTACCTGGTTAATGATCTTCACATCCTTCACATCATTCAATCATCACCTTAGTCCAATTATGTTAACAATAGAATAGATCACTTAACACATTTGCAAACAAATGTGTTAAGCCTCAAAATATGTAATTAAATACAATCATATGTATTGGTACTTACCTCAAGAACTAGTCCCATCAATCTATACATTTCTTTTCTTTCCAAGAATTCTCCACATTTAGGTTAATGCAACCCAATCTCTTCAAAACCTAATCCAAAGGAATATTAGCAAAATGACCATATGAATAGTACATTCTGGTTTAAGACTCCATTTTATCCTTATTTTGAAAAATTGTATAAAATAATCTACTTGACTAAAAATTCTAAAATTTTTACAGAATTTAGTTTTGTATCTTAAAATCATTCCTTTAAAATTTCAGATCAAACTGAACAAAAAATCTTGGTCAAATAGTTCACCTAACCAGACTGCCCCAATTGCCCTGCATCCTGGCAGCAGTTCTGAACTTTGTGAATTCCATAAATAAAATTCAATCAACGTGGTTCCAAATTATTTTTATCAAATAATAGACTCACTAAGAAACAACATATCCAAAATTCAATTGGATATGATTTTTCTACATTTTATTAAAAATCCCGAAATATAGCTGTCTCAGTTAAGGTACCTGCTGGAACAGGTCTAATAAAAATAATCTTTCTAAACTCATAACCATTCCAAAATCGAATCAATATATTTTTCAGTAATTCTGGACTCATAGAGGCACAACATATCAAAAATTCACTTCAAGAACATTTTTCTATAATTAATTAAAAATCATACAAGTCACAGCCTTTACTAATTGTAAAACAGAAAAAAAAATTCACTAAACACAACTCTTACTCTTCCATCACCAACACCAACCTAGCTTCTTATCTTTAATTCCATTTCAACACTTTTACACACACCATACACAAACACACTCCATCAACCATCCATATCAACTCACCAATCCCAAACACAATTTCAAAAGAACAAAGGAAAATCAAGAGAAAGAACTTACCTAAGTTGTTGAATTCCACAAATCTTCAATTAAATCCTTTGATTCTCCCTTCAATTTGATGTTAGAATTAAACAAATCTCACTTTGCTCTCTCTTGTCTAAGGAGGAGCCAACCAACGTGGAGAAGAGAAGAAGAAGAAGAAGGAAATGAAGAAAAGACAAAATATCACCTCTTTAAATCTCCACCAAGTGATTCAACAAGAGTAATTACCTAAACACCCTTATACCATTTGTCTTGATTACCATTCATTACATGCCCTTTATAGTAACTTCATACTTAACAAAAATAAATATCTTCTTTCCTTGACTCTTCATTTTGACCAACTTATATGTTATATATATCATCATATACACAACATATACCATTCTCTCTAAACCCTAAATTCTTTCCCAAATCACATATACATAAACATTCTTTTCTCTATTTCTTTTCTCTTGTAATTTAACACATATATTCAATCCAATTATATAACAACAACAACAACATAATCACAACTTCTAGGGCATATATGAGGATATTACATGTATACCTTAAAAGTTTTGATTATGTTATTGTTATATATTGGATTGAATATATGTGTTAAATTACAAGAGAAAAGAAGTTGGGAAAAGAATGTATAGGTATTTGTGTTTTGAGAAGAAAAGAGGGTGTAGAGAGAAGTGTATATGTTGTTTATATGGTTGTATAACTAACATATACATTGGTCAAAAGGGTTGGTCAATACAAGATGATATTTATTTGTGGCATGTGAAATTATATATATGGGTATATATGAGACAAAAGATTAATTAAATGGATGAAGGGCATGGAGGTAATTTTCTTTGGTTAAGTTGCATGGTGGAGATTAAAAGAAGAAAAGTGGTTGACTTGTTGGTATTTTCTTCTTTCTTTCTTGAAGAGGCCGGCCATTGAAGAAGAGAAAGAGCTAGGGAGGTGTTTGGAGTTCTATAATCAAATTGAAGAAGGAATCAAGGGTTTTGGTTAGAGATTTGTGGAATTTCTTCATTTAAGGTAAGTTTTCTCTTGATTTCTCTTGTTCTATTTGGAATTTTGTTTGAGTTTGATGGAGTGTGTTTGTGTATGGTGTGTGTAAAAGTGTTGAAATGGAATTAAAGATAAGAAGCTAGGTTGGTGTTGGTGATGGAAGAGTAAGAGTTGTGTTTAGTGAATTTTTTTCTGTTTTACAATTAGTAAAGGCTGTGACTTGTATGATTTTTAATTAATTATAGAAAAATGTTCTTGAAGTGAATTTTTGATATGTTGTGCCTCTATGAGTCTCGAATGACTAAAAAATATGTTGATTCGATTTTGGAATGGTTATGAGTTTAGAAAGATTATTTTTATTAGACCTGTTCCAGCAGGTACCTTAACTGAGACAGCTATATTTCGGGATTTTTAATAAAATGTAGAAAAATCATATCCAATTGAATTTTGGATATGTTGTTGCTTAGTGAGTCTAGTATTTGAGAAAAATAATTTGGAACCACGTTGATTGAATTTGAGTTATGGAATTCACAAAGTTCAGAACTGCTGCCAGGATGCAGGGCAATTGGGGCAGTCTGGTTAGGTGAACTATTTGACCAAGATTTTGTGTTCAGTTTGATCTGAAATTTTAAAGGAATGATTTTAAGATACAAAACTAAATTCTTTAAAAATTTTAGAATTTTTAGTCAAGTAGATTATTTTATACAATTTTTCAAAATAAGGATAAAATGGAGTCTTAAACCAGAATGTACTATTCATATGGTCATTTTGCTAATATTCCTTTTGGATTAGATTGTGAAGAGGTTAAATTGCCCTAACCGTGTCCCTCAAGTGGTGCTGCCCGTGTCCCTCAAAGGTTTTGAAGAGATTGGGTTGCATTAACCTAAATGTGGAGAATTCTTGGAAAGAAAAGAAATGTATAGATTGATGGGACTAGTTCTTGAGGTAAGTACCAATACATATGATTGTATTTAATTACATAATTTGAGGCTTAACACATTTGTTTGCAAATGTGTTAAGTGATCTATTATATTGTTAACATAATTGGACTAAGGTGATGATTGAATGATGTGAAGGATGTGAAGATCATTAACAAGATAAGCATAAACCCTATTTGATTGTATATCCTTATATGTCTTTGAACATTAACACATTGGGATGAAAGTGTTAAATAAGCTATTATATTGTGAATGTAAATGAAGAATATATATAAAGGATGAAATATGAAATGGGAAAGGTAGGAAGAAATGAGGATCATTCTTAAGGTATGTGCAATTTGTTATGATAAATGCTCTAGTAATGAATGATGTTAATGTGTTTTGAGAAGTGAGAAAATGTTATGTTATATGCATTGTGAATCTTGTGTATGGCAATGTATTATATGAATAATATACTTTGAAATGTGATATCAATGATGCTATATGTATCATATGGATTGAGATATGATATGATATGAAGCCATTGTGATTGGCTATGATAATTCAATTGAAAGAGATAAGGCATGTTGGCCTAATTGATGATGAGATTGATAATGAAATAATAAATGAATTGTTTGTTTAATATGTTATTCAGTTTCAGAGTTCTGGATTTGGGTGGCATGCCTAAGAAATGATGAAAGGTAACAGTCTTGCCGGGTTGAGGATCTCCTCATATGTGTTGAAGAGACTGGGTCTGTTACACTATGAGAATTGTGAATATGAGATATATGATTTGTAACAGTCTTGCCGGGTTGAGGATCTCCTCATATGTGTTGAGTTGATGGTCCAAGAGACTGGGTCTGTTACACTATCCATGGATAGAGATACATGTATATACATTGCCTACGGGCGTGATGATTGTGACTATGAACCAAAGCAGTAACTCTGAACTTTGAATAACATATTAGTGTTTTGGGCCCGAGTCTGTCTTTATTGTCAATGTGAAATGCAAGTATTGAAATATTGATTGTGAGTATTAATAATGAATTATGCTTGGTGAATTGTGAATAATATAATGTTATTAAGTGTAATATGTAAATGAATTGTGGTTGATGATAAAGGTTGTCTTTATTGGCAATATGATTTATGATTTGTATGATATGTAAATTGTGTATTGCAATAATGAGGGATATGATGTGTAATGTGTGTATTGCAATAATGAGTGTATGATATGTAATGTGTGTATTGCAATAATAATTGGTATGATATGTAAAGTGTGTATTGCAATAATGGTTGGTGTGGTATATATATAATGTAGGGGTATTAATATATTGGTTTTGAGTATTGGTGATGCATTGGGGTTGGTGATAATATTATGTATATATATACATCATATATGAAATTAGCTAGGATATATTAAAGATAAAATTAAAAAGAAAAGAAGATATGATAAGAACTAATTATATATTGAATTGATGTATCATTATATATCAATACTTCTATACTATATGTTTATATTTTATATTTGGACTACTAAGCTCTCGGGCTTAGCGCGGGTGTTTATTCGCGCAGGTATATAGATGGAAGATATGAAGTCTTTTGTTATGCCACAAGAAGAGTAAAGTTTGTCGAGACCAACTAGAGGGTAATGCATACATGTATAAATTTTAATTATGATGTATTTCTGACGAGAGAGTATTTATATGTATAAATGAAGTTTTAATAAAGATAATGATTTTGTAAATGTTATTTAAATTAATGTATTATGGTTTGAACTCTGTTACAGGTTTTTAAAAGGTAACGAAAAGTGACATCCTTATACTTTATATATTTACTGTATGTATACTAGGTATACGCATAGTACTTATATAGGGTATCGGGGTATTACAGGAGGTGTGGGCCATTTCTCACCTTCCCCACACGTACCCAACTTTTCAAACCCATTAGGGGGTTGGGGATTCCTTAGGAATCAAGTCATCCACCCTTTTCTTTTTTCCCGGCCTGTTCAGGTGGTAACTCCATTTTCTCCGGGCTTAGGCCCGTGTTCTCTATGGCCCCGAGCCTAAACAGTACCGAAGTCGCAAAAATCATTCCACTGGGAGTGGGGGTGAAAATCCCCACTCACAGTGGTGACTCCACTGGGGATAAGAGAAGTTGATTCCGTTGGTCTTTATATTATTCTATTCTTTCTTATCATGATATCATCCATTGCATTATATTAGATTTCATCATGTGCGTGAGTTAGGATGCCCGTGTTACCTATGTTGTGTTATGTAAGGGATACCATACTTTCACTCAAGGTATGGAGATCGAGCATGGCACAACCACTCATAGCCTTGTACCATTTGGTATATACTTGCTATGGGAACCTAAGCCTTCTAACCCAAAGACTAAAGCTCATGTAATTGGCCTAATTACTTTCCTTAGGTTTTTACCCCAAATGCTTGTTGTTTGACTATGGTTAGTTTATCTTGACTTAAATCATGGCTTATTTGGTTTGTTCTTTTTTTAATATGACCCAAGTACATTTGTAAGCTCAAAATAAATTTTTCTCTAAATCCAAAACATCAAAGCAATTTTCAAAATATTTCTTTGGATATAAAATGTTTCCATAAACAAATTCTTTTCTCATGACTCAAATACAAAGCCCAAAATCCATTTTTTCTAAAATCTTTTTACAATGGGCTTAGAAACAAAATTATTTTCATCCAACCATTTTCTTACAAAGAGCTTGCAAATTATTTAGGTCAATTATGAAATACCAAAAATCATTTGTAAGCCTAGTTTATACTAAGAATAATTAATCATGGGCTTGTTTTGACATGAATCATTAGTTACTTTTTCAAGTGAGAAATCTATTTATAATAAACCTCTTAATTTAGTTTTAATCCAATATAGCATAAAAGCTACTTTAGTTGGTTGAATGGATTAGAACCTAATTAATGAGAATTATCATGAACTGATTTCCATTTTGAAAATATAACTATTAGTTTAAACATCCGAGGGAAATATTCGAAAACAAGATACCCCATGTTGGTATTTTATTAACCATATACCTAGGAAAAGAGACTCACCATTCGTGTGTGGAAGTTATAAGGTTGGAAGGAATGTCCTAACTATCTTTCTTTGTTTATTGTTTATGCATACATGCATACATGCATACATGCATTATATGACATATCATTAATCCTTTCTGTCTCATAGACCTGAAGTACGGCAATTCAAGAGCATACAACGATATCACCTACAGCATTGATTTTTGATTCAATACTTCATTGGGAGGATGGATGCAAACCAGCTAAGGGATATAATCGATGAAGTTGTCAAAACTAGGATGGCCGAGCTACAAGATCAATTGGTTGAAATTATGAAGATCTAGTTGATTGAAATTCTGGAGCTCATCAACAATGCTAAGGCAGCATCCATGGAGAAAATATTCACTAATAGAGATCGAATGAAAAATGAGGGACCAATCCCTATTCTACGAGATCAGCCGAATCATGTGCTATCTAAGTGGGGCAATAAGGGCGGCTATCACCCAGTGGAAAAAGTCAATAGGAAAGAGAGAAGAATGCAAAACAGAATTATCAGACTAGCAATCAAAATACACAAAAGGAAGCTGATGTTAATGCCACCGGTCAAGGAGGAATGAGGCAGTTTTTGAAATTGGGGAAGCCGCTATCTTGGATTCTCAATAAGCTACAAAAGAAGGAATTGTTACAACCCTTGACTCCTTGACCTTTGCCAAATCCTTTACCCCCAAAATTTGACACTAAGGCTTTTTGTCATTTTCATCAGACTCAAGGACATGAGACCGATAGAAGTACCCGATTGAAGCATGAGATCCAAAATCTAATCGACCGTGGTAAGCTGCCTGAACCTGATAAGCCCAACACTAGGAATAATCCTCTACCTAAATTTGGAAGGGCGCCACCGCTTACAACCTTCATGAAGAGTTTTATCTTGTCATCCTATGATGATATGGATAGAGAAGCTGCTAAAGATGATGTGCTACTAAGCAAGCTTGGACTAACTGTGGATAATGAAGCAATGACCCTTAATGATGGAAAAAATCCTTGCCTCCAACTCAACAAACTTTCCTTAGCTTGAATATTGCTCTATTTTTTTCTTTCTTTAATATTTAATTGGAATAATTGTGTTTTTTAAATTTAAAGTTGTTTGAATAAATTAATTTCATAAAATTTTTGTTGGTCTTTGTTCATTTTGGTGCTTAACCAATGAGGAATCTAGCTTGATGATTCATGAATTAATATATTTATGCATCATGACTCGAATGACTTTACTATGTGAGGGAATTACTCTATAGCATTGAGTTGTGTATGCTTACTTAGAGAGGGCTCCTACATAATTACCTTTGTTTATGTCCTAGTCAGTCTTAGAACATGCTTTGACAAACTTTCAAGGCAAAATTAAACTCTGCTTATTTAAGGGATAGATGATCTAGACATTGTTTGACGAGCCAACAACTAGTATCCACCCTATTAATATCAATCCCTAGTTATCTCTTTGAGCGTTTATAAAATTTTTAGCTTTCTTTTCATTAGCATATAACCCCAATAACCTACCCTGAGTTATTGTGATACTTTTAACAAGTCTTATGATCACTAAGGTGAAGAGACAAGAAGATAAAAGAAAAGAATGAATAGTCAAGATCATAAGGGTAGTTGAAGTTCTCAAGATGATAAAGGTAGTTGAAGTTCACCTGCCAAATATCACAAATAAAGTTAGGACTGAAACAGATTAATACCACTTCACTCATCCATTATTGGAAATATAAGTTGGTACAAATAAGATAATTCTTTTAGAGCTAGAACTAAAAGAAAGAAGAAGAAGAAAAAAGAAGAAGAAAAAAAGGACAAAAAGAAAAAAGAAAAAAAAAGAAAGATAAAACCCAAAATGGTTCAGAAACCCAACTGAGTTCTCTTTTACCTAAGACAGCAAAAGGCTTCCATTTAGTTTATAAGGATACTTTGACTTGAATTGGTCCAACCCAACCAAAGATTCGATCAAAATCGGAGAAAAAGGAGAAAGACCATCTAGTTTTTGAAAGTTCTTAACAATCCTACAGAGAAGAAGGACAAAATGATAAAATAAAGAGAAAGAAAAGGGAAGAGTAAGAAAAATAAAGAGAAAGAAAAGGGAAAAGAAGAAAAGAAATGAATTTGGGTAACAATCGTTTTGCAAGGGTAAAGACTATCCCAATAAGCTCTATCTTTTCATGTTCCCAACTGCTTAAAAGTTCCAACAAGCAGTTTGTAGTATGAAGGTTTGTCCATTGTGTCACATCAGCTCTAATCTCAAAATGGCCTTCATTTAAACTCGTATCCCTTATAGACCCCATTTCAAGCCTATTAAAGACTTGTTGATCTCTCTTGGTAGGTAGAGTCTATTAGTGGAGATAGTTTGAATAAGCATGCATATGAGATAGACAATATTGAAACTCAATGGGATCTTTTGACCAAGTAATGTGTATATGCCTATCTGAAGTGCAACAATTCTTGCTTAAATAGAAATGATTCCTGAGTTTAGTACGGTAACTAGGGTTGTCATGTTATAGATATGTTAATTTAAAAAGTCGAGTCCTGAGGTACATTGACATTGATTTGGCAAAGCCAACATTTGATTTCAAAAAAATAATTCATCATTGCCATTTTTGCTTAATTTTATTACAAGTTTTGTTACAAATTTTATATTTTTGTCACTGCGAGGAAGGAGACGGTCCATAATCAGACAAAGCCCTAAGAAAATCATCACTCGTTGGAGGAGGGGGCATATTATCCGTCTAATATCCGCTCGAAGAAGAAATATCTAAACCTTCAGGATTTCAAAAATCGGTTCTATCATCGCCTAAACAGGGAGGTGGTATATCATGGATAACAGTCCGGGATCCCCTTGATGAAGAGGCATTTGGTTCCCTCATGCCCTGAAATCGAAAGTATCAAAATTCATGTGCCTCCTGTTGATACATTTCCTCAAAATGGACCACATGTCGATGACTCGCAGTTAATTCCTCCTGAAGCTTCCTATTTTGCTCCTCAAGCATCCGCTATGAGCTAAAAAAAGGAAAGGGTAAGTCCATACATTTTCATGCATACATGCAAGCATACATCATTATGGGATAAGAATGACTGACCAGGTAACTCAGATCAAAGCTCTGCGAATCAGATGGCACATCTAAATGAGAATGGGCAAATGGAGAAAATTGTCGCTGTATCGGGGTATCATACAGAGGGACAACCCCATAGTCAAAGGAACCAGCAGCCTACAATGATCATATAAATAATTAGAATAGATAAACGAAGAAACAGTTGTTATGACAAAGTGATAGCTACCTGGAAAGTGCCAGCTCCGGAATTGCCATGGGATTGAGAAGAAGGCTCCTCCTTATCTTCTTCCTCATCCTCATCCTCTTCCTTATATTCTTCATCTTCTCCTCGCTCCGCTTCTATTTCTTCTTCACCTCTAGATAGCCCACGGACACTAGCAGGTGACACTTCAAAATTTAGCAGATGATCCTGGATAAATTAAGCATATGACACGTTCGGTAAGAGTAGGAAGTCATAAACATTGAAACCCGGCATTGCTATAGTGTTCAGAACAAATGATGGAATATCAACTGGTACTCTGTGCCGGTTAGGTCCAAGGAACTAGTCATGCACTCTCTCGCCTAGAAACCACCCATAAGAGACCGAGCCAACAATAATTCGACGAGAGTTGTGCAAAGACATTGCATCAGTCATGTATCTAATCAGCCATTTTTCTCTTCGGCTCTCCACCAAGCTATATCCACCTGCAGAAAAGCAAACTGGTAATTTATCTTTTATCATAGGTTTGATATTAATATTAACGTTTTTCTTACTTGATCCTAGGTCAGATGACTTAAGTGGTAATGATGAGAGTACACATGGTGACTCCCAGACACTTCCCTGTGACCCGACAACCAAACACCCAATCTTGGAAAATTGACTCATGGTTGTGTAATGTTTGAAACCCTCACCAATTTATGCTCGTATGCCCAGAACTATACATGAAAGAGAAAATCAAGCCTATGCACATGCATTATGTGGATCAATAATTTTAAAGGAAGTAGCACCTCAGCAATGGCTGCGAAACCAATAAAGGATATTTTCTTCCTATATAGCACATCAAAACCGTGATAAAGACAAGCTAGACCAACTTCCACCCATGCATAAGAAGACACGTGATCCAAGTCAAAAAGGACGCGCAACACAAATAAGTGAATGGTAGACTCAGTGCTACCCAAAATGGTTGCCCCCAACAAATATAACAAAAATCCTCGAGTATATTGTTTTGCCCTCTCACCCTGCACGGGTCGAGTGTACTTTACCCATTACTCTCGGATGGGCTCATATCGGATCTTATACGATCTCCTATATTGGGGCTTGACACTGATCAACTATCGAATTTCTTCTTCTTTCAAAATATTGATGGTCAAAGGGACGTGAGTTCCATCACATCGGAGGCCGGTTATAGCAGCAAAGTCAACCAGACCAATTGTCATCTCTCCAATGGCAAATGAAAAGTATGAGTTGTGTCCAACCATCATTCTACAAGCACCTGGATCACACTCCAGTTTATTTGATAGCCCAGTGCTGGTAATTGCAAAATGAAGTCCTTAAAACCACTTCCCGCACCATTCTCTTTACTGCAGGCAGGGACTGGTCATACCACTTATGGGCCTTGTGAATATTTACCCCACTTTAATATTGTAACCATCATGCTGTCCAAATATAGGTAAGTCCAGATAAGTACACATGTAATTTTCCTCTCACACTTTTGAAAAAGTATAACTATAATAATAAATAAATAAAAAGTAAATAATAGTAACATAAAATAGTAAATAATATAGAATATATTAAATAATAAAAAATAAAATAAATTTGTATAAATATATAAAGCAATATATTTATGTATATAATAAATAAAAAATTATATAATAAATAAAATAATAATAAATAATAAATAATAAATAATAAAAAAATAAAAATAAAAAAGGACACAGACAAATAATTTCTCGCACAACAATTGATGTGTTTCATTCTTATACAATCATTTTAGTACATCAGAAGTTTCATGCATAAATTTGTTATGTATATCAATTTTCATACTTATTCTTGTATAATCTATATGAACATAATTATACTAACAAACCTTACAATAAATTACTTATATGTATAGAACCGGTGTTTTATCTTTGGAACTCCGATGGAGATGCACGCCGAGTAATAACAGAATTTGCACAACTTCGTTGTCTCAAAGGTAAGAAATCAATTCATTATTTGATCGAGTCCTATACCTTGAAGAGTGTTGGACGCTTGCCATGGTAAGTGCTTGAGCTTTAAGAATCTTACAATGGAATTGAAATATTTTGTATGACAGTATTTAGTTTGCAGGATGAGAAATAGCACGAACTCTTTATAAAGAATGAAATGTATATAAGTCAAAAATAGTAAATATAAAAAAATCAAATCAAATAAAAATGGGGGGCAAGTTCACGTGTTGTTGCCATTTATTATAAATTTCTTTATGTAAAGTCATTTAACTTTAGTTAGTCAAAATTATCTACTTCATCTTTTATTTATTTCAATAATGTGTATAGTATTGCATCAAGATTACAGATAATTTCAATAGATATTTATTACATCTAACAAAAATAATAATTTAATAAAATAATAATTTAATTTTTGCAAAAATTTTTACTTACTCTAATTTATTTTTGCAGGTATCTCGGGTCCAAAACCCAAGTCTTTTCTGAGTCCAAAACTCAAACCGGGTCCAGAATCCAAACCATCTCGGTCCAGAACCCAAAGTCTTTTTTTACTACAGAACTCAAACCGGGTCCAGAACCCAATTCTTTTCCGAGTCCAGAACTCGAATCGGGTCCAGAACCCAAACCATCTCGGGTCCAGAATCCAAGTCTTTCTTGAGTCTAGAACTCGAATCGAGTCCAAAATCCAAACCATCTTAGGTCCAGAACCCAAGTCTTTTTCGAGTTGAAAACTCGAACCGGGTCCAGAAACCAAACCATCTCAGGTCCAGAACCCAAGTCTTTTTCGAGTCCAAAACTCAAATCAGGTCCAGAACCCAAACCATCTCGAGTCCAGAACCCAAGTCTTTTATGAGTCCAGAACTCAAATCGGGTCCAGAACCCAAGTCTTTTTTTAGTCCAGAACTCAAACCGGATCTAGAACCCAAATCATCTCGGGTCCATAACCCAAATCTTTTCCGAGTCTAGAACTTGAACCGGTCCAGAACCCAAACATCATGGGTTGCTGACACGGTCAGTAACACGCCCGTGTTGTTGGCCGTGCCACTTGAGAATAACTCTTTTTTTTTTGTTTTTCATTTGTAATTCCTATTTAAGTGATTTTTGAGAATGTCTTAGAATGTGATATTAAATGGTTGTTTATGATCATATTTGGTATAGGCATTGACAGAGAGTATTTGACCCAACCCTAGTGTTGAAGGGAAAATTGGAAGAGAAGGTTAGAGAAAGTTTTAAAGCTCGTTTTGGAATATTTCCTAAGGTATGTACAAACTCTTGATAAATGTAATGTGATTGCATTACATTTGGCCTAACACATTTTGGATGGAAAATGTGTTAAGCTACTTGATACATTATGTATTCATGAACATGATGCTAAAACATGTGAATTGCTATGTATGCATTATTATACATTGTGAAATGCCATTGTTAATGGCTAGATTAAATAGAATGTGAATTATGTGAAAATGGCTCAAAATGTTTGAGTGATGTATGAAATATCCTATAATGAGGATGAGTAATAACATTGATATGAATGGGAAAATGGGAAAATGAGAAAGGAATTGAGAATGGAAAATGTGAATTAATAGTGTACCTAGTATGTTATTCAATTTTCAGAGTTCTGTGTTTGGCGGCATGCCTATATTTGCCTATGGGGCTAGACTCTTAACGTCACTTTGATAATATTTTTGAGGTGAAAAGACCGTGTAGTAAGCCTCAGAAATAAGTCCTCGAAGTTGGGTTGGGTGAAAAGACCGGATCATAAGCCCAGGCCTAGTTGGAATGTTACATTAATATTTTACCTTCGGGGCTAGACACATGTATCAGTTGTTTGGGCCCATGTTTGTGCATGTGTTGATGTGAATTATGAAGTGATGAAAGTATATATTCAAAAGTGGTCTTGCATATCATGTGATGATATAGCATATGAATATTTTGCATTGGCATTGTTTTTTTGAATTTTATTATTATCAAAGTTTGTACCACTAGGCTTCAGCTTAGCGCGATTGTAACTCATCGCGCAGGTGATAGGGGTGATCCGGTAGAGCCGAAGAGTTCTACTAGACCAGATTGGGTCTAGGCTTGTGTTATTAGAACTTGAAATGTTTGTGCTACAACAAGATCAGTGCCACTTTGCTAGCATGTACATATTTTATTTTATAGTATATTTTGACATTATGTATATTATATTATATTTTGGGAGTTTATGTATATACATTGTAAATTATAAAGGATGTTTAAATAATTAATTAATGTGAGAATTTTGTGTATTTACATATGTTTTTATACAAATATTTTGAGTAATAAGGGAATATAAAAATTTTTATTAAACCAGATTGTGACATTTTTATACCATATATGCGTATCTTATATACTGGAAGTGTGTGTATTATATGTTTATAGGATATAAGGGTGTTACAGTTCTGATTTTGTTTAATAATGTATTAAATCCCTAATTGCGTATTCAACCCTAGTTTTTCAATCTAAAACTCTAACCGCATGTTAAACCCTAGTTTTGCAAATCTAAAACCCTAATTGCATAATAACCTAATATATCACCAAAACCCTAATTTGATGTCAAAACCCTAATTTTGCAACTAAAACCCTAATCTTGTAATTAAAATCCTAATTTGATGATAAAACCCTAATGTCATTAGTTTAACCCTAATTTATTATTATTTGTGTGATGAATGGTTATATGTTTTGAATCTTTGTTCTATTATGAATGGTTTAATTATGTTTATTTATTCATTTGAATTTTAAGGTTGCAAAAGGTATGTTTCCACTTTTGTGTGACTTATTTATTTTGTTTGTGTTATTTAATTTATTTTGAGGAATTTGAGACAATTGTAAGGGACACATTTTCACCTTTTGATGGGTGTCCTACTTTATTTGTATTTTGAACTATTAAACATTGTGAGGGCATATTTTCATATTGTATGGGTGCTCATTTTATTAGTTGGTGTATGATATGACTATTTTCATCTTATTAACTTTAATTGCATGTAATATGGGTAATATCATGATAATATAAAAATTTAATAATATTTAGACTTGCAACGAAGACCGATTCTAATGAACCGAGTGTTTTGGGGGTGCTGGGTCATTTCTCACCTTCTCCATGCATACCCAACTTTTCAAACCCATTAGAAGTTGGGGATTCCTTAGAAATTGAGTCATCAACCCCTTTCTATCTTTTTTCTAACCTATTCGGGTGGCAACTCCTATTCTCTGAATTTAGGCCCGTGTACTCTAAGGCCTAAAGCATAATGTCAAAGTTGCAAGAACCATTTCAACCAGGAGTGTATTTGAGATGTTTGAGGAGATATGAAGTTAGGTTAATCATATCGAAAATACATGCAGAAACATGTGGGCTCCACATAAACTACCTAGCTTTGGTTAAGAAGATAATTCGGCAAGGCTACTACTTATTGACCATAGAAAAAGATTATATTGATTTTGTGTGAAGGTGCCAACAATGCTAGTTGTATGGAAACTTAAATCATATATCTCCCAAGGAATTGTATTTTATATCTTCGCCCTGGCCCTTTGCAACTTGGGAAATTGGCATTATTGGGGAGATACATCTAACAGCCTCAAACAGTCATTGATACATAGTAGTGACAATTGATTACTCTTCAGAGTGGATTAAAGCTGAATCTTTCAATAAGCTGGGGGCAAAGCAAATGGCGTAGTTTATTGAGAAGAGTATCATATGCAGATATAGAATTCCATACAGTATAGTATTAGAGAATAGGGTGCAGTTCCAAGGATCTGCTGAGGATTTATTTTATAAGTATCAGATTTGTCATCATCGATCCTCCCCATGTAGACCAAAAGCTAATGGTATAGTGCAAGCAGTAAACAAAATGATTAAGCGGATTCTTTCCAAAATGACCAAGACATACAGGGATTGGTAAAAAATTCTTCCCTTTTGCTTTATAGGGTTACAGAACAAGTGTTCGAACTTCGACCGAAATGATGCCATTTTCTTTAGTTTATGGAATGGAAGCAGTGCTACCTATCGAGATTGAGATCAACTCACTAAGGGTGGTTTTGAAAGCTAAGTTGCCAGAGACAGAGTGAGTACTAAGCAGATACACACAGTTGGTCTTATTAGAAGAAAGAAGGTTGAATGTATTGTATCATCACCAACTGTACCAAAGGAAAATAGCATGAGCTTACAATAAAAGAGCTTGAATTAAGAAATTCAAGGCCTGGAATTAGTATTAAATAATGCAAACCAAATGTTCCTGATCCAAAGGAAAAGTTTAGACCAAGTTGGGAAGGGCCATATGTCATGAAAGAAGTAATGAAGAAAGGCACAGTCAAATTGTTAGATATAGATGGGAATGAGTTTGGCGAACAATTGAATATCGGCAAACTGAAAAAGCTCTATGTTTGAAAAAAAAATAAATAATAAAAATTGAAAAATTGAGGCTTTCTATGTTGAAAACCCGAAAGGGCAGCCTAAGTAAAAATTAGAGCACTCCGCTAGTTTCGAAAACCCGAAAGGGCAGGCTAAGTAATAATTAGGGCTAAAAAATGAGAGAAAATTGCTAATTAAAAAACCCAAAATGGCTAGTTGATGATAAGAGTAATTTTGTGTATTCATGGCCAATTTACCATAAGCTTTACTCATGAAATAGTTCAAAAGATATATTAAAAAAAAGGAAAAACAATTAAAGACTTGAACTAATTAAAGGACACAAAAGGAAAAGCAACAAGAACACAATTGATAGAGATTTCAATTTGGATTTACTCAATCACAAATAAAAAGCACGAAATTGAATGACACGATACAACAATTTTTTATCTTTTATCAAGAATAACAATGAACATAAGGGAACAATAACAAGAGGAACAACATAAGACCATGAGGAAAACAAATTTTAACAAAAAGATATATAGTTGGGATAGATTGGAACTTGATTTAAAGTCACATTTTGATACTAAACTGAACTGAACCCACAAGTATTAGACTTGAGACCTTACACCTTTATACTTGGATCAACCCCTTGGAAGGCTAAAACAAGTCCTTACCAAGAAACCTCAACCTAATCTTAACTTTATGAGGAATAGCTTTGGTATTAGAACTCACTCAAGTTGTTAATTCTTTGTGAATTGTTTAATTCAATTAGAATCAAAACAAGAGATAAACTCTCTCTCAAAGAACAAATTTTCTGTAATTTTCATTCAATATCATCAACTATCTATTACAAAGTTCATAAGATACAATTTATATCCTTAATTTACCGTATGCCTTGACTTAGCTTGTTTGGAAACAAGCTAAAGATCAAATTATTCCTAATAAGCTAATCCACACTCTCCAATGGGCTTTTTGAAAGCCTTAGCCCAATTAAAAAACATAAAAACAATTTCCAACGCACTAAACAACTTAGCAATTACAAATATAAGTCAAATATATAAGATCTTCTTGAACTTGACAAATTTGGAAATCAGAGTAGACTTCGCAATGGCGGGTGCAACCGCTAGGCTAGCATGGCAACCATGACATTAATGGTGTAATTGCTAACTCTCTTGGACTATACAAAGTCACATTAAGCCTTAGTTGGATTTTAGAAGTCCAAACTTGAAGTTGGAGTCTTCTTTGCACTCTTCTATTGTAGCCAAATCGCCCCAAAGCCCCTGGATCATCATAAGTAAGGCTTTTTCAAACCATTAAAGATGTCCCCTCATAACCGGTCCATCGGGTAGGCTTATTTGGTCCTTAGCCTTCAACACAAACTAGTCCTGTATTACATCACCTCCTTCATCAGGCAATTTAAGTATGATACCAACATGGAAGCTTTTCACTATTAGAATTAGAATATTTGATATAAAAGTAGAATGAGAGCTTTCTAGATTACATGAAGAGATGGAGAGGGAGAGCTCATATAATCAAAGATAGACCCTTTGAGAGAGATGGGATTCGATTGTTGATCAAAGGATCCCATCTAAAGAAAAAGATGTCCTCTATACTAGTTAAAGATTTTCAATACTTGTATGACTTGGGTTTGCAGCTAAAATAAGTAGAGAGGGAAGAAGGGAGATACTCGACTAAAAGGAAATCCAACTATTAGCCCAAGACTAATAGCCAAAGACTCACAAAGATAAATATAATTGTAACCTGCAGATAATTCTCAAACCTAAGATAACCGTTGTCCAAAGTCTTTGAGGACTTGAAAAATCATAGGCTTCTACTACCCTTGGAACCAAAGCCAACACCAAAACCACTGCGACTGAATTAGAATCCAAATTCCTTCTGCCAATTCCACCAGATCCAAGGGCATGATACTGACTGCTACATGTGCTTGAAACATGAGATTCAAAACATGATAGATAATGGAAAAATACCTGAGTCCACCAAGCTTCATACCTGTAATAACCCATTACCTAGATACAACAACCACCCAGCTACTTATCTAATTGATTTGAGATTGGATGAAGACATTATAATGGCTTCCTTTAAGGATATCAAGGGGCCTACCAATGAGTGTTTGGATGTGTCTGAGGAAACTAAAGCCCAAGTCATGGTGATAGAGAACTTTTAATAAATGATGAATGCTCAAGAGTAGGCTAGGAAGTGTGGTAAGTGAAGAATCCTTTGGGTCAAGGTGGATGCTAAGGGAGATGTGAGAGTCGCTATGCCTTATAAGCCCTACGCCAGGGATTTCAGTGTAGAGAAGGAAAACAGAATTGAGGGAGAAAAGGAAAATGAAATAATATTGGAGAAGAATAAGCAGAAGGAGATAGATGAAGACAATATTGAAATAGCTGAAGAGGACCAAGGCAAGGACTACTTATTCACATTGCATGTTGTTCATTGATATTTATTAAAAAAAATGAGTAACATATTTTTATGGGTTCATAAAATTTGGGAATCTAAAAGTTAAAAAATTAGAAAGATAAGAAAGGAGTAAATATTATTTGTTTTTGTTTAATTCATCATTTTTGTTATATATATCTTTTCAAATTCTTATGGTCTATGTTATTGTATACTTAAAAATTTGCATTATAAATAAGATTATATAGAAAAAGTTGAGTTATATGCAGAGAGATGCAATCATGGTAAAATTAATACTTTACACTTATTACCAATTTTATTTTTAAAATTAGGGTCATTGATTTTATAAGCAGTACTTATTCCATTCATTAAATTAATTTGTTGACTATTTTGTGATAGTAAAAAATTATCAGTGTCAGAAATTTGGCAATGCTCAGAATTATATATTATAAAATTTAGAATCAAATTTTTACTTATATTTATTTTTAAAACAATTTAGAATTTCAACTTTTTGGAAGTGATGTTAATGTGAAAGTAATTAGAAACAAATATGATAAAAAGAATTACATTCATATATCCCACGAACCCATTACTCGTTAAAATATAAAATATTTAAGAATTAACATAAATTATTTTTTAGAAAAATATAATTTATTTGAAATAAAAATTTCTTACCAATAATTTACATATTAATTATAAAAGTAAGATATGTAAAAACTTTATATACAAATTTAAATTAATAATTTTTTAAAGTAAATAGTAATTAAATCTGTATGGGTAAAACGTGGTGGCTTACCAACTAGTGACATACTAATACAGACATATCTCATATTTGAAAAAAAAAAAAAATTGTGCAACCTTTAATACATACATATCTAGGCGGAGCAAGAATTTAATTTAAATGGTCAAAATTTTGAAATAAAAAAATTATATTTAACATATAAATTTATTGCAAGTAAATTCAAGATAAAATTAAATAAAATAATTTTTTAATATTACAGCAGTACAACAACTAAATTTTAATATTGGTTTTTATAAGTTATGTCAATAATTTTTGAATTCATTTATTATTATTAATATTATTATTATTGTTATAAATTTAAATTTTCTATACTAATGTTAGCAAAGAAATTTATATAGAATTGGGTAGAAAAAAAAGATTGACTATTGAATAAAATAAAATTAAATATTAATAAAAATAAAACAATAATAAAAGTAAAAAGTAAAAAAGTAATATATATTTATTTATGGGTGGAATCGGCAGTGGAACAGAACACAAGTATAAATAATTTTTAAAATAATTTTAGTATAATAGAAAAATTAAAAATATAAAGATCAATGAGAGTTTAAATCAAATTTAATTTTACAATAATTTTATTATAATATAATTTTTTAAAAAAACTAAAATATAAACATGAGGAGGGGGAAAGGGATCCATAAACCACCAACTCCTATTGTTCTGCCATTGCCACTGTACATATCTCATATTTTAAAAAAAAATTAATGGAATCATGTGCACAGACCCATATATATAATATTATAATTTAATTAGATCTTATATTTAATAATGATGTATACTTTTATTTTTTTGAGAATTGTATAATTTTATTTTTTATATATTATAATAATAATATTTTTATTTTTATAATAATATGTATATCACATTATTGAAAAAATTAAAATATTAAATCATATGATAAATTGATAGAAAAATTAAAAATCATCCGATAATAATAAAGAAAAGTATGTTTAGAATTTTTTAAATCCTACAAGTTACAACTTTAATTTTAATAAAAAATATTTATTCTTAATTATGATGACACTGAAAAATATATAAATTTATATTCCTTTCAATTTATAATTATTAATATATCAATATAGCCCTTATTTTTATAAACAGTAAAAAAAATCAATTTTGACTTTTGTAAAATTATAGTCTTATCCAAGATTTTTTCCATATTAATGGCATAATGAACAATAAAAATGCAACCAATTTTAAGTTTTGTGTTTTTTCCATATTAATGGCATAAGTTGGTTATTTTTTTATGGACGTTTTGGTCTTTTAGATTGCTGATATTTTAATAATACTGAAAAAACTGATATAGGTATCTTTATTTAGAACCTAAGGTAAAAACGACATCGTTTATAGATATTTTGGTAATTTAGTTTTTTATAAAAAGTTAATGTCTGAAGCTTTTCTCGAATCCCATGCAAACCTATGGTAACTTTTTCAACACACCCTCTCTTTTTTAATTTTCCATAGTCTTCTTTCTTATCCATCATCCTTCAATGAAAGCTTACTATTTTTTTTCTTTCTTTGTTGTTTTATTTTTAAAAAATAAAACTCTGTGTCCACCCATCTGTGACATTTCTTATCTTCCTCCACCATTACTTTATGTATATAATAATCACTTTTTTATATTTTTTTCTTCTTATTTTTTATTCAAAAATCTAATTTTTTAATTAGTCTTCATGGTAATTAAAATTTATAAACTATAATTATATTAACGAGTCTTTAATTAAATAATATTCTAAAATTATTTCAAAATGTGTTAAAATTATAAAATGGGTTTAATGAATATAGAATAAAATTATACTTTTGCTTATTAGTTGATTAGAGTTATAATTTTATTATTTTTTATATAAATAAATATCATAATCCAAAAATTAAAATATAATATGAAAATAAAAACATATTGTTTAGATAATAAGTCAAAATTGATTTTTTCTCTCTCATATCAATACTTTTAAAAAAACTATTATAGTTTAAAATTTTACTATATGATAATCATAAAATTATTTATAACTTAAATTCATCACACCCAGCATTTAAAAATATAAATATCAAACATTGATCTAAATGGTTTCTACATAAAAAAAAAGTTACATATGTAAATTTAATAAAATTAAATTATAAAATTTTATATGATACATTTAAAAATTAAGTAAAAAATAATTTATAATTAACTCAAAATTAGAGAACAAAACGTCAACAATAAAATAAAATGTCAAGACAAATTGTAAAATGTTATTGATTATTGAACCATATTACTAATAACATGACATGATAACAAATATATATTTTTAATTTAAAAATTTTCCAAACAATATTGTATAAAATATTTTACACTAAGACATAGTCTAACACTAATATTTTACACCAAGACATAGTTTAACACTAATTAACATCAAATGCATATATTGTTGTAAATAATAAATGTAAAAATATATTAAATATAAAAAAAATACTTTAATTGGCTTTTCGTGATATCATATTTAGAATAAAAAAAAAATAGAGCATCTATCATTCTCTTTCCTAGGAAGGTATTGATAGTCAATTTGGCAATTGGACTGGATTGCTTGGCTATTTATTGCATTCCATTTTCCTCTAAAAAATTCAAAAATTTTAAATTATATTTCTTCATAGCAGTATAGTTCATTAAGAGGTTAATAATAATAAATATTATCCTATTAAACTTAATTTGATCCCTTTTTTTATACAGTAATAAAAATATTTTCAAAAAATATATATAGTCGCAAAAAATAAGATCGTTATATTATATAATTTGTATTATTTTTATTCATTCCCTTTCATATAATTTTTTTAAAATTATGACAAATAGAAAAATGAGATTATTTTAGAAACATTACAAGTAGAGGAGGCTATTTGTGAATATTATATCTGTCTAAATTTTTAAATATTATTAAATAATAACTTATAATTCAAAAATAATTTACATCTAGAATCCATATATCATATTAAAATGGTTATTGTTGGTATACTATTGTACCACATATCTCTCTTGATCTTTATTTGTGTTTCAATTTTTAAAATTTCAAATTAAATTTATTTATTGGTTAATATATATATTTATGTAATATTTATTTAGAAAGTTTAATTATGATTAGCATATCTTATTTGGTATTGATAATAAATATATTTATTTGAAAAGTTCAAATAGAATTATGATATCCTATTTGATATTAATAATAATCAAGTATTCTTAAATTATATGAAAAAATGTATGATGAATAGCTTAAAATAAAGAGACCGCAATGTATTTTTAAGAGATAATGTAGTTATTCTCATGTTTTTTTAAAAAATATTATTTTATTTCAAATGACTATATTTATATTTTTTAATTTTTTTTAGATAATTAAAAATTTTTATATTAAGTTTTAAATTAGATTTTTAAAATATTAAATTTATTACTTATTAAAAAAATAATTGATTACTTATTATAGATATTTATTGAAAGAATTTAATTCTAATTTGATTGGTTTATTGTATTAGATTAATTTTGTACTTTGCTTTTTAGAATTTCTTAATTGCTAGAGTTATTAGATTTGGTGACTTACTGAATTACTCTTTTTAATTATTGGTGTTGCTCTTTTAATTTGCAAAATCTCTCTATGTTTTATAATTTAATAATTATAGATTATTTATTTAGTTTTATCAATATATGCATTAACTTGTTTTCTTTATTTATAGTGGTGAATAAATACTTATTTATTGAAATTAAATTATTATAAAATTTAAAAAATAAAAATACATGAAGTATCACTGAGTTTTTTTCTAATAATAATAATAAGCTTATTTCTTAGGAATAATAGCAATTTAATTAATTTTGACTTTTGTGAAATTATAGTCTTGCTCTTTGAGTTATTGATTTTAAAATAAAATGAATACTTCTTAAAGGGCATAATAATTTTTATACTATTAAGTGGACCTACAAGTAATTAGTGAACTAAAATTATCAAAATGGATCTTTTTTAACTTTTTAAAGGGTATTTTAGTCTTTATATTATTTAATGGGCTCTGCTGCTATGAGTGAAATTAAAATTATTAAAATGGGTCTTTCTTTTTTAAGAATCCATAAATAAAATGATTCGTTTGATATATTATTTAAGAGCATTTTAGTCTTTACATGTCATTGGTAATCCTAATATAATTAGGATTTTGGGCTCTTGAGTCTTGAAAATATTAATTATTTCTAATAAAATTTCTTTAGAATTTAAAATATACAATAAATTAAGTTGGACATATATTTTTTGGGCTAAGCTATTGATCTTTTTTAGCGGTGTATGTTTTTTATTCAAGTAATCAATAGAATAAATAAATACCCATGAATTTTATTTTTCTTTTTAAAAATTAAATTTGATTTAGATAATAAATTAAAAATTAAGTTATTTGAATTAAAAATATTACTTTTCATAATAAATTTCTTTTATTTCTATTCTCTATAATCCGCTATTTTTTTTTCTCTTTTATTTTTTATTGTGGCTCACTTTTATTTATTTTATACTAATTAATAAGATATTTTTATTATTGAATTGTGAATATTTTTCTTCTTCATTTTTTTGTTGAGTGTTGAATTTGAAAATTTAATTTATATAAATTTATTTATGAGTGATTTTTTTTTGGTAGAAATAGATCAGTTTGAGAGAAAATAAAATTATAAATTTTAGTGAGAGTTATTTTTTTATAAATTTTAATTTTTTAAAATATCTAAAAATTATTCTCTCTCTTTATTGCAAGGGAGAAAGAGAAAGAAAGTTGGAAATCTCTTTTTGAGTTGATTAATTTTTTTCTTTGAAATTTTTTAGTTTTATTTAACGAGTTTAGTGATTGCAAAGAGACTAAAATTTAATTTTTAAAAAAGGCAAAAATAATGAATATAATGTGTCTATTTAAGAATATCGCTTAAAAAACTTAGAGATTTACGAAGAGAGAAAAAGTAATCTTTAAAAGACTTTCAATTTGATATTTTGATAGAAAAATAATTAGATAAGAGAAAATAAAATCTTACTCTTTATCTATATTTCTTAAAATTTTGATCAATATTTATCTCTTTTACCGTTTTATTACTCTTATCATTTCTTTTTATGAATTTTATTTTAATTTTTTACTTCTTTTCAATATGTAGTTTAAGAATTGTATTGATAAGGAGAATAAAATTTTTTATTCCATTTCTAAATATGAGACTTTCACTTATTTAAATGTTGCATCAATATTTTTCTAAAACTTTAAATTTTATTTATTAAAAGGTATTTTTGATAATATTAAAATGAACAAAGTCACAAACTAATTAATATTTTTTTATTTTTTAAATATAAATTGTAACACCCCATCTTAGCCTACGTTTATAGACCAAGATGGACTGTTATCTCATGGTGGTTGTGTCTTAATATTTTACTTAGCAAATTTTAAGTGCAGATTTTAAAAAAATTTTGCCAGAGTTTCCCCTATAATTGGTGGTCCCAAGTGTCGACAAAACTGATTTTTCTTATTTATGAAAAACATTTTGTTTCACAATTCAATACAAACACACTCCCAATAATCCACCCTTATAACCTCAACTACAATCCTGCAAGAAGAATTCACACTTCTATATTCACAACCCAACTCAATTCAAAATCATACAGTTCACTATACATTACTAGATTTACATGCTACATCAAGTTATCTCTTTGTATTGTTCAAATAAGTACATGCCAGTTTCTAATGCCAAAATACAAAATGAAGAGCACCACTTAAGTTTGTTGAGGACCGGCAGATCGCAGGACTCTTCTGCTCGCTACTGGCTCCTTGCTAATAACCTACGAGTTTAGAAGAAACTAAACTCGCTAAGCATTGCTTAGTGGGTACTTTAACTATTGCCATACAATGTCTACTCGATATCACATATAAAAGTAGAATACTGCATAATTAAACTATTTTCATACAATCATCATATTTATATTTTCTAATTATGTTAAGATTTACATTCTGTATGTAAACAACATGTAATATAACTTCATTATAATTACGAGTTAATCTGCTCCACTCGGTAGTTATGAATACACCGATCTCGAAATGAGGCCTCATATAGAGTTACGCGTGGTCTTGACCTCACACGAATAATTGTCATAGTCTTGGTCTCACACGATATAGAATAACTGCGTGGTCTTGGTCTCACACGACTAGTTGCCATGATCTTGACCTCACACGATATAACCGCGCGCGCGTAAGTAATATCCCGACCGAAGCCGTTAAGACAGTACTGCCGGTAGGATGGCATGCCAAACCCCCATTCTAGACCGGTTTTACCCATTTACCGAGTAGAGCATAAATAACATTTCATAAATACCCATTCACTTCATATATATACCACATATTCTCCATGTATATACAATATATATTTACACAAATATCACATATACTCACATATGTATTATATGTATTCACATATTTTTCATCTAATTTATTCTTCATATCATACTTAAACTCAATACCAAAAATAAAATGATAAAACACCCACACCAAGTTTTTGACCAAGTTAATAATGAAAAATTTCCATATGAACAATAAACTCTGGTTCTTGACCCAACTTGATCCTTGTTTTAGAAAATTTGTATAAAATAATCCACTTGGCTAAAAACTCTAAAATTTTTACAAAATTTAGTTTTACATCTTAAAATCATTCCTTTAAAATTTCAGATCAAACTGGACACAAAATCTTGGTCAAGTAGTTCACCCAACCAGACTGCTCCAGTTGCCCTGCATCCTGGCAGCAGTTCTGGATTTTATAAATTCCATAAATTAAATTCAATCAATGTGGTTCCAAATTATTTTTCTCAAATACTAGACTTATTAAACAACAACATATCCAAAATTCAAATCAAGATAATTTTTCTATATTTAATTAAAAATCATACAAGTCACAACATTTTACTAATTGTAAAACAGAAAAATTTCAAAAGGAGTTCAATGGTTAAAGTACCAAACCTTGCTCTTTTAATTCCCCTTTTCTTTTCCTTTCTCTCCTTCCTTAATCTTTGTTTCTCCTTCAAGAAATTCAAGAACACAACCTTAAATATAACCCTTAGAATTTAGAACATGTACTACCCTTCCATTTCTTTTCAAACTAAACCCTAATCTAACCTTATTAAACCTTAGAAACCTTGATTCTTTCATTTAATTGATTAATATCATAACTACTTAAAATTTTCCCAAATCCACCATAAGAACCCTAATTTCCAATCTTCCAATAGATATATAAATACTTAAAATTGATACTAGAATTGAATTCTACATACTTGAAAACCTTAAAACTTATCTTGAAAATCAAACTTGACAAAAATTGGAACTCTTTGGTGTTTTCCCCTATGGTGGCCGAAATTTTGGAGAGCTTTGGGAGAGAGAGATTTGTTCTTCATGCCATGATATATATATAAGGGAAATGATGCTCACTTTTGGGTTGGATGAATGTTTTAAAGCCAAATGTCCACACTTTTCTCTTTCTTCTTTATTATAACTTTTAAATGGCAAATTTTCATTAGCCCAAATGTCTCCTCCTTTTATTTATTTAAAAATCCAAGCCCTTAAACTTTCTTTTAATTATATTTTGGCCCTTCCACCATCTTTTGTTGAAATTTCTATGGTCTAAGGTGTGAAAAGACCAAAATACCCTCTGGCGATTATTTGTTCGTAACTTTTAAACCGTGCGTTTTCGGGAAAAATTGAAACCCACGGTTATGACCCGATTAATCTCGAGAATATTCTTTCGGGGTCGGATATGGGCACTATTAAGAACTTCCGACACTTAATTTTTAAGTTTACATAGTTGCCCCTAACTTTTGAGAAATTTTCACTTAGGTCCTTTTGATATCCCTTCCTGACCTTGCTGTCTTTCTTTATTAATATTTTTTTACTCACAACTCCAAATTAAGTAATTCTTATTCCCACTGAAACTAGACATCCGGGGATATATTGTACAAAATTTCAGGTCGATCTAAATTATATCTGATTTTTGACGGTCCTTTGAAGTCAAGCCTACTATGCTGTCCTGAGGCAGTTTGCACAATGTCTACTAAATCCATCATATCTTATCCTGTACAACTCCAAATTGAGTAATTTCAAGTTATACATCTAGCTAAGACACAATTAAACAATTAAGTCTTCTTTAAGACTCTCTAATTCTGTTATTAACTTGGATGAAATTCGAGCTTAAGTTATAGGTCATGTTCTAAACTCCTTTGTTCTAAGCCTAAATCATATCCTCTATGTTTGTTTCTTACCAATCTGAAATTCGGGATGTTACATAAATTATTAAATAATTTTTTTAAAAATTAATTTAGTTGTACTTTTAAAAATGTCCCTGATTATTCAAGAACGTACTAAATAAATATTACGTAGTTAAGAGATCACCTATACTAATAAAGTAAGTTAAATTAGAAATTTAAATAAATATGTATATTTTTTATTTTAAAAAATTTTCATATATTTTTAAATAAATGTATAATATAATATTTTATTGGTTTGTTGATATATTGATAATAAATAAAAACCATAAAAAAAGTTCTATTGGAAAATAGTATAGATCTTTTAATTTAGTGGCAATAATAATTTCTAATAATGGTTTGGGGCATTTCTATATTTTTCATTTCAGTTTTAAACCTTTTATGAAATTCACTTTTCTAAAAAAAATTATTTTTATAATGAATATAAATTTTAAATTTATTAATTATATATCTCTTTAAATATTATGAATCAAAGTTATAAAAAACTTGCAATATTATAAATTTTATAATTTTTATGAATTAAAATTAATTTAAATTGCTAAAGGCAAAATTAAATTATTATTATATATTTATAATATTTATAATTTCATATACAACAATTTGATCATGCATTTTTGTTTGTATTTAAGACATTTTTTTAAAGACTTTTAATATTTTTTTATAATTTATGTAATTTTAACAATATGTATTATAAATATTTTGAACAAATTATATTTAAAAATTATTATGCTTAAAATAATATAAGAATATATATTTCTTACATAATAATATTTACCACTATTATAAAAAAATAAATAGTTTAAAAAAGGATAAAAAATATTTTGTATAGGTAAAGTAATCCACATCAATAATATATAATATGTGTAATATAAAGTTAACTTAATTCTTCAATATTATCATAGTATTTAAGATGTGTGTATCTATTTTACGTCTCTATATCTAATATTTATATCATTGGTTAAAATTTTTTGAATTACAAACAATATTTTTCATATAAAAATATAAAAAATAATATAATATTTTAAAATAAAAATATTTAAAAAAATAAATAAATTTCACAGCAACACGTATGTTATAGGCTAATATTATATATATTAAATTAATAAATATACTTTACTTATTTATTATCTTAAATTGTTTCTAATTTATATTCTGAAATTAATATTACTAATAATAATAGAGTTAGCAATATTGTATATATTTATAATAAATAATTTAAGAATATATTTTATAAACCATATAACCTCACCTCTTAAATGTGAATTTTTTTTCTTAATTTTTAAAGGATGTTAGATTTTAATATATTCAATAATTTTTTCATATGTTTTGAATAATAATAAATAAAAAATTCTAAAATAATTATAAAATTTAATTTGATTAATAAAAGAATTTTTATTTTTTATTAATTGAAATTTAATTCTCATAATTTCATTATAAAAAAATAAATAAAATTTTTATTTATAAATATTTTAATTCTTATATAAATAATAATTTTTTTATTAAAATAACACATATTAAAAAAAAGAAAAATATAATATTAATTTTGCAAATAGATTTATTAAAATTATACCTATATAATATCAATTTAAACAATTAACATATAATTTATCAACGGATTAATTAAAATTTAAATATATATAAAATGAGATATAGACTTGTAGAATAAAATTGTTATATTTTAATTATTATCAAATTAAGAGTAAAAAAAAAGAATAAAAAATTAGGTTTTTATAAAAATGTCAAAAAAATAAAAAAATTTAAATTTATAAAAATTTATAAAAATTTATAAATTTATTATACATATATAATAATTTTTATAAATTTAATTATACATATATAATAATTTTTATAAATTTATTTTGTGTTTATTATATATTTTTATAAAATGGACTAAAATATTTTCGCATAAAAAATCTGTATTAGTTTTGGTTCTAAAATTCCTAAAAGCAAGGCAAGACCTAAGCTCTTCTGTTCTCTATTTCTGCTTTGCTTCTGTCAGTCATGGCATTTCAGTATCGACCATCATCAGCGACTACTATCTAAGGAACCCAATGACGATGGGTATTTTCCGCAATTTAGAATCGCAAGTTTTTCTTAGCCATTAAAGATCAGATGACCGTAGAAATTGTTTCCCCCATTGTTTCTGGTATGTAATTTTCTCTTATTCTTTGTATTTGAGAAGTGTTCAAAGAAAGAATGTTTGGTAAATTATCTACTAAATTATTGAACATATGTTTAGCATCTTTATGCAAAACCAGGCAATTAAATAGAGCAGAATCTATCATTATTGATGGTATTAGATTAGGAGTACTTCCTGATGTTGTCACTTATAATACGCTCATTGATGCCTACTCTCGTCTTGTTAGCTTAGATGCTGCTTATTCTGTTCTTCATAGAATGAGGGAAGCTAGTATAAAACCAGATGTCGTTACCTACAATACTCTCATAGCTGGTGCTGCCAGAAACTGCTTGTTAACGAAATCCCTTGACCTGTTTGATGAAATGCTTCAACTGGGTATAGCTCCTGATATTTGGAGTTTTAATATTTTAATGCATTGCTTCTTTAAGGTAGGGAAACCTGAAGAAGCGAACCGGGTTTTCACGAATATCATTCTTCATGATTTATCACCTCGTCCAGCTACTTTTAATATAATACTTAATGGTCTTTGTAAGAACGGATACGTGAGTAATGCCCTTATGCTGTTTAGGAATTTACAGCGAAATGGATTTGTTCCACAGTTGGTCACTTATAATATTCTTATTGATGGGTTGTGTAAAGCCGGGAAAGTCGGGGCAGCAAGGAGAATCCTTAAAGAGCTTGCAGCATCTGGTCATCTGCCAAATGTTATAACTTATACTACAGTTATGAAATGCTGCTTTAGATCTAGGAAGTTTGAACAAGGGCTTGAGAATCTCAAGTTGAGATAATGAAAGAGATGAGGAATAAAGGTTATACTTTTGACGGTTTTGCATACTGCACAGTCATAGGTGCTTTAGTTAAGAGTGTTAGGATTAACGAGGCTGCTGGTCATATGGAGCAGATGATGAGAAATGGCATTGAGCATGATTTAGTCTCATGCTCCACTATTTAATTTATATTGTAAAGAAGGTAATTTTGAAGCTGCATATCAATTGCTTGATCAAATAGAAAAAAATGGTTTGGAATGTGATGAGTATACACACACAATTTTGATAGATGGGCTGTGTAAAGCAGGTAATATTGAGGGTGCACGACGACATATGAATGTGATGGGTTTTAATTCGTATTTGGTTGCTTCAAATTGTGTGCTTGATGGGTTGTGCAAAACTGGTCAGATTGACCGTGCTCTGAAAATGTTTGAATCAATGGAGACAAAGGATTCATTTACCTACTCCTCCTTGGTCCACAATCTTTGCAGGGCTAGCAGGTTCCATTGTGCATCCAAGCTCTTGCTCTCTTGTTTAAGAAGTGGCATGAAAATACTCCCATCAGCTCAGCAGGCTGTTATTGATGGTCTACGTTATTCTGGTTTTCAAGAAGAAGCAAGGAAGCTTAAATCGAAAAGTCAATTAATTCGGATAGCACATTGATGATTCCCTGTGGCCCTTTAGATGCAATATGAAAGTTGGATTATTTTGAATTGAAATCTTTGATCAGAACCATGCAAAGTAAATGCTCCAAGTGGGGAACTAGAGATGTTTTCTGCTAACAAGATTTATTTTAACAGGACATGAAAAGTAGAACAGCCATTTTACTCACATAAATATACATTGAGTTTGACTTATCTAATATTGGCTACCAACCTACGTTGCTCAGACAACTCTACTTCGCAGAGCATATATTTGAAATAGTCACTCAGGAATGGACATTCAGAGTTCCTAATGTTGATGGATCACAGGTAAATTTCAGTTTTCATCTGGACCAACATTTTATTCAGCATTGAATATACAATATTTCTTCAATAAGACCCAGCTTTAATCATTTTATTTAGGAAAACAATTATATTACTTTTTTTTATTATGTGTACCAGTAAATGGATGAAAATCGCAGGAAGTGAGAATATTGGAACCCTCATATTAATTTTAGCATATGCTATATGTTTTCTTAAAACATGATAATTTGCTTTTAGACACATGCTTTCTTTTGTCCAAGTTCTAAGTGTAGACTTAGCACTATTCTTCTCTCTAAATACATAAGGAGACAGAGTTTGCTTATGTGCAGCTATTATAAGTTGCATACATTCCCTTGTACATATGCTTTCTTTTGTCTAAGTTCTATGCATGAAATTAGCATTATTCTTCTCTCTAAGTACATAAAGGGACAGAATTTGCTTATGGGCGGCTATTATATGTTCGATACATGCACTTACACATTTGTCATGAATAGTTGATCATTTGTGGAATTCTATTTTTCTCTTTTTATTTTATTTTTATTTTTTTTATCTATTTTTTTATTGCTTTTTTTTTTTTCATTAAGGGCTACCGCATTATGGACGAATGCGGCTAAAGAAGCAAGTCCAAGGGAGCCGATTAAGATTAGGTAGTTGGAATATTGGCACTCTGACTGGGAAGTCTATAGAGCTTGTGGATACTTTGAAAAGAAGGAAGGTTAGTATTGCTTGTTTGCAGGAAACCAAGTGGAAGGGAAATAAAGCAAAAGAGATTGGTAACTTAGGATATAAGCTGTGGTATTGTGGCTTGGATAACAATAGGAATGGTGTGGGCATTATTATTGAGCCTACGCTTAAAGACAAGGTGGTGGAAGTGAAGAGAAAGGGAGACAAGATTATCTCTTTGAGGCTTGTTTTGGGAGATGACACTATTAATGTTATTAGTGCTTATGCTCCCCAAGTAGGTTTGGATGGAGCATCCAAGGTTCAGTTCTGGGAAGATATGAATGAAATCGTGCAAGGTATTCCGGATAATCAGCAAATTTTCATTGGTGGGGACCTTAACGGGCATGTTGGTAAGGACAGTAATGGTTATGACAGGGTCCATGGGGGTTATGGTTTTGGCAACAGGAATGAGGAGGGAAAGAGCATTTTGGATTTTGCGATGGCTTATGATCTAGTGCTGGCAAATACCTGCTTTGAAAACCCAAAGTCAAATAGACTTCATACTTACTCGAAGACGGGACAAAAGTTAGTGTAAGGATTGCAAGGTCATTCCGGGTGAAGCATTGACGGTGCAACATCGTATTGTGGTTTTAGATGTTAAGAATAAAAGTAGCTGGAGGAATGATAAGAAAGTATTGGAACCAAGGATAAGATGGTGGAAATTGAAAGACCTAGCTTAAGGTACCTTTAAGGAGGAGTTACTAAAGGAAGACATTTGGAACCTTGAGGCTAGTGCAGAGGACTTGTGGACAAAAATGGAAAGTGGCATTAAGAAAGCAGGTAGTAAATTACTTGGGATCTCTAAAGGGGCAGGGCCTCGACAGCACGATGCATGGTGGTGGGATGAGGAGGTTCAAAAGGCTATTAAGGCTAAGAGGGAATGGTATAAAAAGTTACCAAATGCGGTTAATAGCGAGGCCTTTAAGGAATATAAGAGGGCTAAGAAAGAGACAAAGAAGGCTGTTAGTGTAGCTCGTGGCAGAGCCTTAGAAGGGATTTATCAAAAGTTAGGTACTAAAGAGGGAGAAATGGGCATTTATAAGATTGCAAGGATGAGAGAAAGGAAAAGCAGAGATTTAAGCCAAGTCAAATGTATAAAGGACGAAGATCAACGGGTGTTGACAGGAGATGTTGAGATTAAGGAGAGGTGGAAGGCTTATTTTGAGCAGTTATTCAACCCTGAACATGAACAAGATTTTCAACGTCTTCATGAAACAGATGGTTATATCAGCTGGTCTAGGAGGATCTTGCATAGTGAAGTAAGAGAAGCCTTGAAGTATATGAAAGTTGGTAAAGCTTGTGGCCCGGATGATATTCCTATAGAGGTTTGGAAGAACCTTGGAGAGGTAGGAGTTGCCTGGTTAACTAAACTCTTTAATGCTATTGTGAAAGGACGTAAGATGCCGAATGCCTGGAGGAAGAGTATCCTGGTACTCATATATAAAAATAAGGGAGACATTCAATTCTGTACAAATTATCGGGGTATCAAACTTATGAGCCATACTATGAAATTATGGGAAATGATTATTGAACACAGATTGAGGAAGCTTACAAGAGTTTCGGAGAATCAGTTTGGGTTTATGCCAGGGAGATCTACCATGGAGGCTATTTCTCTTCTAAGAAGACTAATGGAATTGTATCAAGAGAAGAAGAAAGATCTCCACATGGTATTTATTGACTTGGTGAAAGCCTATGATAGAGTACCAAGAGAAGTGTTATGGTGGGTTTTGAAGAGGAAAGGAGTCAGCGGCAAATATATCAACATCATCAAGGACATGTATGAGAATGCATCCACTAGTGTGAAAACACCTGGTGGGGACACTGAGGCTTTCCCCATTACTACCGGATTGCATCAAGGTTCGGCCATGAGTCCATATTTATTTACCCTGGTTATGGACGAGCTAATTAGAAGCATACAAGACGATGTTCCTTGGTGTATGTTGTTTGCTGATGACATTATTTTAATTGAATGAGACTAGTGTTGGTGTAAACCGTAAGTTGAAAGTGTGGAGAAAAACCCTCGAGGACAAGAGTTTTAAGTTAAGTAGGAGTAAAACGGAATATATGCACTGTGAGTTCAGTCTAAGGAAGAAGCAAGAACATGAGGTTAAGTTGGATGGAGTTTTGGTTCCTAAAACCAAGCAGTTCAAATATTTGGGTTCGGTGTTCCAGAGTGATGGCCGTATAGATGAAGATGTGGCTCACAGAATACAGGTAGGGTGGTTGAAGTGGAAGGGTGCGACTGGGGTTCTATGTGATAAAAAAAATACCTCTGAAAGTGAAAGGTAAATTCTATAGGACGGTTGTTAGACCTGCGATGCTCTATGGTAGTGAGTGTTGGGCACCAACGAGACAACATTTGCATAAGATGAGTTTGGCAGAAATGAGGATGCTAAGATGGATGTGTGGACATACCAGACTGGACAAAATTAAGAATGTTCATATTCGACAAAAAGTCCAAGTAGCGGATGTCGGAGATAAGGTGAGGGAAGGAAGACTTAGATGGTATGGGCATGTTTTAAGAAGACCTCCTAATGCTGCGGTTCGTAAGTGTGGGAATTTGTTGATTGAGGGGGCTAGAGGTCGTGGAAGACCTAGAACTGTGTGGAATGAGGTGATAGCAAGAGACTTACGTGCCTTAGATCTTGATGTGGATTTGATTAATGACAGACTTGAATGGAGACGTAAAATCCGTGTTTTGGAAGGGGCCTAAGGCTGGAGTATCTTTTTTGGTGTCTTTTGAGCTTATTTTGTTGAGGATCCATACAGTCGACCCCAACTTGTTTGGGACTAAGGCTTAGTTGTTGTTGTTGTTGCTCTTCCTATCCCCTTAATTTACTGCTTTTCTGATCATTGTCTTATGCAAGTGCGTGTTCTACTTTCTCAACTGATTGTTGTTGAAACATTTGCATTCTCAACTTAAATATATATATATATATATATTTATTTATGTGGACAATTGAGTGGTGGGAGCTAGCTATTGGAATATTTGTATAGAAAAAGTCATCTTTTTTATTTTTTTATTTTTTTTGCTATTTTAATAAATAGTTGATCAAGAGATACAAATAAAAATCTTTCTATTGTTTTGTTTGCGGCTCAATGTCTGGGCTTATGATATTGAGTTTATGCGCTTGCTTGAAATTTTTGGAAAGAGAGCACAGCCTTTGGAAAAGAAGAGCAAGAAAACCCCAGTTTATAATCTTTCACTAACACTTTGCTCGTGTCCTTACGTAAGTAAGCAGGGGTAGGGGATGCCACTCTGACTCTTCAACAGCTAATAATCTTTCTCTAATACCTTGGGTAATCATACCTGGAAGTCAGTATGGTACTTTGACATTAACAGTTCAACAGAATCTACTTAAAAAATTTAGAAAATTGCTGAATCAGTTGCCCACTCCCCCATATCATTTACTCATAGTCAATACCTGTACTGATTTTGAGTAACAGAATCTCAGAGATGACTCTCATATTTCCCCACTTTGTTGTTTACCGGTGAAACTCGTGTTAATTTTTTTTCCAGTCAATCAGATTACTGAATAAACAAGTTTGTATTTTGGGTTCAAAATGCATATTCAGCTCATATAACATTTGATCGCAAGTCTATTTTTCTTTTTCTTTCTCATAGTTGGATGACAATACTCCACAAAAGTTTTATGATATCCGATGTGTAGGATTGCAACCAAGATATTTCTGCTGAAATGCTAAACATTCTGAATGAATACATGGATTGATCTTATAGATTTTTTGAATAAATCATTCATGTTATTCTTTGATCCAAATTTTCATGTCTTTGTTGTCTTGCCAATATACTCGTAGTTTTTTTTTGTTAGACTACTTATAAAACCAACATCAATTGTTCCTTCATAATTTTGTCATAGTTGGTGTGGGCTTTGAGGCTTACCCAAGTTGTATGTGTGTAAGAGAATTGGGCATTCCTGCATTTCTTAGGCCTATAACTGTTGTTGGGTTGCTAGGCATGACCTATTATAGTTGTGTGTCCTGTGGTTGTTGGTTTGGTACATGAGTGTGTGTGCTAGCAAGGCACACAAGGACCAGATTCCTTGAATTGAGTGTGTCCTGGCTTGTTTGTGCTGTGGAAGCGTGACCCTATTATTATTATTATTTTGAATAAGTTTTAAAATTGTCTTTGAAGCGATAATAATTATGTTTAACCTGATGGTGAGTCTTGGTGCAACAGAAATTCTTCTCTATTTCTTCAATCGTGGAGCAACCTCTTTGCAAAATTAGAGGGAAAAGGTTGTGTGGTTATCAAAGCAGCCTCTCTGCTAAAAGGTAGGAGGGAGGTTGGGATGTTAAAATATACATTCTGGACTGGTGTATATTTGAATTACTTGAATATTTTGTTTATATTGAAGTTATATAAAATTTGTATGGTTCCAAATTCTTTTTTTTTTTTAAGCCTGGTTCCAAATTCTAAGTACTCAATAATTTCACACAATTAGATATCCATATGGACTCTTGAAGAACTTAGCTATAATAATATAATATTTTTTTCATTTTAGTTTGATCTAAAACAAGTTTCATCTTGTTCTTTCTCCTTGAGGCTATACATGCTTGTAATCTGCCATATCTACCTCGCTGTCTACCCTTTCTGTGATAAGATTAGCATATTGTGCTTCTCCTTGGTTCTTGTTTGCATATTTTCTCAATATCTTGTAAGTTTTTAATAAGTTGATATTGTAATGATTTTATAGGACATTCTCTGTATGTAGGGTTGCAACCCCAATTTTTTTGAATCCAGTATGCTATCCCGTGGGTTTATTGGACAGCAGAAGAAAAAGTTGAAGATGATATGTGCTGGTGATACAGTAATATGCTGGCGATACAGTTACGATGACCCAGAATTTGCCTGTCAAAATATACAATCATACCGGTTCATCTATAATCTCCATTTATCAACAAACTGGTGCAACTTCATAATTTTCTGAATCAATATTATTAAGGTATGTGGACTATGTTATAGGCAAAACACAGGTATTCAATATGAGATGGTTGCATCACTTTCTACGCAATAAATAATAGCGATACAAATTCTATATTGACCATCTTCAGAAAACTGATGGTTGTTCATTTGTCAATTCTCGAATGCTGCAATGCTAGTTGACATGATACCATAACTTGCTAAATTAGTGAGGGTGCTGTTTTTACTGATATAGATATTGGAATGCCTTAGCCCTTACTGCTTCATACCAAAAATTTTATTTCTTTGATCAAAATAAGGAGTGATAACAGAAGTTATATATGTGATTCTAGTCGAGACTTTGATGTTCAACTAGGATTTGGAATTTGATGCTACCATTCTACTTTAATTACAATTAAGTGTAAAGTTGATGGAAAGCTAGCTGAAGACAGTATATGTACTCAAATTTCTTAGATGAATGTCTTAGATAAGAGTATTAATATTTCTTTAAAATGCAAGTCCATGGGCCAATAAAGTATTTTTTTTTTAATTCGGAAAATGCCAAATCAAACTCATTGTTTTATTTGTCTGTGTGACTCAATCTTCTCTCTATAGTGGCATGAGCTTTATTTCCTGCTCCACCATCTTGTGCATCCCTCAAGGCATCCACATCGTCATCCTTAGATGGTAGGTCCTCCAGCTACGTGACCTTCGCCGCTAGATAAGGTTGTGTTTGCACAAGATTTGTCGTATTGAAACACTGGTCCTTTGGGAAATGAGGAAAAAAAAAACAATCATTGACAACTGGCTCATGCTTAAAAATCTCGCCAACGCATTGAACTTGTGCGGTACTAGAAGCGCCATCTGAATAATTTACGCCAAATCAGGTTAGTATGGAGAAGAGTGCATCAAAATGCGGTGATGAAACTCCAAGATCTAGAGATGGAGGATAGTGCCAGGGAGGAGAACTGAAGGAAGAGAAAGTAGCGACAATTCAACAATATTGTTTTTTTTATAATTCATCTTTTGGAAGTCGAGTATTATATGATCACAAAGGTGGTAAAACTCTTCCGTTAAGATTCTTCTTATCTTGTTTTTAATGCAGAATTATATATTCAGATAATCGAACTTCAAATATTTAATTAAGTTTGAGGTGGATAGCAAATGTGTAGTACACTTGCTCGCTGCCAACAAAGTTGACAAAGGCAAGAATGCTGGCCTGATACTTGGGGTAAGGGAGCTACTGCAAAGAGATTGGGAAATAAGACTTAGGCACATTTATAGGGAAGCAAACAACCTAGCAGACCAGCTGGCTTCAATGGCCTGTAATTTCCCAGAAGGCATACATGTATTCCAGGACCCTCCAGTCAGTGCTAAGTGTTGGTTAGATCACGATTCTGTGGGTGTCTCTTATCCAAGGAATGTGAGCAGCTAAATTTTGTTTCACTGCTTTTCTCTTTGTATCCAAAAAGAAAATTCTTTATCAACTGATTTATGCCCTAGGTGGTAATAACTTATTTTTTTTGGATGGTTATTCTAATGCTTTCCAGAGAATGACGAGGCAGAGCATTTAAGACAGTTAGCATGTCGGCTGTGGAGAGTTGACGTTGTAGATATAGAAAGTAAATTCTAATTGGAGTTTCCTAGGATAAAGTCAAACCATATTCCATGACTAGATTAATTCTTAACATCAAATCCCATGTTTCAGGACACAATCAATCAAGAATTATCAAGATGCTTTAAATATCAATAAAACTTATCTAAAACACCATCAAAATCATTTAATATTTCAAGTTCTGTTGATTCAAGCTGTTCTTCGTCAAGATCTAAATATCAATTCATCTAAACATTCCATGCAAGCATTAACCAAAGGTTCATATGTCAGGTTACTCAACATTCATTGGAATCAAAGAAGCCTTCAAGAATAAACAAAGCATAAATTCATGTAAGGAAAAATCAAAACTTGATAATTATTCCATGGCCGAGTTTATGAGATTAGTCCTCGTCCCTTTTCTTTTCTCCTGTCCAAAATTTATTCTACCTCTACTTTTTTTTTTTCATTAATTAATTAAGACTTTAATTAAGAGTCAATACAATTTAGAGTCCTGTTTTGCTGTCTTTCTTTTCTTTTATTTATTTTTTTTATAAAGTCTCCTTGATCAATTCTAATTACAGTCATTTTAAACAGTGACTGCTTAATATTCTTTCTCCTATTAGTTAAAAAATAATTATTATAGGTTTATTTATTAAGAGAGATATTATAATATATATTTTTAAACCAATAGGAGGAAGATTGTGAAACAGTTACTCTTCAAAATGACTGTTATTAGCATTTCTTTAGTCTCCTTTGGTACTGAATTAGTGAAACCTAGATTCTAATTTGGAAGACTTCCAACTAATTTAGAACTCTCTTGTAACCCTTCTTATTGCTAAGCCAACCATGGAATTTTCTGCAGTTGAACAAAGCTTGGGTTGATTTTGTTTAAATCTCTTTGTTTTTTCTGCAAAACTACCAACCTCTACAGGGCTTTAACAAAATAAAATAAACATATTTAAGTAGGATTTTCAAGTTTAGATTAATAAAGTATGGCATAAATTCATGCTAAAACAACTCAAACTTGACAAAAATAAGTGCGTGAATTTGAGACATGATGCATCAAGCTTGGTGGTTGACCTTTTGGTGAAACAAACACTCATTTCTATACCTATTGTCACTTCTATCCTCCTTGCTTTTTTGGTGGAGCTAGATTTGATGAGAAAAATCTTTCTGGAAAAGTTATTGTCCTTGTTTTTGTTTCTTTAAGGTTTTCCTTGTTCTTATTTATTTATTTGAGATTTTCACTTTGCAAGATGTGTTTAAATTGAAACTTCTCCTATTGCAAAGATTATGAAATTAGGACTTTAACTAGAGATGCTACGGATATTTTTATTCAATATACATATATACTAATTTTAAAATTTATAATAATTTTAAGCAAATAATTATTATTTTCTCATACCAAAATACTTCAATAATCATAATTTTTTTTTCTTTCAATGATTGATTTAAACATATTAATAAGTATTCATTGAATAGTTCCTTCAATTGTATTCCCCTATTGATGATAAGTGGACTTCAGATTCATGCCTCGGAGTTTGGGTTTGGGTTCAGATACCTGCAAAACAAGATAGAGGAAGGACCGAGCTTCAGTAGGGAGACTTCGATACCTAAGTCAGAGATCGACTTGTCTACAGATAAGAGAGTTATCAGAGATGAAAAAGATGTTTTACCATTTATAGAGGAGGAAAAAGGGACCACTTCTGATATGCGCCAACGGGAATAACGGCTGTGTCAGTGTTGAAATGCGACTATGTCATACTTTGTCTCCTTATGATGAGTAGCCTGCCGCACCGAGCTATAGGGCTGTACAATTCCTCGGACTCGACATCACGATCCTCAACACCATAAGAGCTTATCCAATTTGAAGTGTGATATACATTGAGTGGCCACATCACCTTCTAAGCTCGATATCGAGGTCTGATAACCAAGGGTGGTATTATAAGTCCCCTCGAAGTCCTGGCATTTATGCCAGGTATGGCGGACCAGGCAGGCTCGAAGGTGTGGCTACGTGGTAGCCATGCAAGTGGTGTCGTTTCGTATCCCATAGGGTAGGAAAGTGGATTTGAAATTCAAAAAGTGGCCCTGAACATAATTAATGCATCAATATGGTTTTCCATGCATTGACTCTATAAATAAGGGGAGGGTAACCTATCATTTCTACTACCTAAAGATTGTGAGAGCTTGGTGTCTTTGAAAGGTTTTTATTTGCTTAAACAAGGTCAAGATTGTTGATGTGGCTCGGTGTGCTCCATTCGATCGATTTTTGTTTATAACAAATAAGTTAGGTGAGCTTTGCTTTTTATAATTTGCGTATTCTTTTTCTTTAAATTGAAATAAAATGAGCGAGGATAGTCGCGTTTCCATTAATGAGAGGAAGATGACTGAGGAGTACCTCTATTATGGTGATCTAAATTATGCGGAGAGGACCAGTGACAGGAGGAGACAAGCTCCTCCTCCGAGGATCAAGGAATGAGCTTAAGTAAGAGCCCTCAATGGGAGGCATCTAGCAAGGGTCTGAGGGAGCAGAAGCCTTGGCGAGTGGTAGGCTTGCTACGACGGAGGCAGTGGTGGCACCCGAGTTAGTGATTGTGGACTGCAAGGTTAGGTAGCCGAATAAGGGGAAGATGATGATGATGAAGATAGGCTTCGTTTGCTCACTCAGAAAAAATCGAGTGAGGGACATTCACTCGGTTTTAATTAAGGTTGATCTTAAGGCAATAAGGAGGAAATATCAAATTCTTAAAGAATATCAATTGCAATTGTAGGGCAACTAGATGTGGGCTAGTGATGATCCCTTCGATAACTAGGTGGTCATCTATGAGGAGGACCTGAGGGCCGAGGTGCATTTCCCATTATGCACCTTTGAAGTAGAGTTTTTAAAGTATTATGAGATTGCTCCTAATCAAGTTAACCCGAAAGCTTGGGATGCAGTCACGAGGTTAGAGATCCTTTGTGAAGATCTAAACATTGTTCCCTCCGTACGGGTTCTAAGCGCCTTTTGCTTTGTGAAGACACTCCTAGAGTCAAATGAAGATTATATCTTCATCCAGGGGTGGCCTTGGCTGGGGCTTTTTGAAGGGAAATTAGATTCTATGAAAGGATAGAAGGACCGATTCTTCCTATTAGAGCATGAGGGGGCTTTCCCCTGCCCAACCACTTGGACTAAAGATGCCAGTGGTGCTCGGGTGACTGTGAGAAACCTTGAGGGCTCTGAGTTCAAAATTTTTAAGGCAATAAAATGAAACGTTTGACAGAGCAAAAGAAACATCTTCCATCTAATAAGGGATCGATATCTCATAAAAGGAGCTCCCTTGGAGCCTTACCCCAAGAAACGGGTTGGTAAACATTTTAACTATAGTGAATTTTCTTTTGTTTGCTTTTATTTATTTAAACTTTTGTGCTTTTGTGCAGGTATGATAAAGGGTACCTCCAAATCTATGGAGTTCGCCTTGGCAAAATTTAAGAGGATGGCGATGAGGTTGCAAAGAAGATTTCGCAGAGAAAGGCAAGAATTACATTCATGTCTGAGACCCAGGAGGATCAGGTTGCAATCATTCCTGGTAGGGGAACAGAGGATACCACCTTTGTTCATAGGCTTAGAGTTACGGAGCCTGTTGAACACCAGGAGGGGAAACCTTTTGCTTCGATTATGCTGGAGCAAGGTTCAAAAAAAGGGGTCGCATAAGCTCACCATCTGAACCTCAGAAGAGTGGTGGGCGCTCTGTATGAGAGGTTTAACGGACACTTCAACTCAAATTATTCCATCATCGATCCTGGTGTAGGAAAGGTGATGGCCAAATCTTTCACAACATACCCTAGGAGAAGGAGGAGCACAACACCATAAACTCACTAGTGTTGTCAGCCCATCTTCAAGATGTCTCCAACATGGTAAGGGGAGTTTGCTTGATGTTCTTAATATATATTTTTTGTAACACTCTTTTATCCTAAATACATATCATACATATACTCTATTATATATATAATACATATTTAAGATACAAAAGTACTGCACTTGTTGTATTTAAAACCTTCATTTAACTACTAAAAATAGATTATAAATTTATAAGATAAATTCTTTGGGAAAAATTTCGCTAGAGTTTTATCTGAAATTTCATTATTTCCAAATTCAACGAACACACAACCTATAATAAGAATTTATTTCCAAAACAAGTATTCTTCACTTTTCCTCATTATTCAATAAATACCTAAATGTTTAAAAGAAACAACCCATAATGTACAACATATAAAATCTTTTCCAAAATTTGTTTAGTATACACATAATATGTTCAAGATATACAAAACTAAGGTTCTTTGCAGTAGAAATATACATGATGCACTCCTGGCACTGTTGATCCTCTAGCAAAACAAACACTGTAAGCTCAGCTCATACTAGACCACTTTGCTCTGTAGTCCTGCCACTTGCGCGATACATCGTACCGCGCTAAGCAATTTGCTTAGAGGTACATATATTAAAAACCATAAACAATTAAATAAAAGTTACTTATCAACACATAAAGACCATCACACAATACATCACATATACTCTTAAAGATACTTATGGTTTCATAAACCACTCATACACATATATTCATACACACACACACACATACGTTGGTCCTAACCAGTTCCAACACCAAACCAATTTAAGTCATCTCGACACGAAGGCAAGTGTCTCCTCAATCACCCGAAGGCCTCCCCAATAGATATTGAGGGTAGTGTCAAATCATTGCCCATTGGCCACCTCTATTCCCACCGAGGCAGGTGTCACTTAATTCACCCGTAGACTGCCCTCTATCGACACCAGAGACAAAGTGTCTATCATCGTTCGAAGGCCGTCAACTTAGCATAAATATACTCGATACCAGTGTGTCTCGCCTAAAGGCACAATACCTCTCCCAAAGGCATAATATTCACCATGACCTACTGTTGGCAAGTTTACTCAACTATACCAACAATAACTTTTCATAAACATTCCACATTACACAATAAACACATTTTCTCTTTTGCATACCCATTTCACATTCATAATACAAAATCATGAGTCACATTCACAATGTGACCCAATTCCACATAGTTTATCATATATCTCAAACATAATCATTTCCATTTATACATTCAAACAAATTACACATATTCATTACCATTTAACACTCACTTCACAACAATCATGAGTCACATTACAATGTGGCTCATTCCACATATTTTATCTCATCATAAACACATTGCATCAAACATTACCATTCACTTATCGATTTTCTCTTATTTTTACATAATTTACCATATTTCATATCTTTTCAAATCCACACATGTATATCCAATTCCCACATTTTTCTCGTACAATATACATATATACCATTACTATTTATTACCTTTAATCAATATATAATGATTATGTCTACTCACATATTTTTATACATAATAACATTTTATCACCATGTTTTCAAGTTTCCACATCCATTTCCACATCCTTATTCCTTGGATCAATTTCCTATGTTTCTCACTATACTTCCATAAACACAATAATTTAACTATATGCAAACATTTTTAAATTATAATCACAATATATCCTATAATAACCAATATGTTCTTAAATTTTCTTATAATACATAACACTAATACTCTTCATATATTTCAAATACGACCATCATTTTACATTGAACCAATACCAAAGTAATACTCATCACCTACATTGCACAAGACATCATTGTTTCCTTTAACACTCTCACAAACCTTATTTTCACTCTTTTCTACTTTGTTCAAACTTCAACAAATCACATTTATTTTCATCATTTTACCATGAAATCATTATTCATATACCAAAATATTATCAACACAATTCAATTTAACAATTATAAATATTTCTTACAAAAACCCCATTTGCACATATTACAACCATAAACATTAAATTTACCTCAATCCACTCATATTACTTTTTCACTTACAAATTCATAGCATTTACATTATAATAACCCTAATTCATCTCATTTCAATATTTAAAATCACCCATGTTAGAAACCTTATTTACACATACTCTTTCCATAATCCTAAACTTAACTCTTTCCATAATCCTAAACTTACTCAAACTCATCCAAATCAAGATTATAACCAAAGAATCATAACATATACATTAAAATAACATTTAATTATTCCATTTCAACAATTATCATCAGCCCTTCCAAACTAATTTATACTTCACTATATAACCCTATTTAAAGAATTTAAGCTCATTTTACTAACAAATCATCACTTCTCCATTATATTAACTCAATTACTAATAATTTAAACAAATAAAACATACTTTCTCTCTCTAAATATTCCATACATAAACTTAAAAACTTAAAAATAAAAGCTTTAAAAGATGTACTTACCAATTTTTCTTGATTTCTCTTCAAAATTCCTTTGAAATCTTTAATTTCCTCAAGTAATTTGAAGTACAAGAAGAGAAACCCACTCTCTCTCTCTACCTCATGTTGAAGAGTGAAAAGATAATGATCTTCCCATTCTCATCTCTTAATATATATAAAATAATTAAATAATTTTTCACCAATCATAGTTCTTCCTTCTTTGACTTTTCTTTCTTCTCTTATTATTATTATTATTATTATTATTATTATTATTATTATTATTATTATTATTATTATTATTATTATTATTATCATCATCATCATCTTTTCCAATACCATTTTATACTTCATTTATATGTATTGTATATTCTATGTATATTTATATGTCTTATATATTTTTGGTATATGTATATATTATTTATATTTTACATATATTTTAAATAACTAATACATAGACAATATATACTTTATGTGTATATTATGTGTACAATAAGTGTATATCTTATATATATTAGATGTATAATATGCATTCAACATATACAATAGGTATATGTTATGTGTATACTTTGTATATATTATATATATCTCTTATGTATATATTAAGCACATGCTCACATATACCACTACTAACACTTTAATTAATCACTCAATACTTATTTAATTTGGCTAAAACCACGAATATTAGGTAATTTTGTCCTCGAAATCATCTATTAGAAAATTCAAATCATTCAGAAGAAACTCAACTCCAAATTTTTGATAAAAGTATTACCACCTCAATCCACCTATTCTTTACTCTCCCCCTTATGAATACTCTTAATCATTTGCTTCAATTCTTAAATTAAGACAAAGAACTCTCAATTTTATCAAGATCAACATATCATAACTATTTAATGCATTAATAATATCAAGTAGAAGAATTTTATCAAGATCCTGCCCTACCTCCTCTTCTACCTCTACCTTCTCCAACACTCGATCTGGATACACTTGTCCTTGACTATAAATTTCCATGTGGCTCTGGGCAATCCCTCACATAATGATCCTTAAATCCACACCTGAAACAACCTCCTGATCTAGGTCCCCAACAGATGCCCCTATGCATCCTACCACACTGAATACAAGTGGGTGGAATAAATCTTTGAAATGAAGAGGTAGGGGTACTAATACTGATGCTGCAAACCTAGGCCCTTGCCTCCATCTACCTATATGCTCCTGACTCTTTCTTATACTCTGCAAAGAATCCTCTCGTCCTCTCTTGCGGGATGACGTCTCTACCTCAACCTGAGGTCTCCTAGCTCTACTCTTTTTGCCCTAACTGTAGCTGTAAGCCCCTGGGCCTTCTCCATGCTACATGCAGCTGGCACCAACTTATAGAAATCCTCATACTGCATTGCAACCACCTTACACATAATAGATGACTTTAATCCCTCTTCAAATCTCCTACAGCTATCTACCTCATTAGTTATAATCCCTCATGCATATTTACTAAGTCTCAAAAATTTCTTCTCATATTATGTTATACTCTTTTTTCCCTGTTTTAAATCGAGAAATTCTATCTTCTTCTTATCTTTATAATCCCTAGGTGTGTACTTTTTTCCAAATTCCCTAAGAAAAATCATCATATGAGAGCATTGGTGGATCAGCCAATCCCTGAGGAACTGTCTTCCACTAATCATGCGCATCTCTTTGCAGAAGGAAAAGAACATAATCAAATTTCTCTTCTGCAGTAGCCTGTAATTGGACAAACAACCTTTCCACCTTGTTTAGCCACTACTCTGCCTTGGCTGGGTTCATATTACCAAAGAAATCTACAGCTCCATATTTTATCAACTTGTCATACTTCATAGTCTGCAGTTGCTGCTACTGCTGCACTGGGGCCAGATGGAGCAACTCCACCATCTCCTGAACCTATGCTGGAGGACCCTGCAACTCAGGTCTAGCTATCCCCGAAGCCTCTCTAGCGTCAACTCTACCTCTAGCTTCAACCTCACTCGGAGCCATACTCCCTACACTATCCTCTAATCCGCGTCCTCTGGATGCTATCTCACCCTATATCTGCAACAACAAATACATGTTACCACATCATAGACCAACTTAAGTGCCAGTGTATTAAAACTCAATTTACAACTTAAAATTTTTCTTTTCTTTCTTTCAAAACCCACATAGGTCGAGAATCTCAAATCTAGGCTCTGATATCAAAATAAATATAATACTTTTATATCCTAAATACGTACCATACATATACTTTGGTATACGTATAATACCTATTTAAGATACAAAAGTACTACACTAATTGTATTTAAAACTTTCATTTAAATATTAAAAATAGATTATAAATTTATAAGAGAAATTTTCTGGGAAAAATTTTGCCAGAATTATCTGAAATTTCGTTATTTCCAAATTCAACTAATACATAATCTGTAACAAAAATTTATTTTCAAAACAAGTATTCTTCTCTTTTTCTCATTATTCAATAAAATACCTAAATGTTTAAAAGAAACAACCTATAATGTACAACATATAAAATCTTTTCCTAAATTTATTTTGTATACACATAATATGTTTAAGATATACAAAACTAAGATATACAAAACTAAGGTTCTTTGTAGTAGAACTATACATGAATGCACTCCTGACACTGTTGGTCCTCTAGCAAAACAAACACTGCAAGCTCAGCTCGCACTGGACCACTCTGCTCTTCAGTCCTTCCACCTGCGCGATACATCTAACCGCGCTAAGCAATTTGCTTAGTGGTAGATATATTAAAAACCGTAAACAATTAAATAAAAGTTACTTATCAACACATAAAGACCACCACACAATACATCACATATACTCTCAAAGATACCTATAGTTTCATAAACCACTCATACACATATACTCATACACACACACATACGTTGGGCTCAACCAGTTCTTGCACCAAACCAATTTAACTCATCTCGACACCGAGGCAAGTGTCTCCTCAATCACTCAAAGGCCACCTTAATAGACACCGAGGCTAGTGTCAAATCATCACCCATTGGCCGCCTCTATTGACACCGAGGTCAAGTGTCACTTAATTTACCCGTAGGCCGGCCTCTTAGGGTCATTCTCAATTACCTTTGTATAATTTCATAACCCATTATTATACTTTCTATTTAATCAAACAACCACAATATATTATCATATCATCAATCGAATTGTCATTAGACAAAATTAGTTCATATCCTTAATATGTATATATACATCATACATCTATTACCCTCAAGATATTTTATCACTTTATTATCTTGAAAAAATATACTTTCATAACCTTAAATTTAAAGGTTAATGACTTATACCTTAACACTGACTATTCAATCATTACAGTCATTTCTAGAATTGTATCTTTGTTTAATTACCCCTTGCTTATATTTACAAATAGATATTTGTAAAAACCACAAATGATAACAATTTCTAATTTTTCATTAACAAGTCTTAGCACAATAATTTTACACATTCCTAATTTGATCTCACTCTTTATATAATTACCACATATTAATTCAATATCACTAGTATGCAATAACAAAATCTTATTTCCTTACTAAGATTCATTCACATAGGTTATTTATCAACCTAACATATATATATATACATTTCAATCATAATATAATTAATATCTTTCTCTTATAATCATTTACAACTGATATATCTTAACTCCTTTCATATCCATACACATATCAAAACATTACATTATATACATTGTCACATATCTCTTATACTCTTAATATAACCATACATTTTGAATCTCAATAATTACTCATAAATTTACTGCATTCCGGATCAATTGATCTAATTATCACAATATCAACATCATAGCCTTATTTTATTCTAGTCAACTTTTAGCCTGTTTTAATTCATCATTCTATCTCAATTCATGACCTAATTCTATTAGGTTAAACTTATTCTCAAATTTTAATTCTCTTTGGATCCATCATCACAAATAATATTCATTTCAACTTATTGGAGCTAATGATTGTATACAGTCAATATACATCCTTTCAAATTAATAAATAATTTTTTTAACATTTCTCTTCTATTATCTCTATATAATTTTCACATAATTCTTATGATCATCTCCTACCATATTCATTACCTCTAGTCTTATTCACTTTCAATGTCAATTTCATCAACTTATTCATATTATACCATTTTCAAATGCATATAATATAACTCTTAATCACATTCCATAGTTCCTTTCATTAATCATCTCCTCACATTTTTCATATAGTTACCATATTTACATAATCACTTTCCTTAAACATCATTTATAACTTATCATATTTTCGCAATTCTCTTATGTTTCCACATCGTGTATAGCCATAAATAAATTCTAGCATAAGGTTATGAGTTCCAACTATACCAATCACCAATCTTGCTTGTATCTTATGAAGCAAAACTATCAATCTCACCAAATATATTTCATAGTCGTGTCATCTCACTCCCACACCCGTGGATTATAAATAAAAACTGCCTTCACTACAACTCTTCCTAAAACAATTCTTATCTCGATCCTATGCCTCTGTTTTAATGGTCACACGTCCGCGACATCTCAAAATCACACATTTACTCTCTAAACTCTTACCACACTATGAATTAATGCATATTAACTCTGTTTTAAAATAATTTACTCTTATTCACTTGTTCTTCATTAGCCTAAACACATGATCCAACAATATTATTATCAACAACTCATATATATATATATATACATATCCATTCACATACCAATTCTATACAATTATTCAACAAAACTCCATTTCCAATCTTAGAATCCATTTACTAATAATTATAAATTATTCCTAAATCTATCCAACACGTTTTTACAAATTTCTCCTACTTAAATCAAATAAGTAATATCTAACTCTCTAACAATTACAATTAATTCCAAGTCTAAACTTAATCAACAAGCTTATATCAATATACTTACATTAAGTTTCATTCAACAACACTTATTTTTAATTAGATTAAACACTAACATTTTTATTAAATATTGATTATTCGATCATAATTTTCCATTTACTTACTCTAGTATCTCTCTTTTCTTTGTAAACTCATGAATATACATACTTTAATAATACAGATTAACAATTAGTACCATATTTAACTCTACTTATGATTCTTTTAAATCAAAACCACCATTTAAATTTCAACCATTTTATACATAAATTACTAAGGAACGCTACCAAAGTATCTACATTGTACAATCTAGATTAAATTTCATCCCTCAAATACGCACGGGTTAGATAATATCACACATCCATATGATTTGAACCTCTACTGCCATTTCCATATAAAATTCATAGACACGGTTGTGTCACTGAGGTTGACTTGCCCGTGTATAATAAATCTCTTCTACCTTAAATAAATTATTTCGCCAATTCACATCACACCCATGATTTCTCTATATATACACTCATGTGAATCCAATCATCTTTATTTTCATCTTATTTGCCAATACAATATATAACTCTTACACTCTTAACATATATTTACTTAGTCTCGCTTCAATTTTTTTTTTAAAATACCCATGTAGGCATAAATAAGTTGTAGATCTATTAATTTATATACCATTATATATATATATATATATACAATCCTCAACCAGATAAATCAATAAATCAATATTATACTTATTGAATCAAATAGTTAATATCTAACTTTCCCAAATCACTATCAAATTCAAATTCCAATTTCCATTACTCTCAATGTTTGACTTTTCTTTCTTGAAATTATTATTATTATTTTTAACTATTTCAAGTCAATGACTATTCATCATTTTATCATCTTTCCTACTTCAATTATTAGATTTACCTTTTCCCTCAAAATGCTACAGTAATATAATAGTCACATATAATTAATACCGATCATTCCTCTAGATATATATCCAGCTTGTACATTCAATTACATATATCAATACTTTTTCCACTCTTCTCCACTTCTAAGTCTTATCACCAATCAAATTGATCACACTATAATATTAGAACCATTTCACCAATAATTACAAATACTCTTAAAATTTACTTAACACATCATTTTTAATTCCATCCATCTAAATCAAATGAATAGTATTTATACCAAAATATTAGTTAAAATTAATTTTTTTTACAAACGAATTAACCAAAAATAATCCATTACATTTACATTAAATTTCATTAAATTAAACATCACCCTTCACCTACTTATAGTGCTTATTCAATAGTATTTTTCCCTCTTTCTTCATCTAATCCCTTACTTATACATATCTCAACTATATAATATTATAATCGATATAATTAACTCTAAACATAACTCTTTTAAACCAACATTATCTCATGTACATATATATAAATATATATAAAATAATTATCTAACTCTGTATGCATTCCTGCCCATAAGCAAATAATCCATACTTCAATTCTCCAAATAATGATTAGATATCTATATTCCACTTTAATCTTCCCTCAATTATACTTTCTTTTCTCCTACATTCTCAGATTCTTGAATAGGTACACCTTAATAATATAATATAATAACTTCCACTACAATTAATATCGACTTTAAATTTAACCCATTTAAACCATAATTAACAAATAGTTCATCATTCCTCTTTCTAACTTATATATCTTAAATAATCATTTATCTCAAAAAACATATTTCACCTCAAATCAATTAATTAATACTCCGAATATCTTTCAAATTATGTATAAACCAAATTAAAGAATTTTACTTTCTTATTTAACAAATCTTCTGTTTAGATGTTGCTAATTACTCTTAATAATACAATTATTATCAAATATTAAAATACTGATATACACAATAGAATAAGCATTTACCCCAAAGTTTCTCTTTACATTACTCATGTTCTCATGACTCATTTTATCATTTTACTATACTATTTCCAAGTGATCATCTCAATTCATGATCACCCTTTTCTTCTATTTCACTTATCACTCTTTTCACAATTGCCATATCAGAGTCTAGTTTAAGTGTCAATGTATATGCATGTAAAACATTTCAAACCACGCTTTAAAAATTTCCTTTTACTCTCTTTCAAAACTTACCTAGATCGATAATCTCAAACTTAGGCTCTGATATTAAAATAAATATAACACCATTATATCTTATATATGTATAATACATACATATCATATATGTAAAATACGCATATAAAGTATAAGAATACCACAATTCGGTTTAATAAAAATTTTCATATTCTCAATTTAAAAATCCAACCAATTAAAATGTATTTTTAACAAGTAGGTAAAATATTCATAATTAATTGTAGTTATTTAAATAAATATTTTATATAAAAATCTCTGAAAAAAATTTATCAAAGTTTTATCTGTAAATTAGGCATTCCAAAAATTCCAACAATACTCAACCTGCATAAAAACGTACTCCTATTAAAAATAAATTAATATTTCACCACAACTTCTTAATTTCTCCACATTTTTCTCAAAACATTTAAATATGTACGTATATATATATTTATAAAACATATACACAATCCATTATCACAAAATTAGTCCAAAAATTCTTAACATTTTACAATACTTCCAAAAATATAAACATCTTATACATAATTATGGCATGTTCTAATAACTAGAGAATATACATGACAACAACTGGCTCTGATCCTGTAGCAGTCAAAACTCACTTCAAGCACACTAAACCCAAGCCTAGACTTGACCAGGTCTAGATAAACTCTCCAGATCTACCGGATCAACCCTGTCACATGCATGATGAATTACAATCGCATTAAGCTAAAAGCCTAGCTGCACATACTTGATAATAATAAAACTTAAAACAAATAATGACAATGCATAATGGTGCAGCATAGTATTTCACAAGGTGGAATACAATTCCACTTTAATATATAATCTTTAATCTTTTTATACTTCACATTAAAACATACACAATCATGGTCCAAATAATATAATATATTATTCAAATCTCAGGGTTACTATTTTGGTCCATATTGACACTCAGTGTCTAGCCCGAAAGTAAGTGACGCCCAGCATCTAGCCCAAAGACAAATTATAGTGATATCCAACATCTAGTCCGAAGGCAAATCATGAGGATAACCTCGTGGGCATGCCGCTAAATACAAAACTCTGAAAATTGAATAATATATTAGGCACACACAAATAGTACATATATTCATAATCAATTTTTCTCATCACATTGCTTCATGTTCTCATTTTTCTCATTCATAGCAATGTCAAATCACTTTAATTTATCATATTTTATTACTTTATCACAAAGTATGTTATTTGACATTTCAATCATATTACCCAAATATTCTTGGGTCATTTTCACATAATTCACATAAACCACTTTTCATTCATTTTAGCCATTAATGATGACTTTTCATAATGCATATAATGCATACACATCATTTCACATTTAATATCACAATACATATACATATTCAAATAATCAAGTAACTTAACATATTTTCTATCTAAAATGTGTCAAGCCAAATTAAATACAAACATATTTAAATTATCAAAAATATGTACATACCTTAATTATCACTCAACCCAAAGCTAAAAAAATCACTCTCTAATCTTTGCTTCCAAATTGCCCTTCAACACTAAGATTGGGCAAAATACTTTCACCTAATGCCTATTCAAAATGTGGATAAATAAAATCATTTAGTGTCACAATTTAAGGCATTTTAAATACCAAACTCCAATTAAACCACATTCCTACTAATTTTTCAAATTTTGTCTTCCCTTATTCTAACTTTAGATTTCCTTTTAATTGGTATTTTAAGTTTATTTTTATCATTAAAAATATATGAGAATATATTTTAAACAATTAAATCTAATAAACACACATTCTTTATTAAAACCTAAAATGCCATAACCTTCATCAATTATGATTCTTCATTTCAACTTATTCCAAATGCTAATTTAAGCCCATATCCATCATTTATATCATTTAATAACATGATTTATTCATTAAAATCAAACAAACAACTATACTTATGAAAATTTTCTTCCAAAACTTTAAATTCAATACTACCTTCCCCAATCTCTAACTAAACTTAATTAAATCCATCATTTGGGTTTAAAAATTATTGTTTATGCATCAAAACACATCTTTGGAATTCATTTGCACAATTAAAACACATGATTCTAAAATTTCAAATTACACATAATGCTAAACCATGTTCTTCCTCAAAACTCCACTCAAACTTAATCTTTTCTTCCATCTAACTTAAGAATCGTTAATAATTAATCAAAATAGCATCTTTCATACCCAAATAAGCAATTAAATCATGCTACTACAAAAACTCAAAATCAACATATTCATATACTTTTCCATAGAACTTGAAAAATTGGTAAATAAGCTTACCAATTGATGAAGAAACTTTCAAAACTCCACTTAAATTCTTAAAATTTCTTCAATTTTTGATGCTTGGAGGAAGAAAAAACTTTGCTTCCTTGGCTATGGTGGTTCGGCCACCCTTGAAGAAGAAGAAGATGAAGATTAACTTTAATTTTCTCTTTCTTTCCACTTAAATTTAAGACCATATATATATATATATATATTATTTTAATATATTTTTAATTAATTAATTAATTAATTTTAAAAAAACATAATTTACCTCTTTCATTCATAATTTATTTATTTTTTAATTTTTTAATTTTACAAAGTATAGTTACAACTTTATTATTTGACTTTTTGATTTTCTTCTTAAAATATTAACTTATATATATATATATATATTTCACATATACACTTTACTTTCTCACTTCTAATCCTTCAATTTTTCATTTAAATTGTTTATTTAAGTTATTTAATTTAATATTTAAAAATTACGGATGTTACATATTATTATAAAAATAAACTTTGGTATAAAAATAAACTATATTGTTAGTGATACATACTTTGGTATAAAAATAAACTATATTGTTAAACAATATCATGAATGCACTATATTTTAAATGTCACACAACACATATGCATATTTATTTAACATATCAATCATCCACATACACTGGGCCCAATAATCTTTATATAATGTTCTAACTCTAGAATATTATTTTAGGCTATCTCATTCATCTGTGACACCGGTGTATCTCACTCAAAAGTGCAATAACTGTGTGACACTAACGTATCTCACACAAAGGCGTAATAAATATATGACACTAAAGTGCCTTACCAGAAGGCGTAAAAGATTTTCAACAAAAATAATCTGGAACTAAACTCTATATAAAGTAAACATGCAATCACATTTCTTATATTTTCTTTTTCTTTTTTTTTACATTTTATTGCACAACTTGCACTTTCACATTTTACACAAATATCACATTTAGTCATTCTCAAATGGCTTATCATGTCATAATCAATATAAATCAAGTATTATTACTTCAAATAATGCTTCACACACATAATCGCTAAAAATCAAATAACATAACACATTCATCAAATGTAATGTGTTATGCTTAATAATCAATGAAATTAATTATATTCAATACCAAAGTATATACTAACCTCTATCAAGCACAAATGGGAGTCAAAACTTCACTCCACTTCAAAATCTTCAAATATCCTTCACTACTAAGTTATGAGAACAATAGCCTACTCAACTCCTCTTTTTAGCAATTTCCTTGAAACCTCCTTAAATCCTTTGAAAATTTGAGAAAATTTGATGTAATTAATGAAGCCCAAGCTCACCCCATCCATCCATGGAGTTCAGCCAAATGGGAAGAAGAAGGAAGAGGAAAAATGTTGATTTTTGACTTATTCATTCTTTTCTTTAATTTTAGACTTATATTTATTATTTAATTATTTTTATTAATTAATTAATTATTTATTTTAAAATTCTAATTTTACATCATTCACTCAAAAATATTTTTATTTTTGAATTATTATTATTTATTTTTAAACTTTTTATAATTTTTACTATTTTATCCTTTAATTTTACTATTCACTTTGACTTTTTATATATGTTATATATATTTTACATATTCCTCGCATATACATTTTATATTTTTCATCTTCCATCACTCTAATTAACATTTTGAATTATTTATTTAATTGTATTTAAATTTACAGGTGTTACATTCATAAAAAAACTATGTTAAAAATAAAAAACTTTCCATAAAATACATATTATTTAAGATACCAACACATTATTTCTACATTTATAATAAAAAAAATGAAAAATTAAAACTTACCGATGTTACAAAAATTTTTATATTTCTTCAAAAACGGTAGCTGAAATTAAAAATTTATTATTTGCAAGTGTAACGACGATAGTTAAAAAGTAAGAATAAAGAAAAAGAATAGAAAATAGTAGCAAATATAGATTTTACATGAAGAGAAATAGAGCAAGAGAATGAAAAAACATAAATAAATGAGAAAGAGAAAAAGAAAGAGAGATAAATAAAAATATAGGATTTCTTGCTTTTTTATAAGTGTTAAGGATAAAAAATATTTAAAATAACTTAATTAAAGTGAGTATAGTCTAAAGTTAATTAGTATTTTTTCTCAGGGATGTATATTTGGTGAATTTAAATATATATATATATATACACACACACACACAGAGCATGTAATAATTGACAATTAATACTACATATACATATACAAAAGCTACCCAATTTCGCATATGTGATGATGGTGCTGTTGCCGCCCAAAATAAAATCACAACTTGACAATGATCATGATAAACTTCCTTGCACTCTAAGATGAAAATCCACGTGTTTGAAATGATCCAAATACTTGAATGGGATAGGGGAAATCACTGTTCATTATTGCCATCTTGAAATTAAGGTGTGATAGTCTTGTTATTTTATCAATTAAGCCAGTCAGAGAGATTTAATTAGAATTAACTTTGGTGAATCGAATGGCATCTATGCTACATTTTCTTTGTTCAAATTTGTAAGGATTATTAAGGTATATTATTTTGACTTTCTGAAGTGCATTTTTCTCCCTTTCCACGCCAGAGGACCCCACGATTGTGCCTACATTCACCCCCTCTTCCCATCACATTCCTCCCGCGGACTCAAATCAATACCTTTCTGTGAAATTGTATTTGCCAAACTCATCCAATAATGAAACAAGAGAGAATTGCGCAGAAAATTGTAATTAATTAATTTTTATTTATTTGAAAATAATAATAATTAATTCGAAATCATTTAATCTAATTTAAATTTATAAATTTATATACATGTTATAACACAAGATTCATTGTGTTATAACATCTAATCAATGGCGCACACTGAGAATTCCGCACACATTTTATGTATAAATTTAATTTTGTCAAATAGAAAATGCCTACCAAGTAAATATTTTACATGGGAAGCTATTTTTCAGAAGTCTTTTGAGAAAAACACAAAATATAATTTAAAAATGTAAAATATAATAAAATTGTATTTTATATATAAAAAAGCCCATAGACAATGTAATTATGGAATATCAATACAAATATATAATATTGAGGTGCAAAGGTTGTAACATTGTTATTAATTCCTTTGCATCTTGAAGGAGTTAATATTTCATATAAGTTTGTATCTAAAAACATATAAAAGTTAATAAATAAAGCTGAGTAGAGAGAGCTTTATTGTTGTTATAGTTCTATCCCGTTCGATTTTAAAAGAATGATTTAAAAAAAATATATGTATTCTATATTAATAATATAATCCTATTATTAATGTTGTATTATATATATATCTCATTTCCAATATTAGCTCATGGATTTCTGAAAACAAATCCGTAATGGATTATATAAACAAACAATATAATAAAAATTAAAATATTCCTACCAATTAAGACCCAAAATACAGGAAAATAAAAATGAAAATTAACATGTGGCAGCATCCAAGTCTTCGCCACATGAAAGAACCTATCCTTTAATATATATATATATATATATAATTCACTATTAAGAAGGTGTAGTAAGTAACACGATATTTACATTGGTCAATGGTTCTCCATTAGGATAAGTCAGTGCCTAACTTTGTTCCCTTGTGTCTCTATCAAAACAAGAAACTATTGCCTCTGTTCTCATTAGAGGAATAATTAGACGGTGGTCTAGCAGGCGGAGCGGCCACCTGTTGGGCGGAAACACTGTTCATCACCAACCCATCTGATGAGACCTCTATCCCTGTAGGTCTAGGGTTTCTAAGTCTTTGAAAAAGCAAATCACCATTCCCGGAACTATTATTCTCCAATGAAAACATGTATGGTGGTTGGTTTTGCTGCTGATAATGAAGATTGTGATACCCTGCTGCACCTGCAGGGACCATAACTGCACTAGGGTGATTAACCTGTTGACTATGGCGTGGATTCAGTCCAAAATTAAAGCTTGCTAAATTAAGCTGTGATCCTGAAGAAGCAAAAGGTGCAGTGGGTCCTCCAGTGAATTGTTGTACCATAGCTCTAAAATTTGTTGTGTCTGTATTAAGTAACGTTGTAGGAGTTCTCCGGGATGCTCTAGACCTTCTTCTCACTGGCTTCGAAACTCGACCTTCAGGGCTTAAATGGCCAGAAGCTGAGTTAGAATTGCCTGAAACCAATAAGGTTGGCGTTGTACTAGATGTTATAGTGGTAGAAACAACGGTGGCATCAGACACTTCATCGCTGAACATAGTTCCTGAAAGATTATTGTTTTGTTGGTTATAGAATTGGCTCCAATCGCTAGGACTAGACATAGTTTCACTCATCCGCCTAAAGAGATCAATGAATTTAAGCTCAGAGCATACTCACAGCTCAGAGCTCAGACAGACACGTAATGTTTTATATATGTCTGTTTATTTGTTTGGTGGGTTAGAAGGGAAGAATGTGTGTTGAGGGTTGTCATATTTATGGTGGCTAAAACATGGTCAAAGTACAGACCATACAAGAAATCTCAGCCGTTAATTTTCCGATCTGAATAAACTTCACGTGAGATGTCACGTGATATATGTACTAGGAGGGCTTCTGGAAAGTCTCGATAGATGGTCTTGCATGGTTCCTGGAAGTAACGTACAATAAGAGAGGGGCTTATCATGATGACGTCATCGTCAAAGTGGCCACGTCGGCTTAAGACTTTTTGATGGTTGGTGATATTAGGCGACTTGTGACCTTCGGAGTCTTCAATTATGAATATTTTATTTTATTTCTTTTTTTTTGACACTATTTTATTTTATTTCTTCTTTCTTTGTTTTTTAGGACTAAGGAAACAACCGTGCGCTTTCTTTTAAAAATTCAAACTAGCCGCTCCTTTCACAAATTTAATTTAATTGAAAAGTCATTCTAGATATGAAAGCTCATTCCAATAATTTTTTTAGAAAATTAAATGAATTATTATTTCTTAATCTTTATTTTTAAAAATATTGTAGATATCTTTTTTTTCATTTTTAAATTTTTTATTTGTAGTTTTTAACATACTATTTTTTTAAATATACGGTTTTTTATCCTCTCTAATTTCTTTTCTTTTTCTTTGATGAGGACCTTTTTCCTCTAATATTACCCATGCGCCAAGCCAAAAGTTGACCTTCCAAGCATCTCTTGAGAATTTAGGGTACTGATTTTTATTCTAGAAACCAGAAAATTTTGCAATTTTACCAAAAAAAAAAAAAATAATAATTGGAGCCAATTCTATAATGCCATCTCCAACCATTGCACTAAAATAAAGCAGCTTCAATTTTAAAATAAAGCAAACAATATATTATTATCTCCAACCATTTACACTATCTTTATTTTTAAAAAGTATATTCTCTCTAAAAATAGAATATTCTTTATATCATTTTTATTTATTTATAAAATAATAAATAATCATAAATTTTAATCATTTATATAAATAATAATTATTAATGTAGCATAAATAAAATAAAATAATTAAAAATAAAAACAATAAAAATTAATATCAACTAGAATTTTTTTATTCATACATAATAAATACTACATTTAATAAAAAGAGGAATACAAGTACAAGTATAAATATTTATATTACATTTCTGAATTACCATAATCATCCCATATATGTTCGATTAATGCATTTCGAAGTGCATAATGAGCATCTTTATCCTTAATTTTTCTATGTCGCGATAAAAATGCTTCAAATCGGTCATTTTCATTGATTACAAGCTTAACATCTGGAGTCGGCACTTCCATACAGTCCGAAATATTTGCATGAACATCACGTTCATTTTCAATTATCATGTTATGCATAATAATGCATGCACTCATTATATCATGCAAAATATTCTTCTGCCAAAATCTTACAGGTCCGGCTATAATTGCAAATCTTGATTGCAAAACTCCAAATGCACGTTCTACATCTTTCCTACATGATTCTTGTTTCATTGCAAATAATTTTCTTTTAGGACCACGTGGCTCATGAATACTTTGTACAAGTGTAGACTACTTTGGATATATGCCATCAGCTAAATAATAACCCATGTTATATTCTTTTCCTCGAATAACATAGTGAGCTGGAGGAGCAATACCTTTAGCAAGATTGGCAAAAAGATGAGATACTTCCAACACATTAATATCGTTGTTAGAACCTGGCATACCAAAATATGCATGCCATATCCAAAGGTCATAATCAGCTACGGCTTCGAGAATAATAGTTGGAAACAGAGGCGGAGATAAAGGGGGTCCCATGGGGCCCTGTTCCCCCCTCAGTTAAAAATAAAATTTTTTTAGGTATATTTGAGAATGAATATTACATTGGTTGAGATGGAACAGCTTGGCCTTACTATGTGAGAGCACGCAACTTCGATCCACGCTCCTAACATTTTTCATCCTTTTTTTTCCAATCTTTAAAACTGGGCCTTTTAATCAAGCCCATTACAAACAAACAAGATTTGTCAATGACTCTGCCCATTACAAACAAACAAGAATAACTTAATTTGATGATTGTTTAGTTACTTATATTGAAAGAGATGTATTTGCAAGTATTGACAATGAAACAATTATGAATAGATTTCAATCAATGAAAAATAGGCGAGGAATATTGTAATTTAATGTTTTAAATTTTCTTTGTATACAACATTTTTCTTGTTTTATTTATTTTATTATAAATGTTATTTTTGTGAATTATAAATTTTAAGTTGAATTGGACCCCCCTTATCTAAAATTCTGGCTACGCCACTGGTTGGAAATCCACTCCGACCAGCATATTGTCCTGCTCAAGCAGCAGAATAATTTTTCCACTTCCAATGCATACAATCTAGGCTACCCAACATCCCCGGAAAACCACGAGATTTTTCAATATGAAGCAATCTCGTCACGTCATTTGCATTAGGTAACCTAAAATATTCTTCCGCGAATACTTCTACAACCGCACGATAAAATCTCTTCATACTTTCTATTGCTGTAGCATCCATTCAGTTTGACGCAACAAATAGCGAACGATTAGAGTGAATTTTTAACCTAAATTGCTCTATAATGACGATATGAAGCTGCCGTTGGAGATGCTCTAAAGCACATGGTTATTCTATTATTAATTTTAATTCATGGTCAATCTGCCACTAGAAAAGAAACTGTATGAAAAATAAACACAACAATATTGCTAAAGACATTGAATGCAGCATGTGCTTATGCAGAGATCAAAGGGACCTGGAAATATCCCACTCTCCCTCTGCTCATTCCACCTTGCAACCCATTCATCTGGGCAAAGGGCACTATAGTATTGGGCAAATTGTTCACATTCATTAGATTTTTCACCCTTTGCTGCCAAGTACCTATGAAACTCAATGTAGCAGGTAAAACAGTACCAAATTTGATTTGTTGTAGGAAATCAAAAATCGGCAGGGATAGTTTTTAGCTCAGTCTGATCAGCCATTGCTAGTAGCGAACAAGTCCTAATTACTCTGTTATTAGATTTACAACCTGTATGCAATGATTGTATTAATTAGTTACTTTCTTTTGCGAATGCCTGATTAATTATTAGTGAAGAAGAAACTTTATTTTTACTATATTATTTATTTTGATTTCTTGTTTACAATTATTTTTATTTTTGTTTTATTTTGTGTTAAGACAAGAAAATCCCAACGTGAGCCCAAAAGAAATCCCAAGTACTTTGAGACGTGATTAAGGTGAAGAGTAGAGCAGTAGTTTTGAAGCTTGCTGAAGAATAGGTCAAGCAGTTATATTTCAAGTTTTTCATTAATTGTGGCTATTTTGTTGCTGCTAGCTCTTTAGAACCTACAAGTTAGGAAAAACTGTTAAATCTTTTTTTTTTTTGTTTTTAAACATCGTTTATTCAATAAGAAGGTAAGCTTATTCTCATCAAAATTTACGTGGTTTATTCTAGCCCAAATTAGAATTCTACTATTTAAGAAATCTTGTTGGGACCTAACATTTTGATTTTTTTAGGTTTTTAAATTAATGATTTAGCATTTTTTTGTTATTCAAATATAATGCACTTTACTTATTTGATAAAATATTTCAAAAAAATAATTTTTTATGTTTAGCTATATATTGATATATGTTACATATAACTAAATATATATAGGTATATATTCCAAAAAAATAAAAATATATATTACATATATGTAGATATATGTGGGCATATATTGCAAAAGAATAATTATATATATTATATATATGTGGGTATGTAACATCCACGTTTTTTATTAAATACAATTAAATAATTAATAAGAAGTATTAATTAGAATGATGGAAGGGGGATATATAAAGTATATACTTAATATATACACAAGATATATAAAAAATATATATTGGATATAATATGTATATGTGGTATATACCTAATATATACAATTTTACTACAAAACAAAGTTAGGTAAAAAGTTAAAAGTTAATAATAATAATAATAATAATAATAATAATAATAATAAAGTAAAAGAAGGTTAAAATTAATTATGGATAGGAAGAGGACTAAAAATATCTTAATATTTATTTAATTAATTATTTATTGAATAATTATATAAATATGGTTGGAAAGAAAGAAAGAAAGAAAAAATATTAAAATTTTTTTTCTTCTTCTACCTTGGCCAGCCACCATTAGAGAGGAAGGGGAGATCTTCATTTTATCATCTACACTAAATTTCACAAAGATTTTAAATGATTCAGGCTGATTTTAAAGATTAATCAATAATTAGATAAATATTTTTTTTAAAAATTTAAGTAAGCTTTTCTTTTAAATTCAAGATAGGTGAAATTTGGGTATGCGACGGAGGTGACTATAATTGTTGAAATAAATTATTTTAAAGATATTTTGATGTATATGAGTTGATTTTATGGTCGGATAATGAAAATAAGTTTATTTTTGGGAAGTTTAAGAAAGGTAGAAATTAGGGTTTATGAAAGTTTAGCTAGAACTAGTATAATTAGTGATTATTTTGAATAAAATGGGTATAAGTATAATTCTAATTGAATAATTTTGCCTATTGTTTGGATTAGGAGTATGTTGACTAAAGTTGCCCAAGTGGAGGTGAAAGTAAGGTTTGGAGAATGAATTTGCATTGGTTTTGGAGCTAAACAAGGTTAGTACATACTTTATTAACATCTAAATCGAATATTCATGCTTGGCACCATCCACATTGGCATACTCTAAAGAATATTGTTTTTCTTTAAAGTGACATTATTTATTACTTTATGCATTATTATTAAAAACATGATTTGTATATTGGTTTGGATTTAAAGAATATTGTTTTATGGTGAATGATAATATTTTATACAATCCATTAATAATATGAAAATGAGTCATATTGTGAATGTGATCAAGGATTGTACTCAATGTGATTGAGAAATGTGGAAAGGATTATGGAATAATGTGGAAATTGTAATGATTATGAGTTGAGAATGAGGAAAATGTGATATAATATGTGATGTTTATTTGCCTTGCACAATTACTTATTCCAGAGAATTGAATTTGGTATTGTCTAGTTTATATGCCAATGATTCAATATGACATTTATTAAGCCTCTAGGCGAGATAGACTAGTATTATTTTATTATTACGCCTTCAAGTGAGACACGCTAATGTCAAAAACTTTATGTCTAGCATACGGCATTTGGTTGATAATGATACTCTGGTACCACATGACACTTAGATCTCCGGTGTCGGACATTCGGACCGCGATAGATCAAATCAATTTTTTTGGAACTTGAATATTGTGTAGGGATCTATTGGGCCCAATGTGTGTGTGAGTGTAATATGTTGATAAATGTGATGGGATAATGAATATTTTAAATAAGAAATGCATTGAAATAGTGGCATTGTGCATTATGTACTATGAGAAGCATATATTGGTTTTTGAAAAATATTGTGTCATCAAAATAAGCACCACTAAGCTTCTATATGTACTAATAAGCTTTTAACTTAGTACGGTTTGATTTTATCACACAAGTGACAGGGTTACTAAGAGAGGTAGTCCTGATAGACCTGAGAAGATCTAGATTTTGGGTTTGATCTAAAGTTTAAGACTTTTGACACAGACTTTTCCGGTTGGTGTTGGACTGTGTATCATGTAAATATATACTTTATTAAAATATATTATGCTTATATAAATTATAGCATTTTAATAAATATGTATATATAAACTGGGTATTCTAAGTTTTGTAAAATGTAAATAAAGTACATTCTATATATGCTTGTGAAATACTTGGTGATGTTAGGAGAAATGCTGGATTTTGAGAAATTGATTGGGAGTGTTTTTCTCTTCACAAGTTGTGTTTGTTGATTTAGATTTTCTTGAAATTACAGACAAAACTTTAGTAAATTTTTCTCAGATAGATATATATATATTCATATATTTAATTGCCCAACATATATGTACTTATCTATTAAATTTATGTTTTTAAAACTTTAATTATTTTTGGTAGCGAATATGAGAATTATCTATAGTTAATTAATATAGTATTATTGTATTCTACAAATGTATTTTACATATATGAGGTATATATGATATATGTATATAGGGTATAAGATTGTTACAAGGTATATGTCATGTTGGGCAATTAAACTCTATTTTGATAATTGACAATCAAATTAATATGTACTAATGAGTTCAATCAAGTTTGCTTTTGTAGGCATCATACACTAGGGTTTGTGTGACCACTCGAGCATATCGAGTGACTGCACAAACCTGTAAGGCAAATATACTGAAGTTACAAAAAGGATAGTGGCCTTGGCATGCGGTGAAGTTGGAACGTGAGATGTTTGTGCAACCGCCTGAGACAACTGAGTGATTGCACAACATATTAAGCTAAATCAATAAAACTTATAGAGAAGCTCATGGTCTCCACATGCGGCGAAGTTAGGATGCGAGGCAGATGTGTGACCACACCACCAACCCGAGTGACCGCATAATTCAATAACCTAAAAACCTAAAAGTGGCAGAAACGATAGCTATCCCCTCGTGGGGTGCATCCTCAACGCCTAACATATTTGAATTTTAGCGCCAAAAACTTTGGATCAATGATAATTAGACACGTGGATAAATTCAAATTCAACGATAACATTATGTTGTGCAACTACACCAATGATTTGTGCGACCATAAGACATGGACTTATGAGCTAATAAGATCCTGTTAGACAACCAAATTGTACCGTTGGAGTTAGCCGTTAGAGAGATATTTGAATTGTTCAACTGCACAAAGAGAATGGTGATCACACAAGTCATCTCAACAACTAAATTAGTGGAAGATAAGTTCTAAACATGTGGGAACCACTTCAAACGATCAGTTCAAGTCCTTATGGCTATAAATACCTTAAGAAACCTCTTGTTTGAGGGTAATTGTGATTAATATAGCCAAGGCAAACTACTTTTAATTTATTGTATTACAATTAACATTTGTATTGATTGATTGTTGGGTGTGAACATTTAAAACACCATTGTAAGTTGAGTGCTAGCTTTGAAACACTTAGGTTTTAGAGTGAGCCTTAAAAATTTTTTTGTAAGGGCTGTAAGGATTAAACTCAAACCTCATGAAAGTTGGGTGTGAGCTTGTGAAAACACCAAGTTAGAGTTGAGCTTGTAAAAACTCAAGATTAGTGAAATGTTAACAAGTTGTTAAGGAAGTGGATGTAGGATTGAGGTAAATCCGAACCAATATAAACTCTTTATATTCATTCTTCTCTACTCTACTCCATCTTCATCTTAATCTTCTTGTTACTTAGAATTTTAATTTATCATCACCACTCCAATTAATCAATTCACTCCCTCTTGGTTGCTAGTTTGGGACAACAATTGGTATTAGAGCCTTTAAATTTCAAGAAGCCTAATTGTGAAATTTGATCCACAATGGCAACCATGCCACAAACACCTTTACATCAACTTCTACTTCCAACTCCATGGCCTCTTCACATGGAAATCTAAATTCCTATCTTAAACATTACTTTGATGGAATTGATTACTCTTATTAGAAACATAAGATTTATTTGTTCCTAGATAGTGAAGGCATTAATCTTTGAGAATATGTGCAAAATGAGTGAAAACCTCCTACTCATGAAGTTGATGATGTCCAAGTTTCTCTTCCAAGAGCGCAATGGCCAAATGAAAAATTAAGAGCTCATTATAAGACTATTAGGGTAGCTTTCATCTTGATGAATTCAATATCAAGAGAAAAAGGTAAAGAGTTTAACAGCTTAGTTGTGCATGTAACATTTAGAAAACTCTTGAGAACTATCATGAGAGTACTACTCAAGTGAGGTTCTCCAAGACCCAACTGCTTGTGCATGAGTATGAGATATTTAAGATAAAGCCCAACGAAAACATCATCGACATGACAAACTGATTGCTTCTATTGTCAATGACCTAAAGAAATATGGTAAGGTTTATAACCAAGGTGATGTCAATAACAAGATATTGAGGACACTTAGAGCCAAGAAGAGTTTTGAGTCAAAGGTTTCTTCAATTGAAGAAGCTCATAACCTTAGCTTCTTGAGAATCGATGAGCTTGTGGGGAAACTACTCACCTTTGAATTGTACACCGAAAAGAAAGATGACCAAGGTGAGAAAGATAAGAGGAAAGCAATTGCTCTCAAAGCCATCAAATAATTTGAGAGCTTAAGTGATGAAGAGAGTGATGATGATGAAGAAATGGCTATGCTATCCAAAAGAATAAGTGATTGGAAGAGAAAGAGAACACTTCAAGCTAATAAAGGTACATTTCCTAAATCTTCCTTCAAAGATAAAGAGAAAAAGAGTGAAGTAAAATACTATAAATGTGGAAAAATGGGCGACATCAAATCGGATTGCTTCAAATTGAAAAACGAGAATAAGTGGCATAAGGAAAAGAAGAAATCACTTAAAGCCACATGGGATGATGATTCCTTAAGTGAAGAAGAATAGGAAGAAGAGTAAGGAATTGCAAATTTATACCTCATGGCTATTGGGGATGATAATCACACCAATGAGGTAGGTACTCAATCCTTGAACTTGAATGCATTTAATAATAATGTTGATAATGTCATAGATGATAGTGATCTAATTGAGCATATGAATCTTAGAGTAGAAAAATATTTCTCTAAAATGAAATTCTATAAAGATAAATGCTCTAAGCTACAAAATGACTTTATATGTAGCACCTTTATATCCTATATACGTATAATACATACTCCCAACATATATAAAATATGCGTATATTGTAACATCCTCTGACAATTCTAATATAAAAACTATCAGAGAATGTTATTCGATATACTGTTCGTGTTCCAATCAATTCAGAGAAAACTCTCTTCATAAATATAATTTTTCAAATAATAATACAATCTGCATATCACAACACTTATAGGTCCAACATTTAGACCAATTTCCAATATCTCCAATAATCTGAATAGAAATTATAAATCATATAAACACCATAAGTTCATCAAATCAAATCAATAAACAATACATTTCTTTCATGATACTCATTCACCAGAATCTCAAACTTTATTCTCTAAATACATATATCCTTTTATGTTTACAAATTTATAAAATCTCTCAAATTGCCAAACTGAAGTATCTATATACATTTTTAATCATTTGATTAATTCAATACATTGAGCATAACATTTCCATTACGTGCATTAGTACTTTCACTTGTAAGCATTAATATATATATTACCACTCACTTTTACACTATAACACAATACTTCAATTTCAAGTAATTGACTTATATTATTATTTTACATTTCTTTTATTAACATATATTTTCATTAATTATGCCCATACATATTAAACTTAGATCATAGGTTTGGATAACATGTTAGTGTAGCAATCTGAATGCCAGATCTCAAGCATTTATAATGGCAATTATGCCCACTATCACTGAAAACACAATGTGTCCATTAATGGCACGAGGTGCCCACTATCACTGTGGCTATCCATTCTTTGGTTAGCCATTCAATCCAAAGCTAAATATAAATTTAATATGATTTGGGCACTTCATTAATTTTGATGAACACTACATTGTTTATTTCATTTCATTGGTACTATACTCTTATCAACATTTGGTAGGATATATATGTGTGTCACTTGTCTAAAGTTTATCACTCGTTTTCATACGTTTAACACATTAACACAAAAGTATGGACTATACACATATTAGTCTCATGTCATTGATTAACACTTACTTGTTTATATAAACACTCACTTGTTTATATAAACACTTGTTTATATAAACACTTGTTTATTTCATTTCACTTGTTTATATTATTTCACTTGTTTATATCATTTCACTTGTTTATATTGTTTCACTTGTTTATATCATGTCATTGGTACATTACTCTTAGCAACATTTAGTATGATATATATATATATATTTGTCACTTATCTAAAGTTTCTCACTCTTTTTCATACATTTAACTCATACACATGAATTCTCAATGCAAAAGTATGAATTATTCATATATTAGTCTTATACTAGGCCCTTAGATCACAAAATACAAGCCAAAAATACTATTTAGGTCCCCACGGTCGTGGCAACACAACCCCACGACCGTGGGATAGCAATTGAATCTGTCAAATTTTCTTTAAAACCCCCACGGTCGTGGCCTTCAAGGGCCATGGTCATGGCATTTAGAACTTCTCTATTTTATCGTAATTTTTGAAGGCACAGTCACACTTTCAATCCCATGGTCGTGGCCCTCCTTTGCCACTACCGTGGCACCCATTTTCCATGACCGTGGCACACATTTGCCACGACTGTGGCATTCATTTTGGGTCTGTTTCGGAGTAAACTCATGTATTATGTACTTTTAACTTCATTAAACACAAACATATTGAAGATCTAAGATAATAATGTATCAAACTCAATATTTTGACATAAAAATAATTCGTATCAAATACCTTCACTTAATTAAACTTTTAACCATTTCATATGGATAAAAACGTGATCAAACCCTTCACTTCTCATAAATATATCATTATACATAACTCAATCAGTCAATTAAATCATTTAAACTCATAAAAAGTCATATTTTTGTAAAGTATAAATCAAAAGCACATACCTTGTTGATAATCACTACTTTTCCAACTTAATCTTAAGTTTTGATTCAAATCATGGAAAGAAGGAAGAAGAAAGGAGTGAAGATGGTGATGATGGTGTGGAAGATGGAGAGGAAATTAGAAATTTCCACACACATACACCTATACACATAAATATATATATATATATATATATATTTATAATATTTTTAATCTAGTGAGGGAATGCTCATCATAACTATGGTGCACACTACAAGAAAAATGCAGTTTAGCTACGGCCAATTCCGTAGCAAGTCCGTAGCTATTACCGGATTAGCTACGGAATTGTTACGGAAAATTTTCCGTAGCTAAAAACCCGTAGCAAAGCTTTTTTACCTACGGAAACTGTTTCCGTAGCAACTATAGCTACGGATTAGCTACTGACAGTCCGTAGCAATAACCCTTCAAACTTTTCTTCAAAAATTCCGTAGCTAAACAAGTCCGTAGCTACGTTTCCGTAGTAATTCCGTTGCTAAGTTTGTTAGCTACGGAAACATAATCCGTAGCAGCTCCGTAGCTAAGGTTGTTAACTACGGATTATATTTCCGTAGCAGTTCCGTAGCTAAGGTTGTTAGCTACGGATTATATTTCCGTAGCAGTTCCGTAGGTGAACGTCCGTAGTAATTCCGTAGCTAAGGTTGTTAGCTACGGAAATATAATCCGTAGCAGTTTCGTAGGTGAACGTCCGTAGTAATTCCGTAGCTAAGGTTGTAAGCTACGGAAATATAATCCGTAGCAGTTCCGTAGGTGAACGTCCGTAGCTAAGGTCCTTTGCTACGAAACTGTTCCGTAGTTACCATTCCGTAGCTAAATGCCTGTAGCAATTATGTAGCTAATTTCCAAAGCAATTCCGTAGCCAATAATACCACATTCTGTAGCAAATTCCATAGCATTTGCAAAATAATATTTTTATTAAACATGCTAAAATTAAACTCCAAAGAACAATTATAATTAAAAAAAAATCCAAAGTACTACAGGGGATAAGTGTTTAATCTCAAATGTAAATCCTAAAAATTCATATAATATTATACCTAAAGATATAGAAATAACAACGTAACTTAATATTTAATCATCAAAATAATTGTCATTTGGTGAACCTATATCAGCAGAGTCATCTGTAAGAGGTGGTGCAAATGATGCCCGCCATAGCCTTGATTCCTCTCGGTCTTCTTTTATTTCTTTGATAAGATTAACCATCATTTCTTCAAGCTTTGACTGTCGTTCATTCAAGTTATTAAGCGTTTCTTGTTGAGCAGTTGTAGTTGGTGCATTTGATGAGGAACTTGAAGCATATGACCCTCCCTTTGCTGATCCAAGGCCATAAATGCGATTCTTTTTTTTTCCTCCAGCTGCCTCGATGAATAACAGGTCCTCATCAAGATGAATGCTATTATCTTCTTCAGAATCCATCTCCGAGTTTTGTACAACAGTATCTTTAAGTCGCTTAAAATTCTCCTACAACATATATAAATGTACAATTAAAGTAAATTGTTTCAAAATTTTAAAATTATAATGAATCAAAAGAAATCAAACTTACATAGACAGTTTCAGCACGCTTATCGATGAACTCAGCTGGATCCCCTCTTTTATCTTTCTTAGTATGCATATTAAGAAAGATAACACTTTTTGAAGGTTCTCTTTTTTCGACATCTTTTTCCTTCTGCCAAATTGAAATGACCATTGAAACATAAATTAATTACAACGTATTGCATGCACAAACGGGCAGCATATGAACATGGAATCACGCCACACGGCGATCCAAATATAAGGATAAAACAAAACAAAATAAAAGGGAAATAGTCACACAGCAGCCAACAACTAGGATTACATATATATAAGTAGGTTTATGAAATGTATGAATTTATGAAATCACAATCAGCAGCAAATATAGTCTGTAAGCAAACAGTAATTTACATTATTTCTTGAAAAGTAATTGTTTATGATGGAAAAAAAAAACTATACAGTCAACTCCATTAAATTGAGATTAATGTTTAATTGAGTTGAGTAGTAATTTTACCTCTTAGACTCTAACCTATGATGCTAAATATGCCATTATAACTGTCTATTATTTCCAAGTACAAAGCTTGATTGGTGGCAAGAGGAAAATATGTGGTCCATCTGGCAAAAGGTAATAAATTATATGTTCATTTTTTAATTTCATTTTTATTTTAATAGGTTAATGATGGTTGGGATTAAGGATAATTGTAGTTGTAATAGATAAAAGGTTAATGAATGCACGTCTGTCCTCAAGGCTTTTTGAAGTGAAACTCATATATATTTAAGTAAACTTTTTATTGATAAAATCATTAAAGCATATTATAACTGCTTTTTTTTTGTTCTCACAAGATCTATTTAGAATTGATAATATTAAATGTCTTAGGCAGTTGCTCTGACAAACCATAATACTATTTACAGTCCTCATATGTTTGTGTTGCAGGATGGCACCTGAGGTCATGGAGCAGCTGCATGGATATGACTTGGTTAGGTCCTAGTAGTATTAGTTTGGTATGTTAGGCAACTCATGTATCTGTTTTGGCCAAACTTGTATTCTGCAGGTGACAGTTCTGGGGAAATTGATGAAGCTGCAAAAGAGTGGGAACATGCTCTTATTCAGAGTGCCATGGATAAAGCATTGAATGAGCTAAACAAACGTTTGGAGCAAAAAGAGGTTTCATTATTGGTGTTGTTTTTATGGAACACATGAAATTAATATTTGCATAAATATTTTTTTTGGTTAACATGAAATAAATGTTTTTTTCTAATTAAAGAATTCAAAGAGATTTATACTTTAGTTCCAAGTTACTTGCATATCTGTTTTGGTGTCTGCTGCAGATTACTAGGATCTGTGTTATGCTAGAGTTTTTGAAAGTCTATGACATCGAGGCTTGCTTCCTACCTTTCAAGAAATGATGTAAAGCTTGTCCAATCTGCAAAAAAGTCAGTAGACAAGGGAATTGGGCCTATTTCTAACCATTTTTGAGAATGACATATATGGTACAAGAATATTGGTATATGTGGTCAATCTTCCATAATTGTTTTGATAATTTGTCATTACAAGTACTGTAAATGGAGATATTAGTAGTTCTTTCTTTGAACAGAAGTGATCTTGGTACCAGTGCATATGAACGATAATTTGGATCAACTTATTTTTCAAGTTCTGAGATATTTGCTTCTAACCTACTTGAGGAAGCTATTTGTCCTAGCTTTGTATTCAAACTAACTTGATGGTGGTGGAGTATTCTACCATGAATTACTGGATCTAACCAAGTAAATTCAATTTACATTGATTGGATAGAAGTAATTTTGAACTATTTGGAAAATTTCCTACAGAGCTGATATTTGGTCTTTTGGGATAACTGCTTTAGAACTGGTCTTTTGGGATAACTGCTTTAGAACTGGTTAAAGAGACAAGAAGTTCTCTAAGGTACGCTTTCAACAAGCTAGTAAGTTAGTATCTTTGGTGTAATTATGCTGCATGACATACATCTTTTCTTTTCTTCTTCAGTCTTTTAAGCAGATGATAGCCAGTTGTTTGGTAAAAGATCCTTCAAAGTTCAAAGTGCACATAGATAATAAGCCGAGTTTTGATGCTAATTCAGCAGATATGGAGCTGGGTATATCAAATGTTCAATTCAGTTTGGAAACTTATTTTTCAAGCAGAGTTTTGATGCCAAACGTTATGAACAACAATATAAACTGAACCGAAACAGTATTTCATACTCAATTAACATGCTATTCAGCTTGGTATCATAAGAACTACACACAACATATATTTCAAAGTAAACACAAAAGTATGAAATGGCATCAACATAACAGACAGCAACATGGAAGCAATAAGAACTACACACAACATATATACAATGGCAGCAACACAAACAACAACAACCATTTTAAATGGCAGCAACATAACAGGCTTACCATGCGTCTTGCATGCTCCGTGAACGAAATTGATCCACCAGTGTGCCTAGAAAGACCAGTCCCTTGCCCTGCTACCTCAGATTTTCGATTTATAGATGCTTGGGTGGCTAATTTCACATACTCTGGAGTCTTCCATACTTCATGCCAAGCATTCCAAACATCTTCCTCAATGAATTCTGCTCGAGGTTGCCTTTTCCACTTGCATATCATGTCTCTATAGCGCGCCGCCGCTTTTTTAAGCCATGCACCTCTAACTAAACCTTCAATTTCAGCTTCCCATCGAAATTGTTTCTAAAAAAAAAGAAGTTAAATTGAAAGTATTAAAAATTTACAAAGATAACACAATTAGCTATTAGTTGAATAATAAAATTAACTCATAGACCTTGAACTCTTTCCAATAGAAAGCCTTTATCGCGTTTGGTACACATTTCCATCGCCAACCCTCCTTCACCAACTTTTCTTTGAAGCTATTTGTAATTGCCTCACTTACTTTATGAGAAATCTCTGAAGGATAAAATTCTCCTTCTCCCTCTGTCGAAGCATATGTGATTAAGATTATTTTTTGTGCACTTGCCCTCCCATGAAAGCTAACACTATCAGACCTAGGTGTACCATTACTATCAACCATCCCTAGATTGTTATTTATTGGAGTAGAAGTAGTATTGTCAGCAGCAGGTTCAACAGTAGGGGCTGTTGCTGGTGGAGAAGCATGAGGAGTTATGTTAGGTGCAATAGTAGGGGCTGTTGCAGGTGGATATGTTTGGTTTGTCATGTTAGGTGCAATGGTAGGGGCTATTGTTGGTGGAGTGGAAGGGGGAACTTCATCGCAATTTAAGAGAATTCTTGTTCGACGAGATAAAAAACTTCCATCCCATGGTTGACTGCTTGATGCAAATCCTCGACCTTTAGTCATCCCACGTCCTCTACCAACAGATGCTTTCCCTTTTCCTCTAGTCATAGCTAGCATAACAGCATTAGAACATATTAGTAAGTAGATAAACAACTTTAGTGCTACAATCTGAAAAACAGAGATGCAATATAGACACTACTACCTGCTGCTTGATTTTCAATCTTATAGGCTGAGTGTTGCTGCTACTTGCTTTTCAATCTTATAACTCTTTACCTAAGCTAATTAGCCAAAACAAGAATCTTCTAGAGTGCTGCAAATAGCCTGTTTCACATACAAATAGTTAGCACCTGGAAAAGAAATTTAAGATAGAGAGGAGGAGGTACAGTCAAAGATCAACTCACACAAGTAGACCTTGAAAATTCCAATTATGAGCAAAAATATGCAAACAAGTGGCAGAATTCTTACCTTGAGTACTTCTATCCATACACATTAACCATTTATCATGTTTAGCTATATTTTGCAAACTTTGAGTACTTCTATCTGGTTGTATTTTGCAAACTTTACAACCAGATTTCAAGCAGATTTTGCAAAAAGGAGAAATTGATTGTAAACATAGAATAATAATTCAAGTACATTACCAACAAGCTTCAGACAGGCATTACGTGGCATCTAAAAATAATTGATCAATAATTACATTACATAAGTATATTAATATTAAAAAGACTGTCAAAAATTTATTAAATTCATTTGCAGCTTCATCTTGAATTTGGAAATTTGATTTAGCAAATCATCTAAATGCCTGCAGACTGCAGTAATGTAACAAGAAAGGACATTTTTCAATAAAAATGAAACATGTATTGTCTTTTCACGTTTGCTAGTGCAGGGCATTAATATAAAAAAAAAATTTATCGCAAGGCAAGGCAAGAAAGAAAAATAATGGTATCAAATAAGCAAGTCATAATTCCAAAAAATCACTCAAAAATAAATTCAATACAACATGTGCTTAAATATATACTAGCTTATTCATCATCACTACTAATATCATTCGATTCATCAATATCTTCATCAGAGAAGTCAGGCTCAACAAAACCATCAGGTTCTTCATCATTCTCATTTAATTCAATTTCATTTCCATCTGGATCATTTATTTGTTCAGATAAGTCCCTCTCGAGCGCAACAAAAGGTTGACCGACCACATCTTCTTGGAGAGGGGCATCAACATTCTCATTAAGATTTGATGAAATCGTCGGATGATTAATTATTGATCGTGCTTTAACTTTGATTACAGCCAACCAATCCACCTTATCTCTTCTAAGAGACGGATATGGCACAAAACAAACTTGCTCGGCTTGTGTGGCTAGAATGAAAGGCTCATACTTCTGAAATTTTTTTGTGTGATTAACATCTACCAGGTTATAACTTGGATGAACTTTCATTCCAGAATTAAGAGTTGGATCATACCAATCACACTTGAACAAAACTGTACGTTTTATAGGTAAATCCGGATACTCCACCTCTACAACTTCTATCAACCTACCATAATAATCACTTGATATTTCCGAGTAGTTTGTACCTCTAATACACACACCACTATTAGATGTAACTCTATTTGAGCTTCGTCCTTCTGTGTGAAATTTGTAACCATTTATGAAATACCCTGTAAACACATGAACAGTGTATAAAGGACCCAAAGCTAGATCCTTAATGAATTGATTATCCACATGATTTTCTGGATTATGAACCTATAAAGGAAAATGCAGTAAGATATATATCTCGAATCAATTAACAACATTGGCAGATATTGTTTAATTGACTAACTTACATGATCTTTGAACCAGGTGGGAAACTCAATCTCTAATCGTCTTTCAACCTCATACTCACTAAGATTGGGGAAGGAGGACCGAAGTGAGTTGGTAAACACACTAAAAAAATTAAAATGACAAAAATTAATTAAAAGGGCTATAATACATCAATTAAACTTAAAGAGTATTAGTACTTACTTAATGAAAGGAGAAAGTTCCTCGCAATTTAGTAGAATATATAAGTGGGCTGCCTTTTTTTCAACCTCTGTTAATCTCCTTTTTTTCCCTCTTCCCAATGGACGGCCAATAGTTTTGAATATTGACAATGTCTCTTCCATGTTATCACACTCATCAATACCGCCATCATCATTCCGAGGTACTCTACAGTGCCTTGTATATATATGGTCTTCGAAGTAATAGGCACAAAAAGATGATGCCTCTTCAACTAAATATGCATTAGCAATCGAGCCTTCAACTCTTGCTTTGTTATGCACATTTTTCTTTATTTTACCATTATGCCTAATTTAAAAAACATGACCACCGTAAGACACAATAATATAAATAAAGTATGTTAACAAATCTATTAAAACTTACCTCTCAAACGGATACATCCAACGATATTGGACTGGTCCCGCAATCCGTGCTTCGTACGCAAGATGAATGGGAAGATGCTCCATTGAATCAAAGAAGCCAGGTGGGAAGTATCGCTCGAGCTTACAAAGTGTAATGGGAATTTCTTCTTCTAGCCTTAACATGTCATTTGTACTAATAATTGTTGTTGTCAATTGTTTAAAGAAACTCCCAATCTCAGTAATTGCTTCCCATATTTTTGTTGGTAGTAGTTCCCGAAAAGCAATAGGTAATAACCGTTGCATGAAAACATGACTATCATGGCTTTTCATCCCAAACATTCTGTATTTTTTTAAATCCACACATCGTCCTATGTTTGAGACGTAACCATCTGGAAACTTCAATGTCTTTAACCATTCACAAACAGTTTTTTTCCCATCTTTGTCTAATGCGTAACATGCTTTTGGGAACTTGCCAGTTGTTGGATTTCTTGCCAACTCCTTACGACGACAAAGGTTTTCCATATCCGCTCTTGCTTTGAAATTATCCTTTGTTTTACCATCAATGTTCATAAGGGTATTGAATAGATTATCAAAGAAATTCTTCTCAATGTGCATAACATCTAAATTATGCCTAATGAGAAGGGAACTCCAATATGGCAAATCCCAAAAAATACTACGCTTTTTCCATCCATAACTCTCGCTTATAAGAGAATTCTTCTTATCAGCCCCTAGTTCTGTTACCTTCATAAGACCCAATGACTCAATTTCATTAAGTATCTCTTCACCAGTCTTTATCCGAGGTGCATTGTCATTGACAACTCTATTCTTCTTGAACCAATTTTTATTTCTCCGCCATGGATGGTCTGGTGGTAAGAACTTGCGATGACAATCAAACCAAGATTGTTTTCGACCGTTTTGCAATGTAAAAGCATCTGTTTTCTCCATGCAATATGGACAAGCAAGCCTACCAGCAGTGCTCCATCCGGATAGCATAGCATAAGCGGGAAAGTCGCTGATAGTCCATAATAGAGCCGCACGCAAGAGAACATTTTGTTTCTTTGAGACATCATACGTCTCCACCCCAACCTCCCACAATTGTTTCAACTCTGCAATTAAGGGCTGCAGAAAGACATCTATCTTATACTTTGGATTATTTGGACCTGGCACTATAGTAGATAGAAACATGTACTCCGTTTTCATACACATCCAAGGAGGTAAATTATAAGGTGTGACAACAATCGGCCAAGAAGAGTATTGTTTTCCAGATTGACCAAAAGGTTGGAAGCCATCGGTACTCAATCCTAGAAGGACATTTCTTTTTTCATCGCTAAAAGAGCGGTGAATAGTGTTAAAGTGCTTCCATGCAGGAGAGTCGGATGGATGTTGCATAACACCTTCTTTCGATGAATGTTCATGATGCCATGTCATATGCTTTGCTGTGGCTTCTGATGCATACAACCTTTGTAATCTCGGTATTAAAGGGAAGTAAAACATCTTTTTATATGCCCTATAAACCACCTTATTTGTAATTTCATTCCTACACTGTTTATACCTAGGATGACGGCAAAACTTGCACTCTTGTAAGTCAATGTCTTCTCCCCAATATATCATACAATTATTATCACAACAATCTATTTGTTGCATCGGAAGACCTAAACCTTCAACTAACTTTTTTGTTCTGTAAAAGGATTCAGGCATTAAATTGCCTTCAGGGAGTACTTCTTTTATAAACTCTAACAATTGGTCAAAGCATTTTTCAGACAAATGGTGTTCTGCCTTAATGTTCAACATTCGAGCAACTGCTGACAACACTGAATGTCTTTTACAACCAGGCCAGAGTTCTTGATTTCCTGCTTCAAGCATGTCATACAATTTTCTTGCAACACTATTTGGCTCTTCTTCCATGTCCTCAACTTCATTAGACACCCCTTGTTGATGTAAACCATCGATTACCATGTTGTAATATCGATCTCTATGCTCAAAAACATTTTCATCAACACGGACTCCTCCTCCTTCCGAGTGGTCCACACTCATTTCTATAACATCTTCCTCATCTTCACCATGTAAGTACCAATTGTAATAATTTGGTATAAAACCTCTTTCATACAAGTGCTGTGTAACAACTTCTACAGGTAAAAAAATCTTATTACGGCATTTAGGCCTAATGCAAGGACATTTCAGTTTATCTCCATCCATGCATTCGGGATGAGAAGTTGCAAATTTAATAAATTCCTCAGTTCCCCTAACAAATTCTAGAGTAATAAATCCTTCACTAAGCCTACGATACATCCAACTTCTATCTGGATTCATATTCCTGTATTAATAGAATATTAAGACAGCCAATTACTATTAAATATAAAAAAATATCATTTATATATGACAGTAAAAACACTTAGCCAGCAATTTATTAAGCTACATTGCAATTTATTAAATTTATAAATTTCAAACACCTTTTTCCAAATATCAGCCACTAAAAACACATATTTAATCATGTTTTCAGTCATTCATGCATAACTCATCACTAATGCAAAAAGTCAAAAGATATAGCTACTACAAATTATAAACCGGAAGATGTTGGACTGCAAGTAGCAATCTAATAAACTGAATTGCAGCATTTCCACCAACAAATGGGATCATTAATGTGACACTTTGCATATAAAATTGTAGAACATACTTGAGTAGGAATAAGCCGAGACCCAAATGAAGAAGCAAATTATCATGAAGATATGAATATCACAGTTATTACCAAATATCATGGAGTCAATCAGCAAGATACAAATTCACACCAATATGTTATTTTTCAAGCAGCTCAAAAACTAAAATTAGAAAAAAAAAAGGTGTGAGCAGCAGCTTATCAAACAGAATCGGCAAAATATTGGCAGCATCTACCCTTATTTATTGATAAATATAAGATGAAGGAGAAGAACTTAAGAAGAAGAAGAAGGGGGGAAAACAAAAAGTAAGCAGTAAAAACACCAAATCAGAGATATGCAGATTTGAAGAAGAAGGAAAAAAAAGAGTAAACAGAGACATACAATGCGAGAAAGGAACACACCTATAAGTTCAGTTGTTTTTGTTACTTCTTGATGAAATCAGTTGATGAAGATGGAAAGCTACTTCTTGATGATGCTTTGGTAGAAAATCCAGAAAACTTCTTAATGAAATGCTGATTCTGTTACTGCAGCAGCTAATGGGATTTTTCTGTTCTTGGATCTGCAGCAGGTAGTGGGAGTTACCAGATTATTTATTTCATAATTATTTTATGAAATGACCAGATAAGAAAACAAAAGATGTCCAAATGTTTTAAGACTTTACAGAAAATGTAAATCATGTTTTAAGACTTTACAGAAGATGTCCAAATGTTGTTAGAATATATGTCAAATCATGAAATGTTTGGAGATTTCATTGATAATCTACTAAAGGGTTCTGTATAAGGTTGAATCAAGGTAGCATTGCTACAGTAACTTTTGTAAGGGAACAGAAACAGTAATATAGATTGGAGCATAGAGACCATTAAAATTGAGAGCCACCGAGATTTATGGCCATCTCTTTATATATTAGAGAAAATGGAGTGGATCAAAAATTCACATTTAGCCATGTTGGTTGGTCAGTTGAAAAACAGTTTTACTATCTAACCTAAGATCAAATAGAACTAAATGCTCAAAAAAAAATTAACCCAAAACTAATCAATCATTTGATAAACCTGAGATATTTGAGCACGGTTAGTTTACATAGGGGTCAGCTTGATTTTATCTCTCATCAGCAGGCCACTTTTAAATTTTGAATAGACTTCTCTTTTCTATGTCTTAACTCAGAGTAATTGCAGCAACAAAATACACATCTCAAGTCAACAAGCTTATGATTCATACCCATGGCAGACACCCACTAATCAGATATAATTATGAAACCCCTTTTGAGCTACCTTGGTCCTTGTTCATGAGCATAATACAAGGAACCATGACCCTACCAGCCTTTTCTACTTTAGTTTATTGATGAATTTAACAATTGGAGATCAGTTGCATTTTATTGATACCAAAATGCTGGCAACTTTCTAATTAAAGGCTTGAACTAACAGGTCCAGACATTGATATGATTGTTACTGCCTACCTAAACATCAAGTTTTGAGGACCACAAAAGTTTTAATATCCATGCTTTCTTAAAAAAAAATTAAATAAAGAAAACCATTTTATAGGGATGCCCAAATACACGAGGATAAATAGAAAGACAGTTCAAAGAAGGTAGTGGATCCTGTGAGTCTATGACTGTGCCTTGAACTAACAGATCCAGACATTGATATGATTGTTATTGTCTATCTCAACATCAAGATTTGAAGGCCACAAAGTTTTTCATATTCATGCTCTCTAGAAAAAATTAAATTAAGAAAACCATTTTATAGGGATGTCCAAATACCCTCAGGATAAACAGAAAGGCGGTAGAAGCTACTCGTTCCTGTGACAATAGAGAACAACTGATAAAACAGAAAGTTCTTGATCTCATTTCAACTTTCCTAAGAAAGTTTCAGAGAATTCAGGATGAAAATTGTCCATATTGCAACTGAACAACTAAAACTTCAGGAGTCTAACCTTGGAAATAAATAAGCCATTTTGCAAGGATATAGTGAATTAAGATCATACTACAAATATGGAAGATGCATAGACATTTTTGGAGTCTGTATCACATTATAAATTAAAGAAAAAGAGTAACATGTATTACAGCCCACCAATTGTTGAACTACATCCATCATTTTATGATTTCAATAGCTGCTCTTTTAATATTAGGAGATGTCTTTTAGGTTCAAGGATTGGAAAAAAAACCCAATGTATAAACTATAGATGCTACACTGTTTTCTGGGCCTACCCTGCACCTATCAGCGAGGGAGGCCAAAGTTGTTGGCATATTTGATCAAGGTTCCAAGAATTAGAATGTGCAATAAGACAACATGACTTTATAGCATGAAATCCCATATCGCATCCTAAGAATATCATTACATTCCTTAAAACATTGATGGAAGATTCTGTGCTTACCTCCAAAGGCAGCACTTGCACTTGAAACCACTAGCAGTGGAGGAATCTGTTGCAAAAGCAACATAACATTTAAAGGATGACAATTATCAATATTTAATCTGAGAAACAAGTGGAGGATCTGCTAATTACTGATAACAGAGAAGGAGCATCGGTCTATTCCGTCAAATAAAACAAACTAATTCACTAGATTGAGATCACAAACCTAGATGTAATACCTAACAGTTTCTGCCCCTAAATTGTGAACAAAATCAATCGATGTGAAAAAAAAACTGAATTACTCTAAAAAACAAAATAGGATTATATAAAATCAGACAAGAAAATAAAAATTCATTCACAAACCTAAATCTATTAACTTCATTCACGAATAACAGTCAAAACAACATGTTTGGCAGCCGAGAAAATGTAAGGAGAAAACAAACGAAGAGAGTATAATGTTCTATTCATTTTCTCAGAATCCAAACAGATCCGAACAATCAGTTAAGAGAAAGGGTGTAATCGAACCTTATAGCGATCCGTCCGTGGAGAAGACAGTGCTGTGAAATCGAAAGAATAAGCAGAGACGATGCACAGGAGAGCTGGAGAAATTACTAGAGAGATTAGAATCTATTTTATAGGGCATGGAGTGAAACAAAGAAATGCTCTCAGTTCTCAGTTCTAAGATCTACCCTCGTGTGCTTGTATGCGAAACTAGCAAGGAAGAGGACGACATTCGGAAAAAAAATTTCACAGTTCGCTTTTGGTAATCATGAGAGAGAGAGATTGATTGAGGAGACGACATTCTGAATTTTTTTCCCCTTTTTTTAGAGGAAAGCGGGATTCTGAAATTTGCAAAGGAGGGAAGTGAAAATTTTTAGCTACGAAATTTCCGTAGCAAAGGATAAATCCGTAGCAAAAATATTTTTCGTAGCACTATTTTCGTAGCACTATTTCCGTAGCAAAAATTTTCCGTAGCAAATATTTTTCGCTACGGAAATTCCGTAGCAAAGGATAAATCCGTAGTTAAAATGCAGCTGAGGGAATGAGTAATATGTTTGCTACAGAACGGCTACGGAATCCTGCGTAGCTAAAAGACGCGCCACTGTGGCGCGAAAATAATTGCTACAGAAATCTGTTCCGTAGCTAACGTCGCTACGGAATAGCTATGGACTTGCTACGGCTATATATAATTTAATAAAAAAGGCAATTCCGTAGCTATGCCATAGCAATTCCGTCGCTATGTTGCTACGGAATCTGTCCGTAGCAATTTTCCGTAGCTATTTCACATTTTTCTTGTAGTGGCACCCTCATTATTAACCGTTGATTTTAAATTGAGTTTTAATCTCGTAAAACAGTAACAATACTCTTTTCAGTAAAGGTTTAAGATATACAATGTACTATTCTTTACGTATAGCATTTATCCACAATACTTTTGTCACTATACACTATCAATTTTTCATTATTAGTTAAAACGTTCCTGTTTAACATCTTGACCATTACAATTCTCCCCCTCTAAAGAAATTCCGTCCTCGAAATTTACATACTATGGCATTAAGCTATTTACTTTTTAAATAATTTCAAATTTCACATAACATCAATGATTCTCTTAACTTACATAACATTTATTTATATCTGATATCAATCAATATAACACTTCCTGAATAATTGTATTTTAGAACTGTAGAAGATTATTCAACTCTACACACTTACACTGTTCAAACTCAATTCAGTAATTACCTTTAATTCTCTTTAGAAATTTTATTTGATATATAATTTGTATCATTACATTCCACTGTTATATATATATATATCTCATTCTTTCTCTTATATACTGAACATTAAATCCTAGTTCCGGATAGCGGGTCACTGATGGCAAGTAAATGCCCACTGTATCAATATGGCCAAAGGCCCACTATGGCATGAATGCCCATTGTATATGATGTCACGGAGTGACCACTGAGAGAAAGGAACCAAAGGTTCACTATGACGCAAAGCGTCCACTGATGGCATAGATGCCAATATCACTGAGACATATATATAAAAAATGTCTTCTATGGCACAAAGTACCCACTTTCGATATGGAACATAAATGTTCTCTATGGCACAGAGTGCCCACTGTCAATATGGCATAAAATGCCCACTATCACTTTGAATATTTACCCTTTAGCTAATTCGGAAACTAGATTTAACATCAGTATCATTTATTTCAATGGTACAAAGTATTGTCAATTATAATACTTTGAAATATAACACTTTCTCTTTGAATGGAATATAACACTTTCTCTTTGCAATGTTTGTTTCTTACTGTAAGTGTATAAGATATAAACAATCATTTCAAACACAACACATATACACATTATACTTATTTTCGATTAGTTCGATTGATTTTATCTATTAATCAATATTTATCTTTTCAAATCATTTCCATGCGTCCACTGTAATAATGAAATCTACAAAGATTTTCACTCTTTACTTGTTTCATTCTTTTCTTAACATATTAAGAATTTATCATTATTCTTTCACTTTAAGAGTACATGTACATTTATACTTTATTCTCTGTCTCATACACACATTCACACACACACACATATATGTATATATTGCTAACTTGTTCTACCATGCATCATTTCACTAGAAGGGTTCACTATCTTCACATCTCACTACATTCTTTTCTTTTTACATTATCACTTCCTTTCTTTCCATTTGCAATTAATTAGTATTAAGTAACTCTTTAACACTTCTATATATATAATCTATACCTTGGCTTTAATCACCAAATAATGTTACTATCACGTATTTCATAAATACAAAATATGTAAATCTCATATTCTTACTTTCATTACTCAATCAATTTGTATATACCTCTTTAGTTTCTTTAACTTGCTCTTCACATTATGTGCAATCATTACTAATTTATCAATCTATCATGCTTTTCACTTTACTTCGGAAATTATCTTATTTCATCATGAAGATGTTAAATCCACTAATCACTTGTAATTGTCTTTTATCTTTTCTCTGCCTTTACACTTCTTTCACATATCCAATTACATTTGTTCATACTTTTCTCACGTTCTCTTCACATTTCAGTTTCATCATTTAATGGATTGATTTCATTTCAATCTTATAAGAAATCTTTTGTCACTTATAAACTATTTCCAAGATGTAGTCATTAATTCACTACTAATTCCACCGATAAACTCTACTCTGTGAAAGTATGCACATTCTAAAATTTTGTAGAACAAAAGTATGCATAGCCAGATAAATGACCATGTGAATGGTCTTGCACGTCTCTACTGAAATTTATTTTCAATGTTTTAAGGGCACAAATATATGCATGTCCATATGAATGAGCAAGCACCTCAATATTGGAATTGCTTCTCAAAGTTTGAAGAATAAAAAGTTACACAAGCATATGCATGACTATACAAATAATCATGCGTATCATTGCTCGAATGTCTTTTCATGATTTAATCAATAAGTTATTCATAATATAACTCATACAAAGTGAAGAAACAGGATCCAACTCTTCCATGCACTATCAAATTCAAATCTCAATTTCCATAACCCTAAAATCTTTCAACCTTATTTTCTTTCACAACCGTATATTAACTCTTAAATGATTCAATGATAGATTTAATCATTATTCTAGTTAAATACACATTTACATTTTACACGAAGAACTTTACTATCATAGAAGTAAAGTTGTCACAATTATATAATACATCATATCTTTCACAAGTAATGGTGTTTTATCAATTCACAAATCTCTTTTCATAATAAAAAATCAAGATCATTTCATTAAATAGCACTCAGTAGTATTCAAGCACTAACCTCTTTACCAATACTCTTCCATCACTTTTCATTTCAATCTTTTATTTTGATGACATTTTAGAAGACAATAGAAGACACTAGAAACCTTTAAATAAGTGTTAGGCCTGTTATCCAATATACTCACTTATACAATAGCTTCAATGCATTCACGTGCTAAGCTAAAAGCTTAGTGGTACAAACTTTAAAAACAATAAAATTGTAAAACAATGCCAATGCAAAATGCTTTCACATGATATTTCACAATGTGGTACTTAATTTCACCATAAAACATATCCTTTAATCTTTTTACAATTCTCATAGGAACAAATACAAGCATAGGCCCAAATGATCTAATATGGCATTCAAATCCTAGAGTTATTGTTTTGGTCCAAATTGATATCATATGTCTAGCCCTGAAGGTAAATCATATCACAGTGACATGAAGCGTCTAGCCCCGAAGGCAAATCAAAGTAATTTCTCAAAAGCTAGCCCCGAAGGCAAATAATGAGGATAACCTCTTAGGCATGCCGCTAAACACAGGACTCTGGATATTGAATAATATACTATGCACACAATTATTTCATATTTTCCATCATCAATTTCTTTCTCCTTTTCTCATAATCAACTATGCTCATTGCCTCTTTTCTCAATATCAATTAGGCACATTGCCTTCTCTAATTATCAATTAGGCATATTGCCTTATTTTTCTCATTTATCTCATTCATATCAATATCAATTTACTCCATTTCATCATATCTCAACATATCATCCCAATGTATCGCATTTTACATTAAAATACATTACTCAAATATTTTGGGTTATTTTCACATATTTCACATTTTATGTAATTTAGCCATTAACAATGGCTTTTCACAATGCATATGATGCATGCATGACAAATCACATGTCATAGCACAATATTCATGAATGTTCAATGCATCAAGTAGCTTATCACATTTTTTAACCGAAATGTGTTATGCTCAAATTTATGACAACATAACTGATTCATCAAAAGTTTGTACTTACCTTAATAAGCACTCCAAAACAAGCTCAAAACTCTCATCAACCTTCTCTTCCAACTTGCCCTTTAACACTAGGGTTGGGCAAATCACCTCTCCTAAATGCCTATATAAAATGTGATCAAATACAATCATTTAATATAACATTTTAAGGCATTCTCAACATTAAACCTTAATAAAACATTACTCAAATCAAAACCTCAAAGTTAAGCCCAACATTACTTTAACTTTGAAAAACATATTAAGCTATTCAAATTAGTGTTTTAAGTTTATTTATATCATTACAAACATATTTTAACATGTTTAAACCAATTACATTAATTAACTACATGCCTTTGTTCAAAACTCTAAAATGGCATAACCTTCATCATTGAAGGTTTTCCATTCCAACTCAATCCAATTATCAATCCAAGCTTATTTCCATCACTAATACCATTAAACAACATGCTTTAAACATTAAAATCAAATAATTCACTATACTTTGAAAATTCACTTTTCCAAAACCCTAAATCAACACTACTTCATCCAAACTCTATCCAAACATAACTAAATCCATCATTTGTCTTTAAAATCCTTGTTCATGCATCAAAATAACATATTTAGAATTAAATTGCACAATTAAATCATATGATTTCACAAATCCAAATTTTTCATAATCCTAAATTCTCTCTCTTCACCAAACTTAACTTAAATTCAACCATCTTTTCAATCCAACCTTAAAATCATTATTACCTACTCAAAACAACTTCATTCATACCCAATTAAGCAATTAAAATATACTACTTTCAAAATTCTAAATCACACATAATCATACTTTCATGGAATTCAAAGAAAAAAAATTAGAAAACTTACTAATTATAGTAGAAATCCCTAAAAATCTCCCTTGAACTCTTGAAATCATTAATTAATGGAGCATGGAAGAAGAAAAACCTTGTCTTTTTCATCAATGGTGGATCGGCCTTGAAGAAGGAAGAAGAAGATGATGATAAAATTTAATTTTCTCTCTCTTTCCACTTTTAATTTTAACCTTATATATATAATATTTTAATATATTTTAATTAATTAATTAATTAAATAATAAAAACCCTAAAATTACATCTTTCATCCAAAAATAATTTATTTTTTAATTATTTAAAGAATTTTAATTTTCAAAATATAATTACAAAAATGTCATTTGACTTTTTGACTTTTCTTTAAAAAATGTTGACTTTTATATACTTTATGTATATTTCATGTATATTTCACATATACATTCTATTTTTTCACTTAAAATCATTTTCCATTTAAATTATTTATTTAATTTATCAAATTTCTTTTTAATTTATTTTATTTAATATTCAAAAATTAGGGATGTTACAATTCTCTGACCTAAAGAAAATTTCATCCTCGAAATTATCCAGTACCGTAATAAACCATCCAAATCAAAACATAATCTTAAAATATCTTATGAAATCAATCATCTCATCAAATTTTTATTTCATCAAATTTTTATTTCATCAAATTATATAATTTCTACTCTCCCCTTATGATTATTCTCGATTACCTTTTCGTAATTCATAATTCATCATTATATTTCCTATTTAATCCAACAATCACAATAGATTATCATATCTTTAACCGAATTGACACTAGATAAAATTAATTCATCTCTTTAATATATATGCACCACACCTCCATTACACTCAAGATATTTGATCACTTCATTATCTTAAAATATACTCTCATAACCTTAAATTTAAATATTAATAACTTATATCTTAACATTGATTATTCTGTCATCACAATCATTTTTAGAATTGTATCTCTGTTTAATTACAACTTTACTTATATTTGTGAATAGTTATTTGTAAAAACCACAAATGATAACAACTCCCAATTCCAATTAATAAGTCTTAACATAATAATTTTGCACATCTTCACTTTGGTTCTACTCTTTATATAATTACCACATATTAATTCAATATCACCATTATACAACAATAATATCTTATTTCTTTAGTAAGATTTATTCCCATAGGTTATTCATCAACCCAACATATATATATATCCATTTTCCTTAGTAAGATTTATTCCCATAGGTTATTCATCAACCCAACATATATATATATATATCCATTCCAATTATACTATAATTAACATTTTTTTCTTATAATCATTTACAATTAATATAACTTAGCTTCTTTTTTATGCATATACATATCAGAACATTGCATTATGCACATTGTCATATATCTCGCATACTCTTAATGCAACTACATACATTGAACTTCAATAATTACTTATAAACTTATTACATTCCAGATCAATTGATCTAACTATCACAATATGACCATCACATCCTTATTCTATTCTGACCAACCTTTAACCTTTTTTAAGTTTATCATCCTGTTTCAATTCATTAGGTCAAGCTTAACTCCATTAGGTCAAACTTATTCTCAAATCTTAGTTCTCTTCAAATTCATTATTATAAATAGTATTCATTTCCCTAGTCTCATTCACTTTAAACGTCATTTTCATCAACTTGTTTATTCTATACCATTTTCAAACACATTCAACATAACTCTTACTCACATTTCATAATTCTTCTCATTTATCATTTTCTCACATTTCTTATAGTTATCATATTTACAACATCTCTTTCCTTACACATCATTTATAGCTCATCATATTTTCACAATTCTCTTCTATTTCTACCCTATCTATGGTCATAAATAAATTTCTAACATACGACTATGAGTTCAACTATACCAACCACAAATTTTGCTTGTATTTCATGAATCAAAACTATCAATCTCACCAAATGTACTTCATAGTTGTGTCCTCTTAAGCCACGCCTATGGGTTATAAATAAACACCGCTTTCTTCATAATTCTTTCTCAAATAATTCTTATCTCTATACTATGCCCATGTCTCAGTAATCACACACCCGTGACATTTCAAAATCACATATTTGCTCTTTAAACTCTTACTACATGAAGAGTTAACACATATCAACTTTGCTTTAAAGCAATTTACCCTTATCCATTTGTTTTTATTAGCCTAAACATATGATCCACCAACATTATTATCAACAACTCATATATATATATATATATCTATTAATGTTCCAATTTTATACAATTATTCAACAAAATTTTTTACCAATTTCTCTTTCTTAAATTAAATAAGTAGTTATATAGGGTTACAAATATACAATAATACTTCAATAACACTTTCTCACATCTTTAAGTGATCAACTCAATACTTGATTACTTTCACATTACATCACATTATCACATTTTCAGGTGATCAACCTTTTCATGATCACCTTCACCTCACAAATTCATATTATTTCATATTTTAAACATTTTTCATATTTTTAAATCATCCACATACACATCTATAAGTCACATTCATAATGTGACTTACTTTCCACTTTTTCTTACATATCACAATGATGTCCATATTGGACAACTCACCACACATATCATATAAATGTTTACACAAAATCACACACTTATATTCAATTCCTCATTTACACACAATCTATATAAATTTAACATTTATCACATTTCATAAAATATTATCATTTCTTATTCTTCTAACATTATTTAGTTCATTTCCCAATTTTTTCATCTTATATATATATATATTAAATAATTTATCCTCATTCAGTTCATTTTTTTATCACTTTACATCAATCTTAGTCACATTTCCAATGTGACTTCTCTCTTATATTTTCTATACATTTACCATACTTTTCATATTCATCACTACCAATCAAATTACCTAATGAAACTCATTTTCATCTTTTTAATCATTTCTCTTTATTTTATATCCAATTTATATACTATCAATCACATTACACATTACATGATACTTTTCATAAACAATATTATTCACATGCTCATTAAACATTAAACCAACAATATCTAAGTAATCCTCATCAAAATTCCATTACAACTCTAAATTTTCAACTTACTACTTTACTTAAACTTCATTCTATTAATTTCATTTTCAACATCTAACTTTATAAACATTATCTACATATTAATATAACATCCAAAACACATCACTTTCATAATTATGAAAACCCATTTCAACAATTCAAATTTACATAATGTAACCAACAGTATGAGCCTCACCAAATCTCATCCATGTCACATTCCTAATCTTAAAATCATAGTATTTACATTTAAACAATACTAATTCATTTCATTACACTAATTAACATCATTCATTTAGATAACCTAATTTTACATACTCAAACCCTAAATCAAAATTTCATCCAAACTTGCTTATATTTAATTTTCAACTATGGATGTAATACCCCGATTTTTGATTATTTTGGAATAGTAGTTATGAGAGAGTATGTTGGTGAAATAGGTAAAGAAAATATAATAAGAGATAGATGTATATGAATGATGTTATATATATATATATATTGTATTTGAAATATATGGAAAATATAAATACAATATATGAGACATATACATATATCAACATATACACAATATATAAATGATGTATACATTGGTGTAGGAAAAGTAAATTTTAAATAATTAATTGATAATAATAATAATGATAATAATGAAAATAATGACAAGAGAAAAAGAAGAAATGAAAGTCAAAAGAAGGACAAATATTTGTGGTGGAAAATTTTTAGGTGGAAATAATTATATATATATATATATAAGATATGGATGAATTAAAAAGAGAGCTTTCTCTCTTTCTTTCTTTCTTTCTTCTTCTTCCTCTTGGAACGTGGGACTAGAGAGGGAGAGAGAAGAGTTTGATTTTGTTCATATACATATCAAATTCATAAGAGTCTTAAGAGAATTGAAGGTGGACATTGAAGATTTTGCAAAGAATTCAAGTAAGTGCTCTTCTCCTTGAGTTGATTTTTATAGATTTTGAGTTTATATGTGATATGTTTAGTGAGAGAGAGTGATGATTAATTAGATATTATGATGATAATGAAGTATTGAAGTATATATATATATATGTTGAATTGGTGCTTAGATGATGAAAATATGATTATTTGTGAGGATGATGATGAGTATTTGAAATTGAGGAGTAAGGGTTTAGTATAAATGAGTTGGGGAATTGAGTAAATTGATACATGGATGATTGTATAAATGAATTATATAATGATTATTATTATGATATGTTGGAGTTATATAAGTATTGAATTGATGGGTGAATTATGAATATAAACTAAGATGATGATTAAGGGTGTTGTAGTATGGATTTTGGAATGATTGTGTTCATTTGGATGAGAGTTCGAAATGCAAAACTTTTTCCTGACACGACCATGTCGTTGGGCGTATCAACAGTGCTGAGTTTAATGATTGATGACACGATCATTAATATGGCCATGTCTCTGGACATGTCATAGCTACTGTGAGATTAGATTATTGACACGTCCATGAATACACCCGTGTTGTTGGGCGTGTCAATGTTTCTATAAGGAAGAATGAATGACACGGACAGTGACATGCCCATGTCATTGGACGTGTCAATGCTTCTGTATGAATGAGTTAATGACACGGTCATCAACACTCCCATGTTGTTGGGCGTGTCACTTGTGAATAACTACTTTTATTTTTTTTCATTTGTAATTCCTATTTAAATGATTTTAATGTTAAGAATGCCTTAGAATGTGATACTAAATGGTTTTTTATGATCACATTTGGTATATGCATTGAGAGAGAGTAGTTTGCCCAACCTTAGTGTTGAAGGGCAACTTGGAAGAGAAGGTTAGAGGAAGTTTTAAAGCTTATTTTGGAGTGTTTCATAAGGTAAGTATAAACTTTGAATAATTGTTTATATTTACACGACATTGAGACTTAACACATTTGGTTGGAAAATGTGTTAAGTTACCTACTACATTGTTGATGCATGAGTAATATGCTATGATTTGCATAATGTGAACTATGTGAAATATATGATGATGATTCAAAATGTATGGATAATGCAATTTATTATGTATACACTAATGATGGTATGTAAAGCCATTGGTGATGGCTAAACTGATATAAATGAGATATTTAAGGCATTGTGCCTAGTTGATCATGAGAAAAAGAGAAAGGATTTGATAATGGAATGAAAGAATTGTGTGCCTAGTATGTTATTCAATTTTCAGAGTTTTATTTTTGGTGGCATGCCTAAAAAGTAACGATCCCTTGAAGCTGGGTTGGGCTTGGTCCTTGAAGCCTAGTTTGGTGTTACATGATATAGCAGACCCTTGAAGCTGGGTTGGGCCTAGTCCTTAAAGCCTAGTTGGGATGTTACATATTAGGTAATCCTCTTTTGGGCCCATGCTTGTGTTTGCTTTTATGTGAATTATGAATTATAGAATAATTGAGCAATATAATAAGATATAATGTTATGAGATATATGATGGTGATCATGGAATGATATGATCACAATACACAAGCAAATTACTGAAAAGGAATGCGGCTTAAGAAAATATGCTAAATGATGAGAAATGAATTGTTGAAAGACTTGAGCAGAACCAAGTCTTGATATTGAAAATGAGATTATGGAAATATAATGTGATGTGTAATATGTATATGGATGTGAAAATTGTATGTATTGTTTCATGAATGTTATGATAAGCCATCGAATTGCAGCTTGTGTTAATGATATCTATATATAAATTATGAAATTAGTAAAAAGATATGAAAAGTGCATTGAAAATGGAAAACATGATAAGAATATGATGATGAATGATGTTAGTATGTGAGTATGAATTTCTGTAATGTATGTATATAATATTATTTGTACTACTAAGCTTTCGAGCTTAGCGCGGTTGTGTAAATCACGCAGGTGAATAGATAGTTAATCCAGGAGTTAAACAATTGTGTTACAAGAAGAGTAAAAGTATTTCGAGACTAACTAGAAGGTGGTGCATACATGTATAATTTTATTATGCTGTATTTTGATAAAAATGTATATGTACATAAGTGAATTTTGGAAAAAGACAAGGTAATTTATATATATGTAATATCATCAAAAGTATAATAATTTTGTAAATGTTATTAAAATAAAATGTATTATTATTTGGAATTAAGGTAAAGGTTTTAAACAGTAATAAAAAGTGATATCCTTATATTTTATATACGTATTATATATATATACAAGGTGTATGTATAGTACTTATATAGAGTATATGGGTGTTACAATGGAATCATCACATACATATATAAATAGCACTAATTATATGCATTCTAACAATTTTAATCATCCATACATAAAACCCTAAATCATGCATCACTTTTCCATAATAAACAATTCGCTATCATATACCATTTTTCTCTTTGATTTTAATTATGAACTCTTTATTCTAAATTATTAAAAACTCCATATTCCTTCTTTATACTTATACCCATTTGCATATAAATTTTCATAAATTTCCTCATTCATTTATCTCATGAAATTAATTTATTACTCACCTATACAAAATTGCATAACTTCCTCAGTTTTATATCAATCTCACTTTTCAATTTTTATATTTCTCACCAATTCATTATAAAAGCTTGTAAACTTTTAACCAAGAGCATTTGACACATATATGGACTTATATTTAAAATTTTAGATTTTTTCAAGCTGATTTACTATATTTAAAAATTAAGTCTTCCAAACCCACATAATTTGTCTCTTTAATAATTCCTCTGGCATCATCCGGTTATCTATTTTTTTTTTCAGGTATCAAGCCTTAATAAAAATTTATGAAATTTTAACCATATGTTCTAGGAATACATATAATATTGTGTATAAATTTTCAACATTTTTTTCTAGGTTGGTTTACCATAATTTTTAAATATATTTCTCTATTTCTATAGATTCTGAGTTGCTGAAACTGCTCCAATAATATGTGTTCTTCTATTTTTCTTAATCAGTGGTCCATCTTTAAAAATTATGAAATTTTATACATTAAATTCAAACATATAGAAAAACTTTCTATTAAATTTTCAAACTCATCCAACATTCCTAGATTTATCAAAAAATTCGAATAATATCACTTTGCAGCACACATATAGAGTTTTTTATAACTATCATATTCATCTCTCAAACTTTTTATTTCATATCTTAAATCATTTCCTAAATTATTTTTCTTAATTTCACTTATTCATCAATTGAATCAGCCATGAAACATAATTTCAAATAAAAATTTTAAAAAAAAATTCTTAATCCACACTCTCAAGAATGACGCTTCCACTGCGCCACTTTGACCTATGCAACCCAGATGCCATCTCAATTCATATCCGTTACATCGAACGGACATTGCCACATTAAGGATCAGATAAAATGCCAGTACCAATGTCTGTATCACCATTTAAAACCCTATTTAAAACTCCCTTTTTCTCTCTTTTAAAATCCACCTAGGTCGAGAACCTCAAACCTAGGCTCTGATACCAAAATAAATGTAATACCCTTATACCCTATATATGTAAAATATACACTCCCAGTATATGTAAGATATGCGTATACGATATAAAAATATCACAACCTGGTTTAATAAAAAATTTTACATTCCAAATTTAAAATTTCAAATACTTAAAAATGTACATTTAAATAATAAATAAAATATTATTTATAATCCATAGGTTCCAAAATAAGAATTTTATTAGAAAATCTCTGAAAAAAATTCGTTAGAGTTTTATTTGTAATTTGGATATCCCAAATTTTCAACCATTATTCAATCTGCATAAAATACACTCTTAATAAAATAAATAATAAATATTCACCCCAACTACTCAACTTCTCCACATTTTCTAAAAACTTTTATTTATATACATATATATATATATATATATCAAAACACATATAAACAACCCACATTATACAATTTGTCCAAAGAGTCTTTATAATTTACAATATATATATATACCTTGAAAACATAAGCATAATATACACAATATCAAAATGTATTATAATATCAAATATGTACATGTTGGCATATGGCTCTGTTCTTAATGTATTCAAAAACACATTAAGCTCAATAAACACAAGCTTAGACCTGACTAGGTCTAGTAGAACTCTTCGGCTCTACCGAATTGCCGCTGTCACCTGCACTATAAATTACAATCACGTTATGCTAAAAGCTTAGCGGTACAAATTTTGATAATAATAAAACTGTTAAACAATGGCAATGCAAAATGCTTTCACATGACGTTCCATAATGTGGTACTTAATTTCACCATAAAACATATCCTTTAATCATTTTACAAATTTTATAGGAGCAAACACAAGCATGGGCCCAAAGGATCTAATACTATTCAAATCCCAAAGTTATTATTTTAGTACAAATTGACACTATGTGTCTAGCCCCGAAGGAAAATCATAGTAATGCTTAAAAGCTAGTCCCGAAGGCAAATCATATCATAATGGCGCCAATTGTCTAGCCCCAAAGGCAAATCAAAGTAATTGCTCAAAAGCTAGCCCCAAAGACAAATAATGAGGATAACCTATTAGGCATGCCGCCAAACACAGGACTCTGGATATTGAATAATATTCTATGCACACAATTATTTCATATTTTTCATCATCAATTTCTTTCTCCTTTTCTCATAATCAACTACGCTCATTGACTCTTCCCTCAATATCAATTAGGCACATTGCCTTATTTTTCTCATTTATCTCATTCATATCAATATCAATTCACTCCATTTTATCATATCTCAACATATCATCCCCATATATCACATTTTACATTAAAATATATTACCCAAATATTTTACGTTATTTTTACATATTTCACATTTTATGCAATTTAGCCATTAACAATGGTTTTTCACAATGCATATGATGCATACATGACAAATCACATGTCATAGCACAATGTTCATGAATGTTCAATGTATCAAGTAGCTTAACACATTTTTCAACCGAAATGTGTTAAGCCCAAATTTATGACAACATAACTAATTCATTAAAAGTTTGTACTTACCTTAATAAGCACTCCAAAATAAGCTCAAAACTCTCACCAACCTTCTCTTCCAAGTTTCCTTTCAATACTAGGATTGGGCAAATAACCTCTCCTAAATGCCTATACAAAATGTGATCAAATACAATCATTTAGTATCACATTTTAAGGCATTCTCAACATTAAACCTTAATTAAACATTACTCAAATCAAAACCTCAAAGTTAAGCCCAACATTACTTTAACTTTGAAAAACATATTATGCTATTCAAATTAGTGTTTTAAGTTTATTTATATTATTACAAACATATTTTAACATGTTTATACCAATTACATTAATTAAATACATGCCTTTGTTCAAAACTCTAAAATGGCATAACCTTCACCATTAAAGGTTTTTCATTCTAACTCAATCCAATTATCAATCCAAGCTTATTTCCATCACTAATACCATTAAACAACATGCTTTAAATATTAAAATCAAATAATTCACCATACTTTGAAAATTCACTAATCCAAAACCCTAAATCAACACTACTTCATCCAAACTCTATCCAAACATAACCAAATCCATCATTTGTCTTTAAAATCCTTGTTCATGCATCAAAATAACATATTTAGAATTAAATTGCACAATTAAATCATATGATTTCACAAATCCAAAATTTTCATAACCCTAAATTCTCTCTCTTCACCAAACTCAACTTAAATTCAACCATCTTTTCAATCCAACCTTAAAATCATTATTACCTACTCAAAATAACTTAATTCATACCCAATTAAGCAATTAAAACATACTACTTCAAAAGTCTAAATCACACATAATCATACTTTCATGGAATTCCAAGAAAAAAATTAGAAAACTTACTAATTATAATAGAAATCCCTAAAAATCCCACTTTAACTCTTGAAATCCTTCAGTTAATGGAGCATGGAAGAAGAAAACCTTGTCTTGTTCATCAATGGCGGATAGGCCTTGAACAAGAAAGAAGAAGAAGATGATAAAATTTGATTTTCTCTCTCTTTCCACTTTTAATTTTAACCTTATATATATATATATAATATTTTAATTAATTATTTATTTAATTAATAAAAACACTAAAATTACATCTTTCATCTAAAAATAATTTATTTTTTAATTATTTATATAATTTTAATTTTCAAAGTATAATTACAAAAAAGCCATTTGACTTTTTCCTTTTCTTTAAAAAATATTGACTTTTATATACTTTATGTATATTTCATATATATTTCATATATACATTCTACTTTTTCACTTCAAATCATTCAATTTTCTATTTAAATTATTTATTTAATTTATCAAATTTCTTTTTAATTTATTTTATTGAATATTCAAAAATTATGGTTGTTACAATTCTCTAACCCTAAAGAAAATTTCGTCCTCGAAATTATCCAGTATCGTAATAAACCATCCAAATCAAAACATAATCTTAAAATATCTTATGAAATCAATCATCTCATCAAATTTTTATTTCATCAAATTACATAATTTCTACTATCCCCTTAGGATTATTCTCAATTACCTTTTTGTAATTTCATAATTCATCATTATACTTCCTATTTAATTCAACAATCACAATAGATTATCATATCTTTAACCGAATTGTCACTCGTCAAAATTAATTCATCTCTTTATTATATATACTTCATACCTCCATTACACTCAAGATATTTGAGTACTTCATTATCTTAAAATATATTCTCATAACTTTAAATTCAAGGGTTAATAACTTATATCTTAACACTAATTATTCTGTCATCAACAGTCATTTTTAAAATTGTATCTCTGTTTAATTGCCACATTGCTTATAATTGTGAATAGTTATTTGTAAAAACCATAAATGATAATAACTCTCAATTCCAATTAATAAGTCTTAACATAATAATTTTGCACATCTTCACATTGGTTCTACTCTTTATACAATCACCATTATACAACAACAATATCTTATTTCCTTATTAAGATTTATTCTCATAGGTTATTCATCAACCCAACATATATATATATATATCCTTTCCAATTATACTATAATTAATATTTTTCTCTTATAATCATTTATAACTAATATAACTTAGCTTCATTTATATGCATATACATATCAGAATGCTGCATTATGCACATTGTCATATATCTCTCATACTCTTAATACAACTGCATACATTGAACTTCAATAATTACTTATAAACTTATTACATTCCAGATCAATTGATCTAACTATCACAATATGACCATCACAGTCTTATTCTATTCTGACCAACCTTTAACCTTTTTTAAATTGATCATCCTGTTTCAATTCATGACCTAACTCCATTAGTTCAAACTTATTCTCAAATCTTAATTTTTTTGAATTCATCCTTACAAATAGTATTCATTTCCCCTAGTCTCATTCGCTTTAAATGCCATTTTCCTCAACTTATTCGTTCCATACCATTTTCAAACACATTCAACATAACTCTTACTCACATTTCATAATTCCTCTTATTTATCATTTTCTCACATTTCTTATAGTTACCATATTTACAACATCACTTTCCTTACACATCATTTATAGCACATCATATTTTTACAATTCTCTTCTATTTCTACCCTATCTATGGTCATAAATAAATTTCTAACATACGGCTATGAGTTCAACTATACCAACCACAAATTTTGCTTGTATCTCATGAATCAAAACTATCAATCTCACCAAATGTACTTCATAGTTGTGTCCTCTTAATCCCATGCCCGTGGGTTACAAATAAACACCACTTTCTTCATAATTCTTTCTCAAATAGTTCTTATCTCTAAACTATGCCCATGTCTCAGTAATCACACACCCGTGGCATTTCAAGATTACATATTTGCTCTTTAAGCTCTTACTACATGAAGAGTTAACACATATCAACTTTGCTTTAAATCATTTTACCCTTATCCATTTATTTTTATTAGCCTAAACATATGATCCACCAACATTATTATCAACAACTCATATATATATATCTATTCATGTTCCAATTTTATACAATTATTCAACAAAAAATTTTACCAATTTCTCTTTCTTAAATTAAATAAGTAGTTATATAGGGTTACAAATATACAATAATACTTCAATACACTTTCTCACATCTTTAAGTGATCAACTCAATACTTGATTACTTTCATATTATATCAATTATCACAATTTCCAGGTGATCAACCTTTTCATGATCACCTTCACCTCACAAATTCATATTATTTCACATTTTAAACATTTTTCATATTTTTAAATCATCCACATACACATCTATAAGTCACATTCATAATGTGACTTACTTTCCACAATTTTTTACATATCACAATGATGTCCATATTGGACACCACACCACACATATCATATACATGTTTACACAAAATCACACACTTATATTCAATTCCTCATTTACACACAATCTATATAAATTTAACATTTATCACATTTCTTAAAATATTATCATTTCTTATTCTTATAACATTATTTAGTTCATTTCCTAATTTTTTCCATCTTATAAATATATTAAATAAATTATCCTCATTCATTTCATTTTTTTTTCACTTTACATCAATCTTAGTCACATTTCCTAAGTGACTTCTCTCTTATATTTTCTATACATTTTTCATACTTTTCATATTCATCACTACCAATCAAATTACCTAATGAAACTCATTTTCACCTTTTTAATAATTTATCTTTATTTTATATCCAATTTATATACTATCAATCACATTACACATTACATGATACTTGATACATTCATAAACAATATTATTCACATGCTCATTAAACATTAAACCAACAATATCTAAGGAATCCTCATCTAAATTTCCTTACAACTCTAAAATTTTCAACTTACTACTTTATTTAAACTTCATTCTATTAATCTCATTTTCAACATCTAACTTTATAAACATTATCTACATATTAATATAACATCCAAAACACATTACTTTCATAATTATGGACATTTCAACAATTCAAATTTACATAATGTAACCAACAATATGAACCTCACCAAATCTCATCCATGTCACATTTCCAATCTTAAAATCATAACATTTACATTTACACAATACTAATTCATTTCATTACACTAATTAACATCATTCATTTAGATAACCTAATTTTACATCCTCAAACCCTAAATCAAAATTTCATCCAAACTTGCTTATAGTTAATTTTCAACTAAGGAATCATCACATACATATATAAATAACACCAATTACATGCATTCTAACAATTTTAATCATCCATACATAAAACCCTAAATCATGCATCTTTTTTCCATAATAAACAATTCGCTATCATATATCATTTCTCTCTTTGATTTTAATTACGAAGTCTTTATTCTAAATTATTAAAAACTCCATATTCCTTCTGCATACTTTTACCTGTTTGCATATAAATTTTTTTAATTTTCCTCATTCATTTGTCTCATAAATTAATTTATTACTCACCTACACAAAAAATGCATAATTTCCTCTATTTTATATTAATCTCACTTTCCATTTTTATATTGCTCACCAATTCATTATAAAAGCTTGTAAACTTTTAACTATGTGCACTTGAGACATATATGGATTTATATTTAAAATTTTTGATTTTTCCAAGCTGATTTACTATATTTAAAAATTAAGTCTTTCCAACCTATATAATCCATCTCTTTAATAATTCTTCTGGCAACATCCGATTATCCATTTTTTTTTCAGGTATCAAACCTTAATAAAAATTTATGAAATTTTAACCATATGTTCTAGGAATACATATAATATTGTGTATAAATTTTCAAATTTTTTTCTGGGTTGGCTTACCATAATTTTTAAATATATTTCTCCATTTCTACAGATTTTGAGTTGCTGGAACTGCTCCAATAATATGTGTTCTTCTATTTTTCTTAATCAGTGGTCCATCTTTAAAAATTATGAAATTTTATACATTGAATTCGAACATATATAAAAACTTTCCCTTAAATTTTCGAACTCATCCAACATTCCTAGATTTATCCAAAAATTTAAATAATTTCACTTTGCAGCACACATATAGAATTTTCTATAACTATCATACTCATCTCTCAAAATTTTTTTCATATCTTAAATCATTTTCTAAATTATTTTTCTTAATTTTACTTTTTCATCAATTGAATCATCCATGAATCGTAATTTCAAATAAAAATTCTAAAAAAATTCTTAATCCACACTCTCCAGAATGACGCTTCCACTGCACCACTTTGACCTATGCAACCAAGATGCCATTTCAACTCATATCCGTTACATCAAACATACATTGCCACATCAGGGATCAGATAAAATGTCAGTGCCAATGCATGTATCACCATTTAAAACCCTATTTAAAACTCCCATTTTTCCTCTTTAAAAATCCACCTCGGTTGAGAAACTCAAACCTAGACTCTAATACCAAAATAAATGTAATATCCTTATACCCTATATACGTATAATACATACTTCCAGTATATGTAAGATAGGCGTATACGATATAAAAATAATACAATCCGATTTAATAAAAAATTTTACATTCCAAATTTAAAATCCCAAATACTTAAAATTGTACATTTAAATAATAAATAAAATATTCTTTATAATCCATTGGTTCCAAAATAAGAATTTTATTAGAAAATCTCTGAGAAAAATTCTTCAGAGTTTTATTTGTAATTTGGATATTCCAAATTTTCAACAATTATTCAATCTCCAAAAAATACACTCCCAATACAACAAATCATACATATCCACCCCAACTACTCAACTTCTCCACATTTTCTAAAAACTTTTATTTATATACATACATATATATATATATATATATATCAAAACACATATAAATAAGCCACATTATACAATTTGTCCAAAGAGTCTTTATAATTTACAATATATATATACCTTGAAAACATAAGCATAATATACACAATATCAAAATGTATTATAATATCAAATATGTACATGCTGGCATATGGCTCTGATATTAATGTATCCAAAAACACATTAAGCTCAATAAACACAAGCCTAGACCTGACCAGGTCTAGTAGAACTCTTCATCTCTACCGGATTGCCCTTGTCACCTGCACGATAAATTACAATCACGCTAAGCTAAAAGCTTAGTGGTACATAAATTACAATTGCGCTAAGCTAAAAGCTTAGTGGTACAAACTTTGATAATAATAAAACTGTTAAACAATGCCAATGCAAAATGTTTTCACATGATGTTTCACAATGTGGTACTTAATTTCACCATAAAACATATCCTTTAATCATTTTACAATTTTGATAGGAACAAACACAAGCATGGGCCCAAAGGATCTAATATACTATTCAAATCCCAGAGTTATTATTTTGGTCCAAATTGACACTATGTGTCTAGCCCCGAAGGCAAATCATAGTAATGCTCAAAAGCTTGCCCCAAAGGCAAATCATATCACAATGACGCCAAGTGTCTAGCCCCAAAGGCAAATCAAAGTAATTGCTCAAAAACTAGCCCCAAAGGTAAATAATGAGGATAACCTCATTGGCATGACGTCAAACACTGAACTCTGAAAATTGAATAACATACTAGGCACATAATTATTTCATATTTTTCATCATCAAATTCTTTCTTCTTTTTTCATAATTAACTGCGCACATTGCCTCATTTTTCTCATTTATCTTGTTCATATAAATATCAATTCACTCCATTTCTTCATATCTCAACATATCATCCCAATGTATCACATTTTGCATTTAAATATATTACCCAAATATTTTGGGTTATTTTCACATATTTTACATTTTATGCAATTTAGCCATTAACAATGGCTTTTCACAATGCATATGATGCATACATGACAAATCACATGTCATAGCACAATGTTCATGAATGCTCAACATATTAAGTAGCTTATCACATTTTTCAACCAAAATGTGTTAAGCCCAAATTTATGACAACATAACTAATTCATCAAAAGTTTATACTTACCTTAATAAGCACTCCAAAACAAGCTCAAAACTCTCACCAACCTTCTCTTCCAAGTTGCCCTTCAACACTAGAGTTAGGCAAATCATCTCTCCTAAATGCCTATACCAAATGTGATCAAATACAATAATTTAATATCACATTTTAAGGCATTCTTGACATTAAACCTTAATTAAATATTACTCAAATCAAAACCTCAAAGTTAAGCCCAACCTTACTTTAACTTTGAAAAACCATATTACGCTATTTAAATTAGTATTTTAAGTTTATTTATATCATTACAAACATGTTTAAACCAATTACATTAATTAAATACATGCCTTTGTTCAAAACCCTAAAATGGCATAACCTTCACCATTGAAGGTTTTCCATTCCAACTCAATCCAATTATCAATCCAAGCTTATTTCTATCACTAATACCATTAAACAACATTCTTTGAACATTAAAATCAAATAATTCACCATACTTTGAAATTTCACTTTTCCAAAATCCTAAATCAACACTACTTCATCCAAACTCTATCCAAACATAACCAAATCCATCATTTGACTTTAAAATGCTTGTTCATGCATCAAAATAACACATTTAGAAGCAAATTACACAATTAAATCACATGATTTCACAAATTCAAAATTTTCATAACCCTAAATTCTCTCTCTTCACCAAACTCAACTTAAATTCAACCATATTTTCAATCCAACCTTAAAATCTTTATTATCTACTCAAAATATCTTTATTCATACCAAATTAAGCAATTAAAACATACTACTTCAAAAGTCCAAATCATCAAAATAACACATAATCATACTTTCATGGAATTCCAAGAAAAAAGTTAGTAAACTTACTAATTATGGTGAAAATCCCTAAAAATTGCACTTGAAACCTTGAAATTCTTCAATTAATGGAGCATGGAAGAAGCAAAACCTTATCTTGTTAATCAATGGTGGATCTGCCTTGAAGAAGGAAGAAGAAGAAGATGATAAAATTTTATTTTCTCTCTCTTTCCACTTTTAATTTTAAGCTTTTATATATAATATTTTAATATATTTTAATTAATTAACTAATTATTTAATTAATAAAATCCCAAAATTACATCTTCCAACCCGGGGATTTTCTTCAGTTGTCTGTGAGCGGGGATTTTCTCCCCCACTCCCGGTGGAATAGTTCTTGCGACTTCGGCACTGTTTAGGCTCAGGGCCTTAGAGAACACGGACCTAAGTCCAGAGAAAATGAAGTCGCCACTCGGATGGGCCGGAAAAAAAGAAAGGGGTGGATGACTCGATTCCTAAGGAATCCCCAACCCCCTAATGGGTTCGAAAAGTTGGGTACATGTGGAGAAGGTGAGAAATGGCCCAGCACCCCCACAACACCCGGTTCATTGGAATCGGCCTCCTTTATCGCTCTTAATATTATAAAATTCTTAAATATAACAACATTATCCATATTACACACAATAATTAAAAGAAAGCGTCAATATATTAAAATCAAAGCAAGGTCCAAGCAAAACAAATAAATGGACACCCATCCAAGGATGGAAACATGTCCTTACATCACATGCCTAGATAGGACACCCACCAAAAGGTAGAAACATGCCCTTTACATAGGTTCTAAAATAGAAAAGCAAATTAAATTACATGATGTTTAACTAATGAGGTACCCACCAAGTGGAAACATACCTCTTACAACTTTTGGAAATCTAAATTACTTGATAAAAGTAAATAATCATTCATCAAAGCTATTAATCAAAATAGAAAATAAATATCCATCCATGATAAATTAAATAAATCAAATATTGAAAGTAAATAAATTAAAGCACAAGAGATAAATCAAAGCATAATCAAGTATAGAATTAAATAAAGCAAATAAAAGTCCAATTATAGCTACTGTGACTTTTTATGGAATTAAATAGATTAGGGTTTTATGTTTTAAAAGGTTAGGGTTTACTATTTTAGGTTTAAAAGTTGAATTTTGGATTTTAGGATTTAGAATTAGGGTCTCGGGTAATGAATTTGAATTAGGGTTTAGAAAGACAATTTGATGATTTCATGAAGTTTTATGAATTTAAACAAACGGATTGAAGTTTTTATAAATAGAAAAGATGTTTTTTAAGGTTTTTTGAATGAAATAGAACCTAGTTTAAAATTTTGAAAGAAATAGAATCAAATTTTGGTTTTGTTGAAAAAGATGTTTAATTAGAGTTTTAAGATTTTTAAGAAGAAAAAATAACAATTTTAAGTCTTTTTGGAAAATAAAGTAACGTTTTAGTGTTTTTAACTTTGGGAAAAACTAAATTAAAGTTCTAATATTTTTTATTTGAAAAATAAAATTTCATAGATTATGCTACTATGAAAAATAAAACAAAAATTAGAATCTCATACCTACTTTTGTTGATTCTCCAAAAATAATTCTTCTTGGATGAGCAAGAACAAAGACAATTGCTGCCTTTGAATTGCTTAAATCGTGTCCCTTCTGTTCCAAAAAAAAATTGAATTGAATTGCTCCTTTTCCTTCCTTGATTTGGTTTCAAATATTCAAGTCCCTGTTGGTTTTCGGTCTCCTTTAAATTAATTGAATTTGGTCCTTATTTATAGTGGTTTGATGTGGTTTCTTCCTAATTAGTCAAGGTAAGTAATATTAATAAAAGAAAGAAATCAAAACCTAATTGAATTAGGTTTCAAAAAATTTGCGTCAGAAAAATTGCGCTGCCGAAAAAAATTGCCACAGGAAAAAATACGCTGGCGAAAAAATTCTGCCGCAGAAATCTGCGGCAGGGGCAGGCTGTAGGCGTCGCCCGTAGGATTTTCTTGTGGGCGAAATAGAAAATCTATTTTGCTCGCAGGAAATTCCTGCGAGCGAAATAGAAAAGCTATTTCTTCCATAGGAAATTCCTGCGGGTGAAATGCCCACAGGCCCGCGCGACGATTTTTTCATTGCCGATTTTTTCGACTCCGATTTTTATTTTTATTTTTTCACTTTTATTTGTTTATTTTTATTTTTTTATTAATAAAAATTAGATAATAAAGCAAAAACTATTTAATTTAAAATTATTTTGGACCAATTAGACAATAAAAATCATTTTGGACTAAATAAAATATATTGGACAGGATTAGGTAAAAAATTAAGGGTCTACAGTTTGCCCCCTGCTTGAATAATCTGAAACTTTAGTGAAAGAGAGTGAAAAGCAATAAGAGTTGAGGTTTTGGGTTCTGGACCCGGTTTGAGTTCTGGACTCAAGGATAAATTTTAGGTTCTAGACCTAAGGAAAATTTGGGTTCTGGACCCGGTTTGAGTTCTGGACTCAAGGATAATTCTAAGTTCTCGACTTAAGAAAAATTTGGGTTCTGGACCCGGTTCGAGTTCTGGACTCAAGGATAATTCTAGGTTCTCGTCCTAAGAAAAATTTGGGTTCTGAACCCGGTTCGAGTTCTGGACTCAAGGATAATTCTAGGTTCTTGTTGCGCTCGAATTAAGTTCTACTACAAGCGTCACTCGCAAGTATACGAGGTAGCTGTAGCAAAGGTGATCGCCCCAAGGTCGTTTCCCCAAGAAGGTGTGGCTCATAATAGCTTGATTGACAAATTATTTAAAAGAGAAATTTTGTTGTTTGGAATTGTAAAAGAACAATTTAAACCTAATATTAAAGAGTGCAGGGTTGATGTGTAAAGGAAATACAAGTTCAAATCGATTCTTGGGAAAGTGCCTAGGGTTATTGGTCCATTCAATCAAAGCTCAATTCTCAATTATCCATTAACATAACCTTGTAATTAATTTGATCCTTAAGGTTAATTAGTCAATTACCAATTCATTAGTTCTCACATTCATGAAATAGCAATAACCAATTATTTTACATTACCAAATTAATGAAACCCTAGAACTTATATTTCTAATTCATTCATAGGGTAGTCGATTGCATAATTCCGATATCAAATTTCACCTCTCGGTCCTTCATTCAATATCTAGAGATCAATAGGTAGCTAATCTATTAGCCTAGCATACAATCCAATGCAATCAACCACAAAGAGGTACATCAATGGAAATATCAAATCAAAGCATTCAATCAAATATACTACAAACCCTAGGCATGAGTATTTAGCTCAATATCATCAATTTAAAACATTCATTCAACTCAATATAAATCAAATACAAATTGTTCATTTGTAATATCAATTCTCTTAATATAACAAAAACAATATTGAAATGAATTAAAAGAGAGAATAAAAAAACCCCTTGTGAAGATGCCAAGAGTAGGATTGCTAGTCTTCCTCCTAGCTCCACTTTGATGTTTGATGAAGAACTCAAGCCCTCTTTAATGGTTGATTCCCCTTTTGCAATATGGAATGGAGCTTTCTCAAGTCACCAAGCCTTTCAATGATTATGCCTTTGGAAGATGGAATGGAGCTTTCTCAAGTCACCAAACCTTTCAATGAAGCTTCTTCAACCTTCAAGAGCTTGTTAACCCAACTTATCCCAAAGAACCTCAAAGATCTTATCAATGGAAGATGGAGAAGATGAAGATGGAGGATGAAGATGAAGGGACAAGGAGAGTGTCACTCACTCCTCATCCCAAAAAAATGTTTGCTTGCTCCTTCTCTTTTCTTTTCTCCCGTTCAAAACCGTAGCCGTCCTCTCTTTTTTTCTTTCGCGCAGAAGAATTTATAGAAATTAAGGGTGACACGGCCAAGCTTGGGTGAGCTTGGCCATGTTTCATGGTCTTTTCCTTGCTTTCCATTAGGTGACATGGCCAAGCCAAGGTTGACTTGGCCGTGTCTCTTGATTTCTATGGGACACGGCCAAGACAGTTGGCCGTGTCCCTCACTGGCTCTTCCTTCCTTTCTTTCTTTCTTTCTTTGGAGTTGAGTGTGTGACACGGCCAAGCTTAGGTGAGCTTGGCAGTGTCTGAGGTATTTGGAGGGACACGACCACAAGCTTGGCCGTGTCCCTTGAGTGTGTCTCCTTCTGATCTTTTGGACTTCTTCTTAGCTTGGTATGGGACACGGCCACAAGCTTGGCTGTGTCCCTTGAGTGTGTAAGCTATTGTCCATTGTTTTCTTCCTCACTTGGTTCCTTGCTTTTTCCTTCCTCTCTTGTCTTTGGTTTTTCCCTTAAGATGATGTTTGCTTATTAACCTAAAATAAACACTTAAACAAACTTTAAACAAGAATCAAATAAACATTAACCAACAACAAATAAACACCAAACTAAAAACTAGAACAAAAATGACATAAACACTGAAATAAATTAAAACTACCAAAATTGATGAAAACACTAAATAAACAGATTAAAGCTACCAAAATACCTAAATAAAACAATAATCATCATAATAAATAAGATAGAATTCTATGACAAAAACTATTAAAACAACTACCCCACACTTAATTCCTTGCTTGTCCCCAAGCAAGGCTAAAATCAAAACACACTAACAAGATAAATTTTGTTAAGTTCAAGAGTTATAAATATGCATCAAGACTTCCTTATCCCTAAATCCGCAATCAATATCAAATCAAAGAAAATTGACACCCATGCAATTACGTGGCTTTCCATGCATAACCAATGTTGTCACTCCCTCACCAACTCTTACAAGTGTTTGATCATGGTGGTATTTACACTCATAACAATCAATGAAAGATTATTGCCATAGGCTTGCTTATCAATCAAATCTCCACCACAAAATAACAATCAAACATCAATCAAAAGGTCTTTATTTTGGTTGTAATGGGGCTAAGGAAAAGGCATGGCATTTAGGAAATGTGAGCTTAATCATTAAGTTTAAGAGCACTTCAAGAATGAAATAACTGATCGTATGCATATATCACAACAATTCCAAAACACTTTCCTCTCATCTACCCCTTAACATTAAAGAGCTTTTCAAGGGAACACACTTATTAAATCTTGCAATGATACATTCCACCCCTTTCAACAAGAACAACAATTATATATATATATATATTTTTTTCTTTTTTTTATTATTATTTTTTTATTTTTATTATTTTCTCTTTTTTTATTATTTTGCTTTGTAATCTTAAACCTACTAAATTTAACCCCACACTTAATTCAACACAACACTCGGTCATAAACGCTCTTAAAATGCTCTTGACCTAATGAAAGGGTAAGAGTTAAACAACAAGGTCTAAGCTAATAGTGTTATGAAAAAGAAAGAAAAGGAAAAATAAAATAAGCTCAAAATTGGCTAACTAATGTTGAATATAGGGTTGGTCTTTTTAAGCCAAAGTGGGTTCACCTAATTGCCTTAATCATCTTGATGCCAAATTGAAATTTTTTATGTAGTCTTAAAAAGCATTTCAAAGCAAGTTCTAGCAAATCATCAATCAAAGATGTTTACTCACAAAAAGAATAATAACTTGATGGCTCAATTCCTCACTAGGTTAATGGCAATGCAAAGAAAAACCAACAAAATTGACAATAAGCACCCATTCTACTCAATTCTCAAATTCAAGCTTCAAAAATTCAAAGGTCATCTATCAACAATTTTATAACAATTGAACTTTTCAAAATTCATTTATTCAAAGAAAAACATTAAAAACATTAACTAAAACTTAAACAAAAACAAGTTAAAAGTAAAAACACAAAAACACAAAATGCAATTAAAAGTAAAAACACAAAACATAAAATGTACCCCACACTTAAAGATTCACATTGTCCTCAATGTGAGCATGCATACTACAGAGGGGGTTTAGATGAAACTTGATTTCCATCATTCCCATATACGATGTGTAGGGCTCCTTCCACCCATAATGCAATTTGAGCCCATGACTAAGAGGATGAACAAAATGTAACTTTGAAATGTACCCGATGTATGGCAACCCCTAAATAGTATTCCTTTAAGAGAGCATGTCTCAAAGGGACATGTGAAGGTCGCCTCAGGGTGATCCTCCAGTGCTATAGGAACATGGTAATAATCTTTGTCTTTGTGCAACCTGGGCATATCAGATTTATGCTCTTCCTTACCACCAAGAGTAGTAGAGATGACTTTTGGGGACTCTTTAAGTTCAACCAAGCTTGGTTGAATCACTTCTTCATCCACTTTAACAATGTCAAGTCCCCTCTCAACAACCTCAGCATCTTGCTTCTCATCCTTCAAGCTACATGGAAATGGATTTGATGGCCTAGCATACAATCCAATGCAATCAACCACAACAAGGTACATCAATGGAAATATCAAATCAAAGCATTCAATCAAATATACTACAAACCCTAGGCATGGGTATTTAGCTCAACATCATCAATTTAAAACATTCATTCAACTCAATATAAATTAAATACAAATTGTTCATTTGCAATATCAATTCTCTTAATATAACAAAAATAATATTGAAATGAATTAAAAGAGAGAATAGAAAAACCCCTTGTGAAGATGCCAAGAGTAAGATTGCTAGTCTTCCTCCGAGCTCCACTTTGATGTTTGATGAAGAACTCAAGCCCTCTTTAATGGTTGATTCCCCTTTTGCAATATGGAATGGAGCTTTCTCAAGTCACCAAGCCTTTCAATGATTATGCCTTTGGAAGATGGAATGGAGCTTTCTCAAGTCTTCAAACCTTTCAATGAAGCTTCTTCAACCTTCAAGAGCTTGTTAACCCAACTTATCCCAAAGAACCTCAAAGATCTTATCAATGGAAGATGGAGAAGATGAAGATGGAGGATGAAGATGAAGGGACAAGGAGGGACAAGGAGAGTGTCACTCTCTCCTCATCCCAAAAAAATGTTTGCTCGCTCCTTCTCTTTTCTTTTCTCCCATTCAAAACCATAGTCGTCCTATCTTTTTTTCTTTCGCGCAGAAGAATTTATAGAAATTAAGGGTGACACGGCCAAGCTTGGGTGAGCTTGGCCATGTTTCATGGTCTTTTCCTTGCTTTCCATTAGGTGACATGGCCAAGCCAAGGTTGACTTGGCCGTGTCTCTTGATTTCTATGGGACACGGCCAAGACAGTTGGCCGTGTCCCTCACTGGCTCTTCCTTCCTTCCTTTCTTTCTTTCTTTGGAGTTGAGTGTGTGACACGGCCAAGCTTAGGTGAGCTTGGCCATGTCTGAGGTATTTGGAGGGACACGGCCACAAGCTTAGCCGTGTCCCTTGAGTGTGTCTCCTTCTGATCTTTTAGACTTCTTCTTAGCTTGGTATGGGACCCGGCCACAAGCTTGGCCTTGGCCGTGTCCCTTGAGTGTGTCAGCTACTATCCATTGTTTTCTTCCTCACTTGGTTCCTTGCTTTTTCCTTCCTCTCTTGTCTTTGGTTTTGCCCTTAAGATGATGTTTGCTTATTAACCTAAAATAAACACTTAAACAAACTTTAAACAAGAATCAAATAAACATTAACCAACAACAAATCAACACCAAACTAAAAACTAGAACAAAAATGACATAAACACTGAAATAAATTAAAACTACCAAAATTGATGAAAACACTAAATAAACAGATTAAAGCTACCAAAATACCTAAATAAAACAATAATCATCATAATAAATAAGATAGAATTCTATGACAAAAACTAATAAAACAGTTCTCGACCTAAGAAAAATTTGGGTTCTGGACCCGGTTCGAGTTCTGGACTCAAGGATAATTCTAGGTTCTCGACTTAAGAAAAATTTGGGTTCTGGACCCGGTTCGAGTTTTGGACTCAAGGATAATTCTAGGTTCTCGACCTAAGGAAAATTTGGGTTCTGGGCCCGGTTCGAGTTCTGGACTCAAGGATGATTCTAGGTTCTGGACCTAAGGAAAATTTGGGTTCTGGACCCGAGAGATTCAGATACTTGATCCTAAACTAGACTGGAATACTCGATCCTAAATTGGCTTTGGATACTCGATCCTAAACTGGGTTTGGATACTCGATCCTAAACTTGATTGGGATACTCGATCCTATATTGAATTAGATTTGGGTACTTGGACCCCAGATTGAATTTGATTTGGGTACTTGGACCCGAGATTTATTTGATTTGGGTACTTGGACCCGAGATTGATTGAATTTGGGTACTTGGACCTAGGATTGGGTACTTGGACCCGAAATTGATTTGATTTGGGTACTTGGACCCGAGATTGGATTCTTGGACCCGAGCTTGAATTGATTTGGGTACTTGGACCCGAGATTGGGTGCTTGGACCAGAGATTGATTTGAATTTGGGTGCTTGGACCTGAGATTGAGTTTGGCTGACCTTTTATCATTTGAGAAATCTGACTGCACCAATTATTCTATGCATTGTGGTTTTTCACCCTCAAAATGGATCTTCATCTTTTGAGATCGGGTCTTCATCCTTGAAAATGAATCTTCATCTTTTGACATCAGGTCTTTACCCTTAAAAAATGGATCTTCATCCTTTGAGATCGGGTCTTCACCCTGGCTTCAGCTCTTTTAGCTGGATTGATCTTTTGTCTTTGCCTCTTCATTCTTTTGAGAATTCTAATTTTCTTTTTTATTCCATTCTTTTTTGTTCTTCCTTTGCACTTTTGCAAAAAATTCAGCACTTTTTAGCTATCCTTCATATCCTTTCCTTGCCCCTTACATGGCGAGATATTTGCAAGTGAGTTTGAAAATGTTTTATATATAAACTCAAAAAATTGAAAAGGAGAAATTTTGCCCCCTGTGTAGGCTTAAACCCATGATTTTTCTATGCAGACTCTGATTGATGTTGTCTAGTTCTTCGTACAAGCACGTATTTATTCTCTTTGCAAGATTACTAGAGCTTTCTCAAGCAATGGGCTTTCTATGCCCCCCTGATTTGATATCTTCTTTTGATTCTTTACTTCACAAGGTGCTTTGCTGTTCACTTTACCAAGGAATAGACAACACAAAACAAGAAAGTGTGATGTGATATGCTCATGTATGCATGATATGCATGAATGATACTTATAGTGGTTTTATTGACTCACAGGCTGAGGTGATCAGCAGAAGTGTTCTCATTGGTTCCCTTTTGATTCTTGTTCAAGTCTTGCATTGGAATGATCGAAAGCTTTGCATTTGTGGCTTTTATCTTCAAGATGTTGAAAACATGAGTGGTGGAGACCCTAAGTAGCAGAGTTAGGGATGCATCCATAACTATATTTCAACATGTCTGCTGGTAGCTCCTTCATGACCTTGCCAATAATCACTTCCTTTGCCCAATGTGTCCTTTGGAGGTTCAACATACTTTCCTTAACTTGAAGGCTTTGTATGACAAAACTTTTTTTTTTTTTGAATTTGAAATCAAATGTTGGCTTTGCCAAATTAATGTCAATGTACCTCAGGACTTGATTTTTCCAAATTAACATATCTATAACATGATAACCCTAGTTAACGTACTAAACTCAGGAATCATTTCTATTTAAGCAAGAACTGTTGCACTTTAGATAGGCACATACACATTACTTGGTCAAATGTCTCATTTGAGTTTAAATATTGTCTATCTCATATGCATGCTTATCCAAACTATCTCCACTAATAGACTCTACCTATCAAGAGAGATCAACAGGTCTTTGATAGGCTTGAAATGGGGTCTATAAGGGACATGGGCTAAAATGAAGGCCATTTTGAGATAAGAGCTGATGTGACACAATGGAGAAATCCTCACACTACAAATTTCTTGTTTGAATTTTAGACAGTTGGGAGCAATCTTGCTAGACTCCAAATTCATTCTATATCTTCTTGGCATTAATCTAGATCTTGATTAGGACAGTTTTTGCCCTTGAAAAAAGTTTAAGACCCAAAATTGTTTCCTTTCTTCTTTTTCCTTTTCCTTTTTTTTTTCTTTATTTTTCTTACTCTTCCTTTTTTCCTATTTCCTTACTCTTCCCTTTCTTTTATCATTTTGTCCTTCTTTCTTGTAGGACTATCAAGTATAGAACTTTCAAGAACTAGATAGTCTTCCTCCTTTTCTCCAATCTTGGTTGAATCTTTGGTTGGGTTAGACTAATTCAAGTCAAACCATCCTTATGGAAGCCTTTTGCTGCTTTAGGTAAAAGAGAACTCAGTTGGCTTTCTGAACTGCCTTTTTAGGTTTTATCTTTTTTCTTTTCTTTTGTCTTTTTTGTCTCTTTTTTTTTGTTCTAGCTCTAAAAGAGTTGTCTTATTTGTACCAACTTGGGCTTCCAATAACATAAATCTTCTTTAATAGGGATAAATCATTTGTTACTCTGATGTTGTCTTGATATATTGGAGATATTAGAAAAACTTCAACTACCCTTATGATCTTAAAAACATCAACTACCCTTATGGTCTTGATAACTTCATCTACCCTTAGGGTTTTGAGAACTTCAATTATCCTCATGGTCTTGAGAACTTCATCTACCCTTAGGGTTTTGAGAACTTTAACTATCCTCATGGTCTTGAGAACTTCAACTATCCTCATGGTCTTGAGAACTTCAACTATCCTCATGATCTGGACTAATCATTGTTTCCTTTGATCTTCTTGCCTCTTTATCTCAGTGATCATAAGACTTGTCAAAAGTATCAAAACAGGTTATTGAGATTTGTAAAGAAAGCTAAAATTTTATGAAGGCTCAAATGGACAACTAGGGATTGATATTTAATTGGGTATATACCAGTTGTTGGCTAACCAAACAATGCCTAGATCATTTCTCTCTTAAATAAGCAGAATTCAATTTCGCCTCGAAAGTTTGTCAAAGCATGTTCTAAGACTAACTAGGACCTAGACAAAGGTAATTATGTAGGAGCCCTCTCTAAGTAAGCATACACAACTCAATGCTACAGAGCAATTCCCTCACCTAGTAAAGTCATTCAAGTCATGATGCCTAGACACATTAGTTTATGAATTATCAAGCTAGATTCCTCATTGGTTGAGCACCAAAATAAACAAAGACCAACAGAAATTTTTGATAAAAGTGATTTATTCAAACAAATTTAAATTTGAAAAACAAGATTGTTTCAATAAAATATTAAAGAAAGCAAAATTGAAAAGCAACATTCAAGCTAAGGAAAGTTCATTGAGTTAGGCTTCTTTTCCTTTCACATCTTCAACATTCCCATCTTGAAAAGAGGATAAAACAAAATCTTCTTCTAATCCTTTTCCCACCATGAAGGTCGCCAGTGGAGGTACTCTGTTGAACCTTGGAAATGGATTACCTTTGGTGTTGGGCTTATTCGGCTCATACAACTTGCCATTATCAATTAAATTCTGGATCTCATGCCTCAACTTCATACAATTGTCCATTTCGTGTCCAGGCCTTTGATGGAATTGGCAAAATGCATTAGTATCAAAGTTAGGTGGAAGAGGATTAGGCAAAGGACGAGGAGTCAAGGGTTGTAACAATCCCTTCATTTGCAGCTTGCTAAAAACCCAAGATAGAGGCTTCCCCAGATCTGAAAATTGTCTTTTATTTCCTTGACTGGTTACATTAATATCAACTTCTTTTTGCGTGCTTTGATTACTAGGTTGGTAATTCCCTTTCTCATTCCTCTTTATTGAAAAGCAATTCTTCTGTTTTTCCCACTCTTCAATTTGCAGACCAGCTTGGAGAAGATCTTTGAAATCCCTTATAAGAGTGTGAGACATCCTTTCACGGAGATTGGGCAAGACACCTCTCACGATCATCCTTATTTGATCAGATTCATCGGGCCTTTTCTTGAGCAAAGCGGCCTTGTTTCTCCATCGCTTCACATAGTCCACAAAATTCTCATTTGGCCTTTGCCTTATGGACTTTACTTCCATTAAGGTAACTTCTAACTCAACATTATATCCATATTATTGGATGAAGGCTTTGTAAAGTAGATCCCAACTCTTTTGTGTTCCTTCATCCAAGGTATTGAACCAATTTTGGACAATAGGGTCCAATGCGAGCATAAAGTACCTTAGGGTTTGAGCCTTAGTAGCTCGGGCAGATTGCATGGCAGTGATATACTGCTTCACATGAAGATGAGGATTTCCGGTGCCAATGTACTTGGCAAAGGAAGGCATCTTGAATTTATAAGGGACCTCTTCATCTTGTTCAAATAGTTTTTCGATCTCAGACATCTCTTCGGTTTTCAGCTTCTTCTCAAATTTCTTTTCTAAATCAGCAATCATCTTTTCAACATCGGATGTCTCGGTCTTTTCAATAGTTGCCTTCTCAACAGCCTTCGGTTCTTTCTTCTTTTCTTGAACCTCTTGTAGTATTGAGCCCAATCATCATCATCATCATTAATAATCACCTTTTTATCATCAAAAACTACTTCACTAACTTTGGTCTTCCCTTTGTCCTTTGGTTTCTTAGTGCTAGCAGATGCCTCGGCATTGTTTCCTAAAATTGCAGCTAGTTGATTCTTTATGGTCTCGGCCATGGCCTCTTTTATTTCTTCCATCTTGGTATTGAGGGCATCATCCACCATTCTTTGAATTTGTTCAGGATCCATTATTTTTGGTGAGCAAGTGATTGAGTCGTTGCTAGATACTTCATCTCCGGCGTATGTCGGATTGTCGTAAGCTTTTGAACTTTCGTAATCCAGGGCTTTAAGCCAGAGTGGATCAATGATATGAGATGCAAATGTATGTATGTATGCATAAACAATCAACAAATAAGGATAAATAGGACGTTCCTTCTAACCTTATAACATCCACACACGAATGGCGAGTCCCTTTTCCTAGGTATATGGTTAACAAAATACCAACATGGGGCATCTTATTTTCGAATAATTCCCTCGGACGTTTCAACCAATAGTTATATTTTCGAAAGTGGATATCCATCCATGATAATTCCCATTAATTAGGTTTTAATCCATTCAACCATCTATAGTATCTTTTATGCTATATTGGATTAAAACTAAATTAAGAGGTTTATTACAAATAGATTTCTCACTTGAAAAGAGTAACTAATGGTTCATGCCAAAAACAAGCCCATGGTTAATTTATTCTTAATATAAACTAGGCCCACAATTGATTTTTAGTATTTCATAATTGACCTAAATATTTTTGTAAGCTCTTTGTAAGAAAAGGTTGGGCGACAATAGTTTTGCTTCTAAGCCCATTGTAAAAGATTTTAGAAAAATGGATTTTTGGGCTTAGTATTTGGGCCATGGGCCAAAGAATTTTTTATTTATTTTTAGAAAAGTTTTATGTCCAAAGACCATCTTGAAAAACTTTGAAAATAGCTTTGGTCTTTTGGACTTTAAAGAAAAGTTGAGCTTATAATATACTTAGGTCATATTAGAAAAAGAACAAACCAAATAAGCCATGATTTAAGCCAATATAAATCAACCATAGTCAAACAACATGCATTTGGGGGTAAAACCTAAAGAAAGTAACTAGGCCAATTACATAAGCTTTAGTCTTTGGGTAAAAAGGTTTAGGTTCCCATAGCAAGTATATACCAAATGGTACGAGGCTATGAGTGGTTATGCCATGCTCGATCTCCATACCTTGAGTGAAAGTATGGTATCCCTTACATAACATAACACGAGTAACACGGGCGTCCTAACTCACACACACGATGCAAACTAATATGATGCAATGGATAATATCATTATAAGAAAGAATAGAATAATATAAAGACCAACAGAATCAACTTCTCTTGTCCCAGTGGAGTCGCCACTGTGAGCGGGGATTTTCGCCCCCACTCCCTGTGGAATGGTTCTTGCGACTTCGGCACTGTTTAGGCTCAGGGCCTTAGAGAACACGGACCTAAGTTAGGAGAAAATGGAGTCGCCACCCGGACGGGCCGGGAAAAAAGAAAGGGGTGGATGACTCAATTCCTAAGAAATCCCCAACCCCCTAATGGGTTCGGAAAGTTGGGTACGTGTGGGGAAGGTGAGAAATGGCCCAGCACCCCCACAACGCCTGGTTCATTGGAACCGACCTCCTTTACAGATTTTAATATTATAAAATTCTTAAATATAACAACATTATCCATATTACACACAATAATTAAAAGAAAGTGTCAATATATTAAAATCAAAGCAAGGTCCAAACAAAACAAATAAATGGACACCCTTCCAAGGATGGAAACATGTCCTTACATCACATGCCTAGATAGGACACCCACCAAAAGGTAGAAACATGCCCTTTACATAGGTTCTAAAATAGAAAAGCAAATTAAATTACATGATGTTTAACTAATGAGGTACCCACCAAGTGGAAACATACCTCTTACAACTTTTGGAAATCTAAATTACTTGATAAAAGTAAATAATAATTCATCATAAATAAATCATTCATCAAAGCTATTAATCAAAATAGAAAATAAATATCCATCCATGATAAATTAAATAAATCAAATATTGAAAGTAAATAAATTAAATTACAAGAGATAAATCAAAGCATAATCAAGTATAGAATTAAATAAAGCAAATAAAAGTCTAATTATAGCTACTGTGACTTTTTATGGAATTAAAATAGATTAGGGTTTTATGTTTTAAAAGGTTAGGGTTTACTATTTTAGGTTTAAAAGTTGAATTTTGGATTTTAGGATTTAGAATTAGGGTCTCGGGTAATGAATTTGAATTAGGGTTTAGAAAGACAATTTGATGATTTCATAAAATTTTATGAATTTAAACAAACGGATTGAAGTTTTTATAAATAGAAAAGATGTTTTTTTTAAGGTTTTTTGAATGAAATAGAATCAGAATCAAATTTTGGTTTTGTTGAAAACGATGTTTAATTAGAGTTTTAAGATTTTTAAGAAGAAAAAATAACAATTTTAAGTCTTTTTGGAAAATAAAGTAACATTTTAGTGTTTTTAACTTTGGGAAAAACTAAATTAAAGTTCTAAGGTTTTTGATTTGAAAAATGAAATTTCATAGATTATGCTACTGTGAAAAAATAAAACAAAAATTAGAATCTCATACCTCCTTTTGTTGATTCTCCAAAAATAATTCTTCTTGGATGAACAAGAACAAAGACAATTGCTGCCTTTGAATTGCTTAAATCGTGTCCCTGCTATTCCAGAAAAAAATTGAATTGAATTGCTCCTTTTCCTTCCTTGATTTGGTTTCAAATTTTCAAGTCCCTCTTGGTTTTCGGCCTCCTTTAAATTAATTACCTTTGGTCCTTATTTATAATGGTTTGATGTGGTTTCTTCCTAATTAGTCAAGGTAAGTAATATTAATAAAAAAAAAAGAAACCAAAACCTAATTGAATTAGGTTTCAAAAAATTTGCGTTGGAAAAATTGCGCTGCGAAAAAAATTGCAGCAGGAAAAAATGCGCTGGCGAAAAAATTCTGCCGCAAAAATCTGCGGCAGGGGCGGGCTGCAGGCGTCGCCCACAGGAAATTCCTGCGGGCGACTATTTCCCCTGCAGGAAAATCCTGCGAGCAAAATAGAAAAGCTATTTCGCCCGCAGGAAATTCCTGAGGGCGAAATGCCCACGGGCCCGCGCGACGATTTTTTCTTCGCCGATTTTTTCGACTCCGATTTTTATTTTTTGGCTTTTATTTGTTTATTTTTATTTTTTTAATAATAAAAATTAGATAATAAATAAAAAACTATTTAATTAAAATTATTTTGGACTAATTAGACAACAAAATCATTTTGGACTAAATAAAACATATTGGACCGGATTGGGTCAAAAATTAAGGGTCTACATCGTCGATTATTTATTTATTATCTTTTTTATTATTACTTTTTTTATTTTATTAAAAATAAATATTATAAGTAATAAATATTATTAAAATAAATATTATTCAATTAAAATACCACAAAAATTATTTTGGATTGTTTAAAAATATCGAACTGGATTGGGTCAAAAATTAAGGGTCTACAGTTTGCCCCCTGCTTGAGCGATCTGAGACTACAACAAAAGAGAGTGAAAAGCAATGTGATTTTGAGCAAATTTTTGATGAGGATGGGTACTTGGATTCGATTTGGGTACTTGGACCCAAGATTGAATTTGATTTGGGTACTTGGACCTGAGACTAAATTGGATTTGGGTACTTGGACCTGAGATAGGGTACTTGGACCCGAGACTGGATTAATTTTCTGTACTTAGACCTGAGACTGAATTAGATTTGGATACTTGGACCCGAGATTGGGTACTTGGACCCGAGATTGAATTGGATTTGGGTACTTGGCCCCGAGACTAAATTTGATTTGGGTACTTGGACCCAAGATTGAATTGGATTTGATTGACCTTTTATCAGTTGAGAATTTAGGCTGCTCCGATTGTTCTATTCTTTAACAGATTGTGGGTCTTCACCCTCAAAATGGATTTTCATCGTTGGTATTGGATCTTCATCCTTGAAAATTGGGTCTTAACCCTTGAAATTGAATCTTTATACTTTAAGCTGGATCTTCATCCTTGGCAAGGCTCTAAACAGATCTTCATTCATGGCATTGGGTGTTCACCCTTGAAAATGGATCTTCATCCTTGGCATTGGGTCTTCACCCTTGAAAATGGATATTCATCCTTGAAAATTGGGTTTTCACCCTTTGAAGTTGGATCTTCATCTTTGGCGTCAGGTCTTCACCCTTGAAAATGGATCTTCATCCTTTGGACATCAGGTCTTCACCCTTGAAATTGAATCTTCATCCTTTAAGCTAGATCTTCATCCTAGGCACCGGGTCTTTACCCTTGAAAATAGATCTTTATACTTTGGACTTCGGGTCTTCACCATGTGAAATTGGATCTTCATCCTTGGAGCTGGATCTTCATCCATGGAAATCAGGTCTTCACCCTTGAAAATGGATATTCATCCCTTGCATTGGGTCTTCACCCTTTTAACTGGATTGGAAATCGATTCTTCACCCTTTAAGTTGGATCTTCATCCTTGGAAATTTGGTCTTCACCCTTGAAATTGGATCTTCATCCTTTAGACTTCGGGTCTTCACCCATTGAAAATGGATCTTCATCCTTGGAGCTAGTTCTTCATCCTTGGAAATTAGGTCTTCACCCTTGAAAGTGGATCTTCATCCTTCAAGCTGGACTGATCTTTTGTCTTTTGCATCTTCATTCTTTTGATAGTTCTAAAGTTCCATTCTTTTATACTTTTTCAAAATATTCAGTTATTTTTTTAGCTGCCCCCCTATATTTTCTCCTTGCCCCCAATGATTTTTCTCATGCAGGTTCTTATTAATGTTTTTGTTGTCTAATTCTTCGCACAAGCATGCATTTCTTCTTTTTGCAAAATTACTGGAGCTTCCTCAAGCAATGGCCTTTCCTTGCCCCCCTAATTTAATATCTTCTTTTGATTCTTTACTTCACAGGGTGTTTGTCGTTCACTTTGACAAAGAATAGATAACACAAGACAAAAATGTTGTGTGATATGCTCATGTATGCATGATATGCATGAGTAATACTTATAGTGGTTCCATCGACCCACAGACCGAGGTGATCAACAAAAGTGTTCTCATTGGTTCCTTTCAGATGCTCGTTCAGGTCTTGCATTGGAATGACAAAAAGCTTTGCATTTATTTTTTTATTAAAAATAAATATTATAAGTAATAAATATTATTAAAATAAATATTATTTAATTAAAAAACCACATAAATTATTTTGGATTATTTAAAAATATCAAACTGGACTGGGTCAAAAATTAAGAGTCTACACTAATCTTCATGATCTGATGTCCTACACTCTTATCAGGAATTTCAAAGATCTTATCTATGCTGGCTTATAAATAGAAGAATGGAAAAGAGAGAAAAACCATTTTTCTGTAAGAAGGAATGGGAAAGAGAACTATTAGTCTGGTAATCAAAGCAAGTAAAAAGCAGTCAATGTTAATGCAATTGGCCATGGAGGTAGGAGGTAGTTTTTGGATTTGGGAAAACCATTGTCTTAGGTTTTCAATAAGCTACAGAAGAAGGGGTTGTTATAGTCATTAACTTCTCAACCATTGCCAAATCCTCTACCACCCAACTTTGATGCTAAGGCATTTTGTCAATTCCACCAAATGCAAGGACATGAGACAGAAAAATATTTGAGATTGAGGTATGAGATCCTGAATTTGATTGATAGTGGAAAGTTTGCCAAACTTAACAAGCCTAGCATGAAAGACAATATATTACCTAGGTTCAAAAAAATACCACTACCCGTTACCTTCATGATAGGAGGAGGTTTGAATGAGAAATTTGTTTTGTCTTCTTTCCAAGATGCAGGTGGAGAGGCAACTAAAGAACAAGAGGTGCTTAGCGAGATAGAACCACATGTGGTTAAGGGGGAAGGAGCCATCTATGTTGTGAATGAGTTCTAGGATTCAACTGGTAGTCATGGTGAGTCAGAGTCCAAGAAAGAAGAGTAGACCTGGTCTAAGCCTGGAGAGGATGAGGTAATGAACACTTGCTCTAGTAAGCCTTATGCAAGGCCACCACTAAAGGAAGTAGAAGTGAATAAAGGAAAAGATGCCAAAATAGGGAGTAAGGAAGAGGAAGATGATGCTATTATTAAGCAGTTAAAGAGAACTCAAGCCAGTATCAACATCTGGGATTTATTGGCTACATCCAAGAAGCATCGAGAAACTATGGCCAAAGTTATGGAAAGTATGCAGATTTCCACTTCTATGACACCAGTTGAACTGATTCATTTTTTGGGGGTGAACAAGGCTGAGGAAGTAAAGAAAGGTGACGACGCTCAGAAGAAGAACAAGGTTTATGTGGGAATGATATCATTTTTAGATGCAGATTTGCTAGAGGAGGGAATAGATCACATCTGCCCACTTTTTATCAAGGTAGAAGTCAAGGGAAAAAGGACTCTGTGCATCATGGTTGATGATGGATCTGCTACAAATGTGTGTCAACTCAAGATTTTACTGAAGTTAGCTATGTCAATAAGGGATCTAAGCCCAACCAAGGTGATGATTAGGGCTTATGACAAAACTAAGAGGCATTCTGAGGGAACCTTTAAAGCTATTATGAAGGCTGGATATACTTATCACTTTTGTATTACTATTCGGACAACCCTCGTTTTATCCTCTTGGTGAAGTTCCTTCAACCCTCCATCAAAAGATCAAGTTTCCAAATGGAGATGAGACAGTGGCTATCGAGGCTAAGGATAATGAAGTGGTGAATGCTCTAATGATTGAGAGGCCTCTCAATAGATTTCAAGTGGCTATTATTTCTAATAACGAGATAATGGGCTCTAGGATTTTGTTAAAGAAAATGAACTGTTTACCAGGTACTGGCACTAGGAAAGGGAAGACAAGTGTGACATAGCTTTCAGATTTCAAAACTTAGGCTTCCAAGAAAGGGTTGTGATATGAAGAAGCTAATGGAGGATTTTTGCTGAAAATTAATGAGAAGATGAGTTTTCCTTCACTTGAAGAGGTGTTTATCAAGGCTCCAGATATGGGACCACTCTAAGGGAAGCCAAAACTAATCATGTTCATGGGAAAGCTGATTATAGGTTTTGAGATCTTTGTTGATGTTGCTGAACTAGTGGAATAGGTAGAGAAGAAGCTTATCTTACCAACTGACAAGGAATCCAGCCCTTAGAAAAAGAAGAAAGTTGTCCTAAAGATTCAGAAGACTCAAGAGGAAATTACTGCTCTCATTGAAGAACAGTTTGAAAGTCTTGTAGTCTATGATTACGAGAACAATGATTTTGATTTTGATTTTAATTTGTCTGCTCTATATGAAGATGATGATGTTTTCTTTTCCAAGATGAATGCAATAAAGTCTGATTTTGCTTGCCTTGTGTGATGTTTTTCCTATTGGTTGCATATATTTGAGTAGTGATTACATAAGCATTTTTAATATTAACTCTGTTGATACATAATCATTAAATTTGGGAACAGTTGACAATCCTAAAAATATTAACATAGCATCCAACCTTACTCCTGAAGAGAGGGAGAGAGAGAGAGAGATTTGAAAAATATTCAAAAAATATCAAGAAGTCTTTGCTTGGTCTTACGAGGATATGCCTGGAATTGATTGAGATACAGCCAAGCACATGATTCCCACTTACACTCTCATGAGGCCTGTCAAATAAAAGCTTAGACGATTATGGCAGGAATGAGCAGAGTTAATAAAAGAAGAAGTCACTAAGCTTTATAAGTAAAATTTCTTAAAGTGGTAGATTACCCAGAGTGGTTAGCTAACATAGTTTCCGTACTAAATAAGGATGGAAGAATTAGGGTTTGTGTAGATTATAGAGACTTAAACAAGGCTTTCCCCAAGGATGATTTTCCTTTACCCTATATAGTTATCCTTATTGATAGTTTAGCCTCTAGCGTGCTACACTAATTCATAGATGGATTTTTTGGATACGATCAAATGTTAATAGCCCAAGAGGATAAAGCTAAAATTTCCTTCATTACTATGTGGGGATTTTTTGTTATAAGATAATGCTGTTTAGGTTAAAGAATACTGGAGTACATACCAGAGGATGGCCACCACCTTGTTTCATGACATGATGGATAAGGAAGTTAAGGTCTATATTGATGATATGATGGTGAGGTTGGATACAAGAGAACAACATTTCCAAAACTTAGAGATCTTCTTTGAAAGAGCAGTAAAGTATAATCTAAGGTTGAACCCAAAGAAGTGTATGTTTGGGGTCATTTCAGGTAAAATGCTGGGGCACGTGATTGGCCCAAATGGCATTGAGATTGACCTTGAAAAGGGTAAAGCAATAAGGGATATGCCAACCCATAAGATAGAGAAAGAAGTTTGAGGGTTTATCGGAAGGTTATAGTACATTAGCAGGTTCATAGTAAAGCTTACTACAATATGTAAGCCTATCTTTAAATTTCTTAAAAAGAATCAGCCAATTAAGTGGAATGAAGAGTGTCAAAAGGCCTTAAAGCGTATAAAAGATTATTTACTGAATTCACCTATTTTGAAACCACCTAGACCTGGTAGACCTTTGTTATTGTACTTAGCAGTAGAGGAAGAATCAATAGGAGCAATGCTGGCCCAAGCAGATGAATCAGGAGTCGAATATGCAATTTACTATTTAAGTAGAAAGCTCATACCTTATGAGATTAAGTATAGTATCATTGAAAAGACATATATAGATGTGGTTTGGTCATCTAAGAAGTTGAGGCATTACTTTCAATCTTATAGTGTTCAAGTAATTTCCAGGATGGATCCAGTGAAGTATTTAAGGAAGACACCCTAGTTGATTAGGAAGTACAGCTGATGGTTGATAATTATAGAAAGAATTTGAGATTAAGTATATAACTAAGAAAACCATCAAAAGCAGAACAATAGAAGAATTCCTGGATCAACAACCATTGCTGGACAGTGAGAAAGTGGTTTTAGAATTTTGGATGAACATTTAGAGGCCATAGAAGTACAATGGTGGAAGATGTATTTTGATGGAGTAGTGAATAGAAAGGGGGGGGGGGGAGGTTTGGGAGTAATATTGGAGTCAACAGAAGGAGAACTCATCCCTCTAGCTAAGAAGTTACGATTCAGGGCAACCAATAACATGGTAGAGTATGAAGCATGCATTTTGGTTTGGAAACCTTGATGACAATGAAGGTAGATAATGTTTAAGTCTTTGGTGATTCATTGCTAGTGGTATCCCAAGTAAATGGAGAATGGGAGCTGAAAGAAGAAAAGCTGAAGCCATACCATAATCACCTGACTATGATGAAGAAGAACTTTAAGGAGTGTAGATTTATATACTTACCAAGAGAGGAAAACTAGATGGCTGATTCCTTAGCCACCCTAGCTTCGGCATGGGAGGATCATATTAAACTATTCATATCAACCCCATGCTATGAGTATGAAGTGGACATAGAAACTAATACATACCATGATGCATTGTATGATACCATAAGACGACTCTTGGAGAATAGGGAATACCCATTGGGAGCAACAAGGGAAGAGAGAAGAGCCATAACATGTGGTCTTTGCAATACATCACCTTTCATGTAGAGTTGTATCAGAGATGGCATGATGGGGTGCACTTAAGATGCTTGAGAAAGTCAAAAGTTGAGTAGATCATGTTAAAAACACATGTGGAATGTTATGGACCCTACATGAATGGGTTGGCCCTAGTTAAGAAAATACTTTTGCAAGGTTACTATTAGTTTATAATGGAAAGAGATTGTATTGATTTTGTGAAGAAGTGCCAGTAGTGCCAGATGTATGAAAACCTGAATCACCTACCTCCTGAAGAATTGCATTCTATGTCTTCACTTTGGCCTTTAACAACCTGGAGGATTGATATTGTTAAAGAGACACACTCGACGGCTTCAAACAGTCACCAATTTATTATGGTAGTAGTAGATTATTTTTCAAAATGGGTTGAAGCTGAATCTTTTAAGAAGCTGGGGGAAAAACAAATGGCTTAATTTATTAAGAAGAATCTCATATGCAGATATTGGGTCCCACATAGTGTAGTATCAGATAATGGGATGTAGTTTCAAGGAGAAGTTAAAGACTCATTTTCAAAGTACCAGATTTGTCATCACCGATCCTCCCCTTATAGACCAAAAGCTAATGGTGCAATGGAAGAAACAAACAAAACTATTAAGTAAATTTTGTCCAAAATGACCAAGACATATAGGGATTGGTAAAAAATGCTTCTTTTTGCTTTATGTGGGTATAGGACCATTGTGCGAACCTTGACTGGAATGATGCCGTTTTCCTTGGTTTATCGAATGGAAAAACTGTTGCTGATTGAGATTGAAGTTAAGTCGCTGATGGTGGTCCTAGAAGCTGAGTTGCTTGGGAAAAATTAGGTGATAAGTAGATATACTCATATAGCTTTATTAGAAGAAAGAAGTTTGAAGGCACTGTATCTTGACCAGTTGTATCAAAGAAAGATAGCACGGGCCAACAACATAAGGGTTAAGATCTGAAAGCGTAAAGTCAGTGACTTAGTGTTAAAGCAGTGAAGCCTAATGTTCCTAATCCAAGAGGGAAGTTTAAACCTGGTTGGGAAGGGCCGTATGTTGTGAAATAAGTCATGAACAAGGGTGCGGTCAAGTTGTCAGACATGGATGGGAATGAGTTTAGTGAGCCAGTGAACATTGATAGGTTGAAGAAGTTTTATGTTTGAAATATATTAAAAAGAGCTCACTAGGTTGAAAACACGATTTGGTGGCCTAGGAAAAAATTAGGGCGGTCTGCTAGCTCCAAAACCCTGTAAGGGTGGTCTGAGTAAAAATTAGGACCAACATAAAAAAAGTCTGCTAGGTTAAAAACCCGCTGTGAGGCCTAGGCAAAAATTAGGATAGCTCGCTAGTTCTGAAAACCTACAAGTGCGGACTAAGAAAAAAATTAGAGAATTAAAAATAAAGGCTTAAATTAAAAATCTAAAAGGGCAATTTATGCAATTACCTAAAAAAGCAAGGGACTTTCAGCTAACCTCCTCGAAGAATCTATCTTCAATTGATCCAATCCAAATAAGGTTTCAACTAAGATCACAGGTATTGGTGAAAATCCTCCCTCCATTTGGTCCACAATACCCAGTACTCGAGGATCTATGTCGTATAGTGTAGTATCAGATAATTGGGTACAGTTTCAAGGAGCAATTAAAGGCTCATTTTCAAATTACCAGATTTGTCATCACTGATCCTCCCCTTATAGACCAAAATCTAATGGTGCAGTGGAAGCAGCAAACAAAACTATTAAGAAAATTTTGTCCAAGATGACCAAGACATATAGGCATTGGTCGAAAATGCTTCCTTTTGCTTTATGGGGGTATAGGACCAGTGTGCGAACCTTGACTAGAATGACACCATTTTCCTTGGTTTATGGAATGGAAGAAGTGTTTCTGATTGAGATTGAAATTAGGTCACCGAGAGTGGTCCTTGAAGCTGAGATTCCTGAGACAAAATGGGTCGTAAGTAGATATACGCAGCTGGCTTTATTAGAAGAAAGAAGGTTGAAGGCACTGTATCATCACCAGTTGTATCAAGTAAAGATAGTGTGGGCTGAGAACAGGAGGGTTAAAATTTTAAAGTTTAAAGTCAGTGACTTAGTTTTAAAGGAGTGAAACCCAATGTTTCTAATCCAAGAGGGAAGTTTAGACCTGGTTGGGAAGGGCCGTATATTGTGAAATAAGTCATGAACAAGGGTACAATCAAGTTGTTAGACATGGATGGGAACGAGTTTAGTAAGCCAGTGAACATTGATAGGTTGAAGAATTTTTATGTTTGAAATATATAAAAATATAGCTCACTAGGTTGAAAACATAATTTTGTGGCCTAGGAAAAAATTAGGGTGGTCCGCTAGCTCCAAAAACCCGCAAAGGCAGTCTAAGCAGAAATTAAGACCAACATAAAAAAAAGTCTGCTAGGTTGAAAATCTGCAAGGGTGGCCTAAGAAAAATTAGAATAACTCGCTAGTTCTGAAAACCTGCAAGGGTGAACTAGGCAAAAATTAGAGTAATAAAAATAAAGGCTTAAATTAAAAACCCAAAAGGGCAATTTAGGCAATTACCTAAAGCAGCAAGGAATTCTAGCTAACCTCATTGATGAATCTATCTTTAATTGATCCAATCCAACCAGGGTTTCAAGCAAAATCACAGGTACTGGTGAAAATCCTCCCTCCATTTGGTCCACGATATCCAGTACTTATGGATCTATGTCTCACAGTGTAATATCAGAAGATGGGGTGCAGGTTTAAGGAGCAGTTAAAGACTCATTTTTAAATTACCAGATCTGTCATCACCGATCCTGCCCTTATTGACCAAAAGCTAATGTGCAGTGGAAGCAACGATTAAAACTATTAAGCAAATTTTTTCCAAGATGACCAAGACATATAGGGATTGGTTGAAAATGCTTCATTTTACTTTATGGGGGTATAGGACCAATTTTTGAATCTCGACTAGAATGACGCCGTTTTTCTTGGTTTATGGAATGGAAGTAGTGTTACCAATTGAGATTGAAATTAAGTCGCTGAGGGTGGTCCTCAAAGCTTAGCTGCCTAAGACAAAATGGGTAGTAAGTAGATATACTCAGCTGGCTTTATTAGAAGAAAGAAGGTTAGAGGCACTGTATCATCACTAGTTATATCAAGAAAAGATAACACAGGCCAACAACAGGAGGGTTAAAATCAGGAAGCTTAAAGTCGGTGACTTAGTTTTAAAGGAGCGAAGCCTAATGTTCCTAATCTAAGATGGAAGTTTAGACCTAGTTAGGAAGGGTCGTATGTTGTGAAATAAGTCATGAACAAGGGTGCGGTCATGTAATATCCTCATATATGCCCTAAAAGTTTTGATTATGTTGTTGATGTTGTGGTTAGTGTTGTTGCTGTTATATATTGGATTGTATATATGTGTTAAATTGTAAGAGAAAAGAAATGGAAAGAGAATGTATATGTATATGTGTTTTGGAGAAGAAATTTAGGGTTTAGAGACAAGTTTATATGTTGGGTATATGATGATATATATAACATATAAATTGGTCAAAGGGAGAGTCAATGCAAGAGGATATTTTTATGTGGCATGTGAAATTACTTAATTGGGTTTATAAGAGACAAAAGCTAAGTTAAGTGATGAGGGGTATATGAGTAATTGCTTGAAATGAAATGCATGGTGGAGATTAAAAGAAGAAAAGGTGTTTGACTTGTGCATTTTTCTTCTTCTCTTCATGTGTGGCCGGATTCTCCATAGAGAAAGAGAGAAAGGGAGGTAATCTTGAGGCTTGAAGCAATTTGAAGAAGGAAGCAAGGGTTTTGGTTAGAGATTTGTGGATTTCTTCATTTGAGGTAAGATCTTTTCTTTAATTTCTTCAATTCTTTTAAAGTGGTGTGAGAAAGGAATTAGGGTTTGTTGGTTTGAAGATGAGATGAGTTTGTGTTATGTTTTTAAGTGTTAAAATTGATTGTAAGTTAAAAGATGGAATTAGTGTTGGTTTGATTGTGAAGATTGTATGTTTAAATGGATGTTGTTTTTGAAAGATGAAAAAAAATGGTGATTAATTAGGGTTTTGAGATGGTGTTTGTTTAATTGTGATATTAATGTGTTTTAAAGTGATTATTGTGATGAATATGTGTTTAGAACATTGATTATGTTCATTTGAAGCATGTGGTATGATGTATATTGAGTTTAAATGCATTTTGGAAGAGTGTTGGTTTTGATTAGGGTTGTGTTTTTGAGTAACACGGCTGGAACCAAGGAGAGACACGGCCAAGACTTGAGAAATTTGGGTGACACGGCCAAGTTGGAAGGATCTTGGCCGTGTTGGACAAGTTTTGGGGTGACACGGCCACTGGCTTGGCCGTGTCCCTTGAATGTGTTTGCTACTGCCTGAGTTGTGTTGGGAGTCACGGCCGTGTCCTTGCCCGTGTCTGCTTCGGGAAGTTTTGGTCTTGAGAGACACGGCCACAAGCTTGGCCGTGTCCCTGGGTGTGTTCGCTATTGTGATGATTTTTCGTTCTTCATGCATTGGTTGATTTTTCACAAGTCTTTTGCCCTAAACATTTTATATACACTCTAAATACTTTGTAATTAAAGAATGACCTAAACAAATGTATGGGGATGATTCTAAACCTATGAATAATGATCTTTGAATTAGGTTTTGAAGAGATTGTGTTGCATTAACCTAAATGATGTTGAGAATTCTTGGAAGAGAAAATGTATAGATGGAAATGAATAGTTTTTGAGGTAAGTACCAATACATATGATTGTATTTATTTACTTGATTTGAGACTTAACACATTTGTTTCCAAATGTGTTAAGTGGTTTACTATAATGTTAATATAATTGGATTAAGGTGATGATTGAATGATGTGAAGGATGTGAAGATCATTAAAAAGGTAAGCATGAACTCTATTTGATTGTATATCCTTATATGTCTTTGAACTTTAACACATTTGGATGAATGTGTTAGATACTCTATTATATTGTGGATGTAAATGAATAATGTAAATTGCTATATATATATATATATATATATATCTAGAGGATGAAATATGAAATGGGAAAGGTAGGAAGAAATGAAGATCATTCTTAAGGTATGTGCAATTTGTTATGATAAATGCTCTAATAATGAATGGTGTTAGTGTGTTTTGAGAAATGATGAAAGGTTATGTTATATGCATTGTAAATGGCTATGTGTTATATGAATAATATATTTTGAAATGTTATATCAATGATGTTATATGTATCATATGGATTGAGATATGATATGTTGTGAAGCCAATGTAATTGGCTATGATGATTCAAATGTGAGATGAAGCCATTGTGATTGGCTATGATGATCCAATTGAAAGAAATAAGGCATGTTTGCATAGATGATAATGAGCATTGAAATTGAAATTGATAATGAAACAATAAGTGAAATATGTGTTTAATGTGTTATTCAGTCTTCAGAGTTCTGGGTTTGGAGGCATGCCTATAAAATGAAAAAGGTAACAGTCTTGCCGGGTTGAGGATCTCTTCAAAGTGAGTTGAATTGAGGTCCAAGAGACTGGGTCTGTTACACTATCCATGGATAGAAATATTGATATATGATGCCTACGGGCTTGATGATTATGATTATAGACCAAAGCAGTAACTCTGAACTCTGAATAACATAGTGGTGTCTGTTGGGCCCGAGTCTGTCTTTGTTGTCAATGTGATATACAAATGTTGAAAGAAATGGATAATGAAATCTTTGGTAAACTTCATTGGACATGTGATGGATGATATGTAATATGTGCGTTGAAATATTGATTATGAGCACTAATGATTGTCTTAATTGGAAATGTGACTTATGATTAGTATGATGTATAATGTGTGTATTAGCATTGGTAGAAATGTTATGTATATATGTGTATAAGATATGAGATTAGTTGAAAGATATGAAAGGTGCAAATGAATAGGGATAAACTTAATAAGAACTAAAAGTATATGGAATTGATATATCTTTATATGTTAGTGTTTCCATGATATATGTTTGTAATTTATATTTGTACTACTAAGCTTTCGAGCTTAGCGCGGATGTATTGTCGCGCAGGTAGCCTGGTGGAAGATATGAAGTCTTTTGGTATGCCACGAGAAGAGTAAGATTTTGTCGAGACCAACTAGAGGGTAATGCATACATGTATCCACTTTAAGTATGTTATATTATATGTATAAATGAAGTTTTGATAAAGACAATGATTTTGTAAGTGTTCTTTAAATTGACCTATTATGGTTTGAATTTTGTTACAGGTTTTAAAAAAAAAATAAAAAGAAAAGTGGCATCCTTATACTCTATATACTTACTGTATGTATACTAGGTATATGTATAGTACTTATATAGGGTATCGGGGTGTTACAATTATTTTGGTATCAGAGCTTAGGTTCGAGATTCTCGGCCTAAGTGAAATTAAAAAGAGAAGGTTTTGAGAACTTAAAAGGGAATTAAAAAGAAGAGTTTTGAAATGTAATTGGTAATACATGCATATGCATTAACACCTAGGTTGGTCTCGGATGTGGCATTATATGATGTGGGATAAATTTGAATTATATGAGAGGGATGATAATGTCTGAATGAGGTTTTTACTTGAAAGTAAAAACTAGAGAAAGAAATGATATGAAAACTAAAATAAAATAAAAATATTGGTTAATGTAAGGGCACATAATAGTGTTGTTTGCATTGTTGTTTTAATGCAAACAATGTGAATTTAATGTGATATGTGAAAATGTGATATAATATGTTAGTGAGTAAAGATTGAGTTGATCACTTGAAAATGTAATGTACGCATAGTATTGCATGTTTGTAACCTATATAATTACTTGTTTATTAATGTTGAGAATGATTACGCTTGCATTGATAAATTTGTGCAAAGCTAGGTCATGTGATAAGATTGATAGTGAGAATTGGATTGAGCAATGTTGGATTAAGAAACTGAGATTTGTGATAACTATACTTGGAAAGTGTATAAAGGCTATTGGGCTCAATGTGTATATGATTGGATGTAATATACATATGTATATATATGTGAGTGATGTATATATTTATATATATATTGAATGGTAAACAAATGGATATGTAAAGTTAAAATTTTGTTTAAAGGAAAAAGAGATGATGTGGGTTAAGTAAAAACATACATTGGTATTGTTATCTTAATACGGACATTGTGAATTCAATGTTAGAAATGTGAGATGCTTGGATATTGTGAAAGCTCAATGTAATGGTGGTAATATGTGATATTTGAATTGTTGAAGTGAGCTTGATAATTGTGAAAAGTATATGTTTTGATATTGCTTTGTGATATATAAATATATAAAATGAGTTTGGCAAATTGAAGTTTACGTGAAGTAGTAAGTTGAGAAGTTAAAGTTTTAGTGGCATTTGATAAAGATTATTTGGATATTGATGGTTTAGTATATATGCAATACATGAGCTAGATGAAATGATTAATATTGCATATGAAAGTATTATGAATTGAGTAATGTGATTGATAGTATGAGAATTTGTCTTGAAGTAATAAGAGAAGTGGATAAGTAAATGAAGATGAGCTATTTTAAGTCACTATAAAGAAAAAAAATGGATATGGAAATATATTAAATGCTTTTATAGATGAAAGTGAAAGAGATGTTACATTGGGAATGTGGCTAAGATGGATGTAAAGTGCTATTATAATCAGTATATATATATGGGTGCTGTGTGAATAAATACTTTGCATCATATTGGAAGAAATGGTACTGAATGATTCTCGCTGACTCTCTTAAGGGGGAGGTTAGGTGTTCGATCTAGGGAGGTGACTTGCACTCATGTGTCTTGGGTGTAAGCCAAATAAATGAATCTTGTTGGAAGGCCGTGAGGGCAGTTTAGTACTGTAGCAACCCAGCCAGATGTCCTGAGGGTTTCTTCGGATAGGAATGGCTCAGCAGGTGGACTGGGACGGTTGTTACAGTTATAAGGGAAAATTTGTATTGAATGAATTAAGTGTATACATGTATATGATATGTGAATTGAGTTTTCACTGTGAATGAAATTATATACATATAAACAAATGGGTGAATTACATTATGAGGGTGATCTATGAAAATGTATGTGGTATTATTATAGAATTAGTAATATGGAAATGATGTTGTGTGTACTAAAAGACTTAAGGGAGATTAGGTCTTGAATTGTGTTAAGCTAAATGAATTATGTGATGGAAGTGAGAATGGAATAGACTTGAGTAATATTGGATAGTGGAAATTGTTATAGTAAGCATTGAACTTGATGATCGTATGATATTTAGAGTTTCAATGTATGCACATATGGAAAATTCTATATAATGTTATATTATAAGAGATTGTAAATAGATTAGAAATGAAGTGACAAACAGAAATTGTATAGGAACTCCATATGATTGAATATGTATAGAGTAATATTGTTGAAACATGAATTAAGTGGATAAAGATTATAAATCGAGTGCAATTGATTTGAAACGGAGTTGGAATGTGTTAGCTATTGATATAGCAAAAATGTAAAGAAGGAATAAGTGATTTTTGAAATGTACTTTAGCATTGTATTTGTAAAGATTAAGGATAAAAAAAAAAGAACAGCATTGATTTAAAAGTTCCAGGCTTGAATATTAATCCCTTAAAGCCATGTGTTTTGTTCAGTATATTTGATTGGTTAAATTGTTATCCATGGATTTGAATCTTAGATAAAATGATTGTAATACAGATTTGGTGAGGTTGAAATTATAATTGAGAAGTATAGTTAAAAGTTATGATGGATAAAGTTGTATATTATCATTTTATGTTAACAATTTTGGTTATAATTGTGAAGACTAAGAGAGGAAAAAGAAACTATGGAAAGGTTTTGAGTTACGGATGATATGAAAATAAGGTAATCAAAATAAATATAACAATGATATGGAATGTTATGAAAGTTATATTGAATATGTTTAAGATATGTAACTTGAGGTTTGAGTGCATGAATTGTAGATAGTAAATATGGTATAAAAACCTTTATGAGAATTGGTGGGTATTATAATAAGATGATAGAGAATAAATTTTGTGTATATTAAAAGATAATTTGAAGTGAGTTGTTATCATGATAATTTGATTGAATATGGATCGGAAGAGATCAGGAATTTTATATATGGTTACCCTAATGGAATTAGGTTATATATATATATACATATATGAATATTGTGAAATTTCATGATAAGTTTGAATAAATTAATTGTTGGTTGGAGTTGAACAAGATCGGAATGTGGATATATTGTAACAGATAAATCAATGGATCTAGATTTGGCTAAGATTATGAATTATTATTGAGATTTAATGTGTATAGTTGTACTAAGAGTGTAGTTATTACATGGTAATATTTATTGATGTAAAAAATTTTAAAGTGTGATTGGATGAATGAGTGGAGTATAATAATTATAAATCATCATGAGAAAAAGGGAAAAAGATTGGTTATTTATAAAATAAGTTGAAAAGTAATGTATTAATATGTAAGTTAAGTGAAAAGCATGCTAAAGAAATAACTCCATGTATAAAAAAAATCAGGATTTTGTAATCTATTGAGGGTGATAGATGTCTATTTAGACAGTGATTGTAATGAATGGATAATTAATGCTCAGATATAAGTTATAGTTTTTAAGGTAAAAGTTAAGAGAGTAATTACAAAGAAGTGAAGAACAAAATATATTAAATATAAAGATTTGACAAAGTATTTTTGTGCTATATGATAATCTGATTCTGGTATAAAGATATTAATAGGAAATGTAATGAGATCTTTTGAATGTTTGATCAAGAAAGTAATAAGATGTATAGACATATAGAATGATGAGTTAAGGAATTTAAAGAAGGTGGTTGATTCTAAAGAGGAGAGTTGAAGCTATATGATTTGATGATATAATGACTTAAGCGTATAATTAACTTCATATGGAAGTTAAGATGGTATGGTATTATGAATGAATTATAATTATACTAGATAATTTCGAGGACAAAATTATTTAAGGGGGAGAGAACTAGCAGAAATGGTACTGGATGGTTCTCGCTGGCTCTCTTAAGTGGGAGGTCAGGGGTTCGATCCAGGGAGGCGACCCCTTGGGGCCAAATAAACAAATTCCTGCTGGGTGGGCCGCGAGGGCTGTCCAGTACTGTAGCGATCGCTTGCCTCCTACGGACCATGCGGACCCAGTGGGCTGGGCAACCGACCTTGGGATACTGACCTGGTTGGGGAGGGTCGTTACAGGTCAAGTTGTTAGACATGGATGGGAACGAGTTTAGTGAGCCAGTGAACATTGACAGGTTAAAGAAGTTTTATATTTGAAATATATAAAAAAAAGAGCTCACTAGGTTGAAAATACAATTTGGCAGCCTAGGCAAAAATTAGGGCGGCCTGTTAGCTCTGAAAACCTACAAGGGCGATCTAAGCAAAAATTAGGACCAACATAAAAAAAAAGTCTGCTAGGTTGAAAACCCACAAGGGCGGCCTAGGCAAAAATTAGGGCAACTCACTAGTTTTGAAAACCCGCAAGGGCAGACTAGGTAAAAATTAAAGCAATAAAAATAAAGGCTTAAATTGAAAACCCAAAAGGGAAATTTAGGCAATTACCTAAAGCAGCAAAGGACTTCCAGCTAACCTCCTCGAAGAATCTAGCTTTAATTGATTCAATCCTGTAATATCCCAAAATTTTTTAAAAATTTCTAATTTTTAAAAATTTGATAAAATATATTATAATTAAATTGGATAAATTAAATTAATGGTTTTAAATGAAAAAATGAAGGGATTTTAAATGAAAAAGTGGAATATAAATGTGATATATATGTAAAATATACATAACATATAAAAGTCAACATTTTTAAAAGAAAAGTAAAATGTCAAAGTAAAAATAGTATTTTGGTAATTAAATCTTAAAAATTTAAAATTATTAAATTAATTAAAAAATAAATAATTTTTAAATGGAAGAGAGATTTTTGGACTTTTAATTTATTAAATAAATAATTAAATAATTAATCATTAAAATATTAAATAATATATTCATATAGTTATAAAAAAAAGATGAAAGGAAAGAGAAAATAAAAGTTTTTTTCATCTTCTTCTTCTCCATCAAGGGCTGAAATCTCCATGGATGCCAAGAGAGGATTTTGATCTTCCAAGCTTCAAAAATTGAAGGATTCCAAAGGTTCAAAAAGGATTTTTAGAGATTTCCACTTGAAAAAGTATGTTCTTTAGCATTTTCTTTGGATTTCCATAGAAATTTTGAATATGTGAGTTTTTGATTTTTGTAGTAGTATGTTATAATTGTTGGAATTGGTGTGTATGAAGTTATTTTGGGTAGTTATTAATGATTTTAAGGTTGGATTGAAGAAATGGTTGAATTTGGATAAAGAATGGTGAAGAGAGAGAATTTAGGGTTATGGACTTTTAGGGTTTGAGAAATCATGATTTTTAATTGTGTAAATTGGTTCTAAATGAGTTTTTTTTGGTGCTTAAATAAGTATTTTAAAGTCAAATATTGGATTTGGTTGTGTTTGGTTGGAGTTTGAGAATGGAAGTGTGATTTAGGGTTTTGGAAAATGATTTTTCCAAAGTTGTTGAATTGTATAATTTTATTGGTTTAATCTTGTTGTTTGATGATATAAGTGATGAATATAAGCTTAAAATGATTAATGTATTGTGTTGGAATGGAAAACCTTCAATGGGGGAAGGTTATGCCATTTTAGGGTTTTGTATATAAGAGTGTGTTTTTATAATGTAAATGGTTTAAATGTATTAAAATATGTTTCTAATAATATAAATAAACTTAATATATTAAAATGAATGGCCTAGTATGAGAATCCAAAGTTAAAGTGAGGTTAGCCTTAAATTTTGGATTTTTGTTTGGATGGGGTTTAATTATGGTTTAATATTGGAAATGCCATTAATTGTGATCCTAAATGATTATTTGATATCACATTTGGTTTAGGCATTGAGGAAGGTTGATTTTCTTCATCCAAGTGGTGAAGGGAAAGTTGGAAGGATAGGATTGGAGGTTGTTTTAAGCTTGTTTTGGCTGCTATTTGAGGTAAGTACAAACTTTGAATACATTGGTTATGTTTTCATGACATTTGGGCTTAACACATTTTGGTTGAAAAATATGTTAAGCTACTTGATACATTGGTTATGTATGAATAATGTGCTATGACATTTGTAATGTCATATTAGTGTTAAGTGCATTGTTAAAAAGCCATTGATATTGGCTAGATTACATTAAATGTGATTAATATATGAATTATGTGGAAATACCCCAAAGTAATTGGGTAATGTGTTGTAAATGCAAAAATGTGGTATAATGTAATGAGATATGTGGAAACATAAGAAAATGAATTGATATCGATATAAATGAGAAATATGAATAAATTGTGTGCCTAGTATGTTATTCAATTTTCAAAGTTCCGTGTTTGGCGGCATGCCTATGATTTGCCTACAGGCTAGACGTTAGGCGTCACTGTGAAAATATTTTTGAGGTGAAATGACCGGGTCGTAAGCTTCAAAAATAAGTCCTTGAAGCTGGGTTGGGTGAAATGACTGGGTCATAAGCTTAGACCTAGTTAAACTATTACATTGATATTTTACCTACGGGGCTAAACACATGGTGTCATTATAGACCAAAACAGTAACTCTGGAATTTGAATAGCATATTAGTTATCTTTGGGCCCATGCTTGTGTTTGTTTTTATGTGAATTGTGGATTGTGAAATTGTAACATCCCGAATTCCAGATTGGTAAGAAACAGACATAGAGGATATGATTTAGGCTTAGAACAAAGGAACTTAGAACATGACCTATAACTTGAGCTCGAATTTCATCCAAGTTAATGACAGAATTAGAGAGTCTCAAAGAAGACTTAATTGTTTATTTGTGTCTTAGATAGACGTATAACTTTAAATTACCCAATTTGGAGTTGTACAGAATAAGATATGATGGATTTAGTAGACAATGTGCAAGCTGCCTCAGGACAGCATAGTAGGCTTGACTTCAAAGGACCGTCAAAAATCAGATATAGCTCTGATACCACTAAATGTAACACCCCATCTTAGCCTACGTTAATAGACCAAGATGGACTGTTATCTCATGATGGTTGTGTCTTTATATTTTACTTAGCCAATTTTAAGTACAGATTTTAAAAAAAATTTGCCATAACCTCCCCTAAAAATGGAGGTCCCAAGTGTCGACAAAACTGATTTTTCTTATTTTTGAAAAATATTTTGTTTCACAATTCAACTCAAGCACACTCCCAATAATCCACCCTTATAACCTCAACTACAAATCCTGCAAGAAGAATTCACACTTCTATATTCACAACCCAACTCAATTCAAAACCATACATTTATTATACATTACTAGATTTACATGTACATCAAGTTATCTCTTTGTATTGTTCAAATAAGTACATGCCAGTTTCTAATACCAAAATACAAAATGAAGAGCACCACCTAAATTTGTTGATGACCCGCAAATCGCAGAACTCTTCTGCTCGTTACTGGCTCCTTGCTAATTACCTACGAGTTTAGAAGAAACTAAACTCGCTAAGCATTGCTTAGTGGGTACTTTAACTAATTACGAAAAATAAATAATAAAAGCATAATGCACTTTTAAAATCAATGAGTCGTATTGAAAAATAATATCACAGTAAAAACAATTCATACATGTCATATATTCAGTTATTATCATTTTATCAATTCGCTCCACAAGGTAATTTGGTAGACTAATGTATGGTAAGGAACTAACTGAAACAACTGTATATATATTCTGTGGCTGTGGCCCTAAAAAAATTGCGGACCAAGCCCTGTGGAATCTGTGGCCGAAGCCCTCGGACCGAAGTCCTATATAACTCGGGCGATTGCCCTATATAACTCGGACCGAAGTCCTATATAGCTCGGGTCGTCACCCTATATAACTCGGACCGAAGTCCTATATAGCTCGGGTCGTCACCCTATATAACTCGGACCGAAGTCCTATATTAAAGCAGCACTGCATATAGTATGATATATCATACCCTTACCATACTCAGTACTGTCCCAGATACCAAGTGGAGCCAAAATTCTCATACCATTTCTTAATCGAATATGCATTATACAATTATCGACTTATGGTTCTTATATTATTTCACCATGAAATATCATATTTTATCATTTTAATAACATACTATACTCATTTATATTCATAAGGAATCAATTGGATTACTTTTGAAAAATGACCAAATGAATATTAGCAAGATGACCATATGAAGTAAATTCTGGTTTTGGACTCAACTCGATCCTTATTTTGACACAATGTAGCCCTAGATGTCTAGTCTCAGTAGGAATAAGAATTACTTAATTTGGAGTTGTGAGTAAAAAGATATTAATAAAGAAAGACAGCAAGGTCAAGAAGGGATATCAAAAGGACCTAAGTGGAAATTTCTCAAAAGTTAGGGGCAACTATGTAAACTTAAAAATTTAGTGTCGGAAGTTCTTAATAGTGCCCATATCCGACCCCGGAAGAATATTCTTGAGATTAATCGGGTCATAACCGTGGGCTTCAATTTTTCCTGAAAAAGCACGGTTTGTAAGTTACGGGCGATTTTCCGATAAGGACATTTTGGACATTTCCACTGGAGGGGCGATTTTGTAATTAAATATAACTTTGGGGGCAAAATATTAAAAGAAAAAAAACCACTTTCAAGTGGCCAAATCCTAGCCATTAAATCCAAATGTGTTGGACAAATCATGGCTATTGAAAATAAACCAAATCCTAGCCATTAAATCCAAATGTGTTGGACAAATCATGCCCATTGAAAATAAATCAAATCCTAGCCATTAAATCCAAATGTGTTGGACAAATCATGGCCATTGAAAATAAATAAATAAATTAAATGTAAATTAAATTATAAATAACTAATTATGGTCATCCAAACCCAAGTAAGGATCAAAAAGACACCACCATCACCACTTTTCTTCTTCTTTAAGTCGTGCTCCCCCTCCCTTCCATTTTCAAGGAGACAAGTTTCAAGTCCAAGCCATTTCTCAAGTGAAATTCAATAGGAAATAAGGTAAGATACCATCCTAAGTCTTATTCTTTCATTAGAATTAGGTATTAGGCTATGTTTAGGAAGATTTGATATTATGTTCATGTTGGGAAAGAATTAGTAAGTTGATGATTATGGTGAAAAATGATAAACTACTTAAAGGAAATGATGAAAATGGTGATTATTAGTAAGAATAAGTAAAGGATTGTTAGAAAATCATAAGGCAGCATCATGTTCATATCTAGGGTTTGTTCTTACATATGTGACATATTAAATTCATAGGAAATCAAGGAGATTAGAGAGGAAAGGAAGTGAAATAGATAAGAAGAGCAAGGAAAAGCAAGGTTTGGTACTTTAACCATTGAACTCCTTTTTGAAAATTTTTCTGTTTTACAATTAGTAAACTGCTGTGACTTGTACGATTTTTAATTAAATATAGAAAAATTATATTTAGTTGAATTTTGGATATGTTGTTGTTCAATAAGTCTAGTATTTGAGAAAAATAATTTGGAACCACATTGATTGAATTTAATTTACGGAATTTATAAAATTCAAAACTGCTGCCAGGATGCAGGGCAACTGGAGCAGTCTGGTTGGGTGAACTATTTGACCAAGATTTTGTGTCCATTTTGATCTGAAATTTTAAAGGAATGATTTTAACATGTAAACATAAATTCTGTAAAAATTTTAGAATTTTTACTCAAGTGGATTATTTTATACGATTTTTCAAAATAAGGATCGAGTTGAGTCCAAAACCAGAATTTACTTCATATGGTCATCTTGCTAATATTCATTTGGTCATTTTTCAAAAGTAATCCAATTGATTCCTTATGAATATAAATGAGTATAGTATGTTATTAAAATGATAAAATATGATATTTCATGGTGAAATAATATAAGAACCATAAGTCGATAATTGTATAATGCATATTCGATTAAGAAATGGTATGAGAATTTTGGCTCCACTTGGTATCTGGGACAGTACTGAGTATGGTAAGGGTATGATATATCATACTATATGCAGTGCTGCTTTAATATAGGACTTCGGTCCAAGTTATATAGGGTGACGACCCGAGCTATATAGGACTTCGGTCCGAGTTATATAGGGTGACGACCCGAGCTATATAGGACTTCGGTCCGAGTTATATAGGGCAATCGCCCGAGTTATATAGGACTTCGGTCCGAGGGCTTCGGCCACAGATTCCACAGGGCTTGGTCCGCAAGTTTTTTAGGGCCACAGCCACAGAATATATATACAGTTGTTTCAGTTAGTTCCTTACCATACATTAGTCTACCAAATTACCTTGTGGAGCGAATTGATAAAATGATAATAACTGAATATATGACATGTATGAATTGTTTTTACTGTGATATTATTTTTCAATACGACTCATTGATTTTAAAAGTGCATTATGCTTTTATTATTTATTTTTCGTAATTAGTTAAAGTACCCACTAAGCAATGCTTAGCGAGTTTAGTTTCTTCTAAACTCGTAGGTCATTAGCAAGGAGCCAATAACGAGCAGAAGAGTTCTGCGATTTGCGGGTCATCAACAAATTTAGGTGGTGCTCTTCATTTTGTATTTTGGTATTAGAAACTGGCATGTACTTATTTGAACAATACAAAGAGATAACTTGATGTACATGTAAATCTAGTAATGTATAATAAATGTATGGTTTTGAATTGAGTTGGGTTGTGAATATAGAAGTGTGAATTCTTCTTGCAGGATTTGTAGTTGAGGTTATAAGGGTGGATTATTGGGAGTGTGCTTGAGTTGAATTGTGAAACAAAATATTTTTCAAAAATAAGAAAAATCAGTTTTGTCGACACTTGGGACCTCCATTTTTAGGGGAGGTTATGGCAAATTTTTTTTAAAATCTGTACTTAAAATTGGCTAAGTAAAATATAAAGACACAACCATCATGAGATAACAGTCCATCTTGGTCTATTAACGTAGGCTAAGATGGGGTGTTACAGAAATATTTGAAAAGTATGAGAAAATGGAATGATGTTATATCCATATGCATTGTGCATTGTGCATTGGCATTGCATTTGAGTTTTATTGTTATTAAAGTTTGTATTACTAGGCTTTTGGTTTAGCGCGATTGTTTACATCGCGTAGGTGATAGGGTAGATTCGGCTGAGCCAGAGAGTTCTTCTAGACCAGGTCAGGTCTAGACTTGTAGTTGTGCTTATAGAGTTGATATCAAGATCAGAAACACTATCAGCAACATGTATATATTTTACGTTATTGTATATTTTGGGTATTATGCATATTATATTATGTTTTTGGATTTTATGTATTGTAAACAATGAAGAATATTTGGGCTAAGTTATTTGAAATGGGGGTTTATATGTGATCTAAATTATATATATATATATATATATAAATGTTTGTGAAACTTGGTGAAATTGAGGAGTATGGGTGAAATGGTGATTTGAAATTTTGGGAGTGTTTTCTGATGCAGGTTGTGTTTTGCTAAATTTTGGGATGTTCAAATTACAAACAAAATTGTTCAAATTTTGGGATTTTCATATAAAATATTTATTTTGGGTTCCTATAACAAGTAAAGAATATTTATATACTATTTAATTTTATATATTTAGTATTTAAAATTTTAAATCAGAAATGTGAAAATTTTTATTAAATCGGTCTGTGACATTTTTGTACAATATATGCATATTTTATATATGCTGAAAATATGTATTGTATGCATATAGGGTATAAGAGTGTTACAAATCCAATCAAGATTTCAGCTAAGATCACAGGTACTGGTGAAAATCCTCCCTCCATTTGGTCCACAATATCCAGTACTTGTGGATCGATGCCGCCATCAGGAGAAACAAATAGGAGCTGACCAAGCAAGCACACATGCATCTCTACAATTTGGTGGGAGCCAAATGGGAAGTGCAAAAATTGATCAAGGAGCCAAGTAAGATTTTCTCACCTCTGGTAAGATGCAAAGCTTCAGGTTTTGAGAGGTGAAATAACATCTGCATTTACTGATGAGTCTTTGAGGTCAATATGGGTAATGCCATTGGGTGGTTACTGGGCTTCAATAAATTTTTAATCTTTTTTTAAATTGGCTTCAGTCATTGTTAGGAGTATGAGAATTAAAGCTACTTTGAATTTGTAAGAAGGAAATATTGTAGCCAAACTTCCTACCTTGATTTGAGAGAAACATGAGACAAATTGGTTTTAATTGATGAAGAAAAGGGCGAATTGTTAATTTATATAGTATGAGGGTGAAGTCTGATTTGTTTAGGGAAAATTTATCCATGTTTAATTGGGTTTGGATTTGGACTGTAACACCCTTGTACCCCATATATATACACCACATACAACCACATATGTAATATACGTATACCGGATACAAGAATGTCACAATCCATTTTAAACAAACCAATCTTTAACTTTAACAAATAATCATCATTTCTACAATCTGAGTAAATCTAAAACATTTAACTTATATTCTAGAAAGTAATAGATAAAACATCCTTTGTTAAAATACATATACATATATATATATATCTTCATTACTCAAAAGTTTATCTAAAACATTTGTTTAATAAGCAGCGGAATATACTTATGTACACATCAAAATCGATATTGACAAAAATATAGAATTTATACATGCTGGCAGTCGTCTCTGATCTTGATATCCAAAATCAACACTGTTCTCACAATCTCAAGCCTAGACTTGACTCGGTCTAGCTGAACTCTCTAGCTCAACCGGATCTACCCTGTCACCTACGCGATAAATCACAATCGCGCTAAGCCAGAAGCTTATTGGCACAAACCTTAATATCAATATGATTCAAATGTAATGCCAATGTCAAACTTTCAAGAATTAGAAACAATATACAAGGATGTTATATTTGATAACATTAAATCTCATTATATTTTTCAATTGTTCCATCATTCATAATTCACATTAAAGCAAAGACAATCATGGGCCCAAAAGAAATCTAATATGCCATTCAAATTCCAGAGTTACTGCTTTGGTCCAATAATCACATTTATCTAGCCTGAAGGTGAATCATTATCACAATGAGGATTACCTCATATGTAACATCCCAACTAGGCTTCAAGGACTAGGCCTAACCCAGCTTCAAGGGGAGCACAACATCACCCAACTAGGCTTCAAGGACCAAGCCCAACCCAGCTTCAAGGGATTGTTACTTTTAGGCATGCCACCAACAACAAAACTCTGAAAATTGAATAACATACTAGGCACACAATTCTTTCATTATTTCATTATCAAATCCTTTTTCATTTTCTCATGATCATCATAAGCACAATGCCTCAAATATCCCATTTATATCAATATAGCCATCACTAATGGCTTTACATATCATCATTAGGGTATACATAACAAATTGCATTATCCATACATTTTAATTCATCATTATATATTTCACATAGTTCACATTATGCAAATCATAGCACCAATCTTATACACCAACAATATAATAGGTAACTTAACACATTTTCCAACCAAATGTGTTAAGTCCTAAAGTCATGTAAATGTATGCAATCATTTAAGGTTTGTACTTACCTCAAAGAGCAACAAACACCAATTCTAATCTCCTCTTCCAAGAATCCTTCAACACTTAGATTGAGGTAACTCAAATCTCTTCAAAACCTAATCCAAATGTGATTATACATACTCAATTAGTGATATACATAAGAAAATAAGAAAAAGCACTATCTAGGGAAAACTCTACATTTGACACGCACAACAACACAGGCGTGTCCCTGACCATGCCCTAAACCCATAACACAGAAGCTTTGACACGCTCAGTGACATGGGTGTGTCACTACATGTGTCAATTCTCCTCTAACACAGAAGCTATGACACGTTCAGTGACATGGGTGTGTCACTAGACTTGTCAATCCTCTGACAACACAGTAGCTATGACACGCTCAATGACATGGGCGTGTCACTGACGTGTCAATACTACTACTACACAGAAGCTGTGACATGCTCAGTACATGGGTGTGTCACTGATCATGTCACCCACAATGAAAATAGAACCATCGACCAACCCAAAGACATGGCCGTGTTACTGGGCGTGTCATGCCAAAAACCTGAAATCGACACCAAAACGCCACATCCAATAAACATCTTTCAATACCCTTATCAACACCACACAAACTCAACCAAATCCATTAATATACCATAATAAACTTGCATAACATCAAAACAACTCAATTACATGCATCAAAGCACAATCACAACCATATTTCACAACTTAAACTTACACAATCCACAACTCTTGTTTCTTCATCAAACCTAACCCTTTTCTCTTCAATCCAACCCCAAAATCAAAGTTAACTAGACAAAACAACCTCAAACACACCAAAATCAACCATACACACAACTACACCAACCATCCACCAAACTCATATACACAAACTCAAAAGAAATCAAAGAAACAAGTTGGAAACTTACCAAATATGAAGAAAAATCCTTAAAACTCCAACTTGATCTCTTGAAATCCTTCAATTGCTTGAGTTAGGAAGGAACAAAACCTCTCTTCCCTTTGACAATGGTGATGGTCGGCCCTCTTGGAGAAGAAAGAAGAAGATGATGAAAAGTCAATAACCACTAAACTCACAAACCTCTTAAACCATACAAAAACTCTCTTTTAATCTCCACCAAGAAATTAAATTATTATAATATTATAAATATCAAATATCATCTTCCACTAATATTTAATTTCTATTTTAAATAATTAAATATATCATTTGACTAACTCAACTTGTTGACTTGTATATGTTGTATATATCTTCATATATACAACATATATACACTTCCCTTTCTCTATTCTTTCCACTTAATCATATATATACCTTAAAATCATTTAATTCAATTTCAACAATTAGCATTTTCAAAATTTTAGGGCATCATATGGGATATTACATGGACACACTGAATTTGTTATGAAATTGAAAAACCTAATCCGTGTTGATGTTGGCTTTGTAAATTGCATTATAATCTTTATCCATGTTGAATTTATTCAAAATGAATTCGACATGGTAATAAATATGTATATATATGTATAAAAAGGTCAAAGTAATTATGTAAGTAAAAGAAAGGTCCAAAAGTTAAAAAAAAAGAGTTGAAAAGTAAAATTTATATATTATTATTATATTTTATTATTATGTATACATAAATTAATATAATATTTTTATATAATATAAGCCAATAACTGTGAAGGGGGAGGTAGTCTATAGTCGAATAGATCCCTGAGAAATTCATCGCCTGTCGGAGGTAGAGGCACATTATCCACCCAGTTTCCCCTCGACAAAGAAGCAGCCAAATCCCAGTTACCCTGAAAGTCAGTCTTATCATAGTTGTCACTTGAGAGGTGAGGAGGCCCATCATTGTCATTAGTCCAGGGCCTCATTAATGAAGATGCACCAGGATCCCTATAGCCCTGAAACCTTAAGTCCTGAAAGTTTTGTTCAAGATAATTAGCATGCCAACGACTGGCGGCCAATTTTTTCTGTAGCTTCCTATTTTGTTCTTTAAGCATGCATTGTGAGCCAGATAAGGAAAAGTTATGTGCATACATTTTCATGCATACATACAATATATATCAATATGAAAAAGGGATTACAAACCAGATAGTTCAGATCGAAGCCATAAGGCCAGAAAGATGGAACAACATAGGGCGATGGATGTGGGATATATGGTTGAGATGGAGCTGTGCTAGATGGATCGACTTCATCATGGCTAGGACCACCTGTTTGTTCAACCGCCTGTAAAGATTCATAAAAGTTAGACAAGTGTAATGAAAAGGTAGTCCAGGTGTAGACCCTTAATTTTTGATCCATTCCAGTCCAAAGATTTTAAAACAGTCTGAAATAATTTTTTATGGTATAAATTATTTATTTTAATATTTATTATTTATTTTGCTTAATATTTATTATTTATTTTATTTATCATTTATTTATAAATATTTATTATTTATTATTTATTTTAATATTTATTTTACTCTTCATTTATTATTTATTTATATATATAAATAAAAAATAAAAAATCAGCGACGAAAGTCGCTGGAGACGAATTGGCCTAGGAACACCTGCGACGAATTGGCCACAAGCAAAACCTGCGACAAAACTATGCCTTGCACGCAGTTTTGCCCACGTCCAGCCCGTATCTCTCTCGTAGCTCGTCCAAAGCCAATTTTTCCCTGGCCCGCGCTCAGTTCTCGCCAAAACCTTATTTTATTGGGTTTTTGATTTTATTTTCAAAATAATTTTTAATTTCCTTAACATACTAGATTTTTTATTTTAATTGCCTATAAATACCACATTAAAACATACAAAAAAGGGATTAGGACTTTTGGATCGAAATTTTATTCAAGAACTATTCAAATTCTTTTTGGCAATTTATTCAGAACCTCGGACTTGAAGGATCAAGAGGCAGCAAACAACAAAGCAATTCATAAAAGGCAGCACACACTGTCTTTGTTATTGTTCAACCAGAATTAAAATTATGGTAGAACCAACAATGGAGGTTTGAGTTTTTTTTAACTTTTTATATTTTCAGTAGCCTCATTATTCAATTTGATCAATTGTTTAAGCATACAATAGATGGATTTTTATTTAAAACACTTTGATCAATTATTCTATATATCATCTAGTTTCTATCTAAAACCCTAAGAATTATTTTTCAAAACCCTAATATCTTAATACCCGTTAAACTAATTTTAAAAACTAAAACCCTAATTGCACTTTTATAATACCATAAAATAATAATCTATTTTTCCAAAACCATAATCAATTCTATTTTTCTAAAAATCACAGTAGCCTATTCTTCCTAAATACCTAACCTTTAAATCCTATTTTCATGATCTTCAATTTTATTTACTCAAACGCTAAACCTTAATATTTTTATTCAACTTCTGAAACCTTAAATCTAAAATATCCATTCTTTAGATCCATGAAACCCTAATTTTATTCAAGAAACCCTAATTGATGCATAAACCCTAAATTCATATACTTACTATTTTATTTTGATTAGATGAATGTTTATTATATATTTTGTTTGGTGTTTCATGTCTTTGATGAATGATTTATTTATAATTAATGGTTGATTAGTTTTATTGATCTTCTTTATTTTTAGGGTCTTTTTAAGTTCAACCAAGATTTGGTTGAATCTCTTTCTCATCCTCTTTAGCAATCAGAAGTCCCCTGTCAATAACCTTAACATTTAAGATTAACTTGCACTCCTCAATTTTTGAATTGGAAATTTTAGGCTTTACTTCCAAGGTCATGGCTATATCAAGCTTATCTTCACTATCTTCTTTATAGGGCATGTCATAGATTTCAGAAAGTTTCTTACCTTGTTTCTCACCCTTCAATCAACTTAGGAATGGAATTGGTGGCATATAAAGATTTAGAGGCTCATGCAATTTTGGTGAAGTTGATACTTCCAAATTCTCCTCCTCCTTTGATTAACTTGGCTTCTCTGTGTTGGGTTGTATCTCCTCGCCATTTTCATTTTGATTAGTACCTGCATTAAAGAAATCACAAACTTTGTTATATATTACCCTTTCACTCCTCAAAATTGTGATTGCATTGGCTTGCTCTAATTGGCTAGGATATTCCATTTTTAGGTGTGCTTGGAGTTGATTTACCAGTTGCCCAACTTGAGTTTTTACCTTCTTCAATGATGCCTCCAAAGAATCAAACCTCTTATTGTTCCCTTCCTAATTTTGTGTGCTAATTTGAAGGAAAGCATTCAAATTATCTTCCACTGTAGGTTTCTTGAATTGATCTTGATTTTGTGCGCTAATTTGAATAAAGGCATTCAAAATATCTTTGAGAGTGGGTTTCTTGAATTGATCATAATTTGAAAATTCTCCTTGAAAGTAAGAAATTCTTTGATAAGGTTGAAAAAATTATTGAGGTGGAATTTGTTTCTGAATTTCCCAAAACAAATTTGGGTAGTTTCTCCAACTTTAATTATAAGGATTGGAATATGGGTCATTTCTACCCCTTGGCTGGAAATTTTCAAAGGCATATTCTTCCTCTTGTCTCTCTTGGTATTGTTCAAACCCTAATGAACACATGTTTGTACTATGTCCTGCAATGCCACATGCTGGACATACTTCTTGACTAGGCATAGGTGCACTTCCTCTTGCATTTATCATCTTAAGTTGACTTGTTAATTCTACTAATTGCCATGCCATTTCAAAATTATCATTCACATCATAAACTCCCTTGTGCATTGAAAACTGCATTCTTACAATAAACACTTAGTAATTCAAAATTAAACACCTAAAATAGTTAAACAATTAAAAAAAATCAAACTACTAATAACAATTGCCCTCCCCGGCAGCGGAGCTAAAAACTTGTTACGCTTGACTAACACTACTACAAGCGACACTAGCAAGTATACAAGGTAATTGTAGCAATGGTGATCACCCTAAGGTCATCTCATAAGGAAGGAATAATTTTGCAATAGTTTGATTAGCAAGAAATTTAAAAGCAAGAGTGTGATGTGTTGGAATGGTGAAAAAACAATTTAAATCTAAAAGTAACATGCGTAATAGTTGCACAAGATTAATACAATTCTAGGAATGGTGCCTAGGGTTATAGATCAATTCAATCAAAGCTTAATTCTCAAATTATCCATTAATATGACCTTGTATTTTAATTTGTTCCTTGAGTTTAATTAGTAATTACCAATTCATTAGTTTTCACATTCATGAATTAACAACAACCAATTGTTTTGAAATTGCAAATTAATAAAACCCTAGAACTTATATTTCTAATTCATTCTTAGGCTAGCTGATTGCAAAATTCTAATATTAAATTTCACCTCTTGGTCTTTCATTCAATATCTAGAGATCAATAGGTAGATATTCTATCAACCTAACATTCAGTACAATGCAATCAACTAGTAACAAGGTATATTAATGGAAATATCAAATCAAGTCATTTAATCAAATCTACTTCAAACCCTAAGCATGAGTAATTTAGCTCATCATAAAGAATTTAAAACAAGTATTCATCTCAATATAAATCAAATCACAATTGTACATTGAAATATTAATGTTCTTAACAAATAATAACAATCTAGAAATGAATTAAAAGAGAGAATATAAAAACCCCTTTGAAGATGCTAAGAGTTGAACTTCTAGTCTTCCTCCTAGCTCCACCTTGAATATGATGAAGAACTAACAAGCCTTCTTCAATCAATAGCTCTCCTCTTGAAAGATGGAATGGTCACTCTCTCAAGCCCCCAACTCCTCTATCAAGCTTTCTTCAAACCCTAACCTTCACAAGAGCTTGCTCACCCAATTTTTTCCCCAAAAATGTTAAGAATCTTGTTTATAGAAGATGAAAATGAAGGTGATGTTCATGGTCTCTCTCAAGACTAAGAACAAGAAGATGAACTAAGTGAGAACCCCCTCTTTGAAGATGCTCCCACGTTTATATGTATATCTCTTCTCCTCTCTCTTTTTTTTTTTTAATTTCTTAAGACACAAAGCATGTTTTCCAACTCACACACTCCACTTTGTCTCCCACTTATTTTATTATTTAAATTTTCATCCCATCAATTAGGGAACCTTTTTCTTCTTTTAATATTTCTTTTTTAAAAGATAGCAGTTGTTGTCTCCCACTTTGTCCACCATTTCATATAAAATAATTGAAAGAATCTTCAAAAGACTTGGCCTAGTCATGAGTGACTTGGCCGTGTCACTTAATTTCTCATGGACACGACCAAGTCATGTGACCGTGTCCATGGCTACCTTAATAACTTCTTCATTTTCCAAGTGGGACACGGCAAAGGCCTTGGCTGTTTCATGTGACACGGCTAGTGGCTTGGCCATGTCTCATGAGTGTGTTCTTCACTATTTGCTTTGCTCTTCATATGGGACACGGCCAAGTCCTTGGCTGTGTCATGTGACATGGCCAATGGCTTGGCCGTGTCTCTTGGGTGTGTTCACTTCTGCATTTCCTCCTTGCTTCTCCTTTGCTTTGCTATTTTGGTGGGACACAACAAAGGCCTTGGCAGTGTCATGTGACACAGTCAGTAGCTTGGCCATGTCATGTGCTTATGTCAAGCTCTGCCAAATTTTCCTACCTCTTTCCTTCGATGAGGGACACAGCCAAGCCATGATGTGTCTTGGCTGTGCCTCATGTGTTTCCACCTTAATAATCCATCAAATTGAATTAAAGCTCCATCATTTTGTTATTCATCTTGGATCAAATACTTTAAACAAACTTTAAACGCAAATTAAAAGAAAAATTAATCAAAAGCCAATAAAATTATACTAAAAATAAAGACGCAAATGATCAAAACAACTACCCCACACTTAATTCCTTGCTTGTTCCTAAGCAAAGTTAAAATCAAAATAAACTAAATAAGATAAATTTTGTCAAGTTCAAGAGTTATAAGGATGTATCAAGACTCCTATTTTATTAAATCCACAATCATTATCAAATCAAGTATAATTAGTACTTAAGCAATTTAATGGCCAATCCATGATTACCAAAAATTGTCACTCCCTCACAAAATCTCTTAAGTGTTTAATCAGGTAGTGTTTAAGCTCTAAACATTCAATGAAAGATTATCTCTATAGGCTTGCTTATCAATCAAATCTCAACCATCTAATTACAATCAAGCATCAATCATAAGGTCTTTCATTAGGTTGTAACGGGGCTAAGGTAAAGGCATGCCATTTAGAAAATGTGAGCTTATTCATTAAGTTCAAGAGCACTTCAAGAATGAAGTAACCGATCACATATATAACCCAAAAATCCCAAAGCACCTTCCACTCACCTACCACTTGACATTGAAGAGATTTTCAAGGGAACTCACTTATTAAATCTTGTAATGATTATTCCCAAACTTATTCCAACCCTACAAAAATGAACAACTTCTTCTATTATTTTGATTTTTTTTAATAAGGTTTGCAACTAAAGAAGATAGTAATTTATAATTTTGAACCCACTAAATTTAACCCCACACTTTATTTAACACAACACTCAATCATAATCATTCTTAAAATGCTCTTGACCTAATACAAGGGTAATAGTTAAAATAATAAGATTCAAGCTAATGGTGTTGTGAAAAAGAAAGAAAAGGAAAAATGAAATAATCTGAAAATTGGCTAAGTAAGGTCAGATAGAAGGTTGGAATTTTAAGCCAAAATGGGTTCACCAAATTTTCTTAATCATATTGATGCCTAATTGAAATTTTTATGTAGTCCCAAAATGCATGTCAAAGAAAGTTCTAGCAATTCATCAATCAAAGATGTTTACACACAATAAAGAATAATAAGTTGATGGCTCAATTCCTCACTAGTTTAAAGGTGATGCAAAGAATAACCATCAAAATTTACAATAAGTACCAATTCTAATCAATTTTCATATTCATGCTTCAAAAATTCAAAGGTCATCTATCAACAATCTTATAACAATTGAACTTTTCAAAGTTCATTTATTCAAAGAAAAATATTAACTATTAAGCAAAGATAAGTTAAAAGTAAAAATACAAATTGTACCCCACACTTAAAGATTCACATTCTCCCCAATGTGAGCATGCATAAATTAAAAGAGCAGAGTTCAGATGAAACCTAATTTCCATCATTCCCATATGCGATATGAAGTGCTCCTTCCATCCTTAATGAAATTGTCGCCCATGTTTGAAAAAATGAATAGCATGCAACTCCAAAAGGTACCCAGTGTATTGCAAAGCCTAAGTAGTATCCTTTGAAGAGCAAATGTCCAAAGAGAATGTGTGAAGGTTGTCTTAGGGTGATCCTCCAATGCTATAGGAACTTGGTAAAAACTTTTTTCAGTCTGCAACATGGTTATATTCATTTTTTGCTCTTCCTTACCACCGAGAGTGGAAGAGATAATCATTGGTTGCATACGGTTCCCCCCAACCAAAACATATTTCAAAATTTTTAGGGTTTTTTTAAGTTCAACCAAGTTTGGTTGAATCTCTTTCTCATCCTCTTTAGCAATTTGAAGTCCCCTCTCAATAACCTTAACATTTAAGATTAACTTGCACTGCTCAATTTCTGAATTGGAAATTTTAGTCTCTACTTCCAAGGTCATGGCCATCTCAAGCTTATCTTCACTATCTTTTTTATAGGGCATGTCATAGATTTTAAAAAGTTGCTTGCCTTGTTTCTCATCCTTCAATCTACTTGGGAATGGAATTGGTGGCATATAAAGATTTGGAGGCTCATGCAATTTTGGTGAAGTTGATGCTTCCAAATTCTCCTCCTCCTTTGATTGACTTGGCTTCTCTATGTTGGGTTGTATCTCCTCGCCATTTTCATCTTGATTAGTACATGCATCAAAGAAATCACAAACTTTGTTATATATTACCCTTTCACTCTTCAAAACTATGATTGCATTGGTTTGCTCTAATTGACTAGGAGATTCCATTTTTAGGTGTGCTTGGAGTTGATTTGCCAGTTGCCCAACTTGAGTTTCCACCTTCCTCAATGATACCTCCAAAGAATGAAACCTCTTATTGCTCCCTTCCTAATTTTGTGTGCTAATTTGAAGGAAAGCATTCAAATTATCTTCCACTATGGGTTTCTTGAATTGATCTTGATTTTGTGCACTAATTTAAATAAAAGCATTCAAATTATCTTCGAGAGTGGGTTTCTTGAATTGATCATAATTTGAAAATTCTCCTTGAAAGTAAGAACTTCTTTGATAAGGTTGAAAAAATTATTGATGTGGAATTTGTTGTTGATTTTCCCAAAACAAATTTGGGTAGTGTCTCCAACTTTAATTATAAGGATTGGAATATGGGACATTTCTTCCCCTTGGCTGGAAACTTTCAAAGGCATATTCTTCCTCTTGTCTCTCTTGGTTTTGTTCAAAACCAAATGAACACATGTTTGCACTATGTCCTGCAATGCCACATGCTGGACATACTTCTTGAGTAGACATAGGTGTTCTTACGCTTGCATTTAGCATCTTAAGTTGACTTGTTAATTCTGCTAATTGCCATGCCATTTCAAAATTATCATTCACATCATAAACTCCTTTGTGCATTAAAAACTGCATTCTTACAATAAACACTTAGTAATTCAAAATGAAACACTTAAGACAGTTAAACAATTTAAAAAAAAAATCAAACAACTAACAACAATTGCCCTCCCAAGCAGCGGCAACAAAAACTTGTTACGCTCGACTAACACTACTATAAGCGACACTCGCAAGTATACTAGGTAATTGTAGCAACGGTGATCGCCCCAAGGTCGTCTCACAAGGAAGGAATTGTTTTGTAATAGTTTGATTAGCAAGAAATTTAGAAGAAAGAGTGTGATGTGTTGGAATGGTGAAAAAACAATTTAAATCTAAAAGTAATATGCATAATGGTTGTACAAGATTAATACAATTCTAGGAATGATGCCTAGGGTTATAAATCAATTCAATCAAAGCTTAATTCTTAAATTATCCATTAATATGACCTTGTATTTTAATTTGTTCCTTGAGTTTAATTAGTAATTACCAATTCATTAGTTTTTACATTCATAAATTAACAACCAGTTGTTTTGAAATTGCAAATTATTAAAACCCTAGAGCTTATATTTCTAATTCATTCTTAGGGTAGTTTATTGCATAATTTCAATATCAAATTTTACCTCTTGGTCCTTCATTCAATATCTAGAGATCAATAGGTAGCTAATCTGTCAACCTAACATTCAATCCAATGCAATCAACTAGTAATAAGGTATATTAATGGAAATATCAAATCAAGTCATTTAATCAAATATGCTACAAACCCTAGGCGTGAGTAATTTAGCTTATAATCATCAATTTAAAATAAATATTCATCTCAATATAAATCAAATCACAATTGTACATTGAAATATTAATGTTCTTAATAAACAATAACAATCTAGAAATGAATTAAAAGAGAGAATATAAAAACCACTTTGAAGATGCTAAGAGTTGAACTTCTAGTCTTCCTCCTAGCTCCACCTTGAATATGATGAAGAACTAACAAGCCTTCTTCAATCAATGGCTCTCCTCTTGAAAGATGGAATGGTCACTCTCTCAAGCCCCCAACTCCTCAATCAAGCTTTCTTCAAATCCTAACCTTCATAAGAGCTTGTTCACCCAATTTTTTCCCAAAAATGTTAAGAATCTTGTTTATAGAAGATGAAAATGAAGGTGATGTTCATGGTCTCTCTCAAGACCAAGAATAAGAAGATGAACTAAGAGAGAACCCCCTCTTTGAAGATGCTCCCACGTTTATATGTATATCTCTTCCCCTCTTTTTTTTATAATTTCTTAATACACAAAGCATGTCTTCCAACTCACACACTCCACTTTGCCTCCGACTTATTCCATTATTTAAATTTTCATCCCATCAATTACGTAGCCATTTTCTTCTTTTAATATATATTTTTTAAAAGATAGCACTTGTTGTCTCCCACTTTGTCCACCATTTCATGTAAAATAATTGAAAGAATCTTCAATAGACACGGCCAAGCCATGATTGACTTGGCCGTGTTACTCAATTTCTTATGGACTCGACTAAGCCATTTGACCGTATCCATGGCTACTTCAATACCTTCTTCATTTTCCATGTGGGACACGGCCAAGGCCTTGGCCGTGTCATGTGACATGGCCAATGGCTTGGCAATTTCTCTTGAGTGTGTTCTCCACTGTTTGCTTTGCTCTTCATATTGGACACGGCCAAGTCACATGACACGGCCAATGGCTTGGCCGTGTCTCTTGGGTGTGTTCACTTATGCATTTCCTCCTTGCTTCTCCTTTGCTTTGCTCTTTTGGTGGGACACTGCCAGTGGCTTGGCCATGTCACTTGCTTGTGTCAAGCTCTGCCAAATTTTTCTGCCTCTTTTGGTGGGACACATGAAGTGTCTTGGCCATGTCTAATGTTTTTCCACCTTAATAATCCGTCAAATTGAATTAAAGCTCCATCATTTTGTTATTCATCCTAGATCAAATACTTTAAACAAATTTAAACACAAATTAAAAGAAAAATCAATCAAAAGCCAATAAAATTATACTAAAAATAAATAGACAAATGATCAAAACAAAGACCCGATCTCCAATGGATAAAGATCCATGATTAAGTCCAAAACTTGTCACGGGTCCAGAACCCAAATTATTTTTTAAGTCCAGAACTTACCTCGAGTTCAGAATTCAAATTATTTTTTAAGTCCATAACTTACCTTGGGTCCAGAACCTAAATTATTTTTTAAGTCCAAAACTTACCTCGGGTTCAGAACCCAAATTATTTTTAAGTCCAGAACTTACCCCGGGTCTAGAACCCAAATTATTTTTAATTCTAGAACTTACCCCGGGTCTAGAACCCAAATTATTTTTAAGTCCAGAACTTACCTCGGATCCAGAACCCAAATTATTTTAAGTCCAAAACTTACCTCGGGTCCAGAACCGCAAATTATTTTTTAAGTCCATAACTTACCTTGGGTTCAAAACCCAAATTATTCTTGAGTCCAGAACTCAAACCAACCTTGGGTACAGAGTCCAATCTGGCGCTAAACCTAGTCAAAAATCACAATGCTTTTCACTCTCTTTTGCTGTAGTCTCAGATCGCTCAGGGAGGAGGCAAACTATAGACCCTTAATTTTTGATCCAGTCCAGTCCAAAGATTTTAAAACAGTTTAAAATAATTTTTTGTGGTATAAATTATTTATTTTAATATTTATTATTTATTTTACTTAATATTTATTATTTATTTTATTTATCATTTATTTATAAATATTTATTATTTATTTTAATATTTATTTTACTTTTCATTTATTATTTATTTATATATATAAATAAAAAATAAAAAATCGACTACGAAAGTCGCTGGCGATGAATTGGCTTAGGCTAATTCGCCGCAGGAACACCTGAGACAAATTTGCCATGGTCCAATTTGTCGCAGGCAAAACCTACGATGAAACTATGCCTCGCGCGTAGTTTTACCAGCGCCCAGCCCGTAGCTCGCTCCTAGCTCGCCCACAGCCAATTTTTCCAAGGCCCGCGCGCAGTTCTCTCCGAAATCTTGTTTTACTTAGTTTTTGATTTTATTTCCAAAACAATTTTTAATTTCCTTAACATACTAGGTTTTTTATTTTAATTACCTATAAATACCACATTAAAACACACAAAAAAGGGATTGGATGGGATTGGGACTTTTGGATCGGAATTTTATTCAAGAACTATTCGAATTCTTTTTGGAAATTTATTCAGAACCTCGGACTTGAAGGATCAAGAGGCAGCAAATAATAAAACAATCCATAAAAGGCAACACACATTGTCTTTGTTATTGTTCAACCAGAATTAAAATTGTGGTGGAACCAAAATTGGAGGTTTGAGTTAGGAGCCAATTTAGCACATTTATGGTTGAGGAATCTACAATCTCTTGGCATGTCTTGCATACTTAAAGGCCAAGACTTGCCAATCTTTACTCCTTAGGCAAACAATATTATTAGATAATAACCAATTATTATCAATATCAAATAGGATATTCTACTACTATTTAAACTTTTCAAATAAATTTTTGTAATAATTAATTATCTATTATAATAAATAATAAATTTAATATTTTAAACAAATAAATATCTATATCAATTAGTTAATTAACTATTCTAATAAATAATAAGTTTAATATTTTAAAATTTTAATTTGAAATTTAATATAAATAATATTTAAAATAATTAATTAATTATCTATTATTTAATAAATAATAAATTTAATATTTTAAAATTTTTGATTTGAACTTAATATAAATATTTTTAATTTAGTATCTAAAAAAATTTAATTTGTATCTATATATCTATGTAAAAGCTAACGAATAAGGGCCTCTTTTTAAGCCACCACATTATGCATATTCTAAAAATAAGGTAATGTCATAATTTCTCAATTTCTCTTTGTGTTATTAATTTCTCAATTTCTCTCTATACCTTCCTCTAAAAAATGTTGTTTCACCTCAATGAGTTGTCTCACCTATTTGTATTTCCTAAAAAGAAATGCCCAACAATATGCAATTTCTCTAGAAAAAATCCTCTCTTCTCACCTCCTTTCTCCTCTTCATGTTCTCTCCCTTCTCTCTGCCAGGTATCGCTTCTTCTTTTTTGATTCATATAGTGTTGTATATGTTCTGCACTCTTTTGATGGTACATTTTTATCTTTGTAATGTTAACCTTAATAGACGGTCTCAACATGAAGCTTATAAACTTTACCTTCAATTACTTGACCGATATGCATGCACTTTCACATGATTTAATTGATGAAGAAGCTTGCAAAGGCAAGTATGCTTTTTAATTTTTCTTTATTTATGTGCATTTTCTAATAGATAAAAATAGTTTTGATTTAGGGCTTTAGTTTCAAATTTTTTTTGTTTTGTTTTTGAATGTTTGTTATGTGACATTCTTCACTTTGATTGGCTTAATTTAACAAAGGTAATTGAAGATTAGAAACCTTAGAACTATAAGACAACAACCTTAGGAGAAGAAGGAATTTTAAATATTGAATCGTCGAATTTGGGTCGGAGTGAAGGAATTTGGTTTTAAAAGAAAAGAAACCTAGTAAAATTTTTGGTCTATAGATTTTTATTTCTTTTAAAATTTTTATATTAACACCTAATTTGAGATTTTTTGATAAGTTTTTTGGGAAGAAGTTTAGTTTTCTCATTTTAAACTAATCTAACTGGCGACTATTGTGCCATAAATTGATTTCTAAATTTATATATTGTAGGTGGCGAATATACCAATAGGAAGATGCACCTGAATCACTTATTACTTATCAGGCAATATTTTTGGGAAATAAGCAATGTCTTTTCTCATTGAAGCTCACGTCCAATCATTAGGAGAACCATCTTACTAGGTTTCTATTGATTAGCTTCACCTGCAAGCTGATAACATTGCTCCACAATAAGTTTAAGTTTCATAATCCGGTTGCTATATGTATGTGCAAAGTTGCTCTTCTTTTATTTGCTTTTCTATATGCATGGTTATCTAGTATCTCTGTGCTAAAATGTTGATAGAATCCTTAAGATTAATAGTATCCATTTTTCATGGAAGCATAACCATCTGCAGTTATCTTAATGGATTTTTTTAGTTTTTGTGTATATATCTTTTTTTCCTACTAGATTAATGTTTTGAAACAATTTTGCAAGGCCTTCTATGGTTTTTGTTGTGCTCGATTAATTACTACTACAAGCGACACTCGCAAGTATACGAGGTAATTGTAGCAACGGTGATCGCCCCAATGTCGTCTCACAAGGAAGGAATTGTTTTGCAATAGTTTGATTAACAAATAAATTTAAAAACAAGAGTGTGATGTTTGAAGTAGTGGTGAAAAGCAATTAAATTTAAAAGTAATGTGTGTAATGGTTGTACAAGATTATTTCAATTCTAGAAATGGTGTCTAGGGTTATAGATCAATTTAATCAAAGCTTAATCCTCAAATTATCCATTAATATAACATTGTATTTTATTTTTTTCCTTAAGTTTAATTAGTGATTACCAATTCATTAGTTTTCACATTCATGAATTAACAACAACCAATTGTTTTGAATTTGCAAATTAATAAAACCCTATAACTGATATTTCTAATTCATTCTTAGGGTATTTGAATGCATAATTCTAATATCAAATTCACCTCTCGGTCCTTCATTCAATATCTAGAGATCAATAGGTAGCTAATCTATCAACCTAACATCCAATCCAATAGAATCAACTAATACCAAGGTATATTAATGGAAATATCAAATCAAGTCATTCAATCAAATATACTACAAACCCTAGGCATGAGTAATTTAGCTTTAAAACAAATATTCATCTCAATATAAATCAAATCACAATTGTACATTGAAATATTAATGTTCTTAACAAACAATAACAATCTAAAAATGAATTAAAAGAGAGAATATAAAAACCCCTTGAAGATGCTAAGAGTTGAACTTCTAGTCTTCCTCCTAGGTCTACCTTGAATATGATGAAGAACTAACAAGCCTTCTTCAATCAATGGCTCTCCTCTTGAAAGATGGAATGGTAACTCTCTTAAGCCTCCAACTCCTCAATCAAGCTTTCTTCAAACCCTAACCTTCACAAGAGCTTGCTCGCCCAATTTTATCCCAAAAATGTCAAAGATCTTGTCTATGAAAGAAATGGAAGATGAAGATGAAGGTGATGTTCATGGTCTCTCTCCAGACCAAGAACAAAAAGATGAACCAAGAACTCCCTCTTCAAAGAAGCCTTCAACCTGTATCTACTCCTCCCTTCCATTCTTTTTTAATTTCTTAAGACACAAAGCATGTCTTGCCAACTCACACACTCCACTTTGTCTCCCACTTGCTTTATTATTTAAATTTTCATCCATGAATTAGGCAACCTTTTTCTTCTTTTATTATTTCTTTTTAAAAGATGGCACTTGTTGTCCCCCATTTCGTGTAAAATGATTGAAAGAATCTTCACAAGACATGGCCAAGTCATGAGTGACTTGACTGTGTCACTCATTTTCTTATGGACACGGCTAAGCCATGTGGCTGTGTCCATGGCTGTTTCAATTTCTTCTTTCTTTTCCAAGTGGGACACGGCCAAGGCCTTGGTCATGTCATGCGACACGACCAGTGGCTAGGCCATGTCTCTTGAGTTTGTTCTCCACTGTTCTCTATCTTTGCTTTGATCTTTATATGGGACACGGACAAGGCCTTGGCCGTGTCATGTGACACGGCCAATGGCTTAGCCGTGTCTCTTGGGTGTGTTCACCTCTACCTTTATTTCACTTTGTCTTTGCTCTTTGGCTTCATCCAGTGGCTTGACACGGCCAGTGGCTTTGTTGTGTCTTCTCCCAATGTCTACCTTTGCCAATTTGTTCTGATGGACACGGCCAGTGGCTTTTTAACTCAGGCCGTGTCATGTGAGTGTTGCCTTGGATGAGGGACATGGCCAAGCCAAGAAGTGTCTTGGTTATGTCTCATGTTTTTACACCTTAATAATCCATCAAATTGAATTAAAGCTCCATTGTTTTGTTTTTCATCTTGGAACAAATACTTCAAACAAACTTTAAACACAAATTAAAAGAAAAATCAATTAAAAGCCAATAAAATTACATTAAAAATAAATATACAAATGATCAAAACAACTACCCCACACTTAATTCTTTGCTTGTCCCCAAGCAAAGTTAAAATTAAAAAAAACTAAACAAGATAAATTTAGTCAAGTTCAAGAGTTGTAAGGATGCATCAAGACTCCCATTTTATTAAATCCACAATCATTATCAAATCAAGAACAATCAGTACTCAAGCAATTTAATGGCCAATCCATGCATACCAAAAATTGACACTCCCTCACAAAACCTCTTAAGTGTTTAATCAGGTAGTGTTTAGGCTCTCAACATTCAATGAAAGATTATCTCTATTGGCTTGCTTATCAATCAAATCTATACCACCTATTTACAATCAAGCATCAATCATAAGGTCTTTCATTGGGTTGTAATGGGGCTAAGGTAAAGGCATGGCATTTAGGAAATGTGAGCTTATTCATTAAGTTTAAGAGCACTTCAAGAATAAAGTAACCGATCATATGTATAACCTAACAATCCCAAAACACCTTCCACTCACCTACCACTTAACATTAAAGAGCTTTTCAAGGGAACTCACTTATTAAATTTTGCAATGATCATTCCCAAACTTATTCCAACCATACGAAATGGAACAACTTCTATTGTTTTGATTTTTCTATTTTTGATTTTTTTGTTTTTTTAAATGGGGTTTGCAACTAAAGAAGACAATAATTTATAATTTTGAACCCACTAAATTTAACCCCGCACTTTATTTAACACAACACTCAATCATAAATACTCTTAAAATGCTCTTAACCTAATGCATGGGTAATAGTCAAAACAGCAAGGTTTAAGCTAATGGTGTTGTGAAAAAGAAAGAAAAGAAAAAATGAAATAAGCTCAAAATTGGCTAACTAAAGGTCGGATATAAGGTTGGTCTTTTAAGCTAAAATGGGTTCACCTAATTACCTTAATCATATTGATACCTAATTGAAATTTTTGTATAGTCTCAAAATGCATGTCAAAGCAAGTTCTAGCAATTTATCAATCAAAGATGTTTACACACAATAAAGAATAATAAGTTGATATCAAACTTAATAGGCTCAATTCCTCACTAGTTTAATGGTGATGTAAAGAATAACCAACAAAATTGACAATAAGCACCAATTCTAATCAATTCTCAAATTTATGCTTCAGAAACTCAAAAGCCATCTATCAACAATCTTATAACAATTGAATTTTTCAAAATTCATTTATTCAAAGAAAAAAATTAACTAAACTTAAACAAAGATAAGTTAAAAGTAAAAATACAAGCTGTACCCTACACTTAAAGATTCACATTATCCGCAATGTGAGCATGCATAAATTAAAAGAGCAGAGTTCATATGAAATCTAATTTCCATCATTTCCATATGCTATATGAAGTGCTCCTTCTATCCTTAACAAAATTGTTGCCTATGTTTAAAAAGATGAATAGCATGCAACTCTAAAAGGTACCCAGTGTCTAGAAAAACCTAAATAGCATCCTTTGAAGAGCAAGTGTCCAAAGGAAACATGTGAAGGTTGTCTTAGGGTGATCCTCCAATGCTATAGAAACTTGGTAAAAAACTTTTTTAGTCTGCAATATGGTTATATACATTTTTTGCTATTTCTCACCACCGAGAGTGGAAGAGATGATCATTGGTTGCATACTGTTCTCCCCAATCAAAGAATATTTCAAAAGTTTTGGGGTCTTTGTAAGTTCAACCAAGTTTAGTTGAATCTCATTCTCATCCACTTTAGCAATCTGAAGTCCTCTCTCAACAACCTCATCATTTAAGATTAACTTGCACTCCTCAATTTCTAAATTGGAGATTTTAGGCTCTACTTCCAAGGTCATGGCCATCTCATGCTTATCTACACTATCTTCACTATCTTCTTTGGAGGACATGTCCTAGATTTCAAAAAGTGGCATACCTTGCTTCTCATCCTTCAATCTACTTGGGAATGGAATTGGTGGCATATAAGGATTTGGAGGCTCATATAATTTTGATGAAGTTGATGTTCCAAATTCTCTTCCTCCTTTTATTGACTTGGTTCCTCTATGTTGGGTTGTATCTCCTTGCCATTTTCTTCTTGATTGGTATCTGCATCAAAGGAATCACAAAATTTGTTATATATCACATGTTCACTCCTCAAAATTGTGATTCTATTAAGCTGCTCTAATTGGCTTGGAAATTTCACTTTTTGATATGCTTGGAGTTGATTTGCCAGTTGCCCAACTTGACTTTCCACCTTCTTTAATGATACCTCCAAAGAATCAAACCTCTTATTGCTCCCTTCCTAATTTTGTGTGCTAATTTGAATGAAAGCATTCAAATTATCTTCCATCGTGGGTTTCTTAAATTGATCTTGATTTTGTGTGCTAATTTGAATAAAGGCATTAAATTTATCTTTCAATATGGGTTTCTGAAGTTGATCTTGATTTGAAAATTATCCTTGAAAGTAAGAACTTCTTTGGTAAGGATGAAAAAATTATTGAGGTGGAATTTGTTGTTGGTTTTTCCAAGAAAAATTTGGGTAGTTTCTCCAACTTGAATTATAAGGATCGGAATATGGGTCATTTCTACCCCTTGGCTGGAAATTTTCAAAGGCATATCCTTCCTCTTGCCTCTCTTGGTATTGTTCAAAAACAAATGACCACATATTTGCACTATGTCCTGTAATGTCATGTGCTGGACATACTTCACGAGTAGGCATAGGTGCTCTTCCTCTTACATTTAGCATCTTAAGTTGACTTGTTAATTCTGCTAATTGCCATGCCATTTCAAAATTAGCATTCACATCAAAAATTCCCTTGTGCATTGAAAACTGCATTCTTACAACAAACACTTATTAATTCAAAAAGAAACACTTTAAATAATTAAACAATTTAAATAAAAAAATCAAACTACTCACAACAATAGCCTTCCCAGACAGCAGTGCCAAAAACTTGTTGCGCTTGATTAATTACTAATACAAGCGGCACTCGCAAGTATACGAGGTAATTGTAGAAACAATGATCACCCTAAGGTCGTCTCATAAGGAAGGAATTATTTTGCAATAGTTTGATTAACAAATAAATTTAAAAATAAGAGTGTGATGTTTGAAGTAGTGGTGAAAAGTAATTAAATTTAAAAGTAATGTGTGAAATGGTCGTACAAGATTATTTCAATTCTAGGAATGGTGCCTAGGGTTGTAGATCAATTTAATCAAAGCTTAATCCTCAAATTATCCATTAATATAACCTTGTATTTTAATTTGTTCCTTAAGTTTAATTAGTGATTACTAATTCATTAGTTTTCACATTCATGAATTAACAACAACTAATTATTTTGAAATTGAAAATTAATACAACTCTAAAACTTATATTTCTAATTCATTCTTAGGATAGTTGAATGCATAATTCTAATATCAAATTCACCTCTCGGTCCTTCATTCAATATCTAGAGATCAATAGGTAGCTAATCTATCAACCTAACATCCAATCCAATATAATCAACTAATAATAAGGTATATTAAAGGAAATATCAAATCAAGTCATTCAATCAAATCTACTACAAACCCTAGGAATAAGTAATGTAGCTCATCATCATCAATTTAAAATAAATATTCATCTCAATATAAATCAAATCACAATTGTACATTGAAATATTAATGTTCTTAACAAACAATAACAATATAGAAATGAATTAAAAGAGAGAATATAAAAACCCCTTGAGAATGCTAAGAGTTGAACTTCTAGTCTTCCTCCTAGGTCCACCTTGAATATGATGAAGAACTAACAAGCCTTCTTCAATCAATAGCTCTCCTCTTGAAAGATGGAATGGTAACTCTCTCAAGCCTCCAACTCCTCAATCAAGCTTTCTTCAAACCTAACCTTCACAAGAGCTTGTTTACCCAATTTTATCCCAAAAATGTCAAAGATCTTATTTATGAAAGAAATGGAAGATGAAGATGAAGGTGATGTTCTTGGTCTCTCTCCAGACCAAGAACAAGAAGATGAACCAAGAACTTCCTCTTCAAAGAAGCCTCAAACATGTATCTACTCCTCCTTTACATTCTTTTTTAATTTCTTAAGACACAAAGTATGTCTTGCCAACTCACACACTCCACTTTGTCTCCCACTTGCTTTATTATTTAAATTTTCATCCATGAATTAGTCATCCTTTTTCTTCTTTTATTATTTCTTTTTAAAAGATGGCACTTGTTGTCCCTCATTTTGTCTCCCATTTCATGTAAAATGATTGAAAGAATCTTCACAAAACACGGCCAAGTCATGAGTGACTTGACCGTGTCACTCATGCCCCAACTTCTTCTTTCTTTTCCATGTGGGAAATGGCCAAGGCCTTGGCAGTGTCATGTGACACAGCTAGTGGCTTGGTCATGTCTCTTGAGTGTGTTCTCCACCATTTTCTATCTTTGCTTTGATCTTTAGATGGGACACGGCCAAGGCCTTAGCCATGTCATGTGACACTGCCAATGGCTTGGCCGTGTCTCTTGGGTGTGCTCACCCTACCTTTGCTTCACTTTGTCTTTACTCTTTGGCTTTATCAAGTGAGACACGGCTAGTGGCTTGACCGTGTCTTCTCCCAGTGCCTGCCTCTGCCAATTTATGTTGATGGACATGGCCAGTGGCTTATTAACTTAGGCCATGTCATGTGAGTGTTGCCTTGAATGAGGGACATGGCCAAGCCAAGAAGTGTCTTGGCCGTGTCTCATGTTTTTCCACCTTAATAATCCATCAAATTGAATTAAAGCTCCATTATTTTGTTCTTCATCTTGGATTAAATAGTTCAAACAAACTTAAAACACAAATTAAAAGAAAAATCAATCAAAAGCCAATAAAATTACATTAAAAATAAATACACAATTGATCAAAATAGTTTTACCTGTATTTTTCCAGTGGTATATTAGATAACACCCTATCCGTTGTTCACATGGAAAAGTCCTAATGGTTAAAGTTGGCTCTATGAAGAGATCGTCTACTGAAGTTTAAACCAAATTGTTCTCTAAGGTATCTACATATCTAATTTGTCTCACATACCTTCAGAGAATTACCACATCTATTAATGCTTTCCTTAGCTAATTTTGTTTTTATATAGTTAAAGGTGAAAAATGCCTTTAATGTGTTATTATGTACGCAATATACGTTATGGCAATATCATTAATTTACTTTTATATAAAAATGCAGTGGGCTTGTTCTATTTAGGCAAATCATGACTTTATAGATACCTTTTTTGAGAATGTTTTAAATTTTTAAGTGCTTCTTATGACGCAAATGGTTGTTTAGTTATTGATTGATTTTTGGTTTATGATTGGATTAGTCAATTTTTTTTTTCAATGTTTGCTTTTAGGTGAATTTTTTTTTCAATTTTTATTCTATGAGTTATACATGATTATATTGAAATTTGTCCAATTAAGGGTTTGCTTTATTTTGTATTTTCTACTCTCAACATTGGAGTTCATTCTGTTTTGCAATAATCTTCAAAGTTAGGAATTGAGAGAAGCAATATCTATAATCATGAATGCTTCCAAAAAGAAGAAATGGAACTATGTTGATACATTTGAGCTCCAGATTGGACTTAAAAACTAAGAGAACCAACAACTAAAGCAACAACTTGTGATATATTTTAATTCTCAATTACTTAAGTTTTTTTTGGAAGAATTTTAATTTTCTTATTTTAAACTAATCTAATTAGCTACTACTAAGACATTAATTGATTTATAAATTGTAACATCCATTATTTTACAAAATTAAATTAAATTAGTAAGTTGGAGAATTAAATGACGCGTTAAAAGTGAGAAAATATCATATATATATATATATATGTTTGTGTGTGTGTGTGTGAAATATAATAAAAATATACATTACATATAAAGTCAAACATGAGTTAGAAAAAGTCAATAGTTAAATAATAAAAGAGGGGTAAAATGGTAATTAATATAAAAAGTATTAAAAAAATAAAAAATAAATTAATTTTAAATGGAAGATAAGAATGGAAATTTAAAAATAAATAAATAATTAAAATAATATTATATAAGTATAAGTGGTTATAAAAAATTAAAGAAAAAAAAGAAAAAAAACAAACTTACCTCCTTCTTCTTCCTCCACCATGGCCGAATTTCTCCAAGCTTGAGAGAGGGGATTTTTGTTTCACCCAGCATCAAATTCTTCAAGTTTTAAAGGATTAAGGTGGTTTTAGGCAAATTTCCAACAAGTTATTACTTGAAATTTTAGGTTTCTTTGAAAATTTGATTATGTGTTATTTGAGATTTTGAATGAGTATGTTATAATTGTTTGAATATGTATGGATGATGTTATTTTGATGAGTAAATATTGATTTTAAGGTTGGATAGAAGAAAAGTTTGAGTTAAGTAGGAGTTTTAGAGGGGTAGTAAAGAGTTAGGGTTTTGGAAAGCGTTATAGCAAATTGTTTATGTACATTTGGTTTTATCATTTGAATCATGTTGTTTAATGATTCTAAGGATGAAAATGAGATCAAATTGATATTTGGATTTGGTTAAAGGGTTAAACCAAAATCAAAGTGGCTTAGGGTTTGAATTTTGAAATTTTAATGGAAGAATGATACATTGTATTTTAATGCTTTGTATGTGTTAAAATATAATGTTTGTAATATTTTTTAAGCTTTAAAATCAATTTGGAAAGGTTGAGAATGAAGTTTTAATATTAAAGTGTGTTTAGGCACATTTTAGTATTTCTGAAGGGAATGCCTTTAAATTGAGTTTTATGGTTTATTATGTGTTTAAATGTGTTGCTTAAGATATAATTAAGCTTAAAACTCAATTTGATATTGGTTGGATTGAAATTCCAAAGTTATAGTGCATTATGGCATAAGAAAGAGGAAATTGAAGGATTATGTGTGTAGTTGAAATTTTATTGATGTTTAGTAGTTGAAACACCTTAAAATGTGATGCTTATGTGTGTTTTTCATTCACATTTTGGTGAGGTTTTGAGTAAGTTGATGTTCCAACAAAAGTAAGGAAATTTTGGTAAAGTTGTGAGAATTTGTGTTTTTCGCTTGGAAGTGTCCTTGTATTTGATATTTGTTATACTTTTATTGGACCCAAGACTAGGTACTTGGACCCGAGATTGAATTGGACCTTTCCTTTTATCAGTTGAAAATTTTGGCTACTTCGGCCGTTCCATTCTTTAATGGATTTTGGGTCTTTACCCACCAAAAGTGGATCTTCATCCTTGGACCTTAGATCTTCATCCTTGGGGATTGGGTCTTCACCATTAAAATTGGATATTCATTCTTGGCTTCGGGTCTTCACCATTAATGGTGTAATTTAATGCATAACAATTAAAGTATGTACAAATATCAAATACAAGGACACTTCCAAGCGAAAAACATCAATTCTCACAACTTTACCAAAATTCCCTCACTTACTAAGTTGTTGGAACATCAACTTACTCAAAACCTCACCAAAATGTGAATGAAAAACACACATAAGCATCACATTTTAAGGTGTTTCAACTACTAAACATCAATAAAATATCAACTACACACATAAAATATCCAGTTTCGGGTCCAAGTATCCAAATTCAATTTTGGGTCGAGTACCCAAATATTTTTCAGGTCCAAGTACCCAAATCAAATTCAAACCCAATCTTGGGTCCAAGTACCCAATTCAATCTTGGGTCTAAGTACCCAATTCAGTCTCGGGTCCAAGTATCCAAATTAAATTCAGTCTCGAGTCCAAGTACCCAGTCCTGGGTCCAAGTACCCAAATCTTTTTCAATCAACCCATCTTCATCCAAAAAATAACTCGAAATCATGTTGCTTTTCACTCTCTTCTACTGAAAGTCTCAGATCGCTCAAACAGGGAGTAAACTGTAGACCCTTAATTTTGTATCCAGTCCAGTTAAAGATTTTAAAACAGTCCAAAATAATTTTTGTGGTATATATTATTTATTTTGATATTTATTATTTGTTTTAATAATATAATATTTATTTTACTTATTATTTATTATTCAATTTATTTTATTTTAATTATATTTATTTTTAAAAATATATATATAAATAATAAAAAAAATTAGCGACGGCAGAATCAGAGACGGCAGCTGTAAGCGCAATGAATTGGCTTGGGCCAATTCGCTGCAGGTGAAATAAGCCCCCGCCCGTTGAATCCTCGTATAGTAGCTTGTCTAGCTCTCCAGCCCGCAACAACCCGCACGTCATCCTTGGCAGCCAACGACAATTATCGCAGGCCCAGCAGCACAGCCCACACACTAGTCTCGTCCAACGGCCCGCGCGCGTTGCCGATTTTTTTCAAAATCTTATTTTACTCGATTTGAATTTTATTTCCTTAATAGTTTTTAATTTCCTTAACATGATAGGTTTTTTTTTAATTGTCTATAAATACCACATCAAAAACATACAAAAAGAGGGAAGAATTTTTTGACTTAAGAATTATTCAAACTTTTTTTCTTAGCAATTGATTCAGGGACTAGAGGAAACAATCAACAATAAAGCAATAATAAGCACTCAAGGCAACAAACAATCTTTTGCCTTGGTGTTAAGCTCGGCCAAGAATTTTATCAATAATTTTTGGTAGAGCCTTCAAATGTAGGTATGTCTCTTTAATTTTATTTGTCAAAATTAATTATCATCACAGTAGCTCACTCTTTTCAAACATCTAAGTTTTTAGCCTTATTTTCATAAGCTTTAATCTATTTAATTCAAACCCTAATCACTCTTTAAAACCTAAATCGCAAGTTTTACTTTCTTAAAACTTAAATTTCGTTCCCTTAAAACAAAAAAAACCCTAATTAGTTCTCTTTTTACTTAATTGTTACAGTAGATTAGCTTTCATTAAATAGTAGTAATAATTATGTTTTTCCAAATTATCACAGCAGCCTATTCTTTTCAAATACCTAACTTTTAATCATATTTTCATAAGCTTCAATTTTATTTACTTAAACCCTAAACCTTAATATTATTTTCATAAAACTTTCAAAACCCTAAAATCTTAAGTTTTAAAACAAGAACATCATTAATTAATGTTACACTATTATCATCTTAAGTTTTACTTATATAACACAAAAAAATCATAAATATTACACTATTATCATCTCCTCCCACAGTACTATTTAGTTTGATATGCAGATAATATGTAATATTTTTATATTTTTACTTTTATTTTATATTTTTCTTATATTTCATTTGATCTATTGTTTATTTATTTTTTGTTTATTTTTTTATCATTATATTTGCAATTATGATGAAGAAGATTATCGTTCTTCCTCCCATCATCATTACTCACTCTCTTTCTTACATTTCCTCGTGTGAGTGCATAGCCCTTCCATGCTCAAAATGGTTATCGATCTCAGGGATCCGACAGGTAAGACTTATGTGAAATGGAGTCGCCACCTGGCCGAACTAGAAAAATGATAAGGAATAGCATTCTCTTGATTCGTTTTTAAGGAATCCCTAACCTCATTGAAATCTAGGTTCGAAAAGTTAGGTACATGTGACAATAACTTAATTGGGGATCCTTATTATTCTCATATGCCCGATTTGAAGAATCGGCCTCCTCTGTGATTCATTTATTAGTAAGTATTATTCAAAATTTCAGACAAGGGTCTTTACTTATATAAAGTAAATAACCAAATAAAATAAACATATGCATATCATGATGCATGTGATGCATGATCGTACAAAAAATTCCTATGAGCACCCACTGAAGTGGAAACATGCTCTTTACATCAATTAATCTACAAAGAGAAATTAAGTCACATTATATAGCTTTACAAATCTTATACATTATGCTAAAAGAGAATTATATCATTTCCTATATACAACGCATCTATAATAAAAAGATCTGAATATGTGCTAGATGAATGATTGTTATAGATTCAATAATAATAATAAAGCAACAAAATATAATCATAAAGGTAAAGAAGGAAGAAAGAAAGAAAGAAAATGAATTTTGGTAGTATCAAACTCGATAATCATGGAATTATCGAATTCGATAATAACTTGTAGGGTTAGACAGTGGAATAAAATCAATATATACTATTTAAGTGAAGCTATCGAATTCGATATTCCATAAATTAATAAAGTCAGTAATCTCCCCGTCGAAGAACATCCTGCAAGATCGGTTAGTTGAATATGATGGGTATATATACGATTAAATGAGAATGCCAGATTCGATATTCAAGGAGTATTAAGTGTGACAAAATCCATAAGACAGGATATTGGAGAAATTAGAGGCAATAGAATATATATGTGTGTGTATAAGAGCAGTTGGATTATCGAGTTCAATAATATCCTACAAAAGAGATTAGTCAAACAACACAATATATACACTAAGGATGGATCAGAGTATCGAATTCGATATTTATAAGAATATCAAGTTCGACAATAGCAGAAGTGACCTGCATCTATAGATTTCACTCATAACCTATATTTGTGTTTATAATATGATCATAAATGAATCAATATTGGCAGACATATATGTATGGGAACACAAAAGCTGAATTAAATAATGGTAGAACCATAACCTACAAAGAAAAGATTAGTTGGGAACAATATGGTACATATTCAAAAGTGGGAATTAAAAAGCTAGTGGGGGACAACATGGCATATGTACTGAGATTAGAATCAAAATATCAAATTCGATATTCATTAGAATATTGAATTCGATAATCATTTACTATTTTTGCACAAACATCCTGTATCTACAAATTTTCATACAACATATTTTACAAATCATTTCACAGTTCTAAAGTTCCAATCTTTAGTCCGGGAAAGGTTAGATATAGTCCATTAGCGGTCTGCCTTATTGGTCATACTTTATTGATTTATAGATTTAACATAGAGTTAATAGATTTTAGTTCTTAAATGAGGAGTTATTTAGAGTTCTATGATTCTGCTTATGAATGAACCATATAAGTATGATGAACTGGTGCAATATGGACTTGGGTCATGATATTAAATGATGTAGATTTGAGGATTAATGGTAGAACTTGAGTAACTTACTGTCAATGAAAGAATGTCATAGCCAACTTCTTGAAGTTGTAGAGTGGTATTGACTCTTGTTTTGAACTTTTTTTATTTTTGAAGAATCTCCTTTTACAAATGGAATACAAAGTAAGAAGATGAGAAAAATGATAAATTTTTTTATCTTTGAAGGTACCTTCATTTTCTAAAGTTTACTCCATAATTTGTCTGAGTGAGTGAACTCAATAGGCACTTAGATAAGAGTAATATGTGCTATTTTACTATGTACAACCCTTGTTATCATAGCACTAGTATCAAGCATTAGTGTGGTTCAGCCTACTAAGAGATACTTAATATGAGCTATCTGTTCCTCCCATTAAAAACTTCAGTGATCAAATTTATATTCCATGCTTTCCCATCAATGGTCAATAAGTTATGTACACATATTAGCTCATGATTAGCTGATTGTACAAAAGTGACAAATAGATTTTGTAAATCAAGTAGCGATGTTTTTATCCATATGTCAATCTTTTGATGCCTTCCAATCTCTATCTACTACTCTTTAGTAGCAGCTCTTTTGTTGACATAAGAGTTCTTCAAGTGTAACTGGGATGATGGCCCTGTTAGCCTAATTATTCTATTTTTGATCTTAGGTAATCAAATTGAATTAAACTAATATTTGTATCAAGTTACATTTTGCAGGAATTTATATTTTTGAAGAAACCATCAAAAGTCTAATCGGACCATCAGGGAACCCGACCGGATCTTCAATGGAAAATTGAAAAAATTCACACAAAAGGTTTCACGATGAAGAGTACTCTCAAAATCTCACTGTACCACGTAAAGTCTGACCGGACTAGAAAGCCTTCCTACCGAACCATTGCATGTGAATTTGAACAAATCACAAAAAAGGTTTCACGGTCAGAAGTACTCCTAGTTTCTCAGAGTACCACACGAAGTCCGATGGGACCGAATGATGTTCTGACCAGACCTTCAAGGTAGATTCTCTTAAAATCATCCAGTGGAGTTCCCGACCAGAAGTTCTCTTAGATTTTGACAGGACCTGATGCAAGAACAACCGGGAGCTTTAAATATTTCACAAGTCAGAAGTCGTTGCACCTTCACTTAATTAGTGGAAGCCATGTGGACTAACCGTTGGAACTGCATCAAGCAGAATTTCAAATATTTCAACCAAACCACCAAGTTTACCGATCGGGAATCATGAATTTTGATCGGACCACACTAAGTCTAACCATGAAGTTGCTCTGACTAAGAAATTAGTGAAAGACAAGAATCAAACATGTTGGATCACACCTCAAACGGCTATTTCATGACTTGTAAGCTATAAATACCATAAGTTACTTCATTTTTACAAGTGATTGAATTTGTAATAGCCTACATTGATAACTTTACTTACTTTGCATCAAAATTACCATTTGTATTGATTGAGACTTGTTTGTGAGCATTAAAACACCATTGTAAGATTTAGTGTGAGCCATAAACACTTGTTGGGTTTGAGAGTTAGCTTAGGAAAACTCTTGTAAGGGGTTTGAGTGTTAGCCTTAGGAAAACACTTGTAAAGTTGGGTGTGAGCTTGTGAAAACACTAAGTTTGGTGTGATCTTGAGAAAACACCAAGTTAGAGTTAAGCTTGTAAAATCTAAAGACTAGTGAAACATTAACAAGTTATTAAGGAAGCAGATGTAGGATCAAGGTAAATCCAAACTATTATAAATCTCTTGTGTTCATTCTTCTACTCTTTATTTAATCTTCCACATCTTTTGCAATTCTTGCTTATGAATTTTTAATTTGCCATCACTTCTCAAACAACCAATTCACCCTCATTCTTGGTTGCCATCTTGGGATAATAATTAGTATCAGAGCTTAAAAATTTCTTAAACTTAATTGTGAAATTTGATCCATAATGGCAACTTCTTCTTCATCCACCTCAAATTCTCATGGAAATTTCAACTCTATTCACTTTGATGGAACAAATTATTCCTATTGGAAACACAAAATGTTCTTGTTCCTAGATAGTGAAGGAATTAAGCTTTAGGATTACATTGAAAATGAGTGGAAATCTCCTACTCATGAAGTTGATGGTGTCCAAGTTCCTCTTTCCAAACCACAATGGTCAAGTGTGAATACAAGAGATCGATTCAAAAACCATAGGGCAGCCTCCATCTTAATGATTTTCATTTCAAGAGAAGAAGGTAGGAGAGTCCAACATCCCACTTGTGCTAATTGAATTTGGAAAACTCTTGAGAACTATCATGAGGGTACTACCCTAGTGAGGCTCACCAAGAAGTAAATGCATATACATGAGTATGATCTATTCAGGATGAAGCCCAATGAAAATGTTACCAACATGACCAATAACTTGCTTGCCATCATCAATGAATTGAAGAAATATGGTAAGGTATATGATCAAGATGAAGTCAACAGCAAAATCTTGAGAGCTCTAAGAGCAAAGAAGAACTTTGAATCTAAAGTTTCTTCAATTGAAGAAGTACATGATCTTAGCTCTTTAAGAACAGATGAATTTGTCAGAAAACTAATCACCTTTGAGTTACACACTGAAAGAGAAGAAGAACAAGGTGAAAAAGAGAAGAGGAAACCAATAGCTCTCAAAGCAATTAAAGAGATTGAAAGCTCAAGTAATGAAGAAAGTGATAACGAAGAAGAAATGACATTATTTTCAAAAAGGATGAATGATTGAAAAAGAAAGAGAAGATTTCAAGCTAATAAAGGTACATTCTCTAAATTCTCTTTTTAAGATAACGATAAAAAGAATGAAGTGAAATGTTATGAATGTGGAAAATTCGGTCATATCAAATCAGATTACTTTAAGTTGAAAAACAAGAAGTGGGACAGAGAAAAGAATAAATCTCTCAAAGCTAAATGGGATGACTCTTCCTCAAGTGAAGAAGAAAAAGAAGAGGAAGAAGGAATTGCCAATCTATGTCTCATGGCTATTGAGGATGACTCCAATGAGGTAGGTACTCAATCTTTAAAAGTGATTACATATGAGGATGATGATAATGTTAATTTAGATTATGATGATATGATTGAACATATGAACCTTAGACTAGAAAAATATATTTCTAAGATAAAATTTTATAAGGATAAATGCTCTAAGCTAGAGAAAGATTTTGTATGCTTAAAAAAATTCTACAATAGAGTTAAAAACCTCAAATGAATATTTGTTGAAATCAATAGATGAATTGAATAAAAATTCACATAGCTTAGAAAATGTGATCAAGGAAAATGAAATTTTAAAGAATGAACTAAAAGGATCAATTTTAAAATTTCATAAGGGAAAAGAGGCATTAGACACATTGATAGATAATCAAAAGTCACCCTCCTTGAAACATGGTTTAGGATTCAATGGCTCATCCAATGCTACTTCTAGTCAACCAACATTTGTGAAAGCATCTACAACTCAAATCTCTAGTGTTGAAGTTGTAAAAAATACTACTGCATAAACCAAATCCAAAAATCCCCAAAGGATTACATTAAGTTCACAAGACTCTAGAACTAAGATTCCAAGTACAAAACATGCATTCATGTATACTAGACATGTACATCAACACAAAAATGCTCAAAAATAAACTCATATTTCCAATAATGTGAATGCCAATAGGAAAGTGCTTAAAAATAGAACTTTGTATCAATGCACATATTGCATGAAATTTGGGCATAATAGTTCTTTTTGCTATATTAGGAAGGTTCATCTCAAGTTAGAGGACCTTTCTACTACTAAACCCCAAGGACCCAAGTTCATTTGGATACCTAAAAGAAGGTGAATATTCTTATAGGTATGCCTAAAAGCTTGCCAATGGAAGATGGAGATGGTGGAGAGGATAGAAATGGAGGATGAAGATGAAGAGTCAAGGAGAGTGTCACTCTCTCCTTGCCCAAAACGTGTATGCCCAAGCCTCCTGCTCTCCAAGTCTGTGTTTTCTTTCCTCTTCTTCTCTTTTTAAATCATTCAAAGCTCAAACCCATACCTTTCAACTCACACCACTCTCCCTTGTCTCCCACATTCTCATTGTTTAATAATTCTTTTTTTTCAATTAGGCAAGCTTTTCTTTTCTTTAATATTTCTTTTGGCAAAAGCAAAGTGTTTGTCCCCCACTTTTTCCTCAATCCGTGCAAAAGAATTCAAGGTTTTTATAGGTGACACGGCCAAGCCATGAGTGGCTTGGCCGTGTCTCTCATTTCTCTTTAGGACACAGCCAAGCTAGTTGGCCGTGTTCATCACTGTCTCTCTTTCTTTCTTTCTTTTTTTTTGTTCTCAAGAAGTGATTTTGCTTCATTTCTTTTGGTCCTTCATTTCTTGGCTTTAGAAGGGACACAGCCAAGCTTGTGGCCGTGTCACGTGACACGGCCACTGGCTTGGCCGTGTCAGCTTCTGCCTTCTTTTCTTTTCTTTCTTGGTTTTGTTCCTTGGGTGAGACACGGCCAGTGGCTTGGCCGTGTCTCTTGGCCGTGTCAGCTACTGTCTTGAAGTTCTTTTGAGGGACACGACCAAGCTTGCTTTGGCTTGGCCATGTCTTGCTTGATTCATGCTCTTTCTTCATTATTTTGATAATCCAAGGGAGTTTTTGCACTTTAATCTAAAACAAACACTTAAAACAAACTTAAAACAAAAATCAAATGAAACATTAACTAAAAACACATAGAAATTCATGCTAAAAATAGGTATAAAATGATCTCATCATATATTCATTTTCCTTTTTTGTTTCTTTTTTCTTTTGTTTCTTTTTCTTTTTATTTTTTTGTTGTTGTTTATTTTTTTTATTATTTTTTTAAGAAAAATAAATAAATTAGATAAATATATTTAAGAATTTAAGTAAATAGATAGACTAAAAATGAATTTAGCCTAAAAATCAGTGGTATTGATATGATAATATACTTACCTTGTGTTGACTTATCTGGCTCCATGTTAGCGTTATCGTTGCGTTATCCGGGGAGGGTGTGTCTACAAAGCCTGACAATGATATGATGTAGCGCCTTCTCGGGTAAGACGGATTATCTGAGATTGCGGTTTTGAAAGCTTTATCTTGCAATTACCATCCGAGGAGTATCTGATAGACAGTAGTGTAGTTCAAGCTTTGTCAGAACAATGGATGGACACGACCCATACTTTTCACCTACCTATAGAAGAAATGACCATTGGCCCAATCGATTATATAGCCATGATTGGTATTCGGCACTATGGTCTTCTGGTCCCTCTTACCAATGTTATTCTGACATTCGAAGAAATTCTATAGTTAATTGGTATGGAACCATCATTTAAAGGGCCTTTCAAGATAAAATTTGAGCCAATTCATAGTTATTGGATGAACAATGAAGGACGGGTTCATAGAGACACAGCAAAACAATATGCTCAAGGATTTTTGCTGTAATTGCTCGGGTCGACCATTTTAGGCAGCACCGAATCCGCCATTCATTTGTCGGTGTTGAAGGCCCATACTGATATGAGTATGGTACCGCTTTATGGCTGGGGTGAAGCTGACCTTGCCTGTCTTTACCATGGACTGGACAAAATTTGTAGAAATAAGAAGTCTTTTGTTGGCTTTATGGTGGTTGTCGAGGTACTGTTCTTCCACCAATGTAAATTCCATTCTTATTCTTGCATGAATTTGATTTTTTTTTATTATTGTAGGCATGGGCATATGAGCACAATCTTGTGAGGGTGCCTCGTATTTCTAGAGAGAGACTCTGGTATCTAAGATTAAATTTTTGGTTGTCAGATCGTGTAGAAGTTTTCGGCTCTCACCATGTACATATCCAATGCTTTGTCTTGAGCTGCTTAACCTGAGGCCAGGTAAAATAGCATTAGTATACTTTAAAATTTATATAAATGTTCACTTACCTATGTCTTTTTGTAAGTCAATTTGGCCTGGTGGAACACGGAAGAGCTGACAAGCTGGACTTCCTCTATGAATGCCGCATTGCCATTTCAACATACCTGCCGAGTCATTGCCGGCCTAGTGTCTAGTGGCTGGTTTCTCAGAGAGAGTATATGAGTGGTTTCTTGGTCCTGAGCAGCGGAGGATCCCAATGCGTTGGCCAAAATATACTTTAAATATCACATCAATGCCGGAGAATGCATGGTGGTTGGCTCGGCACAGTTATGATGTTGAAATATTTCTCTGTCCATTGGGTGCATCTTATACCCAATTTATTCAAATAGGGCTCTTAAACTTTGATGTATCTCCTGTTGGTGTACGGGAGATTCTCAAGGAAAATGAGGATAGAGATGAAGAGGAGTATCAAGGAGAGGGAGGAGAGTTTGTCTCACATCTCAGGGCTAGCACTTCTTAGGTAATCTTTTACCATTTTTCCATTGCAACCATTTTTTTCTTAACTTGTTTTGACCTTTTTTAATGATTGTTGCAGGCTGCTGGCGCATTTGGTCATGAAGCTGGACCTTCTTTTACTGCTCCTCCATTTACTCAATCTAATCAACCGGAGATGCCATCTCATCCACAGGGCATTGATATGAATTACCTAATAGTTTTTCTCATTTCATGATAATTTATGTTATATGTATGCATGATTATGTATGCTCTTACTCTTTTCCTTTCTGGCTCACAGCGGATGCTTGAAGAACAAAACAAGAAACTTCAAGAAGAGTTGGCCGCTAGTCGTCAACAGGTTTCATATTTTGAAAAATTGTACCATCAGTTAGAGCAAAATTTTTGAGACTTCTGGTTTCAGTGGATGAGAGATCCTGGTGCTTCTTCATCTAGAGGGTCCCAAGCTGATGACCATGAGATCCTTTTGTCTACTTCTTCATTTGCTTTGGTGCTCCTACTTTGGGTGGACTCGGGACAGGTGATATGCCTCCTCCTCCAGCAGGCGATGATTTTTTCAGAGATTTATTTGATGATCTACCACCTCCTTCTTAGTGATCTACGAATATTGTATCAATTGAGGAAATATTGTATAATGGGTATAAAAATAATAATGACAATATATAATTTTTATCTTTACTGCAACTTGTGAGCGGGGATTTTTGCCCCCACTCCCGGTGGAATAGTTCTTGTGACTTTGGCATTATTTAGGCTCGGGGCCTTAGAGAACACAGACCTAAGTCCGGAGAAAATGGAGTCGCCACCCGAACGAGCCGGGAAAAAGAAAGGGTGGATGACTCGATTCCTAGGGAATCCCCAACCCCCTAATGGGTTCGGAAAGTTGGGTGCGCGTGGGGAAGGTGAGAAATGGCCCAGCACCCCCACAACGCCCGGTTCATTGGAACCGGCCTCCTTTACAGGTTTTAATATTATAAAATTCTTAAATATAACAACATTATCCATATTACACAACAAAAAGAAAGCATCATTATATTAAAATCAAAGCAAAGTCCAAGCAAAAACAAATAAATGGACACCCATCCGAAGATGGAAACATGTCCTTACATCACATGCCTAAATAGGTCACCCACCGAAAGGTAGAAACATGTCCTTTACATAGGTTCTAAAATAGAAAAGCAAATTAAATTACATGATATTTAACTAATGAGGTACCCACCAAGTGGAAACATACCCCTTACAACATTTGGAAATAAAAGTAAATAACCATTCATCATAAATAAATCATTCATCAAAGATATTAAATATCAATAGAAAGTAAACATCCATCTATGATAAATTAAATAAACCAAGCATTGAACTTAAATAAATTAAAGCATATAAAATAAATTAAAGCATAATCAAATATAGAATTAAATAAAGCAAATAAAAGTCTAAATTATGGCTACTATGAATTTTTTAAGGAATTAAAATAGATTAAAATTTTATGTTTTAAAAGGTTGATAAAATTCTTTGATTAACCAAATTAGGGTTTGAGATGTAAAATCATGAATTTAGAGTTTGGGCTCTTCAAAATACTTTTCATTTGTGGTTTACGGTTACTCATCCAATTATGGTTTCAAGCTTACTATGTAAAATTAAATATTTGTGTTTATATGGTTTTTTAAAGTTTTAAAGGATTATGGTTTAGAACAAATTAAGGTTTAAGGTTTTAAGGAGGTTAAGGTTCACTATTTTAGGTTTTGGAGTTAAATTAGGGTTTTAGGATTTAGGGTTTTGGGTAATGAATTTTATTTTAGGATTTGGAAAGACAATTGACAATTTCATGAAGTTTTATGAATTTAAACAAAAGATTTAAAGTTTATAAGAGAAAAAAGATATTTTAAAGTCTTTTGGAAGGAAACAAAACACAATTTTGGGTTTTGATAATTTGGGATGCAAATCTTGGTTTTGGGGTTTTGAAGAAATAAAACTAATATCTTTAATCTTTTGGAGAAATAAAGCAACGATTTAAGATTTTCATACTTTAGAAAAGGTGAATTGAGGTGACGAGGCTTTTAATTTAAAAGAAACAATTATGTGATCTAGCTACTATGACAAAATAAAAGAAATTAAGAATTCAAACCTTATTTTGTAAGTTTCACCAAAAATAGCTTCTTGGATGAACAAGGTCAAAGACAAGCCTTTTTGCCTTTGAATTGTTTGAATTGTTCCCTCCAAAGTCTGAATCAATTTACTGCCAGAAGGAATTTTCAGAGTTTCAGAGTTTTCCTTCTCACTCTCGATCACAAATTTTAGTCTAATTTTCCTCCAATTTCTCCTTGATTTTTTGTGTTGTAATTGTACTTATTTATAGAAGAATTCTTGATTAATTCTAGTTGCTCATGGTATACATTATTCATTAAGAAAAGGAAACCGAAACCTAATTGCATTAGGTTTCAAAAAATTTGGGTCGAAAAAATTTCGCTGGCGAAAAAAACTGCTGTGGAAAAACTGCGCTGGTGAAAGAGCTGTCGCAGCTGACTGTGGTAGCGAGGGTGAAAAGGGCCTGCAGGCCATTTCACCTGCAAGAAATTCCTGCGGGCGAAATGCCCACGGGCCCGCGCTGACTTTCGTCGACGATTTTTCGTCGCCGATTTTTTTTGTTATTTTTTTGAATTTTTATTCATTTCACCATTTTTTACTAAAATAAATATTAAAATTAATCAAGATACCATAAACATTATTTTGGACTAACTAAAATATATTGGACAACACAGAAATTATTTTGGACTAATTAAAATATATTGGACCGGACCGGGTCAAAAATTAAGGGTCTACAGTTTGCCCCCTACTTGAACGATCTGAGACTTTAGTTAAAGAGAGTGAAAAGCAATAAGACTTAATTTTTGAGAAGGTTGAGGTTTTGGGTTCTGGACCTGAGAGATTTGGACACTCGATCCTAAACTAGACTTGGATACTCGATCCTATCTAGATTTGGATACTTGATCCTAAACTGGATTCTGATACTCGATCCTAACTGGATTTGGATACTCGATCCTAAATTGGATTTGGATACTCGATCCTAAATTGGATTGGGATACTCGATCCTAACTGGACTTGGATACTCGATCCTAAACTGGATTTGGATACTCGATCCTAAATTGGATTGGAATACTCGATCCTAACTGGACTTGGATACTCGATCCTAAACTGGATTTGGATACTCGATCCTAAACTAGATTTGGATACTCGATCCTAAATTGGATTGGGATACTCGATCCTAACCGGACTTGGATACTCGATCCTAAACTGGATTTGGATACTCAATCCTCAACTGGATTTGGATACTCTATCCTAAATTGGATTAGGATACTCGATCCTAAATTAGATTGGGATACTCGATCCTAAACTGGATTTGGATACTCGATCCTAAGTTGGATTCGGATACTCGATCCTAAACTGGGTACTTTGACTTGAGATTTGAATTGATTTTGATTTAATTTGGGTACTTGGACCCGAGATTGATTTGATTTGGGGTACTTGGACCTGAGATTAGGTATTTGGACCCGAGATTGGGTACTTGGACCCGAGCTTGAATTTGATTTGGGTACTTGGACCCGAGAATGGGTGCTTGGACCCGAGAATGGGTACTTGGATCTGAGCTTGAATTGATTTGGGTACTTGGACCTGAGATTGAGTACTTGGACCCGAGAATGGGTGCTTGGACCCGAGATTGAGTTTGACTGACCTTTTATCATTTGAGAAGTCTGATTACTCCCATTATTCTATGCATTGTGGGTTTTTTCCCACAAAGTGGATCTTCATCCTTTGAGATCGTGTCTTCATCCTTGAAAATAGATCTTCACCATTTGAGATTGGGTCTTCACCCTTGAAAATGGATCTTCATCCTTTGAGATCAAGTCTTCACCCTTGAAAATGGATCTTCATCCTTTGAGATCGGGTCTTCACCCTTGCAAATGGATCTTCATCCTTTGAGATCGGGTCTTCACCCTTGCAAATGGATCTTCATCCTTTGAGATCGGGTCTTCACCCTTGCAACACGGATCTTTTATCCGTTGGAGATCGGGTCTTCACCCTTGAGGGCGGGTCTTCACCCTTTAAAATTGGATCTTCATCCTTTGGGCATCAAGTCTTCACCTTCTGAAATTGGTTCTTTATCCATTAGAGATTGGGTATTTACCCTTGCAAATGGATCTTCATCCTTTGAGATCGGGTCTTCACCCTTGCAAATGGATCTTCATCCTTGGAGATTAGGTCTTCACCCTTGTAAGTGGATCTTCATCCTTTTAGATAAGGTCTTTACCCTTGAAAATGGATCTTCATCCTTTGAAGATCGGGTCTTTACCCTTGAAACATGGATCTTTATCCATTGGAGGTCGGGTCTTTACCCTGGCTTCAGCTCTTTTAGCTGGATTGATCTTTTATCTTTCGCATCTTCATTCTTTTGAGAATTCTAATTTTCTTTTTATTTATTCCATTCTTTTTTGTTCTTTCTTTGAACTTTTGCAAAAAATTTAGCCCTTTTTAGCTAGCATTCATATCCTCTCCTTTTCCCCCTGCGTGGCGAGATATTTGCAAGTGAGTTTGAAAATGTTTTATATATAAACTCAAAATTGAAAAGAAGAAACTTTGCCCCCTGTGTAGGCTCAAACCCATGATTTTTCTATGCGGACTCTGATTGATGTTGTTGTTGTCTAGTTCTTCGCACAAGCACGTATTTCTTCTGTTTGCAAGATTACTGGAGCTTTCTCAAGCAATGGGCTTTCTACGCCCCCCTGATTTGATATCTTCTTTTGATTCTTTACTTCACAGGGTGTTTGTTGTTCATTTTGCCAAAGAATAGACAACACAAGACAAGAAAGTACGATGTGATATGCTCATGTATGCATGATATGCATGAATAATACTTAAAGTTGTTCCATCGACTCACAGACCAAGGTGATTAGTAGAAGTGTTCTCATTGGTTTTGTTTTGACGCTTGTCCAAGTCTTGCATTGGAATGATTGAAAGCTTTGCATTTGTGGCTTTTATCTTCTAGATGTTGAGAACATGAGTGGTGGAGACCCCAAACAGTAAAGTCAGGGATGCATCCATTTCAAATTATGTTTCAGCATGTCAATTGGCAGCTTGCCGATAATCATTTCCTTTGCCCAATGTGTCCTTTGGCGGTTCAACATACTTCCCTTAACTTGAAGGCTTTGTATGACAAAAAACTTTTTTTTTGAATTTTAATTTTAAAATTGAATGTTGGCTTTGCCAAATTAATGTCAATGTACCTCAGGACTTGATTTTTTCAAATTAACATATCTATAACATGACAACCCTAGTTACCGTACTAAACTTAGGAATCATTTCTATTTAAGCAAGAATTGTTGCACTTCAGATAGGCACATACACGTTACTTGGCCAAAGGTCTCATTTGAGTTTAAATATTGTCTGTCTCATATGCATGCTTATCCAAACTATCTCCACTAATAGACTCTACCTACCAAGAGAGATCAAAAGGTCTTTGATAGGCTTGAAATAGGGTCTATAAGGGACACATGTTTAAGTGAAGGCCATTTTGAGATTGGAGCTGGTGTGACACAATGGACAAACCTTCACACTACAAATTTCTTGTTGCAACTTTAGACAGTTGGGAGCAATCTTTCTAGACTCCAAAGTCCTTTTATCTTCTTGGCATTAATCTGGATCTTGATTGGGATAGTCATTGCCCTTGCATAAAGTTTGGTTCCCAAATTAATTTTTTTTCTTCTTCTCCCTTTTCTTTCTTTTTCTTACTCTTCCCTTTCTTTGAGCATTTCATCATTTTGTCCTTCTTCCTTGTAGGACTGTCAAGCACAGAACTTTCAAGAATTGGATGGTCTTTCTCCTTTTTCTTTGATTTTAATTGAATTTTTGGTTAGGTTGGACTAATTCAGGTCAAAATGTCCTTATGAACCAAATGGAAGCCTTTTGCTGCTTTAGATAAAAGAGAACTCAGTTGGCTTTCTGAACCGTCTTTTTAGGTTTTATCTTTTTTCTTTTCTTTTTCTTTTCTTCTTCTTTTTTCTTTTTTTTTCTTTTTTTTTTCTTCTTATTATTTTTCGTTCTTCTTCTTTTTCCTTTTTTTTTTGGTTTTTTTTGTTCTAGCTCAAGCAAAGTTATCTTGTTTGTACCAACTTGGGCTTCCAATAATGGATGAGTGGAGTAATATAAGTCTTCTTTAACAGGGATGTTGTTTTAATATATTGGAAATACTAAGAAAACTTCAACTACCCTTATGGTATTGAGAACTTCAACCACTCTTATTGTCTTGAGAACTTCCACTATCTTCATGGTCTTGAGAGCTTCAACTATCCTCAAGATCTTGACTAATCATTGCTTTCTTTGATCTTCTTACCTCTTCATCTTAGTGATCATCAAACTTGTCAAAAGTATCACAACAGCTCAGGGTAGGTTATTGAGGTTTGTAAGCCAATGAAAAGAAAGCTAAAAGTTTATGAAGGCTCAAAGGGACAACTAGGGATTGATATTTAATTGGGTGGATACTAGTTGTTGGCTAACCAAACAATGCCTAGATCACTTCTCTCTTAAATAAGCAGAGTTCAATTTCGCCTCGAAAGTTTGTCAAAGCATGTTCTAAGACTGACTAGGACCTAGACAAAGGCAATTATGCAGGAGCCCTCTCTAAGTAAGCATACACAACTCAATGCTATAGAGAAATTCCCTCATCTAGTAAAGTCATTCAAGTTATAATGCCTAGACACATTAATTTATAAATATCAAGCTAGATTCCTCATCGGTTGAACACCAAGATGAATAAAAGACCAATAAAATTTTGATAAAAGTAATTTATTTAAAGCAACTTTAACTTTGAAAAACACGATAGTTCCAATTAAATATTAAAGAAAGTAAAATTGAAAAGCAACATTCAAGCTAAGGAAAGTTCATTGAGTTTAAGCTTCTTTTCCCTTCACATCTTCAATATTTCCATCTTGAAAGGATGATAAAACAAAATCTTCTTCCAATCCTTTTCCCACCATGAAGGTTGCCGGTGGAGGTGCTCTATTAAACCTTGGTAATGGACTGTCTTTGGTGTTGGGTTTATCCAGCTCTGGTAGCTTACCACTATCAATTAGATCTTGGATCTCATGCCTTAGACGAGCACATTTATCTGTTTTATGCCCTCGCATTTGATGAAATTGACAGAAGGCCTCAGCATTGAAGTTTGGTGGCAGTGGTTTATGTAGTGGTCGAGGAGCTAACGGTTGCAACAACCCTTTCTTTTGCAGCTTGCTAAAAACCCAAGATAGAGATTTCCCCAATTTTGAGAATTGTCTTTTATTTCCTTGACCGGTAGCATTAACATCAACTTCCTTTTGCGTGCTTTGATTGCTAGGCTGATAATTCCCTTTCTCATTCCTTCTTATTGAAAAGAGATTCTTCTCCCTTTCCCACTCTTCAATTTGTAGACTAGTTTGGAGAAGATCTTTGAAGTCCCTTATAAGGGTATGAGACAGCCTTTCACGGAGATTGGGCAGGACACCTCTCACGATCATCCTTATTTGATCATATTCATCGGGCCTCTTCTTGAGTAAAGCGGCCTTGTTTCTCCATCACTTCACATAGTCCACAAAATTCTCATTTGGCCTTTGCCTTATGGACTCCACTTCCATTAAGGTAACCTCCAACTCGATATTATATCGATATTGCTGGATAAAGGCCTTGTATAGCAAATTTCAATTCTTTTGTGTTCCATCATCTAAGGTATTGAACCAATTTTGGACAATAAGATCCAATGAGAGCATGAAGTACCTTAGAGTTTGAGCCTTAGTAGCTCGGGCAGGCTGCATAGCAGTGATATACTGCTTTACATGGAGATGAGGATTTCCAGTACCATTGTATCTAGCAAAGGATGGCATCTTGAATTTGTATGGAACTTCTTCATTTAGCTCAAATAATTTGTCAACTTCGGACATTTCTTCGGTTTTCAGTTTCTTCTCAAATTTATTTTCTAAATCAGCAATCATCTTTTCAATATCAGAAGTCTCGGTCTTTTCAATAGTTGCCTTCTCAACAACCTTCGGCTCCTTTTTATCTTAAGGATCTTGGTAGTATTGAGCCCAATCATCATCATCAATGATCACCTTATCATCATCAAAAGCTACTTCATCAACTTTAGCGTTCCCCTTGACTTTCTTGGTGCTAGCAGATGCTTCGACATTGTTTCCTAAAATTACAGCTAGTTGATTCTTTATGGTCTCAGCCATAGCCTTATTTCTTCCATTTTGGCATTGAGGGTATCATCCACCATTCTTTGAATTTGTTAGGGCTCCATTATTTTTGGTGAGCAAGTGATTGAGTCGTTGCTAGATACTTCATCTCCGGCGTAGGTCGGATTATTGTAAGCTTTTAAACTATCGTAATCCAGGGCTGTGAGCCAAAGAGGACTAATGATATGAGATGCAAATGTATGCATGTATGCATAAACAATCAACAAACAAGGATAATTAGGACGTTCCTTCCAACCTTATATCATCTATACACGAATGGCGAGTCTCTTTTCCTAGGTATATGGTTAACAAAATACCAACATGGGGTACCTTGCTTTTGAATAATTCCCTCGGACGTTTCAACCAATAGTTATATTTTCAAAAATGATAATCAATCCATGATAATTCCCATTAATTAGGTTTTAATCCATTCAACCAACTAAAGTAGCTTTTATGATATATTGGATTAAAACTAAATTAAGAGGTTTATATAGATAGATTTCTCACTTGAAAAAGGTAACTAATGATTCATGCCAAAAACAAGCCCATGGTTAATTTATTCTTAGTATAAACTAGGTCCATAATTGATTTTTGGTATTTCATAATTGACCTAAATATTTTTGCAAGCTCTTTGTAAGAAAAGGTTGGATAAAAACAATTTTGTTTCTAAGCCCATTGTAAAAAGATCTTAGAAAAAATGGATTTTGGGCTTAGTATTTGGGTTATGAGCAAAAGAATTCTTGATTTGTTTTTAGAAAAGCCTTAAGTCCAAAGACCATCTTGAAAAATTTTGAAAATAGCTTTGGTCTTTTGGATTTTAAAGAAAAATTTATTTTGAGCTTAAAATACACTTAGGTCATATTAGAAAAAGAAAAAACCAAATAAGCCATGATTTAAGTCAAGAAAAATTAACCATAGTCAAACAACATGCATTTGGGGTAAAACCTAAGGAAAGTAACTAGGCTAATTAAAACAGCTTTAGTCTTTGGGTTAAAAGGCTTAGGTTCCCATCGCAAGTATATACCAAATGGTACGAGGCTATGAGTGGTTATGCCATGCTCGATTTCCATACCTTGAATGAAAGTATGGTATCCCTTACATAACACAACACGGGTAACACGGGCGTCCTAACTCATGCACACGATGCAATGTAAGATGATACAATGGATAATATAATTATAAGAAAGAATAGAATAATATAAAGACCAACGGAATCAACTTCTCTTATCCCCAGTGGAGTCGCCACTGTGAGCGGGTATTTTCGCCCCCACTCCCGGTGGAATGGTTCTTGCGACTTTGGCACTGTTTAGGCTCGGGGCTTTAGAGACACGGACCTAAGTCCGGAGAAAATGGAGTCGCCTCTTGGACAGGCCAGGAAAAAGAAAGGGGTGGATGACTCGATTCCTAAAGAATCTCCAACCCCATAATGGGTTTGAAAAGTTGGGTATGCGTAGGGAAGGTGAGAAATGGCCCAGCACCCCCACAACACCGGTTCATTGGAACCGGCCTCCTTTACAGGTCTTAATATTATAAAATTCTTAAATATAACAACATTATCCATATTGCACACAATAAAAAGAAAGCATCATTATATTAAAATTAAAGCAAGGTCCAAGCAAAAAAAAAATAAATGGACACCCATCCGAAGATGGAAACACGTCCTTACATCACATGCCTAAATAGGACACCCACCGAAAGGTAGAAACATGTCCTTTACATAGGTTCTAAAATAGAAAAGCAAATTAAATTACATGATATTTAACTAATGAGGTACCCACCAAGTGGAAACATACCCCTTACAACATTTGGAAATAAAAGTAAATAACCATTCATCATAAATAAATCAGTCATCAAAGATATTAAATATCAATAGAAAGTAAACATCCATCCATGATAAATTAAATAAACCAAGCATTGAACTTAAATAAATTAAAGCATATAAAATAAATTAAAGCATAATCAAATATAGAATTGAATAAAGCAAATAAAAGTCTAAATTATGGCTACTGTGAGTTTTTTTAAGGAATTAAAATAGATTAAAATTTTATGTTTTAAAAGGTTCATAAAATTCTTTGATTAACCAAATTAGGGTTTGAGATGTAAAATCATGAATTTAGAGTTTGAGCTCTTCAAAATACTTTTGATTTGTGGTTTACGGTTACTCATCCAATTATGGTTTCAAGCTTACTATGTAAAATTTAATATTTATGTTTATATGGTTTTTTAAAGTCTTAAAGGATTAGGGTTTAGAAAAAATTAAGGTTTAAGGTTTTAAGGAGGTTAAGGTTCACTATTTTAGGTTTTGGAGTTAAATTAGGGTTTTAGGATTTAGGGTTTCGGGTTTCGGGTAATGAATTTTATTTTAGGATTTGGAAAGACAATTGACAATTTCATGAAGTTTTATGAATTTAAACAAAAGATTTAAAGTTTATAAGAGAAAAAAGATATTTTTAAGTCTTTTGGAAGGAAACAAAATATAATTTTGGGTTTTGATAATTTGGGATGCAAATCTTGGTTTTGGGATTTTGAAGAAATAAAACTAATATCTTTAAACTTTTGGATAAATAAAGCAATGATTTAAGATTTTCATACTTTAGAAAAGGTGAATTGAGGTGATGAGGCTTTTAATTTAAAAGAAACAATTATGTGATCTTGCTACTGTGACAAAATAAAAGTAAGAATTCAAACCTTATTTTGTAAGTTTCACCAAAAATTGCTTCTTGGATGAACAAGGTCAAAGACAAGCCTTTTTTCCTTTGAATTGTTTGAATTGTTCCCTCCAAAGTCCGATTCAATTTACTGCCAGAAGGAATTTTTAGAGTTTCAGAGTTTTCCTTCTCACTCTCGGTCACAAATTTCAGTCCAAATTTCCTCCGATTTCTCTTTGAGTTTTTGTGTTGTAATTGTATTATAGAAGAATTCTTGATTAATTCTAGTTGCTTACGGCATACATTATTCATTAAGAAAAGGAAAGCAAAACCTAATTGCATTAGGTTTCAGAAAATTTGCGTCGAAAAAATTTCGCTGGAAAAAAAAACTGCTGCGGAAAAATTACGTTGACGATGCGGCAGCGCGGGCGAAATGGGCCCACATGCCATTTCACTAGCAGGAAATTCCTACTGGCAAAATGGCCTGGGCCATTTTGCCCGTAGGAGTTTCCTGTGGGCGAAATGCCCACGGGCCCGCACTGACTTTCGTCGCCGATTTTTCGTCGCCGATGGTTTTTTGTTATTTTGTTATTATTTTTGAATTTTTATTCATTTCACCATTTTTTACTAAAATAAATATTAAAAATAATCAAGATACCATAAACATTATTTTGGACTAACTAAAATATATTAGACAAAAAAATTATTTTGGACTAATTGAAATATATTGGACCGGACCGGGTCAAAAATTAAGGGTCTACACAACTCTTTTTTCTTCTCTCTTTTTTTTAAAAATCAAATGTTGGTATTGCCAAATCAATATCAATGTACCTCAGGACTTGATTTTCAAATTAACGTATCTATAACATGACAACCCTAGTTTCCATACTAAACTTCGGAATCATTTCTATTTAAGCAAGAATTGTTGCACTTCAGATAGGCACATACACATTACTTGGTCAAAGATCTCATTTGAGTTTAAATATTGTCTATCTCATATGCATGCTTGTCCAAACTATCTCCACTAATAGACTCTACCTACCAAGAGAGATCAATAGGTCTTTGATAGGTTTGAAATGGGGTCTATAAGGGACACAAGTTTAAGTGAAGGCCATTTTGGGATTGGGGCTGATGTGACACAATGGACAAACCTTCACACTACAAATTTCTTGTTTGAACTTTAGGTAGCTGGGAGCAATCATGCTAGACTCCAAATTCCTTTTATCTTCTTAGTATTAATCTGGATCTTGATTAGGACAGTCTTTGCCCTTGCAAAAAGTTTGGTACCCAAATTCGTTTCTTTTCTTCTTTCTCCCTTTTCTTTCTTTTTTATTTTTCTTACTCTTCCCTTTCTTTGAGCATTTTATCATTTTGTCCTTCTTCCTTGTAGGACTGTCAAGTATAGAACTTTCAAGAATTGGAAGATCTTTTTCCCTTTTCTTTGATTTTGATCAAAACTTTGGTTGGGTTGGACCAATTCAAGTCAAACTATCCTTATAAACCAAATGGAACCCTTTTGCTGCTTTAGGTAAAAGAGAGCTCAGTTGGCTTTCTGAACCATTTAGGGTTCTCTTTTCTTTCTTTCTTTCTTTTCTCTTTTTTCTCTTTTTTTCTTTTCTTTCTTTTTTTTTTGTTCTAGCTCTAAAAGAGTTGTCTTGTATGTACCAACTTGGGTTTCTAATAATGGATGAGTAGTGTTACATAAATCTTCTTTAACTGGGTTAAATCATTTGTTTCTCTAATGTTATCTTGATATATTGGAGATATTAGGAAAACTTCAACTACCCCTTTGGTCTTGAGAACATCAATTAAACAATTACGCCAATTAGCTTCCCCGGCAGCGGCGCCAAAAACTTGTTGCGCTCAAATTAACTCTACCACAAAGCATCACTCGCAAGTATACGAGGTAGCTGTAGCAAAGGTGATCGCCCCAAGGTCGTTCTCTCAAGGAAGCTAAAGTGGTTAATTGCTTATCAGATTATGTTTAACAAGTAATAAAGAGATTTAAATTGCTAATAATGAAGAAGATTACTTAAAGTTTAAAACAAAGAAAATTAAAATAAGCTGATGTTTTGATTCACTTGATAAAATGGTCTAGGGTTTGCACTTCTCTACTACTTATATGAATGAACGGTTATTTCTCTTAACTAATTCAATTTCAAAGATTAAACCTCAAACAACAAAACTAATCCAGTCAAGGAAATAAGCTTTCGCATTCAAACCTCTTTCAACTAATCTTGTTTTAAGTGAAATAATCTTTTTAATAGGTTATATCTCTAATTCACCTAAGTCCCTAATTGAATTGTTCAAGTATTAAACTTCATCTCTCGATCCATCATTAAATACCTTTAAACACATAATTGTTGATCAATCAATTATATATTAACAATGTTTCATTCAATCAAGGCTATAGAAATTATTAGCTAAGAGAATAACCAATTCATACAATCATAGCAAATCTATACAAACCCTAGACTAGATCAAATTAGTTCATAATGCAATCAAACATATTCATCTCATTAATGTTCAAAGAAATCAAAATAGACATGATAATATCCATTCAATAAAAATAAAGAGAATAAGTTCGAGAACAAAACCAAGTTACAACTCCTTGAAGTTCTGAAGAATCTCTTATTCAAATCTTGCAAGAAGGATGAAACAATGGCTAGAACAATCTAATCTAACTAGATTTGATCCAAAGTGAAATCAAAATCAAGTAAACAAATGTTAAAACCCTCTCTTTTCTCTCTGACGGCTCCAAAATCTGTTCTCAATCGTCAACTCTCTCAACCCTAACTTTTCTTTTTGCTTTTATACGAAACGTCGGCTTTAAAATTCGGTGCGCATTTGGTTCATGAGGGACACGGCCAGGTGATGAGGGACACGGCCGTGTGAGGGCTTGTTGGAGGGACACGGCCACAAGACACGGCCGTGTCCCTTACCAGTGTCCGCCTCTGCTTGTTTCTCTCTTCTTTCTTCTTTAGTTGAGTGACACGGCCAAGTCATGAGTGACTTGGCCGTGTTGCACTATGATTGAGGGACACGACCACATGACTTGGCCGTGCCCCTTGCCTGTGTCTTCCACTGTGAGTTTTTAGTCTTCTTTGCCTTTGGAATTGGTGAGACACGGCCAAGTCAGAAGTGACTTGGCCGTGTTGCTTCATTTTGGAGAGACATGGCCAGGTGACTTGGCCATGTTGCTTGCATGTGTCGCCTGACTTGGCCATGTCGCTTGCATGTGTCGCCTACTGTGATGACTTGGCCGTGTTTGAGTATATTTGGAGAGACATGGCCAGGTGACTTGGCCATGTCGCTTGCATGTGTCGTCTGACTTGGCCATGTCGCTTGCATGTGTTGCCTACTGTGATGATTTGTTCTTCTTCAATCTTGGTTCCTTGGCTTTTTTAACCTAAAACAAAACTCAAACAAACTTTAAACAAAAAGTAAATAAACAATAACCAACAAAACATAAACACCATACTAAAAACTAGATCAAAAATGACATAAACACTGAAATAAACTAAAACTACAAAATTAACAAAAACACTAAATAAACCGATTTAAACTAATAAAATACCTAAATAAAACAATAATTATTATAATAAACAAGACACAAATCTATAACAAAAACTAACAAAACAGCTATACATTCCTTTCTTTGATCTTCTTGCCTCTTCACCTTAGTGATCATAAGACTTATCAAAAGTATCACAACAACTCAAGGTAGGTTGTTGGGGTTATATGCCAATGAAAAGAAGGCTAAAAATTTTATGAAGGCTCAAAGGGACAACTAGAGAATGATATTTAATTGGTGGATACTAGTTATTGGCTAACCAAATAATGCCTAGATCATTTCTCCCTTAAATAAGTAGAGTTTAATTTTGCCTCGACAGTTTGTCAAAGTATGTTCTAAGACTGACTAGGACATAGACAAAGATAATTATGCAGGAGCCCTCTCTAAGTAAGCATATATAACTCAATGCTATAGAGTAATTCCCTCACCTAGTAAAGTCATTCGAATCATGATGCATAGATATATTAATTTATGAATATCAAGCTAGATTCCTCATTGGTTGAGAACCAAAACGAACAAAGACCAACAAAAATTTGATGAAAGTCATTTATTCAAACAAATTTAAATTTGAAAAACACGATTGTTCCAATTAAATATTAAAAAAGGTAAAATTGAAAAGCAACATTCAAGCTAAGAAAAGTTTATTGAGTTAAGTTTCTTTTCCTTTCATATCTTCAACATTCCCATCTTGAAAAGAGGATACAACAAAATCTTCTTTCAATGCTTTTCCTACCATGAATGTTGCTGGGGGTGGCACTCTATTGAACCTTAGCAAAGGATTGCTTTTGGTATTGGGCTTATCCAGCTCGGGTAGCATACCACTGTCAATCAAATTTTGGATCTCATGTTTTAGTCTCAAGCATTTGTCTGGCTCATGTCCTTGTGTCTGATGAAACTCACAAAAGGCTTTAGTATTAAATTTTAGGGGTAAAGGATTCGGCAAAAGTCGGGGGGCCAATGGCTGTAATAGTCGCTTCTTTTGTAGCTTGTGGAAGACCCAAGACAAAGGTTTCTCCATATCTAAAAACTGCCTTCTATTTGCTTGACCAGTTGTATTAACATAAACTTCTTTTTGCGTGCTTTGATTTCCAAACTGGTAGTTCTCTTTCTCATTCCTTTTTATTGAAAAGTGGTTCTTCTCTCTTTCCCATTATTCAATTTGCAGACCAACTTGGAGGAGATCTTTGAAATCACGGATGAGTGTGTGATACATCCTTTCATGAAGGCTAGGCAACCCCCTCTCACAATCATCCTTATTTGATCAGATTCATCGGGCCTCTTCTTGAGCAAAGTAGCCTTATTTCTCCACCTTTTCACATAGTCCACAAAATTTTCATTTGGTTTTTGCCTAATGGCTTCCACCTCCATCAAGGTTACTTCCAGCTCGACATTGTACCCATATTGTTGAATGAAAGCCTTTTACAACATGTCCCAATCTTTTTGAGTACTTTCCTCTAAGGTGTTGAACCAATATTGGACAACAGGGTCCAATGAGAGCATGAAATACCTTAGAGTTTGAGCTTTAGTAGCTCAGGCAGACTGCATAGTAGTGATGTACTGCTTCACATGGAGATGAGGGTTTCCAGTACCATTGTATCTAGCAAAGGAAGGCATCTTGAACTTATAAGGGACCTCCTCATCATGTTCAAATAGTTTGTCAATCTCGGACATCTCTTCGATTTTTAGCTTCTTCTTAAATTTCTTTTCTAAATCAGCAATCATCTTCTCAACATCAGATGTCTCGGTCTTTTCAATAGTTGTCTTCTCAACAACCTTAGACTTCTTTTTATCTTGAGGATCTTGGAATTATTGAGCCCAATTGTCATCATCATTAATGATCACCTTATCATCATCAAAAGTTATTTCACTAACTTTAGCCTTCTCTTTGTCCTTTTGCTTCTTGGTGCTAGTAGATACTTCGGCATTGTTCCCTAAAATTGGAGCCAATTGATTATTCATGGTCTTGGCTAGGGCCTCTTTTAGTTCTTCCATCTTGGCATTAAGGACGTCATCCACCATTCTTTGAATTTGTTCGGGCTTCATTGCTTTTGGTGAAAAAGAGATTGAGTCGTTGCTAGATTCTTCATCTCCGATGTAGGTCAGATTATCGTAAGCTTTTGAACTATCGTAATCCAAGGCTGTGAGCCAGAGAGGATCAATGATATGAGATGCAAATGTATGTATGTATGCATAAACAATAGACAAAGATAAGTAGAACATCCCTTCCAACCTTATAACTTCCACACACGAATGGCGAGTCTCTTTTCCTAGGTATATGGTTAACAACATACCAACATGGGGTATCTTGTTTTTGAATAAGTCCCTCGCATGTTTCAGCCAATAGTTATATTTTCAAAAATGGAAATCAGTTTCTGATAATTCCCATTAATTAGGTTTTAATCCATTGAACCCACTAAAGTAGCTTTTATGCTATATTGGATTAAAACTAAATTAAGAGGTTTATTATAAATAGATTTCTCACTTGAAAAAGTAACTAATGATTCATGTCAAAAACAAGTCCATGATTAATAACTCTTAGTATAAACTAGGCTCACAATTGATTTTTGGTATTTCATAATTGACCTGCGTTGTCCCAAGATGGAAACCAAGAGGGGGGGGGGGGGAGGGGCTGAATTGGTTTCCTCAAGAAATGATGGCAAATTAAAAACTCAACAAACAAGAAATGCAGAATAGAGAAATGGTTGAGCAGTAAGTAGAAGAAAGAACGCACAAGATTTATAGTGGTTCGAATTTTCTTCAATCCTACATCCACTTCCTTAACAACTTGTTAAGGTTTCACTAATCTTTGAAGTTTTACAAGCTCACTTCCAACTTTGGTGTTTTCACAAGTTAACACCTAACTTGACAAGTGTTTTACTAAGGCTAACACTCAAACCACTTACAAGAGTTTTACTAGGCTCACTCTCACAACCTTTACAAGAGTTTTTCTAGGCTTACTCTCACAACCCTTACAAGAGTTTTTCTAGGCTTACTCTCACAACCTAAGTGTTTTTCAAGCTCACACTCAAACTTTTACAATGGTGTTTTCAATGCTTACACCTAACATTCATTACAATTCAAATGTAAATTGGAGTAAAAGAAAATATGTTGCTTGGCTATAAAATTTTTGATTCTCCCCTTTTTTTCTTTTTTTATTCTTAACAGAATAGTAATGTATTTATAGCCAATGTGGTTTGACTAGCCGTTATAGATACTGAGAATTAAGTCTTGGCAGTTTAGACCTTGTTTCAATAGACTGTTCGAAGTAGTTCGTGGTCGTCCTTGATACAAAGATGGTCGCGTTCATGTCCCACGCGGCCGCCCTTGGACAAGGGACGGTCGCTGCATTCAAATTTGCTTAAATGGTCAAATTTAAGTGCTCTTCTGCAGGAATCTTGCCCATGTTGTGGTTGTCGGGATGGTCGCGCATAGGATAGGCGTGGTAGCCCTTTTTGAATGCTGAGGTGGGTTTCAAACGGGCATCACACGTGGCATTCTTTAACTGGGAAAAATGAAAGTCCACCTAAATATGAATTTTGCAGTCGCTTTAGGTGCCAGTTCACGGTCGAGTTGAGAGACTCTCGTCGAACTTCTGGATGCACCTTAGGATGAGAACACTACTGTCAGTTTAAGCAGATTTCTCTTGAATCATCAGCGAGGTTGCGGAGACTGAAAGGCGGTCGCTAGAGTGGTAAGCGAGACCGTATTCTTCACCGTTCTTGTCATCGCGAACCTTACTGGAATTTGGATGATTTGGGTTTCTAATGTTGCGGTCGTCCATTATTGTAGGACGGTCACTGTTGTGGGAGTGCGGTCATGACTGTGGTCGAGTTTCTGACCGCGAACCCTACTGTGATATGGTTTCATCCTTCAATTGAATGGGGCGGTCGTCTCCATGTCTTGTGCGACCACTAAATATGCTCTGTTTAACTTTATTTGAAACAACCTAATCCTGCAACAAGGTTCTTTAAACACATGTTAAATAAGTCATTCAATTTGAGTTGTCAAGGATCAAAATTGAGATCATTTGGTTAACAATCTCCCCAATTTTGACTTTGACAATCAAATGGAATGATGATATAAATTGGAAAAAAAATGTAAATTAGATTGGCTAACAATCTCCCCTAATTTAAACTTCTCATGTGTTAAATGTTAATAAATTTCTACAATGCTCCCCCTAAACATATGCATGAGTCATGTTTATGTTGGAGTATAACTTGGTACATTAGTAAAATAACATTCCCATTTTATATCTCTCCCTCTTTGTTTATCTCTCTCTCTCTCTCCCCCTTTGTCATAGGCAAAATGCATAATATAAGAGAAATATTTAAAGACAATGATAAGATTATAAGCATTATGTATAATAAACAAAATGTTGTTAGATAGAGGGCAGTGCAAAGATAATGTAAAATAGGAAACAGAAAAAGAAAACAAAATCAAAACAACAAAACATAACCAAAAACAGGAAAAATAAACTAATCAGAATCTTCATCCTCATTTAGCTCTTCTTCTTCTAAAGGATCTTTTCCCTTATCAAGAGGAACATTGCTGGTAGAGCTAATGCTGATAGATTCTTCTTCTTTAGGGAGACTTTCTGTATGATCACTTGTATCCCAATCCTCAAGATTGCATTGAGGCAAGTCCAGTTTGCCTTGCATGTCATAGAGATCATGATGCATGTGAGATATAAGGTCAATCCTTTTGTTCAAGTGATGGAATCTCTTAGAGACACTTTTCTTGAATCGAGAGAGTTTCCTGGAGAGTGATTTGATAGATTTTAGAATGAGTTTTGTAGGAGAGCTGGTTTGTGTAGGTTTAGATGAGGAAGCTTTGGGTGGTAGTTCAACAGCAACTTCCAAGGAGTCTCCTTCTTCCTCAATGGTGTACCTTGGTCTTTTCTTTTGTCTATCCATAACACCTCATTTGCCAAAGTAATACACATATGTACCCTTAATCTTCCTTGCACAGCCAGCATGTTCTAGATAGTCAATGGTGATTGGCACCAGAGGCAAGATTGAAAGGGTTTCTCACGGTAGCTAAGTTAAGATCATTTAGTAAGTTCATATGCCTAGCTATTTGAGTTATTTGTGAGGACAAGAAGAAAGTTCCAGTTCTTGTGACAGCATGGTGATACAATGTGTTAATCAAGAACTTTGTTGTGTTCATTTGGATGTTATGGGTGAAAGCATATAAGAAGATGAGATCTCTTTTTGTTACCTTTTCATTCCCATCAGCCCTTTGATGTATGGTATAGGTGATGATCCTATGAAGCATCCAATGGGTGAGGGATTTGATGTGTCTAGCTTTTCACTCTTTTTCAAATGAGGTTTCCACAGAAATTTCTTGCCAAAAGGTAGAGAGTGTTTGATTGGAGATGGTCTTGAGAGGATTTGGAGATTTGGAGGGAAGATTGTATGTTTTAAGAGGAAAAAGATCCAAGGAACTGATGTATAATGGTCTTAAATAGAAGAAATTAAGAAAATAGCCGTTTATGGCTGTTGAGAGTTGAAAATCGCGACCTGTCATACAGCCAACGGTTACAAAATTTCGAGCAGAGTGTACAGAGTGCGGTCGCGTATTTGTATAGGTGTGATCGCGAAAGACACTCTAGTGACCATTAGGAAAATTAGTGCGCTCGCGAGTGCAGAGAATGTCTGCAACAGTAGAAATTGTTTAAATTATTATGACCGCACACAGAGTTTCCCGATCGCTCACAGAGGTATCAATTTAGATGAATCTGTCTGGCATTGGAGCTAACGCGAGTAGCTCAAAAATGAAAGAGACATAAAAGATGATGGATTTTTATAGTTTTAAGCAAAAAGTCTATGCGTTAAGATGTTTAAGAAATTTTTATTTATAGGTAATCTTTTATCCATTCAGGGTAGTTCCATCAATCATACCTAAATTAAGTTTAATGAAGTTAAGCCTATCTTCATTCAAAGGTTTTGTAAAGATATCAGCAAGTTGATTATGTGTATCTATAAACTCTAAGACAATATTCTGGTTTTGTACATTATCTCTCAAAAAATGATGTCTAATGTCTATATGTTTAGATCTAGAGTGTTGGATAGGATTTTTAGACAAATTGATAGTACTTGTGTTGTCACATTTAATTGAGATGTTGTTAAATACTTTGCCATAGTCAAGCAATTGTTGTTTCATCCATAATACTTGTGTGCAACAAAAACATGCTGCAACATATTCGGCTTCCGCCGTAGACAAAGCAACCGATGCTTGTTTCTTACTATGCCAAGAAATTAGACAATTGCCAAGAAAGTGACATGCTCCTGTTGTGCTTTTTCTATCTAAGATGCTACCAGCATAATCTGCATCCGAAAAACCTAAGATATGAAATGATGTGTTTTTAGGATACCAAAGACCTAAATGCATTGTACCACTTAAATATTTCAAAATTCTCTTAGTAGCATTCAAGTGTGATTCTTTAGGACAAGTTTGAAATCTAGCACAAAAGACATACACCATACATTATATCAGGTCTAGAAGTGGTTAAGTAAAGTAGTGATCCAATAATACCTCGATATTTCTTTTCATCTAATGCTTTACCATTTTCATCTTTACCCAATTTCAAGGATGTGCTCATAGGAGTCTTGCTAGTTTTGCAGCCATCCATTCCAAATTTCTTGATGAGTTCTTTTGTATATTTGGATTGGTTAATGAAGATCCCATCTTTACATTGCCTGATTTGCAGTCTAAGGAAGAACTTGAGTTCACCCATCATGCTCATTTCAAATTCCCTAGTCATACAACAAGCAAATTCTTTGCACAAGGTTTCATTAGTAGCTCCAAATATTATGTCATCCACATAAATTTGTACAATTAAAATGTTATGTTTGTCCTTTTTAACAAAGAGAGTTGTATCTACTTTTCCTTTTGAGAAACCATTTTCAAGTAAATATGCACTAAGTCTATCATACCAAGCCCTTGGTGCTTGTTTCAATCCATATAAAGCTTTGGAAAGTTTGAAAACATGATTAGGAAATTTGTAGTTTTCAAAACCAGGAGATTGTTCTATATAAACTTCTTCGTTTATAAGTCCATTTAGAAATGCACTTTTAACATCCATTTGAAAGAGTTTAAAGTTCATGTGACATGCAAAAGCAAGTAATATTCTAATAGCTTCTAATCTAGCTATAGGGGCAAATGTTTCATCATAGTCAATACCTTCTTCTTGATTATAGCCTATGGCTACCAACCTTGCTTTATTCCTAACAATGTGACCATTTTCATCAAGCTTATTTCTATAGACCCATTTGCATCCTATGATTGAATGATCTTTAAGTCTCAGAGTGAGTTGCCAAACATTGTTTCTTTCAAATTGATTAAGTTCATCTTGCATTGCAGTCATCCAACTTTCATCGTTTAGAGCCTCCTCAATGGTCTTTGGCTCAATTTGAGAAACAAAAGCAAAATTAACATCTATATGATTAAATTTAGATCTAGTAATTACTCCCTTATATGTTTCACCAATGATGAGTTCCTTAGGATGATCTTTCTTGTATTGCCAATCCTTAGGTAGATCTTGAGTCTTTTCTTCAAGTTCATACCGATTGATCTTTGGAGTATCAATAGTTTCATGAGGTTCAAGAGTACCTGCAGGGTCATTGAAAGTACTACCTTTCTTTTGATCAAGTTTAGATGATTCATCAAATACAACATGCATTGATTCTTCAACAACTAGAGTTTTCATGTTAAATGCTCTATATGCTTTGCTATATGATGAGTATCCTAGGAATATGCCTTCATCTGATTTGGATGAAAATTTTCCAAGATTTTCCTTGGTGTTCAATATAAAGCATTTGCATCCAAATACTCTAAAATATCCAATTTTTGGGAATTCTTCCATTCCATAGCTCATAAGAAGTTTTATTAGTTAAAGGCCTTTTGTAAACACGATTTGCGATGTAACAAGCTGTATTAACGGCTTCCGCCCAAAAATAAGATGGTAATTCATATTCATTGAGCATTGTTCTAGCCATTTCAACTAAGGTTTTATTTTTCCTCTCAACCACACCATTTTTTTGTGGAGTTCTAGGAGCAGAAAAATTATGTGACATGCCAAGTTCATTACAAAAACTTTCAAAATTTTCATTCTCAAATTCTTTGCCATGATCACTCCTAATAGATGTGATCACATATCCTTTTTCATTTTGAACTCTTTTTGCAAATGTTTTGAAGTAATTAAAAGCTTCATTCTTTTGAGCTAAGAAATTAACCCATGTGAATCTAGAGTAATCGTTAACAAGAACAAATGCATATAATTTGCCTCCTAAGCTTGTAACTCTATTTGGTCCAAACAAATCCAAATGAATGAGCTCTAAAGGTCTAGAGGTACTTATAACATTTTTTGATTTAAATGAGCTCTTATGTTGCTTACCACATTGACAAGGTTCACAAATTCTATCTTTGTCATATTTTATCTTAGGGAGACCATCAACTAGGTTTTCATTACAAATATATTTTAATTGATCCATACCAGCATGTCTAGTCTTATATGCCATAACTACGCATCATTATTAGTAGACATCAAACATTTAAATGCATGATTTGAATGTATGTTAATATTATAAGTGTTGTTTGTCCTAGTACCCTTAAATATGATAACACCATTTGAATTTGTGATTTTGTATCCTTTGGAATCAAAATTAACAATGTATGCTCTATCACATAATTGACTAACACTTAGCAAATTATGTTTCAACCCATCAACAAGCCATACATCTTCTATTAAATCTTTACCAATTGATCCAATGGAGCCAACACCAATAATTTTACCTTTAGCATCATTTCCAAAGTTACATTACCTCCATGTTTGTAGGTAATACTTGTAAAGAGCTTTGCATTCCCGGTCATATGCCTTGAACACCCACTATCCACAAGCCATGTGCTTTCATTGATAGTAGATTTTAGGCATTCCTATAAGGCAATAGTGGTTATCTTTTCTTAGGTACCCAAATGAAGTTGGGTCCTTGATGGTTAGTAATAAAGGTGTCTTCTAACTTGAGATGAGCCTTTCTAATATGACAAAAAAAACTCTTATGTCCAAATTTCATGCAATATGTACATTGCCATAGTGTTTTATATTTTTGCATTTTTCTATTCATATTCCAAGTATTATGCATACAACTACAAATATGTGATTGCTTTTGTGCAAGTTTAGTGTACATAAATGCATGATTACTTTTTGAGAACTTAGCTCTATTTCCTAGTGAGCTATGAAAAGTTCTTTTGAAACTTTTAGACTTGGTATGAGCATCTTTGTTCTTTACAATATCAACATTAGAAATTTTAGTTGTAGATGCTTTTACAAATGTTGGTGTGCTTGGTGCAATGTTGGTTGAGCCATTGAATCCTAATCCATATTTTAAGGAGGGTGATCTTTGGTTACCAAATAATGTGTCTAAGGCTTCCTTTCCTTTATGAAATCTTGAAATTGATTCTTTTAGTTCTTTTAGTTCATGCTTCAAAATTTCATTCTCTTTAATAATTTTTTCTAAATCATGTGAGTTTTTATTTAACTGTTCTATTGAATTCATTAAGTGTTCATTTGAGGTTTTCAATTCTAAGGTAGAGTTCTTTAAGCATATAAAGTCCTTTTCTAACTTAGAGCTTTTTTCTTTATAGAGAATCATTTTAGAAAAAATATTTTTCTATTTTAAAGTTCACGTGCTCAATCAAATCACTATCATCTAGATCATCAATATCATTATGTGCTACTAGATCAAAGGATTGAGTACTTACCTAATTGGAGTCATCTTCAATAGCCATGAGACATAGGTTTGCAATTCCTTCTTCTTCTTTTTCTTCTTCACTTGAAGAAGAGTCATCCTATGTGGCTTTGAGAGACTTTTTCTTTTCTTTGTCCCATTTCATTTTGTTCTTTACTTTGAAGCAATCCGATTTGATGTGACCAGCTTTTCCACATTCATAGCACTTTACCTCATTTTTCTTTTCTTTATCTTTGAAGGAGTATTTAGGAAGTGTACCTTTATTTGCTTGTAATCTTTTCTTCCTTTTCCATTCATTAATTCTTTTTGAGAACATTGCCATTTCATCTTCATCATCAGTACCTTCGTTGCTTGAGCTCTCAACTTCTTTGTTTGCTTTGAGAGCAATTGGTTTTCTCTTTTCTTTCTCACCTTGATCCTCTTCTTTTTCACTGTGTAGCTCAAATGTGAGTAGTTTTCCCACAAGCTCGTCAGTTCTCAATGTGCTAAGATCATGAGCTTCTTCGATGGATGATACTTTTGATTCAAAGTTCTTTCTAGCTCTTAGGGCTCTCAAGATTTTACTGTTTACATCACCTTGATCATATACCTTGCCATACTTCTTTAGTTCATTGACAATAGCAAGTGATTTGTCATGTCGGTGACGTTTTCATTTGATTTCATCTTGAATAGCTCTTAGTCATGAACATGCATTTGTTTCTTGGTGAATCTCACTTGAGTTGTACCTTCATGATAGTTCCAAATGTAATGTGGACAAGTTAAATGTTGAACTCTTCTACCTTCTTCTCTTGAAATGGAATTCAACAAGATGGACCCGGCTCTATTGTTCTTGAATCGATCTTTGACATTGATAGTTGACCATTGTGCTTTGGGAAGAGGAACTTGAATACCATTAACTTCATAAGTGGGAGGTTTCCATTCACTTTCCATAAAATCCCATAGTTCAATCCCTTCACTATCTAGAAACAAATATATTTTGTGTTTCCAATAGGAATAATCCATTCCATCAAAGTAGGGTCTAAGGATAGTGTTAAGATTTCCATAAGAGATTGAGTTTGATGAAGAAGAAGTTGCCATAGTGGATCAAATTTCACAATTTAGTCTAAGAAATTTCAAGCTCTGATACCAATTGTTGTCCCAAGATGGCAACCAAGAGGGGGTGGGGGTGAATTGGTTTCCTCAAAAAATGATGGAAAATTAAAAACTCAACAAACAAGAAATGCGGAATAGAGAAATGGTTGAGTAGTGAGTAGAAGAAAGAAGGCACAAGATTTATAGTGGTTCAGATTTTCTTCAATCCTACATCCACTTCCTTAACAACTTGTTAAGGTTTCACTAATCTTTGAAGTTTTACAAGCTCACTTCCAACTTTGGTGTTTTCACAAGTTCAAACCTAACTTGACAAGTGTTTTACTAAGGCTAACACTCAAACCACTTACAAGAGTTTTACTAGGCTCACTCTCACAACCTTTACAAGAGTTTTTCTAGGCTTACTCTCACAACCCTTACAAGAGTTTTTCTAGGCTTACTCTCACAACCTAAGTGTTTTTCAATCTCACACTCAAACTTTTACATTGGTGTTTTCAATGCTTACACCTAACATTCATTACAATTCAAATGTAAATTGGAGTAAAAGAAAATATGTTGCTTGGCTATAAATTTTTTATTCTACCTTTTTGTTCTTTTTTTATTCTTAACAAAATAGTAATGTATTTATAGCCAATGTGGTTTGACTAGCCATTATAGATACTGAGAATTAAGTCTTGGCAGTTTAGACCTTGTTTCAATAAACTATTCGAAGCAATTCGCGGTCGTCCTTGATACAAGGATGGTTGCGTTCATGTCTCACGCGGTCGCCCTTGGACAAGGGACGGTCACTGCATTCAAATTTGCTTAAACAGTCGAATTTAAGTGCTCTGCTGCAGGAATCTTGGTCATGCTGTGGTTGTCGGGACGGTCGCGCATAGGATAGGTGCGGTCGCCCTTTTTGAATGCTGAGGTGGGTTTCCAATGGTCATCACACGTGGCTTTCTTTAACTAGGCAAAATGAAAGTCCGCCTAAATATGAATTTCGCGTCGAACTTCTGGACGCACCTTAGGATGCGAACATTACTGTCAGTTTAAGCAGATTTCTCTTGAATCATCAGCGCAGTCACTAGAGTGGTAAGTGAGACCGTATTCTTCACTGTTCTTGTCACCGCGAACCTTACTAGAATTTGGATGATTTGGGTTTCTAATGTTGCGGTCGTCCATTATTGTAGGACGGTCGCTCTTGCGGGAGTGCGGTCGCGACTGTGGTCGAGTTTCTGACCACGAACCCTACTGTGATATGGTTTCATCCTTCAATTGAATGAGGCGGTCGTCCCCATTTCTTGTGCGACCACTAAATATGCTCTGTTCAACTTTATTTGAAGCAACCTAATCCTGCAACAAGGTTCTTTAAACACATGTTAAATAAGTCATTCAATTTGAGTTGTCAAGGATCAAAATTGAGATCATTTGGTTAACAACCTGAAAAATTTGCAAGCTCTTTGTAAGAAAAGGTTGGATGAAAATAATTTTGTTTTTAAGCCCATTGTAAAAAGATTTTAAAAAACTAGATTTTGGGCTTAGTATTTGGGTCATGAGAAAAAGAATTTTTGATTTATTTTTAGAAAATTTTATGTCCAAAGACTGTCTTGAAAAGTTTTGAAAATAGCTTTGGTCTTTTGGAATTCAAATAAAAATTTATTTTGAACTTACAATATACTTAAGTCAAATTAGAAGAAGAGCAAACCAAATAAGCCATGATTTAAACTAAGATAAATTAACCATAGTCAAACAACATGCATTTGGGGTAAAGCCTAAGGAAAGTAACTAGGCCAATTACATGAGCTTTAGTCTTTGGGTTAAAAGGCTTAGGTTCCCATAGCAAGTATATACCAAAAGGTACAAGGCTATGAGTGGTTATGCCATGCTCGATCTCCATACCTTGAGTGAAAGTATGGTATCCCTTACATAACACAACACGGGTAACACGGGAGTCCTAACTCACGCACACGATGCAATCTAAATGATGCAATGGATAATATCATGATAAGAAAGAATAGAATAATAAAAAGACCAACGGAATCAACTTCTCTTATCCCCAGTGGAGTCGTCACTGTGAGCGGGGATTTTTTCCCTCACTCCCAGTGGAATGGTTCTTGTGACTTCGGCACTATTTAGGCTCAAGGCTTTAGAGAACAAGGGCCTAAGCCCGGAGAAAATGGAGTCACCACCTGGATAGGTAGAGAAAAAGAAAGGGGTGGATGACTCGATTCCTAAGGAATCCCAACCCCCTAATGGGTTCAAAAAGTTGGGTACATGTGGGGAAGGTTGGAAATGGCCCAGCACCCCCACAACGCTCGGCTCATTGGAACCGACCTCCTTTGCAGGTCTTAATATTATAAAATTTTTAAATATAAAGCAACAACTAGACTAAAGCATCATTATATTAAAATCAAAGAAATGTCTAAATAAAGCAAATAAATGGACACCCATCTGAAGATGGAAACATGTCCTTACATCGTTCATGTCTAAACTAAATAGGACACCCACCAAAAGGTGGAAACATGTCTATTACATTGGTCCAAAATATATAAGCAATTTAAATTACATAGAAATTAATTAATGAGGAGACATACCTCTTACAATTTTAATACTAAAACAACCAAATAATAATCATAATAATAAAGAGAATATCCATCCATGATAAATTAAATAAATCAAGAATTGAAATTAAATAAATAAACCATCAAAATATATAATAAACTATATAATCAAATCTAAAATTAAATAAAGCAATAAAGATACAAATATAGGTTTATGTCTCAATTTAGAGTTCTTTAATTAACATTTAGGGTTTTGGGATTTTAGAATTATTATTATTATTATTTAGGCTACTGTAAAGATTTTAGAAAATTGGAATGGATTAGGGTTTTATAAATTTAAGAAAGTAGTAAGGATTTTTTGGTTAATCAAATTAGGGTTTAGGGGTAACATCATGAAATTAGGGTTTTGAAATCTTAAGATATTAGGGTTTGTAATTCACGATTACTAGATTGTGATTTTAGGTTTACTGGATTATGACTTTAGGGTTTAGATTCAATAGATTGGGTTTTAAATTCACTGGATTAGGGTTTATGGTGTTGATGAATTTGTCATAAAGTTTTGATTCTTTAAGAATTTAGGGTTTAGGAATACTAGGGTTTACTGTATTGTGTTTTAAGAAAATTAGGGTTTTTGATATTTTGGAAAACATATTTGATCTTAGGATTTAAGAAAACAATTTAGAGTTTTATAAAAATAATTATGATTTTTAGAAACTGTAAAGAAGATTAGGGTTTGGAGATTTAAGAAGACATTTGGAAATTTTGGACAAAAAGTTAGGGTTTAGATGAAAATTTTGGACAAAAAGTTAGGGTATACATAAATACATGAAATCAATATGTACAAAAATATAAAATTTATACATACTGGAAGTTTGTCTCCGATCTTGATGTACAAACCAACTCTGCACTCAAAGGCCCAAGCCTAGGCTCGACTCGGTCTAGATGAACTCTCCGGCTCAACCGGATCTACCCTATCACCTGCGCGATGAACCACAATCGTGCTAAGCCGGAAGCTTAGTGTTACAAACTTTGATAACATATAGTTCAAATGCAATGCCAATGTATCATACATAAGGGTATCATATCTCATAACATTATATCTCAGTATATTGGTCAATTGTTCCAAAATTCATAAGGATATTATATCTCATAACATTATATCATTATATCTTAATAAGTTGTTCAATTATTCAACAGTTCATAATTCACATTAAAGCAAAGATAAGCATGGGCCCAAAAAGGATCTAATATGCTATTCAAATTCCAGAGTTACTGCTTTGGTCTATAATGACACCTTATGTCTAGCCCCGTAGGCAATATATCCATGGATTAATCCAACTAGGACTGAGTTTATGACCCGGTCATTTCACCTAGCCTAAGGATTTGTTTTTGAGGCTTACGACCCGGTCATTTCACCATAAAAATATTTTCACATTGACACCCAACGTCTAGCCCGTAGGCAATTCATAGGCATACCGCCAAACCTAAAACTCTGAAAATTGAATAAAATACTAGGCACACAATATATTCTTATTTCTCATTATCAATTTCTTTCTCATTGTCAGATAATCAAGCTAGGCACTTTGCCTTATTTTCTCATCCTTTTCTCACTTTTCTCATTTATATCAATATCAATTCATTACATCATGTTTCCACATATCTCATCACATTATACCGCAATTATTTTCATTTATAACACATTACTCAATTACCTTAGGTATTTCAACATAATTCACAATATATAATTCATAGCATTATTCTCATGCACCAACAATGTGGTAGGTAACTTAACACATTTTTCAACCAAATGTGTTAAGTCCTAATAGGAAAAGAACCATCTAGGGAAAACTCTACACATGACACGCTCAACAAAATGGGCGTGTCCATGACCGTGCCCAAAATCCACATCACAGAAGCTTTGGCACGCTCAGAAACATGGGCGTGTCACTGCACGTGTAAATACTTCAACAACACAGTAGCTATAACATGCTTAGTGACATGGGCGTGTCACTTCACTTCTCAAAACTCCTCCAACACAGTAGCTATGACACGCTCAGTGACATGGGTGTGTCATTGCTTGTGTCACCAACGCTGAAAATAGAACCATCGACATGCCCAAAGACATGGCCGTGCCATCGGGTGTGTCAGGCCAAAAACCTGATATCAACACAAAAATGCCACATCCAACTATCATCTTTCATAAACCTTTTCAAATCCATACAAACTCAACCAAATCCATCATCAAACCACATAATACTTATATAAACATCAAAATAACCCAAACACAATCAACAATACACAATCATAACCATATTTCACAACTCAAAAATTACACAATCCACAACTCTTATTTTCTTCACTAAACTTAACCCTTTTCTTCAATCCAACTCCAAATTTCATAATTAACTAGACAAAATAACTTCAAACATACCAAAATCAACCATTAAAACAAACTACACCAAACATCCAATTCACACATACAAACTTCCATAGAAATTCAAGGTAACAAGTTGGAAACTTACCAAAAATGAAGAAAATCCTCAAAACTCCAACTTGAACACTTGAAATCCTTCAATTTCTTGAGTTAGCAAGAAGCAAAATCTCTTCTCTTGATGAAGATGATGGTGGCCGGCCTTCAATGTAGAAGGAAGAAGAAGAAGATAATAATGGTTTACAACTCCACTAATCTCAAAATTCTCTTTAAAACCACACAATCCCCTCTTTTAATCTCCACCAAGCAATTTATTATTATAATACTAATTAATATCAAAAATCCTCTTCCACTATCCATAATATAAATATCTTATTTTAATAAATAAAATATCATTTGACCTTATTACATGTTGACTTGTATATATTTTATATATCTACATATATACATCATATACACACTTGCCTTTTCTTTTCTTTTCACTTAATTAAATATATACCTTTAGATCATTTAATTAATTTTCAACAATTAATATTTATTTCAAAATTTTGGGATATTACATTTTATACCAAATGAAAGACTAAGAGCTGTTAAAATTGAATTGTAGGCAAAATGAGATAGGAAGAAACAATCTATAATCAAGATGAGTTGGTTCAAAAAATAAAGGAGAAACTGAATAATGCAATGAGTCATTTTATTGTTCATAACATATTACCATTTAATGTTGTAGTGTCTCTTTGGATGGTACCATTATTAAGAATTACATGTGAAGTGGGTCCTAATATTTCACCACCCATATTATATGAATTTTTAGATGTTTGGCTTTCTAAAGAGTACACCTTAATGAAGGAGTACATTATTTCATTTGTAGGAATATGAAATCAAAGAGGTATGTCAATATTATATAATGCTTAGACTAGTCCTATGAGGATGTACAACATTAACTTCTTCATTTATTAAAATCGTGGCATTGTTTTCCATAAGTCAATCAATGCATCTAATGCTCTAAAAATGGATGCATATTATTATTTCAAATTGATGAAAAATTTAATTGAAGAAGTTGATGAGCATAGGGTTTCCCATATTGTAATTGACAAGGATGTTACAATGAAATGTGCTGGAAAAATAATTATAGTAATACACAAAAAGTTATATTGGACAACTCTGTAATACTCATTGTATTGATTTGATTTTGAAAGACATTGGAAAAAGAAGTATGAATATACAATCATAATTAGATGATAAATTATATGAAAAAACATTGATGGAAGAGAAATTCTAAGGCTTGGCATCACAAGATTTACAATAAATTTTATTGTATTAGAGAGCATTATATCACAAAGAGTAAATTTGAAGCGTATGTTTGAATAAAAAACTTGAGTGAATTCTAGATGTTTAGGATATCATTTTTGGGTGAAAGTGGATAGAGAAAAAAATTTTAGTCTAATGCAAATGAAATATTAAAAGTTCAAGAGCCCCTTTTAAAAGTTTTAAGATGATTGATGGGGATGATAAGCCAACAATAGGTCTTATTTATGAGGTAGTTGATAGAGCAAAACTTGTAATTAAAGAAGATTGTAGATATTGGAGAAATTATTGGAGAATAATTTATGTAAGATGAAATTTTCAATTGTATCATGATTTTCACTCTGTTGGTAAGTGACTTAATATATATTTTTAAATTGTACATTTTTAGCATATAGTAAATTAATTACCTTTAAATTCCTATTATCTAATTCTAACTTCTTTTGACATATTTTGTTTTAAGTTATTACTTCAATCCTTAATGTCAATATAGTCTTGAATATTATATTATGGAAGATGTTTTAATGATGGCGGTATACAAAGTGATTAAGAGATTAGAACCAATGAAGATACAAAAGTGAAAGCTCTCTTACAAGTAAATTGTTTATTTAGGATTGCACTAAATAATTATAATTTTATTGATTTTAACAATAAACTATTAATTATTATTCATAAATATGTAGATGTTCATATTTCAAGAAAAATGATGGATCCTTTGGTACCTCGCTCACTCAAAAGGCAATTGTGTATTCATCTCCAAGTTAAATCAACAAAATTTATTTCTTTCATTGAAATATGTTCAATGTATATGTCAAAATATTATTTTTTTATTTGATATTTCAATACAGCTGAGTGGTAGATAAATTATGGAGAATGTATTCAGGCATTGCAAAAGATTATCATCCAAGTTTTAAGTCAAACAATATCAGCAACAAATTGTGAATGCAATTTGGGCACCTTTAGTTTGATTCACACAAAGACTAGGAATAGATTGAAGTATAAAAAGCTACATTATCTAATTTATATGTATTATAATATGAAGTTGAAATTATTAAATACAATGAGGAAGTGCCACAAAGATATATTGAAAAATTGTAATCTAATAAATTTGGATTATATTTCTGAGGATTTCGATCCATTATCTCCATGGTCGCAAGAAACAGAAGCTCCAGTTATTGATGTTGATGATGCTAATTGGTTAAATGATGAAATGATGATGACATAAAGTCAATCTTAATTTTGTAGACATATCAGGCGATGTTTCACCCTCCTTTTTGATATAACATTGATGATGGCAAAAGTTAAAAAATAAATGGCCATGGTAGTAGCTATAGCAATGAGGACAATGACAATGATAATGATGAAGATGATGACAATGACAATGGTAGTGACAGTGCTGGTAAAGATGGCAATGCATGGAACTACGTATGGTGGTTATAGTGGCTCAAGAAAATCAAATAAAGAGTCATGGTGAATGTTAGGTTTCCATGGATGCTAGACAAAATCAAAACAGCAAAATAAACAAGATTTGATCCATGAAAACCTACCAGGATCTATGTTTTTCAATTAAATCGAAGGAAGGGTTAAGTTATCTTACCTCTTGTAGACAAATTTGATCTTTTCTTTTCAGTAACTGAATGGATCAGTAGGTATTGTTAGATACAAACATGCATGAATTGAACTCTAAAATAGGCAGCTCTATGTGCTAGCACTTCTTTTCTGAAGCCTTTCCTTAGAAAACTGTATGTCCCTCTTTGTATTTTCTCTCAAAAATGTACTTTTTTTTTGCTAATGGTAATGTGATATATATATGAGGAGTGCCAACCACACTTACTTTGGAGAGTGATTGTTTAACAATGTCCCTTTCATTGGATAAAAAATATTTATTATAATATCTCTCTTAATAAATGAAGGTATAATAAATATTTTCTAGCCAATGAGAGGGAGATTGTTGAACAATCACTCTCCAAAGTGACTGTATTTAGTATATATATATATGTATATATAGGCTTCTTAGGGGATAGGAGAATCTAGAACCTTATTTGAATTTGAATCTTATTCAAATTTGATTTTATTAATTATCCTCTATAATTAATAAAATAATATATATATTTGATATATATAAATCAAAATTATTCAAAATCCTTGGAAATAAAATATATATATACACACTTATAACCGCATTAGGTTTCTTAACTGTCAAGGAAAATAATTATGTATCCTTAAACATATATATATATATAATTACAGAAATAAAATATTTTATTTTTATAATATTTCCAGCAATGCATTAAAGGACTTAGATTAATTATTCCTATTTTAATTCTTTTTATGTGTACGATCCTGTATGTTCACTTAATATTGACAATAAGTTTAAATAATTATTTTAAACTCATAAAATATAACGGCTTCTAGCAAGATATTATGACTACCCAAATTAAGTGAAGATCGGAGATGTAACTAACCTTAATTCACAATAAGATATTTAGTCCTTTTGTTATATAATATCTTAGATCAATCATGAGGTATGAAATATGTCATCCTTATAACGATTGATCAATATTTTTTGATTCCTAAGCATACTGACCTAACAAATAATATTAATAACTATTACCAATTTATTTAAGCATGTCCATGCATATTTCTTAGTTTCACTTGTCAAGAGGCTTAGAGATATCTCTCTCAGGATATGAGAGAAATAAATCTCATCTAAATTATCTATATCCATCTCCATGACTCATTAAATATCCAACAATAATCTTTATTAAATCCATTTGAAGATAACATGGAATTATGTCAAAATATAAAACTCCTTACGTAGGAAACTATAATAATTTCAGGTTTAAAGAATATATAACACTATTATGATGGGAATCACTTATGATATTAATCCCTATAGTATTTTCATTTTGGGTCTATCTAGTATAATATTTTTTAATATGTACTTATGTTTTGACTTATATCTCATATTCATAATTAGTAAAATATGATCATCGATCAAACTACGTGCTAGTCTTTAATCATTATTATTTCATCAATAATGATTGACTCGAGATAATTAGAATAAAATTCATATTACTTTAAAGTTTTACTATCAAATCACATACTTAATTATATAAAGTTGAATTATCTATTCATGGAACTTTAATCATATTAAAATAATAAACACTCACATGATAATGAAATTTCTCATTTATTTTATTGAATGCAAATAAACATATATCTCATTGGCTTAGGACATAATAATAATAATAAAATATGGTCAACCTAATATTTCTCATACTCAATCCCCCATTTCAGTTTTCTCCTCCAACTTGATTTCAAAGACATAGCTCTTCGATAATGAATTGAGTGGACTGAAACATATTTTTACGTGAAATTATGGAGATACGAGTTATGATAACTCAACATTCAATGATACTTTAAATTAAATGAAATCTATTTCATCCCATTTAATCCATCATCGTATTATAATTGGTCGAGTGATTATCAAAGCTAGCACCCTCAAGGATAGGTTGGAGAATTTATAGGTGAAAGTTTTCTGAAAGTAGCATATATTACCCTAACAATTCAAGTAACCATTTTGGTAAATCTCAAAGTTTTCTAAACTCTCAAGGTAATTCAACTTATGTAGGAAACATTTTTCTTAATATGTTCTCACATGTATTGCATCAACAAGACTCATATTATAGGAGAAATAACCAAAATCAATTTTTTTTTATGATGGTGGAAAAAATTATTAAGATCCTCATAGACATTTATTTTAGTGGTGAATTATTTATTTAATCTAATATGGTTCATATTTTAATTATGTAGGACATATTAATAATGTATTTTTTCTTTTATTTTTAATCAGTAAGTATGTATTATTATTGTTATTATTATTTAGTAATGTTATTATGTAAAAAATAATATTTTTAAAATTAGATCAAATAAAGAATATGATTGATGATTGAATAATAATTTAACCGATTTAACGGGTTGACTCGGGCTTAATAATATAGTTTATTTATACATATTAATAAAAATTCTAAAAATCATAAAAAATTTAAAAATAAAATTTAAAAATAATAAAAATAGACATTATCAATTCAAAAATTTTACATATTAAATTTAATACATATACAAAATTATACAAAATTAACCTAAAATTTTTTCTCTATTGTTTTTATTAAAAATGACCTAAAATTTAGACAATCAATTCGGTTAGATCCAATTCAACCAGTTTAGTTCGATTTCATCGATTTTGATCTATTCTTTATAAAACTAATTTTTTAGTTTTTAAACCGAATTAATCTTTGATTTTTGATTTAAATGATTTGACTAATCGATTCAGTTTGATTTTAAAAATAATGATAAAAAATATAAAATATGTTTACTTATTATTATGAACTATTTAATTGTTCACATATAATTATTTTTAAAAAACTTCTAATAATTATTAGAATTTTTATTACGATTATGGATTAATTTTAAAATATATTATTAATTTATGTATTAAAAAATTATTATTTGGGAATTTGACAAAAAATACCATTGAGCAAAACACTAATAAATTATATACCTCAGTAATCTTAACTAGACCTTATTGGACAAAAATACCTCTCAATCCCCTAAAAAAAGAAAAAGAATATGCATAACCTTTTCTCTCTCTTTGGCTCTCTCTTTCTCTCAGCCTTCTGTTATGCTCTTTTCTTTCTCTTTCTGTTTATCGATCTCTTCTTCCTCTTTCTCTTGTTTGATCTCTCTCTTTCTCCTTGTCGATCTCTCCTCTTTGTCTATTATTCCTATATTTTGCGGCTCTATTTGCTGCTGGCAACCGATCTGCTTTGTCTCACTCAAATAAAAAGGTAAAACGTCAAAGTTATTTTATTCCTTGAAAAAATCTAATTTGAACTAACATGAGAAGATGTCAATAAAGTATGTAGGTGTTAGGTTTCAAAAAAGACGTTGTCTTATAATTGAGCATTATTAGAATAATTTTTTTATTTTTTAAACGATATTATTATAGATCTTTATCTTCATCCTTCCTTCATTCCTCCTCTTTTTTTATTTGTATATATGAGTTATTTTGATGTGGATATGAATTTTATATGAGTTGGTATTAGTTTGATATGAGTATATTTATATTGATATGAGTTTAATATAAGTTTGAAATGAATATATTTTATTGATATGAGTTTGAAATGAGTATATTTTTATTGATATGAGTGTAATATGAGTATATTTTCATCGATATGAGTTTGATATAAGGTAGTGTTATTAATATGAGTTTGGTATGAGTTAATGTTATTGATATGAGTATATTTTTATTGATAAGAGTTTGGAATGAGTATATTTTTATTGACATGAGTTTGATATGAGTTGCAGTCATTGACATGAGCTTGATATGAGTGGATATCAGTTGGTAGCAGTTACATATGAGTTTGATATGAGTTAGTGTTAATGATATGGCTTGAAATTTATGGGAGGACGAATCCATTTTATGGATGAAATAATTATTCTCATCTATTATGGTGGGACGTTTGATGTTAGCATCGAAAAATATGTTGGTGGTTGTGCTGAATATGTTTTCCTGAATAGAATGTATGACTTTAATGAACTTAAGAAATCAGAATCACAGGCGCTTCATATTGATAACACATCAAAGATAGAATTCAAATTTGTTACTGGTAATGACCAACATCCTCTTTATGATGTGGTAGAGGATAGGTCACTTAGGATATTCATTAGCATTGCAATGGAGGATAGACTTAAATATCCATTGATTATTAGTATTGAAGAAGGAGCATATAAATCCAAACATGACAGTAATAATCCTCTCAGTGGAAAAAAATGTCTAAGTAGACATATCGGGTTTTTGTCAAAATCTGGACAACACAGATGCAAGGGTTGTATCAATTACTGAATCTATCTGTATAGCCCCCAGAATATTATGAAAATGAAGTTGATGTGGCTAATTTACCAGCAGAGGAACCGACAGAACATAGTACTAACATTCTTGTAGATTTTAAAGTAGGGCCAAAGTATCATCATACTGGGGGTGGAACACAGTGATGACATTCATTTTAATTGCAAACCATTCATAATAAATAAATCATTCATCAAAGATATTAAACATCAATAAAAATAGAAAGTAAACATCCATCCATGATAAACTAAATAAATTAAGCATTGAAATTAAATAAACCCACAAAGCATTGAAAATAAATTAAAGCATATAATAGACTACATAATCAAATATAAACTTAAATAAAGCAAGTAAAGATTAGGGCTACTGTTTCTATTTAAGATTCTTTATTTAATATGTTTAGGGTTTTGGAATTTATGGGTTCAAGCTACTGTAAGTTTTAAGAGAATTAAAATGGATTAAGATTTTAAAATTTAAGAGAATGATAAGGTTCTTTGATTAACCAAATTAGTGTTTGAGGTGTAAAATCATAAAATTAGGGTTTTAGAATATGAAAACATTAGGTTTATGATTATTAGCTATTAGATTGTTGTTTTTAGGCTTACTGTGTTGAATTTTAATATTTAGGTTTATAAGGTTTTAAGGTTTTAAGGATTAGGGTTTAAGAACACTTAGGGTTTAGATTACTAGTTTAGGATTTACTGTTTTTGGGTTTTGAAGTTGAATTAGGGTTATTAGTGTTTCGGAGGATGTATTTCATTTTAGAATTTGGAAAAAACAATTTATAGTTTTATAAGGCTTTATGTGATTTTTAGAAGCTGTAAGTTAAATTTAGGGTTTTAAGGTTTTGAAAAATTGGAAACAGATTAGGGTTTTGGGAAATTAATAAAACGATTTAAGGTTTTGGAAAGTTGGAAAGTAGATTAGGGTTTTAAGATTTTGAAGAAATAGATTAGTAATTTTAGGGTTTTTGAAAAAAAAAAAAGAAAACGATTTAAGGTTCTAAGCTTTAGAAAAAGTAAATTAGGGTTCTAAGGTTTTTAAAATCAAAAGAAACAATTTAATGATTCAAGCTACTGTAAAGGAAAAAGAGATTTGATATTCATACCTTCGTTTGTTGGTTCCACCAAAAATTACTTCTTGGATGAACAAAGACAAAGGCAAGATGGCTGCCTTTGATGGATTGATTGTTTGGTTGCTTATTCTTCCCTCAAAAAGTCCGATTGATTTCACTGCCAGAAAGAATTTTTTAAAATTCGATTTTCTTTCAAAGTTTTTCCTCCGATCTATTGTCCTCTCAGTTTTTGTTGTTTTTAGTCTTATTTATATGGAAATTTAGATGATTAATTCAACTTGTTTATGGAGACTAACATTAATTAAGAAAAGGAAACTGAAACCAAATAGAATTTGGTTTCGGAAAAAATTGCGTCGAAAAAATTTTGCTTGTGAAAAAAACTGCTGCGGAAAAATTTTGCTAGCAAAAAAACTGCTGTGGGCTGCTGTGAGCACTGGTGAAAAAAAAAATTGTGGGGCGGGGCTGCGAGCCATTTCACCTGCAGGAAAATCCTGCCAGCGAATTGGCCCAAGGCCATTTCATCCAACCTTTTCGGCGATGAAAAATTTCATTGCCGATTTTTATTTTTATTTATTTGTTTCTTATTATTTTTCATTTTTTATTATTCTTACTTTTATTCACTTCACCATTTTTAATAAAGATTAAAATACCATAAAAATTATTTTCGACTATAAAAAATAACGGACCAGACTGGGTCAAAAATTAAGGGTCTACAGTTTGACCCCTGCTTGAACGATCTGAGACTTTGGAGAGTGAAAAGCAATAAGACTTAATATTTTATGAGATGGTTACTTGAATTTGTTTTGGGTACTTGGACCCGAGATTGAATTTGATTTGACTGACCTTTTATTAGCTGAGAATTCTGGCATAACTGGTTGTTCCATTTTTATGAATTGTGGGTCTTTACCCACCAAAAATAGATCTTTATCTATTGGAAATTGGGTCTTTAACCTAGGAACATGGATCTTTATCCATTGGAGATTGGGTATTTACCCTTAAAACATGGATCTTTATCCATTGGAAATCGGGTCTTTACCATTGAAATATGGATCTTTATCCATTGGAAATTGGATCTTTATCCTTTGGAAATCAGGTCTTTACCCTTGAAACATGAATCTTTATCCATTGGACATCGGGTCTTTACCCTTGAAACATGGATCTTTATCCATTGTACATCGGGTCTTTACCCTTGAAACATGGATTTGGATTTTTATCCATTAGAAATCGGGTCTTTACCCTTGAAATATGGATCTTTACCCATTGAAAATCGGGTCTTTACCCTTGAAATATGGATCTTTATCCATTGGACATTGGGTCTTTACCCTTGAAACATGGATCTTTATCCATTAGAAATTGGGTCTTTACTCTTGAAATATGGTCTTTATCCATTGGAAATCGGGTTTTTACCCTTGAAACATGGATCTTTATCCTTTGGAAATCGGGTCTTTACCCTTGAAACATGGATCTTTATCCATTGGACATCGGGTCTTTACCCTTGAAAAATGGATCTTTATCCATTATAAATTGAGTCTTTACCCTTGAAATATGGATCTTTATCCATTGGAAATCGGGTCTTTACCCTTGAAAAATGGATCTTTATCCATTGGAAATTGGGTCTTTACCCTAGAATAATGGATCTTTATCCATTAGAAATCAGGTCTTTACCCTTGAAATATGGATCTTTATCCTTTGGAAATCGGGTCTTTACCCTTGAAACATGGATCTTTATCCATTGGACATCGGGTCTTTACCCTTGAAAAATGGATCTTTATCCATTAGAGATCGGGTCTTTACCCTGGCTTCAACTCTTTTAGCTGGACTGATCTTTTGTCTTTTGTATCTTCATTCTTTTGAGAATTCTAATTTTCCTCTTCTTTTTTTCCATTCTTTTTTTGTTATTCCTTTGCACTTTTGTAAAAAATTCAGCCCTTTTTTATAACTAGCCTTTATATCTTCTCCTTGCCCCCTGCGTGTCAAGATATTCAAAATATTTTATTTATGCATAAACTCAAAAATTGAAAAGGAGAAACTTTGCCCCCTGTGCAGGCTCAAACCCATGATTTTTCTATGTGGGCTTTGATTGATGTTTTTGCCGTCTAGTTCGTCGCACAAGCAAGTATTTCTTCTTTTGCAAAATGACTGGAGCTTCCACAAGCAAATAGGCTTTTCGTGCCCTCTTGATTCAATATCTTCTTTTGATTCTTTACTTCGCAGGGTGTTTGCTGTTCTTTTGACAAGAAATAGATAAAAGACAAGAAAGTGCGATGTCATATGCTCATGTATGCATGATATGCATGAATAATACTTATAGTAGTTCCATCGACTCACAGACTGAGGTGTTCAGCATAAGTGTTCTCATTGGTTCCTTTCATATACTCATTCAGGTCTTACATTGGAATAAAAGAATGCTTCCCATTTATTACTTTTATCGTTGAGATATTGAAAACATGAATAATGGAGGCCCCAAGCAGCAGAGTCAGGGATTCATCTATTTCGAACAATGTTTCAGAATGTCAATTGATAGCTTCTTCATGACCTTGCCAATAATCATTTCCTTTGCCCAATGTGTCCTTTGGAGGTTCAACATATTTCCCTTAACTTGAAGACTTTGTATGACAAAACTTTTTCTTCTTTTTTTTTTATTTTTTTTATTTTTTTTGAATTTTGATTTTGAAATCAAATGTTGGCTTTGCCAAATTGATGTCAATGTACCTTAGGACTTGATTTTCCAAATTAACATATCCATAACATGACAACCCTAGTTACCGTACTAAACTCGAGAATTATTTCTATTTAAGTAAGAATTGTTGCATTTCGGATAGGCACATACACATTACTTGGCCAAAGGTCTCATTGTGTTTAAATATTGTCTATCTCATATGCATGCTTATCTAAACAATCTCCACTAATAGACTCTACCTACCAAGAGAGATCAACAGGTCTTTGATAGGCTTGAAATGGGGTCTATAAGGGACATGGGTTAAAGTGAAGGCCATTTTGTGATAGGAGCTGATGTGACACAATGGACAAACCTTCACACTATAAATTTCTTATTTGAATCTTGCTAGACTCCAAATTCCTTTTATCTTCTTGGCATTAATTTGGATCTTGATTAGGATAGTCTTTTCCCTTGCAAAAAGTTTGGTACCCAAATCCACTTCTTTTCTTCTTCAACCTTTTCTTTCTTTTTATTTTTCTTACTCTTCCCTTTCTTTGAACTTTTATCATTTTGTCCTTTTTCCTTGTAGGACTATCAAGTACAAAACTTTCAAGAACTGGATGGTCTTCCTCCTTTTTTCTCAAATTTTGATTGAATCTTTGGTTGGGTTGGACCAATTCAAGTCAAACCGTCCTTATAAACCAAATGGAAGCCTTTTGCTGCTTTAGGTAAAAGAGAACTCAGTTGACTTTCTCAATCACCTTTTTAGGTTTTATCTTTCTTCTCTCTTTTTTTTCTCTTTTTTTTCCTTTTCCTTTTTTTTTCTTTCCTTTTTTTTTCTCTTCTCTTTATTTTTATTTTTTGTTTTGTTTGTTTGGTTTTTGTTTTTTTCTAGCTCTAAAAGAGTTGTCTTTTTTGTACCAACTTGGGTTTCCAATAAGGGACGAGCGGAGTGGTATAAATTTCCTTTAACAGGGGTAAATCATTTGTTACTCTGATGTTGTCTTGATATATTGGAGATATTAGGAAAACTTCAACTACCCTTATGGTCTTGAGAACTTCAACTATCTTCATGGTCTTCACTAATCATTTATTTCTTTTATCTTCTTGCCTCTTCATCTTAGTGATCATAAGACTTGTCGAAAGTATCATAACAACTTAGGGTAGGTTGTTGAGATTATATGCCAATGAAAAGAAAGCTAAAATTTTATGAAGGCTCAAAGGAACAACTAGGGATTGATATTTAATAGGGTGGATGCTAGTTGTTGGTTAACCAAATAATGCCTAGATCATCTCTCCCTTAAATAAGTAGAGCTCAATTTCGCCTCGAACGTTTGTCAAAGCATGTTTTAAGACTGACTAGGACCTAGACAAAGGTAATTATGCAGGAGCCCTCTCTAAGTAAGCATACACAACTCAATGCTATAGAGCAATTCCCTCACCTAGTAAAGTCATTCAAGTCATGATGCATAAATATATTAATTTATGAACATCAAGCTAGATTCCTCATTGGTTGAGCACCAACATGAACAAAGACCAACAAAAATTTTAATGAAAGTAATTTATTTCAAGCAACTTTAAATTTAAAAAACACAATAGTTCCAAAATATTAAAGAAAGTAAAATTGAAAAGCAACATTCAAGCTAAGGAAAGTTTGTTGAGTTTAAGCTTCTTTTCCTTTCACATCTCCAATATTTCCATCTTGAAAGGATGATAAAACAAAATCTTCTTCCAATCCTTTTCCCACCATGAAGGTTGCTGGTGGAGGTACTCTTCCAAACTTAGGCAAAGGATTGTCTTTTGTGCTGGTCTTATTAGGCTCAGGCAGCTTACCACTGTCAATTAAATTTTGGATCTCATGTTTTAATCGCAAGCATTTTTTTGTTTCATGTCCTTATGTTTGATGAAACTCACAAAAGGCTTTAGTATTAAATTTTGGGGGTAAAGGATTCGGAAAAGGTCGAGGGGCCAATGGCTGTAATAATCCCTTCTTTTGTAGCTTGTTGAAGACCCAAGACAAAGGCTTTCCCAGATTTGAAAACTGCCTTCTATTTGCTTGACCAGTTATATTAACATCAACTTCTTTTTTCGTGCTTTGATTTCTAGACTGGTAATTCCCTTTCTCATTCCTTTTTATTGAAAAGCGATTCTTCTACCTTTCCCACTCTTCAATTTGTAGACTAGTTTGGAGAAGATCTTTGAAATCCTTTATAAGGGTGTAAGACATCCTTTCATGGAGATTGGGCAGGACGCCTCTCACGATCATCCTTATTTGATCAGATTCGTCGGGCCTTTTCTTGAGCAAAGCAGCCTTATTTCTCCATCATTTCACAAAGTCCACAAAATTGTCATTTGGCCTTTGTCTTATGGACTCCACTTCCATTAAGGTAACTTCCATCTCGACATTATGCCCATATTGTTGGATGAAGGCTTTGTATAGCATATCCCAACTCTTTTGTATTCCATCATCTAAGGTATTGAACCAATTTTGGACAATAGGGTCTGATGAGAGCATAAAGTACCTTAGAGTTTAAGCCTTAGTAGCTCAGACAGACTGTATAGCAGTGATGTACTACTTCACATAGAGATGGGGGTTTCCAGTACCATAGAACTTTGCAAAAGATGACATCTTGAACTTATAAGGGACCTCCTCATCTTGTTCAAATAGTTTATCGATCTCTGACATCTCTTCAGTTTTCAGTTTCTTCTCAAATTTCTTTTATAAATCAGCAATCATCTTCTCAACATCAGATGTCTTGGTCTTTTCAATAGTTACCTTCTCAACAACCTTCAGCTCCTTTTTGTCTTGAGGATCTTGGTAGTATTGAGCCCAATCATCATCATCAATGATCACCTTCTCATCATCAAAAGCTACTTCACCAATTTTGGCCTTCCCTTTATCCTTTGGCTTCTTAGTGCTAGCAGATGCTTCGGCATGATTTTCTAAAATTGTAGTCAATTGGTTCTTCATGGTCTCAGCTAGGGCCTCTTTTATTTCTTCCATTTTTGCATTGAGGGCTTCATCCACCATTCTTTGAATTTGTTCGGGATCCATTGCTTTTGGTGAAAAAGAGATTGAGTCGTTGCTAGATTCTTCGCTTCTGGCGTAGGTCAGATTGTCGTAAGCTTTTGAACTATCGTAATCCAGGGCTGTGAGCCAGAAAGGATTAATGGAATGCAAATGTATGCATGTACGCATGTATGCATAGACAATCAACAAAGATAAGTAGAATGTCCCTTCCAACATTATAACATCCACACACGAATGGCGAGTCTCTTTTCCTAGGTATATGATTAATAAAATACCAACATGGGGTATCTTATTTTTGAATATTTCCCTCGGACGTTTCAACCAATAGTTATATTTTCAAAGATGGAAATCAGTTTATGATAACTCCCATTAATTATGTTTTAATCCATTCAACCAACTATAGTAGCTTTTATGCTATATTGGATTAAAACTAAATTAAGAGGTTTAATAAAAATAGATTTCTCACTTGAAAAAGCAACTATTGATTCATGCCAAAAGCAAGCCCATGGTTAATTATTCTTAGTATAAACTAGGCTCACAATTGATTTTTAGTTTTCGTAATTGACCTAAATAATTTGCAAGCTCTTTGTAATAAAAGGTTGGATGAAAATAATTTTGTTTTTAAGCCCATTGTAGAAAGATTATAGAAAAATGGATTTTGGGCTTAGTATTTGGGCCATGAGAAAAAGAATTTTTGATTTGTTTTTGTTAGAAAAGTCTTAGGTCCAGAGACCATCTTGAAAAGTTTTGAAAATAGTTTTGGTTTTTTGGACTTTAAAGAAAATTTTATTTGAGCTTACAAATGTACTTGGGTCAAATTAGAAAAAGAGAAACCAAATAAGCCATGATTTAAACCAAGATAAATTAACCATAGTCAAACAACATGCATTTAGGGTAAAACCTAAGGAAAGTAACTAGGCCAATTACATGAGCTTTAGTCTTTGGGTTAAAAGGCTTAGGTTCTCATAGCAAGTATATACCAAATGGTACGATTCTATGAGTGGTTATGCCATGCTTGATCTCCATACCTTGAGTGAAAGTATAGTATCCCTTACATAACACAACATGGGTAACACGGGCATCCTAACTCACGCACACGATGCAATCTAATATGATGCAATGGATAATATCATGATAAGAAAGAATAGAATAATAAAAAGACAAACGGAATCAACTTCTCTTATCCCCAGTGGAGTCGCCACTGTGAGCGGGATTTTTGCCCCCACTCCCGGTGGAATGGTTCTTGCGACTTCGGCACTGTTTAGGCTCGGGGCCTTAGAGAACACGGGCCTAAGTCCGGAGAAAATGGAGTTGCCACCTAGACGGGACGAAAAAAAAGGGGTGGATTACTAGATTCCTAAGGAATCCCCAACCCCTTAATGGGTTCGGAAAGTTGGGTATGTGTGGGGAAGGTGAGAAATGGCCCAGCACCCCCACAACACCCGGTTCATTGGAACCGACCTCCTTTACAGGTCTTAATATTATAAAATTTTTAAATATAACAATATTATCCATATTACACACAGCAGTTAAAATAAAGCATCGTTATATTAAAATCAAAGTAATGTCCAAGAAAAGCAAATAAATGGACACCCATCCGAGGATGGAAACATGTCCTTACATCATTCATGTCTAAACTAAATAGGACACCCACCAAAAGGTAGAAACATGCCCTTTATATAGGTCCTAAATATAAAAGTAATTTAAATTACATGATATTTAACTAATGAGGTACCCACAAAGTGGAAACATACCTCTTACAACTTTTGGAAATAAAAAATAAATCGATAAAAGTAAATAACCATTCATAATAAATAAATCATTCATCAAAGATATTAACATCAATCAAAATAGAATGTAAACATCCATCCATGATAAACTAAATAAATTAAGCATTGAAATTAAATAAACCCACAAAGCATTGAAAATAAATTAAAGTATATAATCGACTACATAATCAAATATAAAATTAAATAAAGCAAGTAAAGATTAGGGCTACTGTTTCTATTTAAGATTCTTTATTTAATATGTTTAGGGTTTTGGAATTTATGGGTTTAAGTTACTGTAAGTTTTAAGAGAATTAAAATGGATTAAGGTTTTAAAATTTAAGAGATTGATAAGGTTCTTTGATTAACCAAATTAGCGTTTGGGGTGTAAAATCATGAAATTAGGGTTTTAAAATATCAAAACATTAGGTTTATGATTATTAGCTATTAGATTGTTGTTTTTAGGCTTACTGTGTTGAATTTTAATATTTAGGTTTATAAGGTTTTAAGGTTTTAAGGATTAGGGTTTAAGAACACTTAGGGTTTAGATTACTAGTTTAGGGTTTACTATTTTTGGGTTTTGAAGTTGAATTAGGATTATTAGTGTTTCGGAGGATGTATTTGATTTTAGAATTTGGAAAAATAATTTATAGTTTTATAAGGCTTTATGTGATTTTTGAAGCCGTAAGTTAAATTTAGGGTTTTAGGGTTTTGAAAAATTGGAAACAGATTAGGGTTTTGGGGAATTAATAAAATGATTTAAGGTTTTGGAAAGTTGGAAAGTAGATTAGGGTTTTACGATTTTAAAGAAATGGATTAGTAATTTTAGGGTTTTTGAAAATAGAGGAGACGATTTAAAGTTCTAAGCTTTAGAAAAAGTAAATTAGGGTTCTAAGGTTTTTAAAATCAAAAGCAACAATTTAATGATTCAAGCTACTGTAAAGAAAAAAGAGATTTGATATTCATACCTTCGTTTATTGGTTCCACCAAAAATTACTTCTTGGATGAACAAAGACAAAGGCAAGATGGCTGCTTTTGATGGATTGATTGTTTGGTTGCTTATTCTTCTCTCAAAAAGTCCGATTGATTTCACTGCTAGAAAGAATTTTTTAAAATCCGATTTTCTTTCAAAGTTTTTCCTCCGATTGATTGTCCTCTCAGTTTTTGTTGTTTTTAGTCTTATTTATAGGAAATTTAGATGATTAATTCAACTTGTTTACAGAAACTAACATTAATTAAGAAAAGAAAACCGAAACCAAATAGAATTTGGTTTCGAAAAAAATTGCGTCGGAAAAATTTTGCTGGCAAAAAAATTGCTGCGGGCTGCTATGAGCGCTGGGAAAAAAAATTACAGGGGTGGGGGGGGGGCTGCGGGCCATTTCGCCCACAGAAAAATTCTCCGGCAAAATGGCTTTGGCAATTTCGTCCAACCTTTTCGTCGCCGATTTTTATTTTTATTTATTTATTTGTTTATTATTATTATTATTTATTATTATTTTTATTCACTTTACCATTTTTAATAAAGATTACAATACCTGTAGACCCTTAATTTTTGACCCAGTCCGGTCCAATATATTTTAATTAGTCCAAAATAATTTTTGTATTGTCTAATATATTTTAATTAATCCAAAATAATTTTTGTTATCTTAATTAAATAATATTTGCTTTAGTATCTAATTTTTAATAATAATAATAATAATAATAAACAAAAAAAAAACTGCTTGCGGCGAAATGGCCTTGGGCCATTTCGCCCCCTGCTGCCGCAGCCAGCTGGGGCAGCTTTTTCGACAGCGCAATTTTTTCGCAGCAGTTTTTTTTCGCCAGCAAAATTTTTTCATCGCAAATTTTTTTGAAACCAAATACAATTAGGTTTCGGATTCCTTTTCTTAATGAATGTTATATTCTGTGAATAACTAGAATTAATAAAAAAAATCTTCTATAAATAAGACAAAAAAACAACACAAAAAAGGATCGGATTTTAGAGGAGAAATTGAGACCAAAATTGAGGAGGAAAACTTTGAAGAATTCCTTCTGGCAGTGAAATCAAATGGACTTTTTGAGAGAAGCAAACAAGCAAATTCAATTCATCAAAGGCAGCAAAGCTTGTCTTTGTTCTTGTTCATCCAAGAAGTGATTTTTGGTGGAACCAACAAACGAATGTATGAATTTCTTTATTTGTTTCATTAATTCATAGTAGCTTCATCATTCAAAGATCAAAAATAATTGTTTCTGATTCTTCAAAATCAAAAAACCCTAAGAACTTTAATTTACCTTTTCTAAAGCTTAAAAACCTTAATTCGTTTATTTGTTTTCCAAAAATCTTAAAATTGTTATTTTTGCTTCTTCAAAATCTCAAAACCCTAATTTGCTTTCCAATTTTTCAAAACCCAAAATTGAATCTGTTTCTTTCTAAAAACCCTAGAAAATATCTTTTTTGTTTCTATAAACCTTAAATCATTTTGTTTATTTTCATAAAACTTCATAAAACTATAAATTGTTTTTCCAAATTCTAAAATAAAATATATTCTCCGAAAACACTAAACCCTAATTCAACTTTAGAATCAAGACAGTAACCTCAAACCAAATTATTCTAAACCCTAGTTTTCTTAAGCCCTAATTCCCTTAAAACCTTAAGCCCTAATTTTTTCTAATCTTTAAAACCTTAAAACCATATAAACTTAAATGTTAAAATTCAACACAGTAAATCCAAAATAATGATCCAGTAACCGTAAATCATAAATCTAAATGTTTTAAAGTATTCAAACCCTAGTTTCATGATTTCACTTCTCAAACAATAATTTGGTTAATCAAAGAATTTTATCAACCTCTTAAATTATAAAACTTTAATACATTTCAATTTCATTAAAACTCACAATAGCTTAAACACATAAATTCCAAAACCCTAAACATATTAAATAAAGAATCTAAAATAGAAACAGTAGCCCTAATTTGAATCTTTACTTGCTTTATTCAATTTTTTATTTGATTATGCTTTAATTAATTTTCAATGCTTTGTTGATTTATTTAAGTTCAATTCTTGATCATTTTAGTTTATCATGGATGAATATTTATTTTATATTTTGATTAATATCTTGGATGAATGATTTATTTATGATGAATGGTTATTTACTTTTATCGATTTATTTAGATTTTCAAATGTTGTAAGAGGTATGTTTCCACTTGGTGGGTAACTCATTAGTTAAATATCATGTAATTTAAATTGATTTTCTATTTTAGAACCAATATAAAGGACATGTTTCTACCTTTTGGTGGGTGTCCTATTTAGGCATGGATTATGTAAGGGCATGTTTCCATCTTCGGGTGGGTGTCCATATATTTGTTTTGCTTGGACATTGTTTTGATTTTTAATATATCGATGCTTTTTTTAATTATTGTGTGTAATATGGATAATGTTATTATATTTAAGGATTTTATAATATTAAGACCTGTAAAGGAGGCAGTTCCAATGAATCGGGCGTTGTGGGAGTGCTGGGCCATTTCTCACCTTCCCCACATGTACCCAACTTTTTGAACCCATTAGGGGGTTGGGAATTCCTTAGAAATTGAGTCATTCACCCCTTTCTTTTTCCCAGCCCGTACGGGTGGCGACTCCATTTTCTCCGAACTTAGGTCCGTGTTCTCTGAGGCCCCGAGCCTAAACAGTGCCGAAGTCGCAAGAACCATTTCACCGGGAGTGGGGGCAAAAATCCCCACTAATAATACCACAAAAATTATTTTGGACTATAAAAAATAATGGACCGAATGGGTCAAAAATTAAAGGTCTACACTTGGCTCTGTGTTAGTGTGATTGTTGCGTTATCCAGGGCGGAGGGTGTGTCTATAAAGTCGGACAATGGTATGATGTAGCACCTTCTCGGGTAAAATGGATTATTTGAGATTGCAGTTTTGAAAGCTTTATCTTGCAATTACCGTTCAAGGAGTTTCCGATAGAAAGGAGTATAGTTCAAGCGTTTTCAGAGCGGTGGATGGACACGACCCATACTTTTCACATACCTATAAGAGAAATGACCATTGGCCCAGTCGATTATACAACCACAACTGGTATCCAGTACTATGGCCTTCTGGTCCCTCTTACCAATGATATTCTAACATTCGAAAAAGTCCAACAGTTAATCGGTTTGGAACCATCATTTAAAGGGCCTTTCAAGATAAAAATTGAGCCGATTCGGAGTTATTTGATGAACTACGAAGGATGGGTTCGTATGGAAACAACCAAACAATATGCTCAAGAATTTTTACTGTATTTGCTCGGGTTGACCATTTTATGCAGCATCGAATCTGCCATCCATTTGTCGGCGTTGAGGGCCTTTACTGATATGAGTATGGTACTGCTTTATAGTTGGGGTGAAGCTAGCCTTGCCTATGTTTATCATGGACTTGATAAGATTTGCAGAAATAAGAAGTCTTTTTTTTGGCTTTATGGTGGTTGTCGGGGTAATCTTCTTCCACCAATGTCAATTCCATTCTTATTCTTGCATGAATTTGATTTTTATTATTGTTGTAGGTATGGGCATATGAGCATAATCTTGTGAGGGTACCTGGCATTTTCTGAGAGAGAGTTGGGTATATGAGATTACATTTTTTATTGTCAGATCGTGTAGCAGTTCCCGGCTCTCACCATGTGCATACCCTACGCTATTTCTTAAGTTGCTTAACCTGGGGCCAGGTAAAATAGCATTAGTATAATTTAAAATTTATACAAAAGTTCACTTACCTTGTATCATTTTGTAGGTCAATTTGGCTTGGTGGAACACAGAAGAGCGGACGAACTGGACTTCTTCCATGAATGCCACATTGCCTTTTCAACATATTCACCGAGTTATTGCTGGCCCTATGTCTAGTGGCTGGTTTCTCGGGGAGAGAGTGTATGAGTGGTTTCTTGGTCCCGAGTAATGGAGGATCCCAATGAGTTGCCTAGAGTATACTTTAAATATCGTATCAATGCTGGAGAATGCATGGTGGTTGGCTCAGCATGGTTATGATATTGAAACCTTTTTCTATCCACCGGGTGCATCTTATACCCAGTTTATTCAAGTAGGACTCTTAAACTTTGATGTATCTCCTATTGGTGCATGGGAGATTCCCAAGGATAATGAGGATACAGATGAGGAGGAGTATCACAGAGAGGGAAGAGAGTCTGCCTCGCATCTCGGGGCTAGCATTTCTTAGGTAAACTTTTACCATTTTTGTTAGTAAATCGAGAAGAATCTGCAACCCTTTTGCCGCAGCGGAAAACAAAAATTATCTTTCGATTTATTCCCAGGATCCATGTGATCCATTCAGTTCGATAAAAGAGATTTGAAACTAACCTTTTGTGTACTTCAAATCGATTAACAGATGCTGCCTTCTGAAGACGAACACCCTCTAGTGAAGTCCACACGAACGTACGCCGGTCTGAGTGCTAGCTCACCAACGGCAGTGGCTGAACCTTTTCAAAAACAAAACTAGGGTTTTTAGGTTTTTCTCTTCTTCCGTTTTCTTTCAAAACGAATAATGATCAGATCATCATCCCTCTAGCCCTTTTAAAACCGTTTAAAATACTTTCCTTGTCAAAACCCTAACTGTCCATATCCTATATGGACCCACGTTTTTAATAATTATTATCTAATAATAATTATTATAACAATATATTATTATTAATATCTAATAATAATAATAATACTAACAATAATAATAAAAATATAATAATTATTATTTAAGTACAGCCTACGTTCTATGTGTGTGACCCGATAGGCTCATATTAACTGGTAGTGTATTTCAATCTCTATTGAAATGCACAAATCATAATTGGCCTCTGGCAAGACATTACGACTACCCAATTAATCATGAGAATCATTATAAATGAAAACCTGAAATAGTACATGCATTAATCCCTTTGTCACACGATATCTAGTTTGAACATAAGTCATAGTAAATGTCATACTTATATTATCCAAACTTATGATTACTCGATCTCCAAGTTAACTGATAAACAAATAAGATTGATCTTATATCAACTTATTTGAGCACGGCCATGCATTTCTCAGTTACACTTATCGAGGGGCCCAAAAGATATCTTTCTCATAGAGAGGGACAAATTCCATCTTGATTGTTCATTTTCCTCTACATAATTTATACCATGTTCAAGCATAACCTTTATAATTATCTAGTTACAGATAACGTTTGATCATGTCAAAACATAATATTCCTTATGTTGGAAACTATGACAATCTCAAGTCAAAGGATTAAATGAAAACTATCATGAGATACACTTATGACATTAAACCATGAAGTGATATCTATGTGGGTCTATCCAATACACTGTTCTCTAACATGTATCCATAATATTGATTTGTATCTTCATACCTATAATCATCTTATGATTATCAAATCAATATTACACTAGTTATATTTATTATTATCTCCATAACAATAATAAACCAGGGATATAATCATTATTATATATAACATGCAAACATAACAATGATAATAAAAACTTCTTTATTAATAACAAAATGAATAACATTAAGATCCAAATCAATGGCCTAGGGCATATACACTAACAATTTTTCCATTGCAATTGCTTCTTTCTTAACTTGTTTTGACTTTTTAATTATTGTTGCAGGCTGCTGGCTCATTTGGTCATGAGGTTGGACCTTCCTTTAGTGCTCCTCCAATTATTCATTCTAATCAACCAGAGATCCCATCTCATCCACAGGGTGTTGATATGAATTACCTGGTGGGTTTTATTGTTCCATGATAATTTATGCTATATGTATGCTCTTACACTTTTTCTTTTTGGCCCACAGTGGATGCTTGAGGATCAAAACAAGAAACTTCAAGAAGAGTTAGTTGCTAGTCGTCAACAGGTTGCCCATTTTGAAAAATTATATCACCAGTCAGAGCAAGATTTTTGAGACTTCCAATTTCAGGGGGTGAGAGATCCTAGTGCTTTGTCATCTAGAGGAAGCTGACGACCATGAGATCCTTTCGTCTACTTCGGATGAGGATCGTTACAGATCTGAATTCCAAGGTAATAGTGATTCAGGTTCTCCTACTTCGGGCGGACTCGGGATGGGTGATATGCCTCCATCAATAGGCGATGACTTTTTTAAGGCTTTGTTTAATCATGATCCACCACCTCATTCTTAGTGAAGAAATATTGTATAATAAGTATAATGATAAAAATAATGATGATGATATATAATTTGTATTTTTACTGCAACTTTTTTTTTTGTTTTTTCTTGGTTTCTATCATCATTATTATTCCTACGATACAATTATTGGTCTTTCCTCTTCACATTCAATATTTCCATAGTACCACTATCCTACAAAACTAAAGGCAACGCAGCAACTCAAGACCTTTTCATAGCCAATTTTCTATCCTCGCACATCTCGGTCTCACACTTTTCATTGTCAATTTTGGAATAGCCAATCATCCCATATAAATCTCTTTTCACGCCATGATTTCATACAGAAGCCAGGAGATTTTCTACTTCAACGTAAAAATTCCTTTTAATAATTCCAACTTTCCTTCAATTGTTAACAATGAGTGAAATCAATTTGAAGAAAATAAAAGGTCTATTTAAAAATATGAATGTCATTCATTGGAAACAAATATCTTGGTCAAAAATCGATACTTTGAAGTGTTTTCAAAATATTAAGTTGGACCATTCTTTTTTACATGCCATAGCTTCTTTTTGGAATGTGAATTCTTGGACATTTAAGATTAATGGCTTTGAAATATGTCCCTTGATTGAAGAATTTGAGCCCATCCTTGGATATCTAAGCAATCAACAAATGGTGTTACCTATATTGATTTCCAAGACTCAACAAAAGATGCAGATGTTATTTCAACTTTCAAAGCTTGAAGTTCTATAGTTGATGAGAGGTGAGAAAATTCCGCTTGGTCCCTTATTGACTTTTGCCTTTCTCACTTAGCTCCTACTAAGGCATAGGGACGTATGCTTTGTCTATGCTTGCTTGGCCAATTCTTGCTTGTTTCTTCTGATGGTGATATTGATCCACGAGTATTGGATATCATGGACCAAATGGAAGGAGGTTTATCGTGATCTTAGCCGAGACTTTAGTTGGATTAGACCAACTTAAATCAAGATTGTCAAAGAAATTGACCGGGAGTCCCTTGTTGCTTCAGGTAATTATCTAAAATGCCCTTTCGGGTTTTTAATTTAGGTTTTTCTTTTTTCTTTTTTTTTCTTTCTTATATACATATTTTTTATTACGCTAATTTTTGCCTAGTCTGCCCATGCAGATTTTCAGAACTAGCGAGATGCTCTAATTTTTACCTAAGCTGCCCTTGTGGGTTTTCAACTTAGCGGACCCTTTTTTATTTTATTTTATATTGCTCTAATTTTTGCCTAGTCTGCCCATGTGGGTTTTCGGAACTATCGAGTTGTCCTAATTTTTGCCTAAGCTACCCTCGCGTGTTTTCAATTTAGCAGACACCTTCTTTTTTAAAAAAAAAATTTTAATTTTTAATTTTTCCTCATAGATTTGGCTTCAGGAGTGTCTCTGCTTGCTCTATACTCCATTTATAAAATTTGCCAGATATCTGCCATGACATCATTATGCTAGAAAACTACTCCATCCAGCTTCTTCGTATGCTGACTAGGTTGACTGGATCCATTCACGCGCTGAAGTCAACATTCATTGGTTAGTACCTTGGTGGAAGATTTCTCGTATCACCATGTAAATGTACTTGATGTATGTTCCTTTTGCTGCTCTTCATCGAGGTACTTGTTATGATCCTTGCCGGCTTGACCGTAAGTGTGGAACTGAGCCTCGGGATTCTGAATTTACTCCTGATTTAGACATGCCTTGTCTGACTGAAGCCTACTTGGATCAGCTAAAGCAAAGTTGGCCTGCACGTTACACTTATCGTCTACCATAGCTTTTACATTTGTTAATTTATTTAGAAAGTGTATTGTTAGGGTAAAAAAATAATAAAAGTAATAATAAGAGATGCTTCTTTTCCTTTTATAATTTGTCATCACCTTTTGCTATTGTGTTTATTTATTTCATCCATATCTGGTCAAATACTTATAACAGTGCACATAGAACAATTTTAATATTAATTCTATTTTATTAAATTGGGGAATAACCCAATGTTAGACAAATGATCTTAATTTTGATCCTTGACAACTCAAATGGATGATCTATTTAACTTGTGTTTGAAGAATCTTGTTGCAGGATTAGGTTGCTTCAAATAAAGGTGAACAGAACATTTCTAGCGGTCGCACCTCACCTAAAGACGACCGCTCCATGCAATTACAGGATGAAACCTTATCACAGTAGGTTTCGCGGTCAGAAGTTCGACCTGAGTCGCGATCGCTCCTACATAATCGCAACCGTCCAAATATGTGAACGACCGCTACTCAAGGAACTTAAATCATTACAATCACAGTAAGGTTCGCGGTGACAAGAACGGTGAATGACTCGACCTCGCTTATCACTTTAGTGACCGCCCATTCAGAGTCGCGACCACCCTACCATTCAAGAAGAAATTGCTTAAAGAGACAGTAGTGTTCGCGTCCTCAGGTACGTCCAGAAGTTCGACGCGAGAATATGAGTTCGACCGTGAAATTCTACCAAGGGCGACCGCGAGATTCAAATTATGGCGGACATCTCTTTTGCTCTGTCAGAGAATGACACGTGACATGACCGTTGTAAACCCACTTCAATATTCAAAAAGGGCGACCGCACCTTTGCTTGGCGCGACCGTCCCGACAAACACAGCATGGGTAAGAACCGGTCCGACAAACACAGCATGGGCAAGATTCCAGCTGTAGAGCACTAAAATTCGACCGTTGAAGCTTTTTCAAAAGCAGCGACCGTCCCTTGTTAAAAGGACGACCGCGTGAAGCCAGAGAGCACCATCCTTGTATGAAGGGTGACCGCTAAGTGCTTCGGACAGTTTAAGTAAAGATGGTCTAAGCTGCCAAGACTTTAATCTCACTATCAATAACGGCTAGTAAGACCACATTGGCTATAAATACAATGTTTCTATGAGAAAACAAAAAAAGAAAAAAAGAGAAAAGATTTTCATAGCCAAGCAACAAATTTTCTTTTACTTAAACTTGCATTTGAATTGTAATGAATGTTAGGTGTTAGCATTAAAAACACCATTGTATAAGTTTGAGTGTGAGCTTGGGAAACACTTGGGTTGTGAGAGTAAGCCTTGTAAAACTCTTGTTAGGTTGTGAGAGTAAGCCTTGTAAAACTCTTATTTTGGGTTGTAAGTGTAAGCCTAAGAAAAACACTTGTGAAGTTAGGTGTGAAATTGTGAAAACACCAAAGTTGGAAGTGAGCTTGTAAAAACTTTAAAGATTAGTGGAACCTTAACAAGTTGTTAAGGAAGTGGATGTAGGATTGAAGTAAAATCCGAACCACTATAAATCTTGTGTGTTCTTTCTTTCTTTCTTCCATTACTCAACCAACTCTCTATTCCGCATTTCTTGTTTGTTGAGTTTTTTAAATTGTCATTACTTCTTGAGGAAACCAATTCACCCCCCCTCTTGGTTGCCATCTTGGGACAACACCCAACATAAAGCCAACATACACAAAATTACTCCTGTTGCCAACTAGCCCTTCTGGGTTTTCTAATTGGTGATTTTCTCTCATTTAACCCTAATTGTTGCCTAGCCTGCCCTTTTGGGTTTTTAGAACTAGTGGACTGCTCTAAGTTTTGCCTAGGCCTCCCTTTTGGGTTTTCAACCTAGCAGGCTCTTTTTTTTTCTTTTTTATACATAAAACTTCTTCAATCTGTCAATGTTCACTGGCTCACTAAACTCGTTCCCGTCCATGTCTAATAACTTCACTGCACCCTTGTTCATTACTTGTTTCACAAAATATGGCCCTTCCCAGCTAGGCCTAAATTTTCCTCTTGGATCAGATACGTTAGGCTTACATTGTTTCAATACTAAATCCCCGACTCTGAGTTTTCTGATCATAACCCTTCTATTGTAAGCCCGAGCTATCCTCCTTTGATACAGTTGATGATGATACATTATTTTTAACCTTCACTCCTCTAGTAAAGCTAACTATGTATATCTACTCACTACCATTCCATTTTAGATAGTTCAGCTTCTAAGACCACTCTTAACAACTTGATCTCAATTTCAATTGGCAATACTGCTTCCATCCCGTAAACCAAAGAGAATGACGTCATTTAAGTCGATGTTCAGACACTTGTTCTGTATCCCCACAAAGCAAAAGGAAGCATCTCTAACCAATCCCTGTATGTCTTTGTCATCTTGGATAGGATCTGCTTAATTGTCTTATTAGTTTCTTCTACTGCACCATTAGCCTTTGGTCTATAAGGAGAGGATCAGTGATGATAGATTTGGTACTTCGAGAATAAATCCTTAACTGCTCCCTGAAACTGTATCCCATTGCCTAATATCACACTGTACGGGACCCCATACCAGCTGTTTAGATCATTTTTGTACTTATTTTTAGTATGATTTTTATGTGTTTTCAGTTAAAGTTTCATTTGATTTTTGTTTGACATATGTTTGAAGTGTTTGTTTTAGGTTAAAGTACAAAAACTCCCTTGGAAAATCAAAATAGTGCAGGAAAAGCATGAATCAAGCAAGACATGGCCAAGCCAAATCAAGCTTGGCCATGTCACCTCAAAGGAAATGAAGGTAGAACTTGACACACCCATGAGACATGGCCAAGCCACTAGCCATGTCTCACTTAAAGACCAAAACCAAAGAAACTAAGAAAGAAAAGAAAATAGGCAGTACTTGACACACTCAAATGACATGGCCATGTCGCTCGAAGCTTGGCCATGTCTGCTCGTCTTGGCCATGTCTTTGCCCATGTCTGATCATCTTGGCCATGTCACTTGAAGCTTGGCCATGTCTCATTGTCTTGGCCGTGTTTCATCCTAAGAAAATAAAATCATATGAAAATAGAAGCAGTGTTGAACACAAGCACCATCTTGCCCATGTCTCTGCCCATGTCGCTTGAAGCTTGGCCATGTCGCTTGAAGCTTGGCCATGTCCAAGGAAAAATTGGTAGACATGGCCAAGTCACCATTAGCTTGGCCGTGTCACCACTTGAGAACAAAGAAAAGAAAGAAGGCAGAAGGCGACACTGGCAAGTGACATGGCCAAGCCACTGGCCATGTCACATGACACGGCCAGGAGCTTGTTTGTGTCACCACTTGAGAACAAAGAAAAGAAAGAAGGCAGAAGGCGACACTGGCAAGCGACATGGCCAAGCCATTGGCCATGTCACATGACATGGCCAGGAGCTTGGCCGTGTCATCCCATGAAACCAAAGAAAAGAAAGAAAGAAAGATAAAAGGCAGTGATGGACACGACCAACAAGCTTGGCCGTGTCCCAAAGAAAAAATGAGAGACATGGCCAAGCCACTCATGGCTTGGCCGTGTCACACTTAACATATTTGAATTCTTTTGCATGAGTTGGGAGACAAAGTGGGGAACAAGACATTGTGTTTGCCAAAAGAAATACTAAACAAAGAAAAAGTGGGGAACAAGGTGAAGTGGTGTGAGTTGGAAGGAATGGGTTGAGTTTTGAATGAATTAAAAAAAGAGAAGAAGAGGGAAATGGGGTGAGTCCTTGGATAATTTTCTGCATACACATTTTGGGAGAGGGAGAGAGTGACACTCTCCCTTAGCCCTTCACCTCCAACCTCCATTTCCATCCTCTCCACCTTCTCCATCTTTCATTGATAAGATCTTTGAGGTTCTTTGGGATAAATTAGGTTAACAAGCTCTTGAAGGTTGAAGAAGCTTCAATGAAAGGTTTGGTGACTTGAGAAAGCTCCATTCCATCTTCCAAAGGCATAATCCATTGAAGGGTTGGTGACTTGAGAAAGCTCCATCCAATGGTTTGGTAACTTGAGAAAGCTCCATTCCACATTGCAAAGGGGAATCAACCATTAAAGAGGGCTTGAGTTCTTCATCATACATCAAGTGGAGCTAGAAGGAAGATTAGTAATCCCACTCTTGGCATCTTCACAAGGGGTTTTTCTATTCTCTCTTTTAATTCATTTCTTATTGTTGTTGTTGTATTAAGAGATTGATACTGCAATGGACAATTTGTACTTGTTTTACATTGAGTTGAATGAATGTTATAAATTGATGATGTTGAGCTAAATACCCATGCCTAGGGTTTGTAGTATATTTGGTTGAATGTATTGATTTGATATTTTATTGATGTTCCTTGTTGATTGGTTGATTATATTGCATTAAATGCTAGGTTGATAGATTAGCTACCTATTGATCTTTGAATATTGGATGACGGACTGAGAGGTGAAATCTGATATTGGAATTATATAATCGACCACCCTAAGAATGAATTGGAAATATAAGTTCTAGGGTTTCATTAATTTGATAATGTGAAATAATTGGTTATTGCTAATTCATGAATGTGAGAACTAATGGATTAGAAATTGACTAATCAACCTTAAGGAACAAATTAATTCACAAGGTTACATTAATGGATAATTGAGAATTGAGCTTTGATTGAATGGATCTATGACTCTAGGCACCTTCCCAAGAATCGATTTGATCTTGTATCACCTTCACACTTCGACCCTACGCACATTAATTTTTGGTTTTAATTATTCTCGCACCATTCCAACACAACAAACTTCTGCATTTAAATAATTTGTCAATCAAGCTATTACGAACCACACCTTCTTGGGAAAACGACCTTGGGGAGATCACGTTTGCTATAGCTGCCTTGTATACTTGCGAGTGACGCTTGTAGTAGTACTTAATCCGAGCGCAGCAAGTTTTTGGCACCGTTGCTGGGGAGGGCTGTCGAAGTAGTAATAGTTTGATTATTTTTTTATTATTTATTTATTCACTCGTTTGTTTGTTTTCTTTAAATTACTAAGTGTTGTTTTTTTTTATTTTTGCCGGGGAAGGCTGTTTAAGTAGTGATAGTTTGATTTTTCTTTACAATTTAATTGTTTGTTTATTTTCTTTTAATTGTTTGTTTATTTTGTTTGAATTTTTTGTTATTTATTTTCATTAAATTGCTGAGTACCTTTAGTAAATATGCAGTTTTCAAGGTACATAGGGGTTTATGATGATAACCCTGACTCTGATATGGCATGGCAATTAGCAAAATTAACAAACCAAATTAAGATGCTAAATGCAAGAGGAAGAACACCTATGCCTACTCGTGAAGTATGTTCAGCATGTGGCATTGCAGGACATAGCGCAAACATGTGTTCATTTGGTTATGGACAATACCAAGAGAGGAAAGAGGAAGAATATGCCTATGAAAGTTTCCAGCACATGGGTGGAAATGACCTATATCCCAGACCTTATAATTCAAGCTAGGGAAGCCACCCAAATTTTTCTTGGGAAAACCAATAGCAAATTTTGCCTCAAAATTGTTTTCAACCTTACCAAAGAAATCCTTACTCTCAAGAACAATATTCAAATCAAGATCACCTTAAGAAACCCACATTGGAGGATAGTTTGAATGCCTTCATTCAAACTAGCTCACAAAATCAAGATTGACTTAAGGAACCCACTTTGGAAGATAGTTTGACTGCCTTCATTCAAATTAGCGCACAAAATCAAGATCAATTCGAGAAATCCATAGTGGAAGATGATTTGAATGCTTACCTTCAAATTAGCACACAAAATTAGGAAGGGAGCAATGAGAGGTTTGATTCTTTGGAGGAATCATTGATGAGGGTGGAAATTCAAGTTGGGCAACTGGCACATCAACTCCAAGCACACCAAGAAGAGGAATTTCCTAGCCAACTAGAGCAAGTGAAGGTAATCACAAATTTGAGGAGTGAACAGGTGATATATAACAGTTTTTGTGATTCCTTTGATATAGGAGCTAATCAAGAAGAAGATGGTGAGGAAATACAGCCATACATAGGGGAGTTAATTCAATCAAAGGAGAAGGAGGATTTGGAAGCATCAACTTTGACAACATTGCATGAACCTCCAAATCCTTGTATGCCACGAATCCCATTCCCAAGTAGGCTGAATGAAGAGAAACAAGGTATGCAACTTTCTAAACTCTATGACATGCCCTGTGGTGAAGATAGTGTAGATAAGCTTGAGGTGGTAATGACCTTAGAAGTAGAACCTAATTTTTCCAATTTAGAAATTAAGGAGAGCAATTTACTATTAAATAATGAGATTGTTGAGGGGGAGCTTCAAATTGCTAAAGAGGATGAAGAAGTGATTCAACCAAACTTGGTTGAACTTAAAAAGACCCCAAAAATTATGAAAGATGTTTTGGTTGGGGATTACAGTATGCAACAAATTATAATCTCTCCCACCCTTGGTGGTGAGAATGAGCAAAAACCATATATAACCATGTTGCAAACTGAAAAAGATTCTTACCACGTCTCTATAGCATTAGCGGATCAAGCTAAGACAACCGTCACATGTTCTTTTTGGAAAATTGCTCTTCCAAGGATGCTACCTAGGCTTTTCAATACATTGGGCACATTTCAAAGTTACATGTTGTTCATCCTCTCACATATGGGCTCCAATTGCATAATGGGTGGAAGGAGCCCTACACATCGTATATGAGAACGATGGAAATCAGGTATCATCTAAACTCTCTTTTAGTTTATGCATGCTCACATTGAGGACAATGTGAATCTTTAAGTGTGGGGTGCATTTTGTGATTTATGTTCTTACTTTTAATTGCATTATGTGTTTTTGTGTTTTTACTTTTAACTTGTTTTTGTTTAAGTTTTAGTTAATGTTTTTGAATGTTTTTCGTTGAATAAATGAGTTTTAGAAAGTTCAATTGTTATAAAAATTGTTGATAGATGACCTTTGAATTTTTGAAGCATGAATTGGAGAATTGAGTAGAATTGGTGCTTATTGTCAATTTTGTCAGTTTTTTCCCTTGCATTGCCATTAACCTAGTGAGGAATTGAGCCATCAACTTATCATTATTGTTGTGGTTGAACATTTTTTATTGATGAATTGCTAAAACTTGCTTTGACATACATTTTAAGATTACATAAAAATTTCAATTTGGCATCAAAATGATTAAGGCAATTAAGTGAACCCACTTTGGCTTAAAAAGACCAACCCTATATTCAACCTTAGTTAGCCAATTTTGAGCCTATTTTAGTTTTCCTTTCCTTTCTTTATCACAACACCATTAGCTTGAACCTTGTTGTGTTAACTCTTACCCTTTCATTAGGTCAAGAGCATTTTAAGAGCGTTTATGACCGAGTGTTGTGTTGAATTAAGTGTGGGGTTAAATTTAGTAGGTTTAAGATTGCAAAGTAAATAATAAAAATAAAAAAAAAAGAGAAAAAGAGATATAAAAAAAATATAATAATAAGAATAATTGTTGTTCTTGTTGAAAGGGTTGGAATGTATCATTACAAGATTTAATAAGTGAGTTCCCTTGAAAAGCTCTTTAATGTCAAGGGGTAGATGAGAGGAAGGTGTTTCGGGATTGTTGGGCTATGTATATAATCGGGTACTTCATTCTTAAAGTGCTCTTGAACTTAATGATCAAGCTTACATTTCCTAAATGTCATGCCTTACCTTAGCCCCATTACAACCCAATAAAAGACCTTTTGATTGATGCTTGATTGCAATTTTGTGGCGGAGATTTGATTGATAAGCAAGTCTATGGCAATAATCTTTCATTGATTGTTATGAGTGTAAACACCACCATGATCAAACACTTGTAAGAGTTGGTGAGGGAGTGACAACATTGGTTATGCAAGGGAAACCACTTAATTGCATGGGTGTCGATTTTGTTTGATTTGATATTGATTGCGAATATAGGGATAGGGAAGTCTTGATGCATCTTTATAACTCTTGAACTTAACAAAATTATTTTGTTAGTGTGTTTTGAGTTTAACCTTGCTTGGGGACAAGCAAGGAATTAAGTGTGGGGTATTTGTTTAGATCATTTTTGTACTTATTTTTAGTATGATTTTTATGTGTTTTTAGTTAATATTTCATTTGATTTTTGTTTGACGTATGTTTGAAGTGTTTGTTTTAGGTTAAAGTGCAAAAACTCCCTTGGAAGATCAAAACAGTGCAGGAAAAGCATGAATCAAGCAAGACATGGCCAAGCCAAATCAAGCTTGGCCATTTCACCTCAAAGGAAATGAAGGTAGAGCTTGACACACCCATGAGACATGGCCAAGCCACTGGCCATGTCTCACTTAAAGACCAAAACCAAAGAAACCAAGAAAGAAAAGAAAATAGGCAGTACTTGACACTCACATGACATGGCTATGTCGCTTGAAGTTTGGCCATGTCTTTGCCCATGTCTGATCATCTTGGCCATGTCACTTGAAGCTTGGCCATTTCTCATTGTCTTGGCCATGTTTCATCCTAAGAAAATAAAATCATATGAAAATAGAAGCAGTGTTGAACACAAGCACCATCTTGGCCATGTCTCTACCCATGTCGCTTGAAGCTTGGCCATGTCCAAGGAAAAATTGGTAGACATGGCCAAGTCACCATTAGCTTGGCCGTGTCACCACTTGAGAACAAAGAAAAGAAAGAAGGCAGAAGGTGACACTGGCAAGCGACATGGCCAAGCCACTGGCCATGTCACATGACACGGCCAGGAGCTTGGCCGTGTCACCACTTGAGAATAAAGAAAAGAAATAAGGCAGAAGGCGACACTAGCAAGCGACATGGCCAAGCCACTGGCCATGTCACATGACATGGCCAGAAGCTTGGCCGTGTCATCCCATGAAACCAAAGAAAAGAAGGAAAGAAAGATAAAAGGCAGTGATGGACAAGCCACTCATGGCTTGGCCGTGTCACACTTAATATATTTGAATTCTTTTGCATGAGTTGGGAGACAAAGTGGGGAACAAGACATTGTGTTTTCCAAAAGAAATACTAAACAAAGAAAAATTGGGGAACAAGGTGAAGTGGTGTGAGTTGGAAGGAATGGGTTGAGTTTTGAATGAATTAAAAAAAGAGAAGAAGAGGGAAATGGGGCGAGTCCTTGGACAATTTTCTGCATACACATTTCGGGAGAGGGAGAGAGTGACACTCTCCCTTAGTCCTTCACCTTCAACCTCCATTTCCATCCTCTCCACCTTCTCCATCTTCCATTGATAAGATCTTTGAGGTTCTTTGGGATAAATTGGGTTAACAAGCTCTTGAAGGTTAAAGAAGCTTCAATGAAAGGTTTGGTGACTTGAGAAAGCTCCATTCCATCTTCCAAAGGCATAATCCATTGAAGGGTTGGTGACTTGAGAAAGCTCCATCCAAAGGTTTGGTGACTTGAGAAAGCTCCATTCCACATTGCAAAGGGGAATCAACCATTGAAGAGGGCTTAATTTCTTCATCATACATCAAGTGGAGCTAGGAGGAAGATTAGTAATCCTACTCTTGGCATCTTCACAAGGGGTTTTTCTATTCTCTCTTTTAATTCATTTCTTATTGTTGTTGTTGTATTAAGAGATTGATATTGCAATGGACAATTTGTACTTGTTTTATATTGAGTTCAATGAATATTATAAATTGATGATGTTGAGCTAAATACCCATGCCTAAGGTTTGTAGTATATTTGGTTGAATGTATTGATTTGATATTTTTATTGATGTTCCTTGTTGATTGGTTGATTGTATTGCATTAAATGCTAGGTTTATAAATTAGCTACCTATTAATCTTTGAATATTGGATGACGGACCGAGAGGTGAAATCTGATATCAGAATTATGTAATCGACCACCCTAAGAATGAATTGGAAATATAAGTTCTAGGGTTTCATTAATTTGATAATGTGAAATAATTGGTTATTGCTAATTCATGAATTTGAGAACTAATGGATTGGTAATTGACTAATCAACCTTAAGGAAAAAATTAATTCACAAGGTTACATTAATGGATAATTGAGAATTGAGCTTGATTGAATGGACCTATGACTCTAGGCACCTTCCCAAGAATCGATTTGATCTTATATCACCTTCACACTTCGACCCTACGCACGTTAATTTTAGGTTTTAATTATTCTCGCACCATTCCAACACAACAAACTTCCGCATTTAAATAATTTGTCAATCAAGCTATTACGAACCACACCTTCTTGGGGAAATGACCTTGGGGCGATCACCTTTGCTACAGCTACCTCGTATACTTGCGAGTGACGCTTGTACTAGTACTTCATCCGAGCGCAACACCTGCAGATGAGGTTCTTTTCAATAAATCTAGCCATTTGACTTGCCCCTAATTTGTTGAAGGATTCAGCTTTGACCCATTTTGAAAAATAATCTACCACTACTATAATGAAACAATGACCGTTTGAGGCTGTTAGATGTATCTCTCCTATAATGTTAATCCCCTAAGTGGCAAAGGGCCAGGGTGAAGACATAGAATTCAATTATTCAGGAGGCATGTGATTCAAATTACCATACATCTGACATTGTTGGCACTTCTTTACAAACTCAATATAATGTCTCTCCATGGTCAACCAGTAGTAACCTCATCGAATTATCTTCTTAACTAGGGCTAAACCACTCATGTGTGGACCGCAAATTCCCGCGTGTATTTCTGATATGATATGTTCCACTTCAGGCTTCCTCAAGCACCTCAAGTGCACTCCATCAGGCCATCTTCGATATAACTCTCCATGAAAGGTGATGTATTGCAAGGACCACTGCCTTATGGCTCTTCTTTCTTTCTTTGTTGCCCCCTAACAAGTATTGCCTTTCCTTTAAAAACCATCTTATAGTATCATACCATGCATCATGGTATATATCAGTTTCCATGATTGTCTCATATTCATAGCAAGGAGTTGATGAACTAGTCAAAATTAGAGGCTTGAGAAATAAGTTGATAGGATTTTCCCATACTGAAGCCAATGTGGCTAGGGCATCAGCCATATGGTTTTCTTCTCTTGGTAGGTGTATAAACCTACACTCCTTAAAGTTCTTCTTCATTGTGGTCAAGTAATGGTGGTATGGTTTTAATTTCTCTTCTTTCAACTCCCACTCTCCATTGACTAGGGATACTACTAGCAATGAATCGCCAAAAACTTGCACCTTATCCACCTTCATAATCAATAGGGTTTCCAAACCAAAGATACATGCTTCGTACTCCACCATATTATTGGTTGCCCTGAATTTCAACTTTTTGGCTAAGGGGATAAGTTACCCTTTGGGCGATTCTAGTATGACTCCCAAACCTGCTCCTTTCTTATTCACTGCTCTGTCAAAATACATTTTCCATCCATGTACTTTAATGGCCTCTAAATGTACATCCAAAAATTTTAAGACTACCTCTTTGCTATCTGGTAATGGTTGTTGGGACAAGAATTCTGCCACTGGTTTACCTTTGATTGTTTTTATGGTTACATACTCAATCTCAAATTCTTCCAATATTATCAACCATTGCCCATACTTCCCAATCAAAGAGGGTGTCTCCCTTAAGTACTTCATTGGACCCAACCTAGAAATTGCTTGCACACTATAAGATTGAAAGTAATGCTGCAACTTCTTAGAAGACCAAACCATAGCTACACAGGTCTTTTCAATGATACTATACTTAATTTCATAAGGTAGGAGCTTTCTACTCAAATAGTAGACTACGTTCTCAATCCCTGACTCATCTGCTTGGGCTGGCATAGGGTTTACCGGGTTTAGGTTGTTTCAAAACTGGTGGATTCAGTAAATACTCTTTTATTTGTTCAAAGGCCCTTTAACACTCTTCATTCCACAGGACCGGCTGATTCTTTTTAAGCAACTTGAAGATAGGCTCACAGATTGTAGTGAGCATTGCTATAAACCTGCTAATGTATTGTAATTTACCAATGAATCCCCGAACTTCACTCTTTGTCTTAGGGGCTGGAATATCCCTGATTGCTTTAATTTTTTCGGGGTCAATCTCAATGCCATTTGGACCAATCACATGTCCCAACAATTTGCCTTAGGTAACCCCGAACACACACTTCTTCGGGTTTAATCTTAGCTTATGTTTCAATGCTCTATTGAAGAATAATTCTAAGTTTTGGAAGTGTTGTTCCTTTGTATATGATTTCACCATCATATCATCAACATATACTTCAAATTCTTTATGGATCATGCCATGAAATAGTGTGGTGGCCATTCTTTGGTAGGTTGCTCCAGCATTCTTTAATCCGAACGGCATCACCCTATAACAAAATATACCACGTGTAGTAATGAAAGTAGTTTTGGCTTTATCCTATTAGGCCATTAACACTTGGTTGTATCCAAAAAAATCCATATACAAATGAATGTAGCACGCTAGAGGTTGCACTATCAATGACGACATCTATATGGGGTAAAGGAAAATCATCTTTAGGGGAAGCCTTGTTTAAATATCTATAGTCCACACATACCCTAATTCTTTCATCTTTCTTTGGCATGGGTACTATATTGGCTAGCCAGTCTGGATAATCTATCACTTCTAGGAACTTTACTTGTATTTGTTTAGTGACCTCTTCTTTAACCAATTCAACCCATTCAGGCCTTAATCGCCTAAGCTTTTGTTTGGCAGGTTTCATTTGGGTGTAAGTAGGAATAAGATGTTCAGCTATGTCTCAATCTATTCCAGGCATATCCTCATAAGACTAAGAAAATACTTCTTTGTATTTCTTAAATATTTTTTCAAATCTCTCTCTCTCATCAGGAGTAAGGTCGGATGCTATGCTAATGTTCTTAGGATTTTTGGTTGTTCCCAAATTTAATGATTGTGTATCAACAGAGTTAATATTAAAGATGCTTATGTAACCACTATTTGAATGTATACAACCATCAGGATAAACATCACACAAGCAAGCAAAATCAGACTTTATTGCATTCATTTTGGAAAAGAAAACATCGTCATCCTCATATAAAGCAGACAAATTAAAATCAAAATTAAAATCGTTGTTCTCAAAATCATAAAGCAGAACATCTTCAAACTTCTCTTCAACTAGGGCAGCAATCTCCTCTGAAGTTTTCTCGGCTTTCAGGACAGCTTTCTTCTTCTCTTCTGGATTGGGCTTCTTGTTAGCTGCAGGGTGAGCTCTTTCTTCACTTGTTCCACTAACTCAACAACATCAACAAAAATTTCAAAACCCGGGATCAACTTTCCCATGAACATGATTGGCTCGGGCTTTCCTTGGAGTGGTCCCATGTCTGGAGCTTTGACAAAGATTTTTTCGAGTGGTGAGAAGCTCATCTTCTCATTCTTCTTTGGCTAGACATCTTTGTTGGCTTCATCATATCCCAACCCTTTCTTAGCAGTTTGAGTTTTGAAATCTTGAAGCTTTGTCACACCGGTCTTGCCCTTTCCAAGACCAGCTCCAGGAAGGTAGCTCATGTTCTTCATCATGTTCAAGACCTTAGAGTCCACTACTTCATCATCAGAAATTATAGCTACATGGAAACCATTGAGAGGCCTCTCCACTATTAGAGCATTAACAACCTCATTATCCTCAGCCTCTCCACCATTAGAGCATTAACAACCTCATTATCCTCGGCCTCGATGACCACTGTCTCATCTCCATTAGGGAAGTTGATCTTTTGATGGAGGGTGGAAGGAACTCCACTGAGAGGATGAAACCACGATCATCCCAAAAGTAGAGAAAAGGTAATAGGTATGTCCAAAATAACAAATTCTACAATAGTTTTAATTGGACCAACCTTCACAGCATCTTTGAAAGTTCCTTCGGCATGCTTCTTGGTATTGTCATAAGCCCGAATGGTTACCTCAAATGGGCTTAGATCTCTCGTTGACATAGCTAGCTTTGGCAATATTTTAAGTGGACAAACATTTATGGCAGACCCATCATCAACCATTACACATGGAATCCTTTTTTCTTTGATTTCCACTTTGATAAAGAGAGGACGGATGTGATCTCTCCCCTCTTCCTTGGTAAATTCGCATCTGAGAAAGATACCATTCCTATGTCAACTCCGCTCTTCTTTTGAATGTCTTCACACTTCATTACTCCTTCAACTTTTATGGAGTTAATAAGTTCCTCCGATGTTATAGAGATGGAAATTGGCATGCTAGCCAAGACCTTGGCCATAGTTTCACAGTGCTTCTTAGAAGTGGACAATAAGTCCCAAATACTAACACTTGCTTAGGTTCTCTTCAACTGCTTAAGCACAGTATCATCTTCCTCTTCTTTATTTCCTACTTTGACTTCCTTTCCTTTATTATCTTCTACCTCCTTAGGTGGTGGCCTTGCATAAGGCTTACCAGATCTTGTGTTCATTACTTCATCTTCTTCAGGCTTGGACCAGGTCCATTCCTCCTTCTTGAGTACAAGATCGTCATCACTATCGCTTGAATCCCAAAACTCATTCATGACATAGATTGCTACTTCTTTACCCACCATAGTTTGTTCAACTTTGCTAAATACCACTTCTTTTTTAGTTACTTCTTCATCCAAATCTTGGAAAGAAGACATGATAAAACTTTCATGCAAACCTCCTCCAATCATGAAGGTCGCCGGTGGTGGTACTTTATTGAACCTCGGTAATGGATTGTCTTTGGTGTTTGGCTTGTTGGGCTCAGGCAGCTCCCCACTATCAATAAAATTTTGGATCTCATGCCTCAATCTCACACATCTATCCGTGTCGTGTCCTTGCATTTGATGAAATTGACAAAATGCTTTAGTGTCAAAATTAGGTGGGAGAGGGTTAGGCAAAGGACGAGGATTTAAGGGTTGTAACAATCCCTTTTTTGTAGCTTATTGAGAACCCAAGACAGTGGCTTCTCTAATTCTAAAAACTGCCTTCTTCCTCCTTGGCCAGTAGCATTAACACCAACTGCCTTTTGCATGCTTTGGTTAGCAAACTGTTAGTTTCCTTTTTTGTTCCTTCTTGTTGAAAAGCGATTCTTCTCCCTTTCCCATTCTTCAGTTTGTAGTCCAGCTTGGAGAAGATCTTTGAAGTCATGGATGAGTGTATGAGACATCCTTTCTTGAATGCTAGGTAACACTCCTCTCATGATCATTCTAATTTGATCGGATTCATCAGGCCTTCTTTTGAGCAAAGCAACCTTATTTCTCCATCTTTTCACATAGTCCACAAACTTTTCATTTGGCCTTTGTCTAATGGACTCCACTTCCATTAAGGTAACTTCCATCTCGACATTGTATCCATATTGTTGGATGAAGGCCTTATATAGCAGATTCCAATTCTTTTGTGTGTCATCATCTAAGGTATTGAACCAATTTTGGATAACATGGTCCAATGAGAGCATGAAATACCTTAGAGTTTGAGCTTTAGTAACTCAGACAGACTGCATAGCAGTGATATGCTGCTTTACATGGAGATGAGGATTTTTGGTTCCATCAAACTTTGCAAAGGATGGCATCTTGAACTTGTACGGAACTTCTTTGTCTAGCTCAAATAATTTGTCAATTTTGGACATTTCTTCGATTTTCAGTTTCTTCTCAAATTTCTTTTCCAAATCCGCAATCATCTTTTCAACATCAGAAGTTTCAGTTTTCTCCATAGCTGATCTTTCAATAATCTTTGGTTCTTTCTTCTTGCTTTGAGGATCTTGGAAATATTGAGCCCAATCGTCATTATTATCAATGATCACCTTATCATCATCAAAAACCACTTCACCAACTTTAGCCTTCCCCTTGTCCTTTAGCTTCTTGGTGCTAGCAGATGCTTCGGCATTGTTTCCTAAAATTGCAGCCAATTGTTTCTTCATGGTCTCACCTAGGGCCTTTTTTATTTCTTCCATCTTGGCATTGAGGGTGTTGTAGACCCTTAATTTTTGACCCAGTCCAGTCCAATATGTTTTAATTAGTCTAAAATAATTTTGTGTTGTCCAATATATTTTAATTAGTCCAAAATAATTTTTGTTATCTGAATTAAATAATATTTACTTTAGTATTTAATTTTTATAATTAATAAAAAATAAATAATAATAATAATAAACAAATAAATAAAAATAAAAATCATCGATGGAAAATTGGCAGGCCAATTTTCAACCCGCAGCCAGCTGCAGCAGCTTTTTCTCCAGTGCAATTTTTCTGCAGCAGTTTTTTTTTTGCAAGCGAAATTTTTCCGACGCAAATTTTTTCGAAACCAACTACAATTAGGTTTCAGTTTTCTTTTCTTAATTAATGTTAGATTCAGTGAATAACTAAAATTAATCATAAAAATCTTCTATAAATAAGGACTAAAACAACACAGAAAGGGGAAGGTGAAAATTGGGATCGTGATTCAGAAGAAAAAAGGACAATTGAGTGAATTGAAAAACTTTGAATCAATCGGAATTTTTGGGAGAAACAAACAAGAAAATTCAATCCATCAAAGGCAACCATCTTTCCTTTGTTCTTGTTCATCTAAGAAACAATTTTTGGTGAAACCGACAAACGAATGTATGAATTTCTTTATTTATTTTTCTTTATAGTAGCTTCATCACTCAAAATTAAAAATTGTTGTTTCTGTTACTTCAAAATCTTAAAACCCTAATATACTTTCTAGCTTTTCAAAACCTTAAATCGCTTCAAAATTTACCAAAACCATAATTTGCTTTCCAATTTTTTAAAACCCTAAATTGAATCTATTTCTTTCCAAAAACCCTAAATTGAATTTGTTTCTTTCCAAAACCCTAAAAAATATCTTTTTTGTTTTTATAAACCTTAAATCGTTTTGTTTTGTTTAGGATCGAGACAGTAACCTCAAACCTATTATTCTAAACCCTAGTTTTCTTAAACCCTAATTCCCTTAAAACCTTAAACCCTAATTTTTCTATATCCTAATCTTTAAAATCTTAAAACCTTATAAATTTAAATATTAAAATTCAATATGGTAAATATAAAATAATGATCCAGTAACCGTAAATCATAAATCTAAATGTTTTAATGTGTCCAAACCCTAATTTCATGATTTCACTCCTCAAACACTAATTTGGTTAATTAAAGAACCTTATGAATCCCTTAAATCATAAAACCTAAATCCATTTTAATTCCCTTAAAGTTTACAGTAGCTAAGAATTACAAACCCTAAATAATACTAAAATTTCAAAACCCTAAAGTATTAATTAAAGGATTTTAAATAGAAATAGCAACCCTAATTTGAATTTTTATTTGCTTTATTTAATTTTATATTTGATTATGTAGTCTATTATATGCTTTATTTTATTTTCAATGGTTTGTTGGTTCATTTAAGTTCAATGCTTGATTTATTTAGTTTATCATGGATGGATGTTTACATTCTATTGAAGTTTAATATCTTTGATGAGTGATTTATTTATGATGAATGGTTATTTACTTTTATCGATTTATTTAGATTTCCAAATGTTGTAAGAGGTATGTGTAGACCCTTAATTTTTGACCCAGTCCGGTCAAATATATTTTAAACAGTCCAAAATAATTTTTGTGTTGTCCAATATATTTTAAATAGTCCAAAATAATTTTTGTTAAATAATTTTTGCTTTAGTATCTAATTTTTATTAATAAAAAAATAAAAATAAACAAATAAAAATAAAAAAATAAAAAAAAAATCGGCGACGAAAAAAATCATCGTCGAAAACCAGCATGCGGTGCATGGCCGTGGGCCATTTGGATATTGCTTTAATTTTCAATATATCAATGCTTTATTTTTATTGTGTGTAATATGGATAATATTGTTATATTTAAGAATTTTATAATATTAAGACCTGAAAAGGAGTCCGGTTCCAATGAACCGGGCGTTGTGGGGGTGCTGGGCCATTCCTCACCTTCCCCACATGTACCCAACTTTCCGAACCCTTTAGGGGGTTGGGGATTCCTTAGGAATCGAGTCATCCACCCCTTTCTTTTTTCCCAGCCCGTCTGAGTGGCGACTCCATTTTCTTCGGACTTAGGTTCGTGTTCTCTAAGGCTTCAAGCCTAAACAGTGCCGAAGTCGCAAGAACCATTCCACTGGGAGTGGGGACAAAAATCCCCGCTCACAGTGGAGACTCCACTGGGGATAAGAGAAGATGATTCCATTGGTCTTTTTATTATTCTATTCTTTCTTATAATGATATTATCCATTGCATCATATTAGATTGCATCGTGTGCGTGAGTTAGGATGCCCGTGTTACCCTTGTTACCCGTGTTGTGTTATGTAAGGGATACCATACTTTCACTTAAGGTATGAAGATCGAGAATGGCATAACCACTCATAGCCTCGTACCACTTGGTATATACCTGCTATGGGAACCTAAGCCTTTTTACCTAAAGACTAAAGCTCATGTAATTGGCCTAGTTACTTTCCTTAGGTTTTACCCCAAATGCATGTTGTTTGACTATGGTTAATTTATCTTGGCTTATTTGGTTTGTTCTTTTTCTAATATGACCTAAATATCTTGTGAGCTCAAAATAAATATTTTCTTTAAAATCCAAAAGACCAAAGCTATTTTCAAAATTTTTCAAGATGGTCTTTGACATAAAAATTTTCTAAAAATAAATCAAAAATTCTTTTGCTCATGGCTCAAATACTAAGCCCAAAATCCATTTTTTCTAAAATCTTTTTACAATAGGATTAGAAACAAAATTATTTTCACCCAACCTTTTCTTACAAAGAGCTTGTAAAAATATTTAGGTCAATTATGAAATACCAAAAATCAATTGTGAGCCTAGTTTATACTAAGAATAAATTAACCATGGGCTTGTTTTAGGCATGAATCCTTAGTTGCTTTTTTCAAGTGAGAAATCTATTTATAATAAACCTCTTAATTTAGTTTTAATCCAATATAGCATAAAAGCTATTTTAGTTGGATAAATAGATTAAAACCTAATTAATGGGAATTATCATAAATTGATTTCCATTTTCAAAAATATAACTATTGGTTGAAACGTCCGAGGGAATTATTCGAAAATAAGGTACCCCATGTTGGTATTTTGTTAAGCATATACCTAGGAAAAGAGACTCTCCATTCGTGTGTGGATGTTATAAGGTTGGAAGGAACGTCCTAATTTATCCTTGTTTGTCTATTGTTTGTGCATACATGCATATATTTGCATCTCATATCATTAATCCTTTTTGGCTCAAAGCCCTGGATTATGACAGTTCAAAAGCTTACGACAATCTGACCTACGCCAGAAGTTAAGAATCTAGCAACGACTCAATCACTTGCTCACCAAAAATAATGGATCCCGAACAAATTCAAAGAATGGTGGATGATGCTCTCAATGCCAAGATGGAAGAAATAAAAGAGGCCATGGCTGAGACCATGAAGAACTAATTGACTGCAATCTTTGAAAATTATGCCAAGGCATCTGCTAGCACTAAGAAGCCAAAGGACAATGAGAGGCTAAAATTGGTGAAGTAGCTTTTGATGATGATAAGGTGATCATTGATGATGATGATTGGGCTCAATACTACCAAGATGCTCAAGAGAAGAAAAAGGAACCGAAGATTGTTGAAAGATCAACTATGGAGAAGATCAAAACTTTTCATATTGAAAGGATGATTGCTGATTTAGAAAAAAATTGAGAAGAAGCTGAAAACTGAAGAAATGTCCAAAGTTGACAAATTATTTGAGCTAGATGAAGAAGTCCCATACAAGTTCAAGATGCCATCTTTTGCAAAGTTTGATGGAACTAGAAATCCACACCTCTATGTAAAGCAATATATCACTGCCATGCAGTCTGCCCGAGCTACTAAGGCTCAAACCCTAAGGTACTTCATGATCTCATTGGACCTGTTGTCCAAAATTGGTTCAATACCTTAGATGAAGGAACACAAAAGAGTTGGGATTTGCTATACAAGGCCTTCATCCAACAATATGGATATAATGTCGAGATGGAAGTTACTTTAATGGAAGTTGAGTCCATTAGACAAAGGCCAAATGTGAAAAGGTGGAGAAATAAGGCTGCTTTGCTCAAGAAGAGGCCCGATGAATATGATCAAATAAGGATGATCATGAGAGGTGTCCTGCCCAATCTCCATGAAAGGATGTCTCACACCCTTATAAGAGATTTCAAAGATCTTCTCCAAGCCGGTCTACAAATTGAACAGTGGGAAAGAGAGAAAAATTGCTTTTCAATAAGAAGGAATGAGAAAGGGAATTATCAGCATAGCAATCAAAGCACGCAAAAAGAAGTTGATGTTAATGAGACTGGTCAAGGAAATAAAAGACAATTCTCAGAATTGGGGAAACCTCTATCTTGGGTTTTTAGTAAGATACAAAAGAAAGGTTATTACAACCGTTAGCTCCTCGACCATTACATAATCCACTGCCACCAAACTTCAATGCCGAGGCCTTCTGTCAATTTCATCAAATGCGAGGACATGAAATAGATAAATGTTCTCATCTAAGGCATGAGATCCAAGACCTAATCGATAGTGGCAAGCTACCCAAGCCGGATAAGCCAAAAACCAATAACAACCCTTTTCCTAAATTTGGAAGGGTGCCACCACCAACAACCTTCATGGTGGGAAAAGGATTGGAAGAAGATTTTGTTTTATCATCCTTTCAAGATGGATATATTAAAGATGTGAAGGGAAAAGAAGCTTAAACTCAACAAACTTTCCTTAACTTGAATGTTGCTTTTCAATTTTACTTTCTTTAATATTTAATTGGAACTATCATGTTTTTCAAATTTAAATTTATTTGAATAAATTACTTTTATCAAAAATTTTGTTGGTCTTTGTTCATTTTTATGCTCAACCGATGAGAAATCTAGCTTGATAATTCATAAATTAATGTGTCTAGGCATCATGACTTGAATGGCTTTACTAGGTGAGGGAATTGCTCTATAGCATTGAGTTGTGTATGCTTACTTAGAGAGGGCTCCTGCATAATTACCTTTGTCTAGGTCCTAGTCAGTCTTAGAACATGCTTTGACAAACTTTCGAGGCAAAATTGAACTCTGCTCATTTAAGAGAGAAATGATCTAGGCATTGTTTGATGAACCAACAACTAGTATCCACCCTATTAAATATAAATCCCTAGTTGTCCCTTTGAGCCTTCAAAAAATTTTAGCTTTCTTTTAATTGGCATATAACCCTGACAACCTACCCTGAGCTATTGTGATACTTTTGAAAAGTCTTATGGTCACTAGGGTGAAGAGGCAAGAAGATAAAAAAGGAATGCAAAGCCAAGACCATAAGGGTAGTTAAAGTTCTTAAGACCATGTTCTTAAGACAATGAGGGTAGTTGATGTTCTCAAGATCATGAGGGTAGTTGATGCTTTCAAGACCATAAGGATAGTTTAAGTTTCCTAATATCTCCAATATATCAAGACAACATCAAAGTAACAAATGATTCATCCCTGTTAAAGGAGATTTATGTTACTCCACTCATCCATTATTGGAAGCCCAAGTTTGTACAAACAAGACAACTCTACTTGAGCTAGAACCAAAAAAGGAAAGAAAGAAAGAAAAAGAAAAGAAAAAAGAGAAAAGAAAGAAAAAATAAAGAAAAGAAAAAAAATAAAATAAAAAGAAAAAAATAATAAAACCTAAAAAGGCGGTTTAGAAAGCCAACTGAGTTTTCTTTTACCTAATGCAGCAAAAGACTTCCATTTGATCATAAGACACTTTTACAAAGATTCAATCAAAATTAGAGAAAAAAAAGGGAAGACCATCCAGTTCTTGAAAATTCTGTACTTGATAGTCCTACAAGAAAGAAGGACAAAATGATAAAAAGCTCAAAGAAAGGGAAGAGTAAGGAAAATAAAGAGAAAGAAAAGGGAAGTGTAATATCCCAAAGTACACCCTAAAAGTTTGGAATAATTATTGTTGTATTTGGATTTAATGTGTATGTTTAATAAAAATTAAAAGAAGAGCAACGAATTAATTTAATACCCCGATTTTGGTATACATTGGAATAGTAGTTGTGAGAAGATATGTTGGTAAAATATATAAGGAAAATATTATAAGAAATAGATGTATATGAAGGATGATATGTATATATGGTATTTGAAAAATATGAGAAATATAAATACAATATATAAGGCATATACATATACCAACATATACATTACATATACCTAATGTATAAAGTGGTGTAGGAAAAGTAAGTTTATATAATTAATTAATTAATAATAATAATAAAAGAAAAAGAAGAAAAGAAAGTCAAAAGAGAAGGAAAGTGTGTGGTGGAGGTTTTTAGAAATAATTAATTATTATTATTATTATTATTATTATTATAATATATATATATATATGATAAACATGAAGAGGAGAAAAGATATTTTTCTTCTTCTTCTTCTTCTTCTTGCACGAGAGAGAGAGAGAGAGAGAGAGAGAGAGAGAGAGAGAAGGAGAAAGAGAGATGAGATTTTATTTGCATACACAACAAATTTATAAGGGTTTTGAGAGAATTGAATATGGAGATTGAAGATTTGGCAAAATATTCAAGTAAGTGTTTATCTCTTTGAGTTGATTTCTATTGATTTTATGCATATGTAATTTGGTTAGTGTGTGAAGATAATGATAGTAAAATATTAAAGGTTATAGATATGTTAAATTGGAATTTTGATAATGAGTATATAGTTATTTGTGAGGATGATGATGGATTATTGAAATTGGTTAGTAAAGGTTTAATATGTATGAGTTGGAGAATTGAATAATTGATGTATGATTGAGGTATGTTTGTGTTTAATGAAGTTAAAAACATAGAATACATGAGTTTGGTCCGAAAATAGAGGCATTTTTGATGCCACGCCCGTGGTCTTGGCTGCCACGACCTTGGCCATTGGAAGTCATGGCCGTGGAGGTGTCGAACAAAGGAGACAGATTCACTTTCTATGCCACGGCCGTGGGAGTGGGAAGGCCACGACCGTGGGGGTTGTTAGAACAATTAGGCAGAATTGGTTGCTATGCCACGCCAGTGGGAGTTGGTAGGCCACGACCGTGGGGTCCTAGAGAGAGATGTTGGTTTGTAATTTGTGGTCTAAGGGTCTAGTATGAGATTGATAAATGAATAATTGTATTGGATTCATGTGTATCTTTGAGTAAGTGTGTGTTATTTCTTATGGATTAGGTTGTGAAGAAAGGTTTTGCCCTAATCCAAGTATTGAGATTATTGGAAGATGAGTTTGGTGTTGTGTGATGGCTCATGAGGTAAGTACAAATTTATATGATTGCACTTATTTACATGCTTTGAGACTTAACACATTTGTTTGTAATTGTGTTAAGTAATTTATTATATTGTTAATATAATTTGATTAAGGTTATGATTGGATGATGTTGTAATATCCCAAAATGTGCCCTAGAAGTTTTAATACAATTGTTGTTTTATTTGGATCAAGTGTATTTGTGTTTAATTGGAAAAGAGAAAATCAATGAAGAGAGTGTATATGTTGTGTATATGAAAATATATACAACATATACACAAGTCAATGAGAAAGTCAAAGGAATATATTAATTATTGTTAATTGTGTTTAAGGGATTATTTAATTATAAGTGGGATTAGAGTTAGTGGAGTGGAAGAAGATATTTGTATTATTTTATATAAAATGCTTGGAGGAGAGGATTTTAAGGAAAAGAGGATTTGACTTTGTTTATTTGGTTTGTTTTCTTTTCTTCTTCCTTCGTGGCTCCCTATCTTTCCTTTCCTTCTCTTTTCTTTTCTGTTGTTGTCCGGCCATCAAGAAGCAAGAGAGCAAGAGGGAGATTTGCTTTTCCAAGTTCAAGATTGAAGAGAGTTTTCAAGAGATCAAGTTGGAGGTTTGAGAGTTCTTCATCATTGGTAAGTCTTTTCCAATTGATTCTTTGATTTATTTGGGTTTGTGAGTTGGAGTTGTGATGGATATATGTTTGGTTAGATTGGGTGGTGTTTAAGAGTATTTGGTTTAAGTGGTTTTGAATTTTGGGGTTGGATTGAAGAAAAGAGTAAGTTGGTTGGTATAGATTGAGTTGTGGTTCTGTTTAGAGTTTTTGATGATGTTTGTGATTTGTGTTTGATGTGTGTTTTGGCTTGTTTTGGTGTTGTTGCAAGTTTGAGATGGTCTTTGGGTATGTTTTGTTAAGTTTGTTTGAAGAGGATGTTGGTGAAAAGAAGTGTTTTGTTGGGTGTTTTGTGGTTTTGGCCGGAAACTGAGTTTTTAGCCTGACACGCCCGGGAGCACGTCCAGAGTTTTAGGCGTGTCAATTGTGTTGGAGGCAGTAGGTTTGACAGGACCAGTAACACGCCCGTGTTATTAAGCGTGTCATAGCTACTATGAGATTGGAGAGTTTACACGACCATGAGCACGCTCACGTTGTTGGACGTGTTGATTTTTTTCAGAGAGGCAGAATGTATTACACGCCCAGTGACACGCTCGTGGTTCTGAGCGTGTAAAAGCTTCTGTGTTGTGGAGTTAGGGCACGGTCAGGGACACGCCCGTGTGGTTGAGCGTGTCATGTTTAGAGTTTGCCCTAGTTAACTCTTAACTTGATTATCTCAAGTGTATCTTTAAGTAAGTGTATGTTATTATTGTTGGATTAGGTCTTGAAGAAGGTGATTTGTCATTGATTTAAGAAGTAAAGAATCTTGGGAAAGGGAGTGTTTAGAGTTGAGTGAATTGCTATTGAGGTAAGTACAAATATTGCCTTGTTACATTGTTGACTTATATGAATAATGTACTTTGTTATGTTCATATTAATGATGCTATATGATGATGTAAATGATTGTGTAATTGAAAGATGAATTGCTATGATGTAGATTGAGATGTGATGGATTATAAAGCCATTGTGATTGGCTATGATGATTCAATTTAGATAAATGAGGCATGTTTGCCTAGATGATAATGAAATAATAAATGAATTGTGTGGCTAATGTGTTATTCTATTTTCAGAGTTTGTTGTTGGTGGCATGCCTAATAATAGTAACAGTCTCTTGAAGTTAGGTTGGAATTGATCCTTGAAGCCAAGTTGGGTTGAAGTTTAACATGTTTTACTCCCCTTGAAGCTTGGTTGGGTCTAATCCTTGAAGCCTAATTGAGATGTTACAACCCTTGAAGCTAGGTTGGATTGGTTCTTGAAGCCAAGTTGGGTTGATACTTAGCATGCTTTGCTCCCCTTGAAGCTTGGTTGAACCTAATCCTTGAAGCCTAGTTGGGATAATGATAATGGTCAATGTGATAACAAAACCATAGCATTAACTCTGAAAATTGAATGACATATTAGTGTCTTTTGGGCCCATGCTTGTCTTTGTTTAAATGTGATTCATAAATGGTAAAATAATTGAATAATAAGATATATGGAATGACTTTGAAATGTGATATGTTTATATGTGTATGATTTATGAAATATGAAAGTGTGATATTATCTTTCCACCTATGAGGTTGTCTGTACTGTTAAATGTGTGACATTGCATTGCATTGCATTAAAGCATAATGTTAGTATACTTTGTACTACTAAGCCGTTGGCTTAGCGCGATAGTGTTAATCGCGCAGGTGACAGAGTTGAACCCGAAAGTTCCTCGAGACCGAGTGAGAGTAGACATTGAAGAATTTATTTTGGGACTTAAAGATCAGAGAAGAGCTGCCAATCATGTATAACTCCTTTATATTTTGTAAAGTATTGATTTTAATGTAAATATATGTATAATTGTAATTATAGTTTTGAGATTATTCATATATGTAAATATTTTATAAATTTCGCTGCGTATTAAGTAAATGTATACATATATCTATTTTGTTTTATATTATAAGTTAATTACTTATTTTCTAAAATGTATACTGAGAAAGATTATGGTATCATTTTAAAATGATTTGAAGGTTAAGGAAAACCGTAGCATCCCTATGTTCAGTGCACGAATATTACATTGTGGTGTTTGTAGTGTGCGTGTACCGGATGTAGGGGTGTTACAGATGTGAAAGATATGATGATCCTTCTTAAAGTATGTTCAATGCATTTAATTATGTATACTTTATTAATGAGATGAGAAGCCATGATTGTTGGCTATAATGATGTAAATGACATAATTGAGGCATGTTTTCCTAGATGATGTTCAATGCAATTGATTATATATATATATATACTTCCTTGTTGAGGTATGGAGCCATGGTTGTTGGCTAAAATGATAATGATGTCAATGAGATGATTGAGGCATGGTTGCCTAAGTGATAATGAGTAATTGAGAATGAAATTGATAATGAAATAATTAAAGAATTGTGTGCCTAATGTGTTATTCAACTTTCAGAGTTCTGGGTTTGGCGGCATGCCTATAAAGTACTAGATAGGTGAAAAGACCGGGTCGTAAGCCGATTCCAGTTGATAAATGTAAAATGTGAATTATAGTAACAGTATTGCCGGGTTGAGGATCTCTTTGGTTTATCCGGGTTGAGGTCCAAGAGACTGGGTCTGTTACAGGTAACAGTCTTGCCGGGTTGAGGATCTCCTCGAGTTTAGCGGGTTGAGGTCCAAGAGACTGGGTCTGTTACCCTATCCATGGATAGATATATATATATATATATATATTGCCTACAGGCTTGATGATTGTGATTATGGACCAAAGTAGTAACTCTGAATTTTGAATAACATATTAGATCCTTTTTGGGCCCATGCTTGTCTTTGTTTTCAATATGATTCATAAAATGTGAAATGAATGAATAATGAGATTAATGATTATCTTTGTTTAAATGTGATTTATGGAATAAGATGTAATGTTATGAGATATATATATGATAATTATGAAATGAGATGATTACAATGTATAAGTTAAATTATTGAAAGTGAATATGGATCGAAAAACTATGTTGAATGATGAAATGTGAAAGTGAAACATGAAAATACAATATGATGTATAATATGGATGTGGTTGTGAACATTGTGAGTATTATTTTATGAATGTTTTAATAAGTCATGGAATTATGGTTTGTATTAATGATATACGTGTATATGTATATAATTATGAGAAGAGTAGAAATATATATAAGATGTAATTGAAATGGGAAAATATGATAAGAAAATAATGATATATGAAGTTAACATATGAGTATGATTGTTTGTAAAGTATGTTTATAATATTTATTTGTACTACTAAGCTTTCGGGCTTAGCGCGGTTGTGTAAATCGTGCAGGTGAATAGGTGGTTGATCTGGGAGTCAATCGGTGTGCCACGAGAAAGGTAAGAGTATCTCGAGACCAACTAGAAGGTTGTGCATACATGTATAATTTAAATATGTTGTATTTTGACAATAATGTATTTATCTGTATAAGTGTATTTTTATTAAAGATAAGATTAAGATTATATATATATGTAAGATCTTTGAAAGTGGAATGATTTTGTAAATGTACTATTCTTTGAACTCTGATTAAAGTTTTCAACTATAACGATCAGTGACATTCTTATACTTTATATACGTACTGTATGTATGCCAGGTATATGTATAGTACTTATATGGAGTATGGAGGTGTAACAATTATTTTGGTATCAGAGCTTAGGTTCGAGATTCTCTGCCTAAGTAGAATTAAAAAGAAAATTTTTTGAAAAGTTTAAATAGAATTAAAAAGAAAAGTTTTGAAATGAAATTTGTGATACATGCATATGCATTAACACCTAGGTTGGTCTCGAACGTGGCATTATGTGATTTGTGATGTATCTGAATTACATGAGATGGATGATAGTGTGTGAATAAGATTTTATATAAAAGTAAAATTGGAGAAAGAAATGATATGAAAAATTGGTACAAGTTTAATTGGTAAACTCAAGAATGAGAGTTTACTTAAGGAAAGCAAATTTAGAAATATTGATTATTGAAAGGTGATTGTAATATAAAGAAATGAATAGGAGAATAAAGTTGAAAATGATTTGAAAACAAAATTAAGATTTAAAGTGTGTACTCTTTCCTCTATACTTTGAATATCTTTATAATAGAGTTTATGTTGGGTTTACTAGAAAGAGGAAATATTGTTGGATTGTTAATATGGAAAGATATGGTATTAAAATGAAAAGAGTATGGTGGAATAATGAGTGAGTTGATTGGTATAGACAAAGTGTGATTATGTAAGGTTCGGGTATGTAAAGTTAAGGTTTTATTTGAAAGAAAAGAGAGGATGTTGGTCAAGTAAGAAGATATATTGGTGTTGTTTGTATTGTTAATTTAATGTAAACATAGTGATTTGAATGTTAGAAATGTAATATATTTGAGTATTGTTAAAGTTCATATTAATGGTGATAATGTGTGACATTTGAATTTTTGAAATGAGCTTAATAATTGTGAAAATTATATGTTCTGATGTTGCTTGGTGGTATATATATATAAGATGTTTTTAAAGTTAATATTTAAAAAAAATGAGATTTGTAAATTGAAGTTTAGGTGAGATAGTGATTTACGAATTTAGAATGTTAATGGAATATTGATAAAGATTATTTAGATACGGATAGTTTAATGTATATTAAGCATATGAGCTAATTGAAGGAATATTATTGCATATAAGAATACTATGAATTGAGTAATGTGATTGATAGATTAAGAATTTGTTTTGAAGTTAAAAAAAAAAGTAATTGAGCGAGTGAAAATGAGTTACTTTAAATCATTTGACTGACAAGGGTAAAAATGGCTATTGAGGTGTATTAAGTACTTTTAAAGACAAGTGTGAGAGAGATGTCACATTAGACATGTGATTAAGATTTTTGTGAAATACTATTATGAGTAGAGTATATATATATATTTGTTGTGTTGATAAATACTTTACATCATATTAAAAGAATGAGAATGATAATGTTCAAAGGAAAATGATAAACATTAAATTTGTACAGATTGTATGCGAAAGAGGAATTAAATAAAAGTGCATAATTAAGTGTATACATGTAAAGGGTATGTGAGATGAGTTCTTCGATATGAAGGTAATTGTAATATGTAAGAAATATGGAAATGTGAGTCATATTATGGATGTGACTTATGAACGTGTATGCGGTATAACTACTGGTTTAAAGATATTAAGAATGATATTGCATATATTAGTGGACCTAAGAGAAATTAGGTCTTAACTTGTGCAAAACTAGATAGACTGTGTAACGAAATTAAGTATGAGAATGGACTTGAGTAATATTGAATGGTGAAATTGTTATGGTAATCACTGAACCTGATGATCATATAATATTTTGAGTTTCAAAATATTTACATATGGAAAAGTTCTATGTATTTGTATATAATAAGAGATTGTAAGGAAAAAGGGGAAGTATAATGTATAAAAATATTTTAAAAGAGATAGATTAGAAATGGAGTAGCAAATGGAAATTGTATTAGATGTGCATATGATTGAATATATATATATGTAAGAGATGTTAATAGTAATATTGTTGAAACATGACTTAAGCTAATGATGATCATATAAATGAGTGCAAAATGAGTTGACATGGAGTTGGAGTGTGTTAATTCTTGGTGTAGCAAAAGTTTAGAGAATGAATATGTAATTCCTGTGATCTAATTTAGCTTTGTAAATGGAAAGGTTAGAACATGAATAATAGAGGAACAGAATTGATTTATAAGCTACAAGCGTAATCATTAATCTCTTATGGTTATTTGATTTGTTTAGTATATTTGGTTGATTAATTTTGTTATCCACGGATTTGGGACTGAGATAATATGATTGTAATACAGTTTCGGTGAGATTGATAATTATGTTTCTAGAAACATGGTTAAGAGTTATGATTGGTAAAGTTGTACTTTATCATTTTATGTTAGAAATTTGTTTATGATTATGAAAAGTAAGGAAAGAAAAGAGAATTATGAAAATGTTTTGAGTTATGGATAATGTGATAAAAAGTTAATTATTGTAAATATAGTAATGGTATGAAATGGGAGGAGATATTAAAAGGGAGAAATTATAAAATGTGACTGAAAGTTATACTGAATATGTTTCTGGTATAAAGTGAATAAGTGGATGGGCTTAAGGTTTAAGTGAATGAACTATAGATAGTAAAAATGGTATGAGATTATCATGAGAATTGGTGGAAATTATACTAAGATAATAGAAAATAAACTATGTGTATATTGAAAGATAATTCGAAGTGAGTTGTTATCATGATAATTTGATTGAATGTGAATCTAAAGAGATTAGAATTTAAATATAAGTTTAATTTAATGGAATTAGATCATATATATATTGTGAAATTTAATGATAAGTTTAAATAAATTAATCGTGGGTTTGAATTGAATAAGATTGAAACATGGGTATATTGTGACAGATAGATCAATTGATCTAGATTTCGCTAAGGTTGCAAATTATTATTGAGATTTAATATGTATAGTTATACTAAGAGTATAAAATTTAAGTAATAATGTATATGATGTAATATTCTGACTAATGAATGAACATAAATAAATTGAGTTATATCAATTGTAAATGATGATAAACAGGGGAAAGATTGATTATCTGTAAAATAAGTTGAAAGGCATTGTACTAATATGTATGTTAAGTGAGAAGCATGCTAAAGAAGGAATTAAGTGTATGAAAAATAAAGATGTTATTATCAAATAAGGTGTAATGAATTATCTTGATTGCTTTGTTAAGAAAGTAATAAGTTATATAAATATATATAATGCTGAATTATGAAATTTAGAGAAGATGATTGACTCTAAGGGGGAGAGTAAAAGTTATATGATTTGATGACATAATAACCTAAGAATATAGTTAACTTCATATAGAAGTTAAGGTGGTATTGTATTAAAAATAGATTCCTATTGTATTAGATAATTTCGAGGACGAAATTATTTAAGGAGGAGAGAATTGTAATATCCCAAAGTACACCCTAAAAGTTTGGAATAATTATTGTTGTATTTGGATTTAATGTGTATGTTTAATGAAAATTAAAAGAAGAGCAACGAATTAATTTAATACCCCGATTTTAGTATACTATGGAATAGTAGTTGTGAGAAGATATGTTGGTAAAATATATAAGGAAAATATTATAAGAAATAGATGTATATGAAGGATGATATGTATATATAGTATTTGGAAAATATGAGAAATATAAATACAATATATAAGGCATATACATATACCAACATATACATTACATATACCTAATGTATAAAGTGGTGTAGGAAAAGTAAGTTTATAGAATTAATTAATTAATAATAATAAAAAAAGAAAAAGAAGAAAAGAAAGTCAAAAGAGAAGGAAAGTGTGTGGTGGAGGTTTTTAGAAATAATAATAATAATAATAATAATTATTATTATTATTATATATGATAAACATGAAAAGAAGAGGAGAAAAGATATTTTTCTTCTTCTTCTTCTTCTTGCACAAGAGAGAGAGAGAGAGAGAGAGAGAGAGAGAGAGAAGGAGAAAGAGAGATGAGATTTTATTTGCATACACAACAAATTTATAAGGGTTTTGAGAGAATTGAAGATGGAGATTGAAGATTTGGCAAAATGTTCAAGTAAGTGTTAATCTCTTTGAGTTGATTTCTATTGATTTTATGTATATGTGATTTTGTTAGTGTGTGAAGATAATGATAGTAAAAGATTAAAGGTTATAGATATGTTGAATTGGAATTTTGATAATGAGTATATAGTTATTTGTGAGGATGATGATGGATTATTGAAATTGGTTAGTAAGGGTTTAATATGTATGAGTTGGAGAATTGAATAATTGATGTATGATTGAGGTATGTTTGTGTTTAATGAAGTTAAAAAACATTGAATACATGAGTTTAGTCCGGAAACAGAGGCATTTTTGATGCCACGCCCGTGGTCTTGGCTGCCACGACCGTGGCCATTGGAAGCCATGGCTGTGGAGGTGTCGAACAAAGGAGACAGATTCACTTTCTATGCCACGGCCGTGGGAGTGGGAAGGCCACGACCGTGGGGGTTGGTAGGCCACGACCATGGGGTCCTAGAGAGAGATGATTGTTTGTAATTTGTGATCTAAGGGTCTAGTATGAGATTGATAAATGAATAATTGTATTGGATTCATGTGTATCTTTGAGTAAGTGTGTGTTATTTCTTGTGGATTAGGTTGTGAAGAAAGGTTTTGCCCTAATCCAAGTATTGAGATTATTGGAAGATGAGTTTGGTGTTGTGTGATGGCTCATGAGGTAAGTACAAATTTATATGATTGCACTTATTTACATGCTTTGAGACTTAACACATTTGTTTGTAAATGTGTTAAGTAATTTATTATATTGTTAACATAATTTGATTAAGGTTATGATTGGATGATGTGAAAGATATGATGATCCTTCTTAAAGTATGTTCAATGCATTTAATTATGTATACTTTATTAATGAGATGAGAAGCCATGATTGTTGGCTATAATGATGTAAATGACATAATTGAGGCATGTTTTCCTAGATGATGTTCAATGCAATTGATTATATATATATATATACTCTCTTGTTGAGGTATGGAGCCATGGTTGTTGGCTAAAATGATAATGATGTCAATGAGATGATTGAGGCATGGTTGCCTAAGTGATAATGAGTAATTGAGAATGAAATTGATAATGAAATAATTAAAGAATTGTGTGCCTAATGTGTTATTCAACTTTCAGAGTTCTGGGTTTGGCGGCATGCCTATAAAGTACTAGATAGGTGAAAAGACTGGGTCGTAAGCCGATTCCAGTTGATAAATGTAAAATGTGAATTATAGTAACAGTATTGCCGGGTTGAGGATCTCTTTGGTTTATCCGGGTTGAGGTCCAAGAGACTGGGTCTGTTACAGGTAACAGTCTTGCCGGGTTGAGGATCTCCTCGAGTTTAGCGGGTTGAGGTCCAAGAGACTGGGTCTGTTACCCTATCCATGGATAGAGATATATATATGTATTGCCTACAGGCTTGATGATTGTGATTATGGACCAAAGCAGTAACTCTGAATTTTGAATAACATATTAGATCCTTTTTGGGCCCATGCTTGTCTTTGTTTTCAATATGATTCATAAAATGTGAAATGAATGAATAATGAGATTAATGATTATCTTTGTTTAAATGTGATTTATGGAATAAGATGTAATGTTATGAGATATATATATGATAATTATGAAATGAGATGATTACAATGTATAAGTTAAATTATTGAAAGTGAATATGGATCGAAAAACTATGTTGAATGATGAAATGTGAAAGTGAAACATGAAAATACAATATGATGTATAATATGGATGTGGTTGTGAACATTGTGAGTATTATTTTATGAATGTTTTAATAAGTCATGGAATTATGGTTTGTATTAATGATATACGTGTATATGTATATAATTATGAGAAGAGTAGAAATATATATAAGATGTAATTGAAATGGGAAAATATGATAAGAAAATAATGATATATGAAGTTAACATATGAGTATGATTGTTTGTAAAGTATGTTTATAATATTTATTTGTACTACTAAGCTTTCGGGCTTAGCGCGGTTGTGTAAATCGCGCAGGTGAATAGGTGGTTGATCTGGGAGTCAATCGGTGTGCCACGAGAAAGGTAAGAGTATCTTGAGACCAACTAGAAGGTGGTGCATACATGTATAATTTAAATATGTTGTATTTTGACAATAACGTATTTATCTGTATAAGTGTATTTTTATTAAAGATAAGATTAAGATTATATATATATGTAAGATCTTTGAAAGTGGAATGATTTTGTAAATGTACTATTCTTTGTAATCGGATTAAAGTTTTCAACTATAACGATCAGTGACATTCTTATACTTTATATACGTACTGTATGTATGCCAGGTATATGTATAGTACTTATATGGAGTATGGGGGTGTAACAGGAAGAGCAAGAGAAATAAAGAAAAGGGAGAAGAAAAGAAACGAATTTGGGAACCAAACTTTTTGCAAGGGCAAAAAAAAAACTGTCCTAATCAAGATCCAGATTAATGCCAAGAAGATAGAAGGAATTTGGAGTATAGCAAGATTGCCTCCAAGCTGCCCAAAATTCAAACAAGAAATTTATAGTGTGAAGGTTTGTCCATTGTGTCACATCAGCTCCTATCTCAAAATGGCCTTCATTTAACCCATGTCCCTCATAGACCCCATTTCAAGCCTATTAATGACCTGTTGATCTCTTTTGGTTGGTGTGAGAGGGGATTTTCGCCCCCACTCCCGGTGGAATGGTTCTTGCGACTTTGGCACTGTTTAGGCTCGGGACCTTAGAGAACACGGACCTAAGTCCGGAGAAAATGGAGTCGCCACTCAGACGGGCCGGAAAAAAGAAAGGGGTGGATGACTCGATTCCTAAGGAATCCCCAACCCCATAATGGGTTCGGAAAGTTGGGTACGTGTAGGGAAGGTGAGAAATGGCCCAGCACCCCCATAATGCCCGGTTCATTGGAATCGGCCTCCTTTACAGGTCTTAATATTATAAAATTCTTAAATATAACAATATTATCCATATTATATACAATAATTAAAAGAAAGCATCAATATATTAAAATCAAAGCAATGTCCAAACAAAGCAAATAAATGGACACCCATCCAAGGATGGAAACATGTCCTTACATCACATGCCTAAATAGGACACCCACCAAAAGGTAGAAACATGCCCTTTACATAGGTTCTAAAATAGAAAAGCAAATTAAATTACATGATGTTTAACTATTGAGGTACCCACCAAGTGGAAACATACCTCTTACAACTTTTGGAAATCTAAATTAATTGATAAAAGTAAATAATCATTCATCATAAATAAATCATTCATCAAAGCTATTAATCAAAATAGAAAATAAACATCCATCCATGATAAATTAAATGAATCAAGTAGTGAAATTAAATAAATTAAAGCATAAGAAATAAATCAAAGCATAATCAAGTATGGAATTGAATAAAGCAAATAAAAGTCCAATTATGGCTACTGTGACTTTTTATGGAATTAAAATAAATTAGGGTTTCATGTTTTAAAGGGTTGGTAAGACTCTTTGATTAACAAAATTAAGGTTTGAATGATATCATGAAACTAGGGTTTTAAATACTTTAAAATACTTTAATTTGTGATTTTTGGTTGTTGGGTTCCTAAGCTACTGTGTAAAATTTAGGTTTTTATGTTTTTTAATGTTTTAAAAGGATTAGGGTTCATAAAAATTAGGGTTTAAGGTTTTAAAAGTGTTAGTGTTCATTATTTTGAATTTTGGAAGTTGAATTTGGATTTGATATTTTGGAATTTAGGGTCTCGGGTGGTGAATAATTTTAAAGAATTTAGAAACAATTTGATAATTTCATGAAGTTTTATGAATTTAAACAAATAAATTAAAGTTTTTATAAGTAGAAAAGATGTTTTTCAAGGCTTTTTGAATGAAATATAACCTACTTTAAAATTTTAAAAGAAGTAGAATTTACATCATAATTTTGTTGAAAAATATGTTCAATTAGAGTTTTAAGGTTTTTAACAAGAAAAAATAACAATTTTAAGCCTTTTGGAAGATAAACTAATGAAATAAGGTTTTTTTGGCTTTAGAAAAACTAAATTAAAGTTCAAAGATTTTTAATTTTGATTTCATAAATTTGCTACTGTGTAAAAAAACAATTAAAGAAAATTAATTAACATATACCTTCTTTCGATGATTTCTCCAAAAATAATTCTTCTTGGATGAACTAGCTCCAAAGACAAGCCTTTTTTGCCTTTGAATCCTCTAAATCATGCTACTGCTATTCCAGAAAAGAGTTGAATTGAATTTCTTCTTTTCCTTCCTTGATTTGGTTTCAAATTTTCCAAACTACTCTTGGATTTTTGCCTCCTCTAAATTAATTGCCTTTGGTCCTTATTTATAGTGGTTTGATGCTGTTTATTCCTAATTAGTTAAGGTAAGTAATATTAATAAAAAAGAAACCAAAACCTAATTGGATTAGGTTTTGAAAAATTTGTGTCGGAAAATTTGCGCTGCCTAAAAAAAACTGCACTGGCGAAAAAATCTGCTGCAGCGGGCCCGTAAGCTATTTCGCAGGCAGAAAAATTCTGCATGTGAAATAGCACAGTGATTTCGCTGGCCCGTGGGCACGGGCCCGCGCGATGATTTTTTCGTTGCCAATTTTTCCAACTCCGATTTTTATTTTTATTTTTTGAATTTTATTTGTTTATTTCTATTTTTTATTAATAAAAATTATTTTGGACCAATTACACAACAAAAATCATTTTAGACTAAATAAAACATATTGGACCGGATTGGGTCAAAATTTAAGGGTCTACAATTTGCCCCCTACTTGAATGATCTGAAACCTTAGTGAAAGAGAATGAAAAGCAATAAGACTTAATTTTTGAGATGGAAAATTGAATTTGTTTTGGGTACTTTGACCCGAGATTGGGTACTTGGACCTGAAATCGGGTACTTGGACCTGAGATTGATTGAATTTGGGTACTTAGACCCAGGATTGAGTACTTGGACTTGAGATTGGGTACTTGGACCCGAGATCGGGTACTTGGACTCGAGATTGATTTGATTTGGGCACTTGGACCCAAGATTGAGTACTTGGACTCGAGATTGGGTACTTAAACCCGAGATTGAATTGATTTTGGGTACTTAGACTCGTTATTGGGTTGAATTTGATTTGGGTACTTGGACCCAAGATTGGATGGAATTTGGGTGCTTGGACCCAGGATTGGGTACTTGGACCCGAGATTGAATTTGATTTGGGTACTTGGACCCGAGATTAAATTTGATTTGTGTACTTGGATCCGAAATTGGGTACTTGGGCTTGAGATTGGGTACTTGGACCCGAGCTTGAATTGATTTGGGCACTTGGACCCGAGATTGGGTACTTGGACCAGAGTTTGAATTGATTTGGGTACTTGGACCGGAGAATGGGTGTTTGGACCAGAGATTGGGTACTTAGACCCGAGCTTGAATTGATTTGGGTACTTGGACCCGAGAATGGGTGCTTGGACCAGAGATTGAGTTTGACTAACCTCTTATCATTTGAGAAATCTGACTACTCCGGTTATTCTATGCATTGTGGTTTTTCACCCTCAAAATGGATATTCATCCTTTGAGATCGGGTCTTCATCCTTGAAAATGAATCTTCATCTTTTGACATCGGGTTTTCATCCTTGAAAAAAATGCATCTTCATCCTTTGAGATCGGATCTTCATCCTTAAAAATGAATCTTCATCTTTTGACATCGGGTTTTCATCCTTGAAACATGGGTCTTTATCCATTGGAGGTCGGGTCTTTACCCTGGCTTCAGCTCTTTTAGCTGGATTAGTCTTTTGTCTTTTACATCTTCATTCTTTTGAGTGTTCTAATGTTCCACTCTTTTGTTCTTCCTTTTTGCAAAGATTTAGCTATTTTTAATTGGACCTTATATCCTCTCCTTGCCCCCCCCCTGTGTGCCAAAATATTTGTAAGCGAGTTTAAAAATATTTGGTATATAAACTCAAAAAATTGAAAAGGAGAAACTTTGCCCCCTGTGTAGGCTTAAACCAAAGATTTTATCCATGCAAGCTTTGATTGATGTTTTTGCCATATTGTTCTTCATATAATCACGCATTTCTTCTCTTTGCAAGATTACTGGAGCTTTCTCAAGCAATGGGCTTTCTATGCCCCCCCTGATTTGATATCTTCTTTTGATTGCTTGCTGTTCATTTTGACAAGGAATAGACAATACAAGACAAGAAAGTGCGATGTGACATGCTAGTGTATGCATGATATGCATGAATGATACTTACAACGGTTTTATTGACTCACAGACTGAGGTGATCAACAGAAGTATTCTCATTGACTCCTTTTGACGCTTGTTCAAGTCTTGCATGGGAATGCTCGAAAGCTTTTGCATTTGTGGCTTTCATCTTCAAGATGTTGAAAACATGAGTGGTGGAGACCCTGAGTAGCAGAGTCAGGGATGCATCCATTTCCAACTATGTTTCAGCATGTCGATTGATAGCTTCTTCATGACCTTGCCAATAATCATTTCAACAGACTTCCCTTAGCTCGAAAGCTTTGTATGACAAAACATTCTTTCTTTTTTTTGAATTTTGATTTTGAAAACAAATGTTGGCTTTGCCAAATTAATGTCAATGTACCTCAGGACTTGATTTTCCAAATTAATATATCTATAACATGACAACCCTAGTTACCATACTAAACTCAAGAATTATTTCTATTTAAGCCAGAATTGTTGCACTTCGGATAGGCACATACACATTACTTGGCCAAAGGTCTCATTTGAGTTTAAATATTGACTATCTCATATGCATGCTTATCCAAACTATCTCCACTAATAGACTCTACCTATCAAGAGAGATCAACAGGTCTTTGATAGGCTTGAAATGGGGTCTATGAGGGACACGGGTTTAAATGAAGGCCATTTTGAGATTGGAGCTGGTGTGACACAATGGACAAACCCTCATACTATAAATTTCTTATTTGAATTTTCGGCAGCTTGGAGTAATCTTGCTAAATTCCAAATTCTTGGCATTAATCTCGATCTTGATTAGGACAGTTTATGCCCTTGCAAAAAGTTTAAGACCCAAATTCGTTTCTTTTATTCTTTTCCCTTTTCTTTCCTCTTATTTTTCTTACTCTTCCCTTCTCTTTCTCTTTCCTTACTCTTCCCTTTCTTTTATCATTTTGTCCTTCTTTCTTATAGGACTATCAAGTACATAACTTTCAAGAACTGAATGGTCTTTCTCCTTTTCCTTTGGTTTTGATTGAATCTTTGGTTGGGTTGGACCAATTCAAGTCAAATCATCCTTATAAACAAAATGGAAGTCTTTTGTTGTCTTAGGTAAAAGAGAACTCAGTTGGCTTTTTGAACCATTTTGGGTTTTCTTTTTCTTTTCTTTTTTTCTCTCTTTTTTTCTTTTCTTTTGTCTCACTTTTTTTTTCTTTTTCTTTTTTTTTCTTTTTTCTTCTTCTCTTGTTTCTCTTTTTTTTTTTTTGCTTAGTTCTAGTTCTAAAAGAGTTGTCTCATTTATACTAGCTTGGGCTTCCAATAATGGATGAGTGGAGTGACATAAATCTTCTTTAACAGGGATAAATCAATTGTTACTTCGATGTTGTCTTGATAGATTGGAGATATTAGGTGAACTTCAACTACCCTTATGGTCTTGAAAACTTCAACTACCCTTATGGTCTTGGAAACTTCAACTATCTTCATGGTATTGCTTTCTTTGATCTTCTTGTCTCTTTATCTTAGTGATCATAAGACTTGTTAAAAGTATCACAACAACTCAGGGTAAGTTGTTGGGGTTATATGCCAATGAAAAGAAAGCTAAAATTTTATGAAGGCTCAAAGGGACAACTAGGGATTGATATTTAATTGGGTGGATACTAGTTGTTAGCTAACCAAACAATGCCTAGATCATCTCTCCCTTAAATAAGCAGAGTTCAATTTCGCCTCGAAAGCTTGTCAAAGCATGTTCTAAGACTGACTAGGACCTTAATAATGGTAATTATGCAGGAGCCCTCTCTAAGTAAGCATACACATTTCAATGCTATAGAGCAATTCCCTCACCTAGTAAAGTCATTCAAGTCATGGTGCATAAATCTATCAATTCATGAATTATCAAGATAGATTCCTCATTGGTTGAGCACCAAAATGAACAAAGACCAATAAAAATTTTGATGAAAGTAATTTATTAAAACAAATTTAAATTTGAAAAACACAATAGTTCCAAAACATTAAAGAAAGTAGAATTGAAAAGCAACATTCAAGCTAAGGAAAGTTTGTTGAGTTTAAGCTTCTCTTCCCTTCACATCTTCAATATTTCCATCTTGAAAGGATGATAAAACAAAATCTTCTTCCAATCCTTTTCCCACCATGAAGGTTGCCGGTGGAGGTACTCTATTGAACCTTGGTAATGGATTATCTTTGGTGTTGGGCTTATCCGGCTCGGGTAGCTTGCCACTATCAATCAAATTCTGGATCTCATGCCTCAACTTCATGCAATTGTCTGTTTCGTGTCCAGGCCTTTGATGGAATTGGCAAAATGCACTAGTATCAAAGTTAGGTGGTAGAGGATTAGGCAAAGGACGAGGAGTCAAGGGTTGTAACAATCCCTTCTTTTGTAGCTTATTGAGAATACAAGATAGTGGCTTCTCTAATTCTAAAAACTGTCTCATTCCTCCTTAACTTGTGGCATTAACATCAACTTCTTTTTGTGTGCTTTGATTGCCCGACTGGTAGTTCCCTTTTTCATTCCTTTTAATTGAAAAGTGATTCTTCTCCCTTTCCCACTCTTCAATTTGCAAACCAGCTTGGAGAAGGTCTTTGAAATCACTTATAAGGGTGTGAGACATCCTTTCACAGAGATTAGGCAACACCCCTCTCACGATCATCCTTATTTGATCAGATTCATCGGGCCTCTTCTTGAGCAAAGCGGCCTTATTTCTCCATCGCTTCACATAGTCCACAAAATTCTCATTTGGCCTTTGCCTTATGGACTCCACTTCCATTAAAGTAACTTCTAACTCAACATTATATCCATATTGTTGGATGAAGGCCTTGTAAAGCAAATCCCAATTCTTTTGTGTTCCATAATCTAAGGTATTGAACCAATTTTGGACAGCAGGATCCAATGAGAGCATGAAGTACCTTAGAGTTTGAGCCTTAGTAGCTCGGGCAGACTGCATGGCAGTGATATACCTTAGAGTTTGAGCCTTAGTAGCTCAGTGCCATTGTACTTTGCAAAGGATGGCATCTTGAATTTGTATGGAACTTCTTCATCTAGCTCAAATAATTTGTCAATCTCGGACATCTCTTCGGTCTTCATTTTCTTCTCAAATTTCTTTTCTAAATCAACAATCATCTTTTCAACATCAGAAGTCTCGGTCTTTTCAATAGTTGCCTTCTCAATGACCTTTGGTTCTTTCATCTTTTCTTGAACCTCTTAGTAGTATTGAGCCCAATCATCATCATCATCAATGATCATCTTTTCATCATCAAAAACCACTTCACTAACTTAGGTCTTCCCTTTGTCCTTTGGTTTCTTAGTGCTAGCAAATGCCTCGGCATGGTTTTCTAAGATTGCAGTCAATTGGTTCTTTATGGTCTCAGCTAGGGCCTCTTTGATTTCTTCCATCTTGGCATTAAGGGCTTCATCCACCATCCTTTGAATTTGTTCGGGCTCCATTGCTTTAGGTGAGCAAGTGATTGAGTCATTGCTAGATACTTCATCTCCGACGTAGGTCGGATTGTTGTAAGCTTTAGAGCTATCGTAATCCAGGGCTGTGAGCCGGAGAGGATCAATGATATGAGATGCAAATGTATGCATGTATGCACAAACAATCAACAAATAAGGATAAATAAGACGTTTCTTCCAACCTTATAACATCCACACACGAATGGCGAGTCCCTTTTTCCTAGGTATATGGTTAACAAAATACCAACGTGGGGTATCTTGCTTTCGAATAATTCCCTCAGACGTTTCAACCAATAGTTATATTTTCAAAAATGGAAATCAATCCATGATAATTCCCATTAATTAGGTTTTAATCCATTCAACCAACTAAAGTAGCTTTTATGCTATGTTGGATTAAAATGAAATTAAGAGGTTTATTATAAATAGATTTCTCACTTGAAAAAGGTAACTATTGGTTCATGCCAAAACAAGCCCATGGTTATTTTATTCTTAGTGTAAACTAGGCCCACAATTGATTTTTGGCATTTCATAATTGACCTAAATATATTTGCAAGCTCTTTGTAAGAAAAGGTTGGGTGACAATAGTTTTGTTTCTAAGCCCATTGTAAAAGATTTTAGAAAAATGGATTTTGGGCTTAGTATTTGGGCCATGGGCCAAAGAATTTTTGATTTGTTTTTAAAAAAGTTTTATGTCCAAAGACCATCTTGAAAAAGTTTTAAAAATAGCTTTGGTCTTTTGGACTTTGAAGAAAAATTTATTTGAGCTTACAAGAAAAAGAACAAACCATATAAGCCATGATTTAGACTAAGATAAACTAACCATAGTCAAACAATATGCATTTGGGGTAAAACCTAAGGGAAGTAACTAGGTCAATTACATGAGCTTTAGTCTTTGGGTTAAAAGGCTTAGGTTCCCATAGCAAGTATATACCAAATGGTACGAGGCTATGAGTGGTTACTCCATGCTCGATCTCCATACCTTAAGTGAAAGTATGGTATCCCTTACATAACATAACATGGGTAACACGGGTGTCCTAACTCACGCACCCAATGCAATCTAATCTGATGCAATGGATAATATCATTATAAGAAAGAATAGAATAATATAAAAACCAACGGAATCAACTTCTCTTATCCCCAGTGGAGTCGCCACAGTGAGCGGGGATTTTCGCCCCCACTCTCAGTGCAATGGTTCTTGCGACTTCGGCACTGTTTAGGCTCGGGGCCTTAGAGAACACGAACCTAAGTCCAGAGAAAATGGAGTCGCCACCCGGACGGGCCGGGAAAAAGAAAGGGGTGGATGATTCGATTCCTAAGGAATCTCCAACCCCCTAATGGGTTCAGAAAGTTGGGAACGTGTGGGGAAGGTGAGAAATGGTCCAGCACCCCCACAACGCCCGGTTCATTGGAACCGGTCTCCTTTACAGGTCTTAATATTATAAAATTCTTAAATATAACAATATTATCCATATTACACACAATAATTAAAAGAAAACATCAATATATTAAAATCAAAGCAACGTCCAAACAAAGCAAGTAAATGGACACCCATCCAAGGATGGAAACATGTCCTTACATCACATGCCTAAATAGGACACCCACCCAAAGGTAGAAACATGCCCTTTACATAGGTTCTAAAATAGAAAAACAAATTAAATTACATGATGTTTAACTAATGAGGTACCCACCAAGTGGAAACATACCTCTTACAACTTTTGGAAATCTAAATTAATTGATAAAAGTAAATAATCATTCATCATAAATAAATCATTCATCAAAGCTATTAATCAAAATAGAAAATAAACATCCATCCATGATAAATTAAATGAATCAAGTATTGAAATTAAATAAATTAAAGCATAAGAAATAAATCAAAGCATAATCAAGTATGGAATTGAATAAAGCAAATAAAAGTCCAATTATGGCTACTGTGACTTTTTATGGAATTAAAATAAATTAGGGTTTCATGTTTTAAAGGGTTGGTAAGACTCTTTGATTAACAAAATTAAGGTTTGAATGATATCATGAAACTAGGGTTTTAAATACTTTAAAATACTTTAATTTGTGATTTTTGGTTGTTGGGTTCCTAAGCTACTGTGTAAAATTTAGGTTTTTATGTTTTTATGTTTTTTAATGTTTTAAAAGGATTAGGATTAATAAAAATTAGGGTTTAAGGTTTTAAAAGTGTTAGTGTTCATTATTTTGAATTTTGGAAGTTGAATTTGGATTTGATATTTTGGAATTTAGGGTCTCGGGTGGTGAATAATTTTTAAGAATTTAGAAATCAATTTGATAATTTCATGAAGTTTTATGAATTTAAACAAATAAATTAAAGTTTTTATAAGTAGAAAAGATGTAACACCCCCACATCCGGTACATGTACATTACAATTACCACAATGTAATATCCATGCACTGAACATGGGGACGCTACGATTTTCTTTAACATTCAAATTATTTATAAAGACAACATAATCTTTATCATTACACATTTATAGAAAATAAGTAATTAACTTGTAATATAAAAACAAAATAGATATAAACATATTTACTTAATACGCAGCGGAATTTAAAGATTTGTTACATATATAAAAGCATTTAAATTCATATTTACATTATAAACAATAGTTTACAAAATATAAATAAGTTATACATGATTGGCAGTTCTTCTCTGATCTTTAAGTTCCAAAGTAATCTCTTCAATGTCTACTCTCACTCGGTCTCGAAGAGCTCTCAGGTTCAACCTGATCACCTGCGCGATTAACACTATCGCGCTGAGCCAACGGCTTAGTAATACAAAACATGCTATTCTCATGCTTTAAATGTAATGCAATGTCACACATCTTAATAATAGAGACAACATCATACCTTTGCATTACACCATTCATGATCATATAAGCATATCACATTTCACAAGTTCTTCTATATCTCATTATTCAATCAATTCATCTTAATAAATCACATTTAAACAAAGACACACATGGGCCCAAAACACACTAATATGCTATTCAATTTTCAGAGTTAATGCTTTGGTTTTGTTTTCACATTCATCATTATCATAAACCCAACTAGGCTTCAAGGATTAGGTTCAACCAAGCTTCAAGGGGAGCAAAGCATGCTAAGCTTCAACCCAACTTGGCTTCAAGAACCAATCCAACCTAGCTTCAAGGGTGGTAACATCTCAATTAGGCTTCAAGGACCAAGTCCAACCTAACTTCAAGAGATTGTTACTCATATTAGGCATGCCACCAACAACAAACTCTGAAAATGGAATAACACATTAGCCACACAGCTCATTTATTATTTCATTATCATTTCCATTCTCAATTCTCATCATCATAGCCAAATACAATGGCTTCATATCTCATTAAAATCATATTAGCCAATTACAATGGCCTCATATCTCATCATGTTTCACTTCACATTATCATATTTTATTTTTCAAGTATACATAGCCAAATAAATTAAACATTATCACATAGACATACATGCCTCAATTATCTCAATTTACATTATGCATATGGCATCATGGATATAAACATAACAAAGAACATTATTCATATGAGTCAACCATATCATCCAATGAATATATGCAACAATGACATGTTTGTACTTACCTCAATAACAATTTATACAACTCTTAACACTTCCTTGTCCAAGATCCTTTCACTTAGATCAATGATCAATCCCTCTCTTCAAACCCTAATCCAAAAATAATAACATATACTTACTTAGGGATACACAAGAAATAAACAATTTAAGAGTGAACTAGGGCAAACCCTAAACTTGACACGTTCACCCACACGGGCGTGTCCATGACCGTGTCTTAACTCCACAACACAGAAGCCTTTACACGCTCAACACCACGGGCGTGTCACTGGGCGTGCAATACATACTGCCTCACACAAATACATCAACACGTCCAACAACCTGAACGTGCTCCTGACCGTGTAAATTCTCCATTCTCACAGTAGCTATGACACGCTCAATAACACGGGCGTGTTACTGGTCGTGTCAAACCTACTGTCTCCAACACAATTGACACGCCTAAAAATCTGGACGTGCTCATGGGCGTGTCCGACCAAAAACTCAGAATCCGGCCAAACCAACCAAACACTCAACAACACACTTCTATCCACTAACATTCACTTCAACCAATCTTCACAAAACATACCCAACAACCTATCTCAAACTTGCAACAACCCCAAAACAAACCAAAACACATATCAAACACAAAACACAAAATCATCTCAAACCCTAACCACACAAACAATACCATCTTTTCCAACCAACTTACTTCTTTCTTCAATTCATTCTTAAAATCCATGATCAAGAAAATCAAACACCCTTAAACACATCAAATCAACCAACACACTCTTAAATCATCTATCCAACTCAATCAAAACTTCAAATAAACAAAGAAATCAAAAGAGGACTTACCAAAGTAACAAAACTTCTTGAATCAATAACTTAATCACTTGAATCTTCCTTCACTTTGAACTTAACACATCAAGATCTTCTCTTTGTCCCTTGCTTTCCTTTGTCTATGGAGAAGCCGGCCACACAAAGAAGAAAGAAGAAATGAACCACAAAAAACAAAGTCAACTCTTCTTTTAATCTCCACCAAGTGTTTCAATTAAAGCAATTACCAAAACACCCTTCTACAAATTGTTTTGTTTCTTTTTAAAACACTTGCCCTTTTTAGTCATTTCACCAATAACCAAATAAATATCTTCATCCCTTGACTCTCCATTTTGACCAACATATATATATTATATATATCACCATATAAACAACATATACATTTTCTTATACATAATACTTCCCATTCAAACAACACATATACATTCTCTGTCAATTTCTTTTTTTTTTCAACATAACATATACACTTAATTCAAACAACAACAATTATATCCAAACTTCTAGGGCATACATTGGGATATTACAATTCTCCCCCTCTAAAAAGAAATTTCGTCCTCAAAATTACCTAATATCAAGTCTGAAACAATTGAGGATATTGATCTCTCATCGCTTGCTCATTCTCCCAAGTTGATTCTTCTCTACCATGATTCTTCCAAAGAATCTTCACAATTGGCACTTTCTTATGTCTCAACTCTTTCATTCCATAAGCCAAAATAGCAACTGGTTCTTCTTCAAAAGTTAGATCTGGACTCACTTCAATAGATTCAACTGATAACACATGAGATGGATCTGATCTGTACCTCCTCAACATAGAAACATGGAATACATTATGGATCCTATCCAACTCAGATGGCAAAGCAAGCTTATAAGCAACCGGCCCAACTCTTTCTAAAATTTCATATGGTCCAATGAAACGAGGACTCAGCTTTCCTTTTCGACCAAACCTCAAGATCTTTTTCCAAGGAGACACTTTCAAAAATACTTTATCTCCCACATTAAACTCTATGTCTCTCCTCTTCAAATCTGAATAAGACTTCTGTCGGTCTGAAGCTGCTTTCAACCTATCTCGAATCACTTTCACTTTCTCTTCAGTTTCTTTAATCAAATCAGGACCAATTAACTTACCTTCACCAAGCTTATTCCAACATAGAGGTGTCCTACACCGTCTACCATACAATGCCTCAAATGGTGCCATACCAATGCTGGATTGATGACTATTATTGTATGCAAATTCTACAAGTGGTAAGAATCTATCCCAACCTCCAGAGAAATCAATGACACAACTTCTCAACATGTCCTCGATAATCTGTATCACTCTCTCTGACTGTCCATCTGTCTGCGGATGGAAAGCAGTACTGAAGTGTAATCGAGAACCCAAAGCACTATGTAAACTCTTCCAAAACCTGGAAGTAAACCGGGGATCTCGATCAGACACTATAGAAGTTGGAACACCATGCAACTTCACAATCTCATGAATATACAGCTCAGCTAACCTCTCCAAAGAGTAATCCATCCGAACCGGAAGGAAATGAGCTGTCTTGGTTAATCTGTCAACAATCACCCAAATAGCATCATGCTTTCTTTGGGTCAATGGCAACCAAGACACAAAATCCATGGTCACTCTTTCCCACTTCTATTCAGGCACTGATAAAGGTTGAAGCAACCCGGAAGGAACTTGATGCTCTGCTTTTACCCTCTAACAGGTGAGACATCTGGATACAAATTCCGCTATGTCTCTCTTCATACCGGACCACCAGTAATGTTGCTTCAAATCATGATACACCTTGGTATTGCCCGGATGCATAGCAAATACTGACTGATGTGCTTCTTCTAAAATAATCCTTCTCAAATCAGCATCATCAGGTACACACAATCTGTTCTTAAACCAGAGACTCCCATCATCTCTCACAATAAAATCTCTACTCTTTCCACTCTGGCAATCTGAAGCAATCTTCTGAACCTTCTCATCAGCCAACTGAGCCTCTTTAATCTGATCCAATAAAACTGGTTTCAATTGCAACTGTGCCAATAATGCACCATCATCATAAGATACAAAACTGGCATGCAATGCTCTCAACTCAACAAGCAATGAGAGCGAATAAACAGTCAACCCTGCTAAAGACTTCCGACTCAAGGCATCAGCAACAACATTTGCTTTACCTGGATGATAATCAATCAAACAGTCGTAGTCTTTAATCAATTCCAACCATCTTCTCTGTCGAAGATTGAGCTCTTTTTGAACACCCAAATATTTCAAACTCTTATGATCAGTGTAAATGAAACATTTCTCTCCAAACAAATAGTGTCGCCAAATCTTCAATGCAAACACAATGGCTGCCAATTCTAAATCATGGATCGGATAATTGAGCTCATGCGGCTTCAACTGCTGAGAAGCATAAGCTATAACTTTACCTTCTTGCATCAGAACACAACCCAAACCTCTATGTGAAGCATCACTATAAATCACATATGGTTTGCCTTCCACAGGTAAAGTAATAATAGGCACTTGAGTCAACATTTCTTTCAACTGTTCAAAACTAGCCTGACACTGATCTGTCCACACAAATCTAACCCCTTTTCAAAGCAATCGGGTGAGTGGAGTAGCTATCAAAGAAAAACCTTTCACAAACCGTCGGTAATAGCCAGCCAAACCCAGAAAACTTCTAACTTCAGTCACAGACTTGGGTGAACTCCAATTCAATATAGCTTCAACTTTACTTGGATCAACTCTAATACCCTCTGCTGAAACTATGTGACCGAGAAAAGTTACTTGATCAAGCCAGAACTCACACTTCGACAATTTAGCAAACAATTGCTTCTCTCTCAAAATTTGCAACACAATCCGCAGATGCTTATCACGTTCCTCCTCATTACGCGAATACACCAAAATATCATCAATAAAGACTACCACAAACTGATCCAAATAGGGCCTAAACACCCTATTCATCAAGTCCATAAAAACTGCAAGTGCATTCGTCAGACCAAAAGGCATAACTAGAAACTCATAATGTCCATACCTGGTCCGAAAAGCGGTTTTAGGAACATCTTCAGCTTTGACCCTCAACTGATGATATCCTGATCTTAAATCAATTTTAGAAAACACTGCTGCACCCTTTAATTGATCAAAAAGATCATCAATTCTAGGCAAAGGATATTTATTCTTAATAGTCACTTTATTCAATTTCCTATAATCAATACACAATCTCATAGTACCATCTTTCTTCTTCACAAATAATACAGGAGCTCCCCACGGAGAAACACTAGGGCGAACAAACCCTTTATCTAGCAACTCCTGCAACTGCACCTTCAGTTCTCTCAACTCAGCTGGTGCCATCCTATAAGGAGTAATAGAGATAGGAGTGGTACCAGGCAATAATTCAATACCAAATTCCACCTCTCTCTCAGGAGGTAACCCTGGCAACTCCTCTGGAAACACGTCTAGGAACTCTGCAACTGTGGCAATGCTATCAATTTGAGGACTCCTTACTCTAGTATCCACCACATGAGCAAGATAAGCATTACACCCCTTTCTAATCAATCTCCTAGCTGCAACAGCTGAAACAAACAAGGATGCTAGTTGTCCTTGCTCACTAGATACTATCACCTCTCTACCATCACCAATTCTCAAAGTAACAACTTTCTTTTTGCAATCAACCACAGCTCCATGTCTAGATAACCAGTCCATGCCTAGAATCACATCATATTACTTAAAAGGCATTTCAATCAAATCTCCAAGAAACTCCTCACCTTGCACCATTACAACACTATCTCGATGCACTTTACTAACAATCACACTATGCCCTAAAGGATTTGTCACCAATACATCAAATCCTAGGGATTCAGCATGCACATCAGACACAGGCAAAACAGATGCACTAATATATGAATGAGTGGATCTGGGATCAATCAAAGCAAGTACTGAAGTATCAAATAAAGAAAAAGTACCAACTATGACTGCCGAAGCATCTGGTTGCCTCTGCATCACATAAATCCTCTGAGAAGATCCAGCCTCCTCTGGTCTACTCTCCCTGGATGTAGAACCTCCTCTAGAACTGAACCCAGATCTACCTCCTCTGCCGAAACCTCTGCCTCCACGACCTCCCCTCACACTAGATCGAGAAGCTGCAGAATCAACCAACATATGCTCCTACTTCTCAGGACAATCTCTAACAAAATGATCAGGAGACCCGCATCTGAAACATACTCCTGCCCCACCCGTCTTCCAACAAGGACCACCATGTGGCCTTCCACAATGAATGCATATGGGTGGAGTGGATCTCTGAGTCACCGGGGTCGGAGCACTCGCCACTGAAGCTGCAGGTCTAGATCTCTGTCTCTGAAACTGTACTGGCCTACCAGCTAGCCTCTGACTCCTACTGATCCGAGGAACAAAGCTTCCTTTACCTCTCTTAGCAGATGAAGACCCTGCCTCAAACTGGGGTCTTCTAACTCTGATCTCTTCTTCTGAAGCAGTTGCTGCAATATTCTGGGCTCTTTCTACACTTCTAGCTGCTGCCACAAGCTGGGAAAAATCATGATATCTAGATCCAGCCACCAAACACATGATAGAGGGCCTCAATCCCTCCTCAAATCTCCTGCATCTATCTATCTCATCAGATATAATACCCCCAGCATACTGACTCAACCGGATAAATTCAACCTCATATTCAGTTACTGATCGGTTGTCTTGCTTTAAACTCAAAAACTCCATCTTCTTCATGTCTTTATACTCCCTCGGAGTATACTTCAATTCAAACTCTCTCAGAAAATCAGCATAGGACAATGTTGGTGGATCATCCATAGAATGGGGCACTGTCTTCCACCAATCGTATGCATCTTTCTGTAGCAATGATTTGGCATAATCAAATTTTTCCTCTGAAGTGGCTTGCAACTGAATGAAGATTCTTTGTACCTTATCTAGCCATTGCTCAGCCACAGCTGGATCAGTAGTACCTAAGAAATCCTCTGCTCCATACTTCCTTAGTTTGTCATAATGCCTCACTGATACCAAAGGCTGTGGGGGTGGTGGCTGTGGTTGCACTGGTGCTTGCCTCAAAGCCTCTACCACATGCCTAAGCCAAATTGGTGGAAAATCCTCACCAACTGGTCTCCCCGATACAGAAGCAGGTATCTCTCCAGCACTATCCACTCTAGCTCCCTCTCTAATCTCATCAGGAGCTATACTCTCAGCACTACCCTCAACTGACTGACGTGAGTGAGAGTCCATCACAACCTATATCTGCAAACACAGCAGAATACCTCTCATTAAAGATCAGAGACTGCCAATGCCAAACATGTATGTTATTCAAAAATCCACTTTTAAAAATCAAAACACTCTTTTTCTTACATTTTACCTAGGTTGAGAATCTCAAACCTAGGCTCTGATACCAAAACAACTGTAACACCCCCACATCCGGTACATGTACATTACAATTACCACAATGTAATATCCATGCACTGAACATGGGGACGCTACGATTTTCTTTAACATTCAAATTATTTATAAAGACAACATAATCTTTATCATTACACATTTATAGAAAATAAGTAATTAACTTGTAATATAAAAACAAAATAGATATAAACATATTTACTTAATACGCAGCGGAATTTAAAGATTTGTTACATGTATAAAAGCATTTAAATTCATATTTACATTATAAACAATAGTTTACAAAATATAAATAAGTTATACATGATTGGCAGTTCTTCTCTGATCTTTAAGTTCCAAAGTAATCTCTTCAATGTCTACTCTCACTCGGTCTCGAAGAGCTCTCAGGTTCAACCTGATCACCTGCGCAATTAACACTATCGCGCTAAGCCAACGGCTTAGTAATACAAAACATGCTATTCTCATGCTTTAAATGCAATGCAATGTCACACATCTTAATAATAGAGACAACATCATACCTTTGCATTACACCATTCATGATCATATAAGCATATCACATTTCACAAGTTCTTCTATATCTCATTATTCAATCAATTCATCTTAATAAATCACATTTAAACAAAGACACACATGGGCCCAAAACACACTAATATGCTATTCAATTTTCAGAGTTAATGCTTTGGTTTTGTTTTCACATTCATCATTATCATAAACCCAACTAGGCTTCAAGGATTAGGTTCAACCAAGCTTCAAGGGGAGCAAAGCATGCTAAGCTTCAACCCAACTTGGCTTCAAGAACCAATCCAACCTAGCTTCAAGGGTTGTAACATCTCAATTAGGCTTCAAGGACCAAGTCCAACCTAACTTCAAGAGATTGTTACTCATATTAGGCATGCCACCAACAACAAACTCTGAAAATGGAATAACACATTAGCCACACAACTCATTTATTATTTCATTATCATTTCCATTCTCAATTCTCATCATCATAGCCAAATACAATGGCTTCATATCTCATTAAAATCATATTAGCCAATTACAATGGCCTCATATCTCATCATGTTTCACTTCACATTATCATATTTTATTTTTCAAGTATACATAGCCAAATAAATTAAACATTATCACATAGACATACATGCCTCAATTATCTCAATTTACATTATGCATATGGCATCATGGATATAAACATAACAAAGAACATTATTCATATGAGTCAACCATATCATCCAATGAATATATGCAACAATGACATGTTTGTACTTACCTCAATAACAATTTATACAACTCTTAACACTTCCTTGTCCAAGATCCTTTCACTTAGATCAATGATCAATCCCTCTCTTCAAACCCTAATCCAAAAATAATAACATATACTTACTTAGGGATACACAAGAAATAAACAATTTAAGAGTGAACTAGGGCAAACCCTAAACTTGACACGTTCACCCACACGGGCGTGTCCATGACCGTGTCTTAACTCCACAACACAGAAGCCTTTACACGCTCAACACCACGGGCGTGTCACTGGGCGTGCAATACATACTGCCTCACACAAATACATCAACACGTCCAACAACCTGAACGTGCTCCTGACCGTGTAAATTCTCCATTCTCACAGTAGCTATGACACGCTCAATAACACGGGCGTGTTACTGGTCGTGTCAAACCTACTGCCTCCAACACAATTGACACGCCTAAAAATCTGGACGTGCTCATGGGCGTGTCCGACCAAAAACTCAGAATCTGGCCAAACCAACCAAACACTCAACAACACACTTCTATCCACTAACATTCACTTCAACCAATCTTCACAAAACATACCCAACAACCTATCTCAAACTTGCAACAACCCCAAAACAAACCAAAACACATATCAAACACAAAACACAAAATCATCTCAAACCCTAACCACACAAACAATACCATCTTTTCAAACCAACTTACTTCTTTCTTCAATTCATTCTTAAAATCCATGATCAAGAAAATCAAACACCCTTAAACACATCAAATCAACCAACACACTCTTAAATCATCTATCCAACTCAATCAAAACTTCAAATAAACAAAGAAATCAAAAGAGGACTTACCAAAGTAACAAAACTTCTTGAATCAATAACTTGATCACTTGAATCTTCCTTCACTTTGAACTTAACACATCAAGATCTTCTCTTTGTCCCTTGCTTTCCTTTGTCTATGGAGAAGCCGGCCACACAAAGAAGAAAGAAGAAATGAACCACAAAAAACAAAGTCAACTCTTTTTTTAATCTCCACCAAGTTTTTCAATTAAAGCAATTACCAAAACACCCTTCTACAAATTGTTTTGTTTCTTTTTAAAACACTTGCCCTTTTTAGTCATTTCACCAATAACCAAATAAATATCTTCATCCCTTGACTCTCCATTTTGACCAACATATATATATTATATATATCACCATATAAACAACATATACATTTCCTTATACATAATACTTCCCATTCAAACAACACATATACATTCTCTTTCAATTTTTTTTTTCAACATAACATATACACTTAATTCAAACAACAACAATTATATCCAAACTTCTAGGGCATACATTGGGATATTACAAAAGATTTTTTTTAAGGATTTTTGAATGAAATAGAACCTACTTTAAAATTTTAAAAGAAGCAGAATTTACATCATAGTTTTGTTGAAAAATATGTTTAATTAGAGTTTTAAGGTTTTTAAGAAGAAAAAATAACAATTTTAAGCCTTTTGGAAGATAAACTAATGAAGTAAGGTTTTTTTGGCTTTAGAAAAACTAAATTAAAGTTCAAAGATTTTTAATTTTGATTTCATAAATTTACTACTATGTAAAAAAACAATTAAATAAAATTAATTAACACATACCTTCTTTTGATGATTTCTCCAAAAACAATTCTTCTTGGATGAACTAGCTCCAAATACAAGCATTTTTTGCCTTTGAATCCTCTAAATCGTGCTACTTCTGTTCCATAAAAGATTTGAATTGAATTTCTTCTTTTCCTTCCTTGATTTGGTTTCAAATTTTCCAAACTACTCTTAGATTTTTGCCTCCTCTAAATTAATTGGCTTTGGTCCTTATTTATAGTGGTTTGAGGTTGTTTATTCCTAATTAGTTAAGGTATGTAATATTAATAAAAAAAAAGAAACCAAAACCTAATTGGATTAGGTTTCAAAAAATTTGCGTCGGGAAATTTGCGCTGCCGAAAAAAAACTGCTGCGGAAAAACTGTGCTGGCGAAAAATCTGCTGCAGCTGGCTGCGGTAGCGCGCGTGGAGCGGGCCCGTAAGCTATTTCGCAGGTAGAAAATTTCTGCGTGCGAAATGGCCTAGCTGGGCTATTTCGCAGGAAGAAAAATTCTGCTTGCGAAATAGCACAGTGATCACGGGCCTGCGCTATGATTTTTTCGTCACCGATTTTTTCGACTCCGATTTTTATTTTTATTTTTATTTTTATTTGTTTATTTCTATTTTTTATTAATAAAAATTAGATACTAAAGCAAAAATTATTTAATAAAAATTATTTTGGATCAATTAGACAACAAAAATCATTTTAGACTAAATAAAACATATTGGACCGGATTGGATAAAAAATTAAGGGTCTACAGTAGGTAGAGTCTATTAGTGGAGATAGTTTGGATAAGCATGCATATGAGATAGACAATATTTAAACTCAATGAGACCTTTGGCCAAGTAATGTGTATGTGCCTATCTTAAGTGCAATAGTTCTTGCTTAAATAGAAATAATTCCCGAGTTTAGTACGGTAACTAGGGTTGTCATGTTATAGATATGTTAATTTGGAAAAATCAAGTCCTGAGGTGCATTGACATAAATTTGGCAAAGCCAACATTTGATTTCAAAATTAAAATTTTAAAAAAATTAAAAAAAAAATGTTGTCATATAAAGCCTTCAAGTTAAGGGAAGTATGTTGAATCTCCAAAGGACACATTGGGCAAAGGAAATGATTATTGACAAGGTCAAGAAGAAGCTACCAACTGACATGCTAAAACATAGATTGAAATGGATGTATCCCTAACTCTGCTGCTTGGGGTCTCCATTATTCATGTTTTCAACATCTTGAAGATAAAAGCAGCAAATACAAAGCTTTCAATCATTCCAATGCAAGACTTGAACGAGTGTCGAAAAGGAGTCAATGAGAATACTTCTGCCGATCACCTCAGTCTGTGAGTCAATGAAACCACTGTGAGTATTATCATGCATATCATGCATACATGAGCATATCACATCACACTTTCTTGTCTTGTATTGTCTATTCTTTATCAAAGTGAATAGCAAACACTCTGTGAAGTAAAGAATCAAAAGAAGATGTCAAATCAGGGGGGCATGGAAAGCCCATTGCTTGAGAAAGCTCTAGCAATGTTGCAAAGAGAAGAAATGCATGCTTATATAAAGAACTAGACAAGAAAAACATTAATCAAAGCTGGCATGAAAGAAAAAAATCCTTGGGGGGCAAGGAGAGGATATGAAAGCCAACTAAAAATAGCTGAATTTTTGCAAAAAGGAAGAAAAAAAGAATGGAACATTAAAACTCTCAAAAGAATGAAGATGCAAAAAACAAAAGATCAGTTTAGCTAAGAGAATTGAAGCCAGGGTAAAGACCCAACCTCCAATGGATAAAGATCCATGTTTCAAGGGCGAAGACCCACAGTCCAAAGGATGAAGATCCATTTTCAAGGGTGAAGACCCGATCTCAAAGGATGAAGATCCATTCTGAGGGTGAAGAACCATGATACATAGAACAGCCGGAGCAGTCAGACTTCTCAACTAAAAGGTTAGTCAAATTCAATCTCGGGTCCAAGTACCCAATCTCGGGTCCAAGTACCCAAATTAATTCAATCTCGGGTCCCAGTACCCAATCTCGGGTCCAAGTACCCAAATCAAATTCAAATCTTGAGTCAAAGTACCCAATTTAGGATCGAGTATCCAAATCCAGTTTAGGATCGAGAATCCCAATCCAATTTAGGATCGAGCATACAAATCCAATTTAGGATCGAGTATCCAAATCCAGTTAGGATTGAGAATCCCAATCCAATTTAGGATCGAGAATTCCAATCCAATTTAGGATCGAGCATCCAAATCCAGTTAGGATCGAGAATCCCAATCCAATTTAGGATCGAGCATCCAAATCAAGTTAGGATCGAGAATCCCAATCCAATTTAGGATCGAGTATCCAAATCCAGTTAGGATTGAGTATCCAAGTCTTGTTTAGGATCGAGTGTCCAAATCTCTCGGGTCTAGAACCCAAAACCTCAACCATCTCAAAAATTAAGTCTTATTGCTTTTCACTCTCTTTCACTAATGTTTTAGATCATTCAAGCAGGGGATAAACTGTAGACCCTTAATTTTTGACCCAGTCCGGTCCAATATATTTTAAACAGTCCAAAATAATTTTTGTGTTGTCCAATATATTTTAAATAGTCCAAAATAATTTTTGTTAAATAATTTTTGCTTTAGTATCTAATTTTTATTAATAAAAAATAAAAATAAACAAATAAAAATAAAAATAAAAAATCGGAGACGAAAAAAATCATCGCCAAAAACCAGCGCGCGGGGCATGACCGTGGGCCATTTCGCCGCAGGAGTTTCCTGCGGGCAAAATGGCCTTCGCCCACCCGAAGGCCAGGTCGCATACCCGCTACCGCAGCCAGCTGCGGCAGCTTTTTCCACAGTGCAATTTTTTCGCAGTAGTTTTTTTTGCCAGAGAAATTTTTTGAAGCAAATTTTCCTAAACCTAATGCAATTAGGTTTCGATTTCCTTTTCTTAATGAATAATGTATGCCGTGAGCAACTAGAATTAATCAAGAATTCTTCTATAAATAATATCAAAAAACAACACAAAAGAAAAAAAAACCAAAAAAATAAGGAAGATATCGGGCAGAAACTTGAGAAAAAAATTGGATCCAAAACTGTGAAGGAAAACCTTGAATCAACCTGATTTTTTGAGAGAGCAGAAAAACAATTCAAGCAATTCAAAGGCAAAAAGGCTTGTCTTTGACCTTGTTCATCCAAGAAGCAATTTTTGGTGTAACTCACAAAAGAAGGATTGAATTCTTAATTTCTTTTATTTTTTCACAGTAGCTTAATCATCCTTTGTTTCTTTTAATTCAAAAACTTTAGAACCTCAATTCACCTTTTTTGAAGTTTGAAAACCTTAAATTGTTGCTTTGTTTTCCAAAAAAGTTTAAAGTTATTAGTATTATTTCTTCAAAGCCCCAAAACCAAGATTTGCATTCCAAATTATCAAAACCCTAAATTGAGTTCTATTTCTCCTCAAAAGCCCTAAAAACATCTTTTTTGCTCTTATAATCTTTAAATAATTTGTTTAAATTCATAAAACTTCATAAAATTATCAATTTTTTTTTCTAAATTCTAAAAACCAACTCTTCACCCGAAACCCTAATTCAAAAATCCTAAAACCCTAATTCAATTCCAAAACTCAAAATAGTAAACCCTAACCCCTTTAAAACCTTAAACCCTAAATTTTTCTAAACCCTAATCCTTTAAAACTTTAAAAACCATAAAAATACAAATATTATAATTTTACACAGTAAGCTCAAATTAACAATTCATTAAACGTAAATCACAAAATCTAAGTATTTTATAGTGTCCAAAACCTAAATTCATGATTTTACATCACAAACCCTAATTTGGTTATTCAAAGAACTTTATCAACCTTTTAAAACATAAAACCTTAATCTATTTTAATTCCTTTAAAAAAATCACAGTAGCCTAATTCCACAAATTTCAAAACCCTAAACACATGAAATAAGGAACCCTAAATGGAAACAGTAGCCATAATTTAGATTTTTATTTGCCTTATTCAATTCTATATTTGATTATGCTTTGATTTATTTTACATGCTTTAATTTATTTAAGTTCAATGCTTGGTTTATTTAATTTATGGATGGATGCTTACTTTCTATTGATATTTAATACCTTTTATGAATGATTTATTTATAATGAATGGTTATTTACTTTTATCAATTTATTTACATTTCCAAATGTTGTAAGAGGTATGTTTCCACTTGGTGGGCACCTCATTAGTTAAATATCATGTAATTTAAATTGCTTTTCTATTTTAGAACTAGTGTAAAGGACATGTTTCTACCTTTCGGTGGGTTTCCTATTTAGGCATGGGATGTAAGAACATGTTTCCATCATCGGATGGGTGTCCATTTATTTGTTTAGTTTTGACATTGCTTTGATTTTCAATATATCGATGCTTTATTTTTATTGTGTGTAATATGGATAATATTGTTATATTTAAGAATTTTATAATATTAAGACCTGAAAAGGAGGCCGGTTCCAATGAACCGGGCGTTGTGGGGGTGCTGGGCCATTTCTCACCTTCCCCACACGTACCCAACTTTCCAAACCCATTAGAGGGTTGAGGATTCCTTAGGAATCGAGTCATCCACCCCTTTCCTTTTTCTCGGTCCGTCTGGGTGGCGACTCCATTTTCTCCGGACTTAGGTCCGTGTTCTCTAAGGCCCCGAGCCTAAATAGTGTCGAAGTCGCAAGAACCATTCTACCGGGAGTGGGGGCAAAAATCCCCACTCACAGTGGCGACCCCACTGGGGATAAGAGAAGTTTATTTCATTGGTCTTTATATTATTCTATCTTTCTTATAATGATATTATCCATTGCATCATATTAGATTGCATTGTGTGCATGAGTTAGGACGCCCGTGTTACCCGTGTTGTGTTATGTAAGGGATAACATACTTTCACTCAAGGTATGGAGATCGAGCATGGCATAACCACTCATAGCCTCATACCATTAGGTATATACTTGCTATGGGAACCTAAGCCTTTTAACCCAAAGACTAAAGCTCATGTAAATGGCCTAGTTACTTTCCTTAGGTTTTTACCCCAAATGCATGTTGTTTGACTATGGTTAATTTATCTTGGTTTAAATCATGGCTTATTTGGTTTGTTCTTTTTCTAATATGACCTAAGTATATTGTAAGCTCAAAATAAAATTTTCTTTAAAATCCAAAAGGCCAAAGCTATTTTCAAAAATTTTCAAAATGGTTTTTGGACATAAAACTCTTCTAAAAAAAGAAATCAAAAATTCTTTTTCTCATAACCCAAATGCAAAGCCTGAAATACCTTTTTTTTTTCTAAAATCTTTTTACAATTGGCTTAGAAATAAAATATATTTTCATCCAACCTTTTCTTACAAAGAGCTTGCAAATTATTTAGGTCAGTTACAAAATACCAAAAATCAATTGTGAGCCTAGTTTATACTAAGAATAATTAATCATTGGCTTGTTTTTGGCATGAATCATTAGTTACTTTTTCCAAGTGAGAAATCTATTTATAATAAACCTCTTAATTTAGTTTTAATCCAATATAGCATAAAAGCTACTATAGTTGATTAAATGGATTAAAACCTAATTAATGGGAATTATTATGAACTGATTTCCATTTTTGAAAATATAACTATTGGTTGAAGCGTCCGAGGGAAATATTCGAAAACAATATACCGCATGTTGGTATTTTGTTAACCATATACCTAGGAAAAGAGACTTTCCATTCGTGTGTGCATGTTATAAGGTTGGAAGGAACGTCCTATTCATCCTTGTTTGTCTATTGTTTGTACATACATGCATACAGTTGCATCTCATATCCACTTTGGCTCACAACCCTGGATTACGACAGTTCAAAAGCCTACGAAGAAGCTAGCAACAACTTGATTACTTGCTCACTAAAAGTAATGGAGCTCAAAAAAAATTCAAAGAATGGTGGATGAAGCCCTCAATGCCAAAATGGAAGAAATAAAAGAGGCCTTAGCTGAGACCATGAAGAACCAATTGACTACAATTTTAGAAAATCATGCTAAAGCATCTGCTAGCACTAAGAAGCCAAAGGACAAAGGGAAGACTAAAGTTGGTGAAGTGGTTTTTGATGATGATAAGGTGATCATTGATGATGATGATTGGGCTCAATACTACCAAGATCCTCAAGACAAAAAAGAGCCGAAGGTTATTGAAAAGGCAACTATTGAAAAGACTGATACTTCTAATGTTGAAAAGATGATTGCTGATTTAGAAAAGAAATTTGAGAAGAAACTGAAAACCGAAGAAATTTCAGAAGTTGACAAATTATTTGAGCTAGATGAAGAAGTTCCGTACAAGTTCAAGATGCCATCTTTTGCGAAGTTTGATGCAACCAAAAATCCTCATCTCCATGTGAAGCAGTATATCACTGCTATGCAGTTTGCCTGAGCTACTAAGTCTCAAACTTTAAGGTACTTTTTCCTCTCATTGGACCCTATTGTCCAAAATTGGTTCAATACCTTAGATGAAGGAACACAAAAGAGTTGGGTTTTGCTATACAAGGCCTTCATCCAACAATATGGATACAATGTTGAAATAGAAGTTACCTTAATGGAAGTTGAGCCCATTAGGTAAAGGCCAAATGATAATTTTGTGGACTATGTGAAAAGATGGAGAAACAAGGCTGCTTTGCTCAAGAAAAAGCCCGATGAATCTGATCAAATGAGGATGATCGTGAGAGGCGTCCTGCCTAGTCTTTGTGAAAGGATGTCTCATAGACTCATTCATGACTTCAAAGATCTTCTCCAAGCTGGTCTACAAATTGAAGAGTGGGAAAAGGAGAAAAATCGCTTTTCAATAAGAAGGAATGAGAAAGGGAATTATCAGCCTAGTAATCAAAGCACGCAAAAAGAAGTTAATGTTAATGTGGCTGGTCAAGGAAATAAAAGACAATTCTCAGAATTGGGGAAACCTCTATCTTGGGTTTTTAGCAAGCTGCAAAAGAAAGGGTTGTTACAACCGTTAGCTCCTCGACCGTTACATAATCCACTACCACCAAACTTCAATGCCGAGGCCTTCTGTCAATTTAATCAAATGCGAGGCATGAAACAGACAAATGTGCTCATCTAAGGCATGAAATCCAAGACCTAATCGATAGTGGCAAGCTACCCAAGCCGGATAAGCCCAATACCAAGAACAGCCCTTTGCCTAAATTTGGAAGAGTGCCACCACTAGCAACCTTCATGGTGGGAAAAGGATTGGAAGAAGATTTTGTTTTATCATCCTTTCAAGATGGAAATATTGAAGATGTGAAGGGAAAAGAAGCTTAAACTCAACGAACTTTCCTTAGCTTGAATGTTGCTTTTCAATTTTAATTTCTTTAATATTTAAATTATCTAGTTTAATTTAAAGTTGCTTGAATAAATTACTTTCATCAAAATTTTTGTTGGTCTTTGTTCATTTTGGTGCTCAACCAATGAGGAATCTAGCTTGATAATTCAGGAATTAATATATTTATGCGTCATGACTTGAATGACTTTACTTGAAGAGGGAATTGCTCTATAGCATCGAGTTGTGTATGCTTACTTAGAGAGGGCTCCTTCATATTATCTTTGTCTCGGTCCTAGTCAGTCTCAGAACATGCTTTGACAAACTTTCAAGGAAAAATTGAACCGTACTTATTTAAGGGAGAGATGATCTTGGCATTGTTTGGTTAGCCAATAACTAGTATCCACCCTATTAAATATCAATCCCTTGTTGTCCCTTTAAGCCTTCATAAAATTTTAGCGTTCTTTTCATTGGTTTACAAACCCCAATAACCTACCCTGAGCTATTGTGATACTTTTGACAAGTCTTATGATCACTAAGATGAAGAGGCAAGAAGATCAAAGAAAGCAATGATTAGTCAAGATCATGAGGATAGTTGAAGTTCTCAAGACCATAAAGATAGTTGAAGTTCTTAAGACCATAAGGTTAGTTGATGTTTTTAAGACCATAAGGGTAGTTGAAGTTTTTCTAATATCTCCAATATATCAGGACAACATCGGAGTAATAAATGATTTATCCCTGTTAAAGAAGATTTATGTCACTCCACTCATCCATTATTGGAAGCCCAAGTTGGTACAAATAAGACAACCCTTTTAGAGCTAGGACCAAACAAAATAAAAACAAAAAAAAGAAGAAGAAAAAGAAGAAGAAAAAGAAAGAAGAAGAAGAAAAAAAAGAGAGAAAAGAGAAAAAAGAAAAAAAATAAAACCCAAAAAGGCGGTTCAGAAAGCCAACTGAGTTCTCTTTTACCTAAAGCAGAAAAAGGTTTCCATTTGGTTTATAAAGACATTTTGACTTGAATTGGTCCAACCCAACCAAAGATTCAATCAAAATTGGAGAAAAAGGAGGAAGACCATCCAGTTCTTAAAAGTTCTGTATTTGACAATCTTACAAGGAAGAAGGACGAAATGATAAAATGCTCAAAGAAAGGGAAGAGTAAGAAAAATAAAAAGAAAGAAAAGGGAGAATAAGAAAAGAAATGAATTTGGGTACCAAACTTTATGCAAGGGCAAAGAGTGTTCCAATGAAGATCCAGATTAATGCCAAGAAGACAGAAGGAATTTGGAGTCTAGAAGGATTGCTCCCAACTGTCTAAAGTTCCAACAAGAAATTTTATAGTGTAAGGGTGTGTCCATTGTGTCACACCAGCTCCAATCTCAAAATGGCCTTCACTTAAACTTGTGTCCCTTATAGACCCCATTTCAAGCGTATCAAAGACCTATTGATCTCTCTTGGTAGGTAGAGTCTATTAGTGGAGATAGTTTGGATGAACATGCATATGAGATAGACAATATTTAAACTCAATGAGACCTTTGGCTAAGCAATGTGCATGTGCCTATCTGAAGTGCAACAATTCTTGCTTAAATAGAAATGATTCTCGAGTTTAGTATGGTAACTAGGGTTGTCATGTTATATATATGTTAATTTGGAAAATCAAGTCCTGACGTATATTGACATTAATTTGTTAAAGCCAACATTTGATTTCAAAATAAAAATTCAAAAAACCAAAAAAAAAAAAATTTTTTTTGTCATACAAAGCCTTTAAGTTAAGGGAAGTATGTTGAACCACCAAAGGACACATTGGGCAAATGAAATGATTATTGGCAAGGTCATGAAGAAGCTATCAACTGACATGCTAAAACATAGTTCGAAATAGATGAATCCCTGACTCTGCTACTTAGGGCCTCCATTATTAATATCTCAAAGATAAGAGCCATAAATGTGAAGCATCCTGTAATTTTAGTGCAAGAACTAAACGGTCATCTGAAAGAAATTCGTGAGAGCATTTCAGCTGATAATATCGATCTGTGAGTCTATGGAATGACTGTAAGTATTATTCATGCATATCATGCATACATGAGCATATCACATCTCGCTTTCTTGTCTTGTATTGTCTATTCCTTGTCAAAATGAACAGCAAACACCCTGCGAAGTAAAGAATCAAAAGAAGATATTGAATCAAGGGGCCATGGAAAAGCCTACTCGCTTGTGGAAGCTCCAGTCATTTTGCAAAGAGAAGAAATACGTGCTTGAACGAAGAACTAGATGGAAAAAACATCAATCAAAGCTTGCATGGAAAAAATCTTTGGTTTGAGCCTACACAGGGGGCAAAGTTTCTCCTTTTTAATTTTTTGAGTTTATATACCAAATATTTTTAAACTCACTTGTATTTTGCCACGCTAGGGGCAATGAGAAGATATGAGGACCAACTAAAAAATAGCTGAATTTTTGCGAAAAGAAGAATAAAAGAATGGAACAACAAGTTAAGCCAGAATCCACAACTGATAAAGGGTCAATCAAATCGAATTCAATCTCGAGTCAAAGTATCCCAATCCTTTTAGGATCTAGTATCCCAATCCAAATCCAGTTAGGATATCCAAATCCAGTTAGGATCGAGTATCCCAACCCAATTTAGGATCGAGTATCCCAATTCAGTTTAGGATCGAGTATCCCAATCTAGTTTAGGATCGAGTATCCAAGTTCAGTTAGGATCTAGTGTCCAAATCCAGTTGGGATCGAGTATCCCAACCCAATTTAGGATCGAGTATCCCAATTCAGTTTAGGATCGAGTATCCCAATCCAGTTAGGATCGAGTATCCAAATCCAGTTAGGATTGAGTATCCCAATCCAAATTAGGATCGAGTATCGAAATCCAGTTTAGGATCGAGTATCCAAATCCAGTTTAGGATTGAGTATCCGAATCCAGTTAGGATCGAGTATCCAAAACTAGTTTAGGATCAAGTATCCAAATCTCTCGGGTCCAGAACCCAAAAGCTCAACCATCTCAAAAATTAAGTCTTATTGCTTTTCACTCTCTTTTACTAAAGTCTTAGATCATTCAAGAAGGGGGCAAACTGTAGACCCTTAATTTTTGACTCAGTCCAATCTGATATATTTTAATTAGTCCAAAATAATTTTGTGTTGTCCAATATATTTTAATTAGTCCAAAATAATTTTTGTTATCTTTATTAAATAATATTTGCTTTAGTATTTAATTTTTATAATTAATAAAAAATAAAAAATAATAATAAACAAATAAATAAAAATAAAAATCGACGACGAAAAATTTCATTGCCGAAAAGGGTTGCGGCGAAATGGTTAGCAGGCCAATTTTCGCCCCGCATCCCGTAGCAAGCTGCGACAGCTTTTTTGCCAGCGCAATTTTTTCGCAGCAGTTTTTTTTCGCCGGCAAAATTTTTTTGATGCAAATTTTTTCGAAACCAAATACACTTAGGTTTCAGTTTTCTTTTCTTAATTAATGTTAGATTCCGTGAATAACTAAAATTAATCATAAAAATCTTCTATAAATAAGGACTAAAACAACACAGAAAGGAGAAGGTGAAAATTGGGATCGAGATTCATGAAAAAAAAAGGACAATAGAGTGAATTGAAAAACTTTGAATCAATCGGACTTTTTGAGAGAAGCAAACAAGAAAATTCAATCCATCAAAGGCAACCATCTTGCCTTTGTTCTTGTTCATCTAAGAAATAATTTTTGGTGGAACCGACAAATAAAGGTATGAATTTCTTTATTTATTTTTCTTTACAGTAGCTTCATCACTCAAGATTAAAAATTGTTGTTTCTATTTCTTCAAAATCTTAAAACCCTAATCTACTTTTTAGCTTTTCAAAACCTTAAATTGCTTCAAAATTTACCAAAACCCTAATTTGCTTTCCAATTTTTCCAAACCCTAAATTGAATCTGTTTCTTTCCAAAAATCCTAAATTGAAATTGTTTCTTTCCAAAACCCTAAAAATATCTTTTTTGTTTATATAAACCTTAAATCATTTTGTTTATTTTCATAAAACTATAAATTGTTTTTCCAAATTCTAAAATTAAATCTATTCTCTGAAAACACTAAAAATTTCTATCCAACTTTAGAATCAAGATAGTAACCTCAAACTAATTATTCTAAACCCTAGTTTTCTTAAACCCTAATTTCCTTAAAACCTTAAACCCTAATTTTTCTATATCCTAATCTTTAAAATCTTAAAACCTTATAAATTTAAATATTAAAATTCAGTATGGTAAATACAAAATAATGATCCAGTAACTGTAAATCATAAATCTAAATGTTTTAAAGTGTCCAAACCCTATTTTCATAATTTCACTCCTCAAACAGTAATTTGGTTAATTAAAGAACCTTATCAATCCCTTAAATCATAAAACCTTAATCCATTTTAATTCCCTTAAAGTTTACAGTAGCTAAGAATTACAAACCCTAAATAATACTAAATTCCAAAACCCTAAAGTATTAATTAAAGGATTTTAAATAGAAATAGTAACCCTAATTTGAATCTTTATTTGCTTTATTTAATTTTATATTTGATTATATAGTCTATTAAATGCTTTAATTTATTTTCAATGCTTTGTTGGTTCATTTAAGTTCAATGCTTGATTTATTTAGTTTATCATGGATGGATGTTTACATTCTATTGATGTTTAATATCTTTGTTGAGTGATTTATTTATAATGAATGGTTATTTACTTTTATCGATTTATTTAGATTTTCAAATGTTGTAAGAGGTATGTTTCAACTTGATGGGTACCTCATTAGTTAAATATCATGTAATTTAAATTGCTTTTCTATTTTAGAACCAATGTAAAGAACATGTTTCTACCTTTCAATGGGTGTCCTATTTAAGCATGGATTATGTAAGGGCATGTTTCCATCTTCGGATGGATGTCCATTTATTTATTTTGCTTGGACATTGTTTTGATTTTCAATATATCAATGCTTTATTTTAATTATTATGTGTAATATGGATAATGTTATTATATTTAAAAATTTTATAATATTAAGACCTGTAAAGGAGGCTGGTTCCAATGAACCGGGCGTTGTAGGGGGTGTTGGGCCATTTCACCTTCCCCACATGTACCCAACTTTTTGAACCCATTAGGGGATTGGGGATTCCTTAGGAATTGAGTCATCCGCCCCTTTCTTTTTTTTTGGCCCGTCCGAGTGGCGACTCCATTTTCTCCGGACTTAGGTCGGTGTTCTCTAAGTTCCCGAGCCTAAATAGTGCCAAAGTCGCAAGAACCATTCCATCGGGAGTGGGGGCAAAAATCCCTGCTCATAGGTGTCATCCACCATTCTTTGAATTTGTTCGGGCTCCATTTCTTTTGGTGAAAAAGAGATTGAGACATTGCTAGATTCTTCATTTTCGGTGTAGGTCGGATTGTTGTAAGCTTTTGAACTATCATAATCTAGGGCTGTGAACCAGAAGGGATCAATGATATGAGATGCAAATATATGCATGTATGCACAAACAATAAACAAACAAGGATAAATAGGACGTTCCTTCCAACCTTATAACTTCCACACACAAATAACAAGTCTCTTTTCCTAGGTAACATGATTAATAAAATACCAACATGGGGTATCTTGTTTTCAAAAATTTCTCTCGGACGTTTCAACCAATAGTTGTATTTTTAAAAATAGAAATTAGTTCATGATAGTTTTCATTAATTAGGTTTTAATCCATTCAACCAACTAAAGTAGCTTTTATGCTATATTGGATTAAAACTAAATTAAGAGGTTTATTATAAATAGATTTCTCACTTGAAAAAGTAACTAATGATTCATGCCAAAAACAAGCCCATGATTAATTATTCTTAGTATAAACTAGGCTCACAATTGATTTTTGGTATTTTGTAATTGACCTAAATAATTTGCAAGCTCTTTGTAAGAAAAGGTTAGATGAAAATAACTTTATTTCTAAGCCCATTGTAAAAATATTTTAGAAAAAATGGATTTTGGGCTTTGTTTTTGAGTCTTGAGAAAAGAACTTTTTGATTTGTTTTTACAAAAAATTTTATTTCTAAAGACCATCTTGAAAAATTTTGAAAATAGCTTTGGTCTTTTGGACTTTAAAGAAAAATTTATTTGAGCTCACAATGTACTTGAGTCATATTAGAAAAAGAACAAACCAAATAAACCATGATTTAAGCCAAGATAAATTAATCATAGTCAAACAACAAGTATTTGAGGTAAAAACCTAAGGATAGTAACTAGGCCAATTACACAAGCTTTAGTCTTTGGGTTAAAAGGCTTAGGTTCCCATAGCATGTATATACTAAATGGTACATGGCTATGAGTGGTTATGCCATGCTTGATCTCCATACCTTAAGTGAAAGTATGGTATCCCTTACATAACATAACACGGGCGTCCTAACTCACTCACACAATGCAATCTAATATGATGCAATGGATAATATAATCATAAGAAAGAATAGAATAATAAAAAGACCAACGAAATTAACTTCTCTTATTCCCAGTGGAGTCGCCACTATGAGCGAGATTTTCGCCCCCACTCCCGGTGGAATGGTTCTTTCGAGTTCGTCACTGTTTAGGCTCGGGACCTTAGAGAACACGGGCCTAAGCCCGAAGAAAATGGAGTCGCCACCCGGACAGGCCAAAAAAAAAGGGGTAGATGACTCGATTCCTAAGGAATACCCAACCTCCTAATGGTTTCAAAAAGTTGGATACGTGTGGGGAAGGTGAGAAACGGCCCAGCACCCCCCACAACGCCCAATTTATTGGAACCGGCCTCCTTTGCAGGTCTTAATATTATAAAATTCTTAAGTATAACAATATTATCCATATTACATGCAACAATTAAAATAAAGCATCATTATATTAAAATCAAAGCAATGTCTAAACAAAACAAATAAATGGACACCCATCCGAGGATAGAAACATGTCCTTACATTGTCCATGTCCATGTCTAAAACTAAATAGGACACCCATCGAAAGGTGGAAATGTGTCCTTTACATTGGTCCAAAAATTTTAAAATAAAATAAATTACATGATGCTCAGGACGTGAGGTGCCCAAAAATATGAAAACATACCTCTTACATTATTTTAAAATCAAAATAAATCATTAAAAGTAAACAACCATTCATCATAAATAAATCATTCATCAAAGACATCAACATCAATCAAAATGTATAATAAACATTCATCCAATTTAAATAAAACAGTAAATATATTAACTTTAGGGGTTCATGCATCAATTAAGGTTTCTAGGGTTTTATGTTTAATAACTAAGGCTTTGCATATGCTAGTTTAATTAGTTGAGAAATATTTTAAGGAAATAACATAGCTACTAGATGTTTTAAAGATTTACGGTTTTGGATGATTTTATGAAAATAATGCTACTGTGATTTTAAAAAAAAATAGGTTTGGTTAGGGTTTTAAGCAAAAAGATTGTTGTTTTGATTTTTAGAAAGGTGTAATTAGGATTTTAGATTTGAAAAATATGTTTTAAGGCTATTAAAGTTTTAGGGTTTTACGGTTAAGATATTAGGGTTTTATGGTTTGAAATCTTGATTTTGTAGATTATGATTTTGAATTTAGAATTTGATGCTTTTCCGTGATCAAAGTTGAGTGTGCTTTTAATATTGACTATATCAACTACTTATGTATTTTTAGGTGAAACAAATATAGAAAGCCAAATTTATTGTTGAAAGAGTAAAATAGCTCACTGAATAAAATTATAACAAAATAGCTATTGTGAAGGTTTGAAAACAAAATTAATTAAGAAATAGGGTTTGAATAACATAGGGTTTATGAAATTAGAATTGTTTTTTGAATGATTATATTATTTACTTTAATTAAGACATTAAGTATTGTATGAATTAATTTATGCTACTACGTAAACTAAATTAAAGAAAGAATTAAATAATTAAGGCAGTGTGATGATGGCTTAAAAGATGAAGATGATTAATGATTTAATAAACTGAAGTTAGAGCAATTTACTTACGTTTGAAGGCTCCACCAAATTTGAAGAAATTGAACCAAGTTGTTGCTTGCTTCATATTTGATTTTGGTTGAGCAAAGCAATCTGGAGATGATTGTTTGTTGCCTCCTTTGGTTGCTGTGTCTTGAAATTCTCCTTAGTTGCTAGGGTTTTCTTTTAGTCGAAAGAATTCAAGAGTCCCAAGTTTGGTTCAAAATTTTCTTTTATTTAAAAGATCCCCATCCCCCTTTTTGTATGTTTTAATGTGATATTTATAGAAAAAAATTAAAACCTAATTCTAATTGTCTATGGACATCAAAACCATTTAGGAAAAGAAATAAAAACCAAATAGAATTCGACTTCGGAAAAAATTGCGCTGGCCAAAACTGCTGCAGGCTACGGGCGGGCCAGCACGAGAATTGCGAGAGTTTGTGCACGAGCTGGGCCACGGGCCAGCCAATTTGCTGCAGGAATTTCCTGCGGCAAATTGGCCCAAGCCAATTTCGCCAGCGACGAAATTTTTCATCATCAATTCTTCCATTGCCGATTATTTATTTATTTTTTTAACTTTACTAATATTACTTTTTTTATTTTAATTAAAAATTATAAATAATAAATATTAAAATAAAAATTATTTAATTAAAATACCACAAAAATTATTTTGGACTATAAAAAATATTGGACCAGACTAGGTTAAAAATTCAGGGTCTACAGTATTCAAGTCCAATACTTCTTTCTTTGTTGTGCGTTGTATTGATAAAAGTTGTACATGGAGATTGAGAGCCAAAAGTCTTAGAGACTCGAAGGGTTGTTGGATGGTGACAAAATATGTCACCCAACATACATGTTTGATCAATTTTGATTAGAGTAGACACAGACAAGCAACTAGTTGGGTTGTTGTAGAGTGTGTTAAGAAATGATTCATAAATCCTAGGAGGGTTTTCAAAACTAAGGATATTGTTGAAGGCATGCATAATAAATTTGGTGTTGAGATTAGTTATTTTGTTTCTTGGAGGGGACTTAAGTATGCGTATAAGAATATCAAACTTGGTACTCCAGAAAAATCTTTGTTAATTCTACCAGCCTATTTATATATGCTAGGTGAAACTAATTTGGGTACGGTGATACATCTACAATGCAGTGATGATAATCAATTTGAGTATCTTTTTTTTTCTTTTGATGCTTTAATAAAAGGTTTCCAAAATTGTAGACCTGTAATTATTATTGATAACACTCATATGAAAGGGAAGTATTAAGGTGTGCTTTTCACTACCACTTATCACGATGCAAACCAATAGATATTTCCTTTGGCATTTTGGGATTGGTGATTCTAAAAATTATGCATCATGGACATGATTTCTTATGAGATTGAAGGAAGCTTTTGGTGAAAGAAAAGATCATGTTATTATATCTAACAAACACCTTAGCATTCAAAAGGTTGTATCAGAGTTTTTCCCAAATGCATTCTATGGAATTTGCATGTATCACTCGTTAAGTACAAATTGAAACATATAACCAAGGACCTTGAGAATCACTACTATAAAACAGCTAAAACCTATAAAATAAATGATTTCACTGAACTTTTTGGTGGTTTTTGCATTAGTATTCCCAGTGCAAGAGAATATCTAGAATGTGTTGGGCTGGATAGGTGGACACAATCTCATATGCATAGAAGGAGGTATAATATCATGAAGACTAACATCTCCGAATAAGTCAATATTGCACTTATAAAGGCGAGAGAGCTTCTGATTACTGCATTTATAGATAAAGTTAGAAAGATGTGTCAAAGATGGTTTATGAACATCGAAAGAAAGTAAAGCAGTCCATGGATAAAATGTCAGTGGATGTAGAAAAAAAAAGGAATAGAATGATGAAAGCACAAAAAATGAATGTAAGTTCTTATTATTTATTTTTTTAGTGTTAATGTTTTTTATTTATTTTTCATAAAATGTCATTATTTATGATATTATCATGTCATACAGTTATTTATATTTTTTAGATGGAGCCTACTGGCAACAATAAATACGACATTAAGGACGTAGATATAAATTATATTGTCGATATGTCTAAGAGGACTTGTTGTTGCAAGAAGTTCTAATTAGATCAACTCTCGTGTGCGCATGCTATTAGGAATAGCAACTATGGCATTTATGAGTTGTGTTCACCATATTACTCACATAAGAATTGGTCTTAAACATATAAAGAATTTATAAATCCAATTCCTCATATCAGTGATTCGTTTATCCCGGAGCACATTCGGAACTTCACTCTTTTACAACCAGATGTGCGCATGTCAACTAGAAGGTAGAAAAAAATGTAGGATTCCTTCACTCAGTGTGGAGAAAACTCATTCGAGATGTAGCCGATTCCACGAGCGTGGTCACAATAGTCTACTTGCTAAAATCCCATTCGTTTGCACAATTCTTTAGGAGCATTGACGGTTTAAAAATAATGCATGCTATAATAAGCCCGAACTGGGGCAGTATGCATTTTATAATACTATTATTAAGAATGAATGGTTAATGTATGAGTATATTTTTATTTATATGAGTTATTATGACTTTGATATGAGCATATTTGTACATATATGACTCGGTATGAGTTTATTATGAGCATATTTTTACTAATATGACTTAGTATGAGTTTGATATTAGCAGTTTTTTTACTGATATGACACAGTATGAGTTTGTTATGAGCATATTTTTACTGATATAATAATATAAGTTTGATATTAACAGATTTTTACTGATATGACTTAGTATGACTCTGATATGGGCATATTTTTATTGATATGAGTGTGATAAAATAATATTTTTATTGATATGACTTGGTATGAGTTTGTTATGAGCATATTTTTACTGGTATGAGTTTGTTATGAGCTTATTTTACTGATATGAATAAATAATTTCTTCCTATTAATTTTGATCAAGATACTTGAAAATAATATTTTCATATATATAATTTAATCGATTCATAATATTCGTATAAAATTTCAAAATGTTATTCCCTATCATAAGTATTATTATTCTTGTTTGTAGCATGCACCCACAAATTAACTTTCATGTTGTATCTAAATATTTTTATATGTTGCTTATTACAGTCCCATATGTTGAGGCCGGTTGTTAATAAAAACTCAACAAATTTAGTAACAAACATTCCACAATCTTCCCTGTTATAATATATTACTATTAGTAACTTTAAAAGGCAGATAACAGCCATTACGTAATTACAGGGAATTTAAAATTTGTACTAGCTTAACCTTCTTGGTGTGGACAAATATTCTCATAATTTATTTTCATCTTTGTATTCTTTTTATTCACCAATTTGAGCCTATGGTTGAAAAAATGAACATCATTCAAAACATGGGGTAACATCTCTGCAATTGGCTTACCACATTTGGTTCTATTGCTTCTGCAGGCATCTGCGTACATCGAATCATATATATGTATTGACCACTCAAGTAGATTTATTTCTATTAGAAACCAATGGTTTACTGCTTGGTTCACCAGTAGATAAATGATGTCAACATCTTTGACATGTTTACAATATTTATACTTACCCTCAAGAAAATTTGTTATATAACTAGGAGTCCTCCAATTTTTCTTTTTGAACTCTTCATGACATGACATAAAAATTTAATTGACATAGCAATATTTGCATGTCTTTCTTTGGTCAAAGGACTGTGCATTATATTTCTGTTTCTGGCGCACATAATATAGTATGACAACAGTTTCCTATAAGTTAGTAAAAACACATTAATATTAATAATATAATACAATGATTTGTATTGTAATATCCATCAAGATGCATTTATATTAAAAATCTTACATCGTTTGACATCCAAGCACCCTTTACTAGTAACAGATACCAAAAGTCCTTGTAATTCATGGAATGCACTATGAAATTGTAGATCTCACCCTTTGTCAAAGGTTGGTCCACTTTTGGATCACTATTGCAAATTAAAACACTCATATTCACGTGATAGGAAGAAGAATTTATTTATCACTAAATATAATTTATTTGAAACCAAAATTCATTAATATTAAAGTGCAGTTTACTGCTTATAGTTATCAAAATGCATATCCCACCAATTATTGAAACTTCATCAATGATCAGCAGAATGGGTGCATTTTGGTTTAAAAGGCCACTCATATTTTTAGAATTGGTTTCCTTCTCTCTCCCATTTTCGAATTTCACCTTCTCGTTCATGTTCTCTGTCGAATCAAGAAACCCTCGTTGATCGTTGTCAAGTATTTCTGACCATTTCTTCTCTCTATTTCTATCCATTTTAGCAGTTTAAGGTCGAAGTTGTTGTCGTCTCCATTCTTCTTCTATAGCCACTGTTTCTTCACCATTCATCATGCTGATCTAAAGGTTTATGTCCTCTTTTTCTATCAATCTCTCTCTTATAACTCACTGTGCTTATGTTGATTGCCAAAATGAAAATGTGTTTGTGGAATGTTTGATTTCGGTGAAATTTATAATTTTAATTAGTGATTTTTGATTTATTGTTATGGTTATATAAATGCTTTAGATGGAAGAATAAATTATGCATGTTACTCTCTGTTACTAAATTATGCCATGCCTTTTTTTTGTTGATGTGAACATGTTATTATTATAATTACCAGAGATGATTTTTCATATAAGTTGGGGATGAGTTTGGTATGAGTTTGATATGAGTTTCTATTATTGAAATGAGCTTTTATTATAGATATGAGTTTAAAATTAGTTGATATGAGTATGATATTAGTTGATATGAGTTTGATATGATTTGGTATGAGTTTGTATTATTAAGATGAGTTGTTATGAGTTTGATATAAGTTTGATATGAGTTCTTATAAGTTTGATATGAGTCGGTATGAGTCAATATTATTGGTATGAGTTTGATATTAGTTGATATGAGTTAGTATTAGTTAATATGAGTTTGAAATTAGTTGATATGAGTTTGATATGATTTTTTTATTATTGATATGAGTTGGTATGAGTTAGTATTATTGGTATGATATGAGTGTGGTTTGATTTGGTATAAGTTTGCATTATTGATATGAGTTGGTATTGGTTAGTATTATTGATATGAGTTGTTATAATTTAAAATTAGTTAGTATGAGTTTAATATGAGTTATAATGAGAGGATATGGGTTAGTATGAGTTTGATATGAGTTGTTATGAGTTAGTATTAGTTGGTATGAGTTTGATATGTGTTTGGTATCAGTTGTGTGAGCGGAGATTTTCACCCCTACTCTCGGTGGAATGGTTCTTGCGACTTCGATACTATTTAGGCTTAGGGCAATAGAGAACACAGGCCTAAGCCCAGAGAAAATGGAGTCGCCACCCGGACGAGTCTAAAAAAAGAAAGTGTGGCTAACTCAATTTCTAAGGAATCCCCAAACCCCTAATGGGTTCAAAAAGTTGGGTACGTGTGGGGAAGGTGAGAAACGGCCCAGCACCCCCACAACGCCCGGTTCATTAGAACCGGCCTCATTTGCAGGTCTTAATATTATAAAATTCTTAGATATAGTGATATTATCCATACTACATGCAACAATTAAAATAAAATCATCATTGTATTAAAATCAAAGCAATGTTCAAACAAAATAAATAAATGGACACCCATCCGAGGATGGAAATGTGTCCTTACATTGTCAAATGTCTAAAACTAAATAGGACACCCACTAAAAGGTGGGAACGTGTCTTTTATATTAATCCAAAAACTTTAAAATAAATTAAATTACATGATGCTCACAATATGAGGTGCCCAAAACATGAAAACATACATCTTACAATGTTTTGAAACCAAAGCAAATCAATAAAAGTAACCAACCATTTATCATAAACAAATCATTCATCAAATACATGAAACATTAATCAAAATATATAATAAACATTCATCTAATTTAAATAAAATAGTAAGTATATAACTTTAGGGTTTTGCATCAATTAGGGTTTCTTGGATTTTATGTTTAATAATTAGGTTTTGTATTTTAGTTACTAGATTAGTCAACTAAGAAATATTTAATATAAAGAAAATAATTTGGCTACTGGATGTTTGAATTAAGGATTAGGTTTAAAATAAATTAGGGTTAGAATCTAAAGAATGGAGGTTTAGATTTAGGGTTTTGGATGTTGTATGAAACTAATTTAAATAAAATTTGAAGATCATCCAAATAGGATTTTAAGTTAGGTATTTGGAAAGAATAACCTACTGTGAATCTTAGAAAAATAGAATTGATTATGATTTTGAGAAAATAGATTATTGTTTTGAGGTTTTAGAAAAGTGCTATTAGGATTTTAGACTTCAAAAAGATATTAGGGTTTTGGTTCATAAAACATATAATATCAAAATACTTTAACAAAACATTAAAAAGGAAGCATATTATGGCTACTGTGAATACAAGAATTTATTGGTTAAGCTCAAACTTCCGTTGTAAGTTCCACCAGAATTTAAATTCTGGTTGAACAATAACAAAGACAGTGTGTATTGCCTTTTGATGGATTGTATGTTGTTTGCTGCTTCTTGATCCTTCAAGTCCGAGGTTATGAATAAACTGCCAAAAAGAATTTCAATAGTTCTGATCCCAAAAATCCTCAAAAATCTAGCCCCTCTTCTGGCCAAATCCTTTTTTGTGTGTTTTAATGTGGTATTTATAGGCAATTAAAATAAAAAATCTAGTATGTTAAGAAAATTAAAAATTGTTTTGGAAATAAAATCAAAAACCAAGTAAAATAAGGTTTCGGCGAGAACTGTTTGTGGGCCATGGCAAAATTGGCACTGGGCGAGCTGGGAGTGAGCTATGGGTTGGACACGGGCAAAACTGCACGCGGGGTGTAGTTTTGTCGTAGGTTTTACCTGCGACAAAATGGCCCATGGCCAATTCATCACAGGTGTTCCTGCGGCGAATTGGCCCATGGCCAATTCATCTCTAGGGCTTTTCGTCGCTGATTTTTTTATTTTTTTTATTAATTTATATATATAAATAAATAATAAATAAAAAGTAAATAAATAATAAATAATAAATATTTATAAATAAATGATAATTAAAATAAATAATAAATGTTAAGTAAAATAATTAAAATAAATAATTTATACCACAAAAAATTATTTCAGACTATTTTAAAATCTTTGGACTGGACTGAATTAAAAATTAAGGGCCTACAGTTTGCCCCTGCTTGAACAATCTGAGACTTTTAGTAGAAGAGAGTGAAAAGCAACATGATTAGGATGGGTTCCTCACCCAAAAGAGTTCTGGATTCAAGATTGGGTACTTGGACCTGAAAAAGATTTGGGTACTTGGATCCAAGATTAAATTGGATACTTGGACCCGAGATTGAATTAGATTTAACTAACCTTTTATCATTTGAGAATTTTGGTTGTTCCATTCTTTAATGGATTGTGGGTCTTCACCCTCAAAATGGATCTTCATCTTTGGACCTTGGATCTTCATCCTTGGCATCGGGTCTTCACCCTTGAAAATGGATCTTCATCCTTCGAGATCGGGTCTTCACCCTTGAAAGAGGATCTTTATCATTGGCATCAGGCCTTCACCCTTGAAAATGGATCTTCATCCTTGGAGATCGGGTCTTCACCCTTGAAAGTGGATCTTCATCCTTGGCATCAGGTCTTCACCCTAAAAAATGGATCTCCATCCTTGGAAATCGGGTCTTCGCCCTTGAAATTGGATCTTCATCCTTTAAGCTTCGATTCTTCACCCTTCAAAGTGGATCTTCATCCTCGGCATCAGGTCTTCACTATTTAAAATGGATCTTCATCCTTGGAAATTGGGTCTTCCCCCTTTAAATTGGATCTTCATCCTTTAAGTTGGATCTTCCTCCATGGAATTGGGTCTTCTCCCTTGAAATGGATCTTCATCCTTTAGACTTCAGGTCTTCACCCTTCAAAGTGGATCTTCATCCTCAGCATTAGGTCTTCACCCTTGAAAATGGATCTTCATCCTTGGAAATATGGTCTTCACCCATGAAATTGGATCTTCATCCTTTAAGCTGGATCTTCATCCTTGGAATCGGGTCTTCACCCTTTAAACTGGATCTTCATCCTTTTGGACGTCGGGTCTTCACCCTTCAAAGTGGATTTTCATCCTTGGTATTCGGTCTTCACCCTTTAAACTGGATCTTCATCCTTGAAAATTGGGTCTTCACCCTTGAAAGTGGATCTTCATCCTTGGCATCAGGTCTTCACCTTTGAAAGTGGATCTTCATCCTTGGCATTGGGTCTTCACCCTTGAAAATTGGATCTTCATCCTTTGGACGTCGGGCCTTTACCCTTTGAAACGGATCTTCATCCTTTGACTTTAGGTCTTCACCCTTTGAAATGGATCTTCATCCTTGGAATCGGGTCTTCTCCTTTGAAATGGATCTTCATCCTTTAGACTTCGGGTCTTCACCCTTCAAAGTGGATCTTCATCCTCGGCATCAGGTCTTCACTCTTGAAAATGGAACTTCATCCTTGGAAATCGGGTCTTCACCCTTGAAATTGGATCTTCATCCTTTAAGCTAGATCTTCATCTTTGGAATTGGGTCTTCACTCTTTAAATGGATCTTCATCCTTTAGACTTTGGGTCTTCACCCTTCAAAGTGGATCTTCATCCTTGGCATCAGGTATTCACCCTTGAAAATGGATCTTCATCCTTTAAGCTGGATCTTCATCCTTGGAATCGGGTCTTCACATTTTAAACTGGATCTTCATCCTTTGGACGTCGGGTCTTCACCCTTTGAAAAAGGATCTTCATCCTTTTGGCTTTGGGTCTTCACCCTTTGAAATGGATCTTCATCCTTGGTAGGGTCTTCACCCTTCAAAACGGATCTTCATCCTTTGGACTTCGGGTCTTCACCCATGAAATTGGATCTTCATCCTTTTGAACTTTTGTCCTATATTGGCTTCAACTCTTCTAGTTGGACTGATATTTTGTCTTTTGCATTTTCATTCTTTTAATAGTTCTAATATTCCATTCTTTTGCACTTTAGCAAAAAATTTTGCCATTTTTAGCTAGCGCCTCCTTTGTTTGCCCCCAATAATTTTTTCTATATGGCCTTGGTTGATGTTTGTATATTGTCCAGCTCATTGAACAAGCATGCATTTCTTCTTTCTTTTGCAAAATGACTAGAGCTCCCTCAAGCAATGGGCTTTCCATGCCCCCTAATTCCATATCTGCTTTATGGTTGCTTCATAGAATATTATTGTTTACTTTTGACAAAGAAAAATGGTGTGTGATATGCTCATGTATGTATGATATGAATGGATAATACTTATAGTGGTTCCATTGACTCACAGACTAAGGTTATCAGCAGAAGTGTTCTCATTTGCTCCTTTCAGATGCTCACTCAAGTCTTGTATTGGAATGACAGAAGGTTTTGCATTTATGGTTTTTGTCTTCGAGATATCAAAAACATGAATGGTGAGGACCAAGCAGCATAGTCAGGGATATATCCATTTCAAACTATGATTTAGCATGTCAATTGGTAGGTTCTTCACAACCTTGCAAATAATTCTTTATTTTGTCGAATATGTCTTTCAAGGTTCGATTGTTCAACATATTTCCCTTATCTTGAAGGCTTTGTATGACAAAAACTTTTTTGTTGAATTTTGATTTTGAAATCAAATGTTGGCTTTGCTAAATCAATGTCAATTTACCTCAAGAGTCGATTTTTAGAATTAACATATCTATAATAGGACAACCCTAGTTACCGTATTAAACTCGGGAATCATTTTCATTTGAGCATGAACTGTTACACTTCAGATAGGCACATACACATTACTTGGTCAAAGGTCTCATTGATTTTGAATATTGTCTATCTCATATGCATGCTTATTCAAATTATCTCCATTAATAGACTCTACCTACCAAGAGAGATCAACAGGTCTTTGATAGGCTTGAAATGGGGTCTATAAGGAACATAGGTTAAATGAAAGCCATTTTGAGATTGGAGCTGATGTGACACAATGGACAAACCTTCACACTACAAACTGCTTGTTGGAACTTTAGACAATTAGGAGCATGTAAAGATAGAGCTTTGAGTGTTCTCCCATCTTCTTGGCATTAATCTAGATCTTGATTGGGACAGTCTTTTCCCTTACAAAAAGGTTGATACCTACATTCCTTTTCTTTCTTCTTTTCCCTTTTCTTTCTCTTTCTTTTTCTTACTCCTTCTTTCTTTGAGCATTTTAACATTTTGTTCTTCTTTCATGTAGGACTGTCAAGTACATGACTTTCAAGAATTAGATGACCTTTCTCTTTTTTCTCCGATTTTGATTGAATTTTTAGTTGGGTTGGACCAATTCAAGTCAAACTGTCCTTATGGCAGTCTTTTGCTGCTTTAGGTAAAAGAGAACTTGGTTGGCTTTTTGAACCTTTTTGGGTTTTATTTTCTTTATTTTCTTTTTATTTTCTTCTTTTCAATTTTTTTGTTCTAGCTGTAAAAGAGTTGTCTTGTTTGTACCAACTTGGGTTTCTAATAATGGATGAGTGGAGTGGTATTAATTTGCTTCAATCCTGACTTTATCTGTGATATTTGGTCTAATTCAGGTGAACTTCAACTACCCTTATGTTCTTGAGAACTTCAACTATCCTCATGGTCTTGACTATTCATTCATTTCTTTGATCTTCTTGCCTCTTCATCTTAGTGATCAAAAGTATCATGACAGCTCAGGGTAGGTTGTTGGGGTTTGTAAGCCAATGAAAAGAAAGCTAAAATTTTATGAAGGCTCAAAGGGACAACTAGGGATTGATATTTAATTGGGTGGATACTAGTTGTTGGCTCGTCAAACAATGCCTAGATTATCTCTCCCTTAAAAAAGCAGAGTTCAATTTCTCCTCGAAAGTTTGTCAAAGCATGTTCTAAGACTGACTAGGACCTAAACAAAGGTCATTATGCAGGAGCTCTCTCTAAGTAAGCATACACAACTCAATGCTATAGAAAAATTTCCTCACTTAGTAAAGTCATTCAAGTCATGATGCGTAAATATATGAATTATCAAGCTAGATTCCTCATTGGTTGAGCACCAAAATGAACAAAGACTAACAAAAATTTGATAAAATAATTAATTTAAACAATATTAATTTGAAAAAACATAATTATTCCAATTAAATATTTAAGAAATTAGAATAAAAAGGGTAACACTTCATGCTAAGCGAGGTTCATTGAGTTAGAGTAGAAGATACTTCATTTATTTAGACATATCAAGGGAAAGGATTTTTTTCATCATCAAGGATCATTGCTTCATCATCCACAGTTAGCCCAAGCTTGCTTAGTAGCACATTATCTTTAGCAACTTCTCTATCAATATCATGTCAAGATGACAAAATAAAACTCTTCATGAAGGTTGCCAGCGGTGGCGCCCTTTCAAATTTAGGCAGAGGATTATTCTTAGTGTTGGGCTTATCAGGCTCAGGCAGCTTTCCATTGTCAATTAAATTTTGGATCTCGTACCTTAATCGAACACATTTTTCTATCTTGTGCCCTTGAGTATGATGAAATTGACAAAAAACTTTGATATCAAAGTTTGGAGGCAGAGGATTAGGTAAGGGTCGAGGAGCTAATAGTTGTAGCAAATTAGATTTTCTAACATCTTTGACAAAGGCTCCCTTAAGTCTGAAAATTTATGCTTCTTTGCTGGTTCAGTTGTTGCATTTTTTCTCAACACCTCCTCTTTCCTTTTGACTTTGCCCACTGGGGTGGTAGCCGCCCTTATTGCTTCACTTAGACAGAACATTGTTCGGCTGCTCTTGTAGAATAGGAATTGATCCCTCATTTTTCATTTGATCTCTATTAGTGAACATGTTTCCCATTGATGTTGCCTTTCCCTTCTTTCTTATGTCAATGGGAGATGCCTCATTAGCATTATTGATGATCTCCAGAATTTCAATCAACTGGGTCTTCATAATTTCAACCAATTGATCTCGTAGCTCGGCCATCCTAGCTTTAACAACTTCATCGACTATGTCCCTTAGCTGGTTTGCATCCATCCTTCCAATGAAGCACTTGAATTAAAATCAATGTTATAGGTGGTGTCGTTGTATGCTCTTGAATTGTCATGCTACAAGTCTGTGAGCCAAAAAGGATTAATAATTTGTCATGTGATGTATGTATGCATGTATGCACAAACAATAAATAAACAAGGATAGATAGGACTTTCCTTCCAACCTTATAACATCCATACACGAATAATGAGTCTCTTTTCCTAGGTTTATGGTCAACAAAATACCAACATGGGGTATCTTGTTTTCAAATAATTCCCTCAGACGATTTTAACCAATAGTTATATTTTTGAACATGGAAATCAGTTCATAATAATTCCCATTAATTAGGCTTTAATCCATCCAATCAACTAAAGCAGCTTTTATGCTATATTGGATTAAAACTAAATTAAGAGGTTTATTATAAATAGATTTCTCAATTGAATATGTAACTAATGATTCATGCCAAAAACAAGCCCATAATTAATAATTCTTAGTATAGATTAGACTCACAATTAATTTTTTACCTAAATAATTTGTAAGCTCTTTGTAAGAAAAGGTTGGATGAAATGCAAAAATAGTTTTGCTTGAAAAACCCATTTTAAAAGGATTTTTAGAAAAAATGTATTTTTGACTTTGTATTTGAGTCATGAGAAAATAATTTTTGATTTATTTTTAGAAAAAGTTTATGTCCAAAGACTATCTTGAAAAGTTTTGAAAATAGCTTTGGGCTTTTGGATTTTAAAGAAAATTTATTTTGAGCTTACAATGTACTTATGTCATATTAAAAAAAGAATAAACCTAATAAGCCATGATTTAAACCAAGATAAATTAACCATAAGCATTTCGGGTAAAAACCTAAGAAAAGTAACTAGGCCAATTACATGAGCTTTAGACTTAACTAGGCCAATTACATGAGGTTGAAAGGCTTAGGTTCCCACAGCAAGTATATACCAAAAGGTACAAGGCTATGAGTGGTTATACCATGCTCGATCTCCATAACTTGAGTGAAAGTATGGTATCCCTTACATGACACAACATGGGTAACACGGGCACCCTAACTCACACACATAATGCAATCTAAATGTTGCAATGGATAATATCATAATAAGAAAGAATAATATAATAAAAAGACCAACAGAATCAACTTCTATTATCCCTAGTGGAGTCGCCACTATGAGCAGGGATTTTTACTTCTACTCCTGGTGGAATGGTTCTTGCGACTTTAGCACTATTTATGCTCAGGGCCTTAGAGAACACGGGCCTAAGCCCAAAGAAAATGAAGTCACCACCTGGATAGGTTGAAAAAAAGAAAGGGGTGGATGACTCGATTTCTAGAAAATCTCCAACCCCCTAATGGGTTTGGAAAATTGGGTACGTGTGGGGAAGGTGAGAAATGAGTTAGCATCCCCACAACGGTCAGTTCATTAGAACCGACCTCCTTTGCAAGTCTTAATATTATAAAATTCTTAAATATAATGATATTATCCATAATACATGCAACAATTAAAATAAAAGCATCATTGTATTAAAATCAAAGCAATGTTTAAATAAAATAAATAAATGGACACCCATCCGAGGATAGAAAGGTGTCCTTACATCATCCAATGTCTAAAACTAAATAGGACACCCACCAAAAGGTGGAAACGTGTCTTTTACATTAATCCAAAAACTTTAAAATAAATTAAATTACATGATCCTCACAATATGAGGTACCCAAAACATGGAAACATACCTCTTACAATGTTTTGAAACCAAAGCAAATTAATGAAAGTAACCAACCTGTAGACCCTTAATTTTTTACCCAATCCGATCCAATATGCTTTATTTAGTCCAAAATGATTTTTGTTGTCTAATTGGTCCAAAATAATTTTAATTAAATAATTTTTACCTTAGTATCTAATTTTTATTAATAAAAAATAAAAATAAACAAATAAAAATCAAAAAGTAAAAATAAAAATAAAAATTGGAATCGGAAAAAAAATCGGCAGCAAAAAGTGGTCGCGCGGGCCCGTCGGGCCAGCAGCAGTTCACCCGCAGGAATTTCTTGCTGGCTGGCACGCCCATTGGTCAGCCACGGGCCCGACCGCAGTTTTGGCCAGCGCAAAATTTTTTGACGCAAAATTTTCGAAACCTAATTCAATTAGGTTTTAATTTATTTTTTTATTAATATTACTTACCTTAATTAATTAGGAATAAACAACCTAAAACCATTATAAATAGGGACCATTAGAACCAAATTGGAGAAGGAAAAAATTTTCACAGTGAGCTTGTGATTGGAAACCAAATCAAGGAAGGAAAAGCAACAATTCAATTCAATTGATTTTTAAGGGAGTAGCAGCACGAATTAAGCAATTCAAAGGCAACAAAGGCTTGTCTTTGGAGCTAGTTCATCCAAGAAGATTATTTTTGGAAGAATCAACAAAAGAAGGTAAGTGATTTTCCTTATTGATTTATGTTACATAGTAGCTAAGTTATGGAATTAGGGTTTTTTAAATAAAAAACTTTAGAACTTTAATTCAATTCATGCAAAGTTAAAACACTAAAACGTGACCTTATTTTCTAAAAAGACTTAAAATTGTTATTTTTTCTTCTTAAAAATCTTAAAACTCTCATTGAACATATTTTTCAACAAAACCAAAATCAAATTCTGTTTCTTTCAAATTTTTAAATTAGGTTCTATTTCATTCAAAAAGCCTTCGAAAACATCTTTTCTACTTATAAAAACTTCAATCCATGTGTTTAAATTCATAAAACTTCATAAATCATCAAATTGCTTTTTAAAACCCTAATTCAAATTCATTACCCGTGAACCCTAATTTCAAAGCCAAAATCCAAAATTCATCTTTTAAACCTAAAACAATGAACACTAACCCTTTTAAAACCTTAAACCCTAATTTTTATGAACCCTAATTCTTTTAAAACATTAAAAACCATAAAACATGAAAACTAAAAAAAATCACACAGTAGCTTAAATCACTATTTAAAATCATGAATTAAAAAGTATTTCAAAGTGTCCAAAACCCTAGTTTTATTATTTCACAATTCAAATCTTAATTTGTTTAATCAAAGAGTCTTACCAACCTTTTAAAACATAAAACCCTAATCTATTTTAATTCTATAAAAAGTCACAGTAGCTATAATTGAACTTTTATTTGCTTTATTCAATTCCATATTTATTTATACTTTGATTTATCTCTTATGCTTTAATTTATTTAATTTTAATACTTGATTTATTTAATTTATCATGGATGGATGTTTATTTTATTGATATTTAAATACTTTTGATGAATGATTTTATTTATTATGGATGATTATTTACTTTTATCAATCAATTTAGACTTCCAAAAGTTGTAAGGGGTATGTTTCCACTTGGTGGGTGCCTCATTAGTTAAACATCATGTAATTTAAATTTATTTTCTATTTTAGAACCTTTTTAAAGGGCATGTTTCTACCTTTTGGTGGGTTTCCTATCTAGGCATGTGATGTAAGGACATGTTTCCATCCTTGGATGGGTGTCCATTTATTTGTTTTGTTTTGTTTGGACATTGCTTTGATTTTAATATAATGATGCTTTCTTTTTATTGTGTGTAATATGGATAATATTGTTATATTTAAGAATTTTATAATATTAAGACCTGTAAAGGAGGCCGGTTCCAATGAACTGGGTGTTGTGGGGGTGCTGGGCCATTTCTCACCTTCCCCACACGTACCCAACTTTTCGAACCCATTAAGGGGTTGGGGATTCCTTAGGAATCGAGTCATCCACCCCTTTCTTTTTCATGGCCCGTCCGGGTGGCGACTCCATTTTCTCCGGACTTAGGTCCGTGTTCTCTAAGGCCCCGAGCCTAAACAGTGCCGAAGTCGCAAGAACCATTCCACCGGGAGTGGGGGCGAAAATCCCCGCTCACAGTGGCAACTCCACTGGGGATAAGAGAAGTTGATTTGGTTGGTCTTTATATTATTCTATTCTTTCTTATAATGATATTATCCATTGCATCATCTTAGATTGCATTGTGTGAGTGAGTTAGGACGCCCGTGTTACCCGTGTTATGTTATGTAAGGGATACCATACTTTCACTCAAGGTATGGAGATCGAGTATGGCATAACCACTCATAGCCTTGTACCATTTGGTATATACTTGCTATTGGAACCTAAGCCTTTTAACCCAAAGACTAAAGCTCATGTAATTGGCCTAGTTACTTTCCTTAGGGTTTTACCCCAAATTCATGTTGTTTGACTATGGTTAGTTTATCTTAGTCTAAATCATGGCTTATTTGGTTTGTTCTTTTTCTAATATGACCCAAGTACATTTGCAAGCTCAAAATAAATTTTTTCTTTAAAATCCAAAAGACCAAAACTATTTTTAAAACTTTTCAAAATGGTCTTTGGACATAAGACTTTTCTAAAAACAAATAAAAAATTCTTTGGCCCATGGCCCGAATACTAAGCCCAAAATCCATTTTTCTAAAATCTTTTACAATGGGCTTAGAAACAAAACTATTTTCTTACAAAGAGCTTGCAAAAATATTTAGGTCAATTATGAAATACCAAAAATCAATTGTAGGCCTAGTTTACACTAAGAATAAATTAACTATGGGCTTGTTTATGGCATGAACCACTAGTTACCTCTTTTCAAGTGAGAAATTCTATCTATGATAAAACTCTTAATTTTGTTTTAATCCAATATAGCATAAAAGCTACTTTAGTTGGTTGAATGGATTAAAACCTAATTAATGTGAATTATCATGGATTGATTTCCATTTTCGAAAACATAACTATTGGTTGAAACGTACGAGGGAATTATTCGAAAGCAAGGTACCCCATGTTGGTATACCTAGGAAAAGAGACTCGCCATTCGTGTGTGGATGTTATAAGGTTGGAAGGAACGTCCTAATTTGTCCTTGTTTGTCTATTGTTTGTGCATACATACATACATGCATACATTTGCATCTCATATCATTGATCCTCTCTGGCTCACAACCCTGGATTATGATAGTTCTAAAGCTTACAACAATCCGACCTACACCGCAGACGAAGCATCAAGCAATGACTCAATCACTTGCTCACCAAAAACAATGGAGCCTAAACAAATTCAAAGGATGGTGGATGAGGCCCTCAATGCCAAGATGGAAGAAATCAAAGAGGCCCTGAAGAACCAATTGACTGCAATCTTAGAAAACCATGCCGAGGCATCTGCTAGCACTAAGAAACCAAAGGACAAAGGGAAGACCAAAGTTAGTGAAGTAGCTTTTGATGATGATAAGGTGATCATTGATGATGATGATTGGGCTCAATATTACCAAGATCCTCAAGACAAAAAGGAGTCGAAGGTTGTTGAGAAAGCAACTATTGAAAAGACCGAGACATCCGATGTTGAAAAGATGATTGCTGATTTAGAAAAGAAATTTGAGAAGAAATTGAAAACCGAAGAGGTGTCCGAGATAGACAAACTATTTGAACAAGATGATGAGGTCCCTTATAAATTCAAGATGCCATCTTTTGCCAAGTACAATGGCGCCGGAAATCCTCATCTCCACGTGAAGCAATATATCACTGCCATGTAATCTGCCCGAGCTACTAAGGCTCAAACTCTAAGGTACTTCATGCTCTCATTGGATCCTGCTGTCCAAAATTGGTTCAATACCTTAGATGATGGAACACAAAAGAGTTGGGATCTACTTTACAAAGCCTTCATCCAACGATATGGATATAATGTTGAGTTGGAAGTTACCTTGATGGAAGTGGAGTCCATTAGGCAAAGACCGAATGAGAATTTTGTAGATTATGTCAAGAGATGGAGAAACAAGGCTGCTTTGCTCAAGAAAAAGGCCCGATGAATCTGATCAAATAAGGATGATCGTGAGAGGTGTCCTGCCCAATCTTCGTGAGAGGATGTCTCATACGCTCATACGTGATTTCAAAGATCTTCTCCAAGCTGGTCTACAAATTGAAGAGTGGGAAAGGGAGAAGAATCGATTTTCAATAAGAAGGAATGAGAAAGGGAACAACCAGCCTAACAATCAAAGCACACAAAAAGAAGTTGATGTTAATGTAACCGGTAAAGCAAATAGAAGGCAGTTTTTAGATCTGGGGAAGCCTTTGTCTTGGGTCTTTGATAAGCAACAAAAGAAAGGGTTGTTTCAATCGTTGGCTCCTCGACCTTTGCCTAGTCCATTACCCCCAAAATTTGGTACTAAGGCTTTTTGTCAATTTCATCAGACTCAAGGACATGAGACTGATAACATGAGACTGATAGATGTACCCGATTAAGGCATGAGATCCAAGACCTAATCAATAGTGGCAAGCTACCCGAGCCGGATAAGCCCAACACCAAAGATAATCCATTACCAAGGTTTAATAGAGTACCTCCACCGGCAACCTTTATGGTGGGAAAAGGATTGGAAGAAGATTTTGTTTTATCCTCTTTTCAAGATGTGAATGTTGAAGAAGCCTAACTCAATGAACTTTCCTTAGCTTGAATGTTGCTTTATTTAATATTTTAGAACTATCGTGTTTTTCAAATTTAAATTTGTTTGAATAAATTACTTTCATCATAGATTTTTGTTGGTCTTTGTTCATTTTGGTGCTCAACCAATGAGGAATCTATCTTGATAATTCATAAATTTATCTATGCATCATAACTTGAATGACTTTACTAGATAAGGGAATTGCTCTATAGCATTGAGTTGTGTATGCTTACTTAGAGAGGGCTCCTACATAATTACCTTTGTCTAGGTCTTAGTCAGTCTTAGAACATGCTTTGACAAACTTTCGAGGCGAAATTGAACTCTATTTATTTAAGAGAGAAATGATCTAGGCATTGTTTGGTTAGCCAACAACTAGTATCCACCTTGTTAAATATCAATCCCTAGTTGTCCCTTTGAGCCTTCATAAAATTTTAGCTTTCTTTTCATTGGCATACAAACCTCAATAACCTACCTTGAGCTGTTGTGACACTTTTGACAAGTCTTATGATCACAAAGGTGAAAAGGCAAGAAGATCAAAGAAAGAAATGAATAGTCAAGACTATGAAGATAGTTGAAGTTCTCAAGACCATAAAGATAGTTGAAGTTCTCAAGACCATAAAGATAGTTGAAGTTCTCAAGACCATAAAGATAGTTGATGTTCTCAAAACCTTAAGGGTAGTTGAAGTTCCCTTAATGTCTCCAATATATCAAGACAACATCAACATTAGAGTAACAAATGATTTATCCCTATTAAAGAAGATTCATGTTACTCCACTCATCCATTATTGGAAGCCCAAGTTGGTACAATCAAGACAACTATGTTTGAGCTAGAACCAAAAAAGGAAAAAAAGAAAAAAGAAAAAAGAGAATAGAAAAGGGAAAGAAAGAAAAAAAGAGAATAGAAAAAGAAAAAAGAAGATAAAACTTGAAAAGGCGGTTCAGAAAGCCAACTGAGTTCTCTTTTACCTAAAGCAGCAAAAGGCTTCCATAAGGATGATTTGACTTGAATTGGTCCAACCCAACCAAAGATTCAATCAAAATTGGAGAAAAAGGAGAAAGACCATTCAATGCTTAAAAGCTCTATACTTGATAGTTCTACAAGAAAGAAGGACAAAATGATAAAATGCTCAAAGAAAGGGAAGAGTAAGGAAAACAAATAGAAAGAAAAGGGAAGAGTAAGACAAATAAAGAAAAGGGAGAAGAAGAAAAGAAATGAATTTGGGAACCAAACTTTTTGCAAGGGCAAAAACTGTCCTAATCAAGATCCAGATTAATGCCAAGAAGATAGAAGGAATTTGGAGTCTAGAAAGATTGCTCCCAACTGTCTAAAGTTTAAACAAGAAATTTATAGTGTGAGGGTTTGTCCATTGTGTCACACCAGCTCCTATCTCAAAATGGCCTTCATTTAAACCCATGTCCCTTATAGACCCCATTTCAAGCCTATCAAAGACCTGTTGATCTCCCTTGGTAGGCAGAGTCTATTAGTGGAGATAGTTTAGATAAGCATGCATATGAGATAGACAATATTTAAACTCAAATGAGACCTTTGGCCAAGTAATGTGTATGTGCCTATCTGAAGTGCAACAATTCTTGCTTAAATAGAAATGATTCACGAGTTTAGAATGGTAACTAGGGTTGTCATGTTATAGATATGTTAATTTGGAAAAATCAAGTCCTGAGGTACATTGACATTAATTTGGTAAAGCCAACATTTGATTTCAAAATGAAATTTCAAAAATTTCAAAAAAAAAAGTTTTTTCATTCAAAGCCTTCAAGTTAAGGGAAGTATGTTGAACATCCAAATGACACATTGGGCAAGGGAAATTATTATTGGAAAAGTTGTGAAGAAACTACCAACTGACATGCTGAGACATAGTTCGAAATGGATGCATCCCTGACTCTGCTGCTTGGGGTCTCCACCACTCATGTTTTCATCATCTTGAAGATAAAAGCCACAAATGCAAAGCTTTCGATCATTCCAATGCAAGGCTTCAACAAGCGTCAAAACAGAATCAATAAGAACACTTCTGCTGATCACCTCAGTCTATGAGTCAATGGAATGGCTGTGAGTATTATCATGCATATCATGCATACATGAGCATATCACATCACACTTTCTTGTCTTGTATTGTCTATTCTTTATCAAAGTGAACAGCAAACACTCTGTGAAATAAAGAATCAAAAGAAGATATCGAATCGGGGGGGGGGGGGGGCATAGAAAGCCTATTGCTTGAGAAAGCTCCAGTAATCTTGCAAAGAGAAGAAATGCGTCCTTGTGTGAAGAACTAGACAACAACAACATCAATCAGAGTCCGCATAGAAAAATCATGGGTTTGAGCCTACACAGGGGGCAAAGTTTCTCCTTTTCAAATTTTGAGTTTATATGTAAAACATTTTCAAACTTGCAAAAATTTCGCCACGCAGATATATGAGAGCCAACTAAAAAGGGTTGAATTTTTTGTAAAAGTGCAAAGGAAGAATAATAAAGAATGAGAAAGAAGAAAATTATAATTCTCAAAAGAATGAAGATGCAAAAGATAAAAGATCAGTCCGGCTAAAAGTGTAATATCCTAATGTATGCCCTAGAAGTTTTGCATATTGTTTTTGTTTGCTTAAATGGAATGTATATGTTATGTGATAAGAAAAGAAATTGGAAGAGAATGTTTATGTATTTGTGTTTTGGGAAAGAAAGAGGGTTTAGAGAAATTGTATATGTTGCTTATATGATAATTTATATAACATATAAGTTGGTCAAAAGAGTGGTCAAGGGAAGAAGATATTTTCATTTGTGATATGTGAAATTACTTAATTAGGCATATAAGAGATAAGAGGTTAATTAAATGGATGAAGGGTGTTTTGGTAATTGCTTGAATTGAAACACTTGGTGGAGATTAAAAGGGAAATTTGACTTTGCTTTTTCATGTTTTTTGCTTCTTTCTCCATTGATGTGGTCGGCTCCTCCATAGACAAAGGAAAGCAAGAGACAAAGAGAAGATCTTGAAGAGTTAAGCTCAAATTGAAGGAAGATTAAGTGATCAAGTTGATGATTCAAAAAGTTTTATAACTTTCGGTAAGTTCTCTTTTGATCTTTTTGTTTATTTGATATGATATTTGGATTTGATAGATGATCTAAAAGTGTGTTACTTGATTTTGATATGTTTAAGGATGTTTGATTAGTTTGATCTTGGATTTTAAGGATAAGTTGAAGGAAAGAGTAAGTTGAGTGGAGGAGATGATGTTGTGTTGTGTTTAGGGTTTTGAGATGATTTGGTGTTTTGTGTTTGATGTGTGTTTTGGTGTGTTTTTGGTGTTGTTGCAAGTTTAAGATGGTTTTTGGGTATGTTTTGTGAAGATTGTTTGAAGAGGATGTTAATGAATAGAAGTGTGTTGTTGAGTGTTTGGTTATTTTGGCCAGAATCTTGATTTGTGGCCGGACACGCCCATGAGCACGTCCAGGGTTTTTAGGCGTGTCAATTGTGTTGGAAGCAGTGGGATTGACACGACCAGTAACACGCCCGTGTTATTGAGCATGTCATAGCCACTGTGAGATTTGAGAATTTACACGGCCAGGAGCACGTTCATGATGTTGGACGTGTTGTTATGTTTGAGAGGCAGAAGGTATTACATGCCCAGGAACACGCCCATGTTGTTGAGCGTGTAAATGCTTATGTGTTGTGGAGTTAGGGCACGGTCAGGAACACGCCCGTGTGGGTGAGCGTGTCAAGTTTAGAGTTTGCCCTAGTTAACTCTTAATTGGATTATCTCTTGTGTATCTCTAAGCAAGTGTATGTTATTACTTTTGGATTAGGTTTTGAAGCAAGTGATTGATCATTGATTTGAGAAGTGAAGAATCTTGGAAAAGGAAAGTATTTAGGGTTGTGTGATTTGTGATTGAGGTAAGTACAAAGTACATACTTGCATACATTCATATGATGTTGAGATTTAACCTACATTTGATGATATGGATGATGCATATGAATATTGATATTTTGTGTACAATGTGGAATGAAATGTTGATATTTATGAATGATGCTATGTGGGATATAATGTGATCATTGATGATGAATTACCTTAATGTTATGATTGAGGCCATTGTGATTGGCTATGATGATTCTATTGAAATAAATAAGGCATGTTTACCTAAATGATGATGAGAAGTGAGAATGGAAATGATAATTGAATAATAAATGAATTGTGTGGCTAATGTGTTATTCCATTTTCAGAGTTTGTTGTTGGTGGCATGCCTAATGATAGTAACAATCTCTTGAAGTTAGGTTGGATTTGATCCTTGAAGCCAAGTTGGGTTGAAGTTTAACATGTTTTACTCCCCTTGAAGCTTGGTTGGGTCTAGTCCTTAAAGCCTAATTGAGATGTTACAACCCTTGAAGCTAGGTTGGATTGGTTCTTGAAGCCAAGTTGGGTTGATACTTAGCATGCTTTGTTCCCCTTGAAGCTTGGTTGAACCTAATCCTTGAAGCCTAGTTGGGTATATGATATTGATAAATGTGATAACAAAACCAAAGCATTAACTCTGAAAATAGAATGGCATATTAGTGTGTTTTGGGCCCATGTTTGTCTTTGTTTAATGTGATTCATGAATGGTAACATGATTGATAAATGAGGTATATGGAAGGATGTTGAAATGGGATATGTTCATATATTGTGGTTTATGGAATGTAAAAGTATGTTGTTAGCTTTACATCTATGATGTTGTTTTTATTAATAAAGTGTGTGGCATTGCATTGCACTAAAGCATAACATTAGCATGATTTGTCTTACTAAGCCGTTGGCTTAGCGCGATAGTGTTAATCGCGCAGGTGATAGAGTTGAACCCGAGAGCTCTTCGAGACCGAGTGAGGGTAGACATTGAAGAGTTGATTTTGGGACTTAAAGATCAGAGAAAGCTGCCAATCATGTATAACCCTTTTATATTTTGTAAAGTATTGTTATAATGTAAATATATGTATATTTGTAAATATTTTCTATATTCCGCTGCGTATTAAGTAAATGTATATATATCTATTTGTTTTATATTACAAGTTAATGACTTATTTTCTATAATGTATAATGAGAAAGATTATAGTATCATTTAAAATGTTTTGAATGTTAATAAAATCCGTAGCATCCCTATATTTAGTGCACGTATATTACATTGTGGTGTTTGTAGCGTGCGTGTATTGGATGTGGGGGTGTTACAATTGTTTTGGTATTAGAGCCTAGGTTTGAGATTCTCAACCTAGGTAAAATGTAAGAAAAAGAATATTTTTACTTAAAAAAAATGATGAAATGAGTTTTTGAATAACATACATGTTTGGGATTGGCAGTCTCTGATCTTTAATAAGATGTAATCTGCTATGTTTGCAGACATAGATTGTGATGGATCCTCACTTACGCCAGTCAGTCGAGGGTAGTGCTGAAAGTATAGCTCCGGAGGATAGAGCTAGAGTTGATAGTGCTGGGGAGGCACCTGCTTCGGTGTCGGGGAGACCAGTTGGTGAGAAGGTTCCGCCAGCTTGGCTTAGTCATGTGGTAGAGGCTTTGAGGCAAGCACCAGTGCAACCACCGCCACCACCCCCTCAGCCTTTGGTATCAGTGAGGCACTATGACAAATTAAGGAAGTATGGAGCGGAAGATTTCTTAGGTACTGTTGATCCAGCTGTAGCAGAGCAGTGGCTTGATAAAATACAGAGAATCTTCATTCATTTGCAAGCCACCCTAGAGGAAAAATTTGATTATGCAAGATCATTGCTACAGAAGGATGCATACGACTGGTGGAAGACAGTGCCACATGCTATGGATGATCCACCAACCTTGTCCTATGCAGATTTTCTAAGAGAGTTTGAATTGAAGTATACTCCGAGGGAGTATAAGGACATGAAGAAGATGAAGTTTTTGAGTTTAAAGCAAGACAGCCGGACCATAACAGAATATGAAGTTGAGTTTATCCGGTTGAGCCAGTATGCTGGGGGCATTATATCTGATGAGATAGATAGATGCAGGAGATTTGAGGAGGGATTGAGGCCCTCTATCATGTGTCTTGTGGCTGGATCGAGATATCATGATTTTTCCCAGCTTGTGGCAGCAGCTCGGAGTGTGGAGAGAGCTCAAGTTATTGCAGCTGCTTCAGAAGAAGAGATCAGAGTGAGAAGACCACAGTTTGAGGCAGGGTCTTCATCTGCTAAGAGAAGTAAAGGAAGTTTTGTTCCTCGGATTAGTAGGCGTCAGAGACCAGCTGGTAGGTCAGTACAGTTTCAGAGACAGAGATTTAAACCTATAGTGTCAGTGGCGAGTGCTCCGACCCCAATGACTCAGAGATCCACCTAACCCACCTGCATTCATTGTGGTAGGCCACATGGTGGTCCTTGTTGGAAGACTGGTGTTGCAGGGGTGTCTTTCAGATGTGGATCATCTGATCACTTTGTGAGAGATTGTCCTGAAAGGCAGGAGCAGATGTTAGTTGATTCTGCGGCTTCTCGACCTAGTGTGAGGGGAGGTCGAGGAGGCAGGGGTGTCAGCAGAGGAGGTAGATCTGGGTTCAGTTCTAGAGGAGGTTCTACATCCAGGGAGAGTAGACCAGAGGAGGTTGGATCTTCCCAGAGGATATATGTTATGCAGAGGCAGCCAGATGCTTCGGCAGTCATAGCTGGTACTTTTTCTTTATTTGGTATTTCAGTACTTGCTTTGATTGATCCTGGATCCACACATTCATATATTAGTGCATCTGTTTTGCCTGTGTCTGATATGCATGCTGAATCCCTAGGATTTGATGTATTGGTGACAAATCCTCTAGGGCATAGTGTGATTGTTAGTAAGGTGCACCGAGATAGTGCAGTAATGGTGCAAGGTGAGGAGTTCCTTGGAGATTTGATCGAAATGCCTTTTAAGGAATATGATGTGATCCTAGGCATGGACTGGCTATCTAGACATGGAGCTGTGGTAGACTGTAAAAAGAAATTTGTTACTTTGAGAACTGGTGATGGTAGAGAGGTGATAGTATCTAGTGAGCAGGGACAGCTAGCATCCTTGTTTGTTTCAGCTGTTGCAGCCAGGAGGTTGATTAGAAAGGGGTGTGACGCTTATCTTGCTCATGTGGTAGATACTAGAGTAAGGGGTTCTCAAATTGATGATATACCCACAGTTGCAGAGTTTCCAGATGTGTTTCCAGAGGAGTTGCCAGGGTTGCCTCCTGAGAGAGAGGTGGAGTTTGGTATTGAATTATTGCCTGGTACTACTCCTATCTCTATTACTCCTTATAGAATGGCACCAGCAGAATTGATGGAGTTGAAAGTGCAATTACAGGAGTTGTTGGATAAAGGATTTATTCACCCCAGTGTTTCTCCGTGGGGAGCTCCTGTTTTATTTGTGAAGAAGAAAGATGGTACTATGAGATTGTGTATAGATTATAGGCAATTGAACAAGGTAACTATTAAAAATAAATATCCTTCGCCTAGAATCGATGATCTCTTTGATCAGTTGAAGGGTGCAGCAGTGTTTTCTAAAATTGATCTGAGATCTGGGTATCATCAGCTGAGAGTCAGAGCTGAAGATGTTCCTAAAACAGCCTTTCGGACCAGGTATGGGCATTATGAGTTTTTAGTAATGCCATTTGGTTTGACAAATGCACCTGCAGCTTTTATGGATTTGATGAATAGGGTGTTTAGGCCCTATGTAATATCCTCATTTGTGGTCTAGAAGTTTTGATTATGTTATTGCTATTGTTGTTATTGTTGTTGTTGTTGTTGGTTTAAATTGAGAAAGGAAAGTATATGTATATGTGTTTTGGGAAAGGAATTAGGGTTTAGAGAGAATGGTATATGTTGTGTATATGATGATATATATAACATATAAATGGGTCAAAGGAAGAGTCAAAGGAAAAGAGATATTTTTGTGTTGAGTGTGCAATTACTTAATTGGGTTTATAAGAGACAAAAGCTAAGTTAAGTGATGAGGGGTATTTGAGTAATTGCTTGAAGTGGAATGCATGGTGGAGATTAAAAGAAGAAAAGGTGTTTGACTTGTGCATTTTCTTCTTTCTTTCTAGAAGAGGCCGGCCATTGAAGAGAAGAGAGAGCAAGAGAGGTATTCATGGTGCTAGAAGCAAATTGAAGAAGCAATCAAAGGATTTGACAAGAGAATTGTGGAATTTCTTCATCTTAGGTAAGAAATCTCTTGTTTTCCTTTGTTAATTTTGAAGTTATGTTTAAAGTGAAGTGTGATTTGTTGATGTAATGATTTGGTGTGTTTTGATATGTGTTTACAAGTGTTAAAGTTGATTGTTAGTTAAAAGATTGAATTGAGGTTGGTTTGGTTGTGAAGGTTGTATGTTTAAATGGAGATTGATAGTGGAAAATCAAGAGTAAAGTTTGAGTTAGGGTTTTGAGATGGTTTGTGTTTAAATGTGTTGTTTAAGAGGTTATTGTGATGAATATGTGTTATGACATGAGTTATATCCATTTGAGTGAGTTTGTGTTGGAAATTATATGTTAAAATGCATTTGGAAGAGGGTTGGTTACATTTAGGGTTTTGGTGATGAGTGACACGGCCAAAGGAGAGGAGAGACACGGCCAAGCCAAGGAAATTTGGGCGTGTTGGTTGAGTTTTTGAGAGACACGGCCGTGTCCCTTAGCCGTGTTCACTACTGGATTTTGGTTTTGGGAGACACGGTCACAAGCTTGGCCGTGTCCCTTGCCCGTGTTGCTTACTGTCCAAGTGGGTTGAGTGACACGGCCATAAGCTTGGCCGTGTCCCTCAAGTGGCTGCCCGTGTCCCTCAAATGTGTGGGTTAGGGTTTTTATACTTTGTTCTATTTGCATTGTTTTGGTCCTTTTAAGGTAAGTTGGTACCTTAACCTAAACCTAAACACATTTAAACAATGATTGACCTAAACAAATGCATATGGAAGATCTTAAAGCTATGAATGATATAAATTATTCTTTGCCCTAATTGCATTGTTGAGATTGAACAATGTTATGTTATGCATTGTGGATGGTTATGTGTTTCATGAATAATGTATATTGAAATATTATATCAAAGATGCTATGATGATTCAAATAAGAGGTGAAATGTGATGTAAAGCCATTGTGATTGGCTATGATGATGATATTGAAAGAAAGAAGGCATGTTTGCCTAAATGTGATGAGAATTTGAGAATGGAAATGGTAACTATATAATAAATGAATTGTTTGTTTAATATGTTATTCAGTTTCAGAGTTCTGGATTTGGGTGGCATGCCTAAGAAATGATGAAAGGTAACAGTCTTGCCGGGTTGAGGATCTCCTCATATGTGTTGAGTTGATGGTCCAAGAGACTGGGTCTGTTACACTATGAGAATTGTGAATATGAGATATATGATTTGTAACAGCCTTGCTGGGTTGAGGATCTCCTCATATGTGTTGAGTTGATGGTCCAAGAGACTGGGTCTGTTACACTATCCATGGATAGAGATACATGTATATACATTGCCTACAGGCGTGATTATTGTGACTATGAACCAAAGCAGTAACTCTGAACTCTGAATATCGTATTAAATACTTGTTGGGCCCATAGGTGTCAAGGTTATATGAATATCCTAAATAATGTTATGAGTTAATGAAATGAGATGTTGTTTATTGAGTATGATTGATTAATGTTGAATGTGGAAAGATGTTGAAATGTGGTATGCTCATATGACTATGATTTGTGAAATGCATAATTATGTGGTTAACTTTATATTTATGATGTTGATCTTATCAATAACATATGTGGCATTGCATTACATTAAAGCATACCATTAGCATGTTTAATCTTACTAAGCCGTTGGCTTAGCGCGATAGTGTTTAATCGCGCAGGTAATAGAGTTGATAGAATTGAACCCGAGAGCTCTTCTAGACCAAGTGAGAGTAGACATTGAAGAGTTGATTTTGGGAACTTAAAGATCAGAGGAGATTTGCCAATCATGTATAACTCTTTTATATTTTGTAAAGATTTTGTTTATATTGTAAATATATATGTAATGATAAATATGTACTCAAATGTTTTCATATGTGTAAATATTTTATAACTTCCGCTGTGTACTACTTAAATGTATTTATATATCTATAATGTATATTGAGAAAGATGATGGTATTATATAAAAATGTTTTGAATATTGATGAAAAGCCGTAGCACTCCTATGTTCGGTGCACATATGCTATATTGTGGTGTTGTAGTGTGTGTGTACTGAATGTGGGGGTGTTACAATTGTTTTGGTATCAGAGCCTAGGTTTGAGATTCTCAACCTAGGTAAAATGTAAAAAAAAAAAGATTATTTTGATTTTAAAAGTGGTTTTTGAATAACATATATTTTTGGGATTGGCAACCTCTGATCTTTAATAAGAAGTATTCTACTGTGTTTGCAGTGTTAGGTTGTGATGGATTCTCACTCACGTCAGTCGATTGAGGGTAGTGCCGAGAGTATTGCTCCTGCTGAGGGAGCTAGAGTTGATAGTGTTGAGGAGGCACCTGCTTCGGTGTCGGGTAGACCAGCTGGAGAGGAGGTTCCGCCAGCCTGGTTTAGACATATGATGGAAGTTATGAGGCAAGCACCAATGCAACCAGTGCCACCACCCCCTCAGCCTGTGGTACCAGTGAGGCATTATGACAAACTAAGGAAGTATGGAGCGGAGGATTTCCTTGGTACTACTGATCCAGCTGTAGCAGAACAGTGGCTTGACAAAGTACAGAGGATCTTTATTCAGTTACAAGCCACCCCTGAGGAAAAATTTGACTATGCAAGATCTTTGCTACAGAAGGACGCCTATGATTGGTGGAAGACGGTGCCCCATTCTATGGATGATCCTCCAACACTGTCTTACACTGATTTTCTGAGGGAATTTGAGTTGAAGTATACTCCTAGGGAGTATAAAGACATGAAGAAGATGGAGTTCTTAAGCTTGAAGCAAGACAGCAAGACTGTTACTGAGTATGAAGTTGAGTTTATTCGACTGAGTCAGTATGCTGGGGGTATCATTGCTGATGAGATTGATAGATGTCGGCGATTTGAGGAGGGATTGAGGCCCTCGATCATGTGCTTAGTGGCTGGATCCAGATATCAGGATTTCTCACAGCTTGTAGCAGCAGCTCGAAGTGTAGAGCGAGCTCAAGTTATTGCAGCTGCTTCAGAGGAAGAGGTTAGGGTTAGGAGGCCCCAGTTCGAGGCAGGGTCTTCTTCTGTTAAGAGAGGTAAAGGAAGCTTTGTTCCTAGAGTTAGTAGGAGTCAGAGGTCAGCTGGTAGGTCAGTGCAGTTCCAGAGGCAGAGATTTAGACCTGCAGCTTCAGTAGCGAGTGCTCCTACTTCTGGAGTTCAGAGATCCACCTTACCTGTGTGTAACCAGTGTGGTGGAAGACATGGGGGCGTTTGTTGGAGGCATAGTAGATCAGGGGTATGCTTCAGGTGTGGATCACCTGACCACTTTGTGAGAGACTGTCCTGAGAGGCAGGAGCAGATGCCAGTTGATTCTGCTGCTTCTCGAGCTAGTGTGAGGGGAGGCAGAGGAGGCAGAGGTGCCAGCCGAGGAGGTAGACCAGGGTTCAGTTCTAGAGGAGGTGCTACATCCAGGGAGGGTAGACCAGAGGAGGTTGGATCTTCCCAGAGGATGTATGTTATGCAGAGGCAGCCAGATGCATCGGCAGTCATAGCTGGTACTTTTTCTTTATTTGATATTTCAGTACTTGCTTTGATTGATCCGGGTTCCACACATTCATATGTTAGTGCATCTGTTTTGCCTGTATCTGATTTGCATGCTGAGTTCCTAGGATTTGATGTGTTGGTGACAAATCCGTTAGGGCATAGTGTGGTTGTGAGTAAGGTGCATCGAGATAGTGCAGTAGTGGTGCAGGGTGAGGAGTTCTTTGGGGATTTGATTGAGATGCCATTTAAGGAATATGATATGATCTTAGGTATGGATTGGCTATCTCGACATGGAGCTGTGGTGGATTGTAAAAAGAAAATTGTTTCTTTGAGAACGGGTGATGGTAGAGAGGTGATAGTATCTAATGAGCAGGAACAGCTAGCCTCCTTATTTGTTTCAGCTGTTGCAGCCAGGAGGTTGATTAGAAAGGGGTGTGAAGCCTATCTTGCTCATGTGGTGGATACTAGAGTGAAGGGTTCCCCTATTAATAGCATTGCCACAGTTGCTGAGTTCCCGGATGTGTTTCCAGAGGAGTTGCCAGTGTTGCCTCCTGAGAGAGAGGTGGAGTTCGGTATTGAATTGTTGCCTGGTACCACTCCTATCTCTATTACTCCTTATAGAATGGCACCAGCAGAATTGAGGGAGTTGAAAGTGCAATTACAGGAGTTGTTGGATAAAGGATTTATTCGCCCCAGTGTTTCTCCGTGGGGAGCTCCTGTGCTATTTGTGAAGAAGAAGGATGGTACTATGAGATTGTGCATTGATTATAGGCAATTGAACAAGGTGACCATTAAAAATAAATATCCTTTGCCTAGAATCGATGATCTCTTTGATCAATTGAAGGGTGCAGCTGTGTTTTCTACAATTGATTTGAGATCTGGGTACCATCAATTGAGAGTTAAAGCTGAAGACATTTCCAAGACCGCCTTTCGGACCAGGTATGGGCATTATGAATTTTTAGTTATGCCTTTTGGTCTGACGAATGCACCTGCAGCCTTCATGGATTTGATGAATAGGGTGTTCAGGCCCTATCTAGATCAGTTTGTAGTGGTCTTCATTGATGATATTCTGGTGTATTCGCGGAATAAAGAGGAACATGGCAAGCATCTGCGGATTGTATTGCAGATTTTGAGAGAGAAGCAGTTATTTGCCAAATTGTCGAAGTGTGAGTTCTGGTTGGATCAAGTAGCTTTTCTCGGACATATTGTTTCTGCAGAAGGCATTAGAGTTGATCCGAGCAAAGTTGAAGCAATTTTGAATTGGAGTCCACCCAAGTCTGTGACAGAGATTAGAAGTTTTCTGGGTTTGGCAGGCTATTACCGGCGGTTTGTGAAAGGGTTTTCTTTGATAGCTACTCCACTCACTAGATTGCTTCGTAAGGGAGTGAGATTTGTGTGGACGGATCAGTGTCAGGCTAGCTTTGAGCAGTTGAGAGATATGTTGACTCAGGCACCTGTTCTTACTTTACCTATTGAAGGCAAACCATATGTGATTTACAGTGATGCTTCACATAGAGGTTTGGGGTGTGTATTGATGCAGGAAGGGAAAGTTATAGCTTATGCATCTCGACAGTTGAAATCGCATGAGCTTAACTATCCGATCCATGATTTGGAATTGGCTGCCATTGTATTTGCATTGAAGATTTGGCGCCACTATCTGTTTGGGGAGAAATGTTTCATCTACACTGATCACAAGAGTTTGAAGTATTTGGGTGTCCAGAAAGAACTCAATCTTCGTCAGAGGAGATGGTTAGAATTGATTAAAGACTACGACTGCTTGATTGATTATCAGTACCAGAATGGAAGTGGGAAAGAGTGACAATGGATTTTGTGTCTGGTTTGCCATTGACACAAAGGAAACATGATGCCATATGGGTGATTGTGGATAGATTGACTAAGACAGCTCATTTCCTTCCGGTTCGAATGGATTACTCTTTGGAGAGGTTGGCTGAGCTGTATATCCATGAGATTGTGAAGTTGAATGGTGTTCCAACTTCTTTAGTGTCTGATCGAGATCCCCGATTTACTTTAAGATTTTGGAAGAGTTTGCATAGTGCTTTGGGTTCTCGACTACACTTCAGCACTGCTTTTCGTCCACAGACGGATGGACAATCAGAGAGGGTGATACAGATTATTGAGGACATGTTGAGAAGCTGTGTCATTGATTTCACTGGAAGTTGGGATAGATTCTTACCTCTTGTGGAGTTTGCTTACAACAACAGTCACCAATCCAGCATTGGTATGGCACCGTTTGAAGCATTGTATGGCAGACGGTGTAGGACACCTCTTTGTTGGAATGAGCTTGGAGATAATAAGTTGGTTGGTCCTGATTTGATTCAAGAAACTGAAGAAAAAGTAAAGTTGATTAGAGGCAGGTTAAAAGCAGCTTCAGACCGACAGAAGTCTTATGCAGATCTGAATAGGAGAGACATTCAGTTTGATGTTGGAGATAAGGTGTTTTTGAAAGTATCTCCTTGGAAGAAGATTTTGAGGTTCGGTCGGAAAGGAAAATTGAGTCCTCGTTTCATTGGGCCGTATGAAGTGTTAGAAAGAGTTGGGCCAGTGGCGTATCGACTTGCTTTGCCATCTGAGTTGGATCGTATTCATAATGTATTTTCATGTTTCTATGTTGAGGAGGTACAGGTCGGATCCATCTCATGTGTTGCCAATTGAATCTATCGAAGTAAGCCCAGATTTGACTTTTGAAGAGGAACCAGTTGCTATCCTGGCACGAGAAGTGAAAGAGTTGAGGAACAAGAGTGTGCCATTGGTGAAAGTTCTATGGAAGAATCATGCAAAAGAAGAAGCGACTTGGGAAAGTGAACAATCCATGCGAGAGCAATATCCGCAGTTGTTTCAGCTTTGATATCAGGTAATTTCGAGGGTGAATTTTCTTTTTAGAGGGGGAGAATTGTAATATCCTCATTTGTGGTCTAGAAGTTTTGATTATGTTATTGCTATTGTTGTTATTGTTGTTGTTGTTGTTGGTTTAAATTGAGAAAGGAAAGTATATGTATATGTGTTTTGGGAAAGGAATTATGGTTTAGAGAGAATGGTATATGTTGTGAATATGATGATATATATAACATATAAATGGGTCAAAGGAAGAGTCAAAGGAAAAGAGATATTTTTGTGTTGAGTGTGCAATTACTTAATTGGGTTTATAAGAGACAAAAGCTAAGTTAAGTGATGAGGGGTATTTGAGTAATTGCTTGAAGTGGAATGCATGGTGGAGATTAAAAGAAGAAAAGGTGTTTGACTTGTGCATTTTCTTCTTTCTTTCCTGAAGAGGCCGGCCATTGAAGAGAAGAGAGAGCAAGAGAGGTATTCATGGTGCTAGAAGCAAATTGAAGAAGCAATCAAAGGATTTGACAAGAGAATTGTAGAATTTCTTCATCTTAGGTAAGAAATCTCTTGTTTTCCTTTGTTAATTTTGAAGTTATGTTTAAAGTGAAGTGTGATTTGTTGATGTAATGATTTGGTGTGTTTTGATATGTGTTTACAAGTGTTAAAGTTGATTGTTAGTTAAAAGATTGAATTGAGGTTGGTTTGGTTGTGAAGGTTGTAAGTTTAAATGGAGATTGATAGTGGAAAATCAAGAGTAAAGTTTGAGTTAGGGTTTTGAGATGGTTTGTGTTTAAATTTGTTGTTTAAGTGGTTATTGTGATGAATATGTGTTATGACATGAGTTATATCCATTTGAGTGAGTTTGTGTTGGAAATTATATGTTAAAATGCATTTGGAAGAGGGTTGGTTACATTTAGGGTTTTGGTGATGAGTGACACGGCCAAAGGAGAGGAGAGACACGGCCAAGCCAAGGAAATTTGGGCGTGTTGGTTGAGTTTTTGAGAGACACGGCCGTGTCCCTTAGCCGTGTTCACTACTGGATTTTGGTTTTGGGAGACACGGTCACAAGCTTGGCCGTGTCCCTTGCCCGTGTTGCTTACTGTCCAAGTGGGTTGAGTGACACGGCCATAAGCTTGGCCGTGTCCCTCAAGTGGCTGCCCGTGTCCCTCAAATGTGTGGGTTAGGGTTTTTATACTTTGTTCTATTTGCATTGTTTTGGTCCTTTTAAGGTAAGTTGGTACCTTAACCTAAACCTAAACACATTTAAACAATGATTGACCTAAACAAATGCATATGGAAGATCTTAAAGCTATGAATGATATAAATTATTCTTTGCCCTAATTGCATTGTTGAGATTGAACAATGTTATGTTATGCATTGTGGATGGTTATGTGTTTCATGAATAATGTATATTGAAATATTATATCAAAGATGCTATGATGATTCAAATAAGAGGTGAAATGTGATGTAAAGCCATTGTGATTGGCTATGATGATGATATTGAAAGAAAGAAGGCATGTTTGCCTAAATGTGATGAGAATTTGAGAATGGAAATGGTAACTATATAATAAATGAATTGTTTGTTTAATATGTTATTCAGTTTCAGAGTTCTGGATTTGGGTGGCATGCCTAAGAAATGATGAAAGGTAACTGTCTTGCCGGGTTGAGGATCTCCTCATATGTGTTGAGTTGATGGTCCAAGAGACTGGGTCTGTTACACTATGAGAATTGTGAATATGAGATATATGATTTGTAACAGTCTTGCCGGGTTGAGGATCTCCTCATATGTGTTGAGTTGATGGTCCAAGAGACTGGGTCTGTTACACTATCCATGGATAGAGATACATGTATATACATTGCCTACGGGCGTGATTATTGTGACTATGAACCAAAGCAGTAACTCTGAACTCTGAATATCGAATTAAATACTTGTTGGGCCCATAGGTGTCAAGGTTATATGAATGTCCTAAATAATGTTATGAGTTAATGAAATGAGATGTTGTTTATTGAGTATGATTGATTAATGTTGAATGTGGAAAGATGTTGAAATGTGGTATGCTCATATGACTATGATTTGTGAAATGCATAATTATGTGGTTAACTTTATATTTATGATGTTGATCTTATCAATAACATATGTGGCATTGCGTTACATTAAAGCATACCATTAGCATGTTTAATCTTACTACGCCGTTGGCTTAGCGCGATAGTGTTTAATCGCGCAGGTAATAGAGTTGATAGAGTTGAACCCGAGAGCTCTTCTAGACCAAGTGAGAGTAGACATTGAAGAGTTGATTTTGGGAACTTAAAGATCAGAGGAGATTTGCCAATCATGTATAACTCTTTTATATTTTGTAAAGATTTTGTTTATATTGCAAATATATATGTAATGATAAATATGTACTCAAATGTTTTCATATGTGTAAATATTTTATAACTTCCGCTGTGTACTACTTAAATGTATTTATATATCTATAATGTATATTGAGAAAGATGATGGTATTATATAAAAATGTTTTGAATATTGATGAAAAGCCGTAGCACTCCTATGTTCAGTGCACATATGCTATATTGTGGTGTTGTAGTGTGTGTGTACTGAATGTGGGGGTGTTACACCCTATTTGGATCAGTTTGTAGTGGTCTTTATAGATGATATTTTGGTGTATTCACGTAATGAAGAGGAACATGATAAACATATGCGGATTGTGTTGCAAATCTTGAGAGAGAAGCAATTGTTTGCTAAGTTGTCGAAGTGTGAGTTTTTGCTTGACCAAGTAACTTTTCTCGGTCATATAGTTTCAGCAGAAGGTATTAGAGTTGATCCGAGTAAAGTTGAAGCTATTCTGAATTGGAGTCCACCAAAGTCAGTGACTGAAGTTAGAAGTTTTCTGGGTTTGGCAGGCTATTATCGAAGGTTTGTGAAAGGATTTTCTTTGATAGCTACTCCACTCACCAGATTGCTTCGGAAGGGAGTTAGATTTGTGTGGACGGATCAGTGTCAGGCTAGCTTTGAACAGTTGAGAGAAATGTTGACTCAATCGCCTGTTCTTACCTTACCTGTAGAAGGCAAACCATATGTGATTTACAGTGATGCTTCACATAGTGGTTTGGGTTGTGTTTTGATGCAAGAAGGTAAAGTTATAGCTTATGCTTCTCGACAGTTGAATCTAGAGAATAGAGGTTTTAGATTTAGGGTTTCGAAAGTTGTTGAAACTAATATTAAAGTTTAGGGTTTAAATAAATAAAATTTGAAGATCATCCAAATAGGATTTTAAATTAGGTATTTGGAAAAAATAAGCTACTATGAATCTTAGAAAAATAGAATTGATTTTGGTTTTGAGAAAACAGATTATTATTTTAGGGTTTTAGAAAAGTGCAATTAGGGTTTTAGACTTCAAAAATTAATTTAATGAGTATTAAGATATTAGGGTTTTGGTTCATAAAATATATAATTCGGATTCAACAATTTCATGCTACTAAAAAATTAATATCAAAATACTTTAACAAAACATTAAAAAGGAAGCATATTATGGCTGCTGTAAATACAAGAATTTATTAGTTAAGCTCAAACTTTCATTGTTGGTTCCACCGCAATTTGAATTCTGGTTGAACAATAACAAAGACAGTGTGTGCTGCCTTTTGATGGATTGTATGTTGTTTGCTGCTTCTTGATCCTTCATGTAATATCCTCATGTTTGCCCTAGAAGTATTGGTTATGTTGTTGTTGTAAATTGGATTGAATGTATATGTTATGTGTTAAGAAAAGAAATTGAGAAGAGAATGTATGTGTATATGTGTTTTGGAAAGAAAGAGGGTTTAGAGACAAGTTTATATGTTGTTTATATGATGATATAACTAACATATAAGTTGGTCAAATGAAGAGTCAAGGGGGAAGAGATATTTATCTTGTTGAGTATGAAATTACCATAATGGGCATACAAGTGACAAAAGTTAAGTTAAATGAAAAAGGGTATTAAGGTAATTTTTCTTTTGGAATTGCTTGGTGTAGGTTTAAAGAGAGGAAAAGGTGGACTTTGCTTCTTCAATTTCTTTTCTTCTTCTTTGGTGACCGGATCTTGGCAAGAGAATAGGAGCAAGAGGAAAGTTTGATATCTAAAATCAAATTGAAGAAGGAATCAAGGGATTTGGTTAGAGATTTGTGGAATTTCTTCATTTAAGGTAAGTTCTTTCCTTTGATTTCTTTTATCCTTTTGAAGTGGTATTTGAAATTAATTAGGGTTTGTTGAATTGATGATGAGATGTAGTTGTGTTGTGTTTTCAAATATTAAAGTTGGTTTTAAGTTAAGAGTTTAAATAGGTGTTGTTGTTGGAAGTGAAGGATGTTGATTTTGGAAGATGGAGAAGGATGTTGGATTTAGGGTTTTGAAGTGGTTGTGTTTAAATGTAATGTTAATGTGTTGTGAAAGTGGTTATTGTGATGATTGTGTAATATATGTGTTTATGTTATTGATTGTATCCATTTGGATGAGGTTATTGTTGTGCAAAAGAGTGTGTAAATGCAATTGGAAGAGTGTTGGCTTTGGTTAGGGTTTTGTTCTTAAGTGACACGGCCAAAAGAAAGGAGAGACACGGCCAAGCCAAGGAAATTTGGGCGTGTTGGATTGATTTTTGAGAGACACGGCCGTGTCCATTGCCCGTGTCCACTACTGGATTTTGGAGTTGGGAGACACGGCCACAAGCTTGGCCGTGTCCTATGCCCGTGTTTGCTACTGGAATTTGTGGTTGAGAGACACGGCCACAAGCTTGGCCATGTCCCTCAAGTGTGCTGCCCGTGTCCCTCAAATGTGCTAGATAAGGTTTTGATTCTTTGTTCTTTTTGCATTATTTTGGTTCTTCAAAGGTAATTGTGTACCTAAACTTAAACCTAAACACTTTAAACACACTTAAATCAATGAATAACATAAACAAAAGCATGTGTAAGATCCTAAAGCTATGAACAATGGTATGTTATATGTATTGTGAATCTTGTAAATGATAATGTGTGATATGGATAATGTATTTTGAAATGCTATATCAATGATGCTATATGCATAATATGAATTGAGATGTGAAATGTGATGCAAAGCCATTGTGATTGGCTATGATGATGCAATTGAAGGAAATAAGGCATGTTTGCCTAAATGTTGATGAGAATTGAGAATGGAAATGATAACTAAATAATAAATGAATTGTGTGGCTAATGTGTTATTCCATTTTCAGAGTTTGTTGTTGGTGGCATGCCTAATATGAGTAACAATCTCTTGAAGTTAGGTTGGATTGAATCCTTGAAGCCTAATTGAGATGTTACAACCCTTGAAGCTAGGTTGGGTTGGTTCTTGAAGCCAAGTTGGGTTGAAGCTTAGCATGCTTTGCTCCCCTTGAAGCTTGGTTGAACCTAATCCTTGAAGCCTAGTTGGGTATATGTGATAATGATAAATGTGATAAAAACCAAAGCATTAACTCTGAAAATTGAATGGCATATTAGTGTGTCTTGGGCCCATGCTTGTTTTTGTTTTGTGTTGTTCATGAATGGTTTAATGAGTAACTAATGAGGTATATGAAAAGATGTTGAAATGTGATATGTCTACATATGTTGGATTATGAAATGTAAAGGTATGTTGTTAGTTTTGCATATATGATGTTACATGTATAATATGGATTGAGAATTGACATTGCATTGCACTAAAGCATAACATTAGCATAAATTGTCTTACTAAGCCCTTGGCTTAACGCGATAGTGTTTAATCGCGCAGGTGATAGAATTGATAGAGTTGAACCCGAGAGCTCTTCGAGACCGAGTGAGAGTAGACATTGAAGAATTGATTTTGGGAACTTAAAGATCAGAGAAGATTTGCCAATCATGTATAACTCTTTTATATTTTGTAATGATTTGTTTATAATGTAAATATATGTATATTTGTACATATGGATTTAAAAGCTTTCATATATGTAAATATTTTCTATACTCCGCTGCGTATTTAGTAAATGTATATATATATCTATTTGTTTTACATTACAAGTTTATGACTTATTTTCTCTAATGTATAATGAGAAAGGTTATAGTATCATTTAAAATGTTTTGAATGTTAATAAAAATCCGTAGCATTCCTATATTCGATACATGTATACTACATTGTGGTGTATGTAGTGTGTATGTATTGGGTGTGGGGGTGTTACAATTGTTTTGGTATCAGAGCCTAGGTTTGAGATTCTTAACCTAGGTAAAATGTAAGAAAAAGAAATGTTTTTGATTTTAAAAAGTTGGTTTTGAAATAAAATATATGTTTGGGATTGGCAATCTCTGATCTTTAATAAGGTATAATCTGTTGTGTTTGCAGACATAGGTTGTGATGGACTCTCACTTACGGCAATCAGTAGAGGGTAGTGCTGAAAGCGTTGCTCCTGATGAGGTTAGAGAGGGAGCTAGAGTTGATAGTGCTGGGGAGGCACCTGCTTCGGTGTCAGGGAGACCAGTTGGTGAGGAGGTTCCGCCAGCTTGGGTTAGGCATGTGGTAGAGGCTTTGAGACAAGCACCAGTGCAACCACAGCCACCACCCCCTCTGCCTTTGGTATCAGTGAGGCACTATGACAAACTAAGGAAGTATGGAGCTAAGGATTTCTTTGGTACTGTTGATCCAGCTGTAGCTGAACAGTGGCTAGATAGAGTACAGAGAGTATTTGTTCAGTTGCAAGCCACTTCAGAGGAAAAGTTTGACTATGCAAGATCATTGCTGCAGAAGGACGCATATGACTGGTGGAAGACAGTACCTCATTCTATGGATGATCCACCAACACTGTCTTACAATGATTTTCTGAGAGAGTTTGAATTGAAGTATACTCCGAGGGAGTATAAAGACAGGAAGAAGATGGAGTTTTTGAGTTTAAAGCAAGATAATCGGATCGTAACTGAATATGAGGTTGAGTTTATTCGATTGAGCCAGTATGCTGGTGGTATTATATCTGATGAGATAGATAGATGTAGGAAATTTGAGGAAGAGATTAGGGTTAGAAGGCCCCAGTTGGAGGCAGGGTCTTCTTCTGTGAAGAGAGGTAAAGGAAGTTTTGTTCCTAGGGTTAGTAGGAGTCAGAGGCAAGCTGGTAGGTCAGTGCAGTTCCAGAGACAGAGATTTAGACCTACAGCTTCAGTGGCGAGTGCTCCGACCCCGGTGACTCATAGATCCACCCCACCCATCTGCATTCATTGTGGTAGGCCACATGGAGGTCCTTGCTGGAAGACTGGTGTAGCAGGGGTTTGTTTCAGATGTGGATCCCCTGATCACTTTGTGAGAGATTGTCCTGAGAGGCAAGAGCAGATGTCAGTTGATACTGTAGCTTCTCGACCTAGTCAGCAGAGGAGGTAGGTCTGGGTTCAGTTCTAGAGGAGGTTCTACATCCAGGGAGAGTAGACCAGAGGGGGCTGGATCTTCTCAAAGGATATATGTAATGCAGAGGCAGCCAGATGCTTCGGCAGTCATAGCTGGTACTTTTTCTTTATTTGATATCTCAGTACTTGCTTTGATTGATCCGGGTTCCACATATTCATATATTAGTGCATCTGTTTTTCCTGTGTCTGATTTGCATGCTGAGTCCCTAGGATTTGATGTAGTGGTGACAAATCCATTAGGGCATAGTGTGATTGTTAGTAAAGTGCACCGAGATAGTGCAGTAATGGTGCAAGGTGAGGAGTTTCTGGGAGATTTGATTGAGATGCCTTTTAAGGAATATGATGTGATTCTAGGCATGGACTGGCTATCTAGACATGGAGCGGTGGTAGACTGTAAAAGGAAAATTGTTTCTTTGAGAACTGTTGATGGTAGAGAGGTGATAGTATCTAATGAGCAGGAACAGCTAGCATCCTTATTTGTTTCAGCTGTTGCAGCTAGGAGATTGATTAGAAAGGGGTGTGAAGCCTATCTTGCTCATGTGGTAGATACTAGAGTGAAGGGTTCCCCTATTGATAGTATAACCACAGTTGCAGAGTTCCCAGATGTGTTTCCAGAGGAGTTGCCAGGGTTACCTCCTGAGAGAGAGGTGGAGTTTGGTATTGAGTTGTTGCCTGGTACCACTCCTATCTCTATTACTCCTTACAGAATGGCACCGGCTGAGTTGAGAGAACTGAAGGTGCAGTTGCAGGAGTTGCTGGATAAAGGATTTATTCGCCCCAGTGTTTCTCATTGGGGAGCTCCTGTATTATTTGTGAAGAAGAAGGATGGTACTATGAGATTGTGTATCGATTGTAGGCAATTGAACAAGGTGACTATCAAAAATAAATATCCTTTGCCTAGAATTGATGATCTCTTTGATCAATTGAAGGGTGCAGCAGTATTTTCCAAAATTGATTTGAGATCAGGGTACCATCAGCTAAGGTCAGAGCTGAAGATGTTCCTAAGACCGCATTTCGGACCAGGTATGGGCATTTTGAGTTTCTAGTTATGCCTTTTGGTTTGACGAATGCACCTGCAGTTTTTATGGATTTGATGAATAGGGTGTTTAGGCCCTATTTGGATCAGTTTGTAGTGGTCTTCATTGATGATATTCTGGTGTATTCGCGGAATGAAGAGGAACATGATAAACATTTGCGGATTGTGCTGCAGATTTTGAGAGAGAAGCAATTGTTTGCTAAACTGTCGAAGTGTGAGTTTTGGTTGGATCAAGTAGCTTTTCTCGGACATATAGTTTCAGCAGAGGGTATTAGAGTTGATCCGAGTAAAGTTGAAGCAATTTTGAATTGGAGTCCACCCGAGTCTGTGACTGAAGTTAGAAGTTTTCTGGGTTTGGCAGGCTATTACCGACGGTTTGTGAAAGGATTTTCTTTGATAGCTACTCCACTCACCAGATTGCTTTGAAAGGGAATTAGATTTGTATGGACAGATCAGTGTCAGGCTAGCTTTGAACAGTTGAGAGAAATGTTTACTCAAGCGCCTGTTCTTACTTTACCTGTGGAAGGCAAACCATATGTGATCTACAGTGATGCTTCACATAGTGGTTTGGGGTGTGTGTTAATGCAAGAAGGTAAAGTTATAGCTTATGCTTCTAGACAGTTGAAACCGCATGAGCTTAATTATCCGACCCATGATTTGGAGTTAGCAGCTATTGTGTTTGCATTGAAGATTTGGCGACACTATTTGTTTGGGGAGAAATGTTTCATCTACACTGATCACAAGAGTTTAAAATATTTGGGTGTCCAGAAAGAGCTCAATCTTCGACAGAGGAGATGGTTGGAATTGATTAAAGACTACGACTGTTTGATTGATTATCATCCTGGTAAAGCAAATGTTATTGCTGATGCCTTGAGTCGGAAGTCTTTAGCTGGTTTAACTGTATATTTGCTCTCGTTGCTTGTTGAGTTGAGAGCATTGTGTGCTAGTTTTGTATCTTGTAATGATGGTGCGTTGTTAGCACAGTTGCATGTGAAACCAGTTTTGTTGGATCAGATTAAAGAGGCTCAGTTGGCTGATGAGAAGATTCAGAAGATTGTTTCAGATTGCCGGAATGGAAAGAGTGGAGATTTTGTTGTGAAAGATGATGGGAGTCTTTGGTTTAAGAACAGATTGTGTGTGCCGGATGATATTAATTTGAGAAGGATCATTTTAGAAGAAGCACATCAGTCAGTGTTTGCAATGTATTCGGGCAATACAAAGATGTATCATGATTTGAGACAGCATTACTGGTGGATTGGGTTGAAGAGAGACATTGCTGAGTTTGTATCGAAATGTCTCACATGTCAGAAGGTAAAAGCAGAGCATCAAGTTCCAACTGGGTTGCTTCAACCGTTATCAGTGCCTGAATGGAAGTGGGATAGAGTGACAATGGATTTTGTGTCTGGTTTGCCATTGACACAAAGGAAACATGATGCCATATGGGTGATTGTGGATAGATTGACTAAGACAGCTCATTTTCTTCCGGTTCGGATGGATTACTCTTTGGAGAGGTTAGCTGAGCTGTATATCTATGAGATTGTAAAGTTGCATGGTATTCCAACTTCTTTAGTGTCTGATCGAGATCCTAGGTTTACTTCCAGGTTTTGGAAGGGTTTGCATAGTGCTTTGGGTTCTCGATTACACTTCAGTACTGCTTTTCATCCACAGACGGATGGGCAGTCTGAGAGGGTGATACAGATTATTGAGGACATGTTGAGAAGCTGTGTCATCAATTTTTCTGGAAGTTGGGACAGATTTCTACCACTTGTGGAGTTTGCTTACAACAATAGTCACCAATCCAGCATTGGTATGGCACCATTTGAAGCACTGTATGGTAGATGGTGTAGGACACCGCTGTGTTGGAGTGAACTTGGAGATGGTAAGTTAATTAGGCCTGATTTGATTCAAGAAACTAAAGAGAAAGTGAAAGTTATTCGAGGCAAGTTAAAAGCAGCTTCAGATTGACAGAAGTCTTATGCAGATCTGAAAAGAAGAGACATAGAGTTTGATGTTGGAGATAAGGTATTTTTGAAAGTGTCTCCTTGGAAGAAGATATTGAGGTTCGGTTGGAAAGGGAAATTGAGTCCTCGTTTCATTGGACCATATGAAGTTTTGGAAAGAGTTGGGCCAGTTGCTTATCGACTCGCTTTGCCACCTGAGTTGGATAGTATTCATAATGTATTTCATGTTTCTATGTTGAGGAGATATAGGTCAGATCCATCTCATATTGTGCTAATTGAGTCAATCGAAGTGAGTCCCGATTTGACATTTGAAGAGGAACCAGTTGCTATCTTGGCACGTGAAGTGAAAGAGTTGAGAAATAAGAGAGTGCCATTGGTGAAGATTTTGTGGAAGAATCATGGAAAAGAAGAAGCAACTTGGGAAAGTGAGCAAACCATGCGAGAGCAATATCCTCAATTGTTTCAGAGTTGATATCAGGTAATTTCGAGGACGAAATTTCTTTTTAGAGGGGGAGAATTGTAATATCCTCATGTTTGCCCTAGAAGTATTGGTTATGTTGTTGTTGTAAATTGGATTGAATGTATATGTTATGTGTTAAGAAAAGAAATTGAGAAGAGAATGTATGTGTATATGTGTTTTGGAAAGAAAGAGGGTTTAGAGACAAGTTTATATGTTGTTTATATGATGATATAACTAACATATAAGTTGGTCAAATGAAGAGTCAAGGGGGAAGAGATATTTATCTTGTTGAGTATGAAATTACCATAATGGGCATACAAGTGACAAAAGTTAAGTTAAATGAAAAAGGGTATTAAGGTAATTTTTCTTTTGGAATTGCTTGGTGTAGGTTTAAAGAGAGGAAAAGGTGGACTTTGCTTCTTCAATTTCTTTTCTTCTTCTTTGGTGACCGGATCTTGGCAAGAGAATAGGAGCAAGAGGAAAGTTTGATATCTAAAATCAAATTGAAGAAGGAATCAAGGGATTTGGTTAGAGATTTGTGGAATTTCTTCATTTAAGGTAAGTTCTTTCCTTTGATTTCTTTTATTCTTTTGAAGTGGTATTTGAAATTAATTAGGGTTTGTTGAATTGATGATGAGATGTAGTTGTGTTGTGTTTTCAAGTGTTAAAGTTGGTTTTAAGTTAAGAGTTTAAATAGGTGTTGTTGTTGGAAGTGAAGGATGTTGATTTTGGAAGATGGAGAAGGATGTTGGATTTAGGGTTTTGAAGTGGTTGTGTTTAAATGTAATGTTAATGTGTTGTGAAAGTCATTATTGTGATGATTGTGTAATATATGTGTTTATGTTATTGATTGTATCCATTTGGATGAGGTTATTGTTGTGCAAAAGAGTGTGTAAATGCAATTGGAAGAGTGTTGGCTTTGGTTAGGGTTTTGTTCTTAAGTGACACGGCCAAAAGAAAGGAGAGACACGGCCAAGCCAAGGAAATTTGGGCGTGTTGGATTGATTTTTGAGAGACACGGCCGTGTCCATTGCCCATGTCCACTACTAGATTTTGGAGTTGGGAGACACGGCCACAAGCTTGGCCGTGTCCTATGCCCGTGTTTGCTACTGGAATTTGTGGTTGAGAGACACGGCCACAAGCTTGGCCGTGTCCCTCAAGTGTGCTGCCCGTGTCCCTCAAATGTGCTAGATAAGTTTTTGATTCTTTGTTCTTTTTGCATTGTTTTGGTTCTTCAAAGGTAATTGTGTACCTAAACTTAAACCTAAACACTTTAAACACACTTAAATCAATGAATAACATAAACAAAAGCATGTGTAAGATCCTAAAGCTATGAACAATGGTATGTTATATGTATTGTGAATCTTGTAAATAATAATGTGTGATATGGATAATGTATTTTGAAATGCTATATCAATGATGCTATATGCATAATATGAATTGAGATGTGAAATGTGATGCAAAGCCATTGTGATTGGCTATGATGATGCAATTGAAGGAAATAAGGCATGTTTGCCTAAATGTTGATGAGAATTGAGAATGGAAATGATAACTAAATAATAAATGAATTGTGTGGCTAATGTGTTATTCCATTTTCAGAGTTTGTTGTTGGTGGCATGCCTAATATGAGTAACAATCTCTTGAAGTTAGGTTGGATTGAATCCTTGAAGCCTAATTGAGATGTTACAACCCTTGAAGCTAGGTTGGGTTGGTTCTTGAAGCCAAGTTGGGTTGAAGCTTAGCATGCTTTGCTCCCCTTGAAGCTTGGTTGAACCTAATCCTTGAAGCCTAGTTGGGTATATGTGATAATGATAAATGTGATAAAAACCAAAGCATTAACTCTGAAAATTGAATGGCATATTAGTGCGTCTTGGGCCCATGCTTGTTTTTGTTTTGTGTTGTTCATGAATGGTTTAATGAGTAACTAATGAGGTATATGAAAAGATGTTGAAATGTGATATGTCTACATATGTTGGATTATGAAATGTAAAGGTATGTTGTTAGTTTTGCATATATGATGTTACATGTATAATATGGATTGAGAATTGACATTGCATTGCACTAAAGCATAACATTAGCATAAATTGTCTTACTAAGCCCTTGGCTTAGCGCGATAGTGTTTAATCGCGCAGGTGATAGAGTTGATAGAGTTGAACCCGAGAGCTCTTCGAGACCGAGTGAGAGTAGACGTTGAAGAATTGATTTTGGGAACTTAAAGATCAGAGAAGATTTTCCAATCATGTATAACTCTTTTATATTTTGTAATGATTTGTTTATAATGTAAATATATGTATATTTGTACATATGGATTTAAAAGCTTTCATATATGTAAATATTTTCTATACTCCGCTGCGTATTTAGTAAATGTATATATATATATATCTATTTGTTTTATATTACAAGTTCATGACTTATTTTCTCTAATGTATAATGAGAAAGCTTATAGTATCATTTAAAATGTTTTGAATGTTAATAAAAATTCGTAGCATTCCTAAATTCGATACATGTATACTACATTGTGGTATATGTAGTGTGTATGTATTGGGTGTGGGGGTGTTACACTTCAAGTTCGAGGTTATGAATAAATTGCCAAAAAGAATTTCAATAGCTCCGATCCCAAAAATCCTCAAAAAACCAGCCCCTCTTCTGGACGAATCCTTTTTTTATGTGTTTTAATGTGGTATTTATAGGTAATTAAAATTAAAAACCTAGTATGTTAAGAAAATTAAAAATTATTTTGGAAATAAAATTAAAAACCAAGTAAAATAAGGTTTCAGCAAGAATTGTACGCGGGCCTGGGCAAAATTGGCATTGGGTGAGCTGGGAGCGATCTAAGGGCTAGACTGCCTACGACGAATTGGCCCAAGCCAATTCGTCGCCGATTCTACAGTCATCAATTTTTTTTATTTTTTATTTATTTATATATATTTATTTATATATATATATAAATAAATAATAAATGAAAAGTAAAATAAATATTAAAATAAATAATAAATAATAAATATTTATAAATAAATGATAAATAAAATAAATAATAAGTGTTAAGTAAAATAAGTAAAATAAATAATTTATACCATAAAAAATTATTTCAGACTGTTTTAAAATCTTTGGACTAGACTGGATAAAAAATTAAGGGTCTACAAGTTAGTATGAGTTTGATATAAGTATGATATGAGTTGAAATGAGCATGATATGAGTTAATATGAGTTTGGTATGAGTTTAGTATGTTTTGGTATGAGTTTGTATTATTGATATGAGTATGATATGAGTTGCTATGAGTTTGGTATGAGTTTGTATTATTGATATGAGTTTGATATGAGTTGGTATGAATTTGATATAAGTTTGTATTATTAATATGAGTTTGATATGAGTATGATATGAGTTGACATGAGTTTGGTATATTTTGGTATGAGTTTTTATTATTAACATGAGTTTGATATAAGTTTGATATGGGCTTGAAATGAGTTTGTCTTATTGATATGAGTTTGAAATGAGTTAGTATGAGTTGATATGAATATGATATGAGTTTGATATGATTTGTTATGAGTATGTATTATAGATATGAGTTTCATAGGAGTTGGTATGAGTTTGATTTTAGTTGATATGAGTTTGTTATGAGCTGTTTTAATGTTGACTTTGTAGTCTTAAAATTGTAGGGAAAAATGGCAACAAGTTCTCATACTAGTCCATCTTCTCAAAGTGAGCAGTCTCCATTATATGGGGACAAGCCAACAATGCTTCATGCAAGTCCAGAAGTAATTCCATCAACCTCTCTTAAGGGTTACATGCTAAAAAGAAGAATGCCTTGTGAACTAGGTGTTGCTGGCAAGGCAAAGAAGCCAAGATTCAGGGTGTTCTTTAGTGATTATGTACCCATTAATAAGAAGGAAGTGGGAGGTGAACCAGTCAACTTAGAACACATCAGAGTAAGTAATTCTAAAAATTTGTCTACTTTAGTCACTTTTATTTAAAAGTGCAACTTGTCAATGATTGATTAACTAATCAATAAAATATGTACCTAGATGATGATTATATCATCCCTGCAAGTGATTGAAGGTGCCACCAGGTTAACAGGGTAGGGCATGGATTGAAAACAATTCAGATAATAAAGAACGTAATTTGTTCCAACAAAGAAAAGGTTCATATGATTTAAAATGTACAACACATTGTGATTTATACTGCTATCATGTGCAATCTCTTTTCGTTTATTGATTACATCTTTCTATTATTTTGGTATAGATGGTTGGCTTTAAACGATACAATGTCAACCACCTACTTGGGCTTGATGAAGAAAAATTTGATCATCAGTCTGGGCTCTTTTTTTGGCTTTTCATACATCAAGGTCCAAATGAAAATCCATGTGTGCTTTCATTTAAGTTTGGAAAGTCAGTCCTACACTTTGAAATTATTGAATATTATTTAGTAACAGGGCAAAAATACTGTGGCATGAAAGATATGGCCAAGGGGACTAAATTCTTGGTTAATCGCTATGGTGGTTCAACATGTGTGAGATTTTTTGACGAATTTAAAAAAATGCAAGGATGCTGAGTTGCAAATCAAATTAGGTGTAGCTTGCTTGGTTGACATGTTGGTTTTGGAAAAAGGTAAGACTACAAAGGTGGATCCCAAAATATTAGCTCTTGTAGATGATGTTGAGGCATTCAACAACATCGCATAGGGATTGTGAACTGGAATTTCATGTGTGCGAAGTTCAAAGAATCCCTAAAAAAATTGAAGGACAAAATGTTGGGTGGTTATTCTGTCATTGGTTTCTCTGATGCCTTGACCATTTTTGGTATGGAGATTATTATGTGTTACAAGAGCTAGGGGTAGAGAGATGCGAAAATGGGCTTCTGTGATTGCTGAAATGGAAAATACCATCAAAATATCCATACCCACAAATTTGTTCGATGTTATCACAATAGGTATTTAATTTCATATGAGTTTGATATTTTGAGTTTTACTAATATCAATGCTATTATTCATTTACACATATTGAATCAATACTATAATGCATATGAGCTGTCTACTGTGGAAATGAAAATAACATTTGTCAAGGCTGAGTCTCCTAATCTATAAGGAATTTGCATAAAGGAACACCATAAATGCTCGGAGACTGAAAAATTACTAACCCTGAGGTATTGCTTACATTTCATTCCATATAAGGTGTTATAATGCTTAACAATATTTAGAAAATTTTTATTCTGATTAGAATTTCATTTTTTTTCAGGGAACTGAATTTTATAGCAAACTAGTTATTGATACAAAAGAAAAAAAGTTTAAAACATTTGCACGCAGGAGAAAAATGAAGGAAGATCTAAGTGTCATATGTAAAAGAAAATCTCAACACCAAATTAGTTACACATGTCTTCGATAATATCCTTAGGTTTGAAAACCCTCCCAAGATGTATGAATTACTTCTTAACACACTCTGCAACTATCCAACTAGTTGCTTGCCTATGTCTACTCTGATCAAAATCGGTTAGACATGTATGTTGGGTGGCATATTTTATCACCATCCAACAACTCTTCGAGTCTCCAAGACTTTTCGCTCTCAATCTCCACGTACAACTTTTATCAATACAATGCATGACAAAGAAAGAAGTATTAGATTTGAATACCTTAAATTGGAGTTTCTCCCTAATTGTAATGAGGGACACAATTGAATTAATGCCATTTCTTGACTTAAATATTTTTTCCTCCTTAATTATTTTAGATATATGTCTTTCGCCTAACAATTCTGGATTGCTCTTACATGCAAACAAGTTTGTCACCATTTTTTCATTGTCAGTGGTTGCATGTTCTGCCTTATTATTGCAATTAAAATGAATGTTATCACTATGTTCCACCCCAATATGATGATACTCTGGCCATGCTTTAAAACCTACAGGAATGTCAATACTATGTTCTGTCGGTTCCTCTGCCGATGAATTAGCCACATCAGCTTCATTTTCATAATATTTTGGGGCTATATCGATAGATTCAGTACTTGGAGTAACCCTTGCATATGCATTGTCTAAATTTTGACAAAAACCCGATACATCTCTGTAGACCCTTAATTTTTGACCCAGTCCAGTCCGATATTTTTAAACAGTCCAAAATAAATTTTGTAGTATTTTTAATAATATCTATTACTTATAGTAATTATTTTTAATTAAAATAAAAAATAAATAAAAAAAGAAGAAAACATAAAAAATAAATTTAAAATAGAAGCAAATTTTTCCTGCCCCAAACCGGCCTATGGCCCGCGCGCCCCGCAGTAAATTTTGCCTGCGCATTTTTTTTCGAAATCCTATTCTATTTGGTTTTGGTTTTTAATTTTATTTCCTAAACAGTTTTTATTTCCTTAACCAGTTAGTATTAGGTTTTAATTTTTCTTATAAATACCACATCAAAACACACAGAAAAGGGACTTTTAGTAATTATTGGAGACTTTGATCTTGAGACTTTGGACTTTGATCTTTTAAAAGGAGATCAGACTTTTTGAAGGAGGGTCCTTTTTTTAGAACCTTGGACTTGAAAAGTAAGAGGCATTCAGCAAGCAAGAAGGAATCCATCAAAGGCAGCATACTCTGTCTTTGGTTATTGTTCAACCAGAATTCAAGTTGTGGTGGAACCAACAACGGAGGTTTGAGTTTCTATTGACTTATTTATATTTAGAGCTTCATCATTCAATTGATCAATTGCTTAACCATACAATAGATGATGTTTTTGTTATTTGATAAATTATTCTGTTTACCTTATATTTAAAATCCTAAAATCTATTTTTCAAAACCCTAATATCTTAATACCCGTAAAACATATCTTTGAAAACTAAAACCCTAATTACACTTGTCTGAAACCACAAAATAAAAATCTATTTTCTTAAAACCCTAACCAAACTTATTTTTCTGAAATCACAATAGCCTAATCCTTCCAAATACCTAATTTAAAATCCAATTTTCATGATCTTCAATCTTAATTATTTAAACCTTAAATTTTACTATTATTTTCACACAACTTCTGAAACCCTAAATTCAAAACATCCATTCCTTAGATTCAAACCCTAATTTATTTCAAACCTAATCTCTAATTCAAATATCCAATAGCTATATTACTTCTTTTATATTAAATATTTCTCAAATTGATTAATCCATAAACTAAATTAGAACACCCTAATTGTTAAACATGAAACCAAAGAAACCCTAATTTATATACTTGCTATTTTATTTAAATTAGATGAATGTTTATTATATATTTTGATTGAAGTTTGATGTCTTTGATGAATGATTTATTTATAATGAATGGTTGGCCATTTTTATTGATTTGTTTTGATTTCAAAATATTGTTGTACACCCTTAATTTTTGACCTAGTCCGGCCCAATATATTTTATATAGTCTAAAATAATTTTTGTATTATTTTAATTAAAAAATATTTATTTTAGTATTTATTTTTTATAAGTTTTAATAAAATAAAAATAAATATTAATAATAATAATAATAAATAAATAAATAAAAATAAAAATCGGCGACGAAAAAATCGGTGACGAAAAATTCGTCATCGAAAGCGAAATGGCCTTGGGCCATTTCGCCCGCAGGAGTTTCCTACAGGAGAAATAGTTAAGGCCATTTCACCGAAGGAAATTCTTGCGGTGAAATGGCCTGGAAGCCCGCCAGCACGCAAATTTTCCACGCAGTTTCTCGCAAGCTTGCAGCCCGTCGCAGTTTTTGCTAGAGAAATTTTTCAACGCAATTTTTTCATAAACCAAATTCTATTTGGTTTCGGTTTTCTTTTCCTAATTAATGATAATTTCCTTAAACAATTGGAATTAAGCTTCCAAAATTTCCTATAAATAACACTAAAAAACACAAAAAGGGGGCAGTGAAGCTATCAGACTTTTTTTTTTAGAGAAAACTGTGGACTTGGATTGGAGAGTGGAACTTCATATTTGAGAGGAATAAGCAAGCAAGCAATCAAGCTGTCAAAGGTAGCAATCTTGCCTTTGTCTTTGTTCATCCAGAAGTTAATTTTGTTGGAACCAACTACGCAGGTTTGATCCTTAATCATAAACTACTCATAGCTTTGTTTCTTTGATTCATAATAATATACACACAAAACTTTGATCTTTGAAGATATAATGACTCGATCTTCATTCCCAAAACCTTAAATGATTTCTTCTGTTTTCAAATACTTTAACAACCCTAGTTCGTTTCTTTTGTTTCCAAAAACCTTAAATCGTTTCTTCTATTTCCAAAAACCCTAAAAAATACTCTCTTGTTTCCCAAAAACCTTAAATCATTTTTCCTATTTCCAAAACCTTTTAAAAACCCTAAACTGTTTTCTTCTAACTCTTTTCCAAAAATTTTCAAATGTTTTGCTAAATATCCAAACTCTAAACTTACCTTACAGTTTCTAAAAATCACAATTACTTTATAAAACTCTACACTATTTTTTTCAACTCCAAAACCAAAACAGTAAACCCCAAACAAGTTAATCTAAACCCTAAGTTTTCCTAAACCCTAATTCCCTCAAAAAAAACCGCAAACCCTAGTTTTCCTAAACCCTAATCCTTAAAACCTTAAAACCTTATAAACCTAAACATTCAAGCTCATTACAGTAAACCGCAAAACAACAATCCAGTAACCAAGAGCTATAAACCTTATGTATTATTATTTTAAAACCCTAATTTCATAATGTTACCCCTAAACCCTAATTTGATTCATGAAACCCTAATCCATTTTAATTCTCTTAAAACTTACAGTAGCCTAAACAAATAAAAATAATAATACTAAAATCCCAAAACCCTAAATATTAATTAAAGAACTTTAAATAGAAACAGTAAACCCTAATTTGTATCTTTATTTAATTTACTTTTAGATTTAATTATGTAGTTCATTATATGCTTTGATTTATTTGCAATGTTTGATTTAATTTATCATGAATGAATGTTTATTATATATTTTGATTATTGTTTAATATCTTTGATGAATGATTTAATTATGATGAATGGTTATTTACTTCTATCGATTTATTTTGATTTCCAAATGTTGTAAGAGGTATGTTTCTACTTTGTGGGTACCTCATTAGTTAAATATCATGCAATTTAAATTGCTTTTATATTTTGGACCAATGTAAAGGATATGTTTCTACCTTTTGGTGGGTGTCCTATTAGTTTAGACATGGATGATGTAAGTGCATGTTTCCAACTTCGGATGGGCGTCCATTTATTTGCTTTGCTTGGACATTGCTTTGATTTTAATATAACGATGCTTTATTTCAATTGTTGCGTGTAATATGGTGTAGACCCATAATTTTTGACCCAGTTCAATCTAATATATTTTAATTAGTCCAAAATAATTTTTGTGTTGTCCAATATATTTTAATTAGTCCAAAAAAATTTTTGTTATCTTAATTAAATAATATTTGCTTTAGTATCTAATTTTTATTAATAAAAAATAATAATAATAAACAAAAAATAAAAAAATTGGCTTGCGGCAAAATGGCCCGCAAGCCAATTTCGCCCCCCGCTGCCGCAGCTTTTTTGCCAGCGCAATTTTTCCGCGGCAGTTTTTTTTTTCCAGTGAAATTTTTTCGACGCAATTTTTTCCAAAATCAAATACAATTAGGTTTCGGTTTCCTTTTCTTAATTAATGTTATGTTCCATGAATAACTAGAATTAATAAAAAAAATCTTCTATAAATAAGACCAAAAACAACTCAAAAAGGGATTGGAAATTGGGAGGAGAAATTGAGACCGAAATTGAGGAGGAAAACCTTGAATCAATTGAACTTTTAGACAGAAGCAAACAAGCAATTCAATCCATCAAAGGCAGCAAAGCTTGTCTTTGTTCTTGTTCATCCAAGAAGTATTTTTGGTGGAACCAACAAACGAAGGTATGAATTTTTTTATTTGTTTCATTAATTCACAGTAGCTTCATCATTCAAAAATCTTAAAATAATTGTTTCTATTTCTTCAAATCAATAAACCCTAAGAACTTTAATTTACCTTTTCTAAAGCTTAAAAACCTTAATTCGTTTATTTGTTTTCCAAAAATCTTAAAATTGTTATTTTTACTTTTTCAAAATCTTAAAACCTGAATTGAACCTATTTCTTTTAAAAATCCTAAATTTGAGTATGCTTCTTTCCACAAACCCTAAAAACATCTTTTCTATTTATATAAATCTTAAATCATTTTGTTTATTTTCATAAAGTTTCATAAAATTATAAATTGATTTTCAAATCCTAAAACCTAATGCATTCTCCAAAACTCTAGTTCTAAAACACTAAACCCTAATTCAACTCCAAAATCCAAAACAGTAAACCCTAAACTAGCTAAACTAAACCCTAATTTTTCTAAACCCTAATTTTTAAAACCTTAAAACCATATAAATTTAAATATTATAATTCAACACAGCAAGCTTAAAAACTATAATTCAGTAATCATAAATCATAAATCTAAATGTTTTAAAGTGTCCAAACCCTAGTTTCATGATTTCACTTCTCAAACACTAATTTGGTTAATCAAAGACCTTTATCAACCTCTTAAATTCTAAAACTTTACTCCATTTCAATTCTTTTAAAATTTATAGTAGCTTGAACCCATAAATTCCAAAACCCTAAACACATGAAATAAAGAAACTTAAATAGAAACAGTATCCATAATTTGGATCTTTATTTGATTTATTCAATTTTACATTTGATTATGCTTTGATTTATTTTATATGCTTTAATTTATTTAAGTTCAATGCTTGGTTCATTTAATTTATCATGGATGGATGTTTACTTTCTATTGATATTTAATATTTTTGATGAATGATTTATTTATGATGAATGGTTATTTACTTTTATCGATTTATTTAGATTTCCAAATGTTGTAAGAGGTATGTTTCCACTTGGTGGTTACCTCATTAGTTAAATATCATGCAATTTAAATTGCTTTTCTATTTTAGAACCAATATAAAGGACACGTTTCTACCTTTCGATGGGTGTCCTATTTAGGCATGAATTATGTAAGGGCATGTTTCCATCTTCGGATGGGTGTCCATTTATTTGTTTTGCTTCAACATTGTTTTGATTTTCAATATATTGATGCTTTATTTTAATTATTGTGTGTAATATGGATAATATTGTTATATTTAAGAATTTTATAATATTAAGACCTGTAAAGGAGGCCGGTTCCAATGAACCGGGCGTTGTGGGTGTGCTGGGCCATTTCTCACCTTCCCCACACGTACCCAACTTTTTAAACCCATTAGGGGGGTTCGGGATTCCTTAGGAATCGAGTCATCCTCCCCTTTCTTTTTTCCGGCCTGTCTGGGTGGCAACTCCATTTTCTCCGGACCTAGGTCCGTGTTCTCTAAGGCCCCGAGCCTAAACAGTGCCAAAGTTACAAGAACCTTTCCACTGGGAGTGGGGGCAAAAATCCCCGCTCACAGTGGCGACTCCACTGGGGATAAGAGAAGTTGATTCTGTTGGTCTTTATATTATTATATTCATTCTTATAATGATATTATCCATTGCATCATATTAGATTGCATTATGTGCATGAGTTAGGACGCCCATGTTACCAGTGTTATGTTATGTAAGGGATACCATACTTTCACTCAAGGTATGGAGATCGAGCATGGCATAACCACTCATAGTCTCGTACCATTCGGTATATACTTGCTATGGGAACCTAAGCCTTTTAACCCAAAGACTAAAGCTCATATAATTGGCTAAGTTACTTTCCTTAGGTTTTACCCCAAATGCATGTTGTTTGACCATGGTTAATTTATCTTGGCTTAAATCATGACTTATTTGGTTTGCTCTTTTTCTAATATGACCTAAGTATATTCTAAGCTCAAAATAAATTTTTCTTTAAAATTCAAAAGACGAAAGCTATTTTCAAAATTTTTCAAAATGGTCTTTGGACATAAAACTTTTCTAAAAACAAATCAAAAATTCTTTTGCTCATGGCCCAAATTCTTTTGTTACTTTCTTGCATAATTATCTTTGTCTTCCTAGTCAGTCTTATAACATGCTTTGACAAACTTTCGAGGCGAAATTGAACTCTACTTATTTAAGAGAGAAATGATATAGGCATTGCTTGGTTAGCCAACAACTAGCATCCACCCTATTAAATATCAATCCCTAGTTGTCCCTTTGAGCCTTCATAAAATTTTAGCTTTCTTTTCATTGGCTTAGAAACCACAATAACCTACCTTGAGTTGTTGTGATACTTTTGAAAAGTCTTATGATCACTAAGATGAAGAGGCAAGAAGATCAAAGAAAGAAATGAATAGTCAAGACCATGAAGTTAATTGAAGTTCTCAAGACCATAAGGGTCGTTGAAGTTCTCAAGAACATAAGGGTAGTTGATGTTTTCAAGACCATAAGGATAGTTGATGTTCTCAATACCATAAGGGTAGTTAAAGTTTTCTTAGTATTTCCAATATATTAAGACAACATCAGAGTAACAAATGATTTATCCCTGTTAAAGAAGATTTATGTCACTCCACTTATCCATTATTGGAAGCCCAAGTTGGTACAAACAAGACAACTCTTTTAAAGCTAGAACCAAAAAAAAAGAAAAAAAAAGAGAAAAAAAAAGAAAAAAAAAAGAAAAAAAGGACAAAAGAAAAAGGGAAAAGAAAAAAAAAGAAGAAAAAAAGAGAATAATGCCTAAAAAGGCGGTTCAGAAAGCCAACTGAGTTCTCTTTTACCTAAAGCAGCAAAAGGCAGGACATTTTGACTTGAATTGGTCCAACCCAACTAAAGATTCGATTAAAATCAAAGGAAAAGGAGAAAGATCATCCAGTGTTTAAAAGTTCTGTACTTGACAGTCCTACAGGGAAGAAGGACAAAATGATAAAATTGTCACATCCGCCCACCGTATTTATGCATAGTAGTCACGTACACAGTGAGAGAAGGGGAAAGGAGAAGATAATTTCTGACAACGGCCCCAGATAAGGCTATAGGATCAATGGGACTTAATTGTAATTTCTAAAAAGTTTTGGGGAGTTAACTGTAATTTCCAAAAGTTGTACTGGATATTCTTAATAGTGCATTTAACAGACTCCAAAAATGGAGAATAGAGAAAAATCGGGTCGCAAAGACGTGTAACGGTTTTTCCAGAAAATGCCCCGTTAGAGAGAAACGAAGACATGTAGACTAGGGTCATTTTGATCATTATTAATTAAAATTTATACATGAAACCAAGTAGGAAATAAACACATGAGTGCGTAGAGGACGTCGAGGGGTTGAATATGAAATGATCGTTAGTAGAAACGGAGCCCGGGCAAAACCCGAGCAAAGAAAGGACCTAAGGTAATTTTGTAAAAAGTCGAGGGCTTATTGGTAATTTTTCAAAATGACTTGGAAACTTAAAATAGACCTCAAAAATAGAAAGTAGAGGTTGAGAGGATCAAAATCATATGTAGTTTGCCTCGTGGAACTGTACGGTCTAAAAATTACGAACGAATAATCACCGGAGGGTATTTTGGTCTTTTCACACCTTAGACCATAAAATTTCAGCACAAGGAGGTGGAGGGGCCAAAATATAATTAAAAGAAAGTCTAAGGGCTTGGGTTTTAAATAAATAAAAGGAAGAGACATTTGGGCTAATGAAAATTAGCCATTTAGGGTTTATAAAAAGAAGAAAAGAAAAAGTGGTGGACAATTGGCCTTAAAACATTCATTCACCCAAAAGTGGACATCATTTCCACTATATATATATATATCATCATAGCAAGAAGAACAAAACTCTCTCTCTCCCACTTCAAAATTTCGGCCACCATAGGAAGAACACCAAAGAGTTCCAATTTTTGTCAAGTTTGATTTTCAAGGTAAGTTTTAAGGTTTTCAAGTATGTAGATTTCAATTCTAGTATCAATTTTAAGTATTTATATATCTATTGGAAGATTGGAAATTAGGGTTCTTATGGTGGATTTGTGAAAAATTTTAAGTAGTGATGATATTGATAAATTAAATGGAAGAATCAAGGTTTCTAAGGTTTAATAAGGCTAGATTAGGGTTTAGTTTGAAAAGAAATGGAGGATAGCTTATTGTTCTAAATTGCTAAGGGTTATGTTTAAGGTTGTGTTCTTGAATTTCTTGAAGGGGAAACAAAGATTAAGGAAGGAGAAGAAGGAAAAGCCAAGGGGATTTAAAAGAACAAGGTTTGGTACTTTACCATAAAAGAAATTTTATTTTTCTTACAAATTTTGGTTTATGGAATTTTTGATGTTGATGAACTTTAATTAGTTGATTTAAGTTAAACATGCAAAAGTTCTCAAAGGGAAGTGTTTGAATCTTCACTTTATCATTAAAGAAGACTTCATATTGATTTGAAAAAGAAAAATAAACTATTCCATGTATTTCATATGTTTGGGCCGAAATGGTCCCAAAGTGACAGCTTCTGGACTATTTTTGTGGCAATTGTTTGAGGTAGCAAATGAATGAATTTTTCAACAAATTTTACGTGTAATTAGTCAACATATGAAATAAGTTTTCTGTAAAATTTCAGCCAAAAATAAGATCATTTACTTGGTCAAATGCATGACTGAAACGGACTGAAATTTTGGCGAAAACCCAGATTTTACTATTCATTTGGTCATGCCATTTTGCGTTGCTGATTTTACGTGCCGCGACACTATTCATTTGGTCAATTTGTGATCTTTTGAGAAATGCTTTGAAATGTTTGATATGTTTATTGTGGATGTTAAATATGTGAAAAAGGGTAATGGTTTGACTAAAGAATGTGGTGCACGACGTAAATGGCAAAGTGCAACGGAAATTAAGACTTAAATTGAATCATTTTAATCTTTATGCTCTACTGGGTAGTTGGGAGTGGTAGATAAGGGTATGGTGCACTATACTAACTTATGCAGTACTGCTTGATATTGTGATTGAATTGATATGATTTGAACTCAATGGTGAGGGCCATTGGTTATAACCAGGATGGTGAGGGCCATTCCTGTGATATGATAATGGTGGTGAGGGCCACTGCCTTATCGCTATGGTTCCCTATACACCAGTAGAGCCAAAGTGGTGTTTTGTTTTTAAACTACGTAATGCAAAATGAGTTTGAATTATGGTGTTTACATTTGTTGAAAGCATATTTACACTGAATGTACAATAACTTCCATTGGTTTAATGTTAGTTGATTTTTGTTTTACTTATTTCCTTTTATTTCAAATGCTTTCATGTTTTACTTTTATCTCCATTGGTAAAGTACCCACCGAGTGACATTGCTCAGCGAGTTAATTTTTTCTTGACTCGTAGGTTTGGAGCAGTAGATAACTTTTGGGAAGCGACGACCAGACCCACAGCATCTCAGGATAGATCTCCTAGTTTCCATTATGAGTTAGCTAGTTGTGGCATGTATATGTATATATATAAGTTTGAGAATTGCTATGTTATACTGTACGTTAGTAGTATGTAATAATAATAAATCTCTACTTTATTTTGTATTAGAAGTGTGAACTCTTCTTGTAGGTTTGTAGTTGAGGGTATAAGGTGGATTCATTGGGAGTGTATTGAAACTGATTGTATTCACAATGGTTTGTGTAAAAATGTTTTCAAAAATTAGAAAAATCAGTTTTGTCGACACTTGGGACCCAAATTTCTAGGCGAACCTCTGGCAAAATTTCTGTAAAATCGGAACTAAAATTTGACTAAGTAAAATTGGTAGCAACATTAGGATAGTGTGGCGCCTCTACTCTGCTTACACATGTAGGACGGGAAGGGGTGTTACAATTTTTGGTATCAGAGACAAGGTTTAGCCGATTCTGGGTAGTTAATTAAACTGAACCTTAAATGTATGACCCATAAGGTTAGGTTAGGGGTTCTAATTATGTAACTATACATGTGTGTAGTATTGTTAGTTATGTTATTTTAATTATAACAGGAGTAATTATGGGGGATCGAAACGATGAGATGAGGGAGCTGAGGATGGAAGTAGAGAGGCTAAAGCAAATAGTACAGGAGCAAGATGAAACCATAGAAATTCTGGCAGATCGAAGTATACAGGATCGTGAAGACCTGAGAGAAAAAAATGAGATGATTACCACATTGATGAGAGATGTGCAGATGTTAAAGGAGGACATGCTTAGTCATAGAGTAGAGTTTGATAGTGCCTGTAGGAGCCTCGGGGTAGCACATAGAGAGATCTGTGCTTTGCAGGAGAGAGTCCAGGAGCTAGGCCAGCACTTACCTGGTGAAGCATCGCATGACCCAGATTTTGATCCTGAGATAGAAGAGTATTTGTCTGACAGTGCCACCTCACCTAGGGCACCTACTCACTGAGCTCCATGATGTGTTGCTTTTTGGAGGTTCTTTTGGTTATGTATATATGTGACATCGGAGTATCGTGTAAATATTGTATGAAAGTATGACATAATGATATAGTAGTAAGGAGTCCTAAATTTTGGAATGTACATAAGGACTTCCTAGTAATGTAAAAACTTTTGCTTTGAAATAAATAAAAGTTGTGTTGTATATGTGCTATTTAAGAGTTTTTATCTATATATACATGCCACCTAGGGTAATATAATGCTGTTGGTCTGGGTCGTTACTAATGATGGGATTGTATACGTTTTGCTCTGTTCTTTAGATGTCGCGAATAGCGCAGTGTGATATAGAGGAGGAGGTCGAGTCTCAGGCCTCCCGAACTGTAGAAACGCATGTATCAGAGACACCTACATTGGAGCAACCACCAGCTGATGCTCCTATTCCCAACAAAATGTTACAATAAATGGTTGCCGTATTACGGCAGATAGCTGGCGTTGCCCCTGCACCACCACCAGTGCCAGCACCCGTACCAGTATCTGCTGCAGGAGGGGAAAGGAAACCCCCGATCGAAAAGATAAGAAAGTACGGGGCGAAGGAGTTTAGGATCCGAAGGGACGATGATTCTTCTATAGCCGAGTATTGGCTGGAAGGAACGGTACTAGCCTTAGATCAATTACAATGTACGCCAGAAGAGCGAGTGGAATGTGCTGCTTCCTTATTAGTAGAAGAAGCATATATATGGTGGGACACAGTTCGACAACGAGTTCCACCGGAACAGAGGACATGGGATTTCTTTGTGAATGAGTTCAAGAGGAAGTTTATATCAGAGGCATACCTAGATGCCAAGAAAAAGGAGTTTCTACATTTAAAGCAAGGTCAACTGACCGTTACCGAATACGAGAGGGAATTTACCAGGCTGAGTAGGTATGCCAAGAAGACAATTGAAGATGAACATGATAGGTGTAAGCAATTCCAGGATGGTTTGAATAATGAGATTAGGATGCAGCTAATTGCTGCTAATATCAAGGAATTTTTCGAGTTGGTCACTAGGGCTCTGGAAGTAGAGCAATGTCAGTCTGATGAGGAGAATAGAAGACAGAAGATAAAACAGAAGAGAGGTACCCAAAACTATTTGAGAAACTACCAATCATCAAGGAAGTGATTCCGAGGCAGTGGTTCCACGGGAGGCGGACAACGCCGGGGTTACGGTCAGAGATCAATTCGCGGTGGCCCAAGTCAAGCTACCTCAGTCGCTAGTACCGGACGATCCAGAAGAGGGCAAGGAAGAGGATTCAGCCGAAGCGGAGGTAACTTTTCTATCGGTCCGAGAGGTAATGAAGGCGAAAATACTAATCCACGCTGTGATCAATGCGGACGTCGCCGCATGGGAGAATGTTCGGGTCGAACATTTGCATGCTACATATGTGGATCTTTAGATCACCTTATGCGAGAGTGTCCCCAGCGAATGCAGAATCTACCTAGGGAGACTGAGGGATCGCAAGTGGCAGCAGGGCGAGGCCGAGGCAAAGGTAGGGGCAAAAATCAGGAAATGTGTGCAGTCTGAGACGGTGACTCGACCAGAAGCGAGGGCTCCTGCTAGAATGTATGCCATGAGGAGGCGAGAAGATGAAGAAGCACAAGACGTGATTGCAGGTCAGTTGTCTATGTTTAGAGTTTCGCTTTACGTTTTAATAGATCCGGGTTCTTCACACTCATATATATGCACGAAAAATGAAAAACTTGGGAACCTAAAGGTAGAACTAGAGGAAGAGGGAATATTAGTTACTAGCCCATTAGGGAGTGAGGTGATTACGAGGAAGGTAGTGAAAGATTGCCCCGTGGAGATACACGGACGTATCTTTTGGGGAGACTTATTTGAACTACCATTTCAAGAATTCGACGCTATTCTTGGGATGGATTCGTTGGCCAAACACGATGCACTGGTTGACTGTAAACGGAAGAGAGTTACTCTGCATACGTTAGACGGCGATGAAGTGACCTTAGTGGGAAAGAGGAAGGACTACCTAACTAACATTATTTCCGCTATGACGGCTAAGAGGTTAGTGCAAAAAGGCTGTGAGGCATACCTATTATGCGCATTAGAAGCAAAAGAAGAGGCACCAAAGCTACAAGATATACCTAATATTTGTGATTTTCCCGACGTATTTCTTGATGATTTACTGACGAGATATACCTATTTTACTTTTATCTCCATTGGTAAAGTACCCACTGAGTGACATTGCTCAGCGAGTTAAGTTTTTCTTGACTTGTAGGTTCGGAGCAGTAGATAACTTTTGGGAAGCGACGACCAGACCCACAACATCTCAGGGTAGATCTCCTAGTTTCCATTATGAGTTAGCTAGTTGTGGCATGTATATGTATATATATAAGTTTGAGAATTGCTATGTTATACTATACGTTAGTAGTATGTGAGAATAATAAATCTTTACTTTATTTTGTATTAGAAGTGTGAACTCTTCTTGCAGGTTTGTAGTTGAGGTATAAGGTGGATTCATTGGGAGTGTATTGAAACTGAATGTATTCACAATGGTTTGTGTAAAAATGTTTTCAAAAATCAAAAAAATCAGTTTTGTCGACACTTGGGACCCAAATTTCTAGGTGAACCTCTGGCAAAATTTATGTAAAATCGGAACTAAAATTTGACTAAGTAAAATTGGTAGCAACATTAGGATAGTGTGGCGCCTCTACTCTGCTTAGACATGTAGGACGGGAAGGGGTGTTACAAAAATGCTCAAAGAAAGGGAAGAGTAAGGAAAATAAAAGAGAAAGAAAAGGGAAGAGTAAGAAAAATAAAGAAAAGGGAGAAGAAGAAAGAAGTGAATTTGGAAACCAAACTTTTTTGGAAAGGCAAAGACTATCCCAATCAAGATCCAGACTAATGCCAAGAAGATAGAAAGAACTTGGAGTCTAGAAAGATTACTCCCAACTCTCTAAAGTTCCAACAAGAAATTCGTAGTGTGAGGGTTTGTCCATTGTGTCACACTAGCTCCTATCTCAAAATGGCCTTCATTTAAACCCGTGTCCCTTATAGACCCCATTTCAAGCCTATCAAAGACCTGTTGATCTCTCTTGGTAGGTAGAGTCTATTAGTGGAGATAGTTTGAATAAGCATGCATATGAGATAGACAATATTTAAACTCAATGAGACCTTTGGCCAAGTAATGTGTATGTGCCTATCTGAAGTGCAACAATTCTTGCTTAAATAGAAATGATTCCCGAGTTTAGTATGGTAACTAGGGTTGTCATGTTATAGATATGTTAATTTGGAAAAATCAAGTCCTGAGGTACATTGACATTAATTTGGCAAAGCCAACATTTCGTTTCAAAATTCAAAAAATAAAAAAAACAAAAATTTCAACTTAAGGGAAGTATGTTGAACCTCCAAAGGACACACTAGGCAAAGGAAATGATCATTGGCAAGGTCATGAAGAAGCTATCAACTGATATGATGAAACATAGTTCGAAAAAGATGAATCCCTGACTCTGCTGCTTGTGGTCTCCATTATTCATATTTTCAACATCTTGAAGATAAAAGCCATAAATGCAAAGCTTTCTATCATTCCAATGAAAGACTTGAACGAGCGTCAAAAAGGAACCAATGAGAACACTTCTGCTGATCACCTCGGTTTGTGAGTCAAGGAAATCGCTGTGAGTATTATCATGCATACATGAGCATATCACGTCACACTTTCTTGTCTTGTATTGTCTATTCTTTATTAAAGTGAACAGCAAACACTCTGTGACGTAAAGAATCAAAAGAAGATGTCAAATTAGGGGGGCATGGAAAGTCCATTGCTTGAGAAAGCTCTAGTAATTTTGCAAAAGAACAAATACGTGCTTGTGCGATGAACTAGACCACAAAAACATCAATCAGAGCCTGCATAGAAAAATCATGGGTTTGAGCCTAGAAAGGGGAAAAAGTTTCTCCTTTTCAATTTTTTAAGTTTATATATAAAACATTTTCGAACTCACTTGCAAATATTTCGCCACGCAGGGGGCAAGGAGAGGATACAAGGTCCATCTAAAAATAGCTGAATTTTTGCAAAAAGGAAGAAAAAAAGAATGGAACATTAGAACTATCAAAAGAATGAAGATGCAAGAGACAAAAGATCAGTTCAGCTAAAAGAGCTGAAGCCAGGGTAAAGACCCGACCTCCAATGGATAAAGATCCATGTTCCAAGGGTGAAGACCCGATCTCAAAGGATGAAGATCCATGTCTCAAGGGTAAAGACATGATCTCAAAGGATGAAGATCCATTTTTAAGAGTGAAGACATGATATCAAAGGATGAAGATCCATTTTCAAGGGTGAAGACCTGATCTCAAAAGATGAAGATCCATTTTCAAGGGTAAAGACCCGATCTCAAAGCATGAAGATCCATTCTGAGGGTGAAGAACCATCATGCATAGAACAGCTGGAGCAGTCAGACTTCTCAACTGATAAAAGGTTAGTCAAACTTAGTCTCAGGTCCAAGTACCTTAAAATCAAGTTCAATCTCGGGTCTAAGTATCCAAATCCAATCCATTCTCAGGTCCAAGTACCCAAATCAAATCAAACTCGGTTCCAAGTACCTAAATCAAATTAATCTCGGGTCCAAGTACCCAAATTCAATCTAATCTTGGGTCCAAGAACCCAATCTCGGGTCCAAGTACCCAATCCTGGGTCCAGGTACCCAAATTCAATCCAATCTCGGGTCCAAGTATCCAAATTCAATCCAATCTTGGGTCCAAGTATCCAATCTCTAGTCCAAGTACCCAAATCAAATCAATCTCGGGTCCAAGTACCCAAATTCAATCCAATCTCGAGTCTAAGTACCCAAATCAAATCAATCTTGGGTCTAAGTACCCAATCTAGGGTCCAAGTACACAAATCAAATCAATCTCGATTCCAAGTACCCAATCCCGGGTCCAAGTACCCAATCCCGGGTCTAAGTACCCAAATCAAATTCAATCTCAGGTCCAAGTACCCAAATCAAATTCAATCTTGGGTCCAATTACCCAATCCCGGTTACAAGTACCCAAATTCAATCTGGTCTCTGGTCCAAGTACCCAAATCAAGTTCAGTCTCAGGTCTAAGTACCCAAAACAAATTCAAATAACCATCTAATAAAAAATTAAGTCTTATTACTTTTCACTCTCTAAAGTCTCAGATCGTTCAAGCAGGGGGCAAACTGCAGACTCTTAATTTTTGACCCAGTTCGGTCCAATATATTTTAATTAGTCCAAAATAATTTTTGTTATCTTAATTAAATAATATTTGCTTTAGTATCTAATTTTTATTAATAAAAAATAAAAAATAATAATAATAAACAAAAAAAATCGGGGTGCGGCGAAATGGCCTGCAGGACAATTTCGCCCCTAGCTGCGGCAGCTTTTTCGTTAGTGTAATTTTTCCACTGAGCTTTTTTTTCCATCGCAATTTTTCCGCAGCAGTTTTTTTTCGCTTGCAAAATTTTTCCGACGCAAATTTTTTCGGAAACCAAATACAATTAGGTTTTGGTTTTCTTTTCTTAATTAATGTTATGTTATGTGAATAACTAGAATTAATTTTAAAAAATCTTCTATAAATAAGACCAAAAACAACACAAAAAGGGATCAGAAATTGGGAGGAGAAATTGAGACTGAAATTGAGGAGGAAAACCTTTAATCAATTGAACTTTTTGACAGAAGCAAACAAGCAATTCAATCCATCAAAGGCAGCAAAGCTTGTCTTTGTTCTTGTTCATCCAAGAAGTGGTTTTTGGTGGAAACAACAAATGAAGGTATGAATTTCTTTATTTGTTTCATTAATTCACAGTAGCTTCATCATTCAAAAATCTTAAAATAATTGTTTCTGTTTCTGTTTCTTCAAAATCAAAAAACCCTAAGAACTTTAATTTACCTTTTCTAAAGCTTACAAACCTTAATTCGTTTATTTGTTTTCCAAAAATCTTAAAATTGTTATTTTTACTTCTTCAAAATCTTAAAACCCTAATTGAACCTGTTTCTTTTCAAAATCCTAAATTTGAGTCTGTTTCTTTCCTCAAACCCTAAAAACATCTTTTCTATTTATATAAACCTTAAATCATTTTGTTTATTTTCATAAAGTTTCATAAAATTATCAATTCATTTTTTAAATCCTAAATCCTAATGCATTCTCTGAAACTCTAGTTCTAAAACACTAAACCCTAATTCAACTCTAAAATTCAAAACAGTAAACCCTAAACTAGCTAAACTAAACCCTAATTTTTCTAAACCCTAATTTGTAAAACCTTAAAACCATATAAATTTAAATGTTATAATTCAACACAGTAAGCTTAAAAACTATAATTCAGTAATCGTAAATCATAAATCTAAATGTTTTAAAGTGTCCAAACCCTAGTTTCATGATTTCACTTCTCAAAACCTAATTTGGTTAATCAAAGAACTTTATCAACCTCTTAAATTCTAAAACTTTGCTCCATTTCAATTCTTTTAAAATTTATAATAGCTTGAACCCATAAATTCCAAAACCCTAAACACATGAAATAAAAAAACTTAAATAGAAACAGTAGCCATAATTTGGATCTTTATTTGCTTTATTCAATTTTACATTTGATTATGCTTTGATTTATTTTATATGCTTTAATTTATTTAAGTTCAATTCTTGGTTTATTTAATTTATCATGGATGGATGTTTACTTTCTATTGATATTTAATATTTTTGATGAATGATTTATTTATGATGAATGGTTATTTACTTTTATCAATTTATTTAGATTTTCAAATGTTGTAAGAGGTATGTTTCCACTTGGTGGGTACCTCATTAGTTAAATATCATGGAATTTAAATTGCTTTTCAATTTTAGAACCAATGTAAAGGACATGTTTCTACATTTGGTGGGTGTCCTATTTAGGCATGAATTATGTAAGGGCATGTTTCCATCTTCGGATGGGTGTCCATTTATTTGTTTTGCTTGGACATTGTTTTGATTTTCAATATATCGATGTTTTATTTTAATTATTGTGTGTAATATGGATAATATTGTTATATTTAAGAATTTTATAATATTAAGACCTATAAAGGAGGCTGGTTCCAATGAACTAGGCATTGTGGGGGTGCTAGGCCATTTCTCACCTTCCCCACATGTACCCAACTTTCCGAACCCATTAGGGGTTGGGGATTCCTTAGAAATTGAGTCATCCACCTCTTTCTTTTTCCCGGCCCGTCCGGGTGGCGACTCCATTTTCTCTAGACCTAGGTCCGTGTTCTCTAAGGCCTTGAGCCTAAACCATGCCGAAGTCTCAAGAACCATTCCACCGGGAGTGGGGGCAAAAATCCCCGCTAACATATGGATAATATTGTTATATTTAAGAATTTTATAATATTAAGACCTGTAAAGGAGGCCGGTTCCAATGAACCGGGCGTTGTGGGGGTGCTGGGCCATTTCTCACCTTCCCCACACGTACACAACATTCCGACCCCATTAGGGGGGTTGGGGATTCCTTAGGAATCGAGTCATCCACCCCTTTCTCTTTCCTGGCCCATCCGGGTTGTGACTCCATTTTCTCTGGACTTAGGTCCATGTTCTCTAAGACCCCGAGCCTAAACAGTGCCGAAGTCACAAGAACCATTCCACCGGGAGTGGGGGCAAAAATCCCCGCTCACAATGGCGACTCCACTGGAGAAAAGAGAAGTTGATTCTGTTGGTCTTTATATTATTCTATTCTTTCTTATAATGATATTATCCATTGCATCATACTAGATTGCATCGTGTGTGTGAGTTAGGATGCCCGTGTTACCCGTGTTGTGTTATGTGAGGGATACCATACTTTCACTCAAGGTATGGAGATCGAGCAAGGCATAACCACTCATAGCCTCATACCATTTGGTATATACTTGCTATGGGAACCTAAGCCTTTTAACCCAAAGACTAAAGCTCATGTAATTGCCCTAGTTACTTTCCTTAGGTTTTACCCCAATTGCATGTTGTTTGACTATGGTTAATTTATCTTGGCTTAAATCATGGCTTATTTGGTTTGTTCTTTTTCAAATATGACCCAAGTACATTTGCAAGCTCAAATAAATTTTTCTTTAAAATCCAAAAGACCAAAGCTATCTTCAAAACATTTCAAGATGGACTTTGGATATAAAACTTTTCTAAAAACAAATAAAAAATTCTTTTGCTCATGGCCCAAATACTAAGCCGAAAATCCATTTTTTCTAAAATCTTTTTACAATGGGCTTAGAAATAAAATTATTTTTATCCAGCCTTTTCTTACAAAGAGCTTGCAAATTATTTAGATCAATTACGAAATACCAAAAATCAATTGTGAGCCTAGTTTATACTAAGAATAATTAACCATGGGCTTGTTTTTGGCATGAATCATTAGTTACTTTTTCAAGTGAGAAATCTATTTATAATAAACCTCTTAATTTAGTTTTAATCCAATATATCATAAAAGCTACTTTAGTTGGTTGAATGGATTAAAACCTAATTAAAGGGAATTATCATGGATTGATTTCCATTTTTAAAAATATAACTATTGATTAAAACGTTTGAGGGAAATATTCAAAAACAAGATACCCCATGTTGGTATTTTGTTAACCATATACCTAGGAAAAGAGACTCACCATTCGTGTGTGGATGTTATAAAGTTGGAAGGAACGTCCTAATTGTCCTTGTTTGTTGATTGTTTGTGTATACATGCATGCAGGCATATATTTGCATCTCATATCAATAATCCTTTCTAGCTCACAACCCTGGATTACAACAGTTCAAAAGCTTACGACAATCCAACCTATGCCGGAGATGAAGTATCTAGCAATGACTCAATCTCTTTTTCACCAAAAGCAATGGAGCCCGAACAAATTCAAAGAATGGTGGATGAAGCCCTCAATGCCAAAATGGAAGAAATAAAAGAGGCCCTAGCTGAAACCATGAAGAACCAATTGACTGCAATTTTAGAAAATCATACTGAAGTATCTGCTAGCACTAAGAAGCCAAAGGACAAAAGGAAGACTAAAGTTGGTGAAGTAGTTTTTGATGATGAAAAGGTGATCATTGATGATGATGATGATTGGGCTCAATACTACCAAGATCCTTAAGACAAGAAGAAAGAACCAAAGATTGTTGAAAGATCATCCATGGAGAAAATCGAAACTTCTGATGTTGAAAAGATGATTGTCGACATAGAAAAGAAATTTGAGATGAAATTGAAAATCGAAGAAATGTTCGAAGTTGACAAATTATTTGAGTTAGATGAAGAAGTTTCGTACAAGTTCAAGATGCCATCTTTTGCGAAGTTTGATGGAACCGAAAATCCTCACCTCCATGTGAAGCAGTATATCACTGCTATGCAGTCTGCCCAAGCTACTAAGACTTAAACTCTAAAGTACTTCATGCTCTCATTGGACCTGGTTGTCCAAAATTGATTCAATACCTTAGATGATGGAACACAAAAGAGTTGGGATTTGCTATACAAGGCCTTCATCTAACAATATGGTTATAATGTTGAAATGGAAGTTACCTTAATGGAAGTTGAGTCCATTAGACAAAGGCCCAATGAGAATTTTGTGGACTATGTGAAAAGGTGGAGAAATAAGGCTGCTTTGCTCAAGAAAAGGCCCGATGAATCTGATCAAATAAGGATGATCATGAGAGGTTTCCTGCCTAGTCTTCGTGAAAGGATGTCTCATACACTCATCCATGACTTCAAAGATCTTCTCCAAGTAGTGGGAAAGGGAGAAGAATCTCTTTTCAATAAAAAGGAATGAGAAAGGAAATTATCAGCCTAGCAATCAAAGTACACAAAAAAGGAAGTTGATGTTAATACAACTGGTCAAGCAAATAGAAGGCATTTTTCAGATTTGGGGAAGCCTTTGTCTTGGGTCTTCAATAAGCTACAAAAGAAGGGACTATTATAGCCATTAGCCCCTTGATGTTTGCCAAATCCTTTATCCCCAAAATTTGATACTAAGGCTTTTTGTCAATTTCATCAGACTCAAGGACATGAGACTAATAGATGTTCCCGACTGAAGCATGAGATCCAAGATCTAATCGATAGTGGTAAGCTACCGGAGCTGGACAAGCCCAATACCAAGAACAATCCTTTGCCTAAGTTTGGAAGAGTACCACCACCATCAACCTTTATGGTAGGAAAAGGATTAGAAGAAGATTTTGTTTTATCATCCTTTTAAGATGGAAATATTAAAGATGTGAAAGGAAAAGAAGCTTAACCCAATAAACTTTCCTTAGCTTGAATGTTGCTTTTCAATTCTACTTTCTTTAATATTTAATTGGAACAATCGTGTTTTTCAAATTTAAATTTTTTTGAATAAATTATTTTTAACAAAAATTTTGTTGGTCTTTGTTCATTTTGATGCTCAACCAATGAGGAATCTAGCTTGATAATTCATGAATTAATATATTTATGCATCATGACTTGAATGACTTTACTAGGTGAGGAAATTACACTATAGCATTGAGTTGTGTATGCTTACTTAGAGAGGGCTCCTGCATAATTACCTTTGTCTAGGTCTTAGTTAGTCTTAGAACATGCTTTGACAAACTTTCGAGGCAAAATTAAACTCTACTTATTTAAGAGTGAAATGATCTAGGTATTGTTTGGTTAGCCAACAACTTGTATCCACCCAATTAGATATCAATCCCTAGTTGTCCCTTTGGACCTTCATAAAATTTTAGCTTTCTTTTCATTGGCATATAATCCCGACAACCTACCCTGAGCTATTGTGATACTTTTGACAAGTCTTATGACCACTAAGGTAAAGAGGCAAGAAGATCAAAGAAAGGAATGAATAGTCAAGACCATAAGGATAGTTGATGTTCTCAAGACCATAAGGGTAGTTGAAGTTCTCCTAATATCTCCAATATATGAAGACATTATCAGAGTAGCAATTGATTTATCCCTATTAAAAAAGATTTATGTCACTCCACTCATCCATTATTGGAGACCTAAGTTGGTACAAACAAGACAACTCTTTTAGAGCTAGAAGCAAAAAAAAAAGAAAATAAAAGAAGAAGAAGAAGAAAAAAGAGAAGAAAAGAAAAGAAAAAGAAAGAGAAAAAAGGACAAGAAAAAGAAAAAAAAGAAGAAGAAGAAAAAAAGAAAAAAAGAAGAAGAGAGATAATACCCAAAATGGTTCAGAAAGCCAACTGAGTTCTCTTTTACCTAATGCAGCAAAAGGCTTCCATTTGGTTCATAAGGAAATTTTGACTTAAATTGGTCCAACCCAACCAAAGATTCAATCAAAATTGGAGAAAAAAAAAGGAGGAAGACCATCCAGTTCTTGAAAGTTCTGTACTTGACAGTCCTACAAGGAAGAAGGACAAAATGATAAATAAAAATAAAAGGAAAGAAAAGGGAGAAGAAGAAAAGAAGCGAATTTGGGTACTAAACTTTTTGCAAGGACAAAGACTGTCCTAATCAAGATCCAGATTAATGCCAAGAAGATAGAAGGAATTTCGAGACTAGCAAGATTGCTCCCAGCTGCCTAAAGTTCCAACAAGAAATTTGTAGTGTGAAGGTTTGTCCATTGTGTCACATCGGCTCCAACTTACAAATGGCCTTCACTTTTACCCATGTCCCTTATAAACCCCATTTCAAGCCTATCAAAGACCTGTTGATCTCTCTTGGTAGGTAGAGTTTATTAGTGAAGATAGTTTGAATAAGCATGCATATGAGATAGTCAATATTTAAAATCAAAGAGACCTTTGGCCAAGTAATGTGTATGTGCCTATCTGAAGTGCAACAGTTCTTGCTTAAATAGTAATGATTCCCGAGTATAGTACAGTCACTAGGGTTGTCATGTTATAGATATGTTAATTTGGAAAAATCAAGTCCTGAGGTACATTGACAATGATTTGTCAAAGCCAACATTTGATTTCAAAATCAAAATTCAAAATCAAAAATAAAAAATGTTTTTGTCATACAAAGCCTTCAAGTTAAGGGGAGTATGTTGAACTGTCGAATCTCGAAAGACATATTGGGCAAAGTAAATGATTATTAGCAAGGTCAAGAAGAAACTACCAATTGGCATGCTTAAACATAGTTTGAAATGGATGTATCCCTGACTCTGCTGCTTGGAGTCTCCACCACTCGTGTTTTCAACATCTTGAAGATAAAAGCCATAAATGTGAAGCATTGTGTCACTCCAATGCAAGACTTGAACAAGCATCTGAAAGAAATCAATGAGAACACTTCTTCTGATCACCTCGGTCTGTGAGTCGATGGAATGACTATAAGTATCATTCATGCATATCATGCATACATGAGCATATCACATCGCACTTTCTTGTTTTATATTGTCTATTCTTTATTAAAGTGAACAGCAAACACCCTGTGAAGTAAGCAATCAAAAGAAGATATCAAATCAGGGGGGCATGGAAAGCCCATTGCTTAAGAAAGTTCCAGTAATTTTGCAAAGAGAAGAAATGTGCTTGTGCGAAGAACTAGACAACAAAAACATCAATCAGAGCCCACATAGAAAAATCAAGGGTTTGAGCCTACACAGGGGGCAAAGTTTCTCCTTTTAAAATTTTAAGTTTATGCATGAACAAAATTTTTTGACTCACTTCTAATATTTTACCACGCAGGGGATAAGGAGAAGATATGAAGGCTAGCTGAAAAGGGCTGAATTTTTGCAAAAGTGCAAAGGAAGAACAAGAAAGAATGAAAAAAGAAGAAAATTAGAATTCTCAAAATAATGAAGATGCAAAAGACAAAAGATCAGTCCAGCTAAAAGAGCTGAAGCTAGGGCAAAGACCCGACCTCCAATGGATAAAGATCCATGTTTCAAGGGTAAAAGACCCGATCTCCAAGGATGAATATCCATTTACAAAGGTGAAGACCCGATCTCCAAGGATGAAGATCCATTTACAAAGGTGAAGACCCAATCTCCAAGGATGAAGATCCATTTACAAGGGTGAAGACCCGATCTCCAAGGATGAAGATCCATTTACAAGGGTGAAGACTCGAACTCCAAGGATGAAGATCCATTTGCAAGGGTGAAGACCCGATCTCCAAGGATGAAGATCAATTTTCAAAGGTGAAGATCCGATGCTAAGGATATAGATCCAAGGTCCAACGATGAAGATTGATTTTGAGAGTGAAGACCCACAAAGCGTTAAAGAATAGAACCTCCAGAGTATTCAAAATTCTCAACTGATAAAAGGTCAGTTAAACTCAGTCTCGGGTTCAAAACCCAAATTATCCTTAGATCCAGAGTCTAAAATTCCTCCTAAGTCCAGAACTTAGCTCTAGTCCAGAACCCAAATTATTCTTAGGTCCAGAACCTAAAATATCTTTTAAGTCAAGAACTTAGCCCGGGTCCAGATCCCAAATTATCCTTAGGTCTAGAACCCGAATTACCTTTAGTTCCAGAACCTAAAATTTCTTCTAAGTCTAGAACTTAGTACAGGTACAGAATCCAAAATTACCCTTAGGTCCATAACCCAAAATTACCCTTAGGTCCAAAACTTTAAATTATTCTTTGAGTCCAAAACTCAAATTGGATTCAGAACCCAAAATCTCTAGCTTGACGGGAAAATTAAGTCTTATTGCTTTTCACTCTCTTTTACTAAAGTCTCAGATCGTTTAAGTAGGAGGCAAACTATAGACCCCTAATTTTTGACCTAGTCCAGTCCAATATATTTTATATAGTCTAAAATAATTTTTGTGTTATTTTAATTAAATAAAATTTATTTTAGTATTTATTTTTTTTAAGTTTTAATAAAATAAAAATAAAAATAATAATAAATAAATAAATAAAAATAAAAATCAACGACGAAAAAATTGGCGATGAAATTGCCAAGGCCATTTTGCCGCAGGAAATTCCAGCGACGAAATGGCCTAGCAGCCAGCCAGCACACAAATATTCCATGTAATTTCTCCCAAGCTCGCAGCCTGTCGCAGTTTTCGCTAGCAAAATTTTTCCAACACAATTTTTTTCAAAACTAAATTCTATTTAGTTTCAGTTTTCTTTTCCTAATTAGTGATAATTTCCTTAAACAATTGGAATTAAGCTTCCAAAATTTCCTATAAATAACACTAAAAGAACACAGAAAGGGGACTTGGCAGTGAAGCTATCAGACTTTTTTTAAAGGAGAGAACTGTGGACTTAGATTGGAGAGTGGAACTTCAGATTTGAGAGGAATAAGCAAGCAAGCAATCAAGCCATCAAAGGCAGCAATCTTGCCTTTGTCTTTGTTCATCCAGAAATTAATCTTGGTGGAGCCAACTACGCAGTTTTGATCCTTAATCATAAACTACTCATAGCTTTGTTTCTTTGATTCATAATAATATACATACAAAACGTTAATCTTTGAAGATATAATGACTTGATCTTCATTCCAAAAACCTTAAATGATTTCTTCTATTTTTAAATACTTTAACAACCCTAATTTGTTTCTTTTGTTTCCAAAAACCTTAAATCGTTTCTTCTATTTCCAAAAACCCTAAAAAATACTCTTTTGTTTCCCAAAAACCTTAAATCATTTTTCCTATTTCCAAAAGCTTTTAAAAACCCTAAATGTTTTCTTCTAAGTCTTTTCCAAAAATTTCCAAATGTTTTGTTAAATATCCAAACTCTAAACTTACCTTATAGTTTCTAAAAATCACAATTAATTTATAAAACTCTACACTATTTTCTTCAACTCCAAAACCAAAACAGTAAACCCCAAACAAGTTAATCTAAACCCTAAGTTTTCCTAAACCCTAATTCCCTCAAAACCAAAACCATAAACCCTAGTTTTCCTAAACCCTAATCCTTAAAACCTTAAAACCTTATAAACCTAAACATTCAAACTCATTACAGTAAACCCCAAAACAACAATCTAGTAACCAAGAGCTATAAACCTAATGTTTTAGTTTTTTAAAACCCTAATTTCATAATGTTACCCTTAAACCCTAATTTGATTCATGAACCCTAATCCATTTTAATTCTCTTAAAACTTATAGTAGCCTAAACAAATGATAATAATAATACTAAAATCCCAAAACCCTAAATGTTAATTAAAGAACTTTAAATAGAAACAGTAAACCCTAATTTGTATCTTTATTTGCTTTACATTTAGATTTAATTATGTAGTTAATTATATTCTTTGATTTATTTGCAATGCTTGATTTAATTTATCATGGATGAATGTTTATTATATATTTTGATTGTTGTTTAATATCTTTGATGAATGATTTAATTATGATGAATGGTTATTTACTTCTATCGATTTATTTTGATTTCCAAATATTGTAAGAGGTATGTTTCCACTTTGTGGGTACCTCATTAGTTAAATATCATGTAATTTAAATTGCTTTTATATTTTGGACCAATGTAAAGGACATGTTTCTACCTTTTGGTGGGTGTCCTATTAGTTTAGACATGGATGATGTAAGGGCGTGTTTCCATCTTCGGATGGGTGTCCATTTATTTGCTTTGCTTGGACATTGCTTTGATTTTAATATAACGATGCTTTATTTCAATTGTTTCATGTAATATGGATAATATTATTATATTTAAGAATTTTATAATATTAAGACCTGTAAAGGAGGCCGGTTCCAATGAACTGGGCGTTGTGGGGGTGCTTGTCCATTTCTCAGATTCTCCACACGTAGCCAACTTTCCAAACCCATTAGGGGGTTGGAGATTCCTTAGGAATCGAGTCATCCACCCGTTTCTTTTTCTCTTCCCATCGGGATGGCGACTCCATTTTCTCTGGACTTAGGTTCGTGTTCTCTAAGGCCCCAAGCCTAAACAGTGCCGAAGTCGCAAGAACCATTCCACCGAGAGTTGGGGCAAAAATACCTGCTCACAATTGTAAGAGGTATGTTTCCATGTTTTGGGTACCTCATGTCGTGAGCATCATGTAATTTATTTTATTTTAAAGTTTTTTGGACCAAGGTAAAGGACACGTTTCCACCTTTTCGGTGGGTGTCCTATTTCATTTTATACATGGATGATGTAAGGACATGTTTTCATCCTCGGATGGGTGCCCATTTATTTGCTTTGTTTGCACATTGTTGTGATTTTAATAAAGTATTTATTTATTCTTATGATCACATGTAGTATGGATAATATAGTTATATTTAAGAATTTTATAATATTAATACTTGCAAAGGAGGCCAGTTCCAATGAATCGGGCATTGTGGGGGTGCTGGACCGTTTCTCACCTTTCTCATACGTACCCAATTTTTTGAACCCATTAGGGGGTTGGAGATTTCTTAGGAATTGTAGACCCTTAATTTTGGCCCTAAGTTGGTACGGTCTTAATTAAAGAATGCAAAAATAAATTTGATCCGATTTGCAACTTCTAATAAGTCGGTTCGATTTTAAAAGGCACAAACTCAACTACAAAATCCTAAACCAAGTTTTTTAGATGGTCCGGTCCAAAAAAAAATTAAAAAATGCAAAATTATTTCAAAGGACCGCACATGAGCCTTGGCTCATGTCGACCTAGAGGCCCCAGGTCAGCATGAGCCTAGCTCATGTCGATCTGGCTCCAGATCGACATGAGCATTGGCTCATGTCGACTTGGATGCCCAGGTCGACATGAGCCAAAGGCCATGTCGACCTGGTTGTCCAAGTCTACATGGCCTTTGTCCTTGTCGATCTGGCACACCAAATCGACATGGTCTTCAATTATTTTTTGTTGAGTTTTTTTTTACCAATTAGTTTCCTATTTAAACTAGAATTTGTGTTAAGGACAGATTAATATTAGGGTTAGGGTTTTTGAGTGAGGTTTTGGCCTATAAATAAAAAGGTTTTAGACTCTAACAGGGGTCAGCAATTAACATTAAGAGAGACTATACAGCAAACAGGAAAACAACAAAATAAATTAGCAATAAGTAACACTTATCAATCATCAATCCATCAAAGGCAACAATGTTGTCTTTGTTCTTGTTCAGCCAGTGTCAAATGTGGTGGAACCAACAGGATAGAGGTTTTATTATAAATCTTTAATTTGTTTATATTTACAGCATTCTTATGTTTTGATTCATGAATTGATTAAGCATACGATAGTATTGCCATATTTTCTTTTAAGTGTTTCTATTATTTGCTTTGATATTAAGTCTTTCAGTAGCCTAAATTATTAAATATTAAACCCTAATCGTATGTTTTATAAATCAAATTTTCCATTCATCCAGTAGTCTACGTCATTGATTAAATTATCAAAACCCTAAACTATTCTTTTGTTTCCAAAACTTTAAATCCTAAACTATTTTTCCCAAAACTCTAAACCCTAAATTATTCCATTAAAGTCTCGAAACCCTAATTGTTTTCCAAAATCTTAATTTATTTACCGAATCAATATTTCTTCTAAAATGATAAATCAAAAACATTAAATTTTCAAATCCTCATCAAGTAAACCTATAAACCCTTAAGTCCAAATCCAATGAATCCAGAAATCTCCATCAAGTAAACCTAAAAAAAATCGTAAACCCTAATTCTAATCTTTTTAAATTATAAACCCTAATTTCCAAACCCTAATTCTTTAAACCCTAATTTCATTTGTGTAATGATATAAACTTTGGTTTTAGTTATTTATTGGATTTTTTATATGTTTTCATGGATGACTTATTTGATCTGTTATGGATTTATTTAATTTATGGATGAATGTTTCCTTTGTTATCGTTATTAATTTATTTTGGAATTAACCATGTAAGAGGTATGTTTCCTTTTATGGGTACCTCATTAGTTAAACCTTATGTAATTTAATTTATTTCATATTTTTGAGATAAATGTAAAGGGCACATTTTCACTTTTTGGTGGGTGTCCTATTTAGTTTTAGACATGGACAATGTAAGGACATATTTCCATCCTCGAATGGGTGTCCATTTTTTTGCTTTGTTTGGACATTGTTTTGATTTTAATATAATGATGCTTTATTTTAATTATTGCATGTAGTATGGATAATATCATTATATCTAAGAATTTTATAATATTAAGACCTAAAAAGGAGGCCGGTTCCAATGAACCGGGCATTGTGGGGGTGCTGGGCCATTTCTCACCTTCCCCACGCGTACCCAACTTTCTGAACCCATTAGGGGGTTGGGGATTCCTTAGGAATTGAGTCATCCACCCCTTTCTTTTTCCCGGATCATCTGGTGGCGACTCCATTTTCTCCTAGCTTAGGCCCATGTTCTCTAAGACCCCCAGCCTAAATAGTGCAGAAGTCGTAAGAACCATTTCACCGGGAGTGGGGGAGAAAATTTTCGCTCACAGTGGTGACTCCACTGGGGATAAGAGAAGTTGATTCCATTGTTCTTTTTATTATTCTATTCTTTCTTATCATGATATTATCCATTGCATCATTTAGATTGCATTATGTGCGTGAGTTAGGATGCCCGTGTTGCCCGTGTTGTATTATGTAAGGGATACCATGCTTTCACTCATGGTATGGAGATCGAGCATGGCATAACCACTCATAGCCTTGTACCTTTTGGTATATACTTGCTATGGGAACCTAAGCCTTTTAACCTAAAGACTAAAGCTCATGTAATTGGCCTAGTTACTTTCCTTAGGTTTTTACCCCAAATGCTTGTTGTTTGACTATGGTTAGCTTATCTTGGTTTAAATCATGGCTTATTTGGTTTGTTCTTTTTCTGAAATGAACCAAGTACATTTGTAAGCTCAAAATAAAGTTTTCAAAGTCCAAAAGACCAAAGCAATTTTAAAAATTTTTTAAGATGGTCTTTGGTTATAAAACTTTTCAAAAATTCTTTTCTTATGACCCAAATACAAAGCCCAAAATCCATTTTTTCTAAAATCATTTTACAATGGGCTTCAAAACAAAACTATTTTCATAATCTTTTGAAAGAGCTTATGAATATTTAGGTCAATTATGGAATACCAAAAATCAATTGTGAGCCTAGTTTTTACTACGAATAATTAATCATGGGCTTGTTTCTTGCATGAATCATTAGTTACTTTTTCAAGTGAGAAATCTATTTATAATAAACCTCTTAATTTAGTTTTAATCAAATATAACATAAAAGCTACTTTAGTTGGTTGGATGGATTAAAGCCTAATTAATAGGAATTATCATGAATTGATTTCCATTTTTGAAAATATAACTATTGGTTGAAACGTCCAAGGGAAATATTCGAAAACAAGATACCCCATATTGGTATTTTGTTAACCATATACCTAGAAAAAGAGATTCGCCATTTGTGTGTGGAAGTTATAAGATTGAAAGGAACATCCTATTTTTGTTTGTTTACGCATATATGCATACATGCATCACATGACATATCATTAATCCCTTATGGCTCACAACCCTATATTACGATAGTTCAAAAGCTTACGACAATCCGACTTACGTCGGAGATGAAGAATCTAGCAATGACTCAATCACTTGTTCACCAAAAGCAATGGAGCCCTAAGAAATTCAAAGAATGGTGGATGATGCCCTTAATGCCAAGATGGAAGAAATAAAAGAGGCCCTGGCTGAGACCATGAAGAACCAATTAGCTGTAATTTTAGGAAACAATCCAAAGCATCTGCTAGCACCAAGAAAGACAAGGGGAAGGCTAAAGTTGGTGAAGTGGCTTTTGATGATGATAAGGTGATCATTAAGGATGATGATGGTTGGGCTCAATTCTTCCAAGATCGTCAAAACAAAAAGGAGCTAAAGGTTGTTGAGAAGACAACTGTTGAAAAGACCAAGACATCTGATGTTGAGAAGATGATTGCTGATTTAGAAAAGAAATTTTTGAAGAAGCTGAAAACCGAAGAGTTGTCTGAGATTGAAAAACTGTTTAAACAAGATGAGGAGGTCCCTTACATGTTCAAGATGCCTTCCTTCACTAGGTACAATGGTACTGGAAACCCTCATCTCCATGTAAAGTAATATATCACTGCTATGCAGTCTGCTCGAGCCACTAAGGCTCAAACTCTAAGATATTTCATGCACTATTTGGACACTGTTGTCCAAAATTGGTTCAACACCTTAGGGGAAAGTACTCAAAAAGATTAGAACATGTTGTATAAGGCTTTCATTCAGCAATATGGGTACAATGTCGAGCTGGAAGTTATCTTGATGGAGGTGGAAACCATTAAGCAATGACCAAATGAGAATTTTGTGGACTATGTAAAGAGATGGAGGAGTAAGGCGACTTTGCTCAAGAAGAGGCCTGATGAATCAGATCATATCAGAATAATAGTCAAAGGCATCCTGCCTAACCTTTGTGAGAGGCTATCTCACACCCTTATAAGGGATTTCAAAGATCTTCTCCAAGCTGGTCTGCAAATTGAAGAATGGGAAAGGGTGAAGAATTGCTTTTCAATAAGAAGGAATGAGAAAGGGAACTACCAGTCGGGCAATCAAAGCACACAAAAAGAAGTTGAAGTTAATGCCAATAGTAAAGGAGGAATGAGGTAGTTTTCAGAATTAGGGAAGCCGCTGTCTTGGGTTCTCAATAAGCTACAAAAGAAGGGATTGTTACAACCCTTGACTCCTCGTCCTTTGCCTAATCCTCTTCAATTTAACTTTGATACTAATGCATTTTGCCAATTCCATCAAAGGCCTGGACACGAAATGAACAACTGTATGAAGTTGAGGCATGAGATCCAGAATTTAATTGATAATGGAAAGTTGCCTTAGCCGAATAAGCCCAATACCAAAAGTAATCCTCTTCCTAGGTTCAACAGAGTGCCATCACCAGCAACTTTCATGGTAGGAGGAAGATTGGAGGAAGATCTTGTTTTATCCTCTTTTCAAGATGGAAATATTGAAGATGTGAAAGGAAAAGAAGCTTAACTCAACAAACTTTCCTTTGCTTGAATGTTGCTTTTCAAATTTTGCTTTCTTTAATATTTAATTAGAACAATCGTGTTTTTCAAATTTAAATTTGTTTGAATAAATTACTTTCAGCAAAATTTTTATTGGTCTTTGTTCATTTTGGTGCTCAACCAATGAGGAATCTAGATTGATGTTTATAAATTAGCATATCTAGGCATCATGATTCGAATGACTTTACTAGGTGAGGGAATTGCTCTATAGAATTGAGTTGTGTATGCTTACTTAGAGAGGGCTCCTACATAATGACCTTTGTCTAGGTCCTAGACAGTCTTAGAACATGCTTTGACAAATTTTTTAGGCAAAATTGAACTCTGCTTATTTAAGGGAGAGATGATCTAGACATTGTTTGGTTAGCCACAACTAGTATCCACCCAATTAAATATCAATCACTAGTTGTCCCTTTGAGCCTTCATGAAATTTTAGCATTCTTTTCATTGGCATATAATCCCGACAACCTACCCTGAGCTGTTGTGATACTTTTGACAAGTCTTATGATCACTAAGGTGAAGAGGCAAGAAGATCAAAGAAAGGAATAAATAGTCAAGATCATAAGGATAGTTGATGTTCTCAAGACAATTGAAGTTCACCTAATATCTCCAATCTATCAAGATAACATCAGAGTAACAAATGATTTGTCCCTATTAAAGGAGATTTATGTCACTCCACTCATCCATTATTAGAAATCCAAGTTGGTACAAACAAGACAACCCTTTTAGAGCTAGAATAAAAAGAAAAGAAAAAGAAAAGAAGAAAAAGAAAAGAAAAAAAAAGGACAAAAGAAAAAAAAGGAAAAAAGAAAAGAAAAGAAAAAAAAGGAAAGATGAAACCTAAAAAGGTGGTTTAGAAACCCAACTGAGTTGTCTTTTACCTAAAGTAGCAAAAGGCTTCCATTTGATTTATAAGGACAGTTTGACTTGAAATGGTTCAACCCAACCAAAGATTCGATCAAAATCAGAGAAAAAGTAGAAAGACCATTCAATTCTTGAAAGTTCTGTACTTGACAGTCCTGCAAGGAAGAAGGACAAAATGATGAAATGATCAAAGAAATGGAAGAGTAAGAAAAATAAAAAGAAAGAAAAGGGAGAAGAAGAAAAGAAACAAATTTAGGTACCAAATGTTTTGCAAAGGCAATGACTATCCCAATCAAGAATTAAGTTAATTCCAAAAAGAAAGAAGAATGTTCAAAGCTCTTTCTTTTCATGTTTCCAATTGCCTATGGCTTCAACAAAAAATCATGGTGTGAGGGTTTGGCCATAGTGTCACAATGGCTCCAACTTACAAATGGCCTTCATTTAACCCATGTCCCTTATAGACCCCATTTCAAGCCTATCAAAGACCTGTTGATCTCTCTTGGTAGGTAGAGTTTATTAGTGGACATAGTTTGGATAAGCCTGCATATGAGATAGACAATATTCAAACTCAAATGAGACCTTTGACCAAGTAATGTGTATGTGCCTATCTGAAGTGCAACAATTCTTGCTCAAATAGAAATGATTCCCGAATTTAGTACGGTAACTAGGGTTGTCATGTTATAGATATGTTAATTCTAAAAATTGAGTCCCGAGGTACAATGACATTGATTTGACAAAGTCAGCATTTGATTTAAAAACAATTGTTTTCTTGTTATAAAAATTTTTTTACAAAGCCTTCAAGTTAAGGAAAATATGTTGAACAGTCAAACCTCAAAGGACACATTGGGCAAAGTAAAGAATTATTTGCGAGGTTGTGAAGAAGCTACCAATTGACGTGTGTTTAGATCATTTTTGTACTAGTTTTTAGTGTGACTTTTATGTGCTCTTAGTTAATGTTTGGATTGATTTTTGTTTTAAGTTTGTTTAAAGTGTTTGTTTTAGGTTTAAGTGCAAAAACTCCCCTGGAAGATCAAAACAAGGCAGGAAGAGCATGAATCAAGCAAGACATGGCCAAGACAAAGAAAGCTTGGACGTGTCCCTCAAAAGAATCTTAAGGCAGTAGCTGACACTGGCAGGTGACACGGCCACAAGTTTTGCCATGTCCCATCTTAAGCCAAGAAACGAAGGACCACGAGAAAAGAAGCAAAATGAAGAAGCAGTAGGTGACACACCCACACGACACGGCCAAGCCACTGGCCGTGTCACCCCTTGAGACCAAAGAAAGAAAGAAAGAAGCAGTGATGGAGATGGCCAGCAAGTTTGGCCGTGTCCCAAAGAAAAATGAGAGACACGGCCAAGCCAAATCCAGCTTGGCCATGTCACCCTTAATATATATAAATTCTTCTGCACGAAACAAGAAAGAAGTTGGGGGGAGAAGGCCTAGGGTTTTGCGGACAAGAAAAGAGAAAAAGAAAAGAAAGAAAAGAGGGGAAACACGATTTGGGGAGAGGAGAGAGTGACACTCTCCTTGTCCCTTCATCTTCATCCTCCATTTCTATCCTCTCCATCTTCTTCATCTTCCATTGGTAAGATCTTTGAGATTCTTTGGGATAAAGTGGGTTAACAAGCTCTTAAAGGTTAAAGAAGCTTCATTGAAGGATTGTTGACTTGAGAAAGCTCCATTCATCTCTCAAAGGCATAATCAATTAAAGGATTGGTGACTTGAGAAAGCTCCATTCCACGTTGCAAAGGAGAATCATCCATTGAAGAGGTGCGAGCGGGGATTTTCGCGCCCACTCCCGGTGGAATGGTTCTTGCAACTTCGGCACTGTTTAGGCTCGAGGCCTTAGAGAACGCGGACCTAAGTCCAGAGAAAATGGAGTCACCACCCGGACGGGCCGGGAAAAAGAAAGGGGTGGATGACTCGATTCCTGAGGAATCCCCAACCCCCTAATGGGTTCGGAAAGTTAGGTCATGTGGGGAAGGTGAGAAATGGCCCAGCACCCCCACAACGCCCGGTTCATTGGAACCGGCCTCCTTTACAGGTCTTAATATTATAAAATTCTTAAATATAACAACATTATCCATATTACACACAGTAAATAAAAGAAAGCATCATTATATTAAAATCAAAGCAATGTCCAAACAAAGCAAATAAATGGACACCCATCCAAGGATGGAAACATGTCCTTACATCATATGCCTAGATAGGACACCCACCAAAAGGTAGAAACATGCCCTTTACATAGGTTCTAAAATAAAAAAAGCAAATTAAATTACATGATATTTAACTAATGAGGTACCCACCAAGTGGAAAGATACCTCTTACAACATTTGGAAGTCTAAATAAATTGATAAAAGTAAATAACCATTCATAATAAATAAATCATTCATCAAAGGTATTAATCAAAATATAAAATAAACATCCATCCATGATAAATTAAATAAATCAAGTATTGAAATTAAATAAATTAAAACATAAGAAATAAATCAAAGCATAATCATGTATGGAATTGAATAAAGCAAATAAAAGTCCAATTATGGCTACTATGACTTTTTATGGAATTAAAATAAATTAGGGTTTTATGTTTTAAAGGGTTGGTAAGACTCTTTTATTAACAAAATTAAGGTTTGAATGATGATATCATGAAACTAGGGTTTTAAACACTTTAAAATACTTTATTTTGTGATTTTTGGTTATTGGGTTCCTAAGCTACTGTGTAAAATTTAGGTTTTTAAGTTTTTTAATGTTTTAAAAGGATTAGGGTTCATAAAAATAAGGGTTTAAGGTTTTAAAGGAGTTAAAGTTCAAGATTTTAGGTTTAGAAGTTGAATTAGGGTTTAGTGTTTTAGAATTTGGGTCTCGGGTGATTTGTTGAATTAGGGTATAAAAAGACAATTTCATGATTTCATGAGGTTTTATGAATTTAAACAAACGGGTTGAAGTTTTTACAAATAGAAAAGATACTTTTTATGGTTTTTTGGAAGAAACAATACCAAGTTTAAAATTTTAAAAGAAACAGAATTAAATTCTAGTTTTGTTGAAAAATATGTTCAATTAGAGTTTTAAGATTTTTAAGAAGTAAAAATAACAATTTTAAGTTTTTTTGGAAAATAAAGTAACGTATTAGTGTTTTAACCTTGGAAAAACTAAATTAAAGTTTTAAGGTTTTTGATTTAGAAAACCTAAATTTCATAATTTTAGCTACTATGTAAAAAAACAATTAAAGAAAATCAATTAACACATACCTTCTTTTGATGATTTCTCCAAAAACATTTCTTCTTAGATGAACTAGCTTCAAAGATAAGCCTTTTTTTTGCCTTTGAATTCCTTAAGTCGTGATGCTGCTGTTCCAGAAAAAAGTTGAATTGAATTGCTTCTTTTACTTCCTTGATTTGGTTTCAAATTTTCCAAGCTACTGTTGGATTTTTTGTCCCCCAAATTAATTGCCTTTGGTCCTTATTTATAGTGGTTTGAGGTTGTTTATTCCTAATTAGTTAAGGTAAGTAATATTAATAAAAAAAAACCAAAACCTAATTGGATTAGGTTTCGAAAAATTTGCATCGGAAAATTTGCGCTACCGAAAAAAATTGCCGCAGAAAAAAATGCGCTGGTAAAAAAATTCTGCCGCAACGTGCGCGGAGCAGGTCCGTAAGCTATTTCGCAGGCAAAAAATTTCTGCGTGCGAAATAGCACAGTGATTTTGCCCGCAAGCGAAATGCCCACGGGCCGCATGACGATTTTTTCATCGCCGATTTTTTCGACTCCGATTTTTATTTTTACTTTTATTTTTTGACTTTTATTTGTTTAATTCTATTTTTTATTAATAAAAATTAGATGCTAAAGCAAAAAATATTTAATAAAAATTATTTTTGACTAATTAGATAACAAAAATCATTTTAGACTAAATAAAACATATTGGACCGGATTGGGTCAAAAATTAAGGGTCTACAGTTTGCCCCCTGCTTGAATGATCTGAAACCTTAGTGAAAGAGAGTGAAAAGCAATAAGACTTAATTTTTGATGAAACAGTTGAGGTTTTGGGTTCTGGACCCGGTTCGAGTTCTGGACTCAAGGATAATTCTAGGTTCTGGACCTAAGGAAAATTTGGGTTCTGGACCCGGTTCGAGTTCTGGACTCAAGAATACTTCCCCTAGGTTCTGGACCTAAGGAAAATTTGGGTTCTAGATCCGGCTTGAGTTCTGAACTCAAGGATAATTCTAGGTTCTGGACCTAAGGAAAATTTGGGTTCTGGACCCGGTTCGAGTTCTGGACTCAAGGAAGATTCTAGGTTCTGGACCTATGGAAAATTTTGGGTTCTGGACCCGAGAGATTTGGATACTCGATCCAAAACTAGACTTGGATACTCGATCCTATCTGGATTCGGATACTCGATCCTAAACTAGATTTGGATACTCGATCCTAACTGGATTTGGACACTCGATCCTAAACTGGATTGGGATACTCGATCCTAACTGTATTGGAATACTCGGCCCTAAATTGATTTGATTTGGGTACTTGGACCCAAGATTGGGCACTTGGATCCGAGATTGGGCACTTGGACCCAAGATTGGGTACTTGGACCCCAGCTTGAATTGATTTGGGTACTGGGACCCGGGATTGGGTTCAATTCGATTTGGGTACTTGGACCCAAGAATGAATTTGACTAACCTTTTATCAGTTGAGAAGTCTAACTGGTCTGGATGTTCTATGCATTATGATTCTTCACCCTCGGAGATCGAGTCTTCACCCTTGAAAATGGATCTTCATCCTTGGAGATTGGGGTCTTCTTTGTTCTTTGAAGATGGGAGTGACACAGCCAATGGCTTGGCCGTGTCTCCTGGGTGTGTCAGCTTCTGTGTCTTTTCTTTGGTTTTTCTTTGTTCTAGGCTTAGGATGGGACACGGCCAGTGGCTTGGCCGTGTTGCTTGCCAATGTCACCTACTGTTTCTTTTCTTTCTTTGCTTGGTTCTTCTTGACTTTGTCCTTTAGGTGAGACACAACCAGTGGCTTGGCCATGTCGCCTGCCCGTGTCATGTTCTGCCAAAATTTCTTTTTTGGCAACACGGCTAAGCTCGATTTGGCTTGGCCATGTCTTGCTTGATTCATGCTCTTCTTTCCTTGTTTTTGATCTTCCAAGGGAGTTTTTTGCACTTTAACCACTTTTCCCTTGCAACTGCTTTTCCTTCCTTTGATTCTTTAATTATTGTTATAGGCTGTTGGCTCGTTTGATCATGAAGCTGGACCATCTTTCACTGCCCCTTCGTTTGCTCATTCTAGCTCGCCAGATATGCCATCTCATCCGTAGGGTATTGATATGAACTACCTGGTACGTTCCTTATTTCATAATAGTTTACGCTATATGTATGCATGATTATGTATGCTCTTACCTTTTCTCTCTTGGCTCATAGCGGATGCTTGAAGAACAAAATAAGAAACTTCAAGAAGAGTTGGCTACAAGTCGTCAGCAAGCTTCTCATTGTGAAAGTTTATATCATCAATCCGAACAAAATTTTTGTGACTTTTGATTTCAAGGAATGAGGGATCCTGGTGCTTCTTCATCGAGAGGCCCTAGACTGATGACCATGAGATCCTTTCGTCTGCTTTTGATGAGGACCATGACAAATCAGAACTCCAAGACAATAGGGATTTTAGTGCTTCTGCTTCGGATGATCCCGGGATGAGTAATTTGCCCCCTCCTCCAACAGGCGACAACTTTTTCAAGTCTTTATTTGGTGACCTACCACCACCCTTTTAGTGATATGTAAATATTGTAGCAATTGTAAAACATTGTACAATAATGAAAAATATACAATTTTCCTCTTTACTGTAATCCTCTCTTCTTCTTTTTTTCTTTTTTCTTTTTTTTCTTTTTTTTTATTATTTTTTTGTTACTGCAATTTTTTTTCTTCACAGATTTGGCTTCAGGAGCGTCTCTGTTTGCTTGATACTCCCTCCATGGATTTTTCCAGATACCTGCCACATCATCATTCTGCTAGGAAGCTACTCCATCCTGCTTCTTCATATGCTGATTGGGTTGACTGGATCCACTCACGCTCTGAAGTCAATATCCGTTGGTTGGTACCTTGGTGGAAGATTTCTCGTATCACCATACAGACATACTTGATTTACGTTCCTCTTGCTGCTCTTCGTCAAGGTACATGCTATGATCCTCGCCGACTTGGGCGTCAGTATAGAGCTGAGCCTCGTGATTCTGACTTTGCTCCTAACCTAGACATGCCTTACTTTACTGAAGCCTACTTGGATCGGCTAAGGCAAAGCTGGCCTACACGTTACACTTATCGACTGCCATAGATTTTACATTTGTCAATCCAGAAAGTGTTTTGTTAGGATGAAAAATAACTAAAGTAATAAAAGATGCTTCTTTTCCATTTATAATTTGTCATCATCTTTTGCAATTATGGATTATTTATTTCATCCGTATCTGGTCAAATACTTATAACAGTGTACATAGAACAAATTTAACATTAATTCTGTTTTATTAAATTGGGGAACAACCAAACATAAAGCCAGCATACACAAGATTACTCCAGTTGCCAATTAGCCCTTGCAGGTTTTCTAATTGACGATTTTCTCTCATTAGCCCTAATTGTTGCCTAGACCGCCCTTTCGGGGTTTCAGAACTAGCGGACTGCTCTAACTTTTGCCTAGGCCGCCCTTTTTGGGTTTTCAACCTAGCGAGCTCTCTCTTTTTTATTTTTCATACATAAAACTTCTTCAACCTATCAATGTTTACTGGCTCACTAAACTTGTTCTCATCCATGTCTGATAACTTTACTGCACCTTTGTTCATGACTTGTTTTACGACATATGGCCCTTCCTAGCTAGGCCTGAACTTCCCTCTTGGATCAGATACATTAGGCTTACATTGCTTTAACACCAGATCCCCAACTCTAAATTTTCTGACCTTGACCCTTCTATTGTAGGCCCGAGCAATCTTCTTTTGATACAGTTGGTGATGATACAATGCTTTTAACCTTCTCTCTTCTAATAGAGCTAACTGAGTGCATCTGCTTGCTACCCATTCCGTTTTAGGCAATTCAGCTTCCAAGACCAATCTTAACGACTTGATCTCAATTTCAATTGGTAACACTGCTTCCATTCCATAAACCAAAGAGAACGATGTCATCCCAGTAGGTGTTCGCACACTTGTCCTATATTCCCATAAACACTACAAAAAAAAACAGCAATCTGCGACACCATTAACGACTAAATCAACGACCAAAATACGATAGCGACAATATATGTTGCGCTCTAATTAACTCTACCACAAAGCGTCACTCACAAGTATACGAGGTAGCTGTAGCAAAGGTGATCGCCCCAAGGTCGTTCTCTCAAGGAAGCTAAAGTGGCTAATAGTTTATCAAATTTAAAATAACAAGTAATGAAGAAAATTAAAGTTGCTAACAATTAAAGAAGATAGATTGATTGAAGTTTAAAACAAATAAAAGTAAAATAAGCTGATGCTTTGATTCACTTGATAAAATAGTCTAGGGTTTGCACTTCTCTACTACTCATATGTATGAATGGTTATTCCACTTAACTAATTCAATTTCAAAGATTAAATCTCAAACAACTCAACTAATCGAGTCAAGGAAATAAGCTCTCGCATTCAAACCTCTCTCAACTAATCTTGTTATAAGTGAAATAATCTTTTTAATAGGTTATATCTCTAATTCACCTAAGTCCCTAATTGAATTGTTCAAGTATTAAACTTCATCTCTCGATCCATCATTTAATACCTTAAAACACATAATTGGTGATCAATCAATTATATATTAACAATGTTTCATTCAATCAAGGCTAAAGAAATTATTAGCTAAGAGAATAACCAATTCATACAATCATAGCAGATCCATACAAACCCTAGCCTAGATCAAATTAGTTCATAATGCAATCAAACATATTCATTTTATTAATGTTCAAAGAAATCAAAATAGACATGATAATATCCATTCAATGAAAATAAAGAGAATAAGTTCGAGAACAAAACCAAGTTACAACTCCTTGAAGCTTCTGAAGAATCTCTTGTTCAAATCTTGCAAGAAGGATGAAACAATGGCTAGAACAATCTAATCTAACTAGTTTTGATCCAAAGTGAAATCAAAATCAATAAAATAAATGTTAAAACCCTAGCTCTAATCTCTGACGGCTCAAAAACTGCTCCAAATCGTCAACTCCCCAAACCCTCACTTTCTTTTTCCTTTTATACGAAACGTTGGCTTTAAAATTCGGTGCGCGTTTATTTCATGAGGGACACAGCCAAGTCAGAAGTGACTTGGCCGTGTGAGTGCCTTTTTGGAAGGACACGGCCAGGTGACTTGGCCGTGTCCCTTGCATGTGTCCACCACTGAATGCTTTTGATCTTTCCTTCTTCTTTGTTGAGTGACACGGCCAAGTGGAGCTTGACTTGGCCGTGTTGCACCTTTTTGGAGGGACATGGCCACATGACTTGGCCGTGTCCCTTGCATGTGTTTGCCTCTGTGATTGCTTCTCTTCTATGCCTTTGGAATTGGTGAGACACGGCCAAGTCAAGATGACTTGGCCGTGTGGGTCTTCATTGGAGGGACACGGCCACAAGACTTGGCCGTGTCCCTTGAGTGTGTGTCTCTCTGTGCTTGATTTCCATCTTTAGCTGGATATGAGACACGGCCAGTGACTTGGCCGTGTCCTCTACCTGTGTCAGCTACTGTGCAATCTTCCTTCAGTCTTGGTTCCTTGGCTTTTTAACCTAAAACAAAACATCAAACAAACTTTAAACACAAGAAAATAAACAATAACCAACAAAACATAAACACTATACTCAAAACTAATTAAAAAACAACATAAACACTAAAATAAACTAAAACTATCAAAATTAATGAAAACACTAAACAAACCGATAAAAACTAACAAAATACCTAAATAAAATAATAATTATCATAATAAACAAACTACAAATCTATGACAAAAACTAACAAAACAACTACCCCACACTTACAACTTTGCTTTTCCACAAGCAAATTCACATGGCATAAATTAAAAACTCACACAACCTTAACTATAATTCCAACATATAAGATGAAATACTTTAAGACTCAGACATAAATAATTGCAATTTCCTTCAATCAAGATTTTCTTAACTCATTCATTAATCAAGACATACAAATCTTATCTCTCATCTAAGTGTTTCACTCGATTTCAAAGGTTAATCACTCAAACCATTCATGACTGCATACTACCATGAACTTGCTTAATTATCCAATTTCCCTCACTGATTTTCTCAAGAAATAATCCGAAGGTCTTTCATTTGGATGTAATGGGGCTAAGGTAAGGTGTGAGAGAAGACATTTAAGCTGGAGCATCAAGAAATGGAGTATCTAAATTAGACAATACTCTTGCTAAGAAATTCATAACTCCCTCAAATGGCATACTCACAATCCATTAATACTTCACATACTTGCATACTTCAAGAAAAATAACGAGTCAACATTCCTCTAAAGCTAGAAAAATATGGATTTTGTATATATATATATATCTTTTTTTTCTATCATTCATTTTATATATATATATACAAAATATAAACTTGCATGAAACATCTAGCTTAAAATGTAGAGGAAAAGAATAATCAACTATTAATACAATGTGCAAAGTATGCATTTCAACCCCAAATAGCAATACCATTTTTTTTCTTTTTTTTCTTTTTCTTACCCCACACTTTGAAATAAACCACCCTATTGACATATCATAAAAACTCCATTCCTTAATGCAGGTATGATGATAATAAGAGAAAATTGAGCTGTGAATTGTGTTGATCAAACAAGAAAAAGTCAAAGGCTCAACTTGGCTCACTAAGGAATTAAATATTAAGGGAGGTCTTTTTAAGCTAAAGGGCTAACCTAATTTGCCTTCATCATTTTAAAACCTGAGATTAAATCATAATGTGAGTTCAATCAGTATGCAAAAGCAAACTCTAGAGATGCAAAATCATGAAGGTGGACACTTAAGAAAAGAAAATCAATCATTTAATCTATAAGGCTCAAAACTCACAAAGGTGGGTTCTCAAAGATTTATATGTCATGAACCGCAGAATGTGAAAATTGATCCTGAATGAATTCAAATGCTAATCTCTATGCTGATATTAAAGTCTCAACTATAATGCTAGAATCACAGAAAAGATCACTAAATTTTCAACAATTATACCATGCACAACAAAAACAATAAACAAAACAAGAGAAACAAAACAAAAATTAAAGAAAAGCCAAAGATTACCCCACACTTTAGAATTTCCATTGTCCTCAATGGAAAACAAGAATAATAAAGAAAAAGAGTTTAAGGACAACCTGTTTTCCATTGCACCCTGGTGAGGCAAAACTCTATCTTTCAAACACAGATGTGCAAAAACAAAATGCAAGAGAGCTTTAGGGTTTCTATTTATTTAAACTAAACATAAAATCAAAATTGCAAAATATAAAATTATAACTACAAAAAAGGAAATTCAAACTAATGGGTTGCCTCCCATTTAGCGCTTCTTTAATGTCATAAAGCTGGACATCATGCAAGGTCTAGGGATCATGGATCAAAGTGCTGTCAATGATCCTCAATTCCTGAAATCCTTCTTTATATGGTTTAACTCTATGTCTATTTGCTTTAAAAGTCTTCGTAGTTCTAGAGTTAAACAATTCAATGGCACCAGAAGGACATACCTTAGTTACCTCAAAAGGACCACTCCATCTTGACTTGAATTTATCTGGAAACAGACAGAGTCGATAATTAAAAAGTAAAACTTTCAAACCTGGACTAAATGTCTGTCGCACAATAAATCCGTCATGAATTGCCTTAGTGCGATCCTTGTGATTCCTCGAGCCCTCATATGCCTTTGGGTTAAGGCACTTCTGGGTTTTCCCCACTGGTTTAGCCCCCTCTTCTAAAGTCAGTGTCAGCTCCAATTTATCTGGGGAACCTGTCTGCAACAAAGCATCTGAAACAACTGCTTCAACACAATTAATTAAAGAACATTCCTCATATAAAGCAGTTGTAGGACTAGGAGAAGTGTTAAAAATAGAAAATTCAACAGTTTGCCCTAAGACAGTCATTGACAACTTACCATTTTTAACATCTATCAAAGTGTTGGTAGTAGCCATGAAAGGCCTACCCAGCATAATAGTATGTGCAGATGGTGAAGGGTTACTTCCTTCCATGTCAAGTACTATGAAATCTACAGGTACTATCAACCCTCCAACCTTAACTAACACATCTTCTATAACCCCTTTCGGGAATCGAAAAGACCTATCAGCTAATTGCAACACCATTTTTGTCGGTTTAAGCTCCCCTAGTCCTATTTCTTTAAACACAGAGTAAGGCATTAAATTCACACTAGCTCCTAGATCACACATGCCTTTAGTCCTTTTTCCATTCCCCACAGCAATTTGAACTAGAAAGCTACCAGGATCCTTTAGTTTGGGAGGTAGTTTATGCTGCAGAACAGCACTAGCTACTTCTGAAACTATCACCTTTTCATTCATCTCATACCTTTTTTTCTTGGTGATTAGGTCCTTGAAGAACTTGGTATAAGCCGGCAAGTTCTTTATTGCCTCAAATAAGGGTAAGTTAATACTTACCTTAGACAGCATGTTGAAGATGTTAAAAAATTGCTTATCTGTTTTATCATCCTTCAACCTGCTGGGGAATGGTACCGGTGGCCGGTATGGATTGCTTGCTTTATGTAGATCTACTTTAGGGGACTTCTCCACTGATCTTTCTCCAGCACCTTGGTTCTTTGGTTCTCCTTCCTCCTTGTTTTCTTTCTTACCTGCATTCATAGAGTCATTTTCAACATTATTATAAATTTCCTTACCACTTCTAAGAACAGTCACTGATTGTGCCTGCTCAGTTTGACTTAGGAACTTCCCCTTTTGTTGAATCTTCATCTGTTGTGCAAGTTGTCCAACTTGTGTCTCCACCTTCTTAAAAGATGCTTCTAGTGAATCCAGTCTCTTGTTGGTCACCTCTTGATTTTTAGCACTGACTTGGATAAAAGCTTGTAAACTTTTCTCCAAGCTCTCTATCCTAGACTTCCCTTGACTTGAGGATTGACCCTGCTCTTGGTTCTGACTTTGGAGCAAATGGAAAGGCTGCTGAGAATTATTCCTTGCCCAAGAAAAATTTGGGTGATTCCTCCAACCAGGGTTATAAGTGTTGGAGTAAGGATTATTTCTGGCCCTAGGTTGGAATCCTCCCATAACATTGACTTGCTCAGCTTCATTCCCATAGGACTCATATGCAGAGGGGCAAATATTTGCTCCATGCCCAATAGTTCCACAAATTCCACAAATTTCTTGAGTGGATGAAGAAATATTGTTCTTCATATTCAGCATCTGCACTTGCTTTGTCAACTCAACTATCTGACTGACCATCTCACTATTTGCTTCTAGTTGATTCACCCCTTTACTTCTTCCCCTGACACTTTTCTGTTGAGAATTAGCTCCCAACATCTCAAAGATATCATAGGTTTCAGCTGCTGTCTTTTCTCCCATGGCTCACCCAGCTGCATTATCAACAATGTTCTGAAATTGCTGGGTTAGACCATCATAGAAAAACTGGTTCAGAAGTTGAAGTGGATAGTGATGATGTGGACACTGGATCAATAACATCTTGAATCTGTCCCAAGCTTCATGAAATGGCTCTCCTTCAAATTGAGAGAATGTAGCAATCTTCCCTCTCAATTCAGCTGTCTTTTGATGTGAGTAGAACTTGCCCATGAATTTATTGTAAACTTGCTCCCAAGTTGTCAGTGAGTTCTCGGGTAACATCATAAGCCAGCTCTTTGCCCTATCCTTCAAAGTATAAGGGAAACATCTCATCCTCAACTGATCTTCTGTTAGTCCTCCCAAAGGAAAAGTGTTGAGGGTGGAATAGAAATCTCTAATAAAGTTCAAAGGATCTTCATTTGGAACTCCATAGAATGATGGCAGCATGTTGTAGTGAATGTTCTTCAACTCATAGTTCCTTGCTGCATCTGTCAGTCTTATGAAAGAAGTGGAAGTCCCAATGACAGGTCTAGCAAAATCTCTCATGGTTCTTTGCCTTTCTACAGCCATCTTCACAGATTTTTCAGATTCTGACTCAAAATCAGAAGTGTCCTCCTCTGTATCAAATCTGGTGTAGAGCTCAAACTCTTCCCTGCTCCTTTTTACTCTTTGAATTTCTGGAATGAATGGATGTAGCTCTCCTTCGAGTGATCTCCTGCCTTGGATAAATAGAATTTTCTAGAAAAAGAAATATCAAAAGCAAAAGACCAATAAAATAAAATAAAATGAAAACAATGAAAAATAATCTAAAGAAATTTTTTTTTTATAACTAATAAAGAATTTCGCCAATTAGCCTCCCCGGCAGCGGCTCCAAAAACTTGTTGCGCTCTAATTAACTCTACCACAAAGCATCACTCGCAAGTATATGAGGTAGCTGTAGCAAAGGTGATCACCCCAAGGTCGTTCTCTCAAGGAAGCTAAAGTGGCTAATAGTTTATCAAATTTAAAATAACAAGTAATGAAGAAAATTAAAGTTGCTAACAATTAAAGAAGATAGATTGATTGAAGTTTAAAACAAATAAAAGTAAAATAAGCTGATGCTTTGATTCACTTGATAAAATGGTCTAGGGTTTGCACTTCTCTACTACTCATATGTATGAACGGTTATTCCACTTAACTAATTCAATTTCAAAGATTAAATCTCAAACAACTCAACTAATCAAGTCAAGGAAATAAGCTCCCGCATTCAAACCTCTCTCAACTAATCTTGTTATAAGTGAAATAATCTTTTTAATAGGTTATATCTCTAATTCACCTAAGTCCCTAATTGAATTGTTCAAGTATTAAACTTCATCTCTCGATCCATCATTTAATACCTTAAAACACATAATTGGTGATCAATCAATTATATATTAACAATGTTTCATTCAATCAAGGCTAAAGAAATTATTAGCTAAGAGAATAACCAATTCATACAATCATAGCAGGTCCATACAAACCCTAGCCTAGATCAAATTAGTTCATAATGCAATCAAACATATTCATCTTATTAATGTTCAAAGAAATCAAAATAGACATGATAATATCCATTCAATGAAAATAAAGAGAATAAGTTCGAGAACAAAACCAAGTTACAACTCCTTGAAGCTTCTGAAGAATCTCTTGTTCAAATCTTGCAAGAAGGATGAAACAATGGCTAGAACAATCTAATCTAACTAGTTTTGATCCAAAGTGAAATCAAAATCAATAAAATAAATGTTAAAACCCTAGCTCTGATCTCTGACGGCTCAAAAACTGCTCCAAATCGTCAACTCCCCCAAACCCTCACTTTCTTTTTCCTTTTATATGAAACGTCGGCTTTAAAATTCGGTGCGCGTTTATTTCATGAGGGACACGGCCAAGTCAGAAGTGACTTGGCCGTGTGAGTGCCTTTTGGAGGGACACGACCAAGTGACTTGGCTGTGTCCCTTGCATGTGTCCACCACTGAATGCTTTTGATCTTTCCTTCTTCTTTGTTGAGTGACACGGCCAAGTGGAGCTTGACTTGGCCGTGTTGCACCTTTTTGGAGGGACACGGCCACATGACTTGGCCGTGTCCCTTGCATGTGTTTGCCTCTGTGATTGCTTCTCTTCTATGCCTTTGGAATTGGTGAGACACGGCCAAGTCAAGATGACTTGGCCGTGTGGGTCATCATTGGAGGGACACGGCCACAAGACTTGGCCGTGTCCCTTGAGTGTGTCTCTCTCTGTGCTTGATTTCCATCTTTAGCTGGATATGAGACACGGCCAGTGACTTGGCCGTGTCCTCTGCCTGTGTCAGCTACTGTGCAATCTTCCTTCAGTCTTGGTTCCTTGGCTTTTTAGCCTAAAACAAAACATCAAACAAACTTTAAACACAAGCAAATAAACAATAACCAACAAAACATAAACACTATACTCAAAACTAAATCAAAAACAACATAAACACTAAAATAAACTAAAACTATCAAAATTAATGAAAACACTAAACAAACCGATAAAAACTAACAAAATACCTAAATAAAATAATAATTATCATAATAAACAAACTACAAATCTATGACAAAAACTAACAAAACAATATCAGTAATGAACAGCGAGAAAAATCGAGCGACGATAATGTCCAGGTCGCTAAAAACTCAACGACAAATCAGCGACCAATTGTGCGTGTCGTTGATTAGTGACAAATCAGCGACAAAACAGAGACAAATTCAACGACATTTTCATTTTTGGCGGGAATTATTTATTCCCGCTGAAAGTCGTCACTGATTTAGCTTTGGTCATTGAATTCATCGCTATTTGGGTCGATAATTTGGTCGCTGAATTTGTCGCTAATTTGATCGCTAAATGTTGTCACTGATGTGCGCAGAATATATCGCAATATTTTTCTCGTTGTTTCAATAGTTGATTCGACGCAGAATTCAATATTTTTTTTTGACACCTTTGGTCGCTGATTTTGTCGCAATTTTGTAATTGTTTGGCTAAATTTTTCCAGTATTCCAATTTTTTTTTTGTCTACTCATTTTCAAGAACCTGTTGAATTTCAAATATAATAACCAAACCTGTTTATAAAATAGTCATTCATTACAATAATAATCAAATAACACAACATTCATAATTAAGTTATTAGTGGCAATAAGTATACATAAACAATTTGAATGTAAAGTTTACCCCTTAAGAAAGCATATTGAACACATAAGGTCTTAATAATCCGACACTCCAAAGACAAACAAAGAGAACACCAACTTTAATAATCTGACACTCCAAACACAAACAAAGAGAACACAAACTTTATTAATCCGACACTCCAAACACAACAAAGAGAACACAAACTTTAATAATCCGACACTCCAAACACAAACAAAGAGAACATCAACTATCAAGTATATCCTACATACGAACATCGTCTTCCTCCACATTGTCATTTGCCGAAGCAGGAGGAGGATTTGTTTTCCTTCATTGCTCAGATAAGAATAAGCGCATATCATCTAAAATATCATTCACCGAGCGCACATTAGCTATAACTTCATTCATTGATGCTATAACCTTGGCTTGCTTCTACCTTTTGTTGTAATACTTTCATAGTTTCCAATACCTCAGAGTCATTGCGATTAGCAGACATTGCAGAAAATGATGACCCAGATGGTTCATAGCATGAATAATGGGATGAGGAAGAACCCAGCCCATAAATACGAGATGTCTTACCGGTGCCACCTGCAGCCTCCACAAACACGCGTCGCTCAAGCTCTATTTGGGCTGGTGTTAATGAAGGCATATCATCCTCCTCAGCCTCAAGTGTCTGCAACTCAGGCTCGGCATTCTTAAGCTCTTGGTATTTCTCCTGCCAAAGATATATGCAAATCAAATTACATTTTTAACTATTTAATCTAAAATAGGATAAAAAAATTAAATTAACTTAAGAAGAAACAAAGTCATACATAAACTAACTCGAAGCACTTATCAATGAAGACTTTATTTCTATCGGTTTTGCTTGTGTGACCAAATAAGAAAACCTCTCCAAGCAAAACTTCACGTCCCAATTCTTTACTCTGTCAAATTATATCTTGGTAATTAAATTTGCATATATAAAACATACATTTTCTAATAATAATGGCTAATTTAATAATTTACCATTCTTTGTCTATGTGCTTCTTGGGAAATGGATCCAAATGTGTGCTTAGAAGGGCCAGTTCCAGATGTAACTTTTTCTGTTAGCCTACATTGTCATAATATTATACCACATGTTATGTCATCAAGCAGTAAGATTATACCATAAATATGAATGATGAAATAAAAACAAACCTATTCTTTGAAGCAACAGAAGAACGATGTTTTGCTTTATCAGTACTCCAATCAGCTTTCCATTGAGTTAGTATATTTTTAGGTACGAATATGCTTTCTTTTTTAACACTGTAAATAAAATCCGAATACATGTCACCACATTTGGACTCAAAGTAGCTACTCATCAAACTCTCATTTCTAGAGTCCCATCGACAATATTTCTACATCCATAAAAACCAAAAAAATTAAACATGCTTCAATACATCATTCTACTTTAAAATAAATGAACAATTTAAGTAGGAACTATAAAGAACCAGAATACGTACTTCAAACTCTTTATAGTACAAATTTTTTGTTTCTCTAGTGACTTTAGACCATGAAGATCCCTCAAGACTTGGCAACCTCCGAAAAATCTTCCACACAGCATTAGCTACTAATTCGGAATCCATGCACCTGAATAAAAAATGAGTTCAGTAAGGTGCACTTGTATAATCATCCAATCATACAATTTGGATCTACTTTTAACAATGGTATAAACAAATGAATCCTCAAATGATAAAAAATCAAATGAACCCTCAAATGAAACAACAAAGAGATCAATACAATTTCAGCTAGCACAAGGATAAAAAAAAAGCTTCAATCTACCACAAAAATACTTTGGTGGCAAGTGAATTTGGGCAGAGCAGTCGTCCTCCTGACATAGCATTTTTTGATTTCAGCATCATCCTTGCTGCCACTGACAACTTCTCTGTAGATAACAAACTGGGCCAGGGAGGTTTTGGTTCAGTGTATAAGTTAAATTCCAAATACTGATTGGCTTTTACAAGGGCATGTGCTTGCTTTACTGTCATTATGAGATTCTACAACCACATGAAAAAACTGGCTTTCCATTTATTGTTCATAGAAAATTGACTCAGACACATGATTTCAGGGTCGGTTATATAATAGACAGGAGATTGCTGTAAAGCGGCTATCCAAAAGTTTAGGGCAAGGGATAGAAGAATTTTAAAATGAAGTCATGTTGATTGCAAAGCTTCAACACAAGAGTCTTGTGAAACTTATTGGATGTTGCATTCAGGGAGGAGAGCAAATGTTAATTTAAGAATATTTGCCAAACAAAAGCTTGGATTTATTTCTTTTCGGCAAGTCTTTTTACACTTAAATTGCCCATTGTTAAACTGATCAACTAATAGTAGCTACTTCAAGCAAAATAAATATGATTGAGGTGTGCAATTACAGTCTACATCATTTAACAGTAAACCCAATTGAATAAAATCTAAAATTCTCTTGTAGACTAAACAAGAAAATTACAACTGGACTGGAGGTTACGCTTTGATATTATAGTAGGGATTGCCCGTGGGATCTTGTATCTTCGCCAAGACTCGAGGTTAAGAATTATTCACAGGGATTTAAAATGCAGCAATGTTTTAATAGATGCAGAGATGAACCAAAAAATTTCAGATTTTGGCATGGCTAGAATATTCAAAGCTGACCAAATTCAAGAGAAAACAAATAGAGTGGTTGGAACATAGTAAGTACTCAATCACTATGAACACACAAGAATAAATTAGAAATCAGTATTAATCTAATTTAACAATTTTTCTTATGCAGTGGTTATATGTCTCCTGAGTATGCAATTTTTGGAAATTTTTCAACTAAATCAGATGTTTTTAGTTTTGGGATCATATTACTGGATATTTTGAGTGGCAAGAAGAGCAATGGCTTTTGCCAAGAGGATACTTCATGGAGCTTGATAGGGCATGTAAGTGATGGAAATTTTAAGATACTATAGGTTCCAAGCTATTAAACTTATATTCAATAGTTAATCCTCACTATGCTAATGCTACGAACCATATAGGTGTGGGAGTTATGGAAAGAAGAAAGAGTAACGGAAATAGTAGATTCATCACTTCAAAGCTCATATCCTCTGGATGAAGTCTTTAGATGCACTCAAATTTGGCTCTTATGTGTTCAAGAAAATGCAGAGGACAGACAAAAAATGTCAGAAATTGTTCTTATGTTGAATACTGAAACAACTCTTCCTTCTCCAAGATAGGCTGCTTTCATTTTCACAACATCCAGTACCAATACTATAACATTAGAAATAGGAGAGGAAGAAGGATCATCTTCCATTGATGAGGTTAATACAAATGAACCCTCAAATGAAACAACAAAGAGATCAATACAATTTCAGCTAGCACAAGGATAAATAAAAAGCTTCAGTGAAACAACAAAGAGACCAACACAATTTCAAATAAACCACAAGGATAAAAAAAAACCTTCAATGAAAAACAAAGAGACCAACACAATTTTAGCAACCACAAGTGAAAGTCTCTAGAATACAACACCTCACAATCACATGTTCAAATAGTATTGGTAATATATCATCAAAAATCCAATAATAAACTGTTCCGCATGAAATTTCAACAACCACAAAAGAAAACATGTTCAGTAATTATGACTAAAAAAGGAAAGCAATAAGAAAATATAATGGATTTGTAAATACTTACTGAAGGCCATCGAATCTAATAATATTTTTTCCCTACCCATTGTATCTCACCATTGTTTCTGCTTGAGATGAATTTCCAAAAGTCCCATCACCACTTAGATTGGCTGTGGAAGACGACGATTGCATAAATGGAGCTAAAACAGGGGGTGTTGGAGGCAATGCAGAGTGTGGTGAAGTTGCAGTAGTGGCTGTTGGTGCTGTCGGAGCTGCATCAGGGGTTTTAGGTGATGTCGGAACTACATAAGGGGTTGCTGGTGCTGTCGGAGCTGCTCATACTTATGCTCTGCATGCCACCTCATATGTTTTGTTGTTGCTTCAGAAGCATAAAGACGTTGTAATCTTGGTGTTAACGGAAATTAATGCATTTTCCTATATGGTTTCTGAACAGCTTGCTTCGATCGACTGTTATGAATAAGTTTAAATCTTGGATGTTGGCAGAACTTACAAGCTTGTAATTCTGCATCATCATCCCAAAATAGCATGCAATTATGTACACAACAATCAATTTGCTGAACAGGATGCCCCAAACCATCTATCAACCTTTTTGTTTGGTAAAAGTTATTAGGAAACACATTATTATTTGGCAAAAGTTCTTTAATAAACTCTGACAATTGGTCGAAGCATCTTTCTGAAAAGTGATGCTCAACCTTCATGTTAAACATGCGTGCTACGGCTGATAGTTGAGAATGTTTTTCACATCCAGGAAATAACTCTTGATTTGCAGCTCGTAGCATGTCAAACATTTTCTTTGATTCGGGATTTGGTTCCTCCTCTATGTAATTAGCTTCCTCCTGAACTCCAAACCCATCAATCACCATTTCATGGTACCTTCCACCATTGTCACCATGAATTAAATTAATTGTGGCATTTGAGTCTTCTTCCTCCATAAATGCACAACCATCATTACCCCCAACGTTCTCCATGAGATGTCCATTCAAAATAATTTTCAACAAAACCATTTTTAAGAACATGGTAACGGACATCTTCAATTGGAAAGAAGGACCGATTTTGACATCTAAATAGAGAACAAGGACACCTTATTTTATCTCCGTCCATAAAGTTGGGTTGCGATACGGCAAATCTTAAGAACTCTTCTAATCCATGTACAAAATCCACATTCAACCAACCATCAATTGTCCTCTTGTACATCCATTCTCGTTCAAAATTCATTTTCCTACGAATTAATAATTAAATATTTATTAATATGAGAATGAAATATATTTTAATAAATATTAAAATATTTATTATTAATATGTGCCTTCAGAGCACATGTTAAACACTAATACATTAATAGATGGTTCAGAAAAATCCATTTAAAAATATCATATTTGATGTTGGCATAAGATATTATATAATTTTTAATAATTTATTTATTTAAAAATTCATTTAATATAAAAAATATATTAAATGAATCTATTACATTAGTTGAATTACTGAGCTGATCTTTAATATTCGTTTAAAAAAAAGAAAAAAAAAGAAAAAGTTTTTCAAAGAAAATGATTACTGGTGACAATAATTACTCAACCTAAAAACCATGTGGGTACCAAATTGTTGAAATTTCCTTCATAAGATGTCCTTCCAATTCCCATATGTACATCCCACTTGCCAAAATTCTACTACCATTTAGTGCAACACAGAGTTGTTAGTTTTGTACATTTAATGAAAATTATTCAATTCTCATGTCTTTGACACAAAACATAAACCACTCTAGACAACAAAGTCCCAGAGGCAAAATAGTCACCTTAAATTAAAAAAAAATCTCCACTACAATAAACTTGACCTTTTCCCACGGTCTTTTTGAAGTCTAAACTGCCCCTCTATAATTAGGATAAGAGAATTTTCTTCATTTTTAGTATTTGGTAGTTCATAGACTACAAATTAATTTGAACTTACATGGAAATTCTTTCTATTAGAAATTAAAATGTAAAAAGAATTTCAAATAAAAAAGATAAATTTAGTGAAGAAATATAAATTAAAAAACTCAAAAACTGATTATAAAATATGGGGACAAACCAATAAATATATATTTTTTATTAGGCTCATAAAGAAAATCTCTCAAAGTAAGTTAGCTCTCCAAATTCAATAATTAGTATCAAAGCTAATGATTTGATGAATGAAGTATAAGGATAGTTGTCAAATTCCGTGTTTGTCATTTCCATTAAGTGGCTATTTCAATGGCTTCTTGTAATTTAATCATTAAAAGAATGTATCCACTGAGAACTAAGCAATAAGCAAGAAAATATCATTTTATTCATGCATACCAAATTATAGTAGCATCAAGATATAATAGGCATGATAATAGTAGCAAAAACAAGCAATCTAAAGCCCTATTACATTAGACTTCACTCAAACAAAAATTAGTTTAAAGTAGAAAGCAAAAAGACTTTAATCAAACAGAAATAATATCAGGTTCATAATTTTATTAAAACTCTCAGCAGCAAGTGAAATTAACAAGTACATATTAGTTAAATTAACAAGTAACCAACACTTACCGGCCAAACAGAAACTCTGACGTCTGAGAAGCTTGACGGTGGTGGACGGTAAAAAAACTTCCTCTGCTGTTGATGGTGGAACAGCAAACAGACAGAGCAGAATTTCGGAGTACTGAAATTTATCAAAACCAAGATAAAGGAGCACTAAAACTTATCAAATCCTTACCAAAACATACAAATAACAAATTATCAAACTATAGCTATGCCTCTACCACTCAACTTTTTTTTATAAGCTTAATAGAATTTTATTAATTGATATAATATTACAGGACCATTTTGGCTGAAGAAAAAGGTCTAATTAAAGAAACACAAAAGCAGCCAATGCAGACAAAAAAACTGCAGCAAAAATCTTAATCTAGACCACAATAACCATTAGCCGAACCAAAGCAAAATGTTAAAAAGCAACCAGCACAAACAGATTACCAAAGCAAACCAATCTACAGAACATACACCTCTGCAGAAAGTAGCTCACCACTAAAATTATGAACCTGCAAGTAAAGTTATGAGCAAAAATTAAATTTGGGGTTATAATAGCTCATATTAAAATGTGAAAATTGGAATTAATTGCTGATACTTTGCATTAGAAACCCTCGAAATCTCTCTTTAATTTATAAATGACACCACTTCGATAAACTAAATACCAGACAAACAATTTCACATTTTACTCTCTTATCCATGGTTTAACACAATAATAATTATTATTATAATATCAACCAATAATATCATCTTCAATCAACATCAAATATCATCTTATGGTATTAAAATATTAAAACTATAATAAATACTAGAATGATACCATTTATATGCATATCTTTATTCAATGGTGAAAGCTTTATCAGAAGCTAAATCTGAAAGAAGAAGATTAGGATTTAGTATTATAACAATAGATATCATATCTAGCTAATTTTAATATATACATCCCCTACTCGTATCTTCATCTTCCATTCCTTAGCTGCTACTTCGCTCCTATTTAAATTCATTTCTTCACCTATTGACTGCATGTTTGGATTTTTTTTATATAGTTCGTACTTTGTTTTTTTATATATGGTTCGTACTGAAGCCCTATTTGTACTGTAAAAGCAAAAAAAGAAAGAAAAAAGCTATATAATAATGTATATATAATACAAGCAAATTATGCACTGATACAAGTCTCTGTCTCTCACTCTTACCCATGTAACCAACCCTTCTTTTTTTACTTAAAAATCAAAGCTCCTAATAATAAATAAAGTACATATTTCTTAAATTTTTACCATTCAAACTACAAGCAAGACTAGTAGTAAGTAGCGTTTGTTCTATTCATGTTCATATATCGTTCTTGTTCTTGAAATCTAAAGTCTATTCTCTCTCTCTCTGTTTCTTTATCTTTCAAGAATTAATTTTATGAACAAATGATTTTCTTGCAATGTTGATGATGTGACTGTTATATTATGGTAATTTCACTGTAAGTACTCACTTTTTTTTTATTTCCTATTTTATTATTTTTTTCTCTATTTTATTATTCACTTTTACCACATTATAGCAGATTATGGAGCTATAATGTGGTAAAAGTGAGGCAATTAAGTTGAATTATTTAATGTAGATGGATAGGATGTTGTGTTTTTGTGATGACTGGTTCTTTAATATTTGTGATATTGATGGGCTTGTGAGTGCTGGTTTGAGTCACCAGTTACTGCAGAAGATTTTCCTGGTTATTTCTAGTAAATGGGTAGAGGATGGCAGGTTGGAGCAACTGGTGAAGGGATGGTATTTTGTTCATAGTAATCGTTATTATTTGATGCTGGAGAACTCTAATCAAAACAAAAAATCTTAAAATATAAAATAATGGTGCGCTCAGTTAATTAAGCCCGCTACTTGCATTTCTCGCAGGAAAAAATTCTCAAACTTTCAGGATAACCAACAATAGAAAAGAAACATACACTCAGTTTATTCTAATCTATCGAGCCCTTCTCCGTCAGTTCCCCAGCAGCCAAGCTAAAAAGAAACACCTCACAAAATCCCCAACAAAGCCAAAATCAAGAACCATAAAAATGCCATTTCCATCAATTCAATCATCGAAGCAAAAGCCTAAAAGAATCGATTATCAAAAATGAAATCGCAATAAATTAACACAAATTAAACCTTGAAAGATAGACAAGAAGGAAATCAAAAAAATACCTAGAAATGCGAAACAAGAAAAACAACACGCTTTCTGGGTTCTGGGTGAATTGAGCTTTCTTGAAAAAGTTTGAGCCCCGTCTCTAGTGAAAATGAAGGAAAAATGATGGTGAGACTAAGGGTTCTTTGTCATTGGTGAGACTGACGCGATAGAGGTAGGCAGAGAGAATGTGAGTGAGGCGAGAGAGAAAAAAGAAAAAAGGAAAGCTAAATCGGATTGTTCTTTAAAATTTTAAAACAGATTTGGGAACGGAATGCGATTATTTTTTGTATCATTTATAATTTAGAAATGGACTAATATGATTTAAGCTAAATAATTATAAAACTTCTTAAATTTTATATATTATATTAATTAAATTTTATATTTTTAATATTTAACGATAACTCTGCGACTAACATTTTTCTCGCAAATCAGCGAGCCATTTAGCGACTAATTAGCGACCAATTACTTTAAAATAGAAAATAAAATTAATTTTTCGCTAATTGGTCACTATATTCTCGCAAATTAACGATAATTTTGCGACTAACTATTTTTCTCGCAGATCAGCTAGCAATTTAGTGACTAATTAGCGACAAAAAACTTTCCAATAAAAAATAAACACATTCTTTGTTAATTTGTCGTAAATTAATCGTAACGTCGTCGCTGATTGAAAGCGCCAAAATTTGGCGCAAAATTCAGCTACACATTCAGCGAGAAACCACCTTTTATCGCTATTCAGCGACAGATTCTACGACAATTTTTTTTGTCGTTAATCAGCGACACATTTAGCGACCCATTCAGCGACGGAATGTTGGAAAGACGCTTATCTTGATTCTTTGTCATAAAGTTGTCATTGATAAAGTCGCTAATCAGCGACGAAATAAGAGTTGTCGCAGAATGCGTCGCTGATTGCTCTTTTTTTTGTAGTGAAAGCAAAGGGAAGCATTTCCGACCAGTCCTTGTAAGTCTTGGTCATCTTGGACAGAATTTGCTTAATTGTCTTATTTGTTGCTTCCATGGCACCATTAGCCTTTGGTCTATAAGGAGAGGATCGATGATGATGGATTTGGTACTTGGAGAATAAATCCTTAACTGCTCCTTGAAATTGTACCCCATTGTCTGATATCACACTGTGCGGGACCCTATATCTGCAGATGAGGTTCTTTTCGATAAACCTAGCCATTTGACTTGCACCCAGCTTGTTGAAGGATTCATCTTTGACCCATTTTGAAAAATAATCAACTGCTACTATAATGAAACGGTGACCGTTTGAGGCTGTCGGATGTATTTTTCCTATAATGTCGATACCCCAGGTGCCAAATGGCCAAGGCGAAGACATTGAATGCAGTTCTTCAGGAGGCATATGATTCAAGTTACCATACATCTGACATTGCTGGCACTTCTTGACGAACTCAATACAGTCTTTCTCCATGGTCAACCAATAGTAACCTTGTCGAATAATCTTCCTAACTAGGGCCAAACCACTCATGTGCGGACCGCAACTCCCCGCATGTATTTCTGACATGATGCGCTCCACTTCAAGCTTTCTTAAACATCTCAAATGCACTCCATCAGGCCATCTTCGATATAACTCTCCATGGAAGGTGATGTATTGCAATGACCACCTCCTTATGGCTCTTCTCTCTTTCTTTGTTGCCCCCAGCGGGTATTATCATTCCTCCAAAAATTGCCTTATAGTATCATACCACGCATCATGGTCCGTATCAATTTCCATGATTGTCTCATATTCATAACAAGGAGTTGATGAACTGGTCAAGATCAGAGGCTTAGGGAATATGCTAACAGGATTTTTCCATACTGAAGCCAATGTGGTTAGGGCATCAGCCATCTGATTTTCTTCTCTTGACAGTTGTATAAACCTACACTCCTTAAAATTCTTCTTCATCATGGTCCGGTAATGGTGGTATGGTTTTAATTTTTCTTCTTTCAACTCCCACTCTCCATTTACTTGGGATACTACTAGCAACGAATCACCAAAAACTTTCACCTTATCCACCTTCATAATCATTAGGGTTTCTAAATCGAAAATACAAGCTTCGTACTCCACCATATTATTGGTTGCCCTAAATTTCAACTTTTTGGCTAAAGGGATGAGTTCCCCGTCAGGCGATTCTAGTATAACTCCCAAACCTGTTCCTTTCCTGTTTACCGCTCCATCAAAATACATTTTCCACCCTTGTACTTCAATTACTTCTAAATGTTCATCTGGAAATTCCAAGATTACCTCTTCACTTTCTGGTAATGGTTGTTGAGCCAGGAATTCTACCACCGTTCTACCATTGATTGTTTTCCTAGTTACATACTCAATCTCAAATTTTTCTAATATTATCAACCATCGACCATATTTCCCAATTAAAGAGGGTGTCTCCCTTAAGTACTTCATTGGATCCAACCTGGAAATTGCTTGCACACTATACGATTGAAAGTAATGCCGCAACTTCTTAAAAGACCAAACCATGGCTATACATGTCTTTTCGATGATACTATACTTAATTTCATAAGGTAGGAGCTTTCTACTCAAATAGTAAACAACATGCTCAATCCCCGACTCATCTGCTTGGGCTAGCATGGCTCCTATCGACTCTTCTTCTACTGCTAAGTATAGTAATAGAGGTCTTTTGGGTTTAGGTGGTTTCAAAACAGGTGGATTCAACAAATACTCTTTTTTTCGGTCAAATGCCTTTTGACATTCTTCGTTCCATACGACCGTCTGATTCTTTCTAAGCAATTTGAAGATAGGCTCACAGATTGTTGTGAGCTTTGCTATAAATCTGCTAATGTACTGCAGTTTACCAATGAATCCCCAAACTTCTCTCTCCGTCTTTGGGGCTGGCATATCCTTGATTGCTTTAACTTTGTTAGGATCTATCTCAAAGCCATTCGGACCAATTACATGTCCCAACAATTTACCTGAGGTAACACCGAATACACACTTCTTCGGATTTAAACTTAACTTATATCCGACTTCACCATCATATCATCCACATATACTTCAACTTCTTTGTGCATCATGTCATGAAATAGTGTGGTGGCCATCCTTTGGTAGGTTGCTCCAATAATCTTTAAGCCGAAAGGCATCACCCTATAATAAAATATACCCCATGTAGTAGTGAAGGCAGTTTTGGCTTTATCCTCTTGGGCCATTAACACTTGATTGTATCCGAAAAATCCATCTACAAATGTGTGTAGCACGCTAGAGGCTGCACTATCAATGAGAACATCTATATGAGGTAAAGGAAAATCATCCTTAGGGGAAGCTTTGTTTAAATCTCTATAGTCCATGCAGACCCTTATCCTTCCATCTTTCTTTGGCATGGATACTATGTTGGCTAACCAATCTAGATATTCTATCACTTCAAGGAACTTCACTTGTATTTGCTTAGTGACCTCTTCTTTAACCAATTCAGCCCACTCAGGTCTTAGTCGCCTAAGCTTTTGTTTGACAGGTTTAATGTGAGTGTAAGTAGGAATATGATGCTCGGCTATGTCTCGATCTATCCCAGGCATATCCTCATAAGACCAAGCAAACACTTCTTCATATTTTTTGAATATTTTTTCAAATCTCTCTCTCTCATCAGGAGTAAGGTCGGATGCTATGCTAATGTTTTTAGGATTTTCAGTTATTCCCAAATTTAATGATTGTGTGTTAACAGAATTAATATTAAAGATGCTCATGTAACTGCTATTTGAATGTATGCAACCATCAGGAGAAACATCACACAAGTAAGCAAAATCAGACTTTATTGCATTCATTTTGGAAAAGAAAACATCATAATCCTCATACAAAGCAGACAAATTAAAATTAAAATCAAAATCAAAATCATTGTTCTCAGAATCATAAAGCAGGATGTCTTCAAACTTTTCTTCAACCAGGGCAGCAATCTCTTCTGGAGTCTTCTCAGCTTTTAGGGCAGCTTTATTCTTCTCTTTTGGATTGGATTCTTTGTTGGTTGACAAGGTGAGCTCTTTCTTCACTTGCTCCACTAGCTTAGCAACATATGCAAAAATTTCAAAACCTGGAATTAACTTACCCATGAACATAATCGGCTTAGGCTTTCCTTGGAGTGGTCCCATATCTGGAGCTTTGATAAAGATCTCTTCAAGTGGTGGGAAGCTCATCTTCTCACTCTTCTTTGGCTGGACACCATTGGCTTCATCATATCCCAACCCCTTCTTGGAAGCTTGAGTTCTAAAATCTGGCAATTTTGTCAAACCGGCCTTACCCTTTCCAAGACCAGCTCCGGGAAGGTAGTTCATTCTCTTCATCATATTCAAAACTTTGGAGTCCACTACTTCATCATCAAAAATTGCATCCACTTGAAAACCATTGAGAGGCCTCTCAACCATTAGAGCATTAACAATCTCATTATCTTCAGCTTCAATGACCACTGTCTCATTTTCGTTAGGGAATTTGATCTTTTGATGAAGGGTGGAAGGAACTCCACCAAGAGGATGAAACCATGGTCGCCCCAAGAGTAAGGCAAAGGTAACTGGTATGTCTAAAATAATAAAATCAACAATAGATTCAATTGGACCAACCTTGACAGCCGCTTTGAAAGTCCCTTCGGCATGCCTCTTAGTGTTGTCATAAGCACGAATTGTCACCTCAGTTGGGTTTAGATCTCTTGTTGACATGGCTAGCTTTGGCAATATTTTAAGTGGACAAACATTTATAGCAGACCCATCATCGACCATTACACATGGAGTCCTCTTCCCCTTAACTTCTAGTTTGATAAAGAGAGGGCGGATGTGGTCTCTTCCCTCCTCCGGTAAGTCCGCATCAGAAAAAGAAATTGTTCCCATATTAACTTCACTCTTTTCTTGGACCTCTTCACATTTCATTACTTCCCCAATTTTTATAAAGTTGATTAACTCCTCTGGTGTTGCGGAGGTAGAAATGGGCATGCTAGCTAAGGCTTTGGCCATAGTTTCTCGGTGCTTTTTAGAAGTAGCTAACAAGTATGCTAACACTTGCTTGGGTTCTTTTCAATTGCTTGAGCACAACATCATCTTCTTCCACTTCAACTTCCTTTCCCTTATTAGTTTCTATCTCCTTTGGTGGTGGCCTTACGTAAGGCTTACTAGATCTAGTGTTCAACACCTCATCTTCTTTGGGCTCGGACCAAGTCCACTCCTCCTTCTTGGGTATAATATCATCATCACTATCACTTGAATCCCAAAACCCGTTGACAACACAAATTGCTACTTCTTCACCCATCATAGCTTGTTCAAGTGCCTCTTCTTCTTTGGTTACTTCTCCACCCACATCTTGAAAGGAAGACATGACAAAGTCCTCATGCAAACCTCCTCCAATCATGAAGGTTGCCGGTGGTGGTACCCTATTGAATTTGGGTAATGGGTTGTCTTTGGTGTTTGGCTTGTTGGGCTCGGGTAGCTTCCCATTATCAATTAGGTTTTGGATCTCATGTCTCAACCTCACACATCTATCCGTGTCATGTCCTTGCATTTGGTAAAATTGACGAAATGCTTTGGTGTCAAAATTAGGTGGGAGAGGATTAGGCAAAGGACGAGGATTTAAGGGTTGTAGCAATCCCTTTCTTTGAAGCTTGTTGAGAACCCAAGACATCGGTTTTCCCAATTCTGAAAATTGTCTCCTTGTTCCTTAGTTAGTAGCATTAACACCGATGGCCTTTTGCATGCTTTGGCTACCAGGTTGATAGCTCCCTTTCTCGTTCCTTTTTGTTGCAAAGCGGCTCTTCTCCCTTTCCCATTCTTCAATTTGCAAACCAGCTTGGAGAAGGTCTTTGAAATCACGGATGAGTGTATGAGACATCCTCTCACGAAGATTAGGCAACACTCCTCTCACAATCATCTTTATTTGATTGGATTCATCAGGCCTCTTCTTGAGTAAAGCACCCTTGTTTCTCCACCTTTTCACATAATCCACAAAATTTTCATTTGGCCTTTGCCTAATGGACTCCACTTCCATTAAGGTAACTTCTAGCTCAACATTATATCCATATTGTTGGATGAAGGCTTTGTAAAGTAGATCCCAACTCTTTTGTGTTCCATCCTCCAAGGTATTGAACCAATTTTGGACAACAGGGTCCAATGAGAGCATAAAGTACCTTAAGGTTTGAGCCTTAGTAGCTCTGGCAGATTGCATGGCAGTGATATACTGCTTCACATGAAGATGGGGATTTCTGGTGCCATTGTACTTAGCAAAGGAAGGCATCTTGAACTTATAAGGGACCTCATCATCTTGTTCAAATAGTTTGTCGATCTCAGACATCTCTTCGATTTTCAGCTTCTTCTCAAATTTCTTTTCTAAATCAGCAATCATCTTTTCAACATCGGATGTCTCGGTCTTTTCAATAGATGCCTTCTCAACAGCCTTCGGTTCTTTCTTCTTTTCTTGAACCTCTTGGTAGTATTGAGCCCAATCATCATCATCACCAATGATCACCTTTTCATCATCAAAAACCACTTCACTAACTTTGGTCTTCCCTTTGTCCTTTGGTTTCTTAGTGCTAGCAGATGCCTCAGCATGGTTTTCTAAGATTGCAGTCAATTGGTTCTTTATGGTCTCAGCTAGGGCCTCTTTGATTTCTTCCATCTTGGCATTAAGGGCTTCATCCACCATCCTTTGAATTTGTTCGGGCTCCATTGCTTTAGGTGAGCAAGTGATTGAGTCGTTGCTAGATACTTCATCTCCGTCGTAGGTCGGATTGTTGTAAGCTTTAGAACTATCGTAATCCAAGGCTGTGAGCCAAAGAGGATCAATGATATGAGATGCAAATGTATGCATGTATGCATGTATGCACAAATAATAGACAAACAAGAATACTTAGGACATTCCTTCCAACCTTATAACATCCACACACGAATGGCGAATCTCTTTTCCTAGGTATATGGTTAACAAAATACCAACATGGGGCATCTTGTTTTCGATAATTCCCTCGGACGTTTCAACCAATAGTTATATTTTCTAAAATGGAAATCAATCCATGATAATTCCCATTAATTAGGTTTTAATCCATTCAACCAACTAAAGTAGCTTTTTAGATTAAAACAAAATTAAGAGGTTTATTATAAATAGATTTCTCACTTGAAAAGAGTAACTAATGGTTCATGCCAAAAACAAGCCCATGGTTAATTTATTTTTAGTATAAACTAGGCCCACAATTGATTCTTGGTATTTCATAATTGACCTAAATAATTTTGCATGCTCTTTGTAAAAAATGGTTGGGTGAAAATAGTTTTGTTTCTAAGCTCATTGTAAAAAAGGTTAGAAAAATGGATTTTGGGCTTAGTATTTGGGCCATGGGCCAAAGAATTTATTCATTTTTTAGAAAAGTATTATGTCCAAAGACCATCTTGAAAAATTTTAAAAATAGTTTTGGTCTTTTGGATTTTAAAGAAAAATTTATTTTGAGCTTATAATATACTTAGGCCATATTAGAAAAAGAACAAACCAAATAAGACATGATTTAGACTAAGATAAACTAACCATAGTCAAACAACATGCATTTGGGGTAAAACCTAAGGAAAGTAACTAGGCCAATTATATGAGCTTTAGTCTTTGGGTTAAAAGGCTTAGGTTCCCAAAGCAAGTATATACCCAATGGTACAAGGCTATGAGTGTTTATGCCATGTTCGATCTCCATACCTTTAGTGAAAGTATGGTATCCCTTACATAACATAACATGGGTAACACAGGCATCCTAACTCACGCACAGGATGCAATCTAAGATGATGCAATGGATAATATCATTATAAGAAAGAATAGTATAATATAAAGACCAATAGAATCAACTTCTCTTATCCCCAGTGGAGTCGCCACTATGAGCGGGGATTTTCGCCCCCACTCCCGGTGGAATGGTTCTTGCGACTTTGGCACTGTTTAGGCTCGGGGCCTTAGAGAACACGGACCTAAGTTCAAAAAAAATGGAGTCGCCACCCGGACAGGCCGAGAAAAAGAAAGGGGTGGATGACTAGATTCCTAAGGAATCCCCAACCCCCCAATGGTTTTGGAAAGTTAGGTACGTGTGGGGAAGGTGAGAAATGGCCCAGCACCCCCACAACGCCCGGTTCATTGGAACCGGCCTCCTTTACAGGTCTTAATATTATAAAATTCTTAAATATAACAACATTATCCATATTGCACACAATAAATAAAAGAAAGCATCATTATATTAAAATCAAAGCAACGTCCAAACAAAGCAAATAAATGGACACCCATCCAAGGATGGAAACATGTCCTTACATCATATGCCTAGATAGGACACCCACCAAAAGGTAGAAACATGCCCTTTACATAGGTTCTAAAATAAAAAAAGCAAATTAAATTACATGATATTTAACTAATGAGGTACCCACCAAGTGGAAACATACCTCTTACAACATTTGGAAGTCTAAATAAATTGATAAAAGTAAATAACTATTCATAATAAATAAATCATTCATCAAAGGTATTAATCAAAATATAAAATAAACATCCATCCATGATAAATTAAATAAATCAAGTATTGAAATTAAATAAATTAAAGCATAAGAAATAAATCAAAGCATAATCAAGTATGGAATTGAATAAAGCAAATAAAAGTCCAATTATGGCTACTGTGACTTTTTATGGAATTAAAATAAATTAGGGTTTTATATTTTAAAGGGTTGATAAGACTCTTTGATTAACAAAATTAAGGTTTGAATGATGATATCATGAAACTAGGGTTTTAAACACTTTAAAATACTTTAATTTGTGATTTTTGGTTATTGGGTTCCTAAGCTACTGTGTAAAATTTAGGTTTTTATGTTTTTATGTTTTTAATGTTTTAAAAGGATTAGGGTTCATAAAAATTAGGGTTTAAGGTTTTAAAGGAGTTAAAGTTTAATATTTTAGGTTTAGAAGTTGAATTAGGGTTTTAGTGTTTTAGAATTTGGGTCTCGGGTGATTTGTTGAATTAGGGTATAAAAAGACAATTTGATGATTTAATGAGGTTTTATGAATTTAAACAAACGGATTGAAGTTTTTACAAATAGAAAAGATGTTTTTTATGATTTTTGGAAGAAACAATACCAGGTTTAAAATTTTAAAAGAAACAGAATTAAATTCTAGTTTTGTTGAAAAATATGTTCAATTAGAGTTTTAAGATTTTTAAGAAGTAAAAATAACAATTTTAAGTATTTTTGGAAAATAAAGCAACATATTAGTCTTTTATCCTTGGAAAAACTAAATTAAAGTTCTAAGGTTTTTGATTTAGAAAACCTAAATTTCATAATTTTAGCTACTGTATAAAAAAAAACAATTAAAGAAAATCAATTAACACATACCTTCTTTTGATGATTCCTCCAAAAACAATTCTTCTTGGATGAACTAGCTTCAAAGAAAAGCTTTTTTTTGGGTTTGAATTCCTTAAATCGTGATGCTGCTATTCCAGAAAAAAGTTGAATTGAATTGCTTCTTTTCCTTCCTTGATTTGGTTTCAAATTTTCCAAGCTACTGTTGGATTTTTTGTCCCCCAAATTAATTGCCTTTGGTCCTTATTTATAGTGGTTTGAGGTTGTTTATTCCTAATTAGTTAAGGTAAGTAATATTAATAAAAAAAAGAAACCAAAACCTAATTGGATTAGGTTTCGAAAAATTTGCGTCGGAAAATTTGCGCTGCCGAAAAATTTGCCGCAGGAAAAATGCGCTGGCAAAAAAATTATGCCGTAGAAATCTGTGGCGGCTTTCGTAGAGTAGGCCTGTAAGCTATATCACAGGCAGAAAATTTCTGCGTGTGAAATAGCCCAGTTATTTCGCAGGCAGAAACTTCCTGCGGGCGAAATGCCCACGGGCCCATGCCCACAGGCCCGCATGACGATTTTTTCGTCTCCGATTTTTTCTACTCCGATTTTTATTTTTATTTTTATTTTTATTTGTTTATTTTTATTTTTTATTAATAAAACTTAGATACTAAAGCAAAAATTATTTAATAAAAATTGTTTTGGACCAATTAGACAACAAAAATTATTTTAGACTAAATAAAACATATTAGACTGGATTGGGTCAAAAATTAAGGGTCTACAAGAGGGCTTGAGTTCTTCATCATACATCAAAGTGGAGCTAGGAGGAAGACTAGTAATCCTACTCTTGGCATCTACAAAGGGTTTTTCTATTCTCTCTTTTAATTCATTTCAATATTGTTTTTGTTGTATTAAGAGAATTTATATTGCAATGAACAATTTGTATTTGATTTATATTGAGATGAATGAATGTTTTAAATTGATGATGTTGAGCTAAATACCCATGCCTAGGGTTTGTAGTATATTTGATTGAATGCTTTAATTTGATATTTCCATTGATGTACCTTGTTGTTGGTTGATTGCATTGGATTGTATGCTAAGTTGATAGATTAGCTGCCTATTGATCTCTAGATATTGAGTGAAGGACCGAGAGGTGAAATTTGATATCGGAATTATGCAATCGACTACCCTAAGAATGAATTAGAAATATAAGTTCTAGGGTTCATTAATTTGCAAATGTAAAACAATTGGTTGTTGTTGATTCATGAATGTGAAAACTAATGAATTTGTAATTGACTAATTAAACTTAAGAAACAAATTAATTACTAGGTTAAGTTAATGGATAATATGAGAATTGAGCTTTGATTGAATGGACCTATAACCCTAGGCACCTTCCCAATAATTGATTTGATCTTGTACACCATCACACACATTAACCCTTACACTCATTATTCATAGGTTTAGATTACTCCTGCACCAATCCAAACAACAAACTCTCATTTTTAAATTAGTTGTCAATCAAGCTATTATGAACTACACCTTCCTTGTAATACGACCTTGGGGCGATCACTTTTGCTACAACTACCTTGTATACTTGCGAGTGACACTTGTAGTAGTACTTAATTCGAGTGCAATAAGTTTTTGGTGCCGTTGCCGGGGAAGGTTGTTTAAGTAGTGATAGTTTGATTTTTTTTTATTTAATTGTTTGTTTGTTTTCTTTGAATTGTTTGTTAGTTTTGTTTGATTTTCTTTCAATTTAATTATTTGTTTATTTTCTTTAAGTTGCTAAGTGCCTTTTGTAAAGATGTAGTTTATAAGGCACGGGGGAGTTTATGATAGGAACGATGAGTCTAAAATGGCATGGCAATTAGCAGAATTGACAAATCAACTTAAAGTGCTAAATGCAAAAGGAAGAGCACCTATGCCACGCCAAGAGATATGTGCAGCATGTGGCAATGCAGGGCATAGTGCAAATACATGCTCATTTGGTTTCACACGATACCAAGAATGGCAAGATGAAGAAGATGACTTTGATAGTTTCCAGCAAATGGGTAGAAATGACCAATATTCTAATCCTTACAACCCAAGCTGGGGAAGCCAACCAAATTTTTCTTGGGAAAATCAGCAACACATTCCACCTTAAAATTGTTTTCAACCTTACCAAAGAAGTTCTTACTCTCAAGAACAATATTCAAATCAAGATCACCTTAAGAAACCCTCATTGGAGGATAGTTTGAATGCCTTCATTCAAACTAGCGCACAAAATCAAGATCGACTTAAGGAACCCACTTTGGAAGATAGTTTGAATGCCTTCATTCAAATTAGTGCACAAAATCAGGAAAGGAGCAATGAGAGGTTTGATTCTTTGGAGGAATCATTGAAGAGGGTAAAATTCAAGTTGGGCAACTGGCACATCAACTCCAAGCACACCAAAAGGAGGAATTTCCTAGCCAATTGGAGCAAGTCAAGGTAATCACAAATTTGAGGAGTGAACAGGTAATATATAACAAATTTTGTGATTCCTTTGATGCAGGTACTAATTAAGAAGAAAACAGAAAGGAGATACAACCAAACATAGAGGAGTTAGTTCAATCAGAGGAGGAGGAGAATTTGGAAGCATCAACATCAAAAAAATTGCATGAACCTCCAAATCCTTATGTGCCCTCAATTCGATTCCCAAGTAGGTTGAAGGAAGAGAATCAAGGTATGCAACTTTCTAAACTTTATGACATGCCTTATAGTGAAGATAGTGAAAATAAGTTTGAGATGGCCATGACCTTAGAAGAAGAGCAGGTATTGCCCAATTTAGAAAATGAGGAGAGTAAGCTAATTTTAGATGCTGAGGTTGTTGAGAGGGGACTTGAAATTGTTAAAATGGATGAAGAAGTAATTCAACCAAACTTGGTTGAATTTAAAGAGTCCCAAAAAATCATCTCTTCTACTCTTGGTGGTGAAGAAGCGCATACAATGGATAGAACCATGTTGCACAAAGACAAAGATTATTACCACGTTCCTATTGCACTGGAGGATTACCCTAAGATGACCTTCACATGTTTTCAAATACCACTACTTAGGCATAGCAGTACATCGGGTATCCTTCGGAGTTGTATGCTATCCATCCCTGCAGACATAAGCGACGATTGCATTATGGGTGGAAGGAGCATTGTACATCGCATATGGGAATGATAGAAATCAGGTTTCGTCTAAACTCTCTCTTTAGTTTATGCATGCTCACATTGAGGACAATGTGAATCTTTAAGTGTGGGGTACATTTTGTATTTTGTGTTTTTATTTTAAGTTATTTTTGTTTAAGTTTAGTTAATGTTTTTAATGTTTTTCTTTGAATAAATGAATTTTGGAAAGTTCAATTGTTATAAAATTTTTGATAGACGACCTTTGAATTTTTGAAGCATGAATTTGAGAATTGAGTAGAATTGGTGCTTATTGTCAATTTTGTTGAATTTTCCCTTGTATTGCCATTAACCTAGTGAGGAATTGAGCCATCAACTTATCATTATTGTTGTGGGTGAATATCTTTGATTGATGAATTGCTAGAACTTGATTTGACATGCATTTTGAGACTCAATAAAAATTTCAATTAGGCATCAAGATGATTAAGGCAATTAGGTAAATTCACTTTGGCTTAAAAAGACCAACCCTATATTCAACCTTAGTTAGCCAATTTTTAGCCTATTTCATTTTCCCTCTTCTTTCTTTTTCGCAGCACTACTAACTTTGAATCATGCTATTTTGTCTCTTACCCTTTCATTAGGTCAAGAGCATTTTAAGAGCGTTTATGGCCGGGTGTTGTGTTGAATTAAGTGTGGGGTTAAATTTAGTAGGTTTAAGATTGCAAACTATTATGTTATTTAGTTGTAAACCCTAAAAAAACAAAAATAATAAATAATAAATAATAAAAAAAAGAGAAGAAGAGAAAAATAAAAAAAATAAAGAATAAGAATAATTGATGTTCTTGATGAAAGGGTTGGAATATGTTTGGGAATAATCATTGCAGGATTTAATAAGTGAGTTCCCCTAAAAAGCTCTTTAAGGACAAAGGGTAGATGAGTGGAAGGTGTTTTGGAATTTTTGGGGTATATATATATGAATGGTTACTTTATTCTTGAAGTGCTCTTGAACTTAATGATTAACTCACATTTCCTAAATGTCATGCCTTTACCTTAGCCCCATTACAACCAAAAGAAAGACCTTTTGATTGATGCTTGATTGTAATTTTGTGGTGGAGATTTGATTGATAAGCAAGCCTATGGCAATAATCTTTCATTGATTGTTATGAGTGTGAACACCACCATGATCAAACACTTGTAAGAGTTGGTGAGGGAGCGACAACATTGGTTATGCATAGAAAACCACTTAATTGCATGGGTATCGATTTTGTTCGATTCGATATTGATTGCGGATTTAGGAATAGGGAAGTGTTATTGCATCTTTATAACTCTTGAACTTAACAAAATTTATCTTGTTTAGTGTTTTGATTTTAGCCTTGCTTGGGGACAAGCAAGGAATTAAGTGTGGGGTAGTTGTTTAGATCATTTTTGTACTAGTTTTTAGTGTGATTTTTATGTGTTCTTAGTTAATGTTTTGATTGATTTTTGTTTCAAGTTTGTTTAAAGTGTTTGTTTTAGGTTTAAGTGCAAAAACTCCCTTGGAAGATCAAAACAGTTCAGGAAGAGCATGAATCAAGCAAGACATGGCCAAGCCAAAGCAAGCTTGGCCATGTCCCTCAAAAGAATCTCAAGGCAGTAGCTGACACTGGCAGGTGACACAGCCACAAGCTTGGCCGTGTCCCATCTTAAGCCAAGAAATGAAGGAAAACGAGAAAAGAAGCAAAATGAAGAAGTAGTAGGTGACACACCCACATGACACGGCCAAGCCACTGGTCATGTCACATGACACGGCCATAAGCTTGGCCATGTCACCCCTTGAGACCAAAGAAAGAAAGAAAGAAGTAGTGATGGACACGGCCAGCAAGCTTGGCCATGTCCCAAAGAAAAATGAGAGACACGACCAAGGCAAATCCAGCTTGGTCGTGTCACCCTTAATATATATAAATTCTTCTGCACGAAATAAGAAAGAAGTGGGGGGGAGAAGGCCTAGGGTTTTGCAAAAAAGAAAAGATAAAAAGAAAAGAAAGAAAAGAGGGGAAACATGATTTGGGGAGAGGAGAGAGTGACACTCTCCTTGTCCCTTCATCTTCATCCTCCATTTCTATCCTCTCCATCTTCTTCATCTTCCATTGATAAGATCTTTGAGATTCTTTAGGATAAAGTGGGTTAACAAGCTCTTAAAGGTTGAAGAAGCTTCATTGAAGGATTGGTGACTTGAGAAAGCTCCATTCATCTCTCAAAGGCATAATCAATTAAAGGATTGGTGACTTGAGAAAACTCCATTCCACGTTGCAAAGGAGAATCATCCATTGAAGAGGGCTTAAGTTCTTCATCATACATCAAAGTGGAGCTAGGAGGAAGGCTAGTAATCCTACTCTTGGCATCTACAAGGGGTTTTTCTATTCTCTCTTTTAATTCATTGCAATATTGTTTTTGTTGTATTAAGAGAATTGTTATTGCAATGAACAATTTGTATTTGATTTATATTGAGTTTAATGAATGTTTTAAATTGATGATGTTGAGATAAATACCCATGCCTAGGGTTTGTAGTATATTTGATTGAATGGTTTGATTTGATATTTCCATTGATGTACCTTATTGTTGGTTGATTGCATTGGATTGTATGCTAGGTTGATAGATTAGCTACCTATTGATTTCTAGATATTGAATGAAGGACCAAGAGGTGAAATTTAATATCAGAATTATTCAATCGACTACCCTAAGAATGAATTAGAAATATAAGTTCTAGGGTTCATTAATTTGCAAATGTAAAACAATTGGTTGTTGTTGATTCATGAATGTCAAAACTAATGAATTGATAATTGACTAATTAAACTTAAGAAACAAATTAATTACTAGGTTAAGTTAAAGGATAATATGAGAATTGAGCTTTAATTGAATGGACCTATAACCCTAGGCACCTTCCCAAGAATCAATTTGATCTTGTACACAATTGCACACATTAACCCTTACACTCATTATTCTTAGGTTTAGATTACTCCTGCACCATTCCAAACAACAAACTCTCATTTTTAAATTAGTTGTCAATCAAGCTATTATGAACTACACCTTCCTTGTGAGACGACATTGGGGCGATCACTTTTGCTACAACTACCTTGTATACTTGCGAGTGACGCTTGTAGTAGTACTTAATTCGAGAGTAAAAACGTGCTGAATCATAGTTTGAAATGGATGTATCTCTGACTCTGCTGCTCGGGGTCTCACCACTCATATCCTCGACATCTGAAGATAAAAGCCATAAATGTGAAGCATTATGACATTCCAATGCAAGACCTGAACAAGCATATAAAAGGAATCAATGAGAATACTTCAGTTGATCACCTCGGTCTGTGAGTCAATGGAACCATTGTAAGTATTATCCATGCATATCATGCATACATGAGCATATCACATTGCATTTTCTTGTATTGTATTGTCTATTCTTTGTCAAAGTGAACAACAAACACCCTGTGAAGTAAAGAATCAAAAGAAGATATGGAATCAGGTGGCATGGAATGCCCATTTCTTGGTGAATCTACAATAATTTTGAAAAAGAAAGAAGAAATGCATGCTTGTCCGAAGAACTAGACAATCTACAAACATCAACCCAAGCCTGCATAGAAAAAATCATGGGTTTTAGCCTACATAGGGGTCAAAGTTTCTCCCTTTCAATTTTTTGAGTTTATATAGGTACAAAATATTTTCAAACTCACTTGCAAATATTTTTCCATGCAGTGGATAAGGAGAAGATATGAGGGCAACTAAAAAATAGTTGAATTTTTAAAAAAGGAAGAACAAAAGAATGGAACAACCAGTTAATCCAAAATCCTCAACTGATAAAAGGTCAGTGAAATCCAATTTAATCTCGGGTCCAAGTACCCAAATCAGATTCAATCTCGAGTCCAAGTACCTAATCTTGGGTCCAAGTACTCAATCTCGAGTTCAAGCACCCAAATCCAATTCAATCTCGAGTCCAAGTACCCAGTCACGAGTCCAAGTACCCAATCATGGGTCCAAGTACCCAAATCCAATCCAGTTTTGGGTCCAAGTACCCAAATTCAATTAAGTCACGGTCTAAGTACCCAATCTTGGGTCGAAGTACCCAATCTTGGGTCCAAGTACCCTAAGTCAATTCAGTCTTAGGTCCAAGTACCCTAATCAAATTCAATCTCGGGTCCAAGCATCCAATCTTGGGTCCAAGTACCCAAATCAAATTCAATCTCTAGTCCAAGTACCCAATCTCGGGTCCAAGTATCCAAATTAAATTCAATCTCGGGTCTAAGTACACAATCTTAGGTCCAAGTACCCTAATCAAATTCAATCTTGGGTCCAAGCACCCAATCTCTGGTCCAAGTACCCAAATCAAATTCAATCTCAATTCCATGTATCCAATCTTGGCTCCAAGAACCCAAATTAAATTCAATCTCGGGTCTAAGTACCCAATCTTGAGTTCAAGTGCCCAAATCAAATTCAATCCCGGGTCCAAGTACCTAATCTCTGGTCCAAGTACCCAAAATTAAATTTAATCTTGGGTCCAAGTACCCAATCTCGGGTCCAAGTATCCAAAATCAAATTCAATCTCGGGTCCAAGTACTCAATTTCAAGTCCAAATACCCAAATCAAATTCAATCTCGGGTCCAAGTATCTAACCTCAGGTCCAAGTACCAAATGAATTTCAATCTCGGGTCTAAGTACCCAAATCAAATTTAGTCTTGGGTCCAAGTATCCAAATTCAATCGAGTCTCGGGTCCAAGTACCCAAATCAAGTTCAGTCTCAGGTTCAAGTACCCAAATCAAATCCAAGTACCCATCCTCATAAAAAATCAGTCAAAAATCACATTGTTTTTCACTCTCTTTTGCTGCAGTCTCATATTGCTCAAATGGGGGCAAACTGGAGACCCTCAATTTTGGCCCTAAGTTGGTAAGGTCTTAATTAAAGAATGCCAAAATAAATTCGATCTGATTTACAACTTCTAATAAGTCGGTCCAATTTGAAAAGGCACAAACTCAACTACAAAACCCTAAACCAAGTTTTTTAGATGGTTCGGTCCAAAAAAATTAAAAAATGCAAAATTATTTCAAAGGGCCATGACATGAGCCTTGGCTCATGTCGACCTGGAGGCCCTAGGTCGTCATGAGCCTAGCTCATGTTGATTTGGCTACAGATCAACATGATCATTGGCTCATGTCGACCTGGTTGCCCAGGTCGACATGGCCTTGGTCTATGTCGATCTGGCACACCAAATTGACATGGTCTTCAATTGTTTTTTGTTGAGTTTTTTTTACCAATTAGTTTCCTAATTAAACTAGAATTTGTGTTAAGGACAGATTAATATTAGGGTTAGGGTTTTTGAGTGAGGTTTTGGTCTCTAAATAATAAGGTTTTAGACTTTAACAGGGGTCGGCAATTAACATTAAGAGAGATTAAACAGCAAAGCAGAAAATAGCAAAATAAATTAGCAATAAGCAGGACTCATCAATCATCAATCCATTAAAGGTAGTAACGTTGTCTTTGTTCTTGTTCAGCCAGAGTCAATTGTGGTGGAACCAACGGGATAGAGGTTTGATTATAAATCTTTAATTTGTTTATATTTACAGCATTCTTAATTTTTGATTCATGAATTGTTTAAGAATATGATAGTATTGCCATATTTTCTTTTAAGTGTCTATGCTATTTGCTTTGATATTGAGTCTTTCAGTAACCTAAATTATTAATTATTAAACCCTAATCGTATGTTTTATAAATCAGATTTTCCATTCATCCATTAGCCTAAGTCATTGATTAAATTATCAAAACCCTAAACTATTCTTTTGTTTCCAAAACTTTAAAACCCTAAACTATTTTTCCCAAAACTCTAAACCCTAAATTATTCCATTAAAGTCTTGAAACCCCAATTATTTTCCAAAATCTTAATTTATTTCCTGAATCAATATTTCTTCTAAATTGATAAATCAAAAACCTTAATTTTTCAAACCCTCATCCAGTAAGTCTACAAACCCTTAAGCCCAAATCCAATGAATCCAGAAATCCCCATCCAGTAAACCTAAAAAAAAATCTTAAACCCTAATTCCAATCTTTTAAAATTATAAACCCTAATTTCTAGACCCTAATTCTTTAAACCCTAATTTCATTTGTGTAATGATATAAACTTTGGTTTTAGTTATTTATTGGATTTGTTATATGTTTTCATGGATGACTTATTTGATCTATGATGGATTTATTTAATTTATGGATGAATGTTTCCTTTGTTATCATTTTTAATTTATTTTGGAATTAACCATGTAAGAGGTATTTTTCCTTTTATGGGTACCTCATTAGTTGAACCTTATGTAATTCAATTTATTTCATATTTTTGAGATTAATGTAAAGGGCATGTTTTCACTTTTTGGTGGGTGTCCTATTTAGTTTTAGACATGGAAAATGTAAGGAAATGTTTCCATCCTCGGATGGGTGTCCATTTTTGCTTTATTTGGACATTATTTTGATTTTAATATAATGATGCTTTATTTTAATTGTTGCATGTAGTATGGATAATATAATTATATCTAAGAATTTTATAATATTAAAACCTAAAAAGGAGACCGGTTCCAATGAATCGGGTATTATGGGCGTACTGGGCCATTTCTCACCTTCCCCACATTTACCCAACTTTCTGAACTCATTAGGGGGGTTAGGGATTCCTTAGGAACTGAGTAATTCATCACCTTCTTTTTCCCAGCCCGTCCAGGTGGTGACTCTATTTTCTCCGGGCTTAGGCTCGTGTTCGCTAAGGCCCCAAGCCTAAACAGTGGTGAAGTCGTAAGTTCCATTCCACCGGGAGTAGGGGCAATAATCCCTGCTCACAGGAATCGAGTCATCCACCCCTTTCTTTTTTCGGTCCGTCTGGGTGGCGACTCCATTTTCTCCGGGCTTAGGCCCGTGTTCTCTAAGGTCCTGAGCCTAAACAGTGCCGAAGTTGAAAAAACCATTCCACCGGGAGTGGGGCCGAAAATCCCCGCTCACAGTGGCGACTCCACTGGGGATAAGAGAAGTTGATTTCGTTGGTCTTTATATTATTCTATTCTTTCTTATCATGATTTTATCCATTACATCATATTAGATTGCATTGTGTGCGTGAGTTAGGACGCCCGTGTTGTGTTATGTAAGGGATACCATACTTTCACTCAAGGTATATGGAGATCGAGCATGGCATAACCACTCATAGCCTTGTACCTTTTGGTATATACTTTCTATGGGAACCTAAGCCTTTTAACCCAAAAACTAAAGCTCATGTAATTGGCCTAGTTACTTTCCTTAGGTTTTTACCCCAAATGCTTGTTGTTTGACTATGGTTAATTTATCTTAGCTTAAATCATGGCTTATTTGGTTTGTTCTTTTTCTAATATGAATGTAGACTCTTAATTTTGGCCCTAATTTGATACGGTCCTAATTAAAGGATGCCAAAATAAATTTGATCTGATTTACAACTTCTAATAAGTTGGTATGATTTTAAAAGTTACAAACTCAACTAAAAAACCTTAAACCAAGTCTTTTTTAGAAGGTCCGGTCCAAAAAATTAAAAAATGCAAAATTAGTTTAAGTTCAAAGGCCCCAAGTGACATGGACCATGGCTCATGTCAACCTGGAGGCCCCAGGTCAACATGAGCCAAAGGACATGTCGACCTGCATGTCCCAGGTCAACATGGCTTTGGTCCACGTCGATCTAGTTGCCCCAGGTCGACATGGCTTTATTCCATGTCGATCTGGTTACCCCAGGTTGACATGGTTTCAATTATTTTTTGAAATTAGTTTCCGTATTGAATTAAAATTTGTTTTAAGGAGGGTTTAATAATAGGGTTAGGGATTCTTAATGAGGTTTGCCTATAAATAATAATGTTTTAGGATTTAAAAAGGGGAGAATTAACATTAAAGAGGGTCGGCAATTAATATTAAGAGAGATTAAACCACAAAACAGAAGAGACGGCAACAAACAGAGAAGAACGGCAGCAGTTTTTTGAGAACGAAAGAAACAACAAATAGAAATCTCAAGACAACCAAAGAAGAAGGCAGAGTCCATACTGTAATATCCCAAAGTATACCTAAAAGTTTTGGAATAATTATTGTTGTATTTGGATTAAGTGTATATGTTTTAGTGGTAAGAGAAGAGGTTTTGAGTAGAGTGTATATGTTGTATATATTGGGATATATACAACATATACAAGTCTATGTATGAAGGGTCAAAGGAATTAATTAATTTGAATAAGAGTGAGTGGAAGTGGATGGAGATATTTTGGATTATTTTATTGTATAATGCTTGGAGGAGAGGGTTTTGAGGAAGAGAGTTGTTGAGAGAGTTGACTTTGCTTTCTTTGTTTTCTTCTTTCTTCTTCGTGGCTCATTTTCTTTCTTTTTCTTTTCTTTGTTTGGTCAACCCTCCAAAGCAAGAGAGCAAGAGAGATATTTGATCTTCCAAACTCAAGATTGAAGGAAGTTTTCAAGTGATCAAGTTGGAAATTTAAGAGTTTCTTCATCTTTGGTAAGTTTTCCACTTGATTCTTTGATTTTCTTTGAGTTTATGAGTTGAGATTGTGGTTGATATGTGTTTGTTTGATTGTGGTGTGTTTAAGAGTGTTTGGTTCAATTGATTTTGGATTTTTGGGGTTGGATTGAAGGAAAGAGTAAGTTTATTGGAAGAGAAAGTGTTGTGGTTGTGTTTTGGGTTTATGGTGATGATTATGATTTGTGTTTGATGTATGTTTTGAGTTGTTTTGGTGTTTTTGCAAGTTTGTTATGGTTTTTGGGTGTGTTTAGTTAAGTTTGTTTGAAATGGATAATGGTGGAAGTAAGAGGTTTGTTGGATATGTTGTTGTTGTTGCCGGAATTTGCATTTTTGGCCTGACACACCCATGAGCACGGCCAGGTCTTTGGGTGTGTCAATAGTTCTATGTTCTTGGATGGGTGACACGAGCAATGACACGCCCATGTCACTGAGCGTGTCATAGCTACTGTGTGGGTGAAGGATTGACACGGCCATGAACACGCCCGTGTTGTTAGACGTGTCAATGTTTCTGTGAGACAGAATGTATTACACGTTCAGTGACACGCTCGTGGTTCTGAGCGTGTCATAGCTTCTGTGTTGTGAGTTTAGTGTACGGTCAGGGACACGCCCATGTTATTGAGCATGTCATGTGTAGAGTTGCCCTAGTTGGTTTTTATCTATATTATCTCATGTGTATCTCTAAGTGAGTGTGTATTATTCCTTTTGGATTAGGTTGTGAAGAGGTTGAGTTGCCCTAATCCAAGTGTTGAAGGATTCTTGGAAGAGGAGTTTGGTGTGGAGTGAGTTGCTCTTGAGGTAAGTACAAACTTGCATGATTGCATACATTCATATGATTTTGAGATTCAATACATTTGATTTATGCTATGAATTGCTTTAATGTGAATTGAGATATGATGAAATGTGAAGCCATTGTTGTTGGCTATGATAGTTCAAATGAAATAATTGAGGCATGGTTGCCTATTTGATTATGGAATATGAAATGAGAAATGAATTGAGAAAGAGATTGATAAAGAGATAAATGAAATAATTGTGTGCTTAATATGTTATTCAATTTTCAGAGTTCTGGGTTTGGCGGCATGCCTATGAATTGCTGGATAGGTGAAAAGACCGGGTCGTAAGCCGAGTCCAGCTGAAAAATGTGAAATGTGATGTTTTTGGGGTGAAAAGACTGGGCCGTAAGCCTCAAAAACAAATTATTGAAACTAGATTGAGTGAAAAGACTGGGTCGTAAGCTCAAATCTAGTTGATTATCCATGGATAAATGTATTGATGATTGTGATTATGGACCAAAGCAGTAACTCTGAACTTTGAATAACATATTAGTGTCTTTTGGGCCCATGCTTGTCTTTGTTTCAATGTGATTCATGAATGGTGAAATAATGAATAATGAGATTCAATGTAAGACTTTGAAATATGATATTCTTATGTATTGTTTACAATATTTGAACATATGACATATATTGTTTATAATTTTTGAAAGTATGATATTGACATTTCATTATAGCATATTGTTATTGTGGTTTGTACTACTAAGCCGTTGGCTTAGCGCGATTGTGGTTCATCACGAAGGTGACAGGATAGAACCAGAGAGCTCAGTTAGACCAAGTTGAGTTTAGACTCTGAAGCATTGATAGAGGGCTTAAAGATCAAAGATTGACTGCCAAACATGTATAAATGTTATGTTTTTGTAAAATTTGGTTTTTGATGTATATATATATATATTTGTAAAGGCCGCTATATTTTCCGCTGCGGATTACAGGAATGTTTTATCTATTGTATTTTTATAATATGTCTTAAATGTGTTAAGTTTTCTAATAATGTTGTTAAAAAGGAATGAGTTGTTGTTTAATAAACCGTAGCATCTCTATATTCATTATACGTATATTACAGATATGGTGGTATGTGGTGCCCGTATACGGGGTATAGGGGTGTTAGAATTGTTTTGGTATCAGAGCCTAGGTTTGAGATTCTCAACCTAGGTCAATTGTAAGAAAAAGAAAATTTTAATTTTTAAAATATGGTTTTTAAATAAGATACATGTTTTGGTATTGGCAGTCTTTGATCTTTAATGAGGTATATTCTGCTGTAGTTGCAGATATAGGTAGTGATGGCGTCTCAGTCACATCAGTTTGTAGAAGGTAGTGCTGAGAGTGTAGCTCCTGAAGAGGGTAGAGATGGAGCTAGGGTTGAGAGAGCTAGTGAGGCACCTGCTCTTGTACCAGAGAGATCAGCTGCTGATGAGGTTCCATCTGTTTGGTTACGGCATGTGGTAGAATTGATAAGGCAATCTCCAGTGCAGCCGCCACCGCCACCACAGCCTCAAGTATCGGTGAGGCATTTTGATAAATTGAGGAAGTATGGGGCCAAGGATTTCTTTGGTACTATAGATCCTGCGGTAGCTGAACAGTGGTTGGATAGAGTGCAGAGGGTATTTATTCAGTTGCAAGCCACTCCTGAAGAGAAATTTGATTATGCTAGATCCCTTTTGCAGAAAGATGCTTATGATTGGTGGAAGACGGTTCCTCATGCTATGGATGATCCACCTACACTGTCTTATAAGGATTTTCTGAGGGAGTTTGAGCAGAAATATACTCCGAGGGAGTATAAGGATGTTAAGAAGATGGAATTTCTGAATTTGAGATAAGATAATCGGACTGTGACAGAGCATGAGATAGAGTCCATCCGGTTGAGTCATTATGCCGGGGGATTATCTCTGATGAGATTGATCGGTATAGGAGATTTAAGGAGGGATTGAGGCCCTCTATTATGTGTATTGTTACTGGTTCTCGGTACCAAGACTTTTCTCAGTTAGTTGCCGCAGCTAGAAGTGTTGAGAGAGCACAGGGTATTGCTGCAGCTGCTACTGAGGAGGAGACCAGAGTTAGGAGACCCCAGTGTGAGGCAGGGTCTTCGTCTATGAAGAGAGGCAGAGGAAGTTTTATTCCGAGGATCAGTATGAGTCAGAGGCAGTCGGGTAGGTCAGTTCAGTATCAGAGGCAGAGACCGAGACCTACAGTTTCTGTAGCTAGTGCTCTAACTCCAGTGGTTCAGAGATCTACTCCACCTACATGTGTCCATTGTGGTAGGATACATGGGGGTGTTTGTTGGAAGATTAGTGGATCAGCTGTGTGTTTCAAATGTGGGTCACCTGATCATTTCATTAGAGATTGTCCTGAGCTACAGGAGGATAGACAGACTGATACTGCAGCTTCTCGACCTAGTTTTAGCAGAGGTAGCGAGGGGGCAGAGGTTTCAATAGAGGTGGTCGACCTGGGATCAGTCAGAGAGGGGGCTCTACATCCGGAGGCAGTAGGCCAGATGAGACTGGGCCTTCTCAGCGAGTGTATGTGATGCAGAGGCAACTAGATGCTTCAGCAGTTATTGCGGGTACATTTTCTTTATTTGGCATTTCAGTTCTTGCTTTGATTGATCCAGAATCTACTCATTCATACATAAGTGCATCTATCTTGCCTGTGTCTGAATTGCATTCAGAGTCCTTAGGATTTGATGTCTTGGTGACAAATCCTTTAGGACATAGTGTTGTGGTGAGTAAGGTGCATCGTGATAGTTCAGTTGTGGTGCAAGGTGAGGAATTTTTGGGTGATTTGATTGAAATGTCTTTTAAGGAATATGATTTGATTTTAGGCATGGATTGGTTATCTAAGCATGGAGCTGTGGTAGATTGTCAAAAGAAGTGTGTTACTTTGAGAACCGGTGATGGAAGAAGTGTGATGGTGTCAATTGAGCAGAGACAACTTGCATCCTTGTTTGTATCAGCTGTAGCAGCTAGAAAGTTGATTAGAAAAGGGTGTGATGCTTATCTTGCTCATGTTGTGGATAGCAGAGTAGTGGGTTCTCAACTTGATAATATACCCACAGTTGTGGAATTTCTAGATGTGTTTCCTAAGGAGTTGCCAGGGTTACCCCCTGAGAGAGAGGTTGAGTTTGGTGTCGATTTGTTGCCTGGTACTACTCCCATCTCTATTACTCCTTATCGAATGGCACCTGGTGAGTTGAGAGAGTTGAAGGCGCAATTGCAGGAGTTGTTGGATAAAGGGTTTGTTCACCCTAGTGTTTCTCCGTGGGGAGCTCCTGTTTTATTTGTGAAGAAGAAGGATGGTACTTTGAGGTTGTGCATCGATTATAGGCAATTGAATAAAGTGACTATCAAGAATAAGTATCATTTGCCTAGGATTGATGATCTCTTTGATCAGTTGAAAGGAGTAGCAGTGTTTTCCAAGATTGATTTGAGATCAGGGAAGATGTTCCTAAGACAGCTTTTCGCACAAGGTATGGGCATTATGTGTTTTTAGTGATGCCTTTTGGGTTGACGAATGCACCTGCAGCTTTCATGGATTTGATGAATAGGGTGTTTAGGCCCTACCTAGACCAGTTTGTGGTGGTTTTCATTGATGATATTTTGGTGTATTCACGTAATGAAGAAGATCATGACAAGCATTTGTGAATTGTGTTGCAGACCTTGAGAGAGAAGCAATTTTATGCTAAGCTGTCGAAGTGTGAGTTTTGTCTTGATCAAGTTACTTTTCTGGGTCATATAGTTTCAGCAGATGGTATAAGAGTTTATCCAAGTAAAGTTGAGGCTATTTTGAATTGGAGTCCACCGAAGTCTGTGACTGAAGTTAGAAGTTTTCTGGGTTTGGCAGGCTATTATCGACGTTTTGTGAAAGGTTTTTCTTTGATAGCTACTCCACTCACCAGAGTACTTCGAAAGGGAGTTAGATTTGTGTGGACAGATCAGTGTCAAGCTAGTTTTGAGCAGTTGAAGGAGATGTTGACTCAAGCGCCTGTTCTTACTTTGCCTTTGGAAGATAAACCATATGTGATTTATAGTGATGCGTCACATAATGGTTTAGGTTGCGTTTTGATGCAAGAGGGTAAAGTCATAGCTTATGCTTCTCGGCAGTTGAAGCCGCATGAGCTTAATTATCCGACACATGATTTGGAATTGGCAGCTATAGTTTTTGTATTGAAGATTTGGTGACATTATTTGTATGGAGAGAAGTGTTTCATTTATACAGATCATAAAAGTTTGAAATATTTGGGTGTTCAGAGGGAGCTGAATCTTCGGCAGAGACGATGGTTGGAACTGATCAAAGACTATGATTGTTTGATTGATTATCATCCTGGTAAGGCAAATGATGTTGCTGATGCCTTGAGTCGGAAGTCTTTAGCAGGTTTGACTGTTTATTCACTCTCGTTGCTTGTTGAGTTAAGAGCGTTGCATGCTAGTTTTGAGCTTTTTAATGATGGTGCATTGTTGGCTTAGCTGCATTTGAGACCGGTGTTGTTAGATCAAATTAAAGAGGCTCAATTGGCAGATGAGAAAATTCAGAAAGTTGTGTCAGATTGTCAAAATGGGGAGAGCCGAGATTTCCATGTGAGAAGTGATGGTAGCCTTTGGTTCAAGGATAGATTGTGTGTTCCTGATGATGCTAGTTTAAGAAAGATTATTTTAGAAGAAGCACATCAGTCGGTTTTTGCTATGCACCTTGGGAGTACTAAGATGTACCAGGATTTGAAGCAACATTACTGGTGGTTAGGTATGAAGAGAGATATAGCGGAATTTGTATCCAAGTGTCTCACTTGTCAGAGGGTAAAAACTGAGCATCAAGTTCGTACAGGGTTGCTTCAACCTTTATCAGTGCCTGAATGGAAATGGGAATGTGTGACAATGGATTTTGTGTCTAGTTTGCCAGTGACTCAGAAGAAGCATGATGCTATTTGGATGATTGTTGATCGGTTGACAAAGACAGCTCATTTTCTTCCAGTTCGGATGGACTATTCTCTTGAGAAGTTAGCTGAGTTGTATATCAGTGAGATAGTGAAATTGCATGGAGTCCCAATTTCTTTGGTGTCTGATCGAGATCCTTGGTTTACTTCAAGGTTTTGGAAGAGTTTACATGGTGCATTGGGTTCTCGATTGCACTTTAGCATTGCTTTTCATCTGCAGACAGATGGGCAGTCAGAAAGAGTGATACAGATTATTGAGGATATGTTGAGAAGCTGTGTCATTGATTTTTCTGGAAGTTGGGATATATTTTTGCCACTTGTGGAATTTGCTTACAACAACAGTCATCAATCCAGTATTGGAATGTCACCATTTGAGGCATTGTATGGTAGAAGATGTAGGACGCCTCTGTGTTGGAATGAAGTTGGAGAAGGAAAATTAATTGGTCTTGATTTGATTAAAGAAACAGAAGAGAAAGTGAAGATAATTCGGGATCGGTTGAAAGCAGCTTCAGATCGGCAGAAATCTTATTCAGATTTGAAGTGGAGAGATATAGAGTTTGATGTTGGAGATAAAGTATTTCTAAAAGTGTCTCCTTGGAAGAAGATTTTAAGATTTGGTAGGAAAGGAAAGCTAAGTCCTCAGTTTATTGGACCTTATGAAGTATTGGAGAGAGTTGGGCCAGTTGCTTTGCTTTGCCGCCCCTCCGAAGCAAGAGAGCAAGAGAGAGATTTGATCTTCCAAACTCAAGATTGAAGGAAGTTTTCAAGTGATCAAGTTGGAAATTTAAGAGTTTCTTCATCTTTGGTAAGTTTTCCACTTGATTCTTTGATTTTCTTTGAGTTTGTGAGTTGAGATTGTGGTTGATATGTGTTTGTTTGATTGTGGTGTGTTTAAGAGTGTTTGGTTCAATTGATTTTGGATTTTTGGGGTTGGATTGAAGGAAAGAGTACGTTTACTGGAAGATAAAGTGTTGTGGTTGTGTTTTGGGTTTGTGGTGATGATTATGATTTGTGTTTGATGTATGTTTTGAGTTGTTTTGGTGTTTTTGCAAGTTTGTTATGGTTTTTGGGTGTGTTTAGTTAAGTTTGTTTGAAGTGGATAATGGTGGAAGTAAGAGGTTTGTTGGATATGTTGTTGTTGTTGCCGGAATTTGCATTTTTGGCCTGACACACCCATGAGCAAGGCCAGGTCTTTGGGCATGTCAATAGTTGCAAGTTTTATAAAAAACTTGCATGTTTTATAAAAAACTTAAAACTTTCCAGTAGCTGTTGGGGATTTAAATTAATTGTCAGAATATATTTTTTACTAAAACTTCAAGAACCGTAAATTATTTTATTGAAACTCAAAACCTTAAATTATTTTTATCCAAAAGCTTAAACCATTTCATTATTAAAATTCAAAATATTGATTATTTTTCCAAAACCTTAATTTATCTCTCCAAATCCAAAATTATTTCTTAAGGCAGTAAATTAAAACCTAAAAACTCTAATTCCAAACCCTAAATTTCAAAACCCTAGTTTCAAAAACCCTAATTTCAAAACTTTAATTACAAAACTCTAGTTTCTAAAATCCTAAGTTCCAAAACCCTAAGTTCCAAAAACCCTAAATTCTTTAAAACCCTAAACTTATATATTTATTGTTTTATTTAATTTTAGATTTGATTATGTAGTTTATTATATGTTTTGATGGTTGATTTATTTAATTTCAATGTTTGATTTATTTAATTTATCATGGATGAATATTTTCTTTATTATTATGATTATTATTTGTTTATTTTGGTACTAATGTAAGAGGTATGTTTCCACTTTTTGGGTACCTCATTATTTAAACCTTATGTAATTTAATTTATTTCATATTTTTTGGATTAATTGTTTAGGTCATTTTTGTACTAGTTTTTAGTATGATTTTTATGTGTTTTTAGTTAATGTTTTGATTTAATTTTGTTTAAAGTTTGTTTGAAGTGTTTGTTTTTAGTTTTAAGTGCAAAAACACCATTGGAAGATAAAAACAGTGCAGGAAAAGCATGAACCAAGCAAGACATGGCCAAGCCAAATCAAGCTTGGCCGTGTCCCTCAAAGAATGATGATGGTAGAGCTTGACACGGCCAAGAGACACGGCCAAACCACTGGCCGTGTCTCATTCAAGGAGAAAAACAAAGACCAAAGCAAAGAAGGAAAGAAAAGAAACAGAAAGGGACACACACACATGACACGGCCACAAGCTTGGCCATGTCACCTCCTTGAGACCAAAAGAAAAGAAAGAAAAAGAAAGAAAGAAAAAGGGCACTGAAGGACACGGCCAGCAAGCTTGGCCGTGTCCCAAAGAAAAATGAGAGACACGGCCAAGCCAAATCAAGCTTGGCCGTGTCACCCTTAATTTATATAAATTCTTTTGCTCGATAGAAAAAAGAGGAGGAGATGGCTAGGGTTTGAGGAGAGAGAGAAAAGAAAAGAGAAGGAGGGGGCAAACACAATTTGGGATGAGGAGAGAGTGACACTCTCATTTTCCCTTCATCTTCATCCTCCATCTTCATCTTCTCCATCTTCCATTGATAAGATCTTTGAGGTTCTTTGGGATAAGTTGGGTTAAAAAGCTCTTAAAGGTTGAAGAAGCTTCATTGAAAGGTTTGGTGACTTGAGAAAGCTCCATTTCATATTGCAAAAGGGGAAACAACCATTGAAGAGGGCTTGAGTTCTTCATCAAACATCAAAGTGGAGCTAAGAGGAAGACTAGTAACCCTACTCTTGGCATCTTCACAAGGGGTTTTTCTATTCTCTCTTTTAATTCATTTCTATTGTCGTTGATGTATTAAGAGATTGATATTGCAATTGACAATTGTAATTTGATTTGCATTGAGATGAATAATTGTTATAAATTGATGATGTTGAGCTAAGAACCCATGCCTAGGGTTTGTAGTATATTTGATTGAATGCTTTTATTTGATATTTACATTGATGTACCTTGTGTCGGTTGATTGCATTGGCTTGTATGCTAGGTTAATAGATTAGCTACCTATTGATCTCTAGATATTGAATGAAGGACGAGAGGTGAAATCCGATATCGAAACTATGCAATTGACTACCCTATGAATGAATTAGAAATATAAGGTCTAGGGTTCATTAATTTGCAAATGTAAAATAATTGGTTATTGCTATTTCATGAATGTGAGAACTAATGAATTGGTAATTGACTAATTAACCTTAAGGAACAAATTAATTTACAAGGTTATGTTAATGGATAATTGAGAATTGAGCTTTGATTGAATGGACCTATAACCCTAGGCACCTTCCCAAGAATCGATTTGATCTTCTACAACCTTCATACATCAACCCTACACTCCTTAATCTTAGGTTTAAATTGTTCTTTTACAATTCCAAACAACAAACTCTCTCTTTTAAATTACTTGCTAATCAAGCTATTATGAACTACACCTTCTTGGGGAAACGACCTTGGGGCTATCACCTTTGCTACAGCTACCTCGTATACTTACGAGTGATGATTGTAGTAGAACTTAATACGAGCAAAACAAGTTTTTGGCGCCGCTGCCAGGGAAGGCTGTTTTATTAGTTATAGTTTGATTTTTTCTTTACAATTTAATTGTTTGTTTGTTTTCTTTTAATTGTTTATTTGTTTTGTTTTAATTTTTTTTGTTATTTGTTTTCATTATGTTGTTGAGTGCCTTTTGTAAAGATGCAGTTTTCAAGGCATGGGGGAGTTTATGATAGGAACGATGATTCTAACATGGCATGGCAATTAGTAGAATTAACGAGCCAACTTAAATGCTAAATGCAAGAGGAAGAACACCTATGCCTACTCGTGAAGTATGTTCAGCATGTGGCAATGCAGGGCATAGAGCAAATACATGCTCATTCGGTTTTGTATGATACCAAGAATGGCAAGAGGAAGAATATGACTACCAAGGTTTCCAGCAAATGGGCAGAAATGACCAATATTCCAATCCTTACAACCCATGCTGGGGAAGCCAACCAAATTTTTCTTGGGAAAATCAGTAGCACATTCCACCTCAGAACTTTTCTCAACCTTACCAAGGAGGTCCTTACTTTCAAGGACAATTTTCAAACCAAGATTACCTTAAGACACCTACACTTAAAGATAGTTTGAATGCCTTCATTCGAACTAGCGCACAAAATCAAGATAAACTTAAGGGACCCACTTTGGAAGATAGTTTGAATGCCTTCATTCAAATTAGAGCACAGAACCGAGATCATTTTGAGAAATCCACAGTGGAAGATGATTTGAATGCTTACCTTCAAATTAGCAAAGAAAATCAGGAAGGAAGCAATGAGAGGTTTGATTCTTTGGAGGAATCATTGAAGAGGGTGGAAATGCAAGTTGGGCAACTGGCACATCAACTCCAAGCACACCAAGAAGAGGAATTTCCTAGCCAGTTGGAGCAAGTCAAGGTAATCACAAATTTGAGGAGTGAATAGGTAAAATATAACAAATTTTGTGATTCTTTGGATGCAGGCACTAATCAAGAAGATAATGGCGAGGAGATACAAACCAACATTGAGGAGTTGAGCCAATCAAAAGAGAAGGAGAATTTGGAGGCATCAACCTCACCAAAGTTGCATGAATTTTCCAATCCTGATAGGCCACCAAATCCACTTCCATGTAGCTTGAAGGTTGAGGAGCAAGGTAAGCAACTTCCTGACATCTACAATATGCACTCCCAAGGAAATAGTGAAAATAAGATTGGGATGACTATGACCTTAGAAGAAGAGCATGAAATGCCCAATTTAGAAATTAAGGAGTGTAAGCTAGTTTTGGATGTTGAGATTGATGAGAGGGGACTTGACATTGTTAAACTGGATGAAGAAGTGATTCAACCAAACTTGGTTGAACTTAAAGAGTACCCAAAAGTCATCTCTACTACTCTTGGTGGTAAGGAAGAGTAAAAATCTGATATGCCCAGGTTGCACAAAGACAAAGATTATTACCACGTTCCTATAGAACTGGAGGATCACCTCGAGGCGACCTTCACATGTCCCTTTGAGACATGTTCTCTTCAAGGAATACTATTTAGGGGTTGCCGTACATCGGGTACATTTCAAAGTTACATGTTGTTCATCCTCTCAGTCATGGGCTCCAATTGCATTATGGGTGGAAGGAGCCCTACACATCATATATAGGAACGATGGAAATCAGGTTTCATCTAAACCCCCTCTGTAGTATGCATGCTCACATTGAGGACAATGTGAATCTTTAAGTGTGGGGTGCATTTTATGTTTTGTGTTTTTACTTTTAATTGCATTTTGTGTTTTTGTGTTTTTACTTTTAACTTGTTTTTGTTTAAGTTAGTTAATGTTTTTCTTATTTTTCATTGAATAAATGAGTTTTGGAAAGTTTAATTGTTATAAAATGGTTGATTGATGACCTTTGAATTTTTGAAGCATGAATTTGAGAATTGAGTAGAATTGGTGCTTATTGTCAATTTTGTTGGTTTTTCCTTGCATTGCCTTTAACCTAGTGAGAAATTGAACTTTCCAATTATCCTTATTGTTGTGGGTGAACATCTTTGATTGATGATTTGCTAGAACTTGCTTTGACATGCATTTTAAGATTACATAAAAATTTCAATTTGGCATCAAGATGATTAAGGCAATTAGGTGAACCCACTTTGGCTTAAAAAGACCAACCCTATCTTTAACCTTAGTTAGCCAATTTTGAGCCAATTTTATTTTTTTCTTTTCTTTCTTTTTCACAACACCATTAGCTTGAACCTTGTTGTTTAACTCTTATCCTTTCATTAGGTCAAGAGCATTTTAAGAGCGTTTATGACCGAATGTTGTGTTGAATTAAGTGTGGGGTTAAATTTTGTAGGTTTAAGACTGCAAAGAAAAATAATAAAAAAAAGGGAAAAATAAAAAAAAAGAGAAAAATAAAAATATATATATATAATAATAATAAGAATAATTGTTGTTCTTGTTGAAAGGGTTGGAATAAGTTGGAGATATCATTGCAATATTTAATAAGTGAGTTCCCTTGTAAAGCTCTATAATGTCAAGGGGTAGAAGAGAGGAAGGTGTTTAGGATTGTTGGGATATATATATATATATAAATGGTTACTACATTCTTGAAGTGCTCTTGAACTGAATGATTAAGCTCGCATTTCCTAAATATCATGCCTTTACGTTAGCCCCATTACAACCCAATAAAGACCTTTTGATTGATGCTTCATTGTTATTTTGTGGTGGAGATTTGATTGATAAGCAAGCCTATGGCAATAATCTTTCATTGATTGTTATGAGTGTAAATACCACCATGATCAAACACTTGCAAGAGTTGGTGAGGGAGCGACAACATAGGTTATGCATGGAAAAACACTTAACTGCATTGGTGTCGATTTTGTTTGATTCGATATTGATTGCGGATTTAGGGATAAGGAAGTCTTGATGCATCTTTATAACTCTTGAACTTAACAAAATTTATCTTGTTAGTGCGTTTTGATTTTAGCCTTGCTTGGGGACAAGCAAGGAATTAAGTGTGGGGTAGTTGTTTAGGTCATTTTTGTACTAGTTTTTAGTATGATTTTTATGTGTTTTTAGTTAATGTTTTGATTGATTTTTGTTTAAAGTTTGTTTGAAGTGTTTTTTTTAGGTTTAAGTACAAAAACACCCTTGGAAGATCAAAACGGTGCAGGAAAAGCATGAACCAAGCAAGACATGGCCAAGCCAAATCAAGCTTGGCCGTGCCCCTCAAAGAATGATGATGGTAGAGCTTGACACGGCCAAGAGACACGGCCAAGCCACTCATTCAAGGAGAAAAACAAAGACCAAAGCAAAGAAGGAAAGAAAAGGAATAGAATGGGACACACCCACATGACACGGCCAAGCTAGTAGCCATGTCACATGACACGACCACAAGCTTGGCCGTGTCACCTCCTTGAGACCAAAAGAAAAGAAAGAAAAAGGGCAGTGAAGGACACGGCCAGCAAGTTTGACCGTGTCCCAAAGAAAAATGAGAGACACGGCCAAGCCAAATCAAGCTTGGCCGTGTCACCGTTAATTTATATAAATTCTTTTGCTCTATAGAAAAGAGAGAGAGTAAAGAAAAGAGAAGGAGGGGGCAAACACGATTTGGGATGAGGAGAGAGTGACACTCTCCTTGTCCATTCATCTTCATCCTCCATCTTCATCTTCTCCATCTTCCATTGATAAGATCTTTAAGGTTCTTTGGGATAAGTTGGGTTAACAAGCTCTTGAAGGTTGAAGAAGCTTCATTGAAAGGTTTGGTGACTTGAGAAAGCTCCATTTCATATTGCAAAAGGGGAATCAACCATTGAAGAGGGCTTGAGTTCTTCATCAAACATCAAAGTGGAGCTAGGAGGAAGACTAGTAACCCTACTCTTGGCATCTTCACAAGGGATTTTTCTATTCTCTCTTTTAATTCATTTCTATTGTTGTTGATGTATTAAGAGATTGATATTGCAATTGACAATCGTAATTTGATTTGTATTGAGATGAATATTTGTTATAAATTGATGATGTTGAGCTAAATACCCATGCCTAGGGTTTGTAGTATATTTGATTGAATGCTTTGATTTGATATTTACATTGATGTACCTTGTGTTGGTTGATTGCATTGGCTTGTATGCTAGGTTAATAGATTAGCTACCTATTGATCGCTAGATATTGAATGAAGGACCGAGAGGTGAAATCCTATATTAGAACTATGCAATTGACTACCCTATGAATGAATTAGAAATATAAGTTCTAGTGTTTCATTAATTTGCAAATGTAAAATAATTGGTTATTGCTATTTCATGAATGTGAGAACTAATGAATTGGTAATTGACTTATTAACCTTAAGGAAAAAATTAATTTACAAGGTTATGTTAATGGATAATTAAGAATTGAGCTTTGATTGAATGGACCTATAACCCTAGGCACCTTCCCAAGAATCGATTTGATCTTGTACAGCCTTCATACATCAACCCTACATTCTTTAATCTTAGGTTTAAATTGTTCTTTTACAATTCCAAACAACAAACTCTCTCTTTTAAATTACTTGCTAATCAAGCTATTATGAACTACACCTTCTTGGAGAAACGACCTTGGGGTGATCACCTTTACTACAGCTACCTCGTATACTTGCGAGTGATGCTTGTAGTAGAACTTAATTCGAGCACAACATTAATGTAAAGGGCGCGTTTCCATCTTTTGGTGGGTGTCCTTTTTAGTTTTAGATATGGACAATGTAAGGGCATGTTTCCATCCTCGGATGGGTGTCCATTTATTTGCTTTATTTGGACATTGCTTTGATTTTAATATAATGATGCTTTATTTTAATTGTTGCATGTAGTATGGATAATATTATTACGTTGCATTTTATAATTTTATAATGCTTTATTCCAATGAACCGGGCATTGTGGGGGTGCTGGGCCATTTCTCTCCTTCCCTGCACGTACCCAACTTTTCGAACCGATTAGGGGGTTGGGAATTTCTTAGGAATTGAGTCAACCACCCCTTTCTTTTTCCTGGCTCATCCGGGTGGCGACTCCATTTTCTTCAGGCTTAGGCCCGTGTTCTCTAAGGCACCGAACCTAAACAGTGCCGAAGTTGCAAGAACCATTCCATTGGGAGTGAGGGCAAAAATCCCTGCTCACAGTGGCGACTCCACTAGGGATAAGAGAAGTTGATTTTGTTGGTCTTTATATTATTCTATTCTTTCTTATCATGATATTATACATTACATCATATTAGTTTGCATCGTGTGCAAGAGTTAGGACGCCCGTGTTACCCGTGTTGTGTTATGTAAGGGATACCATACTTTCACTCAAGGTATGCAGATCAAGCATGGCATAACCACTCATAGCCTTATACCATTTGGTATATACTTACTATGGGAACCGAAGCCTTTTAACCCAAAGACTAAAGCTCATGTAATTGGCCTAGTTACTTTCCTTAGGTTTTACCCCAAATGCTTATTGTTTGACTATGGTTAATTTATCTTAGCTTAAATCATGGCTTATTTGGTTTTTTTTCTAATATGACCCAAGTACATTTGTAAGCTCAAAATAAAATTTTCAAAGTCCAAAAGACAAAAGCTATTTTCAAAACTTTTCAAGATGGTCTTTGGACATAAAACTTTTCTAAAAATAAATCAAAAATTCTTTTGACCCAAATACTAAATCCATTTTTTTTTAAAATCTTTTTACAATTGGCTTAGAAATAAAATTATTTCATCCAACCTTTTCTTATAAAGAGCTTGAAAATTATTTAGGTCAATTACAAAAATACCAAAAATCAATTGTGAGCCTAGTTTATACTAAGAGTTATTAATCATGGGCTTGTTTTTGGCATGAATCATTGGTTACTTTTTCAAGAGAGAAATCTATTTATAATAAACCTCTTAATTTAGTTTTAATCCAATATAGCATAAAAGCTACTTTAGTTGGTTGAATGGATTAAAACCTAATTAATGGGAATTATCATGAACTGATTTTTATTTTTGAAAATATAACTATTGGTTGAAACGTTTGAAGGAAATATTCGAAAACAAGATACCCCATGTTGGTATTTTGTTAACCATATACCTAGGAAAAGAGAATCACCATCCGTGTGTGGAAGTTATAAGGTAGGAAGGAACGTCCTATTTATCCATTTTTGTTTATTGTTTGTGTGGACATGCATACAAACATCACATCTCATATCATTGATCCTCTCTGGCTCACAGCCCTGGATTACAACAGTTCAAAAGCTTACGATAATTCGACCTACGCCTTAGACGAACAATCTAGTAATGACTCAATCACTTGCTCATTAAAAGCAATGGAGCCTGAATAAATTCAAAGAATGGTGGATGATGCCATCAATGCCAAGATGGAAGAAATAAAAGAGGCCCTGGCCGAGACCATGAAGAACCAATTAGCTGCAATTTTAGGAAACAATGCTGAAGCATCTGCTAGCACCAAGAAAGACAAAGGGAAGGCTAAAGTTGGTGAAGTGGCTTTTGATGATGATAAGGTGATCATTGATGATGATGATTGGGCTCAATACTTCCAAGATCCTCAAGACAAAAAGGTGTCGAAGGTTGTTGAGAAGATAACTGTTGAAAAGACAGAGACATCTGATGTTGAGAAGATGATTGCTAATTTAGAAAATAAATTTGCGAAGAAGCTAAAAACCAAAGAGATGTTCGAGATTGATAAACTGTCTGAACAAGATGAGGAGGTCCCTTATAAGTTCAAGATGCCCTCCTTCGCTAGGTACAATGGTACTGGAAACTGCCATCTCCATGTAAAGCAGTACATCACTGCTATGTAGTGTGCTAGAGCTACTAAGGCCCAAACTCTAAGATAGTTCATGCTCTCATTGGACCCTGTTGTCCAAAATTGGTTCAACACCTTAGAGGAAAGTACTCAAAAAGATTGGGAAATGTTGTATAAGGCTTTCATTCAGCAATATGGGTGCAATGTTGAGATGGTAGCAACCTTGATAGAGGTGGAAACCATTAGACAAAAACCAAATGAGAATTTTGTGGAATATGTGAAAAGATGGAGAAATAAGGCTGCACTACTCAAGAAGAGGCTTGATAAGTCTGATCAAATAAGGATGATCGTGAAAGGTATCCTGCACAATCTCCATCAACGGATGTCTCACACCCTTATAAGGGATTTCAAAGATCTTCTCTAAGCTTGTCTACAAATTGAAGAGTGGGAAAGGGAGAAGAATCGCTTTTCGGCAAGAAGGAATGAGAAAGGAAATTATTAGGCTAGCAATCAAAGTACACAAAAGAAAGCTGATGTTAATGCCACTAGTCAAGGAGGAATGAGGCAGTTTTCAAAATTAGGAAATCCGCTGTAGACCTTTAATTTTTTACCCAGTCCGGTTCAATATATTTTATATAGTCCAAAATAATTTTTGTGTTATTCTAATTAAATAATGTTTATTTTATTATTTATTTTTTTATATAATTTTTTAAAAAATAAAAAAATAAAAAATAATGATAATAATAAATAAATAAAAATAAAAATCGGCGATGAAAAAATCGGCGACGAAATAATTGGCCAAGGCCATTTCATAATAGGAATTTCCTGCGGATGAAATGGCCAAAGCCATTTCATAGCAGGAAATTCCTACGGCGAAATTGGCTGGCCACACCAATTCTTGCTCACAACTCGCAATTTCCTCACAGCCCGTCGCAATTTTTGCCAGCGAGATTTTCCAATTTTTTTCCGAAACCAAATTCTATTTGGTTTTGGTTTCTTTTCCTAATTAATCTTAGTTTCCTTAAAAAATTACAATTAATCTTATAAATTTTCCTATAAATAAGACTTTAAAACACAGAGAAAGGGAGGACTTGAACTTAGGACTTGAGGGGAGAACATTGGACTTGGATCGGATAGTGGGACTTTGATTAGGTGATCAAAACATAGTTTACAGAAAACCCTAGCCAGAAAAGATTAGCAACAAGCAAAGCCATCAACAATTCATCAAAGGCAGCAACCTTGCCTTTGTCTTTGTTCATCCAGAAAGCAACTTTTGGTGGAACCAACGAACGGAGGTTTGAATCTCTATTTTCTCTTTTTACTGTAGCTTCAATCACTAAAAATTAACAAATTATTTCTTCTGTTTCTTCTAAACCTTAAAATCCTAAAACATTTTTTTCCAAAAACTTCAAAAACCCTAAATCATTTTATTAATTCCCAAAACCCTAATCTTTATTCCAAAAAGTCAGTAGCCTTATTTTTTTTAAGCATCAAAAGCTTTAACCCTAATTAATCCTTCTTTCCAAAATCACACAGTAAGCATTTTGCTTTTAAAAATAACACTAGTTTCTTCCAATTTCAAAACCCTATTTTCTAAATCTTAAACCCTAAAATCTTAATTTTAAACACTGAAACCTACAATCCTAAAAGCCAGTTTTCAAAATCTTCTGGAAATATTTATTTATGCATTATAAATTTTTATGTTTAACTTCCTTTATTATGATTATTCAACATACAGTAGTGTAGACCCTTAATTTTTGACCCAATCCGATCCAATATGCTTTATTTAGTCCAAAATAATTTTTGTTGTTTAATTGATCCAAAATAATTTTAATTAAATAATTTTTACCTTAATACCTAATTTTTATTAATAAAAAAATGAAAATAAATAAATAAAAATTAAAAAAATAAAAAATAAAAAATCGGAGTCGGAAAAAAAATCGGCAGCAAAAAGTGGTCGCGCGGGCCCGTTGGGCCAACAGTAGCTCGCCCGCAGGCTCCTGCTGGCTGGCACGCTGGCACGCCCACGGGCCCGGCTGGCGCGCCCACGGGCCCGTCAGCACAGTTTTCGCCAGCGCAAATTTTTCAGCTGCATTTTTTTAGAATTCTAATCCAATTAGGTTTTAATTTCTTTTTTTTATTATTATTACTTACCTTAATTAGTTAGGAATAAACAACCTAAAAACCACTATAAATAAGGACCAAATAAACCAAATCAAGGGAGGAAAAACTTTTCATGATATCTTTAGGTTTTGAAACCAAATCAAGGAAGGAAAGGGAAAACTCAATTCAATTGATATTTATAGCAGAAGTAGCACGAAAAAGGGAGAAGAAAAGAGGCAATCAAAGCTTGTCTTTGGAGCTAGTTCATCCAAGAAGAGTTATTTTTTGGAGAATCAACAAAAGGAGGTATGTTTTAATTCTTTTGATTTATGTTTTACAATAGCCAAATCTATAAAATTTAAGTTTTTTTAAATAAAAAATCTTAGAGTTTTAATTTAATTTTTCCAAGTTTAGAACATTAAAAACGTGACTTTCTTTTCTAAAAGACTCAAAATTGTTACTTTTTCTAAACTTTAAACCCTTTAAAACACAAAAAACATAAGAACATAAAAAATTCAAAAAAGCTACAGTAGCTCAATTTACTATTTTAAAATCATGAATTAAAAATATTTCAAAAGTGTCTAAAATTCAAGTTTTATTATTTCATCATTCAAATCTTAATTTGTTTAATCAAAGTGTCTTGCCAACCTTTAAAAAACATAAAACCTAATCTATTTTAATTACCTAAAAAGTCATAGTAGCTTAAACTTTAGAATTTCCAAAGCCTTAACACATGAGATAAATAATCCTAAATAGAAATAGTAGCTATACTTGAACTTTTATTTGTTTTATTCAATTCCATATTTATTTATGCCTTGATTTATTTCTTATGCTTTAATTTATTTAATTTTAATACTTGATTTATTTAATTTATCATGGATGGATGTTTGTTTTATATTTTGGTCAATACTTTTAATGAATGATTTATTTATTATGGATGATTATTTACTTTTTTCAATTAATTTAGACTTCCAATAGTTGTAAGAGGTATGTTTCCACTTGGTGGGTACCTCATTAGTTAAACATCATGTAATTTAATTTTCTCTTCTATTTTAGAACTTATGTAAAGGGCATGTTTTTACCTTTTGGTCCTACTTAGGCATGTGATGTAAGGACATGTTTCCATCCTTGGATGGGTGTCCATTTATTTGTTTTGTTTTGTTTGGACATTTCTTTGATTTTAATATAATAATGCTTTCTTTTTATTGTGTGTAGTATGGATAATGTTATTATACTTAAGAATTTTATAATATTAAGTCCTGTAAAGGAGGCCGGTTCCAATGAACCAGGCGTCACCTTCCACACATGTACCCAACTTTCTGAACCCATTAGGGGGTTGGGGATTCCTTAGGAATCGAGTCATCCACCCCTTTCTTTTTCCCGGCCCGTCCGGGTGGCGACTCCATTTTCTCCGAACTTAGGTCCGTGTTCTTTAAGGCCCCGAGCCTAAACAGTACCGAAGTCGCAAGAACCATTCCACCGAGAGTGGGGGCGAAAATCCCCACTCACAAGTAGCTTTATTCAAAATACAAACCTAAACCCTACTTTATTCAAACCATAAATTCAAATTCTGTTTTCAAATCTTCACAGTAGCTTTTTATAATTTTATTCACTGGGATATTTTAATCTTTCATATAACTCCCTTAAAGACTTTCTATATTTGTTCCATCCAAATATACTTAAGTAGTTATTATAGTCAATACTAAAACCATACTTACCTTTGATCACGGCAAAACAAAATCAAGGTTTCAAACCACAAAATCCTAATTTCATAATTTTACCCCTCAAACCCTAATTTGATCAATCAAAGAACCTTACTAATTTCTTAAATTTTTAAAACCCTAATCCCTTTCAACTCTCTTAAAACCTACAGTAGCCTAAACAAATAACAATAATAATATCTTAAGATTCCAAAACCCTAAAATATTAATTAACGAACTTTAAATAGAAACAGTAAACCTCAATTTGTATCTTTACTTGCTTTTAGTTTTGATTATGTAGTCTATTATATGCTTTGGTGGTTGATTTATTTAATTTCAATGCTTGATTCATTTAATTTATCATGGATGGATGTTTTCTTTATTGTTATTATTTGCTTGTTTTAGTATTAAAAGTGTAAGAGGTATGTTTCTATTTTGTGGGTACCTCATTAGTTAAATATCATGTAATTTAAATTGCTTTTATATTTCAGACCAATGTAAAGGACATGTTTCTACCTTTTGGTGGGTGTCCTATTAGTTTAGACATGCATGATGTAAGGACATGTTTCCATCCTCAGATGGGTATCCATTTATTTATTTTGCTTGAACATTGCTTTGATTTTAATATAAAGATGCTTTATTTTAATTGTTGCATGTAATATGGATAATATTGTTATATTTAAGATTTTTTAATATTAAGACCTGTAAAGGAGGCCGGTTCCAATGAACCCGGCGTTGTGGGGGTGCTGGGCCATTTCTCACCTTCCCACACGTACCCAACTTTTCAAACCCATTAGGGGGTTGGGGATTCTTTAAGAATCGAGTCATTAACCCCTTTCTTTTTCCCGGCCTGTCCCAGTGGCAACTCCATTTTCTCCGACTTAGGTCCATGATCTCTAAGGCCCCGAGCCTAAACAATGCAGAAGTCGCAAGAACCATTCTACCGGGAGAGGAGGCAAAAATCCCTCTCACAGTCACTGTCTTGGGTTCTCAATAATCTACAAAAGAAGGGATTGTTACAACCCTTGACTCCTCGTCCTTTACCTAATCATCTTCCATCTAACTTTGATACTAATGTATTTTGCCAATTCCATCAAAAGCCTGGACACGAAACGGACAATTGTATGAAGTTGAGGCATGAGATCCAGAATCTAATCGATAGTGGTAAGCTACCTGAGCCAGACAAGCCCAATACCAAGAACAACCCTTTGTCTAAATTTGGAAGAGTGCCACCACCAGCAACCTTCATGGTAGGAAAAGGATTGGAAGAAGATTTTGTTTTATCATCCTTTCAAGATGGAAATATTGAAGATGTGAAAGGAAAAGAAGCTTAACTCAACAAACTTCCCTTGGCTTGTTTGTTTTTCTTGTTTTAATTTCTTTCTTTGGTATTTTATGGAACAGTCATATTTTTTAAATTTAAAGTTGTTTGAATAAATTAATTTCATCAAAAAGTTTGTTGGTCTTTGTGTGAGCGGGGATTTTTCCCCCACTCCCGGTGGAATGGTTCTTGTGACTTCGGCACTATTTAGGTTCGGGGCCTTAGAGAACACGGACTTAAGTCCGGAGAAAATGGAGTCGCCATCCGGATGGGCAGGGAAAAAGAAAGGGGTGGATGACTTGATACTTAAGGAATCCCCAACCCCCTAATGGGTTCAGAAAGTTGGGTACGTGTGGGGAAGGTGAGAAATGGCCCAGCACCTCCACAATGCCTGGTTCATTGGAACTGGCCTCCTTTACAGGTCTTAATATTATAAAATTCTTAAATATAACAACATTATCCATATTACACATAATAATTAAAATAAAACATTGATATATTCAAAATTAAAACAATGTCCAAGGAAAACAAATAAATGGACACCCATCCAAAGATGGAAACATGCCCTTACATAATCCATGCCTAAATAGGACACCCACCGAAAGGTAGAAACATGTCCTTTACATTGGTTCTAAAATAGAAAAGCAATTTAAATTACATGATATTTAACTAATGAGGTACCCACCAAGTGGAAACATACCTCTTACAACATTTGCAAATCTAAATAAATCGATAAAAGTAAATAACCATTCATCATAAATAAATCATTCATCAAAGGTATTAATCAAAATATAAAATAAACATTCATCCATGATAAACTAAAATAATCAAGCATTGAACTTAAATAAATCAACAAAGCATTGAAAATAAATTAAAGCATAAATATAAAATTGAATAAAGCAGGTAAAGATTCAAATTAGGGCTACTGTTTCTATTTAAGATTCTTTATTTAATGTGTTTAGGGTTTTCGAATTTATGTGTTTAAGCTACTGTGAGTTTTAAAGGAATTGAAATGGATTAAGGTTTTATAATTTAAGAGGTTGATAAAATTCTTTGATTAACCAAATTAGTGTTTGGGGGAGTGAAATCATAAAATTAGAGTTTGAACACTTTAACATATTGGATTTATGATTATTAGCTACTGAATTATGGTTTTTAGGCTTACTGTGCTTGAATTTTAATATTTATGTTTATAAGGTTTTAAGGTTTAAAGGATTAGGGTTTAGAAAAATTAGGGTTTAAGGTTTTAAGGGAGTTAGGGTTTACTATTTTGGATTTTGGAGTTGAATTAGGGTTTTAGAATTTTAGAATTAGGGTTTCGAAGAATGCATTAGATTTTAGAATTTGAAAATCAATTGATAATTTTATGAAGTTTTATGAAAATAAACAAAATGATTTAAGGTTTATAGAAACAAAAAAGATATTTTTTAGAGTTTGTAGAAAGAAATGGATTCAATTTAGGGCTTTAAAAAGAAACAGATTCAAATTAGGGTTTTGGTAAATTTTGAAGAAACAAAAATAACAATTTTAAGATTTTTGGAAAACAAATAAACGAATTAAGGCTTTTAAGCTTTAGAAAAGGTAAATTAAAGTTCTAGGGTTTTTTGAATCAAAAGAGACAATTGAATTATTTAAGCTACTGTGAAGAAATTAGACATTCATAACTTCATTTGTTGGTTCCACTAAAAATTTCTTCTTGGATGAATAAGAACAAAGGCAAAGTTGCTGCCTTTGATGAATCGTTAATGGATTTGCTTGTTGCTCCTCTCCAATCTGAAGTTCCAAATTCCAACCCGATGTTCCAAAGTTTTTCCTAAGTCCGATTGTTAATCTCCAAAAATTACTCCTAAATTTCGGTCCCTAATTTCACATCCCTTTTTCTATATTGTTTTATTCCTTATTTATAGAATATTTTTATCATTAATTTTAGTTATTCATGGAATCTAACATTAATTAAGAAAAGGAAACCAAAACCTAATTGTATTTGGTTTCGAAAAAATTTGCGTCGAAAAAATTTCGCTGGCGAAAAAAAAACTGCTGCGGAAAAATTGCGCTGGCAAAAAAGCTGCCGCAACTGGCTGCGGGCTGCAGGGCGAAAATTGGCCTGCGGGCCATTTCGCTGCAACTCTTCGGCGATGAATTTTTCCATCGCCGATTTTTATTTTTATTTTTATTTTTTGTTTATTATTATTGTTTATTATTTTTTATTAATAAAAATTAGATAGTAAAGCAAATATTATTTAATTAAGATAACAAAAATTATTTTGGACTAATTAAAATATATTGGACTGGACTGGGTCAAAAATTAAGGGTCTACAATTTGCCCCCTACTTGAACGATTTGAGACTTTAGTAAAAGAGAGTGAAAAGCAATAAGATTTAATTTTTGATGAGACGGTTATTTGAATTTGTTTTAGGTACTTGGACCCGATAATAGATTGAATTTGGGTACTTGGACCCGGGATTGGGTACTTGGACCCGAGATTGAATTTGATTTGGGTACTTGGACCCGGGGTTGAATTTAATTTGGGTACTTGGACCCGGGGTTGAATTTAATTTGGGTACTTGGACCCGAGGTTGAATTTGATTTGGGTACTTGGACCCAGGGTTGGGCACTTGGACCGGAGATTGGGTACTTGGACCCGATATTGAATTAATATGGGTACTTGGACCTGAGATTGGTTACGTGGACCCTATACTAATTTTGATTTGGGTACTTGGACCCGCGATTGGGTACTTAGACCCGAGATTGATTTGGTTTGGGTACATGGACCCGAGATTAGATTGATTTGGGTACTTGGAACCGAGATTGGATACTTGGACCCTAGATTGGGTACTTGGACCCGAGCTTGAATTGATTTGGCTACTTGGACCCGAGATTGGGTACATGTACCCGAGTTTAAATTGATTTGGGTACTTGGACCTGTGATTGATTTGATTTGGGTACTTGGATCTGAGACTGAGTTTGACTAACCTTTTATTCAATTGAGAAGTCTGATTGCTCCGGCTGTTCTATGCATTGTGGTTCTTCACCCTCATAAATGAATCTTCATCCTTTGAGATCGGGTTTTCACCCTTGAAAATGGATCTTCATCCTTTGGGATCGGGTCTTCACCCTTGAAAATTGATCTTCATCCTTTTAGATTGGGTCTTCACCCTTGAAAATGGATCTTCATCCTTTGAGATCGGGTCTTCACCCTTGAAAATGGATCTTCATCCTTTGAACTGGATCTTCATCCTTGGCATCGAGTCTTCACACTTTGAAAATGGATCTTCATCCTTTGGACTTCGGGTCTTCACCCTCTAAAATTGGATCTTTATCCATTAGAGATTGGGTCTTTACCCTTGCTTCAGCTTTTTTATCTAGACTGATCTTTTGTCTTTTACATCTTCATTCCTTTGAGAGTTCTAATGTTCCATTCTTTTGTTCTTCCTTTTTTTCAAAAATTCAGCTATTTTTAATTGGACCTTATATCCTCTCCTTGCCCCCTTGCGTGGCAAAATATTTGTAAGTGAGTTTGAAAATATTTTATTTATAGACTCAAAAAATTGAAAAGGAGAAACTTTGCCCCCTGTGTAGGCTCAAACCCATGATTTTTCTATGCGTGCTCTAATTGATATTTTTGTCGTCTAGTTCATCGCACAAGCATGTATTTCTTCTTTTGCAAAATGACTGGAGCTTTCACAAGCAAATAGGCTTTCCGTGCCCTCTTGATTCAATATCTTCTTTTGATTCTTTACTTTGCAGGGTGTTTGCTGTTCATTTTGACCAGGGATAGACAACACAAGACAAGAAAGTGCGATGTGATATGCTCATGTATGCATGATATGCATGAATGATACTTACAGTCATTCCATCGACTCACAGACCGAGGTGATCAGCAGAAGTATTCTCATTGACTCCTTTTCGACGCTCGTTCAAGTCTTGCATTGGAATGATAGAAAGCTTTGCATTTATGGCTTTTATCTTCAAGATGTTGAAAATATGAATAATGGAGACCCCAAGCAGCAGAGTCAGGGATTCATCTATTTCAAACTATGTCTCAGCATGTCAGTTGATAGCTTCTTCATGACCTTTCCAATAATCATTTCCTTTGCCCAATGTGTCCTTTGGAGGTTCAACATACTTCCCTTAACTTGAAGGCTTTGTATGACAAAACACTTTTTTTTTTTAATTTTGATTTTGAAATCAAATGTTGGCTTTGCCAAATTAATGTCAATGTACCTCAAGACTTGATTTTCCAAATTAACATATCTATAACATGACAACCCTAGTTACCGTACTAAACTTGGGAATTATTTCTATTTAAGCAAGAACTGTTGCACTTCAGATAGGCACATACACATTACTTGGCCAAAGGTCTCATTGAGTTTAAATATTGTCTATCTCATACGCATGCTCATTCAAACTATTTCCACTAATAGACTCTACCTACTAAGAGAGATCAACAGGTCTTTGATAGGCTTAAAATGGGGTCTATAAGGGACACAGGTTTAAGTGAAGGCCATTTTGAGATTGGAGCTGGTGTGACATAATGGACAAACCCTCACACTATAAATTCCTTGTTTGAATTTTAGGCAGCTTGGAGGCAATCTTGCTAGACTCAAAATTCCTTCATCTTCTTGGCATTAATCTGGATCTTGATTAGGACAGTTTTTGCCCTTGCAAAAAAGTTTGGTTCCCAAATTCGTTTCTTTTCTTCTTCTCCTTTTCTTTCTTTTTCATTTTTCTTACTACTCCCTTTCTTTGAGCATTTTATCATTTTTGTCCTTCTTCCTTGTAGGATTGTTAAGTATAGAACTTTCAAGAACTGAATAGTCTTTCTCCTTTTTCTTTGATTTTGGTCCAATCTTTGGTTGGGTTGGACCAATTCAAGTCAAACCGTCCTTATAAACCAAATGGAAGCCTTTTCTTGTCTTAGGTAAAAGAGAACTCAGTTGACTTTTTGAACCATTTTGGGTTTTCCTTTCTTTTTTCTTTTCTTTTTTTTTATTTTCTCCTTTTGTACTTTTTTCTTTTTTCTTTTGTCCTTTTTCTTTTCTTTTTCTTTTTCTTTTTTTTGTTTGTTTTTTGTTTGTTTTTTTTGTTCTAGCTGTAAAAGAGTTGTCTTGTTTATACCAACTTGGGCTTCCAATAATGGATGAGTGGAGTAACATAAATCTTCTTTAACAAGGATAAATCATTTGTTACTCTGATGTTGTCTTGATATATTGGAAATATTAAGAAAACTTTAGCTACCCTTATGGTATTGAGAACTTCAACCACTCTTATGGTCTTGAGAACTTCAACTATCTTCATGGTATTAATTTCTTTCTTTGATCTTCTTGCCTCTTCATCTTAGTGATCATAAGACTTGTCAAAAGTATCACAACAGCTCAGGGTAGGTTATTGGGGTTTGTAAGCCAATGAAAAGAAAGCTAAAATTTTATGAAGGCTCAACGAGACAACTAGGATTGATATTTAATAGGGTAGATACTAGTTGTTAGCTAATCCAAACAATGCCTAGATCATTTCTCTCTTAAATATGCAGAGTTCAATTTCACCTCGAAAGTTTGTCAAAGCATGTTCTAAGACTAACTAGGACCTAGACAAAGGTAATTATGCAGGAGCCCTCTCTAAGTAAGCATACACAACTCAATGCTATAAATCAATTCTCTCACCTAGTAAAGTCATTCAAGTCATGATGCATAAATATATTAATTCATGAACATCAAGCTAGATTCCTCATTGGTTGAGCACCAAAATGAAAAAAGACCAACAAAATTTTTGATAAAAGTAATTTATTCAAACAAATTTAAGTTTAAAAAACACGATAGTTCCAATTAAATATTAAAGAAAGTAAAATTGAAAAGCAACATTCAAGCTAAGGAAAGTTTATTGAGTTTAAGATTCGTTTCCTTTCATATTTTCAATATCCCCATCTTGAAAGGATGATAAAACAAAAACCTCTTCTAATCCTTTTCCTAACATGAAGGTTGCTGGTGGTGGCACCCTGTTGAACCTTTGAAATGGATTACCTTTGGTATTGGGCTTGTCCAGCTCAGGCAACTTGCCATTATCAATTAAATTCTGGATCTCATGCCTCAACTTCATACAATTGTCCATTTCGTGTCCAGGCCTTTGATGGAATTGGCAAAATGCATTAGTATCAAAGTTAGGTGGAAGAGGATTAGACAAAGTACGAGGAGTCAAGGGTTGTAATAATCCCCTCTTTGGTAGCTTATTGAGAACCCAAGACAGTGGCTTCCCTAATTCTGAAAACTGCCTCATTCCTCCTTGACTAGTGGCATTAACATCAACTTCTTTTTATGTGCTTTGATTGCTAGGCTGATAATTTCTTTTCTCATTCATTTTTATTGAAAAACGGTTCTTCTCTCTTTCCCACTCTTCAATTTGTAGACCAGCTTGGAGAAGATCTTTGAAATCCCTTATAAGGGTGTGAGACATCCTTTCATGGAGATTGGACAGGACACCTCTCACGATCATCCTTATTTGATCAGATTCATCGGGCCTCTTCTTGAGCAAAGTAGCCTTGTTCCTCCATCTCTTTACATAGTCTACAAAATTTTCATTTGGCCTTTGTCTAATGGACTCAACTTCCATTAAGGTAACTTCCATCTTGACATTATATCCATATTATTGGATGAAGGCTTTGTAAAGCAGATCCCAACTCTTTTGTGTTCCATCATCTAAGGTATTGAACCAATTTTGGACAATCGGGTCCAATGAGAGCATGAAGTACCTTAGAGTTTGAGCCTTAATAGCTCAGGCAGACTGCATAGCAGTGATATACTGCTTTACATGGAGTTGAGAATTTTCGGTTCCATCAAACTTTGCAAAGGATGGCATCTTGAATTTGTATGGAACTTCTTCGTCTAGCTTAAATAATTTGTCAAATTTGGACATCCTCGGTTTTTAATTTTTTCTCAAATTTCTTTTCTAAATCAGCAATCATCTTTTCAATATCAAAAGTTTCGGTCTTCTCCATAGTTGATCTTTCAACAATATTCGGTTCTTTCTTCTTGTCTTGAGGATCTTGGTAGTATTGAGCCCAATCATCATCATCATCAATGATCACCTTTTCATCATCAAAAACCACTTCATTAACTCTAGCCTTTTTCCTTGACTTTCTTTGTGCTAGCAGATGCTTCGACATTGTTTCCTAAAATTGCAGCTAGTTGATTCTTTATAGTCTCGGCCATGGCCTCTTTTATTTCTTCCATCTTGGCATTGAGCGCATCATCCACCATTCTTTGAATTTGTTCGAGATCCATTATTTTTGGTAAGCGAGTGATTGAGTTGTTGCTAGATACTTCATCTTCGGCATAGGTCGGATTGTCGTAAGCATTTGAACTTTCGTAATCCAGGGCTGTGAGCCAGAAAGGATTGATGATATGAGATGCAAATGTATGCATGTATGCATGTATGTACAAACAAACAAACAAGGATAATTAGGACGTTCCTTCCAACCTTATAACATCCACACATGAATGGCGAGTCTCTTTTCCTAGGTATATGGTTAACAAAATACCAACATGAGGTTCCTTGTTTTCAAATATTTCCCTTGAGCATTTCAACCAATAGTTATATTTTCAAAAATGGAAATCAATTTATGATAATTCCCATTAATTAGGTTTTAATCCATTCAATCAACTATAGTAGCTTTTATGCTATATTGGATTAAAACAAAATTAAGAGGTTTATTATAAATAGATTTCTCACTTGAAAAAGGTAACTAATGATTCATGCCAAAAACAAGCCCATGATTAATTATTTCTTAGTATAAACTAGGCTCACAATTGATTTTTGGTATTTCGTAATTGACCCAAATAATTTGTAAGCTCTTTGTAAGAAAAGGTTGGATAAAAATAATTTTGTTTCTAAGCCCATTGTAAAAATATTTTAGAAAAAACATATTTTGGGCTTAGTATTTAGGCCATGAGCAAAAGAATTTTTGATTTATTTTTAAAAAAGTCTTATGTCCAAAGACCATCTTGAAAAATCTTGAAAGTAGCTTTGGTCTTTTGGATTTTAAAGAAAATATTTATTTTGAGCTTACAATATACTTAGGCCATATTAGAAAAAGAACAAGCCAAATAAGCTATGATTTAAGCCAAGATAAATTAACCATAGTCAAACAACATGCATTTGGGGTAAAAACCTAAGGAAAGTAACTAGGCCAATTACATGAGCTTTAGTCTTTGGGTAAAAAGGCTTAGGTTCCTATAGCAAGTATATACCAAATGGTACAAGGCTATGGGTGGTTATGCCATGCTCGATCTCCATACCTTGAGTGAAAGTATGGTATCCCTTACATAACACAACACGGGTAACATGGGCTTCCTAACTCACGCACACGATGCAATCTAATATGATGCAATGATAATATCATTACAAAAAAGAATATAATAATATAAAGACCAACGGTGAGAAAGATGAGAAATAGCCCAGCACTATCTCAAAAATTAATTCCTAAGGAATCCCCAACCCCCAAATGGGTTTGGAAAGTTGGGTATGTGTGGAGAAGGTGAGAAATGGCCCAGCACCCCCACAACGCCCGGTTCATTGGAACCGGCCACCTTTACAGGTCTTAATATTATAAAATTCTTAAATATAACATCATTATCCATATTATACACAATAATTAAAATGAAGCATCGATATATTGAAAATTAAAACAATGTCCAAGCAAAACAAATAAATGGACACCCATCCGAAGATGGAAACATATGGAAACATGCCCTTACATAATCCATGCCTAAATAGGACACCCACTGAAAGGTAGAAACATGTCCTTTACATTTGTTCTAAAATAAAAAAGCAATTTAAATAAAATGATATTTAACTAATGAGGTACCCACCAAGTGGAAACATACCTCTTACAACATTTGGAAATCTAAATAAATTGATAAAAGTAAATAACCATTCATCATAAATAAATCATTCATCAAAGGTATTAATCAAAATATAAAATAAACATCCATCCATGATAAACTAAAATAATCAAGCATTGAACTTAAATAAATCAACAAAGCATTGAAAATAAATTAATGCATAAATATAAAATTCAATAAAGCAAGTAAAGATTCAAATTAGAGCTACTGTTTCTATTTAAGATTCTTTATTTAATGTGTTTAGGGTTTTGGAATTTATGTGTTTAAACTACTGTGAGTTTTAAAGGAATTGAAATGGATTAAGGTTTTATAATTTAAGAGGTTGATAAAATTCTTTGATTAACCAAATTAGTGTTTGGGGAGTGAAATCATGAAATTAGGGTTTGAACACTTTAAAATATTGGATTTATAATTATTAGCTACTGAATTATGGTTTTTAGGCTTACTGTGTTTGAATTTTAATATTTTTGTTTATAAGGTTTTAAGGTTTAAAGGATTAGGGTTTAGAAAAATTAGGGTTTAAGGTTTTAAGGGAGTTGGGGTTTACTGTTTTGGGTTTTGGAGTTGAATTAGGGTTTTAGAATTTTAGAATTAGGGTTTCGGAGAATGCATTAGATTTTAGAATTTGAAAACTAATTGATAATTTTATGAAGTTTTATGAAAATAAACAAAATGATTTAAGGTTTATAGAAACAAAAAAGATATTTTTTAGAGTTTGTGGAAAGAAACAGATTCAATTTAGGGTTTTGGTAAATTTTAAAGAAATAAAAATAACAATTTTAAAATTTTTTGGAAAACAAATAAACGAATTAAGGTTTTTAAGCTTTAGAAATGGTAAATTAAAGTTCTACGGTTTTTTGAATCAAAAGAGACAATTGAATTATTTAAGCAACTGTGAAGAAATGAGACATTCATACCTCCTGTAGACCCTTAATTTTTTACCCAGTCCGGTCCAATATATTTTATTTAGTCCAAAATAATTTTTATGTTGTCTAATATATTTTAATTAGTTTAAAATAATTTTTGTTATCTTTGTTAAATAGTTTTGCTTTAGTATCTACTTTTTATTAATAAAAAATAAAAATAAACAAATCAAAATCAAAAAAATAAAAATAAAAATTGGCAACGGAAAAATCGGAGAAGAATAATTCGTCGCCGAAAACCAGCGCGCGGGACGATGGCCGTGAGCCATTTCGCCCGTAGGAGTTTCCTGCGGGTGAAATGGCCAAAGCAATTTCACCCGCAGAATTTTTCTAAGGGGAAAATGGCCCACATGCCGGTCCTCGCCCTCTGTTGTAGCCAACTGCGGCAAATTTTTTTCGCCAGCGTAATTTTTCCGTAGCAATTTTTTTTCACCAGTGAAATTTTTCCGACGCAAATTTTTCAAAACCTAATGCAATTAGGTTTCGGTTTCCTTTTCTTAATGAATATTATGTTTCATGGATGATTAGGAATGAACCATAAAAGCTTCTATAAATAAGATAAAAAAACAACACAAAAAAGGAATCAGAAATAGAGGAAGAAATCGGAGAAGAAATAGGATCAAAATTGGATCCGAAACTGAGTAGGAAAGGCAGTAATTTAATTCAATTTTTTTGAGGGAGCAGAAAAACAATATAAGGCAATTCAAAGGCAGCAAAGCTTGTCTTTGATTTGGTTCATCCAAGAAGCAATTTTGGTGCAACCCACGAAAGAAGGTTTGAATTCTTAATTTCTTTATATTTTTTCACAGTAGCATAAACTATCCAATTGTGCCTTTTAATTCAAAAACCCTAGAACTTTAATGTGGTTTTTCTATGGCTTAAAAACCTTATTTTGTTGCTTTGTTTTCCAAAAAAACTTACAATTGTTATTTTTGCTTCATCAAAATCTTAAAATCCTAATTTAACATATTTCTTTTCAAAATCATAATTTAAATTATGTTTCTTTCTAAAAACCTTAACAAATATCTATTCTATTTATGTAAACTTTAAATCATTTGTTTATTTTCATAAAACTTCATAAATTTATCAAATTGATTTTCAAACCCTAAAAACCCCATGCATTCACCGAAACCCTAATTCAACTTTAAAACTAAACAATAAACCTTAAACTCCTTTAAAACCTTAAATCCTTATTTTTTCTAAACCCTAATCCTTTAGAACTTTAAAAACCATATAAACCCCAAATGTTTAATTTTCCAAAGTAAGCTTAAAACACAATTCAATGAATAACCGTAAACCATAAATCTAAGTATTTTAAAGTGTCCCAACCATAGTTTCATGATTTCACCATTCAAACACTAATTGGGTTAATCAAATAACTTTATCAACCTTTTAAAACACAAATCCTTAATCTATTTTAATTCTCTTTAAAACTCACAAAATCCAAAACCCTAAACACATGAAATAAAGGACCTAAAATGAAAATAGTAGTGTAGACTCTTAATTTTTGACCCAGTCTGGTCCAATATATCATATTTAGTCCCAAATAATTTTTGTGTTGTCCAAAATATTTTAATTGGTCCAAAATAATTTTTGCTATCTTAATTAAATAATTTTTCTTTAGTGTCTAATTTTTATTAATAAAAAATGAAAAATGATAATAATAAACAAAAAATGAATAATAAAAAAAATTTTGGCCGGCTGCGCGAAATGGCCCGCAGGCATATTTTGCCGGCAGTTGCGGTAGCTTTTTTGCCAGCGCAATTTTTCCGTAGGAGTTTTTTTTTCGCTAGTGAAATTTTCCGACGTAAATTTTTCGAAACCTAATGCAATTAGATTTTGGTTTCCTTTTCTTAATAAATAATGTATGCCGTGAGCAACTAGGAAAAAACTATAAAAAACTGCTATATATAAGTATAATAATAACACAAAAAGGGAGGCAGAAAATTGGAAATTGGGACGAAAATTGAAAAGTGGAAACCGAATCTGTGAAGGAAACTTTAATCAAGCTGATTTTTTGGAGAGAGCAGAAAAGTAATTCAAACAATTCATCAAAGGCAGCAACTGCCTTTGTTTTTGGTGATCCAAGAAGCAATTGTTTTTTTTTTGTGTAACTCACGAACCAAGGTTTGAGCTCCTAAATTCTTTTTGTTTTTTCATTGTAGCTTAATTCATCTAGTTGCTTCTTTTAATTCAAAAATCCCACAACCTTAATTCCCTTCATTCAAAGTTTAAAAACCTTATTTAGTTGCTTTGTTTTTCAAAAAACTTACAATTGTTATTTTTGTAGCATCAAAATCTTAAAACCCTAATTTAACTTGTTTCTTTTCAAACCATAAATTAAAATTCTGTTTCTTTCAAAAAGTCCTAAAAACATCTTTTCTATTTATAAAATTTTAATTCGTTTGGTTTACTTTCATAAATTTCATAAAATTGTCAATTGATTTACAAATTCTAAAAACTTAATTCTAAGAACACTAAACCCTAATTCTAGAACACTAAACCCAAATTCAACTTTAAAATCAAAACAAGTGAACCCTAACTCCTTTAAAACCTAAATCCAATTTTAATAAGCTCTAATTCTTTAAAACTTTAAAACCATATTTAGACACAGTAAGCTTAAATACCCTAACTCAATGACCCTAAATCACAAATTAAAAGTATTTTAAAGTGTTCAAATCCTAGTTTCATGATTTTACCTAAATAAACCCTAGTTTGGTTAATCAAAGAATCTTACCAACCTTTTAAAACATAAAATCCTTAATCTATTTTAATTCTCTTAAAATCACAGTAGCCTAAATTTCATAATTTCCAAAACCCTAAACACATGAAATAAAGAACCCTAAATGGAAACAGTAGCTATAATTTAGATTTTTATTTGCCTTATTTAATTTTATATTTGATTATGCTTTGATGTATTTTATATGCTTTAATTTACTTAAGTTCAATGCTTGGTTTATTTAATTTATCATGGATGGATGTTTACCTTTTATTCATGTTTAATACCTTTGATGAATGATTTATTTATGATGAATGATTATCTACTTTTATCAATTTATTTAGATTTCCAAATGTTGTAAGAGGATTGTTTCCACTTGGTGGGTACCTCATTAGTTAAATATCATGTAATTTAATTTACTTTTCTATTTTAGAACCTATGTAAAGGGCATGTTTCTATCTTTCAGTAGGTGTCCTATTTAGGCATGTGATATAAGGACATTTTTCCATCTTCGGATGGGTGTCCAATTATTTTTTTTGCTTGGACCTTGCTTTGATTTTAATATATTGATGCTTTCTTTTAATTATTGTGTGTAATATGGATAATGTTGTTATATTTAAGAATTTTATAATATTAAGACCTGTAAAGGAGGCCGATTCCAATGAAGCGGGCGTTGTGGGGGTGTTGGGCCATTTCTCACCTTCCCCACAAGTAACCAACTTTCCGAACCCATTAGGGGGTTGGGGATTCCTCAGGAATTGAGTCATCCACCCCGTTCTTTTTTTCCGGCCCATCTGGGTGGTGACTCCATTTTCTCCGGACTTAGGTCCGTGTTCTCTAAGGCCTCGAGCCTAAGCAGTGCCAAAGTTGCAAGAACCATTCCACCGGGAGTGGAGGCAAAAATTCCCTCTCACAGTGGCGACTCCACTGGGGACAAGAGAAGTTGATTTCATTGGTCTTTATATTATTCTATTTTCTCTTATAATGATATTATCCATTGCATCATATTAGATTGCATTGTGTGATTGAGTTAGGACGCCCGTGTTACCTGTGTTATGTTATGTAAGGGATACTATACTTTCACTCAAGGTATGGAGATCGAGCATGGCATAACCACTCATAGCCTCGTACCATTTGGTATATACTTGCTATGGGAACCTAAGCCTTTTTAACCCAAAGACTAAAGCTCATGTAATTGGCCTAGTTACTTTCCTTAGGTTTTACCCAAATGCATGTTGTTTGACTATGGTTAATTTATCTTAGCTTAAATCATGGCTTATTTGGTTTGTTCTTTTTCTAATATGACCTAAGTATATTGTAAGCTCAAAATAAACTTTTCTTTAAAGTCCAAAAGACCAAAGCTATTTTCAAAATTTTTCAAGATGGTCTTTGGACATAAGACTTTTCTAAAAACAAATAAAAAATTCTTTGGCCCATGGCCCAAATACTAAGCCCAATATCCATTTTTCTAAAATCTTTTACAATGGGCTTAGAAACAAAACTATTTTCACCCAACCCTTTCTTACAAAGAGCTTGCAAAAATATTTACGTCAATTATGAAATACCAAAAATCAATTGTGGGCCTAGTTTACACTAAGAATAAATTAACCATGGGCTTGTTTTTGGCATGAATCATTAGTTACCTTTTTCAAGTGAGAAATCTATTTAAAATAAACCTCTTAATTTCATTTTAATCCAATATAGCATAAAAGCTACTTTAGTTGGTTGGATGGATTAAAACCTAATTAATGGGAATTATCATGGATGAATTTCCATTTTCGAAAATATAACTATTGGTTGAAATGTCTGAGGGAATTATTCAAAAACAAGGTACCCCATGTTAGTATTTTGTTAACCATATACCTAGGAAAAGAGACTCGCCATTCATGTGTGGATATTATAAGGTTGGAAGGAGCGTCCTAATTATCCTTGTTTGTTGATTGTTTGTGCATACATGCATACATGTATACATTTGCATTTCATATCATTGATCCTCTCTGGCTCACAGCCCTGGATTACGAAAGTTCAAAAGCCTACAACAATCCGACCTACGCCAGAGACGAAGTATCTAGCAACGACTCAATCACTTGCTCACCAAAAGCAATGGATCCCAAACAAATTCAAAGAATGGTGGATGATGCCCTTAATGCCAAGATGAAAGAAATAAAAGAGGCCATGGCCGAGACCATAATGAATCAACTAGCTGCAATTTTAGGAAATAATGTCGAAGCATCTGCTAGCACTAAGAAGCCAAAGGACAATGGGAAGGCTAAAATTGGTGAAGTAGCTTTTGATGGTGATAAGTGTTTAGATCATTTTTGTACTTATTTTTAGTATGATTTTTATATGTTTTTAGTTAATGTTTTGATTGATTTTTGTTTTAAGTGTGTTTAAAGTGTTGTTTTTAGGTTTAGGTGCAAAAACACCCTTGGAAGATCAAAACAGTGCAAGTAAAGCATGAACCAAGCAAGACATGGCTAAGCCAAATCAAGCTTGGCCATGTCCCTCTATGAATGAAGATGGAAGAGCTTGACACGGCCAAGAGACACTACCAAGCCACTGGCCGTGTCTCATCCGAGGAACAAAAACAAAGAAACCATAAAGAAAGAGTAAAAAATGAAGAAACAGGAAGAGACACACTCAGTGACATGGCCAAGCTTGTGGCCGTGTCACATGACACGGCCAAGCCAAGAGCAAGCTTGGCCGTGTCCCATTTCATGCCAAAGACAAGTGGAGCAAGCAAAGAAGGAAAGAAATGAAGCAGAAGTGAACACACCCAAGTGACACGGCCACTAGCTTAGCCGTGTCACCCCTTGAGACAAAAAGGAAAGAAGAAAAGAAAGAAGCAAGTAGTGAAGGACACGGCCAGCTAGCTTGGCCGTGTCCCATGAAAATTGAGGGACACGGCCATTAGCTTTGCCGTGTCACCTCATGGAAAGAAAGAAAAGAACAAGAGACATGCCCAAACTACTCTTGGCTTGGCCGTGTCACACCAAAAACAATTGAATTCTTCTGCACAAAGTGGGGAACAAAGTGGGAGACAATGCCTTGTGCTTGCCAAAAGAAATATTAAACAAGGGAATAGTGGGGAACAAAGTGAAATGGTGTGAGTTGGAAGGCATGGGTGTGTATTTTGAATGAATTCTTCTTTGTTCTTGAACAATTTCTGCAAAAATGTGGGAGAGGGAGAGAGTGACACTCTCCCTTGTCCCTTCATCTTCATCTCCATTTCCATCCTCTCCACCTTCTCCATCTTCCATTAATAAGATCTTTGACGTTCTTTGGGTTAAATTGGGTTAACAAGCTCTTGAAGATTGAAGAAGCTTCATTGAAGGGATTGGTGACTTGAGAAAGCTCCATTCCATCTACCAAAGGCAAGCTTCATTCCAAGGTTAGGTGACTTGAGAAAGCTCCATTCCATATTGCAAAGGGGAATCAACCATTGAAGAGTGCTTGAGTTCTTCATCATAAATCAAGTGGAGCTAGGAGGAAGATTAGTAATCCTACTCTTGGCATCTTCACAAGGGGTTTTTCTATTCTCTCTTTTAATTCATTTCTTATTGTTGTTGTTATATTAAGAGAATTGATATTGCAATGGACAATTTGTACTTGTTTTATATTGAGTTGAATGAATGTTATAAATTGACGATGTTGAGCTAAATACCCATGCCTATGGTTTATAGTATATTTGGTTGAATGCTTTGATTTGATATTTTTATTGATGTTCCTTGTTGATTGGTTGATTTTATTGCATTAAATGCTAGGTTGATAGATTAGCTACCTATTGATCTTTGAATATTAGATGACGGACCGAGAGGTGAAATCCAATATCGAAACTATACAATCGACCACCCTATGAATGAATTAGAAATATAAGTTCTAGGGTTTCATTAATTTGATAATGTGTAATAATTGGTGATTGCTAATTCATGAATGTGAGAACTAATGGATTGGTAATTGACTAATTAACCTTAAGGAACAAATTAATTACAAGGTTATGTTAATGGATAATTGAGAATTGAGTTTTGATTGAATGGACCTATAACCCTAGGTACCTTCCCAAGAATCGAGTTGATCTTGTACACCCATCATACACATTAATCCCTACGCACGGTTAATTTTAGGTTTAAATTATTCTTGCACCATCCCAACACAACAAACTTCCGCATTTAAATAAATTGTCAATCAAGCTATTACGAACCACACTTTCTTGAGGAAACGACCTTGGGGCGATCACCTTTGCTACAGCTACCTCGTATACTTGTGAGTAGTAGTACTTAATTCGAGCGCAACAAGTTTTTGGCGCCGCTGCCAGGGAGGGTTGTCGTAGTAGAAATAGTTTGAAATTTTTTTATTTAATTGTTTGTTTGTTTTCTTTGAATTGTTTTTGTTCTTTGTTTCCTTTAAGTTTCTATGTGCCTTGTGTAAAGATGCAATTTTCAAGGAACGGGGAAGTTTATGATAGGAACGATGATTCTGAAATGGCATGGTAATTAGCATAATTGACGAATCAACTTAAGGTGCTAAATGCAAGAGGAAGAGCACCTATGCCACACCAAGAGATATGTGCAGCATGTGGCAATGTAGGACACAGTGCAAATATATGCTCATTCGGTTTCGCACGATACCAAGAATGGCAAGTGGAAGAAGATGACTTTGACAGTTTCCAGCAAATGGGTAGAGATGACCAATATTCCAATCCTTACAACCCAAGCTGGGGAAGCCAACCAAATTTTTCATGGGAAAATCAGCAGCACATTCCACCGCATAACTTTTTTTAACCTTACCAAGGAAGTCCTTACTTTCAAGGACAATTTTCAAACCAAGATTACCTTAAGACACCCACATTTGAAGATAGTTTGAATGCCTTCAGTCAAAATAGCGCACAAAATCAGGATAAATTTAAGGAACCCACTTTGGAAGATAGTTTGAATGCCTTCATTCAAATTAGCGCACAAAATCAAGCTCAATGCATGAAACCCACAGTGGAGGATAATTTAAATGCTTACCTTCAAATTAGTGCACAAAATCAGGAAGGGAGCAATAAGAGGTTTGATTCTTTGGGGGAATCATTGAAGAAGGTGGAAACTCAAGTTGATCAACTGGCACATCAACTCCAAGCACACCAAGAAGAGGAATTTCCTAGCCAATTGGAGCAAGTCAAGGTAATCACAAATTTGAGGAGTGAACAGGTAATATATAACAAATTTTGTGATTCTTTGGATACAGGCACTAATCAAGAAGATATTGGCGAGGAAATACAATCCAACATTGAGGAGTTGAGCCAATCAATTGAGAAGGAGAATTTGGAGGCATCAACCTCACCAAAGTTGCATGAATCTTCCAATCCTGATAGGCCACCAAATCCATTTCCATGTAGCTTGAAGGATGCGGAGCAATGTAAGCAACTTCCTGACATCTATAATATGCACTCCCAATGAGATAGTGAAAATAAGATTGGGATGACTATGACCTTAGGAGAAGAACATGAAATGCCCAATTTAGAAATTGAGGAGTGTAAGCTAATTTTAGATGCTGAGGTTGTTGAGATGGGACTTGACATTGATAAATTGGATGAAGAAGTGATTCAACCAAACTTGGTTGAACTTAAAGAGTCCCCAAAAATCATCTCTTCTACTCTTGGTGGTAAGGAAGAGCAGAAAACTAATATACCCATGTTGCACAATGAAAACGGGTTTTACAAAGTTCCTATTGCACTGGAGGATTACCCTAAGATGACCTTCACATGTTTTCAAATAATGCTACTTAGGCTTAGTAATACATCGGGTATCCTTCGGAATTATATGCTATCTATCCCTGCAGACATGAGCGACAATTGCATTATGGGTGGAAGGAGCATTGTACATCGCATATGGGAACGATGGAAATCAGGTTTCATCTAAACTCTCTCTATAGTATGCATGCTCACATTGAGGACAATGTGAATCTTTAAGTGCGGGGTGCATTTTGTGTTTTGTGTTTTTACTTTTAATTGCATTTTTTGTTTTTGTGTTTTTACTTTTAACTTGTTTTTGTTTAAGTTAGTTAATGTTTTTGAATGTTTTTCATTGAATAAATGAGTTTTAGAAAGTTTAATTGTTATAAAAATTGTTGATAGATGACCTTTGAATTTTTGAAGCATGAATTGGAGAATTGAGTAGAATTGGTGCTTATTGTCAATTTTGTTGGTTTTTCCTAGCATTGCCCTTTAACCTAGTAAGGAATTGAGCCATCAACTTATTATTCTTTTTGTGGGAGAACATCTTTGATTGATGATTTGCTACAACTTGCTTTGACATACATTTTAAGATTACATAAAAATTTTCAATTAGGCATCAAGAACATTAAGGCAATTAGGTGAACCCACTTTTGCTTAAAAAGACCAACCCTATATTCAACCTTAGTTAGCCAATTTTGAGCTTATTTTATTTTTCCTTTTCTTTCTTTTTCATAACACCATTAGCTTGAACCTTGTTGTTTAACTCTTACCCTTTCATTAGGTCAAGAGCTTTTAAGAGCGTTTATGACCGAGAGTGTTGTTGAATTAAGTGTGGGGTTGAATTTAGTAGGTTTAAGATTGTAAAGAAAAATAATAAAAATAAAAAAAATAAAAAAATAAAAAAATAAAAAAACAAGAGAAAAATAAAAAATATAATAATAAGAATAATTGTTATTCTTGTTGAAAGGGTTGGAATGTATCATTACAAGATTTAATAAGTGAGTTCCCTTGAAAAGCTCTTTAACGTCAAGGGGTAGATGAGAGGAAGGTGTTTGGGATTGTTGGGTTATGTATATGATCGGGTACTTCACTCTTAAAGCGCTCTTGAACTTAATGATTTAGTTCACATTTCCTGAATGCCATGCCTTTACCTTAGCCCCATTACAACCCAATAAACACCTTTTGATTGATGCTTGATTGTTATTTTGTGGTGGAGATTTGATTGATAAGCAAGCCTATGGTAATAATCTTTCATTGATTGTTATGAGTGTAAACACCACCATGATCAAACACTTGTAAGAGTTGGTGAGGGAGCGACAACATTGGTTATGCATGAAAAGCCACTTAATTGCATTGGTGTCTATTTTGTTTGATTTGATATTGATTGCAGATTTAGGGATAGGGATGTCTTGATGCATCTTTATAACTCTTGAACTTAACAAAATTTATCTTGTTTAGTATGTTTTGATTTTAGCCTTGTTTGGGGACAAGCAAGGAAGTAAGTGTGGGGTATTTATTTAGATCATTTTTGTACTTCTTTTTAGTATGATTTTTATGTGTTTTTAGTTAATGTTTTGATTGATTTTTGTTTTAAGTGTGTTTAAAGTGTTGTTTTTAGGTTTAGGTACAAAAACACCCTTGGAAGATCAAAACAGTGCAAGTAAAGCATGAACCAAGCAAGACATGGCCAAGGCAAAATAAAGCTTAGCCGTGTCCCTCAAGGAATGAAGATGGCAGAGCTTGACATGGCCAAGAGACACGGCCAAGCCACTGGCCGTGTCTCATCCAAGGAGCAAAAACAAAGAAACCACAAAGAAAGAGCAAAAAATGAAGAAAAAGGAAGAGACACACTCAGTGACACGGCCAAGCTTATGGCCGTGTCACATGACACGGCCAAGCCAAGAGTAAGCTTTGCCGTGTCCCATTTCATGCCAAAGACAAGTGGAGCAAGCAAAGAAGGAAAGAAAAGAAGCATAAGTGAACACACCCAAGTGACACGGCTAAGCCAGTGGCCGTGTCACATGACATGGCCACTAGCTTGGCCGTGTCACCCCTTGAGACCAAAAGGAAAGAAGAAAAGAAAGAAACAAGCAGTGAAGGACACGACCAGCTAACTTGGCTGTGGCGCATGAAAATTGAGGGACACGGCCACTAGCTTGGTCGTGTCACCTCATGGAAAGAAAGAAAAGAACAAGAGACATGGCCAAGCTAATATTTCTTTTGAATTCTTCTGCACGAAGTGGGGAACAAAGTGGGAGACAATGCCTTGTGCTTGCCAAAAGAAATATTAAACTAGAGAATAGTGGGGAACAAAGTGAAATGGTGTGAGTTGGAAGGCATGGGTGTGTATTTTGAATGAATTAAAAGGAGAGGAAGAGGAAATTGGAGGGGGTTCTTCTTTGTTCTTGAACAATTTATGCAAAAATGTTGGAGAGGGAGAGAGTGAAACTCTCCCTTGCCCCTTCATCTTCATCTCCATTTCCATCCTCTCCACCTTCTCCATCTTCCATTAATAAGATCTTTGAGGTTCTTTGGGATAAATTGGGTTAACAAGCTCTTGAAGGTTGAAGAAGCTTCATTGAAGGGATTGGTGACTTGAGAAAACTCCATTCCATCTACTTAAGGCAAGCTCCATTCCAAGGTTTGGTGACTTAAGAAAGCTCCATTCCATATTGCAAAGCGGAATCAACCATTACAGAGAGCTTGAGTTCTTCATCATGCATCAAGTGGAGCTAGGAGGAAGATTAGTAATCCTACTCTTGGCATCTTCACAAGGGGTTTTTCTATTCTCTCTTTTAATTCATTTCTTATTGTTGTTGTTATATTAAGAGAATTGATATTGCAATGGACAATTTGTACTTGTTTTATATTGAGTTGAATGAATGTTATAAATTGATGATGTTGAGCTAAATACCCATGCCTAGGGTTTGTAGTATATTTGGTTGAATGCTTTGATTTGATATTTTTATTGATTTTCCTTGTTGATTAGTTGATTGTATTGCATTAAATGCTAGGTTGATAGATTAGCTACCTATTGATCTTTTAATATTGGATGATGGACCGAGAGGTGAAATCCGATATCGGAACTATACAATCGACCACCCTATGAATGATTAGAAATATAAGTTCTAGGGTTTCATTAATTTGATAATGTGTAATAATTGGTGATTGCTAATTCATGAATGTGAGAACTAATGGATTTGTAATTGACTAATTAACCTTAAGGAACAAATTAATTACAAGGTTATGTTAATGGATAATTGAGAATTGAGTTTTGATTGAATGGACCTATAACCCTAGGTACCTTCCCAAGAATCGATTTGATCTTGTACACCCATCACACACATTAATCCCTACGCACAGTTAATTTTAGATTTAAATTATTCTTGCACCATCCCAACACAAGAAACTTCGCATTTAAATAAATTGTCAATCAAGCTATTACGAACCACACCTTCTTGGGGAAACGACCTTGGGGCGATCACCTTTCCTACAGCTACCTCGTATACTTACGAGTGACGCTTTGTAGTAGTACTTAATTCGAGCGCAACAATAAGGTGGTCATTGATGATGATGATTGGGCTCAATACTACCAGGATCCTAAAGACAAAAAGGAGTCGAAGGTTGTTGAGAAAGTAACTATTGAAAAGACTGAGACTTCTGATATTGGAAAGATGATTGCTGATTTAGAATAGAAATTTGAGAAGAAGTTTAAAACCGAAGAGATGTCCGAGATCGACAAAATATTTGAACAAGATGAAAAGGTCCCTTATAAGTTCAAGATGCCTTCCTTTGCTAGATACAATGGTACTGGAAATCCTCATCTCCATGTGAAGCAGTATATCACTGCTATGCAGTTTGCCCGAGCTACTAAGGCTCAAACTCTAAGATAATTCATGCTCTCATTGGACCCCATTGTCCAAAATTTGTTCAATACCTTAGATGATGGAACACAAAAGAATTGAGATTTGCTATACAAGGCCTTCATCCAGCAATATGGGTATAATGTCGAGTTGGAAGTTACCTTAATGGAAGTGGAGTCCATTAGACAAAGGCCAAATGAAAATTTTGTGGACTATATAAAAAGATGGAGAAACAAGGCTGCTTTGCTCAAGAAGAGGCCCTATGAATCTTATCAAATAAGGATGATCATGAGAGGTGTCATGCCCAATCTCCATGAAAGAATGTCTCACACCCTTATAAGGGACTTGAAAGATCTTCTCCAAGCTGGTCTACAAATTGAAGAGTGGGAAAGGGAGAAGAATCACTTTTCAATAAAAAGGAATGAGAAAGGGAACTACCAGTCGGGCAATCAAAGCACACAAAAGAAGTTGATACAACTGGTCAAGCAAATAGAAGGCAGTTTTTAGATCTGGGAAGCCTTTGTCTTGGGTTTCGATAAGCTAAAAAAGAAAGGGTTGTTACAACATTGGCTCCTCGACCTTTGCCTAGTCCATTATCCCCAAAATTTGATACTAAGGCTTTTTGTCAATTTCATCAGACTCAAGGACATGAGACTGATAGATGTACCCGATTAAGGCATGAGATCCAAGATTTGATTGATAGTGGCAAGCTACCCGAGCCTGATAAGCCCAACACCAAAGGCAATCCATTACCAAGGTACAATAGAGTACCTCCACCGGCAACCTTCATAGTGGGAAAAGGATTGGAAGAAGATTTTGTTTTATCATCCTTTCAAGATGGAAATATTGAAGATGTGAAGGGAAAAGAAGCTAAAACTCAACGAACTTTCCTTAGCTTGAATGTTGCTTTTCAATTTTACTTTCTTCAATTGGAACTATCGTGTTTTTTAAATTTAAATTTGTTTGAATAAATTACTTTCATCAAAAATTTTATTGGTCTTTGTTCATTTTGGTGTTCAATCAATGAGGAATCTAGCTTGATAATTCATAAATTAATGTGTCTAGGCATCATGACTTGAATGACTTTACTAGGTAAGGGAATTGCTCTGTAGCATTGAGTTGTGTATGCTTACTTAGAGAGGGCTCGTGCATAATTATCTTTGTCTAGGTCCTAGTCGGTCTTAGAACATGCTTTGACAAACTTTCGAGGTGAAATTGCAACTCTGCTTATTTAAGGGAGAGATGATCTAGGCATTGTTTGGTTAGCCAACAACTTGTATCCACCCTATAAAATATCAATCCCTAGTTGTCCCATTGAGCCTTCATAAAATTTTAGCCTTCTTTTCATTGGCATATAACCCCAACAACCTGCCCTAAGCTATTGTGATACTTTTGGCAAGTCTTATGATCACTAAGATGAAGAGGCAAGAAGATCAAAAGAAAGCAATGATTAGTCAAGATCATGAAGATAGTTGAAGTTCTCAAGACCATAAGGGTAGTTGATGTTTTCAAAACCATAAGGATAGTTGATGTTCTCAAAACCATAAGGGTAGTTGAAGTTCCCTTAATATCTCTAATATATCAAGACAACATCAATATCAGAGTAACAAATGATTTATCCCTGTTAAAGAAGATTTATGTTACTCCACTCATCCATTATTAGAAGCCCAAGTTGGTACAAACAAGACAATTCTTTTAGAGCTAGAAAAAAAACAAAATAAAAGAAAATAAAAGAAAACAAAATGACAAAAGAAAAGAAAAAGGAAAGAAAAAAAGAAAGAAAAAAAGAAATGAAAAAAGAAAAGAAAACCCAAAATGGTTCAAAAAGCCAACTGAGTTCTCTTTTACCTAAAGCAGCAAAAGGCTTCCATTTGGATCATAAAGACATTTTTACCAAAGATTCAATCAAAATTGGAGAAAAAAGAGGAAGACCATCCAATTCTTGAAAGTTCTGTACTTAACAGTCCTACAAGGAAGAAGGACAAAATGATAAAATGCTCAAAGAAAGGGAAGAGTAAGGAAAATAAAGAGAAAGAAGAGGGAAGAGTAAGAAAAATAAAGTGGAAAGAAAAGGGAAAAGAAGAAAAGAAACAAATTTGGGTTCCAAACTTTTTGCAAGGGCAAAAACTGTCCCAATCAAGATCCAGATTAATGCCAAGAAGATAGAAGGAATTTGGAATCTAGCAAGATCACCTCCAAGCTGCCTAAAATTCAAGCAAGAAGTTTATAGTGTGAGGGTTTGTCCATTGTGTCACATCAGCTCCTATCTCAAAATGGCCTTCATTTAACCCATGTCCCTTATAGACCCCATTTCAAGCCTATCAAAGACCTATTGATCTCTCTTGGTAGGTAGAGTCTATTAGTGGAGATAGTTCGGATAAGCATGCATATGAGATAGACAATATTAAAACTCATTGAGACCTTTGGCCAAGTAATGTGTATGTGCCTATCTGAAGTGCAACATTTCTTGCTTAAATAGAAATAATTTCTGAGTTTAGTACGGTAACTAGGGTTGTCATGTTATAGATATGTTAATTTGGAAAATCAAGTCCTGAGGTGCATTGACATTAATTTGGCAAAGCCAACATTTGATTTCAAAAAAAAAAAAGAGTGTTTTGTCATACAAAGCGTTCAAGTTAAGGAAAGTATGTTAAACCTCCAAAAGACACATTGGTCAAAGGAAATGATTACTGGCAAGGTTATGAAGAATCTATCAACTGACATACTGAGACATAGTTTGAAATAGATGAATCCTTGACTCTGCTGCTTAAGGTCTCCACCACTCATGTTTTCAACATCTTGAAGATAAAAGCCACAAATGCAAAAGCTTTCAATCATTCCAATGCAAGACTTGAACAAGCGTCAAAACAGAACCAATAAGAACACTTTTGCTGAACACCTCGGTCTATGAGTCGATGGAACGACTGTAAGTATTATTCATGCATATCATGCATACATGAGCATATCACATCGCACTTTCTTGTCTTGTTTTGTCTATTCTTTTTCAAAGTGAACAACAAATACCTTGCAAAATGAAGAATCAAAAGAAGATATTGAATCAAGGGGGGCATGGAAAGCCTATTTACTTGAGAAAGCTCCAGTAATCTTGCAAAGAGAAGAAATACGTGCTTGTGCGAAGAACTAGACAACAAAAACATCAATCAAAGCTTGCATGGAAAAAAAATCTTTGGTTTGAGCCTACACAGGGGGCAAAGTTTCTCCTTTTCAATTTTTTGAGTTTATATACCAAATATTTTCAAACTCACTTGCAAAAATTTCGCACACAAGGGGCAGGAGAAGATATGAGAGCCAACTAAAAATAGTTGAATTTTTGCAAAAAGGAAGAACAAAAGAATGGAACATTAGAACTCTCAAAAGAATGAAGATGCAAAAGACAAAAGATCAGTCCAGCTAAAAGAGCTAAAGCCAGGGTAAAGACCCGACCTCCAATGGATAAAGATCCATGTTTCAAGGGTAAAGACTCGAATTCCAATGGATAAAGATCCATGATTCAAGGGTAAAGACCCAATTTCCAATGGATAAAGATCCATGTTTCAAGGGTAAAGATCCGATTTCCAATGGATGAAGATCTATGTTTCAAGGGTAAAGACCCAATCTCTAATGGATAAATATCCATGTTTTAAGGGTAAAGACCAGATTTCCAATGGATAAAGATCCATGTTTCAAGGGTGAAGACCTGATCTCAAAGGATGAAGATCCATTTTCGAGGGTGAAGACCCGATCTCAAAGGATGAAGATCCATTTTCAAGGGTGAACACCCGATCTCAGAGGATGAAGATCCATTTGCAAGGGTGAACACCCGATCTCATAGGATGAAGATCCATTAGCAAGGGTGAAGACCCGATCTCAAAGGATGAAGATCCATTTGCAAGGGTGACCCGATCTTAAAGGATGAAGATCCATTTTCAAGGGTGAAGACCCGATATCAAAGGATGAAGATCGATTTTCAAGGGTGAAGACCCGATCTCAAAGGATGAAGATCGATTTTCAAGGGTGAACACCCGATCTCAGAGGATGAAGATCCATTTGTAAGGGTGAAGACCCGATCTCAAAGGATGAAGATCCATTTGCAAGGGTGAAGACTCGATCTCAAAGGATGAAGATCCATATTCAAGGGTGAAGACCTGATCTCAAAGGATGAAGATCCATTTTCAAGGGTGAAGACCCGATCTCAAAGGATGAAGATCCATTTTCAAGGGCGAAGACCTGATCTCAAAGGATGAAGATCCGTTTACAAGGGTGAAAACCCGATCTCATAGGATGAAGATCCATTTTGATGGTGAAAAACCACAATGCATAGAATAACCGAAGCAATCAGACTTCTCAAATGATAAAAGGTCAGCCAAACTCAATCTCGGGTCAAAGTATCCAATCTCGGGTCCAAGTACCCAAATCAATCCATTCTCAGGTCCAAGTACCCCAAATCAAATCAATCTCGGGTCCAAGTACCCAAATTCAATCAAATCTCGGGTACAAGTAAGCCAAATCAAATCAATCTCGGGTCCAAATACCCAAATTCAATTCAATCTCGGGTCCAAGTACCCCAAATCAAATCAATCTCGGGTCTAAGTACCCAAATTCAATCCATTCTCGGGTCCAAGTACCCCAAATTAAATCAATCTCGGATCCAAATACCCAAATTCAATCCAATCTCGGGTCCAAGTACCCCAAATCAAATCAATCTCGGGTCCAAGTACCCAAATAAAATCAATTTCGGGTCCAAGTACCCAATCTCGGGTCCAAGTAACCAAATCAAATCCAATCTCAGTCCAAGTACCCAAATAAAATCAATTCCAAGTACCCAAATAAAATCAATCTCGGTTCCAAGTACCCAAATAAAATTCAATCTCGGGTCTAAATGCTCAATCTCAGGTCCAAGTACCCAAATCAAACCCAATTCCGGGTCCTAGTGCCTAAATTCAATCTAGTCTCGGGTTCAAGTACCCAAAACAAATTCAAATAACCATCTCAAAAATTAAGTTGAAGATCATTCAAGCAAGGGGCAAACTGTAAACCCTTAATTTTTGACCTAGTCTGTTCCAATATATCATATTTAGTCCCAAATAATTTTTGTGTTGTCCAAAATATTTTAATTGGTCCAAAATAATTTTTGTTATCTTAATTAAATAATTTTTGCTTTAGTGTCTAATTTTTATTAATAAAAAATGAAAAATGATAATAATAAACAAAAAATAAATAATAAAAAAAATTTGGTCTGCTGCGCGAAATGGTCTGGGGCCATTTCGCCCTCAAAAATTATCTGCGGGCAAAATTTTCGCTCGCAGGAAAAACCTGCGAGCGAAATGGCCTGCAGGCACATTTCGCCCGCAGCTGTAGCAGCTTTTTTGCCAGCGCAATTTTTCCTGCGCCAATTTTTTTCTCCAGAGCAATTTTTTCGCAGCAGTGTTTTTTCGCCAGCGAAATTTTCCGACGTAAATTTTCCGAAATCTAATGCAATTAGGTTTCGGTTTCCTTTTCTTAATAAATAATGTATGCCATGAGCAACTAGGAAAAAACTATAAAAAAAAACTTCTATAAATAAGTATAGTAATAACACAAAAAGGGAGGCAAAAAATCAAAAATTGGGACGAAAATTGAAAAGTGGAAACCAAATCTGTGAAGGAAACTTTAATCAAGCTAATTTTTTGGAGAGAGCAGAAAAACAATTCATCAAAGGCAGCAACTGCCTTTGTTTTTGTTGATCCAAGAAGCAATTTTTTTTGGTGTAACTCACGAACCAAGGTTTGAGCTCCTAAATTCTTTTTGTTTTTTCATAGTAGCTTAATTCATCTAGTTGCTTCTTTTAATTCAAAATCCCAGAACCTTAATTCCCTTCGTTCAAAGTTTAAAAAACTTATTTCGTTGCTTTGTTTTCCAGAAAACTTACAATTGTTATTTTTGTTTCATCAAAATCTTAAAATCCTAATCATGTTTCTTTTCAAAACCATAAATTAAAATTCTGTTTCTTTCAAAAAGTCCTAAAAACATCTTTTCTATTTATAAAAACTTTAATTCGTTTGGTTTACTTTCATAAATTTCATAAAATTGTCAATTGATTTACAAATTCTAAAAACTTAATTCTAGAACACTAAACCCAAATTCAACTTTAGAATCAAAACAAGTGAACCCTAACTCCTTTAAAACCTAAATCCAATTTTTCTAAGCCCTAATTCTTTAAAACTTTAAAACCATATTTATACACAGTAAGCTTAAATACCCTAACTCAATGACCCTAAATCACAAATCAAAAGTATTTTAAAGAGTCCAAATCCTAGTTTCATGATTTTACCTAACAAACCCTAGTTTGGTTAATCAAAGAATCTTACCAACCTTTTAAAACATAAAATCCTTAATCTATTTTAATTCTCTTAAAATCATAGTAGCCTAAATTCCATAAATTCCGAAACCCTAAACACATGAAATAAAGAACCCTAAATGGAAACATTAGCTATAATTTAGATTTTTATTTTCCTTATTTAATTTTATATTTGATTATGCTTTGATTTATTTTATATGCTTTAATTTATTTAAGTTCAATGCTTGGTTTATTTAATTTATCATGGATGGATGTTTACCTTTTATTGATGTTTAATACCTTTGATGAATGATTTATTTATGATGAATGATTATCTATTTTTATCGATTTATTTAGATTTCCAAATGTTGTAAGAGGTATGTTTCCACTTGGTGGGTACCTCATTAGTTAAATATCATGTAATTTAATTTGCTTTTCTATTTTAGAACCTATGTAAAAGGCATGTTTCTACCTTTCGGTGGGTGTCCTATTTAGGCATGTGATGTAAGGACATGTTTCCATCTTCGGATGGGTGTCCATTTATTTGTTTTGCTTGGACCTTGCTTTGATTTTAATATATTGATGCTTTCTTTTAATTATTGTGTGTAATATGGATAATGTTGTTATATTTAAGAATTTTATAATATTAAGACCTGTAAAGGAGGCCGGTTCCAATGAACCGGGCATTGTGGGGGTGCTGGGCCATTTCTCACCTTTCCCACATGTACCCAACTTTCCGAACCCATTAGGGGGTTGGGGATTCTATAGGAATCGAGTCATCTACCCCTTTCTTTTTTCCCGGCCCATCCGGGTGGCGACTCCATTTTCTCCGGACTTAAGTCCGTGTTCTCTAAGGCCCCGAGCCTAAGCAGTGCCGAAGTCGCAAGAACCATTCCACCGGGAGTGGAGGCAAAAATCCCCACTCACAGTGGCGACTCCACTGGGGACAAGAGAAGTTGATTCCATTGGTCTTTATATTATTCTATTCTTTCTTATAATGATATTATCCATTGCATCATATTAGATTGCATTGTGTGTGTGAGTTAGGACGCTCGTGTTACCCGTGTTGTGTTATGTAAAGGATACCATACTTTCACTCAAGGTATGGAGATCGAGCATGGCATAACCACTCATAGCCTCGTACCATTTGGTATATACTTGCTATGGGAATTTAAGCATTTTAACCCGAAGACTAAAGCTCATGTAATTGGCCTAGTTACTTTCCTTAGGTTTTTACCCCAAATGTATGTTGTTTGACTATGGTTCATTTATCTTGGCTTAAATCATGGCTTATTTGGTTTGTTCTTTTTCTAATATGACCAAAGTACATTGTAAACTCAAAATAAGTTTTTCTTTAGAAAATCCAAAAGACCAAAGCTATTTTCAAAATTTTTCAAGATGGTCTTTGGACATAAAACTTTTCTAAAAACATATAAAAAATTCTTTGGCTCATGGCCCAAATACTAAGCCTAAAATCTATTTTTCTAAAATCTTTTTATAATGGGCTTAGAAACAAAATTGTTTTTATCCAACCTCTCCTTACAAAGAGCTTGCAAAAATATTTAGGTCAATTAAGAAATACCAAAATTCAATTATGGGCCTAGTTTACACTAAGAATAAATTAACCATGGGCATGTTTTTGGCATGAATCATTAGTTACCTTTTTCAAGTGAGAAATCTATCTATGATAAACCTCTGAATTTAGTTTTAATCCAATATAGCATAAAAGCTACTTTGGTTGGTTGAATGGATTAAAACCTATTTAATGGAAATTATCATTGATTGATTTCCATTTTCGAAAATATAACTATTGGTTGAAACATCTGAGGGAATTATTTGAAAGCAAGGTACCCCATGTTGGTATTTTGTTAACCACATACCTAGGGAAAGAGACTCGCCATTCGTGTGTGGATGATATAAGGTTGGAAAGAATGTCCTATTTGTCCTTGTTTGTTAATTGTTCGTGCGTACATGCATACATTTGCATCTCTTGTCATTGATCCTCTCTGGCTCATAGCCCTGGATTATGACAGTTCAAAGGTTTACAACAATCCGACCTACGCCGGAGATGAAGTATCTAGCAATGACTCAATCACTTGCTCACCAAAAACAATAGAGCCAAAACAAATTAAAAGAATGGTGGATGAAGCCCTCAATGCCATGATGAAAGAAATAAAAGAGGCCCCAGCTGAGACCATGAAGAACCAATTGACTGCAATCTTAGAGAATCATGCCGAGGCATCTGCTAGCACTAAGAAGCCAAGGGACAAAGGGAAGACTAAAGTTGGTGAAGTGGTTTTTGATGATGAAAAGGTGATCATTGATGATGATGATGATTGGGCTCAATACTACCAAGATGCTTAAGAGAAGAAAAAGGAATCAAAGATTGTTGAAAGATCAATTATGGAGAAGACCGAAACTTCTAATATTGAAAAGATGATTGCTAATTTAGAAAAGAAATTTGAGAAGAAGCTAAAAATCAAAGAGATGTCCGAGATCGATAAACTATTTGAACAAGATGAGGAGGTCCCTTATAAGTTCAAGATGCCATCCTTTGCAAAGTAAAATGGCACTGGAAATCCTCATCTCCATGTGAAGCAGTATATCACTGCTGTGCAGTCTGCCCGAGCTACTAAGGCTCAAACTCTAAGGTATTTCATGCTCTCATTGGACCCTGTTGTCCAAAATTGGTTCAATACCTTAGATGATGGAACACAAAAGAATTGGGATTTGGTATACAAGGCCTTCATCCAGCAATATGGGTATAATGTCGAGTTGGAAGTTACCTTAATGGAAGTGGAGTCCATTAGGCAAAGGTCGAATGAGAATTTTGTGGATTATGTGAAGAGATGGAGAAACAAGGCCGCTTTACTCAAGAAGAGGCCCGATGAATCCGATCAAATAAGGATGATTGTGAAAGGGGTATTGCCTAGTCTTCGTGAGAGGATGTCTCATACACTCATCAGGGATTTCAAAGACCTTCTCCAAGTTGGCTTGCAAATTGAAGAATGGGAAAGAGAGAAGAGTCGTTTTGCAATAAAAAGGAACGAGAAAGGGAGCTATCAATCTGGTAACCAAAGCATGCAAAAGGTCGTCGGTGTTAATGCTACTAACCAAGGAATGAGGAGACAATTTTTGGAATTGGGAAAACCGATGTCTTGGGTTCTCAATAAGCTTCAAAGAAAGGGATTGCTATAACCCTTAAATCCTCATCCTTTGCCTAACCCTCTCCCACCTAATTTTGACACTAAAGAATTTTGTCAATTTCACCAAATGCAAGGGCATGACATGGATAGATGTGTGAGGTTGAGACATGAGATCCAAAATCTAATTGATAATGGGAAGCTACCCAAGCCCAATAAGCCAAACACCAAAGGCAACCCATTACCAAAATTCAATAGGGTACCACCACCAGCAAACTTCATGATTGGAGGAGGTTTGCATGAGGATTTTGTCATGTCTTCTTTTCAAGATGTGGGTGGAGAAGCAACCAAAGAAGAAGAGCTATTTGGTGAAATTAAACAAGCTATGATGGGTGGAGAAGTAACAATTAGTGTTGTCAACGGTTTTTGGGATTCAAGTGATAGTGATGATGATATTGTATCCAAGAAAGAGGAGTGGACTTGGTCCGAGCCTGAAGAAGATGAAGTAATGAACACTAGATCTAGTAAGCCTTATGCAAGGCCACCACGTAAGGAGGAAGAAACTAATAAGGGAAAGGAAGTTGAAGTAGAAGAAGATGATGCTGTGCTCAAGCAATTCAAAAGAACCCAAGCAAGTGTTAGCATTTGGGACTTATTAGCTACTTCTAAAAAGCACCGAGAAACTATGGCCAAAGCCTTGGCTAGCATGCCAATTTCTACCTCCACGACACCGGAGGAGCTTATCAACATCATAAAAATTGGAGGGGTAATGAAATGTGAAGAAAAGAGTGAAGTTAATATGGGAGCAGTTTCTTTTTTGGATGCAGACTTACCAGAGGAGGGGAGAGACCACATCTGCCCTCTCTTTATCAAAGTAGAAATCAAGGGGAAGAGGACTCCTTGTGTAATGGTCAATGATGGATCCGCCATAAATGTTTGTCCACTTAAGATATTGCCAAAGCTAGCTATGTCAACAAGGGATCTAAATCCGACCGAAGTAACAATTCGGGCTTATGACAACACTAAGAGACACGCCGAAGGGACTTTCAAAGAGATTGTCAAGGTTAGTCCAATTGAATCTATTATTGAGTTTGTTGTTTTAGACATACCGGTTACCTTTGCCTTACTCTTGGGGCAACCATGGTTTCATCCTCTTGGTGGAGTTCCTTCCACCCTTCACCAAAAGATCAAGTTCCCCAATGGAGATGAGACAGTGGTCATTGAAGCTGAAGATAATGAGATTGTTAATGCTCTAATGATTGAGAGGCCTCTCAATGGTTTTCAAGTAGCTGCAATTTCTAATGATGGAGTAGTGGACTCCAAAGTCTTGAATATGATGAAGAACATGAACTACCTTCCCAGAGCTAGTCTTGGAAAGAGTAAGGCTGGTTTGACAAAGTTGCCAAATTTTAGAACTCAAACTTCCAAGAAAGGGTTGGGATATGATGAAGCCAATAATGTATAGCCAAAGAAGAGTGAGAAGATGAGCTTCCCACCACTTGAAGAGATCTTTGTCAAGGCTCCAGATATGGGATCACTCCAAGGAAAGCCCAAGCCGATCATGTTCATGGGTAAGTTAATCCCAGGTTTTGAAATTTTTGCAAATGTTGCCGAGCTAGTGGAGCAAGTGAAAAAAGAACTCACCTTGACAACCAGCAAAGAATCCAATCTAAAAGAGAAGAATGAAGTTGTCCTAAAAGCCGAGAAGACTCCAGATGAGATTGCTGCCCTGATCGAAGAAAAGTTTGAAGACATCCTGCTTTATGATTCTGAGAATAATGATTTTGATTTTGATTTTAATTTGTCTGCTTTGTATGAGGATGATGATGTTTTCTTTTCCAAAATGAATGCAATAAAGTCTAATTTTGCTTACTTGTGTGATGTTTCTCCTGATGGTTGCATACATTCAAATAGCAGTTACATGAGCATTTTTAATATTAATTCTGTTAACACACAATCATTAAATTTGGGAACAACTGAAAATCCTAAAAATATTAGCATAGCATCTGACCTTACTCCTGATGAGAGAGAGAGATTTGAAAAAATATTCAAAAAATATGAAGAAGTGTTTGCTTGGTCTTATGAGGATATGCCTGGAATAGATCGCGACATAGCCGAGCATCATATTCCAACTTACACTCACATGAAACCTGTCAAACAAAAGCTTAGGCGGTTAAGACCTGAGTGGGCTGAATTGGTTAAAGAAGAGGTCACTAAGCAAATACAAGTGAAGTTCCTAGAAGTGATAGAATATCCAGATTGGTTAGCCAACATAGTACCCGTGCCAAAGAAAGATGGGAGAATAAGGGTCTGTGTGGACTATAGAGATCTGAACAAGGCTTCCCCTAAGGATGATTTTCCTTTACCTCATATAGATGTTTTCATTGATAGTGCAGCCTCTAGCATGCTACACTCATTTGTAGATGGATTTTCTGGATACAACCAAGTGTTAATGGCCCAAGAGGATAAAACCAAAACTGCTTTCATTACTACATGGGGTATATTTTGTTATAGGGTGATGTCGTTCGGCTTAAAGAATGCTAGAGAAACCTACCAAAGGATGGCCACCACACTATTTCATGACATGATGCACAAAGAAGTTGAAGTATATGTTGATGATATGATGGTTAAATCGAACACAAGGGAGCAACACTTCCAAAACTTAGAATTATTCTTTGATAGAGCTTTGAAAAATAAGCTAAGATTGAACCCAAACAAGTGTGTGTTCGGTGTTACCTCAGGTAAATTATTGGGACACGTGATTGGTCCGAATGGCATTGAGATTGATCCTGACAAAGTTAAAGCAATCAGGGATATGCCAGCCCCAAAGACGGAGAGAGAAGTTCAGGGATTTATTGGTAAATTACATTACATTAGCAGATTCATAGCAAAACTCACAACAAGGTCAGGCCTAGCTGGGAAGGGCCATATGTCGTGAACCAATTCATGAACAAAGGTGCGATGAGGTTTTTAGACATGGACGGGAATGAATTTAGTGAGGCAGTAAACATTGACAGGTTGAAGAGATTTTATGTATGATAAAAAAAAAAGAGCTTGCTAGGTTGAAAACCCAAAAAGGGCGGCCTAGGCAAAAGTTAGAGCAGTCCGCTAGTCCCGAAAACCCGAAAGGGCGGGCTAGGCAACAATTAGGGCTAAATGAGAGAAAATTGTCAATTAGAAAACCCAAAAGGGTTAATTGGCAACAGGAGTGATCTTGTGTATGCTAGCTTTATGTTTGGTTGTTCCCTAATTTAATAAAATAGAATTAATGTTAAAAGTGTTCTATGTGCACTGTTATAAGTATTTGACCAAATATGGATGAAATAAATAAACACAATAGCAAAAGGTGATGACAAATTATAAATGGAAAAGTAGCATCTTTTATTACTTTAAATATTTTTCATCCTAACAATACACTTTCTGAATTGACAAATGTAAAATCTATGGCAGTCGATAAATGTAACGTGCAGGCCAGCTTTGCCTCAGCCAATCCAAGTAGGCTTCAGTCAAGTAAGGCATGTCTAAGTCGGGAGTAAAGTCAGAATCACGAGGCCCAGCTCCACACTGACGACCAAGTCGGCGAGGATCATAGCATGTACCTTAACGAAGAGCAGCAGGGGGAATATACATCAAGTATGTCCGCATGGTGATACAAGAAATCTTCTACCAAGGTACTAACCAGCGGATGTTGACTTCAACACATGAGTGGATCCAGTCAACCCAGTCAGCATATGAAGAAGCTGGATGGAGTAGTTTCCTAGCAGAATGATGACATGGCAGATATCTGGCAAAATCCATGGATGGAGTATCAAGCAAACAAAGATTCTCCTGAAGTCAAATCTATAAAGAAAGAGTTAAAAAAAGGAGAGAGAGTCCGCTAAGTTGAAAACCCACAAGGGAAGCTTAGGCAAAAATTAGGACAGCTCGCTAGTTCCAAAAACCCATATGGGCAGACTAGGCAAAAATTAGAGCAATAAAGAAAAGAAGAAAAAAAGAAAACCTAAATTGAAAACCTGAAAGGGTAGTTTAGGTAATTACCTGAAGCAGCAATGGACTCCCAGTCAGTCTCTTTGACAATCCTGATTTAAATCGGTCTAATCCAACTAAGGTCTCGGCTAAGATCACAGGTACTGGCGACAAGCCTCCTTCCATTTGGTCCATAATATCCAATACCTATGGATCAATATCGCCATTGGAAGAAACAAGCAAGAATTGGCCGAGCAAGCAAAGATAGAGCATGCATCCCCATGCCTTAGTAGGGGCCAAATGAGAGAGACAAAAGTCAATCAAAGGAGCAAGTAGAATTTTTCACCTCTCATCAACCGAAGAACTTGGGGTTTTGGAATTTGAAATAACATCTGCATCTTCTGTTAAGTCTTGGAAATCAATGTGGGTAATGCCATTTGTTGATTATTTGGATATCCAAGGATGGCCTCAAATTCTTCAATCAACGGACATATTTCAAAGCCATTATTTCTAAATACCCTAGAATCCATATCCCAAAAGGAAACCACGGCATGTAAGGAGTGGTCCAATTTAACATTTTGAAAACACTTTAAAACATCAAGTTTTGACCACGAAATCTGCTTCCAATGGATGGCATCCATATTCTTAAATAGAATTTTTATCTTCTTTGAATGATGCTCGGTCATGGTGGATGAATAAAGAAAAAATTAAAATTGTTAAAGGGAGTCTTCACGTTGAAAGAGAAATAATTTTGTTTTCTGCATTAAAATAGGGCGTGCAAGGTGATTTATATAGAAGAAAATAAACTTTTTTCCAAAAGTGATGAGGAAAAGGTGATGGGAAAGGGTAAGACTATATGGCATAAAGGAAAGGAATTGGTGGCAATTTCCTTTACCACGTTGGATTTGGTTTAGCAAATGATGTGGATTATGAAATTACGATATACTGTGATAAAAAAAAAAGTGGTGCAGTAACGAAAAAAAAAGTTACAATAAAGAGGGAAATTGTATTTTTTTTTATTATTGTACAATATTTTACAATTGCTACAATATTTACATATCACTAAGAGGGTGGTGGTAGGTTATCAAATAAAGGCTTGAAAAAATCATCGCCTATTGGAGGAGCGGGCAAATCACTCGTCCCAAGTCCGCCCGAAGTGGGAGCACCTAAACCCGGCAAATTACTCATCCCGGGATCACCCGAAGCGGGAACACCAAAATCCCTATTACCTTGAGGTTTCGATCCGTCATGGTCCTCATTAGAAGCAGACGAAAGGATTTTATGGTCATCAGTCTGGGGGACTCTTGATTAAGAAGCGCCGGGATCCCTCATCCCCTAAAATCGAAAGTCTCGGAAATGCTATTCGGATTGATGATATAAACTTTCAAAATGAGAAGCCTGTTGACGACTTGCAGCCAACTCTTCTTGAAGTTTCCTATTTTGTTCTTCGAGCATCCGCTGTGAGCCAAGAAGGAAAAGGTAAGTGCATACATAATCATGCATACATATAGCATAAATTACTATGAAATAAGGAACGTACCAGGTAATTCAAATCAATACCCTGCGAATGAGATTGCATATCTGGCGAGCTAGAATGAGCAAAAGAAGGGGCAGTAAAAGAAGGTCCAGCCTCATGATCAAATGAGCCAACAGCCTGCAACAATCATTAAAGAATCAAGGAAAGAAAAAAGCAGTTGCAAGGGAAAAGTGATAAAAGTTTTACCTAAGAAGTATTAGTCCCAAGATGTGGAACAAGCTCTCCTGTAGCTTCGTGATGTTCTTCTTCATCTCTATCCTCATTTTCGTCAGAAATCTCCCGCACACCAATAGGAGATACATCAAAGTTCAAGAGTTTTCTTTGAATAAAATGGGCATAAAATTGACCCGGTAAATGGAGAAATGACTTGGCACCATAACCATACCGGGCCAGCCACCATGCATCCTCTGATATTGACATAATATTTAAAGTATATTCTGGGATTTGCATTGAAAACCCTCCACTGCTCTGGACTGAGAAACCATTCATAAACTCTCTCCCCGAGAAACCAACCACTAGACACTGGGCCAGTAATAACTCGGCGAGAATGTTGGAAAGACAATGCAGCCCTCATCAAAGGAAACCAGTTTGCTCGCTCTTCTGGGCTCCAGAGGCCAAATTCACCTGCAAAATAACATAAGGTAAATAAACTTTCACATAAAATTTAAAGCATACTAATGTTATTTTACCTGGTCCCAGGTTAAGCGGCTCAACACATAGTGGTGAGTATGCACATGATGAGAGTCGGGAATGTCCACATGATCGGACAACTAGAAATTTAATCTCGGATACCCGACTCTCTCTCGGGAAATACTGAGTACCCTCACGATGTTATGTTCATATGCCTATACCTACAACAATAATAGTAAATATCAAATTCATGCAAGAAAAGAGTGGAAATAACATTGGTGAAGGAAAAGAATACATCAACAACCGCCATCAAGCCGACAAAAGACTTCTTATTTCGGCAAAGCTTATTAAGACCATGGTAAAGCCACGTGAGACTAGCTTCACTCCAGCCAGATGATGGTACCATTCTGAGATAAGAAAGGGCACTCAACACTGACAAGTGGATGGAGGATTCAGTACTGCCTAAGATGGTCGACCAGAGCATAAATAACAAAAAACCTCGAACATACTGTTCGGCCGTGTCCCTGCCAACCCGTCTTTCGTAGTTCATCCAATAACTATGAATTGGATTGATAAGAGCATTTTTATACTTGTTTTTAGTATGATTCTTATGTGTTTTTAGTTAATGTTTCATTTGATTTTTGTTTAAAGTTTGTTTTAAGTGTTTGTTTTAGGTTAAAGTGCAAAAACTCCCTCGGATGATAAAAACAATCAAGAAAAATGAAGAAAGAGCATGAATCAAGCAAGACATGGCCAAGCCAAAGCAAGCTTGGCCATGTCCCTCAAAAGAATTCCAAGACAGTAGCTAACACACCCAAGAGACACACCCAAGCCACTGGCCGTGTCTCACCCAAGGAAAAGAAACCAAGAAAGAAAAGAAATAGAGGCAGTACTTGACACACTCACAGACATGGCCATGTCTTTGCCCATGTCTGATCGACATGGCCAAGCCACTGGCCATGTCTGTAATATCCCAAAATGTACCCTAGAAGTTTTGGTATATTTGTTATAATTGGATTTTATGTATATGTTTCTTTGGTAAGAGAAAAGAATTACATTGAGAACGTATATGTTGTGTATATGAAAATATATATAACATATAGACAAGTCAAAGTCAAAGAAGGTTAGTGGAAGAAGATATTTAGTTATTTTAAATTAATTAAGTTAATTAGTGGAAATGGGAAATTAAATGAATGGAAGAGGTTAATTTGGATTATTTTAATATTATTATTGCTTGGATGAGAGGGTTTTAAGGAAAAGTTTGACATTAATTTCTTTGGTTTCTTTCTTTCTCTCTTTCTTCATCGTGGTTCTCTTTCCTTTTCTTTCTTTTTCCTTTTGTTGTCCGACCATCAAGGAAGCAAGAGAGAAAGAAGAGTTTTGATCTTCCAAGTTTAAGATTGAAGGAAGTTTTCAAGAGATCAAATTGGAGATTTAAGAGTTTCCTCATTCTTGGTAAGTCTTTCCACTTGATTCTTTGATTTGTTTGGGTTTGTGAGTTGAAGTTGTGTTTGAGAATGTGTTTGTTTGATTTTGGGTGTGTTTAAGAGGGTTTGGTTCTATTGATTTTTGGATTTTGGGGTTGGATGGAAGGAAAGAGTAAGTTTGTTGGTCTAGAAGTGTTGTGGTTGTGTTTAGGGTGGTGATGATATTTTGGATTGTGTTTGATGTATATGGTTTTAGGTATGTTTGGGCTAAGTTGGTTTGAAGTGGATGATGGTGGTAAGAAGAAAAATGTTGGTTGTGAGGTTGTTGTGGCCGGAATCTGGGTTTTTGGACTGACACGCCCACGAGCACGTCCAGGTCTTTAGGCGTGTCAATTGTTCTGTGTGGCAGTAGGTTTGACACGGCCAGTAACATGCCCGTGTTATTGAACGTGTCATAGGCACTGTGTTATTGGGGAATTAACACGGCCATGAGCACGCTCATGTTGTTGGACGTGTCAATATTTCTGAGAGACAGAATGTATTACACGCCCAGTGACACGCCCGTGGTTCTGAGCGTGTCAATGCTTCTGTGTTGTAGAGTTAGGGCACGGTCAGGGACACGCCCGTGTGGTTGAGCGTGTCATTTTTAAAGTTTGCCCTAGTTGGTTCTTAGCCTTATGATCTCATGTGGGTTTCATCATTCTTTTGGAATAGGTTGTTAAGAAGGTGATTTGCCATAATTTAAGAAGTGAAGGATTTTTGGAAGAGGAAGTCAATAGAGTTGTGTGAGTTGTTTTGAGGTAAGTACAAACCTTGCATTATTGCATACATTCATGTGATTTTGGAACTTATACATTTGAGTATGAATGTACTAAGGAATCTTATTGCATTATTGATATATATAAATAATGTTATGTTTTATACAATGTGAACTTTGTGAAATGCAATATGATGTATGTATATTGATTATGAGTATTTGAATATGAATTGAAATAGAATGAAATGTGAAGCCTTTGTGGTTGGCTATGATATTGTAAATGATGTTGAAGACAGGAATTGAGAAAGAGAATGGTAAAGAGGTAAATGAATTGATTGTATGCCTAATATGTTATTCAATTTTCAGAGTGCTGGGTTTGGTGGCATGCCTATGAAAGGTAACAGTCTTGCCGGGTTGAGGATCTCTTCAAATTGAGTTGAATTGAGGTCCAAGAGATTGGGTCTGTTACACTATATGAATTATTGATATGAAATATATGAAAAGTAACAGTCTTGCCGGGTTGAGGATCTCCTCGATTTCAATCGGGTTGATGGTCCAAGAGACTGGGTCTGTTACTAGTAACAGTCTTGCCGGGTTGAGGATCTCCTCAAGCTTGTTGAGTTGATGGTCCAAGAGACTGGGTCTGTTACACTATCCATGGATAGAGATATGAGATATATTGCCTACGGGCTTGATCATTGTGATTATAGACCAAAGGAATAACTCTGAACTTTGAATATCATATTAAATACTTGTTGGGCCCATGTGTGTCTATGTTATCATTATTGAATGTATGACATTGATATTGACATTGCATAATATTATTATGGTTTGTACCACTAAGCCGTTGGCTTAGCGCGATTGTGATTTATCGCACAGATGATAGGGTTGAGACGGAAGATTCCTCTAGACCTAGTTGAGTATAAGCTTGAAGAGTTGGCCTAGAGATTAAAGATCAGAGAGTCAAGCTATCAATCATGTATATATTTCATGTTTTGTAAATTTTGATTTTTAATGTATTTGTACTTATTTGTTATAATTTCCGCTGCGTATTAATAAACGTTTTTATCTATTATGTTTTATGAATTTCTTCTAAACCTTTGATATTTGTTTTATTTCTTTTTGAGTTATGACTTGTGTATTTTATAAAATGTGGCATTTTCTATATTCAGTATACGTATATTACGATCGTATAAGCATGCTGTGTACGTATACGGGGTATAGGGGTGTTACAATTATTTTGGTATCAGAGCCTAGGTTTGAGATTCTCAACCTAGGTTAATTTTAAGAAAAAGAGTATTTTGATTTTAAAAAGTGGGTTTTTGAATAAAATACATGTTTGGTATTGGCAGTCTCTGATCTTTAATGAGCTGTATTATGTTGTGTTTACAGATATAGGTTGTAATGGATTCTCATTCACGTCAGTCTGTTGAGGGTAGTGCGGAGAGTTTAGCTCCTGAAGAGAGTAGAGATGGAGCTAGAGTGGATAGAGCTGGAGAGGTACCTATTTATGCGTCTGGGAGACCAGCTGGTGAGGAGGCTCCACCGGGTTGGCTTAGACATGTGATAGAATTGTTTAGGCAAGCCCCAGTACAGCCGCCACCACCCCCACAGCCATTGGTACCAGTGAGACATTACGATAAATTAAGAAAGTATGGAGCAGAAGATTTTCTGGGTACTATTGATCCAGCAGTAGATGAACAATGGTTAGATAGAATACAGAGGATATTCATTCAGTTGCAAGCCACTCCAGAAGAAAATTTTGATTATGCTAGATCACTGTTACTGAAGGATGCATATGATTGGTGGAAAATAGTTCCTCATGCCATGGATGATCCACCTACATTGTCCTACAGTGATTTTCTATGGGAGTTTGAGCTAAAATATACTCTGAGGGAATATAAAGATGTGAAAAAGATGGAGTTTCTAAATTTGAAGCAAGACAGCCGGACTGTAACAGAATATGAGGTCGAGTTCATCCGGTTGAGTCACTATGCTGGGGGAATTATTTCAGACGAGATAGACCGGTGTAGAAGATTTGAGGAGGGATTGAGGCCCTCTATCATGTGTCATGTGGTTGGTTCTAGATACCAGGATTTTTCCCAGCTTGTTGCAGTAGCTAGGAGTGTGGAGAGAGCTCAGGGTATTGCAGCACCTGTGACCGAGGAGGAGACCAGGGTTAGGAGACCCCAGTTTGAGGCAGGGTCTTCATCTGTGAAGAGAGGTAGAGGAAATTTTGTTCCCAGGATCAGTAGGAATCAGAGGGAGGCTGGTAGGTCAGTTCAGTTTCAGAGACAGAGATCGAGACCTACAGTTTCAGTAGCGAGTGCTCTGACTCCAGTAGTTCAGAGATCTACTCTACCTATACGTGCTCAGTGTGGGGGTTCTCATAGAGGTGTTTGTTGGAAGAATAGTGGACCAGCTGTATGCTTCAGATGTGGATCTCCTGATCATTTTATTAGAGAGTGTTCTGAGATGCAGGAGCAGAGGCCGGCAGATTCTGCAGTTTCTCGACCTAGTGTCAGAGGTGGTCGAGGGGCCAGAGGTTTCAGCAGAGGGGGTAGACCTGGAGTTAGTCAGAGAGGAGGATCTCCATCTAGGGTTAGTAGGCCAGATGAGGCTGGGCCTTCTCAATGAGTGTATGTGATGCAAAGACAACCAGATGCTTCAGCAGTCATCGCGGGTATTTTCTCTTTATTTGGCATTCCAGTTCTTGCTTTGATTGATCCAGGATCTACTCATTCATATATAAGTGCATCCATATTGCCTGTGTCTGAATTGCATTCTGAGTCCCTAGGATTTGATGTTTTGGTGACAAATCCTTTTGGGCATAATGTGATTGTTAGCAAGGTGCACCGAGATAGTGCAGTTGTGGTGCAAGGTGAGGAGTTTCGAGGAGATTTGATTGAAATGCCTTTTAAAGAATATGATTTGATTTTGGGCATGGACTGGTTGTCTAGATATGGAGCTGTGGTAGATTGTCAACAAAAGTGTGTTACTTTGAGAACTAATGATGGTAGATTTGTGTTAGTATCTAGTGAGCAGAAACAGCTTGCATCCTTGTTTGTATCAACTGTAACCACTAGAAGGTTGATTAGAAAAGGGTGTGATGCTTATCTTGCTCATGTCATGGATACTAGAGTAGTAGGTTCTCAACTTGATATTATAACCACAGTTGCAGATTTTCCAGATGTGTTTCCAGAGGAGTTGCCAGGGTTGCCCCCTGAGAGAGAGGTTGAGTTTGTTATCGATTTGTTTCCTAGTACCACTCCCATCTCTATCACTCCTTATCGCATGGCACCTACTGAATTGAGAGAGTTGAAAGTGCAGTTACAGGAGTTGTTGGATAAAGGGTTTATTCGCCCCAGTGTTTCTCCTTGGGGAGCTCTTGTGTTGGTTGTGAAGAAGAAAGATGATACCATGAGGTTATGCATTGATTATAGGCAATTGAACAAAGTGAATATTAAGAATAAATACCCTTTGCCTAGGATTGATGATCTCTTTGATCAATTAAAGGGAGCAGCAGCGTTTTCCAAGATTGATTTGAGATCTGGGTACCATCAATTGAAGGTTAGAGCTGAAGATGTTTCTAAGACAGCTTTCCGCACAAGGTATGGGCATTATGAGTTTTTAGCAATGCCTTTTGGGTTGACGAATGCACCTGCAGTTTTTATGGATTTGATGAATAGAGTATTTAGGCCCTATCTGGATCAGTTTGTGGTAGTTTTTATCGATGATATTTTGGTGTATTCGCGTAATGAAGAGGAGCATGACAAGCATTTGTGGATTGTGTTGCAGATCTTGAGAGAGAAGCAATTGCATGCTAAGCTGTCGAAGTGTGAGTTTTGGCTTGATCAAGTGACTTTTCTCGGTCATATAGTTTCAGCAAATGGTATTAGAGTTGATCCGAGTAAAGTTGAGGCTATTGTGAATTGGAGTCCACCCAAATCTGTGACCGAAGTTAGAATTTTTTTGGGTTTTACAGGCTATTATCGACGCTTTGTGAAAGGATTTTCTTTGATAGCTACTCCACTTACCAGATTACTTCGAAAGGGAGTTAGATTTGTGTGGACAGATCAGTGTCAGGCTAGCTTTGAACAGTTAAAAGAGATGTTAACTCAAGCACCTGTTCTTACTTTACCCGTAGAAGATAAACCATATGTGATTTACAGTGATGATTCACATAATGGTTTAGGATGTGTATTGATGCAAGAGGGTAAAGTCATAGCTTATGCTTCTCGACAGTTGAATCCGCATGAGCTCAATTATCCAACCCATGATTTGGAGTTAGCAACCATAGTGTTTGCTTTGAAGATTTGGCGACATTATTTATATGGGGAGAAATGTTTTATTTATACGGATCATAAAAGTTTAAAATATTTGGGGGTTCAGAGAGAGCTCAATCTTCGACAGAGATGATGGTTGGAGTTGATCAAAGACTACGACTGTTTGATTGATTATCATCCTAGTAAGGCAAATGTTGTTGCTGACGCCTTGAGTCAGAAGTCTTTGGCAGGTTTGGTTGTTTACTCACTCTCGTTGCTTGTTGAGTTGAGAGCGTTACATGCTAGTTTTGAAGCATGTGATGATGGTGCATTATTCGTTCAGCTGCAGTTGAGACCAGTATTGTTAGATCAGATAAAGGAGGCCCAATTGGTGGATGAGAAAATTCAGAAGATTGTATCAAATTGCAGAAATGGAGAGAGCCGAAATTTTCATGTGAAAAATGATGGTAGTCTTTGGTTCAAGGATAGATTGTGTGTTTCTGATGATGATAGTTTGAAAAGGATCATTTTGGAAGAAGCACATCAATCAATGTTTGCTATGCATCCGGGAAGTACAAAGATGTACCATGATTTAAGACAGCATTATTGGTGGTCTGGTATGAAGAGAGACATAGCGGAATTTGTGTCCAAATGTCTCACTTGTCAGAGGGTAAAAGCGGAGCATCAAGTTCCAACAGGGTTGCTTCAACCTTTAACAGTGCCTAAATGGAAATGGGAGAGGGTGACAATGGATTTTGTTTCTGGTTTGCCATTAACTCAGAGGAAACATGATGCTATTTGGGTGATTATTGATAGATTGACAAAGACAGCTCATTTTCTTCCGGTTCGGATGGATTATTCTCTTGAGAAGTTGGCTGAGCTGTATATCCATGAGATTGTGAAGTTGCATGGAGTCCCAATTTCTTTAGTGTCGGATCGAGATCCCCGGTTCACTTCGAGGTTCTGGAAGAGTTTACATGGGGCTTTGGGTTCTCGATTGCATTTTAGCACTGCTTTTCATCCGCAGACAGATGGGCAGTCAGAGAGAGTGATACAGATTATCGAGGATATGTTAAGAAGCTGTATCATTGATTTTTCTGGAAATTGGGACAGATTCTTACCACTTGTGGAATTTGCTTACAACAATAGTCATCAATCCAGTATTGGAATGGCACCATTTGAGGCATTGTATGGTAAAAGATGCAGAACACCTTTATGTTGGAATGAAATCGGAGAGGGCAAGTTAATTGGTCCTGATTTGGTTAAAGAAACAGAAGAGAAAGTAAAGATGATTCGGGATAGGTTGAAAGCAGCTTCAGATCGGCAGAAATCTTATTCAGATTTGAAGAGGAGAGACATTGAGTATAATGTGGGAGATAAAGTATTTTTGAAAGTGTCTCCTTGGAAAAAGATATTGAGATTTGGTCAAAAAGGGAAACTGAGTCCTCGTTTTATTGGACCTTACGAGGTATTGGAAAGAATTGGGCCAGTTGCTTATCGGCTTGCTTTACCGCCTGAGTTGGATAAAATCCATAATGTCTTCCATGTTTCTATGTTGCGGAGGTACAAATCAGATCCATCTCATGTCTTGTCTGTTGAATCTATTGAGGTGAGCTCGGATCTGACTTTTGAAGAAGAACCAGTGGCTATTTTAGCATATGGGATGAAAGAATTGAGACATAAGAAAGTACCAATTGTAAAGGTTCTTTGGAAGAATCATGGTAGAGAAGAATCAACTTGGGAGAATGAACAAGCGATGCTAGACCAATATCCTCAACTTTTTCAGACTTGATATCAGGTAATTTCGAGGACGAAATTTCTTTTAGAGGGGGAGAATTGTAATATCCCAAAATGTACCCTAGAAGTTTTGGAATATTTGTTATAATTGGATTTTATGTATATGTTTCTTTGGTAAGAGAAAAGAATTATATTGAGAATGTATATGTTGTGTATATGAAAATATATATAACATATACACAAGTCAAAGTCAAAGAAGGTTAGTGGGAGAAGATATTTAGTTATTTTAAATTAATTAAGTTAATTAGTGGAAATGGGAAATTAAATGAATGGAAGAGGTTAATTTGGATTATTTTAATATTATTATTGCTTGGATGAGAGGGTTTTAAGGAAAAGTTTGACTTTGATTTCTTTGGTTTCTTTCTTTCTCTCTTTCTTCATCGTGGTTCTCTTTCCTTTTCTTTCTTTTTCCTTTTGTTGTCCGACCATCAAAGAAGCAAGAGAGCAAGAAGAGTTTTGATCTTCCAAGTTTAAGATTGAAGGAAGTTTTCAAGAGATCAAATTGGAGATTTAACAGTTTCCTCATTCTTGGTAAGTCTTTCCACTTGATTCTTTAATTTGTTTGGGTTTGTGAGTTGAAGTTGTGTTTGAGAATGTGTTTGTTTGATTTTGGGTGTGTTTAAGAGTGTTTGGTTCTATTGATTTTTGGATTTTGGGGTTGGATGGAAGGAAAGAGTAAGTTTGTTGGTCTAGAAGTGTTGTGGTTGTGTTTAGGGTGGTGATGATATTTTGGATTGTGTTTGATTTATATGGTTTTGGGTATGTTTGGGCTAAGTTGGTTTGAAGTGGATGATGGTGGTAAGAAGAAAAATGTTGGTTGTGAGGTTGTTGTGGCCGGAATCTGGGTTTTTGGTCTGACACGCCCACGAGCACGTCCAGGTCTTTAGGCGTATCAATTGTTCTGTGTGGCAGTAGGTTTGACACGGCCAGTAACACGCCCGTGTTATTGAACGTGTCATAGGCACTGTGTTATTGGGGAATTGACACGGCCATGAGCACGCTCATGTTCTTGGACGTGTCAATATTTCTGAGAGACAGAATGTATTACACGCCCAGTGACACGCCCGTGGTTCTGAGCGTGTCAATGCTTCTGTGTTGTAGAGTTAGGGCACGGTCAGGGACACGCCCATGTGGTTGAGTGTGTCATGTTTAAAGTTTTCCCTAGTTGTTTCTTAGCCTTATGATCTCATGTGGGTTTCATCATTCTTTTGGAATAGGTTGTGAAGAAGGTGATTTGCCATAATTTAAGAAGTGAAGGATTTTTGGAAGAGGAAGTCAATAGAGTTGTCTGAGTTTTTTTGAGGTAAGTATAAACCTTGCATTATTGCATACATTCATGTGATTTTGGAACTTATACATTTGAGTATGAATGTACTAAGGAATCTTATTGCATTGTTGATATATATAAATAATGTTATGTTTTATACAATGTGAACTTTGTGAAATGCAATATGATGTATGTATATTGATTATGAGTATTTGAATATGAATTGAAATAGAATGAAATGTGAAGCCATTGTGGTTGGCTATGATATTGTAAATGATGTTGAAGACATGAATTGAGAAAGAGAATGGTAAAGAGGTAAATGAATTGATTGTATGCCTAATATGTTATTCAATTTTCAGAGTGCTGGGTTTGGTGGCATGCCTATGAAAGGTAACAGTCTTGCCGGGTTGAGGATCTCCTCAAGTTATTGAGTTGATGGTCCAAGAGACTGGGTCTGTTACACTATATGAATTATTGATATGAAATATATGAAAAGTAACAGTCTTGCCGGGTTGAGGATCTTCTCGATTTAGTCGGGTTGATGGTCCAAGAGACTGGGTCTGTTACTAGTTACAGTCTTGCCGGGTTGAGGATCTCCTCAAGCTTGTCGAGTTGATGGTCCAAGAGACTGGGTCTGTTACACTATCCATGGATAGAGATATGAGATATATTGCCTACGGGCTTGATCATTGTGATTATAGACCAAAGCAGTAACTCTGAACTTTGAATATCATATTAAATACTTGTTGGGCCCATGTGTGTTTATGTTATCATTATTGAATGTATGACATTGATATTGACATTGCATAATATCATTATGGTTTGTACCACTAAGCCGTTGGCTTAGCGCGATTGTGATTTATCGCGCAGGTGATAGGGTTGAGACGGAAGATTCCTCTAGACCTAGTTGAGTTTATGCTTGAAGAGTTGGCCTAGAGCTTAAAGATCAGAGAGTCAAGCTATCAATCATGTATATATTTCATGTTTTGTAAATTTTGATTTTTAATGTATTTGTACTTATTTGTTATAATTTCCGCTGCGTATTAATAAACATTTTTATCTATTATGTTTTATGAATTTCTTCTAAACCTTTGATATTTGTTTTATTTCTTTTTGAGTTATGACTTGTGTATTTTATAAACTGTGGCATTTTCTATATTCAGTATACGTATATTACGATCGTATAAGCATGCTGTGTACGTATACGGGGTATAAGGGTGTTACAATGTCACATGACATGGCCATGTCGCTTAAAGCTTGGCCATGTCTGCTCGTCTTGGGACCAAAGAAAAGAAAAAGAAAGAAAAGAAGCAGCAAGAGACACAACCAACTAGTTTGGCCGTGTCCCAAAGAAAGATGAGAGACATGGCCAAGCCACTCATGGCTTGGCCATGTCACCTATTAAATGTTGAATTCTCTTGCACGAGGTGTGGACAAAGTGGGGAACAAGGGTATTATTTTTGCCAAAAGTAATATTAAACAAAGAGAATGTGGGGAACAAGGGAGAGTGTTGTGAGTTAGAAGCATGGGTTGGAGCTTTGAATGATTTAAAAAAAGAGAAGAAGAGGAAGAAGGAGGGGACATTTATTTTGGAGCAGGAAATAGAGAACAGAGGCAGAGAAGAGAGGTTTGAGAAGAGGAGGCTGGGCATACACATTTTGGGCAAGGAGGGAGTGACACTTTCCTTGACTCTTCATCTTCATCCTCCATTTCCATCCTCTCCAGTATCTCCATCTTCCATTGGCAGCTCTTGGAGATTGAAGAAGCTACATTGAAAGGGGTTTTTCTATTTTCTTCTTTCAACTCATTTTAATGTTATTGTTGTTGTTGTTGTATTAAGTGTATTGAACATGAACTAAATCATTCTCTATCTAGATATTGAAGAACCCTAGCTTATTTGTATGATTGAATACTTTTAATTGATTGAGTTGCTTTATTCTTATGATGCTTAATGATTATTGCCAATTGATGATAGCATGCTTATTGATTGGTTGCCATTTTCATATTATTGACTTAAGAAAGCTTGATATGAATTGATTACTAATAAGAGTTGATGATTGATTGGGGTGCTAGAGATAGACCTACAAGATCCTTTGGCTTATAGTTCCTTGCTCTTAATGCAAGATCTATTTAATTGTGTTTGAGAAGAGATTCCGGCACTCTACTTAGTGATTAGGGATTAATTGACTTGAGAGAGGTTTTAGTCTAAGTTAGAGGAATGCCAATTGAACTCTATCATGTGATGTAATTGAGGCTAGGGGGATTCAATATCTGGATAGTATCATTATCATCAATCCTTTTTATACAACATACAATTTATCTTTATGTGCATTTATTTAAGTTAATTGTCTTTAATTACAAAACTTCATAAAAATATTAATTTGCTAAACAACAGTTAAGATTTACTCTAGTGCTTAGTCTTGTCCACAGTGGAACGATAACTCACTCACTACTATATTACTTGGGCGACCCGTGCACTTGCGGTATTGCTATAGCGCAGCTCGTGTGCACCAAGATTTTGGCGCCGTTGCCGGGGACAATGGTTTCAATACTAGTAATATAATTAAGACTGTTGATTTAGTTTTATTTTTTTTATCAAGAATGTTTATTTGTTTTCTTTGATTTGTTTGAGTGTTTTTCTTTGAATCGTTTATTTGTTTTCTGTAAATTTGTTTGCTTGTTGTATTTGAATTTGTTTGTTTGTTTTTCTTTAAATTGCTGAGTGCCTTTTGTAAAGATGCATTTTTCAAGGCATGGGGGCGTTTATGATTGGGATGATAATTCTAAAATTGCATGGCAACTCGTAGAGTTAACGAAACAAATTAAGATGCTAGATGCAACTCTGGATTGTGGACGATACCAAGAATGGCAAGAAGAAGAATATAACCACCAAGGTTTCCAGCAAATGGGTGGTAATGACCCATATTCCAATTCTTATAATCCCAGCTGGGAAAGCCACCCAAATTTTTCTTGGGAAAATTAGCAGTACACTCCACCTCAAAATTGTTTTCAGCCTTACCAAGGAAGTTCTTACTTTCAAGAACAATTTTCAAACCAAGACCACCTTGAGGAACCCACATTGGAGGATAAGTTAAATGCCTATATTCAAAAACTCACAATGAATCAAGATCACCTTGAGGAACCCACTTTGGAGGATAAGTTGAGGTCCAAATCTTTGCAAGAAACACAGAGGATATTGGATGCTCTGGTTGAGCAGATGGCACATCAACCCCAAGCACACCAAAAGGAGGAGTCTCCTAGCCAATTGGAGCAAACCCAGGTAATCACAAATTTGAGGAGTGAACATGTAATATATAACAATTTTTGTGATTTCTTTGATGCAGGGACCAATCAAGAAGAAAATGGTAAGGAGATCCAACCCGACATAGAGGAGTTGAATCAAACAAAGGAAGAGGAGAATTTGGAAGCATCAACTTGGATAAAATTGCATGAACCTCCAAATACTTTTATGCCACCAATTTCATTCCGATGTAGGATGGAGGAAGAAAAACAAGGTAGGCATATTCCTGAACTCTATGACATGCCCCATAGTGAAGATAATGTAGATAAGCTTGAGGTAGCCACGACTTTAGAAGTAGAGACTAATATTTCCAATCTAGAAATTGAGGAGAGCAAATTACTATTAAACGATTAGGTTATTAAGATGAAACTTCAAATTGCTAAAGAGGATGAGAATGAGATTCAACCAAACTTGGTTGAACTTCAAAATACCCCAAAAATCTTGGAATTTGTTTTAGTTGGGGAGAACAATATGCAACCAATGATCATCCCTCCCACTTTCAGGAGCGAGAAAGAACAAAAAATGAATATAACCATGGTGCATACTAAAAAACATTCTTACCAAGTCCCTATAGCATTGGAGGATCACCCCATGGCAGCTTTCACATACTCTCATTGGCCAATTGCTCATCCAAGGATGCTACCTAAGCCTTGCAATACATTGGACACATTACAAAGTTGCATGCTGTACATCCTCTCAATTCTGGGCTACAATTGCATTATGGGAGGAAGGAGCCCTACATATCGCATATGGGAGCGATGGAAATCAGGTTTCATCTGAACTCTCTTTTAGTTTATGCATGCTCACATTGAGGACAATGTGAAATTTTAAGTATGGGGTGCATTTTGTGTTTTGTGTTTTTACTTTTAATTGCATTTTGTGTTTTGTATTTTTACTGTTAAGTTATTTTTGTTTAGGTTTAGTTAATGTTTTTCTTTAAATAAATGAATTTTGGAAAGTTCAATTGTTATAAATTGTTGATTGATAACCTTTGAATTTTAGAAGCATGAATTTGAGAATTGAGTAGAATTGATGCTTATTGTCAATTTTGTTGGTTTTTCCTTGCACTACCTTTAACCTAGTGAGAAATTGAGCCATCAACTTATTATTCTTTTTGTGTGTGAACATCTTTGATTGATAACTTGCTAGAACTTGCTTTGACATACATTTTAAGATTACATAAAAATTTCAAATTGGCATCAAGATGATTAAGGCAATTAGGTGAACCCACTTTGGCTTAAAAAGACCAACCCTATTTTTAACCTTAGTTAGCCAATTTTGAGCCTATTTCATTTTTCCATTTCTTCATTTTTCGCAACAGTACCAACTTTAAATCTTGCTATTTTGTCTCTTACCCTTTCATTAGGTCAAGAGAATTTTAAGAGCGTTTACGATCGAGTGTTGTGTCGAATTAAGTGTGGGGTTAAATTTAGTAGGTTTAAGATTGCAAAGCAAAATAAAAAAAATCAAATAAAAAAAATCAAATAATTGTTGTTCTTGTTGAAAGGGTTGGAATACGTTTGGAAATAATCATTGTAAGATGTAATAAGTGAGTTCCCTTGAAAAGTTCTTTCAATGTCAAGGGGTAGATAAGAGGAAGGTGTTTTGGGATCGTTGGGTTATATATATATGATCGGTTACTTTATTCTTGAAGTGCTCTTGAACTTAATGATAAAGCTCACATTTCCTAAATGCCATGCCTCTACCTTAGCCCCATTACATCCCAATAAAAGACCTTTTGATTGATGCTTGATTGTAATTAAGTGGTGGAGATTTGATAGATAAGCAAGCCTATGGCAATAATCTTTCATTGATTGTTATGAGTGTAAACACCACCTTGATCAAACACTTTCTAAGAGTTGGTGAGGGAGTGACAATGTAGGTTATGCATGGAAAGCCACTTAATTGCATTGGTATTGATTTTGTTCGATTTGATATTGATTGCGGATTTAGGGATAGGGAAGTCTTAATGCTATTTTATAACTCTTGAACTTAACAAAATTTATCTTGTTTAGTTTGTTTTGATTTTAGCCTTGCTTGGGGACAAGCAAGGAATTAAGTGTGGGGTATTTGATAAGAGCATTTTTATACTTATTTTTAGTATGATTCTTATGTGTTTTTAGTTAATGTTTCATTTGATTTTTGTTTAAAGTTTGTTTTAAGTGTTTGTTTTAGGTTAAAGTGCAAAAACTCCCTTGGATGATTAAAACAATCAAGAAAAATGAAGAAAGAGCATGAATCAAGCAAGACATGGCCAAAATTGGCTAACTAAGGTTGAATACTTTTTAAGCCAAAGTGGTTCACCTAATTGCCTTAATCATCTTGATGCCAAATTGAAATTTTCATGTAGTCTTAAAATGCATTTTAAAGCAAGTTCTCGTAATTCATCAATCAAAGATGTTCACCCACAATAAGAATGATAAGTTGATGGCTCAATTCCTCACTAGGTTAATGGCAATGCAAGGGAAAAACCAAAAACAAATTGACAATAAGCACCAATTCTACTCAATTCTCAAATTCATGCTTCAAAAATTCAAAGGTCATCAATCAACAATTTTATAACAATTGAACTTTTCAAAATTCATTTATTCAAAGAAAAACATTAAGAACATTAACTAAAACTTAAACAAAAACAAATTAAAGGTAAAAACACAAAAAACACAAAATGCAATTAAAAGTAAAAACATAAAACACCAAATGCACCCCACACTTAAAAATTCACATTGTCCTCAATGTGAGCATGCATACTACAGAGAAAGTTTAGATGATACCTGATTTCCATCGTTCCCATATACGATGTGTGGGGCTCCTTCCACCCATAATGCAATTGGAGCCCATGACCGAGAGGATGAACACCATGCAACTTTGAAAAGTGCCCAATATATTGAAAAGCTTAGGTAGCATTCTTAGGGGAGCAATTGTCCAAAAAGAACGTGTGAGGGTTGTCTTAGCTTGATTTTTTAATGCTATAGGGACATAGTAAGAACCTTTTTCAGTTTTCAACATGGTTTTATATGGTTTCTGCTCGTTCTCACCACCAAGAGTGGGAGAGATGATAATTTATTGCATACTGCATTCCCCAACTAAAACATCTTTCAAAATTCCTGGGGTCTTTTTAGGTTCAACCAAGTTTGGTTGAATGTGTTCTACATTCTCTTTAGCAATTTGAAATTCTCCCTCAACAATCTCATTATTCACTAGTAAATTGCCCTCATCAATTTCTAATTTGGAAGAATTAGGCTCTACTTCTATGGTCATGGCCACCTCAAGCTTATCTACACTATCTTCACTATAGGGCATGTCACGGAGTTCAGAAAGATGCATACCTTGTTTCTCTGCATTCAGCTTACTTGGGAATGGGATTGATGGCATACAAGGTTTTGGAGGTTCAGGCAATTTTGTCGAAGTCGATGCTTCCAAATTCTCCTCCTCCTTTGATTGAATTAACTCCTCTATGTCTGATTGCATTTCCTCGCCATCTTCTTCGTTGTTAGTTCCTGCATCAAAGGAATCACAAAAATCGTTATATACCACCTGTTCATTCTTAAAATTTGTGATTACCTCTATTTGCTCCAATTAACTAGGAAATTCCTCCTCTTGGTGTGCTTGGAGTTGATGTGCCAGTTGCCCGAGTTGCATTTCCACCCTCTTCAATGATTCCTCCAAAGAATCAAACCTCTCATTGCTTCCTTCCTGAATTTCTGTGCTAATTTGAAGGTAAGCATTCAAATCATCTTCCACTGTGGATTTCTCGAATTTATCATGGTTTTGTGAGCTAATTTGAATGAAGGCATTGAAACTATCTTCCAAAGTGGGTTCCTTAAGTTTACTTTGATTTTGCGCGCTAATTTGAATGAAGGCATTCAAACTATCTTCTAAGGTGGGTTCCTTAAGGTGATCTTGGTTTCATGTGCTAGTTTGAATGAAGGCATTCAAACTATCTTCTAATGTGGGTGGCTTAAGGTACTCTTCATTTGAATATTGTTCTTGAGAGTAAGAACTTCTTTGGTAAGGTTGAAAAAAATTTGGAGATGGAATGTGCTGCTGGTTTTTCCAAGAAAAATTTGGGTAGTTTCTCCAATTTGGATTACAAGGATTGGAATATGGGTTACTTCTATCCCTTTGCTAGAAACTTTCATAGGCATATTCTTCCTCTTGCCTCTCTTGATATTGTCCATAACCAAATGAACACATGTTTGCGCTATGTCCTGCAATGCCACATGCCGAACATACTTCACGAGTAGGCATAGGTGTTTGTCCTCTTGCATTTAGTATCTTAAGTTGGTTCGTTAATTCTGCTAACTGCCATGCCATGTCAGAGTTAGGGTTATCATCGTAAACCCCTACGTACCTTGAAAATTGCATATTTACACAAGGCACTTAGCAACTTAAAAATAATTAAATTGAAAGAAAATAAAACTAAACAAACAAACAATTCACAGAAAATAAACAAACAATTAAATTGAAAATAAAAATCAAACTACTACTACTGCGACAACCTTCCCCGGCAACGGCGCCAAAAACTTGTTGCGCTCGGATTAAGTACTACTACCAAGCATCACTCGCAAGTATATGAGGTAGCTGTAGCAAAGGTGATCGCCCCAAGGTCATTTCCCCAAGAAGGTGCGGTTCGTAATAGCTTGATTAAAGTAATTAAATTAAAAGTGAGAGTTTGTTGTTTGGAATGCTAAAGAACAATTTAAACCTAAAATTAACGTACCTAGGGTTTGATGTGTGTGGTGGGTGCACAAGATCAATTAAGTTCTTGGGAAAGTGCCTAGGGTTATAGGTCCATTCAATCAAAGCTCAATTATCAATTATCCATTAACATAGCCTTGTAATTAATTTGTTCCTTAAGGTTAATTAATCAATTACCAATTCATTAGTTCTCACATTCATGAAATAGCAATAACCAATTATTTTACATTTGCAAATTAATGAAACCCTAGAACTTATATTTCTAATTCATTCATAGGGTAATCGATTGCATAATTCTGATATCAAATTTCACCTCTCGGTCATTCATTCAATATCTAGAGATCAATAGGTAGCTAATTCATTAACGTAGCATACAATCCAATGCAATCAACCAACAACAAGGTACATCAATGGAAATATCAAATCAAAGCATTTAATCAAATATACTACAAACCCTAAGCATGGGTTTTTAGCTCAACATCATCAATTTAAAACATTCATTCAACTCAATATAAATCAAATACAAATTGTCCAATTGCAATATCAATTCTCTTAATATAACAAAAACAATATTGAAATGAATTAAAAGAGAGAATAGAAAAACCCCTTGTGAAGATGCCAAGAGTAGGATTACTAGTCTTCCTCCTAGCTCCACTTTGATGTTTGATGAAGAACTCAAGCCCTCTTCAATGGTTGATTTCCCTTTTGCAATATAGGATGGAGCTTTCTCAAGTCACCAAATCTTCAATTGATTATGCCTTTGAGAGATGGATTGGAGCTTTCTCAAGTCTCCAAACCTTTCAATGAAGCTTCTTCAACCTTCAAGAGCTTGTAACCCACTTGATCCCAAAGAACCTCAAAGATCTTATCAATGGAAGATGGAGAAGATGAAGATGGAGGATGAAGATGAAGGGACAAGGAGAGTGTCACTCTCTCCTCATCCCCAAAATATTTGCTCGCTCCTTCTCTTTTCTTTTTCTCCCTTTCAAAACCCTAGCCGTCGTCCCACTTTTCTTTGTCTCGCGAAAGAACTTAAATAGATATTAAGAGTGACACGGCCAAGCTTGATTTGGCTTGGCCGTGTCTCTCATTTTTCTTTGGGACACGACCAAGCTTGCTGGCCGTGTCCTTCACTGGCTTCTTCTTTGTTTCTTTCTTTTCTTTGTTCTTTTGGTGAGACACGGCCAATGGCTTGGCCGTGTCTCATAACCGTGTTCACTTCTGGACTTGATTTCTTGAGGGACACGGCCAAGACATGTGGAGCTTGGTCGTGTCACTTGTTTTTCTTCAATTTCTTCACTTTTGATGAGAGACACGGCCAAGACATGTCTAGCTTGGCCGTGTCACATAATTTTCTTCAATTTCTTCACTTTTGATGAGAGACACGGCCAAGACATGTCTAGCTTGGCCGTGTCACATAATTTTCTTTGGTTTCTTCTTCTTTTGATGAGACACGGCCAGTGGCTTGGCCGTGTCTCATGGGTGTGTCAGCTACTGTCTTGGAATTCTGTTGAGGGACATGGCCAAGCTTGCTTTGGCTTTGCTATGTTTTGCTTGATTCATGCTCTTTCTTCATTTTTCTTGATTGTTTTGATCATCCAAGGGATTTTTTGCACTTAAACCTAAAACAAACAATTTAAACAAACTTAAAACAAAAATCAATCAAAACATTAACTAAAACACACATAAAATCATACTAAAAACAAGTAAAAAAATGATCTAAACACATGTCCAAGCCAAAGCAAGCTTGGCCATGTCCCTCAAAAGAATTCCAAGACAGTAGCTGACACACCCAAGAGACACAGCCAAGCCACTGGCCGTGTCTCACCCAAGGAAAAGAAACCAAGAAAGAAAAGAAATAGAGGCAGTACTTGACACACTCACAGACATGGCCATGTCTTTGCCCATGTCTGATCGACATGGCCAAGCCACTGGCCATGTCACATGACATGGCCATGTCGCTTAAAGCTTGGCCATGTCTGCTCATCTTGGGACCAAAGAAAAGAAAAAGAAAGAAAAGAAGCAGCAAGAGACACGGCCAACTAGCTTGGCCGTGTCCCAAAGAAAGATGAGAGACATGGCCAAGCCACTCATGGCTTGGCCATGTCACCTATTAAATGTTGAATTCTCTTGCACGAGGTGTGGACAAAGTGGGGAACAAGGGTATTATTTTTGCCAAAAGTAATATTAAACAAAGAGAATGTGGGGAACAAGGGAGAGTGTTGTGAGTTGGAAGCATGGGTTGGAGCTTTGAATGATTTAAAAAAAGAGAAGAAGAGGAAGAAGAAGGGGACTTTTTTTTTTAGCAGGAAACAGAGAACAGGGGCAAAGAAGAGAGGTTTGAGAGGAGGAGGCTGGGCATACACATTTTGGGCAAGGAGGGAGTGACACTTTCCTTGACTCTTCATCTTCATCCTCCATTTCCATCCTCTCCAGCATCTCCATCTTCCATTGGCAGCTCTTGGAGATTGAAGAAGCTACATTGAAAGGGGTTTTTCTATTTTCTCCTTTTAACTCATTTTAATGTTATTGTTGTTGTTGTTGTATTAAGTGTATTGAACATGAACTAAATCATTCTCTATCTAGATATTGAAGAACCCTAGTTTATTTGTATGATTGAATACTTTTAATTGATTGAGTTGCTTTATTCTTATGATGCTTAATGATTATTGTCAATTGATGATAGCATGCTTATTGATTGGTTGCCATTTTCATATTTTTGACTTGAGAAAGCTTGATATGAATTGATTACTCATAAGAGTTGAGGATTGATTGGGGTGCTAGAGATAGACCTACAAGATCTTTTGGCTTATAGTTCCTTGTTCTTAATGCAAGATCTATTTAATTGTGTTTGAGAAGAGATTCCGGCACTCTACTTAGTGATTAGGGATTAATTCACTCGAGAGAGGTTATAGTCTAAGTTAGAGGACTGCCAATTCAACTCTATCATGTGATGTAATTGAGGCTAGGGTGATTCAATATCTGGATAGTATCATTATCATCAATCCTTTTTATACGACACACAATTTATCTTTATGTCCATTTATTTAAGTTAATTGTCTTTAATTACAAAACTTCACAAAAATATTAATTTGCTAAACAACAGTTAAGATTTGCACTAGTGCTTGGCCTTGTCCCCAGTGGAACGATAACTCACTCACTACTATATTACTTGGGCGACCCGTGCACTTGCGATATTGCTATAGCACAGCTTGCGCGCACCATGGCTCGATTTTTATCTTAAAAGTCCCTTTATATGATGGTTCCATACCAATTAATTCCTGAATTTCTTCAAATGTTAAAATATTGTTGGTCAGAGGAACCGGAACACCATCATATCGAAGGTCGGTTATGGCAGTAAAATCGACCGGACCAATTGTCATCTCTCCAATGGGCAAGTGAAAAGTGTGGGTTGTATCCAACCATAGCTCTGCAAGCGCCTGGACTACGCTCTGGTCTATCTGATATTCCTCGGATGGCAATTGTAAGATGAACTGCTCAAAGCCGCAATCTCGGATAATCTGCCTTACCCGATAAGGCACTACATCGTACCATTGTCGGGCTTTGTAAATACACCCTCCAGCCCGAACAACGCAACGATCATGCTAACACAGACCCAGGTAAGTTAATACTAGGTAAGTACATATTATTCTATCTACTTAAATTAATATATTTTTCTTAAATTTCTAAAAAATATAATACAAAATAAAATAAAAAAATCATCAAAAATAATAGAAAAAAGTACGAATAGTAAAAAAATCAAAAATAATAAATAATAAATAATAACGAAAAATATATAACAAAAAATAAATATAACAGAAAAAAAGGAAGAGCGCAAAACAGAAAGACGAAAAATCAAGAAAAAAAGAAAAAGGAAAAAATAATTACCGCACTCTTTTCGTTGGAACTACGGTGAAGCGGCATCCCAGATAGTATATCTATATTTCTATCTTCATGATGCTGAATAAACTTCAATAACTCGGCATTAGAATAAGTCCCTGACCTCGAAGCATGTATGGTTTTTGAAAAATATGTGCTAAAATTGAAAGAAATTTGAGAGAATTATGAAATTGAGTTTTGCTGTGAAATGAAATGAAGAATCAGCTCCTTTATATAGAGAAACGGCAAGCAAAAAAAATAAAATTCAAAACTATTCATGAATAGTAAATTACACTATTCATAAATAGTATTACTATTGATGAATAGTATACTATTGATGAATAGTAAAATTACTATTTCTAATAGTAAATACTATTTACTACTATTTACAAATAGTAAAATTACTATTTATGAATAGTAAATAGTGCATGAACAGTGACAATACAGTAAATTAACAGTAAATTCAATTATTCACTTTAATCATTCAAATAATTGCGGGTATATAAATATTTTTACACCCAGGGGGCAATAAGAAGACATATGCATAAAAATTAGCCAAACTTTTTGAAATTAAAAATTAGCTCGGGTCCAAAACCCAAATTTTCCTTAGGTCCAGAACCTAAAATTTATTTCTAAGTCCAGAACTTAGCTCGCGTCCAAAACTCAAAATTTTCCTTTGGTCTAGAAACTAGAATTTATTTCTATGTCCAGAACTTAGCTCGAGTCCAGAACCCAAATTACCATTAGGTCCAGAACCTAGAATTTATTTCTAAGTCCAGAACTTAGCTCGCGTCCAGAACCTAAATTACCCTTAGGTCCAGAACCTAGAATTTATTTCTAAGTCCAGAACTTAGCTCGGGTCCAGAACCCAAATTACCATTAGGTCCAGAACCTAGAATTTATTTCTAAGTCTATAACTTAGCTCGGGTCCAGAACCCAAATTTTTGTTAGGTCCAAAACCTAAAATTTATTTCTAAGTCCAGAACTTAGCTCGGGTCCAGAATCCAAATTTTCCTTAGGTCCAGAACCTAGAATTTATTTCTAAGTCCAGAACTTAGCTCGGGTCCAGAACCCAAATTACCCTTAGACCCAGAACCTAGAATTTATTTCTAAGTTCCAGAACATAGCTCGGGTCTAGAACCCAAATTACCCTTAGGTCCATAACCTAGAATTTATTTCTAAGTCCCAGAACTTAGATCGGGTCCAGAACCCAAATTTTCCTTAGGTCCAGAACCTAGTATTATCCTTGAGTCCAGAACTCGAACCGGGTCCAGAATCCAAAACCTCCACCATCTCAAAAATTAAGTCTTATTGCTTTCTCTTTTATTAAAGTTTCAGATCATTCAAGCAGGGGGCAAACTGTAGACCCTTAATTTTTTACCCGGTCAGTTTCAATATATTTTATTTAGTCCAAAATAATTTTTGTATTGTTTAATATATTTTAATTGGTTCAAAATAATTTTTGTTATCTTAATTAAATAATTTTTGCTTTAGTATCTAATTTTTATTAATAAAAAATAAAAATAAACAAATCAAAATAAAAATAATAAAAATAAAAATCGGCGACGAAAAAATCATCATCGAAAACCAGTGCGTGGGACATTGGTTGTGGGCCATTTTGCCCGCAGAAAATCCTGCGGGCAAAATGGCCTGGAATTTCGCCCGCAGGCCGGTCCTCTCCCTCTGCCGCAGCCAACTGAGGCAAATTTTTTTCGCCAGCGTAATTTTTTCGCAACAGTTTTTTTTCTCCAGCGAAATTTTTTCGACGCAAATTTTTTGAAACCTAATGCAATTAGGTTTCGGTTTTCTTTTCTTAATGAATATTATGTTCCGTGGATGATTAGGAATGAACCATAAAAACTTCTATAAATAATATCAAAAGCAACACAAAAAAGGAATCAGAAATAGAGGAAGAAATCGGAGAAGAAATAGTAACAAAATTGGATCCGAAACTGAGTAGGAAAGGCAGTAATTCAATTCAATTTTTTTGAGGGAGCAGAAAAACAATTCAAGGCAATTCAAAGGCAGTAAAGCTTGTCTTTGATTTGGTTCATCCAAGAAGCATTTTTGGTGAAACCCAGGAAAGAAGGTTTGAATTCTTAATTTCTTTATATTTTTTCACAGTAGCATAAACTATCCAATTGTGTCTTTTAATTCAAAAACCCTAGAACTTTAATTTGGTTTTTCTAAGGCTTAAAAACATTATTTCATTCCTTTGTTTTCCAAAAAAAAAACTTACAATTGTTATTTTTTCTTCATCAAAATCTTAAAATCCGAATTTAACATATTTCTTTTTAAAACCATAATTTAAATTCTGTTTCTTTCTAAAAACCTTAACAAATATCTTTTCTTTTTATGTAAACTTTAAATCATTTGTTTATTTTCATAAAACTTCATAAAATTATCAAATTGATTTTTAAACCCTAAAAATCCCATGCATTCACCGAAACCCTAATTCAACTTTAAAACTAAATAATAAACCTTAAACTCCTTTGAAACCTTAAATCCTAATTTTTTCTAAACCCTAATCCTTTAGAAATTTAAAAACCATATAAACCCCAAATGTTTAATTTTATATAGTAAGCTTAAAACACAATTCAATGAATAATCGTAAACCATAAATCTAAGTATTTTAGAGTGTCCCAACCCTAGTTTCATGATTTCACCATTCAAACACTAATTTGGTTAATCAAAGAACTTTATCAACCTTTTAAAACATAAACCCTTAATCTATTTTGATTCTCTTAAAAACTCACAAAATCCAAAACCCTAAACACATGAAATAAAGGATCCAAAATGGAAACAGTAGCTATAATTTAGATTTTTATTTGCCTTATTCAATTCTATATTTGATTATGCTTTGATTTATTTTATATGCTTTAATTTATTTAAGTTCAATGCTTGTTTTATTTAATTTGTCATGGATGGATGTTTACTTTCTATTGATGATTAATACCTTTGATGAATGATTTATTATTTATTTTTATCAATTTATTTAGACTTCCAAATGTTGTAAGAGGTATGTTTCCACTTGGTGGGTACCTCATTAGTTAAATATCATGTAATTTAAATTGCTTTTCTATTTTAGAACCAATGTAAAGGGCATGTTTCTACCTTTCGGTGGGTGTCCTATTTAGGCATGGGATGTAGGGACATGTTTCCATCTTGGGATGGGTGTCTATTTATTTGTTTTGTTTTGCTTGGACATTGCTTTGATTTTAATATAATGATACTTTCTTTTTATTGTGTGTAATATGGATAATGTTGTTATATTTAAGAATTTTATAATATTAAGACCTGTAAAGGAGGCCAGTTCCAATGAACCGGGCGTTGTGGGGGTACTGGGCCATTTCTCACCTTCCCCACACATACCCAACTTTTCGAACCCATTAGGGGGTTGGAGATTCCTTAGGAATCGAGTCATCCACCTTTTTCTTTTTCCCGACCCGTTTGGATGGTGACTCCATTTTCTCTAGACTTAGGTCCGTGTTCTCTAAGGCCCCGAGCCTAAACAGTGCCGAAGTCGCAAGAACCATTCCACCGGGAGTGGGGGCAAAAATCCCCGCTCCGTTTGTTGGTTCCACCAAAAATTTCTTCTTGGATGAACAAGAACAAAGGCAAAGTTGCTGCCTTTGATGAATCGTTGATGGCTTTGCTTGTTGCTCCTCTCCAATCTGAAGTCCCAAATTCTAACCTGATGTTCCAAAGTTTTTCCTAAGTCCGATTGTTAATCTCCAAAAATTCCTCCTAAATTTCGGTCCCAAATTTCACCTCCCTTTTTCTGTGTTGTTTTAGTCCTTGTTTATAGAAGATTTTTATCATTAATTTTAGTTATTCACGGAATCTAACATTAATTAAGAAAATAAAACCGAAACCTAATTGTATTTGGTTTTGAAAAAATTTACGTCAGAAAAATTTCACTGGCAAAAAAAAACTGCTGCGGAAAAATTGTGCTGGCAAAAAAAAAAAGCTGCTGCGGAAAAATTGCGCTAGCAAAAAATCTGTGCAGCTGGCTGCGGGGCAAAAATTGGCCTACGGGCCATTTCGCCGCAACTCTTCGTCGACAAATTTTTTCGTTGCCTATTTTTCCGTCACTGATTTTTATTTTTATTTTTTTATTATTATTGTTTTTTATTTTTTTATTAATAAAAATTAGATACTAAAGCAAATATTATTTAATTAAGATAACAAAAATTATTTTGGGCTAATTAAAATATATTGGACAACACAAAAATTATTTTGGACTAATTAAAATATATTGGACTGGACTGGGTCAAAAATTAAGGGTCTACACTTTGTTCATTTTAGTGCTCAACCAATGACGAATCTAGCTTGATATTCATAAATTAATGTATCTAGGCATCATGATTCGAATGACTTTACTAGGTGAGGGAATTGCTCTATAGCATTGAGTTGTGCATGCTTACTTAGAGAGGGCTCCTGCATAATTACCTTTGTCTAGGTCCTAGTCAGTCTTAGAATTGGCAAACTTTTGAGGCAAAATTGAACTCTGCTTATTTTAAGAGAGAGATGATCTAGGCATTGTTTTGTTAGCCAACAACTAGTATCCACCCTATTAAATATCAATCCCTATTTGTCCCTTTAAGCCTTCATAAAATTTAGCTTTCTTTTCATTGGCTTACAAACCCCAACAACCTACCCTGAGCCGAAGAGTTGGGACGAAATGGCCTGCAGGCAAATTTTTGCCCCGCAGCCCGCAGCCCCCTATGGCAACTTTTTTGCCAGCGCAATTTTTCCGCAGTAGTTTTTTTCGCCAGCATAATTTTTTTGACGCAAATTTTTTCGAAACCAAATACAATTCGATTTCGGTTTTCTTTTCTTAATTAATGTTAGATTCTGTGAATAACTAAGATTAATCATAAAAATCTTCTATAAATAAGGACTAAAACAACACAGAAAGGAGGATCAAAATTTGGGGGGATCAAAATTTAGGAGAAAACTTTGAATCGAGAGAAATCTTTGGCAGTGAAATCAATCGAACTTTTGAGAGAAGCAACCATTTTGCCTTTGTTCTTGTTCATTCAAGAAGTAATTTTGGTGGAACCAACAAACGAAGGTATGAATATCTAATCTCTTTTTTTTTCTTCACAATAACTTCAATCACTAAAATTTAATAAATCGTTTCTTCTATTTCTAAAAACTCTAAAAAATATCCTTCTGTTTCTTCTAAACCTTAAATCCCTAATTCGTCTTTTTGTTTTTAAAAACCACAAAAACCTTAAATCATTTCATTTTTCTCCAAAAACTTTAAAACCCAAACCCTAATCTCTATCCCAAAAAGTCAGTAGCCTTATTTTTTTTAAGCATCAAAAACTTTAACCCTAATTAATCATTCTTTTCAAAATCACACAGTAAGCATTATGTAATATCCCCAGGTACACCCTAAAAGTTTTGGAATAATTATTGTGGTATTTGGATTTAAGGAGTATGTTTAATGGAAGGAGAAAAGAAGTGAAGGTATATATAACATATATAAGTTAAACTAATGAAAGTCAAAAGAAGATAAATGAATTAATTTAATACCCGATTTTGGTGTACATTGGAATGGTAGTTGTGAGAAGATATGTTGGTAAAATATGTAAGGAAAATATTATAAGAAATAGGTGTATATGAGGGATGATATATATTTATGTGGTATTTGAAAAATATGAAAAATATAAAGGAAATATAAAAGAGATATACATATACCAACATATATATTACATATACATAATGTATAAAGTGGTGTAGGAAAAGTAAGTTTATATAATTAATTAATTAATAATAATAATAATAATAATAATAATAATAATAAAAGAAAAAGAAGAAAGAAAAGTCAAAGGGAGAAAAGTGTGTGGTGGAGCTTTTTAGAAATAATTTATTTTATTATATTATTATATATATATATATGATAAACATGAAAAGAAGAAGGGAAAAAGATATTTTTCTTCTTCTTCTTCTTCTTACACGAGAGAGAGAGAGAGAGAGAGAGAGAGAGAGAGATGTGATTTTACTAATATTCACATCAAATCCATAGGGATTTTGAGAGAATTGAAGATGGATGTTGAAGATTTAGCATAATATTCAAGTAAGTTCTCTCTCTTGATTTCCTTTGTTCTTTTTGAAGTTGTGTTTGAGGTGGATGAATTATTGTTGATAGTATGATTAAGGTTGTTGTGGTGTGTTTATAAGTGTTGAAATTGAATTAAGGATAAGAAGTTAGGTTGGTGTTGGTGATGAAAGAGTAAGAGTTGTGTTTAGTGAAGTTGAAATTTTTCTGTTTTACAATTAGTAAAGGCTGTGACTTGTATGATTTTTAATTAAATATAGAAAAATGTTCTTGAAGTGAATTTTTGATATGTTGTGCCTCTATGAGTCTAGAATGACTGAAAAATATGTTGATTCGATTTTGGAATAGTTATGATTTTGGAAAGATTATTTTTATTAGACCTGTTCCAGCAGGTACCTTAACTGAGACAGCTATCTTTCGGGATTTTTAATAAAATGTAGAAAAATCATATCCAATTGAATTTTGGATATGTTGTTGCTTATTGAGTCTAGTATTTGAGAAAAATAATTTGGAACCACGTTGATTGAATTTAATTTACGGAATTCACAAAGTTCATAACTGCTGCCAGGATGCAGGGCAATTGGAGCAGTCTGGTTGGGTGAACCATTTGACCAAGATTTTGTGTTCAGTTTGATCTGAAATTTTAAAGGAATGATTTTAAGATGTAAAACTAAATTCTGTAAAAAGTTTAGAGTTTTTATTCAAGTAGATTATTTTATACAATTTTTCAAAATAAGGATTAAGTTGAGTCCAAAACCAGAATTTACTATTCATATGGTCATTTTGCTAATATTCCTTTTGGATTAGGTTGTGAAGAGGTTGAATTACCCTAATCTAAGTGTTGAGGATTCTTGGAAGAGTAAGTGTATAGATTGGTGTGAGTTGGTTTTAAGGTAAGTACAAACTACATTATTGCATACATTCATATGATATTGAGACTTGAGACATATTTGATTATAAATGTGATAAGGAATCTAATGCATTGTGGTTGTATATTAATAATGTTATGTTTGGTATAATGTGAATGTTGTGATGAGCATGTAAAATATGTGTTAATGCCATTGATTATATCCATTTGAATAATGAATTGATTAATGTGATTTGAAATATAACGAAATGTGAAATGTGCAAGATGTGATGATGAAATGAAATGTAAAAGATATGATGTTATGAAGAGTTGCTTTATTGTGATTTGAGATGATATGAGATATGAGGCCATGATTGTTGGCTATGATGATGCAAATGAGATGATTGAGGCATGTTTGCCTAATTTGCTTATGAGAATGAAATGAATTGAGAAAGAAATGTATAAAGATATAAATGAAAAGAATTTTGTGTTTAATTTGTTATTCAACCTTCAGAGTTCTGGGTTTGGTGGCATGCCTATAAAGTACTGGATAGGTGAAAAGACCGGGTCGTAAGCCGATTCCAGTTGATAAATGTGAAATGTGAATTATAGTAACAGTCTTGCCGGGTTGAGGATCTCCTTGGTTTATCCGGGTTGAGGTCCAAGAGACTGGGTCTGTTACAGGTAACAGTCTTGCCGGGTTGAGGATTTCCTCGAGTTTAGCCGAGTTGAGGTCCAAGAGACTGGGTCTGTTACCCTATCCATGGATAGAGATATATATATCGCCTACGGGCTTGATGATTGTGATTATGGACCAAAGCAGTAACTCTGAACTTTGAATAGCATATTAGTGTCTTTTGGGCCCATGCTTGTCTTTGTTTAAATGTGATTCATGAAATGTGAAATGAATGAATAATGAGACCAATAATTATTTTTGTTTAAATGTGAATTGTGGAATAAGATGTAATGTTATGAGATATATGATGATAATTATGAATGTTTTAATAAGTCATGGAATTGTGGGTTGTATTAATGAAATACGTGCTTATGTATATAATTATGAGATTAGTAGAAATATATATAAGGTGTAATTAAAATGGGAAAATATGATAAGAAAATAATAATATATGAAGTTAACATATAAGTATGATTGTCTGTTATGTATGTTTATAATATTTATTTGTACTACTAAGCTTTCGGGCTTAGCACGGTTGTATAAATCGCGCAGGTGAGTAGGTGGTTGATCTGGAAGTCAAACTGTTATGCCACGAGAAGGGTAAGAGTATTTCGAGACCAACTAGAAGGTGATGCATATATGTATAATTTCGTTATGTTGTATTTTCTGACAAGAATGTATTCATAAGTATAAAAGAAATTTTGGTAAAGACAAGATTATCATATATATGTAAGATTATTGAAAGTATAATGATTTTGTAAATGTTCTATATTTAAATTAATGTAATATTATTTGAACTCATATATAGGTTTTTAAACTGTAACAAAAAGTGACATTCTTATACTTTATATACGTACTGTATGTATACCCGGTATATGTATAGTACTTATATAGAGTATGGGGGTGTTACAGTTATACTGTACGTTAGTAGTATGTGATAATAATAAACCTCTACTTATTTTGTATTAGAAGTGTGAACTCTTCTTGCAGGTTTGTAGTTGAGGGTATAAGGTGGATTCATTGGGAGTGTATTGAAATTGATTGCATTGGTTTGTGTAAAAATGTTTTCAAAAATAAGAAAAAAACCAGTTTTGTCGACATTTGGGATCCAATTTCTAGGCGAACCTCTGGCAAAATTTCTGTAAAACCGGAATTAAAATTCAAATTAAGTAAAATTGGTAGCAACATTAAGATAGTGTGGCGCCTCTACTCGGCTTACACATGTAGGCTGGGAAGGGGTGTTACAATTTTTGGTATCAGAGCTTAGGTTCGAGATTCTCGGCCTAAGTAGAATTAAAAAGAGAAAGTTTTGAAAAGCTTAAAGAGAATTAAAAAGAAAAGTTTTGAAATGAAATTTGTAATACATGCATATGCATTAACACCTAGGTTGGTCTCGGATGTTGCATTATGTGAATTGTAATGTATTTGAATTAGATGAGATGGATGATAGTATGTGGATGAAGTTCTACATGAAAAAAAAAATGATATGGAAACATTCATATGAGTTTAATTGATAAATTAAAGAATGGAAATTTATCCAAGTAAAGTAAATTGTTAAATTTTTTTTATTTTTGAAATGTGTTTGAAATATAAAGAAATGAATAAGAGAATAAAGTTGAAAATGAGCTAAAAACAAAATCAAGATTTAAGTAGGTGCTCTTTCCTCTGCAATTTGAATCTCTTTCTAATAAAGCTTATGATTGGATTATTAGAGAGAAGAAATATTATTCGGATGTTAAAATGAATAAATATGTTATTAACTTGAAGGAAATATGGTGGAACATTGAGTGAGTTGATTGGTATAGACAAAATGTGATCATTTAAGGTTTGGGTGTATAAAGTTAAAGTTTTGTTTAAAAGAAAAAGAGATGATGTTGGTTAAGTAAAAAGATATATTGGTATTGTTTGTATTGTTATTTTAATGCAACATTGTGATTTCAATGTTAGAAATGTGATATGTTTGAATATTGTGAAAGCTCATGTTAATGGTGGTAATATGTGACATTTGGATTTTTGAAATGAGCTTAATAATTGTGAAAATTATATGTTTGGATGTTGCTTTGTGGTATATATATAAGATGTTTTTAAAGTTGATATTAAGAAAAGATGAGAATTGTAAGTTGAAGTTTAGGTGAAATAGTGATTTGAGAATTTAGAATTTTAATGGAATGTTGATAAAGATTATTTAGATATTAAACATATGAGCTATTTGCAATGAATATTCTTGCATATGAGAATACTACGAATTGGGTAATGAGATTGATAGTATGAGAATTTGTTTTGAAATAAAAAAAAATGATTGAGAGAGTGAAAATGAGTTACTTTAAGTCATTTGACTAGAAAGGGTGAAAATGGATATGAAGGTACATTAAATGCTTTAAAAAAAATGAGAGAGATGTCACATTAGAAATGTGACTTGAATATATGTGAAGTGTTATTATGGTTAGAATGTATATATTTGTTGTGTTGATGAATAATTTAAATCATGTCAAAAGAATGAGTATGATAATGTTCAAAGAAAAATGATAAACATTAAATTTGTACAGATTGTATGCAAAAGAGAAATTAAATAAAATTACATGATTAAGTGTATACATGCATAGGATATGTGAAATGAGTTTTTCGATATGAATGTAATTGTATTATGTAAGAAATGTGGGAAGTGAGTCACATTGTGGATGTGGCCTATGAATATGTAGATGGTATAATTACTGGTATAATGATATTAAGAATGATATTGCATGTATTAGTGGACCTAAGAGAGATTAGGTCTTGAACTGTGCAAAGCTAGATGGATTATGTAATGAAATTAAGAGTGATAATGGACTCGAGTAATATTGGATGGTGAAATTGTTATGGTAATCACTGAACCTGATGATTATATAATATTTTGAGTCCCAAGGTATCCACATGTGGGGAGGTTTTATGTATATGTATATAATAAGAGATTGTAAATGGATTAGAAATAGATTCGAAATGGAGTAACGAAAGGGAAATTGTGTAAGAATTGCATATGATTGAATATGTATACATAAGAGATGTTAATAATATTGTTGAACATGAGTTAGGCTAATGATGAACATAATCGAGTGCAAATTGTTTTGAGATAGAGTTGAAATGTGTTAACTCTTGGTGTAGTAAAAGTTTAGAGAATGAATATGCAATTCTTGTGATATGATTTAGCATTGTAATTAGAAAGGTTGGAAGTTGAATAATAAAGGAACAATATGGATTTATAAGCTTCAGGCATGACCATTAATCTCCTATGATTCTATGATTTGTTTAGTATATTTTGGTCAATTAATTTTGTTATCCACAGATTTGGAACTGAGATAACATGACTGTAGTGCAGTTTTGGTGAGATTGATAATTATGTTTCTAGAAACATGGTCAAGAATTATGATTGGTAAAGTTATACTTTATCATTTTTTTGTTAGAAATTTGGTTATAATTATGAAAAGTAAGGAAAGAAAAGAGAAATGTAAAATGTTTTGAGTTATGGCTAATGTGATAAAAAGCTGATTATATAAAGATCGTAATGGTATGAAATGTGAGGAGATATTAAAAAGGGGAAATTACAAAATGTGACTGAAAGTTATACTGAATATGTTTATGGTATAAAGTGAATAAGTGAATGGACTTAAGGTTTAAGTGAGTGAACTATGGATAGAAAGTATGGTATGAGATTATCATGATAATTGGTGGAAATTATACTAAGATAGTAGAAAATAAACTATGTGTATATTGAAAGATAATTTAAAGTGATTTGTAATCATGATAATTTTACTGAATATGGATCTGAAGAGATCAGGATTTGAATATAAGTTTGCTCTAATGGAATTAAGTTATATATATATTGTGAAATTTCATGATAAGTTTAAATAAATTAATTGTTGATTTGAATTAAACAAGATTGAAACGTGGGTATATTGTGACAAATAGATCAATTGATCTAGATTCTATGAAGATTATGAATCATTATTGAAATTTAATGTGTACAGTTGTACTAGGAGCATAAGATTTAAGTGATAATGTATATGATGTAATATTCTAATAAATAAATGAACGTGAATGTATTGAGATAAATCAGTTGTAAATGATGAAAAAAGGAAAAAAAAATTAATTACCTATAAAGTAATTTGAAAGGCATTGTACTAATATTTATGTTAAGTGAGAAGCATGTTAAAGAAAGAAAAAAGAAAAAAAAATTAAGCGTAGGAAAAATAAGGATATTGTTATCAATTAAGGTGTGATAAATGTCTATTCTGGAAGTGATTTTAATGATGGGATAGTCAATTATTTTTAAGGTTGAAGTTAAGAGAGTAATTATAAAGAGATGAAGTAATAAAATATCTTGAATGTAATAATTAGACAAAGTACATGTATAATATAAGATGATCTGATTCTTGCATCAAGATAAATTAATTGGGAATGTAATGAGATATTTTGAATGTTTGGATAAAAAAGTAATAAGATATATAAATAGATCTAATGATGAGTTATGAAATTTAGAGAAGATGATTGACTCTAAGGGAGAGAGTAAAAGTTATATGATGTGATGACATAATAACTTAAGAATATAATTAACTTCATATGAAAGTTAAGATGGTATTATGTTAAGAATGGATTGCTATTGTACTAGATAATTTCGAGGACGAAATTATTTAAGGGGGAGAGAATACTTGCAGAAATGGTACTGGATGGTTCTCGCTGGCTCTCTTAAGTGGGAGGTCAGGGGTTCGATCCAGGGAGGCGACCCCTTGGGGCCAAATAAACAAATTCCTGCTGGGTGGGCCGCGAGGGCTGTCCAGTACTGTAGCGATCGCTTGCCTCCTGCGGACTCCGTGCCCAGGTGGTGAAATGGCCGGGCCGTAAGCCACTAGTGGGCCCGGCAGCCGACCTGATCGGGGAGGGTCGTTACAGTTAAAAAGGCGCCTTTTTAACTGTAACGACAAATTAAGCCAAATTAAGCCAAATTAAAAAGGCGCCTTTTTAACTGTAACGACAAGGAATTAAGCCAAATTAACAAATCCTGCTGGGTGGGCCGCGAGGGCTGTCCAGTACTGTAGCGATCGCTTGCCTCCTGCGGACTCCGTGCCCAGGTGGTAAAAAGGCCGGGCCGTAAGCCACTAGTGGGCCGGGCAGCCGACCTGGTCGGGGAGGGTCGTTACAGGGTCCGTCACTTCTGCTTATTCAAGAGAAGATATACGAATTATTCACAATGGATTTTTTGGATTCTTTTTTCTATTTCTCTTGTTCTAGTTTTCTGATTTTGGGCATGAACTAATTTATTCTCTATCAAGATATTGATGAAACCTAGCTTTATTATATGGATTGAATAAATTTACTAAATTGAATCATTTGATTGAGTTGTTTTATTCTGATGATACTTGATGATTTATTTCCAATTAATAATAGCATGCTTATTGATTGGTTGCAATTTTCATATTATTGACTTGAGAAAGCTTGATATGAATTGAATATTCATAAGAATTGAGGATTGATTGGGGTACTAGAGATAGACTTACAAGGTCCTTTGGTTTATAATTCCTTATTCTTAATGCAAGATCTATTTAATTATGTTTGAGAAGAGATTCCGACATTCTACTTAGTGATTAGGGATTAATTTGCTTGAGAAAGGTTTTAGTCTAATTTAGAGGAATATCAATTCAACTCTATCATTTGTTTTAATTGAATTGATTTTCATAAATATAATTGTGGCTTGGGGGATTCAATATCTAGATAGTATCATCATCATCAATCAATTTATTCAACTCTCAATTTCTCTCTATTTTCATTTATTAAGTTAATTGTCTATAATTACAAAACCTCACAAAACTATTGATTCGCTAAACAATGGCCTTGTCCTCAGTGGAATGATAACTCACTCACTACTTTATTACTTGAGAGACCCGTGCACTTGTGGTATTGCAATAGCATAGGTTCCTGCTGTCAGTTAGGGTTCTTAAGTTTTAGAAAAAATAGAAAAGTAATTTTAAGGGTTTTTGAAAATAGAAGAAACGATTTAAGGTTTTTGAAAAACAAAAGAAATGAATTAGGGTTTTTAAGGTTTAGAAGAAACAGAACAAATCACTTATGTTATTAAAACCAAGATCAATGTTACTACATGTTTATAGATCAAAGTTTTGTGTGTATATTCTTAAGAATCAAAGAAACAAAGCTAATGTGATTATGAGCAATGTATAATTAAGGATCAAATCTGCGTAGTTGGTTCCACCAAAAAGTTGCTTTCTGGATGAACAAAGACAAAGGTAAGATTGCTGCCTTTGATGGCTTGATTGCTTGCTTATTGCTAGAGTTTTCTATAATCCCAGTTTCAAAGTCGCACTATCTGATCCAAAGTTTCCAGTCCAAAGTCTTTCTCTTTCTTTCTCAAAGTCCAATCCGATCCCATTTTCTGTGTTTTTAGTGTTATTTATAGGAAATTTTTGAAGCTTAATTCCAATTATTTAAGGAAATTATAATTAATTAGGAAAAGAAAACCGAAACCAAATAGAATTTGGTATCGAAAAAAATTGCGTTGGAAAAATTTCGCTGGCGGGCTGTTCCTGCTGGCCAAATGGCCCACAGGAAACTCCTGTGGGCCAAATGGCCCAAGGCCATTTCGCTTTCGGCGATGAATTTTTCGTAGCCAATTTTTCCGTCGTCTATTTTATTTTTATTTTTTATTTTTTATTATTATTTTTATTATTTTTTAAAAAAATTATAAAAAATAAATACTAAAATAAATACTATTTAATTAAGATAACACAAAAATTATTTTGGACTCTATAAAATATATTAGACCATATTATTTTAATTTTTGACCCAGTCCGGTCCGTTATTTTTTATTAATCCAAAATATTTTTTGTGTTATCTTAATTAAATAATATTTGTTTTAGTATTTATTTTTTATAATTTTTAAAAAACATAATAAAAATAAAAATAAAATCAGAGACAAAAAATTCGTCGCCGAAAGTGAAATGGCCTGGCAACCCGCCAGCGCGCCCAGCTCTCTCAGCTGGTCGCAAATTTTGCCATCGAAATTTTTCAAATGCAATTTTTTTTTAAACCAAATTCTATTTGGTTTCGGTTTTCTTTTCCTAATTAATTATAATTTCCTTAAACAATTGGAATTAAGCTTCCAAATTTTCCAATAAATGACACTAAAAAACACATAAAAAGGGATTTTGGACGGAGGCTAGGACTTTGAGGAGAGAACTTGGGACTTGGATCGGATAGTGGAATTTTAGATTTGAAAGGAGCAAGAAGAAGCAATCAACAATTTATCAAAGGTAGCCACACTGCCTTTGTCTTTGTTCATCCAGAAAACAACTTTTTGGTGGAACCAACTACGCAGGTTTGATCCTTAATTATACATTGCTCATGATGACAGTAGCTTTGTTTCTTTGATTTATAAGATTATACACACAAAACCTTAATGTATAATGATGTAGTAACATTGATCTTCGTTTCAAAAATCCTAAAAAGTATTATTATGTTTCCAAAAACCTTAAAAACCCTAAAAATTACTTTTTTGTTTCTTCTACAACTTAAGAGCACTAATCTATTTCTACTATACCTTAAAACCCTAATTTGTTTCTTTTGTTTCCAAAAACCTTAAATCATTTCCTATTTCCAAAAGCTTTTAAAAACCCTAAACTATTTTCTTCTAATTCTTTTCCAAAATTTCCAAATGTTTTGTTAAATATCCAAACTCTAAACTCACTTTATAGTTTCTAAAAAATCATAATTGCTTTATAAAACTCTAAACTATTTTCTTCAACTCCAAAAACCAAATATATTTTCTGAAACACTAAAAACCCCAATTCCCTCAAAATTAATACGTAAACCCTAGTTTTCCTAAACCCTAATCCTTAAAACCTTATAAACCTAAACATTCAAACTAAATACAGTAAATCCAAAACAACAATCCAGTAACCAAGAGCTATAAACCTAATGTTTTAATATTCTAAAACCCTAATTTCACAATGTTACCCCTAAACCATAATTTGATTTATGAAACCCTAATCCATTCCAATTGTCCAAAACCTTTACAGTAGACTAAGCAAATAACAAATATAATACTAAAATCCTAAATCCCAAAATATTAATTAAATAATTTTAAATAGAAACAGTAACTCTAATTTGTATCTTTACTTACTTTATTTTTTAGATTTGATTATGTATTCTATTATATGCTTTGGTGGTTGATTTATTTAATTTGTAATATCCCAAACTATACCTTAAAATTTTTGGAATACTTATTGCTGTAATTTGATTAAATGATATAAAGTATATATTTATGATTAAGTGGTATGAGAGGAAAAGAGAAGTGTGTATATGTTATATATATAGAGATATATATAACATATACAAGTCAACAAGTGTGATTGTCAAATGAGATTTATTGATTAATTGAAAATGGAAATTTAAAAATAAGTGGAAGATGATATTTTGGTTATTTATATTATTATATTATAAAATTGCTTGGTTGAGATTTAAAGAGAGCTTGAGTGGTCATTAGAGGTTGACTTTGCTCTTCTTTCTTTATCTTCTTCTTTCTTCTTTTGGGTTAGCCAGCCATCACCATAACAAGAGGGAAAGAGAGATTTTGTTCTTCCTAACTCAAGATTGAAGGGTGTTTCAATTGATCAAGTTGGAAATCTAAGGGTTTTCATCACTTTTGGTAAGTTTTCCACTTGATTCTTTGGTTTTCTTTTGAGTTTGTGTATTAAGGTTGTTGATTGGTTGTTGTTGATGTGTGTATGTTTGATTATGGTGTGTTTGAGAGTGTTTGGTCTTAGTGGTTTTGATTTTGGGGTTGGTTTGAAGGTAAGGTTAAATTTGGTGAAAGAAAATAAGTGTTGTGGATTGTGTGGGTTGAGTTATGATGATGGTTGTGATTGGTGTTGGATATATGTATTGAGTTGTTTTGGTGTTTTTGCAAGTTTATTATAGTTTTGGGTAAGATTGTTTGGAGTAGAAGATGGTAAAAGAAAGAGGTTTGTTGGATGTGGTGTTGTTGGTGCCGAAATTAGGATTTTTGGCCTGACACACCCATGAGCACTTCCAAGTCTTTGGGCGTGTCAATGGTTCTGTTTTCTGGATGGGTGAAGACCCTTAATTTTTGACCCAGTCTGGTCCAATATATTTTAATTACTCCAAAATAAATTCCTGCAATGCAATGGCCCGCAGCCCCGCCCCGCAATTTTTTTTTTGCCAGCGCTCGCAGCAGCCCTCAGCAGTTTTTTTTTTCCAGCGAAATTTTTCCGCAGCAGTTTTTTTTCACCAGCAAAATTTTTCCAACGCAATTTTTTTCGAAACCAAATTCTATTTGGTTTCGGTTTCTTTTTCTTAATTAATGTTAGCTTCCATAAACAAGTTGAATTAATCATCGAAATTTTCTATAAATAAGACTAAAAAACAACACAAAAAAAGGAGGGACTTTTGGAAAGAAACTTTGGACGATCGGACTGAATTTTGAACTTTGGATTTAGACTTGAACTTTGGAACTTCAGATTTGAGAGGGATAAGCAAGCAAGCAATCAAATCCATCAAAGGCAGCAATCCTACCTTTGTCCTTGTTCATCCAAGAAGCAATTTTTGGTGGAACCAACGAACTAAGGTTTGAATCTCTATGAGCGGAGATTTTCGCCCCCACTCTCGGTGGAATGGTTCTTGTGACTTCAGCACTGTTTAGGCTCGGGGCCATAGAGAACACGGATCTAAGTTTGGAGAAAATGGAGTCTCTATCCGAACGGGCTGGGAAAAAGAAAGCGGTGGATGATTCGATTCCTAAGGAATCTCCAACCCCTAATGGGTTTGAAAAGTTGGGTACATGTGGGGAAGCTGAGAAATGGCCCAGCACCCCCACAACGCCCGGTTCATTGGAACCGGCCTCCTTTACAGGTCTTAATATTATAAAATTCTTAAATATAACAACATTATCAATATTGCACACAAAAATTAAAAGGAAGCATCATTATATTAAATATCAAAGCAATGTCCAAGCAAAACAAATAAATGGACACCCATCCGAAGATGGAAACATGCCCTTACATAATCCGTGCCTAAATAGGACACCCACCGAAAGGTAGAAACATGTCCTTTACATTGGTTCTAAAATAGAAAAGCAATTTAAATTACATAATATTTAACTAATGAGGTACCCACCAAGTGGAAACATACCACTTACAACATATGGAAGTCTAAATAAATCGATAAAAGTAAATAACCATTCATCATAAATAAATCATTCATTAAAGGTATTAAAAATCAATAGAAAGTAAACATCCATCCATGATAAATTAAATAAACCAGGCATTGAACTTAAATAAATTAAAGCATAATCAAATATAAAATTAAATAAAGCAAATAAAAATTCAAATTAGGGCTACTGTTTCTATTTGGGATTCTTTATTTAATGTGTTTAGGGTTTTGGAATTTATAGGTTCAAGCTACTGTAAATTTTAAAAGAATTGAAATGGAGCAAAGTTTTAGAATTTAAGAGGTTGATAAAGTTCTTTAATTAACTAAATTAGTGTTTGAGAAGTGAAATCATGAAACTAGGGTTTGGACACTTTAAAACATTTAGATTTATGTTTTACGGTTACTGGATTATTATTTGTATTAACCATATTGAATTTTAAGCTTTCTGTGTTTGAATTTTAGGTTTATAAGATTTTAGAGTTTAAAGGATTAGGGTTTAAAAAATTTAGGGTTTAAGGTTTTAAGGGAGTTAGGGTTTACTGTTTTGGGTTTTGGAGTTGAATTAGGGTTTTAGAATTTTAGAATTAGGGTTTTGGAGAATGCATTAGGTTTTAGAATTTGAAGAAACAATTGATAATTTTATGAAGTTTTATGAAAATAAACAAAATGATTTAAAGTTTATAGAAATAGAAGAGATGTTTTTTTTTAGGGTTTTTGGAAAGAAACAGATTTAATTTATGGTTTTGAAGAATTGGAAGGCTAATTAGGGTTTTAAGATTTTGAAGAAACAAAAACAACTATTTTAAGATTTTTGAAAAACAAAGAGACGAATTAAGATTTTTAAGCTTTAGAAAAGGTAAATTAAAGTTCTTAGGGTTTTTTTATTTTGAAGAAAAAGAAATAATTATTTTTTTTATCTATGGTGATGAAGCTGCTGTGAATTCATGAAACAAATAAAGAAATTCATACTTTCGTTTGTTGGTTCCACCAAAAATCACTTCTTGGATGAATAAGAACAAAGGCAAGCTTTGTTGCCTTTGATGGGTTGAATTGCTTGTTTGCTCTCTCAAAAAATTCCAATTGATTCAAGGTTTTCCTCCTCAATTTCGGTCTCAATTTCTCCTCCAAATTTCCGATCCAAATTTTATTTTTTATGCTATTTTAGTACTTATTTATAGTAGATTTTTTTATTAATTCTAGTTATTCACGGAATATAACATTCATTAAGAAAAGGAAACCAAAACCTAATTGTATTAGGTTTCGAAAAATTTTACGTCGAAAAAATTTAACTGGTAAAAAAAAACTATTGCGGAAAAATTACGCTGGCGAAAAAAAGCTGCCGGGCGAGAATTGGCCTGCGGGCCATTTCGTTCGCAGGAATAAACTGCGGGAAAAATGGCCCAAGGCCATTTTGCCGCACTGATTTTCGGCGACAATTTTTTCGTCGCCGATTTTTATTTTTATTTTTTTGTTATTTTTTTGTTTATTATTATTATTTTTTATTTTTTTATTTAATTATAAAAATTAAATACTAAAGCAAATATTATTTAATTAAGATAACACAAAAATTATTTTGGACTAATTAAAATATATTAGACCACACAAAAATTATTTTGGACTAATTAAAATATATTGGACCGGACTGGGTCAAAAATAATTTTAGTCAAAAAATCTGCAGCGCGAGAGCTGTCGGGCCAGTAGGCTATGCTGGCAGCAATTGTGTTGGCAAAAATGGGCACAGCGGGCCAATTCGCCCCCAGATTATTTCTGCAGCGAATTGGGTTGCCGCGCGACGCTCGCCAATCCGTCCGATTTTTTATTATTTTTATTTTTTTCATTTTTTATATTTTTTATATTTTTTATTTTTATTAAAAATAACTATGAAATAATATGAATAATTAAAATATTATTAAAATAATTAAAATACCACAAAAAAATATTTTAGACTATCGGATTTGAATGGGTCAAAAATTAAGGGTCTACAGTTTGCCCCCTGCTTGAACGATCTGAGACTTTAGAGAGTGAAAAGCAACAAGACTTAATTTTTTATGAGATGGTTATTTGAATTTGTTTTGGGTACTTGAACCCGAGACTAAACTTGATTTGGGTACTTGGACTCGAGATTGGGTACTTGGACCCGAGATTGAATTTGATTTGGGTACTTGGACCCAAGATTGGGTACTTGGACCCGAGATTGATTTGATTTGGGTACTTGGACCCGAGATTGGATACTTGGACCTGAGATTGATTTTGATTTGGGTACTTGGACCCAAGAATGGGTACTTGGACCCGAGATTGAATTAGATTTGGGTACTTGGACCCGAGATTGATTTGATTTGTGTACTTGGATCCGAGATTGGTTTGATTTGGGTACTTGGACCCGAGATTGGTTTGATTTGGGTACTTGGACCTGAGATTGATTTTATTTGGGTACTTGGACCCAAGAATGGGTACTTGGACCTAAGATTAATTTGAATTGGGTACTTGGACCAGAGAATGGGTACTTGGACCCAAGAATGGGTACTTAGACCCAAGATTGGGTACTTGGACCCGAGATTGATTTGATTTGGGTACTTGGACCCGAGATTGGGTACTTGGACCAAAGATTAGATTGAATTTGGGTACTTGGACCCGAGATTGAACTTGATTTTAGGGTACTTGGACCCGAGATTAAGTTTGACTAACCTTTTATCAGTTGAGAAGTCTGACTGCTCTGGCTGTTCTATGCATGGTGGTTATTCACCCTCAGAATAGATCTTCATCCTTTGAGATCGGGTCTTTACCCTTGAAAATAGATCTTCATCCTTTGAGATCAGGTCTTCACCCTTGAAAATGGATCTTCATCCTTTGAGATCAGGTCTTCACTCTTGAAAATGTATCTTTATCCTTTGAGATCAGGTCTTTACCCTTGAGAATGGATCTTCATCCTTTGGACTTCCGGTCTTTACCCTTGCTTCAGCTTTTTTAGCTGGACTAATCTTTTGTCTTTTGCATCTTCATTCTTTTGAGAGTTCTAATGTTCCATTCTTTTGTTCTTCCTTTTTGCAAAAATTTAACTATTTTTAATTGGACCTTATATCCTCTCCTTGCCTCCTGCATGGTGAAATATTTGCAAGTGAGTTTAAAAATATTTGGTATATAAACTCAAAAAATTAAAAAGGAGAAACTTTGCCTCCTGTGTAGGCTCAAACCCATGATTTTTCTATACGGCCTCCGATTGATGTTTTTGTTGTCTAGTTCTTCGCACAAGTAGGCATTTCTTCTCTTTGCAAGATTACTGGAGCTTTCTCAAGCAATGAGCTTTCTATGCCCCCTGATTTGATATCTTCTTTTGATTGTTTACTTCACAAGGTGTTTGCCATTTACTTTAATAAAGAATAGATAATACAAGACAAGAAAGTGTGATGTGATATGCTCATGTATGCATGATATGTATGATAATACTCACAGCGATTTCATTGACTCACAGACTGAGGTGATCAGCAAAAGTGTTCTCATTGGTTCCGTTTTGACACTTGTTCAAGTCTTGCATTGGAATGATCGAAAGCTTTGCATTTATGGCTTTTATCTTCAAGATGTTGGAAACATAAGTGGTGGAGACCCTAAGTAGCAGAGTCAGGGATACATCCTTTTTAAACTATGTTTTAGCATGTCAGTTGATAACTCCTTCATGACCTTGCCAATAATCATTTCCTTTGCCCAATGTGTCCTTTGGAGGTACAACATACTTCCCTTAACTTGAAGGCTTTATATGAAAAAACTCTTTTTTTTTAAAAAAAATTTGATTTTGAAATCAAATGTTGGCTTTGCCAAATTAATATCAATATACCTCAGGACTTGATTTTTCCAAATTAACATATCTATAACATGACAACCCTAGTTACCGTACTAAACTCGGGAATCATTTCTATTTAAGCAAGAATTGTTGCATTTCATATAGGCACATACACATTACTTGGCCAAAAGTCTCATTGAGTCTAAATACTATCCATCTCATATGCATGCTTATCCAAACTATCTCCACTAATAGACTCTACCTATCAAGAGAGATCAATAGGTCTTTGATAGGCTTGAAATGGGGTCTATGAGGGACATGGGTTAAAGTGAAGGCCATTTTGAGATTGGAGCTAGTGTGACACAATGGACAAACCCTCACACTACAAATTTCTTGTAGGAACTTTAGACAGTTGGGAGCAATCTTTCTAGACTCCAAAGTCCTTTTATCTTCTTGGCATTAATCTGGATCTTGATTAGGACAGTTTTTTGCCCTTGTAAAAAGTTTGTTACCCAAATTTGTTTCTTTTCTTCTTCTCCCTTTTCTTTCTTTTTCTTTTTCTTACTCTTCCCTTTCTTTGAGCATTTTATCATTTTGTCCTTTTTCCTTGTAGGACTGTCAAGTACATAACTTTTAAGTACTGGATGGTCTTTCTCCTTTTCCTCTGATTTTGATCGAATTTTTAATTGGGTTAGACCAGTTTAAGTCAAAATGTCCTTATAACCCAAATGGAAGCCTTTTGCTGCTTTAGGTAAAAGAGAACTCAGTTGGCTTTCTGAATCGCCTTTTTAGGCATTATTCTCTTTTTTTTTTGTTTTTTTTTGTTTTTTTCTTTCTTTTTTCCTCTTTTTTTTTGGTTCTAGCTCTAAAAGAGTTGTCTTGTTTGTACCAACTTGGGTTTCCAATAATGGATGAGTGGAGTGACATAAATATTCTTTAATAGGGATAAATCATTTGTTACTTTGATGTTGACATTGTCTTGATATATTGGAGGTAGTAAGTGAACTTCAACTACCCTTATGGTTTTGAGAACATCAACTATCCTTATGGTCTTGAAAACATCAACTACCCTTATGATCTTGAAAACATCAACTACACTTATGGTCTTGAGAACTTCAACTATCCTCATGATCTTGACTAATATTGCTTTCTTTGATCTTCTTACCTCTTCATCTTAGTGATCATAAGACTTGTCAAAAGTATCACAATAGCTCAGGGTAAGTTGTTGAGGTTATATGCCAATTAAAAGAAAGCTAAAAAATTTTATGAAGGCTCAAAGGGACAACTAGGGATTGATATTTAATAGGGCGGATACTAGTTGTCGGCTAACCAAACAATGCCTAGATCATCTCTCCCTTAAAATAAGCAGAGTTCAATTTCACCTCGAAAGTTTGTCAAAGCATGTTCTAAGACTGACTAGGACCTAGGCAAAGGTAATTATGCAGGAGCCCTCTCTAAGTAAGCATACACAACTCAATGCTATAGAGCAATTCCCTCACCTAGTAAAGTCATTCGAGTCATGATGCATAAATATATTAGTTTAGGAATTATCAAGCTAGATTCCTCATTGGCTGAGCACCAAAATGAATAAAGACCAACAAAATTTTTGATAAAAGTAATTTATTCAAACAAATTTAAATTTGAAAAACACGATAGTTCCAATTAAATATTAAAGAAAGTAAAATTGAAAAGCAACATTCAAGGTAAGGAAAGTTTGTTGAGTTTAAGCTTCTATTCCTTTCATATCTTCAATATCCCCATCTTGAAAGGATGATAAAAATAAATCCTCTTCTAATCCTTTTCCTACCATGAAGGTTGCTGGTGGTGGCACCCTGTTGAACCTTGGAAATGGATTACCTTTGGTATTGGGCTTGTTCAGCTCAGGCAACTTGCCATTATCAATTAAATTCTGGATCTCATGCCTCAACTTCATACAATTGTCCGTTTCGTGTCCAGGCCTTTGATGGAATTGGAAAAATGCATTAGTATCAAACTTAGGCGGAAGAGGATTAGGCAAAGGACGAGGAGTCAAAGGTTGTAATAATCCCCTCTTTTGTAGCTTATTGAGAACCCAAGACAGTGGCTTCCCTAATTATGAAAACTACCTCATTCCTCCTTGACTAGTGGCATTAACATCAACTTCTTTTTGTATGCTTTGATTACGCGACTGGTAGTTCCCTTTCTCATTCCTTTTTATTAAAAAGCGATTCTTCTCCCTTTCCCACTCTTCAATTTGTAGACCAGCTTGGAGAAGATCTTTGAAATCCCTTATAAGGGTGTGAGACATCCTTTCATGGAGATTGGGCAGGATGCCTCTCATGATCATCCTTATTTGATCAGATTCATCGGGCCTTTTCTTGAGTAAAGCGGCCTTGTTTCTCCATCTCTTCACATAGTCCACAAAATTTTCATTTGGTCATTGCCTAATGAACTCAACTTCCATTAAGGTAACTTCCATTTCAACATTATATCCATATTGTTGGATGAAGGCCTTGTATAGCAGATCCCAATCTTTTTGAGTACTTTCCTCTAAGGTGTTGAACCAATTTTGGATAACAGGGTCCAACGAGAGTATGAAGTACCTTAGAGTTTGAGCCTTAGTAGCTCGAGCAGACTGCATAGCAGTGATATACTGCTTTACATGGAGATGGGAATTTTTGGTTCCATCAAACTTTGCAAAAGATGGCATCTTGAACTTGTACGGAACTTCTTCATCTAGCTCAAATAATTTGTCAACTTCAGACATTTCTTCGATTTTCAGTTTCTTCTCAAATTTCTTTTCTAAATTAACAATCATCTTTTAAACATCAGAAGTCTCGGTCTTTTCAATAGTTGCCTTCTCAACAACCTTTGGCTCCTTTTTGTCTTGAGGATCTTGGTAGTATTGAGCCCAATCATCATCATCAATGATCACCTTATCATCATCAAAAGCTACTTCACTAACTTTAGTCTTCCCTTTGTCTTTCTTGGTACTAGCAGATGCTTCGACATTGTTTCCTAAAATTGCAGCTAGTTGATTCTTTATGGTCTCGACCATGGCCTCTTTTATTTCTTCCATCTTGGCATTGAGGGAATCATCCACCATTCTTTGAATTTGTTTGGGATCCATTGTTTTTGGTGAGCAAGTGATTGAGTCATTACTAGATTCTTTGTCTCCGGAGTAGGCCGGATTGTCGTAAGTTTTTGAACTGTTGTAATCCAGGGCTGTGAGCCAGAGAGGATCAATGATATGAGATGCAAATGTATGCATGTATGTATGCACAAACAATCAACAAACAAGGATAATTAGGACGCTCCTTCCAACCTTATAACATCCATACACGAATGGCGAGTCTCTTTTCCTAGGTATATGGTTAACAAAATACCAACATGGGGTACCTTGTTTTTGAATATTTCCCTCGGATGTTTCAACCAATGGTTATATTTTTGAAAATGGAAATCCATTCATAGTAATTCCCATTAATTAGGTATTAATCCATTCAACCAACTATAGTAGCTTTTATGCTATATTGGATTAAAACTAAATTAAGAAGTTTATTATAGGTAGATTTCTCACTTGAAAAGAGTAACTAATGGTTCATGCGAAAAACAAGCCCATGATTAATTATTCTTAGTATAAACTAGGCTCACAATTGATTTTTGGTATTTTGTAATTGACCTAAATAATTTGCAAGCTCTTTGTAAGAAAAGGTTAGATAAAAGTAATTTTATTTCTAAGCCCATTGTAAAAAGATTTTAGAAAAAATTGATTTTGAGCTTAGTATTTGGGCCATGAGAAAAAAAGAATTTTTGATTTATTTTTAGAAAAATTTTATGTCCAAAGACCATCTTGAAAAGTTTTGAAAATAGCTTTGGTCTTTTGGACTTTAAAGAAAAATTTATTTTGAGCTTACAATATACTTATGTCATATTAGAAAAAGAACAAACCAAATAAGCCATGATTTAAGCCAAGATAAATAAACCATAGTCAAACAACATGCATTTGGTGTAAAACCTAAGGAAAGTAACTAAGCCAATTACATGAGCTTTAGTCTTTGGGTAAAAAAGCTTAGGTTCCCATAGCAAGTATATACCAAATGTTACAAGGCTATGAGTGGTTATGCCATGCTTGATCTCCATACCTTGAGTGAAAGTATGGTATCCCTTACATAACACAACACGGGTAACACGGGTGTCCTAACTCACGCACACGATGCAATCTAATATGATGCAATGGATAATATCATTATAAGAAAGAATAGAATAATAAAAAGACCAACGGAATCAACTTCTCTTATCCCCAGTGGAGTCGCCACTGTGAGCGGGGATTTTCGCCCCCACTCCCGGTGGAGTGGTTCTTGCAACTTCGGCACTGTTTAAGCTCGGGCCTTAGAGAATAAGGACCTAAGTCCGGAGAAAATGGAGTCGCCACCCGGACGGGCCGGGAAAAAGAAAGGGGTGGATGACTCGATTCCTAAGGAATCCCCAACCCCTTAATGGGTTCGGAAAATTGGGTACATGTGGGGAAGGTGAAAAATGTTAAACTTCAAGTAAAACATGTTAAGTTAGCTTCAAGGACTAGACCCAACCAAGCTTCAAGGGGAGTAAAACATGTTAAACTTCAACCCAACTTGGCTTCAAGGATCAAGCCCAACCTAACTTCAAGAGATTGTTACTATCATTAGGCATGCCACCAACAACAAACTCTGAAAATGGAATAACACATTAGCCACACAACTCATTTATTCATTTGTTATCAATTTCATTCTCACATGGATCAACATAGCCAATCACAATGGCTCTACATTCCATTTTATCTCAATTCACATCATAGCATCTCAATCTTTCATATACATAATCATTTGCATCATCATGTCATTCACATTATTCATATATATATATATATATATATCATCATTGATATAAACATAACAACACACATTGCTCATATAAATTTACAATGTAATAATGCCACATTTGAACTTACACACAATCATGTAGGTTTTGTACTTACCTCAAAAACAAATCACACCACTCTTAACACTTCCTTGTTCAAGATCCTTCTACCTCTTAGACCAATGATCAATCACTATCTTCAAGACCTAAATCAAAAGTAATAGCATATACTTTTTTAAGGATACACAAGAGATAATCCAATTAGGAATTAATTAGGGCAAACCCTAACCCTGACACGCTCACCCACACGGGCGTGTTCATGACCGTGCCCTAACTCCACAACACAGAAACATTTACACGCTCAACAACATGGGCGTGTTCCTGGGCGTGTAAATTCTCAAATCTTACAGTAGCTATGACACGCTCAATAACACGGGCGTGATACTGGTCGTGTCAAACCTACTGCCTCCAACACAATTGACACGCCTAAAAACCCTGGACGTGCTCATGGGCGTGTCCGGCCACAAATCAAGACTCCGATCATACACTCAACAACACACTTCTATACATTAACATCCTCTTCAAATAATCTTAACAAAACATACTCAAAACTCATCTCAAACTTGCAACACACCCAAAACAAGCCAAAACACACATCAAACACCAAACACAAAATCATCTCAAAACCCTTACCACATATACAACATCATCTCTTCCAACCACTTACTCTTTTCTTCCATCCATACTCAAAATCCATCATCAAATCACTCAAACACTTCTCACATCTCAAAATCAACCAACACACTCTTAAAAATCTATCAAACTCAAATATCATTTCAAATAAGCACAAAAATCACAAGAGAACTTACCAAAGTTACAAAACTTCTTGAATCACCAACTTGATCACTTAGATTTCCTTCAATTTGAACTTAACACATCAAGATCTTCTCTTTGTCTCTTGCTTTCCTTTGTCCATGGAAGAGCCGGCCACACAAAGAAGAAAGAAGAAATGAACCACAAAAACAAAGTCAACTCTTCTTTTAATCTCCACCAAGTGTTCCAATTCAAGCAATTACCAAAACACCCTTTTATCATTTGTTCTAGCTTTCTTTTTAATCCAATGCCCTTAATAGTCATTTCACCAATAACCAAATAAATATCTCTCTTCCATTGACTTCCCCTTTGACTTATGTATATGTTAATTATACAAGCATACAAACAATATATACACTTCTCTCTACACCCTCTTTCTTTCCCAAAACACATATATATAAACATTCTTTTCCAAATTCTTTTCTTATCACATACATATACATTCAATCTAATATACAACAACAACATAATCCAAACTTTTAGGGCATACATTGGGATATTACAAAAATCTCTCAGAATCACATCCTGGATGGAATTTTTTTTTTAATGCTTTTGGGTGAATTCTAGAGACCATAATTCATTTCATCACAACCTGTCAGAGCAAACAGATTCGCTCAATTACATCAAAAGCTTAATTATTCATCATTACAGTTGACAGAGACCAAGTAAGGAACTCATACAAAATCTTTAGTATATTCTCATCTCAATTTACCGGACAAGACTATAAATAGCTGGAAATTAGAAACAGAACAGCAATTAACAAGAAAACAGAGAAAAAACTCATACTAGGAGAAATATAAGGCTTGCGATTAGCGCCAGCACTAGAGATACGAAGCATAAATCTAGCAATAGGAGGCTGCTCTTTGGAAGTTCGAGATTGCTCTGGAAATAAACGAACGTACATGTATCGATTTTTATCCACAGATAAATGCCTAGCAAAACAAAAATCAGCCGACACAGAATTTACTCATAAATTTAAATAAAAAACTCAGTTATTAAAATCCAGCAAAGATGGAGGTGGCGATGACGGCGGTGACCTCTCTGTGAAGGCGAGAGGAGGCTGAGATGAAGATGGCGATGCTGCGATGGTGGGCGGAGATGAAGATGGTTGGTTACTGCATAGAGGAGAAGAGAGGGAGCGGCGCAAATAGGAGACAGCGAGGATTTTGAGATTGGGTTAGGGCAGTACAACATTTGATACATATGCCCTTCGAAAAAACCCCAAAAAAATAAAAATATTTATTTTTAAAGTAAAAAAATTCAATTTTCTTTGTTAATTTTAAAAATATCATTTTTTCAAATATATATTTAATATATTAAAAATATACTTTTATTTTTAAATAGACATAGATTATATATTTAGTATATTAAGTGCATATAAAAAACAATATTTTTTTTTGAAAACTAAAAATTGTGTTATACGATATAGTTTCTTAAAAAAAAAGAATTATCTATATTTATATTTATTTTATTTTGAAGTTAAATTAAAAAATATTTTAATTATTTATATGATGATAAATATTAGACAGTAAATTAGTATAATAAAATATAATTTTATACTATTAATAGGTTATACTATTAATTTTACTATTTTAATTTACAAAACACAATTCATTATATTATTAGTACTATTAGTACTGTTTATTGCTTAATAACTAATAAGTATTTATTATAACCACTAAATACGTATATCACTTAATAAAAATATCATTTTAATTTAATAAAATATCTTAAATTTGAATTACGAATATGATTCTATCATACTCCACTTTAAGTTAATGAATTGCACAAAAAAAAATTTAAATACTAATTTAAAATTTTATATTAGTGATAATAACTAAAATTTAATTTGTGATTATAAATTATTAAATTAATATCAGTGCAATATATAAAATATTTAAATGAAGCTATACAAATAAATCGATTTGTTGAAATCAAAATATGCTTTAAAATAATTAAACAGATACTCAAATATATCATTCATGCTATATGATAAATGCAAGGAAATGAGATAAATAAAATGTCTATAACGAAATTATGTAAAAAATAAAAATTAGTATTTTTTTTATATAAAATAAGTCTTCTAACTTATTTCAAATAATTATAATTTCTTTCTTGGGCTCCCGTTAAAATTTTCCTTTCAGTTTTACGACGAAAATTTGCGACGGCTATTTTCTGTTGCAAATTTGCTACAGATTTGCCACCGCTTTGCGACGGATACATATATATATAGTCAAATTTTATTTTCATCACAAATCCGTAGCAAATGGGTAGCAAATTTGCAATGAATCTGCGACCAATCTGAGATGGTAAAAATTTTCCGCAAAAATCCTCGGCGGGAGTAATCCCCGCCAACTTTAGCGACGAAACTTTGTGACGAACAACAATCCGTTGCAGATTAATTACGGATTTGCGACCGATTTGCGATGGCTTTCTCAAAATTTCTTAAACTTGTTATTCTGTCGTAAATGCGTTGCAGATCCATCGCAAATTTGCGACGAAAATTATCCGTTGCAGATTTTCGTCTCAAATGCCGAATATTTTTGTAGTGAAATTTGCGACGGCAATAGATGGTAGCAGATTTCCGTTGCAAATTGCTTTTTTTAGTGTTTTCTACAACCAATCTGCGACGGAAAAAATTTTCGCGAAAAAATATACGCGGGTCTCTCTCCCTCCAAGTATCCGCGCCAACTTTTGCGACGATTATTTGCGACGGAATGATTTTCGTCGAAGATTTACTACGGATTTGCAACCGATTTGCGACCAATTTCTCAAAATTCCTCTAACTTGTCCTTCCATCGCAAATCCGTCGCAGATCCGTAGCAAATTTGCGACGGAAACAAGTCCGTCTCAGATATCCGTCGCAAATGCCGAATATTTTTGTAGTGTCCTTTACATTGGTTCTAAAATAGAAAAGCAATTTAAATTACATGATATTTAACTAATGAGGTACCCACCAAGTGGAAACATACCTGTTACAACTTCTGGAAGTCTAAAAAAATTGATAAAAGTAAATAACCATTCATCATAAATAAATCATATATCAAAGGTATTAAACATCAATAGAAAGTAAACATCCATCCATGGTAAATTAAATAAACCAAGCATTTAACTTAAATAAATTAAAGCATATAAAATAAATCAAAGCATAATCAAAAATAAAATTGAATAAAGCAAATAAAAATTCAAATTAGGGCTACTGTTTCTATTTGGGATTCATTATTTAATGTGTTTAGGGTTTTGGAATTTATAGGTTCAAGCTACTGCAAATTTTAAAAGAATTAAAATGGAGCAAAGTTTTAGAATTTAAAAGGTTGATAAAGTTTTTTGATTAATCAAATTAGTGTTTGAGAAGTGAAATCATGAAACTAGGGTTTGGACACTTTAAAACATTTAGATTTATGATTTAGGATTACTGGATTATTATTTTGTATTTACCATATTGAATTTTAAGCTTACTGTGTTTGAATTTTAGGTTTATAAGATTTTAGAGTTTAAAGGATTAGGGTTTAGAAAAATTAGGGTTTAAGGTTTTAAGGGAGTTAGGGTTTACTGTTTTAGGTTTTGGAGTTGAATTAGGGTTTTAGAATTTTAGAATTAGGGTTTCGGAGAATGCATTAGGTTTTAAAATTTGAAGAAACAATTGATAATTTTATGAAGTTTTATGAAAATAAACAAAACGATTTAAAGTTTATAGAAATAGAAGAGATGTTTTTTTTTAGGGTTTTTGGAAAGAAACAGATTTAATTTATGGTTTTGAAGAATTGCATGGCTAATTAGGGTTTTAAGATTTTGAAGAAACAAAAACAACTATTTTAAGATTTTTGAAAAACAAAGAGACGAATTAAGGTTTTTAAGCTTTAGAAAAGGTAAATTAAAGTTCATAGGGTTTTTTTATTTTGAAGAAACAAAAGCCATTATTTTTTATCTATAGTTATGAAGCTACTGTGAATTCATGAAACAAATAAAGAAATTCATAACTTCGTTTGTTGGTTTCACCAAAAATCACTTCTTGGATGAACAAGAACAAAGACCAGCTTTGCTGCCTTTGATGAGTTGAATTTCTTGTTTGCTCTCTTAAAAAAGTCCGATTGATTCAAGGTTTTCCTCCTCAATTTCGGTATCAATTTCTCCTCCAAATTTTCGATCCAAATTTTCTTTTTTGTGTTGTTTTAGTACTTATTTATAGAAAATTTTTTTTGATTAATTCTAGTTATTCACAGAATATAACATTCATTAAGAAAAGGAAACCGAAACCTAATTGTATTAGGTTTCGGAAAAATTTACGTCGAAAAAATTTTGCTAGCGAAAAAAAAACTGCTGCGGAAAAATTGCGCTGGCAAAAAAAAAACTGCTGCTAAAAGATTGGGCTCGGCAGCTGGCGAGAATTGGCCTGCGAGCGAAATGGCCCAAGGTTGTTTCGCTCCACTGATTTTCGGCGATGATTTTTTCGTCGCCGATTTTTATTTTTATTTTTTTTGTTATTTTTTGTTTATTTTTATTATTTTTATTTTTTATTTAATTATAAAAATTAAATACTAAAGCAAATATTATTTAATTAAGATAACACAAAAATTATTTTGGACTAATTAAAATATATTGGACCGGACTGGGTCAAAAAAAGTTTTGGTCAAAAAATCGGCAGTGCGCGAGCTGTCGGGCCTGTGGGCTGCGCTGGCAGCAATTGCGCTGGCAAAAATGGGCGCAGCGGGCCAATTCGGCCTCAGATGCCATCTGCGGCGAAATGGGACAGCCCAATTAGCCCCCAGATGCCACTGGCTGCGAAATTGGTGTCCCAATTCGCCCCCAACGCCATCCGATTTTTAATTTTTTTAATTTTTAATTTTTTATATTTTATATTTTTTATTTTTATTAAAAATAACTATGAAATAATATGAGTAATTAAAATATTATTGAAATAATTAAAATACCACAAAAAATTATTTTAGACTATCGGATTTGAATGGGTCAAAAATTAAGGGTCTACAATCTCTAATTTCTTTTTATTTTCTTATAGTAGCTTTGCTTCTTTGATTCCTGAAAATATACACACAAACCCTTGATCTATAAACATGTATTAACATTGATCTTCATTTCAATAACATAAGTGATTTTTTCTGTTTCTTCTAAAACCTAAGAACCCTAATCTATTTCTTCAAAATCTTAAAACCCTAATCTACTTTCCAACTTTCCAAAACCTTAAATCATTTTATTAATTTACCAAAACCCTAATCTACTTTCCAAATTTCCAAAACCTTAAAACCCTAAATTGAATCCTTTTATCTCCAAAAATCCTAAAAAAATATATTTTCTGTTTCTATAAACCTTAAATCATTTTGTTTATTTCCAAAAGCTTTTAAAATTCTAAACTGGTTTTCTTCTAATTCTTTTCCAAAATTTCAAATGTTTTGTTAAATATCTAAACTCAAAACTCACTTTACAGTTTCTAAAAATCACATAAAACTTTATAAAACTATAAACTATTTTCTCAAATCCTAAAACCAAAACATGTTTTTCAAAACACTAAAAAATCCTAAATCTCTCAAAACCAAAACCGTAAACCCCAAACTAGTAAACCTAAACCCTAGTTTTTCTAAATCCTAATCCTTAGAACCTTAAAACCTTGTAAGCCTAAATATTAAAATTCAATACAGTAAGCCTAAAAATAACAATTCAGTAGCTAATAATCATAAACCTAATGTTGTAATATCCTAAAACCCTAATTTCATAATGTTACTCATAAACCCTAGTTTGATTCATGAAACCTTAATCCATTTTAATTTTCTTAATCCTTTGCAGTAGTTAAGAATTATAAACCTTAATATGTTAAAATTCCAAAACCCTAAATATTGATTAAAGAACTTTAAATGAGAAATAGTAACCCTAATTTGTATCTTGACTTACTTTATTTTCAGATTTAATTTTATAGTTTATTATATGCTTTAATTTATTTAAGTTCGATGCTTGGTTTATTTAAATTATCGTGGATGAATGTTTATATTTTGATTGATATCTTTGATGAATGATTTATTTATTATGAATGGTTATTTACTTCTATAGATTTATTTTGATTTTCAAATGTTGTAAGAGGTATGTTTCCACTTTGTGGGTACCTCATTAGTTAAATATCATGTAATTTAAATTGCTTTTATATTTTAGACCAATGTAAAGGACATGTTTCTACCGTTTGGTGGGTGTCCTATTAGTTTAGACATGGATGATGTAAGGGCATGTTTCCATCTTCGAATGGGTGTCCATTTATTTTCTTTGCTTGGACATTATTTTGATTTTAATATAACAATGTTTTATTTCAATTGTTGCATGTAATATGGATAATATTGTTATACTTAAGAATTCTATAATATTAAGACCTGTAAAGGAGGCCAGTTCCAATGAATCGGGCGTTGTAGGGTTGCTGGGCCATTTCTCACCTTTCCCACACGTACCCAACTTTTCGAACCCATTAGGGGGTTTGGGATTCCTTAGGAATCGAGTCATCCACCCCTTTCTTTTTCCCGACCCGTCTGGGTGGCGACTCCATTTTCTCCAGACTTAGGTCCGTGTTCTCTAAGGCCCCTAGCCTAAACAATGTCGAAGTTGCAAGAACCATTCCATCGGGAGTGGGGACAAAAATCCCCGCTCACAATGGGTGGCACGACCAGTGACACACCCATGTCACTGAGCGTGTCATAGCTTCTATGTTGGAGTAGTATTGACACATCCAGTGACACACCCATGTCACTGAGCGTGTCATAGCTACTGTGTTGTTGGTGGATTGACATGTCCAGTGACATGCCCATGTCACTAAGCATGTCATAGCCACTATGTTGAGAGAGGATTGACACGCCCAGTGACATGCCCATGTCACTGAGCGTGTCAAAGCTTCTATGTTATGAGTTTAGGGAACAATCAGGGACAAGCCCGTGTTGTTGAGCGTGCATGTGTACAGTTTGCCCTAGTTGGTTCTTATCCTTATTATCTTATGTGTATCTCTAAGTGAGTGTGTATCATCGCTTTTGGATTAGGTTTTGAAGAGATTGAGTTTCCCTAATCCAAGTGTTGAAAGATTCTTGGAAGAGGAAGTGGTTAGTTTGGTGTGAGTTGCTTTTGAGGTAAGTACAAACCTTTCATGGTTGCATACATTTACATGACTTTGGGACTTAACACATTTGGTTGTAAATGTGTTAAGTAATCTATTACATTGTTGATACATTTGATTAATGCTATGATTTGCATAATGTGAAAGATATAATAATCATTCAAAATGTATGTACAATACAATTGGTTATGTATACCCTAATGATGAGATGTGAAGCCATTGTTGTTGGCCATAATAATACAAATGAAATAATTGGGGCATGGTTGCCTAGACGATTATGAGAAAATGAGAATGGAATTGATAATGAAATAATAAAAGAATTGTGTGCCTAATGTGTTATTCAATTTTCAGAGTTTTGTTGCTGGTAGCATGCCTAAAAGTAACAATCCCTTGAAGCTGGGTTGGGCTTGGTCCTTGAAGCCAAGTTGGGTTGATGCCTAGCATGCTTAGCTCCCCTTGAAGCTTGGTTAGGCCTAGTCCTTGAAGCCTAGTTGGGATGTTACATATGAGATGTTTCTCATTGTGATAATGATTTGCATACGGGCTTGATAAATGTGATTATTGGACCAAAACATTAACTCTGGAATTTGAATGGTATATTAGTTTCTTTTGGGCCCATGCTTGTCTTTGCTGTAATGTGAACTATAAATGAAGGAACAAATAAACAATATAATGAGATTTAATGTTATGAAATATGGCATTTTTGAATATTGTTTCTATTGCTTGAAAGTATGACATTGGCATTACATTGAAGCATATTGTTATTGTGGTTTGCACCACTAAGCCTATGGCTAAGCGCGATTGTAGTTCATCGCACAGGTGACAAGGTAGATTCGGTTGAACTGGAGAGTTCAGCTAGACCGAGTCTAGTCTAGGCTTGTGAAGTGTTGCTTGTGGACTTCAAGATCAGAGATGAACTGCCAAACATGTATAAACTTTATGTTCTGTAAATATTGATTTTGATTTATATATATGTAAATACCGTTTCATTTTCAGCTGCTTAATAAACAAATGTTTTATCTATAATTTTTTATAATATAACTTAAATGTTTTAAGTTTTCTCATATTATTGCTAACAGGAAAGATTGGTTTGCTTTAAAATACACCGTGACATTCCTGTATCCGGTATATGTATATTACAGATGTGGTTGTATGTAGTGTGCGTATATGGGGTATAGGGGTGTTGCATAATTTCAATGCTTGATTTATTTAATTAATCATGAATGGATGTTTATTTTATATTTTAATTGATATCTTTAATGAATGATTTATTTATGATGAATGGTTATTTACTTTTATCGATTTATTTTGATTTCCAAATGTTGTAAGAGGTATGTTTCCACTTTGTGGGTACCTCATTAATTAAGTTCTATGTAATTTAAATTGCTTTTATATTTTAGACCAATGTAAAGGACATATTTCTACCTTATGGTGGGTGTCCTATTTAGCTTAGACATGGATGATGTAAGGGCATGTTTCCATCTTCGGATGGGTGTCCATTTATTTGCTTTGTTTTGACATTGCTTTGATTTTAATATAATGATGCTTTATTTTAATTGTTGCATGTAATATGGATAAATATTGTTATATTTTAGAATTTTATAATATTAAGACCTATAAAGGAGGCCGGTTCCAATGAACCGGGCATTGTGGGCGTGCTGAGCCATTTCTCACCTTCTCCACACATACCCAACTTTCCGAACCCATTAGGAGGTTGGGGATTCCTTGGGAATCGAGTCATCCACCCCTTTCTTTTTCTCGGCCCGTCTAGGTGGCGACTCCATTTTCTCTGGACTTAGGTTCATGTTCTCTAAGGCCCTGAGCCTAAACAGTGCCGAAGTCACAAGAACCATTCCATCGGGAGTGGGGGCAAAAATCCCCGCTCACAGTGGTGACTCCACTGGGGATAAGAGAAGTTGATTCCGTTAGTCTTTATATTATTCTATTCTTTCTTATAATGATATTATCCTTTGCATCATATTAGTTGCATCGTGTGCGTGAGTTAGGATACCCGTGTTACCCGTGTTGTGTTATGTAAGGGATATCATACTTTCACTCAAGATTTGGAGATAGAGCATGGCATAACCACTCATCGTCTCGTACCATTTGGTATATACTTGCTATGGGAACCTAAGCCTTTTAACCCAAAGATTAGAGCTCATGTAATTGGCCTAGTTACTTTCCTTAGGTTTTACCCCAAATGCATGTTGTTTGACTATGGTTAATTTAACTTGGCTTAAATCATGGCTTATTTGGTTTGTTCTTTTTCTAATATGACCTAAGTACATTTGTAAGCTCAAAATAAATTTTTCTCTAAATCCAAAAGACCAAAGCTATTTTCAAAAAGTTTTCAAAATGGTCTTTGGACATAAAATTTTTCCAAAACAAGTTAAAAATTATTTTTCTCATAACCCAAATACAAAACCCAAAATACCATTTTTTCTAAAATCTTTTTACAATGGGCTTAGAAACAAAATTATTTTCATCCAAACTTTTCTTACAAAGACCTTGCAAATTATTTAGGTCAATTACGAAATACCAAAAATCAATTGTGAGCCTAGTTTATACTAAGAAATAATTAATCATGGGCTTGTTTTTGGCATGAATCACTAGTTACTTTTTCAAATGAGAAATCTATTTATAGTAAACCTCTTAATTTAGTTTTAATCCAATATAGCATAAAAGCTACTTTAGTTGGTTGAATATATTAAAACCTAATTAATGGGAATTATCATGAACTGATTTTCATTTTTGAAAATATTACTATTGGTTGAAACGTTCGAGGGAATTATTTGAAAAATAAGATACCCCATGTTGGTATTTTCTTAACCATATTACCTAGGAAAAGAGACTCTCCATTCGTGTGTGGATGTTATAAGGTTGGAAGGAACATCCTACTTATCCTTGTTTGCTAATTGTTTCTGCATACATACATACATTTGCATCTCATATCATTAATCCTTTCTGGCTCATATCCCTGGATTACGATAGTTCAATAGCTTATGACAATCCGACTTACGCCGAAAGCTAAGAAGCTAGTAACTCGATCACTTGCTCACCAAAAGCAATGGAGCCCTAACAAATTTGAAGAAAGGTGGACGACGCCCTCAATGCCAAGATGGAAGAAATAAAAGTGGTCATGGCCGAGACCATAAAGAATCAACTGGCAACGATTTTAGGAAATCATGCCGAAGCATCTGCTAGCACTAAGAAGCCAAAGGATAAAGTGAAGACTAAAGTTGGTGAAGTGGTTTTTGATGATGATAAGGTGATCATTGATGATGATGATTGGGCTCAATACTGCCAAGATCCTCAAGACAAAAAGGAGCCAACGGTTGTTAAGAAGGTAACTATTAAAAAGACCGAGATGTTTGATGTTGAGAAGATGATTGCTGATTTAGAAAAGAAATTTGAGAAGAAGCTGAAAATTGAAGAAATGTCCGAAGTTGACAAATTATTTGAACAAGATGAGGAGGTCCCTTATAAATTCAAGATGCCATCTTTTGCAAAGTTTGATGGAATCGAAAATCCTCACCTCCATATGAAACAATATATCATTGCTATGCAGTCTGCCCGAGCTACTAAGGCTCAAACTCTAAGGTACTTCATGCTCTCATTGGACCCTGTTGTCCAAAATTAGTTTAACACTTTAGAGAAAAGTACTCAAAAAGATTGGGACATGTTATACAAGGCTTTCATTTAGTAATATGGGTATAATGTCGAGCTGGAAGTTACCTTAATGGAAGTTGAGTCCATTAGACAACAGCCAAATGAGAATTTTGTGGACTATGTGAAAAGATGGAGAAATAAGGCTGCTTTGCTCAAGAAAAGGCCTGATGAATCTGATCAAATAAGGATGATCGTGAGAGGCGTCCTGCCCAATCTCCATGAAAGGATGTCTCACACCCTTATAAGGGATTTCAAAGATCTTCTCCAAGCTGGTTTACAAATTGAAGAGTGGGAAAGGGAGAAGAATCGCTTTTCGGCAAGAAGGAATGAGAAAGGGAACTACCAGTCTAGAAATCAAAGCACGCAAAAAGAAGTTGATGTTAATACAACTGGTCAAGCAAATAGAAGGCAGTTTTCAGATCTGGGGAAGCCTTTGTCTTGGGTCTTCAACAAGCTACAAAAGAAGGGACTATTACAGCCATTAGCCCCTCGACCTTTGCCAAATCCTTTACCCCCAAAATTTGATACTAAGGCTTTTTGTCAATTTCATCATACTCAAGGACATGAGACTGATAGATGTACCCGATTGAAGCATGAGATCCAAGGCCTAATGGATAGTGGTAAGCTACCGGAGCCAAACAAGCCCAATACCAAGAACAATCCTTTGCCTAAGTTTGAAAGAGTGCCTCCACCGGCAACCTTCATGGTGGGAAAAGGATTGGAAGAAGATTTTATTTTATCATCCTTTCAAGATGGAAAAATTGAAGATATGAAAGGAAAAGAAGCTTAAATCAACAAACTTTCCTTAGCTTGAATGTTGCTTTTCAATTTTACTTTCTTTAATATTTAATTGGAACAATCGTGTTTTTCAAATTTAAATTTATTTGAATAAATTACTTTCATCAAAATTTTTGTTCTTTGGTGCTCAACAAATGAGGAATCTAGCTTGATAATTCATGAATTAATATATTATGCATCATGAATCAAATGACTTTACTACATAAGGGAATTGCTCTATAGCTTTGAGTTATGTATGCTTACTTAGAGAGGGCTCCTGCATAATTACCTTTGTCTAGGTCCTAGTCAGTCTTAGAACATGCTTTGACAAACTTTCGAGGCGAAATTGAACTCTACTTATTTAAGGGAGAGATGATCTAGGTATTGTTTGGTTAGCCAACAACTAGTATCCACCCTATTAAATATCAATCCCTAGTTGTCCCTTTGAGCCTTCATAAAATTTTAGCTTTCTTTTCATTGGCTTACAAACCCCAACAACCTAACCTGAGCTGTTGTGATACTTTTGACAAGTCTTATGATCACTATGATGAAGAAGCAAGAAGATCAAAGAAAGAAATGAATAATAAAGACCATGAAGATAGTTGAAGTTCTCAAAATCATAAGGGGAGTTGAAGTTCTCAAAACCATAAGGGGAGTTGAAGTTTTTCTAATATCTCTAATATATCAAGACAACATCAGAGTAACAAATGATTTATTCTTGTTAAAGGAGATTTATGTCACTCCACTCATCCATTATTAGAAACTCAAGTTGGTACAAACAAGACAACTCTTTTGGAGCTAGAACCAAAAAAAAAAAGAAAAGAAGAAGAAGAAAAAAAAAGAAAAAAGAAAAAAAGGACAAAAGAAAAAAGGAAAAAAAAGAAAAAAAAAGAAAGATAAAACCTAAAAAGGCGGTTCAAAAAGCCAGCTGATTTCTCTTTTACCTAAAGCAGCAAAAGGCTTCCATTTGGTTTATAAGGACATTCTGACTTGAATTTGTCCAACCCAACTAAAGATTCAATCAAAATTGAAAAAAAAAGGAGAAAGACCATCCAGTTCTTGAAAGTTCTGTACTTAATAGTCCGACGAGGAAGAAGAAAGGGAAGAGTAAGAAAAATAAAAGGAAAGAAAAGGGAGAAGAAGAAAAGAAGCGAATTTGGGTACCAAACTTTATGCAAGGGCGAAGACTGTTCCAAGCGAGATCTAGATTAATGCCAAGAAGATAGAAGGAATTTGGAGTCTAGCAAGATTGTCTCCAAGCTACCTAAAGTTCAAATAAGAAGTTTGTAGTGTGAAGGTTTGTCTATTGTGTCACATCGGCTCCAACTTACAAATGGCCTTCATTTAACCCATGTCCCTTATAGACCCCATTTCAAGCCTATCAAAGACCTGTTGATCTCTCTTGGTATGTAGAGTCTATTAGTGGAGATAGTTTGGATGAGCATGCATATGAGATAGATAATATTTAAACTCAATAAGACCTTTGGCTAAGCAATGTGTATGTGCCTATCTGAAGTGCAACACAATTCTTGCTTAAATAGAAATGATTCCTGAGTTTAGTATAGTAACTAGGGTTGTCATGTTATAGATATGCTAATTTGGAAAATCAAGTCCTGAGGTACATTGACATTAATTTGGCAAAGCCAACATTTGATTTCAAATTAAAAAAAATTACAAAGACTTCAAGTTAAGGGGAGTATGTTGAACTATCGAACCTCGAAGGACACATTGGGAAAAGGAAATGATTATTGGCAAGGTCATGAAGAAGCTACCAATTGACCTACTGAATCATAATTTGAAATGGATGTATCTTTGTTGTTTGGTGCCTCCATTATTCATATTTTCAACATCTTGAAGATAAAAGCCATAAATGCGAAGCATCCTTTCATTCCGAAGCAAGACCCGAATGGGCATCTCAAAGGAGTCAATGAGAACGCTTCTTCTGATTACCTCAGTCTGAGTATTATCATGCATACATGAGCATATCACATTGCACTTTCTTATCTTGTATTGTCTATTCTTTATTAAGGTAAACAGCAAACACCCTGTGAAGTAAACAATCAAAAGAAGATATCAAATCAAGGGGGCATATAAGGCCTATTACCAGAGAAAGTTCTAGTAATTTGCAAAGAGAAGAAATGCGTGCTTGTGTGAAGAACTAAACAACAAAAACATCAATCAGAGCCCGCATAAAAAAATCAAGGGTTTGGGCCTACACAGGGGTCAAAGTTTCTCCTTTTCAATTTTTTGAGTATATATATAAAACATTTTCAAACTCACTTGCAAATATTTTGCCACGCAGGGGCCAGGAGAAGATATGAGGGCCAACTAAAAATAGCTGATTTTTTGCAAAAAGGAAGAACAAAAGAATGGAACATTATAACTATCAAAAGAATGAAGATGCAAATGATAAAAAAATCAAGATCCAGTTCAAAGGATGAAGATCCATTTTCAAGGGTGAAGATCCATTTAAAAGGGTGAAGACCCGATCTCAAAGGGTGAAGATCCATTTTCAAGGGTGAAGACCTGATCTACAAGGATGAAGATCCATTTACAAGGATGAAGACTCGATCTCAAAGGATGAAGATCCATTTTCAATGGTGAAGACCCGATCTCAAAGGATAAAGATCCATTTTCAATGGTGAAGACCCGATCTCAAAGGATGAAGATCCATTTTGAGGGTGAAGAACCACAATGCATAGAACAGCCAGAGCAGTCAGACTTCTCAACTGATAAAAGGTTAGTCAAACTCAGTCTCTGGTCCAAGCACCCAAATTCAATTCAGTCTCGAGTCCAAGTATCCATTCTCGGGTCCAAGTATCCATTCTTGTGTCCAAGTACCCATTCTCAGGTCCAAGTACCCAAATCAAATCAGTCTTGGGTCCAAGTACCCAATCTCGGGTCCAAGTACCCAAATCAAATCATACTGAGGTCCAAGTGCCCAATCTCCAAGTACCCAAATCCAATTCAATCTCGGGTCCAAGTACCCAAAATCATGTTCAATTTCGGGTCCAAGTACCCATTCACGGGTTCAAGTACCCAAATCAAATCAGTCTCGGGTCCAAGTATCCAATCTCAGATCCAAGTACCCAAATCAAATCAATCTCGAGTCCAAGTACCCAATCCCGAGTCCAAGTACCCAAATTCAATCTAGTCTTGGGTCCAAGCACCCAAATCAAATCAGTCTCAGGTCCAAGTACCCAATCTCGGGTCCAAGTACCCATTCTCAAGTCCAAGTACCCAAACCAATTCAAGCTCGGGTCCAAGTACCCAAATCAAATTCAATCTCGGGTCCAAGTATCCAAATCAAATTCAGTCTCGGGTCCAAGTACCCAAATCAAATCAATCTTGGGTCCAAGTACCCAATCCCGGGTCTAAGTACCCAAATTCAATCTAGTCTCAGGTCCAAGTACCCAAATCAAGTTCAATCTTGGGTCCAAATACCCAAAATAAATTCAAGTAACCATCTCATCAAAATTAAGTCTTATTGCTTTTCACTCTCTTTTACTAAAGTCTTAAATCGTTCAAGCAGGGGGCAAACTGTAGACCCTTAATTTTTGACCCAGTCCGGTCCGTTATTTTTTATTAGTCCAAAATAATTTTTGTGTTATCTTAATTAAATAATATTTATTTTAGTATTTATTTTTTATAATTTTTAAAAAAATAATAAAAGTAATAAAATATAAAAATATAAAAATAAAAAATAAAAAATAAAAATAAAATTGGCGAAGGAAAAATCGGCGATAAAAAATTCGTCGCCAAAAGCGAAATGGCCTTGGGCCATTTCGCCCGCAGGAAACTCCTGCAAGTGAAATGGGCAGCCCACCAGTGCGCCCAGCTCTCTTAGCCCGTCTCAAATTTCGCCAACAAAATTTTTCCAACACAATTTTTTCTGAAACCAAATTCTATTTGGTTTCGGTTTTCTTTTCCTAATTAATTATAATTTCCTTAAACAATTGAAATTAAGCTTCCAAAATTTCCTATAAATAACACTAAAAAAAACATAGAAAAAGGGATTTTGGATGAAGTCTGGGACTTTGAGGTGAGAACTTGGGACTTGGATCGGATAGTGGAACTTCATATTTGAAAGGAGCAAGAAGAAGCAATCAACAATTTATCAAAGGTAGCCACACTGCCTTTGTCTTTGTTCATCCAGAAAACAACTTTTTGGTGGAACCAACTACGCAGGTTTGATCCTTAATTATACATTGCTCATGATCATAGTAGCTTTGTTTCTTTGATTCATAAGATTATACACACAAAACCTTGATCTATAAATATGTAGTAACATTGATCTTCGTTTCAAAAACCCTAAAAAGTATTATTATGTTTCCAAAAACCTTAAAAACCCTAAAAATTACTTTTCTGTTTCTTCTAAAACTTAAGAGCACTAATCTATTTCTCCTAAACCTTAAAACCCTAATTTGTTTCTTTTGTTTCCAAAAACCTTAAATCGTTTCCTATTTCCAAAAGCTTTTAAAAACCCTTAACTGTTTTCTTCTAATTCTTTTCTAAAATTTTCAAATGTTTTGTTAAATATCCAAACTCTAAACTCACTTTATAGTTTCTAAAAAATCATAATTGCTTTATAAAACTCTAAACTATTTTATTTAACTCCAAAAACCAAATATATTTTCTGAAACACTAAAAACCCTAATTCCCTCAAAACTAATACGTAAACCCTAGTTTTCCTAAACCCTAATCCTTAAAACCTTAAAACCTTATAAACCTAAACATTCAAACTCAATACAGTAAATCCAAAACAACAATCTAGTAACCAAGAGCTATAAACTTAATGTTTTAATATTCTAAAACTCTAATTTCATAATGTTACCCCTAAACCATAATTTGATTCATGAAACCCTAATCCATTCCAATTTTTCAAAACCTTTACAGTAGGCTAAACAAATAACAAATATAATACTAAAATCCTAAGACCCAAAATATTAATTAAAGAATTTTAAATAGAAACAGTAACTCTAATTTGTATCTTTACTTGCTTTAAATTTTAGATTTAATTATGTAGTCTATTATATGCTTTGGTGGTTGATTTATTTAATTTCAATGCTTGATTTATTTAATTTATCATGAATGGATGTTTGTTTTATATTTTGATTGATATCTTTGACGAATGATTTATTTATGATGAATGGTTATTTACTTTTATCGATTTATTTTGATTTTAATTGTTGTAAGAGGTATGTTTTCTCTTTGTGGGTACCTCATTAATTAAGTTCTATGTAATTTAAATTGAATTTATATTTTAGACCAATGTAAAGGACATGTTTCTACCTTATGGTGGGTGTCCTATTTAGCTTAGACATGGATGATGTAAGGGCATGTTTCCATCTTCGGATGGGTGTCCATTTATTTGCTTTGTTTGGATATTGCTTTGATTTTAATATAATGATGCTTTATTTTAATTGTTGCATGTAATATGGATAATATTGTTATATTTAAGAATTTTATAACATTAAGATCTGTAAAGGAGGCCAGTTCCAATGAACCGGGCATTGTGGGGGTGCTAGGCCATTTCTCACCTTCCCCACACGTACCCAACTTTTCAAACCCATTACGGGGTTGGGAATTCCTTAGGAATTGAGTCATCCACCACTTTCTTTTTCCCGGCCCGTTCGAGTGGCGACTCCATTTTCTCTAGACTTAGGTCCGTGTTCTCTAAGGCCCCAAGCCTAAACAATGCCGAAGTTGCAAGAACTATTCCACCGGGAGTGGGGGCAAAAATCCCCGCTCACAATGAGCATATCACATCGCACTTTCTTGTCTTGTATTGTCTATTATTTGTCAAAGTGAATAGCAAATACCTTGTGAAGTAAAGAATCAAAAGGAGATATTGAATCAAGGGGGGCATGGAAAGCATATTGCTTGAGAAAGCTCTAGTCATTTTGGAAAAGAAGAAATACATGTTTATGAAAGGAACAAGACAAAATACAAAAATCAATTAGAGCCTGCATAGAAAAATCTTTGGTTTGAGCCTACATAGGGGGCAAAGTTTTTCCATTTTAATTTTTGAGTTTATGCATATACGAAATATTTTCAAACTCACTTTCAAATATTTTGGTCCAAAACCTGAATTTCTCTTAAGTCCAGAACTTAGCTTAGGTCCAGAACCTAAATTCCCTCTTAATTCCAGAACTTAGCTCGAGTCCAGAACCCAAATTATCCTTAAGTCCAAAACTTACCTTGGGTCCAGAACCCAAATTACCCAATCACGGGTCCAAGTACCCAAATCCAATCAAGTTTTGAGTTCAAACACCCAATGTCAGGTCCAAGTACCCAAATTCAATCAAGTCTTGGGTCCAAGCACCCAAATCCAATCCAATTCGGGTCAAAGTACCCAGTCTCGGGTCCAAGTGCCCAATTCAGTCATGGGTCCAAGTATTCAGTCTTGGGTTCAAGAACCCAAATTCAATTCAGTCACAGGTCCAAGTATCCAGTCTAGGGTCCAAGCACCCAAATTCAATTCAATCTCAGGTCCAAGTACCCAAATTCAATCCAGTATCAGGTCCAAACACCCAAATCCAATCCAATCTCAGGTCCAAACACCCAAATCCAATCCAATTTGGGTCCAAGTACCCAAATTCAATTTAGTCTCGAGTCCAAGTAACCAATCTCGGGTCCAAGTACCCAATTCAATCATGGGTCCAAGTATCCAGTCTCGGGTCCAAGCACCCAAATTCAATTCAGTCACGGGTTCAAGAATCCAGTGTCGGGACCAAATACCCAAATTAAATTCAGTCTCGAGTCCAAGTACCCAAATCAAGTTCAATCTCAGGTCCAAGTACCCAAATCAAATCCAAATACCCATCCTCATCAAAAATTAGTCAAAAATTACATTGTTTTTCGCTCTCTTTTACTATAGCCTCAGATCGCTCAAGCAGGGGGAAAACTGTAGACCCTTAATTTTGGCCCTAATTAGATACGGTCCTGACTAAAGGATGCCAAAATAAATTCAATCCAATTTACAACTTTTAATAAGTTTGTCTGATTTTAAAAGTCACAAACTCAACTACAAAACCCTAAACCAAGTCTTTTTTAGAAGATCCGGTCTAAAAAATTAAAAAATGCAAAATTAGTTCAAGTTCAAAGGTCCCAAGTGACATGAACCTTGGCTCACGTTGACCTGGAGGCCCCAGGTCGACATGAGCCAAAGGACATGTCTACCTGAATGTCCCAAGTCGACATGGCTTTGGTCCATGTTGATCTGGTTGCCCCAGGTCAACATGGTTTCAATTGTTTTTTTGAAATTAGTTTCCAATTGAATTAAAATTTGTTTTAAGGATGAATTAATATTAGGGTTAGGGATTCTGAGTGAGGTTTGCCTATAAATAATAATATTTCATAATTTAGAAAGGGGGGAATTAACATTAAATAGGGTCAGCAATTAATATTAAGAGAGATTAAACCACAGAATAGAAGAGATGGTAACAAACAGAGAAGAACGGCAGCAGTTTTTTTAGAATGAAAGAAACAACAAACAGAAATATCAAGACAACCAAAGAAGAAGGCAGAGTCCATTATGTCTTCACATCATTCATCCATAAATCAATTTTTTTTATGGAACCAACGATGGAGGTTTGATCTTTAATCATAAATTATTCATGCTAACAGTAGCTTCATTTTCTTTGATTAATAAGAACATGCAGTAACTTGATATTTAAACATGCATTAACTTGATCTTTGAACATGCAGTAACTTGATCTTTGAACATGCAGTAAATTGATCTTTGTTTTAATAACTTTAATTGTTTGCTTTAATTAATACATTGAACAGTTGGTGTTCGTAACTTCACTTGCATGTTTTATAAAAAACTTAAAACTATCCAGTAGATGTTGGGGATTTAAATTAATTGTCAGAATCTATTTTTTTACTAAACTTCAAGAACCATAAATTATTTTATTTTAACTCAAAACTTTAAATTATTTTTATCCAAAAGCTTAAACCATTTCATTATTAAACTCCAAAACATTGATTATTTTTCCAAAACCTTAATTTATCTCTCCAAATCCAAAATTATTTTTTTAAGGCAATAAGTTAAACCCTAAAAACCCTAATTTCAAACCCTGAATTCCAAAACCATAGTTTCAAAAATCGTAATTTCAAAACCCTAATTACAAAACTCTAGTTTCTAAAACCCTAAGTTCCAAAACCCTAAGTTCCAAAAACCTAAATTCTTTAAAACCCTAAACTTATATATTTATTGCTTTATTTAATTTTAGATTTGATTATGTAGTTTATTATATATTTTGATGGTTTATTTATTTAATTTCAATGCTTGATTCATTTAATTTATCATGGATGGATATTTTCTTTATTATTATGATTATTATTTGTTTATTTTGGTACTAATGTAAGAGGTATGTTTCCACTTTTTGGGTACCTCATTATTTAAACCTTATGTAATTTAATTTATTTCTTATTTTTGGGATTAATGTAAAGGGCGCGTTTCCACCTTTTGGTGGGTGTCCTATTTAGTTTTAGATATGGACAATGTAAGGACATGTTTCATCCACGGATGGGTGTCCATTTATTTGCTTTATTTGGACATTGCTTTGATTTTAATATAATGATGCTTTATTTTAATTGTTGCATGTAGTATGGATAATATTGTTATATTTAAGAATTTTATAATATTAAGACCTACAAAGAAGGCCGGTTCTAATGAACCACATTGTGGGGGGTGCTGGGCTATTTCTCACCTTGCCCACACGTACCCAACTTTCTAAACCCATTAGGGGGTTAGGGATTCCTTAGGAATCGAGTTATCCACCCCTTTCTTTTTCCCGACCCGTCTGGGTGGCGACTCTATTTTCTCCGGGCTTAGGCTTGTGTTCTCTAAGGCCCCGAGCCTATACAGTGCCGAAGTCTCAAGAACCATTCCACCGGAAGTGGGGGCGAAAATCCCTCTCACAATGACCTGATTACATTGTGAGCTCAAATAAATTTTTCCTATAAATCCAAAAGTCCAAAGCTAATTTCAAAACTATTCAAGATGGTCTTTGGACATAAAACTTTTCTAAAAATAAATCATAAAAATTCTTTTCTCATGACTCAAATACAAAGTCAAAAATCCATTTTCTCTAAAAATCTTTTTTACAATGGATTTTTCAAACAAAACTATTTTTGCATTTCATCCAACCTTTTCTTACAAATAGCTTGCAAATTATTTAGATCAATTATGGAAATACCAAAAATCAATTGTGAGCCTAGTTTATATTAAGAATTATTAACCATGGGCTTGTTTTTGGTATGAATCATTAGTTACTTTTTCAAGTGAGAAATCTATTTATAATAAACCTCTTAATTTAGTTTTAATCCAATATAGCATAAAAGTTATTTTAGTTGGTTGAATGGATTAAAACCTAATTAATGGTAATTATCATAAACTGATTTCCATTTTTGAAAATATAACTATTAGTTGAAACATTGTGAGCGGGGATTTTTGCCCCCACTCCCGGTGGAATGGTTCTTGCGACTTCGGCACTGTTTAGGCTCAGGGCCTTAGAGAACATGGACCTAAGTCAGGAGAAAATGGAGTCGCCACCCGGACAGGCCTGGAAAAAGAAAGGCGTGGAATGGGTTCGAAAAGTTGGGTACGTGTGGGGAAGGTGAGAAATGGCCCAAAACCCTCACAACGCCCGGTTCATTAGAACCGGCCTCCTTTACAAGTCTTAATATTATAAAATTCTTAAATATAACAATATTATCCATATTACACACAATAATTAAAATAAAGCATTGATATATTGAAAATCAAAATAATGTCCAAGCAAAACAAATAAATGGACACCCATCCGAGGATGGAAACATGTCCTTACATAATCCATGCCTAAATAGGACATCCACCGAAAGGTAGAAACATATCCTTTACATTGGTTCTAAAATAGAAAAGCAATTTAAATTACATGATGTTTAACTAATGAGGTACCCATCAAGTGGAAACATACCTCTTACAACATTTGAAAATCTAAATAAATCGATAAAAGTAAATAACCACTCATAATAAATAAATCATTCATCAAAGATATCAATCAAAATATAGAATACATCCATCCATGATAAACTAAGTACATCAAGCATTGAACTTAAATAAATCAACATTGAAAATAAATTAAAGCATATAATAGACTACATAATCAAATATAAAATTGAATAAAGCAAATAAAGATTCAAATTAGGGCTACTGTTTCTATTTAAGTTTCTTTATTTAATATGTTTAGGGTTTTGGTAATTCATGGGTTTAAACTACTGTGAATTTTAAAAGAATTGAGATGGAGCCAAGTTTTAGAATTTAATAGGTTGATAAAGTTCTTTGATTAACCAAATTAGTATTTGAGTGGTAAAATCATGAAATTAGGGTTTGAACACTTTAAAACACTTAGATTTATGATTTACGGTTACTGGATCATTATTTTTGAGCTTACTATGTAGAATTAGATTTAATAAGGTTTTAAGATTTTAAAGGATTAGGGTTTAGAAAACTTTAGGGTTTAAGGTTTTATGGGAGTTAGGGTTTACTATTTTGGGTTTTGGAGTTGAATTAGGGTTTTAGAATTTTAGAATTAGGGTTTTAGAGAATGCATTAGGTTTTTAGGATTTGAAAATCAATTTGATAATTTTATGAAACTTTATGAAAATAAACCAAACGATTAAAGTTTATAGAAACAGAAAAGATATTTCTTAGGGTTTTTAGAAAGAAACAGATTTAATTTATGATTTTGAGAATTTGGAAAGCAAATTAGGGTTTTGAGATTTTGAAGAAACAAAAATAACAAATTTAAGCTTTTTGGAAAACAAAGCAACGAATTAAGGTTTTTAAACTTTAGAGAAGGGGAATTAAGGTTCTAGGGTTTTTGAATTAAAAGAAACAATTGGATGATTTAAGCTACTGTGAAGAAATTAGACAATTGATGCATACCTCCGTTTGTTGGTTCCACCAAAAATTTCTTCTTGGATAAACAAAAACAAAGACAAGCTTTGCTGCCTTTGATGGGTTGAATTGCTTGCTTGCTCTCTCAAAAAAAATCAGATTGATTCAAAGCCTTTCCTACTCAGTTTCGGTCTCAATTTTTCTCCCAAAATCCTATCGATTTCCTCCTTTTTTCCTCCCCCTTTTTTGTGTTGTTTTTAGTCTTATTTATAGAAAATATTTTGATTAATCTTAATTATTCATTGAATATAACATTTATTAAGAAAAGGAAATCGAAACATAATTGTATTAGGTTTCAGAAAAATTTGCGTCAGAAAAATTTTGCTGGCGAAAAAAACTGCTGCGGAAAAATTGCGCTAGCGAAAAAGCTGCCGTTGCTGGCTGCGGCAGCGGGGGGCGAATTGACCTGCTGGCCATTTCGCCGCAGCTAATTTTTTTATTTTTTGTTTATTATTATTATTTTTTTATTTTTTATTATTAAAAATTAGATACTAAAGCAAATATGATTTAATTAAGATAACAAAAATTGTTTTGGACTAATTAAAATATATTGGACAACAAAAATTTACTTTGGACTAATTAAAATATATTGAACCGGACCGAGTAAAAAATTAAGGGTCTACAGTTTGCCCCCTGCTTAAACGATCTGAGACTTTAGTGAAAGAGAGTGAAAAGCAATAAGACTTAATTTTTGATGAGATGGTTATTTGAATTTGTTTTGGGTACTTGGACCCGAGACTGAACTTGATTTGGGTACTTGGACCCGAGACTGGATTGAATTTGGGTATTTGGACCCGAGATTGAATTTGATTTGGGTACTTGGACCCAAGATTGAATTTAATTTGTGTACTTGGACCCGATTGGATACTTGGACCCGAGATTGGGTACTTGGACCCGAGATTGGGTTGAATTTGGGTACTTGGACTCGAGATTGGGTACTTGGACCCAAGATTGGGTACTTGGACCCGAGATTGGATTTAATTTTGGTACTTGGACCCGAGATTGGGTACTTGGACCTAAGATTGGATTGAATTTGGGTACTTGGACCCGAGATTGACTTGATTTGGGTACTTAGACCCGAGATTGGGTACTTGGACCCAAGATTAGATTGAATTTGGTTTGGGTACTTGGACCCGAGATTGGGTACTTGGAACCAAGAATGGATTTGATTTGACTGACCTTTTATCAGTTGAGAATTCTGGCATAACTGGTTGTTCCATTTTTATGAATTGTAGGTCTTTACCCACGTAAATGAATCTTCATCCTTGGAGATTGGGTCTTCACCCTTGAGAGTGGATCTTCATCCTTTAAGATTAGGTCTTCACCCTTGTAAATGGATCTTCATCCTTGGAGATAGGGTCTTCACCCTTGTAAATGGATCTTCATCCTTTTGGACTTCGGGTCTTCACCCTTGGAACATGGATCTTTATCCATTGGAGGTCGGGTCTTCACCCTGGCTTCAGCTCTTTTAGCTGAACTGATCTTTTGTCTTTTGCATCTTTATTCTTTTGATAGTTCTAATGTTTCATTCTTTTGTTCTTTCTTTTTGCAAAAATTCAACTATTTTTAGTTGGCTTCCATATCCTCTTCTGCCCTCTGCGTGGCGAAATATTTGCAAGTGAGTTTGAAAATATTTGGTATATAAACTAAAAAAAATTGAAAAGCAGAAACTTTGCCCCCTGTGTAGGCTCAAACCCATGATTTTTCTATGTGGGCTCTGATTGATGTTTTTATTGTTTAGTTCTTGGCACAAGCATGCATTTCTTCTCTTGCAAAATGACTGGAGCTTTCATAAGCAAATAGGCTTTCCATGACCTGCGCCCCCGCCCCCGCCCCCCCCCCCCCCCCCCCCCCCCATGATTTGATATCTTCTTTTGATTCTTTACTTCACAGAGTGTTTGCTGTTCACTTTGATAAATACAAGACAAGAAAGTGTGATGTGATATGCTCATGTATGCATGATATGCATGATTAATACTTACAGTCGTTCCACCGACTCACAGACCGAGGTGATCAGCAAAAGTGTTCTCATTGGTTCCTTTTTGACGCTCGTTCAAGTCTTGCATTGGAATGATCGAAAGCTTTGCATTTGTGGCTTTTATCTTCAAGATGTTGAAAACAGGAGTGGTGGAGATCCCAAGTTGCAGAGTCAGGGACACATCCATTTTAAATTATGATTCAGCATATCAGTTGGCAGCTTCTTTATAACCTTGCTAGTAATCATTCCCTTTGCCCAATGTATCCTTTGGAGGTTCAACATACTTCCCTTAACTTGAAGGCTTTGTATGACAAAACTCTTTTTTTTTATTTTAATTTTGAAATCAAATGTTGGCTTTGCCAAATTAATATAAGTGTACCTCAGGACTTGATTTTTCCAAATTAACATATCTATAACATGACAACCCTAGTTACCGTACTAAACTCAAGAATCATTTCTATTTAAACAAGAATTGTTGCACTTCAGATAGGCACATACACATTACTTGGCCAAAGGTCTCATTTGAGTTTAAATATTGTCTATCTCATATGCATGCTTATCCAATCTATCTCCACTAATAGACTCTACCTACCAAGAGAGATCAATAGGTCTTTGATAGGCTTGAAATGGGGTCTATAAGGGACAGGGGTTTAAGTGAAGGCCATTTTGAGATTGGAGCTGGTGTGACACAATGGACAATCCCTCACACTACAAATTTCTTATTTGAACTTTAGGCAGTTGGGAGCAATCTTGCTAGACTCCAAATTCCTTCTATCTTCTTGGCATTAATCTGGATCTTGATTAGGACAGTCTTTACTCTTGCAAAAAGTTTAAGACCCAAATTCATTTCTTTTCTTCTTCTCCCTTTTCTTTATTTTTCTTACTCTTCCCTCTTCTTTCTCTTTCCTTACTCTTCCCTTTCTTTTATCATTTTGTCCTTCTTTCTTGTAGGACTATCAAGTACAGAACTTTTAAGCACTGGATGGTCTTTCTCCTTTTCCCCTAATTTTGATCGAATCTTTAATTGGGTTAGATCATTTCAAGTCAAAATGTCCTTATAACCCAAATGGAAGCCTTTTGTTGTCTTAGGTAAAAGAGAACTCAATTGGCTTTTTGCATCGCCTTTTTTTCTTTTTTTCTTTTCTTTCCCTTTTTCTTCTTTTCTCTTTTTTTTCTTCTTTTTTTTCTTTTCTTTTTTTTTCTTTTCTTCTTTTTCTTCTTTTTTTCTTTTGTTTTGTTTTTTTTTGTTTGGTTATAGCTCTTAAGGAGTTGTCTTGTTTGTACTAACTTGGGCTTCCAATAATGGATGAGTGGAGTAACATAAATCTTCTTTAATAGGGATAAATCATTTGGTACTCTGATGTTGTCTTAATATATTGGAGATATTAGGAAAACTTCAACTACCCTTATGGTCTTGAGAACTTCAACTATCCTTATGGTCTTGACTATGCATTCCATTCTTTGATCTTCTTACCTCTTCATCTTAGTGATCATAAGACTTGTCAAAAGTATCACAACAGCTCAGGGTAGGTTATTGAGGTTATATGCCAATGAAAAGAAAGCTAAAATTTTATGAAGGCTCAAAGGGACAACTAGGGATTGATATTTAATTGGGTGGATACTAGTTGTTGGCTCGTCAAACAATGCCTAGATCATCTCTCTCTTAAGTAAGCAGAGTTCAATTTCGCCTCAAAAGTTTGTCAAAGCATGTTCTAAGACTGACTAGGACCTAGACAAAGGTAATTATGCAGGAGCCCTCTCTAAGTAAGCATACACAACTCAATGCTATAGAGCAATTCCCTTATCTAGTAAAGTCATTCAAGTCATGATGCCTAGACACATTAATTTATGAACATCAAGCTGGATTCCTCATTGGTTGAGCACCAAAATGAACAAAGACCAATAAAATTTTGATGAAAATAATTTATTTAAAGCAACTTTAAGTTTGAAAAGCACAATAGTTCCAAAATATTAAAGAAAGTAAGATTGAAAAGCAACATTCAAGCTAAGGAAAGTTTGTTGAGTTTAAGCTTCTTTTCCTTTTACCTCTTCAATATCCCCATCTTGAAAGGATGATAAAACAAAATCTTCTTCTAATCCTTTTCCTACCATGAAGGTTGCTGGTGGTGGCACCCTGTTGAACCTTGGAAATGGATTACCTTTGGTATTGGGCTTATCCGGCTCAGGCAACTTGCCATTATCAATTAAATTTTGGATCTCATGCCTCAACTTCATACAATTGTCCATTTCGTGTTCAGGCCTTTGATAGAATTGGCAAAATGCATTAGTATCAAAATTAGGTGGAAGAGGATTAGGCAAAGGACGAGGAGTCAAGAGTTGTAACAATTCCTTCTTTTGTAGCTTATTGAGAACCCAAGACAGTGGCTTCCCTAATTCTGAAAACTGCCTCATTCCTCCTTGACTAGTGGCATTAACATCAACTTCTTTTTGTGTGCTTTGATTGCCCGACTGGTAGTTTCCTTTCTCATTCCTTTTTATTGAAAAAGGTTATTCTCTCTTTCCCACTCTTCAATTTGCAGACCAGCTTGGAGAAGATCTTTGAAATCCCTTATAAGGGTGTGAGACATCCTTTCACGGAGATTGGGTAGGACGCCTCTCACGATCATCCTTATTTGATCAGATTCATCGGGCCTTTTCTTGAGCAAAGCGGACTTGTTTCTCCATCTCTTCACATAGTCCACAAACTTTTCATTTGGTCGTTGCCTAATGGGCTCAACTTCCATTAAGGTAACTTCCATTTCAACATTATATACATATTGTTGGATGAAGGCCTTGTATAGCAGATCCCAATCTTTTTGAGTACTTTCCTCTAAGGTGTTGAACCAATTTTGGATAGCAGGGTCCAACGAGAGTCTAAAGTACCTTAGAGTTTGAGCCTTAGTAGCTCAGGCAGACTGCATGGCAGTGATATACTGCTTCACATGGAGATGAGGATTTTTGGTTCCATCAAACTTCGCGAAGGATGGCATCTTGAACTTGTACGGGACTTCTTCATCTAGCTTAAATAATTTGTCAACTTCAGACATTTCCTCGATTTTCAGTTTCTTCTCAAATTTCTTTTCTAAATCAGCAATCATTTTTTCAATATCAGAAGTTTCGGTCTTCTCCATAGTTGATCTTTCAACAATCTTTGGTTCTTTCTTCTTATCTTAAGGATCTTGGTAGTATTGAGCCCAATCATCATCATCATTAATGATCACCTTTTCATCATCAAAAACTACTTCACCAACTTTAGTCTTCCCTTTATCCTTTGGCTTCTTAGTGCTAGCAGATGCCTCGATATGATTTTCTAAGATTGCAGTCAATTGGTTCTTCATGGTCTCAGCTAGGGCCTCTTTTATTTCTTCCATCTTGGCATTGAGGGCTTCATCCACCATTCTTTGAATTTGTTCGGGCTCCATTGTTTTTGGTGAGCAAGTGATTGAGTCATTGTTAGATACTTCATCTCCGGCATAGGTCAGATTGTTGTAAGCTTTTGAACTATCGTAATCCAGGGCTTTGAGCCAGAGAGGATCAATGATATGAGATGCAAATGTATGCATGTATGTACAAACAATCAATAAACAATGATAATTAGGATGCTCCTTCCAACCTTATAACATCCACACACAAATGGCGAGTCTCTTTTTCTAGGTATATGGTTAACAAAATACCAACATGGGGTATCTTGCTTTCGAATATTTCCCTCAGACATTTCAATCAATAGTTATATTTTTGAAAATGGAAATCCTTTCATAATAATTCCCATTTAATTAGGTTTTAATTCATTCAACCAACTAAAGTAGCTTTTATGCTATATTGGACTAAAATGAAATTAAGAGGTTTATTATAAATAGATTTCTCACTTGAAAAAGGTAACCAATGATTCATGCCAAAAACAAGCCCATGATTAATTATTCTTAGTATAAACTAGGCTCACAATTGATTTTTGGTATTTCTTAATTGACCTAAATATTTTTTGCAAGCTCTTTGTAAGAAAAGGTTGAATGAAACTAATTTTTTTCTAAGCCCATTGCAAAAATATTCTAGAAAAAATGAATTTTGGGCTTAGTATTTGGGCCATGAGCAAAAGAATTTTTTATTTGTTTTTAGAAAAGTTTTATGTCCAAAGACCATCTTGAAAAATTTTGAAAATAGCTTTGGTCTTTTGAATTTTAAAGAAAAATTTATTTTGAGCTTACAATATACTTATGTCATATTAGAAAAAGAGCAAACCAAATAAGCCATGATTTAAGCCAAGATAAATTAACCATAGTCAAACAACATGCATTTGGGGTAAAACCTAAGGAAAGTAACTATGCCAATTACATGAGCTTTAGTCTTTGGGTTAAAAGGCTTAGGTTCCCATAGCAAGTATGTACCAAATGGTACAAGGCTATGAGTGGTTGTGCCATGCTCGATCTCCATACCTTGAGTGAAAGTATGGTATCCCTTACATAACACAACATGGGTAACACGAGTGTCCTAACTCACGCACACGATACAATCTAATATGATGCAATGGATAATATCATTATAAGAAAGAATAGAATAATATAAAGACCAATGGAATCAACTTCTCTTATCCCCAGTGGAGTCGCCACTGTAAGCGGGGATTTTTGCCCCCACTCCCGGTGGAATGATTCTTGCAACTTCGGCACTATTTAGGCTCGGGGCCTTAGAGAACCTGGACCTAAGTCCGGAGAAAATGGAGTCGCCACCCGGACGGGCTGGGAAAAAGAAAGGGTTGGATGACTCGATTCCTAAGGAATCCCCAACCCCCTAATGGGTTCGAAAAGTTGGGTATGTGTGGGGAAGGTGAGAAATGGCCCAGTACCCCCACAACGCCCGGTTAATTGGAACCGGCCTCCTTTACAGGTCTTAATATTATAAAATTCTTAAATATAACAATATTATTCATATTACACACAATAATTAAAATAAAACATCTATATATTGAAAATCAAAACAATGTCCAAGCAAAAAAAATAAATGGACACCCATCCAAGGATGGAAACATGTCCTTAAATAATCCATGCCTAAATAGGACATCCACCGAAAGGTAGAAACATGTCCTTTACATTGGTTCTAAAATAGAAAAGCAATTTAAATTACATGATGTTTAACTAATGAGGTACCCATGAAGTGGAAACATACTTCTTACAACATTTGAAAATCTAAATAAATCGATAAAAGTAAATAACCATTCATAATAAATAAATCATTCATCAAAGATATCAATCAAAATATAAAATAAACATCCGTCCATGATAAACTAAGTAAATCAAGCATTGAACTTAAATAAATCAACATTGAAAATAAATTAAAGCATATAATAGACTACATAATCAAATATAAAATTGAATAAGGCAAATAAAGATTCAAATTAGGGCTACTATTTCTATTTAAGTTTCTTTATTTAATATGTTTAGGGTTTTGGTAATTCATGGGTTTAAACTACTGTGAATTTTAAAAGAATTGAGATGGAGCCAAGTTTTAGAATTTAATAGGTTGATAAAGTTCTTTGATTAACCAAATTAGTATTTGAGTGGTAAAATCATGAAATTAGGGTTTGAACACTTTAAAACACTTAGATTTATGATTTACGGTTACTGGATCATTATTTTTGAGCTTACTATGTAGAATTAGATTTAATAAGGTTTTAAGATTTTAAAGGATTAGGGTTTAGAAAACTTTAGGGTTTAAGGTTTTATGGGAGTTAGGGTTTACTATTTTGGGTTTTGGAGTTGAATTAGGGTTTTAGAATTTTAGAATTAGGGTTTTAGAGAATGCATTAGGTTTTTAGGATTTGAAAATCAATTTGATAATTTTATGAAACTTTATGAAAATAAACCAAACGATTAAAGTTTATAGAAACAGAAAAGATATTTCTTAGGGTTTTTAGAAAGAAACAGATTTAATTTATGATTTTGAGAATTTGGAAAGCAAATTAGGGTTTTGAGATTTTGAAGAAACAAAAATAACAAATTTAAGCTTTTTGGAAAACAAAGCAACGAATTAAGGTTTTTAAACTTTAGAGAAGGGGAATTAAGGTTCTAAGGTTTTTGAATTAAAAGAAACAGTTGGATGATTTAAGCTACTGTGAAGAAATTAGATAATTGATGCATACCTCCGTTTGTTGGTTCCACCAAAAATTTCTTCTTGGATAAACAAAAACAAAGACAAGCTTTGCTGCCTTTGATGGGTTGAATTGCTTGCTTGCTCTCTCAAAAAAAATCAGATTGATTCAAAGCCTTTCCTACTCAGTTTCGGTCTCAATTTTTCTCCCAAAATCCGATCGATTTTCTCCTTTTTTCCTCCCCCTTTTTTGTGTTGTTTTTAGTCTTATTTATAGAAAATTTTTTAATTAATCTTAGTTATTCACGGAATATAACATTCATTAAGAAAAGGAAATTGAAACCTAATTGTATTAGGTTTCAAAAAAATTTGCGTTGAAAAAATTTCGCTGGCGAAAAAAAACTTCTGCGGAAAAATTGAGCTGGCGAAAAAGCTGCCGCAGGGCGAATTGGCCTGCAGGCCATTTCGCCGCAACCGATTTTTTTTTGTTTATCATTATTATTTTTTATTTTTTATTAATAAAAATTAGATACTAAATCAAATATGATTTAATTAAGATAACAAAAATTGTTTTTGACTAATTAAAATATATTGGACAACACAAAAATTACTTTGGACTAATTAAAATATATTGGACTGGACCGGGTCAAAAATTAAGGGTCTACAAACATCCGAGGAAATTATTCAAAAATAAGATACCCCATGTTGGTGCTTTGTTAACCATATACCTAGAAAAAGAGACTCACCATCCGTGTGTGGAAGTTATAAGATTGGAAGGAACGTCCTATTTATCCTTGTTTATTTATTATTTGTGAATACATGCATACATGCATACATGCATCACATGACATATCATTAATCCTTTCTGACTCACAGACCTAGAGTATGGCAATTCAAGAGCATACAACGACATCACCTACAATATTGATTTTTGATTCAAGTGCTTCATTGGAAGGATGGATGCAAACCAATTAAGGGATATAGTAGATAAAGTTGTCAAAGCTAGGATGGCCGATCTATGAGATCAATTGGTTGAAATTATGAAGACCCAGTTGATGAAATTCTGGTCATTAACAATGCTAATGAGGCATCTCACATTGACATAAGAAAGAAGGGAAAGGCATCAATGGGGAACATGTTCACTAATAAAGATCGAATAAAAAATGAGGGATCAATTCCTATTCTTCGAAACCAGTCGAACCATGTGCTGTATAAGTGGAGCAATAAGGACGGCTACCACCCTAGTGAGCAAAGTCAAAGGGAAAGGGAGAAGAATTGTTTTTATGCAAAATAGAATTATCGGCCTAGCAATCAAAATACACAAAAGGAAGTTGATGTTAATGCCACCGGTCAAGGAGGAATGATGCAATTTTCAGAATTGGGGAAGCCGTTATATTGGATTCTCAATAAGCTACAAAAGAAGGGATTGTTACAACCCTTGACTCCTCGTCCTTTGCCTAATCCTCTTCCACTTCACTTTGATATTAAGGCATTTTGCCAATTCCATTAAAGGCTTGAACACAAAATGGATAACTTTATGAAGTTGAGGCACGAGATCCATAATTTAATTGATAGTGAAAAGCTTCCTGAGCCTAATAAGCCTAATACTAAGAATAATCTTCTACCCAAATTTGGAAGGATGCCACCGCTTACAATCTTTATGAAGAGTTTTATCTTGTCATCTTGTGATGATATGGATAGAGAAGCTGCTAAAGGTGATGTGCTTGGACTAACTGTGGATGATGAGGTAATGATCCTTGATAATGAAAAAATCCTTGCCCTTAATATGTCTAAATAAATGGAGTATCTTCGACTCCAACTCAATGAACCTCTCTTAGCATGAAGTGTTACCCTTTTTATTCTGCTTTCTTAAATATTTAATTGGAACAATTATGTTTTTTCAAATTAAGATTGTTTGAATAAATTATTTTCATCAAATTTTTATTGGTCTTTGTTCATTTTAGTGCTCAGCCAATGAGGAATCTAGTTTGATGATTCATGAATTAATATATTTATGCATCATGACTTGAATGACTTTACTAGGTGAGGAAATTGGTCTATAGCATTGAGTTGTGTTTGCTTACTTAGAGAGGGCTCCTGTATAATTGCCTTTGTCTAGGTCCTAGTCAGTCTTAGAACATGCTTTGACAAATTTTCAAGGCAAAATTGAACTCTGCTTATTTAAGAAAGAAATGATTTATGCTTTGTTTGACGAGCCAACAACTAGTATCCACCCAATTAAATATCAATCCCTAGTTGTCCTTTTGAGCCTTCATAGAATTTTAGCTTTCTTTTCATTGACTTATAAGCCCGATGACCTACCCTAAGCTGTTGTGATACTTATGACAAATATGATGATCATTAAGGTGAAGAGGCAAGAAGATCAAAGAATGGAATACATAGCGAAAACCATAAGGATAGTTGATGTTATCAAGACCATAAGGGTTGTTGAAGTTCACCTAATATCTCCAATCTATCAAGATAACATTAAAGTAACAAATGATTTATCCCTGTTAAAGAAGATTTATGCCACTCCACTCATCCATTACCAGAAATACAAGTTGGTACAAACAAGATAACTCTTTTGGAGCTAGGACCAAAAAAAATAAAACAAAAAAACAAGAAAAAAGGAGAAAAAAGAAGAAAGAAAAAGAAAAAATAAAATGAAAATAAAACCCAAAATGGTTTAAAAAGCCAACTGAGTTCTCTTTTACCTAAAGTAGCAAAAGGCTTTCATTTGGTTTATAACAATAGTTTGACTTGAATTGGTCCAACCCAACCAAAGATTCAATCAAAATCAGAGAAAAAGGAGAAAGGTCACACAGTTCTTGAAAGTCCTGTACTTGACAGTCCTACAGGAAAGAAGGACAAAATGATAAAATGCTCAAAAAAAAGGAGTAAGAAAAAAAAAGAGAAAGAAAAGAAAAAAAAAAGAAAGGAATGTGGGTATCAACCTTTTATAATGGAAAAGACTATCACAATCAAGGTCCATATTAACGTCAAAAAGAAAGAAGAATGTTCAAAGCTCTATCTTTTCATGTTTCCAACTGTCTATGGCTCCAACAAAAAATCATAATGTGAAGGTTTGACCATAGTGTCACAACGGCTCCAACTTACAAAAGGCCTTCATTTAACCCGTGACCCTTATAGGCCCCATTTCAAGCCTATCAAAGACCTGTTGATCTCTCTTGGTAGATAAAGTCTATTAGTGGAGATAGTTTGGATAAGCATGCATATGAGATAGACAATATTCAAACTCAATTGAGATCTTTGACCAAGTAATGTGTATGTGCCTATCTGAAGTGCAACAATTCTTGCTCAAATAGAAATGATTCCCGACTTTAGTACATTAACTAGGGTTGTCATGTTATAGATATATTAATTTGAAAAATCGAGTCCTGAGGTATAATGACACTAATTTGACAAAGCCAAAATATGATTTTAAGATTTTAAAAAAAATTGTGTTTTTGTTATACAAAGCCTTCAAGTTAAGGGGAGTATGTTGAACCATCAAACCCCAGAAGACACATAGGGCAAAGTAAATGATTATTGGCAAGGTTGTGGATGTATGTATGCTACTTGGGCCTCACCACTCATGTTTTCAACATCTTTAAGATAAAAGCCATAAAAGCAAAGCCTTCTGTGAGACCTGAATGAGCATCTAGAAGGAGTCAATGAGAACACTTCAGCTGAGCACCTCAGTCTATGAGTCAATGGAACCACTGTAAGTATTATTCATACATATCATGCATACATGAGCATATCACACTCCATTTTTCTTTGTCAAAAGTAAACAATAATATTTTATGAAGCAACCATAAAGTGGATATGGAATCAGGGGGCATGGAAAGCCCATTGCATGAGGAAGCTCTAGTAATTTTGCAAAAGAAAGAAGAAATGCATGCTTGTTCGATGAGCTAGACAATATACAAACATCAACCAATAGAAAAAATCATGGGTTTAAGCCTACACAGGGGGCAAAGTTTCTCCTTTCAATAGTTTATGTATGTACAAAATATTTTGAGACTCACTTCCAACATTTTACCACGCAAAAGGCAAGGAGAAGATATGAAGGCCAGATAAAAAATAGATTAAAAAGATTAAAAAAAAAGAGTCAAAGTATTATATTAATTATAGTTTACTATTCACGAATTGATTACAACCACTTTGTTTATTTATGTATAATTAATTTCATACAAGCTAGTACAATTAATTTCATACAAGGTAATCACTGTGATGGAGGCGGCGGTCTATAGTCAAATAAAGCACTCAAAAAGTCATCACTAGTTGGAGGAGGAGGCATATCATCTATTCTGAGTCCACCCGAAGTAGGAGCACCTAAACCTCTATTACCTTGGAATTCAAATATATAACGGTCCTCATCCGAAGTAGACAAAAGAATCTCATGGTCATCAGTTTGGGGTCCCCTAGATGACAAAGCACCAGGATCTCTCATCCCCTAAAATCGAAAGTCTTGAAAATCTTGCTCTGACTGGTGATACAATTTTTCAAAATGGTCAACCAGTTGACAATTAGCAGCTAACTCTTCTTGAAGTTTCTTATTTTGTTCCTCAAGCATCCGCTGTGAGTCAGAAGAAAAAGGTAAGAGCATACATAATCATGCATACATGTAGCATAAATCATCATGGAATAGGACAACCTACCAGGTAATTCATATCAATACCCCCTGAATGAGATGGCATCTCCTGTTGATTAGAATGAACAAATGGAGGAGCGGTAGAGGAAGGTCCAAACTCATGACCAAATGAGCCAATAGCCTGTGATAATCATTTGAAACGGTCAAACAAGTTAAGAAAGAAGTAATTGCAATGGCAAAGTGGTAAAAGTTTACCTGAGAAGTGCAAGCCTCGGGATGCGGGACAGACCCTCCTCCCTCTTTGTGATACTCCTCTTCATCACTATTCTCCTTTTCCTCAAAATTCTCCCGGACGCTAATAAGAGATACATGAAAGTTCAAGAGTCCTACTTGAATAAACTGGGCATATGATGCACCCGGTGGATAGAGAAAGGTTTCAACATCATAACTGTGCCGAGCCAACCACCACGCATTCTCCGGCATTGATGCAATATTTTAAATATACTCCAGGCAATTCATCGAAATCCTCTGTAATATCCCAAAAATTTTGAGAATATTAATTTTTTGAAAATTAAATAAATGATTTAAATATATATAATTAAGTGAAAAGAAAAGAGAAAGGAAAGTGTGTATATGATGTATATATGAAGATATACCTAATATATACAAGTCAACATTTTTTAATTTGGTCAAATGATATTTTAATTATTTAACTATTAATTAATGGATAATGGAAAAAGAATATTTGAGATTAATTATATTATAATAATATATATGCTTGGTGGAGATTAAAAGAGGAAAATTCATGTGGTTAAAAGTGAAGTGGTTGGTTTGAGTGAGTGGATCATTTCTTCTTCTTCTTCTTCTTCCTCCATTGTAGCCGACCATCATCATCAAAGGAAAGAGAGAAGTTGCTTCTTGCTAACTCAAGAAATTGAAAATTTTCAAGTATTCAAGTTGGAGTTTTAAGAATTTTCTTCATATTTGGTAAGTTTTCAACTTGTTTCTTTGATTTCCTTTGGAAGTTGTATTTGTGTGAATTGGATGTTTGGTGTAGTTTGTGTTAATGGTTGATTTTGGTATGTTTGAAGTTCTTTTGTCTAGTTAACTATGAAGTTTGGGGTTGGATTGAAGAAAAGGGTTAAGTTTGGTGAAGAGAATAAAAGTTGTGGGTTGTGTAACTTTTTAGTTGTGAAGTCATGGTTGTGATTGTGTAATTTTTGAGTTGTTTTGATTATTATACAAGTACTATGTGATATAATGATGGATTTGGTTGAGTTTTGATGAAGTTGAAAAGATTAATGAAAGATTATAGTTGGATGTGACAATAGTGTGTGAATATCAGGTTTTTGGCCTGACACGCCCGGTGGCACGGCCATTCCTTTGGGCATGTCAATGGTTTTATTTTTAGTGTTGGTGCCATGAGCAATGACATGCCCATGTCACTGAGCATGTCATAGCTACTGTGTTGTTATAGAATTGACACATGAAGTGACACGCCCATGTCACTAAGCGTGTCATAGCTACTGTGTTATTGTAGTATTGACATGTGCAGTGACACGCCCATGTCACTGAGTGTGTCATAGCTACTGTGTTGTTGGAGTTTTTACATGTGCATTGACACGCCCATGTCATTGAGAGTGTCATATCTTCTGTGTTGTGGGCTTAGGGCACGGTCATTGACACGCCCGTGTTGTTGAGCGTGTCATGTGTAGAGTTTGCCCTAGATTATTCTTTTCCATATTTTTCTTGTGTCGAGAGGTTTTGTTTATACCTATAAGTGTATCACTAAGTGATTATGTATAATCACTTTTGGTTTAGGCTTTGAAGAGACTTCAGTTACCCCAATCCAAGTGTTGAGGGACATCTTGGAAGAGGAGGTTGAAAGTGGTGTTTGTTGCTTTTAGAGGTAAGTACAAACTTTGAATAATTATTTATATTTACATGACATTGGGACTTAACACATTTGGTTGGGAAATGTGTTAAGTTACTTACTACATTGTTGATGCATGAGTAATATGTTATGATTTGCATAATGTGAACAATGTGAAATATATGATGATGACTCAAAATGTATGGATAATGCAATTTGTTATGTATACACTAATGATAGTATGTAAAGCCATTGGTGATGGCTATATTGATATAAATGATATTTGAAGCATTGTGCTTAGTTTGATCATGAGATTATAAGAAAGGATTTGATAATGAAATTATGAAAGAATTGTGTGCCTAGTATGTTATTTAATTTTCAGAGTTTTGTGTTTGGTGGCATGCCTATGAAGTAACAGTCCCTTGAAGCTGGGTTGGGCTTGGTCTTTGAAGCCTAGTTGGGTGTTACATGATGTAGCAGACCCTTGAAGCTGGGTTAGGCCTAGTCCTTGAAGCCTTGTTGGGATGTTACATATGAGGTAATCCTCATTGTGATTATGATGTGCCTTCGGGCTAGACAAATATTGTTATCTTGGACCAAAGCAGTAACTCTGGAATTTGAATGGCATATTAGATTCTTTTGGGCCCATGCTTGTGTTTGCTGTTATGTGAATTATAAATTGTGTAACAATTGAGCAATTTACCAAGAAATAATGATATAATGTTATGAGATATAATATCCTTATGTGGTGTGCATTAGCATTGTATTTGAACTATATTGATATCAAAGTTTGTACCACTAAGCTTCTAACCTGGCGTGATTGTAGTTCATCGCGCAGGTGACAGGGTAGATCCGGTTGAGCTGGAGAGTTTGTCTAGACCGAGTCGAGTCTAGGCTAAAGACCTTGAGGGCAGAGTTGATTGTGGACATCAAGATCAGAGACAAACTGTCAGCATGTATATATATTTTATATATTATTGCACATATTGATCCCATGTATATTATAATATATTTTGATGTAAAGATATGTATATTCCACAAACTATTGAAAATATTTTGGTTGAATCTTTAGTAATAAAGTTATATATATGTTTTAGCAAGTAATATCTCAATTATTATTTATATGATATCATATGAATGTTTTAAGATTATACAGATTTTATAAATGATGATTTGATTGTTTAAAATGGTTGTGACATTCTTGTATCCTCTATGCGTATATTACATATATTGGGTATATATAGTGCATGTATATTGGGTATAAGGGTGTTACATCCTCCGTCGCTCGGGACCAAGGAACCACTCATACATCCTCTCCCCAAGAAACCAGCCACTAGACACAGGGCCAACAATAACTCGACAGGTATGCTAAAAAGGCAATACGACATTCATGGAAGAAGTCCAGTTCGTCCGCTCTTCTGTGTTCCACTAAGCCAAATTGACCTACAAAATGAAATAAGGTAAGTGAACTTTTATATAAATTTTTAAAGTATACTAATACTATTTTACCTAGCCCCAGGTTAAGCAACTCAAGAGATAGCTCTGGGTGTGCACATGGTGAGAGCCAGAAACTGCTACACGATCTGACAACCAAAAATTCAATCTCGGATACCCGACTCTTTCTCGAAAAATGCCAGGCACCCTTACAAGATTATACTCATATGCCCATACCTACAACAACAGTGAAAATCAAATTCATGCAAGTATAAGAATGGAATTAACATTGGTAGAAGAAGAGTACCTCGAAAACTACCATGAAACCAACGAAAGACTTCTTATTCCTGCAAATCTTATCTAGTCCATGATAGAGGTAGGCAAGGCCAGCTTCACCCCAGCCGTAAAGCAGTACCATACTCATGTCAGTAAGGGCCCTCAACACCGACAAATGGATGGCAGATTCGGTGCTGCATAAAATAATTGATCAGAGCAAATATAATAAAAATCCTCGAGCATATTGTTTGGTTGTTTCCTTATGAACTCGTCCTTTGTAGTTCATCCAATAACTCTGAATTGGCTCAATTTTTATCTTAAAGGGCTCTTTTAATGACGGTTCCATACCAATTAACAGTTGGACTTCTTCGTATGTCAGAATATCATTGGTAAGAGGGACCAGAAGGCCATAGTACCGGATACCAGTTATGGTTGTATAATCAACTGGGCCAATGGTCATCTCTTCTACAGGTAGATGAAAAGTATGGGTCGTGTTCATCCACCACTCCGACAATACTTGAACTATACTCCTGTCTATCAGACACTCCTTAGATGGTAATTGCAAGATAAAACTTTCAAAATCGCAATCTCGGATAATCCCTTTTACTCTAGAGGGTGTTACATCATACCATTATCGGACTTTATAGACACACCTTCTGCCCCAAATAACACAACGATTGTGCTAACACGAAGTCAGGTAAAGTTAACATGAGGTAAGTATATCATCATACCAATACTACTTATTCATAGACTACATTTATTCATTATATCCTATTTTAATTTATCTATTTATTTGTTTATTAAATAGTTCACTAACTAATTTATTTTGTCTAATCTTTATTAAAAATATATATATAAATAAAAATAATAATTAATAAAATAATAAATAAAAATAGTAAATAATAAAATAATAAAATAATAAATATTTATGTTGTTACCTTAGTCTTTTGATTTGAAATGCGATGAAGCTGCATCCCAGCTAGTAGACTTACAGTTTTATTTTCATGCTGTCGAATAAATTCCAATGACTCAGTATTAGATCGAGATCCTGATCTCGAAGCATGCATTTTCTCTTTAACTCTCTCTCTGCTTTAAATATGAAAATATGCAAGTATGAATGATTATTGAAGAAATGAGCCGTTTATATAGGCAAATTGCAAAGCAAAAAACAAAATAAAAAAAAGTGAAAAATAGTAATTCTCGTAGAAAAAATCACTGTTGATAAATAGTAGATGAATAGTTAGTGAATAGTGATAAACAGTGTCTAAACAGTAAATTCAATTATTCAATTCAGATATTTGCGTGTCTAAAAATATTTTGGCACTTATTAAAATATTTTTACACACAAGGGGCAATAAGATATATGCATCTTAAAAAAATAGTTGAATTTTTTGTAAAATTTCTTTATTATCCTACTCACTACAATCATTTTTCGTAGATAACCAAATTACTTTTTAAGTCCAGAATTTATCTCAAGTCCAAAACCCAAATTATTTCTTAAGTCCAGAACTTATCTCGGGTCCAGAACCCAAATTATCTTTTAAGTCCAGAACTTACCTCAAGTCCATAACCCAAATTATCTTTTAAGTCCATAACTTACATCAGGTCCAGAACTCAAATTATCTTTTAAGTCCATAACTTATCTTGGATCCAGAACCCAAATTATTTTTTAAGTCCAAAACTTATCTTGGGTCCAGAATCCAAATTATCTTTTAAGTCCAGAACTTATCTCGAGTCCAGAACCCAAAATATCTTTTAAGTCCAGAACTTACCTCGGGTCCAGAACTTTTCTCGGATCCAGAACCCAAATTATTTTTAAGTCCAAAACTTATCCTGGGTACAAGATCCAAATTAATTTTCAAGTCCAGAACTTAATCCGGGTCCAGAATCCAAATTATTTTTAAAATTCATAACTTACCTCGGGTCCAGAATCTAAATTATTTTTTAGTCTCGAACTTATTTTGGGTCTAAAATTTAAATTATTTTTAAGTTCAGAACTCAAACTAACCTTGATTACGGAGTCCAGTATGGCTCTAAACCTAGTCAAAAATTACATTGCTTTTTGCTCTGTTTTGCTATTGTCTCAGATCGCTCAAGCAGAGGGCAAACTGTAGACCCTCAATTTTTGATCCAGTCCAGTTTGATATTTTTAAACAGTCCAAAATAATTTTTATGATATTTTTAATAATATTTATTACTTATAGTATTTATTTTTAATTAAAATAAAAAATAAAAAAAAGAAGAAGAAAAAAAATAAATTAAAAATAGAAATCGGTGACGGACAAAATTGGCGAGAAATGGCCTATGGCCCGCAGGTTTTTGGCCACAGACCAATTCGTCGCAGGTTTTTCCTGTGACAAACTGGCCTATGGCCCGCACCCAGCAGCAAATTTTGCCAGGGCATTTTTTTTCGAAATCCTATTCTACTTGGTTTTGGTTTTTAATTTTATTTCTTAAACGGTTTTTATTTCCTTAACCAATTAGTAATAGATTTTAATTTTTCTTATAAATACAACATCAAAACACATAGAAAATGGACTTTTAGCAATTATTGGAGACTTTGATCTTGAGACTTTGGACTTTGATCTTTTAAAAAGGAGATTGGACTTTTGGAAGGAGGGACCTTTTTTTAAAACCTTGGACTTGAAAAGCAAGAGGCAGTCAGCAAGCAAGAAGGAATCCATCAAAGGTAGCATACTCTGTCTTTGGTTATTATTCAACCAGAATTCAAGTTGTGGTAGAACCAACAATGGAGGTTTGAGTTTCTATTAACTTATTTATATTTACAGCTTCATCATTCACTTGATCAATTGTTTAAACATACAATAGATGATATTTTTGTGATTTGATCAATTATTCTGTTTACCTTAAAACCCTAATATTTAAAACCCTAAAAACTATTTTTCAAAACCCTAATATCTTAATACTCGTAAAACATATTTTTGAAAACTAAAACCCAAATTACACTTTTCTAAAATCACAAAATAATAATCTGTTTTCTTAAAACCCTAACCAAACTTATTTTTCTGAAATCACAGTAGCCTAATCCTTCTAAATACCTAATTGAAAATTCAATTTTCATGATTTTCAATCTTATTTATTTAAACCTTAAATTTTACTATTATTTTCATACAACTTCTAAAATCCTAAATCTAAAACATCCATTCCTTAGATTCAAACCCTAATTTATTTCAAACCCAATCTCTAACAAACATCCAATAGCTATATTACTTCTTTTATATTAAATATTTCTCAAATTGATTAATCTAGTAAACTAAATTACAAGATCCTAATTGTTAAACATGAAACCAAAGAAATCCTAAATTTATATACTTGCTATTTTATTTAACTTAGATGAATGTTTATTATATATTTTGATTGATGTTTGATGTCTTTGATAAATAATTTATTTATAATGAATGGTTGGCTATTTTATTAATTTGTTTTGATTTCAAAACATTGTAAGAGGTATGTTTTCATGTTTTAGGTACCTCATGTCATGAGTATCATGTAATTTATTTTATCTTAAAATTTTTTGGACCAATGTAAAGGATACATTTCTATCTTTTCGGTGGGTGTCCTATTTAGTTTTAGACATAGACGATATAAGGACATGTTTCCATCCTCGGATGGGTGTCCATTTATTTGCTTTGTTTGGATATTGTTTTGATTTTAATAAAGTATTTATTTATTCTAATGATCGCATGTAGTATGGATAATATCGTTATATTTAAGAATTTTATAATATTAAGACATGCAAAGGAGGTCGGTTTCAATGAACTGGGCGTTGTGGGGGTGTTGGGCCGTTTCTCACCTTCCTCACACGTACCCAACTTTTTGAACACATTAGAGGGTTGGGGATTCCTTAGGAATCGAGTCATCCACTCCTTTCTTTTTTCGATCCGTCTGGGTGGCGACTCCATTTTCTCCGGGCTTAGGCCCTTATTCTCTAAGGCCCTGAGTCTAAACAGTGCCAAAGTCACAAGAACCATTCCACCAGGAGTGAGAGAGAAAATACCTGCTCATAGTCTCCTTGAACATTGTTAGACAAATGATCTTAATTTTGATCCTTGACAACTCAAATGGATGATCTATTTAACTTGTGTTTGAAGAATCTTGTTGCAGGATTAGGTTGCTTCAAATAAAGGTGAACAGAACATTTCTAGCGGTCGCACCACACCTGAAAACGACCGCTCCATGCAATTACAGGATGAAACCTTATCACAGTAGGTTTCGCGGTCAGAAGCCCGACCTCAGTCGCGACCGCTCCTAAGGAATAGCGACCGTCCCAAATCATGGATGACCGCTACTCTAGGAACTTAAATCATTACAATCACAGTAAGGTTCGCGGTGACAAGAACGGCGAATGACTCGACCTCGCTTACCACTTTAGCGATCGCCCATTCAAAGTCGCGACCGCCCTACCATTCAAGAAGAAATTGCTTAAAGAGACAGTAATGTTCGAGTCCTCAGGTGCGTCCAGAAGTTCGACGCGAGAATATGAGTTCGACCGCGAAATGCTACCTAGGGCGACCGCGAGATTCAAATTATGGCGGACATCTCTTTTCCTCTGTCAGAGAATGACACGTGACATGACCGTTGTAAACCCACTTCAATATTCAAAAAGGGCGACCGCACCTTTGCTTGGCGTGACCGTCCCGACAAACACAGCATGGGCAAGAACCGGTCTGACAAACACAGCATGGGCAAGATTCCAGCTGCAGAGCACTAAAATTCGACCGTTGAAGCTTTTTCAAAAGCATCGACCGTCCCTTGTTAAAGGACGACCGCGTGAAGCCAGAGAGCGACCATCCTTGTATGAAGGGCGACCGCTAAGTGCTTCTGACAGTTTAAGTAAAGAAGATCTAAACTGCCAAGACTTTATTCTCAATATCAATAACGGCTAGTAAGACCACATTGGCTATAAATACAATGTTTCTATGAGAAAACAAAAAAGAGGATACAAGAGAAAAGATTTTCATAGCCAAGCAACAAATTTTCTTTTACTTAAACTTACATTTGAACTGTAATGAATGTTAGGTGTTAGCAGTAAAAACACCATTGTATAAGTTTGAGTGTGAGCTTGGGAAACACTTGGGTTGTGAGAGTAAGCCTTGTAAAACTCTTGTTGGGTTGTGAGAGTAAGCCTTGTAAAACTCTTGTTAGGTTGTGAGAGTAAGCCTCGTAAAACTCTTGTTTGGGTTGTAAGTGTGAGCCTAAGAAAAACACTTGTGAAGTTAGGTGTGAACTTGTGAAAACACCAAAGTTGGAAGTGAGCTTGTAAAAACTTCAAAGATTAGTGGAACCTTAACAAGTTGTTAAGGAAGTGGATGTAGGATTGAAGTAAAATCCGAACCACTATAAATCTTGTGTGTTCTTTCTTTCTTCCATTACTAAACCATCTCTTAATTCCGCACTTCTATTTTGTTGAGTTTTTTAATTGTCATTATTTCTTGAGGAAACCAATTCACCCCCCCTCTTGGTTGCCATCTTGGGACAACAATTGGTATCAGAGCCCTGAGATTTCTTAAACTTAATTGTGAAATCTAATCCACTATGGCAACTTCTTCTTCATCAAGCTCTCATGGAAATCTTAACTCTATTCTTAGACCCTACTTTGATGGAACTGATTATTCATACTGGAAACACAAAATGTACTTATTTCTAGACAGTGAAGGGATTGAACTATGGGATTTCGTGGAAAGTGAGTGGAAATCTCCCACTTATAAAGTTGATGGTATTCAAGTTCCACTTCCCAAAGCTCAATGGTCAACTAGCAATATCAGAGATCGATTCAAGAACAATAAAGCTGCTTCCATCTTGATGAATTCCATTTCAAGAGAAGAAGGTGGAAGAGTTCAACATTTAACTTGTGCACATTGCATTTGGAAAACACTTGAAAACTACCATGAAGGTACGACTCAAGTGAGATTTACCAAGAAACAAATGCATGTTCATGAGTATGAGCTATTCAAGATGAAACCAAATGAAAATGTCACCGACATGACAAATCGCTTGCTTGCTATTGTCAATGAACTAAAGAAGTATGGCAAGGTATATGATCAAGGTGATGTAAACAGTAAAATCTTGAGAGCCCTAAGAGCTAGAAAGAACTTTGAATCCAAAGTATTATCCATAGAAGAAGCTCATGATCTCAGCACATTAAGAACCGACGAGCTAGTTGGAAAATTACTCACATTTGAGCTACACAGTGAGAAAGAAGAAGATCAAGGTGAGAAAGAAAAGAGAAAACCAATTGCACTCAAAGCAATCAAAGAAGCTGAGAGCTCAAGCAATGAAGGTACTGATGATGAAGATGATATGGCAATGTTCTCCAAAAGAATCAATGAATGGAAAAGGAAGAAAAGATTACAAGCAAACAAAGGTACACCTCCTAAATTCTCCTTCAAAGATAAAGAAAAGAAAAATGAGGTAAAGTGCTATGAATGTGGAAAAACTGGTCACATCAAATCAGATTGCTACAAATTAAAGAACAAAAGAAAATGGGATAAAGAAAAGAAAAAGTCTCTCAAAGCCACATGGGATGACTCTTCTTCAAGTGAGGAAGAAGAAGAAGAAGGAATTGCAAATCTATGTCTCATGGCCATTGAAGATGACTCCAATGAGGTAAGTACTCAATCTTTTGATCTAGTAGCACATGATGATATAAATGATATAGATGATAGTGATTTGATTGAGCACATGAATTTTAAAATAGAAAAATATTTCTCTAAAATGATGCTCTATAAAGAAAAAAACTCTAAGTTAGAAAAAGATTTTATATGCTTAAAGAATTCTACCTTAGAATTGAAAACCTCAAATGAACACTTGATGAATACGATAGGAGAGTTAAATAAAAGCTCACATGACTTAGAAAAAGTGATTGAAGAGAATGAAACATTGAAGCATGAGCTAAAAGAACTAAAAGAATCAATTTCCAAATTTCATAAAGGAAAGGAAGCATTAAATACATTAATTAATAACCAAAGATCACCTTCCTTAAAGTATGGATTAGGATTCAATGGCTCAACCAACATTGCACCTAGCAAACCAACATTTGTGAAAGCATCTACAATTGAAATTTCTGATGTTCATATCAAAGATGCTTGCACCAAGTCTAAAAAAACTTCTTATGGTTCACTAGGAGATAAAGCCAAAAATAATTATGCATTGTTGTTCACTAAACTTGCACAAAATAAATCACATACTTGTAGCTGCATGCACAATACGTTAAACACAAAAAGAAAAATGCAAAAGTATAGGATACCATGGCAATGCACATATTGCATGAAATTTGGACACAAAAATTTCTCTTGCTATATAAGAAAGGCTCATCTCAAGTTAGAAGGCACTTTTTCTACTAACCATCAAGGACCCAACTTCATGTGGGTACCTAAAAGAAGATGATCACAATTGTCTTGCAGTTATGCCTAAAATCTACTATCAATGAAAGAACATGGCTTGTGGATAGTGGATGCTCAAGGCATATGACTGGAAATGCAAAGCTCTTTACTAGTATTACCTACAAACATGGAGGTAATGTAACTTTTGGAAACAATGCTAAAGGTAAAATTCTTGGTGTTGGCTCCATTGGTTCTATTGGTAAGGATTTAATTGAAGATGTATGGCTTGTTGATGGTTTGAAACATAACTTGCTAAGTGTTAGTCAACTTTGTGATAAAGCATACTTTGTCAAGTTTGATTCCAAAGAATGCAAGATCACGAATTCAAATAATGTTATCATATTTAAGGGTACTAGAACAAACAACACTTATAATGTCAGCATACATTCAAATCATACATGTTAATGTCCACTAATAATGATGCATGGTTATGGCATAGAAGACTAGGACATGCTGGTATGGATCAATTGAAATATATTTGCAATGAGAACTTAGTTGATGGCTTACCTAAGATAAAATATGATAAAGATAGGATTTGTGAACCTTGTCAACATGGTAAGCAACATAAAAGCTCATTTAAAACAAAGAATGTTATAAGCACCTCTAGACCTTTAGAGCTCATTCATTTAGATTTGTTTGGATCAAATAGAGTTACAAGCTTAGGAGGCAAATCATATGCATTTGTTCTTGTTGATGACTACTCTAGATTCACATGGGTTAATTTCTTAGCTCAAAAGAATAAAGCCTTTAATTTCTTCAAAACATTTGCAAAAAGAGTTCAAAATGAAAAAGGATATGTGATCACATCTATTAGAAGTGATCATGGCAAAGAATTTGAAAATGAAAATTTTGAAGATTTTTGTAATGAACTTGGCATTTCAAATAATTTTTCTGCTCCTAGAACTCCACGGCAAAATGGTGTAGTTGAAAGGAAAAATAGAACTTTAATTGAAATGGCTAGGACAATGCTCAATGAATATGATTTTCCATCTTATTTTTGGGCGGAAGCCGTTAATACAGCTTGCTACATTGCAAATCGTGTTTACAAAAGGCATTTAACTAATAAAACCTCTTATGAGCTATGGAATGGAAGAATTCCCAGAATTGGATATTTCAGAGTATTCGGATGCAAATGCTTTATATTGAATACCAAGGATAATCTTGGAAAATTTTCATCCAAATCAGATGAAGGCATATTCTTAGGATATTCATCATATAGCAAAGCATATAGGGTATTTAACATGAAAACTCTAGTTATAGAAGAATCAATGCATGTTGTATTTGATGAATCATCTAAACTTGATCAAAAGAAAGGTATTACTTTCAATGACCCTGCAGGTACTCTTGAACCTCTTGAATCTATTGATGCTTCAAAGATCAATCAACTTGAAGAAAAGACTCAAGATCTACCTAAGGATTGGCAATACAAAAAAGATCATCCAAAGGAACTCATCATTGGAGAAACATCTAAGGGAGTAATTACTAGATCTAAAATTAATCATGTTGATGTTAATTTTGCTTTTGTTTCTCAAATTGAACCAAAAACTGTTGAGGAAGCTTTAAATGATGAAATTTGGATAACTGCAATGCAAGATGAACTTAATCAATTTGAAAGAAATAATGTTTGGCAACTTACTCCTAGACCTATAGATCATTCTATAATAGGATGCAAATGGGTTTATAGGAATAAGCTTGATGAAAATGGTCACATTATTAGAAATAAAGCAAGATTGGTAGCCAAAGGTTATAATCAAGAAGAAGGTATTGACTATGATGAAACCTTTGCCCCCGTAGCCAGATTAGAAGCTATTATAATATTACTTGCTTTTGCATGTCATATGAACTTTAAGCTTTTTCAAATGGATGTCAAAAGTGCATTTCTAAACGGACTTATAAACGAAGATGTAACATGTAACACCCCGATACTCCATATCATTACTATACATATACCTTGTATATATACAGCAAGTATATAAAGTATAAGGATGTTACTAGTTATTAAAATTTTAAAATCTTTACTTTCATTCCAAAACAACATCACATTGAAATATATAAAAGTACTTTCAAAATCATTATCCTTTTGATGATAACACATATATATATGTAAATTACATTGTTTCTTCCAATATTTTCATTTATACATATGAATACATTCTTGTAAATATACAAAATCTTTAACTTGTACATGCATGCATCACCCTCTAGTTGGTCTCGAACTACCCTTGATCTCTTCGTGACATAATGGTTAACTCCAGCACCATCACCCATACCCGCGTGATTAATATAACCACGCTAAGCTCGAAAGCTTAGTAGTACAAATAAACATTACTATATACAATACAAAGGAAACATACCTTAGGTGTTTAACATTATGTTTTATCATTCTCTTACTCTGTGTTCCTCTTTTTCAATGCATTCTTCACATATTTCTATTAATCTCATAAGTTATATACATATATATATTATTACAATGATACTAACCACTTCTGCCTCATAAACATATTATATGTCACATTTTACTTCACCATCACACATTTCATCATAGTTTCACAACCCATGTCTCTTTTCAATAATTCATTTATACAATATTATCATGCCATGCTACACAACATTATACTTCATTACACCAACCACAGATCCATCACTAAAACTCACAATCAATATATCAATACTCACATTACATATCATGTCATTACTTTATTCACAATTCACCAATCATGAATCACGTTTTCAACAAAGGCAACCATAGATCTCATTACTCATTTAGCTCAACCTTTGCATATCACATTAAAAACAAGGACAGACTCGGGCCCAAACACTAATATGCCATTCAACTTTCAGAGTTAATGCTTTGGTTTAATTATCACATTATCATTATCATTGACCCAACTAGGCTTCAAGGATTTAGATTCAACCAAGCTTCAAGGGGAGTAAAACATGTTAAACTTCAACCCAACTTGGCTTCAAGAACCAATCCAACCTAGCTTCAAGGGTTGTAACATCTCAATTAGGCTTCAAGGATCATATCCAACCTAACTTCAAGAGATTGTTACTATTATTAGGCATGCCACCAACAACAAAACTCTGAAAATGAATAACATATTAGACACACAATTCATTCGTTATCTCATTATCAATTTCATTCATTGTTTCATTATCATTTACATCATCATAGCCAACCACAATGGCATCATTTAGGCAAACATGCCTCATTTGTCTCATTTTCAATATTATAGCCAATAACAATGGCTTCATACATCATCATATCTCAATTCACAACTCATTTTTCATCACAATATTACATTTCTTTCACATTTCATATTTCATCACATTATTACATTTCTTTCACATTTCATATTACACATCACCTACATTTCATACTTCATCTTTTATATATATATATATACATATATATATATACATAACTATGCATCATTCAAGTATACACAATCAATTGCATAATCCTATCCTCACAACTTTCACCTTTCATAACATACATATATATACATTGAATACGTTCACATTTCATATATTTTATTATACAATCATATCTTTCATATTCCATAGCCTATACATCATATATATATATATATATTTATCAATAATATAATCAAATAAGATTTAGTACTTACCTCCTAAGAATTTCACATCCATTTAAACTTCTCTCCCATGAATCCTTTAATACTTGGATTGAGGCCATTCCATCTCTTAAAAGCCTAATCCAAAAGTGAGCATACACACTTACTTAGAGATACACATGATATAATACAAATAAGAATCAACTAGGGCAAACTCAACACTTGACACGCTCACCAACACGGGCGTGTTCCTGATCGTGCCCTAACTCCACAACATAGAAACATTTACACGCTCATGACCACGGGCATGTCCCTGGGCGTGTAATATATACTGTATCACAGAAACATTGACACGTTCAACAACATGAACGTGTTCCAGGCCGTGTCAATTTACCAACAACACAGTAGCTATGGCACGCTCACTAACACGGGCGTGTTAATGGCCGTGTCACATCTACTGCCTTACAAACAATTGACACGCCTAAAGTTCTGGACGTGTTCCTGGGCATGTCAGGCTAAAACCCAGATTCTGATCAACCCAAGACAACATCCAACAAAACACTTCTTTTAGCTATCATCCATTCCAAACAATCTTCACCAAACACCCAAAAACCATAACAAACTTACAAAAACATCAACACAACTCAAAACACACACCAATCATCATTATAAACATCATCCATGCATCAATTAATCAAATCCCCAATTCATTAAACTAAACCCTTATTCAACAATTCATCCTCAACTTCACAATTAATCATATTATCATCATCAAATTACCAAATCAACACACATAAATACTTCAATCTTTCAATATCATCATCATCCCATACCAACCATATCAAATCCAAACTCAAACAATGAAAACCAACTCAAAGAAATGAATACTTACTTGAATCCTTTGTCAAATCTTCATCTCTATCTTCAATCCTCTTGAAACCTTAAGAAATTTGGTGTATAAATCATCAAAATCACATATCTCTCTCTCTCTCTCTCTCTCTCTCTCTCGACCAAAAAGAAACGAAGAGGAAGAAGAAGAAGAAGAAAGAATCTTCTTTCTCTTTGTTCTTATCCATATATATATAATAATAATAATAATAATAATAATTACTAAAATATCCTCATCCATTCAACTACTCTTTTGTCTCTTATGTGCCCATTTATATAATTTCACAATAACAAAAGAAATATCTTCTTCCACTAAATCCAACACCTTGACTCTCCCTTTGACCAACTTATATGTCATATAAATTACCATATACACTACATATACATTCTCTCTTCCATTTTCTTTTCTTATCAACTTAACATATATTCATTCAATCCCATTATAACAATAATATCACAACTTCTAAGGCACATTTTGGGATATTACATAACACCCCTACATTCAATACATGCACACTACAAACACCACAATGTAGTATACATGCACTAAACATAGAGATGCTACGGATTTTCTTAACATTTAAAACATTTTAAACCATACCATAATCTTTCAATTGTATACATTATAGAAAGATAAGTAGTTAACTTGTAATACAAAACTTAATAGATATATATAAAGATACATTTAGTTGTTACGCAGCGGAATTTATCAAATATTTACATATATGAAAACATTTAATTTCATATTTACAAATATACACATATGTACATTAAAATCATTACTTTACAAAATATAAAAGAGTTATACATGATTGGCAAGTCTCCTCTGATCTTTAGGTTCCCAAAATCAACTCTTCACTATCTACTCTCACTCGGTCTCGAAGAGCTCTCGGGTTCAACCCTATTACCTGCGCGATCAAACACTATCGCACTAAGCCAACGGCTTAGTAAGACAAAATATGCTAGTGTTATGCTTTAGTGCAATGCAATGCCAATTCTCAATCCATATTATACATGTAACATCATATATGCAAGGCTAACAACATACTTTTACATTTCATATGCCTCATTAGTTATTCATTTAACCATTCATGAACAACATTAAACAAATCATGACTCACATTAAACAAAGACAAGCATTGGGCCCAACACACACTAATATGCCATTCAATTTTCAGAGTTAATGTTTTGGTTTTGTTATCACATTTATCAATATCATATACCCAACTAGGCTTCAAGGATTAGGTTCAACCAAGCTTCAAGGGGAGCAAAGCATGCTAAGCATCAACCCAACTTGGCTTCAAGAACCAACCCAACCTAGCTTCAAGGGTGGTAACATCTCAATTAGGCTTCAAGGATTCAATCCAACCTAACTTCAAGAGATTGTTACACTTATTAGGCATTCCACCAACAACAAACTCTGAAAATGGAATAACACATTAGCCACACAATTCATTTATTATTCAATTATCATTTCCATTTCCAATTCTCATCAACATTTAGGCAAACATGCCTTCTTTCTTTCAATTGCATCATCATAGCCAATCACAATGGCTTTGCATCATATCATTTCTTATTTGAATCATCATAACATCTTTGATATAACATTTCAATATACATTACTCATGAAACACATTACCATTTACATTGCATAACATAATATTGTTCAATCTCAACAATACAATTAGGGCAAAGAACAATTTATATCATTTATAGCTTTATGATCTTCCACATCCATTTGATTAGGGCTTTCCATGCTTTAAGTATATTTAAAGTGTTTATGTTTAGGTTTAGGGACCAACCCACCTTTGAAGAACCAAAACAATACAATTAGAACAAAGAAATAAAACCCTAACCAACACATTTGAGGGACACGGGCAGCACCCTTGAGGGACACGGCCAAGCTTGTGCCGTGTCACTCAAACCAATTGGACAGTAAGCAACACGGGCAAGGGACACGGCCAAGCTTGTGGCCGTGTCTCTCAACCAAAAATCACAGTAGCTAACACGGCTTGGGGACACGGCCGTGTCTCTCAAAACTAATCCAACACGCCCAAAAGTTCCATGACTTGGCCGTGTCTCTCCTTTACTTTTGGCCATGTCACCCATAAACAAACCCTAACCAAATCCAACACTCTTTCAATTGCACTCAAATACAATATACACCATACAACATGTTTCAAATGAACATAATCAATGTTCTAAACACATATTCATCATAAGAATCACTACACAACACATTAATATTACACTTAAACACAAACCATCTCAAACCCTAAAATCACCATCTTTCAAAAATCAACATCCACCACTTCCAACAACCACACCTATTTAAACTCTTAACTTAAAACCAATTCAACACTTGAAAACACAACACAAACACATCTCAAACACACCAAATCACAAAATCAACAAATCTTAATTCACTTCAACACCACTTCAAAAATAAGTAAAGAAAACTAGAGAATGCTTACCTTAGATGAAGAACTTCCACAAATCTCTTGTCAAATCCTTTGATTGCTTCTTCAATTTGCTTCTAGCATCAAGAACACCTCTCTTTCCTTTTGGTTTTTGGAGAGCCGGCCACTTCTTGAAAGAAAGAAGGAAATGATGAAGACACAAAGTCAAATTTTGCTTTTAATCTCCACCAAGTGATCTTATCCAAGCAATTACCAAAATGCCCTCAATCATATAACTAACTTTTTGTCTCATATAAGCCCTTATATGTAATTGCACATTTCACATAAAATATCCTCTTATATTGACTCTATATTTGACCAATTTATATGTTATATATATCATCATATACACAACATATACCATTCTCTCTAAACCCTAATTCTTTTCCCCAAAACACATATACACAAGCATTTACTTTCCAATATCTTTTCTCTTGCAATTTAACACATATATTCAATCCAATATATCACTACAACAACAATAACAACAACATCAACAACATAATCAAAACTTCTAGAGCATATATGAGGATATTACAGAAGAAGTTTATGTAGAGCAACCTCCTGGTTTTGAAAACTACAAATTTCCTGATCATGTTTTCAAACTTACCAAAGCTTTATATGGATTGAAACAAGCACCTAGAGCTTGGTATGATAAACTTAGTGCATATTTGCTTGAAAATGGTTTTTCAAAAGGAAAAGTAGACACAACTCTCTTTGTTAAAAAGGATAAGCATAACATTTTGATTGTACAAATTTATGTGGATGACATAATATTTGGAGCTACTAATGAAGCCTTGTGCAAAGAATTTGCTTCTTGTATGACTAGGGAATTTGAAATGAGCATGATGGGTGAACTCAAGTTTTTCCTTGGACTGCAAGTCAAGCAATGTGAAGATGGGATCTTCATCAACCAATCCAAATATACAAAAGAACTCATCAAGAAATTTGGAATGGATGGCTGCAAAGCTAGCAAAACTCCTATGAGCACATCCTTGAAATTAGGTAAAGATGAAAATGGTAAAGCAGTAAATGAGAAGAAATATCGAGGTATCATCGGATCACTACTTTACTTAACTGCTTCTAGACCTGATATAATGTTTAGTGTATGTCTCTGTGCTAGATTTCAAACTTGTCCTAAAGAATCACACTTGAATGCCACTAAGAGAATCTTGAAATATTTGAGTGGTACAATGCATTTAGGACTTTGGTATCCTAAAAATACATCATTTCATATTATAGGATTTTCAGATGCAGATTATGCTGGTAGCATCTTAGATAGAAAGAGCACAACAGGAGCATGTCACTTTCTTGGTAATTGTCTAGTTTCTTGGCATAGTAAGAAACAAGCATCGGTTGCTTTATCCACAACGGAAGCTGAATATGTTGCAGCATGTTTTTGTTGCACACAAGTATTATGGATGAAACAACAATTGCTTGACTATGGTAAAGTGTTTAACAATATCTCCATTAAATGTGACAACACTAGTGCTATCAATTTGTCTAAAAATCCTATCCAACATTCTAGATCCAAACACATAGATATTAGACATCATTTCTTGAGAGAAAATGTACAAAATCAGAATATAATCCTAGAATTTATAGATACAGAAAATCAACTTGTTGATGTCTTTACAAAACCCTTAAATGAAGATAGACTTAACTTCATTAAACTTAACTTAGGAATGATTGATGGTATCACTTTGAATTAATTACCTATCAATGAAGTTTCTATGTGCATGAATTTAATTTTTTAACACACTAGAAATATCTTCCATCTTTCCTTGAATCTTTCATTTTTTAAGTCTGTCGCGGTCGCTCCAGTGTCCTTTAGCGATCGCTATCTCGTCTGCCAATTTCGTTCAATAAAAAATCTCTGTGCGCGGTCGAGAAAATTTGTGCACGGCCGCACCAATTTGAATAGTTTCGACCGTTACAGATAGTTTCTTCACTCACGAGCGTACTTATCTTGAAAATGGTCGCTAGACCACATGTCGCGATCGCAACTTCTTAAATCTGCGACAACACCCTGTACACTCTGCTGGAAAATTTATAACCGTTGGCTGTGTGACAGGTCGTGTGAACACTCGAATTTTAAGGCTCGGAAAGCCGACTGCAAAAAACCGAGCCGGACCGGACGTCCCCGGTAAAATTCACCGAAAGTATGTCTTCATGGTACTTGAAACGTCCAAAACGACGCAAGGATCACAGGTATGGTCTCAGAATCATTTTTGGAGGTCCGTAACTCCCAGAAAATCAGTTTGAACGGAAAAATGCGGGTTTTGGTGCGGTTTTTGGGGGTGAACCGCTGGGACCCGGCGGTCCGACCGCCGCCCACGGCGGTCCGACCGCCGTCCAGTCCGAATTTTGCCTATAAAATGCTGCTAAGTTTTCAAAAAGGGAGGTTGGACTTTTTTCGGGTGGGCCTCATGCTGTCGAATTCGTTTCACGCCTAAAAAACTCTTATTGGACTTTTATTTGCAAGAATCTAACCTCGTGTGGCAGGGATTAAGAATCATATTTCAAGATCTAAGAAAACAAGACCTGGAACTTCGAAGTGGAAGGACCCTAAACAAGGTAGTATGATAATTTATCATTTGTCAATTTAAGCATGTCATAAAGCATCTTATCTTCTTCTTAATTTCTTTTCGGTCAAAGACCTAATTCTTTTAGGTCTAAGGCCTAATTAACTAATCAATCAACACTTCGGCATGAAGCCGCGAATCAATCAACCTTTTGGCACGGAGCCTAAATTGTATCTTTTTGGTACAAAATACCTAAATTTCACAATTAAAATCAATCTTTTGGCTAAAGGCCTAAATTGCATTATTTTGGTACAAAGTACCTAAATTTCACAAATTCGTACCAAGTGCTAAAATTAACAACTTTGGCAAAAAAGCCCGACATTGCACGAAGCATACACACACACATGCATGAAGCATAATTTTCATCTCCTTTAAATAGGATTTTCCGAACTACATGGGCTTTGATCTCTCATAAAAAACGAGAGTATGTAGGCATATTTGGGATTCACCCCGAATAGCAAGTCCACAATTTACTAACAATCTATTCTTCTTCCTTTCTGTGTTCCTTTTGGATTCATTTCTAAATTGGCAAATTAATCAAATACATGACATAGTCCCCGAATCCTCCTTGGGTTCGTAGATTAGAAACCTTTACATTGGATGCATCAATTGGAGTCAAATAAGGGTTTTCTTAGTTTTTCCCTTTGAACAAAATAAACTGAGTGGAGACTCCCGACAACGAGTGAACTTTCATCCGAATCCTTTTCGGGTGAAAAACCGAGGTTCACAGATTGGCGACTCCACTGGGGACCATAAAAATGATTTATGGGATTCTAGTGGACTACTATTGCTTATTTGATTAATTTGACACTAGGGACCATGAAAATGATTTATGGGATCCTAGTAGACTACTATGGTTTATTTGATTAACTGGCCCTTCTTTAGGGTATTTTTATTTATTTTGCAGATACCTTAGCAATTGTTGTCCTTTCTTTAAGGACATTAGAATTGAAAATTAAAAAAAAAAGAATCTTTCTGGGGACCATAAAAAAAATAAATAATAAAAATAATAATAATAAAAATAATTTATGGGATCCTGGTAGACTATTATTCATTTGACTGATTTGCCCTTCTTTAGGGTACTTTTATTCATTTTGCAGGGTACCCTAGCAATATATATCCCCTCCTTGGAGATATTGGATTAAGATTTGACGAAAGGAATCTTTTTCCTTTATTGGACCCCTTGTTTGACTAATTGTGCATTTATTTTGACATTCAGAGAATCTTTTTCTCTTGCATTATATGGGGGAATCCTTTTCCTCCATTGCATAAAAAATTGTTTTCAAATGAATTTCTTCTCTTTTTGTTCAAAATGCTGAGTCTGGATAGCAAGTAGCGCTGACCGGCAGGTCTCCTTGATTATGCCGGCGGACAGCCAAAGCGTCCTCCCTGTTGTCGCAAACCATTCCAATCCTTTTGGAGTGGCCCATGAGTAATCATACTGTTGGACCCACGCGAAACTCCTTGTTTCACATGTGGTTAGGTATATCTTACTCAAGACTCAAGGGTCCCTATGATGAGCCAATTCTCTATTTTTTCATGAACAATAGAACCTTCCCTTAGGTTGTATGTACCCAATGATAGTGCCACATTCCATTAAAATGAATTATGATGTGATGAGGTGCATTCATGCAACATGACAACATTATTTTGGAGGAAAATCTTTTGGGGAAAACTTTTGATGTATACAAGTGGACCAAGAGTTCTTCCTACCCTACACACTACCCTAATCCTTTACCCTTAACCTTTGCAGGTATCCACTGTCCGTGTGCCTTCACCCACACAAGCTACACCCGCTCCAACTGTGCAATCACCCACAAGTCCTGTTACCTCAATTTCACCAACTGCTCCAATTACTGAAATGGCTACTATTGAACAGATTAAAGCCTTGCTAGATGGACAGGTTAAGGAAATTGAAGCTAGAATGCAAGAGAGAATTGATGAAGCTTTAGCTGCCCAAAGGGTAGCCATCCTGGCTGAATTAGGAGGGGCACCAAAGACAGCCACTACTTCTGAAAATTTGGGGAAAGAACCTATTGTGGGGCAAACTAGTACCCCCATGACTGCTCAGAACAATACCCCTGTCATCAATTTGGAGGATCCACCCTCTAAAAATGAAACTAATGAACTGAAAAAGAAACTTGAATTGCTTGAAAGGTCAATCACTGCCATGAAAACTCATAAAGAGGTGGTAGACATGGATTCCTTATCCTTGTTTCCCCAAGCTAGATTGCCTCCAAAATTCAAGATGCCTGGGATGGACAGATTTGATGGGACCACTTGCCCTAAAACCCATTTGAAGATGTATGTGGGGGCCTTGAGCCCTTGGGGTTTAAATGATGAGCTCTTTGCTCAACTCTTTCAACAATCCTTGACTGGGGCTGCCCTAAAATGGTTTGTAAGCCTGGACAGTGCTAAGATTAAGACCTGGGAAGACATCTGCATTGCATTTAACACTCAATACCACTACAATATTGAGGTGGATGTCACTAGAAGAGAACTTGAGACTACCAAACAAAACAACAATGAACCCTTCTCCTCGTTCCTTACGAGGTGGAGGGCAAAAGCCGCCCAAATGATCAATCGCCCTTCAAAACAGGAGCAGATTGATATTATAATCAGGAATTTAAGGCCTACATATCAAGCTCAACTGCAAACCCAATATCTACCTACTTTCAAATCGCTCATTGCGACTGCAACCAAGGTAGAAGATTTGATACCACTGGGTAAGATAGTAGATGAGGGAGCTACTTCGAAATATAAAAAACAGGGCCAAACTGCTTCCTCAAGAAAAATCAATGAAGTGGCCAATATTGCCCCTGCGAATCCTTTACGTGTGGGCAATCTTGGGCAGAGAAATCAGCCAAGAAGGCAGTATACCGACCTTGGGGTGCCCCTTCATCTAGTGTTTAAAAAGGCCGTAGAAGGGAAGTATTTGAAGCCTTTGGACCCAAGGCCACCTCCAAACCCATTACCCGCCAGTTATAAGGCCAATGAATATTGTGAATACCACCAAGGAAAAGGGCATAGAACAGATGCTTGCTGGACTCTGAAAAACCGCATCCAGGATTTGGTGGATAGGGGTGACATCATTCCTCTCAGAAGTCAACCGAACATTAATACTAACCCTTTCCCTAATCATTCCATCCACGCCATCACTGTGGAAGAAAAGCTGTTTGATCCTTTCAAACTTCTCTTAGAAGTGAATGAAGTGTGTGTGTTGGATTTGAATGACCTTGCTGAAGAGGTCGACGCTTTGACAAGAAGCAGAAGGCAATATCAGCCACTCGACTTGGGAAAAGCCCCTACAACATCAAATCACCCCCATAACAAGACACCAGAGCCAAAAGAAGACCCTGTCCTCACTCAGCTTAAACAAACTCAAGCTAAGGTGTCAATTTGGGAGCTCCTTGCTTCCTCATTCCCACACCGTCAGGCTCTCAGCGAAGCTTTGAGTCAGCTTGATACATCAGTAGACACAAAGCCCAGAAGCTTTGGTAGCCACTTTGACCCAATCAACCAAGGCATTGAGTATCCAATTTTCTGATACAGACCTACCAGAAGATGGCAGTAAACACAATGATGCTCTATACATCACCATACAAACTGGGGGAAAGACGGTGCCCATGGTTCTCATTGATAATGGGTCAGCCTTAAATGTATGTCCCTTGAAGGTAGCAAGTTGTCTAGGGTTGGAGGCCACAGATCTTACACCTTCTGATCAGATTGTTAGAGCATATGATAACACTCGAAGAGAAATTTTGGGTGTTGCCACTCTGGAAATTGTCATTGGGCCGGTGAAAATGAGAGTGCCCTTCCAAGTCATTGATGTACCCGCGAGCTTTAATCTCCTCCTTGGAAGGCCGTGAATTCATCAGAGTAATGCTATCCCTTCTTCATTACATCAAAAACTTAAGTTCCCTTTTGAAGGAAAAATCATCACTATCAAAGGTGACACCTGTGAAATCAACAAGAGAACCATGGATCAGTCTCTCTTTGAGGTTGTTCCTGGCGAAACCGCCATGACCTTGACTGGTTTCCATTATGATACAGTCCAATGCATTGAAGGAGAAAAACCCAAAGGGCCATTTATCTTATATGATTTTGGAGAGGTCCAAATCAATTGCCTGGTGGGAATGATGCTAAGGGTAGGTCTGCTGCCCGTAATGGAAATGATAAAGTCTGGGAGGAAAACACCCGTGGTGCGGCCATGGGAAGAACCTGAGAATAGGGGAACTTTTGGCCTAGGGTACAAGCCCACAGATGAGGAGGTAGAAGAGATTGAGCATGGAAGGAAGAAAAAGAAGAATTGGGGGGCAAGAAGCCTCAAAATGCGCCCTTATTTTAGAACTCTGAATGGTCATTTCTGCAAACCTGGGAAAACAGTTCCTTACTGTGGTTTCCAGGAGCCATTCTATTCTCCTATGACTAGGAAGCAATTACCGGGTTTTGAGATGTTTACTGATGTTTTAGTGTTGAAGGAAGAAGATCCAGAACTTATAACTGAACCACAAGTGGAAGATTTCATGCGGCCTAGTCTCTTTGATGAAGTTGCTATGATAACCAATTTTGAAAACAAAAGGGACTTCACAAAGCTGATCAAGACTACAGATGGACCACTGATGAACTGGTATGCCAAGGAGGGACAAGCTGCTACAGTCAAACCTAGTCCTGTATCATACCCTGAACCCGAGTCTTGTACTGAGTCAAATCTCGAGTCAAACACCGAGTCAGAGTCCAGTTATGAGTCTTCCTTATCTTCAGGAATAGAAAACCCTAATGTCAAAAATGATGTAACTCTGGAGGATGACTCCGCCATTATTAATGAAACTGTTCAAGTTCTTGGTTACCCTGTGTCTTTTGCTTTCCAAGTATTATCTAGCAAAAATGAAATAAATGAAATGAAAGAAATAAATGAAAAGATAATAATTGGCAAAGAAAATGAACATACATACATTGCATATGATTGTATGAATAAGGAACAGGTTGTCGAGTGCATCAGAAGATATGTCGACTGCTTCATGTGGAAGGCAAAGTGATGTCACGGGAATAGACTCAGCAATAGCAGTTCATAAGATTCCGCTATACCCTGGTGCAAAGCCGGTTAAGCAGAAATTGAGAAGAATGAAGCCTGAATGGTCTTTGAAAATTAAAGAGGAGGTTGCCAAGCAACTGGATAATAGGTTCATAGAACCAATTGCCTATCCTTCCTGGTTAGCAAACATTGTGCCAGTCCCGAAGAAAGACGGAAAGGTCAGGATGTGTGTTGACTACAGAGATTTGAATAAGGCCTGTCCTAAGGACGATTTTCCACTACCACACATCGATTTGCTGATAGACAGGATGGCTGGGCATGTGATGGTTTCCATGACTAACCTCGCGGTTGGGTACAATAAGATCCTAGTTCACCCACCAGACAAAGAGAAGACAGCTTTCATTACAGAATGGGGCACTTTCTGCTACAGGGTTATGCCTTTTGGGTTGATAAATGCAGGGGCTACCTACCAAAGGATGGCGACAACAGTCTTTCATGACATGATTCACAAAGAAGTAGAGGTGTATGTGATATGATTGTTAAGTCAAAATCTCCAGAAGAACACGTTGAAGCGCTTGAGAAGTTCTTCCTTAGACTTCGTAAGTACAATTTGAAGCTTAATCCTGCAAAGTGCCTCTTTGGTGCAACATCAGGCTTATTTTTGGGATATTTGGTCAGCAAGAAGGGAATAGAAGTTGATCCAGCAAAGTCGATGGCTATTCTGAAAATGCCTCTGCCAAGAACAGAAAAAGAGATTCGAGGCTTGCTAGGTAGATTACAGTATATCAATCGATTCATATCGCAATTGGCAGAGACTTGTGGTCCAATCGTTAAGCTACTAAGGAAAGATGCTTCACAAGAATGGAATGAAGACTGCCAAAAGGCCTTCGACAAGATCAAAGAATACTTGTTAAGTCCGCCAATTCTACAACCTCCCAGAATGGGAAAACCTCTGCTCTTGTATTTGTCGGTAACAGATGAAGCCATGGGTGCAATGCTAGCTCAAGAGGCTGAAGATACAAAGGTAGAAAATGCAATTTACTACCTCAGCAAAAGGATGCTGGATTATGAGTTAAAGTATAACAAAATTGAGAAGTTGTGTTTAGCCTTGTATTGGACTTGTACGAAGTTACAACACTACTTGTCTTCTTACACTACTTATGTCATCGCAGAATAGAGTCCCTTGAAATTCCTTATGGAGAGGCCTGTTTTGGACAGCAAAATGGCTAAGTGGGTGTCAACATTGGCAGCCTTTGACCTAAAATTCATTCAAAGGAAAGCTGTGAAAGGTGGCGCAATAGCTGACCAATTAGCAGAATTACCCGTGAATGACGAGATGCGAGAAGTGGGTTTCCCTGACGAAGACCTCTTGAATGTGGAAAGGAGTATTTGGGAGATGTATTTTGATGGGGCATCCAATTATCATGGAAATGGAATTGGGATTGTGTTCAAAACTCCTTGTGGAGAATACATTCCATTTGCAGTTAAACTTGACTTTAGCTGCACAAACAATGAAGCAGAATATGAAGCTTGCATCAATGGGCTTGAAACCGCCCTCGAATTAGGGATTAAGAACCTAAAGGTCTACGGTGATTCTATTTTAATAGTATCACAAGCCTTAAGGAAATGGAAGATAAGAGAAGAGCGTTTGGTTCCTTACCTACAACGCCTTGATCATCTGGCACAACAATTCGATGATTTGTCCTTCGAATATCTCCCAAGAGCAAAGAATCAGTTTGCTGATGCCCTGGCTACTTTAGCTTCCATGATCAATATCAAGGAGGGGAAAGTCATTCGTCCATTGAAAGTTCAACTTCAGAAGCAACCTGCCCACATAATGCATTTGGCCGATGGTAAACCATGGTTTTGGGATATCAAAGGTTATCTCAAGGATGGAAGTTATCCGGAGGGATCATCAAAGGTTGATCAGAGGGCCATAAGGCAGCTAGCCACAGGTTACATTCTTAATGAAGATATCCTCTACAAGAGGAGTTGGAATGGAATGCACCTAAGATGTGTGAATGAAGCAGAGGCTAAGCAGATAATGGAAATGGTACATGGTGGCGAATCAGGACCACACATATATGGGATCGCCTTGGCTCGAAAAATTGCCAATCTAGGATATTATTGGTCTACCATGAATGCTGACTGCGTGGCATTTGTGCAAGAATGCCGTCAATGTCAGATATTTTCCAAGATGCAGAAGCAACCTCCCGTTGCCCTGAATCCGATCACTTCTCCATGGCCCTTCGCTACTTGGGGAATAGATATAATTGGCAAAATACATCCAAAAGCATCAAATGGACATCAGTTTATCTTGGTAGCAGTGGACTACTTCACAAAGTGGGTTGAAGCAGCTTCCTATGCAGAATTAGACGCCAAAAAGGCAGCACAGTTTGTCCGAACCAACATCCTTTGTCGGTACGGAACGCCGTTTGAAATTATCACTGATAATGGAACTCATTTCCAAGCAGAATTTGCTAAGCTCTTGAAGGATAAGAATGTCCAGCATCATAAGTCCTCTCCTTATAGACCTCAAACAAATGGAGCTGTAGAAGCAGCGAACAAGTCTATAAAGGTGATCATACAAAAAATGATCAAGGAACATAGGCGTTGGCATGAGAAGTTACTGCTGGCTTTGTGGGGATATAGAACATCAATTAGAACTCCTACTGGGGCAACCCCATATTCCCCGGTGTATGGAATGGAAGTTGTACTCCCCCATTGAACTGGAAGTTCAATCGGCGAGGATAATTCAAGAAAGTCAGATAAATGAAGCTGAATGGATCAGCAATTATCATCATCAGTTGTTGGGTCTGGATGAAAAAAGACTTCAAGCTCTACATCGGATTCAAGGGTATCAGAAGCGAATGGCCAGACTTTTCAACAAAAAGGTCAAAGATCGAAAGTTGGAAGAAGGTTGTTTGGTTCTGAAAGAGATTAGAACACCTGTTACAGATCCTCGTGGGAAGTTTCGTCCTCATTGGGCGGGACCCTACATTTTAAAGAAAATACTTTCCGGCGGAGCCGTCATCTTGTCTGATTTGGATGGTCTAGAGTTCATAAACCCATGCAATCTGGATCAACTAAAGAAATATTATGTATAATCATGTATTGTAATGAACTACATTAGACCTGATTCTCGCAAACAAATTCGAGATATGTAGGCAGCTCTCCTTGAGCACGGTCTAAATTTTAATAAAAATCATTTATTCATTTTTCTTTTGCAAAAATAAAATAAAATAAAAAACAACAAACAACAAAAAATCCCGCTAAGTCGAAAACCCACAAAGGGCGGCTTAGGCAAGAATGGGTAAGAGCTCGCTAAGTTGAAAATCCGAAAGGACGGCTTAGGCAAAAATTAGAGCAAATAAATAAAGTAGATAATGCTTGGAAAGCAAACAAAAAAAAAAAGAAAGGGTCATTCATTAAGAGTCATTCATTCAAAAAAAGAATCTTTCATTACAAAAAGAGTCAGTCATTACAAAAAAGAGTCAGACCATAAGTCCTATACATTCAAGGAACTAAAAAGGTACAAACAACCCAAAAAATAGACAATGGAGTCACCCTGGGATCTAAATCCTACGCCTCCTACGTGGGGCAGAGTCTTCAGTATCTTCCTTAGTTCCGGAACTCTCTGCAACGTCTATCTTCTCCTCGCTAAGAGGAACCACCTCCTCTCTCTCCAACTCCTGCAGCAAGGCATACCTCCTGGGTTTTTCAGCGGGCCAAACTTCAGCTATAAACTAGGTCCTATACTCCGGAGTGGGCTGAACAAGGGAAGGCTCAGCAAAAGGCCTGATCATCTGATGGTCTCTGACCCAAGTCTGTAGAACAACTCGGGTAACTCCAGGGGTAATAGGGGAAGCAATGGTAAGCCCGACCGGAAGGGGAACCCTCTGATCAATCCCCATCTGTCTGAGGACCCGGGAAGCACTATACCACGTGCTATGGGTGAAACCAAGGAGATAGACATGGTTGTGCATTGCATTTGCCTCCATGAAGCGAGGAATTCTATACCAAGGGACGAACCATAACAATTCTTCTGGTCCAAGCTCAAACAACCAGATAGCCCACTTGGCCATGGAGGGAAAAGTAATCTGGATTCTCCTGGTGCGGTACTGAGAAGGGTTATATGTCAAGGCATTAGGAGCAGCAACCACTCGGAGATGGTCTCTCAGCCAAACCTAAAAAAAAATAAAAATAAAAATAAATAGATCCTTTCTATTTACAAACAAAAAAAGAGAGAATGAAATTAGAAGAAGCAAAAAGGTATAACAAGATTACCTGAAGAATGATCGGGGTAACAGTCCAGTTCTCAAACCCGAGGGCAGCTCTATCAAGACTCTGGATGGTCTCAGCCAGAATCATACCACCGATGCAATTAAGCTCTTCCATCAGCCTAACCATGGGGCAAAGCCTCAAATCACCGAAGCCAGGATCACGATTGAAAAGGAACCCGGCCAACAGGCAGAAAACAAAAGCTCGCATTCTGTGTTTCATTTGAACCTCATCTTCAAAGTTGGCGGTCAGAAATTCATCAATCAGGGGAAGCAGCATCGCTCTACTCCCATCCATGATCATAGCTTGAGCTTGAGGCCTGGTAAAGCTGAAAAAGCCTCTGAAAGGATCCCACATAACCAACTTGGACCTCATGCCTTACAAGAGGGGCATTGGGGTCACATCCAATGATTGAACAAAATTCCTCAAAGAGAGGACACATTTCCTCCATTCGAGCACCGAATCTGAAAACATGGGCTTGAGGATCCCAAAATCTAATGTAAGCATGCAAAAAATCCCAATCCACAGCCACGCCCCTAAGGGTAGTAACGGCTTTCAGTCCATACCTTCCCATGTTGATCCTTTCGACGTTATGAAGGCTCTTGGTCAAGTTATGCATCACGTGGTTAAAAAGAGGATTCATTTTTTAGGAAAATAAAAAATCCTGCAATGAGAAATTTGTTTCTGGCCCAAAAATGCACTCAAAATTCTATTTTTTTCCAATACATATACTGCCCCGGGGCCTCCCTGGCGGTCCGACCGCCGGCCACGGCGGCCAGACCGCCGCCCACGGCGGCCCGACTGTCCCCTCACGGCCTCGATTCCCTTTTTCTTTTGTTTATATATATATATATATTTTTTTTTATTTTTATTTTATTTTTTGAAATTCCTGTGTTTTGGCCTTGTTTAGATTATTTTAGGTACTATTTTTTGGCGTTATCTCAGGGATTTATTTTTGAAAATAGATTTCTAAAACAAACAAACAAAAAAAAAACACCATACATACATATCTGCTGTTAATACTAACAAATTAGTGCAGGTTTGTACTTAAGTTCAAATGACAGGTGGAAAATACGAAAAGTACAAAGTACAAAGCAAGAATAATTCAAATACTACAAATATAGTCCAAGACAAATATCAGAATTCAGCGCCGGGCTCTCCGTCTTTGCGGCCTGTTCTGCCTCTCATAAGCAGCATCAGTCCAAGCACCAGCCAGCTCATCCGACAAAGCAGTGATCAGTGTTGTCATATCAGCAACTAGGCCCTCAGGTACCTGTGAAAAAGACACAATCACAGTCAATTTCAAGAGAATTTTATGAATCCTTTTCATGAAAAGTTCTAAAAGAATATACCTGAGTAATGTGAACAAGCCTCCGGTGAGGTGCACTCTCCACACCAATTGGTTGGGACACCTAACCATCAGGTGCATGATAACGAACAGCATATGGCAACCTCAAGTTGGCTAAAGCAGGGTCCAATCGACCGGTAGCCGCAAGGATGGATGGGGGAGGCCTCAAATGTGATGAACTGCTGCTTGCTCCAGCATGTGATGGTCCAGCCCTGGAGGCGGAAGCCCTAATCCTAGAGGAAGAAGGTCTGTTAGCTCGCCAGCTGGAAGAGGGATGGTCTCCCGGGGTGCTGGAAGTAGGGGCTGAAGAGTGGGAGGACCGATAAGGTGGTGCAGAATCGAACCGGGCCCCAATGTGTGGCATCAGTCGCTTAAGACAGTAAATATCATAATCCTCTTCATCCGAGGCAAAGGCCGATTCGAAGGGATCACCCTCATACTGGGACGCTGTAACAGGCAGAAGCGTCAGAGACAGCATGTCATTAAGGGGGTCCAAGGGAACTGTACGGAAGCCGGCAATCTGGAAGGTCACTCTCTCAGCGAGATAATACCGTCGATACTCTGGATGGGGAAGTATGAATCGACGGTGAGTCAGGGTCTGTGACCGCTGAAAGCTGTGATTTTGAGCAATCCACTCTGTCAGCCGGTTAGACATTGTTGTAAATGCTACCTGTAAAAATTTATTATGTTAGTGAATCATTTTCTCTAATATAATAAATAACGATCAAGATAAAGTATTTACCGAGTTCATGGAGCAACTGTCGAAGAACGATCTCAGCTCTCTGATAGGAAGCTTCCTCTTTGGTGCTGCTATCCTCTCTCTATACCACCTCCAAGCAATGAGAGAAAGAGGATCTACAGGGGCAAGTGGCTCACGAAGAAAAGGGGCGACATCAGGAAAGTACTCATAAGCCCAAGTCTGAAAAAAAAATAAAATGAATGAATGAAGAAGAAATCAGAGTCGGTGTATGCAAGGTGAAGGAAATGTTCTTTACATTACCTCCCAGAAGTAATACAGGCCACATGGAGCAATGCGGGTATAGCAAAGGTCTGACATGTCGTCATACAATTTACACAACATCATGCTAGCCCAATCATATGTCTGAAGTCATGTCAGGTCGGTTAGACTCTTCAGCACATTGAGATTCACTGCATCCTTTCTGTTTGCTAAGAAGGAGCTAGCAAATAGGAGGATCAGGGTAAACTTGGCCACCTGATCAGCAGTAAGATCGCCTACCTCATAGCCAGTATAGATTGCTGGCGCCTGCTCTACAAACCACCTCCTCTGAATGCAGAGAGGCGCCTGATGTCGAGGGTAGTCAACCCCGATTAAAGTGACCATATCGGCTGAAGAGATGTCATGCCGCCAGTCATTGTAGTACTCCACCATCTCAACGCCAAATGGAATCCCAGAGATGACGAAAAAGTCGGTGGGCGTCATCGTCATCTCTCCCCAAGCAAAATGAAAGGTATCAGTGGTGGGCCACCATCGCTCAGCCAGTGCACAGATCAACTCTCTGTGGATATCTCTACCCGCATCTATAGTCCTCAAATGGTGGAGCAAAGCAGGTCTGATTAGATCCCCCACCGGATGCCCAACATCAAAGACATAAGCCGGAATAGTGTTCATGGGTCTTTCCGCGAGAGATATCCTAATCGAAGTGTCCTAAATAAAAAAAAAATTAAATTCTATCCCCAGCCGGGTGTGACTTCTTAGGGAATTATTTCTAAGTTCTTTACTAGAAATAATTACTGATGGCAGAAAATGGTGAAACCTAGTATCACCCTTGATTTATTACTAGTACATGTGAAGGAAGAATTCTTAAAAATTTGTTTCTAAGTTCCTTACTAGAAATAAATAAATTTCCTAAACATGCATACTAGGTAAGTAAAAGATAAGGTACTTACCTCGTAACAGCCGGTCCTGGAGCTGTACTTCTCCTCCTCAAGTAAAAGATTGCAGGGAGGGAGTGGAATCTCGAAGTCTTCAAAGCCAGTGAAATCCATTGTTGAAAGAAAGTTTGAAGAAAATTGAAGGAAAAGAAAGAATGAAAGCAAATGAAAATGGAATTGAATCAGCCAATTTATAAGGAAAATGTGAAAACGCGGGTCTTTTTGCACCTCGCTCAAAATTCTCGTTTCAGACAACCACTGAGCCCCATAAATCATTTTTATTGACCCCAGTGGGGGGCAATTGTGAACACTCGAATTTTAAGGCTCGGAAAGCCGACTGCAAAAAACCGAGCTGGACCGGACGTCCCCGGTAAAATTCACCGAAAGTATGTCTTCATGGTACTTGAAACGTCCGGAACGACGCAAGGATCACAGGTATGGTCTCGGAATCATTTTTGGAGGTCCGCAACTCCCAGAAAATCAGTTTGAATGGAAAAGTGCAGATTTCAGTGCGGTTTTTGGGGGTGAACTCTGGGACCGGCGGTCCAACCGCCGTCCGTGTCCTCTTCCTATTTTTCCGGCGAGCCGCCCGGTCCGACCGACGTCCAGTCCGAATTTTGCCTATAAAATGCTGCTAAGTTTTCAAAAAGGGAGGTTGGACTTTTTTCGGGTGGGCCTCGTGCTGTCGAATTCGTTTCACGCCTAAAAAACTCTTATTGGACTTTTATTTGCAAGAATCTAACCTCGTGTGGCAGGGATTAAGAATCATATTTCAAGATCTAAGAAAACAAGACCTGGAACTTCGAAGTAGAAGGACCCTAAACAAGGTAGTATGATAATTTATCATTTGTCAATTTAAGCATGTCATAAAGCATCTTATCTTCTTCTTAAATTCTTTTCGGTCAAAGACCTAATCCTTTTAGGTCTAAGGCCTAATTAACTAATCAATCAACACTTCGGCATGAAGCCGCGAATCAATCAACCTTTTGGCACGGAGCCTAAATTGTATCTTTTTGGTACAAAATACCTAAATTTCACAATTAAAATCAATCTTTTGGCTAAAGGCCTAAATTGCATTATTTTGGTACAAAGTACCTAAATTTCACAAATTCGCACCAAGTGCTAAAATTAACAACTTTGGCAAAAAAGCCCGACAATGCACGAAGCATACACACACACATGCATGAAGCATAATTTTCATCGCCTTTAAATACGCTTTTCAGAACTAAATGGCTTTGATCTCTCATAAAAAACGAGAGTATGTAGGCATATTTGGGATTCACCCCGAATAGCAAGTCCACAATTTACTAACAATCTATTCTTCTTCCTTTCTATGTTCCTTTTGGATTCATTTCTAAATTGGCAAATTAATCAAATACATGACATAGTCCCCGAATCCTCCTTGGGTTCGTAGATTAGAAACCTTTACATTGGATGCATCAATTGGAGTCAAATAAGGGTTTTCTTAGTTTTTCCCTTTGAACAAAATAAACTGAGTGGCGACTCCCGACAATGAGTGAACTTTCATCCGAATCCTTTTCGGGTGAAAAACCGAGGTTCACAGGTCGCAACTCTTAACTTTCAACAGTCATAAACGGCTATTTTCTTAATTCCATTTATTTAAGAGTATGTTACAATAGTTTATCTGATATTTTGCTTATTAAAACACACAAACTTCCCTCTGAAACCCTAAAAACTTCTCAAAACCATCTGTTTCTCAATCACCCTCTGTTTTCCAGTTCACTTCTGTTCTTTCTGTTCTGATGGCTCTCAAAAGGAAAACCACTTCCAAAATAAAAGGTCAAGCCAAGAGAGTTCCAGGAATCACTATTAGAGAACCCATAGTTGATCCTCCATCTCCTCCACAGTCTAGAAGAGTTGAGAAAATTCACAAACCTCACCACCAAACTTCTGAGGAAGATGTTAGGTATGCTATGCTGAAGAGGAAGAAGGTTGAAGGCACCAAATCTCCTTTTGATGGGATGCTTTCTGCCTTGGACATCAAGGAAGAAATTAAGAGATTGCTGGATGTCCTTGGATGGAGAAAATTTGTCTTTCCAGAAGAGGTAGGCTATTCTAGTCTGAGTAAGGAGTTTCTGATGTCTCTCCAAATAGAGAAGAGTGCAAACTCTGCACTAGGGTGGTATGGGGTTAGGTTTAAACTCTTTGATCACTACCAATCCTTAACCCTAGAAGATTTTGGTAGCATTTGGAACTTCCCTACTGATGGTATAACCTCCTACAATGACCAAATCTTCTCAAACCAAACCCTTTCTGATTTCTGGCAAGAAATTTCTATTGAAACTTCTTTTGAAAAAGAATCTAAAGCCAGACACATCAAAACTCTCACCCATTGGATGCTCCATAGGATTATCACCTACACCATCCATCAAAGAGCAGATGGGAATGAGAAAGTAACCAAGAGAGACCTCATCTTTTTATATGCTTTCACCCACAACATCAAAATGAACACAACCAAGTTCTTGATTGACACCCTCTATCATCATGCTGTTACAAGAACTGGTACCTTTTTCCTATCCTCACAAATTACTCAAATAGCTAGGCACCTGAACCTTCTAAATGATCTGAATCTAGCTACCTTGAGAAACCCTTTCAATCTTGCCTCTAGTGCTATCACAATTGATTACTTAGAGCATGCTGGATGTGTAAGAAAGATTGAAGGATCATATGTATACTATTTTGGCAAGAAAGGAGTTATGGATAAACAAAATAAAAGGCCAAGGTATACAATTGAGGAAGAGGGAGACTCTGTGGAAGTTGCTGTGGAATTACCTCCAAAAGCAACTTCATCAAAAGCTGCTCAAGAAACTACTTCATCCTCCACACAACTCATCCTCCAAGCTATCAAAACTCTCTCCAGGAAACTCTCTAAGTTCAAGAAAAGTGTCTCCAAGAGATTTTAGCACTTGAACAAGAGAATTGACCTTATATCTCACATGCACCATGATCTATATGACATGCAAGGCAAATTGGACTTGCCTCAATGCAACCTTGAAGATTGGGATATAAGTGATCATACCCAAAGCATTCCTGAAGAAGAAGAGTCCATTAGCACTAGCTCTGCCTCTATTGCTCCTCAAGATAAAGGAAAAGCTCCTTTAGTTGAAGAAGAGTTAGATGTAGATGATGACTCTGAATAGCTTAAACCTTTTTTGTCTCTATTGTTTGCATTTTCATATGCTTGTTGCTTTACTTTCTGCCTTTGTACTTTCCTCTATCCTTAATAAACATGTTTGTTGCAAAATGTTATTTGTTTTCCTCTATCCTCATTTGTTTTGACTGTTGCTTTTAACATTTTGCCTATGACAATGGGGGAGAAAATAACATAATGGAATGAAACATAGTATACACAATGGGGGAGAAAGAGAAAATAGTACAATGGGGGAGAAAGAGAAAATGGTATACAGAAAATGGGGGAGAAAGGAGAAAATGGCATAACATAATGAAATGTTTGCACCAAGATAATCTAATAATCACAATGCTCTTAACCATGATTTATGCATATGTTAAGGGGGAGCATTTTAAAACTTATCATTTTTCTCATCATTCCATTTGAATTGTCAAAGTCAAAATGGGGGAGATTGTTAGACAAATGATCTTAATTTTGATCCTTGACAACTCAAATGGATGATCTATTTAACTTGTGTTTGAAGAATCTTGTTGCAGGATTAGGTTGCTTCAAATAAAGGTGAACAGAACATTTCTAGCGGTCGCACCACACCTGAAAACGACCACTCCATGCAATTACAGGATGAAACCTTATCACAGTAGGTTTCGCGGTCAGAAGCCCGACCTCAGTCGCGATCGCTCCTAAGGAATAGCGACCGTCCCAAATCATGGATGACCGCTACTCTAGGAACTTAAATCATTACAATCACAGTAAGGTTCGCGGTGACAAGAACGGCGAATGACTCGACCTCGCTTACCACTTTAGCGGCCGCCCATTCAGAGTCGCGACCGCCCTACCATTCAAGAAGAAATTGCTTAAAGAGACAGTAATGTTCGCGTCCTCAGGTGCGTACAGAAGTTCGACGCGAGAATATGAGTTCAACCGCGAAATGCTACCTAGGGCGACCGCGAGATTCAAATTATGGCGGACATCTCTTTTGCTCTGTCAGAGAATGACACGTGACATGACCGTTGTAAACCTACTTCAATATTCAAAAAGGTCGACCGTACCTTTGCTTGGCGCGACCGTCCCGACAAACATAGCATGGGCAAGAACCGGTCCGACAAACACAGCATGGGCAAGATTCCAGCTGCAGAGCACTAAAATTCGACCGTTGAAGCTTTTTCAAAAGCAGCGACCGTCCCTTGTTAAAGGACGACCGCGTGAAGCCAGAGAGCGACCATCCTTGTATGAAGGGCGACCGCTAAGTGCTTCGGACAGTTTAAGTAAAGAAGGTCTAAACTGCCAATACTTTATTCTCAATATCAATAACGGCTAGTAAGACCACATTGGCTATAAATACAATGTTTCTATGAGAAAACAAAAAAGAGGATACAAGAGAAAAGATTTTCATAGCCAAGCAACAAATTTTCTTTTACTTAAACTTACATTTGAATTGTAATGAATGTTAGGTGTTAGCAGTAAAAACACCATTGTATAAGTTTGAGTGTGAGCTTGGGAAACACTTGGGTTGTGAGAGTAAGCCTTGTAAAACTCTTGTTGGGTTGTGAGAATAAGCCTTGTAAAACTCTTGTTAGGTTGTGAGAGTAAGCCTCGTAAAACTCTTGTTTGGGTTGTAAGTGTGAGCCTAAGAAAAACACTTGTGAAGTTAGGTGTGAACTTGTGAAAACACCAAAGTTGGAAGTGAGCTTGTAAAAACTTCAAAGATTAGTGGAACCTTAACAAGTTGTTAAGGAAGTGGATGTAGGATTGAAGTAAAATCCGAACCACTATAAATCTTGTGTGTTCTTTCTTTCTTCCATTACTAAACCATCTCTTAATTCCGCACTTCTATTTTGTTGAGTTTTTTAATTGTCATTATTTCTTGAGGAAACCAATTCACCCCCCCTCTTGGTTGCCATCTTGGGACAACAGACATTTTTTTTCCACCGAGAGGATCATTATTGTCAATTAATCTATCCTCCATTGCAATGCTAATGAATATTCTAAGTGACTTAACATCTATTACATCATAAAGAAGATGTTGGTCATTACCAGTAACAAATTTGAATTCTATCTTTGATGTGTTGTCAATATGAAACGCCTTTGATACTAATTTATTAAGTTTGTTGAAGTTAATCATTCTATTCAGAAAAACATATTCAGCATAACCACCAACATATTTGTCAATGTTGATATCAAATGTTCCACTATAATAGATGAGAATAATCATTTTGTCCATAAAATGGATTCGTCCTCCGATAACTTTCAAGCCATCCACCAATACCCTACAATAAGAACCATCAATCTCAAACTCATATCAACCACAGAGAAAACTCATATTAATAATACTAACTCATATCAAACTCATTTGTAACTACTACCAACTCATATTCACTCCTATCAAACTCATATCAAAGACTGTAACTCATATCAAACTCATGTCAATAAAAATATACTCATTCCAAACTCATATCAATAAAAATATACTCATATCAAACTCATATCAATAACACTAACTCATATCAATAACACTAACTCATTTTCACTATCATATAAAACTAGTATCAGCTCAGCTCATATCTACTCATATTAAACTCATATCAATAACACTATCTCATATCAAACTCATATCGATGAAAATATACTCATATTGATGAAAATATACTCATATCAATAAAAATATTCTCAATTCAAACTCATATCAATAAAATATACTTTTTTCAAACTCATATTATACTCATATCAAATTAATATCAACTCATATAAAATTCATATCCACATTAAAACAACTCATATATATAAATAAAGAAAAAAGAGAAGGAATGAAGGATGAAGATAAAGATCTATAATAAAAAATAAAAAAATCATTCTAATAATGCTCAAGTATAAGACAACATTTTTTTAAAACTTAACACCTACGTACTTTATCGATATATTCTAATGTTAGCTCAAATTAGATTTTTTAAGGAATAAAATAACTTTGACGATTTACCTTTTAACTCGAGTTAGACAAAATAAATCGGTTATCAACAATAAATGGAGCCGTAAAATATAAGAACTATCGGCAAAGAGAAGAGATAGGCAAGGAGAAAGAGAGAGAAATAATTGAATAAGAGAAAGAGGAAGAGGAGATCAATAAACAAAAAGAGAAAGAAAAGAACACAGTAGAAGGCTGAGAGAAAGAGAGAGCCAAAGAGAAAGAAAATGTTATGTATAATTTTTTTTTAGAGATTTGGAGATATTTTTATCCAATAAAATTAAGTTAAAATTACTTAGTTTTATAATTTATTAGTATTTTACACAATGGTGTCTTTTTGTCAAATTTCTTTAATTTATGTATTAGAAAAAATTATTTATTTTTCATTTTATTTCAATCGGATCCATTTCATTTGGCCGATTTTGTTATTTGGTTCGTTTGATTCTCTTTCAAACGTTTTCGTTTCATAGCGACAGCTTCCGATTCGGTGACGGAGGATTTAAAACCCGGAATGAGACAAAAGGACACTATGGCCACACCCAATTGTTGAAAAGTCCCAGGAGTTGAATTCCGGAATCGCCTTTCCCTTGAGAGTAGCAATCGGAAGCTCAAGTCTAATAGTCACTGCTGGTTCACAAGTAGAATAACAGGTGAGTCTCCTACCTTTTTGTCTGATTGCTTGTTTTAATTTTCAATTCTCTTCTTTCCCCTCTGTTTTCACCTACGCAAAAGCCTCTACAAATAGATTTTTTATTTGAAATTTTCCCGAAATTTTAGGGTTTTGATGAAAATAGAATATGAATCAGTAATTGACAGGTTTGAAAACTCGAGGATGAGCTATTATTGATTGTGCCTATGAAATCCAGAAATAATGCGTTTCTGTAGTTAAAATAGAATCCATTTCAGCAAGCTCAGTTTTGATTGATGAAATAATTTTCTAAAAATGAGACTGAAAATGGTGTTTATCAAATTGGCAGATGTTAAGAATTTTGTTTGCTTCTAGTTTTGGATTTCTGTGCAGTATTTTGAAAATTAGTTCTGAATATTTCATATTTAGCTTTTGATGATGGATACTTCTGTCCGTCAATGCTAAACATGTTTTAAGCTAGCTTGTTTTTATGTATTTTAAGGATTTATTTTTTCGTTCCTTACTAGTGGTATGACTTTCTCATTTGCGTTTCTGTGTCTCTGTGTGACTGGATTCTGATATAAATGGTAAGGTTTCTTTGTGAGACTAGATTCAAATATAAATGGTAAGTTGCAAAATTCAGGTTTATGATGTGTATTGAATGCTTAAAAAGGGTTAATGTTATCATAACTTCGAATGATGTTCTTCTATTCTGGAATGATGTTTTTGCGACTTTTTTTGTAATGGGGTCCTCAGATTTATAAATACCTACAGATGTAATGTATTAATTCAGTTTTCTATCAATAAAGAAATTCCTGCAAGCTATTGCTATCTGAATTGGGTGATGTAATTTATAGCAACGAATTTTAGGGGCGAAGCCTAAATTTACTTTTCCTGTTACTGTTCATAGTACTAAGACAGCTCCATAATTTTCAGTTTCTGCTTAATTTTGCTTCCCAAACCCATCCTTCTACAAACCCTAGCTACCTGTCTAGCATATAACTTAAAACTCACCCTATAATAATGTTTTGATGATCATTATTATAATAATTATTACTTGGGATTTTTAATTGGTAGAAGGAGATTCTAGCTTATTTGCTTTGATTTTGCTATTATCTTTTAGACCTACTTCCAATAAATCTCCATTCTTTGATTCATCCTTTTTCAGTTCCTTTTAGGGTTTAAAGTAAATTCCAATTTCTGTTCAAGAAAACATGGCAGGAAGCATACAATTCTCCTCATTTATGAGGCTTTTATCTTCACCAAGAACAAGCCCAGTTCATTTTCATCTATTCCGTAAAGACTTGAAAATATTGAGTGGTTTATGTGATAATCTCTCAAAGCCACTTTTCAAAGGACTTCCCTCACCTAGGAAATTCATGGTTTTTCCCGTTCCTGGGAAAATCAAGACTTGGGATGGAGAAGGGTCTTTGCAGGAGTTGGATGATTCCCCTGTATCAGTTGAGTTGGAACTCATTTGCAGCGAGAGCCAGTTCAATCGGGTCATAGCAGAGGCACACCGACTTGAGGAATCAGTTGTAATTGTTTGGTATTTGATTCTCTCTTCCTCACTCAATCTTTTTTCTGGTTTATAAATGATAATTTGTCTTGATTGACAGTTTTTATATGAAGTGGTGAGATTTTGGTTCTGTTTCATCTTTATTTGGTCTAGTTTTGTGTTTGTTTCAATGTTCATGCTTTTGTTATTCGACTTTTATCCCTCTAGTGTTGATAGATGTTCTCTTTTCAATGTTTTGTTGTTATTAGTGAGAATCTCCAATATTTTGTAGAATTTATATTATTTTAAAATTCAAAACGTATAAAAATCTTTGCTTAACTAGATTATCTAACAGTAGCAGATTATATTTTATAATTTTTCTTTATTCAACAGTTTTCATCAAGTCACTATCAACATAGCATTTGCTTGCTTAAGTGGATAAAGTTATTTGAATTCACTATTCATTTTTCATTATTTTTGGAGGATTTCTCATGTGTCTCTATATTTTGGTTGTAGCTGATATTGGTCTCCTTAAGATGGAAAACATCATTCAAGAACAATCCCTATGATCATATTGCCAATTTGTTTACTTTTCTATATATTGTTATGATTAAAAAATTATAGTTTGTTCAATTTCTTTTTGAATTGATGAACTTTTACAACAGGCGATTCAATGTTGTGTATTTGTAATAGATGCAATTAATAAGTTTTCTTTTTCTTTGTTGTAGTGAAGCTTAGCAAAATTCATTGTACTTGTAGGATGGCAAGTTGGTGCAGAAAATGTATATACTTGAAACCAAAATTGGAAAAATTGGCTGCTGATTACTATCCAAGGTTTGACTGACTTTGATATCTTTAGCACAAAGAATAACTAATGGCAGATTGTTATAAAGAGCTGAATTTTGCAACTGATATATTTTCTACCAACTATATGAGTTCCTAAGTCAAATAGGAAAAGCTTAGTTCATCTTATTGTATCCTAGAACATCTATCTTGCAGCTCCATTTTACTAACTTGATGGCGTGAAATGAACTAATAGCATATAATTTTTATTGATGATTGCTGAAGCTATTCCATAAAAGTGGAAAAGCCTTCTTTAGGAAAAGCATATCCTCCTGGGCATTAGTACAAGCAGAACTGGGAATTGGAAAATTGTATAGAATAGGTACTTCAAGTGTTTGCTATATGAATATCTATTATCCTTTTGCCCCTCCTGCTCATGCTTCTCATTTGTTTTGGGGGCTACATTCTGCTTCCATGGCTGCTACTGCTAGAATGACTCATCTCTCTGTTGTGCACACACATGCAAACAAAGATAAGTTTTTCTGCAATTACACAAAAAAAAGGAAATAATTGAATTTGTATTATCCATCCAAAAGCGAAAATTTTTTTGGCATTTGGATACATGATATCACATATTCTGTTCATGAATTGTGATTCATTCCTGTTTTTTGGATTCTATAATGTCATGTAGATTGCGGTTCTACTGTGTCGATGTCAATAATATTCCACACAAACTTGTTGCCTGTGCAGGGGTCACTGTAAGTGTAACATTTCTATATATTTTATGCTTTCTGATGCTGTTATGCTGCCTTATTTATATTTAAAACTATGAAAACATCTAATGTTAGGTTATATCTTATTAGTTGAAAGGGCACTCTCAGGGGAAGAAAAGTAGGGGAGGAGTGGAGAGGAATTATTATTTACTGAGGAAGAGAATTGTAAGGGTTGCATTCTTCTATTTATTACTAGTTGCAAAGTTTACTTTTAGAGTAATTGTAGTTTCAAAATTGCATAACTTGGGTGACAGTTTGAATAGAAAAGTTTCAGTCATTAATTCTTTTACCTGCATCTATGAATGATTATAACCTTGGTTAGGTTTGACATAGCCAATCCTAAGCGTCGATAAGGTTGGTGCTTGTAGTATGTGATATCCAGTGGTATGGGAGGAAGTTTAAACAAATTAAATTCATATGAGAGGAGAAGACAATGGATAGACCTAGATTTTTCTTTGGTTAGTCTGATGGTGGCCTCTAACTAATATATTTTGTTGATGGACTTTTTTCTTAGGTGAATTGGAAATTTTGTTAGTGAACTTTTAGCAGTGAATTGAATGAACTGCTTCTTCATATATGAACATATAAATAAACAAACGAATATAGGTATTTGCTTCTGTTTAAGAATATATTCCCTGGTTACACTGTTGTGGGGGTTTTGGCTAAATTGCTATTCAAGTGTCACACATGATGCCAAATTCTACTCTTCATGCTTGTTAATTAACGATAACTTTAGATTAGGTTCAGACAATTTTATGAAATCCTTAACATAATACTGTTTGTAGGACTACTAGAAACAATGTGGACATCCATAAATGTTGTTTCAACACTGCATACACATTAAACTTATTTTAACACACGGAGTCTATCAGTCATATTAAAGATCTCTCACTCTTGTTACCTTTTGCATAATAAAAGCTATCTGTCTCATATTTGTAATTAAACATTATTAATTGATTTACAAAACTTATGCCATGGTAGCATATGAAAATTTCAAATAAACTTGGACATGCTTCAGTCTTATGTTTCCTCTTGTTGCAATTTCGTTATTGAGGTTAGTGGCTCTTTGGCTGCAGTTCTCCATGCAACATATTTTACTAGGTACATATTGATTGACATTAGCTGCTTTACCATTAAAATGAATTCTCTTTGTTGTTGGGTAACAACATTATTGTCAATGTTGACAAAATTAACCAACTGTTTGAATATAATATATCGTCAGTCTAGGTAGCTTATGCCAAATATGGAAACAAATGCATGCAACTTCAACATTCAGTTAAAGATGTCTCTATAATGCTTTCCCCTTTCGCCTTTTGGCTTTTAGATTTACCGTTGTGGGGATTTCTGTTTAGCTTGCTAATCCCATATTTTCAACTTAGTAGATTCTTACTGTTTATGATTAACACTTGGTAATTCCTTTTCATGTCTTTCTCTGTGGTGGACAACAAAACTTCTGCAGAAAATGCCGACAATTCAGGTAATGTGTCTCAAATTGGGTGGCTTCTAAAATATGTTTTCAGGAGTGTATGTTAAAAAGCTGAAAGCCAAGTTTCAATATCATGCTAATCTTATATTAATCTCGAGTTTTTTAGTTGGAAACTGAATCAAGTAAAGAGTCTTGTTTGGACGAAATTCCTAACTGGGCTAATCTTGATCTGAACCAATAATCTGGCTTGCTTGGAAGGCCTTTTTTCTTAAAATGAAAAATAAAATAAGGAGAGGATGAAAACACTGATGAAAATATTTTTGTTACAGCTGTGGAAGGACAGCAAGAAACAATGCGAGGTGATTGGTGGCCACAAAGCATATATTGTCATTAATGAAGTACGTGAAATGATTGAAAATGAACACACATTGTGAATTATGTTGTTTCTGGTAGTTCTAGGTCTTCCACGACCTCTAACCCCCTCATTCAACAAATTCTCACACTTACGAACCGCAGCATTAGGAGGTCTTCTGAAAACATGCCCATACAGCCGACCCCAACTTGTTTGGGATTAAGGCTTAGTTGTTGTTGTTGTTGCTGCTTGAAAATTCTTATTTACAAAAATTACAGCATAGAGAAATCGAAGAGTGACACACAGTAATCTATGTACTTTAGGAAGTAGAATCTCCACAGAATTACAATCAAAGAAAACTTCTTCTTTTTAGCCGTTTAGTTGTACCACCAACTCTATTTATTGCTGTCTTCTCTTCTTCAAGTTACAAACAACTTGGATGGGCTCATCATTGTATTAAATTTTTATTTAATTGCATTTAATTGCATTATAAGTGTGTGTTTGATGGTTATATTAAAATTTTATTTTATTGCCTTTATAAGTGCATTTTTTTATAACAATCTAATTGAATCTAATGAAAAATGAGTTTTTAGTGTTTATATATATGTTGAAATTTCTCTGGAGGTAGGTGCTTATTTTTGGGTATATATTTTGTCAATTGGTATTTGTTTGTAATTAATATAATTGCTGGTTAACGTTGTTATATTGAATATTGATTTCCAATATGTCCAATATGTATTGGATCCTGATAGTTTCACAATATATGCATATTGTATCTTGATTTCCACTACAATTTCTGATTAATGTAGTTATATTGGAGGCCTTGCGTTCTTAACCGGTCTTATTCCAACGGGTTCTTGTTTTTTTATGTTTTAATTAGATCTTCTACTGCGAGAAGACCAATCTTTCTTACCTTTGAGAAATATTTATTTAGCTAATTGTTGCATGAGAAAAGTGGAGATTCTATTTGGGGCGATGATGAAATTGGAGATTGATTACTGAATATAAGTGCTTTTGGTGTGATGTTACCATGGTTTATTTTTACAACTTACAGTTGCTCTTTGGCTCAAGGTAGTTAAAAGCCTTAAGCGCAACTAAGAATGCATCGCCTTAGGCGCAAGGCGCAAAAAGTAATGGATTGAGTAAAGTTAGGTACAAAATTTTAATTACTGGTAAAAATATATTAGAAGTTTTATTAGTTTAACATTATAAAAAACTATTAAAAAGTGAAAGTTAAAATTAAACAAGTAATAAAGCTAATATTAAATGAAAATAAGTTTTAAATAAGTTAAAATTAAAATAATATAGTTGTAAGCAAGCATATTAAACTAAAATTTGATAAAAAAAATTTTAAATAAGTAAATTAGCTTTCAGAGTAAGCCTTAATCATATTCTAAATGTTTTAGGCAACAAGTTAGCAAAAATAACAGTCTAAAATTCATCACTAGAATCTTCATTTAATTTATCACATTCAACTGAACCATCACTTTCATATCCATCAAATTCATCTTCTATTTTTTTTTTTTGATAAAGTTATATTATTATTATTATTATTATTATTATTATTATTATTATTATTATTATTATTTTAAATGGAAAAAACATATTTAGAAGATGAAAACTACCTAAAAAAATCCAAAAAGATCTAGAGAATCCAATCTAGTATATCTCAAAAATTTATGAAAAAATTTCAGAATATTGTATTACAAATAGTTAAAACAACATAAGAAACTAACAATAAAGTAGCAAATAAATATTACAAATTCAACCAAATTTCAAGGTAGAGCCTCTGGATGCTCCGATTTTAGCAAGGTGATCTGCCACGAAATTATCTTCACAAAATGTATATTGGAATAGGGACACATTCACTTTCAGCAACAAGGCATCAATCTCATATTTAATGTCTAAGTTTTCAAGGGACCTCATCAACAGAAGCATTGGCCCAAGATAGAGTATTTATAGAATCTGACTCAATTATCATCTTCGTGTTTCTTATATCCTCCCAAGTATATGAGAGCTTGAGAGCAGCTATGATTGCTTTAAATTTGGTTTTATTTGAATCCATCAAGAAGCCCAATATTTACTAGGTTATTCCTCACATTGAATTTACCATGTAAAGCTTATCAAGCAAATATTGCCACTTTTGGTGGTGTGTGAGATTTCTAAATATGTGTCCATGGAAATTATGGCAAAGTGGTATTGGATGAATTCAACTAATCAGTTATCGATTTAACCATATATTTACCAAGCTTATTGAAATGCCAAATAGGTCTATCATCAAGAGAATGTTTGGGGTTGGAATCTCTACAAAAACGGGTTGAGAACGTGAGGTATTTGAACTTGACCTCAAGTTACTCAATTTTGATTGGTTTCTTGTGTTTCTAATGGGTTTCTCAACACCTGCTGCCTTTGTTACTGCACCTTATGTCAACTCATTATCATCTTCATCACAAAATACCCTATCACCTTTAGCATCGCCATCTACATAAGGATGAATGCCCATTTTTCCAATTAACCATTCATTGTTGCCATCTTCTTCTTCCAAAGAAATTGGATCAATCGCATCTCTCTTATCATATCGTGCTTTAAGAGTTTGGTTGTACTTTACATAAACCAAGTCATTTAACCTTTGATGTGCAAGTCTATTTCTCTTTTTTGTATGTATCTAAGAGCGATTTTGAAAAATAAAAAAATCTCTTGAAATATGTCTTAATGTCTCAAATAATGAAAAGTTAAATTACATATCTGCTCAAAAGACTCTAATTTCTTTCACGACTAGAAGAACTACAAGTTAGGCTAAGAATTTTAATTGCTAAATGCTGTAGATTAGGAGTAGAGCTCCCAAAAAGTCCCCACCACTCAGTTGCAAATACATTATTCAATAATTAGTATGCTATCTAATCTAATGGTAATACTTTTGATAAATTCTTAGCAAGCTAATAGACTTTAAGTTTAAAGTACCTGATGCTTTTGTTTTCCCTGAAAAAATAGCCATTGAGTTGCCAAATATACCTTCAGCCCTTTTATATCTGTGCAATTCACTAATAATTGAGTCTTGGACATCTTGAGATGGGATTAACTTTCTTATGCAAGCATAAAGTCCAGCAGTAACCTCCTTATCAAACTGAAAATAGCTAGATTATCATAAAAAATTTCTGGATTAAGAAAATGACCAGCTGCATATAAAGGTTAGTAAAGTTGACATTTCTATCTTTCATCAATAAATTTGAAGATGTTTTCATCCTTGTTCTCATTTCCATTGAAAGCTTTAATAATAGCTTCCTTAGCTCGATCCATTGCTTCATATATGTATCCCATAGCTGGTTTCTTTTCATTATCAACTAATCGAAGAACTTTAACAATTGGACCTATGAATTTCAACATATAGGCAACATTATTCCAAAAAGAAGGCATTAAAATTGTGTCTACCACACGTTTTGCTTTTGCTTCCTTTGCCCATTTGCTAGAAGCCCAATCTTGTAAAGTAAACATAGCTCTCAATGAATGCTTATGTTTGTGAATGCATTTCAAAGTGAGATAGGAAGTACAAAATCTAGTTTTCCCTAGCCTAATTAGCCGCCTTTACTTTTTGAACTCTCTCATCATATTCAAAACAATAGTATGGTTATATATAAAACCGGTCAAGTTTATAGCTCTCTCTAGAGTATTCTTTATCTTGGATATTTGCCTAACATCTTCTAATATCACTTCAAGACAATGGGTTGATTTCGTCCTCATCAGCATCATCTTCAACTTCAATCATATTATTCATATCTTCAAAATCTGACAGCTTATCATAATTTACTTTTTCAAGTTTTTTTTTGCCTCATATATTGTGTCAATTCTTCTCTAACATGCTCAAGGCATTTCAAACATTTTCATTACCCCCAATATATATACCACCATTAGTAACTTTTCCACAAAAGTTGCATGTTACATAATTTTAGTCTTGAGGATTTTGTAAATAATTATACTTCCATCCCTGGTCTTTTTGTTTTCATTGGGTATTGAAAAATTAGTTATAGGATGCCTATATCACCATAAAAATAAAAGTAACTGGAAAAAAATTAAAGAAAAAAAATAAGAGCAGCATGATTTTCAGATTTTCTTTTAAAAAAAATATAAGAATGAGAATTAAGGAGAAGAAAGAGTAGAAATATGAAAAATAAAGAATAACTAAATGTAGAACAGTGGCAACAACAAATAAACTGGACAGGTAGAACAACTCTAAAATAAAAAGCTGCAAAAGAAAAAGAAAAACAATGGCAAAGAATACTGACGTGAAAACAACAGCAAAGAATAGTAGAGTAAAACAAAAAGAAAAGAAAAGAAATAAAGCAGAAATAAAAAATAAAACAGTAACATTAAAAGAAAAAAAAAAGAGTTGTATTGGTATAAAAATACTTGTTTTTATCTCCCTTCTTTTTGGCTTGGAAACTACTCATGATGTTACAAATTTTGTTTCTTATACCTACTAGTTTTCTATCACTTTAATTTTGATTTTTGAATTTTGTTTGTTGTATTAGACTATTAGTTTTCTATTTTGATAAGCTTTTTTATTTTGAATAAAATTAAAATTTTAAAAAAACCTTAAGACTTTTAGATTTTCTAAAATACTTTAAATTTTCTAAAAGACTTTAGATTTCTAAAAAGAGTTTAAATTTCCTAAAAGACTTTAGATTTTCTAGCTTCCTAAAATACCTAATTACTTAAATATAGACTATTAATACAGAAAAAAAAATTTACTACGTTAATTTATGAAAAAAAAATCTATAGCTTGCACCTTTTGCACTTCTTACTTTTTGTAAAAACGCCTGATTAAAGGTGTTTGGCTTTGGAATCCTAAAAGCGCTTAGGATCAATTGCGCCTAGGCTAAAAAAGCCTCAATATTTCAGAGTTCCTATTGAGGATATGAGGCAACATCTAGCCTGCCAATGGTCATTGTTAATAAGATATATTCAAAAAGCAATGTTACATTTGTGTCTGGATAATATTTTAGTCAGAAAATAGGCTAGTCCAAGCGCATACTAATAATATTCTGCAAGTCTATTCACCATCAATGATTTTATGTTAAAAAAAGAAAAAGAAAAGAATCAACCAACCAACCAATGGCATATTGAACTTTCAGGTAAAATAGCAAAGGTAGTGTTAGGGTAACTCCATTTCATTCAACTCCGCTTATATAGAGATTAATAACAACATTTGGATCTCTTAGAAAAATTAGAGCTATTGATGGTAAAAAAAATTTATTGTGAGATCAGATGCACTGAATCATAATATGAAAAAATAATCAAAATAACCTCTAGTCAAATTTGAAATTACTAGTCTATCAACATTAAATTGTAGGACTACAACGAAATAATAGTGGTTCGGTGGAATTAAATAGAGAAAGCTATTTGACAAAATTTTCTATAATATCTAGTAATATTTACAAATAAAATTTGGTATTGTGAGCGGAAATTTTTGCCCCCACTCCCGGTGAAATGGTTCTTGCGACTTCGGCACTGTTTAGGCTCGGGGCCTTAGAGAACACGGACCTAATTCTGGAGAAAATGGAGTTGCCACCCGGACGGGCCGGGAAAAAATAAAGGGGTGGATGACTCGATTCCTAAGGAATCCCCAACCCCCTAATGGGTTCGAAAAGTTGGGTACGTGTGGGGAAGGTGAGAAATGACTCAGCACCCCCACAACATCCGGTTCATTGGAACCAACCTCCTTTACAGGTCTTAATATTATAAAATTCTTAAGTATAATAATATTATCCATATTACACACAATAATTGAAAGAAAGCATCATTATATTAAAATCAAAGCAATGTCCAAACAAAGCAAATAAATGGACACTCATCCAAGGATGAAAACATGTCCTTACATCACATGCCTAAATAGGACACCCACCGAAAGGTAGAAACATGCCCTTTACATTAGTTCTAAAATAGAAAAGCAATTTAAGTTACAGGATATTCAACTAATGAGGTACCCACCAAGTGGAAACATACCTCTTACAACATTTGGAAATCTAAATAAATTGATAAAAGTAAGAGCTGGAACAAGGGAGAAGGAGCCAACAACTGAAGCAAAGAGGAGGGTTTTGAGCTGAGTTTGAAGAAGGAGATACATCTTGTACAAGCCCTAAACCAAGAATCAAGGATTGAAGTGAAGAAATACAAATTATTCGCCATGGATTGTTTGGTTTCTTTTACTCATTTATCTTGCTCTGTTTTTCTAGCTTTGAACATGAACTAATTCCTTCTCTATCTAGATATTGATGAACCCTAGCTTATTTTTATGGATTGAATAATTATATTTAGTTGAATCATTTGATTGAGTTGTTTTTATTCTTATGATGCTTAATGATTTATTTCCAATTGATAATAGCATGCTTATTGATTGGTTGCAATTTTCATATTATTGACTTGAGAAAGCTTGATATGAATTGATTACTCATAAGGGTTGAGGATTGATTGGGGTGCTAGAGATAGACTTACAAGATCCTTTGGTTTATAATTCCTTGTTCTTAATGCATGATCTATTTAATTGTGTTTTGAGAAGAGATTCCGGCACTCTACTTAGTGATTAGAGATTAATTCACTCGAGAGAGGTTTTAGTCTTATTTAAAGGAATGCCAACTCAACTCTATTGAATGATTTAACTGAATTGATTGTTCATAAATATCATTGAGGCTAGGGGGATTCAATATCTGGATAGTATTATTATCATCAAGCCTATTTGCATAATATTTAATTTCCCCTTACTTCCAGTTATTAGATTAGTTGTTTTTAATTACAAAACATCACACAACTATTAATTTGCTAAACAATGGTTAAGGTTTGAACTAGTACTTGGCCTTGTCCCTAGTGGAATGATAACTCACTCACTACTATATTACTTGGGCGACCCGTGCACTTGCGATAATTGCAACAGCAGGGCGACGCGTATCAAGTTTTTGGCGCCGCTGCCGGGGACAACGGTTTCAATATTAGTAATATAATCAAAACTGTTGATCTAGTTTTTATTTTCATTTGTTTTTGACATTGGTTCTTGCTTGTCGATTATCATTTTAGGTATTCCTCCCTATTTATGACCAGAGGTAACTCATCCCAATTATTTGAGTTAGACTCAGAGCTAGAAAGAACATTAAGGAGAAAGCGAAAGGAAGAAGGGGAGGCAGTTTTGGAAGACGCAAAAACAGAAATAAATCTGGAAATAGACGAAGAAGAAGAGTTTGAAGTAATGGAAGGAGCTGGACCAAGAACAATGCAGGAGTTTGCTAAGCCTAATCTCAATAGAGCTGAATCTAGTATCCGGAGACTGACAGTTGCTGCAAACAACTTCAAAATAAAAGAAAATATAATTCAAATGGTGCAGCAGACTTGTCAATTCGATGGGTTTCCTGATAAAGATCCTAATGCAAATATTGAGAATTTTCTGGAGATATGTGATACATTCAAGATAAATAATGTCTCAGATGATGCAATTAGGCTAAGGTTATTCCCATTTTCCCTTAGAGATAGACCAAAGAAGTGGCTGAAATCTTTTCCTCCAGGAACCTTCACCACATGGGGTCAGTTGGCAGAGAAATTCCTAGAGAAATACTTCCTACCATCCAAAACTGCTAAGTTGAGGAATGATATCTCATCCTTTCTGCAGCAAGATGGTGAGACCCTTTATGATGCTTGGGAAAGATTTAAAGATTTGCTGAGAAGGTGTCCTCATCATAGACTTCCACTATGGCTTCAAATTCAAACATTTTACAATGGGTTGAATTATGTAAGTAAGCAATCCATTAATGCAGCAGCTGGTGGTACCATAAACAACAAGACACCTGAACAAGCAAGGGACTTAATTGAAGACATGGCTATCACCAATTATCAGTGGCAAGCCCCAAGGGAACAAGGAAAGCTAAAGGTCATGGGTTCACACCAATTAGACCCTGTGGTGGCTTTTACAGCCCAATTGGAAGCATTGAATAAAAAAATTGATTCCTTGGCTTCTTCTTCTGGAAAAGTAATGCAGGTGATGTCTTGTGAATGGTGTGGGGGTGGATATCAAAGTCAAGATTGCCAAAGTGGCAACATGTTTGCTAGGCAAGAACAAGTAGATTATGTTGGAAATATGCCAAGGCAACAGCAGAATAACCCCTACAGCAACACATACAATCCGGGGTGGAGAAATCATCCAAATTTCTCATGGAATAATCAAAATAATCCAAGACCTCCCCCTGGATTCTAGCAGCCCCAACATCAACAAGCTGCCCCTCCTAGAAAGAGTAATTTGGAGGACATGATGGAGAAATTTATAGCAGCTTCTGAAACTAGGTTCCAATCAACTGAAACCACCATAAGAAATCAACAAGCCTCCATTCATAATTTGGAAAATCAAGTGGGGCAAATTGCCAAGTTGCTCAGTGAGAGACCACATGGAAGTCTGCCTAGCAACACAGAGGCAAATCCTAAAAAGCAGCTCAAGGCAATTACACTAAGGAGTGGAAAAGAGATCAAGGGCAATCTGGTTGAGAAAAGAGAAAAAGTGGCAGGAAAAGGGGCTGAAGTACAAGAAAAAGAAGACGATCTTCCTGTCACGCCAGAAGAGAGAGCTGCACTAGAAAGTGAGAAAGATAAGCAGCCGCAAGAAAGCAGCCCCAATTTAAAGGAATACCGACCTAGTGTACCCTATCCGGCAAGGTTGAACAAAGACAAGATTGATGCTCAGTTCGGTAAGTTTCTTGAACTTTTTAAACAATTGCACATTAATATTCCATTTGCTGATGCTTTGTCACAAATGCCAAAGTATGCTAAATTTTTGAAAGATATCCTTTCTAATAAAATGAAACTTGAGGAAGTGTCTTTAGTGCATTTATCTGAAAAGAGTTTGGCAATTTTGCAAAGAAGGTTACCTAAGAAGTTAAAAGATCCAGGTAGTTTTACCATTCCATGTTTGATAGGTAATCTTGAGGTTAAAAGTGCATTAGCTGATTTGAGGGCTAGCATAAGTGTTATGCCCTATAAAATGTTTAAAGAGTTAGGCACAGGTAAACCTAAACCAACACTCATGACCATCCAACTTGCTGATAAATCGGTAGTCCACTCTTGTGGCATTATAGAAGATGTGTTGGTAAAAGTCGGGGATTTCATTTTCCCCAATGATTATGTTGTCATTGATATTGATGAGGATGCAGATGTTTCACTTATTCTTGGTAGGCCATTTTTAAATACAGCCTGTGCCCTTATCGATGTTCATGATGGCACTTTAACTTTGAGAGTGGGTGATGAGAAAGTTATTTTTAGGATACATGATGCCATGAAACATTCACTTTCATTTGATGAGGCGGAATCATGCAATGATGTTATTGAGCATGAGACCGTAAATTGTGTTACTAACATTGTTTCCAAGGATCCCCTTGAGTTGTGTTTATTGCAAGAAAATGTTGAGGGTCAAGAAGCAATGGAGCAGCTTGCTTTTCTTGAAGCAAGCAAATCGTTCAAATGCAGGGCATATGAGACCATTGAGATGCCAAAGGAAGAAAAGCCAAAACCATCAGTGTTTGATCCACCCAATTTGGAATTGAAACCTCTTCCAGATCACCTTGAGTATGGATTTCTGGCAGAGAAAAAGAAACTGCCAATAATTCTGAGTTCCCATCTATCTTTAGAACAGAAGGAGAAGCTTATTCAGTTGTTGCAGAAACATAAGCAAATGATAGCTTGGAAGATAGCAGACATAAAGGGTATTAGTCCATCCTATTGCACTCACAAGATACTGATGGAAGATGAATTCAAACCAGTAGTGCAACCATAACGGAGACTAAACCCAAAAATGAAAGATGTAGTGAAGACTGAAGTGATAAAACTACTTAATGCAGGGATTATCTATCCGACTCGGATAGCTCATGGGTGAGCCCAATTCAGGTAGTACCAAAAAAAGGAGGGATGACAGTGGTCCTTAATGAAAATAATGAGCTGATTCCAACAAGAACAATTACCGGTTGGAGGGTTTGCATTGACTATAGAAAATTGAACGATGCAACTAGAAAGGATCACTTTCCTTTACCCTTCATTGATCAGATGTTGGAGAGGTTATCCGGCCATGAGTACTACTGCTTTTTGGATGGCCTTTCATGCTACATCCAAATTCCTATTGCACCGGAAGACCAAGAGAAAACTACATTCACCTGTCCATATGGAACATTCGCATATCGAAGAATGCCATTCGGGTTGTGCAATGCACCTGCAACTTTCCAAAGGTGCATGGTAGCAATCTTTGATGAGCTTATAGAGGATATTATGGAGGTGTTTATGGATGATTTCTCGGTCTATGGCAGCTCATTTGAAAGATTTTTGGAAAACCTTGAAAGAGTCTTCATGAGATGTGAGGAAACCAATTTAGTGCTTAATTGGGAAAAGTGTCATTTCATGGTTCAAGAGGGAATCGTGTTGGGACACAAAATTTCAAGCAAGGGCATTGAGGTGGATCGGGCAAAGGTAGATATAATTGAGAAGTTACCACCACCCACATCTGTGAAGGCCATCAGAAGTTTTCTAGGACATGCGGATTTTTATCGGAGGTTCATTAGAGATTTTTCTAAGATAGCCCATCCATTAACAAGACTCCTTGAGAAAGATGTGAACTTTGTTTTTGATGAGGAATGTTTGAGAGCATTCACAACTCTTAAGGAGAAATTGACCCATGCTCCAATCATGGTAGCTCCCAATTGGAGTCTACCGTTTGAACTAATGTGCGATGCAAGTGACTTTGCAGTGGGAGCAGTCTTGGGTCAACGCAAGGAGAAATACTTCCAGCCTATTTACTATGCAAGCAAGACCTTGAACACATCTCAAGCTAATTACACAACTATAGAGAAAGAGCTGCTGGCTCTGGTTTTTGCTTTTGACAAGTTTAGATCATATCTAATCTTGTCAAAAGTGATTGTTTATACAGATCATTCGGTTTTGAGGTATTTATTAAAATTTATGCAAAGCCTAGGCTAATCCGTTGGGTCTTATTATTGCAGGAATTTGACTTGACAATTCAAGACAAGAAGGGAGCTGAAAATCTTGCAGCAGATCACCTTTCTCGCTTGAAGAATCCAACCTTGGAGAGGTTCGAAGAAGGGGACATTGATGATCACTTCCCCGATGAGCAGCTGTACACCATTGTAAGTGAGGTAAGTAACTTAAATTTTGAAACACCTTGGTTTGCAGATTTTGCTAACTATTTGGCTATTAGGGAACTTCCTAAGGACTTAACTTATCAAGCAAAGAAGAAATTCTTTTCTGATTTAAAATATTACTTTTGGGAGGATCCCTTTTTGTTTAGATTATGTAAGGATCACATGATCCGACGATGTGTGGCATGGCCCAAAACAATGAACATTCTTAGTCAATGCCATGCTGGACCAGCTGGTGGTCATATGGGAGCCAATAGAACTGCTCAAAAGGTACTAGAATCAGGATTTTTTGGCCCACTTTGTTTAGGGATAGCTACGAATTTGTAAACTGCTGTGATCGATGCCAAAGGACTAGAAACATTTCATCTCGTGATGAGATGCCCTAAAATGGGATTTTAGTTTGTGAAATCTTTGATGTATGGGGGATCGACTTTATGGGACTCTTTCCCAATTCCTTTGGTAACAAATACATTCTTGTAGCTATAGACTATGTATCTAAATGGTCTGAAGCCCAAGCCTTGGCAACCAATGATGCTAGGGTTGTAGTGAAATTTTTGAAGAAATTATTTTCTCGATTTGATACACCAAAAGCAATTATAAGTGATAGGGGTACTCACTTTTGTAACTTTCAGCTTGCGAAAGTTTTCAAAAGATTAGGAGTTACACATAGGTTTGCTACTCCCTATCATCCCCAAACTAGTGGCCAAGTTGAGAACACGAATAGGGAGATTAAAAGAATTTTGGAAAAAACTGTAGAGCGATCCCGAAAGGATTGGTCCGAGAAATTAGACAATGCTTTATGGGCTTTTAGGACTGCATTCAAAACTCCCTTGGGAACTACACCATTTAGGTTGGTCTATGGAAAAGCTTGCCATTTACCTGTTGAAATAGAGCATAATGCATATTGGGCCATAAAACAGATTAACCTTGATCTAGCTTGTGCAGGTGAAAGGCGAAAATTACAGGTAAACGAGTTAGACGAGTGGAGATTGCAAGCTTATGACAATATGAGAATGTATAAGGAACGTACCAAAAGATGGCACGATGCTCACATTAAGGAATGGAAAGAGTTTCAAGCAGGAGATTAAGTATTACTGTACAATTCAAGACTTTGACTCTTTCCAGGTAAGTTGAAATCTCGATGGTCTAGTCCTTTTACTGTCAAGGAAGTTTTTTCATACGGAGTGGTTGAAATAACCCACCCGGAAAAAGGTGATTTTAAAGTCAATGGGTGTAGGCTCAAATTTTATTTTGGAGGGGAAATACAGGACCTAAAGGAGGTTTTACACCTCCAAGACTAGAAACATCTACCCTGAGCGTCCAACTAATACGACGTTAAAGAAGTGCTGGGTGGGAGGCAACCCACCATTTTATTCGTTCTTTAAATTTTATGTCTTTAATTCTTGTATTTTTAGTTTGTGAAAAAAAAAAATTTAGGGGTTTCATCTAAACTCTCCTTTAGTTTATGCATACTCACATTGAGGACAATGTGAAATTTTAAGTGTGGGGTGCATTTTGCATTTTGTGTTTTTAATTTTAATTTATTTTTGTGTTAGTTTAGTTAATATTTTCCATGTTTTCTTTGAATAACTCAATTTTGGAAAGTTAAATTGTTATAAACATTGTTGATAGATGACTTTTGAATTTTAGAAGCATGAATTTGAAAATTGAGTAGAATTGATGCTTTTTGTCAATTTTGTTGGTTTTTCTTTGCATCACCATCAACCTAGTGAGAAATTGAGCCATCAACTTATTATTCTTTTTGTGGGAAAACATCTTTGATTGATGACTTGCTAGAACTTGCTTTGATATGCATTTTAAGATTACATAGAAATTTCAATTCGGCATCAAGATGATTAAGGCAATTAGGTGAACCCACTTTGGCTTTAGAAGACCAACCCTATTTTTAACCGTAGTTAGCAATTTTTGAGTCTATTCCGTTTATCCTTTTCTTTCTTTTTCGCAACACTACTAACTTTGAATCATGCTATTTTTCCTCTTACCCTTTCATTAGGTCAAGAGCATTTTAAGAACGTTTATGACCAAGTGTTGTGTTGAATTAAGTGTGGGGTTAAATTTAGTAGGTTTAAGATTGCAATATATATATAAAAAATTCAAATAAAAAAGAAGAAAAATAATAAAAATAATTGTTGTTCTTGAAAAAAAGGGTTGGAATATGTTACAAGATGTAATAAGTAAGTTCCCTTGAAAAGTTCTTTAATGTCAAGGGGTAGATAAGAGGAAGGTGGTTAGGGATCGTTGGGTTATACATATGATCGGTTACTTCATTCTTAGAGTACTCTTGAACTTAATGATTAAGCTCATATTTCCTAAATGCCATGCCTCTACCTTAGCCCCATTACAACCCAATAAAAGACCTTTTGATTGATGCTTGATTGAAATTAAGTGGTGGAAATTTGATAGATAAGCAAGCCTATGGCAATAATCTTTCATTGATTGTTATGAGTGTAAACACCACCTTGATCAAACACTTTCTAAGAGTTGGTGAGGGAGTGACAATGTAGGTTATGCATGAAAAGCCACTTAATTGCATTGGTATCGATTTTGTTCGATTTGATATTGATTGCGGATTTAGGGATAGGGAAGTCTTGATACATTTTTATAACTCTTGAACTGGACATAATTTTTGTTTGTAGTTTGTTTTGATTTTAGCCTTGCTTGGGGACAAGCAAGGATTTAAGTGTGGGTTATTTGATAAGAGTGTTTTCATACTTGTTTTTAGTATGATTTTAATGTGATTTTAGTTAATGTTTCATTTGATTTTGGTTTAAAGTTTGTTTTAGGTCAAAGTGCAAAAACTCCCTTGGATGATCAAAACAATGAAGAAAAAGCATGAAGCAAGCAAGACATGGCCAAGCCAAAGCAAGCTTGGTCGTGTCCCTCAAAATCTCTTCAAGGCAGTAGATGACACAGCCAGGTGACACGCCCAAGCCTTTGGCCGTGTCTCACCCAAAGAGCAAAAGATCAAAGAGACCAAGAAAGGAAAGAAATTTTGGCAGAAGAAGACATTGGCAAGTGACACGGCCAAGCCAGTGGCGGTGTCACATGACACGGCCACAAGCTTGGCCATGTCCCATCCAAGCCAAAGAACCAAGAAAGAAAAGAAATGATCCAAAAGCCAACACACCCAGGTGACACGCCCAAGCCAGTAAGCTTGGCTGTGTCACCCTTGGAAACAAAGACAAGCAAATTGACGAAGCCAGAAGCAGAGAGTGACACACTCACATGACACGGCCAAGCCACTGGCCGTGTCACATGACACGGCCAGGAGCTTGGTCGTGTCACCTAGAAGAAAATAAGGAAAGAAAGGGCAGAAGGTGACACGGCCAGCAAGCTTGGCCGTGTCACCTAGGGCAACTTTGAAATGTTCAAATTCTTTTGCAGACAAGTGGGAAACAAAGACTAGTTTTGGTCAAAAGTAACATTAGACTAAAGAAAAGCTTTCCTAATTTGAGGAAAAGAAAGATTGAACAAAGGGAATGTGGGAGACAAGTTGAGTTGGAAGTGAGTTGGAAGATTGACTTGAGCTTTGGAGGGAAATAAAAAGAGAAGAAGAGGGAGTTTTTGGGGGATGGATATTTATTCTGGAGATCGAAACGCGAGAGCTGGAACAAGGGAGAAGGAGCCAACAACTGAAGCAAAGAGGAGGGTTTTGAGCTGAGTTTGAAGAAGGAGATACATCTTGTACAAGCCCTAAACCAAGAATCAAGGATTGAAGTGAAGAAATACAAATTATTCGCCATGGATTGTTTGGTTTCTTTTACTCATTTATCTTCCTCTGTTTTTCTGGTTTTGAACATGAACTAATTCCTTTTCTATCTAGATATTGATGAACCCTAGCTTATTTTTATGGATTGAATAATTATATTTAGTTGAATCATTTGATTGAGTTGTTTTATTCTTATGATGCTTAATGATTTATTTCCAATTGATAATAGCATGCTTATTGATTGGTTGCAATTTTCATATTATTGACTTGAGAAAGCTTAATATGAATTGATTACTCATAAGGGTTGAGGATTGATTGGGGTGCTAGAGATAGACTTACAAGATCCTTTGGTTTATAATTCCTTGTTCTTAATGCATGATCTATTTAATTGTGTTTTGAGAAGAGATTCCTGCACTCTACTTAGTGATTAGAGATTAATTCACTCGAGAGAGATTTTAGTCTAATTTAGAGGAATGCCAACTCAACTCTATTGAATGATTTAACTGAATTGATTGTTCGTAAATATCATTGAGGCTAGGGGATTCAATATCTGGATAGTATTATTATCATCAAGCCTATTTGCATAACATTTAATTTCCCCTTACTTCCAGTTATTAGATTAGTTGTTTTTAATTACAACATATCACACAACTATTAATTTGCTAAACAATGGTTAAGGTTTGAACTAGTACTTGGCCTTGTCCCCAGTGGAACAATAACTCACTCACTACTATATTACTTGGGCGACCCGTGCACTTGCGGTAATTGCAATAGCAGCGCGACGCGCACTAGGTACTGTGAGTTTTTTTAAGAAATTAAAATAGATTAAGGTTTTGTGTTTTAAAAGGTTGATAAAGCTCTTTGATTAACTAAATTAAGGTTTGAATGGTGAAATCATGAAACTTAGGTTTGGACACTTTAAAATATTAAGTTTTGTGGTTTGTGGCTATTCATTGAATTATGGTTTCAAACTTACTGTGCAAAATTGTAAAATTTGTGTTTGTATGGTTTTTAAAGTTTTAAAGGATTAAGGTTTAGAAAAAAATTAGGGTTTAAGGTTTTAAAGGGTTTAGGGTTTACTATTTTAAGTTTTGAAATTGAATTAAGGTTTTAAGACATTTGAATTAGGGTTTCGGGTAATAAGTTATTTTTAGGACTTGGAAAAAACAATTGATAATTTTATAAAGTTTTATGAATTTAAACAAAATGATTTAAAGTTTATAAAAAAGAAAAAAGATATTTTTAAGGCTTTTGGTAGGAAACATAACACAAATTGAAGTTTTGATAATTTGGAAAGCAAATCTTAGTTTTGGGGTTTTGAAGAAATAAACTAATATCTTTAAACTTTTAGAAAATAAAGCCACGATTTAAGATTTTTAAGCCGTAGAAAAAGTGAATTAAGGTCCTAAAATTTTTGAATTAAAAGAAACAAAGTGATGATTAAGCTACTGTGAAAAAAAAAGAAATTAAGAATTCAAACCTTATTTTGTAAGTTTCACCAAAAATTGCTTCTAGGATGAACAAGGTCAAAAACAAGTTTTTTTTTTTGCCTTTGAATTGCTTAAATCGTTTTTCTGCTCCCTCAAAAAATCAGCTTGATTCAAGCTGATTTCCTTCACGGATTCGGATCCACTTTTGTTCAAGCTTTTGTCCAATTTTCTTTTTTTTTTTTCGGCCCCCCCTCTTTTTGTGTTGTTTAGTCCATATTTATAGAGGTTTAATATCCTTCATTCATAATTATTCACGGCATCTTTATTGAATAAGAAAAGGAAACCGAAACCTAATTGTATTAGGTTTTGAAAAATTTACGTCGGAAAAATTTCGCAGGCGAAAAAAACTGCTGCGGAAAAACTGCGCTGGCAAAAAAAACTGCCGCAGCTGGCTGCGGCAAAGCTAGCGGAACGGGCCCATAGCGCACGCAGAACGGGCCCGTAGGCCATTTCGCCCGCAGAAAAATTCTGCGGGCGAAATGCCACGGGCCCGCACTGACTTTCGTCGTCGATTTTTACGTCGCCGATTTTTTTACGTCGATTTTTCCGTCGCCGATTTTTTTTGTTATTTGTTATTATTTTTGAATTTTTATTCATTTCACCATTTTTTACTAAAATAAATATTAAAATTAATTAAGATACCATAAAAATTATTTTGGACTAACTAAAATATATCGGACAACACAAAAATTATTTTGGACTAATTAAAATATATTGGACCGGACCGGGTTAAAAATTAAGGGTCTACAGTTTGCCCCCTGCTTGAATGATCTGAAACTTTAGTGAAAGAGAGTGAAAAACAATAAGACTTAATTTTTGATGAGATGATTATTTGAATTTGTTTTGGGTTCTGGACCCAGTTCGAGTTCTGGACTTGATTTGGGTGCATATAACAGAGATTGGGTACTTGGACCCGAGCTTGAATTTGATTTGGGTACTTGGACCCGAGATTGAATTTGATTTGGGTACTTGGACCTGAGATTGAGTACTTGGACTCGAGAATGATTTTGATTTGGGTACCTGGACCTGAGATTGGGTACTTGGACCCGAGACTGATTTGATTTGGGTACTTGGACCCGAGATTGAATTGAATTTGGGTACTTGGACCCGGGATTGGGTACTTAGACCCTAGATTGAATTTGATTTGGGTACTTGGACCCGAGATTAGATTTTATTTGGGTACTTGGACCCAAAATTGATTTGATTTTGGTACTTGGACCCAAGATTGATTGAATTTGGGTACTTGGACCTAGGATTGGGTACTTGGACCCAAAATTGATTTGATTTGGATACTTGGATCTGAGACTGATTTGATTTGGGTACTTGGACCCGAGATTGGATTAAATTTGGGTACTTGGACCTGGGATTGGGTACTTGGACCCCAGATTGAATTTGATTTGGGTACTTGGACCCGAGATTAGATTTGATTTGGGTACTTAGACCCAAAATTGATTTGATTTGGGTACTTGGACTCGAGATTGATTGAATTTGGGTACTTGGACCTAGGATTGGGTACTTGGACCCGAGATTGGGCACTTGGACCTGAGATTGGGCACTTGGACCCAATTTTGGATTTGATTTGGATACTTGGACCCGAGATTGGGTACTTGGACCCGAGCTTGAATTGATTTGGATACTTGGACCCAAGAATGGGTGCTTAGACCCGAGATTGGGTACTTGGACCCGAGCTTGAATTGATTTGGGTACTTGGACCCGAGATTGGATGCTTGGACCCGAGATTGATTTTATTTGGGTACTTGGACCCAAAATTTATTTGATTTGGGTACTTGGACCCGAGAATGGGCGCTTGGACCAGAGAATGGGTACTTGGACCCGAGACTGAATTGAATTTGGGTGCTTGGACCTGATGTTGAATTGGAATTAGGTAATTGGACCCGAGATTGAATTGAATTTTGGTGCTTGGACCCGAGATTGAATTTGATTTGGGTACTTGGACCCGAAATTGGGTACTTGGACCCAAGCTTGGATTGAATTTGGGTTCTGGACCCGAGCTAAGTTCTGGACTTAGAAGAGATTCTAGGTTCTGGACATAATCAAAATTTGGGTTATGGACCCGAGCTAAGTTCTGGACTTAGAAAAGATTCCAGGTTCTGGACCCGATATTAAATTTAATTTGGGTGCTTGAACCCGAGACTGAGTTTGACTAACCTTTTATCATTTGAGAAGTCTGACTGCTCCGGTTATTCTATGCATTGTGGTTTTTCAACCTCAAAATGGATCTTCATCCTTTGAGATTGGGTCTTCATCCTTGAAAATAGATCTTCATCTTTTGACATCAGGTCTTTACCCTTGAAACATGGATCTTCATCCTTTGAGATCGGGTCTTCACCCTTGCAAATGGATCTTCATCCTTGGAGATTGGATCTTCACCCTTGAAAATGGATCTTTATCCTTTGAGATCGGGTCTTCACCCTTGCAACATGGATCTTTATCCATTGGAAGTCGGGTCTTTACCCTGGCTTCAGCTCTTTTAGCTGAACTGATCTTTTGTCTTTTGCATCTTCATTCTTTTGAGAGTTCTAATGTTTCATTCTTTTGTTCTTCCTTTTTGCAAAAATTCAACTATTTTTAATTAGCCTTCATATCCTCTCCTTTTCCCCCTGCGTGGCGAGATATTTGCAAGTGAGTTTGAAAATGTTTTATATATAAACTCAAAAAATTGAAAAGGAGAAACTTTGCCCCCTGTGTAGGCTCAAACCCATGATTTTTCTATGCGAACTCTGATTGATGTTTTTGCCATCTAGTTCATCGCACAAGCACGTATTTCTTCTTTTGAAAAATGATTGGAACTTCCACAAGCAAATAGTCTTTCCGTGCCCTCTTGATTCAATATCTTCTTTTGATTCTTTACTTCGCAGGGTGTTTGCTGTTCATTTTGCCAAGGAATAGACAACAAAAGATAAGAAAGTTCGATGTGATATGGTCATGTATGCATGTTATGCATGATAATACTCACATCGGTTTCATTGACTCACAGACCGAGGTGATCAGCAGAAGTGTTCTTATTGGTTCCTTTCAGATGCTCGTTTAGGTCTTGCATTGGAATGACAGACTGCTTCACATTTATGGCTTTTATCTTCAAGATGTTGAAAATATGAATAATGGAGACCCCAAGTAGCAGAGTTAGGGATTCATCTATTTCAAACTATGTTTTAGCATGTCAGTTGATAGCTTCTTCATGACCTTGCCAATAATCATTTCCTTTGCCCAATGTGTCCTTTGGAGGTTCAACATACTTCCCTTAACTTGAAGGCTTTGTATGACAAAACTCTTTTTTTGTTTGTTTATTTTTTTTAAATTTTGATTTTGAAATCAAAATGTTGGCTTTGCCAAATTAATGTCAATGTACCTCAGGACTTGATTTTTCAAATTAACATATCTATAACATGATAACCCTAGTTACCGTACTAAACTCGGGAATCATTTCTATTTAGGCAAGAATTGCTGCACTTCAGATAGGCACATACACATTACTTGGCCAAAGGTCTCATTTGAGTTTAAATATTGTCTATCTCATGTACATGCTTATCCAAACTATCTCTACTAATAGACTCTACCTATCAAGAGAGATCAACAGGTCTTTGATAGGCTTGAAATGGGGTCTATAAGAGACACAGGTTTAAGTGAAGGCCATTTTGAGATTGGAGCTGGTGTAACACAATGGACAAACCCTCACAATACAAATTTCTTGTTGGAACTTTAGACAGTTGGGAGCAATCTTTCTAGACTCCAAATTCTTTCTATCTTCTTGGCATTAATCTGGATCTTGATTAGGATAGTTTTGCCCTTGCAAAAAATTTTGGTTCCCAAATTTATTTCTTTTCTTCTTCTCCTTTTTCTTTATTTCTCTTACTCTTCCCTTTCTTTGAGCATTTTATCATTTTGTCCTTCTTCCTTATAGGACTGTCAAGTGCAGAACTTTCAAGAACTGAATGGTCTTTCTTCTTTTTCTTTGGTTTTGATCGAATCTTTAGTTGGGTTGGACCAATTCAAGTCAAAACATCCTTATAAACCAAATGGAAGACTTTTGTTGTCTTAGGTAAAAGAGAACTCAGTTGCCTTTTTGAACCATTTTGGGTTTTCTTTTCTTTTTTCTCTTTTTTTTTTCTCTTTTTTTTCTTTTCTTTTTTCTTTTCTTTTGTCTTTTTTCTTTTCCTTTCTTTTTTTTTGTTTTTGGTTCTAGCTCTAAAAGAGTTGTCTTGTTTGTACCAACTTGGGCTTCCAATAATGGATAAGTGGAGTAACATAAATCTTCTTTAATAGGGATAAATCATTTGTTACTCTGATGTTGATGTTGATATATTGGAGATATTAGGAAAACTTCAACTGCCCTTATGGTTTTGAGAACATCAACTATCCTTATGATCTTGAGAACTTCAACTATCTTCATGGTCTTGAGAACTTCAACTATCCTCATAATCTTGACTAATCATTGCTTTCTTTGATCTTCTTGCCTCTTCATCTTAGTGATCATAAGACTTGTCAAAAGTATCACAACAGCTCAGGGTAGGTTATTGAGGTTTGTAAGCCAATGAAAAGAAAGCTAAAATTTTGTGAAGGCTCAAAGGGACAACTAGGGATTGATGTTTAATTGGGTGGATACTAGTTGTTGGCTAACCAAATAATGCCTAGATCATCTCTCCCTAAAATAAGCAGAGTTCAATTTCGCCTCAAAAGTTTGTCAAAGCATGTTCTAAGACTGACTAGGACCTAGACAAAGGTAATTATGCAGGAGCCCTCTCTAAGTAAGCATACACAACTCAATGCTATAGAGCAATTCCCTCATCTAGTAAAGTCATTCAAGTCATAATGCCTAGACACATTAATTTATAAATATCAAGCTAGATTCCTCATCGGTTGAGCACGAAAATCAATAGAGACCAACAAAATTTTTGATAAAAGTAATTTATTTCAAGTAACTTTAAGTTTGAAAAGCACAATAGTTCGAAAATATTAAAGAAAGTAAGATTGAAAAGCAACATTCAAGCTAAGGAAAGTTCATTGAGTTTAAGCTTCTTTTCCTTTCACATCTTCAATATTTCCATCTTGAAAGGATGATAAAATAGGATCTTCTTCTAATCCTTTTCCTACCATGAAGGTTGCTGGTGGAGGTACTCTGTTGAACCTTGGAAATGGATTACCTTTGGTATTGGGCTTGTCCGGCTCAGGCAACTTTCCATTATCAATTAAATTCTGGATCTCATGCCTCAACTTCATACAATTGTCCATTTCGTGTCCAGGCCTTTGATGGAACTGGCAAAATGCATTAGTATCAAAGTTAGGTGGAAGAGGATTAGGAAAAGGACGAGGAGTCAAGGGTTGTAACAATCCCTTCTTTTGTAGCTTATTGAGAACCTAAGATAGTGGCTTCCCTAATTCTGAAAACTGCCTCATTCCTCATTGACTAGTGGCATTAATATCAACTTCTTTTTGTGTCCTTTGATTTCCCGACTGGTAATTCCCTTTCTCATTCCTTTTAATTGAAAAGTGATTCTTCTCCCTTTCCCACTCTTCAATTTGCAGACCAGCTTGGAGAAGATCTTTGAAATCCCTTATAAGGGTGTGAGACATTCTTTCATGGAGATTGGGCAGGACTCCTCTCACGATCATCCTTATTTGATCAGATTCGTCGGGCCTTTTCTTGAGCAAAGCGGCCTTATTTCTCTATCGTTTCACATAGTCCACAAAATTCTCATTTGGCCATTGCCTAATGGACTCAACTTCCATTAAGGTAACTTCCAACTCGACATTATACCCATATTGCTGGATGAAGGCCTTATATAGCAAATCCCAATTCTTTTGTGTTCCATCATCTAAGGTATTAAACCAATTTTGGACAACAGGATCCAATAAGAGCATGAAGTACCTTAGAGTTTGAGCCTTAGTATCTTGGGCAGACTGCATAGCAGTGATATACTGCTTCACATGGAGATGAGGATTTCAAGTACCATTGTATCTAGCAAAGGATGGCATCTTGAATTTTTATGGAACTTCTTCATCTAGCTCAAATAATTTATCAATCTCGGACATCTCTTCGGTCTTTAGTTTCTTCTCAAATTTCTTTTCTAAATCTGCGATCATCTTTTCAACATCAAAATTTTTAGTCTTTTCAAAAGTTGCCTTCTCAACAACCTTTGGCTCCTTTTTGTATTGAAGATCTTGGTAGTATTGAGCCCAATCATCATCATCAATGATCACCTTATCATCATAAAAAGCTACTTCATCAATTTTAGCCTTCCCCTAGACTTTCTTGGTGCTAGCAGATGCTTCGGCATTGTTTCCTAAAATTGCAGCTAATTGATTCTTTATGGTCTCGGCCATGACTTCTTTTATTTCTTCCATCTTGGCATTGAGGGCATCATCCACCATTCTTTGAATTTGTTCGGGATCCATTATTTTTGGTGAGCAAGTGATTGAGTCGTTGCTAGATACTTCATCTCCGGCGCAGGTCGGATTATTGTAAGCTTTTAAACTCTCATGAGCCAAAGAGGATCAATGATATGAGATGAAAATGTATGCATATATGCATGTATGTACAAACAATCAACAAACAAGGATGAATAGGACATTCCTTCAAATCTTATAACATCCACACACGAATGGTGAGTCTCTTTTCCTAGGTATATGGTTAACAAAATACCAACATGGGGTACCTTACTTTCGAATAATTACCTCGGACGTTTCAACCAATAGTTATATTTTCAAAAATGGAAATTAATTTATAATAATTCCCATTAATTAGGTTTTAATCCATTCAACCAACTATTGTAACACCCCTATACCCCGTATACGCACACTACATACCACCATATATATAATATACGTATACTGAATATAGGAATGCTACGGTTTACTAAACAAATCACTCATTCCTATTAAAAATAATATGAGAAAACTTGAAAACATTCAAATCATATTATAAAGTACAATAGATAAAACATCTATGCGATACGCAGCGGAAAATATAATGGTATTTACAAATACATATACATATCAAAATCCATGTTTTACAAAACATAAAATTTATACATGTTTGGCAGTTTGTCTTTGATCTTTAAGCCCTCTATCAACGCTTTAGAGTCTAAACTCAACTTGGTCTAACTGAGCTCTCTGGTTCTATCCTGTCACCTGCGCGATGAACCACAATCGCGCTAAGCCAACGGCTTAGTGGTACAAACCACAATAACAATATGCTATAATGCAATGCCAATATCATAGTTTCAAACATTATAAAAAATATATGTCATATGTTCAAATATTGTAAACAATACATAAGAATATCACATTTCAAAGTCTTACATTGAATCTCATTATTCATTGTTTCACCATTCATGAATCACATTGAAACAAAGACAAGCATGGGCCCAAAAGACACTAATATGTTATTCAAAGTTCAGAGTTACTGCTTTGGTACATAATCACAATCATCAATACATTTATCCATGGATAATCAACTAGATTTGAGCTTATGACCCAGTCTTTTCACTCAATCTAGTTTTAAGATTTTGTTTTTGAGGCTTACGACCCAGTCTTTTCACCCCAAAAATATCACATTTCACATTTTCCAGCTGGACTAGGCTTACGACCCGGTCTTTTCACCTATCCAGCAATTCATAGGCATGCCGCCAAATACAGAACTCTGAAAATTGAATAACATATTAAACACACAATTATTTCAATTATCTCTTTAACAATCTCTTTCTCAATTCATTTCTCATTTCATATTCCATAACCAAATAGGCAACCATGCCCCAATTATTTCATTAGCAGTATCATAGCCAACAACAATGGCTTCACATTTCATCATATCTCAATTCACATTAAAACAATTCATCATTAAAGTATTCATCATGACCAATTACATTGCACATACATTTTGAATGATCATCATATATTTCACATTATGCAATTCATAGCATTAATCAAATGTATCAACAATATAATAGATTACTTAACACATTTACAACCAAATGTGTTAAGTCCCAATGTCATGTAAATGTATGCAATAATGTAGGGTTTGTACTTAACTCAAGAACAACTCAAACAAATCTATACACTTCTTCTTCCAAAAATCCTTCACCACTTGAATTAGGTCAACTCAACCTCTTCACAACCTAATTCAAAAAGAATGATACACATGAATTCCAATACAAATATTCACCTATTAGTCTCATACTAGACCCATAGATCATAAATTACAAATCAAGATCTCTCTCTAAGACCCCACGGTCGTGGCCTCCCAACCCCCACGGGCGTGGGTTAGCAAATGGTTCTGCCTCCCTTGCTCAAAACCCCCACGGCCATGGTTTCCAATGGCCACGGTTGTGGCATCCAAGGGCCACGGGCGTGGCATCCAAAACGCTTCTATTTCGGACCAAACTCATGTATTCTATGCTTCCAACTCCATTAAACACAAACATCTTGAAGATATACCAAAAATAATTGATCAAACTCACAACATACATCAACTACCAATCCAAAACCATAACATAAACACAACTCTTACTCTTCCATTCAACTTCAAAATCACAAACAACTAAATCCAATACTCTCAAACACACCATAATCAAACATATTCATACAATCCATAATCAATCATCAAACTCAATTACAACTTAAAATAAAACAAGAGAATCAAGAAGAAACTTACCAAAGTTAATGAAACTTCTTGAATTTCCAACTTAATCACTTGAAATCTTTTTCAATTTTGATCTAAGGAAAACAAAACTCTCTCTTGCTCTCATGCTTTGGATGGCCGGCCATGAAGGGAAAAGAAAAGAAAATGAAGAAGAAAATGAAGCAAAGTCAAACACTCATACTCCACTTAAATCTCCACCAAGCATTTTAATATTAAAATAATATAAATTATCTTCTTCCACTCACTTATTTTCCCATTTTCCATTAATTAATTAAAATCATTAAATCATCATCTTTTGACTTCCACATTTGACTTGTATATGTTGTATATATCACTATATATACAACATATACACTCTCTCTTCACTTCTTTTCTCTTTCCATAAACATATACACTTAATCCAAATACAACAATAATTATTCCAAAACTTCTAGGGTATACTTTGGGATATTACAATTCTCCCCCTCTAAAAAGAAATTTCGTCCTCGAAATTACCTAACATCAAGTCTGAAACAACTGAGGATATTGATCTCGCATTGCTTGCTCACTCTCCTAAGTTGCTTCTTCCTTTGCATGATTCTTCCAAAGAACCTTCATAAGTGGCACTTTCTTATTTCTCAGCTCTTTCACTTCATGTGCCAAAATAGCAATTGGTTCTTCTTCAAATGTCAGATCCGAACTCACCTCAATAGATTCAACTGGTAAAACATGAGATGAATCTAATCTGTACCTTCGCAGCATAGAAACATGGAAGACATTGTGAATTCTATCCAACTCAGGCGGCAAAGCAAGTCGATAAGCAACTGGTCCAACTCTCTCCAATACTTCATAAGGTCCAATAAAACGAGGACTCAGCTTCTCTCTTTGACCAAATCTTAAAATCGTTTTCCAAGGAGACACTTTTAAAAATACTTTATCTCCAACATCAAACTCTATGTCTCTCCTCTTCAAATCCGAATAAGATTTCTGCCGATCTGAAGCTGCTTTCAACCGATCCCGAATTATCTTCACTTTCTCTTCTGTTTCTTTAATCAAATCAGGACCAACCAACTTGCCTTCCCAAACTTCACTCCAACACAAAGGCATCCTGCATCTTCTACCATACAAAGCCTCAAATGGTGCCATTCCAATACTGGATTGATGACTGTTGTTGTAAGCAAATTCCACAAGTGGCAAAAATCTGTCCCAACTTCCAGAGAAATCAATGATACAGCTTCTTAACATATCCTCTATAATCTGTATCACTCTCTCTGACTGCCCATCTGTCTGCGGATGAAAAGCAGTGCTAAAGTGCAATCAAGAACCCAAAGCACCATGTAAACTTTTCCAAAACCTTGAAGTAAACCGAGGATCTCGATCAAACACTAAAGAAATTGGGACTCCATGCAACTTCACTATCTCACTGATATACAGCTCAGCCAACTTCTCAAGAGAATAGTCCATCTGAACTGGAAGAAAATGAGCTGTTTTTGTCAACTGATCAACAATCACCCAAATAGCATCATGCTTCTTCTGAGTCAATGGTAAACCAGACAAAAAATCCATTGTCACATATTACCATTTCCATTCGGGCACTGTTAAAGGTTGAAGCAACCCTGTTGGAACTTGATGCTCGGCTTTCACCCTCTGACAAGTGAGACACTTGGATACAAATTCTGCTATATCTCTCTTCATGCCTGTCCACCAAAAATGCTGCTTCAAATCCTGATACATCTTGGTACTCCCAGGGTGCATAACAAAAACTGACTGGTGTGCTTCTTCTAAAATAATCTTTCTCAATCTTGCATCATCAAGAACACACAATCTATCCTTAAACCAAAGGCTACCATCACTTCTCACATGAAAATCTCGGCTCTCCCCATTTTGGCAATCTGACACAATCTTCTAAATTTTCTCATCAACCAATTGAGCCTCTTTAATTTGATCGAGCAACACCGGTCTCAAATGCAGTTGAGCCATCAATGCACCATCATTACAAAGCTCAAAACTAGCATGCAACGCTCATAACTCAACAAGCAACAAGAGCGAATAAGCAGTCAAACCTGCTAAAGACTTCCGACTCAAGGCATCCGCAACAACATTCGCCTTACCAGGATGATAATCAATCAAACAGTCATAGTCTTTGATCAATTCCAAAAATCGTCTTTGTCGAAGATTCAGCTCCCTCTGAAAACCCAAATATTTCAAACTTTTATGATCTGTATAAATAAAACACTTCTCTCCATACAAGTAGTGTCGCCAAATCTTTAAAGCAAACACTATAGCTGCCAACTCCAAATCATGTGTCGGATAATTAAGCTCATGCGGCTTCAACTGCCGAGAAGCATAAGCTATGACTTTACCTTCCTGCATCAAAACACAACCTAAACCATTATGTGAAGCATCACTGTAGATCACATATGGTTTATCTTCCACAGGCAAAGTAAGAACAGGAGCTTGAGTCAACATCTCTTTCAACTGCTCAAAGCTTGCTTGACACTGATCTATCCACACAAATCTAACTCCCTTTCTAAGTAATCTGGTGAGTGGAGTAGCTATCAAAGAAAAACCTTTCACAAAATGTCGATAATAGCCTGCTAAACCCAGAAAACTTCTAACTTCAGTCACAGACTTCGGTGCTCTCCAATTCAAAATGGCCTCAACTTTACTCGGATCAACTCTAATACCATCTGCTGAAACTATATGACCCAGAAAAGTCACTTGATCAAGCCAAAATTCACACTTCGACAGCTTAGTATACAATTACTTCTCTCTCAAAGTCTACAACACAATCCGTAGATGCTTGTCATGCTCCTCTTCATTATGCGAATACACCAAAATATCATCAATGAAGACCACCACAAACTGATCTAGATAGGGCCTAAACACCCTATTCATCAAATCCATGAAAGCTGTAGGTGCATTTGTCAATCCAAAAGGCATCACTAAGAACTTATAATGCCCATATCTTGTGCGGAAAGCTGTCTTAGGAACATCTTCAGCTCTAACCCTCAACTGATGGTATCCTGATCTCAAATCAATCTTGGAGAAAACTGCTGCTCCCTTTAATTGATCAAAGAGATCATCTATTCGAGGCAAAGGATACTTATTCTTAATAGTCACCTTATTCAATTTACTATAATCAATGCACAACCTCAAAGTACCATCCTTCTTTTTCATAAATAAAACAGGAGCTCCCTACGGAGAAACACTAGGGCGAATAAACTCTTTATCCAACAACTCCTGCAACTGCACCTTCAACTCTCTCAACTCAGCAGGTGCCATTCGATAAGGAGTAATAGAGATGGGAGTAGTACCAGGCAACAAATCGATACCAAACTCAACCTCTCTCTCAGGGGGTAACCCTGGCAACTCCTTAGGAAACACATCTGAAAATTCCACAACTGTGGGTATACTATCAAGTTGAGAACCCACTACTCTGGTATCCACAACATGAGCAAGATAAGCATCACACCCTTTTCTAATCAACTTTCTAGTTGCTATAGCTGATACAAATAAGGATGCAAGTTGTCTCTGCTCACTAGACACCATCACACTTCTACCATCACCGGTTCTCAGGGTAACACACTTCTTTTGACAATCTACCACGACTCCATGCTTAGATAACCAATCCATGCCTAAGATCAAATCATACTCCTTAAAAGGCATTTCAATCAAATCACCCAAAAATTCCTCACCTTGCACCACAACTGAACTATCTCAGTGCACCTTGCTAACAACCACACTATGCCCTAAAGGATTTGTCACCAACACATCAAATCCTAGGGACTTAGTATGCAATTCAGACACAGGCAAGATAGATGCACTTATATATGAATGAGTAGATCCTGGATCAATCAAAGCAAGAACTGAAATGCCAAATAAAGAAAATGTACCCGCAATGACTGCTGAAGCATCTGGCTGCCTCTGCATCACATACACTCTCTGAGAAGACCCCGCCTCATCTGGCCTACTACCTCTCGATGTAGAGCCTCCTCTCTGACTAATCCCAGGTCGACCACCTCTACTGAAACCTCTGCCCCGTCGACCACCTCTGCTAACACTAGGTCGAGAAGCTGCAGTATCAGTCTGTCTATCCTCCTGTAACTCAGGACAATCTCTAATGAAATGCTCAGGTGATCCACATTTGAAACACACAGCTGATCCACTAATCTTCCAACAAACACCCCCATGTACCCTACCACAATGGACACATGTAGGTGGAGTAGACCTCTGAACCACTGGAGTCGAGCACTAGCTACAGAAACTGTAGGTCTCGGTCTCGGCCTCTGATACTGAACTAACCTGCCCGGCTGCCTCTGGCTCCTACTGATCCTCGGAATAAAACTTCCTCTGCCTCTCTTCATAGACGAAGACCCTGCCTCAAACTGGGGTCTCCTAACTCTAGTCTCCTCCTCAGTAGCAGCTGCTGCAATACCCTGTGCTCTCTCAACACTTCTAGCGGCTGCAACCAACTGAGAAAAATCCTGGTACCGAGAACCAGCCACAATACACGTAATAGAAGGCCTCAACCCCTCCTCAAACCTTCTACACCGGTCAATCTCATCAGAGATAATCCCTCCAGCATAGTGACTCAACCGGATGAACTCTACTTCATACTCTGTCACAGTCCGGTTATCCTGTCTCAGATTCAGAAATTCCATCTTCTTAGCATCCTTATACTCCCTTGGGGTATATTTCTGGTCAAACTCCTGCAGAAAATCACCATAAAGCAGAGTCGGTGGATCATCCATAGCATGAGGAACTGTCTTCCACCAATCATAAGCATCCTTCTGCAATAAGGATCTAGCATAATCAAATTTCTCTTTAGGAGTGGCTTGCAACTGGATAAATACCCTCTATACTCTATCCAACCGCTGCTCAGCTACTGCAGGATCTATAGTGCCCAAGAAATCCTCAGCTCCATACTTCCTCAATTTATCATAATGTCTCACTGGCACTTGAGGCTGTGGTGGCGGCTGCACTGGAGCTTACCTCAACAATTCTACCACATACCGTAACCAAACTGGCGGAACCTCATCAGTAGCTGATCTCTCTGGCATAGGAACATGTGCCTCACTAGCTCTCTCATCCCTAGCCCCATCCCTACTCTCTTCAGGAGCTACACTCTCAGCACTACCTTCTACAGACTGACGTGACTGAGATGCCATCACTACCTATATCTGCAAACACAGCAGAATATACTTCATTAAAGATCAAAGACTGCCAATACCAAACATGTATCTTATTTAAAAACCAACTTTTAAAATCAAAATATTCTTTTTCTAACATTTTACCTAGGTTGAGAATCTCAAACCTAGGCTCTGATACCAAAACAATTGTAACACCCCTATACCCCGTATACGCACACTACATACCACCATATATATAATATACGTATACTGAATATAGGAATGCTACGGTTTACTAAACAAACCACTCATTCCTATTAACAATAATATGAGAAAGCTTGAAAACATTCAAATCATATTATAAAGTACAATAGATAAAACATCTATGCGATACGCAGCAGAAAATATAATGGTATTTACAAATACATATACATATCAAAATCCATGTTTTACAAAACATAAAATTTATACATGTTTGGCAGTTTGTCTTTGATCTTTAAGCCCTCTATCAACGCTTCAGAGTCTAAACTCAACTTGGTCTAACTGAGCTCTCTGGTTCTATCCTGTCACCTGCGCGACGAACTACAATCGTGCTAAGCCAACGGCTTAGTGGTACAAACCACAATAACAATATGCTATAATGCAATGCCAATATCATACTTTCAAACATTATAAACAATATATGTCATATGTTCCAATATTGTAAACAATACATAAGAATATCACATTTCAAAGTCTTACATTGAATCTCATTATTCATTGTTTCACCATTCATGAATCACATTGAAACAAAGACAAGCATGGGCCCAAAAGACACTAATATGTTATTCAAAGTTCAGAGTTACTGCTTTGGTCCATAATCACAATCATCAATACATTTATCCATGGATAATTAACTAGATTTGAGCTTACGACCTAGTCTTTTCACTCAATCTAGTTTTAAGAATTTGTTTTTGAGGCTTACGACCCAGTCTTTTCACCCCAAAAACATCACATTTCACATTTTTCAGCTGGACTAGGCTTACGACCCGGTCTTTTCATAGGCATGCCGCCAAACCCAGAACTCTGAAAATTGAATAACATATTAAACACACAATTATTTCAATTATCTCTTTACCAATCTCTTTCTCAATTCATTTCTCATTTCATATTCCATAACCAAATAGGCAACCATGCCCCAATTATTTCATTAGCACTATCATAGCCAACAACAATGGCTTCACATTTCATCATATCTCAATTCACATTAAAACAATTCATCATTAAAGTATTCATCATGACCAATTACATTGCACATACATTTTGAATGATCATCATATATGTCACATTATGCAATTCATAGCATTAATCAAATGTATCAACAATATAATAGATTACTTAACACATTTACAACCAAATGTGTTAAATCCCAATGTCATGTAAATGTATGCAATAATGTAGGGTTTGTACTTACCTCAAGAACAACTCAAACCATCTATACACTTCCTCTTCCAAGAATCCTTCACCACTTGAATTAGGTCAACTCAACCTCTTCACAACCTAATTCAAAAAGAATGATACACATGAATTCCAATACAAATATTCACCTATTAGTCTCATACTAGACCCATAGATCATAAATTACAAATCAAGATCTCTCTCTAAGACCCCACGGTCGTGGCCTCCCAACCCCCACGGGCGTGGGTTAGCAAATAGTTCTGCCTCCCTTGCTCAAAACCCCCACGGCCATGGCTTCCAATGGCCACGGTCGTGGCATCCAAGGGCCACGGGCGTGGCATCCAAAACGCTTCTATTTCGGACCAAACTCATGTATTCTATGCTTCCAACTCCATTAAACACAAACATCTTGAAGATATACCAAAAATAATTGATCAAACTCACAACATACATCAACTACCAATCCAAAACCATAACATAAACACAACTCTTACTCTTCCATTCAACTTCAAAATCACAAACAACTAAATCCAATACTCTCAAACACACCATAATCAAACATATTCATACAATCCATAATCAATCATCAAACTCAATTACAACTTAAAATAAAACAAGAGAATCAAGAAGAAACTTACCAAAGTTAATGAAACTTCTTGAATTTCCAACTTAATCACTTGAAATCTTCTTCAATTTTGATCTAAGGAAAACAAAACTCTCTCTTGCTCTCATGCTTTGGATGGTCGGCCATGAAGGGAAAAGAAAAGAAAATGAAGAAGAAAATGAAGCAAAGTCAAACACTCATACTCCACTTAAATCTCCACCAAGCATTTTAATATTAAAATAATATAAATTATCTTCTTCCACTCACTTATTTTCCCATTTTCCATTAATTAATTAAAATCATTAAATCATCATCTTTTGACTTCCACATTTGACTTGTATATGTTGTATATATCACTATATATACAACATATACACTCTCTCTTCACTTCTTTTCTCTTTCCAAAAAACATATACACTTAATCCAAAATCAACAATAATTATTCCAAAACTTCTAGGGCATACTTTGGGATATTACAACTATAGTAGTTTTTATGCTACATTGGATTAAAACTAAATTAAGTGGTTTATTATAGATAGATTTCTCACTTGAAAAAGGTAACTAATGATTCATGCCAAAAACAAGCCCATGGTTAATTTATTCTTAGTGTAAACTAGGCCCACAATTGATTTTTGGTATTTCATAATTGAGCTAAATATTTTTGCAAGCTCTTTGTAAGAAAAGATTGGGTGAAAATAGTTTTGTTTCTAAGCCCATTGTAAAAGATTTTAGAAAAATGGATTTTGGGCTTAGTATTTAGGCCATGAGCAAAATAATTTTTGATTTATTTTTAGAAAAATTTTATGTCCAAGGACCATCTTGAAAAGTTTTGAAAATAGCTTCGGTCTTTTGGAATTTAAAGAAAAAATTTATTTTGAGCTTACAATATACTTAGGTCATATTAGAAAAAGAACAAACCAAATAAGCCATGATTTAAGCCAAGATAAATTAACCATAGTCAAACAACATGCATTTGGGGTAAAACCTAAGGAAAGTAACTAGGTCAATTACATGAGCTTTAGTCTTTGGGTAAAAAGGCTTAGGTTCCCATAGCAAGTATATACCAAATGGTACGAGGCTATGAGTGGTTATGCCATGCTCGATCTCCATACCTTGAGTGAAAGTATGGTATCCCTTACATAACATAACACGGGTAACACGGGCGTCCTAACTCACGCACACGATACAATCTAAGATGATGCAGTGGATAATATCGTTATAAGAAAGAATAGAATAATATAAAGACCAACGGAATCAACTTCTCTTATCCCCAGTGGAGTCACCACTGTGAGTGGGGATTTTTGCCCCCACTCTCGGTAGAATGGTTTTTACAACTTCGGCACTGTATAGGCTCGGGGCCTTAGAGAACACGGACCAAAGTCTGAAAAAAATGGAGCCGCCACCCGGACGGGTTGGGAAAAAGAAAGGGGTGGATGACTCAATTCCTAAGGAATCCCCAACCCCTTAATGGGTTCGGAAAGTTGGTTACGTGTGGGGAAGTTGAGAAATGGCCTAGCACCCCACAACGCCCGGTTCATTGGAACCAGCCTCCTTTACAGGTCTTAATAGTATAAAATTCTTAAGTATAATAATATTATCCATATTACACACAATAATTGAAAGAAAGCATCATTATATTAAAATCAAAGCAATGTCCAAACAAAGCAAATAAATGGACACCCATCCAAGGATGGAAACATGTCCTTACATCTCATGCCTAAATAGGACACCCATCGAAAGGTAGAAACATGCCCTTTACATTAGTTCTAAAATAGAAAAGCAATTTAAGTTACATGATATTCAACTAATGAGGTACCCACCAAGTGGAAACATACCTCTTACAACATTTGGAAATCTAAATAAATTGATAAAAGTAAATAACCATTCATAATAAATAAATCATTCATCAAAGATATTAAATATCAATAGAAAGTAAACATCCACCCATGATAAATTAAATAAACCAAGCATTGAACTTAAATAAATTAAAGCATATAAAATAAATCAAAGCATAATCAAATATAGAATTGAATAAAGCAAATAAAAGTCTAAATTATGGCTACAGTGAGTTTTTTTAAGAAATTAAAATAGATTAAGGTTTTGTGTTTTAAAAGGTTGATAAATCTCTTTGATTAACTAAATTAAGGTTTGAATGGTGAAATCATGAAACTTAGGTTTGGACACTTTAAAATATTAATTTTTGCGGTTTGCGGCTATTCATTGAATTATGGTTTCAAACTTACTGTGCAAAATTGTAAAATTTGTGTTTTTATGGTTTTTAATGTTTTAAAGGATTAGGGTTTAGAAAAAAAATTAGGGTTTAAGGTTTTAAAGGGGTTAGGGTTTACTACTATTTTGAGTTTTGGAATTGAATTAAGGTTTTAAGACTTTTGAATTAGGGTTTCAGGTAATGAGTTATTTTTAGGATTTGGAAAAAACAATTGATAATTTTATGAAGTTTTATGAATTTAAAAAAAATGATTTAAAGTTTATAAAAAACAAAAAAGATATTTTTAAGGCTTTTGGAAGGAAACAGAACACAAATTGAAGTTTTGATAATTTGGAAAGCAAATCTTAGTTTTAGGGTTTTGAAGAAATAAAACTAATATCTTTAAACTTTTATAAAATAAAGCCACGATTTAAGATTTTTAAGCCGTAGAAAAAGTGAATTGAGGTCCTAAAATTTTTGAATTAAAAGAAACAAAGTGATGATTAAGCTATTGTGAAAAATAAAAAACAAAAGAAATTAAGAATTCAAACCTTATTTTGTAAGTTTCACTAAAAATTGCTTCTTGGATGAATAAGGTCAAAAACAAGTTTTTTTTTGCCTTTGAATTGCTTAAATCATTTTTCTTCTCCCTCAAAAAATCAGCTTGATTCAAGCTGATTTCCTTCACGGATTCAGATCCATTTTTGTTCAAACTTCTGTCCAATTTTCTTTTTTTTTTCGGCCCCCTCTTTTTTTGTTGTTTAGTCCATATTTATAGAGGTTTTATATCCTTCATTCATAATTATTCACGGCATCTTTATTGAATAAGAAAAGGAAACCGAAACCTAATTGTATTAGGTTTCAGAAAATTTGCGTCGGAAAAATTTTGCTAGCGAAAAAAACTACTGCGGAAAAACTGCGCTGGCGAAAAAACTGTAGCGGCTGGCTGCGGCAGCACTCGAGGAACGGGCCTGTTGCGCTCGGAATGGGCCCGTAGCATGTGCGAATTGGGCCCGTAGGCCATTTCGCCTGCAGGAGTTTCCTGCGGGCGAAATGCCCACGGGCCCGCGCTGACTTTCGGCGATGATTTTTTGGTCGCCGATTTTTTTGTTATTTTTTATTTTTTATTTTTTTTGAATTTTTATTCATTTCACCATTTTTTACTAAAATAAATATTAAAATTAATTAAGATACCATAAAAATTATTTTGGACTAACTAAAATATATCGGACAACACAAAATTATTTTGGACTAATTAAAATATATTGGACCGGACCGGGTCAAAAATTAAGGGTCTACAGGTATGATTTGTAAATTTTCATGAAATGTAAGGGTACATACAATGTGATCAATATGAAAAAATTGTGACACTTCCATAAAGGTCAATTTGTATTTCTTTCCTAGAATTAGGGACACACTTCTATATTATTACAAAATTACTATGAGATTATGGTGAGCAAATGTGCTAATAATATGTGTATATGAAGGAATCTGTGATTGGGGAAAGAAAGCCAAACACTGTAACTACATTTGAGGTATGTCTATTTAAATATTTTTAAAAAAGATTTAATTTACGAGATGATATTGTAAATTTTTTTGAAAGAAAAAGGCATTTTCACTTTTGGTAAGTTTACCTTATATTATCAATTTATTACAAAGAAAAATGATTTAGTTGAGAATTCAAATATCAAACTTCAATTAAAATTTTAGAATTAAATACCAAACTTCAATAATATTTCTGAAAATTTAATCAAAATTTATGATAGGTTGATTTATGGTATTTTGGATGACAAATGATGGAATCATCACTCAAAATGTTAGTATATCAACTAAAAGTTTTAAAACATTAATGTAAATTATGTAATAAATTATGTAAGTTTGAGTAAACTTTCTAAAAGTTAGAGTGACAATTCTGATAGTTTGACCAACATTTCTGATAGGTCAACTTGTGGTATTTTAGTTGTTAAATTTCAAAAACCTCGCTCAAAATATTAGAATACCAACTAAAAGTTTTAGAAAATTGATGCAAATTCTATAAGTTGAGTTGACTTTTCTAAAAATTTGTGCGATAATTCTAATATTTTCACCAATATTTCTGATAGGTCAACTTGTGGTATTTTGGTTGTTGAATTTCAGAAACCTCACTTAATAATATTAAAATATTAACTTAAAGTTTCAAAAAAAGGATAAAAGTTTTGTAAGTTTGAGAAGTTCTTTAGAAAGCTAGAGTAACAATTGTGATATTTTGAACAACATTTTTTGTAGGTCAACTTGTGATGTTTTGGTTGTTAAATTTCAAAAGCCTCATTCAAAATTTTAGAATATCAACTAAAAATTTCAGAAAATTGATATAAATTATATAAGTTTCAGTAAACTTTCTAGAAGTTTGAGTAAAAATTTTGATAGTTTGACCAACATTTATAGTAGATCAACTTGTGATATTTTGGTTATTAAATTTTAAAAAATCTCACTCAAAAGATTTCAATATTAACTAAAATTTTTAGAAAATTGATGTAAATTCTTTAAGTTATAGTAGACTTTCTGACAGTTAGAGTGACAATTTTGATTGTTTGGTAGGCCAATTTGTTTTATTTTGATTCTTAAGTTTCATAAATCTCACTCAAAATATTAGAATATCAACTAAAAATTTAGAAAATTTATGTAAATTCAATAAGTTTGAGTAGAATTTCTAAACATTTGAGTGATAATTCTTAAAATTTGGCCAATATTTTTGGTAGGTTAACTTGTAGTATTTTGTTGTTAAATTTCAAAAATCTCACTCAAACTATTAGAATATCAACTAAAAGTTTTAGAAAATTAATGTAAATGTTGTAAGTTTGTGTAGACTTTCTTAGTAATTGAGTGACAAATTTGAGTGTTTGACCAATATTTCTAGTAGGTTAACTTGTGGTGATTTGTTTATTAAATTTTAGAAACATCACTCAAAATATTAGAATATTGAGTAAAAGTTTTAGAAAAAGCATGTAAATATTGTAAATTTGAGTAGAATTTCTGAAAGTTTAAGTGACAATTCTAATAGTTTGACCAACATTTATGGTAGGTAAATTTTTAGTATTTTGGTTACTAAATTTCAGAAACCTCACTCGAAATATTCAAATATTAACTAAGAGTTGAGAACATTTATGTAAATTTTGTAAGTTTAAATATTTTTTTTGAAAGTTTGAATAATAATTATGATATTTTGACCAACACTTTTGGTAGGTCAACTTTTGGTATTTTGATTGTTAAACTTTAGAAATGTTACTCAAAATATTAGAATATAAATTAAAAGTTTTAGAAAATTGATATAATTCAATAAGTTTGAGTAGACTTTATTAACATTTGAGTGACAATTCTAATAGTTTGACCAACATTTCTGTAAGTAAACTTTTAGTATTTTTGGTTGTTAAATTTTAGCAATCTTACTGAAATTTTAGAATATTCACTAAAAGCTTTAGAAAATTAGTAAACATTCTGTATGTTTGAGTATTTTTTCTAAAAGTTTGAATGGTAATTTTGATAGTTTGACCAACACTTATGGTAGGTTAAATTCTGGTATTTTGGTTGTTAAATTTCAGAAACCCCACTTAAACTAAAAGTTTTATAAAATTGATATAAATTCAATATTTCTGAGTAGACTTTCTTAACATTTGACTAACAATTTTGAAAGTTTGATCAATATTTCTCGTAGGTTAACTTGTGGTGATTTGGTTGTTAAATTTTAAAAACCTCACTCAAAATATTAGAATGTCAACTAATAGTATTAAAAAATTAATGTAAATTCTATAAGTTTGAGTAGACTTTCTAAAAGTTTAAGTGACAATTTTGATAATTTGATCAATATTTTTAGTAGGTCAACTTGTGGTATTTTGGTTATTTAATTTCAAAAATCTCACTCAAAAGATTGGAATACTGACTAAAAGTTTCATAAAAAAGATGTAAATTCTATAAGTTTGATTATACTATCTGAAAGTTGGAGTGACAACTTTGATAGTTTGACCAACATTTCTTATAGGTCAACTTGTGGTATTTTAGTTATTTAATTTTATAAATCTCACTCGAAATATTAGAATATTGATAAATGTTTTAGAAAAATGATATAAATTTTATAAGTTTGATTAGACTTTCGAAAAGTTTGAGAGACAATTCTGTTAGTTTGATCAACATTTCTGATAGGTATACTTTTATTATTTTAGTTCTCAAGTTTCAAAATTCTCACTTAGAAATTTCAGAAATTTAACTAAACTTCTCAGAAATTCATTTAAATTTCTATAAAGTTGAGTCAAAATTCTAAAATTTTAACAAAAAATTCTAAAAGGTTGATAAAAAATTCTAGTGGGCCAACTTTTAATCTTTTGGCTTTGAAATTCTAGAGTCCTCACTCAAAATATCATAATCTCAACTAGAAGTTCTAGAAAATTGTCCAATATTTTGTAAGTACGAGTAATATTTCTATAATGTGTAAAAATTTTGATGCTTTGACTAAAAATTTTGGTAGACCTTATTTTGGTATTTTGGATTTTAAATTTTAGAATTGTATATCAAACTATTCTAATTATCTCAAAATTATAGAATGCTTTTAGAAATTCTATAAGTTATATGAATGTTTTGATAATTAGTTTGCACATTTCATATTTTCACCTTTTTTTTTTCTTTTGTGTTATTGTTTTTAGAGTTCATTAAGTTTCATGATGCAACCTCAAAAGGAAAAGGTGTGGTTGATTTTAATGATTTTGATTTGGACAGTAACAAAGAAATAACCGAAGGAGATGATGAAATGGATTATGGTGACATTATCGCTTCAAGGTTTGATGACATGAATGACGATCTAGCAACAACAAAATGTGAACATGCTAATGTTAGTGACAATAAAGAATATGATTTGTCCAAATTGACTTATGGTCAAATAATGACAATGAAATTCTCTTCACTTGAATAAGTGGAAGCCTTTTATATCACATATGCATCACATTGTGGATTCAATGTTCAAAACTGGACCATATAGAAGAATGTCAAAGGAGCAAACAATGGTTGAATCTAGCTAGTCAAAAGAGAACACAATGGGATAATATATGGGAAGATTGCCCATCTCAATTTTGCATGAAGTATGACTTTTTAATTGGGGTATATCCATGATTTGGTCCCACTAGAATAAGTACATTTCTTATCTACACATATGAAGATGGACGTACTAGCAAAGTAAAAAATCTTTGCTTTGAGACAGTGGATTAAGAACCATGGAAATCATTGATTTATTAGGGAAATAATTAAGGGGTTATGATAATATGGGTTTCGCTCGAAAAGATGTGTACAATTATGTTAAGAGTGAATGAGGTTGTGACATTATTGATGTTGGCATGAAGGGCTTGCAAGCATATTTTCAATCGAAAAGGTCTATTGATCTGAGATTTTCTTTTTATGAAAAATTCATATATAATGACAAACAGTTAGGTAACCTTTTTTTTTTGGGTAGATTCTGGATATTGATTCGATTACTCTATTTTTTTTAATGATGTCATCGCATTTGATTTGGCCTTTAAAAGAAATAGATATGGGAGGCCATTTGTCATCATTACTTGAATAAACCACCATCACCAAACCATTAGTTTTGGTTGCATGCATGAATGTTGAAAACTATGCTGTCATGTATGTGTTGAAGGGGGAAAGGGAGTGGGATGGAAGGGGTTGCACTACACTTAACTTTGTACACAGTATCGTAATAAAATAATATAAAGTGAGTAGAGTGTCGATTCCACGAGAAAGGGTTAATCTTAAATACCAAATAACTAAATTATTTATTATTTGGAAAACTCAAATAATTTTAATATTAACTAAGCTAAATTGATTAAACTATAAACTAATTAAAATTAACTCTTATATTTTTTAACTTAGGTTTAGACTTTTTCAATTAGTTATTTATGGTTTTTTAAGGTAATAACTCAATTTTATTTTTCTTTGATTATTAGTTGAACTTTACTTATTTAAGTTATAGTCTTTCTCAATATCTAAAACTAATATTGAGGCTAATTTCTATTTCTACTCTCGAGATCACAAGAATTGATCCAACTCATTAAGTTTTATGAGAATCTTTAAATAATATCCTAAGTGTTTTTCTTATCTCTAAGCTAAACCTACTTAAGATTATTATCTCCTTGAACTATTATGCTTCTACTCTTGCTCCATCACATAATATCTTAGTGTGAGACCACACCCGAGCATCAAGCCGCCTTATTAAAGGGAGCTGGAATGCTCATTTGGGTCTAATTTCACATAATACCACCATATGTAATCTCCAGTCATTCGGTAAGCACGAGTTTAAAAAATGGCCTTTTATTTTGAAAAAAGAATTACTCTCCTTTACTTTGAAAAGAGAGGATAACTTTATTTTGAAAACTTAATTGCAAATTCACTACCTCAATTTATTTAGTTTGAGAAAATTTAAAGAAAAAACCCATTTAGTTGACTCCATTAAAAATACTTAATTTTATACTAAAAAAGTGCTAGTCCGAAACCAATTACGATGGTTTTTGAGTTAGGTTTTCAAGTTTTAAGTAACAAAAGATTTCCCTTTAAAGAAACTTTGACCTTTGAGAAAATTTAATTTTCATGAATGACAATTAAAGGTATGAATAACAAATATTATTATGCATGAGCAGTATAATCATGACATCCATAAGCTGTATTAAGAAAATAATTTACAACCCTAAAATTTGTATACAAAGGGAAACTCTAACTCTAGCACTTATGAGTTCTAGGTTAGGTATCACCCAATTCTTTCCTCCAAATTTCTTTGCTCAATACTAGAACATGAACATCATTAAACTTTAATTTCCTATTGCCCGGTAAACTACTGCTAGCTATGACAATAGAATTCCAACTGTCTAATAGAGATGATAAGAGAATCAATACTTGAACTTCATCATTAAATTCAATTTCCACTTAACTTAACTCGGCTATGATTATGTTGAGATCATTTAATTGCTGAGCTATCGATGCACCTTTTTATCATTTGCAAATTAAATAATTACCTCATCAAATGTACTTTATAAAGGAAAAGATCATGTCAGAGCCATCTTCTTTTAGGGGTGGTAGTAGATAGATATAGAACTGTTTCCATAGTTAAATCTTTGATTTATAGATCTAGAAGTGGACTTAGTGTTGTCTAGGTATTGGATATGCAGTAAGACCCGTGTTAGCCGACGGACAGGCGTTTAGGGCAGTAAGTCAGTGGTCGCTACCAAAACCAACATTAATAAACTTTAAAAATCTATTTTTCAAATATTTAAAAATGGAGCCTTTTCTGTGTAAATCTGCTAGTACAACTAAAACTGATAGTTCTGAGTCATCAGAAATTAAAAGGATAGTAAACAGAAATGAAGTAATTTTGGAAGATTTTAATAAAGCAATTGATAATTGGGTAATACCAAAGATAGATAAAGAACAGATTTATAAAATACCAAAATTAAATATATTTAAAAATGATTATATAATTAAAGCTGAAGAAAGAGATGTACAGTTGAGTAAACCTTTTGAGAAAATAACTTTACTTTCAGCAGAATCCATAAAACATCATAAAGCTAAAAAATACAAGTATATACATATAGGATTAGTACAAATAGGTATAAAACCTTTAACTAGAGAAGGATTAAATACTAGTATTCTGGCAGTTGTCAGAGATGCTAGGTTTGTAAATTTTAATGACTCACTATTAGGAACTATAGAAACCAGTCTGAGTAGTGGTCCAATTTCATTCGACTGCTTCCCAGATATAACAATTTCATTAAATGATCCAAATATATTAAAAATGTAGTATTAGAAATTAAAACACATAATTATAAAATGCTTGAAGGATCTATTCCTGTAGCATTAATGTATAAGATAAATTATAAAGCTATGATGTCTGCTTTTGCTACAAAATATATAATGCAACCTAAACTAGGAGAAACTAAATTTTTACAAACATATTTAAGTAAAGCTAATACAGTAATTCCTAGGACTATTCAGTGGAAAGATATTAGTCTCCCTGATGAATGGGTCTTAGAGGATGCTGTTCCTCTTCCTGAACCTAAAGCTACAGTTAAACCCAATATAGAACTCAGTAAAATTGAACAGTATGAAGACGGTAAAGTTAAATTAAAATTCAGTAGGCATAGTGTAAGCAGTAGGTATTCAGACTCTTCCTCCTCTGTTTCAACAGTAGATATAGGTAGAGCCTCACAGTTACCTTCTGTAATATATGCTTCATATAAAGAAAATGAGCCTAAACCTGTTTTGCAAACAGTAGTAAAGCCTAGGTATTCTACATCAGATATACCTGAATCTAGTAATAAGTTAAAAGGTGTAGATTATAGTACAACTGTTCCACACTTATATTATAATCCAACAGGAACAATGAACCCTTTGGAACCAAACCCTAATTATAATCAGCCTCAGAATATAGAACACTCACCTTCTCCACCTATGTCACCTACAGCTTCCTTCATGACAGGAAATGTAGAAAGCATAGATAGAGAATTGAATGTAATTAATAAAGAATTTAATTTTGATTATGATAAATTAAATAAAGAATTAGCAGCAATTAAAAATAAAGATAAATTAGAAAATGTAATAAAAAAGGTAAAAGATTTTGAATCAGTTAAAGAAGAATATATTGACTTTATAAAGTATTATGAAGTTAATATGAAATTCTTTGATTGGTTTAAAAGAATTTATAGAGGAAAACTTAAACTAGAAAAATCTATAAACCCAGTAACTATTAGAAATAAAAATACAGAATGGAAAGTAAAAGATAAAATCATACAGAGTGAACATCCACCTAAAACTTCAAGTGTATTTTTACATGGAGATAAAGAAATAAATATAGCACCATTTAAAATTGTTTCTGAAGATGATCCTAATAGGAAAATCTTAGAACAAAATAATTTCAGTAATGCACATTTAGTAACTATAGGACAACAATTAAACAGAATAGAAGATACTATTAAAGAAAGTAAAATAGTAAAAATTGAAAAAGAAGTCAAAGATAAAAAACTTAAAACTCATGTTTTTAAACCTTTCGAAGTTTCTAAAACAGGACAAAAGGAATTAAAAACTAAAGATTCAGATTTTGTTAAAGCAATTAAAGAACAATTAAGTAAAATTGAATCTTCTTCTGGGTCAAAACAGGTAGTATCAGAAACACCTCAGTCTAGAGATTCTAAAACCATTAGTATAGTTACCCAAGAACAGGAATCAGAGTCAGTTGAGGATTCTCAACCTGAATCTGAAGATATAGAAACCTTTAGTAAAGCATTAGAACCACAGATAAATCGATTAACACATAATCAATCTATAGTACCTAGAATGTCTGCCCCAGACTTAGGTATAGCAGATAGACCAAATGTGTTAACACAATATAAATATAATGCCTCCTCAGTTTATGAATGGAACATAGATACTTTATCAGAATATAATATCCTGAGTCTTCTTCAACAGATGACCATGGCTGCCAATGCTTATAGAACCCAAACAGGAACCTCAGATAGGACTATAGCTGAACTCCTTATAGCTGGATTCACAGGACAACTTAAAGGTTGGTGGGATAATCATCTCACTGATGAACAACATTTAGAAATTTTAAATGCTGTAAAAACTTATGAGGATGGAATACCTATTTTAGATGAATCTGGTGATACTATTCAAGATGCAGTTGCAATGCTAATCTTGACTATATCACTTCATTTTATAGGTGATCCTACTCATTTAAAGGATAAAAATGCAGAATTACTAAGTAACCTTAGATGCAAGAAACTTAGTGATTTTCAATTCTATAAAACAACTTTCTTAACTAGGATAATGCTTAGAGAAGATTCCAACCAGGCTTTCTGGAAAGAAAAATTCCTAGCATGATTACCCTTCTTCCTTGGTGAGAAAGTTAGAAACCATATAAAACAGGAATTTGGAAACCCTATTCCTTATAACCTTTTGACCTATGGACAACTGTTTAGTATAGTTCAAAAAGAAGGATTAAAGCTTTGTCAAGATATAAAACTCCAAAAATCATTAAAATATGAAATGAGAAAAACTAAACAAGAACTAGGTTCTTTCTGTAAACAATTTGATTATAGTATAACCCAGAAACATAAAGATTGTAATGGACAGTGTTCTACTACAAGAAAATATAAAAAACCTTATAAAAAATATCACAAAAAGAGTTATAAGAGAAAACTTGATAAAGATGATTATTATAAAAAACAAAAACCTTATAAACCTTATAAATATAGAAAACCTAGTAGAAAACCTTATAAACAAAAAGATAAAAAATTTACATCATATAAAGATTTAACATGTTATAAATGTGGAAGAAAAGGACACACATCAAGATTTTGTAAATTTGATAAAAAATTACAAGAATTAAATTTAGAAGAATCTATAATAAATAAAATTCACGAATTGTATTTAAATTACTCAGATTCTGAAGAATATTCAGATTCTGAAGAACTAAATCAAATAGATGATATAGGATCAGAATCAAGTTCTGAATATAGTAATAAATCATTAAACGTATTAACTAAAGAACAAGAATCTATATTAGAAGCAATAAAATATATAAGTGATCCTAAAATTCAAGAAAAAATGTTAAATAAAATTTTAGAAGATGATAAACCTAAACATTCTATGTTACCCAGCATTAGTAAACAAACATATGATTTAACTACAATATTAAATAAAAATAAAATAATAAAAAATAAACCAACTATAAATGATTTACAAAGAGAAATTAAAGAAATTAAATTAGAATTAAAAGAATTAAAAAACAAACAAGAACATGATTCACAGATAATAAAATCCTTAATGAATTCAACTTCTTCTTCTGATGAAGAAGCTGAACAAGATATTAAACATGTAAATGATAAAGAAACTGATAATGAAATTAGTTTAATTAGTAAAGATAAAATTCCAGATAATTTAATTTTTATGTTGCATGAAATAACATCTAGAAAATATTTAATAAAAATAAAGTTAAAATTTTCAGATAATTATAATATAGAAACTATTGCATTATTTGATACAGGAGGTGATTTAAATTGCATAAAACCTAGTTTGGTACCAAAAAGATTTTGGCATGAAACTAATGAAAGTTTATCTGCAGCAAATAAATCTAAATTAAATATACTTGGTAAAGCAGAAGCATCAATTATAGATAATAATTTAGAAATAAAGAATATATTCATTTTAACTAACATTCATCATATGGTAATCTTAGGAACGCCATTTATGAATTTAATAACACCTTATTCAGTAAATGATGATAGTATAAGTTTTAAAGTTAAAAAACAAAAGATTATTTTTCCATTTTTAGAAAAACCTAAAAAGAGGAATTTAAATCTTTTAAAGGCACATTCAATAAATGAATTACAAATTAATGCACTTATAAAAGCAAAGTCTGAACAACTTTGTAATTTAAAGAATAACTATCATTTACAAAGAATAAATGAACAGTTAAAAAATAAATTTACGCAAGAAAAAATTGATAAATTAAAAACTCAAATAGAAAAAGATTTGTGTGCTGATATTCCAAATGCATTTTGGAACAGAAAGCAACACATGGTTGATTTACCTTATGAAATAGGCTTTGATGAAAAGTCTATTACAACTAAAGCTAGGCCCATTCAGATGGCGCCTGATTTAATTGAATTTTGTAAAAAGGAAATAAATGATTTAGAAAATAAAGGATTAATAACTAAATCTAGAAGCCCTTGGTCTTGTGCTGCATTCTATGTAAACAAGGCCTCTGAAATAGAAAGAGGTGCACCTAGATTAGTAATAAACTATAAACCCTTAAATAAAGCTTTAAAATGGATTAGGTACCCTATTCCAAATAAAAAAGATTTATTAGGAAGATTATATAAAGCAAATGTTTTTAGTAAATTTGATATGAAATCTGGTTTTTGGCAAATTCAGATTAACCCTAAAGATAGGTATAAGACTGCATTCACTGTTCCATTTGGACAGTATGAATGGAATGTTATGCCTTTTGGTTTAAAGAATGCACCTTCTGAGTTTCAGAGAGTGATGAATGATATTTTTAACCCTTACACTAAATTTTGTATTGTTTATATTGATGATGTTTTAATATATTCAACAACAATAGAAGAACATTTTAAACATTTAAAAACATTTTTTATGGTAATAAAACATAATGGTTTAGTATTAAGCAAAACGAAGATGTCTCTGTTTCAGACTAAGATTAGGTTCTTAGGACACTACATAGAACAGGGAATTATAGAACCTATAGAAAGGAACTTAGCTTTTGGAGATAAGTTTCCTGACCAAATAGCTAATAAAGCCCAGTTACAAAGATTTTTAGGTTGTTTGAATTACGTCATAGAATTCTTTCCCAACCTAAATAGGACTATTAAACCTTTGCATGATAGGTTAAAGAAAAACCCAGGCCCATGGACTGAAATCCACTCTGGCATAGTTAGACAGGTTAAAACCCTAGTTAAAACTATTCCTTGCCTGCATATAGCTGATCCCTTAGCCTCTAAAATAGTTGAGACTGATGCATCAGATATAGGTTTTGGTGGGATTTTAAAACAGGTTAAAGAGGGTAAAGAAGCCATAGTCCAATTCTATTCAGGACATTGGAGTCCAACCCAATTAAATTATTCAACTATAAAGAAAGAGATTTTGAGCATTGTTTTATGCATTTCAAAATTTCAATCTGATTTATTGAATCAAAAGTTTTTATTAAGAATTGATTGTAAAAGTGCTAAAGATGTTTTACAAAAGGATGTTAAAAACCTTGCCTCAAAACAAATTTTTGCTAGATGGCAAGCTATTTGAAGTATTTTTGATTTTGATATTGAATTTATTAAAGGAGAAAATAACAGTTTACCTGACTTCCTTACTCGTGAATTCCTTCTCAGGAATCATGGGGAAAAAGAAGAAAAATGCCAATAAAGAAACCCTTAAAGAAGACTCTCCTAAAGCTCTATCTGATCATTCAGATAGTATCCTAAATCCTAAACCCATAAAGTCTTGGGCTGATGCTGTCCAAGAGGAAGATAAAGCCAATATTGAGAAATGGGTCTCCCAGCTGGCCCAATCTCCTGAGTTAATTAAAGCACTATTAAAGATGGGACACGAACCTCCTCCAGGGGTTCCAGGTAGTGATTCTCTAATCCCTTATTTAAAAAATAAAATTGAGATAGGAGAATCTTCTTCTCCAAAAACCCTATCTCAGAATGTTTCTAAAACTGAGTTGGATATTTCAAAACCTTCAACTCAAATTGTTTCTGCAAATTTTCCATTAAAATATAAAACGTTTTGGTTTAATAAAAATTTTTGGTTTACAGAGTTAATTCCTGATTTTGGGACTGCTCAGCAGAACCCATGGTCTATTATTGAATCTGTTTACCCTAAAGGATGGTTTTTTAAACCAAAAGAATCTTCAAAACCCCAAGAATATTTTCTACATATTCTGGTGGATTCAGGTTCTTTGTTCTTAAAGCACAACTATAATCAGCAAGATAAGGCAGTCATTGCCTATTCTTCCTTCAAAATAAAGAAAATTCTCCATCCTTCTGAATGGGGAAGACCTTTGCACATCCATGTGCAGTTTAAAACCCTTCCTTCCTTATCCTGTTGTTCTTCCTATAACTATTGGGACTATATTGAAGCCTGGACCAAAGCTTTGTTTTTTCAGAACCCTGGTAAAACACATTCCTGGCTTATTTATTGTGAGAACAACATAAAGACCAATAACCTTCCATCCTGGTTCGTTGATTGGTGGCATTATTGTGGAAATGATGAAAGGACTCTTCCACCAGAGGTACTTTCAGCATTCCAGTATTTTAAAGCCAACCTAAACCCTTCACCATATGAGAGGAATTTTCCTCCTCTACTCCTTTTCTGTTTAAAGTTCAATATACCTTGGGTATATCAGTGGTATTTTGACTATTCATTTCAGTCAGGTACCAGTATCCCTGTTATATTGAGAAAATCTAAAGTTAAGTGGTGGTCTGCCTTTCGCAACTCTACCACTATTGAAACAGTTAAAGCATGGCTCCTTAAGAGAAACCATGATGGTCTTGACCCAAGACTACAGGTCTCCTTTGGTGCCCAAAGAGCCCAGAATATTGCCCTTCTTGCAGCTGCAAAGACTGCAGAAGAATATAAAGTCTTAATGGAACAGATGGTTGGGTCTCTTCCCTCAACATCTGAGCCCGTTAAGCCCAGTAGAACCTGCTCTGCTGGATCTTCAACTAAAGCCCATTCTAAAGTCTCTAAAGTTAAATCCAGAAAGAAGAAATCTCTTTCCTCTTCCTCGGATTCTTCTACATCATCCATGACATCATCCTCCACCGAGACATCTGACTCGGATTACTGTCCCAGTAATGAAGATGATTGCTATGGTATATTGTCCCCCATCAGAGTAAAAAGTAAAAGTAAAAAAGAAAAAGAGAAAAAGAATAAAGAAAAAGAAAAAGAGAAAAATAAAGAAAAAGAAAAAGAGAAAAAGAATAAAGAAAAGAAAGAAAAGAAAAAAGATAAAGAAAAAAGAAAAGAAAAAGAAAAAAGAAAAGAAAAGAATAAAGAAAAGAAAAGAGAAAAGAAAAATAAAAACATAATTGAATCAGAAGTTGAATCTGATTCAAATTCATCTGGTTCGTCCTATTAAAGGCAGGAGAAACCTCATTTCTCCACTCAGGTTGTTTAAAGTCAATAAAGGCGGTGCCCACTGACAAGATACTGTTCATCCACAGTATTCACCAGAGGGAATCCAACAGTAAAGTCAGAAGAACTGTTCATCCACAGTTCCTCACAGTAAAGCCAACAGTACCAGACAAGGTACTATTCATCCACAGTTCCAGACGCGTGAAGGTACAGTAAAAAGCAAATAGTAACGACAGGTTACTATTCCTCTACAGTGCCAAAGCATGTGACAAGAACAGTGAGATTTTAAAGCCTCTGTCTATTTATTGAAGCGGATGCTGAAGGTAAAGGGAATCCGAAATACTTCTCTCTCAACTCAGAAGCCATTGAAGAACCCTCAGCCTAGTTTAGCTTCCTTCTTCCCTTTCCTCCTTCACCTATATTTCTACCATCACTGTATCCCATTCCTTATTGATTCTCTTTTAAGGTAGTTTATAGTTTATATTTTATAACTTATATTTTATAACTTATATTTTATAATTTGTATTCTGTTTTAAAGTTTATATTCTGTATTGTATTTTGTTTTCATTTATTTAAATAAGATTTAAATTCTTATATCTCTTCTGTCATTCATAAGTATGCTCTGTTCTAGTTCTTGCAAGCAAAAAACGAGCAAGTTGAGCTTGATCTGGAACTAAAACATCAGAAATATATTGCACTACTTACAGACTGAAAAGGACCTCTAATTCTATCCTTTTCTGTCTTTTCTCTCTCTCTATTCAGCGCTGTATATTTATACGGGATCCGTATATCTATACCAGACATAGTATAATTAGGTATACTAAAAGATATAGACATAAGAGTGTGTATTGTTAAAATATACTAGACTTAAGATACAAAATTAACTTAATCTTTAAAATGGTATATAAGGCTGGAAACCCAAATATAAATTGGAGCAACGTCAGACTTGCACTTGTCTGAAGTCCTCCTCTGTACCGGGTATGAAACAACGCCGCCGTACCTTTTAAAAGATTATACTTTGTTATTTATATGTCTTATTATTATTATTATTATTATTATTTATTATTATATGTTTTTAATATATTCTTTTATATTCTGCCTAATATTGTCATATTGCATAATTAAGGAGTCTTTAACACTTGAGGCCGGAAACGGTTCTGTGATACTGAATGTAATCGATATCCTTAATTCATCATTCTTATTTCTGTTTCTTATTTATTGTTTTCTGTTTATATCTTTGTTTTATTTATCATTCATGCCCTCTAGTTTGCTTATTCCTAAGAGAGGTTTATATATGCTTTTCTAGTATAGATAATCGTCTATCTGTATTTTCCAAAATCAAAAGTCTATACCATCAAACTTTTCAATTTTCACCTTTCCTTCTTCTACAACTATCACTCTTACTCAAATATGATTTTCTCTGAATTATTTCTGATTATTTCACTAAGCCATTAGGTATTAGAACATCATTGTCAATGAGCTCGATTAATAAAATTTTTTACTAGAAAATTGATAAAATTCACAACTAGCGCTCTAATACTAGTTATTAAGAAAAATTATGCAATTTTGTATCTTTAATAAATTAGATTGGCGAGAATATATAATGAAAATGCAAATTATAGATGCTCAAATTTAGCATAGTTTAGCATAATATTACTTAAGTCCATAGTTTGTTGCAATTCTTTTAATAAAAAGGAAAATTGTTTAAAAATGCGTTTACAACACCGAAACTCACAACCCAAAACCCAAAGAATCTTTCACTAAAAATCTTTCTCTAAAGCTTTTTCTCTCAAATATAAACTAAATATTGTTTAATTATTTTTAACTTTAATTTTAAACCATTAATAACATAAAAACCCTGAAAAAATAAAAGATTTAGGAGTTGCATTTCATTTATAGTTTATTAATTAGACAATAAAATTAACTAAATAGTACATAATTAAATAATTTTACCTTAAGTAATAGGATGCAACCATTAAGCTACAAAGGCAATAAGTTCTTCGTTTTTTATAGAGAAATTCTTCACAACCTTTTCAACAGCCCCCAATACCCATTTAAACCATATTTGACTAATTTAGTTTAGAAAAGTCTTTTGCATACTTCGTAGCTCTTAGAATGTCATTGCATATGTAATAATATGTCATCGATCTTAAGACACAATATGACGCCATTAACAAGAAACGAGCCTTCCAATTTTTGTCATTATCAAGTTTTAACATTTTTTTTCAAAATCTCCTTTTAGTTGACTTTCTTTTTAGCAAACCATATTTTTCACTCAACTCGTTTGGTTAAAATTAATAATTTTGATATCCTCCTGCTTGATACTAAACCTAATATGTGTGACGCATGCTCCTCTGATAATAAGAACTTCTAACCATGCACATTTACCATATTTGAACTAACATCAAAATGACACATCAATTTCATAACCGTTGAAATTCTAAAACTCTTAATACTAATATCTAATAACCCCACAATGGGATGGAAGTAGTGTTGCCAATTGAAATAGAGATCAAGTCATTAAGAGTGGTCCTAGAAGCCAAAATGCCTAAGATGGAGTGGGTAATAAGCAGATACACACAGTTATCCTTATTAGAAGAGAGGAGGTTGAAAGCACTGTATCATCATCGGTTGTATCAAAGTAAGATAGCTCGAGCCTACAATAGAAGGGTTAAGGTCAGAAAGTTCAGAATCGGTGACTTAGTGTTGAAGCAGTGTAAGCCTAATGTCTCTGATCCAAGAGAAAAATTTAGTCCTAGTTGGAAAGGACCATATATTGTGAAACAGGTCAGGAACAAGGCTGCAGTCAAAATATCAAACATGGAAGGGAACAAATTTAATGAGCCGGTGAATATGGATAGGTTGACAAGGTTTTATGTGTAAATTTTTTAAAAAAAAGAGCTTGCTGGGTTGAAAACCCAAATGGGTAGCCTAGGAAAAAGTTAGAGTAGCCTGCTAGTTTTGAAAACAAGAAAGGGCGGACTAGGCAACGATTAAGGCTAAATGAGAGAAAATTGTCAATTAGAAAACCCAAAAGGGCTGGTTGGCGACAGGAGTGATCTTGTGCATGCTGACTTTATGTTTGGTTGTTCCTCAATTTAATAAAATAGAGTTAATATTAAAATTTTTCTATGCGCACTATTTCAAGCATTTAACCAAATATGGTAAGATAAATAACACAATAGAAAAAGGTGATGATAAATTATAAAAGGAAAAGAAACATCTTTTATTATGTTCATTATCTTTTATCCTAACATTGTTCTTTCTAAAGAATTAACAAAATGTAAAATCTATGATAGACTATAAGCGTGGCGTGTAGGCCAGCTTTGCTTCAATTGATCCAAGAAGGCTTCAGTCAGAAGAGGCATGTCCAAGTCTGGAGTAAACTCAGAACCTCAAGGATCGGCTCCATATTGATGATCAAGCCGATGAGGATCATAGCAAGTACCTCGACAAAGAGCAGCAAGAGGAACATACGTCAAATATATCTAAATGGTGATATGAGAAATCTTCTACCAAGGTACTAACCAACGAATGTCGACTACAGCACGTGTACAGATCCAATCAATCCAATCAGCATATAAAGAAGCAAGATGGGATAGTTTCCTAGTAGAGTGATGTCACAGCAGATATCTAGTGAAATCCATGGATGGAATGTCAAGCAAGTAGAGGCGCTCTTGAAGCCAAATATGTAAACCCAATAAAATAATAAAATAAAATAAAATAAAATAAAAAATGATGATGACTGTTAGGTTGAAAACCCGCAAGGGTGACCTAAGCAAAAGTTAGGGCGGTTAACTAGTTTTGAAAACCCATAAGGGTGGTCTAGGCAAAAATTAGAACTAATAATAAAATAAGAAAAAGGGTCTACTAAGTTGAAAACCTACAAGGGCGACTTAGTAAAAAGTTAGGACAACTCGCTAGTTCCGAAAACCCGTAAGGGCGGACTAGAAAAAAATTAGAGCGATAAAAATAAAAAGAAAAAGGCCTAAATTGAAAACTTGAAATAATAGTTTAGGTAATTACCTATAGCAGTAAGGGACTTTCAGCCAATCTCCTTGAAGATTCTAATTTGAATTGATCCAATCCCACTAAGGTCTCAGCCAAGATCACAGGTATCGGTGACAAACCTTCTTCCATTTGGTCTATGATATCCAATATTCGTGGATCGATGTCCCCATCGGGAGAAACAAGCAAGAATTGTCCAAGAAGGCATAGACAAAGCATGCGTCCCCATGCCTTGGTGGGAGCCAAATGAGAAATGCAAAAGTCAATCAAGGGACCAAGCAAAATTTTGTTGCCTCTAGTCAATTGCAAGATTCGGGCTTTGAAATATGGAACAATATTTGCATCTTTTAATGAGTTTTGGAAATTAATATGGGCAATGCCATTGGTTGATTTCTTGGATATCCAAGGTTGGCCTCAAATTCTTCAATCATGGGACATATCTCAAAGTCATTTACCTTGAATGTCCTAGAATTCACATCCCAAAAGGAAACCATGGCATGAAGAAAAGAATAGTCTAATTTAACATTTTGAAAGCACTTCAAAGTATTAATTTGAGACTAAGTTATTTGCTCCCACTGACTAGCTTTCATATTTTTAAATAAACCTTTAATTTTCTTCAAATTGAGATTTGTTGTTATTGAAATTAAGGAAAAAATTTAAAGTTGTTGAAAGGGATCTTTGAATACTGAAACAAAATTTCATGGAAAATTTCTTGGTTTTCGTTGGGAATTATAACATTGAAAGTTGCTTTATATAAGGGATTATTTTGTTCATCGAGTTTGACAAGGAAAGAGCAATAGTTCGGGCTGAGAATCTCAAGGAAAGTAAATTTCAAAAGATTTTGATTAACCGCATCACGTTTGGATTTGCAAATCAGAGGTGCTTTATGGTTTTAAATTGTTAGAGGGGTTTTTGTGTTGTAATAATAATAATGATAAAAGAAAAGAAAAGAGAAAGAGAAAAAAAGGTCAAAAGTTGCAGTGAAAGTAAAAATTATTGTTATTATAATTATAATCATCATTGTTGTTATTATTGTTATTAATAATAATACAATATTTTCTCAATTAATACAATGATCACTTAGGAGGAGGAGGTGGTCCATAATCAAACAAAGCTCTAAGAAAGTCATCGCTTGTTGGAGGAGGAGGCATATCATCTGTCCCAAGTCCACCTAAAGAAGGAGCACTTGAATCTCTATATTGGAATTCAGGCCTATAGCAGTAATCATTTAGAGTAGACACAAGAATATCATGGTCTACAATTTATGGTCCCTTAGAAGATGAAGCCCTAGGATCCCTCATTCCCTGGAACCGAAAGTCTCAGAAGTTTTGCTCCTACTGATGATACAATCTTTCGAGATGCATGATCTGTTGGTGGCTAGCAGCCAACTCTTCTTGTAGTTTCTTATTTTGCTCTTGAAGCATTTGCTGTGAGTCAGAAAAGGAAAGGGTAAGAACATACATAATCATGCAACCATATAGCATAAAATCACCATGAAACAGGATGACCCACTAGGTAACTCGTATCAAAGCCTTGCGGATGAGATGACACTTCCGGTTGGTGAGAAGGAGCAAATGGAGGAACATTAGAGAAAGGTCTAACCTCGTGATCAAATGAACTAGTAGCCTGCAATAATCATGAGAATAGTCGAAATAATTTGAAAAAGAAGCAATTGCAATGATAGAATGATGCGAATTTACCTGCGAGGTTCCAGCCTTGGAATAAGAGATAGATCCTCTCTTCTCCTCTTCATCATCGGTTTCCTCATCATCTTCTTCTTCCTCCTTGGAAAGTCCCTAAATGCCAACAGGAGAATTGTGTGTATCACGCACCTGGTACACAAGGATACTCTTCAACATCATAGCCATTTTGAGCTAACCTCCATGAATTTTTTGGCATCGATGTAATATTCAAAGTATACATTGGACAGTTCATCGGGACCCTCTGCTGCTCAGGACTAAGGAACCAATCATACACCCTTTCCCCAAGAAATCAACAACAAAATATAGGACCAATAATGATTCGGCGTGAGTGCTAGTAAGGCAGTGCACCATTCATAAAAGTAGTCCAATTCACCTGCTCTTCAACTTTCCACCAAGCCAAGTTGACCTATAGAATGACAAAAGGTAAGTAAACTTTTTACCTAAACTATAAAGCATACTAATACTATTTTACTTGGTCCCAGATAAGGCAACTCAAGTGATAATGCTGGTTGTGCACATGGTGAGAGTCGAAAACTACTATGCGATCAGGCAACCAAAGACCTAACCTTGGATATTCGACTATCTCTAGGGAAATATCAGGCATCCTCATGAGATTATGCTCATAAGCCCATACATGTGATAACAATGGAAGTCAAATTCATGCAAATATATGAGTTGAATTAGCAATGGCAGGAGACAGTACCTCGACAATCACCATGAAACCAATGAAGGACTTCTTATTCATGCAAATCTTGTCTAGGCCATGATAGAGATAGGCAAGACCAGCTTCACCCCATCCGTAAAGCAGTACCATATCTATTTCAGCAAGGGCCCTCAACACCGACAAATGGATGGCAGATTCGGTGTTACATAAAATGGTCGACCTAAGCAAATACAACAAAAATCCCTGAGCATATTGTTTGGTTGTTTCTCTATGAACCTGCCCATCATAGCTCATCTAATAACTCCGAATCAGCTCAATTTTTTCTTGAAAGGCTTTTTGAGTGAAGGTTCTATACCGATTAATTTTTGAATCTCTTCGTGTGTCAGGATATCATTGGTAAGAGTAACCATGGTACCGGATAGTAGTTATGGCTGAAAAATTGATTGGGCCAGTAGTCATTTCTCCCATAAGTAGGTGGAAAGTATGGGTCGTGTCCATCCACCACTCCGATAACTCTTGAACTACACTATGGTCTATTGGACATTCCTCGGATGGTAATTGTAGAATAAAGCTTTCAAAAATGCAATCTCGGATGATCCATTTTACCCTAGAAGGTGCTACGCCATACCATTGCCGGGCTTTATAGACACACCCTCCACCCCGGACAATGCAACAATCACACTAAAATCGAACAAGGTAAGCCAATATGAGGTAAGTATATCATCTCACAACTCCAATTATTTCCATGACTGAAATTACTCATTACTATATTTTATTTTATTTTTTCTACTATTCATTAGCTAATATACTAAATTATAATTTTAAAAATAATAATAATAAAATAAAATAAAATAATAAAAAATAATAAAATAATAAAATAATAATAAAATAATAAATGTTTATGTTGCTAAAGTTGCAGTGTTACCTCAGTTTTTAGAATAGAACTATGATGAAGCTGCTTTTTAGCTAGTGGATTGATAATCCCACATTCATATTGTCAAATAAATTCTAGCAACTCAGCATTAGATCGAGGTCCGGATCTTGAAGCATACCTTTCTTCCATTTGATGGCTAAACTCTTTGTACTCAAATATATATATATATATATATTGACTGAATAAAAATGAATGAAATGGAGGAAAAATAAGAGCCTTTATATAGGCAAATTGCCAAACAAAAAGACAAAAAGGAATAGTAATTTCATGAACTAAAAAAATACTATTGGTGAATAGTGAGCAAATATTACTGAACATTATCTAAATAGTAAATTCAAATCATTCTTTCCAATTAGTCAACAGTTTGCGTGTATAAAATATTTTTTGGTACTTTTAAAAATTATTTTTCCACGCGGGGGGGCAAGAGGATATAAGTATGGTAAAAAATAGCTAATTTTTTTTTTTCTATTTTTTGCAATTTTGTAGGTTTATTATTAATACTCTACTAACTACAATTATCTTTTACAACCACAGGGTCCAGAACCCAAATCATTTTTGAGTCCAGAACTCACCACCAGGTCCAGAACTCAAATCTTCATTTAGTCCAAAACTCATTCCGGGCCCAGAATCTAAATTATTTTTGAGTCTAGAACTCACCCCGGGTCAGAATCCAAATCATTTTTTGAGTCCAGAACTCATTCTGGGTCCAGAACCCAAATCATTTTTTTATTCCAGAACTCACCACCGGGTCCAAAACCCAAATCATTTTGAGTCCAGAACTCACCACCGGTCTAGAATCCAAATTATTTTTGAGTCAAGAACTCATCACCGGGTCCAGAACCCAAATCATATTTGAGTACAGAACTCATTCCAGGTCTAGAACCCAAATCATATTTTGAGTCCAAAACTCACCACAGGGTCTACAACCTAAATCATATTTGTGTCTTGAACTCACCACCGGGTCCAGAGCCCAAATCATATTTGAGTCTTGAACTCACCACCGGGTCCTGAGCCTAAATCAATTTTGAGTCCACCAAATCATTTTTTAGTCCAGAACTCACCACCGGGTCCAAAACCCAAATCATTTTCGAGTCCAGAACCCAAATTATTTTTGTGTCCAGAACTCACCATTCAGTCTAGAGCCCAAATCATTTTTGAGTCCAGAACTTACCCTCGGGTCCAGAACCCAAATTATTTTTGAGTCCAGAACTGACCCCAGGTCCAGAACCCAAATCAAATTCAATCTTGGGTCCAAGTACCCAATCTCAGGTCCAAATACCCAAATCAATTTTCAATCTCGGGTCTAAGTATGCAATCAAACTCAATCTCGGGTCTAAGTACCCAAATCAAATTCAGTCTCGGGTCCAAGTACCCAAATCAATTCGGTCTCAGGTCCAAGTACCCATTCTCGGATCCAAGTACTCAAATCCAAAACATTTTTTAGTCCAGTACCCAATCTCGGGTTTGAGTACCCAAATCTTGGGTCGAGAACCCATCCTCATCCAAAATCTGCTCAAAGTCATGCTGCTTTTTACTCTCTTCAACTAAAAGTCTCAGATCATTCAAGCAGGGAGCAAACAAGAGGATATAGGTATGGTAAAAAATAGCTAATTTTTTTTGCTATTTTTTGCAATTTTACAGGTTTATTATTAATACTCTACTAACTACAATTATCTTTTACAGACACAGGGTCTAGAACCCTAATTATTTTAGAGTCCAGAACTCACCACCGGGTCCAGAACCCAAATCCTTTTTTACTTTAGAACTCACCACCGTGTAGACCCTTAATTTTGGCTCTAAGTTAATACGGTCTTAATTAAAGAATCTCAAAATAAATTTGATCTGATCTACAACTTTTAATAAGTCGGTCCAATTTTAAAAGGCACAAACTCAGCTACAAAACCCTAAAACAAGTCTTTTTTAGAAGGTCCGGTCCAAAAAATTAAAAAAAATGTAAAATTAGTTTAAGTTCAAAGGACCCAAGTGACATAAACCTTGGCTCATGTCGACCTGGAGGCCCCAGGTTGACATGAGCCAAAGGTCATGTTGACCTAGATGTCCCAGGTCGACATGGCTTTGGTCCATGTCGATCTGGTTGCCCCAGGTCGACATGTGTAGACCCTTAATTTTTGACCCAGTCTGGTCCGATATTTTTTATATAGTCTAAAATAATTTTTGTGGTATTTTAATTAAATAATATTTATTTTAGTATTTATTATTTATAATTTTTAATAAAAATAAAAATGGTGAAGTTAATAAAAAAAATAATAAAAATAAAAAAATAAAAAAATAAAAAGAAAAATCGACGACGAAAAAATTGGCTGGAAATTCCTGCGGTCAATTGGCTGGCTGCCCAGCCAATTTCGCAAATTTCTTCACCAACTCTCACAATTCTTGGCCAATGCTCGCAGTTTTCGCCAGCAAAATTTTCCAATGTAGTTTTTTTCCGAAACCAAATTCAATTTGGCTTTGGTTTCTTTTCCTAATTAATTTTAGTTTCCTTAAACAATTAGAAGTAGGCTTATAATTTTTCCTATAAATAACACTTTAAAACTCAGAATTAAAGATCGAAAAAAATTGGTGTGATTGAAAATTGAACTTTTGAACTTGGATTGGATCGGAGTAAAGAAAAGACAGAAAACCCTAGCAAGAGACATTACCAACAAGCAAGCAATCAATAATTCATCAAAGGCAGCAACCTTGCCTTTGTCTTTGTTCATCCAGAAAGCAATTTTTTGGTGGAACCAACGAATGGAGGTTTGAATCTCTATTTTCTTTATTTATTTATTTACAGTAGCTTCATCATTCAAATTGAATTAATTGTTTCATCATACAAATTGATCAAAACCTTAAAAAACCCTAAAACGTTTCTTTTAAATATCAAAACCCTAAATTGTTTCTTCTATTTCCAAAACCTTAAAAACCCTAAAATGTTTCTTCTAAACTTTAAAACCCTGAAATTATTTCTCTTCTATTCTCAAAACGTTGAAACCCTAAATATGTTTCTCTTCTGTTTCCAAAAGCTTTAAAACCATAAACTATTTCCCCCAAACTATTTTCATCCAAACCAACTCTTTTTGTCCAAAATCTCCAAATGTTTTCTTAAATCTCCAAACCCTGGTTCTCTTTACATTTTCTAAAAATCATAATTATTTTATAAAACTCTAAACTATTTTCTTAAATCTTAAAACTAAATATGTTTTCCAAAATACCAAAAACCCTAACTTTCTCAAAAAACCAAAACAGTAAGCCCTAAGTTTTCCTAAACCCTAATTCAGTGAACTTAAATCCCCAAACTAGTTAATCTAAACTCTAAAGCCATAATCTAATAAAACTAAAATCACAATCTAGTAACCATGAATTATAAACCCTAATGTCTTAAGATTCCAAAACCCTAATTTCATAATATTACCCCTAAACCTTAATTTGATTAACCAAAAAACCTTACTACTTTTTTAAATTCATAAAACCCTAATCCATTCCAATGTTACGAAACCTTCATAGTAGGTTAAATAAATAACAATAATAATACTAAAATCCCGAAACCTCAAATGTTAATTAAAGAACTTTAAATAGAAACAGTAAACCCTAATTTGTTTCTTTATTTGCTTTATTTTTAGATTTGATTATGTAGTCTATTATATGCTTTATTAGTTGATTTATTTAATTTCAATGCTTGATTTATTTAATTTATCATGGATGGATATTCTTTTTATTATTGCGAATGTTATTTGCTTGTTTTAGTATTAATTGTAAGAGGTATGTTTCCACTTTGTGGGTACCTCATTAGTTAAATATCATGTAATTTAAATTGCTTTTATATTTTGGACCAATGTAAAGGACATGTTTCTCCCTTTCGGTGGGTGTCCTATTTAGTTTAGACATGAACGATGTAAGGACATGTTTCCATCCTTGGATGGGTGTCCATTTATTTGCTTTGCTTAGACATTGCTTTGATTTTAATATAATGATGCTTTATTTCAATAGTTGTGTGTAATATGGATAATATTGTTATATTTAAGAATTTTATAATATTAAGGCCTGTAAAGGAGGCCGGTTCCAATGAACCGGGCGTTGTGGGGGTGCTAAGCCATTTCTCACATGTACCCAACTTTCTGAACCCATTAGGGGGTTGGGGATTCCTTAGGAATCGAGTCATCCACCCCTTTCTTTTTCTCGGTCCATCTGGGTGGCGACTCTATTTTCTCCAGACTTAGGTTCGTGTTCTCTAAGACCCCGAGCCTAAACAGTGCCGAAGTCACAAGAACCATTCCACCGGGAGTGGGGGTAAAAATCCCCAATCACAACATGGTTTCAATTATTTTTTGAAATTAGTTTCCGAATTGAATTAAAATTTGTTCTAAGGATGGATTAATATTAGGGTTAGGGATTTTGAGTGAGGTTTGCCTATAAATAATAATGTTTCAGAATTTAGAAAGGGGGGAATGATCATTAACAAGGGTGGAAAGTAACATTAACAAGGGTCGGCAATTAACACTAAGAGTATTAGGAACAACAAACAGAGAAGAGCAGCAGTAGTTTTTTTTGGAGAACGAAGGAAACAACAAGTAGAAATATTAAGAGAACCAAAGAAGAAGGCAGAGTACATATTGTCTTCACATTGTTCATCCAGAAATTAATTTTTTTGGTGGAACCAATGACAGAGGTTTGATCTGTAACACCCCTATATCCCGTATACGTACATAGCATGCTATTACGATCATAATATACGTATACTGAATATAGAAATATCACGGATTACTAAACAAATGACTCACTTCTTTTAAAATCATATGAACAAATTTAAAACATTTAAAGAAATTTATAAATCACAATAAATAAAAAGTTTATTCAAAACACAGCGGAAAATATAACAAATATTTATGAATACATATACATCAAAACTCAAGTTTTATAAAAACAATAAATATATACATGTTTGGCAGTATGTCTTCGATCTTTAAGCTTCACTATCAACACCACCAGATCTAGACTCTACTCAGCCTAGAGGAACTCTCTGGTTCTTCCCTGTTACCTGCGCGATAAATCATAATCGCGCTAAGCCAACGACTTAGTGGTACAAACTATAATAATATTATGCTTCAATGTAATGCTAATGTCACAATCAAGATTCAAAACCAATATAAGAGAATATTATATTTCAAAACCTTTTCATTGTTCCCTATCATATCATATCAAAACATTCATATTATATATTCATAATTTCATTACTCAACATAGCTCTCCATGCTATATTCATTTTCCAATAGGATACTCATGTAGTATAACCAACTCATAACATTATATCTCATAAGCATGTGTCTCATTATTCATTAATTTCACCAATTAAGAGTCACATTGAAAACAAAGACATGCATGGGCCCAAAAACACTAATATGCCATTCAACTTTCAGAGTTAATGTTTTGGTTTAATTATCACATTTATCATTATCCCAACTAGGCTTCAAGGATTTAGGTTCTACCAAGCTTCAAGGGGAACAAAGCATGCTAAGTATCAACCCAACTTGGCTTCAAGAACCAAATCCAACCTAGCTTCAAGGGTTGTAACATCTCAATTAGGCTTCAAGGACTAGATCCAACCAAGCTTCAAGGGGAGTAAAACATGTTAAACTTCAACCCAACTTGGCTTCAAGGATCAAGCCCAACCTAACTTCAAGAGATTGTTACTATTAGGCATGCCACCAACAACAAACTCTGAAAATGGAATAACACATTAGCCACACAATTCATTTATTATTTCATTATCAATTTCATTCTCAATTATCATCACCAACTAGGCAAACATGCCCCATTTATTTCAATTGAAACATCATAGCCAATCACAATGTCTTCACATCTCATTTGAATCATCATAGCCAATCACAATGGCTTCACATCTCATTTGAATCATCATAGCCAATCACAATGGCTTCACATCTCATTCTATCTCAATTCAGATTATAATACTTCATAATTCAAGTATACATAATCAATTACATCAACACATATCTTAAATTCATCATCATATAGGCAACATGCCCTAATCATGTCATTTACATCATTAGAACCAACACATTGTATCTCAACTCACATTAATCAATTTATCATTTAGATATACATAATCAATGACATCAACACATATTTTAGATGCTCATCAATCATTCACATTATACCAAACATAACATTATTCATAAGCATCAACAATACATTAGGTTTCTTAACACATTTACAATCAAATGTATGTTAAGCCTCAACATCATATGAATGTATGCAATAATGTAGTTTGTACTTACCTTAAGAACACTCACACAACTCTATACTCTTCTTCTTCCAAGAGTTCTTCACTTCTTAAATTAGGGCAAATCACTTTCTTCCAAAACCTAATCCAAAAATGATACAATACATGAATTCCAATACAATTTATCACTTATTAACCTCATCTTAGACCTTTAGATCACAAATTATAACTCAACACCACATATTAGAGCCCACGGCCGTGGCCACCCCAACCCCCACGGGCGTGGGTTAGAGAATGGTTCTGCCTCCCTTGCTCCTAACCTCCACGGCCATGGCTACAAATGGCCACGGCCATAGCAACCAAGGCCATGAGCGTGGCATCCAAAGTGCTACTGGTTCTGACCAAATTCACATATTCTAGGCTTACAACTCCAACAAACACAAACAACATGAAGATCTATGAAAATAATTGATCAAACTCAAGTTAAACATCATTTACAACTTCAAAACCCTAAAACCAACATCACTCTTACTTTCCAAATCCAACATCAATTTAACCTTTTTATTTTCAATTCAAAACCAACACCACAATCAAATAAATCAAACATACTCCAACATACTACAATCAACACAACCCTCTTTTCAAACATCAACAATCAAACTTTTACACAACTTCAAATAAACAAGAGAAATCAAGAGAGAACTTACCAAATTTGATGAATCTTCAAAATTTTAAACTCAATCACTTGAATCTTCCTTCAATTTGAAACTTGGAACTCAAAACAACCTCTTGCTCTCTTGTTTACTAAAACCTCAAGAGCCGTAAGTTATTTTATTGAAATTCAAAACCTCAAACTATTTTTATCCAAAAACTTAAACCATTTCATTATTAAACTCCAAAATATTGATTATTTTTCCAAAACCTTAATTTATCTCTCCAAATCTAAAATTATTTTTTAAAAGGACAGTAAGTTAAAATCCTAAACCATTTTTTCAAAAACCCTAAATTTCAAAACCCTAGTTTCAAAAACCCTAATTCCAAAACCCTAATTACGAAAATCTAGTTTCAAAAACCCTAATTCCAAATCCCTAATTACAAAGCTCTAGTTTCCAAAACCCTAGTTTCCGAAACCCTAAGTTCCAAAACCCTAAGTTCTAAAAGCCCTAAATTCTTTAAAACCCTAAACTTATACTTTTTATTACTTTATTTAACTTTAGATTGATTATGTAGTTTATTATATGTTTTGATGGTTGATTTATTTAATTTCAATGCTTGATTTATTTAATTTATCATGGATGGATATTTTATTTATTATTATGATTATTATTTGTTTATTTTGGTATTAAAATTGTTAGAGGTATGTTTCTACTTTATGGGTACCTCATTAGTCAAATTTTATGTAATTTAAATTACTTTTATTTTTTAGACCAATGTAAAGGACATGTTTCCACCTTTCGATGGGTGTCCTATTTAGTTTAGACATGGACAATGTAAGGATATGATTCCATCCTCGGATGGGTGTTTATTTATTTGCTTTGTGTGAGCGGGGATTTTGGCCCCCACTCCCGGTGGAATGGTTCTTGCTACTTCAGCACTATTTAGGCTCGGGCCTTAGAGAATACGGACATAAGTTCGGAGAAAATGGAGTCGCCACCCGGACGGGCCGGGAAAAAAGAAGGGGTGGATGACTCAATTCTTAAGGAATCCCCAATCCCCTAATGGGTTCAAAAAGTTTGGTACATATGGGGAAGGTGAGAAATGGCCCAGCACCCCCACAAGGCCTGGTTCATTGGAACCGGCCTCCTTTATAGCTCTTAATATTATAAAATTCTTAAATATAACAACATTATCCATATTAGACACAATAATTAAAATAAAGCATCGATATATTGAAAATCAAAACAATATCCAAACAAAACTAATAAATGGACACCCATCCGAAGATGGAAACATGCCCTTACATAATCCATGCCTAAATAGGACACCCACCGAAAGGTAGAAACATGTCCTTTACATTAGTTCTAAAATAGAAAAAAAATTTAAATTACATGATATTTAACTAGTGAGGTACCTACCAAGTGGAAACATACCTCTTACAACATTTGGAAATCTAAATAAATCGACAAAAGTAAATAACCATTCATCATAAATGAATCATTCATCAAAGATATCAAACATCAATAAAATGTAAACATCCATCCATGATAAACTAAATAAATCAAGCATTGAACTTAAATAAATAAAAAAAGCATTAAAAATAAATTAAAGCATATAATAGACTACATAATCAAATATAAAATTAAATAAAGCAAGTAAAGATTCAGATTAGGGCTACTGTTTCTATTTAAGATCCTTTATTTAATATGTTAGGGTTTTGGAATTTTAGTATTATTTAGGGTTTGTAATTCTTAGCTACTGTAAACTTTAAGAGAATTAAAATGGATTAAGGTTTTATGATTTAAGGGATTGATAAGGTTCTTTAATTAACCAAATTAGTGTTTGAGGAGTGAAATCATGAAATTAGGATTTGGATACTTTAAAACATTTAGATTTATGATTTACAGTTACTGGATCATTATTTTACATTTACCATAATGAATTTAAATATTTAAATTTATAAGGTTTTAAGATTTTAAAGATTAAGATATAGAAAAATTAGGGTTTAAGGTTTTAAGGAAATTAGGATTTAAGAAAAGTAGGGTTTAGAATAATTTGGTTTGAGGTTACTGTCTTGATTCTAAAGTTGAATTAGGGTTTTTAGTGTTTTCGGGGAATGCATTTTATTTTAGAATTTGGAAAAACAATTTATAGTTTTATGAAGTTTTATGAAAATAAACAAAACGATTTGAGGTTTATAGAAACAAAAAGAAGCAAATATTATTTAATTAAGATAACAAAAATTATTTTGGACTAATTAAAATATATTGGACCGGACTGGTCAAAAATTAAGGGTCTACAGTTTGCCCCCCTGCTTGAACGATCTGAGACTTTAGTAAAAGATAGTGAAAAGCAAAAATACTTAATTTTTGAGATGGTTGAGATTTTGGGTTCTGGACCCAAGAGATTTGGATACTCGATCCTAAACTAGACTTGGATACTCGATCCTAACTGGATTCGGATACTCGATCCTAAACTGGATTTGGATACTCTATCCTAACTGGATTTGGATACTTGATCCTAATTTGATTTGGATACTCAATCCTAACTGGATTTGGATATTCGATCTTAAATTGAGTTTGGATACTCGATCCTAAACTGGATTTGGATACTCGATCGTAACTGGATTTGGATACTCGATCCTAAACTGTATTTGGATGCTGGATCCTAACTGGATTTGGATACTCAATCCTAAATTGGGTTTGGATACTCAATCCTAACTGGATTTGGATACTCGATCCTAAACTGGATTGGGATAATCAATCCTAAATTTGGTTTGGATACTGGATCCTAAACTGGATTTGGATGCTCGATCCTAAAAGGATTTGGATTGGGATACTCGATCCTAAAAGGATTGGGATACTTTGACTCGAGATTGAATTTGATTTGATTGACCCTTTGTCAGTTGTGGATTCTGGCTTAACTTGTTGTTCCATTCTTTTGTTCTTCCTTTCGCAAAAATTTAGCCATTTTTAGTTGGCCCTCATATCTTCTCCTTGCCCCTAGCGTGGAAAAATACACGTGAGTTTGAAAATATTTGGTATTTAAACTCAAAAAATTGAAAATGAGAAACTTTGCCCCCTGTGTAGGCTTAAACCAAAGATTTCTTCCATGCAATCTTTGATTGATGTTTTTGTTGTCTAGTTCTTCTCACAATCACGTATTTCTTCTCTTTGCAAGATTACTGGAGCTTTCTCAAGCAATGGGCTTTCTATGCCCCCCTGATTTGATATCTTCTTTTGATTGTTTACTTCACAGAGTGTTTGCTGTTCACCTTAATAAAGAATAGACAATACAAGACAAGAAAGTGCGATGTGATATGCTCATATATGCATGATATGCATGAATAATACTTACAGTCGTTCCATCGACTCACCGACCGAGGTGATTAGCAGAAGTGTTCTCATTGATTTCATTTTGATGCTTGTTCAAGTCTTGCATTGGAATGATCGAAAGCTTTTGTATTTATGGCTTTTATCTTCAAGATGTTGAAAACATGAGTGGTGGAGACCCTAAGCAGCAGAGTCAGGGATTCATCTATTTCAAACTATATTTCAGCATGTCGGTTGGTAGTTTCTTCATAACTTTGCCAATAATCATTTCCTTTGCCCAATATGTCCATTGGAGGTTCAACATACTTCCCTTAACTTGAAGGCTTTGTATGACAAAACAATTTTTTTTTATTTTTTGAATTTTGATTTTGAAATCAAATGGCTTTGCCAAATTAATGTCAATATACCTCAGGACTTGATTTTTCAAATTAACATATCTATAACATGACAACCCTAGTTACCATACTAAACTTGAGAATCATTTCTATTTAAGCAAGAATTGTTGCACTTCAGATAGGCACATACACATTGCTTAGCCAAAGGTCTCATTGAGTTTAAATATTGTCTATCTCATATGCATGCTCATCCAAACTATCTCCACTAATAGACTCTACCTACCAAGAGAGATCAACAGGTCTCTGATAGGCTTGAAATGGGGTCTATAAGGGACACAAGTTTAAGTGAAGGCCATTTAGAGATTGGAGCTGGTGTGACACAATGGACAAACCCTTACACTACAAATTTTTTATTTGAACTTTAGGCAGTTGGGAGCAATCTTGCTAGACTCTAAATTCTTTCTGTCTTCTTGGCATTAATCTGGATCTTGATTAGGATAGTCATTGCCCTTACAAAAAGTTTAAGAACCAAATTTGTTTCTTTTCTTCTTTTCCCTTTTCTTTCCTCTTTATTTTTCTTACTCTTCCCTTTTCTTTCTCTTTCCTTACTCTTCCCTTTCTTTTATCATTTTGTCCTTCTTTCTCGTAGGACTATCAAGTACATAACTTTCAAGAACTGGATGGCCTTCCTCCTTTTTCTCCAAATTTGATTGAATCTTTGGTTGGGTTGGACCAATTCAAGTAAAAATGTCTTTATGAACCAAAAGGAAGCCTTTTGCTGCTTTAGGTAAAAGAGAACTCATTTGGCTTTCTGAACCACCATTTTAGGTTTTATCTTTTTTTTTTTCCTTTTTTCTCTTTTCCTTTTTTCTTTTTTTTTTCCTTTTTTTGTTTGTTTGTTTATTTTTTTTGTTTGGTTCTAGCTCAAAAAGAGTTGTCATGTTTGTACCAACATGAGCTTCCAATAATGGATGAGTGGAGCAACATAAATCTTCTTTAACAGGGATAAATCATTTGTTACTCTGATGTTGTCTTGATATATTGGAAACACTAAGAAAATTTCAACTACCCTTATGGTATTGAGAACTTCAACCACTCTTATGGTCTTGAGAATTTCAATTGTCTTCATGGTATTGAGAACTTCAACTATCTTCATGGTATTCATTTCTTTCTTTGATCTTCTTGCCTCTTCATCTTAGTGATCATAAGACTTGTCAAAAGTATCACAACAGCTCAAGGTAGGTTACCGGGGTTTGTAAACCAATGAAAAGAAAGCTAAAATTTTATGAAGGCTCAAAGGGACAACTAGGGATTGATATTTAATTGGGTGGATACTAATTGTTGGCTAACCAAAAAAATGCCTAGATCATCTCTCTCATAAATAAGCAGAGTTCAATTTCACCTCGAAAGTTTGCCTAAGCATGTTCTAAGACTGACTAGGACCTAGACAAAGGTAATTATGCAGGAGCCCTCTCTAAGTAAGCATACACAACTCAATGCTATAGAGCAATTCCCTCACCTAGTAAAGTCATTTGAGTCTTGATGCATAAATATATTAATTCATGAATTATCAAGCTAGATTCCTCATCGGTTGAGCACCAAAATGAACAAAGACCAACAAAATTTTTTATAAAAATAATTTATTCAAACAAATTTAAATTTGAAAAACAAGATTGTTCCAATTAAATATTAAAGAAAGTAAAATTGAAAAGCAACATTCAAGCTAAGGAAGGCCCATTGAGTTGGAGTCAAAGATACTTCATTTATTTAGACATATTAGGGGCAAGGATTTTTTCCATCATTAAAAATCATTGCTTCATTATCCGCATCATCATCCACAGTTAACCCAAACTTGTTTAGTAGTACATCCTCTTTAGCAACTTCTCTCTCCATATCATGATGAGATGACAAGATAAAACTCTTCATGAAGGTTGCAAGAGGTGGCGCCCTTCCAATTTTAGGCAGAGACTTATTCTTAGTGTTGGGCTTATCAGGTTTAGGCAGCTTATCACTGTCAATTAGATTTTGGATCTCATGCTTCAATCGGGTACATATATCAGTTTCATGTCCTTGAGTATAATGAAATTGACAAAAGCCTTAATATTAAATTTTGGGGGTAAAGGATTTGGCAAAGGTTGAGGAGTTAAGGGTTGTAACAATCCCCTCTTTTGTAACTTATTGATAACCCAAGATAGTGGCTTCCCCAATTCCAAAAACTGCCTCATTCCTCCTTGACCGGTGACATTAACATTAGCTTCCTTTTGTGCATTTTGATTGTTAGGCTGATAATTCTATTTTGTAGACAAATGGTTCCTCTCTCTTTCCTCTTGACCTTTTCCATTAGGGTGATAGCCGTTCTTATTGCTCCACTTAGATAGCACATGGTTCGGTTAGTCTCGTAGAATAGGGATTGGTCACTCATTTTTCATTCGATCTCTACTAGTGAACATGTTCTCCACGGATGCTGCCTTAGCATTATTGATGATCTCTAGAATTTCAATCAACTGGGTCTTCATGGTCTCAGCTAGGGTCTCTTTTATTTCTTCCATCTTGGCATTGAGGACATCATCCACCATTCTTTGAATTTGTTCGGGATCCATTATTTTTGGTGAGCAAGTGATTGAGTCGTTGCTAGATTCTTTACTTCCTGCGTAGGTCGGATTGTCGTAAGCTTTTGAACTGCCGTAATCTAGGGCTGTAAGCCAAAGAGGATTAATGATATGAGACGCAAATGTATGCATGTATGTATGCACAAACAATCAACAAATAAGGATAATTAGGATGCTCCTTCCAACCTTATAACATCCACACACGAATGGTGAGTCTCTTTTCCTAGGTATATGGTTAACAAAATACCAACATGGGGTACCTTGTTTTCGAATATTTCCCTCGGACGTTTCCACCAATAGTTATATTTTCGAAAATGGAAATCCATTCATAGTAATTCCCATTAATTAGGTTTTAATCCATTCAACCAACTATAGTAGCTTTTATGCTATTTTGGATTAAAACTAAATTAAGAGGTTTATTATAGATAGATTTCTCACTTGAAAAGAGTAACTAATGATTCATGCCAAAAACAAGCACATGATTATTTATTCTTAGTATAAACTAGGCTCAAAATTGATTTTTGGTATTTCGTAATTGACCCAAATAATTTGCAAGCTCTTTGTAAGAAAAGGTTGGATGAAAATAATTTTATTTCTAAGCCCATTGTAAAAAAATTTTAGAAAAAAATGGATTTTGGGCTTAGTATTTGGGCCATGAGCAAAAGAATTTTTGATTTATTTTTAGAAAAGTCTTATGTCCAAAAACCATCTTGAAAATTTTTTGAAAATAGCTTTGGTCTTTTGGATTTTAAAGAAAATATTTATTTTGAGCTCACAAGATATTTAGGTCATATTAGAAAAAGAACAAACCAAATAAGCCATGATTTAAGCCAAGATAAATTAACCATAGTCAAACAACATGCATTTGGGGTAAAACCTAAGGAAAGCAACTAGGCCAATTACATGAGCTTTAGTCTTTGGGTAAAAAGGCTTAGGTTCCCATAGCAAGTATTTACCAAATGGTATGAGGCTATGAGTGGTTATGCCATGCTCGATCTCTACACCTTGAATGAAAGTATGGTATTCCTTACATAACATAACACGGGTAACACAGGCATCCTAACTCACGTACACGATGCAATATAATATGATGCAATGGATAATATCATTATAAGAAAGAATAGAATAATATAAAGACCAACGGAATCAACTTCTCTTATCCCCAGTGGAGTCGCCACTGTGAGCGGGGATTTTCGCCCCCACTCCCGGTGGAATGGTTATTGCAACTTAGGCATTGTTTAGGCTCGGGGCCTTAGAGAACACGGACCTAAGTTCGGAGAAAATGGAGTCGTCACCCGAACGGGTCGAAAAAAAAAAGAAAGGGGTGGATGACTCGATTCCTAAGGAATCCCCAACCCCCTAATGGGTTTGGAAAGTTGGGTACGTGTGGGGAAGGTGAGAAATAGCCCAGCACACCCACAACGCCCTGTTCATTGGAACCGGCCTCCTTTACAGGTCTTAATATTATAAAATTCTTAAATATAACAACATTATCCATATTACACATAATAATTAAAATAAAGCATCGATATATTAAAAATCAAAACAATGTCCAAACAAAACAAATAAATGGACATCCATTCAAAGATGGAAACATGCCCTTACATAATCCATGCCTAAATAGGACACCCACCAAAAGGTAGAAACATGTCCTTTACATTAGTTCTAAAATAGAAAAACAATTTAAATTACATGATATTTAACTAGTGAGGTACCCACCAAGTGAAAACATACCTCTTACAACATTTGGAAATCTAAATAAATCGATAAAAGTAAATAACCATTCATCATAAATGAATCATTCATCAAAGATATCAAACATCAAAAGAATGTAAACATCCATCTATGATAAACTAAATAAATCAAGCATTGAACTTAAATAAATCAACAAAGCATTAAAAATAAATTAAAGCATATAATAGACTACATAATCAAATATAAAATTAAATAAAGCAAGTAAAGATTCAGATTAGGGCTACTGTTTCTATTTAAGATCCTTTATTTAATATGTTAGGGTTTTGGAATTTTAGTATTATTTAGGGTTTGTAATTCTTAGCTACTGTAAACTTTAAGAGAATTAAAATGGATTAAGGTTTTATGATTTAAGGGATTGATAAGGTTCTTTAATTAGCCAAATTAGTGTTTGAGGAGTGAAATCATGAAATTAGGATTTGGATGCTTTAAAACATTTAGATTTATGATTTATAGTTACTGGATCATTATTTTACATTTACCATATTGAATTTTAATATTTAAATTTATAAGGTTTTAAGATTTTAAAGATTAGGATATAGAAAAATTAGGGTTTAAGGTTTTAAGGGAATTAGGGTTTAAGAAAAGTAGGGTTTAGAATAATTTGGTTTGAGGCTATTGTCTTGATTCTAAAGTTGAATTATGGTTTTTAGTGTTTTCGGGGAATGTATTTTATTTTAGAATTTGGAAAAATAATTTATAGTTTTATGAAATTTTATGAAAATAAACAAAATGATTTAAGGTTTATAGAAACAAAAAAGATATTTTTTAGGGTTTTGGAAAGAAACAAATTCAATTTAGGGTTTTTGGAAAGAAACAGATTCAATTTAGGGTTTTGAATAATTGAAAAGCAATTTAGGGTTTTGGTAAATTTTGAAGCGATTTAAGGTTTTGAAAAGCTAGAAAGTAGATCAGGGTTTTAAGATTTTGAAGAAACAGAAACAACAATTTTTAATCTTGAATGATGAAGCTACTGTAAAGAAAAATAAATAAAGAAATTCATACCTTCGTTTGTCGGTTTCACCAAAAATTATTTCTTGGATGAACAAGAACAAAGGCAAGATGGTTGCCTTTGATTGATTGAATTTGCTTGTTTGCTTCTCTCAAAAAGTCAGATTGATTCAAAGTTTTTCAATTCACTCGATTGTCTTTTTTTCTCCTGAATTTCGATCCCAAATTTCCCCTCCCTCTTTCTTTGTTGTTTTAGTCCTTATTTATAGAAGATTTTTATGATTAATTTTAGTTATTCACGGAATCTAACATTAATTAAGAAAAGGAAACCGAAACCTAATTGTATTTGGTTTCAAAAAAATTTGCGTCGGAAAAATTGTGCTTGCGAAAAAAAACTCCTGCGGAAAAATTGCACTGGCGAAAAAGCTGCCGCATTTGGCTGTGGGCTGCAGGCCATTTCACCGCAAACCTTTTCGGCGATGAAATTTTTCGTCGCTGATTTTTATTTTTATTTATTTATTATTATTATTTTTTATTAATTATAAAAATTAAAAACTAAAGCAAATATTATTTAATTAAGATAACAAAAATTATTTTGGACTAATTAAAATATATTGGACCAGACTGAGTTAAAAATTAAGGGTCTACACTTTGTTTGGACGTTTCCTTTGATTTTAATATAATGATGCTTTATTTTAATTGCTTCATGTAATATGGATAATATTGTTATATTTAAGAATTTTATAATATTAAGACCTGCAAAGGAGGCCGGTTCCAATTAACAGGGCATTGTGGGGGTGCTGGGCCATTTCTCACCTTCCCCACACGTACCCAACTTTTCGAACCCATTAGGGGGTTAGGGATTCCTTAGGAATTGAGTCATCCACCCCTTTCATTTTCCCGTCCCGTCCGAGTGGCGACTCGATTTTCTCGGAGCTTAGGCCCATGTTCTCTAAGGCCCCGAGCCTAAACAATGCCGAAGTCGAAAGAACCATTCCACCGAGAGCGGGGGTGAAAATCCCCGCTTACAGTGGCGACTCCACTAGGGATAAGAGAAGTTGATTCCATTGGTCTTTATATTATTCTATTCTTTCTTATCATGATATTATCCATTGCATCATTTAGATTGCATTGTGTGCGTGAGCTAGGATGCATGTGTTACCTGTGTTGTATTATGTGAGGGATACCATACTTTCACTCAAGGTATGGAGATCGAGCATGGCATAACCACTCATAGCCCTATACCATTTGGTATATACTTGCTATGGGAACCTAAGCCTTTTAACCCAAAGACTAAAGCTCATGTAATTGGCCTAGTTACTTTCCTTAGGTTTTCCCCAAATGCTTGTTGTTTGACTATGGTTAATTTATCTTGGCTTAAATCATGACTTATTTGGTTTGTTCTTTTTCTAATATGACCCAAGTACATTTGTAAACTCAAATAAATTTTTCTTTAAAATCCAAAAGACCAAAGCTATTTTTAAAAACTTTTTAAGATGGTCTTTGGATATAAAACTTTTCTAAAAATAAAATAAAAAATTCTTTTCTCGTGACCAAAACACAAAGCCCAAAATCCATTTTTTCTAATTTTTTTTTACAATGGGCTTAGAAAAAAAATTAATTTTGTCTAACCTTTTTCTTACAAAGAGCATGCAAATTATTTAAGGTCAATTACGAAATACCAAAAATCAATTGTGAGCCTAGTTTATACTAAGAATAATTAATCATGGGCTTGTTTTTGGCATGAATCATTAGTTACTTTTTCAAGTGAGAAATCTATTTATAATAAACCTCTTAATTTAGTTTTAATCCAATATAGCATAAAAGCTACTTTGGTTGGTTGAATGGATTAGAACCTAATTAATGAGAATTATCATGAACTGATTTCCATTTTGAAAATATAACTATTGGTTGAAACGTCCGAGGGAAATATTCAAAAACAAGATACCCCATATTAGTATTTTGTTAACCATATACCTAGGAAAAGAGACTCGTCAATCGTGTGTGGAAGTTATAAGGTTGGAAGGAACATCCTAACTATCTTTCTTTGTTTATTGTTTGTGCATACATACATATATGCATACATGCATCATATGACATATCATTAATCCTTTCTGGCTCATAGACTTGAAGTACGACAATTCAAGAGCATACAACGATATCACCTACAACATTGATTTTTGATTCAAGTGCTTCATTGGGAGGATGGATGCAAACCAACTAAGGGATATAACCGATGAAGTTGTCAAATCTAGGATGGCTGAGCTACAAGATCAATTGGTTGAAATTATGAAGATCTAGTTGATTGAAATTTTGGAGCTCATCAACAATGCTAAGGCAGCATCCATGGAGAACATGTTCACTAATGGAGATCGAATGAAAAATGAGGGATCAATCCCTATTCTATGAGACCAGCCGAATCATGTGCTATCTAAGTGGGGCAATAAGGACGGCTACCATCCCAGTGGAAAAAGTCAAAGGGAAAGAGAGAAGAATCGCTTTTCGGCAAGAAGGAATGAGAAAGGAAATTATCAGCCTAGCAATCAAAGTACACAAAAGGAAGTTGATGTTAATGCCTCTAGTCAAGAAGGAATGAGGCAATTTTCAGAATTAGGAAAGTCGCTGTCTTGGGTTTTCAATAAGCTACAAAAGAAGGGATTGTTATAACTCTTGACTCCCCGTCCTTTGCCTAATCCTCTTCCGCCTAACTTTGATACTAATGCATTTTGCCAATTCCATCAAAGGCCTGGACATGAAATGGACAATTGTTTGAAGTTGAGGCATGAGATCCAGAATCTAATCAACAGTGGTAAGCTACCTGAGCCAGACAAGCCCAATACCAAGAACAACCCTATACCTAAATTTTGAAGGGCGCCACCGCTTACAACCTTTATGAAGAGTTTTATCTTGTCATCCTGTGATGATATGGATAGAGAAGCTGCTAAAGATGATGTGCTACTAAGCAAGCTTGGACTAACTGTGGATGATGAAGCAATGATTGTTGATGATGGAAAAAATCCTTGCCTCCAACTCAACAAACCTTCCTTACCTTGAATATTGCTCTATTTATTTTGCTTTCTTTAATATTTAATTGAAACAATTATGTTTTTTAAATTTAAAGTTGTTTGAATAAATTACTTTCATAAAATTTTTGTTGGTCTTTGTTCATTTTGGTGCTCAACCAATGAGGAATTTAGCTTGATGTTCATAAATTAATCTATCTAGGCATTATGACTTGAATGACTTTACTAGGTGAGGGAATTACTTTATAGCATTGAGTTGTGTATGCTGACTTAGAGAGGGCTCCTGTATAATTACCTTTGTCTAGGTCTTAGTCAGTCTTAGAACATGCTTTGACAAATTTTCGAGGCAAAATTGAACTTTGCCTATTTAAGAGAGATTATCTAGGCATTGCTGGTTAGCCAACAACTAGTATCCACCCAATTAAATATCAATCCCTAGTTATCCCTTTGAGCCTTCATAAAATTTTTAGCTTTCTTTTCATTGACTTATAAGCCCAAAAACCTACCCTGAGCTATTGTGATACTTTTGATAAGTCTTATGATAACTAAGATGAAGAGGTAAGATGATCAAAGAAAGGAATGAATAGTCAAGACCATGAAGATAGTTGAAGTTCTTAAGATCATAAGGGTAGTTGAAGTTCTCAAAACCATAAGGGTAGTTGAAGTTCACCTGAATTAAACCAAATATCACAAATAAAGTCAGGACTGAAGCAGATTAATACCACTCCACTCATCCATTATTAGAAATATAAGTTGGTACAAACAAGACAACTCTGTTAGAATTAGAACCCAAAAAAATAATAAAAAAAATAAAAAAAAGAGAAAAAAAAAGAAGAAGAAAAAGACCATCCAGCTCTTGAAAGCTTTGTACTTGACAGTCCTACAATGAAGAAGGACAAAATGATAAAATGCTCAAAAGAAAAAGAAGAGTAAGAGAGATAAAGAAAAGGAGGAAGAAGAAAAGAAGATAATTTGGGTACCAAACTTTTTGCAAGGGCAAAGACTATTTCTAATCAAGATCCAGATTAATATCAAGAAGATGGGAGAGAACTCAAAGCTCTATCTTTTCATACTCCCAACTGCCTAAAGTTCAAACAAGAAATTTGTAGTGTGATGGTTTTCCCATAGTGTCACAACGACTCCAACTTACAAATGGCCTTTATTTAACCCATGTCCCTTATAGACCCCATTTCAAGCCTATTAAAGACCTGTTGATCTCTCTTGGTAAGTAGAGTCTTTTAGTGGAGATAGTTTGAATAAGCATGCATATGAGATAGACCATATTCAAACTAAATGAGACCTTTGGCCAAGTAATGTGTCTGTGCCTATCTGAAGTGCAACAGTTCTTGCTTAAATAGAAATGATTCCTGAGTTTAGTACGGTAACTAGGGTTGTCATGTTATAGATATGTTAATTTGGAAAATCAAGTCATGAGGTACATTGACATTGATTTGTCAAAGCCAACATTTGATTTCAAAATAAAAAAAAAACAAAACAAAAAAAAAGTTTTTGTCACACGAAGCCTTCAAGTTAAGGGAAGTATGTTGAATCATCGAACCTAAAAGGACACATTGGGCAAAGTAAATAGTTATTGGTAAGGATGTGAAAAGTTACCAACTAGCGTGCTGAATCCTAGTATGAAATGGATGTATCTCTACTGCTTGGGGCCTCCATTATTCATGTTTTCAATATCTCGAAGATAAAAGCCATAAAAGCGAAGCCTTCTGCCATTCCAATGGAAGACCTAAATGGGCATCTGGAGGAAATTTATGAGAACACTTCTGCTGATAACCTCAGCCTGTGAGTCAATGGAACCATTGTAAGTATTATTCATGCATATCATGCATACATGAGCATATAACATCACACTTTCTTGTCTTGTATTGTCTATTCTTTGTCAAAGTGAATAGCAAACACCCTGTGAAGTAAAGAATCAAAAGAAGATATTGAATCAAGGGGGCATGGAAAGACTATTGCTTGAGGAAGCTCTAGTCATTTCGCAAAAGAAAGAAGAGATGCATGCTTATGCAAAGAATAAGACAAAATACAAACATCAATCAGAGCCTGCATAAGAAAAATTATTGGTTTGAGCCTACACAGGGGCAAAGTTTTTCCATTTTAATTTTTTGAGTTTATGCGAATACAAAATATTTTCAAACTCACTTTCAAATATTTTGTCCAGAATCCAAATCTAGTTTAGGATCGAGTATCCAAATCCAGTTTAGGATCGAGTATCCAAATCCAGTTTATGATCGAGTATCCAAATCCAATTTAGGATCGAGTATCCAAATCCAATTTAGGATCGAGTATCCAAATCTATTTTAGGATCGAGTATCCAAATCCAGTTTAGGATCGATTATCCAAATCAACTTTAGGATCGAGTATCCAAATCCAGTTTAGGATTGAGTATCCAAATCCAGTTTAGGATCGAGCATCCAAATCCAGTTTAGGATCATGTATCAAAATCAAGTTAGGATCGAGTATCAAAATCCAGTTTAGGATCGAGTATCCATGTCCAGTTTAGGATCGAGTATCCAAATCCAGTTTAGGATCGAGTATCCAAGTCCAGTTTAGGATCGAGTATCCAAATCTAGTTTCATGTCAAGAACCAAAATTACCCTTAAGTCCAAAACTTAGCTCGGGTTTAGAACCCAAGTCTTTTTCAAGTCAAGAACTCAAACCTGGTCTAGAACCCAAATCATCTCGGGTCCAAAACCCAAGTCTTTTCCGAGTTCAGAACTCAAATCAGGTCTAGAACCCAAACTATCTTGGATCCAGAACCCAAGTCTTTTTTTAGTCCAAAATTTGAACCGGGTCTAGAACCTAAACCATCCTGGGTTAAGAACCCAAGTCTTTTCCAAGTCTAGATCTCGAATCGGGCCTAGAAACCAAACCATCCCGGGTCCAGAACCTAAGTCTTTTTTCAGTTCAGAACTTGAATCGGGTCTAGAACCTAAATTATCTCGGGTCCAGAACCTATGTCTGTTTTTAGTCCAAAACTCGAACCAGGTCTATATGTAGATCAATTTTGTATATAATTTCTACGATGTTTTTATTGCGTTTAAGTTAATTTGTGCTTAAGTTTGTTTGAAGTTGTTGATTTAGGTTGAAGGGAATTTTATGGAGCATTAACTAAAATTTGATGGAGTCTTCTTGAAGAAGAGTGTGTGACACGGCCAAGCTAGACATGGCTTGGCCGTGTCTCTCATCAAAAGAGGAAGTGATCAAGGACAGAAGCTGACACGACCAAGAGACACGGCCAAGCCACTGGCCGTGTCTCACCTAAGGAACAAAAGGCAAAGAAAGAAAAGAAAGAAGCAGAGAGTGACACCCCCACATGACACGGTCAAGCCACTGGCCGTGTCACATGACATGGCCAGAAGCTTGGCCGTGTCATCTCTTGTGAACAAAGGAAAGAAACAGGCAGTAAGGGACACGACCAAAAGCTTGGCCGTGTCCCAAGAAAAAAAAAGAGACACGACCAACAAGCTTGGCCTTGTCACCCTGGATCACTTGATATGCTTTGCACGAGGTGTGGATTAGTGGGGTACAAAAAGGATAAAAAGGAGTGAAATGTGGATGAATTTTTGGAAGAAATATAAAACAAATAGGAAAGTGGGAGACAAAGAGTGATGGGGTGTATTAAAAAATTAAAGAGTGGAAGTGGAGCATGGAAAGGAGAGAAAACATATTGAATATATTGAGTGGACATTCTCTACACATCATCATATTCTTCATTTGTTCTTGCTTAAGAGAGGAAGACACCATTTTTCTCCATCTTCATTCACCATTTTCTTTCACATCTAGAACAAAGATAAGTTTTGGAATCGAAGTGAGTAGCTAGTTCTTGAGGATTAGGGTTTTAAGAGGCTTGATTGGAGAGTTGTGAACTTGAGAGAGCTATCATTCATCCTTCAAGAAGAGAGCCATTGATTCAAGAAAGCTTGGAAGTGCATCATCACACATCAAAGAGGGAGCTATGAAAGAGACAAGGAGTCCGATTCTTAGCATCTCCAAAAGGGGTTTTTCAAACTCTTTCTTTTAATCCATTTCTTATTTGTTGCTGTTGTATTAAGAACATTAATATTGCAATGAATAACTTTGATTTGGTTTATATTGAAATGAACATTTATTTAAAGACGATGATGAGCTAATTTACTCATGCCTTGGGTTGTAGTATATTTGATTAAATGACTTGATTTGATGATTCCATTGTTATACCTTGTTATTGGTTGATTGTATTGAAATTAAAGGTAAATTGGCCACCTATTAATTATTTAATATTGAATGACGGACCGAGAGTTGAATTTTAACATCAAAACTATGCAATTGACTACCCTAAGAATGAATTAGAAATATAAGTTATAGGGTTTATTAATTTGCTAATGTAAAATAGTTAGTTGTTGTTAATTCATGAATGTGAAAACTAGTGAATTGGTAATTGACTAATTAACCTTAAGGAACAAATTAATTTACAAGGTTATATTAATGGATAATTTGATAATTAAACATTTGATTAAATGGACCTACAACCCTAGGCACCATTTCCATAATTGAATTGATATTGCACAAAATCACTCATTTTCATTTCTTAAGTTAATTACAATTCACCAACTCAATCACACACTCAAGTTTATTATTTTATGCTAATCGAACTATTACAAGTAATTCCTTCCTTGTGAGATGACCTTGGGGCAATCACCATTACTGCAATGGCCTCGTATACTTGCGAGTGCCACTTTGTAGTAGTGTTAATTAGTGCGCAACAAGTTTTTGGCTCCGTTGCCGTCGTTTCCGGGGAAAGCAATTTTTGTTAATAGTTTGATTCTTTTAATTTATTTATTAAATCGTTTAAAGTGTTCTTTTTGAATTGCTTAGGTGATTTATGCACGGATGAAGGTCTCAAGGAAATGAACTTGCTCCATTTATAGACAACATCCATAGACTTCCAAGACCCGAGGGACCAAATCCTATTGAGCAAGAAAGGGAAAATACCGATGAGCAAGTCGAGGAGAACATAGAAATAGAGATGGGTGATGCACAAGAACCACCTATGAAGGAGTTTGCCCGACCGATCATCAGAGTGACCACATCTTGTATTCGGTTGAGCAACACAGTGAGAAATTATGAGATCAGAAATACTCACAATAGTATGCTGCCATCCTTCCATGGACTGCAGAATGAAGATCCTCTCAACTTCATTCGGGATTTTTACTCAACATTGCATACATTCCCTTTGCAAGCACTAACAGAAGATGAACTCAAGCTGAGATGTTTCCCATATAGTTTGAAAGACAGAGCAAAAGCATGGTTGATGACTTTACTAAAGAATTCTTTAACTACATGGACAGAGGTTTAAAATAAATTTATGGGAAAGTTTTATTCACACCAAAAGACCAAGGAGCTTAGGGGGAGTATTGCAACTTTCACCCAATTTGATGGAGAATCGTTTCATGAGGCGTGGGATAGCTTCAAATCTTTATTATTTCAGTGCCCTCATCATTACTATCCACAATAGTTGCTCAATCAATTCTTCTATGATGGGCTCACTCAACAATGTCAAAACACAGTGGATAATGCAGCAGGGGGAGCAATGGGTGAAAGGACAGCTGCAGAAACGGTTGCATTGTTCAAAATGTTGGGGGCAAATTCCCAACAAAAGAGTATTGGGGAAAGGAGAAGAGGAGCACATGAGATAAGTACAAACTCAGAAATGGCTAGGCAAATTGCAGAATTGACAAAACAAGTGAAATTGCTGAATGCTAAAGGAAACTTGTCGGGACCAAGCCAAGAGTCATGCGCATCATGCGGTCTTGTAGGCCATCAAGCAACTGTGTGCCCCTCAAATTTTGATCCATTCCAAGAAGAGCAAAAACAAGCTTTTACTTTTGAAGGGTTCCAACAAAGGGGTAGGAATGACCCATACTCAAATTCTTATAACCCCGGTTGGAGGAATCAACCCAATTTTTCATGGAAAAATCAACAAGATGCTCCACCTCAACAACCTTTCCAACCATATCAAAGAGGTCCCCAATTTCAAGGGCAAACCTCAAATCCAGAGCAGGTCAAGAAACCTTCATTTGAAGACAATTTGAATGCTTTCATTCAAGTAAGCACACAAAATCAAGAAATGAACAACAAACGGTTTGACTCTTTGGAAGTATCAATTAAGAAGGTTGAAACTCAAGTGGGTCTATTGGCTAATCAACTTCAAGCCAATCAAAAAGGAAAATTTCCAAGCCAACTAGAGCAGGCCAAAGCAATCACTGTTTTAAGAAGTGGTAAGGTACTTGACAATAAAATCGGTGATAATAACATTGATAATTCTTTGGATGCAGGTACAATGCAAGAGAATGGTGAGGAAATCTGAGAAGGCAAAGCTAAACCAAATAAGCCTAAAGAGGATAGTGAGGAGGCATTCGTTGCACCAAAGCTGCACAAATCTCCAAATCCATACAGACCACCAATCCCTTTTCCCAGCAGGTTAAAAAATGAAAAGCATGATAGGCAATTTTCTGAAATTTATAACGTTCTTTCGAAGGTAAGTATCAACCTACCCTTACTATAGGTAATAAAGAATATGCCATCTTATGCTAAATTCTTAAAAGAGCTAAACACTGAGAAGAAAAGGTATGAGGTGGATGAGAAGGTGATAGTTTCAGAAGTAACAAGTGTTGTTTTACAACATAAGTTACCTCCTAAGCTAAAAGATCCTGGGAGCTTTATAGTTAGAATCTCTATGGGGAATGGGAAAGAGACCATTGGCATGTGTGATCTTGGAGCTAATATTAATTTGATGCCATACTCAGTTTATTTGAAACTAGATCTAGGGGAACTCAAACCAACTAAAATGGTTTTGCAACTAGCAGATAGAACTCTTAGATACCCTAAGGGAATCATAGAAGATGTTCTAGTTAAGGTAGGAGGTTTGATTGTACTCATTGATTTCATTTTTTCTTAGACATGGGGGGAGAAATCCCATGGGATGTCGAGCATACAATTTTGTTAGGGAGGCCTTTTATGGCCACAACTAACACTTTAATTGATGTTAAAAATGGAAATTTGACTATGACCATTTTGCGGCAAACTGTAGATTTTTCAATTTTTTACACTTCCCCTATTCCCAGTACTTCTTTATATGAAGACTGCTCTTTCATTGATTTTACTGATAATGCTGTTAAAGAAGTTTTCTTGCAGGATAATGTGAACACAAGCTAGAAAGGGCTCTAAAATTGCAGGAAGAAGTAGAGGATTCCAATAAGGAGAGTAAAGAAGGCAATTCCATGTTGGGCGATGAGAGTATTGAGGAGGAATTCAAAGTTGAAGAAGAGCAAATTCAACAACAAGGGGTTGAACTTAAAGAACTCCCCAAGCATTTGAAATATATATTTCTTAGGGAGAATAACTCTCAACCAGTGATAATTTTTGCTACCCTTACCAGTGAGGAAGAAGATAAGCTTGTAAAAATGTTGAAAACAATTCAAGAAAGCTATAGGTTGTAGGTTGAGTGATATTAAGGGTATTAGTCCCTCTATGTGCATGCATAAGATTGTCTTAAAGGAAGGGGCTAAACTGGTGAGAGAATCTCAAAGGAGGCTAAACCCTAACATGAGCGAGGTTGTCAAAAAGGAGGTCCTTAAACTACTGGATGAAGGGGTAATTTACCCTATTGCTAATAGTGAATAGGTTAGTCCTGCTCATGTTGTGCCTAAGAAAGCAGGGTTGACAGTGGTACATAATGAAAAAGGAGAGTTGGTACCCACATGAACACAAACTGGGTGGCAAATGTGCATAGATTATAGGAAATTAAATAAAGTCACCAAGAAAGATCACTTTCCTTTGCCGTTTATTGATCAAATTCTTGATAGGTTACCTGGACACGCTTTTTACTGTTTTCTTGATGGTCTTTCTGGTTACTACCAAGTCCCAATAGCACCGAAAGATCAACCAAAGACTACATTTATTTGTCCTTTTGGGACATTTGCATTTCGGAGGATGCCATTCGGACTTTGAAATGCACCAGAAACATTTCAAAGATGTATGCTTTCCATATTTTGCAATATATTAGACAAGTGCATTAAGGTATTTATGGATGACTTTTCTGTTTTTGGTAATTCCTTTGATGATTGTTTGGAAAAGTTGACTCTAGTACTTGAAAGGTGTATTGAATGTAATCTTACCTTGAGTTGGGAAAAGAGTCACTTTATGGTTGATCAAGGGATTGTTTTAGGGCATGTTATTTCCCATGAAGGGATTGAGGTAGACAAGGCTAAGGTTGAATTAATTGTGAACCTACCTCCACCCACATCAGTTAAGGGGATTAGAAGTATTTTGGGACATGCAGGATTTTATAGGAGGTTTATAAAAGATTTTTCCAAAATTTCACGCCCTTTGTGTCATTTTCTAGGAAAAGATGTCCCATTTGTTTTTGATGAACAGTGCTTGGAATCTTTTAAAATTTTGAAAGAGAAACTAACTTCTGCCCCTATAATTGTTGCCCCAAATTGGGATTTGCCATTTGAAATTATGTACGATGCATCAAATTATGCCATTGGAGCTGTGTTGGGCCAAAGAGTGAACAAGTTGATGTGTGTAATTTATTATGCAAGTTTATCTTTAAACGATGCACAAGTAAATTACACAACCACTGAGAGAGAAATGTTGGCTGTGGTGTTTGTGCTGGATAAATTTAGATCTTACTTGATAGGTTCTAAGGTCATAGTATTTTCTGATCATACGGCCTTGAAATACCTGTTGACCAAACCACAAGCTAAACCTAGGCTCATTAGGTGGGTGTTGATGTTACAAGAATTTGATGTTGAAATCAAAGATAGGAAAGGAAATGAGAATGTAGTGGCCGACCATCTTTCTAGACTTAACTCTTATGATAATGATGCTGAAATTGCTTGTGAAAATGCTTTCGAAAAATTTTTGGATGAACACTTGTTTTCTTTAACTCAAGCACCATGGTATGCAGATATTGCTAACTATCTTTCTTGTGGTGTTGTAAGAAAGGATTTGAGTTTCCAGGCAAAGAAGAGGTTCCTGAATACATGTAAGTATTATTTTTGGGATGAGCCATACTTGTTTAGAATTTGCAGGGATGAAGTCATAAGAAGATGTGTGTCGGAATATGAACAAAAGCAAGTGCTACAATTTAATTGATCCATTCTGTGGGTGTCCTATTTAGTTTAGACATGGACGATGTAAGGACATGTTTTCATCCTCAGATGGGTGTCCATTTATTTTCTTTTTTGGACATTTGCTTTGATTTTAATATAATGATGCTTTATTTTAATTGTTGCATGTAATATGGATAATATTGTTATATTTAAGAATTTTATAATATTAAGACCTACAAAGGAGGCCGGTTCTAATGAACCGGGCGTTGTGGGGGTGCTGGGTTGTTTCTCAACTTCCCCACATGTACCCATCTTTTCGAACCCATTAGGGGGTTGGGGATTCCTTAGGAATCGAGTCATCCACCCTTTTCTTTTTCCCAGCCCATCCGAGTGGTGACTCCATTTTCTCAGGGCTTAGGCCCATTTTCTCTAAGCCCCCAAGCCTAAACAATGCCGAAGTCGCAAGAACCATTCCACCAGGAGTGGGGGCAAAAATCCCTGCTCACATGCCGAGTCCAAAACCCTAATCATTTTTAAGTCCAGAACTCACCACCTGGTCCAGAACCTAAATCATTTTTAGTCCGGAGTTCACCACCGGGTTCAGAACCCAAATCATTTTTTAGTCCAGAACACACCACTAGTTCCAGAACCCAAATTATTTTTGAGTCCAGAACTCACCCCTGGGTCTAGAACCCAAATCATTTTTTGAGTCCAGAACTCATCATAGGGTCTAGAATCCAAATCATATTTGAGTACAAAACTCACCACCGGGTCCAGAGCCCAAATAATTTTTGAGTCTAGAACTCAACACCTGGTCCAGAGCCCAAATCATGTTCGAGTCTAGAACTCACCACCGGGTCCAGAACCCAATTCATTTTTCTATAAAGAGCTCACCATCGGGTCTAGAACCCAAATCATTTTTTAGTCCAGAATTTTGTGTCCAAAGCCCAAATCATTTTTGAGTCTAGAACTCACTCCCAGGTCCAGAACCTAAATTATTTTTTAAGTTCAGAACTCATTCCGGGTCCAGAACTCACCACATGCTTAGGCCAATTCGCCGCAACTACTTGCTTCAATGAATTGGCCTGTCCCAATTCACCGTAGCTGCATGTTGTGGGGAATCGAGGCAGTGCCTCGCAAGCCCTCGCCCAAATATTCACATCCCAGCCTATTGCTCGTATCTCAATAGCTCGTGCCAATGCGTTGGCTAAATTTTGCTAAAATTTGATTTTTACTCAGAAAGGTCAATTAATTTCCTAAATAGCTTGAACTTCCTTAAGATATTAGTTTTACTTTAAAAATTCTATAAATACTAGCTTTAAAAACAAATAATTGGGGACTTCAAAAAAATTACTCAAGGATTATAATTGGACTTTTAAATCTTGAAGCAACTTAAAGCAGCCAAGAACAAGAAGAACACTTCCATCAACAAGGCAACAAGCTATGTTGCCTTGATCAAGGTTTCCCCAGAATTTCAATGTTGCAATTGTGGTGGAACCAACAACGAAGGTTTGATCTTAACCAATAATTTTTCACAGTAGCCATAACATGCTTTCTTTTAAATGTTTCATTGATATGTTTTGATATTAATTTCTCCAGTAGCATAAAACTTTTAAATTTGAATTATATGTTTTATGAACCGAAACTCTAATTCATTAAATCCTTAAACACTCATCTAATTCCTTAAAACCCTTAAGCCCTAATGTCCCAGTGGCTAATTAATCCCAAAAACCCTAAATTATTTTGTTAGAACTTAAAGCCTTAAATTATTTTTGTCCAAAACCTTATACTGTTTCATTAAATCCAAAAACCCTACACGTTTTTTCCAAAACCTTAATTTATTTTTCCAAATCACTATTTTTCTAAAATAATGAATCAAAACCCTAATCTCTTTTAAGACTTGTCATCCAAAAACCCTACTTTCAAATTATTCCACCCAAAACACCAAAACTGTAGCCTAGTAGACTTAAAACCCTAATATGAGAAGACCCTAATTTGTTCCCAAAATGTCAAAAACCTATTTCCCCAAACCCTAGTCAAGGATCCTTAAAATTCTTAAACTGTGATTTCCAAAACCAAGACCCCACAATCTAAAACCCTAATTCCAATAATTTAAAACCATAAACCCTAGTTTCCTAAACCATAATTCATAAAACCTAGCTTGTATATTTAGTCTTTAATTGTTATTTGAATCCTTCTTTACATACTTAGTTTACATCTTCATATCTTGATCTTTATTTGGCTTATAATGAATGGTTTACTTTTATAATGAATGGTTGAATGTCTTTTATTACTTTACTTTATTTTTCATTATGTAAGGGGTATGTTTCCACCTTGTGAGTATCTCATTAATTAAACTTCATGTGATTTAAATTAATTTTCATATTTTGGAATTAATGTAAAGGATACGTTTCGACCTTTTGGTGGGTATCCTAGTTAGTTTTAGACTTTGGACAATGTAAGGGCATGTTTCCATCCTTGGATGGGTGTCCACTTATTTATTTTGTTTGGACATTGCTATGATTTTAATAAAGTAATTATTTATTCTTATGATCGCATGTAGTATGGATAATGTCATTATATTTAAGAATTTTATAATATTAAGACCTGAAAAGGAGGCTGGTTCTTGCGGGGGTGCTGGGCCATTCTCACTTTCCCCATACGTACCCAACTTTTCGAACCTAATAAGGGGTTGAGGATTCCTGAGGAATCGAGTCATCCACCCCTTTCTTTTTTTTCAGCCCGTTTGGTTGATGACTCCATTTTCTCTGGGTTTAGGCCCGTGCTCTCTAAGGCCCCGATCCTAACAGTGTAGAAGTAGCAAGAACCATTCCACGTGGGAGTGGGGGCAAAAATCCCCGCTCACAAAATCACAAAACTTCACACATGAATGGCATGGAAATTGAGATTGTCACCATCTGTACATCAACATGTTTAGCTGAAATTAAGGGGTGGTCACTCTAACCTTTCTTTCATCTATTTGAGTGATGATATGAAAATGGCTTTGTAGACCCTTAATTTTTGACCTAGTCTGGTCCGATATTTTTTATATAGTCCAAAATAATTTTTGTGGTATTTTAATTAAATAATATTTATTTTAGTATTTATTATTTATAATAAATAAAAATAAATAATAATAGTAATAAAATAATAATTAATAAATAAACAAAAATAAAAATTAATAATAAAAAATCAGCGACGAAAAAATTGGAGATGAAAAAATTCGTCGCCGAAAGTGGAATTGGCCAGCCGCCCCAGCCAGCGCTCGCAAATCCTCGCAGTTTCCAGCCAGCAGCAAGTTTTTTGCCAGCGAAATTTTCCAACGCAGTTTTTTTTGAAACCAAATTCTATTTGGTTTTGGTTTCTTTTCCTAATTAATTTTAGTTTCCTTAAACAATTAGAATTAGGTTTATGATTTTTCCTAAAAATAACACTTTAAAACTCAGAATTAAGGGACTTTGGTGGGGATCAAAAAATTGGACTTTTGAAACTTGGATTGGATCGGAGTAAAAAAGGCAGAAAACCCTAGCAAGAGACATTAGCAATAAGAAAGCAATCAACAATTCATCAAAGGTAGCCACACTGCCTTTGTCTTTGTTCATCTAGAAATCAAATTATGGAGGAGCCAATGAACAGAGGTTTGATTATAAAATTTGATTTAATGTTATTTACAATGTTTCCATCGTTTGTTTTGTTTTAAGTAACCAAAGTTATTAAACTTAATAATATATTTTACATTATATCATACATTCATCCAGTAGCCATTAGTCAGTGATCAAAACTTCAAAGCCCTAAAACTACTCTTCTCTTTCCAGAAACCTTAAAACCCTAAAAAATTTCTCCCCCATTTCTAAAACTTCAAAAAACCCTAAATTACTCTTATGTTTCCATAAACCTTAAAAACCTAAGTTATTTCTTCTGCTTCCAAAAACCATAAAAACCCTAAAGGGTTTCTTCTGATTCCAAAACCTTTAAAATCCTAAATTGTTTTTACCAACTATTTTCATCTACACCATAACTTTTTGTCCAAAATCTCCAAATGTTTTCTTAAATCTCCAAACCCTAGTTCTCTTTATTTTGTCTAAAAATCATAATTATTTTATAAAACTCTAAACTATTTTCTTAAATCCTAAAACCAAATATGTTTTCCAAAATACCAAAAACCCTAACTTTCTCGAAAAACCAAAACAGTAAACTCTAAGTTTTCCTAAACCCTAATTTAATGAACATAAAACCCCAAACTAGTTAATCTAAACTCTAAAGCCATAATCTAATAAAACTAAAATCACAATCCAGTAACCATGAATTATAAGCCCTAATGTCTTAAGATTCCAAAACCCTAATTTCATAATATTACCCCTAAACCCTAATTTAATTAACCAAAAAACCTTACTACTTTCTTAAATTCATAAAACCCTAATCCATTCCAATTTTCCAAAACCTTTACAGTAGCCTAAACAAATAACAATAATAATACTAAAATCCAAAAACCCTAAATGTTAATTAACAAACTTTAAACAAAATCAGTAAACCCTAATTTGTATCTTTACTTGCTTTATTTAATTTTAGATTTGATTATGTAGTTTATTATATGCTTTGATGGTTGATTTATTTAATTTATTATGGATGCATGTTTTCTTTATTGTCATTATTTATTTGTTTTAGTATTAAAATTGTAAGAGGTATGTTTCCACTTTATGGGTACCTCATTAGTTAAATATCATGTAATTTATATTGCTTTTTATATTTTGGACCAATGTAAAGGACATGTTTCTTCCTTTTGGTGGTTGTCCTATTTAGTTTAGACATGGATGATGTAAGTGTTAGTGTATATGCCCTAGGCCATCTATTTGGACCTTAATGTTATTCATTTTGTTATTAATAAAGAAGTTTTTATTATCATTGTTATGTTTGCATGTTATATATAATAATGATTATATCCCTGGTTTATTATTGTTATGGAGATAATAATAAATATAACTAGTGTAATATTGATTTGATAATCATAAGATGATTATAGGTATGAAGATACAAATCAATATTATGGATACATGTTAGAGAACAGTGTATTGGATAGACCCACATAGATATCACTTCATGGTTTAATGTCATAAGTGTATCTCATAATAGTTTTCATTTAATCCTTTGACTTGAGATTGTCATAGTTTCCAACATAAGGAATATTATGTTTTGACATGATCAAACGTTATCTGTAACTAGATAATTATAAAGGTTATGCTTGAACATGATATAAATTATGTAGAGGAAAATGAACAATCAAGATGGAATTTGTCCCTCTCTATGAGAGAGATATCTTCTGGGCCCCTTGATAAGTGTAACTGAGAAATGCATGGCCATGCTCAAATAAGTTGATATAAGATCAATCTTATTTGTTTATCAGTTAACTTGGAGATCGAGTAATCATAAGTTTGGACAATATAAGTATGACATTTACTATGACTTATGTTCAAACTAGATATCGTGTGACAAAGGGATTAATGCATGTACTATTTCAGGTTTTTCATTTATAATGATTCTCATGATTAATTGGGTAGTCGTAATGTCTTGCTAGAGGCCAATTATGATTTGTGCATTTCAATAGAGATTGAAATACACTACCAATTAATATGAGCCTATCGGGTCACACACATAGAACGTAGGCTGTACTTAAATAATAATAATTATATTTAATTATTATTATTATTGTTAGTATTATTATTATTATTAGATATTAATAATAATATTGTTATAATAATTATTATTAGATAATAATTATTAAAACGTGGGTCCATATGGGATATGGACAGTTAGGGTTTTGATAAAAAGAAGTCTTTTAAAACGGTTTTAAAAGGACTGGAGGTTTAATGATCTTATTATTCGTTTTGCAAAAGAAAACGTAAGAAGAAAAAAAAAACCTAAAAAAACCCTAGTTTCGTTTTGAAAAGGTTCAGCCACTGCCGTTGGTGAGCTAGCACTCAGACCGGCATACGTTTGTGTGGATTTCATTAGAGGGTGTTCGTCTTCAGAAGGCAGCATCTGTTAATCATTTTTGAAGCTACACAAAAAGGTTAGTTTCGAATCTCTTTTATCGAACTGAATGGATCACATGGATCTTGTGAGTAAATCGAAAGAATTTTTATTTTTCCGCTGCGGCAAGGGTTGCAGATTCTTAACGATTTACTAACAGTGGTATCAGAGCCTCTTGTTGATTCCATTTAATTCGAAATATACCATGTTGATGTGTTGATATGATCTATTGTTTTTCGAATGGCATGATTAAATTCGTTTTATCATTTGATGATGATTCGAATCTGTTATATGAGATATAACATAAATTGTTGTTGATATATGATGTCAAAGATGACCAATTGTATAAGATACAATTCTGTGAAATAAAATTGGGGTTGGTATACGACCTGTTATGTTTTCGAATTAGGGTTAATATGATTAATTCAATTCGTTTATTCATATTGAATGTATACATAGATTTCGATTTTGATTAATATGATTATTGAGTAAATCGTTTCTAAGGTTTCTGGTAATAGTTCTCTGTTAATATGATTAATAGATTACTATTATATTCTGTTTAATATGATTAACAGAATAAGGGTTTTGACAGAAAATAATTAATTGAATTAATGATTCTGTTTAGCTTCGAGGGGCGATGCCCCTCGACCCCGCCCAGGGGCACTGCCCCTTCGGAACCCCGCCCGCTGACCGGCCAGCGGGAGCCCCGCCCGCTAACCGGCTAGCGGGACCGCCGTATGTTCGCGCCCTGTAGTTCGTTACCGCGACATTAAGAATGTCAATATATTTGTTTCTATTTAACATGTTAGTGATGAATATGTTATGTTTGTTTGATGTCTTGGCATGGTGCATAGCATGGCCTTATGACCTATGTGATTGGTTTATTTATATCTTAATTTTTTATAAATACGGCCTGCGTGTCGTTTATTTTTGTAACTTTATAATTACTAGTTTAGTAGTTAGTTTTTATTATTAATGTAATAATGAAGACTCAAGCTTGGAGAAGAAGATGAAAATTCCATGGAGATGAAGTTGCCTTTCAAGATATGAAGAAATGTACTATTGCAAATGTTGTAATATATAGGTTTTCTTTTCACCTAGGGTTGCCTATATGATCTTCATTTGGTCTCATGAAGATCATATCTAGTTTGGCCATGCTATGTCACGTTTATTTTTATCAAATATGTATGAGATGCCATGTTTGATAGTTTATGTATGCATATAGGATATGATATATAAATGTCAATTTTAACATGTTTTCAAAAAAAAAAAAATTAAATGGAATGAACCCTCACTATTAATCTAAGTTTTAATGCCATCCATGTCTTAAACACTTATCAAGGCTAAGATCACCTAAATGTAGATTTTGCCAAAGCAAAGTACTTTAGGTTATCCTAGCAAGATATGATGAGTAATGGTGCTGCTCATGCATTTAAAATTGGTTAGACTTAATTAGGCTATCAAAATGGTTTTGGGCCTAAGGCATTAGATGGGGTATAACATGCTATGACATATGATGTCATGATCCCATATTATCTAAGAGTTACATCTGATGTAATTGGTAATGGGTTACCTACCATAATAACTTGATTTTAAGTGTCATGCCAAAGCTGACTTAATATTAAGTAAAATTGGATCTTAGCCCACTAAAATGTCATTGTGATGATTGAGGGTTATATTTTAGTGGGAGTTTAATTACTTATCACCTTTTATTAATTAAAATTTGCATATTTTGTAGATTGAAATGGCTACCAACAATAACTCCACTTTATCACTGCGATCCATCCTTGAGAAGGAAAAACTGAAAGAGAATGAGACTAATTTTGTTGATTGGTTTAGGAACCTGAGAATTATTCTCAAACAAGAAAAGAAGTCCTATGTGCTTGATGAAGCTGTCCCTGAGCCACCTCCTGCTAATGCTTCTAATGCTGATAAGAACAAGCATAAGAAGCATATGGATGATTCCAATGACATTGGATGTCTTATGCTCGCTACTATGTGTCCAGAACTTCAGAAGGATCTGGAACACTTGGAGGCTTATGAGATGAGTGTCCATCTCAAACAAGCTTTCCAACAGCAAGCTAGGCAGGATAGATTCGACACTGCTGTTGCATTATTTGACTGCAAGATGTCAGAGGGCGAATCGGTTAGCGCTCATGTTTTGAAAATGAAGGGCTACATTGATCACCTTGCCCGACTTGGATATCCCTTAAGTCTAGAACTCTCCACGGATTTGATCCTTCATTCTTTGCCCAGCAGTTTTTCACATTTTGTTATGAACTATAATATGAACAACATGGAAAAGTCCATTCCTGAGCTACATGGTATGCTCAAAACTGCTGAAGGGAATATCAAAAGGCCCACTAAGGCTACCCATGTATTGAATGTCAATAAGGGTAAGCCTATGAAGAAAAAAGGCAAGGCAAAGGGTAAAGCAACAGTTGCTACAAAGCCTAAGCGACAGCCCAAGCCAAAAGAACGCAAGGCACCTGTTCCTAAGGAAGGAACTTGTCACCATTGCAAGGAGCCTGGGCATTGGAAAAGAAATTGCCCACTTTATTTGGCTGAATTGAAGAAATCGAAGGGTAGTGCGACTACGTCTTCAGGTATATATGTTATAGAAATTAACTTATCTGCTTCTACTTCATGGGTATTGGATACTGCATGTGGTTCTCACATTTGTACAAATGTGCAGGGACTCAAAAGGAGTAGATCACTGAAAAGGGGCGAAGTTGACCTACGAGTTGGGAATAAAGCAAGAGTTGCTGCACTAGCTGTAGGATCTTATGAACTTCATATGCCTAATGGCTTTTTGTTAAATTTGAACAATTGCTATTATGTTCCTACTCTGAGTAGGAATCTTATTTCAGTTTCAGTTTTGGATGATGAAGGTTTTTCATTTTTAATTAAAAATAAGACCTGTTCTATTTTTGATAAAGATGATTTGCTTTATGGTATTACAAGATCTTTTAATGGCCTTTATGTCCTTGACTTAGATGATTCTAGGGAGAATCATATTTATAACATAAACTCTAAGAGAATTAAGCCAAATGACCTAAACCCTACATTTTTATGGCATTGTCGTCTTAGCCATATAAATGAGAGACGCATTTCTAAACTCCATCAAGATGGATTATTAGATTCATTTGATTTTGAATCATTTGATAAATGTGAATCTTGTTTACTTGGCAAAATGACAAAGAATCCTTTCACCGGACAAGGTGAAAGGGCTAATGACTTGCTAGGACTAGTACATACAGATGTATGTGGCCCGTTAAGCATTAGTGCCAGAGGAGGATATAATTACTTCATTACTTTTACTGATGATTTCAGTAGGTATGGCTATGTCTACCTAATGAAACATAAGCATGAGGCTTTTGAAATGTTCAAAACTTTTCAAAATGAAGTACAAAATCAACTTGGTAAAACTATTAAGGCACTTCGATCTGATCGAGGTGGTGAATTTTTGAGCCAAGAGTTTGACGAACATCTAAGAAATTATGGAATTGTTTCACAATTAACTCCTCCAGGAACTCCACAGTGGAATGGTGTTTCTGAAAGAAGAAATCGAACTTTATTAGATATGGTTCGATCTATGATGAGTCAAGCAGATCTTCCATTATCGTTTTGGGGTTATGCCTTGGAGACAGCTGCTTTTGTTTTAAACCGTGTACCATCTAAAGCGGTTGAAAAGACACCATATGAGATATGGACTGGCAAAACACCTAGTTTGTCTTTTCTTAAGATTTGGGGTTGTGAGGCTTATGTGAAAAGACCAGTTTCAGATAAGTTAGCTCCAAAATCTGCTAAATGTATCTTTGTGGGATATCCTAAGGAAACTAAAGGATATTATTTCTATATTCCATCTGAGAACAAAGTGTTTGTTGCTCGAAATGGAACCTTCTTGGAAAAGGAATTCATTTCTAAAAGAACTAGTGGGAGCACAGTTCAATTAGATGAATTTATAGAACCACAAGAGGATATTGAACCGCCTGTAGAAATAGTTTCAGAACCACAAGTCATTGTGGAAACTGAAAATGTTACACAAGTTCTGCGCAGATCTGATAGACCACGTCATCAGCCTGAGAGATATGGATTTCTCATGACTGAAAGTCATGAAGTTTTGCTCATAGATCAAGATGAGCCAACTACCTATCTTGAAGCTGTGTCAGGTCCAGATTCAGAGAAATGGCTTGGAGCCATGAAATCTGAGATGCAGTCCATGTTTGACAACCAAGTTTGGGCCTTAATTGATCCTCCCGAAGGTATTAAGACTATTGGTTGCAAATGGGTTTTCAAGAAGAAAATTGACATTAATGGAAATGTGCAAACCTATAAAGCAAGGTTGGTTGCTAAAGGTTTCAAACAAACACATGGTATAGACTATGATGAAACTTTTTCTCCAGTTGCTATGATTAAATCTATTAGGATTCTCCTTGCCATTGCTGCATACTATGATTATGTGATATGGCAAATGGATGTCAAAACCGCTTTCCTTAATGGAAATTTACTCGAGGATGTGTACATGACACAACCTGAGGGTTTTGTAAATCCTGAGAATTCTGGGAAGGTTTGCAAGCTTCAAAGGTCCATTTATGGATTGAAGCAAGCATCTCGAAGCTGGAATCTTTATTTTGATGAAACAGTTAAGAACTTTGGTTTCATTCAAAATGAAGATGAACCATGTGTTTACAAGATGGTTAGTGGGAGTGCTATCGTGTTCTTAGTCCTATATGTAGATGACATATTGATCATTGGAAATGATGTCCCCACTTTACAAAAGGTTAAAGATTGGTTAGGAAATTCTTTTTCAATGAAGGACTTGGGAGAGGCTGCATATATCCTTGGTATAAGGATCTATAGAGATAGATCTAGAAGGATAATTGGCTTAAGTCAAAGTACATACATTGACAAAGTGTTGAAGAGGTTCAGTATGCAAGATTCCAAGAAAGGATTCTTGCCTATGTCACATGGTATTCATCTTGGCAAGAATCAATGTCCTAAGACATCTGAGGAGCGAGATAGAATGAATAAGATCCCTTATGCTTCTGCTATTGGATCTATTATGTATGCCATGCTATGTACTAGACCTGATGTCTCATATTCTTTAAGCACAACAAGTAGATATCAAGCTGATCCTGGTGAGGGTCACTGGACAGCTGTTAAGAACATTCTTAAGTATCTAAGAAGAACTAAGAATGTTTTCTTAGTTTATGGAGGTTTGGAAGATGAACTAGTTGTAAATGGTTACACAGATGCTAGTTTCCAAACTGATATAGATGATTACAAATCGCAGTCAGGTTTTGTATTCACATTGAATGGTGGAGCCATTACTTGGAAAAGTTCCAAGCAAAGCACAGTAGCAGATTCTACAACAGAAGCTGAGTATATAGCAGCATCAGATGCTGCTAAGGAAGCAGTTTGGCTGAAGAAATTCATCACTGAGCTTGGAGTGGTGCCTAGCATTGCTAATCCTATGGCTATCTATTATGACAACAATGGTGCCATAGCGCAAGCAAAAGAGCCAAGGTCCCATCAAAAATCTAAGCACATACTCAGGCGATTTCACCTCATTCGAGACATCATTGATAGAGGTGATATCAAGATATGCAAAGTTGACACAAATGACAACATAGCAGATCCATTGACAAAGCCTCTCTCGCGGGTCAAGCATGATCAGCACACTAGGTCTATGGGCATGAGATATTTGTTAGACTAGGCCTAGTGCAAGTGGGAGACTGTTAGTGTATATGCCCTAGGCCATCGATTTGGACCTTAATGTTATTCATTTTGTTATTAATAAAGAAGTTTTTATTATCATTGTTATGTTTGCATGTTATATATAATAATGATTATATCCCTGGTTTATTATTGTTATGGAGATAATAATAAATATAACTAGTGTAATATTGATTTGATAATCATAAGATGATTATAGGTATGAAGATACAAATCAATATTATGGATACATGTTAGAGAACAGTGTATTGGATAGACCCACATAGATATCACTTCATGGTTTAATGTCATAAGTGTATCTCATAATAGTTTTCATTTAATCCTTTGACTTGAGATTGTCATAGTTTCCAACATAAGGAATATTATGTTTTGACATGATCAAACGTTATCTGTAACTAGAAAATTATAAAGGTTATGCTTGAACATGATATAAATTATGTAGAGGAAAATGAACAATCAAGATGGAATTTGTCCCTCTCTATGAGAGAGATATCTTCTGGGCCCCTTGATAAGTGTAACTGAGAAATGCATGGCCATGCTCAAATAAGTTGATATAAGATCAATCTTATTTGTTTATCAGTTAACTTGGAGATCGAGTAATCATAAGTTTGGACAATATAAGTATGACATTTACTATGACTTATGTTCAAACTAGATATCGTGTGACAAAGGGATTAATGCATGTACTATTTCAGGTTTTTCATTTATAATGATTCTCATGATTAATTGGGTAGTCGTAATGTCTTGCTAGAGGCCAATTATGATTTGTGCATTTCAATAGAGATTGAAATACACTACCAATTAATATGAGCCTATCGGGTCACACACATAGAACGTAGGCTGTACTTAAATAATAATAATTATATTTAATTATTATTGTTAGTATTATTATTATTATTAGATATTAATAATAATATTGTTATAATAATTATTATTAGATAATAATTATTAAAACGTGGGTCCATATGGGATATGGACAGTTAGGGTTTTGATAAAAAGAAGTCTTTTAAAACGGTTTTAAAAGGACTGGAGGTTTAATGATCTTATTATTCGTTTTGCAAAAGAAAATGTAAGAAGAAAAAAAAAACCTAAAAAAACCCTAGTTTCGTTTTGAAAAGGTTCAGCCACTGCCGTTGGTGAGCTAGCACTCAGACCGGCATACGTTTGTGTGGATTTCGTTAGAGGGTGTTCGTCTTCAGAAGGCAGCATCTGTTAATCATTTTTGAAGCTACACAAAAAGGTTAGTTTCGAATCTCTTTTATCGAACTGAATGGATCACATGGATCTTGTGAGTAAATTGAAAGAATTTTTGTTTTTCCGCTGCGGCAAGGGTTGCAGATTCTTAACGATTTACTAACAGTAAGGACATGTTTCCATCTTCAAATGGGTGTCCATTTATTTGCTTTGTTTGGACATTGCTTTGATTTTAACATAATGATGCTTTATTTCAATTGTTGCGTGTAACATAGATAATATTGTTATACTTAAGAATTTTATAATATTAAGACATGCAAAGGATGTCGGTTCCAATGAACCTGGCATTGTGGGGGTGCTGGGCCATTTCTCACCTTTCCCACACGTACCCAACTTTTCGAACCCATTAGGGGGTTGGGGATTCATTAGGAATCGAGTCATTCACCCTTTTCTTTTTCCCAGCCCGTCCGGGTGGCGACTCCTTTTTTTCCAGACTTAGGTTCGTCTCTAAGGCTCCGAGCCTAAATAGTGCCGAAGTCGCAAGAACCATTCCACAGGAATTGGAGGCAAAAATCCCCGCTCACAGGCTTCATGGATTTCCTTAAGATGAAATGCACCGGGCTGTTTGAGGGCACTTGTTGATAGGTGGTGGAACACCACCAATACTTTTCATTTACCTTATAGAGAGTTGATTATGACGTTGATAAATCTTCACATTCCTAATGGAGTATACTTCGGTACTTGGTCTTAGGATCTTTACGTCGACTGGTGGTCTCTTCTCGATTAACAAATTCAAGATCTATTGGGTGACATGCTAGACTGTCAGCAGCCTTATACTACTAGGACTTGTCTATGAGCCCATGTTGGCTCTACTCCTAGGCTTTATTCTTTGATGGTATAGATAAGGTGGCACAATCCTTATTGTTGTTGATGCTGGGGGTGCTCCTTTTAACATACTAGATCAGATATTATTAACCCAAATATTCTTCTGAACTTGGAGGATATTTCCTATGTTGGTGAGTATGTCTGGGGCAAGTCCTTGCTCGCCATCATATATGAAGAGATGGGAAGACTATCTCATGAGAACTTCACTTAATTAGAGGTAATTATTTTATCTAGGAGGCATGATTCTACATACCCTTGCTTCTTCTTTTACTTTGCCTTAACTATCTTCTGGCTTTTGATCTTTTGCAGATGTGGGCCTATGAGTGTTTTCCATTCACTAGCCTAACCCTTAGAGAACCTCAGTTGAATGTTTTCACTGATGGATAACGTTGGTGTAATGCCCCAATTTTTATTAAACCTAATTAGATACACTAATGGGTGAGAGGCTAGGGAAGATGTAGATGGAAGATGTTGGAAATATAAATAACATATACATAATATATAATAGGTTAATTGTAAATGGTAAGATGGTAAAAAGTTAAAAGTAGAAAAGTTAAAATATAAAATAATAATATTTTATATAAAAATCTTAAATAATTAATAATATATATCTTTAGTAAAGATGATTAAAAAGTTAAATCTCTAGAAAACTCATTTTGCTTCTTCTTTTTTCTCCTTCTTGTTCGATTTCTATGGTGGATTAGAGAAGGTGATTTTAATCCTTCAAGTTATCAAGTTTTAGCTAGATTTAACAAGAAGTGAAGAAAGCTTGGATTTTAATTCAAGTAATAAGTAAGTTCCCTAACCCTTAATGACTCTCTTTTAGTAGAATTTATATGGGATTGTAGAATAATGAGAGGTATGGAAAGTTATGAATGAAATTGATATAGAGATGATAATTCTAGACTTGGTTTAGTATTTGGATGAAATTGGCTACAATTTGGGGTGGTGATTCAATATTAGGGTTTTATAAGAGTTTTGGCTAACTTTGAGTTTGGAGGAAGTTTAATGGGTTTAAAGGTGTCTATATGAGATGCTAATGTTACCTTTGAACCTATAATTTGAATATGTGTTAATTGAATTGAGTGATGGAATAGATAAGGGAGGTGAAAGGCTAAGTGAAATTAGTTGGAAAGGACTTATCCTTTCATTTTGAGCTTAAAAAAGGTTAGTATATACTTTGATAATGCTTTTATTTTAGGTTTGCATCATTTTTTGTTAATTGTATGTGATTTGGTATGAATATGGTGGCCCACAGGTGTGGCCTTAAGGGAGGACACAACTGTGAGATTTGGTTAGGTTCTGTTGAAAGTTTTGGTTTGGCAGTGGCACTTGAGAGCCATGACCATGGCCTTGAATTAAAGAAGTGGCAGTGGTTTTTCCAATACCACGAGCATGGCTTAGATACATGCCACGGTCGTGGCCTATTCCAAAAGATAGACATAAATGTTTTGAAGTGCACGGGTGTGGCCTTTTGTAAGCATGGTCATGGCACTTAGATATTATGAGAAAATGTCTATATTGTTAATGATGTTGAAATTATTATGTAAATGAAGATGATATATGAATGTATGATAAGAATGTGAAGTGAGAAAGTGGTTGAATGTTGAATGTGTAATGTGTGTTGTCTTAAAATTTACCTAGTTGCCTGAAGATTGCATTTGGTGGTTGGCATGCCATACGCGATGGGGGTAAGATACTGGATGTCATAGAGACATTACTACACCCATGAGGGAGACACATGAGGTGTCATATTGATGATTTACACCGTGGATGAGACACTGGGTGCAACAGATTTTTCTACATCCACTAGCAAGACACAATGGTGTCATTATTAATGAGATAGGGTAAAGCAATGGTTTTGAAACTAGGTTATTGTATAAGATTGTTTGGGCCCAATGCATGTTGGTTGTTTATGTTTATTTACATAGTAAAGATGAGAGTGTTTGTAACATGAAAGCTTTGTGCATATTTACATTTTATTGTTATAATGATGTTGCATTATCAAGTATATATCGCTGAGCTCTAGGCTTAGCACAATTTATTTATTGTGCAGGTGATAGGATAAAAGTCAAGAGTCTTTCTAGACTAGGACAGGTCTAAGTGGTGGTTGATACTAGAATCCCTCGATTGCCATAGATCAAGCCTAAGCATTGTATGTAAATATTCATTTTAGATGGATGTATATTTATTATATATTTTGTAATATGCAATGAATTGTAATATGAATTAAAGATATTTTGTATAAAAGCATTATAACATACTCATATTCTTATACATTTATATGTATGTATAATTATGAGATTTTTAGGATGGGAGTGAAATGGAAATATTTTGAGAAGTATTAATTGTTCACAGGTTGAATTGTTTGGATTTAGTAACATTCATATTTTAAACAGAACTCTGGCAAAATTTCTATAGATTTATTTATTTTTCTTATACCTATTTTATTATTTATATAATACTATAAACTCTAGGTAAATTAAGAAGAGTAATAAGGAACAATAGTAACATTTTAGTAATGCTCTTATATCCTATCTGTGTATACTACATATTCATGGAAATGTGTATTATATGTGGGTAAGTTATTAGGGTGTTACGGTTGGAATAGAAGCAACTATGCTAGCCCACCTATTATTGACTTTAGGGAATTTGCTCTACTTTCAACAACATTAGGATGAACGAGGTTTGAACCTTAATCTTTTATACCTTGTATTTGCTCAACTTTCCTTACTTTGGCTTTGAATTAATGGCAAATTTATTGGCTCTCATTTCTGAAGATGCTTTCTAATGGACAATGAGATCATTCTTTGAGCAGGCAACTTATTTGGCTGTCATGTCCTACTTCACTTGCTAAGGAATAAGATGTATTATTTGGGGAGCATGTCAGGGCATGGACTGATGGGTGGAGAGTTGTTCCTTATGCCCTTCTTGATGACATGAAGGATGAGCTAGATATTACCATGAGACCCTATCTTTATGCAGGGGTTTCTACTTTTGAGTTTCTATTGCTTGGATTAGATTATGACACCTTTTGCAGGAACTTTATGATGCCCCTGATTATTGCTACCTCTAGGAGTGCATCATAGTAGACTTACCCTTCTTCAAGCGATTCTAATCTTGAGACTAATACTACGGGGGCTGCATAAGGTATGAAGGAACCATCAATCTTAGTGCCGATGATATTGAGGGTGCAGACCTAAGCTTCACAAATCTTACTTCTATTGTTCCTTTATCTGAAGGCATCCTAGAGTATTATTGGTGTTGGTCCACTTGACAACAAAGAAGGGAGTGAATTGGTTAATTTAATGAAATAGTGTAAATTAAAATTTCTTAAAATAAATAAGAAAATTGAATACAAAATATTTATAGTGGTTTGGATTACATCCACTCAACAACAAGTTGACTATTCCACTAGACTTGGGTTTTTTACAAGTCAAACCCTAATTTGATATTTTCACAAGATCACACCGAACTTCTATAAGGTATATGTATCCTCACAATCCAAATTAGAGTTTTTCCCCTTGGCTCACTCTTAATAAAATTCTAATACTTGGTTTTTTATGCTCACACTTGATACTCATTAAGCAATAAATGCAAAAATTGATTACAAGACAAATGAGAAATAAAATTGCAAGAGGCTGGACAATAATTGCTCTAAATAACTTCATAAATGATGTTTGATGATGAATTTATAGCTCTCTTCCTTCAAAAATCCCACTTGAAATGTGTATAGGAAGATCAAGATTTTTACCAAATAAATCTCTTACATTACATGCCTTCGAAGGAGCTATGCAGTCACTTGCATTGTGAGTGCGGTCACGTGGTCAGGCTTAGCCCGTCTTGGATTGTCACGAGTTTTGAAGTTAAGTCATGGCACTGATAGGTTGACATGAAATGTTGTGCACTAGACATTATGAAACTTTCTATTAAACTTGGCCTTGGTGTAGTCACACCTTCCTTCTCTTGTTTAAATTTCCCTCAAAAATAGACTTGAGATATGGCTTTTAGCAATTGGACTAGGGAAAATTTGCCAACTCTTTGAAAGGTGTGGTCATGCTTCTTCTGGATAATGATCATAGAAACCTTCTTGTGTTAAGATCTAGGTCGCCTTTCAACACACGAACTTCTCTACCACTCCAAGTTATTTCTTTCTTTGGTTAAGGTGCAGTCACACATCATGGTTCAGTTCTGATTCCTTTCACTGTAACTTTTATGATCCTTTAACTTTTCCAACTTTTAGGTGCAGTCTCTCGACCTTTGGAACAGTTGCTCCTTATTGCTTTATGGTCACTCTTGAGGTCGTACTTATCACCGCAAATCTACTGTAAGTATTTTCCTTTTCTCATATGTTGGTATGGCTGCACCTCATGGTTGGCTGGTCACGAGACCTATCTTGTTTAGACTATCTCAAAGGCAATTGAACCTAAGACGATACTTGAAACATAAGTTAAATACCTTTCAATTTAGGTGCAAAATGTCAAAATAGAGTCATGTGCTAACCTAATAATTGGTTAAGTGGGTAGGTAAAATATTTAGGCAAATATACTATTCCTCAAACTCATTACACCTCTCTCCTAGCGAACATATAATTTTGCTTGAGTTGCTGGTTCCTTCATTCATTACTACTTTTGTCTAACCATGGCTTATGTTTTTACAGTGGTCTCCTTAATGGGCTCGCCACAATTACAATATGGCTTGCTTCTATGAATCTACTCTCTCTGCCAACTCGACTCGCCTGGCAATGGCACAGAGTCGAGGGGATGATGGATCTTCTTTTGATAGCTGGAGTGTAACACACTTATACACTATATACGTATAATACATATACCCGGTACATATAAAATATGCATACACAGTACAAGATGCCACTGCCCAGTTTTAGTAAAAATTCTTTTATTCCCAAATTAATACCCCAAATATTAAAATGCATTTTTGTAAGTAAATAAAAATATTCTTATATTCCTAAATTTTATATAAAAATCTTTGGAAAAATTTCATCAGAGTTTTGTCTGTATTTCAAACATCCCAAAAATTTCAACATTTTAAAACCTACAGAAAACACACTCCCAAAATAGTTTCAACATTCCATACTTCCAGAATTCCATCAATTTTCATAAAACACTTAAACATACATATATACATCAATTTTCATAAAACACTTAATCATACATATATACATATAATCCCAAGTTTTATAAATTACATCATTTACATTTTTATCACATAACATACATATTTAAAAGTTAAGTTATCCAAAATGAACATATTACATGTTTGCACGATCCTGGTCTATGGCGGCTGAATCAAAACTCCAGAAAGCAAGGATGCTCTGTACCAGCTCTGGTCTAGCTAGGCTCTTTACAATAACCCCATGACCTGCACGATACACAAATCACCCTAAGCAAAATAGCCTAGTAGTACATGCTTTTAAATAAAGAAAATCATATGAATAAAGCAAAATGCATTTCCATAATGCAAGTCACTCAATTAACACTTTCAAACAAGCACATTTCTCATACACATGCATTGGGCCCAAATTAGCTTATATAATATTCAAGTTCTAGAGATATTATTTTGGACTCACATTTGACACCAAGTGTCTGGCTCAAAAACAAATATATTGATGCCAATGTCTAGCCCGAAGGCAATAATAATGTGTAGACCCTTAATTTTTGACCCAGTCTGGTTCTATATTTTTTTATATAGTCCAAAATAAATTTAGTGGTATTTTAATTAAATAATATTTATTTTCATATTTATTATTTATAATTTATTATTTTTATATAAAATAAAAATGGTAAAGTTAAATATAAATAAATAAAAATCGGTGATGAAAAAATCAACCACAAAAAAATTCATCGCCGAAGGCCAATTCGCTACAGGAAATTCCTGCGGTGAATTGGCGCCTGCCCGCAGCCAGCTCGCAATCATCGTAGTTTTTGCCAGCAAGTTTTTTGCCAGCGCAATTTTCCAACGCAGTTCTTTCCGAAACCAAATTATATTTAGTTTTGGTTTCTTTTCCTAATTGGTTTTAATTTCCTTAAGCAATTAGAAGTAGGTTTATTATTTTTCCTATAAATACCACATTAAAACACAGAATTAAGGGAGGAGGAGACTTTAGAATTTTGATCGGGAGGAAAAAATTGTTTGATTGGATTGGAGACTCAACCATTCGATCGGCCAAAAGAAAAGCTCAAACAAGCAAGAAACAAGAAACAATCATCAATCCATTAAAGGCAGCAACATTGCCTTTGTCATTGTTCATCCAGAAGTCAATTGTGGAGGAACCAACGAATGGAGGTTTGAATCTCTATTTTCTTTATTTATTTCTTTACAGTAGCTTCATCATTCAAATTGGATTAATTGTTTCATCATACAATTTGATCAAAAACTTCAAAAATTCAAAAACTTCAAAAACCCTAAATCATCCTTCTGTTTCTAAAACTTCAAAAACTCTAAATTACTCTTCTACTTCCAAAACTTTCAAACCCTAACCCAATCTCTATTTCAAAAATCCAATAGCCTTATTTTTTTAAGTATCAAAAGCTTTAACCCTAATTAATTCTTCTTTCCTAAATCACACAGTAAGCTTTATTCTTTTAAAAATAACATTAGTTTCTTCCAATCTCGAAACCCTATTTTCTAAATCTTAAACCCTAAAATATTAATTTTCAACACCAAAACCTACAACCCTAAAAGCCAGTTTTCAAAATCTTTCAGGGCACGGCCCCCGACTTTGCAAGGGGTGCTGCCTCCTTGACCCTCTCCCGCTAACCAGCTAGCTGGACCGCCGTATGGGCTCGGGTCAATATTTATTTGTGTATTATAAGTTTTTATGTTTAACTTCCTTTGTTATGATTATTCAAAATACAGTAGCTTTATTCAAAATACAAAACTAAACCCTAATTTATTCAAACCATAAATCCTAATTCTATTTTCAAATCTTCACAGTAGCTTTTTATAATTTTATTCACTAGGATATTTTAATCTTTCAATAACTCCATTAAAGACATTCTATGTTTGTTTCATCTAAAAATACTTAAGTAGTTATTATAGTTAATACTAAAACCATACTTAACTTTGATCATGGCAAAGCATCAAATCCTAAATCATAATATGCAAAATCAAGGTTTCAAACCATAAAACCCTAATATCTTAACCGAGAGCCTTAAACCCTAATATCTTAACCGTGAGCCCTAATCCCTAATATCCTAAGGTTCCAAAACCCTAATTTCATGATGTTAGCCTTAAACCCTAATTTGATTAACCAAAAACCTTACTACTTCCTTAAATTTATAAAACCCAAATCCATTCCATTTTTCCAAAAATTCTCACAATAGCCTAAATAATAATAATAATAATTCCAAAACCCAAGAAACCCTAATTGATATATGAACCCTAAAGTTATATACTTACTATTTTATTTAAATTGAATGAATGTTTATTATATGTTTTGATGATTGAATTATTTAATTTTGATATTCGATTTATTTATTATGAATGGTTATTTACTTTTATTGATTTGTTTTGATATCCAACTATTGTAAGAGGTATGTTTCCACTTTGTGGGTACCTCATTAATTAATTTTATGTAATTTAAATTGCTTTTATATTTTGGACCAATGTAAAGGACATGTTTCCACCTTTCGGTGGGTGTCCTATTTAGTTTAGATATGAACGATGTAAGGACATGTTTCCATCCTCGGATGGGTGTCCATTTAATTGCTTTGTTTGGACATTGCTTTGATTTTAATATAATGATGCTTTATTTTAATTGATGCATGTAATATGGATAATATTGTTATACTTAAGAATTTTATAATATTAAGACCTGCAAAGGAGGCCGGTTCCAATGAACCGGGCATTGTGGGGATGCTGGGCCATTTCCCACCTTCCCCACACGTACCCAACTTTCCGAACCCATTAGGGGGTTGGGGATTCCTTAGGAATCAAGTCATCCACCCCTTTCTTTTTCCCAGCCTGTCTGGGTAGCAACTCTATTTTCTCCAGGCTTAGGCCCGTGTTCTCTGAGGCCCCGAGTCTAAATAGTGCCGAAGTTGCAAGAACCATTCCACCGGGAGTGGAAGCAAAAATCCCCGCTCAAATAATGATGCCCAACACTTGGTTCGAAGCCAACAATAATGTCGCCCCGCATATCACACCAAACCCAATACTATGGAATTTGATATTATATAAGGTTATACACATTACATAAACCATTTCATATTCCTCTCAATATTTGTCAATTATGCGAATTTTAATTCTTTTTCAGCTTTTTCCATTATTTCTCATTTATTTCACATAATTTCATGCATTTTTCACAAACATTCATCACAATGCTTTTAGTCAACTCAAGAGGCACATAAACACATACATTATACATTTCAACTTTAAACAAATATCTATTTACTTTTTATGTGAATTCACACATCAAAGTAACATAGTCACCAAATCATTCAATTACAAAATATGTTAAACAATTACAATTTAATGCATAACAATCAAAGTATGTACATACCTTTTTGCAAAGGAACTTCCAAGCCAAAAACACCAATTTCATAACTTCACTAAAATCTCTTCACTCACTAAGTTGCTGGAACAACAACTTACTCAACACCTAACCAAAATGTGAATAAAAAAACCCATTAGCATCACATTTTAAGGTGTTTAATCTACCAAACATCAATTAAAACCCAATCCTTCAATTTCCCTTTCCTTAAGCCATAAAGCACTACAACTTTGGAATACCAATCCAACCAATACCAAATTGAGTTTTAAGCTTAATTACGTCTTAAGCAATACATTTAAAAACATATTAAGCCATAAAACTCAATTTAAAGGCATTCCCTTCTAAAACACTAAAATGAGCCTAAACACACTTTCATATTAAAATTCATTCTCAACATTTCCAAATTGACTTTAAAGATTAAATATATTAAAAATATTATATTTTTAACACAAACAAAGCATTAAAATACAATATATCATTCTTCCATCAAAATTCCAAAATTCGAACCCTAAGCCACTTTGATTTTGGTTCAACATTCTATCCAATTCCAATTGTTAATTTAAGTTTATTTCTATCATTTAAATCATTAAACAACATGATTTAAATGATAAAACTAAATGAACAACAATCTAGAACAAAGCACCTTTCCATAATAACCCTAAAATTTACTACCTTACTCAAATTCCACCAAAAATTTAACCTATCAACCATTCAACCATAGAATCATTGCCTAATCATTAAAATAACATGTTTAGCATGCATTATAATAAAAAAGAACCAGCCCATCAAAATTCCAAATCACACATAATCTAAATATTTCATAAAACTTAGAAAATAATGAAGAAAACTTACTAGTTGTTAGGAAAAACACCAAATCTCCTACTAATTCTTGAAAATCTACTCAAAATTGGTTGTTTGAAAGAAGAAAAGATCCTTACGCTCCTATGGAGATTCGGCCAAAGCAAAAGAAAAGAGGAAGAAGAAGACTTTAATTTTTCTTTTCTTTCTTTCTTTTAAAAAAAATCCACCATATATATATAATTAATTTTTTATTTATTATTTATTTTATTATTTTTAATTCTTTAATTTTCAACATCCATTCAAAAATAAAATTATTTTTGAATTATTTAATTAATTTTTTAAGTGAAATTATCATTTTACCCTTTGACTTTACTATTCATCTTTTGTCTTTTCTACCTTATTTTTGACTTTTATATGATATATATATATATATATTACACATATATAACATATACACTTAAGTTTTCTCACTTTCAACACCTCATTTCTCCCTTAAATAATTTAATTTAGCTTATTTAATTTTTATTTTAGTGATTAACCGGATGTTACATTGAGGAGGCACCATGGCAGGCATTGATGCCTTTGACTTATACTGCCTTTTTCTTGATTCATGCACCTGTTAGTCTTGCACACTTGCACAATCTATAAGTGTTTCATGTGATTTTTTTAGTGATGACACATGATGATGGATGGTGATGATGTATATGGATGAATTTTTAAGTTGTTAATTTCTCGCATCTAATTATTTTTATTTTTGTTATTATTTATTATTTTATTCAATTTATTTATAATATTAGTATTTTTATCTTTTATCTTTTGTAAGAACCCAACAAGACAATCACACTATGCCCACTCAGTTACTACACTGGCCATGGCATGTGCAGCTGTTCTAGATGCACACGCACGACAACTGCCTATCCTTTTAGGCGGCCCCTGCATGGCGTAAACCCTATAACATTACACAATTTGAGGTCATTTTTATTTTTCTGCTATTTTGAGCCCTTTTTGACTCTTTTTGTTGTTCTTTCCAATTTTTTTCCATTTGATACCCTTTTCCAATTTTTTGGAACTTTTTTTGTAAATTTTCCACTTTTTGAGTTTTTTCGGGCTTTTATTATTATGGAGCCATTTTTCAGTTGCTTTATGCACTTATGAATGACTAGCTTGGATAAAGTGGATAAGATCAACTTAGGATAGTAGGAGATTGCCCTTGTTGTAACTTTGATAGGGATAAAGGTCGATTTGGACTTCCTAAGAGATGTCTTAGATTTTGAACCTTGTGGACCATGTTTCCATATTCAGGGCTATGATGGATGAAATGTGCCCTATTTTTGAGGAGTTTAGCACCATTTTGGGTTGAGGCAATGAGGAAACTTTGGTTATCCCAAAGGTTCATGTAGAATGGTTCTTATGGCTTCGACACTGTTAGGCTCAGGGCCTTACAGAATACGGGCCTAAACCCGGAGAAAATAGAGTTTACGGGTACGTATGGGGAAGGTGAGAATGACCTAGCACCCCCCATAACGCATGGTTCATTAGAACCGGTCTCCTTTTTAGGTCTAAACATTATTAAATTCTTCAATATTATAAAATCATCCATACTACATGCAAATATTGAAATAAATAATCATTGAATTCAAAAAAGTTCAAACAAAACAATAAATGGGCATCCATATGAGATGGAAACAAGCCCTTACAATGTCCAATATCCAAAAAATAAGTAAAATAAATAGGGCACCCACCAATTGGTGAAAACATATCCTTTACATTAATCCAAAACTCAAAGTAATTTAAATTACATGAAACTTAATTAGTGAGGTACCCATAAAGTGAAAATGTACCTCTTACAACTCTTGAAACCGACACAAACCAATAATAATAAAAAAAAATATTCAACCATTCATCATAAAAGTAAATTATTCATCACAAAATAAATCATCCATCAAGACACATAATAAGTAATACATGCATTAATACTCAATTCTATATTTAAATATCATATTAAATACTAGATGTACAAATTAGGGTTTTATTGATATGAATTAGGGTTTAAGAAAATATGATTAATGTTTTAAGGTTTAAAAAAACACAATTAAGGGTTTAGAATTCTTAGAAAAACAAGATTGGGGTTTTAGGGTTTCATAAAAATACAATTATGTTTTTTACAATATTAGGGTTTTGAAAAATAAAATTAGGGTTTAGAAAATACATGATTAAGGTTTTAGGGTTTAATAAAAATACAATTAGGATTTTTACAAAATTAGGGTTTTGAAAATAATTTTAGGCTTTAGAAAATATATGATTAAGGTTCTGGGAAATAAAACTAAGGTTTTTGGTTTTGGAAAATAGAATTAGGGTTTTAGAAATTGGAGAGTTTTGAAAATTGGGAAGTTAGGTTTCTGGAATAGGATTTAGGGTTCTAGACTAAGGTTTTGGAATTTATAATTTTGGATTAGAGATTGGATTATTTTATGGAAAATAGATTAGGGTTTTGATTATATTAGAAAATAAGGGTTAATTTTGGCTTTATTAATTTAATTTGGGCCCTTTTAAACTGGATTGATCTATTTAAAGTTGTAAACCAAGTTTAAGCCTTAAAATCAGGTGAAATTTAGTTTGGTCCTCTTTAATTAGAATTAAACTGGCTTAGGGCCAAAATTAAGGGTCTATAGTTTATCCCCTACTTAAATGATTTTGGATTGATTCAGAGAGTGAAAAGTAGCATGACTTTTGGATTAATTTTGGCAAAAATGGATTTGGGTTTCAGTTCTGAAGCTGGATTTGGGTTCTGGACCTTGATCAAGTTCTGGACTTGGAAATATTTGTGTTTTGGACCCGGATTGTGATCTGGACTAGGAAAATATTTGGATTCTGGACCCGGATTGAGTTATGGACTCAAAAAAAATATTTGGATTCTGGACCCGAGGCGGTTTGGGTTCTGACCCAGATTAAGTTATGGACTCAGAAGATATTTGGGTTCTGGACCTGAGGTGGTTTGAGGTCTAAACCTGAATTGAGTTCTAGACTCGAAAGATATTTGGATTCTGGACTCGAGGTGGTTTGGGTTTTAGACTCAGATTGAGTTCTAGACTCGGAAGATATTTGGATTCTAGACCCAAGGTGGTTTGGGTTCTGGATCCGGATTGAGTTCTAGACTCAAAAAATATTTGGGTTCTAGACCCGAGATGTCTGTAAAAGTTAATTTTAATGGTCAATTTTGCAAGCAAAAAATTTAAATATTTTTTACTGTACCTATTTACTCTTGCCCCTACATGAAAAAAATAGTTGTAATTATAAAAAATATTTTTTAAACGCACAAAAAATATAGACCCATAATAAATATCTATTTACTGTGTGCATATGTGCTGTGTGAATTATTGAAATGGATAAAGAAGATAAAAAACTAAAAATCCAACTTTCAAATAATGCCAAGTAATTGCGAATTATGAATTGTAGCAATGGACGAAAGATTTGAATGAATTATTTAAACTGCATATGACTTTGTCCTTTTTATTTACTATGTTACATATAGTATTATTTTTTTTACCTGATATTTATCTCATTTTTTTCTATATATTTATCTCAATTTATGTAGCAAAATTTATAAAAAACAATTGTGCATGAAAAAAGGGATGTAGTAAAGTTTATTACATGTATAAGAATTATCATGAAAATTTATATGTGTACAAAATTTATAAAAATTATTAGAAAGAAAAAAATTTGCATCAAAATGTATACATGTACAAATTTATAAAAATTATTGCATAAAATTTATTTTTACAAAATTTATACATGTACAAATTTATAAAAATTATTGCATAAAAATTTATTTTTACAAAATTTATAAAAATTATTATATGAAAATTTTCCATAAGAATTATTGTACAAAAATGTGTGTGAAAATTTGTATGTATACTTATCTTAACTTACCTATATTTGGATAGCATGATGGTTGTGACATTAAAGTAGGAGGAAATATTCACAAAGACTGTAAATGGTATAATCGGGCCCCACCTGCAGAAAAAAATAATGGTCCAAAAAAGCGGTTTTGAAGATTTTGTTTCGCAATTACTAGCCCGGGGCTATCAAATTGACCGGAGTGTGATCCAGGCACTTGCAAAGTGATGGCTGGATACAACTCACACTTTCCACTTGCCCATTGGATAGATGACAATTGGTCCAGTCGATTTTACCGCTATAACAGGTTTTTGATGTGAAGGGACCCTTGTCCCTTTAACCAACAATATCTTAAAGGAGGAAGAAATCTGACAGTTGATCGGTGTTAGGCCCTGTTATAGAGGATCATACAAATTCAAATATGAGCCCGCCTGAGAGTACTGGGTAAAGTATACTCGACCCGTGCAGGATGAGAGGGTAAAACAATATATATGGAGGTTCCTATTATATCAACTGGGGGAGGCCATTTTGGGCAGCACCGAGTCTGCCAGCCACTTATCGGTGCTGTGTGCCCTTTCTAACTTAGATCGTGTACCTTCTTATGCATAGGGAGAAGCTAGCCTCACTTTCCTTTATCACGGCTTTGACGCACTTTGTAGGAACAAAAGATCTTTCATTGGATTCGTAGCTGTTGCCGAGGTATCACTTTTCTTTAGGACTATTGATCCAAATAATGCATGCATATATACATGATTTTTTTTCATGTACAGGTTTGGGCATATGAGCATAATTTGGTGAGAGTTCCCAATATTACATGGCCGTGGGTTGGGTATCCAAGGCTAGGTGTCTAGTTATTAGGCTGCAAAGAAGTGCCCATAAGTCACCATGTACACACTCACTGCTACCACATGAGCCGCCTAACTTGGGACCAAGTAAGAAAAAATGTTAATATTATTATCAAAATTCATGAGTAAAACAACTAACATATTTACTTTTCTACATGTGAATGTGGCCTGGTGAGAAGCTGAGGAGAGAAACAACTAGATTGGATGCATGACCGATGCATTACCCTTGCAAGCTTCCCGTCAGATTATTGCTGGTCCAGTTTCTTATGGCTGGTTTCTTGGCGAAATGGTATATAATTGGTTTCTTGGTCCTAATAAGCAGAGAGTACCGGCTGATATTCCATCATTTGTGCTAAACAATATATATATGCCGAAACCTTATTGGAGCCGTTCCCATAATGGCTTTGATATTGGGGACTTTAAGCTCCCACTGGATGTGCCATATGCCCAATTCATCTGGGACAAGCTGTTAAATTTTGAAGTTTCATCTTTTGGCATTCGAAGGCTTTTCAGAGGTGAAGAAGAAGAAATAGAAGTGGAGGAAGGAGAGGAAGAAGAGTACAAAGAAGGAGACAAATATGAGGAGGAGGAGGGTGAGCCTTCTTCCCATTCTCGTGGCTATTTAGGGCCTAATCCTTCTCAGGCAAGCATTTATTCTTTGGCCATTACAATTACTTTCTTCTTAATTTGTTTTGACTATCTTTATGATTGTTATAGGTTGTTGGTTCCCCTGGCCACAGAGTTGTCCCTCTGTATGATACTCTGATACATCGACAATTTTCTCTGTTTGTCCCTTCTTATCTAAATATGCCATCTTATCCATAGGGCTTCGATCTAAATCACCTGGTCTGTCATCATGTTTCATAATGGTAGATGTTGAATGTATGCATGAAAATGTATGGACTTACTCTTTCCTTGTTTGGCTCATAGCGAATGCTCGAGGAGCATAACAGAAAGCTGTAAGAAGTGTTGGTCGCCAGTCGTCAACACGCTGCCCATTTTGAGGGATTTACCAATAAGAGGCACAGAACTTCGGAGACTTTCAATTTCAAGGCATAAGGAATCCAAATGCTTCTTCATCAATGGGCCCCATACTGATGTCCATGATATGCCTCCTCCTTTTTCAAGTGAAGACTATTACTGAATCGACTCTTAGGGCAATAGAGGCTCAGGTGCTTCCTCCTCGAGTGGACTTTGGATTGTCGATATGCCCCCTCCTCCAGTAGGTGATGACTTTCTTAGGACTTTATTCGATTATTGACCACCTCCCTCTTCACAATGATGGACTTGTATCAAATTTATATAAAAAGCTTGTATTAATTGTGAAAATTACAATAATAACAATAACAATAATAATAATAGTAACAAGTTTCTGTAACTTTAAATTTTCAAATTTTTTAACTTTTCTGTATCTTTTTTTATATAATAATACATATATTTATGTACACAAAAGTCCATGATGAACTCAATTTTGGATTCTTCATGGATGAAAGTTTACAAAACCCTAATATACTCGGTATTCCAGTCCACCACTAAATCAAAATCCTTTCCTCGAACGTCTTGGTTTCAAATCACTTCCCAGTCCTTATTCAATTCGGTCCATAAGCCAATGCTTAAATAAATTGACAACAATTCTTCATTCAAGATAGGTTAAACCATCCACTCATTCCAATTGCTAAGCTACTATAACAGAAAAAACCCTGCATAATTAATTCAAAACATCTTCAATTTTTTTCCTTCAAACCCAGTCATATTTTGCACAATTGAATTCAAACAACTTATATTTTCTTCAAACCTATCAATGTCTGAGTTAAATTTAAAGAAGATCAATGGTTTATTTAAGACCATTAAAGCTATACGTTGGAAGAATATCTTGGTCTTAAATTAATGCTTTAAAATGTTTTCAAAATGTCAAGTTGGACCAACCATTCCTACATGCCATGGTATCCTTTCGCGATATAAAAATTAGGACTTTTAAGATAAATAATGTAGACCTTTAATTTTTTACCAAGTCCAGTCCAAATATTTTAAAATAGTCACAAATAATTTTTATAGTATTTTAATATTTATTATTCATTTTAATATTTATTTTAATTTAATAACATTCATTATTTGTTTCTAAATATACTATTTATGACAATAAAATAATATTTATTATTCATTTTATTATTTTAATAATAATGTTTTTAATAATAAAAATAAAAAATAAAATTATACATATAAAAATGATAAAGAATAGAAAATAAAAAATCGGACGGTCGAATCAGAGTTCGCCACGCGGTTGCCATACTTTCACTCAAGGTATGGAGATCGAGCATGGCATAACCACTAATAGCCTTGTACCTTTTGGTATATACTTGCTATGGGAACCTAGGCTTTTTAACCCAAAGATTAAAGCTCATGTAATTGGCCTAGATACTTTCCTTAGGTTTTTATCCCAAATGCTTGTTGTTTGACTATGGTTCATTTATCTTATTTTAAATCATGGCTTATTTGATTTGCTCTTTTTCTAATATGATTTAATTACATTGTGAGCTCAAATAATTTTTTCCTCTAAATTCAAAAGACCAAAGCTATTTTTAAAATTTTAAAATTGGTCTTTAAACATAAAACTTTTCTAAAACAAGTAAAAAATTATAATTTTTTTAAATCTTTTTATGGGATTTGAAAAAAAAAACTATTTTTCACTTCACTACGACCTTTAGAAAGAGCTTACAAATTATTTAAGTCAATTATGGAATACCAAAAACTAATTGTGAGCCTAGTTTATACTAAGAATTATTAATCATGGGCTTATTTTTGGCATGAATCATTAGTTACTTTTTTCAATTAAGAAATCTATTTATAATAAACCTCTTAATTTAGTTTTAATCTAATATAGCATAAAAGCAGCTTTAGTTAATTGGATGGATTAAAGCCTAATTAATGGGAATTATTATGAACCGATTTCCATTTTCAAAAATATAACTATTGATTGAATCATCCGAGGGAATTATTTAAAAATAAGATACCTTATGTTGGTATTTTGTTAACCATATACCTAGGAAAAGAGACTCGCTATTTGTGTGTGGAAGTTATAAGGTTGGAAGGAACGTCCTAATTATCTTTGTTTGTTGTTTGTGCCTCCATACATACATGCATACATACATTTGCATCTCATATCATTAATCCTTTCTAGTTCACAGCCCTAGATTACAACAGTTGAAAAGCCTACGATAATCTAACCTACGCCAAAGATGAAAAATCCAGTAGCAACTCAATTACTTTCTCACCAAAAGCAATGGAGCCCAAACAAATTCAACGAATAGTTGACAATGCCCTCAATGCTAAAATGGAAGAACTAAAGGAGACTTTGGCTGAAACCATGAAAAACCAACTAGCTACAATTTTAAGGAACAATGTTGAAGCATCTGCTAGCACCAAGAAGCTAAAGGACAAAGGGAAGGCTAAGGTTGGCGAAGTGGCTTTTGATGATGACAAGATAGTGTACACTTTTAATTTTTGACTCGGTCCGGTCTAATATATTTTAATTAGTCTAAAATAATTTTTGTGTTATCTTAATTAAATAATATTTGTTTTAGTATTTATTTTTTATAATTTATAAAAATTATTATAATAATAAAAATAATAATAAATAAATAAATAAAAATAAAAATAAATGAGAGAAGAAAAATGGTGACGAAAAAATTCATCGCCGAAAATAGTGGACGAAATGGCCCATAGCCCGCCAGTGCGCGCCAGCTCGCAATTTCGATGGCAATCCCTCGCAGCAGCCCGCAGCAGTTTTTTTGCCAGCGAAATTTTTTCGATGCAATTTTTTTTGAAATCTATTTGGTTTCGGTTTTCTTTTCTTAATTAAATACAATTTCCTTAAACAATTAAAATTAATCATCTAAATTTCCTATAAATAAGACCAAAAAACACAGAAAAAGGGATGAACAGAAGAGGAATCAAACTTTGGACTGGGACTTGTATTTTGAACTGGAACTTTAAAAATTGATTGGACTTTTTAGAAGAGAAGAGGAAGCAAGCAATCAAGCTATCAAAGGCAGCAACCTTGCCTTTGTCCTTGTTCATCCAAGAGGCAATTTTGGGTGGAACCAACGAACAAATGTTTGAATCTTTAACTTCTTTTTATTTCTTACAGTAGCTTCGTTCTTTATCTGATTCATAAGATTATACACTCAAAAGTTCAATCTTTGAAGATGTAATAACTTGATCTTCATTTCCAAAAACCTTAAATGTTTTCCTCTGTTTCTAAATTCCTTAAAAACCTTAATTCGTTTATTTGTTTTCCAAAAATCTTAAAATATTCCTTCTATTTCTTTTAAAAACTCAAGAACCCTAATTCTATTTCTTATAAAATTTAAGAATCCTAGTTCTGTCTTTTCTAAACCTTAAGAACCCTAAAAAATACTCTTTTGTTTCCAAAAACCTTAAAACATTTTTCATATTTCCAAAAGCTTTTAAAAAACCCTAAACTGTTTTCCTTTTCACTTTTTTTCCAAAATTCCCAAATGTTTTTTTTAAATGTCCAAACCTTAAATTTATCTTATAGTTTCTAAAAAATCACATAAAGCTTTATAAGACTATAAATTGTTTTCTCAAATCCTAAAATCAAACATAATTTTCGAAACACCAAAAACCCTAATTCTCTCAAAATCAAAACAGTAAACCCTAAATTTTCCTAAACCCTAATTCATTGAAATTAAAATCCCAAACTAGTTAATTTAAACCCTAAAATCTTAATTTTCAACACAACACAAAAATCTACAACCCTAAAAACCAATTTCCAAAATTTTTTGGGGCGCTGCCCCCTTGACCCCGCCCGCTAACCGACTAGCTGGACCGCCGTATGGGCTCGTCGAAGGGGTCAATATTCATTTGTGTATTATGAGTCTGCATATTTAACTTTCCTTTTCCAAAGCCCTAATTTAGTAACTAAAATTCTAAAATCCTATTTTAAGATGCAAACCCTAAATTATATATTTATTGCTTTATTTAATTTTAGATTTGATTATGTAGTTTATTATATGCTTTGATTTATTTAATTCCAATGCTTAATTTATTTAATTTATCATGGATGAATGTTTATTATATATTTTGATTGATGTTTAATATCTTTGATGAATGATTTAATTATGATGAATGGTTATTTAATTACTTTTATTGATTTATTTTGATTTTCAAATGTTGTAAGAGGTATGTTTCCACTTTGTGGGTACCTCATTAATTAAGTTCTATGTAATTTAAATTGCTTTTATATTTTAGACCAATGTAAAGGACATGTTTCTACCATATGGTGGGTGTCCTATTTAGCTTAGACATGAATGATATAAGGACATGTTTTCATCTTCAGGTGGGTGTCCATTTATTTGCGTTGGTTTGGACATTGCTTTGATTTTAATATAATGATGCTTTATTTTCAATTGTTGCGTGTAATATGGATAATATTGTTATACTTAAGAATTTTATAATATTAAGACCTGTAAATGAGGCCGGTTCCAATGAATCGGGCGTTGTGTGGGTGCTGGGCCATTTCTCACCTTCCCCATACATACCCAACTTTCCGAACCCATTAGGAGGTTGGGGATTCCTTAGAAATCGAGTCATCCACTCCTTTCTTTTTCCCAGCCCGTCCGGGTGGCGACTCCATTTTCTCAGGACTTAGGTCCGTGTTCTCTAAGGCCCCTAGCCTAAACAGTGCCAAAGTCGCAAGAACCATTCCACTAGGAGTGGGGGCAAAAATCCCCGCTCACAGCGTCGACTCCACTAGGGATAAGAGAAGTTGATTCCATTGGTCTTTATATTATTATATTCTTTCTTATGATGATATTATCCATTGCATCATATTATATTGCATCGTGTGCGTGAGTTAGGATGCCCGTGTTATCTGTGTTGTATTATGTAAGGGATACCATACTTTCACTCAAGGTATGGAGATCGAGCATGGTATAACCACTTATAGCCTCATACCATTTGGTATATACTTGCTATGGGAACCTAAGCTTTTCAACCCAAAGACTAAAGCTCATGTAATTGGCCTAGTTACTTTCCTTAGGATTTTACCCCAAATACATGTTATTTGACTATGGTTAATTTATCTTAGCTTAAATCATGGATTATTTGGTTTGTTCTTTTTCTAATATGGCCCAAGTACATTTGTGAGCTCAAATAAATTTTTCTTTAAATCCAAAATACCAAAGCTATCTTTAAAACATTTCAAGATGGTCTTTGGATATAAAACTTTTCTAAAAAAAAATCAAAAATCCTTTTGCTCATGGCCCAAATACTAAGTCAAAAATCCAATTTTTCTAAAATCTTTTTACAATGGGCTTAGAAATAAAATTATTTTTATCCATCCTTTTCTTACAAAGAGCTTGCAAATTATTTAAGTCAATTATGAAATACCAAAAATCAATTGTGAGCCTAGTTTATACTAAGAATAATTAATCGTGGGCTTGTTTTGGCATGAATCATTAGTTACTTTTTTCAAGTGAGAAATCTATTTATAATAAACCTCTTAATTTATTTTTAATCCAATATAGCATAAAAGCTACTATTAGTTGGTTGAATGGATTAAAACCTAATTAATGGGAGATATCATAAATTGATTTCCATTTTTGAAAATATAACTATTGGTTGAAACGTCCGAGGGAAATATTCAAAAACAAGATACCCCATGTTGGTATTTTGATAACCATATACCTAGGAAAAGAGGCTCGCCATTTGTGTGTGGATGTTATAAGGTTGGAAGGGACGTTCTACTTATCTTTGTTGATTGTTTGTGCATACATGCATACATTTTCATCTCATATCATTGATCATCTCTGGCTCATAGCCCTAGATTACGATAGTTCAAATGCTTACGACAATCCTACCTATGCCGGAGACAAAGAATCTAGCAATGTCTCAATACTTGCTCACCAAATGCAATGAAGCCCGAACAAATTAAAAGAATGGTGGATGATGCCCTCAATGCCAAGATGGAAGAAATAAAAGAGGCCATGGCCGAGACTGTGAAGAACCAATTGGCTACAATTTTAGAAAATAATGCCGAAGCGTCTGCTATCTCCAAGAAGGCAAAGGATAAAGGGAAGGCTAAGGTTGGTGAAGTAGCTCTTAATGATGATAAGGTGATCATTGATGATGATGATTGGGCTCAATACTACCAAAATCCTCAAGACAAAAAGGAGCCGAATGTTGTTGAGAAGACAATTGTCGAAAAGGCCGAGACATCTGATGTTGAAAAGATGATTGCTGATTTAGAAAAGAAATTTGAGAAGAAGTTGAAAACCGAAGAAATGTTTAAAGTTGACAAATTATTTGAGCTCAACGAAGAAGTTCCGTACAAATTCAAGATGCCATCCTTTGCTAGATACAATGGTACTGGAAATCCCCATCTTCATGTGAAGCAGTACATCACTGCTATGGAGTATGCCCGAGCTACTAAGGCTCAAACTCTAAGGTACTTCATGCTCTCATTAGACCCTGTTATCCAAAATTGGTTCAATACCTTAGATGATGGCACACAAAATAATTGGGATATACTATATAAGGCCTTCATCCAACAATATGGATACAATGTTGAGATGGAATTTACCTTAATGGAAGTGGAGTCCATTAGACAAAGGCCAAATGAGAATTTTGTGGACCATGTGAAGAGATGGAGGAATAAGGCTGCTTTACTCAAGAAAAGGCCCTATGAATCTAATCAAATAAGGATGATCGTCAGAGGTGTCCTGCCCAACCTCCGTGAAAGGCTGTCTCACACCCTTATAAGGGACTTCAAGGATCTTCTCCAAGCTGGACTACAAATTGAAGAGTGGGAAAGGGAGAAGAATCGCTTTTCAATAAGAAGGAATGAGAAAGGGAATTATCAGCCTAGCAATCAAAGCACACAAAAAGAAGTTGATGTCAATACAACTGGTCAAGCAAATAGAAGGCAGTTTTCAAATCTAGGGAAGCCTTTGTCTTGGGTCTTCAACAAACTACAAAAGAAGGGACTATTACAGCCATTTGGCCCTCGACCTTTGTTGAATCCTTTACCCCCAAAATTTAATACTAAAGCCTTCTGTGAGTTTCATCAAACACAAAGACATGAGACAGACAAATGCTTGCAATTAAAACATGAGATCCAAAATTTAATTGACAGTGGTAAGCTTCCTAAGCCTGATAAGACTAGCACAAAAGACAATCCTTTGCCTAAGTTTGGAAGAGTGCCACTACCAGCAACCTTCATGGTGGGAAAAGGATTGGAAGAAGATTTTGTTTTATCCTTTCAAGATGGAAAAAGTGAAGATATGAAAGAAAAAGAAGCTTAACTCAACAAACTTTCCTTAGCTTGAATGTTGCTTTTAAATTTTACTTTCTTTAATATTTAATTGGAACAATCTTGCTTTTCAAATTTAAATTTGTTTGAATAAATTACTTTCATCAAAATCTTATTGGTCTTTGGTCAATTTTTGTGCTCAAATGATGAGGAATCTAGCTTGATGTTCCTAAATTAATGTGTCTAGGCATCATGACTTGAATGACTTCAATAGGTGAGGGAATTACTCTATAGCATTGAGTTGTGTATGCTTACTTAGAGAGGGCTCCTACATAATTATCTTTGTCTAGGTCCTAGTTAGTCTTAGATCATGCTTTGACAAACTTTCGAGGTGAAATTGAACTCTGCTTATTTAAGAGAGAAATTATCTAGGCATTGTTTGGTTAGCCAACAACTAATATCCACCCTATTAAATATCAATCCCTAGTTGTCCCTTTGAGCCTTCATAAATTTTAGCTTTCTTTTCATTGGCTTATAAACCCCAACAACCTACCCTGAGCTGTTGTGATACTTTTGACAAGTCTTATGATCACCAAGATGAAGAGGCAAGAAGATCAAAGAAAGGAATGAATAGTCAAGACCATGAAGATAGTTGAAGTTCTCAAGACCATAAGAGTAGTTGAAGTTCTCAATACCATAAGGGTAGTTGAAGTTTTTCTTAATATTTCCAATATATCAAGACAACATCAGAGTAACAAATGATTTATCCTTGTTAAATAAGATTTATGTTACTCCACTCATCCATTATTGGAAGTCCAAGTTAGTACAAACAAGACAACTCTTTTAGAGCTAGAACCAAACAAAAAAAATAAACAAATAAAAAAAGGAAAAAAATAAAAGGAAAGAAAAGAAAAGAGAAAAAAAAGAAAAAAAAGAAGAAAGATAATACCCAAAACGGTTGAGAAAGCCAACTGATTTCTCTTTTACCTAAAGCAACAAAAGGCTTCCATTTGGTTTATAAGGACATTTTGACTTGAATTGGTCCAACCCAACCAAAGATTCAATCAAAATTGGAGGAAAAAAGGAGGAAGACCATCCAGTTCTTGGAAGTTCTATACTTAACAGTCCTATAAGGAAGAAGGACAAAATGATAAAATGCTCAAAGAAAGGGAAGAGTATGAAAAATAAAAGGAAAGAAAAGGGAGAAGAAGAAAAGAAGCGAATTTGGATACAAAACTTTTTGCAAGGGCAAAAACTGTCCTAATCAAGATCCAGATTAATGCCAAGAAGATAGAAGGAATTTGGAGTCTAGCAAGATTGCCTTCAAGCTACCTAAAGTTCAAATAAGAAGTTTGTAGTGTGAAGATTTGTCCATTGTGTCACACCAGCTCCAATGTCAAAATGGCCTTCACTTAAACCTGTGTCCCTTATAGACCCCATTTCAAGCCTATCAAAGACATGTTGATCTCTCTTGATAGGTAGAGTCTATTAGTGGAGATAGATGATATTTAAAATCAATGAGACCTTTAGTCAAGTAATGTGTATGTACATATCTGAAGTGCAACAGTTCTTGCTTAAATAGAAATGATTCCCGAGTTTAGTACGGTAACTAGGGTTGTCATGTTATAGATATGTTAATTTGGAAAAATCAAGTCCTGAGGTACATTGACATTAATTTGGCAAAGCCAACATTTGATTTCAAAATCAAAATTCAAAAAATAAAAAAAAATGTTTTGTCATACAAGCCTTCAAGTTAAGAGAAGTTTGTTGCATCATCAAAACTCGAAGGACACACTGGGCAAAGGAAATTATTACTGGCAAGGTCATGAAGAAGCTACCGACTAACATGCTTTAAAATGGATGTATCTCTACTATTTGGGGCCTCCATTACTCATATTTTTAATATCCCAAAGATAAAAGCCATAAATGTGAAGCATCCTGTCATTCCGAAGCAAGGACTAAACAAGCATCTCAAAGGAGCCAATGAGAACACTTATTCTGATCACCTCGGTCTGTGAGTAGATGGAATGATTGTAAGTATTATTCATGCATATCATGCATACATGAGCATATCACATCGCACTTTTGTGTCTTGTATTGTCTATTCCTTGTCAAAATGAACAGCAAACATCCTGCGAAGTAAAGAATCAAAAGAAGATATTTGCTTGTGGAAGCTCCAATCATTTTGTAAAAGAAGAAATATGTGCTTGTGCGAAGAACTAGATGGCAAAATCAATCAGAGCCTGCATAGAAAAATCATGGGTTTGAGCCTACACAGGGGGCAAAGTTTCTCCTTTTCAAATTTTGAGTTTAAGCATAAACAAAATATTTTGAATATCTTGCCACGCAGGGGGCAAGGAGAAGATATGAAGGCTAGCTAAAAGGGTTGAATTTTTGTTCATGTATAATTAATGAACAAGAAAAAGAAATCTCAAAAGAAAAAAATTAAAAAAATAATAAAAAAAGAAGAAATCAATCAAAAGAGAAAATTAGAATTCTCAAATGCAAAAGACAAAAGGTCAGACCAACTAAAAGAGCTGAAGCCAGGGTAAAGACCCGATTTACAATGGATAAAGATCCATGTTTCAAGAGTAAAGACCCTATTTCTAATGGATAAAGATCCATTTTTCAAGGGTAAAGACCCGATTTCCAATGGATAAAGATCCATGTTTTAAGGGTAAAGACCCAATTTCTAATGGATAAAGATCCATTTTCCAAGGTTAAAGACCCAATTTCCAATGGATAAAGATCCATGTTTCAAGGGTAAAGACCCAATTTCTAATTGATAAAGATCTATTTTTCAAGGGTAAAACCCGATTTCCAATGGATAAAGATCCATATTTCAAGGGTAAAGACCCGATATCTAATGGATAAAGATCCATGTTTCAAGGGTAAAGACCCGATTTTCAATGGATAAAGATCCATATTTCAAGGGTAAAGACCTGATTTCCAATGGATAAAGATCCATGTTTCAAGGGTAAAGACCCGATCTCTAATAGATAAAGATCCATGTTTCAACGGTAAAGACCCGATTTCTAATGGATAAAGATCCATTTTCCAAGGTTAAAGACCCAATTTTCAATGGATAAAGATCCATGTTTCAAGAGTAAAGACCCAATTTCTAATGGATAAAGATCCATTTTTCAAGGGTAAAGACCCGATTTCTAATGGATAAAGATCCATATTTTTGAAGGGTAAAGACCCAATCTCTAATGGATAAAGATTCATGTTTCAAGGGTAAAGACCCGATTTTCAATGGATAATGATCCATATTTCAAGGATAAAGACCTGATTTCCAATGGATAAAGATCCATGTTTCAAGGGTAAAGACCCAATCTCTAATGGATAAAGATCCATGTTTCAAGGGTAAAGACCCGATTTCCAATGGATATAGATCCATATTTCAAGGGTAAAGACCCGATTTTCAATGGATAAAGATCCATGTTTCAAGGGTAAAGACCCGATTTCCAACGGATAAAGATCCATATTTCAAGGGTAAAGATCCAATCTCCAATGGATAAAGATCCATGTTCCCAGGATAAAGACCAAATTTTCAATAGATAAAAATCTATTTTTGGTGGGTAAAGACCCACAATTCATAAAAATCGAACAACCAGTTATGCCAGAATTCTCAACTGATAAAAGGTCAGTCAAATCAAATTCAATCATGGGTCCAAAGTACCCAAATTCAATCTAGTCTCGGGTCTAAGTACCCAAATCAAGATCAGTCTCGAGTCCAAGTACCCAAAACAAATTCAAATAACCATCTCATCAAAAATTAAGTCGTATTGCTTTTCACTCTCTTTTACTAAAGTCTTATATCATTCAAGCAGGGGGCAAATTGTAGACCCTTAATTTTTGACCCGGTCCAGTCCAATATATTTTAATTAGTCTAAAATTTTGTGTTATCTTAATTAAATAATATTTGTTTTAGTATTTATTTTTTATAATTTTTAAAAATTATAATAATAATAATAATAAATAAATAAATAAATAAAAATAAATCGGCGACGAAAAAATTTATCACCAAAAACAGTGGACAAAATGGCCCGCAGCCCGCCAGCGCGTGCCCGCTCACTCGCAATCCCTCGCAGCAGCCCGCAGCAGTTTTTTCGCCAGCGAAATTTTTCCAACTCAATTTTTTTTAAAACCAAATTCTATTTGGTTTTGGTTTTCTTTTCCTAATTAAATATAGTTTCCTTAAACAATTAAAATTAATCATCTAAATTTCCTATAAATAAGACCAAAAAACACAGAAAAATGGATGAACAGAAGAGGAATCGAACTTTGGACTGGGACTTGGATTTTGAACTAGAACTTTACAAATTGATCGGACTTTTTAGAAGAGAAGAGGAAGCATATTTAACTTTCCTTTTTCCAAAGCCCTAATTTAGTAACTAAAATTCTAAAATCCAATTTTAAGATGCAAACCCTAAATTATATATTTATTGCTTTATTTAATTTTAGATTTGATTATGTTGTTTATTATATGCTTTGATTTATTTAATTTCAATGCTTGATTTATTTAATTTTATCATGGATGAATGTTTATTATATATTTTGATTGATGTTTAATATCTTTGATGAATGATTTAATTATGATGAATGGTTATTTAATTACTTTTATCGATTTATTTTGATTTCCAAATGTTGTAAGAGGTATGTTTCCACTTTGTGGGTACCTTATTAATTAAGTTCTATGTAATTTAAATTGCTTTTATATTTTAGACCAATGTAAAGGACATGTTTCTACTATATGCTGGGTGTCCTATTTAGCTTAGACATGGATGATGTAAGGGTATGTTTCCATCTTCGGGTGGGTGTCCATTTATTTCTGTTGATTTGGACATTGCTTTGATTTTAATATAATGATGCTTTATTTCAATTGTTGCGTGTAATATGGATAATATTATTATACTTAAGAATTTTATAATATTAAGACCTTTAAAGGAGGTCGGTTCCAATGAACCAGGCGTTGTGGGGGTGCTGGGCCATTTCTCACCTTCCCCACATGTACCCAACTTTTCGAACCCATTAGGGGGTTGGGGATTCCTTAGGAATCGAGTCATCCACCCCTTTGTTTTTCTCAGCCCGTCCGGGTGGCGACTCCATTTTCTTCGGACTTAGGTCCGTGTTCTCTAAGGCCCCGAGCCTAAACAGTGTGGAAGTCGCAAGAACCATTCCACCGGGAGTGGGGGCAAAAATCCCCACTCATAGGTAGTCATTGATGATGATGATGACTGGGCTCAATACTTCAAAGATCCTCAAGATAAGAAGGAGTTGAAGGCTGTTGAAAGATCGGCTGTGGAGAAAACTAAAACTTCAAATGTTTAGAAGATGATTACTGACCTGGAAAAGAATTTTGAAAAAAAAGTTGAAGATCGAAGAAATTTTCAAAGTTGACAGATTGTATGAGCTAGATGAAGAAGTTTCATACAAGTTCAAGATGCCACCATTTGCAAAGTTTGATGGAACTGGAAACCCTCACCTCCATATAAAGCAATATATCACTGCGCCCCAGTTTCTTGGAACTCAATTCGGCAAGTGAACTTGGGCCTAAACCCTTAACCCAGCAAGTAATCTTGCACCTTAACCGGACTCTGCTACAGTACTGAACTGCCCTCACGGGCCCTCCAGCAGGAATTTGTTTATTTGGCTCAATTAAGAGTCGCCTCTCCGGATCGAACTCCTGACCTCCCACTTAAGAGAGCCAGCGAGCACAATCCAGTACCAATTCTTCCACTGGCGATATCAAGGGTTTCAACCTTTGCAACCACCCCCTCCACCATACCAGCCATCTACCCCTACTCCTGCACCTGCACCTCAAGTTGATGTCTCCGATGATGAGACCAACGGTGGCGATTCAGGTGATGCGCCGATTTTTTACTAGCCCACTTTTTTATTTTATTTTATTCTATTTTCATTTCTTTGCTTATTTAATATCCTTTTTCTATTTCTTTATTTTTTATTCCTTTTGGACCATTGATATTTTCTTTACAAATAGTTTCTTTTGTTTGTTTATTTCATTTATTTATGTCTTAACCTTGTTTATGCATTTTAGATTTTTGTTTTGAAGCAAATTCGCCTTCACCATACTCTTGGTACCGTACTCATATTTATCCATTAATGGACATGGAAGGGCAGTTTTTTCTCTCTCTTCATTATTTCTTGTTTTGTACACACATTGAGGACAATGTGCGTCGTAAGTGTGGGGGAGAGATATACCTTCTTGTTTGAATTTTTACTATTTCATTCTTTCTATTTGATTCATTTGTCTCAATTAATTTCTGCAAATTATTTTTGGATTTAAGTAAGCTAGATTGTTGTAATAAGTGTGAATTGAGATGGTTCCCCTTTATATGTTAAATTAATTTGAGATTTCCTAAATGACAATTTCTTATTGAGGTTAACTTGGTGATCTTGATCAATTGCTAAGGATCGATTGTAATAGCTATAATTAGGTAGTGGATTGATGGAAATTGGGCACATTTGAAGTTTAAAACCTTAGTTACATTTTTGAGCATGTTATAATTCCTTACATTCTTGAGTCGGACTTAGTATGACCCTTAAGTTTCTGACCCTTGAGTTGTTTAAAAATAAATAAATAAATAAAAATAAAAATAAATAATTCTAATTAAAGGAGCTTTGAAAATTTATCCCTGTTCCGCTGATTTATACTCTTGAATTAAAATAAATGAGTTGTAATCATGAATAGTGCTAGTAGCCATTTGAACGGTGATTCTGGCTGAGTACCGGCGGTCGGCATCATAAATGTTTACCTTCGCATCAAAAGGTTAGTATCAGTTCAAACAAGTCAGGCTCCTTAAAATGTATATATATGTGTATATACATTTTAAAAAAATGAGGGTTAGAGAACTTAAGAGAAAATTTACATTTTTCATACTTTGTTTATGGCTTTTGGATTTTCTGGAATTTTATGCTCAATCTTTTAACTCTGGATTTTTAGGTTTTAGGTCTGTGAAATTTTTGTTTTGAAACTTCTTGATTTAGCTGTTATGATTGTGAATTAGTTTTTGGTTGAGAACATGGGGTTTTCTGATTCAAGTATTGTCAAAATTTTTCTTTTCTTTTTGAATATAGAGGGGGTTTGTCATTTCTACTTATTATAGTGATTTAGTTTGCTTGAGGACAAGCAAAAACTCAAGTGTGGGGGAATTTGATAAGTGCACAACTGATGATATTTTGCCCCTACTTCTTAATATGATTATTATCCAATTGAGTTTAATTTGTTTGTTCAAGTGCTTTTTAGGGTTAATTTCAGGAATTCTCTGTATGTTGAGGTGTATGGTCATTTCGGAGGAATTAAGGATGAAAGTAGAAGAAAAGAGAAAAATTCTTCAATGGACACGCCCATGGACATGGGCGTGTCAATGGACATGCCCTTGATGCTGCATACAGAAGCATTGACACGCCCAGTGACATGGGCGTGTCACTGAGCTTGCCTTTTTCAATGATTCACAGTAGCTGTGACACGCCCAGTGGCATGGGCGTGTCACTAGACGTGCCTTATGTTCAAAATCTTAGTAGCAATGACACGCTCAGTGGCATGGGTGTGTCAATGGGCATGTCAGGCGATATTATCTACATTATAAAAGCTACGGTGAAGCACAAATTAGGGATCCAATTTTCATATTTTATAACCTAGAGCCGACTTCTAAAGCAAAGAGGAGAGTTTCAGAGCTGAGATTGAAGATGAAGACATATTCTAAACAAGATCTAAACCAAGATTCAAGGATTCAAGTGAAGATATACGAATTATTGGCAATGGATTATTTGAATTCTTTTTCTTATTTCCCTTGTTCTGGTTTTCTGATTTTGAACATGAACTAACTTATTCTCTATCTAGATATTGATGAACCCTAGCTTTATTGTATGGATTGAATAATTTTATTTAATTAAATCATTTGATTGAGTTGTTTTATTCTTATGATGCTTAATGATTTATTTCCTATTAATAATAGTATGCTTATTGATTGATTGCAATTTTCATATTATTAACTTGAGAAAGCTTTATCTGAATTGAATACTCATAAGGATTGAGGATTGATTGGGGTACTAGAGATAGACTTACAAGATCCTTTGGTTTATAATTCCTTATTCTTAATGCAAGATCTATTTAATTATGTTTAAGAAGAGATTCCAGCATTATACTTAGTGATCAGGGATTAATTCGCTTGAGAAAGGTTTTAGTCTAATTTAGAGGAATACCAATTCAACTCTATTATTTTGTTTAATTGAATTGATTTTCATAAATATAATTGTGGCTAGGGGGATTCAATATCTGGATAGTATCATCATCATCAATCAATTTATTCAACACTCAATCTCTCTCTATTTTCATTTATTAAGTTAATTATCTTTAATTACAAAACTTCACAAAACTATTGGTTCGCTAAACAACAGTTAGAATTTGCACTAGTACTTGGCCTTGTCCTCAGTGGAACGATAACTCACTCACTACTTTATTACTTGAGTGACCCGTGCACTTGCGGTATTGAAATAGCATAGGTTCTTGCTATCAAGTTTTTGGCACCACTGCCGGGGACAACGGTTTTCAATAATAGTAATATAATTAAGACTATTGATTTAGTTTTTATTTTATTTTGTTTTAACATAAGTTATTGCTTTTTGACTGTCATTCTAGGTATTTCTTCCTGTTAATGACCTGAGATAGCTCTTTTCAACTTTTTGAATTAGATCAAGAGTTAGAGAGAACATTGAGAAGAAGACGAAAGGAAGAAGAGGAAACAGTTCTGGCAGAGACGGAGCCGAACTTTGAAGATCTCATTCTAGAAGAAGAAATGGCAGAAAATGAGCCAAGAACAATGCAAGAGTTTGCTAGGCCTACTCTTAATGGGACTGAATCAAGTATACAAAGACCAGTGATTGATGCCAATAAATTCGAGATAAAAACAAATGTCATTCAAATGGTGCAGCAGACTTGTCAGTTTGATGGATTTCCGGATGAAGATCCTAATGCACACATTGAAACTTTTTTGGAAATATGTGACACATTTAAGATACAGAATGTCTCTGAATATGCAATTAGGCTGAGGTTTTTCCATTCACGCTCAGAGACCAACCAAAGAAGTGGCTGAATTCTTTTCCTCCTAACACTTTCACTACATGGGGCCAACTAGCAGAAAAATTTTTAGAGAAGTATTTTCCATCGTCCAAGACTGCTAAGTTAAGGAATGATATTTGTTCTTTTCTCCAGCTAGATGGTGAAACCCTATATGATGCTTGGGAGAGATTTAAGGATTTATTGGGAAGATGTCCTCACCATGGGCTTCCGCTGTGGCTTCAGATCCAAACTTTCTACAATGGATTGAGTTAATCAAGTAAGTAGTCCATCAATGTAGCCGGAGGAGGTACCATAAACAATAAAACACCTGAAGAAGCAAGGGATTTGATTGAAGACATGGCTCTTAAAAATTATTAGTGGCAAACCCCAAGGGAACAAGGAAGATTAAGGGCTCCTAGTTCACATCAATTGGATCCCGTAGTTGCTCTTTCAGCACAATTGGAAGCAATGAACTAAAAGATTGATTCTTTAGCTTCTTCTTCTTCTTCAGGGAAAGTGATGCAGGTGATGTCCTGTGAATGGTGTGGGGGTGGACATCAAAGTCAAGATTGCCAAAGTGGTAACATGTTTGCTAGGCAATAGCAAGTAGATTATGTTGGAAACATGCCAAGGCAATAGCAAAATAATACCTACAGCAACACGTACAATCCGGGGTGGAGAAATTATCCTAATTTCTCATGGAATAATCAGAATAATCCATGATATCCCCTTGGATTCTAGCAGCCCCAACATTAATAAGTTGTCCCTCCAAGAAAGAGTATTTGGAGGACATGATGGAGAAATTTGTAGCAGCTTCTGAAACCAAGTTCCAATCAACTGAAACCACCTTAAGAAATCAACTAGCTTCTATTCATAATTTGGAGAATCAGGTGGGGCAAATTGCCAAGTTGCTCAGTGAGAGACCACAAGGAATTTTGCCTAGCAACACTGAGCAAATCCTAAAGAGCAGCTTAAGGCAATTACACTAAGGAGTGGAAAAGAGATCAAGGGTAATGTGGATGAGAAAAAAGGAGAGTGTCAGAGAAAACGGCTGAAGTACAAGACAATGAAAAAGAAGACGATCCTCCTGTCACTTTGGGAAAGAAAGATGCACAAGAAAGTGAGAAAGAGAAGCAGCCACAAGACAACAGCTCCATAATGAAGGAATACCGACCTAGAATACCATATCCGGCGAGGTTAAACAAGGACAAGATTGATGCTCAGTTCGGTAAGTTTCTTGAACTTTTTAAGCAATTGCACATTAACATTCCATTTGCCGAGGCTTTGTCACAGATGCCTAAATATGCTAAATTTTTAAAAGATGTCCTTTATAACAAAAGGAAACTTGAGGAAGTGTCTTTAGTGCATTTGTCTGAAAAGAGTTTGGCAATTTTGCAAAGGAGGTTACCTAAAAAGTTAAAAGATCCAGGTAGTTTTACCATTCCATGTTTGATAGGTAACCTTGAGGTTAAAAGTGCATTAGCTGATTTGGGGGCTAGCATAAGTGTTATGCCCTATAAAATGTTTAAAGAGTTAGGCATTGGTAAACCTAAACCAATACTAATGACCATCCAACTTGCTGATAAGTCAGTAGTCTACCCTCGTGGCATTATAGAAGATGTGTTGGTAAAAGTTGGGGATTTCATTTTCCCTAATGATTTTTTTGTCATTGATATTGATGAGGATGCAGATGTTTCGCTTATCCTTGGTAGGCCATTTTTAAGTACAGCCCTTGCCCTTATCAATGTTCATGATAGCACACTAACTTGGAGAGTGGGTGGTGAGAAAGTTATTTTTAGGATATATGATGCTATGAAACATTCACTTTCACTTGATGAGGTAGAATCATGCAATGATGTTATTGAGCATGAGACCGTAAATTGTGTTACTAACATTGTTTCCAAGGATCCCCTTGAGTTGTGTTTATTGCAGGGGAACATTGAGGATCGAGAAGCAATGGAGCAGCTTGCTTTTCTTGAAGCAAGCAAATCGTTCAAATGCAGGGCATATGAGACTATTAAGATGCCAAAGGAAGAGAAGCCAAAACCATCGGTGATTGATCCACCCAACTTGAAACTAAAGCCCCTTCCAGATCACCTTGAGTATGGATTTCTGGCGGAGAAGAAGAAATTACCAATAATTCTGAGTTCCCACCTATCTTCTGAGTAGAAAGAAAAGCTTATCTAGTTGTTACAGAAATATAAGAAAGTGATAGCTTGGAAGGTAGCAGACATCAAGGGTATCAGTCTATCCTATTACAGACACAAGATATTGATGGAGGACGAATTCAAGCCAGTAGTGCAACCACAACGGAGACTAAACCCAAAGATGAAAGATGTAGTGAAGGCTGAAGTGATAAAACTACTTGAGGCAGGGATTATATATACGATCTCGGATAGTTCTTGGGTGACGCCCATTCCAGGTAGTACAAAAGAAAGGAGGGATGATGGTGGTCCCTAATAAAAATGATGAGCTGATTCCAACAAGAATAGTTATTGGTTGGAGGGTTTGCATAGACTACAGGAAATTGAATGATGCAACTAGGAAGGACCATTTTCCTTTACCCTTCATTGATCAAATGTTGGACAGGTTATCCAAGCATGAGTATTGCTGTTTTTTGGATGGTCTTTCAGGCTATTTCCAAATTCCTATCGCCCCTGAAGACCAAGAAAAAACTACATTCACCTGCCCATATGGGACATTTGCATATCGAAGAATGCCATTCGGGTTGTGCAATGCGCCTGTGACTTTTTAGAGGTGCATGGTAGTAATCTTTGATGAACTTGTTGAGGGTATTATGGAGGTGTTTATGGATGTTTTTTTAGTCTATGGCAGCTCATTTGACAGATGTTTGGAAAATCTTGAAAGAGTTTTGATGAGATGTGAGGAAACCAACTTAGTGCTTAATTGGAAAAGGTGTCATTTCATGGTTCAAGAGGGAATTGTGTTGGGACACAAAATTTCAAGCAACGGCATTGAGGTGGATCGGGCTAAGGTAGACACCATTGAGAAGTTAACACCACCCACATCTGTTAAGGCCATCAGAAGTTTTCTAGGACATGCGGGCTTTTATCGGAGGTTCATACGAGACTTTTCTAAGATAGCCTGTCCATTGACAAGACTCCTTGAGAAGGATGTGGATTTTGTTTTTGATGAGGAATGTTTGAGAGCATTCACAATTCTTACGGCGAAATTGACCCATGCTCCAATCATGGTAGCTCCCAATTGGAATCTACCATTTGAACTAATGTACGATGCAAGTGACTTTGCAGTGGGAGCAATCTTGGGTCAACACAAGGAGAAATACTTCCAGCCTATCTACTATGCAAGCAAGACTATGAACACAGCTCAAGCTAATTACACAACTACAGAGAAAGAGCTGCTAGCTGTGGTTTTTGCTTTTGACAAGTTTAGATCATATCTAATCTTGTCAAAAGTGATTGTTTATACGGACCATTCTGCTTTGAGGTACTTATTTGCTAAAATTGATGCTAAGCCTAGGCTAATCCTTTAGGTTTTGTTGTTGCAGGAATTCGACTTGATGATTCAAGATAAGAAGGGAGCTGAAAATCTTGCAGCAGATCACCTTTCTCGCTTGGAGAATCCAACCTTGGAGAGGTTTGAAGAAGGGGACATTAATGATCACTTCCCCGATGAGAAGCTGTATGTCATAGTAAGTGAGGTAAGTAATTTAAATTTTGAAACACCTTGGTTTGCATATTTTGCTAACTATTTAGCTGTTAGGGAAGTTCCTAAGGACTTAACTTATCAATCAAGAAGAAATTCTTTTCTGACCTAAAGTATTATTTTTGGGAGGATCCCTTTTTGTTTAGATTATGTAAGGATCACATGATCCGACGATGTGTGGCATGGCCCGAAATAATGAACATTCTTAGTCAATGCCATGCTGGACCAACTGGTGGTCATATGGGAGCCAATAGGACTGCTCAAAAGGTACTAGAATCGGGATTTTATTGGCCCACTTTGTTTAGGGATAGCTACGAATTTGTAAACCATTGTGATCATTGCCAACGGACTGGAAACATTTCATCTCGTGATGAGATGCCCTAAAATGGAATTTTAGTGTGTGAAGTCTTTGATGTATGGGGGATCGATTTTATGGGACCGTTTCCAAATTCTTTTAGTAACAAATATATTCTTATAGCTATAGATTATGTCTCTAAATGCCTGAAGCCCAAGCCTTGGCAACCAATGATGCTAGGGTAATGATGAAGTTTTTGAAGAAGTTGTTCTCTTGATTTGGTACACCGAAAGCAATCATAAGTGATAGGGGTACTCACTTTTGTAATGTTAAGCTTGAGAAAGTTTTCAAAAGATTAGGAGTTACACATAAGTTTGCTACTCCTTACCATCCCCAAACTAGTGGCCAAGTTGAGAACATGAATAGGGAGATTAAAAGAATTCTGGAAAAAACTGTAGAGCGATCCCGAAAGGATTGGTCCGAGAAATTGGATAATGCTCTATGGGCTTTTAGGACTGCATTTAAAACTCCTTTAGGCACTACGCCGTTTAGGCTGGTATATGGAAAAGCTTGTCATTTACCTGTCGAAATTGAACATAATGCATATTAGGCTATTAAACAGATTAACCTTGATCTAGCTTGTGGGGGTGAAAGAAGAAAGTTGCGGGTAAACGAGTTGGATGAGTGGAGATTGCAGTTTATGACAATGCAAGAATGTATAAGGAGTGTACCAAGAGATGGCATGATGCTCGCATTAAGGACCAAAAAGAGTTTCAAGCGGGAGATTAGGTATTATTGTACAATTCGAGGATTCGACTCTTTCCAGATAAGTTAAAATCTCGATGGTCTGGTCCTTTTACTGTAAAGGAAGTTTTCCCCTACAGAGTAGTTGAAATAACTCACCCGAAAAAAGGAGATTTTAAAGTTAATGGGCACAAGCTCAAATTATACCTTGGAGGGGAAATATAGGACTTGAAGGAGGTTTTACACCTCCAAGACTAGGGAAATTTACCATGTCGTCCAACTAATATGACGTTAAAGAAGTGCTGGGTGGGAGACAACCCACCATTTTATTCGTTCTTTAATTTTTATGTCTTAAATTTTTGTGTTTTTTGTTTGTGTTGTCATTTTGTTTTAGTTTTATCCTTCTATCATTAGGTGGTGGTTTGTTTTCTTTGCATTCATTTGAATTTATAGAGGAAATTTGATTTTGAGGAGTAAATTGAGCATATTATAGGACACGCCCGTGTCATTGGGCGTGTCATTATTTTTTACAGGCAGTAGCTACAACACGCTCAGTGACACGCCCATGTCTCTGAGCGTGCCATTTTGCAAGAGAAACAGTAGCTATGACACGCCCCTGTCACTGGTCGTGCCTTAAAAAAGTAAATGAAAAATGAGTCAGCACGCCCAAGCTAGTGGGCATGTCGTTTGCTTGGTTGTCACAGTACATGTGACACGCCCATGGACACAGTCGTGTCTGTGGGCATGTCGTTTATCAATTCATCCAGTACCTATGAAACGCCCATGGACACAGTCGTGTCTGTGGGAGTGTCGTGTACACTGTCTCTTTTACTATAGGGCACGCCCAGTGACACGAGCGTGTCACTGGGCGTGCCGACGTCTTTATATATAGAACCAAAGCAATTCTTCACGTGAATTTAAGTTTTATTTCTCATTCTCTCATTTTCTCTCAAATTTCTTGCACATCCACTAGCGCATTCACACACCCACTCACTTTAGGAGAGATTCTCACTCCCGGCTTGCATTATTGCTTGAATTTGCTCGATTTCCATTTGAATTTGCTCGTTCCACACGATTTTTGCATTTTTAGGTACGGAATCTCAATTTTTGTGATTTGTTTTGGATTTCTTTCATTTTTCTTTCATTTTTCATATGAATTCCTTGTATTTTCTTGTTTTTGCCTTGAAGTTGCAAGATTTATGATGCATTTGCTTTATTTTGCTGTGTTTTTTATTTATCATAATTTTTGCGGCATTTGATTAATTTTGTTTTTGTTTGTTTTTTATTCTGTTTTGATTCAACATTTGTTTATTTTTGAATTAGTTTGCGTTTGAGTTATATATTGATTGTTTCTCTTGTTGGGTTCTTGTTAATCGTTATTTTTGGAAAATGGTATTATAGTGGGAATTTCCATCGTTCGAATTGGTTTGTCACTTTTGTTGATTAAGTGTGTGTTGCTATAGGTCGATTACATTTGGTTTATATTGGCTGTTAGCATTGCCTTTATTGGGATATACATTATGCTTCATCGTTATAATGCCGGTATTTCGGTAACTTTGTGCTGGTCTTTTGTGGGTGTTGTGCATCGTGCTATACTTCTGTTGTTATTGAGGAATCTTTTTGTTTATTTTGCAGACAATCAGACAATGGGCCCTCGCAAACAATCATCCTCTCAGCTTCCAGCCAACCCGCTACACGTCCAACTTCTAAATTCCTGGCCACCCACAAATGCCTTAGATTTTCAAATGCCGAGGAGAGGAGGCGATTCGAACTTTTCGGTAACAAAGAATGGTCCCCATCTCGGGTTTTAGATTGGGACACTATGGAACTGGCTAATATTGCAGTAGATATTCGGGAATTGATTAATCAACCAGGGTGGGACCAACTGTTCTCCATCAATGAGCCTTCCTATCGAGAGCTGACACTGGAATTTTATTGCACCTTTCAGTTTCAGAAGACCAAGGTTTTAATTACTGAGCCAACAATTAAATTCAGACTGGGAGGGCAGAGATTCAACATGAGCATTAATGACCTTGGGGTACATCTCAAGTTATATACTGAAGAGGAGGTACAGACCTTTCATTATCTGAACTTTGAGGTGGATTTTGTTGAGTACGAGGTTGCTCCTCCTCGGGTTTGGTGGACCTTTGCACCCACTGCCGATAAATATCAACCCAAGGTTTCTATGACATCCAACTTCGAGTCCTTCCCCAGCTGAGTGGTGCACAACCTATTAGTTCACACTCTTACAGCTCGGTTGAGTAGCACAGGGGTGGTAAGCTTGCGAGATCTGTTTTTCCTACACTGTATGGTACAGAAGACCCAGTGCAATGTCGCACATGCCATCACACATTTTTTCTACGAGCAGTCTACAAAGGGAGCATCAGGTACTTTACATGGTGGCATGTATGTCACAAGATTCGCTCGTCGCCTGGGTGTGTTAGATGGCTACCTCCCTATGACGGTCGATGGTATGTCCAAGTTGTTGGGCATGAACACATTAAAGAGACTGAACCGAGAGAAGGTAGCTGGGCTACAGGCACCTCCTATGGATTCAGATATACCAGAGGCAACCCCTTCTGCTCCTCCTTCGGATATACCACCACCTCCACCTTAGATTTTTCGGGTTCATCCACTGCCGCTGGGCCTTCTTCCACTATTGGGCCTTCTTCTTCTGCTGGACCTTCTTTTGTCTAGAATCCTGCATTCTGGGATTGGCGTCAGTCAGTTAATATTAAGTGGGATGATAACAGGAAACCCACAGATTTAGAGCATCAAATTTGTAGGATTGAAGGGAAGATAGGGAATATCGAGCTGAATCAGAATAAGATCTTAACCCAGTAGGACCAGCTGCAGCAGCTCATACTTGAACAGACTACTTCTTTCTAAGCCCAGCTGGATCATAAGATCTTGAGACGGCAATGGATGGAGAAATCCATGTTTGAGTTCTGGAGGTATCAAGGGTTTCACCCTTCACAACCACCACCTCCACCATACCAGCCACCTACCCCTGCTCCTGCACCTGCACCATAAGTTGATGTCTCCGATGGTGAGACCAGCGGTGGCGATTCCGGTGATGCGCTGATTTTTTACTATCCCACATTTTTATTTTATTTTATTCTATTTTCATTTTTTTGCTTATTTAATATCCTTTTTCTGTTTCTTTATTTTTTATTCCTTTTGGACCATTGATATTTTCTTTACAAACTGTTTCTTTTGTTTCTTTATTTCATTTATTTATGTCTTAATCTTGTTTATGCATTTTAGATTTTTGTTTTGAAGCAAATTCACCTTCACCATACTCTTGGCACCGTACTCATATTTATCTATTCATGGACATGGAAGGGCAATTTTTTCTCTCTCTTCATTATTTCTTGTTTTGCACACACATTGAGGACAATGTGCGTCGTAAGTGTGGGGGAGAGGTATACTTTCTTGATTGAATTTTTACTATTTCATTCTTTCTATTTGATTCATTTGTCTCAATTAATTTTTGCCAATTATTTTTGGATTTAAGTAAGCTAGATTGGTGTAATAAGTGTGAATTGAGATGGTTCCCCTTTATATGTTAAATTAATTTGAGATTTCCTAAATGACAATTTCTTGTTGAGGTTAACTTGGCGATCTTGATCAATTGCTGAGGATCAATTGTAATAGCTATAATTAGGTAGTGGATTGATGGAAATTGGGCACATCTGAAGTTTAAAACCTTAGTTACATTTTTTAGCATGTTATAATTCCTTAGATTCTTGAGTCGAACTTAGTATGACCCTTAAGTTTCTCACCCTTGAGTTGTTTAAAAAAATAAATAAATAATTCTAATTAAAGGAGCATTGAAAATTTATCCCTATTCCGCTGATTTATACTCTTGAATTAAAACAAATGAGTTGGAATCATGAATAGTGCTAGTAGCCATTTGAACGGTGATTTTAGCTGAGTAACCGGGGGTCGGCATCACAAATATTTACCTTCATGTCAAAAGGTTAGTATCAGTTCAAACAAGTCGGACTCCTTAAAATGTATATATATGTGTATATATATTTAAACAAATGAGGGTTAGAGAACTTAAGAGAAAAATTACATTTTTCGTACTTTGTTTATGGCTTTTGGATTTTCTAGAATTTCATGCTCAGTCTTTTAACTTTAGATTTTTAGGTTTTAGGTCTGTGAAATTTTTGTTTTGAAACTTCTTGATTCAGCTGTTATGATTGTGAATTAATTTTTGGTTGAGAACGTGGGGTTTTCTAATTCAAGTAATGTCAAAATTTTTCTTTTCTTTTTGAATATAGAGGGGGTCCGTCATTTCAACTTATTATAGTGATTTAGGTTGCTTGAGGACAAGCAAAAACTCAAGTGTGGGAGAATTTGATAAGTGCACAATTGATGATATTTTACCCCTATTTCTTAATATGATTATTATCCAATTGAGTTTAATTTGTTTGTTCAAGTGCTTTTTAGGGTTAATTTCAGGAATTCTCTGTATGTTGAGGAGTATGGTCATTTTAGAGGAATTACAGATGAAAGTAGAAGAAAAGAGTAAAATTCTTCAATGGACACGCCCATGGACATGGGCTTGTCAATGGACGTGCCCTTGATGTTGCATACAGGGAAGGATGGGCGTGTCACCGAGCGTGAATTTTTCAATGATTCACAGTAGCTGTGACACGTCCAATGACATGGGCTTGTCATTGGACATGCCTTATGTTCAAAATCTCAGTAGCAATGACACGCCCAGTGACATGGGTGTGTCAATGGGCATATCAGGCGATATTATCTGCACTATAAAAGCTGCGTTGAAGCACAAATTAGGGTTCTGATTTTCATATTTTATAACCTAGAGCCGACTTCTAAAGCAAAGAGGAGAGTTTTGGAGCTGAGATTGAAGGTGAAGACATATTCTAAGTAAGATCTAAACCAAGATTCAAGGATTCAAGTGAAGATATACGAATTATTCACAATGGATTGTTTGGATTCTTTTTCTTATTTCCCTTGTTCTGGTTTTCTGATTTTGAACATGAACTAACTTAGTCTCTATCTAGATATTGATGAACCCTAGCTTTATTGTATGGATTGAATAATTTTATTTAATTAAATCATTTGATTGAGTTGTTTTATTCTTATGATGCTTAATGATTTATTTCCTATTAATAATAGCATGCTTATTGATTGGTTGCGATTTTCATATTATTGATTTGGAAAAGTTTGATATGAATTGAATACTTATAAGGATTGATGATTGAATTGGGTACTAGATATAGACTTACAAGATCCTTTGGTTTATAATTCCTTATTCTTAATTCAAGATCTATTTATTTATGTTTGAGAAGAGATTCTAGCATTATACTTAGTGATTAGGGATTAATTCGCTTGATAAAGGTTTTAGTCTAATTTAGAGGAATAACAATTCAACTCTATTATTTGGTTTAATTGAATTGATTTTCATAAATAAAATTGTGGCTTGGGGGATTCAATATCTGGATAGTATCATCATCATCAATCAATTTATTCAACCCTCAATCTCTCTCTATTTTCATTTATTAAGTTAATTATCTTTAATTACAAAACTTCACAAAACTATTGGTTCACTAAACAACAGTTAGAATTTGCACTAGTACTTGGCCTTGTCCTCAGTGGAAAGGTAACTCACTCACTACTTTATTACTTGAGCGACCCGTGCACTTACGGTATTGCAATACCATAGGTTCTTGCTATCATCTTCTTTCCAAGATGTAGATGGAAAAGCAACCAAAGAAGAAGTAGTGTTTAGCAAAATTAAACAAGCTGTGTTTGGAAAATAAGTGGCAATCTATGTTGTAAGCAAATTTTAGGATTCAAGTGATAGTGATGATGATCATGAACCCAAGAAGAAAGAATGGACCTAGTCTGAACCTGAAGAAGATGAAGTGATGAACACCAGATCTGGTAAGCCTTATGCAAGGCCAACATCCAAGGAAGTGGAAGCTAATAAGTTGAAGCTGGAAACAAAGAAGAGGAAGATGAAACTGTGCTTAAGCAGTTGAAGAGAACCTAAGCAAGCATCAGTATTTGGGACTTATTGGCCACTTTTAAGAAGCACCGTGAAACTATAGCCAAGGCCTTAACTAGCATGCCAATTTCCACCTCAATAACACCGGATGAGCTGTTTAATTTCATAAAAATTGAAGGAGTAATGAAGTGTGAAGAGGTTCAAAAGAAGAACGGAGTTGAAATGGGAATGGTATGTTTCTTAGATGCGGATTTACCAAAAGAGGGGAGAGATCACATCCACCCTCTCTTTATCAAAGTAGAAGCCAAAGGAAAAAAGACCCCATGTGTAATGGTAGATGATGGGTCCTCCATAAATGTTTGCCCACTTAAAATTTTGCCAAAGCTAGCTATGTGTAGACCCTTAATTTTTGACCCACTCAGGTCCAATATATTTTAATTAGTCCAAAATAATTTTTGTGTTATATATTTTAATTAGTCTAAAATAATTCTTGTGCTATCTTAATTAAATAATATTTGTTTTAGTATTTAGTTTTTATAATTAATAAAAATAATAAATAATAATAATAAATAAATAAACAAAAATAAAAATAGAAGTCAGCGACGAAAAAATCGGCAATGAAAAATTCATCGACGAAAAGTTAGGACGAAATGGCCTTAGGCCATTTCGCCCGCAGGGAAATGCCCAAAATGCCAACTCTCGCAAGTTTCGCTCGCGTAGCCAGCCACAGCAGTTTTTTCGCCAGCAAAATTTTTCCGCAGCAATTTTTTTCGCCGGCAAAATTTTTCTGATGAATTTTTTTTTTCGAAATAAAATTCTATTTGGTTTCGGTTTCCTTTTCCTAATTAATAATAGTTTCCGTAAACAATTTGAATTAACATATAAATTTCCTATAAATAAGACTAAAAATAACACAAAAAAAGGGGGGGAAAAACTTTAGGAAGAAACTTTGGACGATCGGACTGGATTTTGAACTTTGGATTTAGACTTGAACTGTGGAACTTCAAATTTGAGAGGGATAAGCAAGCAAGCAATTAGGCCATCAAAGGCAACAATCCTGCCTTTGTCCTTGTTCATCCAAAAAAGCAATTTTTTGTGGAACCAACAAATGAAGGTTTGAATATCTAATTTCTTTTTCTTTTTCATTATAGTAGCTTCAATCATTAAATTGTTTCTTTTGATTTTAAGAACCATAGAACCCTAATTTACTTTTTCTAAAGCTTAGAACCTTAAGTCGTCTCCTTTATTTTCAAAAACTTTAATATTGCTTTTCTGTTAATTCTAAAACCTAAGAACCTTAATCTATTTCTTCAAAATCTTAAAACCCTAATCCACTTCCCAACCTTCCAAAACATTAAATTGTTTATTTTAATTCCCAAAACCCTAATATGCTTTCCAATTTTCTAAAACCTTAAAACCCTAAATTGATCCTTCTATTTCCAAAAAACCTAAAAAATATACTTTATGTTTCCAAAAACCTTAAATCGTCTTACATATTTCCAAAAATACCATAAAATTCTAAACTGTTTTCTTCTCACCTTTTTACAAAATTCCCAAATGTTTTATTACATATTCAAACCCTAAATTTACCTTACAGCTTCTAAAATCACATAAAGCTTTATAAAACTATAAATTGTTTTTTTAAATTCTAAAATCAAATACATCCTCCAAAACACTAAAAACCCTAATTCAACTTTAAAACCAAAAACAGTAAACCCCAAACTAAGTTTCCTAAACCCTAATCCTTAAAACCTTAAAACCTTATGTAGACCCTTAATTTTGACCTGGTCCGGTCCAATATATTTTAAATAGTCCAAAATAATTTTTGTTAATAATTTTTGGTTTAATGTCTAATTTTTATTAATAAAAATTGAAAAATAATAATAAACAAAAAATGAATAATAAAAAAATCGGCGACAAAAAAATATCGCCGAAAGTCAGCGGGCCCGTGGGCATTTCGCCCGCAGGAGTTTCCTGTGGCGAAAAAGCGGCTGCGGCAGCTTTTTCGCTAGGGCAATTTTTCCTACTGCAGTTTTTTTCACCAGCGCAATTTTTCCTACAGTAGTTTTTTTTTTCGCCAGTGAAATTTTCCAATGCAAATTTTTCGAAACCTAATACAATTAGGTTTCGATTTCTTTTTCATATTCAATATTGTATGCCGTGAGTGATTAGGATTAATAATAGAATTCTTCTATAAATAAGGAGGCAGAAAGAGGAGAAAATGAATCAGAAATTGGGACAGAAACATTGGAAAGTTTGAAACCGAAACTAAGGAGGAAAGCAGTGAAATCAAATCTGACTTTTTGAGAGACGAAGAAGCCAAGCCAGAAACAAATCATCAAAGGCAGCAACTGCCTTTGTTTTTATTCATTTAAGAAGCAATTTTTGGGTATAACTCACTAATCAAGGTTTGAGCTCTTAAATCCTTTTTATTTTTTTTTCTTCACAGTAGCTTAATTCATGAAATTCTATTCTTTTAATTCAAAAATCCCAGAACCTAATTTCCTTTGCTCAAAGTTTAAAAATCTTAAATCTTGGCTTTATTTTCCAAAATTTTAAAGCTATTAGTTTTATTTCTTCAAAACCCCAAAACTCTAATTTACTTTCCAAATTATCAAAACCCTTAAATTATATTCTGTTTCTTTCAACAAACCTTAACAAATATCTTTTCTATTTATGCAAACTTACAATCGTGTGTTTATTTTCATAAACTTCATAAAATTATCAATTACTTTTTCCAAATTCTAAAAAACCTAAGCATCCACCAAGACCCTAGTTCTAAAGCACCAAACCCAAATACAACTTCCAAACCTGAAATAGTGAACCTCATTCCCTTTAAAACCTTAAACCCTAATTTTTTTTTCTAAACCCTAATGCTTTAAAATTTTTAAAAAACCATAAAAACACAAATATATTAATTTCATACAGTAAACTCGAAACCATAAATTAAAAGTGTTTTAAAGAGTCCAAATTCTAGTTTCATGATTTTACATAACAAACCTTAGTTTGGTTAATCAAAGAGTCTTACCAACCTTATAAAACATAAAATCCTTAATCTATTTTAATTCTCTTAAAGTCACAGTAGCCTAAATTCTATAAATTCCAAAATCCTAAACACATGAAATAAATAACTCAAAATGGAAATAGTAGCTATAATTTAGAATTTTATTTGCCTTATTCAATTCTATATTTGATTATGATTTGGTTCAATTTATTTAAGTTCAATGCTTGGCTTATTTAATTTATCATGGATGGATGTTTACTTTCTATTGATATTTAATGAATGATTTATTTATGATGAATGATTATTTACTTGTATCAATTTATTTAGATTTCCAAATGTTGTAAGAGGTATGTTTCCACTTGGTGGGTACCTCATTAGTTAAATATCATGTAATTTAAATTGCTTTTCTATTTTAGAACCTATGGGTGTCCTATTTAGGCATGTGATGTAAGGACATGTTTCCATCTTCGGATGGGTGTCCATTTATTTGTTTTGCTTGGACCTTGCTTTGATTTTAATATATTGATGCTTTCTTTTAATTATTGTGTGTAATATGGATAATGTTGCTATATTTAAGAATTTTATAATATTAAGACCTGTAAAGTAGGCTGGTTCCATTGAACCGGGCGTTGTAGGGGTGCTGGGCCATTTCTCACCTTCCCCACATGTACCCAACTTTCCGAACCCTTTAGGGGGTTGGGGATTCCTTAGAAATTGAGTCATCCACCCCTTTCTTTTTACCAGCCCGTCCGGATGGTGACTCCTGTTAGACAAATGATCTTAATTTTGATCCTTGACAACTCAAATGGATGATCTATTTAACTTGTGATTGAGAAATCTTGTTGCAGGATTAGGTTGCTTCAATTAAAGGTGAACAGAACAATTCTAGCGGTCGTACCTCACCTGAATACGACCGCTCCAAGCAATTACAGAATGAAACCTTGTCACAGTAGGTTTCGCGGTCAGAAGTTCGACCTCAGTCGCGACCGCTCCTACAGAATAGCGACCGTCCAAATACTTGCATGACCGCTACTCAAGGAACTTAAATCATTACAATCACAGTAAGGTTCGCGGTGACAAGAATGGTGAATGACTCGACCTCGCTTACCACTTTAGCGACCGCCCATTTAGAGTCGCGACCGCCCAACAATTCAAGAAGAAATTGCTCAAAGAGACAGTAGTGTTCGCGTCCTCAGGTGCGTCTAGAAGTTCGACGCGAGAATATGAGTTCGACCGCGAAATGCTACCAAGGGCGACCGTGAGAATTCAAATTATGGCGGACATCTCTTTTGCCCTATCAGAAAATGACACGTGATATGACCGTTGTAAACCCACATCAATATTCAAAAAGGGCGACCACACCTTTGCTTGGCGCGACCGTCCCGACAAACACAGCATGGGCAAGAAACGGTCCGACAAACACAACATGGGCAAGATTCCAGCTGCAGAGCACTAAAATTCGACCGTTGAAGCTTTTTAAAAGTAGCGACCGTCCCTAGTTAAAAGGACGACCGCGTGAAGCATGAGCGCGACCATCCTTGTATGAAGGGCGACCGCGAAGTGCTTCGGTCAGTTTAATTAAAGAAGGTCTAATCTGCCAAGACTTTATTCTCAACATCAATAACGGCTAGTAAGACCACATTGGCTATAAATACAAAGTTTCTATGAGAAAACAAAAAAAAAAGACAACATTGAGAAAAGATTTTCGTAGCCAAGCAACAAATTTTCTTTTACTTAAACTTGTATTTGAATTGTTATGAATGTTAGGTGTTAGCATTAAAAACACCATTGTATAAGTTTGAGTGTAAGCTTGGGAAACACTTAGGTTGTGAGAGTAAGCCTTGTAAAACTCTTGTTAGGTTGTGAGAGTAAGCCTTGTAAAACTCTTGTTTGGGTTGTAAGTGTGAGCCTAAGAAAAACACTTGTAAAGTTGGAAGTGAGCTTGTAAAAACTTCAAAGACTAGTGGAACCTTAACAAGTTCTTAAGGAAGTGGATGTAGAATTGAAGTAAATCCGAACCACTATAAATCTCATGTGTTCTTTCTTTCCTCCATTACTCAACCAACTCTCTATTCCGCATTTCTTGTTTGTTGAGTTTTTTAAATTGTCATTATTTCTTGAGGAAACCAATTCACCCCCCCTCTTGGTTGCCATCTTGGGACAACAATTGGTATCAGAGCCCTGAGATTTCTTAAACTTAATTGTGAAATCTGATCCACAATGGCAACTTCTTCTTCATCAAGCTCTCATGGAAATCTTAACTCTATTCTTAGACCCTACTTTGATGGAACGGATTACTCATACTGGAAACACAAAATGTATTTGTTTCTAGATAGTGAAGGGATTGAACTATGGGATTTCGTGGAAAATGAGTGGAAATCTCCCACTCATGAAGTTGACGGTATTCAAGTTCCACTTCCCAAAGCTCAATGGTCAACTAGCAATATCAGAGATTGATTCAAGAACAATAGAGCTGCTTCCATCTTGATGAACTCCATTTCAAGAGAAGAAGGTGGAAGAGTTCAACATTTAACTTGTGCACATTGCATTTGGAAAACACTTGAAAACTACCATGAAGGTACAACTCAGGTAAGATTTACCAAGAAACAAATGCATGTTCATGAGTATGAGCTATTCAAGATGAAACCAAATGAAAATGTCACCGACATGACCAATCGCTTACTTGCAATTGTCAATGAACTAAAGAAGTATGGCAAGGTATATGATCAAGGTGATGTAAATAGTAAAATCTTGAGAGCTCTAAGAGCTAGAAAGAACTTTGAATCCAAAGTATCATCCATAGAAGAAGCTCATGATCTCAGCACATTAAGAACCGATGAGCTAGTTGGTAAATTACTCACTTTTGAGCTGCACAGTGAAAAAGAAGAAGATCAAGGTGAGAAAGAAAAGAGAAAACCAATTGCACTCAAAGCAATCAAAGAAGCTGAGAGCTCAAGCAATGAAGGTACTGATGATGAAGATGAAATGGCAATGTTCTCAAAAAGAATGAATGAATGGAAAAGGAAGAAAAGATTACAAGCAAACAAAGGTACATCTCCTAAATTCTCCTTCAAAGATAAAGAAAAGAAAAATGAGGTAAAGTGCTATGAATGTGGAAAAACTGGTCACATCAAATCGGATTGCTACAAATTAAAGAACAAAAGGAAATGGGATAAAGAAAAGAAAAAGTCTCTCAAAGCCACATGGGATGACTCTTCCTCAAGTGAAGAAGAAGAAGAAGAAGAAGGAATTGCAAATCTTTGTCTCATGGCTATTGAAGATGACTCCAATGAGGTAAGTACTCAATCCTTTGATCTTGTAGCACATGATGATATAAATGATATAGATGATAGTGACTTGATTGAGCACATGAATTCTAAAATAGAAAAATATTTCTCTAAAATGATGCTCTATAAAGAGAAAAACTCTAAGTTAGAAAAGGATTTTATATGCTTAAAGAACTCTACCTTAGAATTGAAAACCTCAAATGAACACTTAATGAATACAATAGGAGAATTAAATAAAAGCTCACATGACTTAGAAAAGGTGATTAAAGAGAATGAGGCATTGAAGCATGAACTAAAAGAACTAAAAGAATCAATTTCCAGATTTCATAAAGGAAAGGAAGCATTGAACACATTAATTAATAATCAAAGATCACCTTCCTTGAAATATGGATTAGGATTCAATGGCTCAACCAACATTGCACCTAGCAAACCAACATTTGTGAAAGCATCTACAACTAAAATTTCTGATGTTCATATCAAAGATGCTTGCACCAAGTCTAAAAGAACTTCTTATGGTTCACTAGGAGATAAAGCCAAAAATAATTATGCATTGCTGTTCACTAAACTTGTACAAAAGAAATCACATACTTGTAGTTGTATGTATAATGCAAAAAGAAAAATGCAGAAGCATAGGATACCATGGCAATGCACATATTGCATGAAATTTGGTCACAAAAATTTCTATTGTTATATAAGAAAAGCTCATCTCAATTTAGAAGGCACTCTTCCTACTAACCATCAAGGACCCAACTATATGTGGGTACCTAAAAGAAGATGATCACAATTGTCTTGCAGGTATGCCTAAAATCTACTACCAATGAAAGCACATGGCTTGTGGATAGTGGATGCTCAAGGCATATGACTGGAAATGCAAAGCTCTTTACAAGTATTACCTATAAACATGGAGGTAACGTAACTTTTGGAAACAATGCTAAAGGTAAAATTCTTGGTGTTGGCTCCATTGGTTCTATTGGTAAGGATTTAATTGAAGATGTATGGCTTGTTGATGGTTTGAAACATAACTTGCTAAGTGTTAGTCAACTTTGTGATAAAGCATACTTTGTCAAGTTTGATTCTAAGGAATGCAAAATCACAAATTCAAATGATGTTATCATATTTAAGGGCACTAGAACAAACAACACTTACAATGTCAGCATACATTCAAATCATACATGTTTAATGTCCACTAATAATGATGCATGGTTATGGCATAGAAGACTAGGACATGCTGGTATGGATCAATTAAAATATATTTGTAATGAGAACTTAGTTGATGGCTTACCTAAGATAAAATATGATAAAGATAGGATTTGTGAACCTTGTCAACATGGTAAGCAACATAAAAGCTCATTTAAATCAAAGAGTGTTATAAGCACCTCTAGACCTTTAGAGCTCATTCATTTAGATTTGTTTGGACCAAATAGAGTTACAAGCTTAGGAGGCAAATCATATGCATTTGTTCTTGTTGATGACTACTCTAGATTCACATGGGTTAATTTCTTAGCTCAAAAGAATGAAGCCTTTAATTACTTCAAAACTTTTGCAAAAAGAGTTCAAAACAAAAAAGGATATGTGATCACATCTATTAGAAGTGATCATGGCAAAGAATTTGAAAATGAGAACTTTGAAGACTTTTGCAATGAACTTGGCATTTCACACAATTTTTCTGCTCCTAGAACTCCACAGCAAAATGGTGTAGTTGAAAGGAAAAATAGAACTTTAATCGAAATGGCTAGGACAATGCTCAATGAATATGATTTACCATCTTATTTTTGGGCGGAAGCCGTTAATACAGCTTGTTACATTGCAAATCGTGTTTATAAAAGGCATTTAACTAATAAAACTTCTTATGAGCTATGGAATGGAAGAATACCCAGAATTGGATATTTTAGAGTATTTGGATGCAAATGCTTCATATTGAATACCAAGGATAATCTTGGAAAATTCTCATCCAAATCAGATGAAGGCATATTCTTAGGATATTCATCATATAGCAAAGCATATAGAGTATTTAACATGAAAACTCTAGTTATAGAAGAATCAATGCATGTTGTATTTGATGAATCATCTAAACTTGATCAAAAGAAAGGTATTACTTTCAATGACCCTGCAGGTACTCTTGAACCTCTTGAATCTATTGATGTTCCAAAGATCAATCAACTTGAAGAAAAGTCTCAAGATCTACCTAAGGATTGGCAATACAAGAAAGATCATCCAAAGGAACTCATCATTGGAGAAACATCAAAGGGAGTAACTACTAGATCTAAAATTAATCACGTTGATGTTAATTTTGCTTTTGTTTCTCAAATTGAACCAAAAACTATTGAGGAAGCTTTAAATGATGAAAATTGGATAACTGCAATGCAAGATGAACTTAATCAATTTGAAAGAAATAATGTTTGGCAACTTACTCCTAGACCTATAGATCATTCTATAATAGGATGCAAATGGATTTATAGGAATAAGCTTGATGAAAATGGTCACATCATTAGAAATAAAGCAAGATTGGTAGCCAAAGGTTATAATCAAGAAGAAGGTATTGACTATGATGAAACCTTTGCCCCAGTAGCCAGATTAGAAGCTATTAGAATATTACTTGCTTTTGCATGTCATATGAATTTTAAGCTTTATCAAATGGATGTCAAAAGTGCATTCCTAAACGGACTCATAAATGAAGAAGTTTATGTTGAACAACCTCCTGGTTTTGAAAACTACAAATTTCCTGATCATGTTTTCAAACTTACCAAAGCTTTATATGGATTAAAGCAAGCACCTAGAGCTTGGTATGATAAACTTAGTGCATATTTGCTTGAAAATGGTTTTTCAAAAGGAAAAGTAGACACAACTCTTTTTGTTAAAAAGGATAAGCACAACATTTTGATTGTACAAATTTATGTGGATGACATAATATTTGGAGCTACTAATGAAGCCTTGTGCAAAGAATTTGCTTCTTGTATGACTAGGGAATTTGAAATGAGCATGATGGGTGAACTCAAGTTTTTCCTTGGACTGCAAGTCAAGCAATGTAATGATGGGATCTTCATCAAACAATCCAAATATACAAAAGAACTCATCAAGAAATTTGGAATGGATGGCTGCAAAACTAGCAAAACTCCTATGAGCACATCATTGAAATTAGGTAAAGATGATAATGGTAAAGCAGTAGATGAGAAGAAATATCGAGGTATCATCGGATCACTACTTTACTTAACTGCTTCTAGGCCTAATATAATGTATAGTGTATGTCTTTGTGCTAGATTTCAAACTAGTCCTAAAGAATCACACTTGAATGCCACTAAGAGAATCTTGAAATATTTGAGTGGTACAATACATTTAGGACTTTGGTATCCTAAAAACACATCATTTCATATTATAGGATTTTCAGATGCAGATTATGCTGGTAGCATCTTAGATAGGAAAAGCACAACAGGAGCATGTCACTTTCTTGGTAATTGTCTAGTTTCTTGGCATAGTAAGAAACAAGCATCGGTTGCTTTATCCACAACGGAAGCAGAATATGTTGCAGCATGTTTTTGTTGCACACAAGTATTATGGATGAAACAACAATTGCTTGACTATGGTAAAATGTTTAACAATATATCCATTAAATGTGACAACACTAGTGCTATCAATTTGTCTAAGAATCCTATCCAACATTCTAGATCCAAACACATAGATATTAGACATCATTTCTTAAGAGAAAATGTACAAAAGCAGAATATAATCTTAGAATTCATAGATACAGAAAATCAACTTGCTGATGTCTTTACAAAACCCTTGAATGAAGATAGACTTAACTTCATCAAACTCAATTTAGGAATGATTGATGGAATCACTTTGAGTTAATTCAAATTTTTGCCTTAAAATAAAGTTTCTATGTGCATGAAATTAATTTTTCTTAACACACTTCGAATATCTTCCATCTTTCCTTGAATCTTTCATTTTTAATAATGTCGCGGTCGCTCCAGTGTCCTTTCGCGATCTCCATCTCGTCTGTTAGTTTCATTCAATAAAAATCTTTGTGCGCGGTAGAGAAAATCTGTGCGCGGCCGCACCAATTTGAATAGTTTCGACCGTTACAGACAGTTTCTTCCCTCGCGAGCGTACCTACCTTACTAATGGTCGCTAGACTGGTTGTCACGATCGCACCTTGTTGAAAGTACGACCGCACCCTGTACACTCTGCTCAAAAATTTATAACCGTTGGCTGTGTGACAGGTCGCAACTCTTCATTTTCAACAGTCATAAACGGCTATTTTCTTTACTACATCTATTTAAGAGTGTTTTGCATCAGTTTATCTGATATTTTGCCTATTAAAGTACACAAACCTTCCTCTGAAACCCTAAAAAACTCTCAATATCATCTATCTCTCAATCACTCTCTGTTTTCCTACTCTCTTCTGTTCTTTCTATTCTGATGGCCCCCAAAAGAAAAACCACTTCCAAAATCAAGGGTCAAGCCAAGAGAGTTCCAGGAATTACCATTAGAGAACCTGTAGTTGATCCTCCATCCCCTCCACAGTCTAGAAGAGGTGAGAAATTCACAAGCCTCACCACCAAACCTCTGAGGAAGACATTAGGTATGCAATGCTTAAGAAAAAGAAAGTTGAAGGCACCAAATCTCCTTTTGGTGGGATGCTTTCTGCATTGGGCATCAAGGACGAAATTGAGAGATTGTTGGATGTCCTTGGATGGAAAAATTTTGTCTTTCCAGAAGAGGTAGGCTACTCTAGTCTTAGTAAAGAGTTTCTGATGTCCCTCCAAATAGAGAAGAGTGCAAACTCTGCATTAGGGTGGTATGGGGTTAGGTTTAAACTATTTGATAACTATCACTCCTTAACCCTAGAAGGATTTGGCAACATTTGGAACTTCCCTTCTGAAGGTATAACCTCTTACAATGACCAAATCTTCTCAAACCAAACCCTTTCTGATTTCTGGCGAGAAATTTCCATTGAAACTTCTTTTGAAAAGGAATCTAAAGCCAGGCACATCAAATCTCTCACCCACTGGATGCTCCATAGGATTATCACCTATACCATTCATCAAAGAGCAGATGGGAATGAGAAAGTAACCAAAAGAGACCTTATCTTTCTCTATGCTTTCACCCACAACATCAAAATGAACACAACCAAGTTCTTAATTGACACCCTTTACCATCATGCTGTTACAAGAACTGGTACCTTCTTCCTATCCTCTCAAGTTACTCAAATAGCTAGGCATCTAAACCTTCTGAATGATTTGAACTTAGCTACTTTGAGAAACCCTTTCACTCTAGCCTCTAGTGCTATCACAATAGATTACTTAGAGCATGCTGGATGTGTAAGGAAGATTGAAGGATCTTATGTATACTCCTTTGGCAAGAAAGGTGTTATGGACAAACAAAAGAAAAGGCCAAGGTATACAATTGAGGGAGAGGGAGATTCTGTGGAAGTTGCTGTGGAACTACCTCCAAAAGCAACTTCATCAAAAGCTGCTCTAGAAACTAGTTCATCCTCCACACAACTCATCCTCCAAGCTATCAAGACTCTCTCCAGGAACCTTTCTAAGTTCAAGAAAAGTGTCTCCAAGAGATTCCAGCACTTGAACAAGAGAATAGACCTTATATCCCACATGCACCATGATCTTTATGACATGCAAGGCAAATTGGACTTGCCTCAATGCAACCTTGAAGATTGGGATATAAGTGATTACACCCAAAGCATTGCTGAAGAAGAAGAGTCCATTAGTACTAGCTCTGCCTCTGTAGCACCTCAAGATAAAGGGAAAGCTCCTTTAGTTGAAGAAGAGTTAGAGTTAGATGATGACTCAGAATAGCATTAGATTTTTCTTATTGTTTGCATTTTAATATGCTTGTTTTAATCTCTCTTTGTACTTTCCTCCACTTTAATATATATAATGTTTATATTCCCTTCCATTGCTTTGTTAATGGTTTTGCTTAACATTTATTTCATTTTGCCTATGTTAATGGGGGAGAAAATACCAAAATGGAATGAAACACACAGTATACAATAATGGGAGAAACAAGTATACATGTTGAAATTTGTTGAACATTTGCAATAGGGGAGAAATGTTTATGGGGGAGAAATGTTTGCATCAAACAATAACAGAAATGTTTGCATCAAACAATAACATTTGCACCAAGATAAACTAATAATCACAATGCTCTTAACCATGATTGTTGCATATGTTAAGGGGGAGCATTTTAGACTTATTATTTTTCTCATCATTCCATTTGAATTGTCAAAGTCAAAATGGGGGAGATTGTTAGACAAATGATCTTAATTTTGATCCTTGACAACTCAAATGGATGATCTATTTAACTTGTGATTGAGAAATCTTGTTGCAGGATTAGGTTGCTTCAATTAAAGGTGAACAGAACAATTCTAGCGGTCGCACCTCACCTGAATACGACCACTCCAAGCAATTACAGAATGAATCCTTGTCACAGTAGGTTTCGCGGTCAGAAGTTCGACCTCAGTCGCGACCGCTCCTACAGAATAGCGACCGTCCAAATACTTGCATGACCGCTACTCAAGGAACTTAAATCATTACAATCACAGTAAGGTTCGCGGTGACAAGAACGGTGAATGACTCGACCTCGCTTACCACTTTAGCGACCGCCCATTTAGAGTCGCGACCGCCCAACAATTCAAGAAGAAATTGCTCAAAGAGACAGTAGTGTTCGCGTCCTCAGGTGCGTCCAGAAGTTCGACGCAAGAATATGAGTTCGACCGCGAAATGCTACCAAGGGCGACCGCGAGAATTCAAATTATGGCGGACATCTCTTTTGCCCTGTCAGAAAATGACACGTGATATGACCGTTGTAAACCCACTTCAATATTCAAAAAGGGCGACCGCACCTTTGCTTGGCGCGACCGTCCTGACAAACACAGCATGGGCAAGAAACGGTCCGACAAACACATCATGGGCAAGATTCCAGCTGCAGAGCACTAAAATTCGACCGTTGAAGCTTTTTAAAAGTAGCGACCGTCCCTGGTTAAAAGGACGACCGCGTGAAGCATGAGCGCGACCATCCTTGTATGAAGGGCGACCGCGAAGTGCTTCGGTTAGTTTAAGTAAAGAAGGTCTAATCTGCCAAGACTTTATTCTCAACATCAATAACTGCTAGTAAGACCACATTGGCTATAAATACAAAGTTTCTATGAGAAAACAAAAAAAAAAGACAACATTGAGAAAAGATTTTCATAGCCAAGCAACAAATTTTCTTTTACTTAAACTTGTATTTGAATTGTTATGAATGTTAGGTGTTAGCATTGAAAACACCATTGTATAAGTTTGAGTGTAAGCTTGGGAAACACTTGGGTTGTGAGAGTAAGCCTTGTAAAACTCTTGTTAGGTTGTGAGAGTAAGCCTTGTAAAACTCTTGTTTGGGTTGTAAGTGTGAGCCTAAGAAAAACACTTGTAAAGTTGGAAGTGAGCTTGTAAAAACTTCAAAGACTAGTGGAACCTTAACAAGTTGTTAAGGAAGTGGATGTAGGATTGAAGTAAATCCGAACCACTATAAATCTCGTGTGTTCTTTCTTTCCTCCATTACTCAACCAACTCTCTATTCCGCATTTCTTGTTTGTTGAGTTTTTTAAATTGTCATTATTTCTTGAGGAAACCAATTCAGCCCCCCTCTTGGTTGCCATCTTGGGACAACAACTCCATTTTCTCCGAACTTAGGTCCGTGTTCTCTAAGGCCCCGAGCCTAAATAGTGTCGAAGTCGCAAGAACCATTCCACCGGGATTGGGGGCAAAAATCCCAGCTCAAAGTGACGACTCCACTGGGGATAAGAGAAGTTGATTCCGTTGGTCTTTATATTATTCTATTCTTTCTTATAACAATATTATCCATTGCATCATCTTATATTGCATCGTGTGCATGAGTTAGGATGCCCGTGTTACCCGTGTTGTGTTATGTAAGGGATACCATACTTTCACTCAAGGTATGGAGATCAAGCTTGGCATAACCACTCATAGCCTTGTACCATTTGGTATATACTTGCTATGGGAACCTAAGCCTTTTTACCCAAAGACTAAAGCTCATGTAATTGGCCTAGTTACTTTCCTTAGGTTTTTACCCCAAATGCATATTGTTTGACTATGGTTAATTTATCTTGGCTTATATCATAGCTTATTTGGTCTGTTCTTTTTCTAATATGACCTAAGTATATTGTGAGCTCAAAATAAATTTTTCTTTAAATTCCAAAATACCAAAGCTATTTTCAAAATTTTTCTTTGGACATAAAACTTTTCTAAAAACAAATCAAAAATTCTTTTGCTCATGGCCCAAATACTAAGCCCAAAATATGTTTTTTTTCCTAAAATCTTTTTACAATGGGCTTAGAAACAAAATTATTTTCCCCCAACCTTTTCTTACAAAGAGCTTGCAAAAATATATAGGTCAATTAAGAAATACCAAAAATCAATTGCGAGCCTAGTTTATACTAAGAATAATTAATCATGGGCTTATTTTTGACATGAACCATTAGTTACTTTTTTCAAGTGAGAAATCTATCTATAATAAAACCCCTTAATTTCGTTTTAATCCAATATAGCATAAAAGCTACATTAGTTGGTTAAATGGATTAAAACCCAATTAATGGGAATTATTATGAGTTGATTTCCATTTTTAAAAATTTAACTATTTGTTGAAACGTCCGAGGGAAATATTCAAAAACAAGGTACCCCATGTTGGTATTTTGTTAACCATATACCTAGGAAAAGAGACTTGCCATTCATGTGTGGATGATATAAGGTTGGAAGGAACGTCCTATTCGTCCTTGTTTGTCTATTGTTTGTACATACATGCATACATTTGCATCTCATATCATGAATCCTTTCTGGCTCACAGCCCTGGATTACGACAGTTCAAAAGCTTACAACAATCCGACCTACGCCGGAGACGAAGAATCTAGCAACGACTCAATCACTTGCTCAACAAAAATAATGGATCTCGAACAAATTCAAAGAATGGTGGATGATGCCCTCAACACCAAGATGGAAGAATAAAAGAGGTCCTAGCTGAGACCATGAAGAATCAACTAGCTACAATTTTAGGAAACAATGTCGAAGCATCTACTAGCTCCAAGAAGCCAAAGGACAATGGGAAGGCTAAATTTGGTGAAGTAGCTTTTGATGATGATAAGGTGATCATTGATGATGATGATTGGGCTCAATACTACCAAGATCTTCAAGATAAAAAGGAGCCAAAGGTCGTTGAGAAGGCAACTATTGAAAAGACTGAGACATCTGATGTTGAGAAGATGATTGCTGATTTGGAAAAGAAATTTGAGAAGAAGCTGAAAACCAAAGAGATGTCTGAAGTTGACAAATTATTCGAGCTAGATCAAGAAGTTCCGTACAAGTTCAAGATGCCATCTTTTGCGATGTACGATGGAACCAGAAATCCTCATCTCCATGTGAAGCAGTATATCACTGCTATGCAGTCTGCTCGAGCTACCAAGGCTCAAACTCTAAGGTACTTTATGCTCTCATTAGACCCTGTTGTCCAAAATTGGTTCAATACCTTAGATGAAGGAACACAAAAGATTTGGGATTTGCTATACAAGGCCTTCATCCAACAATATGGGTATAATGTCGAGTTGGAACTTACCTTAATGGAAGTTGAGTCCATTTGACAAAGGCCAAATGAGAATTTTGTGAACTGTGTGAAAAGATGGAGAAATAAGGTTGCTTTGCTCAAGAAGAGGCCCGATGAATCTGATCAAATAAGGATGATCATGAAAGGTGTCCTGCCCAATCTCCATGAAAGGATGTCTCACACCCTTATAAGGGATTTCAAAGATCTTCTCCAACCTGGTTTGCAAATTGAAGAGTGGGAAAGAGAGAAGAATCGCTTTTCAATAAGAAGGAATGAGAAAGGGAACTACCAATTGAGCAATCAAAGCACGCAAAAAGAAGTTGATGTTAATGTGGCTGGTCAAGGAAATAAAAGACAATTCTCATAATTAGGGAAACCTCTATCTTGGGTTTTTAGGAAGCTGCAAAAGAAAGGGTTGTTGCAACCATTAGCTCCTCGACCACTACATAAACCACTGCCACCAAACTTCAATGCCGAGGCCTTCTGTCATTTTCATCAAATGCGAGGGCATGAAACAGATAAATTTGCTCATCTAAGGCATGAGATCCAAGACCTAATCGATAGTGGCAAGCTACCCGAGCCGGATAAGCCCAATACCAAGAACAACCCTTTGCCTAAATTTGAAAGAGTGCCACCACCAGCAACCTTCATGGTGGGAAAAGGATTGGAAAAAGATATTGTTTTATCATCCTTTCAAGATGGAAATATTGAAGAGGTGAAAGGAAAAGAAGCTTAAACTCAATGAACTTTCCTTAGCTTGAATGTTGCTTTTCAATCTTACTTTTTTTTTTATTTTGGAACTATTGTGCTTTTCAAACTTAAAGTTGCTTTAAATAAATTGTTTTCATTTTGGTGCTCAACCGATGAGGAATCTAGCTTGATAATCCATGAATTAATATATTTATGCATCATGACTCAAATGACTTTACTAGGCGAGGGAATTGCTCTATAGCATTGAGTTGTTTATGCTTACTTAGAGAGGGCTCCTGCATAATTACCTTTGTTTAGGTCCTAGTCAGTCTTAGAACATGCTTTGACCAACTTTCGAGGCGAAATTGCAACTCTGCTTATTTAAGGGAGAGATGATCTAGGCATTGTTTGGTTAGCCAACAACTAGTATCCACCCTATTAAATATCAATCCCTAGTTGTCCCTTTGAGCCTTCATAAAAATTTAGCTTTCTTTTCATTGGCTTACAAACCCTAATAACCTACCCTGAGCTGTTGTGATACTTTTGACAAGTCTTATGATCACTAAGATGAAGAGGCAAGAAGATCAAAGAAAATAATAATTAGTCCAGATCATGAGGATAGGTGAAGTTCTCAAGACCATAAGGGTAGTTGATGTTCTTAAGACCGTAAGGGGAGTTGAAGTTCACCTAATATCTCTAATCTATCAAGATAACATCAGAATAACAAATGATTTATCCATGTTAAAGGAGATTTATATCACCCCATTCATCCATCATTGGAAGCCCAAGTTAGTACAAACAAGGCAACTCTTTTAGAGCTAGAAATAAAAAGAAAAAAAACAAAAAAAACAAAAAAAAACAAAAAAAAGAAAAGAAAAGAAAAGAAAAAAGAAGAAGAAAAAAAAGGAAAAGAGACGGAAAAAGAAAGATAAAACCTAAAAAGGTCGTTCAAAAAGCCAACTGAAGTTCTCATTTACCTAAGACAACAAAAGGCTTCCATATGGTTCATAAGGATGGTTTGACCTAAATTGGTCCAACCTAACCAAAGATTCAATCAAAATTGGAGGAAAAAAGAAAGAAGACCATCCAATTCTTGAAAGTTCTGTGCTTGAAAGTCCTACAAGAAAGAAGGATAAAATGATAAAATGCTCAAAGAAAGGGAGGAGTAAGAAAAATAAAGAGAAAGGAAAGGGAAGAGTAAGGAAAGAGAAAGAAAAGGGAAGAGTAAGAAAAATAAAGAGGAAAGAGAAGGGAAAAGAAGAAAAGAAGTGAATTTGGGTCTTAAACTTTTTTCAAGGGCAAAGACTATCCTAATCAAGATCCAGATTAATGCCAAGAAGACAAAAGGAATTTGGAGTCTAACAAGATTGCTCCCAACTGCCTAAAGTTTAAATAAGAAATTTGTAGTGTGAAGGTTTGTCCATTGTGTCACACCAACTCCAATCTCAAAATGGCTTTCACTATAACCTGTGTCCCTTATAGACCCCATTTCAAGCCTATCAAAGACCTGTTGATCTCTCTTAGTAGGTAGAGTCTATTAGTGGAGATAGTTTGGATAAGCATGCATATGAGATAGACACTATTTAAACTCAATGAGACCTTTGGCCAAGTAATCTGTATGTGCCTATCTGAAGTGCAACAGTTCTTGCTTAAATAGAAATGATTCCCGAGTTTAGTACAGTAACTAGGGTTGTCATGTTATAGATATGTTAATTTGGAAAAATCAAGTCCTGAGGTACATTGACATTAATTTGGCAAAGCCAACATTTGAATGCAAAATCAAAATTCAAAAAAAAAATGTTTTGTCATACAAAGCTTTCAAGTTAAGGGAAGTACGTTGAACCTCCAAAGGACACATTGAGCAAAGGAAATGATTATTGGCAAGGTCATGAAAAAGCTATCAACTGACATGCTGAGACATAGTATGAAATAGATGAATCCCTGACTCTACTGCTTGGGGTCTCCATTATTCATGTTTTCAACATCTTGAAGATAAAAGCCACAAATGCAAAGCTTTTGATCATTCCAATGTAAGACTTAAACAAGCGTAAAAAAGGAACCAATGGGAACACTTCTGCTGATCACCCCGGTCTGTGAGTCAATAGAACGACTGTAAGTATTATTCATGCATATCACATCACACTTTCTTGTCCTGTGTTGTCTAGTCCTTGGCAAAATGAATAGTAAACACCCTGCGAAGTAAAGAATCAAAAGAAGATATCAAATCAGGGGGGCATAGAAAGCCCAATGCTCGAGAAAGCTCCAGTAATCTTGCAAAGAGAAGAAATACGTGCTTGTGCGAAGAACTAGATGACAACAACATCAATTAGAGTCCGCATAGAAAAATCATGGGTTGAGCCTGCACAGGGGGCAAAGTTTCTCCTTTTCAATTTTTTTTTTGAGTTTATATGTAAAACATTTTCAAACTCACTTGCAAATATCTCGCCATGCAGGGGGAAAAGGAGAGGATATGATGGCTACCTAAAAAGGCTGATTTTTTTTGTTCATGTTTAATTAATGAACAAGAAAAAGAATTTTCAAAATAATAAAAAATCATCATCAATCAAAAGAAAAAATTAGAAGACAAAAGATCAGTCCAGCTAAAAGAGCTGAAGCAAGGGTAAAGACCCGACCTCCAGCGGATAAAGATCCATGTTTCAAGGGTAAAGACCCGATTTCCAATGGATAGAGATCCATGTTTCAAGGGTAAACACCCGATCACTAATGGATAAAGATCCATGTTTCAAGGGTAAAGACCCTATTTCCAATGGATAAAGATCCATGTTTCAAGGGTGAAGACCCGATCTCAAAGGATGAAGATCCATTTTGCAAGGGTGAAGACCCGATCTCAAAGGATGAAGATCAATTTGCAAGGGTGAAGACCAGATCTCAAAGGATGAAGATCCATTTTCAAGGGTGAAGACCCGATCTCAAAGGATGAAGATCCATTTTCAAGGGTGAAGAAACGATCTCAAACGATAATGAAGATCCATTTTCAAAGGTGAACACCCGATCTCAAAGGATGAAGATCCATTTGCAAGGATGAAACCCAATCTTAATGGATGAAGATCCATTTGCAAGGGTAAAGACCTGATCTCAAAGGATGAAGATCCATTTTTAAGGGTGAAGACCCAATCTCAAAGGATGAAGATCCATTTTCAAGGATGAAGACCCGATCTCAAAGGATGAAGATCCATTTTGTGGGCAAAAAACCACAATGCATAGATTAACAGGAGCAATCAGACTTCTCAAATGATAAAAGGTCAGTCAAAATCAATCTTGAGTCCAAGCACCCATTCTCGGGTCCAAGTACCTAAATCAATTCAATCTCAGGTCCAAGTACCCAAATCAATTCAATCTTGGGTCCAAGTACCCAATCTCGGGTCCAAGTACTCGATCTCGGGACCAAATACCCAAATCAAATCAATCTCGGATCCAAGTACCCAACCCCAAATCAATCTCGATTCCAAGTACCCAATCTCGGGTCCAAGTACCCAAATAAAATCAATCTCGGGTCCAAGTACCCAAATCAAAACCAATCTCGGGTCAAAATATCCAATCTCAGGTGTAAGTACCCAAATCAAATCAATCTCAGGTCCAAGTACCCAGTCTCGGGTCCAAGTACCCAAATCAAACTAGTCTCGGGTCCAAGTATCCAAAACAAATTCAAATAACCATCTCAAAAATTTAGTCTTATTGCTTTTCAATCTCTTTCACTAAAATCTCAGATCATTCAAGCAGGGGGCAAACTGTAGACCTTTAATTTTTGACCCGGTTCGGTCCAATATATTTTAATTAGTCCAAAATAATTTTTGTTAATAATATTTAGTTTAGTGTCTAATTTTTATTAATAAAAAATGAAAAATAATAATAAATAAAAAATGAATAATAAAAAAAATCGGCGATGAAAAAATCATCGCCGAAAGTCAGCGGGCCGTGGGCATTTCCCCAGAAGGAGTTTCTTGCGGGCGAAATGGCTTGGCCATTTCACCCGCAGCTGTCGCAGCCAACTGCGGCAACTTTTTTGCCAGCGTAATTTTTCCAGTGACAGTTTTTTTTGCTAGCGCAATTTTTTCGGGGCAGTTTTTTTCGCTACCGAAATTTTCTGACGCAAATTTTTCAAAACCTAATACAATTAGATTTCGGTTTCTTTTTCTTATTCAATATTGTATGCCGTTAGTGATTAGGATTCATAATATAATTCTTCTATAAATAAGGAGGCAGAAAGAGGAGAAAATGAATTAGAAATTGGGACAAAAACTTTGGAAAGTTTGAAACCGAAACTAAGGAGGAAAGTAGTGAAATCAAATCTGACTTTTTGATAGACGAAGAAGCCAAGCCAGAAACAAATCATCAAAGGCAGCAACTGCCTTTGTTTTTATTCATCAAAGAATCAATTTTTGGGTGTAACTCACGAATCAAGGTTTGAGCTCTTAAATCCTTTTTTTTCCTTCACAGTAGCTTAATTCATGAAATTGTGTTCTTTTAATTCAAAAATCCGAGAACCTAATTCCCTTTGCTCAAAGTTTAAAAATCCTAAATCGTGGCTTTATTTTCCAAAAGTTTAAAGCTATTAGTTTTATTTCTTCAAAACCCCAAAACTCTAATTTACTTTCCAAATTATCAAAACCCTTAAATTATATTATGTTTCTTTCAACAAACCTTAACAAATATCTTTTCTATTTATGCAAACTTAAACTCATGTGTTTATTTTCATAAACTTCATAAAATTATCAATTACGTTTTCCTAATTCTAAAAAACCTAAGCATCCACCGAGACCCTAGTTCTAAAACACCAAACCCAAATACAACTTCCAAACCAAAAACAGTGAACCTCATTCCCTTTAAAACCTTAAGCCCTAATTTTTTTCTAAACCCTAATCTTTTAAAATTTTTAAAAAACCATAAACACACAAATATATTAATTTCATACAGTAAACTTGAAACCATAAATTAAAAGTGTTTTAAAGAGTCCAAATTCTAGTTTCATGATTTTACATAACAAACCCTAGTTTGGTTAATCAAAGAGTCTTACCAACCTTTTAAAACATAAAATCCTTAATCTATTTTAATTCTCTTAAAGTCACATAAGCCTAAATTCTATAAATTCCAAAATCCTAAACACATGAAATAAATAATTCAAAATGGAAACAGTAGCTATAATTTAGATTTTTATTTGCCTTATTCAATTCAATATTTGATTATGCTTTGATTCAATTTATTTAAGTTCAATTCTTGGTTTATTTAATTTATCATGGATGGATGTTTACTTTCTATTGATATTTAATGAATGATTTATTTATGATGAATGATTATTTACTTTTATCAATTTATTTAGATTTCCAAATGTTGTAAGAGGTATGTTTCCACTTGGTGGATACATAATTAGTTAAATATCATGTAATTTAAATTGTTTTTCTATTTTAAAACCTATGTAAAGGGCATGTTTCTACCTTTAGGTGTGTATCCTATTTAGGCATGTGATTTAAGGACATGTTTCCATCTTCGGATGGGTGTCCATTTATTTGTTTTGCTTGGACCTTGCTTTGATTTTAATATATTAATGCTTTCTTTTAATTATTGTGTGTAATATGGATAATGTTGCTATATTTAAGAATTTTATAATATTAAGACCTGTAAAAGAGGTTGGTTCCAATGAACCTGGGCCATTTCTCACCTTCCCCACACGTACCCAACTTTCCGAACCCATTAGGGGGTTGGGGATTCCTTAGGAATTGAGTCATCCACCTATTTCTTTTTCCCGACTCATTCGGGTGGCGACTCCATTTTCTCCGGACTTAGGACCGTGTTCTCTAAGGCCCTGAGCCTAAACAGTGCCGAAGTCACAAGAATCATTCCACCGGAAGTGGGGGCAAAAATCCCCGCTCACACCTTATAAACCTAAATAGTAAAATTTAACATAGTAAGCCTAAAAAAAAATAATCCAGTAGCTAATAATCATAAACCTAATGTTTTAATATTCTAAAACCCTAATTTCATAATGTTACTCCTAAACCCTAGTTTGATTCATGAAACCTTAATCCATTTTAATTTTCTTAAATCTTTATAGTAGTTAAGAATTATAAACCTTAATATGCTAAAATTCCAAAACCCTAAATATTAATTAAAGAACTTTAAATAAGAAACAATAAACTTCAATTTTTATCTTTACTTACCTTATTTGATTATGTAGTTTATTATATGCTTTGATTTATTTAAGTTCAATGCTTGGTTTATTTAAATTATCATGGATGGATGTTTACTTTCTATTTTGATTGATGTTTAATATCTTTGATGAATGATATATTTATTATGAATGATTATTTACTTTTATCGATTTATTTTTTATTTCCAAATGTTGTAAGAGGTATGTTTCCACTCTGTGGGTACCTCATTAGTTAAATATCATGTAATTTAAATTGCTTTTATATTTTGGACCAATGTAAAGGACATGTTTCTACCTTTCGGTGGGTGTCCTATTAGTATAGACATGGATGATGTAAGGACATGTTTCCATCCTCGGATGGGTGTCCATTTATTTGCTTTGTTTGGACACTGCTTTGATTTTAATATAACGATGCTTTATTTCAGTTGTTGCATGAAATATGGATAATATTGTTATACATAAGAATTCTATAATATTAAGACCTGTAAAGGAGGCCGGTTCCAATGAACCGGGCATTGTGGGGGTGCTGGGCTATTTCTCACCTTCCCCACACGTACCCAACTTTTCGAACCCATTAGGGGGTTGGGGATTCCTTAGGAATTGAGTCATCCACCCCTTTCTTTTTCCCGGCCCGTCCGGGTGGTGACTCCATTTTTTTTGGACTTAGGTCCGTGTTCTCTAAGGCCCCAAGCCTAAATAGTGCTGAAGTCGCAAGAACCATTCCACCGGGAGTGGGGGCAAAAATCCCTGCTCACAGTGGCGACTCCACTAGGGATAAGAGAAGTTGATTTCATTGGTCTTTATATTATTTTATTCTTTCTTATAATAATATTATCCATTGCATCATATTAGATTGCATCGTGTGCGTGAGTTAGGACACCCATGTTATCCGTGTTGTGCTATATAAGGGATACCATACTTTTACTCAAGGTATGGAGATCGAGCATGGCATAACCACTCATAGCCTCACACCATTTGGTATATACTTGATATGGGAACCTAAGCCATTTTACCTAAAGACTAAAGCTCATGTAATTGGCCTAGTTACTTTCCTTAGGTTTTACCCCAAATGTATATTGTTTGATTATAGTTAATTTATCTTGGTTTAAATCATGGCTTATTTGGCTTGATCTTTTTCTAATATGACCTAAGTACATTGTAAGCTCAAAATAAAATTTTCTCTAAATCTAAAAGACCAAAGCTATTTTCAAAACGTCTTCAAAATGGTCTTTGGACATAAAATTTTTCTAAAAACAAATCAAAAATTCTTTTGCTCATGGCCCAAATACTAAGCCCAAAATCTATTTTTTCTAAAATCTTTTTACAATGGGCTTAGAAATAAAATTATTTTTATCCAACTTTTTCTTACAAAGAGCTTGCAAATTATTTAGGTCAATTACGAAATACCAAAAATCAATTGTGAGTCTAGTTTATACTGAGAATAATTAATCATGTGCTTGTTTTTGGCATGAATCATTAGTTACTTTTTCAAGTGAGAAATCTATTTATAATAAACCTCTTAATTTTGTTTTAATCCAATATAGCATAAAAGCTACTTTAGTTGGATAAATGGATTAAAACCTAATTAATGGGAATTATCATAAACTGATTTTCATTTTCGAAAATATAACTATTGGCTGAAACGTCCGAGGGAAATATTCAAAAATAAGATACCCCATGTTGTTATTTTATTAACCATATACATAGGAAAAGAGACTCGCCATTCGTGTGTGGATGTTATATGGTTGGAAGGAACATCCTAAGTATCTTTCTTTGTTGATTGTTTGTGCATACATGCATACATTTGCATCTCATATCATTGATTCTCTCTAGCTCATAGCCCTGGATTATGACAGTTCAAAAGCTTACGACAATCTGACCTACGCCGAAAGTGAAGAATCTAGCAACGACTCAATCACTTGCTCCCCAAAAACAATGGAGCATGAACAAATTCAAAGAATGGTGGATGATGCCCTCAATGCCAAGATGGAAAAATCAAAGAGGCCATGGCCGAGACCATAAAGAATCAACTGGCTACGATTTTAGGAAATCATGCCGAAGCATCTCCTAGCACTAAGAAGCCAAAGGATAAATGGAAGACTAAAGTTGGTGAAGTGGTTTTTGATGATGATAAGGTGATTATTGATAATGATGATTGGGCTCAATACTTTCAAGATCCTCAAGATAAAAAGGAGCCAAAGGTTGTTGAGAAGACAACTTTTGAAAAGACTGAAAATTATGATGTTGAGAAGATGATTGCTGACCTAGAAAAGAAATTTGAGAAGAAGCTGAAAACCGAAGAGATGTCTGAGATCGAAAAACTATTTGAACAAGATGAGGAGGTCCCTTATAAGTTCAAGATGCCTTCCTTTGCTAGGTACAATGGTACTAGAAACCCCCATCTCCATGTGAAGTAGTATATCACTTCTATGCAGTCTGCCCAAACTACTAAGGCTCAAACTCTAGGTACTTTACGCTCTCATTAGACCCTGTTGTTCAAAATTGGTTCAATACCTTAGATGATGGAACAAAAAAGAGTTGGGATTTGTTGTTATACAATGCTTTCATTAAGCAATATGGGTATAATGTCGAGCTCAAAGTTACCTTAATGGAAGTTGAGTCCAATAGACAAAGGCCAAATGAAAATTTTGTGGACTATGTGAAGAGATGGAAAAATAAGGCCTCTTTGCTCAAGAAAAGGCCCGATGAATCTGATCAAATAAGGATGATTGTGAGAGGGGTGTTGCCTAGTCAACTAATGCTTTCATTCAGCAATATGGTTAATACAACTGGTCAAGCAAATATAAGACAATTTTTAGATCTAGGGAAGCCTTTGTCTTGGGTCTTCAATAAGCTACAAAAGAAAGGATTATTACAACCATTGGCCCCTCGACCTTTGCCAAATCTTTTACCCCCAAAATTTGATACTAAGGCTTTTTGTCAATTTCATCAGACTCAAGGACATGAGACTAATAGATGTACCTGATTGAAGCATGAGATCCAAGATCTAATCGATAGTGGTAAGCTACCGGAGCCAGACAAGCCCAATACCAAGAACAAGCCTTTGCCTAAGTTTGGAAGAGTATCGTCACCGACAACCTTCATGGTGGGAAAAGGATTGGAAGAAATTTTGTTTTATCATCCTTTCAAGATGGAAATATTGAAGATATGAAAGGAAAAGAAGCTTAAACTCAACGAACTTTCCTTAGCTTGAATGTTGCTTTTCAATTTTACTTTCTTTAATATTTTGGAACTATTGTGTTTTTCAAATTTAAAGTTGCTTGAATAAATTACTTTTATTAAAATTTTTGTTGGTCTTTGTTCATTTTGGTGCTCAACCAATGAGGAATCTAGCTTGATAATTCATGAATTAATAAATTTATGCATCATGACCCGAATGACTTTACTAGGTGAGGAAATTGCTCTATAGCATTGAGTTGTGTATGCTTACTTAGAGAGGGCTCCTGCATAATTACCTTTGTCTAGGTCCTAGTCAGTCTTAGAACATGCTTTGACTAACTTTTGAGGTGAAATTGAACTCTACTTATTTAAGAGAAAAATGATCTAGGCATTATTTGGTTAGCCAACAACTAGTATCCACCCTATTAAATATCAATCCCTAGTTGTCCCTTTGAGCCTTCATAAAATTTTTGGCTTTCTTTTCATTTTGCTTATAAGCCCAACAACCTACCCTAAGCTGTTGTGATACTTTTGACAAGTCTTATGATCACTAAGATGAAGAGGCAAAAATATCAAAGAAAGAAATGAATACCATAAAGATAGTTGAAGTTCTCAATACCATGAAGATAGTTGAAGTTCTCAATATCATGAAGATAGTTGATGTTCTCAAGATCATAAGGGTAGTTGAAGTTCACTTAATATCTCCAATATATCAAGACAACATCAACATCAGAGTAACAAATGATTTATCCCTGTTAAAGAAGATTTATGTTACTCCACTCATCCATTATTGGAAGCCCAAGTTAGTACAAACAAGACAACTCTTTTAGAGCTAGAACCAACAAAAAAGAATAAGAAAAGAAAAAAAACAAACAAGAAAAAAACCAAAAGAAGAGAAAGAAGAAAAGAAAAGAAGAAAAAAAAAAGAAGAAAGAAAAAAGAAAAAAAAAGAGAAAGAAAAAAAAGATAAAACCTAGAAAGGCGGTTCAAAAAGCCAACTGAGTTCTCTTTTACCTAAGACAGCAAAAGGCTTCCAATTGATTTATAAGGATAGTTTGACTTGAATTGGTCCAACCCAACTAAAGATTCGATCAAAATAAAAAAAAAGGAGAAAGACCATTCAGTTCTTGAAAATTTTGTACTTGACAGTCCTACAAGGAAGAAGGACAAAATGATAAAATGCTCAAAGAAAGGGAAGAGTAAGAAAAATAAAAAGAAAAAAGGGAGAAGAAGAAAAGAAATGAATTTGGGTGCCAAACTTTATGCAAGGGCAAAGACTGTTCCAATCGATATCTAGATTGATGCCAAGAAGATAGAAAGAATTTGGAGTCTAGCAAGATTGCTTCCAGTTACCTAAAGTTCAAACAAGAAATTTGTTGAGTGAGGATTTGTCCATTGTGTCACATCGACTCCTATCTCAAAATGGCCTTCACTTTAACCCATGTCCCTTATAGACCCTATTTCAAGCCTATCAAAGACCTGTTGATCTCTCTTAGGAGTTAGAGTATAATAGTGGAGATAGTTCGGATAAGCATGCATATGAGATAGAACATATTTAAACTCAATGGGACCTTTGGCTATGCAATGTGTATGTGCCTATCTGAAGTGCAACAATTCTTGCTTAAATAGAAATGATTCCCGAGTTTAGTACGGTAACTAGGGTTGTCATGTTATAGATATGTTAATTTGGAAAAATCAAGTCCTGAGGTACATTGACATTAATTTGGCAAAGCCAACATTTGATTTCAAAATAAAAAAAATGTTTTGTCATACAAAACCTTCAAGTTAAGGGAAGTATGTTGAACCTCCAAAGGACACATTGGGCAAAGGAAATGATTACTGGCAAGGTTATGAAGAAGCTGCTGAAACATAGTTTGAAATAGATGAATCCCTGACTCTACTGTTTGGGGCCTCCATTATTCATGTTTTCAATATCTCAAAGATAAAAGTCATAAATGGGAAGCATTCTTTAATACAATACAAGACCTAAATGAGTATATAAAAGGAACCAATGAGAACATTTCTGCTGAACACCTCGGTATGTGAGTTGATGGAATGACTGTAAGTATCATTCATGGATATCATGCATACATGAGCATATCACATCGCACTTTCTTGTCTTGTATTGTCAAAGTGAACAGAAAACACCTTGTGAAGTAAACAATCAAAAGAAGATATCAAATCAGGGGGGCATGGAAAGCCCATTGCTTGAGAAAGTTCAAGTAATTTTGTAAAGAGAAGAAATACATGCTTTTGTGAAGAACTAGACAATAAAAACATCAATCAGAGCCCGCATACAAAAATCATGGGTTTGAGACTACACAGGGGGCAAAGTTTCTCCTTTACAATTTTTGAGTTTATGCATAAACAAAATATTTTGAATATCTTGCCATGCAGGGGGGCAAGGAGAAGATATGAAGGCTAGCTAAAAAAGGGCTGATTTTTTTGCAAAAGTGCAAAGGAATAACAAAAAAGAATGGAAAAAAAAAGAAGAAGAGGAAAATTAGAATTCTCAAAAGAATGAAGATATAAAAGACAAAAGATCAGTCCAGCTAAAAGAGCTGAAGCCAGGGTAGAGACCCGATCTCTAAAGGATAAAGATCCATTTTTCAAGGATAAAGACCTGATGTCAAATGGATAAAGATCCATGTTTCAAGGGTAAAGACCCGATTTCCAAAAGATAAAGATCCATATTTCAAGGGTAAAGACCCGATTTCTAATGGATAAAGATCCATGTTTCAAGGGTAAAGACCCGATTTTCAATGGATAAAGATCCATATTTCAAGGGTAAAGACCCGATTTCCAATGGATAAAGATCCATGTTTCAAGGGTAAAGACCCGATTTCTAGTGGATAATGATCCATTTTCAAGGTTAAAGACCCGATTTCCAATGGATAAAGATCCATATTTTAAGGGTAAAGACCCGTTCTCTAATGGAGAAAGATCCATGTTTTAAGGGTAAAGACCCGATTTCTAATGGATAAAGATCCATTTTCAAGGGTAAAGACCCTATTTCCAATGGATAAAGATCCATATTTCAAGGGTAAAGACTCAATTTCCAATGGATAAAGATCCATGTTTTAATGGTAAAGACCCGATTTCTAATGGATAAAGATCCATGTTTCAAGGGTAAAGACCCAATCTCCAATGGATAAAGATCCATGTTTCAAGGGTAAAGACCCAATCTCCAATGGATAAAGATCCATGTTCCTAGGTTAAAGACCCAATTTCCAATAGATAAAGATCTATTTTTGGTGGGTAAAGACCCACAATTCATAAAAATGGAACAACCAGTTATGTCAGAATTCTCAACTGGTAAAAGGTCAGTGAAATCAAATTCAATCTCGGATCTAAGTACCCAAACCATATCCAAGAACTCAAAACCTCAATCATCTCAAAAATTAAGTCTTATTACTTTTCACTCTCTTTTACTAAAGTCTCAGATCATTCAAGGTGGGGGCAAACTGTAGACCCTTAATTTTTGACCCAGTCCGATCCAATATATTTTAATTAGTCCAAAATATTTTGTGTTATATATTTTAATTAGTCTAAAATAATTCTTGTGATATCTTAATTAAATAATATTTGTATTAGTACTTAGTTTTTATAATTAATAATAATAATAATAATAAATAAACAAAATTAAAAATAAAAATAGAAGTCGGCGACAGAAAAATCAGTGACGAATTTTTCATCGCCAAAAAGTTAGGACGAAATGGCCTTGGGCCATTTCGCCCGTAGGAAAGTCCTGCGGGCAAAATGCCCAGCACACCAACTCTTGCAAGTTTCACTCACCAGTCCTCGTAGCTAGCCACAATAGTTTTTTCGCCGGCTAAATTTTTTCGCAGCAGTTTTTTTTTCCCAGCAAATTTTTTTCGATGCAATTTATTTCAAAACCAAATTATATTTTGTTTCAGTTTAATTTTCATAATTAATGATATTTCCATAAACAATTTAAATTAATCATATAAATTTCCTATAAATAAGACTAAAAACAACACAGAAAAGGAGGGAAAAAACTTTAGGAAGAAACTTTGGACGATCGGACTGGATTTTGAACTTTGGATTTAGACTTGAACTGTGGAACTTTAGATTTGAGAGGGATAAGCAAGCAAGCAATCAAGCCATCAAAGACAACAATCCTGCCTTTGTCCTTGTTCATCCAAGAAGTAATTTTTGGTGGAACTAACAATCGAAGGTTTCAATATCAGATTTCTTTTTCTTTTTCCTTATAGTAGCTTCAATCATTAAATTGTTTCTTTTGATTTTAAAAACCATAGAACCCTAATTTACTTTTTCTAAAGCTTAGAACCTTAAGGCGTCTCCTTTATTTTAAAAAAATTTAAAATTGCTTTTCTATTGATTCTGAAACCTAAGAACCTTAATCTATTTCTTCAAAATCTTAAAACCCTAATCCACTTCCCAACCTTCCAAAACCTTAAATCATTTTATTAATTCCCAAACCCCTAATATGCTTTCCAATTTTCTAAAACCTTAAAACCCTAAATTGATCCTTCTATTTCCAAAAACCCTAAAAAAATACTTTCTGTTTCCAAAAACCTTAATCGTCTTACATATTTAGAAAAACACCATAAAAACTCTAAACTGTTTTCTTCTCAACTTTTTTCAAAATTCCCAAATGTTTTATTACATATTCAAACACTAAATTTACCTTAGAGCTTCTAAAATCACATTAAGCTTTATAAAACTATAAATTGTTTTTTAAAATTCTAAAATTAAATACATCCTCCGAAACACTAAAAACCCTAATTCAACTTCAAAACCAAAAACACTAAACCCTAAACTAAGTTTCCTAAACCCTAATCCTTAAAACCTTAAAACCTTATAAACCTAAGTATTAAAATTCAAAACATTAAGCCTAAAAACAACAATCCAGTAGCTAATAATCATAAACATAATGTTTTAATATTCTAAAATCCTAATTTCATAATGTTACTCATAAACCATAGTTTGATTCATGAAACCTTAATCCATTTTAATTTTCTTAAATCTTTACAGTAGTTAAGAATTATAAAAATTCCAAAACCCTAAATATTAATTAATGAACTTTAAATAAGAAACAATAAACTTCAATTTTTATCTTTACTTACCTTATTTGTTTATGTAGTTTATTATATGCTTTGATTTATTTATGTTCAATGCTTGGTTTATTTAAATTATCATGGATATATGTTTACTTTCTATTTTGATTGATGTTTAATATCTTTGATGAATGATTTATTTATTATGAATGATTATTTACTTTTATCGATTTATTTTTTATTTTCAATGTTGTAAGAGGTATGATTCCACTTTGTGGGTACCTCATTAGTTAAATATCATGTAATGTAAATTGCTTTTATATTTTGGACCAATGTAAAGGACATGTTTCTACCTTTCGGTGGGTGTCCTATTAGTTTAGACATGGATCATGTAAGGACATGTTTTCATCCTTGGATGGGTGTCCATTTATTTGCTTTGTTTGGACATTGCTTCGATTTTAATATAACAATGCTTTAATTCAATTGTTGCATGTAATACGGATAATATTGTTATACTTAAGAATTCTATAATATTAAGACTTGTAAAGGAGGTCGATTCCAATGAACCGGGCGTTGTGGGGGTGCTGGGCCATTTCTCACCTTCCCCATACGTACCCAACTTTCCAAACCCATTAGGGGGTTGGGGATTCCTTAGGAATCGAGTCATCCAACCCTTTCTTTTTCCCTGTCCGTCTGGGTGGCGACTCCATTTTCTCCGAGCTTAGGTCCGTGTTCTCTAAGGCCCCGAGCCTAAACAGTGCCAAAGTCGTAAGAACAATTCCACCGGGAGTGGGGGCAAAAATCCCTGCTCACACTATGTCAACAAGGGATCTACGGCCAACCGAGGTAACCATTAGGTCTTATGACAATACCAAGAGGCACGCCGAAGGGACATTTAAAGCTATTATGAAGGTTGGTCCAATTGAATCTATGGTCAAATTTGTGGTTTTGGACAAACCTGTTACTTTTGGTCTACTTTTGGGATGACCATGGTTTCATCCTCTTGTTGGAGTTCCTTCCACACTTCATCAAAAGATCAAGTTCCCTACTAGAGATGAGACAGTGGTCATCGAGGTCAAAGATAATGAAGTGGTCAATGCTCTAATGATTGAGAGGCCTCTCAATGGTTTCCAAGTAGCTGCAATTTCTGATGATGAAGTAGTGGACTTCAAGGTCATGAACATGATGAAGAACATGAGCTACCTTCCTTGTGCTGGTCCTGGAAAGGGCAAGGCCGATGTGACAAAGCTTCTAGATATCAAGACTCAAACATCCAAGAAAGGGTTAGGGTATGAAGAGGCCAATAAAGATGTTCAACCAAAGAAGAATTAGAAGATGAGCTTCCCACCACTTGAAGAGATCTTTGTCAAAGCTCCAGACATGGGACCACTCCAAGGAAAGCCCGAGCCAATCATGTTCAAAGAAAAGTTGATCCTGGGTTTTAAAATTTTTGCTGATGTTGCTGAGCTAGTGGAATAAGTGAAGAAAGAGCTCAACCTGCCGCCAACAAGGAGCCCAATCCGGAAGGGGAGAAGGAAGCTGTCCTGAAAGCCGAGAAGACTCCCAAGGAGATTGCTGCTCTGATTGAAGAGAAGTTTGAAGATGTTCTGCTTTATGATTTTGAGAATAATGATTTTGATTTTGATTTTAATTTGTCTACTTTGTATGAGGATGATGAAGTTTGCTTTTCAAAACTGAATGCAATAAAGTCTAATTTTGCTTACTTATGTGATGTTTTTCCTGATGGTTGGTTACATGAGCACCTTTAATATTAACTTTATCGATACACGATCATTAAATTGGGGAACCAAAAATCCTAAAAACATTAGCATAGCTTCCGACCTTACTCCTGATGAGAGAGAGAGATTTGAAAAGATATTTAAAAATATGAAGAAGTTTTTGCTTGGTCTTACGAGGATATGCCTGGAATAGATCGAGACAGAGCCGAACATCTGTTTCTTACTTACACTCAAATGAAACCTGTCAAACAAAAGATGAGGTGGTTAAGATCATGGTAGGCTGAATTGGTTAAAGAAGAGGTCACTAATAAATACAAGTAAAATTCCTTCAAGTGATAGATTATCCAGATTGGCTAGCCAATATAGTACCTGTGCCAAAGAAAGATGGAAGAATTAGGGTCTGTGTGGACTATAGAGACTTGAACAATGCTTCCCCTAAAGATGACTTTCCTTCACCCCATATAGATGTCCTTATTGATAGTGCAGCCTCTAGCGTGCTACACTCGTTTGTAGATGGATTTTTCGGATACAACCAAGTGTTAATGGCCTAAGAAGATAAAGCTAAAAATGCCTTCATTAATACATGGGGTATATTTTTTTATAGGGTGATGTCATTTGGGTTAAAGAATGTTGGAGCAACCTACCAAAGGATGGCCACCACTTTATTTCATGATATGATGCACAAAGAAGTCAAAGTATATATTGATGATATGATGGTAAAGTCAGATATAACGGAACAACACTTTCAAAACTTAGAGTTATTCTTTGAGAGAGTAATGAAGTATAAGCTAAGGTTAAACCCAAAGAAGTGTGTGTTTGGGGTTACCTCAGGCAAGTTGTTGGGACATGTGATTAGTCCAAATGGAATTGAGATTAACCCTGATAAGGTTAAAGCAATCGGGGATATGCCAGCCCCTAAGACGGAGAGACAAGTTCGAGGATTCATTAGCAGATTGCAGTACATTAGTAGGTTTATTGCAAAGCTCACCACAATCTGTGAACCTATCTTCAAATTGCTTAAAAAGAATCAGCCAGTCAAGTGGAATGAAGAGTGTCAAAAGGCCTTTGAGCATATAAAGGAGTATCTGCTAAATCCACCTATTTTGAAACTACCTAAACTCGGTAAACCCTTGTTACTATACTTAGCCATAGAAGAAGAATCAATAGGAGCCATGCTAGCCTAAGCAGATGAGTCGGGGGTTGATCACGCAGTCTACTATTTGAGTAGAAAGCTCCTACCTTATGAAATTAAGTATAGTATCATTGAAAAGACCTATATAGTTGTGGTTTGGTCTTCTAAGAAGTTGCAGCATTACTTCTAATCTTATAGTGTGCAAGTAGTTTCCAAGTTAGATCCAGTGAAGTACTTAAGGGAGACACCCTCTTTAATCGGGAAGTATGGCGATGGTTGATAATATTGGAAGAATTTGAGATTGAGTATGTAACCAAGAAAATAATCAAAGGAAGAGCGGTGGCAGAATTCCTGGCCCAACAACTATTCCAAGTGAAGAGGTGATCTTGGAATTTCCTGATGAACATTTAGAGGCCATAAAAGTGCAAGAATGGAAAATGTATTTCAATAGTGCAGTGAATAGGAAAGGAGCAGGTTTGGGAGTCATACTAGAATTGCTCGAAGGGGAGCTTATCCCTTTAGCCAAGAAATTGAAGTTCAGGGTGAACAATAATATGGTGGAGTATGAATCATGTATTTTTTTATTTGGAAACCCTGATAATTATGAAGGTGGATAAGGTGCAAGTGTTTGGCATTCATTGCTAGTAGTATCCCAAGTAAATGGAGAGTGGGAGATAAAAGAAGAGAAGCTAAAACCATACCACCATTACTTGACCTTGATGAAAAAGAATTTTAAGGAGGGCAGGTTTATACACCTACCAAGAGAAGAAAACCAGATGGATGATGCCCTAGCCACATTGGCTTTGGTATGGGAAAATCTTATCAACTTATTCCTTAAGCCTCTGATTTTGACCAGTTCATCAACTCCTTGTTATGAATATGAGACAATCATGGAAACTGATACAGAAAATGATGCGTGGTATGACACTATAAGACGGTTTTTGGAGGAGAAGGAATACCCATTGGGAGCAATAAAGAAAGAAAGAAGAGCCATAAGATGATGGTCCTTACAATACATCACTTTTCATGGAGAGTTGTATCGAAGATGGCCTAATGGGGTGCACTTGAGATGCTTGAGGAAGCCAGAAGTGGAGCATATCATGTCAAAAATACACACAGGAAGTTGTAGTCCACACATAAGTGGTTTAGCCCTAGTTAAGAAGATAATTCAACAAGGTTACTAATGGTAGACCATGGAGGCAATGTCAGATGTATGGTAATTTTAATCACATGCCTCCTGAAGAATTGCATTCTATGTCTTCACCCTGACCCTTTGCAACTTGGGGAATTGACATCATAGGAGAGATACATCTGACTGCTTCAAATGGTCACCATTTTATTGTAGTAGCAGTGGATTATTTTTCAAAGTGGGTCGAGGCTGAATCTTTTAATAAATTGGGGGCAAGGCAAATGCTATATTTACTAAAATGAATCTCATCTGGATATATGGGGTCCCACATAGTGTGATTTCAGACAATGGGGTATAGATACAAGGTGCAATTAAGGACTTATTCATGAAGTACCAAATCCATCATCACTGATCCTTCCCATATAGATCGAAGGCTAATGGTGCAGTATAAGCAACAAACAAGACAATTAAGCAGATTATGTCCAAGATGACCAAGACATACAGGGATTGGTCAGAGATGCTTTCTTTTTCTTTGTGGGGATACAGAACATGTAACACCCATATACTCTATATAAGTACTATACATATACCCTGTATACATACAATATGTATATAAAATATAAGGATGTCACGTTTTAGTATTATTAAAATTCCTTACCTTAGTTCCATAATAATGATACATTTTTAATTAAAGAACATTTACAACTCCATTATACTTTCGATTATATTACATATATATAAATTACATTGTTTTGTTTTCCAAAATTCACTTATGTACATATACATTTTTACCAAAATATAGCATAATAAAATTGTGCATGTATGCACCATCTTCTAGTTGGTCTCGAAATACTCTTACTCTTCTCGTGGCACAACTATTTGACTCTTAGATCAATTATCTACTCACCTGCGTGATTTACACAACCGCACTAAGCTCGAAAGCTTAGTAATAGAAATAAATATTATATACAATCATTACAAAAATTCATACTCACATACTAACATCATTTATCATCATATTCTTATCATGTTTTTCCATTTTTCAATGCAATTTCCATAACTTTTCAAAAATTTCATAATTTATATATATCTTTAACATTAGTCACAATTGGATGGCTTATCATAATATTCATGAAACAATACACACAATTTCCACATCCATATACATATTACACATCACATTATATTTTCGTGATCTCATTTTCAATATCAAGACTTAGCTCTACTAAAGTCTTTCAACAATTCATTTCTCATCATTTAGCATATTTTCTTAAGCCACATTCCTTTTTAGTAATTTGTTTATGTATTATGATCATATCATTCCATGATCACCATCATATATCTCATAACATTATATCTTAATACATTGTTCAATTATTCCACAATTCACAATTCACATATAAACAAACACAAGCATGGGCCTAAAAGAATCTAATATGCTATTCAAATTCCAGAGTTACTGCTTTGGTCCAAGATTACATCATGTGTTTAGCCCCGAAGACAAATCATAATCATAATGAGGATTACCTCATATGTAACATCCCAACTAGGCTTCAAGGACTAGGCCCAACCCAGCTTTAAGGGTTTGCTACATCATGTAACACCCAACTAGGCTTCAAGGTCCAAGCCCAACCCAACTTCAAGGGACTATTATGTTTTACGCATGCCGCCATATCATAATAGTTTATATTCATAATTCACCCATCAATTCAACACTTATATAACTCCAACATATCATAATAATAATCATTATATAATTCATTTATACAATCATTCATGTATCAATTTACTCAATTCCCAAATCATTTATACTAAATCCTTATTTTTTTCTTTATCACCCTTATTCCTCAATTTCAAATACTCATCATCATCCTCATAAATAATCATATTTTCATCATCTAAGCACCAATTCAACATATATATATATATATTTCAATATTTTATTATCATCATAATATTCATTTAATCATCACTTTCTCTCACTAACCATATCACATATACACTCAAAATCTATAAAAATCAACCCAAGGAAAAGAGCACTTACTTGAATTCTTTGCCAAATCTTCAATATCCACCTTCAATTCTCTTAAGACTCTTATGAATTTGATGTGTATATGAACAAAATCAAACTCTTCTCTTTCTCTCTCTCTCTCTCTCTCTCTCTCTCTTTATTCCCACATTCAAAGAGGGAGAAGAAGAAGAAAGAAAGAAAGTGAGAAAGCTCTCCTTTTAATTTTCATCCTTATCTTATATATATATAATAATATAATTATTTCCACCTAATTTTTTTGCACCAATAATATTTATCCTTCCTTTGACTTTCATTTCAACTTTCTCTTGTCATTATTATCATTATTATTATTAATTATTTATTTATTTAAAATGTACTTTTCCTACACCAATGTATGCATCATGTATATATGGTGTATATGTTGATATATGTATATGTCTTATATATTGTATTTATATTTCCCATATATTTCAAATACAATATATATATATATAATCCTTCATACACATCTATCTCTTATTATATTTTCTTTACCTATTTCACCAACATACTCTCTCATAACTACTATTCCAAAGTACATAAAAAATCGGGGTGTTATAGAACAAGTGTGCAAACACCGACTGGAATGACACCATTCTCTTTGGTTTATGGGATGGAAGCAGTGTTGCCAATTGAGATAGAGATCAAGTCATTAAGAGTGATCCTGGAAGCTGAACTGCCTAAGATGGAGCGGGTAGTGAGCAAATACAAACAGTTAGCTTTATTAGAAGAAAGGAGGTTAAAAGCACTGTATCATCATTAGCTACATCAAAGAAAGATAGCTCGAGCCTACAATAGAAGGGTTAGGGTCAGAAAGTTCAGAGTCGGTGAGTTAATATTGAAGTAATGTAAGCCTAATGTCTTTGATCCAAGAGGAAAATTTAGGCCTAGTTGGGAGGGACCGAATGTTGTAAAGTAAATCATGAACAAGGGTGCAGTCAAGTTATCAGACATGGATAAGAATGAGTTTAGTGAACCAGTGAACATCGACAAGCTGAAGAGATTTTATGTATAAAATAAAAAAAGAGAGAGAGAGCTCGCTAAGTTGAAAACCCAAAAGGGCGGCCTAGGTAAAAGTTAGAGGATTCTGCTAGTCCCGAAAACCTGAAAGGGTAGGATAGGCAACAATTAGGGCTAAGCGAGAGAAAATTGTCAATTAGAAAACCCAAAAGGGCTAGTTGAAAGCAGGAGTGATCTTGTGTATGCTAGCTTTATATTTGGTTGTTCCCCAATTTAAAAAAATAGAATTAATATTAAAATTATTCTATGTGCACTGTTTAGTATTTGACCAAATATGGATAAAATAAATAAACACAATAGTGAAAGGTGATGACAAATTATAAAAGGAAAAGATACATCTCTTATTATTGTTTTCATTATTTTTATACCCTAACAATATTCTTTCTAAAGAAATTGACAAATGTAAGATATATGGTATATGATAAGTATAGCATGCAGGCTAGCTTTGCTTCAGCAAACCCAAGAAGGCTTCAGTCAGACAAGGCATGTCTAAGTCAGGAGTAAACTCAAAACCTTAAGGCTCAGCTACATACTGATGATTAAGCAGGTGAGGATCATAGTAAGTACCTTGACGAAGAGCAGCAAGAGAAACATACATCAAATATGTCCAAATGGTGATACGACAAATCTTCCACCAAGGTACTAACCAACAGATGTTGAGTGCAACACGAGAGTGGATCCAGTCAACCTAGTCAGTATATGAAGAAGTGGGATGAAGTAGTTTCCTAGTAGAATGATGTTGCGGCATGTATCTGGTGAAATCCATGGATGGAGTGTTGAGCAAGAGAGGCGCTCCTGAAGCCAAATCTATAAAAAAAAAACCCGTTCGGTAAAAAATTTGCAAGGATGGCTTAAGCAAAAATTAGGGCGGTTCGCTAGTTTTGAAAACTTGTAAGGGCAGTCTAGGAAAAAATTAGAACCAACATATATAAAAGGGGGTCCGCTAAGTTGAAAACCTGGAAGGACAGCTTATGCAAAAATTAGGACAGTTAGTTTCAAAAACCCGGAAGGGTGGACTAGGCAAAAATTAGAGCAATAAAAAAATAAAGCTTAAATTGAAAACCCAAAAGGGTAGTTTAGGTAGTTACATGAAGAAGCAAGGGACTCCCAGCTAATCTCCTCAAAGATTCTGATTTAAATTGGTCCAATCCAACTAAAGTCTCGGCTAAAATTATAGGTATCGGCGACAAGCCTCCTTCCATTTAGTCCATCATATCCAATACTCGTGGATCGATGTCGCCATCAAAAGAAACATGCAAGAATTGGCCAAGCAAGCATAAACAAAGCATATATCCCCATGCCTTGGTAGGAGCCAAATGAGAAATGAAAAAGTCAATCAAAGGACCAAGTAGAATTTTCTCACCTCTCGTCAACTGTAGAACTTTGGTCTTTGAAAGTTGAAGCAACATTTGCATCTTTTATTAAGTTTTGGAATATAGGCGATGCCATTGGTTGATTTCTCGAATATCCAAGGATGGCCTCAAATTCTTCAATCATGGGACATATCTCAAATTCATTTATCTTGAATGACCTAGAACTCATATCCCAAAAGGAAACCATAGCATGTAAAAAAGAATAGTCCAATTTATTATTTTGAAAGCATTTCAAAGTATTAATTTGAGACCAAGATATTTGCTCCCAATGAATAGCTTTCATGTCTTTAAATAAACTCTTGATCTTTTTCAAATTGAGTTCCGTCATTGTTAAAGTTAAAAAAGAAAATTGAAAATTGTTGAAAGGATTTTTTTTGTACTGAAGTAAAATTCGTGGAGGATTTTCTGTTGGCTTCTTTTGAAATTGGAATATGAAAGAAGACTTATATAAGGATTTGCTAAACCAAAGTTGACAAGGAACTCGTAAAACCAAGACATGAAAGGAAAATATTTACATTGAAATGGTTGAGGAATTGTTGCACTCTCATTGGCTTTTGGTTTTTGCAAAACCGTACCAATTTTGGACTTTGAATTGAAAAAGAAATGCTTTTGCATTGACTGTAATAATAGTGATAAAAATGTCAAAAATTTCAGTAAAAGTAAAAGTCTCTATTATCATTATTTTTGATTTATTTATTTTGTTATTATTAATAATACAATACTTTCTTAATTTGTACAATGATGGTTCACTGAGGAGAAGGAAGCATATCATTCAAGCTTTAAATAGTCATCATCTGAATCAGATGAAAGGATCTCATGATCAACAGTTTGGAGTCTCCTAGAAGATGAAGCACTGGGATCTCTCATTCCCTGAAACTAATTGTCTCAAATATTTTGCTCAAACTGATGATTCAATATTTCGAGAAGGGCCACCTGTTGGCGGCTAGCAGCTAATTCTTCTTGTAATTTCTTATTTTGCTCCTCAAGCATCCGCTGTGAGTCATAAAAGAAAATGGTAAGAGCATACATCATCATGGAATAGGATGACCTAACAGATAACTTAAATTAGTGCCTTGAGGATGAGATGGCATTTTCGGTTGGTAAGAAGGCACAAATGGAAGGGCGCCAGAGGAAGGTCCAGCCTCATGACCAGATGAGTTAGTGACATGCAAAAATAATCAAAATGGTCAAAACAAGTTAAAAAAGAAGCAATTGCAATGACCAAATGATGAAAGTTTACTTAAGAGGTGCTAGCCCTATGATGAGAGATGGATTCTCTTCCTTCTCCATCATACTCCTCTTTATCACTATCATCGGGAATTCCCCAAGTACCAGCAGGAGATACATCAAAGTTCAAGAGCCGTTTTTGAATAAATTGAACATATGACGCACCCGGTGGATGGAGATAGGTCTCAACATCATAACCATTTACAGCTAACATCCATGCATTCTTTGGCATTCAGGTAATATTTAAAGTATACGTTGGGAAATCCATGGGGATCCTCCATCGCTCAGGACCAAGGAACCACTCATACACCCTGTCCCTGAGAAACCAACCACTAGACACAAAACCAACAATAATTCTACGAGTATGCTGGCAAGCCAATGCAACATTCATGGAAGGAGTCCAGTTCACCCATTCAGCAGCATACCACCAAGCCAAATTGACCTACAAGATGACAAAAAGATAAGTAAAATTTTTACATAAAATTAAAAAGAATGCTAACATTATTTTACTTGGTCCCAAGTTAGGCAACTCAAGTGATAGTGCTGGGTATGCACATGGTGAGAGCCAGGAACTACTGCACGATCAGACAACCAAAGATTTAACCCGAGATACCCGACTCTCACTCGGGAAATATCAGGCACCCTTAAAAGATTGTGCTCATATGCCCATACCTGCAATAGCAATGAGAATCAAATTCATACATGTATATGAATGGAATTGACAATGATGGGAGAAAGTACCTCTACGATCACCATGAAGCCAATAAAAGATTTCTTATTCCTGCAAATCTTGTCTAAGCCATGATAGAGACAGGCAAGGCCAATTTCACCCTAGCCGTAAAGCGGCACTAGGATCATATTGGCAAGGGCCCTCAACATCGATAAATGTATGACGGATTTGGTGCTACAGAAAATAGTCCATCTAAACAGATACAAAAAAAATCCCATAGCATATTGCTCGGATGTTTCTCTATGAACCCGTCCATTATAGCTCATCCAATAACTATGAATCGGCTCGATTTTTATCTTAAAAGGCCCCTTTAGTGACGGTTCCATACCAATTAATTGTTAAATTTCTTCGTGTGTCAGGATATCATTGGTAAGAGGGACCAGAAGGCTATAATATTGGATACCAGTTATGGCTATAAAATTGACTGGGCCAATAGTCATCTCTCCCACAGGTAGGTGAAAAGTATGGGTCGTGTCCATCCACCGCTCCAATAGTGCTTGAACTACACTCCTATCTATCGGACACTCCTCAGATGGCAATTGCAGAATGAAGCTTTCAAAACTGCACTTTTGGACGATCCATTTTACACGAGATGGTGCTACGTCATACCATTGGTGGGCTGTATAGACACACTCTCCACCCCGGATAACACAATGATCATACTAGCACCGAACCAAGTAGGCCAACACGAGGTAAGTATATCATCTCACTAATATTACTGTTTCATAGCTTAATATTACTCATTATTTTCTATTTAAATCTATTTTTATTAAAAGTCTATCAGTTAATTTATTTTTTTTTAAAAAAACCAATTTCTTTCATATAACTCAATTAAGCTAAAATAAAAATAATAATAATAATAAATGATAATAATGATAATAATAAAATTAATTATTATAAATAAAGTGATGAATATATATTTGTGCTGTTAAATTATGTTACCTCAGTCCTTTGACTTGAACTGCGATAAAGTGGCATTCTAGCTAGTAGATTGACAGTTCCATTTTCATATTGTTGAATAAATTCTAGCAACTCAGCATTAGATCGGGGCCCAAACCTCGAAGCATGTACTCTCTTCATTTTTTCTATTATTATTATCAACTCTCTGAAATGTATACAAACATAAATGATGGAAAGATGAAGAGAATGGCAAGGGTGGCATAGTTTTATATAGAAATGGATGAAGGAAAAAAAATTAACAGTAATTCCCGTGAAAAAAAAAGAGTCAAAAATACTGTTAGTAAATAGTTAGTGAATAGTGAACGAATAGTATTCAAATACTATTTAAATAGTAAAATCAATTATTCAATTCAATTATTGAGCTATTTGCGTGTCTAAAAATATTTTTTACACTCTTATAAAAATTTTTCACGTAGGAGGCAAAAGAGTACAGGTATAGTAAAAAAAAAAAGCTAAATTTTTTGTAAATTTTTTCAATGTCCTACTAATTATAATTATTTTGTAGATAATTCAAATTATTTTTTAGTCCAGAACTCGCCTTGGGTCTAGAGCCCACATTAATTTGCGCCACGTGGTTGCTGCCAATTGGCCTGCTGCAGGCCAATTCGCCGCAACCATTGCATGCGGTGAATTGTCGTGCCAAGCCCAATTCGCCGTAGGCAGACTTGGAGCTCTCCCAAGGTGCCTCGCAGCCCGCGGGCCCATTCGCCCGCACTGCCGATTTTGCCAAAACCTTCTTTTACTCAGTTTTAAAGTTTTATTTTCTAAACAAATTTATTTCCTAAACAATTTGATTTCCTTAAACAATTTTATTTCCTTAACCAACTAGTATTAAATTTTTATTTTCTCTTATAAATATGAGATTAAAAGAATTACAAAAGGATCTTGGTTTTTGGGACTTTTGGACTTTTATAGATGAACTTTTGGCAGAAGCAAAAGAACTGGGAAGATCAATATCAATTTTTAGGAAGAGGATTAAGGTAGCAACCAAGCAAGTAGTGATTGCCTTGGTTTTAGCTCACCCCAATTTTTCATTCAATAATTTTGGTGGAGCCTCCAAACATAGGTATTTATATCTAACTTTTTTAATAAAAAAAATCATCTACTTCTGTTAATCATTGATTAATTAAAATTGATGAATTGTAATTTTTAAAACTCATGTAATAAATAACTGTGAACATCAACAGATGAATTTTTTTATTTCTTTTAAAGAATACAGTAGCCACTAATTAATTTTTATTAAAGAGAAAATTTTATACAGTAGCTTTTTGTTAATTTAATTATTACAGTAGCTTAGTTTTTCATTAATCAAAAATCATAAATCACTTAAAATTGTAAAATCCTAATTAAATCAATTTTCCAAAACATTCATAGTAGCCTCTTCTTTCAAAAATAAATATGATAGTGTTAGTTTTCTTAGGAATCCAAATCTTAGTTCAATTCAAATCTTAATCTATTTTAAAACCCTAATCAATTTTCCAAAATCATCACAGTAGCTATTTCTTTTTAAATATTTAAGTTTTAATCTTATTTTCATAGGTTTATACCTTATTTACTTAAATCCTAAATTCTAATTTTAATTGCACAGTAGCATAATTCTTCTAAAAAATAAACCTAACAATGATATTAGTTCTTTAAGATTCCAAAACCCTAGCTTTTAGATATAAATTCAAAAATCCTAAATGTTATTTAAGAAACCCTAAATTGATACATAAACCTAAATTTGCATCTTTATTTGTTTTATTATTGAGTATTTATTATATAGTTTGATTAATGATTTATTTATATTTTTGACTTATGTCTTCAATGAATGATTTATTTATGATGAATGGTTGGCTGGTTATTTTTATTGATTTGCTTTTGTTTTAAAATATTGTGAGAGCTATGTTTCCATATTTTGGGTACCTCATGTATTAAACATCATGTAATTTAATTTATGTTCTAATTTTGGGACTAATGTAAAGAACATGTTTCTACCTTTTGCTGGGTGTCCTATTTACTTTTAGACATTTGGACAATGTAAGGACATGTTTCCATCCTTGGCCTCCTGTCCATTTGTTTGTTTTGTTTGGACTTTGCTATGATTTTAATAAAGTATTTATTTTATTAATTGCATGTAGTATGGATAATAGTGAGTTAATTAAGAATTTTATAATAATGAGACCTGGAAAGGAGGCCAGTTCCAATGAACCGGGCGTTGTGGGGGTGCTAGGTTGTTTCTCACCTTCTCCACACGTACCCAACTTTTTGAACCCATTAGCGGGTTAAGGATTCCTTAGAAATCGAGTCATCCACCCCTTTCTTTTTTCCCAGCTCGTCTGGGTGGTGACTCCATTTTCTCCGTTCTTAGGCCCGTGTTCTCTAAGGCCCTGAGCCTAAACAGTGCCGAAGTCGTAAGCACCATCCCACCGGGAGTGGGTGTAAAAAACTCCACTCACAAATAACTTTGAAATATGTCCTATGATGGTGGAATTTAAGGCTATCCTTAGATATCTAAGTAATTAAACAATGGAATTACCCATACCGACTTCTAAAACTCAATAGAAGATGCAGATGCTATTTCAACTTTCAAAACCCAAAGTTCTGCAATTGACTAGAGCTGAGAAAATCCCGTCGATCCCTTGATCAATTTTTGCACTTCCCATTTGGCTATGACCAAAGCGTGGGGATGCATGTTTTGTCCATGTTTTCTTGGTCAATTCTTGCTTATTTCTGCTGACGATGACATTGATCCACAAGTTCTATATATTGTGACCAAATGGAAGGAGGCTTGTCACCAGTACTCGTGATCTTGACTGAAACTCTACTTGGACTAGACCAATTCAAAGTAGAATCTTCAAGGAGATTGGTTGGGAGTCCCCTGCTGCTTCAGGTAATTTACCTAAACCACCCTTTCGGGTTTTCAATTTAGGTTTTTATTTTTTTATTACTCTAATTTTTTCCTAGCCTACCCTTATGGTTTTTCAGAACTAGCAAGTTGTCCTATCTTTTGCCTAGGCCGCCCTTGTGGGTTTTCAACCTAGAAAACTTTTCTTTCATTTTTTATTGGTTCTAATTTTTGCCTAGACCACCTTTATGGGTTTTCAGAATGAGTGAATTGCCCTAATTTTTGCTTATGCCACCCTTATGGGTTTTCAACCTAAGGACCTTCTTTTTTTAACTTTCTGTTTATCTTTATAGATCTGTCTATAGGAGAATCTCTACTTCCTCGACACCCCGTCTGTGGATTTTACCATATATTTGCCACATCATAATTTTGCCACGAAACTACTTTGTCCCACTTCTTCTTTTGCTCACTGGATTTACTAGATCCTCACGCGAGCTGTGGTTAATATCCATTGGTTGATACCTTGGTAGAAGATTACCCATGTCACCATTCAGACGCATCTAATGTATGTTCTTCTTGCAGCTCTCTATCAAGGTACTTGCTATGAGCCTCATCGACTTGACCGACAATATGGAGACAAGCCATAAGGTTTTGAGTTCACTACTAATTTGGACATACCTCGTCTGACTGAAGCTTACTTGGATCGACTGAAGCAAAGCTGGCCTACACGTTACACTTATCATCTAGCATAGATTTCACACTTGTCAATTTTTAGAAAAAATTATGTTAGAATGATCTATACTGCTAATAAAAAGATGTTTTCTTTCCTTTTATAATTTGTCATCATGTTTTCTATTATGTGATTCATTTTATCCTAATAGTCAGATTATTCAAAATTGTAACACTCCTATACCAAATATAAGTACATCACATACACCCACATATGTAATTTATGTATACAGGATATAAGAATGTCACAGGCTATTTTAAGCAAACATCCCTTATGAGAAAACTTAAAATATAAAAATTATATTATAGAACATAATAGATAAAACATTTGTTTATTATGCAGCGAAAAATGTAGCGAAATATACATATGTATACATCAAAAACAATATTTACAAAAATATAGGGTTTATATATGCTTGGCAGTTCGTCTCTGATCTTGAAGTCCATAATCAACACTTCACAAGCCTAGACTCGACTCTGTCTAGCTGAACTCTCCAGTTCAACCGGATCTACCCTGTCACCTGCGCGATGAACCATAATCACGCTAAGTCATAGGCTTAGTGGTACAAACCACAATAACAATATGCTTCAATTTAATGCCAATGTCATACTTTCAAGAATTAGAAACAATATACAAGAATATCATATTTCATAACATAACATTACATTTCATTATATTATTCAATTGTTTCATCATTCATGATTCACATTTAAGCAAAGACAAGCATGGCCCCAAAAGAAACTAATATGTCATTCAAATTCCAGAGTTAATGTTTTGGTCCAATAATCACATTTATCAAGCCCGTAGGCGAATCATTATCATAAGGAGAAACATCTCATATGTAACATCCCAACTAGGCTTTAAGGACTAGGCCCAACCAAGCTTCAAGGGGAGCTAAGCATCAACCCAACTTGGCTTCAAGGACCAAGCCCAACCCAGCTTCAAGGGATTGTTACTTTTAGGCATGCCATCAATAACAAAACTTTGAAAATTGAAAAACATACTAGGCACACAATACTTTTATTATTTTATTATCAATTCCATTCTCATTTTCTCATGATCATCTAGGCACAATGCCTCAATATTTCATTTACATCATTATCGCCAGCATCAATGGCTTCACATTTCATCATTTGAGTGCACATCACAACTTACATTGTTCATATATTTTGAATCCTGAACATATAATTCACATAATGCACATAATACAAATCATTGCACCATTCTCATATATCAACAATATAATAGGTAACCTAACACATTTTCCAACCAAATGTGTTAAGTCCCAAAATCATGTAAATGTATGCAATCATGTAGGGTTTGTACTTACCTCAAGAGCAACTCACACCAATCTAACCACTTCCTCTTCCAAGAATCCTTCAACACTTGGATTGGGGCCACTCAATCTCTTCAAAACCTAATCCAAAAGTGATTATACACACTCACTTAGAGATACACATAAGATAATAAGGATAAGAACCAACTAGGGCAAACTCTACACATGACACACTCAACAACACGGGCATGTCCCTGACCGTGCCCTAAACCCACAGCACAGAAACTTTGACACGATCAATGACATGGGTGTGTCACTGGCCATGTCAATCCTCCCTCAACACAGTAGCTATGACATGCTCAGTGACATGGGCATGTCACTGGACATGTCAATCCACCAACAACACAGTAGCTATGACACGCTCAGTGACATGAGCGTGTCGCTGCTCGTGTCAAAACTACTCCAACACATAAGTTGCGACATGCTCAGTGACATGGGTGTGTCACTGCTCATGTCACCAATCCAAAAAATAGAACCATTGACACACCCAAAGACTTGGCCGTGCTCATGGGTGTGTCAGGCCAAAAATCCTGATTCGGACACCAACAACACCACATCCAACAAACACCATACTTTACCCTTTTACACTCCAAACAATCTTACCCAAAACCATCAATAAACCATACTAAACTTGCATAAATACCAAAACAACTCAATACATACATCAAAACACGATCACAACCACAATCACAACTCAACCCACACATAATCCACAGCTCTTGCTTTCTATCACCAAACTTAACTTTTCCTCCAAACCAACCCCAAAAATCAAAAATCAAATAGACAACACAATCTCAAACACATCAAAGCTAACCACACACACATCAACAACAGCCATTCAACCATCTCAATACACAAACTCAAAAGAAAACCAAGGAAACAAATTGGGAAATTACCAAAAGTGGTGAAAACCCTTCAAACTCCAACTTGATCTCTTGAAACACCTTCAAATCTCGAGTTAGAGAGCAACAAAAATCCCTCTTTCCCTCTTGTTAATGGTGGTGGCCGGCTAATCACATGAAGAAAGAAGAAGATGATAGGAAAGTCAACCCAAGCCACCTCTCTTAAACATTTAAATTCTCTTTTAATATCCACCAAGCAGTTAAATATAATAATAATAAAATTAACCAAAATATCATCTTCCACTTATTCAATTTCCATTTTAAATAATCAATAAATCTCATTTGACCATCTCATTAGTTGACTTATATATGTTGTATATATCTCTATATATAGAACATATACACACTTCTCTTTTCCTCTCTTACCACTTAATCATAAAATATATACTTTATATCATTTAATCCAATTTCAACAATAATCATTTCCAAAATTTTAGGGTATAGTTTGGGATATTATAATTCTCCCCCTCTATAAATAAATTTCGTCCTCGAAATTACATGATCTCAAATATGAAACAGTTGGGGATACTAATCTCGTATCACTTGCTCACTCTCCTAAGTTGCCTCTTCCTTAGCATGATTCTTCTAAAGAACCTTCACAAATGGCACTTTCTTATTTCTCAACTCTTTTACTTCATGTGCGAAAATAGCCACTGGTTTATCTTTAAAAGTCAGATCCGGACTCACCTCAATAGATTCAACTGATAAGATATGAGATGGGTTTGACCTATACCTCCGTAACATAGAAAGATGGAAGGCATTGTGAATTCTATCCAATTCAGGCAGTAAAGCAAGTAAATAAGCAACTGGTCGAACTTTTTCTAGTACCTCATAAGGTCCAATGAAATGAGGACTCAACTTCCCTTTGCAGCCAAATCTCAAAATCTTTTTCCAAGGAGACACTTTCAAAAATACTTTATCTCCAACACTAAATTCTATGTCTCTCCTTTTCAAATAAAAGTAGGATTTATGTCGATTTGAAGCTGCTTTCAACCGATCCCAAATTATCTTTACTTTCTCTTCTGTTTCTTTAATCAAATTGGGAGCAATCAATTTACCTTCTCCAACCTCATTCCAACATAGAGGCGTCCTGCATCTTCTACCATACAATGCTCATAAGGTGCCATTCCAATACTGAACTGATGACTTTTGTTGTAAGCAAATTCCATCAATGGAAAAAATATGTCCCAACTTCTAGAGAAATCAATGACACAGCTTCTTAACATATCCTCTAAAATCGGTATCACTCTCTCTGATTGCCCATCTATCTACGGATGGAAAGCAGTGCTAAAATGCAACTAAGAACCCAAAGCACCATGCAAACTCTTCCAAAACCTTGAAGTAAATCGAGAATCTCGATCAGACACCAAAGAAATTGGGACTCCATACAACTTCACTATTGTAGACCCTTAATTTTTGACCAAATCCGGTCCAATATGTTTTATTTAGTCCAAAATTATTTTTGTTGTCTAATTAGTCCAAAATAATTTTTATTAAATAATTTTTGCTTTAGTATCTAATTTTTATTAATAAAAAAAATAAAAAATCAAAATCAAAAAATAAAAATAAAAATAAAAATAAAAATTGGAGTTGAAAAAATCGGCAACAAAAAAATCATCGCGCGGGCCCGTGGGTATTTCGCCCGCAGAAGAATTCTGCCTGCGAAATGGCTACGGGCTCATTCCGGGCTCTATCGCAGCCAACTGCGGTAGATTTTTTCGCCAGCGCAATTTTTCCTGCTGCAATTTTTTCGGCAGCGTAATTTTTTCCGACGCAAATTTTTCGAAACCTATTTCAATTAGGTTTCGGTTTTTTTTATTAATATTACTTACCTTAATTAATTAGGAATAAACCACATCAAACCACTATAAATAAGGACCAAAGGTAATTAAAAAAGGCGAGGGGGGGGGGCAAAATCCAACAATAGCTTGGAAAAAGAAAATCCAAATCAATAAAAGAAAAAGCTTGAATTCAATTGATTTTAAAAGGAGCAGAAACACGATTTAAGAGATTCAAAAGGGCAAAAAGGCTGGTCTTTTGAGCTTGTTCATCCAAGAAGCAATTTTGGTGCAACTTACAAAAGAAGGTATGAAATTCTAATTTCTTTTTTTTTTTACACAGTAGCTAAAACTAGGAATTCGCTTTTTTTCAAAATCTAAAATCTTAGAACCATAAATTAGTTTTTCTAAAGTTAAAAGCTTTATTTCGTTGGTTTATCTTCCAAAAGGCTTAAAATTGTTATTTTTACTTCTTAAAAATCTTAAAACTCTAATTGAACATATTTTTCAACAAAACTAAGATTTAAATTCCGTTTCTTTTAAAATTTTAAAGTAGGTTCTATTTCATTCAAAATGCCTTAAAAACATCTTTTTTACTTATAAAAACTTTAATTTGTTTGTTTAAATTCAAAAAACTTCATGAAATTATCAAATTGATTTTCAAATTCCTAAAAATTAATGCATCACCGTGACCCTAAATTCTAAAAATCCTAATTCAACTCCAAAACCTAAAATAATGAACCCTAACCCTTTTAAAACCTTAAACCCTAATTTTTATGAACCCTAATCCCTTTGAAAACATTAAAAACCATAAAAAATAAATAGATTAAATTTACACAGTAGCTTAGAAACCCAATAATCGATAATCATAAATCAAAGTATTTTAAATTGTCTAAAACCCTAGTTTCATGATTTCACCATTCAAACCTTAATTTGTTTAATCAAAGTGTCTTACCAACCTTTTAAAAACATAAAATCTTTAATCTATTTTAATTCCATAAAAGTCATAGTAGCTTAAATTCATGAAATTTCCAAAACCTTAACACATGAGATAAAGAACCCTAAATGGAAATTGTAACATCCCGAATCACAGATTGGTAAGAAACAGACATAGAAGATATGATTTAGGCTTAGAACAAAGGAGTTTAGAACATGACTTATAACTTGAGCTCTAATTTCATCCAAGTTAATGATAGAATTAAAGAGTCTCAAAGGAGACTTAATTGTTTAGTTGTGTCTTAGCTAGATGTATAACTTGAAATTACGCAATTTGGAGTTTTACAGAATAAGATATGATGGATTTAGTAGACAATGTGCAAGCTGCCTCAGGACAGCATAGTAGGCTTGACTTCGAAGGACCGTCAAAAATCAGATATAGCTCGGATCGACCTGAAATTTTGACACAATGTAGCCCCGGATGTCTAGTTTCAGTGGGGATAAGAATTACGTAATTTGGAGATGTGAGTAAAAAGATATTAATAAAGAAAGACAGCAAGGTCAGGAAGGGATATCAAAAGGACCTAAGTGAAAATTTCTCAAAAGTTAGGGGCAACTATGTAAACTTAAAAATTAAGTGTCGGAAGTCCTTAATAGTACCCATATCTGACCCCGGAAGAATATTCTCAAGATTAATTGGGTCATAACCATGGGTTTCAATTTTTTCCGAAAACGCACGGTTTAAAAGTTACAATCGATTAATCGCTGGAGGGTATTTTGATATTTTCACACCCTAGACTATAAAATTTCAGCACAAGAAAGTTGAGTGGGTCAAAATATGAGTAAAAGGAAGCCTAATGGCTTGCCAAATAAATAGATAAAAGAAGAAGGCAAGTGGACCAATTAAAAGTGGCCATTTTTGCTATAAGGTATACCAATTGGAAGTCAACATCTATACCAACATATTTTCACCACTTATGGCTGCCATTTGGAGCAAAATAAGCTAAGGAAAGAAAATAAAAGCCCTCTCTTACATGGTGAACTCGTCCAAACCATAAGAGAAGGAAGAAGGAGGTGAATTTTTCAAAGTTTAAGGCTATTGGTTGAAGATTTTGGTGACAAACAAGATTATAAGGTAAGAGAAACCTATCTCTAGTTTTAATTTCATGGATTAATGGTTAATTTAAGAGATTGAAATTAGGGTTCATGTTGCTAGATTTGGAGAAAATTCAAGAAATAATTATTTGAAGGATTTGATGAAAGAAATAATGGTTTTAAGGTTAGAGGAGATTAGATTGAGGAAAAATTGGCAAGAAATGAATTGGTAGCTTATGTTTTCAAACAATAGGATGTATGTTTAAAGTGTGTATGATGGAATTCTTGTAGGAAATCAATAAAAGCTAAAGGAAAAAGAAGAAAAAGATCAAAGATGAGCTAAGGAAAGCAAAGGGGAAAAAGGTTTGGTACTTTAACCTTCTTGAATTAGTGATCTCTATTGCCTTTGCATTTAGATGTGTAATTGCTATAATTGTTCATGTGCTTGAGTTGTGGTGGTTATGTGGTTGAGATTGATGATGATATAGAAGTGTTTGTTGTGTATTGATTGATTTTGGGGTTGAGGTTATAAGGGAGGTAAATATGGGAGTGGTATGTTGTGTTGTTTTGTGCAGCCAGCCATGTGTCCTGCATTTTTCTGGAAATTCAACCGAAATTTAGACTAGAAAAATGATAGAAATAGAACTTGATAAAGAATACTTAATTTTTCTCCATTAAGTCAGTAAACCATAGGCTTTGGAACCAACTCATTTTCATGTGTGGAATGAAAGTTATGATCAAAATGATACCAGGCGTACAAACTGAAAAACTGAGATTCCTCAGTCAGTAACCTGTGAATTGGGACTACGTTTAGGTGACCTTAATGACACATTTAGAAGCTGTGAAAGAAAAATTAAATGTACCCTTATGTGTTAGGAAACCATAGAATTTATAATTTCCTAAATCCCACTTGTAGATAAAAAGATATGATCAAAAGAGTATAACTCATGCACACTGGAATTGTGAAACCGGACAGACTGAGATTTGTGCCTTGAGTCCAGGTTTTGGTCCATTTACCTCAGGAATTACATGTTCTGATACAAGATATAAATTCACCCTTGTATTTTGGTGAATCATAGGAGTTGGATTCATCTCGATTGGACTTAAAATGTAGAAGTTACACATGAATGAGCGAACCATGCGCAGGCAGACCCTAGCAGACTGCAGGGCTGAATTAGAAATTGTGCCAAACATCACGTGTTGCCTTTTTTAAGCTGAAATATTTACTGAATATATCCTTATGTGTCTAGTTTAATATAAGATAAGAATCGTCTCAATCTGAGTTGCGTAGGTAAAGTTATAAATAAAATAGTACGCATTGCGCAGACTTGAGTAACCAATTGGCCAGGGAAGAGTTCAAGGAGTCATCAAGAATTATGTGTAACAAATTTAAATCTAGAAATTTAACCATAAGGACTCATATGAGTCTAGTTCGAGTGAAAACAAGAATTTTTACATTCGGATTAGTAGAACAAAAGTTATTGGGGAAATAAGATAACAAGGTACATAAGAAACTAAATGCTAGAATTCATTGTTCATTTGGTAAGAAATAAATGAGGTATAATTGAGATAAAATATTCGTTTGGAATGAAATAAATTATCAAAACTATGCTCTTGAAATCTTGACCAATTAAGAACAAGATAGCATTTTTCGTTTTTTGAAAATCACATCCCAATTGTGTTTTATTTAGATTTTAAAGCCCACCGAGGGATTTTTGCAGTGTTGTAAAACCCGGTGTGGCCTAAAAAGTGCAGTCCGGCCCAAAGGTCCGGAATGAAAACTTTGAACTACAAATTAGTTCTATTGAGCTGATTTAGGATAAAAATAGATATATTCCTAATCACTGGTGCCCTATGAATTTTTAATAAAATAAATTTTAAACCGTCAAAATATTAAACTCGGCAAAGGGTAATAAACATTATTCAGTTGGTTAATTTCTTATATGACTTATCCAAACCTTAACAAATATATGTGAACTTAATGAAAGGAGCATATAAACACACGAATAACCATTCATGCCAAACTACCGAAGGAAAGCATAGGACGAAGATAGTGAATACACAACTTTAATTCATGCATAAGTTATTTAATAAACGGAAATCAAAACAAGAGAGTATTGGGCCTACAATGATAAAGAAATTATAATGCCATAAAATACAAATACATAACCATTAGATCGGTAATCAACAGCAATGTTAGGCAACTAACAGACATAGGATGAGGTACCATCCAGTGGCAGTAAATCAATAGAAATGAATAGCATACTGTCATAAAAGCTTAACAAATAATAGGAGAAATATAATAAGAACCTGAGAATGTTTATATTGATGATTGGGTTGGTTGTGCCATATCTGTAATATTGTGTGGTTTGCATCTAATTTCTATTTAACGGTTAAAGTACCCACTAAGCTATATGCTTAGCGAGTTTAGTTTTCTAAACTCGTAGGTTATGGAGTCCAAGCTGACAAATGGGAAGCTACAAAGGAGCACCAGAGTGCGCAACAGGAGGCGAAGTGAGGAGCAAAGAAAAGTTTAGCTTGGCATGTACTGTTAAGGACTTTCAAAATGTAATTATAACAATTAAAGAAATGTGTAAATTATTATTATTTGTAATAAAAAGGAAAAAAAATTTATTTAGTGCATGTTCTGTATACCATGTTGCATATACTGTAGCACACTTGGCTCTGCTGGAAATAGTCGAGTTAAGGGGTGTTACAGAAATAGTAGCTATAATTTGGACTTTTTATTTGCTTTATTCAATTCTATATTTGATTATGCTTTAATTTATTTAAGTTCAATACTTAGTTTATTTTATTTATCATGGCTGGATGTTTACTTTTTTTGATATTTAAATACTTTTGATGAATGATTTACTTATTATGAATGGTTATTTACTTTTATCAATTTATTTAGACTTCCAAATGTTGTAAGAGGTATGTTTCCACTTGCTGGGTACCTCATTAGTTAAATATCCTGTAATTTAATTTGCTTTTCTATTTTAGAACCAATGTAAAGGGCATGTTTCTACCTTTTGGTGGGTGTCCTATTTAGGTGTGTGATGTAAGGACATGTTTTCATCCTTGGATGGGTGTCCATTTATTTGTTTTGTTTGGACATTGCTTTGATTTTAATATAATGATGCTTTCTTTTAATTATTGTGTGTAATATGGATAATGTTATTATATTTAAGAATTTTATAATATTAAGACATGTAAAGGAGGCCGGTTCCAATGAACCTGGCGTTGTGGGGGTGCTGGGCCATTTCTCACCTTCCCCACACGTACCCAACTTTCCGCACCCATTAAGGGGTTGGGGATTCCTTAGGAATCGAGTCATCCACCCCTTTCTTTTTCCTGGCCCGTCCGGGAGGCAACTCTATTTTCTCTGGACTTAGGTCCGTGTTCTCTAAGGCCCCGAGACTAAACAGTGCCGAAGTCACAAGAACCATTCCACCGGGAGTGGGGGCGAAAATCCCCGTTCACAACTATCTCATTGATATATAGCTCAGCAAATTTCTCAAGAGAATAATCCATTCTAACTGGAAGAAAATGAGCTGTTTTTGTCAACCGATCAACAATCACCCAGATGACATCATGCTTCTTCTGAGTCAACAGCAAACCAGTCACAAAACCCATTGTTACACGTTCCCATTTCCATTCTGGTACTATTAAAGGTTGAAGCAACCCTGTAGGAACTTGGTGTTTGGCTTTTACTCTCTGACAAGTGAGACATTTAGATACAAACTCCGCTATGTCCATCTTCATACCTGACCACCAATAATGTTGCTTCAAATCATGATACATCTTAGTACTCCCAGGGTGCATAGCAAAAGCCGACTAATGTGCTTCCCCCAAAATTATCTTTCTCAATCTTGCATCATTAGGAACACACAATCTATCTTTATACCAAAGGCTGCCATCATCTCTCACAAGAAAATCTCAGCTCTCCCCATTTTGGCAATCCAACACAACTTTCTGAATTTTCTCATTAGCCAACTGAGCCTCTTTAATCTGATCCAACAACATCGGTCTCAATTGCAAATGAGCTAACAAAGCACCATCATAACATGATTTAAAACTAGCATGCAACGTTCTCAACTCAACAAGCAATGAGAACAAATAAGCAATCAAACCTACTAAAAACTTTCGACTCAAGGTATCTGTTATAACATTTGCCTTACCAGGATGATAATCAATCAAATAGTCGTAGTCTTTGATCAACTCCAACAACCGTCTCTGACGAAGCTTCTGCTCTTTCTAAACTCCCAAATATTTCAAATTCTTGTGATCCGTATAAATGAAATACTTCTCCCCATAAAGATAATGTCGCCAAATCTTCAATGCAAAAACTATGGCTGCCAACTCCAAATCATGTGTCGGGTAATTCAACTCACGCGGCTTTAACTGCTGAGAAGCATAAGCTATGATTCTACCCTCCTGCATCAAAACACAACCTAAACCACTATGTGAAGCATCACTATAAATCACATATGGTTTATCTTCCACAGGCAAGGTAAGAACAGGAGCTTGAGTCAACATCTCCTTCCACTGCTCAAAGCTTGCTTGACACTGATCTGTCCACACAAATCTAACTCTCTTTCAAAGTAATATGGTAAGTGGAGTAGCTATCAAATAAAAACCCTTCACAAAACATCGATAATAACCTGCCAAACCCAGAAAACTTTTGTAGACCCTTAATTTTTGACTCAGTCCAGTCCAATATATTTTAATTAGTCCAAAATAATTTTTGTGTTGTCCAATATATTTTAATTAGTCCAAAACAATTTTTGTTAAATAATATTTGCTTTAGTATTTAATTTTTATAATTAATAAAAAATAAAAAAAATAATAATAAAAAATAAAAAAAATCGGCGACGGAAAATTTCATCGCCGAAAGGGGCTGCGGCGAAATGGCCTGCAGGCCAGTTCGAGCCCGCAGCCCGCAGCTAGCTATAGCAGTTTTTTGCCAGTGCTTTTTTTCCGCAGCAGTTTTTTTTGCCAGCGCAATTTTTTCGCAATAGTTTTTTTTTCGCTAGCAAAATTTTTCGATGCAAATTTTTTCGAAACCTAATACAATTAGGTTTCGATTTCCTTTTCTTATTCAATGTTATATTCCATGAATAACTAGACTTAACCATAAAAAATCTTCTATAAATAAGACAAAAAACAACACAAAAAGGATCGAAAATTGGATCGAAAATTGGACAAAAATTTGGAGGAAAAATTAAGACCGAAATTGAGGAGGAAAACCTTGAATCAATTGAACTTTTTTGAGAGAGCAAACGAGCAATTCAACCCATCAAAGGCAGCAAAGCTTGTCTTTGTTCTTGTTCATTCAAGAAGTGATTTTTGGTGGAACCAACAAATGAAGGTATGAATTTCTTTATTTGTTTCATCAATTTACAGTAGCTTGTTTTGATTTTAAAAACCCTAGAACCTTAATTTACCTGTTTTAAAGCTTAAAAACCTTAATTCGTTTATTTGTTTTCCAAAAATCTTAAAATTGTTATTTTTGTTTCTTCAAAATCTCAAAACCATAATTTGAATTTGTTTCTTTTCAAAGCCCTAAATTGAATCTGTTTCTTTCTAAAAGCCCTAAAAAATATCTTTTATGTTTCTATAAATCTTAAATCATTTTGTTTATTTTCATAAAGCTTCATAAAACTATAAATTGTTTTTTCCAAATTCTAAAATCAAATACATTCTCCAAAACCCTAATTCAACTCCATAACCCAAAACAGTAAACCCTAACTCCCTTAAAACCTTAAACCCTAATTTTTCTAAACCCTAATCCTTTAACCTTAAAACCTTATAAACATAAATATTAAAATTCAAACACAGTAAGCTTAAAACCATAATTCAGTAGCTAATAATCACAAATCCAATATTTTAAAGTGTCCAAACCCTAGTTTCATGATTTCACTTCTTAAACACTAATTTGGTTACTCAAAGAACTTTATCAACCTCTTAAATTATAAAACTTTAATCCATTTCAATTCCTTTAAAGTTCACAGTAGCTAAGAATTACAAACCTTAAATAAACACATAAATTTCAAAACCCTAAACACATGAAATAAAGAATCTTAAATAGAAACAGTAGCCCTAATTTGAATCTTTATTCGCCTTATTCAATTTTATATTTGATTATGCTTTGATTTATTTTATATGCTTTAATTTATTTGAGTTCAATGTTTTATTTATTTAATTTATCATGGATGGATATTTACTTTCTATTGATATTTAATACCTTTGATGAATGATTTATTATGAATGGTTATTTACTTTATTGATTTATTTAGATTTTCGAATGTTGTAAGAGGTATGTTTCCACTTGGTGGGTACCTCATTAGTTAAATATCATGTAATTTAAATTGCTTTTCTATTTTAGAATCAATGTAAAGGACATGTTTCTACCTTTCGGTGGGTGTCCTATTTAGGCATGGGATGTAAAGACATGTTTCCATCCTCGGATGGGTGTCCATTTATTTGTTTTGCTTGGACATTGTTTTGATTTTCAATATATCGATGCTTTATTTTAATTATTGTGTGTAATATGGATAATATTGTTATATTTAAGAATTTTATAATATTAAGACCTATAAAGGAGGCCGATTCCAATGAACTGGGCATTATGGGGGTGCTGGGCCATTTCTCACCTTCCCCACACATACCCAACTTTTTGAACCCATTAAGGGGTTGGGGATTCCTTAGAAATGGAGTCATCCACCCCTTTCTTTTTTTTCCTGGCCCGTCCAGGTGGCAACTCCATTTTCTTCGGACTTAGGTCCGTGTTCTTTAAGGCCCCGAGCCTAAATAGTGCCGAAGTAGCAAGAACCACTCCACCGGGAGTTGGGGCAAAAATCCTCGCTCACAGTGGCAACTCCACTGGGGATAAGAGAAGTTGATTTCATTGGTCTTTATATTATTCTATTCTTTCTTATAATGATATTATCCATTGCATCATATTAGATTGCATCATGTGCATGAGTTAGGACGCCTGTATTGTGTTATGTAAGGGATACCATACTTTCACTCAAGGTATGGAGATCGAGCATGGCATAACCACTCATAGCCTGGTACCATTTGGTATATACTTGCTATGGGAACCTAAGTCTTTTTACCCAAAGACTAAAGCTCATGTAATTGGCCTAGTTACTTTCCTTAGGTTTTACCCCAAATGCATGTTGTTTGACTATGGTTAATTTATCTTGGCTTAAACCATGGCTTATTTGGTTTGCTCTTTTTCTAATATGACCTAAGTATATTGTAAGCTCAAAGTAAAATTTTCTTTAAAATCCAAAAGACCAAAGCTATTTTCAAAATTTTTCAAGATGGTCTTTGGACATAAGACTTTTCTAAAAATAAATCAAAAATTCATTTGCTCATGGCCTAAATACTAAGTCCAAAATATATTTTTTCTAAAGTCTTTTTACAATGGGCTTAGAAACAAAATTATTTTTATCCAACCTTTTCTTACAAAGAGCTTACAAATTATTTGGGTCAATTAGGAAATACTAAAAATCAATTGGGAGCCTAGTTTGTACTAAGAATAATTAATCATGGGCTTGTTTTTAGCATGAACCATTAGTTACTCTTTTCAAGTGAGAAATCTATTTATAATAAACCTCTTAATTTAGTTTTAATCCAATATATCATAAAAGCTACTATAGTTGGTTGAATGGATTAAAACCTAATTAATGGAAATTACTATAAATGGATTTCCATTTTTGAAAATATAACTATTGGTTGAAACGTTTGAGGAAAATATTCCAAAATAAGATATCCCATGTTGGTATTTTGTTAACCATATACCAAGGAAAAGAGACTCGCCATTTGTGTGTGGATGTTATAAGGTTGGAAGGAACGTCCTATTTGTCCTTGTTTGTCTATTGTTTGTGCATACATGCATACATTTGCGTCTCATTAATCCTTTCTGGCTCACAGCCCTGGATTACAATAGTTCAAAAGCTTACGACAATCCGACCTACACCGGAGATGAAGTATCTAGCAACGACTCAATCACTTGCTCACCAAAAATAATGGATCCCTAACAAATTCAAAGAATGGTGGATGATGCCCTCAACGCCAAGATGGAAGAAATAAAAGAGGCCCTAGCTGAGACCATGAAGAACCAATTGACTACAATTTTAAAAAATCATGCCGAAGCATCTGCTAGCACTAAGAAGCCAAAGGACAAAGGGAAGACTAAAGTTGGTGAAGTAGTTTTTGATGATGATAAGGTGATCATTGATGATAATGATGATTGGGCTCAATACTACTAAGATGCTCAAGAGAAGAAAAAAGAACCAAAGATTGTTGAAACATCAACTATGGAGAAGACCGAAACTTCCGATGTTGAAAAGATGATTGCTGATTTAGAAAAGAAATTTGAGAAGAAACTGAAAACCGAGGAAATGTCCGAAGTTGACAAATTATTTGAGCTAGATGAAGAAGTCCCATACAAGTTCAAGATGCCATCTTTCGCGAAGTTTGATGGAACCGAAAATCCTCATCTCCATGTGAAGTAGTATATCACTACCATGCAGTCTACCTGAGCTACTAAGGCTCAAACCCTAAGGTACTTCATGCTCTCATTGGACCCTGTTGTCCAAAATTGGTTCAATACCTTAGATGATGGAACGCAAAAGAGTTGGGATCTGCTTTACAAAGTCTTCATCCAACAATATGGATATAATATCGAGATGGAAGTTACCTTGATGGAAGTGGAGTCCATTAGGCAAAGGTCCAATGAGAATTTTATGGATTATGTGAAGAGATGGAGAAACAAGGTTGCTTTACTCAAGAAAAGGCCTGATGAATCCGATCAAATAAGGATGATTGTGAGAGGGGTGTTGCCTAGTCTACGTGAAAGGATGTCTCATACACTCATCCATGATTTCAAAGACCTTCTCCAAGCGGGTTTGCAAATTGAAGAATGGGAGAGAGAGAAGAACTGTTTTTCAACAAGAAGGAATGAGAAAGGGAACTATCAGTCTGGTAGCCAAAGCATGCAAAAGGTAGTCGGTGTCAATGCTACTAATCAAGGAACAAGGAGACAAATTTCAAAATTAGGGAAACTGATGTTTTGGGTTCTCAATAAACTTTGAAGAGAAGGATTGCTACAACCCTTAAATCCTTGTCCTTTGCCTAACCCTCTCCCACCTAATTTTGACACTAAAGCATTTTGTCAGTTTCATCAAATGCAAGGGTATGACACGGATAGATGTGTGAGGTTGAGACATGAGATGTAAAATCTAATTGATAATGGGAAGCTACTTGAGCCCAATAAGCCAAACACAAAAGATAATCCTTTACCAAAGTTCAATAGGGTACGGCCGCCGGCAACCTTCATGATTGGAGGTGGTTTGCAAGAAGATTTTTTCATGTCTTCTTTTCAAGATGTGGGTAGAGAAGCAACCAAGGAAGAAGAGGTATTTGATGGAATTAAACAAGCCATGGGGGGGGGGGGTAAAGAAGTAGCAATTTGTGTTGTTAATGGGTTTTGGGATTTAAGCGATAGTGATGATGATCTTGTATCCAAGAAGGAGGAGTGCACTTGGTCCAAGCCCGAAGAAGATGAAGTAATGAACACTAGATCCGGAAAGCCTTATGCAAGGCCACCACCTAAGGAGGTAGAAACTAATAAGGGAAAGGAAGTTGAAGTAGGAAATAAAAAAGAAGAAGATGATGTTGTACTCAAGCAATTGAAAAGAACCCAAGCAAGTGTTAGCATTTGGGATTTATTAGCTACTTCTAAAAAGCACCGAGAAACTATGGCCAAAGCCTTGGCTAGCATGCCGATTTCTACCTCTACGACACCGAGGAGCTTATCAATTTCATAAAAATTTGAGGGGTAATGAAATGTGAAGAGGTTCAAGAAAAGAGCGAAGTTAATATGGGAGCAGTTTCTTTTTCAGATGCTGACTTACCGGAGGAGGGGAGAGACCACATCTGCCCTCTCTTTATCAAAATAGAAGTCAAAGGGAAGAGGACTCCATGTGTAATGGTGGATGATGGGTCATCCATAAATGTCTACCCACTTAAGATATTGCCAAAGCTAGCCATGTCAACAAGAGATCTAAACCCGACCGAGGTAACAATTCAGGCTTTTGACAACACTAAGAGATATGCTAAAGGGACTTTCAAAGCTGCTGTCAAGGTTGGTCCAATTGAATCTATTGTTGAATTTTTTATTTTAGACATATCGATTACCTTCGCCTTACTCTTGGGGTGACCATGGTTTCATCCTCTTGGTGAAGTTCCTTCCACCCTTCATCAAAAGATCAAGTTCCCCAACGGAGATGAGACAGTGGTCATTGAAGCTGAAGATAATGAGATTGTTAACGCTCTAACAATTGAGAGGTCTCTCAATGGTTTTCAAGTAGCTACAATTTCTGATGATGAAGTAGTGGATGTAATATCCTCATATATGCCCTAGAAGTTTTGATTATGTTGTTGATGTTGTTGTTATTGTTGTTGGTATATATTGGAAAGTGAATGTTTGTGAATATATGTGTTTTGGGGAAAGAAATAGGGTTTAGAGACAAATGTATATGTTGTGTATATGATGATATATATAACATATAAATTGGTCAAATATAGAGTCAATGCAAGAAGATATTTTTGTGGAATGTGCAATTACATATAAGGGCTTAGATGAGACAAAAGGTTAGTTATTTGATTGAGGGCATTTTGGTAATTACTTGGATAAAATCTCTTGGTGGAGATTTAAAGTGGAGTTGACTTTATTTTCTCCATGTATTTTTCTTCTTCTTTTGCATTTTGGCTGATTTCTCGTAGACAAAGGGAAAGCAAAGAGACAAAGAGAAGACTTTGAAGAGTAAGCTCCAATTGTAGGAAGATTGAAGTGATCAAGTGTTGATTCAAGAAGTGTTATAATTTAAGGTAAGAAATCTCTTGTTTTTCCTTTGTTAATTTTGAAGTTGGGTCTAAAAGAAATTGTGATTTGTTGATATGATGTTTTGATGTGGTTGTAATGTGTTGAATTTGATTATAAGCCAAAGAGTTAATTATTAATGGTTTTGGATTGAAGATGGTAAGTAGGTGGAGATTAATTTTGAGAAAATAGGAGTGATGTTGTATTTTTAGGGTTTTGGTTTGGTATGAATTTAATGTATGGGTATTGTGATTACTAGGGTGAATATGTAAGATATGTGTTTATAACATGAATTGTATCCATTTGAATGAGATGATTGTTGTGTAAAAAGGGTGTAAATGCTTTTAGAAGGGTGTTGGCCATTTTTAGGGTTGTGTATTTGAGTGACACGGCCAAAACAAAGGAGAGACACTGCCAAGCCAAGTGATTTTGGGCGTGTTGGATTGCTTTGAGAGAGACACGGCCGTGTCTAGTGCCCGTGTTCACTACTGGATTTTGGTGTTGGGAGACACGGCCACTAGCTTGGCCGTGTCCTATGCCCGTGTCTGCTACTGTGATTTGTTGGTTGAGAGACACGGCCACAAGTTTGGCCGTGTCCCTTGCCCGTGTTGCCTACTGTCAATTTAGGTTGAGAGACACGGCCACAAGCTTGGCCGTGTCCCTCAAGTGGCTGCCTGTGTCCCTCAAATGTGTGGGTTAGTGTTTTTATACTTTGTTCTATTTGCATTGTTTTGGTCCTTTTAAGGTAAGTTGGTACCTTAACCTGAACCTAAACACATTTAAACAATGATTGACCTAAACAAATGCATATGGAAGATCTTAAAGCTATGAATGATATAAATTATTCTTTGCCCTAATTGCATTGTTGAGATTGAACAATGTTATGTTATGCATTGTGAATGGTTATGTGTTTCATGAATAATGTATATTGAAATGTTATATATAAGATGCTATGATGATTCAAATAAGAGGTGAAATGTGATGTAAAGCCATTGTGATTGGCTATGATGATGATATGGAAAGAAAGAAGGCATGTTTGCCTAAATGTGATGAGAATTTGAGAATGGAAATGGTAACTATATAATAAATGAATTGTTTGTTTAATATGTTATTCAGTTTCAGAGTTCTGGATTTGGGTGGCATGCCTAAGAAATGATGAAAGGTAACAGTCTTGCCGGGTTGAGGATCTCCTCATATGTGTTGAGTTGATGGTCCAAGAGACTGGGTCTGTTACACTATGAGAATTGTGAATATGAGATATATGATTTGTAACAGTCTTGCCGGGTTGAGGATCTCCTCATATGTGTTGAGTTGATGGTCCAAGAGACTGGGTCTGTTACACTATCCATGGATAGAGATACATGTATATATATTGCCTACGGGCGTGATTATTGTGATTATGAACCAAAGCAGTAACTCTGAACTCTGAATATCGTATTAAATACTTGTTGGGCCCATAGGTGTCAAGGTTATATGAATGTCCTAAATAACGTTATGAGTTAATGAAATGAGATGTTGTATATTGAGTATAATTGATTAATGATGAATGTGGAAAGATGTTGAAATGTGGTATGCTCATATGACTATGATTTGTGAAATGCATATTTATGTGGTTAACTTTATATTTATGATGTTGATCTTATCAGTAACATATGTGGCATTGCATTACATTAAAGCATACCATTAGCATGTTTTATCTTACTAAGCCCTTGGCTTAGCGCGATAGTGTTTAATCGCGCAGGTGATAGAGTTGATAGAGTTGAACCTGAGGGTTCTTCAATACCGAGTGAGAGTAGACGTTGAAGTGTTGATTTGGAACTTAAAGATCAGAAGAGACTTGCCAATCATGTATATTTCTTTTATATTTTGTAAAGTATTGGTTTTAATGTAAATATATGTATAACTATAAACATGGATTTGAAAGAGTTTATACATGTAAATATTTTATAAAATTCCGCTGCGTATTAACTAAATGTATATATATATATATATATCTATTTGGTTTTGTATTACAACTTGATTACTTATTATCTATAATGTATATTGAGAAAGATGACAATATTATATAAAATGTTTTTTGAATGTTAAGAAAATCCGTAGCATTCCTATATTCGATACATGTATACTACATTGTGGCGTAGGTAGTGTGTATGTATTGGATGTGGGGGTGTTACAGTGGAGTCCAAAGTCATGAATATGATGAAGAACATGAACTATCTTCTTGGAGCTGGTCTTGGAAAGGGTAAGGCCGGTTTGACAAAGCTGCCAGACATTAGAACTCAAACTTCCAAGAAAGGGTTGGGATATGATGAAAACAACGATGTCCAGCCAAAGAAGAGTGAGAAGATGAGCTTCCCACCACTTGAAGAAATCTTTGTCAAAGCTCCATATATGGGACCACTCCAAGGAAAACCTGAGCCTATCATGTTCATGGGAAAGTTGATCCCCGATTTAAAATTTTTGCAGATGTGGCTGAGCTAGTTGACCAAGTGAAGAAAGAGCTCACCTTGTCATCTGACAAAGAATCCAATCCAAAAGAGAAGAATGAAGCTGTCCTAAAAGCTGAGAAGACTCCGGAGGAGATTGCTGCCCTGGTTGAAGAAAAGTTTGAAGACATCCTGCCTTATGATTTTGAGAACAATGATTTTGATTTTAATTTGTCTGCTTTGTATGAGGACGATGATGTTTTCTTTTCCAAAATGAATGCAATAAAGTTTGATTTTGCTTCCTTGTGTGATGTTTCTCCTGATGGTTGCATACATTCAAATAAAATTTACATAAGCATCTTTAATATTAATTCTGTTAACACATAATCATTAAATTTGGGAACAATCGAAAATCCTAAAAACATTAGCATAGCATCCGACCTTACTCTTGACGAGAGAGAGAAAGAGAGATTTGAAAAAATATTTAAAAAATATGAAGAAGTATTTGCTTGGTCTTATGAGGATATGCCTGGAATAGATAGAGACATAGCCGAGGATCATATTCCTACTTACACTCACATGATACTTGTCAAACAAAAGTTAAGGCGATTAAGACCTGAGTGGGCTGAATTGGTTAAAGAAGAGGTCACTAAGCAAATACAAGTGAAGTTCCTTGAAGTGATAGAATATCCAGATTGGCTAGCCAACATAGTACCTGTGCCAAAGAAAGATGGAAGGATAAGGGTCTATGTGGATTATAGAGATTTAAACAAGGCTTCCCCTAAGGATGATTTTCCTTTACCTTATTGATAGTGCAGATTCTAGTGTGCTACACTCGTTTGTAGATGGATTTTTCGGATACAATCAAGTGTTAATGGCCCAAGAGGATAAAGCCAAAACTACTTTCATTACTACATAGGGTATATTTTGTTATAGGGTGATGCCATTTGGCTTAAAGAATGCTGGAGCAACCTATCAAAGGATGGCCACCACATTATTTCATGACATGATGCACAAAGAAGTTGAAGAATATGTTGATGATATGATGGTTAACTCAGATACAAGGGAACAACACTTTCAAAACTTAGAATTATAATTCGATAGAGCTTTGAAATATAAGCTAAGATTAAACCCGAAGAAGTGTGTGTTCGGTGTTACCTCAGGTAAAATATTGGGACATGTGATTGGTTCGAATGGCATTGAGATTGATCCTGACAAAGTTAAAGTAATCAGGGATATGCCAGCCCCTAAGACAGAGAAAGAAGTTCGGGGATTTATTGGTAAATTACAATACATTAGCATATTCATAGCAAAGCTCACAACAATTTGTGAGCCTATCTTCAAATTGGTAAAAAAGAATCAGTCGGTCATATGGAATGAAGAATGTCAAAAGGCCTTTGAGCGAATAAAAGAGAATTTATTGAATCCACCTATTTTAAAACCACCTAAGCCCGACAAACCTCTATTACTATACTTAATCAATAGGAGCCATGCTAGCCCAAGCAGATGAGTCAGGGATTAAGCATGCAGTTTACTATTTGAGTAGAAAGCTCCTACCTTATGAAATTAAGTATAGTATCATTGAAAAGACTTGTATAGTTGTGGTTTGGTCTTCTAAGAAGTTGTGGCATTATTTTCAATCATATAGTGTGCAAGCAATTTCCAGGTTGGATCCAATGAAGTACTTAAGGGAGACACCCTCTTTGATTGGGAAATATGGTCGATGGTTGATAATATTAGAAGAATTTGAGATTGAGTATGTAACCAGGAAAATAATCAAAGGTAGAGCGGTGGCAGAATTCCTGGCCCAACAACCATTACCAGAAAGTGAAGAGGTAATCTTGGAATTTCCGAATGAACATTTAGAAGCAATTGAAGTACAAGGGTGGAAAATGTATTTTGATGGAGCAGCAAACAAGAAAGGAGCAGGTTTGGGAGTTATACTAGAATCACCCGAAGGGGAACTTATCGCTTTAGCCAAAAAGCTAAAATTTAGGGCAACCAATAATATGGTGGAATACGAAGCTTGTATTTTTGGTTTGGAAACCCTAATGATTATGAAGGTGGATAAGGTGGAAGTTTTTGGCGATTTATTGCTAGTAGTATCCCAAGTAAATGGAGAATGGGAGTTGAAAGAGGAAAAATTAAAACCATACCACCATTACTTGACCATGATGAAGAAGAACTTTAAGGAGTGTAGGTTTATACATGTCACGACCGGCCATAGCAGGTATGTACAGTAATTCCGTGTACAGTATTCATACGTGCTGACAGAGTAGGCATGCTAAAGAGATCCGACTAACCCTAGACCGTTAAGCTATAATTCATTAAAGGACCGGGGTTAAACGTACGTAACTAACGGCGATGGGTGACCAGTCTAGGAAGTCTTAATAATGTATGTGATAGTGTAATGAAATGGAAAATAGAGAAAAACCGGGTAAAAACTGTGAACTGTGACTTTCTTCGGAAACGCCCCATTAGAGAGAAACGAAGACACGTAGACTAGGGGCATTTTGGTCATTATTAATTAAAATTTATACATGAATCCAAAGTAGGAAATATACACACGAGTGCGTAGAGGACGTTGAGGGGTTGAATATGAAACGTTCGTCAGTAGAAACGGAGCCCGGGCAAACTCGAGCAAAGAAAGGACCTAAAGGAAATTTTGTAAAATGTCGAGGGCTTATTGGTAATTTTTCAAAATGACTTGGAAACCTAAAATAGACCTTAAAAATGGAAAGTAGAGGTCGAGAGGGTCAAAACCATATGTGGTTCACTTCGTGGAACCACACGGTTTAAAAGTTACAGACAATCAATCGCCGGAGGGTATTTTGGTCTTTTCACATCCTAAATCATAAAATTACAGCAAAGGGAAGAAGAGGGGCCAAAATATGATTAAAAGAAAGCCCAATGGCTTGGGCCTTAAATAAATAAAAGAGAGAGACAATTGTACCAATGAAAAATGGCCATTTTTCCTTAAAGTGGACCAATTGGAATTAAGCATTTGTCTTAACACATTATTAGTCAAATTGGGCAGCCATTTGGACCAAAAACACATGAAAGAAGAAAGCAAAAACTCCCTCTTGAGAAGGAGGGTCGTCCAAGCCATAGGAGAAGGAAGAAAGGTGGTGATTTTCAAGTTTTAAGGTTTATTATCAAAGGTTTTGGTGGAATCCAAGGTCCTAAACTAAGGCAAGGGTGGAAATAAGGAGAAGGAAGAGCTTGAAAGAGAAGGGAAAGCAAAAGGAAATTAAAATACAAGGTTTGGTACTTTACCTTGGAAGAATTAATTTTTCTTTCATTTTCTTGCCAAAAATTTATCTATGGAACTTTTGCTATGGATGCCTAAATGTGTTGTTTGATTTTGAATTCAATTGTTGAGTGGTATTTTTGAATCCATGTGGTGATTGGGTTGTTTAAATTCAAATGAAATCTAATGTTTTCAATGATTTTGGTAAAAGAGTTTATGAACTCCATTTAGTCCAAATTGATTTAAACAATTAAGTTATTTTAAAACGGAAGTGTCTAAGTCTTCATTACATTATTAGGGAAGCTTTGAAATGGGTTTAGAACAAAAAAATAAACAATTTTGCACCAAATGCAAGTGGGGGCCGAATTGGTGCCCTTTGGGAGCCAATTCTGGACCCAACTTTTGGCAGCCGGTTGAGGCAGCAAACGATGGAATTGTTCGACGAAATTTTACATGTAATTAGTCAATATATGAAATAAGTTTCCTGTAAAATTTCACCCAAAAACAAGATTATTTACCTGGTCAAATGCATGACTGACATTGACTGAAATTTAGACTAAAACCAGATTTTACTATTCATATGGTCATGCCATTTGCGTTGCCGATTTTACGCGCCGTATTACTATTCTTTTGGTCATTTTTGGGAATTGTTCTAATGTGATTTAAAGTGTGTGGAAATGACTGGGAATGGTGGTAAACACTTGGAAATGAAACGGCCTTTAGCCGCAGAGTTAGTACACGACGAAATGGCATGACTTGGTAAAAATGAAAAGGGATGTGCAAATCATTTGAAAATTTGTGGAAATCTTGGATTTGAATTTTAAACCCTTAAGCTCTACTTGGTGGTTGAACTTGGTAGATAAGGGTATAGTGCACTATACTAACTTATGCAGTACTGCTTGATATTGTGATTGAATTGTTATGATCTGAACTCAATGATGAGGGCCATTGGGGCCAATGGTGAGGGCCATTGGTTATAACCAGGATGGAGAGGACCATTCCTGTGATTTGATATCGGTGGTGAGGGCCACCCGTGTTACAGTGGTGAGGGCCACTGCCTTATCGCTGTGGTTTTGCTTTTACCAGTAGAGCAAAAATTTACAAACTATGACACAACTATTTTATGGCATAAGTTGAATTCTGAATATTTTACAATTTTAGTTGAAATCTTTTAAAAAACTTGAAATTCTTTTTCGGGAAGTACGTTTTTATTTCATTGAAGTGAGCTTTATATTTTATTGCTTATAGTATTTAGCATTCATATATTTTATTTCCTTGCTTGTACAAATACTCTTTACTTTTATTTCCATTGGTAAAGTACCCACTGAGCGACATTGCTCAGCGAGTTAAGTTTTCCTTGACTCGTAGGTTTGGAGCAGTAGCTAACTCTTGGGAAGCGACGACCAGACCCACCGCATCTCAGAGTAGATCTCTTAGTTTCCATTTTGAGTTAACTAGTTGTGACATGTATATATATATAAGATTGAGAATTACTATGTTATACTGTACGTTAGTAGTATGTCATAATAATAAACCTCTACTTTATTTTGTACTAGAAGTGTGAATTCTTCTTGCAGGTTTTGTAGTTGAGGTTATAAGTGGGATTCATTGGGAGTGTATTGAGACTGATTGTGTTCGCATTGGTTTGTGTAAAAAGGTTTTCAAAAATCAGAAAAACCAGTTTTGTCGACACTTGGGACCCAATTTCTAGGCGAACCTCTGGCCAAATTTTTGTAAAAACCAGAACTAAAATTTGACTAAGTAAAATTGGTAGCAACATTAGGTTAGTGTGGCGCCTCTACTCGGCTTACACACGTAGGTTAGGAAGGGGTGTTACAATTTTTGGTATTAGAGCTCCGGTTTAGCAGGTCCTGGGTAGTTAGTTGAACTAAACCTTAAATATATGACACATAGGGTAAGGTTAGGGGTTCTAAATATGTAACTATACATGTGTGTAGTATTGTTAGTTATGTTATTCTAATTATAACAGGAGTAATTATGGGTGATCGAAACAATGAGATGAGGGAGCTGAGGATGGAAGTAGATAGGCTAACGCAGATAGTGCAAGAGCAAGATGATACCATAGATATCCTAGCAGATCGAAGTCTACAGGATCGTGAAGACCTGAGATTAGCACATGAGATGATTATCTCCTTGAGGAGAGACGTGTTGATGTTAAAGGAGGACATGCTTAGTCATAGAGTGGAGTTTGATAGTGCCTGTAGGAGTCTCAGGGTAGCACATAGAGAGATCCGTGCTTTGTAGGAGAGGGTCCAGGAGCTAGGCCAGCACTTACCTGGTGAAGCATCGCATGACCCAGAGTTTGATCCTGAGATAGAAGAGTATTTGTCTGAAAGTGCCACCTCACCTAGGGCACCTACTCACTGAGCTTTGAGATGTGTTGCTTTTTGGAGGTTCTTTTGGTTATGTACATATGTGACATCGGGGTATCGTGTAGATATTGTATGGTAGTATGACATGATGATATAGTAGTAAGGAGTCCTAAATTTTGGAATGTACATAAGGGCTTCCTAGTAATGTAAATACTTTTGCTTGGAAATAAATAAAAGTTGTGTTGTATATGTGTTATTTAAGAGTTTTATCTTTATATACATGCCACCTAGGGTAATATAATGCTGTTGGTCTGGGTCGTTACTAATGATGGGATTGTATATGTTTTGCTCTGTTCTTTAGATGTCACAAACAGCACAGCGTGATATAGAGTTTTGCTCTGTTCTTTAGATGTATCAAATAGCACAGCGTGATATAGAGGAGGAGGTCGAGTCTCGGGCCTCCCGAATTATAGAAATGCATGTATTAGAGACACCAGCATCTGAGCAACCACCAACTGATGCTCCTATTCCCAATGAAATGTTGCAACAAATGGCTGCTGTATTACGGCAGATAGCCGGCGTCGCCCCGGCACCACCACCAGCACCAGGACCCGTACCAGTACCTGCTGTGGGAGGGGAAAAGAAACCCCCGATCGAAAAGATAAGAAAGTACGGGGCGAAGGAGTTTAGGGCCCGAAGGGACAATGATTCTTTTACAGCCGAGTATTGGCTGGAAGGAATGGTACGAGCCTTAGATCAGTTACAGTGTACTCCAGAGGAGCGAGTTGTGTGCGCTACTTCCTTGTTAGTGGAACAAGCGTATGTCTGGTGGGACATAGTCCAACAATGAGTTCCACCAGAGCAGAGGACATGGGACTTCTTTGTGAGAGAATTTAAGAGAAAGTTTATTTCTGAAGCATATCTCGATGCCAGGAGGAAAGAGTTTCTACACTTGAAGCAGGGGTGAATGACAGTGACAGAGTATGAAAGGGAGTTCACCAGATTAAGCAGGTATGGTAAGAAAGCGATAGAAGACGAGGAAGATCGATGTAAACAATTCTTAAACGGACTGAATAATGAGATTAAGTTGCAGCTGATTGCTGCTCATATTAAGGAATTTTCTGTGTTAGTCACTCGAGCTATTCAAGTGGAGCAGTGTCAGTCTGATGAGCAAAATAGAAGACAGAAGATGAAACAGAAGAGAGATACCCCAAACTATTCGGGAAACTACCAATCATCAAGGAAGCGATTCTGAGGCAGTGGTTTCACAGGAGGCGGTCAACGCCGGGGTTACAGTCAGGGATCGAATCCCGGTGGCCCAAGTGAAGTCACCTCAGTCGCTAGTACCAGATGATCCGGAAGCGGGCAATGAAGAGGATTCAACCGAAGCGGAGGTAACTTTTCTACCGGTCCGAGATGTAATGAAGGTGAAAATACTAATCCACGCTGTGATCAATGCGGACGCCGCCACACGGGAGAATGTTGGGGTCGGACATTTGCATGCTACATATGTGGATCTTTAGACCACCTTATGCGAGAGTGTCCCCAGCGAATGCAGAATCTACCTAGGGAGACTGAGGGATCGCAAGCGGCAGCAGGGCAAGGCCGAGGCAGAGGTAGGGGAGGAAATCCGTCACGTGTGCAGTCTGAGATGGTGAATCGACCAGAAGCAAGGGCTCCTGCTAGAATGTATGCCATGAGGGGGCGAGAAGATGAAGAAGCTCTAGACGTGATTGCAGGTCAGTTGTCTATGTTTGGAGTTTCGCTTTATGTTTTAATAGATCCGGGTTCTTCACACTCATATATATGCACAAAAAATGAAAAACTTGGAAACCTAAAGGTAGAACTAGAGGAAGAGGGAATATTAGTTACTAGCCCATTAGGGAGTGAGGTGATTACGAGGAAGGTAGTGAAAGATTGCCCCGTGGAGATACACGGACGTATCTTTTGGGGAGACTTATTTGAACTACCATTTCAAGAATTCGACGCTATCCTTGGGATGGATTGGTTGCCCAAACACGATGCACTGGTTGACTGTAAATGGAAGAGAGTTACTCTGCATACGTCAGACGGCGATGAAGTGACCTTAGTGGGAAAGAGGAAGGGCTATCTAACTAACATCATTTCCGCTATGACAGCTAAGAGGTTAGTGCAAAAAGGCTGCGAGGCATACCTGTTATGCGCGTTAGAAGCGAAAGAAGAGGCACCGAAACTATAAGATATACCTAATGTTTGCGATTTCCCCGACGTATTTCCTGAAGACTTACCCAGATTACCACCTAAACGAGAGGTGGAATTCACCATAGATGTGTACCGGGAGCTGCACTAGTATCCATCACACCTTACCGAATGGCGCTAGCGGAGCTAAAAGAACTAAAGGTACAGCTACATGAACTTTTAGACAAGGGGTTCATTAGGCCAAGCGTGTCACCATGGGGAGCGCCAGTATTGTTCAAGAAAAAGAAAGACGGATCCCTAAGGTTGTGTATGGATTACCGTCAACTCAATAAGCTGACCATCAAGAACAAGTATCTGCTACATCGCATAGACGATTTGTTTGATCAACTCATAGGTGTTGGAGTCTTTTCAAAAATTGATCTACGATCGGGTTATCATCAATTGAGGATCAAAGACGAAGACATACCAAAAACCGCATTCAGAACTTGCTATGGACATTATGAATTCATCGTTATGCCTTTTGGATTAATGAACGCACCTGCAGTATTCATGGATCTGATGAACAGAATCTTCCACCCGTATTTGGATCAGTTCGTGGTTGTATTCATTGACGACATATTGGTGTATTCAAAGAATCGAGAGGACCATGATCGCCACCTTAGGATCATTTTGCAAACCCTGCGAGAGAAGTAGTTATACACTAAATTCAGCAAATGTGAATTTTGGTTGGAAGAAGTAGCCTTCTTGGGACATATTGTATCGGCAGAAGGAATAAGGGTCGATCCCAATAAAATAGAAGCAGTATTGGAATGAAAGCCACCTAAGACAGTAAAGGAAGTCGTAGTTTCTTGGGGTTAGCAGGATATTATCAGATATTCGTCAAAGGGTTTTCCATGATAGCCGCACCTATGACCAAGCTACTTCAGAGGAATGCCAAATTCCAATAGACCGACGCTTGCCAACGGAGCTTTTTGAAAGGTTGAAGCAAAAACTTACTGAAGTGCCCATTCTTACACAACCCGAATCAGGAAAAGATTTTGTGATCTATAGTGATGCATCCCACATCGGGTTAGGTTGTGTATTGATGCAGGAGGGAAAAGTCATTGCGTATGTCTCTCGACAGCTCAAGCGACATGAAAAGAATTATCCCACGCATGACTTAGAACTAGCAGTGATTGTTTTGGCTTTCAAGACGTGGAGGCACTACTTATACGGGGAAAAGTGTTACATTTATACGGATCATCAAAGCCTAAAGTACCTGCCCACGCAGAAAGATTTAAACCTACGACAGCGAAAATGGATGCAACTGTTAGCCAACTACGACTATACGATTAACTATCACTCGAGCAAAGCGAATGTCGTAGCAGATGCACTTAGTAGGAAGTCAATGCAAGCGCTACGTGCTATGAGGGTAGAATTAGAGCCCACAGAAGATGGAACTATCTTTGCAGAAATGCACATGCGACCTACCTTACATCAACAAATACGTGAGGCTCAGAAGGAAGATGAACAAGTGAAGAAGTGGAGTCAACAGGCGCAGGAGAATTCGTCAGGAGATTATCAAATTTGTCCAGATGATATCCTCTACTACAAGAAGAGAATGATGGTACCTAAGTCTGAGGAACTGAAGAAACAGATTTTGCAAGAAGCTCATAACAGTCCTTACATAATGCATCCGGGAGCAATGAAAATGTACCGGGACTTGAAGGAGTATTACTGGTGGCCAGGAATGAAAAGAGACATCGTGGATCACATGACAAAGTGTCTGACCTGTCAGCAAGTGAAAGCGGAACATCAACTACCCTCAAGACTACTACAACTTATTACGATTCCAACCTGGAAATGGGACCGTATTACTATGGATTTTGTCACAGGATTGCCTATGACTAGGGACAAACATGACGCAATCTGGTTAATCGTGGATCGGCTTACTAAGTCCGCTCATTTCTTACCAGCATGTGTGGATTACTCACTAGACAAGTTGGCAGACTTGTACATCAAAGAAATCGTACGACTCCACGGAGTTCCAACTTCAATCATATCAGATCGAGATCCACACTTTATGTCAAAATTTTGGCAGAAGTTCCAAATAGCCCTTGGGACTCGAACGTACCACAGTACCGCATTCCATCCAAAGACAGACGGACAGTCAAAAAGAGTGATTCAAGTTTTGGAAGATATACTGAGGGCGTGCGTTTTAGAATTTAAAGGCAGCTGGGACAAACACCTTAGCTTAATGGAATTCGAATACAACAACAGCTATCAATCTAGCATACAAATGGCTCCTTACAAAGCACTGTACGGTCAGAAAGACAGAACTCCAATTTGCTAGACAGAATTGAGCGAGGAAAAGATGTTGGGGCCGGACATAGTTAAGGAAACTGAGGAAAAGGTAGAGATCATTCGAGATAGATTAAAAACAGCGGCGGACAGGCAAAAATCATACGCGGACCTAAAGAGGAAAGAAATACAATTTGAGGTCGGTGACAGAGTATTCCTCAAAGTCTCTCCTTGGAAGAAGGTGTTACGATTTAAACAAAAAGGCAAGCTAAGCCCTAGATTCATCGGACCATATGAGATCATCAAACGGGTAGGTCCGGTAGCTTACAGTTGGCGTTACCACCCGAATTAAGTAAAATACATGATGTTTTCCACGTTTCAATGCTAAGGAGGTATCGTTCAGATCCAACCCACGTCATACAAGCTCAAGACATCGAGATTCAGCCCGACCTGACGTACGAGGAAGAGCCGGTAGAAATCCTAGCACGAGAAATCAAAGAGTTGCGGAATAAGAAGATCCCATTAGTCAAAGTGCTTTGGAGGAATCACAAAGTAGAAGAAGCTACATGGGAACGCGAAGAAACTATGAGGAAGCAGTACCCATATTTATTTCCACCTGATAGGCTTCGAGGCGAAGCCTAAATTAATGGGGGAGGAATTGTCACGACCGGCCATAGCAGGTATTTACAGTAATTACGTGTACAATATTCACACGTACTGACAAAGTAGGCATGCTAAAGAGATCCGACTAACCTTAGACCGTTAAGCTATAATTCATTAAAGGACGGGGTTAAACGTGCGTAACTAACGGTGATGGCTGACCAGTCTGGGAAGTCTTAATAATGTATGTGATAGTGTAATGAAATGGAAACTAGAGAAAAGCCGGGTAAAAACTGTGAACTGTGACTTTCTTCATAAACGCCCCGTTAGAGAGAAACGAAGACACGTAGACTAGGGGCATTTTGGTCATTATTAATTAAAATTTATACATGAATCCAAAGTAGGAAATATACACACGAGTGTGTAGAGGACATCGAGGGGTTGAATATGAAACGATCGTCAGTAGAAACGGAGCCCGGGCAAACCCGAGCAAAGAAAGAACCTAAAGGGAATTTGTAAAAAGTCGAGGGCTTATTGGTAATTTTTCAAAATGACTTGGAAACCTAAAATAGACCTTAAAAATGGAAAGTAGAGGTCGAGAGGGTCAAAACCATATGTGGTTCACTTCGTGGAACCACACGGTTTAAAAGTTACAGACAATCAATCGCCGGAGCGTATTTTGGTCCTTTCACATCCTAAATCATAAAATTACAGCAAAGGGAAGAAGAGGGGCCAAAATATGATTAAAAGAAAGCCTAATGGCTTGGTCCTTAAATAAATAAAAGAGAGAGACAATTGTACCAATGAAAAATGGCCATTTTGCCTTAAAGTGGACCAATTGGAATTAAGCATTTGTCTTAACACATTATTAGTCAAATTGGGTAGCCATTTGGACCAAAAACACATGAAAGAAGAAAGCAAAAACTCCCTCTTGAGAAGGAGGGTCGTCCAAGCCATAGGAGAAGGAAGAAAGGTGGTGATTTTCAAGTTCTAAGGTTTATTATCAAATGTTTTGGTGGAATCCAAGGTCCTAAACTAAGGCAAGGGTGGAAATAAGGAGAAGGAAGAGCTTGAAAGAGAAGGGAAAGCAAAAGGAAATTAAAATACAAGGTTTGGTACTTTACCTTGGAAGAATTAATTTTTCTTTCATTTTCTTGCCAAAAATTTATCTATGGAACTTTTGCTATGGATGCCTAAATGTGTTGTTTGAGTTTGAATTCAATTTTTGAGTGGTATTTTTGAATCCATGTGGTGATTGGGTTGTTTAAATTCAAATGAAATCTAATGTTTTAAGTGATTTTGGTAAAAGAGTTTATGAACTCCATTTAGTCCAAATTGATTTAAACAATCAAGTTATTTTAAAAGGGAAGTGTCTAAGTCTTCATTACATTATTAGGGAAGCTTTGAAATGGGTTTAGAACAAAAAAATAAACAATTTTGCACCAAATGCAAGTGGGGGCCGAATTGGTGCCCTTTAGGAGCCAATTCTGAACCCAACTTTGGGCAGCCGGTTGAGGCAGTAAACGATGGAATGTTTGGACGAAATTTTACATGAAATTAGACAATATATGAAATAAGTTTCCTGTAAAATTTCAGCCAAAAATAAGATCATTTACCTGGTCAAATGCATTACTGAAATTTACTGAAATTTAGACTAAAACCAGATTTTACTATTCATATGGTCATGCCATTTGCGTTGCCGATTTTACGTGCCGTGTTACTATTCTTTTGGTCATTTTTGGGAATTGTTCTAATGTGATTTGAAGTGTGTGGAAATGATTGGGAATGGTGGTAAACACTTGGAAATGAAATGACCTTTAGCCGCAGAGTTAGTACACGACGAAATGGCATGACTTGGTAAAAATGAAAAGGGATGTGCAAATCATTTGAAAATTTGTGGAAATCTTGGATTTGAATTTTAAACCCTTAAGCTCTACTTGGTGGTTGAACTTGGTAGATAAGGGTATAGTGCACTATACTAACTTATGCAGTACTGCTTGATATTGTGATTGCATTGTTATGATCTGAACTCAATGGTGAGGGCCATTGGGGCCAATGGTGAGGGCCATTGGTTATAACCAGGATGGTGAGGACCATTCCTGTGATTTGATATCGGTAGTGAGGGCCACCGATGTTACAGTGGTGAGGGCCACTGCCTTATCGTCGTGGTTCTGCTTTTAACAGTAGAGCAAAAATTTACAAACTATGACACGACTATTTTATGGCATAAGTTGAATTGTGAATATTTTACAATTTTAGTTGAAATCTTTTGAAAAACTTGAAATTCTTTTTCGGGAAGTACATTTTTATTTCATTGAAGTGAGCTTTATATTTTATTGCTTATAGTATTTAACATTCATATATTTTATTTCCTTGCTTGTACAAATACTCTTTACTTTTATTTCCATTGGTAAAGTACCCATTGAGCGACATTGCTCAGCGAGTTAAGTTTTCCTTCACTCATAGGTTCGGAGCAGTAGCTAACTCTTGGGAAGCGACGACCAGACCCACAACATCTCAGAGTAGATCTCTTAGTTTCCATTTTGAGTTAACTAGTTGTGACATGTATATTTATATAAGATTGAGAATTACTATGTTATATTGCACGTTAGTAGTATGTCATAATAATAAACCTCTACTTTATTTTGTACTAGAAGTGAGAATTCTTCTTACAGGTTTTGTAGTTGAGGTTATAAGGGGGATTCATTGGGAGTGTATTGAGACTGATTGTGTTCGCATTGGTTTGTGTAAAAAGGTTTTCAAAAATCAGAAAAACTAGTTTTGTCAACACTTGGGACCTAATTTCTAGGCGAACCTCTGGCCAAATTTCTGTATAAACCAGAACTAAAATTTGACTAAGTAAAATTGGTAGCAACATTAGGTTAGTGTGGCGCGTCTACTCAGCTTACACACGTAGGTTGGGAAGGGGTGTTACAATACACCTATCAAGAGAAGAAAATCAAATGGCTGATGCCACTAGCCACATTGGCTTCGGTATGGGAAAACCCTGTCAGCTTACTCCTTAAGCCCTTGATTTTGACTAGTTCATCAACTCCTTGCTATGAATATGAAACAATCATGGAAATTGACACAGACCATGATGCATGGTATGATACTATAAGGTGATTTTTAGAAGAAAGAAAATAACCGCTGGGCAATAAAGAAAGAGAGAAGAGCCATAAGGCGATGGTCATTGCAATACATCACCTTCCATGGGGAGTTATATCAAAGATGGCCTGATGGGGTGCATTTGAGATGTTTAAGAAAGCCTAAAGTGGAGCGTATCATGTCAGAAATACATGCGGGAAGTTGTGGTCCACACATGAGTGGTTTAGCCCTAATTAAGAAGATTATTAGACAAGATTACTATTGGTTGACTATGGAGAGAGATTGTTTTGAGTTTGTCAAGAAGTGCCAACAATGTCAAATGTATGGTAACTTGAATCACATGCCTCCTGAGGAATTGCATTCTATGTCTTCACCCTGGCCATTTGCCACCTGGGGTATCGACATTATAGGAGAGATACATCCAACAGCTTCAAACGGTCACCGTTTCATTGTGGTAGTAGTAGATTATTTTTCAAAATGGGTCGAAGCCGAATCCTTCAACAAACTGGGTGCAAGTCAAATGGATAGATTTATTGAAAAGAACCTCATCTACAGATACGGGGTCCCGCATAATGTGATATCAGACAATGGGGTACAGTTCCAAGGAGCAGTTAAGGATTTATTCTCAAAGTACCGAATCCATCATAATAGATCCTCTCCTTATAGACCAAAGGCTAATGGTGAAGTAGAAGCAACAAATAAGATAATTAAGCAAATTCTGTCCAAAATGACCAAGACTTACAGGGATTGGTCAGAGATGCTTCCCTTTGCTTTATTGGGGGTAATAGGACAAGTGTGCGAACGCCTACTAGAATGACACCATTTTCTTTGGTTTATGGGATGGAAGTAGTGTTGCCAATTGAAATTGAGATCAAGTCATTTAGAGTAGTCTTGTAAGTTGAACTGCCTAAAATGGAATGGGTAGCAAGCAGATACACACAATTATCTTTACTAGAAGAGAGAAGGTTAAAGGCACTGTATCATCATCAACTGTATAAAAAGAAGATAGCTCGGAGGGTTAAATCAGAAAACTCAGAGCCGGGGATTTGGTGTTGAAGTAATGTAAGCCTAATGTATCTGAGCCAAGAAGGAAGTTCAAGCCTAGCTGGGAAGGGCAATATGTCGTGAAACAAGTCATGAACAAAGGTGCAGTGAAGTTATCAGACATGAAAGGGAATGAGTTTAGTGAGACACTAAACATTGACAGGTTGAAGAAGTTTTATGTATGATGTATATATATAAAAAAAGAGAAAAAAAGAGCTCGCTAGGTTGAAAACCCAAAAGGGGCGGCCTAGGCAAAAGTTAGAGCAGTCCACTAATTTTGAAAACTCGAAAGGGCGGGCTAGGCAACAATTAGGGCTAAATGAGAGAAAATCGTCAATTAGAAAACCCGAAAGGGCTAATTGGCAATAGGAGTGATCTTGTGTATGCTAGCTTTATGTTTGGTTGTTCGCCAATTTAATAAAACATAATTAATGTTAAAATTGTTCTATGTGCACTGTTATAAGTATTTGACCGGATATGGATAAAATAAATAAACACAATAGCAAAAGGTGATGACAAATTTTAAATGGAAAAGAAGCATCTTTTATTACTTTAATTATTTTTTATCCTAGCAATACACTTTCTGAATTGACAAATGTAAAATCTTTGGTGGTCGATAAATGTAACGTGCAGGCCATCTTTGCCTCAGCTGATCCAAGTAGGCTTCAGTCAAGCAATGCATGTCTAAGTCGGGAGTAAAGTCAGAATCATGAGGCTCACCTCCATATTGGCGGCCAAGTTGGCGAGGATCATAGCATGTACCTTGATGAAGAGCAGCAAGGGGAACATACATCAAGTATGTCCACATGGTGATACAAGAAATCTTCCACCAAGGTACCAACCAACGGATATTGACTTCAGAGCGTGAGTGGATCCAGTCAACCCAGTCAGCATATGAAGAAGCAAGATGGAGTAGCTTCCTAGCAGAATGATGACATGGTAGATATCTGGCAAAATCCATGGATGGAGTATCAGGCAATCAAAGACGCTCCTGAAGCCAAATCTATGAAAAATTTGAAGAAAAAAAAACTCTGCTAAGTTGAAAACCCGCAAGGTTAGCTTAGGCTAAAATTAGGATAGCTCGCTAGTTTGGAAAACCCACATGGGCAAACTAGGCAAAAATTAGAGCAATATAAAAAATATAAAGAATAAAAAACAGGTCCGCTAAGTTGAAAACCCGCAAGGGCGGCTTAGGCAAAAATTAGGACAGCTCGCTAGTTCTGAAAACCCATATGGGCGGACTAGGCAAAAATTAGAGCAATAAAGAAAAGAAGAAAAAAGAAAACCTAAATTGAAAACCCGAAAGGGCATTTTAGGTAATTACCTGAAGCAGCAATGGACTCCCGGTCAGTCTCTTTGACAATCCTGATTTAAGTCGGTCTAATCCAACTAAGGTCTCGGCTAAGATCACAGGTACCAGTGATAAGCCTCCTTCCATTTGGTCCATTATATCCAATACTCGTGGATCAATATCACTGTCAAAAGAGAAAAGCAAGAATTGGCCAAGCAAGCAAAGACAAATTGTGCATCCCCATGCCTTAGTAGGAGATAAATGAGAGAGACAAAAATCAATTAAGGGAGCAAGTAGAATTTTTTTCACCTATCATCAACCGAAGAACTTCGGGTTTTAGAATTTGAAATAACATCTGCATCTTCTGTTGAGTCTTGGAAATCAATGTCGGTAACGCCATTTGTTGATTATTTAGATATCCAAGGATGGCCTCAAATTCTTCAATCAAGGGACATATTTCAAAGCCATTAATTTTAAATACCCTAGAATCCGTATCCCAAAAGGAAGCCACAGCATGTAAGAAGGAGTGGTCCAATTTAATATTTTGAAAACATTTTAAAACATCAAGTTTTGACCACGAAATTTGCTTCCAGTGAATAGCATCCATATTCTTAAACAGAATTTTTATCTTCTTTAAGTGATGATCGGTCATGGTTGATGAATGAAGCAAAATTAAAATTGTTAAAGGAGTTTTTATGTTTGAAATGGAAAATATTTTGGCTTCTGTATTAAATTAGGCATGAAAGGTGATTTATATAGAGGAAATAACCTTTTCCAAAATTGATAAGGTAAAGGTGATGGAAAATGACGAAACCATGTTTTGTAAGGAAAGGAATTGGCAACAAAATCCTTTACCGTTTTGCATTTGGTTTTAGCAAACAATGTGGCTGTGAAAAGGAAATTGTGAGGTACTATTTATGATAAATATATATATAATAAATGTGGTGTAGTAAAAAAAAAGTTACAGTAAAGATGGAAATTGTATTTTTTTTCATTATTGTACAATGTTTATACAATTGATACAATATTTATACATCACTAAGAGGATGGTGGTAGGTCATCAAATAAAGCCCTGAAAAAGTTGTCACCTATTAAAGGAGGGGCCAAATTACTCATCCTGAGTCCGCCAGAAGCGGGGCCACCAAAATACTGCAAATTACTCATCTTGGGATCAACAGAAGTAGAAGCACCAAAATCTCTATTACCTTGAAGTTTTGATCTGTCACGGTCCTCATCAGAAGCAGACGAAAGGATCTCATGGTCATCAGTCTGGGGGCCTCTTGATGAAGAAGCGCCGGGATCCCTCATCCCCTGAAATCGGAAGTCTTTGAAATTTTTTTCGGATTGATGATATAAACTTTCAAAATGAGAAGCCTGCTGATGACTTGCAGCCAACTCATCTTGAAGTTTCCTATTTTGTTCTTTGAGCATCCGCTGTGAGCCAAAAAGGAAAAAGGTAAGAGCATACATAATCATGCATACATATAGCATAAATTACTATGAAATAAGAAACGTACTAGGTAGTTCATATCAATTCCCTGCGGATGAGATGGCATATCTGGTGGTGTAATATCCCGGAATAGACCCTAAGAGTTTTGGAATTATTATTGTTGAATTTGGATTTAATGTATATGTATTTATGGGAATTATAAAGATGATGTATATAAGACATATACATATACATCACATATACATGGGATATAAAATGGTGTAGGATAAGTGAATTATATATATATATATTTATGGAATTAATTAATAGTAATGATAATAAGGACAAAAAGAAAAGAGAAGAAGAAAGTCAAAGAAAGAATTTGTGGTGGAGATTTAAAGTGTTGTTATTAGTATTATTGTTATTATTATTATTATTGTTATTAGTATTATTGTTATTATTATTATTATTATTATTATTATTATTATTATATATATAGTGATAAGAACGAAAGAAACCCATAGAAACTTCTTTCTTCCTCTGCTTCTTCTTTTTCTGTTTCTTCTACGTGGACTAGAGAGCACGAGAGAGAGAGAGAGAGATATGATTATATATCAAAATCTTAAGGATTTCAAGAGTATTGAAGGTGAAGAGTAAAGATTTGATAGAAGATAGAAGTAAGTATTCATTCCTTTGCATTGATTTCTATGGGTTGAGTTGGGATTTGATGTAGTTTTTGTGAGGATGATGATGAATTGTTGAGTAAGGATTTAGTGTTAAATGAATTGGGGGTTTGAGTAATTGATGTATGTTTGTGTTTAAGGAAGTTGAAAATATAAAATATATGTGTTGATAATTGAATATTTGTATTGGTATTCAAGTGTCTTTTTATTTGCTTTGATTTAGGTTGTGAAGGAAATGGATTGCTCTAGTTTAAGTGGTGGAGAGCTTTTGGAAGGTAAAATGAATAGATTTGAGTATGGTTTTTAAGGTAAGCAAACTATCTAAATGCATATATATTATGATGTTGAAACTTAACACATATCCATTTGTAATGTGTTAAGGGATTAAATGATTGGTTGATGTGTTGTAGCAAGGGGAATAATGTGAGAAATGTGTAAATTATGTGTTTAGGACATTGATTATGTTCATTTGTTTAGTGCCATATTGTGTATGAAAGGTTTGAGTGCAACCAAAGGAGTTTTGTATATGTTTGGGGTGTAAATTCATGAGTGACACGGCTAGAAGCAAGGAGAGACACGGCCAAGTCAAGGAAAATTGTATGTGTTGGATTGATTTTGGGAGAGACACGGTCACAGTCTCAGCTGTGTCCTCTGCCCGTGTTTGTTACTGTCTGATTTTCGTGGTGAGACACGGCCGTGTCCCTTGTCCGTGTCTGTGACTGTGTGATTTTGTTGTGAGACACGGCCACTGACTCAGCCGTGTCCCCTAGCCGTGTTAGCTACTGTGATTTTGGGTTGAGAGACACGGTCACAAGCTTGGCCGTGTCGCCTGCCCGTGTTCGCTACTGTCATTTCAGGTTGAGAGACACGGCCACAAGCTTGGCCGTGTCCCTCAAATGAGGCTGGCCGTGTCCCTCAAATTGATGAGTTAATGATTCTATTTCTTAATTATTCTTGCCTTGTTGGATCCTCTAAGGGTATTATTATATTTATACTTCAAATATATGTGGAACAATTGTATGTTGAGGATTCCAAATCTAAGAATAAGGTGAATTATATATGTGTATATCAATAATGATCATTTTTGATAAATGTTTAATGTGTTTGATTATGAATATGCAAATGATGAAGCATTCTAATGTGAATTGAGACTAAATAAGATGTGATGCAATTGTGATTGATAATGATGATATATGCAATGTGTAAGATATGATGATTGTGATTCAAAAGATGATTATGATGATATGTAAAGCCATTGTGATTGGCTATGATGATTCAAAAGATATGAGAAGCCATTGTGATTGGCTATGATGATTCAATTGAAAATGAAATTGATAATGAGATAATAAATGAATTGTGTGTCTAATATGTTATTCATTTTCAGAGTTTTGTTGTTGGTGGCATGCCTAATAGTAACAATCTCTTGAAGTTAGGTTGGTTTGATCCTTGAAGCCAAGTTGGGTTGAAGTTTAACATGTTTTACTCCCCTTGAAGCTTGGTTGGGTCAAGACCTTGAAGCCTAATTGAGATGTTACAACCCTTGAAGTTAGGTTGGATTGGTTCTTGAAGCCAAGTTGGGTTGATACTTAGCATGCTTTGTTCCCCTTGAAGCTTGGTTGAACCTTAATCCTTGAAGCCTAGTTGGGATAATGATAAATGTGATAATTAAACCAAAACATTAACTCTGAAAGTGGAATGGCATATTAGTGTATTTGGGCCCATGCTTGTGTTTGTATATATATATATATGATTCTTGAATTATGGAATATATGCAATGATATGAAAAGTATGAGAATAATTATGAAAGGAAATGTATGTAATACATAAGTGAATTATTGAAGATGATTAGAGCTTGAGAAGCTATGATGATTGATGATATATGATGTGTACAATGTATATGAATGTGGAAATGGTGAGTGTTGTTTCATGAAGATTTTGGTAAGTTATTGAATTGTGAATTGTTAGAATAAAAGATATGAACATGTATATAATTGAAACATTAGTAGGAGTATATATATATATATGTAAAGCTTGATAAGAAAATAATGTTATAATAAGTTTATATGAAAATATGATTTTCTCTATTATATGTTTATATGAATTGTTTGTATTACTAAGCTCTCGGGTTTAGCGCGGTTGTGTGATCGCGCAGGTAATTATGCGGTTGATCTGGAAGCCAAGCGGTTATGCCACGAGAAGGGTAAGAGTGTTCTGAGACCAACTAGAAGGTGATGCATACATGTGCATTTTTAAATATGTTATATTATTCATAATAATATATTCATATGTATAATGATTTATTAAATGTTATTAAAATCACAATTTAGTATGGTTTGAACTTGGATAATGATTTTTAAATTAATACTATAAGTGACATTCTTACACTCTATATACGTATTGTATGTATACTAGGTATATGTATAGTACCTATATGGAGTATGAGGGTGTTACAGGTGGGCTAGAACGAGCAAATGAAGAGCAGTAAAAGAAGGTCTAGCCTCATGATCAAATGAGCCAACAGCCTACAACAATCATTAAAGAATAAAAAAAAGAGAGAAAAGAAAGAAGCAGTTGCAAGGAAAAAATGGTAAAAGTTTTACCTGAGAAGTACTAGCCCCGAGATGTGGAACAGACTCTCTTGCATCTCTGTGATGTTCCTCTTCATCTCTACCCTCATTTTCTTCTGAAATCTCCCATACGCCAACAGGAGATACATCAATGGTTAAGAGCCTTCTTTGAATAAAATGGGCATAAGATGCACTCGGCGGATAGAGAAATCCTTTAATACCATAACCGTATCGAGCCAGCCACCAAGCATCCTCTGGCATCGACATAATATTTAAAGTGTATTCCGGGCAAGGCATCAGAATCCTCCGCCACTTTAGACTGAGAAACCACTCATAAACTCTCTCTCCGAGAAACCAGCCACTAGACACTAGGCCAGCGATGACTCGGTGATAATGTTGGAAAGATAGTGCAGCCCTTATCAAAGGAGACCAGTTTGTTTACTCTTCTGGGTTCCACCAGGCCAAATTCACCTGCAAAATAACATAAGGTAAGTAAACTTTCACATAAAATTTAAAGTATAATGTTATTTTACCTGGTCCCAGGTTAAGCAGCTCAACACAAAGCGATGAGTATAGACATGGCGAGAGCTGGGGACGTCCACATGATCTGACAATCAGAAATTTAATCTCGGATACCCAACTCTCTCTCGAGAAATACCGGGTACCCTCACAAGATTATGCTCATATGCCCATACCTACAATAATAATAAAGATCAAATTCATGCAAGAAAAGAGTGGAATTGACATTGGTAGAAGAAGAATACCTCGACAATCATCAACAAGCCGACAAAAGACTTCTTATTTTGGCAAAGTTTATCAAGACCATGGTAAAGACAGGCGACACCAACTTCACCCCAGCCAGAAGACGGTACCATTATGAAATAAGAAAGGGCATTCAACACTGACAAGTGGATGGAGGATTCAGTGCTACCTAAGATGGTCAATCCAAGCAAATATAACAAAAATCCTCGAGCCTACTGTTGGGTCGTCTCTCTGCCAACCCGTCCTTTGTAGTTCATCCAATAACTATGAATTGGCTCTATTTTTTTCTTAAAAGGCCCTTTATATGATGGTTACATACCAATTAATTCCTGAATTTCTTCAAATGTTAAAATATCATTCATCAGAGGAACCGGAACACAATCAAATCAAAGGCCGATTATAGCAGTAAAATCGACCGGACCAATTGTCATCTCTCCAATGGGCAAGTGAAAAGTGTGGGTTATGTCCAACCATCATTTTGTAAGCACCTGGACTACACTCCGGTCTATCTGATACTCCTCCAATTGCAATTGTAAGATAAAGTGCTCAAAGCCACATTCTCGGATAATCTGCCTTACTCGAGAAGGCACTACATCATACCATTGTCGGGCTTTGTAAATACACCCTCCAGCCCGAACAATGCAACGATCGCTCTAACAAGAAGCCAAGTAAGTTAATACAAGGTAAGTACATATTATCTTATCTATTTAAATTAATATATTCTTTCCTAAATTTTCTAAAAAAAAGGCATAATATAAAAACATAAATAAAAAAAATAAATAACAGACAAAAAAATCAAATTAAAAATCAAAACAAAAAGACGAAAAGAGAAAAAAAGAAAGAGAAAAATAATTACCGCACTGAAGTGGCATCCTGGCTAGTATATCTATATTTCCGTCTTCATGATGCTGAATAAACTCTAATAATTCGGCATTAGAATGAGTCCCTGACCTTGAAGCATGCATTTTTTTCAGGAACTATGTGTTAAATTTGAAAGAATTTGAGATAATTATTGAAATTGAGAAGTTTTGCTGTGAATCATATGAAGGAACTCGTGGGTTTTTATAGTGAAATGGCAAGGAGGAAAAAACAAAATTCAAAAGTAAGTTTTACTGTTTATAAATAGTAAACTTTACTATTCATAAATAGTAACGGCAAGGATGAAAAATAAAATTCAAAAGTAAGTTTTACTGTTTATAAATAGTAAACTTTACTATTTATAAATAGTAAATTTTACTATTTATAAATAGTAAATTATTATTTTCAATAGTAAATACTATTTACTACTATTTACGAATAGTAAGTTACTATTTATGAATAGTAAATAGAGCATGAACAGTGATTACACAGTAAGTAAACAGTAAATACAATTATTCAATTTAATCATTCAACTACTTGTGTGTGTATAAATATTTTTACTTGTAAGGGGCAAAGAAGAAGACATGCATAAAAAATAGCCAAACTTTTTGAAATAAAAATTATTATTAGCTCGGGCCCAGAACCCAAATTTTCCTTAGGTTGAGAACCTAGAATTATTTCTAAGTCTCAAAACTTAGCTCGGGTCCAGAACCCAAATTTTCCTTAGGTCCAGAACCTAGAATTTCTTTTAAGTCCTGAACTTAACTCGAGTCCAGAACCCAAATTACCCTTAGGTCCAGAACCTAGAATCTCTTCTAAGTCCAGGAACTTAGCTCGGGTCCAGAACTTAAATTACCCTTAGGTCCAGAACTTAGAATCTTTTTAAGTCCAAGAACTTAGCTCGGGTCCAAAAATCATGTTTTCCTCAGGTCCAGAACGTAGAATTATTTCTAAGTCCAAGAACTTAGCTCGGGTCCAGAACCTAGAATCTTTTCTAAGTCCAGAACTTAGCTCGAGTCCAGAATCCAAATTTTTCTTAGGTCCAGAACCTAGAATCTCTTCTAAGTCCAGAACTTAGCTCGGGTCCAGAACCCAAATTTTTCTTAGGTCCAGAACCTAGAATCTCCTCTAAGTCCAGAACTTAGTCCAGAACCAAAATTTTTCTTAGGTCTAGAACCTAGAATCTCCTCTAAGTCCAGAACTTAGCTTGGGTCCAGAACCCAAATTTTCCTTAGGTCCAAAACCTAGAATCTCCTCTAAGTCCAGAACTTAGCTTGGGTCCAGAACCCAAATTTTCCTCAGGTCCAGAAAGTAGAATATTTTCTAAGTCCAGAACTTAGTTCGGGTCCAGAACCCAAATTTTCCTTAGGTCCAGAACCTAAAATTACACTTAGGGTCAGAATCTAAAATTATCCTAGAGTCCAGAACTCGAATTGGGTCCAGAATCTAAAATTATCCTAGTGTCCAAAACTCGAATCGGGTCCAGAATCCAAAACCTCAACCATCTCAAAAAATAAGTTTTATTGCTTTTCACTCTCTTTCACTAAAGTCTCAGATCATTCAAGCAGGGGGCAAACTATAGACTTTTAATTGTTTACCCAGTCCGGTCCAATATATTTTAATTAGTCAAAAATAATTTTTGTGTTGTCTAATATATTTTAATTAGTGCAAAATAATTTTTGTTAAATAATATTTGCTTTAGTATTTAATTTTTATAATTAATAAAAAATAAATATAATAATAAACAAATAAATTAAAAAATTCGGCAACAAAAAAATTCATCGCCGAAAGGGGCTGCGACGAAATGGCCCGCAGGCCAGTTCGCGCCCACAGCCCGCAGCCAGCTGCGGTAGTTTTTTGCCAGCGCATTTTTTCCGCAGCATTTTTTTTTGCCAGCGCGATTTTTCCGCAACAGTTTTTTTTCTCCAGCGAAATTTTCCGACGCAAATTTTTTCGAAACCTAATACAATTAGGTTTTGGTTTCCTTTTCTTGATCAATGTTATATTATGTGAATAACTAGACTTAACCATTAAAAATCTTCTATAAATAAGACAAAAAACAACACAAAAAGGATCAGAAATTGTATCGAAAATTGGACAAAAATTTGGAGGAAAAATTGAGACCTAAATTGAGGAGGAAAACCTTGAATCAATTGGACTTTTTTGAGAGAGCAAACGAGCAATTCAACCCATCAAAGGCAGCAAAGCTTGTCTTTGTTCTTGTTCATTCAAGAAGTGATTTTTGGTGGAACCAACAAACGAAGGTATGAATTTCTTTATTTGTTTCATCAATTTACAGTAGCTTATTTTGATTTTAAAAACCCTAGAACCTTAATTTACCTGTTCTAAAGCTTAAAAACCTTAATTCGTTTATTTGTTTTCCAAAAATCTTAAAATTGTTATTTTTGTTTCTTCAAAATCTCAAAACCCTAATTTGAATTTGTTTCTTTTCAAAGCCCTAAATTGAATCGGTTTCTTTCTAAAAACCCTAAAAAATATCTTTTTTGTTTCTATAAACCTTAAATCATTTTGTTTATTTTCATAAAGCTTCATAAAACTATAAATTATTTTTTCCAAATTCTAAAATCAAATACATTCTCCGAAACCCTAATTCAACTCCATAACCCAAAACAGTAAACCCTAACTCCCTTAAAACCTTTAACCCTAATTTTTCTAAACCCTAATCCTTTAAACCTTAAAACCTTATAAACATAAATATTAAAATTCAAACACAGTAAGCTTAAAACCCTAATTCAGTAGCTAATAATCACAAATCCAATATTTTAAAGTGTTCAAACTCTAGTTTCATGATTTCACTTCTTAAACACTAATTTGGTTAACAAAGAACTTTATCAACCTCTTAAATTATAAAACTTTAATCCATTTCAATTCCTTTAAAGTTCATAGTAGCTAAGAATTACAAACCTTAAATAAATACATAAATTTCAAAACCCTAAACACATGAAATAAACAATCTTAAATAGAAATAATAGCCCTAATTTGAATCTTTATTTGCCTTATTCAATTTTATATTTGATTATGCTTTGATTTATTTTATATGCTTTAATTTATTTAAGTTCAATGTTTTGTTTATTTAATTTATCATGGATGGATGTTTACTTTCTATTGATATTGAATACCTTTGATGAATGATTTATTATGAATGGTTATTTACTTCTATCGATTTATTTTGATTTCCAAATGTTGTAAGAGGTATGTTTCAACTTTGTGGGTACCTCATTAGATAAATATCATGTAATTTAAATTGCTTTTCTATTTTAGAACCAATGTAAAGGACATGTTTCTACCTTTCGGTGGGTGTCCTATTTAGGCATGGGATGTAAGGACATGTTTCCATCCTCGGATGGGTGTCCATTTATTTGCTTAGACATTGTTTTGATTTTCAATATATCAATGCTTTATTTTAATTATTGTGTGTAATATGGATAATATTGTTATATTTAAGAATTTTATAATATTAAGACCTGTAAAGGAGGCCGATTCCAATGAACCGGGCGTTGTGGGAGTGCTAGGCCATTTCTCACCTTCCCCACACGTATCCAACTTTCCGAACCTATTAGGGGGTTGGGGATTCCTTAGAAATTGAGTCATCCACCCCTTTCTTTTTTCCCTACCTGTCCGGGTGGCGACTCCATTTTCTCTGGACTTAGGTCCGTGTTCTCTAAGGCCCCGAGCCTAAACAGTGCCGAAGTCACAAGAACCATTCCACCGGGAGTGGGGGCGAAAATCCCCGCTCACAACTTCTAACTTCAGTCACAGTCTTCGGTGAACTCCAATTCAAAATGGCCTCAACTTTACTAGGATAAACTCTTATACCATCTGCTGAAACCACATGACCGAGAAAAGTCACTTGATCAAGCCAAAACTCACACTTAGACAGCTTAGCATACAACTGCTTCTCTCTCAAAGTCTGCAATACAATCCACAAGTGCTTATTATGATCCTCCTCATTATACGAATACACCAAAATATCATCGATAAAGACCACCACAAACTGATCTAGATAGGGTCTAAACACCCTATTCATCAAATCCATGAAAGCTGCTGGTGCATTCGTTAATCCAAAAGGCATCACCAAAAACTCATAATGCCCATACCTTGTGCGAAAAGCTGTCTTAGATACATCTTCAGCTCTGACTCTTAACTGATGGTACCCTGATCTCAAATCAATCTTGGAAAACACTCTTGCTCCCTTCAACTGAACGAAGAGATCATCTATCCTAGGCAAAGGATATTTATTCTTGATAATCACTTTATTCAACTGCCTATAATCGATGCAAAATCTCAAAGTACCATCCTTCTTCTTTACAAACAAAATAGGCGCTCCCCACAGAGACACACTAGGGCGAACAAACCCTTTATCCAACAATTCCTGCAACTGCACCTTTAACTCTCTCAACTCAGCAGGTGCCATATGATAGGGAGTAATAGAGATGGGAGTGGTACCAGGCAACAAATCGATACCAAACTCAACCTCTCACTTAGGGGGTAACCCTGGCAACTCCTCGGGAAAAACATCTGGGAATTCAACAACTCTGGGTATAATATCAAGTTGAGAATCTACTACTCTGGTATCTACAACATGAGTAAGAAAAGCATCACACCCTTTTCGAATCAACTTCCTAGCTATAACAGCTGAAACAAACAAGGATGCAATATGTCTCTGCTCACTAGACACCATCACACTTTTACCATCACTGGTTCTCAGGGTAGCACACTTCTTTTGACAGTCTACCACGGCCCCATGCTTGGATAACCAATCCATGCCTAAAATCAAATCATACTCCTTAAAAGGCATTTCAATCAAATCACCAAGAAACTCCTCATCTTGCACCACAACTGAACTATCTCGGTGCACCTTGCTAACTACCACACTATGCCCTAAAGGATTTGTCACCATGACATCAAATCCTAGGGACTCAGAATGCAATTCATTCACAGGCAAGATAGATGCACTTATATATGAATGAGTAGTTCCTGGATCAACTAGAGTAAGAACTGAAATGCCAAATAAAGAAAATGTACCTACAATAACTGCTGAAGCATCCGGTTGCCTTTGCATCACATACACTCGCTGAGATGACCCAGCCTCATCTGGCCTACTGCCTCTAGATGTAGAATCTCCTCTCTGACTAATCCCTGGTCGACCACCTCTACTAAAACCTCTGCCCCCTCGATCTCCTTTGCTGACACTAGGTCGAGAAGTTACAGTATCAGTCTGTCTATCCTCCGGTAGCTCAAGGCAATCTTTGATGAAATGATTCGGTGAGCCACATCTAAAACACACTCTTAGTCCACCCGTCTTCCAACAAGCACCCCCATGTGCCCTACCACAATGAATACATGTAGGTGGAATAGATCTATGAACCACTAGAGTTGGCACACTAGCTACAGAAACTATAGGTCTCGGTCTCTGCCTCTGATACTAAGCTGACCTACCAAACTGCCTCTGGCTCCTACTGATCCTCGAAACAAAACTTTCTCTGCCTCTCTTCATAGATGAAAACCCTGCCTCTAACTGGGGTCTCCTAACTCTAGTCTCCTCCTCATTAGCAGCTGCTGCAATACCCTTGCTCTCTCAACACTCCTGGTAGCTATAACCAACTGAGAAAAATCTTGGTACCGAGAACCAGCAATAATACACATAATATAAGGCCTCAATCCCTCCTTAAATCTCCTGCACCGGTCAATCTCATCTGAAATAATTCCACCGGCATAGTGGCTCAATCGGATGAAATCAATCTCATATTCTGTCACCGTTCGGTCATCTTGTCTCAGACTCAAAAACTCCATCTTCTTAGCATCCTTATACTCCCTCAGAGTATACTTCTGCTCAAACTCCTACAGAAAATCACCATAAGTCAAGGACGGTGGATCATCCATGGCATGTGGAACCGTCTTCCACCAATCATAAGCATCTTTCTACAGAAAGGATCTAGCATAATCAAATTTCTCTTCAGAAGTAGCCTGCAGCTGAATAAATACCCTCTAAACTCTATCCAACCACTGCTCAGCTACTGCAGGATGTATAGTACCAAAGAAATGTTTAGCTCTGAACTTCCTCAATTTATCATACTGCCTCACCGGCACTTGCGGCTGTGGTTGTGGTGGCGGCTGCTGTACTGGAGCCTGCCTCAACAATTCGACCATATGCTGTAACCAAATCGGCAGAATCTCATCAGCTACTAGTCTCTCTAGCACAGGAGCAGGTGCCTCTCCAACTCTCTCAACCCTAGCTCAACCTCTACCCTCTTCAGGAGCTACACTCTCAGCACTACCCTCTATGGAGTGACGTGACTGAGATGCCATCACTACCTATATCTGTAAACACAGCAGAATATGCCTCATTAAAGATCAGAAACTACCAGTGCCAAAGCATGTATCTTATTCAAAAACCATATTTTAAAATCAAAATTTTCTTTTTCTTACAATTCACCTAGGTTGAGAATCTCAAACCTAGGCTCTGATACCAAAATAATTGTAACACCTCTATACCAAATATACGTAAATCACATACACCCACATATGTAATTTACGTATACCGAATACAAGAATGTCACAGGCTATTTTAAACAAACATTCCTTATGAGAAAAAGTAAAATATTAAAATTATATTATAGAACATAATAGATAAAACATTTGTTTATTATCCAGCGGAAAAATGTGGAGGAATATACATATGTATACATCAAAACAATATTTACAAAAATATAGGGTTTATATATGCTTGGCAGTTCATCTCTGATCTTGAAGTCCACAATCAACACTTCATAAGCCTAGACTCCACTCGGTCTAGCTGAAATCTCCAGTTCAATTGGATCTACCCTGTCACCTGCGCGATGAACCACAATCACGCTAAGCCATAGGCTTAGTGGTACAAACCACAATAACAATATGCTTCAATGTAATGTCAGTGTCATACTTTCAAGAATTAGAAACAATACACAAGAATATCATATTTCATAACATTATATTTTATTATATTATTCAATTGTTGCACCATTCATGATTCACATTTAAGCAAAGACAAGCATGGGCCCAAAAGAAACTAAAATGTCATTCAAATTCTAAAGTAAATGTTTTGGTCCAATAATCACATTTATCAAGCCCGTAGGCGAATCATTATCACAATGAGAAACATCTCATATGTAACATCCCGAGTAGGCTTCAAGGACTAGGCCCAACAAAGCTTCAAGGGGAGCTAAGCATCAACCCAACTTGGCTTCAAGGACCAAGCCCAACACAGCTTCAAGGGATTGTTACTTTTAGGCATGCCACCAATAACAAAACTTTGAAAATTGAATAACATACTAGGCACATAATTCTTTTATTATTAATTCCATTCTCATTTTTCTCATTATCATCTAGGCACAATGCTCAATATTTCATTTACATCATTATAGCCAACATCAATGGCTTCACATTTCATCATTTGAGTGCACATCACAACTTACATTGTTCATATATTTTGAATCCTCAACATATAATTCACATAATGCACAAATACAAATCATTGCACCATTCTCATATATCAACAATATAATAGGTAACCTAACACATTTTCAAACCAAATGTGTTAAGTCCCAAAATCATGTAAATGTATGCAATCATGTAGGGTTTGTACTTACCGCAAGAGCAACTCACACCAATCTAACCACTTCCTCTTCCAAGAATCTTTTAACACTTGGATTGGGGCAACTCAATCTCTTTAAAACCTAATCCAAATGTGATTATACACACTCACTTAGAGATACACATAAGATAATAAGGATAAGAACCAACTAGGGCAAACTCTACACATGACATGCTCAACAACATGGCGTGTCCCTGACCGTGCCCTAAACCACAGCACAGAAGCTTTGACACGCTCAGTGACATGGGTGTGTCACTGGCTGTGTCAATCCTCCCTCAACACAGTAGCTATGACACACTCAGCGACATGGGTGTGTCACTGAACGTGTCAATCCACCAACAACACAATAGCTATGACACGCTCAGTGACATGGGCGTGTCATTGCTCGTGCACCCATCCAGAAAACAGAACCATTGACACGCCCAAAGACTTGGCCGTGCTCATGGGCGTGTTAGGCCAAAAATCCTGATTCTGACACCAACAACACCACATCAAACAAACATCATACTTTACCCTTTTACACTCCAAACAATCTTACCCAAAACCATCAATAAACCTTATTAAACTTGCATAAAAACCAAAACAACTCAATACATACATCAAAACACAATCACAACTCAACCCATACACAATCCACAACTCTTGCTTTCTATCACCAAACTAAACTTTTCCTTCAAACCAACCCCAAAAATCAAAAATCAAATAGACAACACAATCTCAAGCACAACAAAGTTAACCGCACACACATCAACAACAACCATTCAACAACCTCAATACACAAATTCAAAAGAAAACCAAGGAAACAAGTTGGGAACTTACCAAAAGTGATGAAAACCCTTCAAGATCCAACTTGATCTCTTGAAACACCTTCAAATCTTGAGTTAGAGAGCAACAAAAATCCCTTTTTTCCTCTTGTTAATGGTGGTGGCCGGCTAATCACAAGAAGAAAGAAGAAGATGATAGGAAAGTCAACCCAAGCCACCTCTCTTAACCACTTAAATTCTCTTTTAATATCCACCAAGCAATTAAGTATTATAATAATATAATTAACCAAAATATCATCTTCCACTTATTAAATTTCCATTTTAAATAACCAATAAATCTCATTAGTTGACTTGTATATGTTGTATATATCTCTATATATACAACATATACACACTTCTCTTTTCCTCTCTTACCACTTAATCATAAATATATACTTTATATCATTTAATCCAATTTCAACAATAATCATTTCCAAAATTTTAGGGTATAGTTTGGGATATTACAAAAATAGCACATATAAAACAAATTTAACATTAACTTTGTTTTTATTAAATTGGGGAACAACAAAAAACATAAAGTTAGCATATGCAAGATCACTCCTATCACCAACTAGCCCTTTCAGGTTTTCTAATTGATAATTTTCTCTCATTTAGCCCTAATTGTTGCCTATCCCACCCTTTCGGGTTTTCAGAACTAGTGGACTAATCTAACTTTTGTCTAGGCCGCCCTTTTAGGTTTTCAACCTAGTCAGCTCCTTTTTTTTTTATAATTTCAAACATAAAACCTATTGAATATGTCAATGTTAACTAGCTTACTAAACTCATTCTCATCCATGTCTGAAAACTTGATTGCACCTTAGCTCATGACTCACTTTACAACTTATGGCCCCTCCCAGCCAGGTCCAAATTTCCCCCTTGGATCAGAGACATTTGGCTTGCACTACTTTAACACTAAATCGCAAACTTTAAGATTTTTGATATTAATCCTTATGTTGTAAGCCCAAGCTATTTTTCTTTGATACAGCTGGTGATGATACAATGCCTTTAACCTTTTTTCTTATAATAAGGCTAGTTGTGCATATCTACTTGCTACCCATTTCATCTCAGGCAATTCGGCTTCTAGGACCACCCTTAGTGATTTGATCTCGATCTCAATTGGCAACACTGCTTCCATCCCATAAACAAAAAAAAATGACATCATTATAGTCTGGATTCATACACTTGTCCTATGTAATATCCCAAAGTATACCCTAAAAGTTTTGGAGTAATTATCGTTATAATTGGATTTAATGTATATGTTTAATGGAAAGAGAAAAGAAGTAAAGAGAGATGTGTATATGTTGTATATATAGAGATATATACAACATATACAAGTCAAATTATTATATGGTCAAAGAAGATATTTATAATTTTTAAATTAATTAAATAAAGTAAAAGGAAATTAAAATAAGTGGAAGAGAGAAAATTGATTATTTTATTATTAAAATACTTGGTGGAGGTTTTAAAGAGAAGAGTGTTTGACTTGGCATCTTCATTTTTCGTCTTCTTTTCTTTCTTTTTCATTGTTGGCTGGCTCACCAAAGGCAATAGAGAGAAAGAGAGGTTTTGATTTCTAAGCTCAAAATTGAAGGAAGTTTCAAGTGATTAAGTTGGAAATTTGAGAAGTTTCATCAACTTTGGTAAGTTTCCTCTTGATTTCCCTTATTTTATTTGAAGTTGTGTTTGAGTTAATTGTTGATGTTTGATAGTATAATTAGGTTTGAGTGTGGTGTGTTTGAAAGTGTTGGAATTGAATTAAAGATAAGAAGTTAGGTTGGTGTTGGTGTTGGAAGTGTATGAGTTGTGTTTGCATTAGGGTTTTGAATTGGTGATTGTTGTAGATGTTGAGTTTGATTAATTATTCTTGTAGATCTTCATGATAATTGTGTTTGATAAAGTTTGAAGCATAGAATACATGAGTTTGGTCTGAAACAGAAGCATTTTGGATGCCATGCCCGTGGCCTTTGGCTGCCACAACCGTGGCCATTGGAAGCCATGGCCATGGGGGTTTTGAGCAAGGGAGGTAGAACCATTTGCTAACCCACGCCCGTGGGGGTTGGGAGGCCACGACCGTGGGGTCCTAGAGAGAGATGTTGGCTTGTAATTTATGATCTATGGGTCTAGTATGATACTAGTAGGTGAATAATTGTATTGGAATTCATGTGAATTTGTAATTAAGTGTGTATTATTCCTTTTGGATTAGGTTGTGAAGAGGTTGAATTGCCTTAACCTAAGTGTTGAGGATTCTTGGAAAAGAAAGTGTATAGATTGGTGTAAGTTGTTCTTGAGGTAAGTACAAACCCTACATCATTGCATTCATTTACATGATTTTGAAACTTAACACATTTGATTATAAATGTGTAAAGTAATCTACTATATTGTTAATATAAATTGATTAATGTTATGATTTGTATAATGTGAAAGATATGATGATCATTCAAAAGGTATGTGCAATGCAATTGATTATGATGAATAGTTTAATGATGAATTACTTTAATGTGAATTGAAATATGTTGAGATGTGATGCCATTGTTGTTGGCTATAATGATTCAAATGAAATAAATGGGGCATGTTTGCCTAGATGATGATGAATTCAATATATATATATATATGTCCAATGTAATTGATTATGTATACTCTATTGATGAGATGTGAAGCCGTTGTTGTTGGCTATAATGATGCAAATGAGATGATTGAGGCATGGATGCCTAAATGATGATAAGAAATGAGAATGAAATTGATAATAAAATAATGAATGAATTGTGTGTCTAATATGTTATTCCATTTTCAGAGTTTTTTTGTTGGTGGCATGCCTAATAGTAACAATCTCTTGAAGATAGGTTGGGCTTGATCCTTGAAGCCAAATTGGGTTGAAGTTGAGCATGCTTTACTCCCCTTGAAGTTTGGTTGGATCTAGTCCTTGAAGCCTAGTTGAGATGTTACAACCCTTGAAGCTAGGTTGGGTTTGGTTCTTGAAACCAAGTTGGGTTGATACTTAGCATGCTTTGTTCCCCTTGAAGCTTGGCTGAGCCTAATCCTTGAAGCCTAGTTGGGATAATGATAATGATAAATGTAATAATTGAACCAAAACATTAACTCTGAAAGTTGAATGGCATATTAGTGTTTTTGGGCCCATGCTTGTCTTTGTTCAAATGTGATTTATGAATTGGTGAAACAATTGAATAATGAGATTTAATGTAAGACGTTGAAATGTGATATTCTTATATATTGTTTATAATGTTTGAACATATGATATTGTTATTGCATTGAAACATATTATCATTGGCGTTTGTACCACTAAGCCGTTGGCTTAGCGCGATTGTGGTTCATCGCGCAGGTGACAGGGTTGAGCCAGAGAGTTCATCTAGACCGAGTCGAGTCTAGATTTTGAAGTGTTGATTGTGAGCTTAAAGATCAAAGACTGACTGCCAAACATGTATAAACTTTATGTATTGTAAAATTTGATTTTGATGTTTATGTATTTGTAAATATTTTTACATTTTTCGCTGCGTATTGAAGGAATGTTTTATTTATTGTATTTTATGATAAAACTTAAATGGTTTAAGTTTGCTTATATTATTGTATAAAGGAATGAGTTGTTGTTTAGTAAACCATAGCATTCTTATATTCAGTATGCATATATTGCAGATATGATGGTATGTAGTGTGCGTATACGGGGTATAGGGGTGTTACAATTGTTTTGGTATCAGAGCCTAGGTTTGAGATTCTCAACCTAGGTAAATTGTAAGAAAAGAAAAAAATTTTGATTTTTAAAAATATGGTTTCTAAATAAGATACATGTTTTTGTATTGGTAGTCTCTGATCTTTAATGAAGTATATTCTGCTATGTTTACAGATATAGGTAGTGATGGCATCTCAGTCATGTTAGTCTGTAGAAGGTAGTGTTGAGAGCATAGCTCCTAAAGAGAGTAGAGATGGAGCTAGAGTTGAGAGAGCTAGTGAGGCCCCTGCTCCTGTGCCAGGGAGATCAGCTGCTAATGAGGTACCACTGCGTTGGTTACGGCATGTGGTAGAATTGTTGAGGAGAGCTCCCGTACAGCAGCCACCACCGCCACCACAGCCTCAAGTGCCGGTGAGGCATTATGATAAATTGAGAAATTATGGGGCTGAGGATTTCTTGGGCACTACAGATCCTGCAGTAGCTGAGCAGTGGTTGGATAGAGTGCAGAGGGTATTTATCCAGTTGCAAGCTACTCCTGAAGAGAAATTTGATTATGCTAGATCCCTTCTTCAGAAAGATGCTTATGATTGGTGGAAGACAGTTCCTCATGCTATGGATGATCCACCTACATTGTCTTATGGTGATTTTCTGAGGGAGTTTGAGCAGAAATATAATCCGAGGGAGTATAAGGATGCTAAGAAGATGGAATTTTTAAATCTGAGACAGGAGAACCGGACTGTGACAGAGTATGAGGTAGAGTTCATCCGGTTGAGTCACTATGCCGATGGGATTATTTTCGATGAGATTGACCGGTGCAGGAGATTTGAGGAGGGGTTGAGGCCCTCTATTATGTGTATTGTTGCTGGTTCTCGATTCCAGGATTTTTCCCAATTGGTTGCAGCAGCTAGAAGTGTTGAGAGAGCACAATCTATTGCAACAGCTACTACTGAGGAGGAGACCAAAGTTAGGAGATCCCAGTTTGAGGCAGGGTCTTCATCTATGAAGAGACATCAAGGAAGTTTTGTTCTGAAAGTTAGTAGGAGCCAGAGGTAGTCAAGTAGGTCAGTTCAGTATCAGAGGCAGAGGCCAAGACCTACAGTTTCTGTATTGAGTACTCTGACTCCAGTGGTTTAGAGATCGATTACACCTGTATGTGTTCATTGTGGTAGGACCCATGGGGGTACTTGTTGGAAGACGGGTGGATCAGGAGTATGCTTTAGATGTGGGTCACCAGCTCATTTTATTAAAGATTGCCCTGAGATGCAGGATGATAGACAGATTGATACTGCAGCTTCTCGACCTAGTTTTAGCAGAGGTAGTCGAGGGGGCAGAGATTTTAGTAGAAGTGGTCGACCCAGGATCAGTCAGAGAGGAGGCTCTACATCCGGAGGCAGTAGGCCAGATGAGGCTGGGTCTTCTCAGAGAGTGTATGTGATTCAGAGGTAGCCGGTTGCTTCAGCAGTCATTGCAGGTACATTTTCTTTATTTGATATTTCAGTTCTTGCTTTGATTGATCCAGGATCCACTCATTCATACATAAGTGCATCTATCTTGCCTGTGTCTGAATTGCATTCAGAGTCCTTAGGATTTGATGTCTTGGTGACAAATCCTTTAGGGCATAGTGTGGTTGTTAGCAAGGTGCACCGAGATAGTGCAATGGTGGTAAAAGGTGAGGAATTTTTGGGTGATTTAATTGAAATGCCTTTTAAGGAGTATGATTTGATTTTAGGCATGGATTGGTTGTATAAGCATAGAGCTGTGGTAGACTGTCAAAAGAAGTGTGTTACTTTGAGAACCGGTGATGGTAGAAGCGTGATAGTGTCTAGTGAGCAGAGACAACTTTCATCCTTGTTTGTATCAGCTATAGCAGCTAGAAAGTTGATTAGAAAGGGGTGTGATGCTTATCTTGCTCATGTTGTAGATACCAGAGTAGTGGATTCTCAACTTGATAGTATACCTACAGTTGCGGAATTTTCAGATGTTTTTCCTGAGGAGTTGCCAGGGTTACCCCCTGAGAGAAAGGTTGAGATTGGTATTGATTTGTTGCTTGGTACCACTCCCATTTCTATTACTCCTTATCGAATGGCACCTGCTGAGTTGAGAGAGTTGAAGGTGCAGTTGCAGGAGTTGTTGGATAAAGGGTTTGTTCGCCCTAGTGTTTCTCCGTGGGGAGCTCCTGTTTTGTTTGTGAAGAAGAAGGATGGTACTTTGAGGTTGTGCATTGATTATAGGCAATTGAACAAAGTGACTATCAAGAATAAGTATCCTTTGCCTCGGATTGATGATCTCTTCGATCAGTTGAAGGGAGCAGCAGTGTTTTCCAAGATTGATTTGAGATCAGGGTACCATCAGTTGAGGGTTAGAGCTAAAGATGTTTCTAAGACAGCTTTTCGCACAAGATATGGGCATTATGAGTTTTTAGTGATGCCTTTTGGATTAACGAATGCACCTGCAGCTTTTATGGATTTAATGAATAGGGTGTTTAGGCCCTACCTGGATCAGTTTGTGGTGGTTTTTATTGATGATATTTTGGTGTATTCACGTAATGAAGAGAAGCATGACAAGCATCTGCGGATTGTGTTGCAGACCTTGAGAGAGAAACAATTGTATACTAAACTGTCGAAGTGTGAGTTTTGGCTTGATCAAGTGACTTTTCTGGGTCATATAGTTTCAGCAGAAGGTATAAGAGTTGATCCGAGTAAAGTTGAGGCCATTTTGAATTGGAGTCCACAAAAGTCTGTGATTGAAGTTAGAAGTTTTCTGGGTTTGGCAGGCTATTATCGACGCTTTGTGAAAGGTTTTTCTTTGATAGCTACTCCACTCACCAGATTACTTCGAAAGGGAGTTAGATTTTTGTGGACAGATCAGTGTCAAGCAAGGTTTGAGCAGTTGAAAGAAATGTTGACTCAAGCTCCTGTTCTTACTTTACCTGTGGAAGACAAACCATATGTGATTTACGCTGATGCTTCACATAATGGTTTAGGTTGTGTTCTGATGCAAGAGGGTAAAGTTATAGCTTATGCTTCTCGGCAGTTGAAGCCGCATGAACTTAATTACCCGACGCATGATTTGGAGTTAGCAGCCATAGTGTTTGCTTTGACGATTTGGCGACATTATTTATATGGAGAGAAGTGTTTTATCTATACAGATCATAAGAGTTTGAAATATTTGGGGGTTCAAAGAGAGCTTAATCTTCGACAAAGACGATGGTTGGAGTTAATCAAAGACTACGACTGTTTGATTGATTATCATCCTGGCAAGGCAAATGTTGTTGCTGATGCTTTGAGTCGAAAGTCTTTAGCAGGTTTGACTGCTTATTCGCTTTTGTTGCTTGTTGATTTGAGAGCGTTGCATGCTAGTTTTAAAGCATGTGATGATGGTGCTTTGTTGGCTCAGTTGCAATTGAGGCCAATGTTGTTAGACCAGATAAGAGAGGCTCAACTGGCAGATGAGAAAAGTCAGAAGATTGTTTTAGATTGCCAAAATGAGGAGAACCGGGCTTTTCATGTGAGAAGTGATGGTAGCCTTTGGTTTAAGGATAGATTGTATGTTCCTGATGATGCTAGTTTGAGAAAGAGTATTTTAAGCACACCAGTCGGTTTTTGCTATGCACCCCGGAAGTACAAGGATGTATCAGGATTTGAAGCAGCATTACTGGTGGTTAGGTATGAAGAGAGACATAGCGGAATTTGTATCCAAATGTCTCACTTGTCAGAGGGTGAAAGCTGAGCATCAAGTTCCAACTGGGTTGCTTCAACCTTTATCAGTGCCAGAATGGAAATGGGAACGTGTGACAATGGATTTTGTGTTTGGTTTGCCATTGACTCAGAAGAAGCATGATGCTATTTGGGTGATTGTTGATCGGTTGACAAAGACAGCTCATTTTCTTCCAGTTCGGATGGACTATTCTCTTGAAAAGTTGGCTGAACTGTATATCAGTGAGATAGTGAAGTTGCATGGAGTCCCAATTTCTTTAGTGTCTGATCGAGATCCCCGGTTTATTTCGAGGTTTTGGAAGAGTTTACATGGTGCTTTGGGTTCTTGATTGCACTTTAGCACTGCTTTTCATCCGCAGACAGATGGGCAGTCAGAGAGAGTGATACAGATTATAGAGGATATGTTGAGAAAGAGAGGTTTTGATTTCTAAGCTCAAAATTGAAGGAAGTTTCAAGTGATTAAGTTGGAAATTTGAGAAGTTTCATCAACTTTGGTAAGTTTCCTCTTGATTTCCCTTATTTTATTTGAAGTTGTGTTTGAGTTAATTGTTGATGTTTGATAGTATAATTAGGTTTGAGTGTGGTGTTTTTGAAAGTGTTGGAATTGAATTAAAGATAAGAAGTTAGGTTGGTGTTGGTGTTGGAAGTGTATGAGTTGTGTTTGCATTAGGGTTTTGAATTGGTGATTGTTGTAGATATTGAGTTTGATTAGTTATTCTTGTAGATCTTCATGATAATTGTGTTTGATAAAGTTTGAAGCATAGAATACATGCGTTTGGTCCGAAATAGAAACATTTTGGATGCCACGCCCGTGGCCTTTGGCAGCCACGACCGTGGCCATTGGAAGCCATGGCCGTGGGGGGTTTTGAGCAAGGGAGGCAGAACCATTTGCTAACCCATGCCCGTTGGGGTTGGGAGGCTAGAGAGAGATGTTGGCTTGTAATTTATGATCTATGGGTCTAGTATGATATTAGTAGGAAAAAATTGTATTGGAATTCATGTGAATTTGTAATTAAGTGTGTATTATTCCTTTTGGATTAGGTTGTGAAGAGGTTGAATTGTCTTAACCTAAGTGTTGAGGATTCTTGGAAAAGAAAGTGTATAGATTGGTGTAAGTTGTTCTTGAGGTAAGTACAAACCCTACATTATTGCATTCATTTACATGATTTTGAAACTTAACACATTTGATTATAAATGTGTTAAGTAATATACTATATTGTTAATATAAATTGATTAATGTTATGATTTGTATAATGTGAAAGATATGATGATCATTCAAAAGGTATGTGCAATGCAATTGATTATGATGAATACTTTAATGATGAATTACTTTAATGTGAATTGAAATATGATGAGATGTGATGCCATTGTTGTTGGCTATAATGATTCAAATGAAATAAATAGGGCATGTTTGCCTAGATGATGATGAATTCAAAATATATATATATGTCCAATGTAATTGATTATGTATACTCTATTGATGAGATGTGAAGCCGTTGTTGTTGGCTATAATGATGCAAATGAGATGATTGAGGCATGGATGCCTAAATGATGATAAGAAATGAGAATGAAATTGATAATGAAATAATGAATGAATTATGTGTCTAATATGTTATTCCATTTTTAGAGTTTTTTTGTTGGTGGCATGCCTAATAGTAACAATCTCTTGAAGCTAGGTTGGGCTTGATCCTTGAAGCCAAATTGGGTTGAAGTTGAGCATGCTTTACTCCCCTTGAAGTTTGGTTGGATCTAGTCCTTGAAGCCTAGTTGAGATGTTACAACACTTGAAGCTAGGTTGGGTTTGGTTCTTGAAGCCAAGTTGGGTTGACACTTAGCATGCTTTGTTCCCCTTGAAGCTTGGTTGAGCCTAATCCTTGAAGCCTAGTTGGGATAATGATAATGATAAATGTAATAATTGAACCAAAACATTAACTCTGAAAGTTGAATGGCATATTAGTGTTTTTGGGCCCATGCTTGTCTTTGTTCAAATGTGATTCTTGAATTGGTGAAATAATTGAATAATGAGATTTAATGTAAGACTTTGAAATGTGATATTCATATGTATTGTTTATAATGTTTGAACATATGATTATTGCATTGAAACATATTATCATTGGGGTTTGTACCACTAAGCCGTTGGCTTAGCGCGATTGTGGTTCATCGCGCTGGTGACAAGGTTGAGCCAGAGAGTTCATCTAGACCGAGTCGAGTCTAGATTTTGAAGTGTTTATTGTGAGCTTAAAGATCAAAGACTGACTGCCAAACATGTATAAACTTTATGTTTTGTAAAATTTGATTTTGATGTTTATGTATTTGTAAATATTTTTACATTTTCTGCTGCGTATTGAAGGAATGTTTTATTTATTGTATTTTATGATAAAACTTAAATGTTTTAAGTTTGCTTATATTATTGTATAAAGGAATGAGTTGTTGTTTAGTAAACCGTAGCATTCTTATATTCAGTATGCGTATATTGCAAATATGATGGTATGTAGTGTGCGTATACGGGGTATAGGGGTGTTACATCCTATATCCTCATAAAGCAAAAGGAAGCATTTTTTACCAATCCCTGTATGTCTTGGTCATCTTGAATAAATATGCTCAATTGTCTTGTTCGCTGCTTCCACCGCACCATTACCCTTTGGTATGTAAGGGGATGATCGGTGATGACATATCTTTTACTTTGAGAATAGATCCCTAATAGCTCCTTGAAATTGCACCCCATTATCTGATATCACACTGTGTGGGATCCCATATCTGCAGATGAGGTGCGTTTTAATAAATATGGCAATTTACCTTGCCCCGACTTGTTGAAAGACTCGGCCTCAACCCATTTTGAAAAATAATCCACTGCTACTACAATGAATTTATGACTATTTAAAGTCGTTGGATGTATCTCTCTAATAATGTCAATTCCCCAAGTTACAAAAGGCTAGGGTGAAGACATAGAATGCAGTTCTTCAGGAGGCATGTGATTCAAGTTTTTGTACATCTGGCACTACTGGCATTTCTTCACAAAATGAAGTCTTTTTCCATGGTCAACCAACAGTAACCCTATCAAATTATCTTCTTAACCAAAGCCAAGCCATTCATGTTGGGTCCACAATTTTCGGCATGTATTTCTGACATGATCTGCTTAACTTCAGACTTCCTCAAGCACCTTAAATGCACCCTGTCAGGCCATCTTCAATACAACTCCCCATAAAAGGTGATGTATTGTAAAGACCACTGCCTTATAGCTCTTCTCTCTTCCCTTATTGCTCATAATGGTTATTCCCTATTTTTCAAAAATTGCCTTATGGTATCTTACCACCCATCATGGTTCTTATTGGTTTCCATGAATGTGTCATACTTGTAGCAAGGAGTAGGCAAATTGGTCAAAACCAGAGGTTTAAGAAATAGATTAACATGATCTTCCCATATCAAAGCCAGGGTGGCTAGGGCATCGGCCATCTGGTTTTCTTCTCTTGATAGGTGTATAAACCTACACTTCTTAAAATTCTTTCTTCATCACGGTCAAGTAATCATGGTATGGCTTTAGCTTCTCTTCTTTCAATTCCCACTCTCCATTCACTTGGGATATCACTAACAGGGAATCGCCGAAGGCTTGTACTTTATTCACCTTCATAATCACCAGGGTTTCCAAGCCAAAAATACATGCTTCATACTCTACCATGTTGTTAGTTGCCTTGAACTTCAACTTCTTAGCTAGAGGGATGAGCTCTCCTTCAGGCAATTCCAAAATTACTTCCAAACCTACTCCCTTTCTATTCACTGCTTCATCATAATACATCATCCACCTTTGTACTTCTATGGCTTGTAAATGTTCATCAGGAAATTCCAAAATCACATCTTCATCGTCAAGGAATGGTTGTTAAGCTAGGAATTCTACTACTACTCTTCCTTTAATTGTTTTCCTAGTTATATATTTGATCTCAAATTCTTCTAAAATTATCAACCATCGACTATACTTCCCAATCAACAAGGGTGTCTCCCTGAAATATTTTGCTGGATCCATCCTGGAAATTGCTTGCACATTATAAGATTGAAAGTAATGCCATAACTTCTTTGATAACCAAACCACAACTATATAAATCTTTTCAATGATACTATACTTAATCTCGTAAGGCAGGAGCTTTTTACTCAAATAATAAATTGCATACTCAACTCTTGATTCATTCACTTGTGCTAGCATTGCTCCTATCAACTCTTCTTTTTATTTCTAAGTAGAATAATAAAGGTCTACAAGGTTTAGGCAATTTGAAAATAGGTGGATTTAGTGAATACTCTTTTATACGCTCAAAGGCCCTTTGACACTCCTCATTCCACTTGACTGGCTAGTTCTTTTTAAGCAATTTGAAGATTGGTTCACAAATCATGGTATGCTTTGCTATGAATATGCTAATATACTATAACCTGCCAATAATCCCCCAAACTTCTTTCTCTATCTTAGTGGTTGGCATATCACTTATTGCCTTAACTTTTCCAAGGTTAATCTCAATTCCATTTGGGGCAATCATGTGTTCCAAAAACTTACCTGAAGTAACCCCAAATATGCACTTCTTTGGGTTTAACCTTAGCTTATACTTTCTGCTCTCTCAAAGAATAACTCTAAGTTTTGGAAATGTTGCTCTCTTGTATCTGATTTCACCATCATGTCATCAACATAGACCTCGACTTTTTGTGTGTATCATGTCATGAAACAAGGTGGTGGCCATCCTTTGGTAGGTTGCTTCAACATTCTTTAACCCAAATGATATCACCCTATAGTAAAATATACACCACATAGTGATGATGGCAATTTTGGCTTTATCCTCTTGGGCCATTAACACTTGGTTGTATCCAAAAAATCCATCTATGAATGAGTGTAGCACACTAGAGGCTACACTATCAATAAGAACATCTATATGGGATAAAGGAAAATCATCTTTAGGGGAAGCTTTGTTCAAGTCTCTATAGTCCATAAAAACCCTAATTTTTCCATCTTTCTTTGGCATGGGAACTATGTTAGCTAACCAACTGGGATAATCTATCACCTGAAGAAACTTTACTTGTATTTGCTTAGTGAATTCTTTTTTGACCATTTCTGCCCATTCCGACCTTAACCATCTAAGCTTTTGTTTTATAGGTTTCATGTGAGTGTAAGTGGGAATCAGGTGCTTGGCTATTTCTCGATCAATTCTATGAATATCTTCATAAGACCAAGCAAAGACTTCTTTATATTTCTTAAATATTTTTTCAAATCTCTCTATCTCTCTTCATGAGTAAGGTCGCTATGCTAATTTTTTTAGGATTGTCGGATGTTCCCAAATTTAAAGATTGTGTATCAATAGAGTTAATATTAAAAATGCTTATATAATCACTACTTGAATGTGTGCAACCATCAAGAAAAACATTACACAAGTAAGCAAAATCAAACTTTATTGCATTCATCTTAGAAAAGAAAACAACATCATCCTCACACAAAGTAGAAAATTTAAATCAAGATCAAAGTCATTGTTTTCATAATCAGAACTAAAAGATTCTCAAACAGTTCTTCAATTAGAGCAGCAATCTCCTCCGAAGTCTTCTGGATATTTAGGACAACTTCCTTCTTCTCTTATGGGCTAGACTCTTTATCAGCTAGTAGGTCAAGTTTCTTCTTTATCTGTTCCATAAATTCATTAACATCAACAAAGATCTCAAAGCCTGGAATCATCTTTCCCATGAACATGATTGGCTCTGGCTTTCCTTGGAGTGGTCCCATGTCTGGAACTTTTACAAAAATTTCTTCAAGTAGAGGAAAATTTATCTTCTCATTCTTCTTTGGCAAAGCTCCTTTATTAGCTTCATCATATCCTAACCCTTTCTTGGAAGTCCAAGTCTTGAAATCTGAAAGCTCTGTCACACCTGTCTTTCCTTTCTTAAGGCCATCACCTGGTAGATAATTCATATTCTTCATCATAGCTAGGAATTTGGGGTCTACCATCTTATCATAAAAAACAACGGCCACATGGAATCCATTAAGAGGCCTTTTAATCATTAGAGCATTCACGACGTCATTGTCCTTAGCCTCGATGACCACTGTCTCATCCCCATTTGGAAACTTGATCTTTTCATGGAGTGTGGAAAAAACTCCATCAAGAGGTTGAAACCAGGGTTGTCCCAACAATAATGTAAAAGTGATGGGGATATCCAAGACCATAAACTCTACCATGGATTCAACAAGGCCAGCCTTCACAATAGCTTTAAAGGTTTGTTTAACATTCCTTTTAGTATTATCATAAGCCCTAATTGTCACCTTGGTTGGGCTTAAGTCCTTTGTTGACATAGCTAGCTTTGGCAAGATCTTGAGTAGGAAGACATTTATGGCAGATCCATTATCAACCATCACACATGGAGTCCTTTTCCCTTTGACCTCAACCTTGATGAAAAGCGGGCAGATGTGATCTCTTCCCTCTTCTAGAAAATCAACATTTGACAACTACACCATTCCTATATCGATCTTATTCTTCTTTTGATCATCCTCACATTTCATAACTCCTTCAACTTTCACAAAATTAACCAACTCCTTAGATGTTATAAATGTGGAAATTGGCATGCTAGCCATAGGTTTGGCTATAGTTTCTTGATGCTTCTTAGATGTATCTAACATATCTTATATGTTGATACTTGCTTGAGTTCTCTTCAATTGTTTAAGAACATCATCATCTTCTTCTTCTTCTTTATTTCCCATTTCAGTGTCTTTCCCTTTATCAGCTTCCACTTCCTTTGGTGGTGGCCTTGCATAAGGCTTATTAGAGCGAGTGTTCATTACTTCATTTTCTTTAAGCTCGAACTAGGTCCATTCATCCTTCTTTGGCTCAAAATCTTCATCGCTACCAGTCGAATCCCAAAACTTACTCACAACACATATGACCACTTCCTTTTCATTCATAACTTACTCCATCTTGCTAAGTATCACTTCTTCTTTAGCTGCCTCATCATACACGTCTTATAAAGAAGACAGGACAAATTTCTCATTTAAATTGCCTTCGATCATGAAAGTTGCCAGTGGTGGCACCTTTTTGAACCTTAGCAATGGGTTGTCCTTCGTGCTAGGCTTGTCAGGTTTGGACAACTTCCTACTATCAATCAAATTCTAGATCTCATGCCTCAATCTTAAACATTTGTCCATCTCGTGCCCTTGCATTTGGTGGAATTGGTAAAATTCCTTAGCATCAATGTTAGGTGGTAGAGGATTTAGCAGCAGGCAAGGGGTTAATGGCTGTAACAGCCCTCTCTTCTATAGCTTATTAAAAACCTAAGGACAATCATCTTATCAACTCTAAGAATTGCCTTCTACCTCCATAGCCAATTGCATTTACATCAACAGCCTTTTGTGTGCCTTGATTGCCAGACTCATAGCTTCCTTTCTCATTCCTCCTTATGGAAAAATGGTTTTTGCCCTTTCCGATTCTTCTATTTGTAAACCATCTTACAAAAGGTCTTTGAAATCCCTAATGGGAGTATGGGACATCCACTCATGAATATTAGGCAACACCCTCTTAATATCATCCTAATCTAATTTGACTCGTCGGGACTCTTCTTGAGTAATTCAGCCTTATTTCTCCATCATTTCACACAGTCAACAAAGTTTTCATTCTGTTTCTACCTTATTAACTCAACCTCCATCAGAGTAACCTCCAACTCGGCATTGTTCCCATATCATTGTTTGAAGGCTTTGTACAAAGAATAAAATCTCTTCTAAGTACTGTCCTCTAAGGTATTGAACCAATTTTGCACGATAGAATCCAATGAAAGCATGAAGTACCTTAGAGTTTGAACCTTAGTGGCTTGAGCAAACTGCATAGCAGTGATGTATTACTTTACATGGAGATGAGGATTTTCAATTTCATCGAACTTTGCAAAGGAAGGCATCTTGAACTTGTAAGGGACTTCCTCATCTTGTTCAATCAACTTGTCCACCTCTGACATCTCTTTTTCTTTCAGCTTCTTTTCAAACTTCCTTTCCAAATCAACAATCATCTTTTCCACATCTGAAGTTTTAGTCTTCTCAACAGTTAATTTTTCCACAACCTTTGGCTTCTTCTTCTTATCTTGAGGATCTTAGAAATACTGAGCCCAGTCATCATCATCATCCACTACTACTCTGTCATCATCAATAACTACTTCACCAACTTTAGCCTTTCCCTTTTCTTTTGGCTTCTTAGTACTAGCAGATGCTTCAACTGTGTTTCCTAATAGTGCAACCAGTTTTCTTTTCATAGTCTCAGCTATGGCCCCCTTTAGTTCTTCAATTTTGGAGTTAATTGCATCATCTACCATATTCTAAACTTGCTCCAGATCCATTACATTTTGTGAGAAGTTGATTGAATCGTTGCTAGATTCCACATCACAGGTGTAGGTCAAATTGTCATAGGCTCTTAAACTATTGTACTCTAGGGCTGTAAGCCAGAAAGGATCAATGACATGTGATGCAATGTATGTATGCATGGATGCACAATAAATAAACAAATCAAACCAAAAGAATACAGATGAACCTTCCAATATTATATCTTTCACACATGAATGGTGAGTCTCTTTTTCTAGGTATATGGTCAACAAAATACCAATATGGGGTATCCTATTTTTAAACTATTCACTCAGACATTTTAATCATTAATTGTATTTTCAAACGTAGAAGTTAGTCTATAATAATTCCCACTAATTAAGCCTTAATCTATTGGTCCAATAAAAAGATAGCTTTAATGCTATATTGGATTATAACCAAAGTAAATAGTTTATCATAAATGGATTTCCCATTTTAGAAAAACTACTAATGATTCATACCACAAACAAGCCCATAATTAATAAGTCTTGGTATAAACCAGACTTGCAATTGATTTTTGGTATTCTATAATTGATCTAACTAGTTGTAAGCCTACTTAAGAAAAGGTTTTAATAAATGTTTAAAAGCCCATTAAAAAAAGTTTTAATTTGAATGAAATACAAAAATAGTTTTGTTTCAAAGCCTATAGTAAAAAGGTTTATTTAAAAATGAATTTTGGGGCTTTGTATTTGGGCCATGAAGCAGAAAAGGGTTTTGGCCCATCTAAAAAAGGGTTCACGTCCAATGACCATCTTTGAAAAAGAGTTTGAAAATATTTTTGGTCTTTTGGCTTAAAAGAATAAAATCATTTTGGTCTTTAAAGAGTAAAATTATTTTAGGCTTTAACATTGCTTTGGACTTACACCATAATTAGGTCATACTAGAAAAAGAACAAACTAAATAGGTCATGGTTCAAACTAAGATATATTAATCATAGTCCAACAAAAAGCATTTGGGCAAAAACCTAAGGAAAGTAACTAGGCCAATTACATAAACTTTGGTCTTTAGGTTGAAAGGTTTAGGTTTTCATAACAAGTACATACCAAATGGCACGAGGCTATTAGTGGTTACGCCATGCTCGATCTCCATACCTTGAGTGAATGTATGGTATCCCTTACATAACATAACATAGGTTACAAGAGCATCCTAACTCACGCACACAATGCAATATAAATGATGCAATGGATAATATTATAATAAAAAAGAATAAAATAATATGACCAAAGTTTATGTAATGGATACCAAATGGTATGAGGCTATTAGTGGTTATGCCATGCTCAATCTCCATACCTTGAGTGAAAGTATGGTATCTCTTACATAACATAACACAGGTTACAAGAGCATCCTAAATCACGCACACAATGCAATATAAATGATGCAATGGATAATATTATAATAAAAAAGAATAAAATAATATAAAGACAAACAGAATCAACTTCTCTTATCCCTAGTGGAGTTTCTACAGTGAGCGGGGATTTTTGCCCCCACTCCCACATAGAATAGTTCTTGCGACTTCGGCATTATTAGGCTTGGGGCCTTAGAGAACACAGGCCTAAATCCAGAGAAAATGGAGTCACCACCTAGATGGGTCGGGAAAAAGAAAGGGGTGGATGACTTGATTCCTAAGGAATCCCTAATCCCCTAATGGGTTTAGAAAGTTGAATATGTATGGGAAAGGTGAGGATGACCTAGCACCCCTATAACGTCTGGTTCATTGAAACTGGCCTCTTTTTCAGGTCTAAACATTATTAAATTCTTAAATATTATAAAATCATACATACTACATGCAAATATTGAAATAAATAATCATTATATTCAAACAAGTTCAAATAAAACAATAAATGGGCATCCATACAAGATGGAAACATGCCCTTACAATGTTCAATGTCCAAAAAACAAGTAAAATAAAATAGGACACCCACCAATTGGTGGAAATGTATCCTTTAGATTAATCCAAAACTCAAAGTAATTTAAATTACATTAAACTTAGTCAGTGAGGTACCTACAAAGTGGAAACGTATCTCTTACAACTCCTAAAACCGACACAAATCAATAATAAAAAAAAAATTCAACCATTCATCACAACATGCATTAATAATCAATTCTATATTTAAATATCATATTAAACAATAGATGTACAAATTAGGGTTTAAGAAAATATGATTATTGTTTTAAGATTTATGAAAAACACAATTAAGGGTTTAGAATTTTTAGAAAAATAGGATTAGGGTTTTAGGGTTTCATAAAAATACAATTAGGGTTTTTATAAAATTAGGGTTTTAAAAATAATTTTAGGGTTTAGAAAATACAAGATTAAGGTTTTAGGGTTTCATAAAAATACAATTAAGATTTTTACAAAAGTAGGGTTTTGAAAATAATTTTAGGGTTTAGAAAATATAGGATTAAGGTTATGGGAAATAGAACTAAGGTTTTTTGTTTTGGAAAATAGAATTATGTTTTTAGAAATTAGAAGATAAATTATAATTTTTGAAATTGGAAAGTTAGGTTTCTGGATTAGGATTTAGGATTCTTGATGAGGGTTTTGGAATTTTGGATTTTGTATTAGGGCTTGGATTATTTTATGAAAAATAGATTAGGGTTTTGATTATATTTGAAAATATGGGCTCTAGATATTTGGTTATTGAATATTTAGGTTTGGGGTCATGGATTAAGGTTTGGAATTAAATGTTTGGGAATTAGGGTTTAAGAAGTTACAATTTTTGGATATTAGATATTAAGGTTTTAGCAATTAAGCTACTGGATTAAAATGACAATCAAAACAAATAATCAAAATGCTTAAAAGAAAAGAAAATATAGCTACTTTATGTTTTAAGTTTAGAAAATGAAACCTATGTTAAAGGCTCCATAAAATTAAATAGGTTATCAAAGCTGCTTCCTGCATCAATTGTTAATTCTGGCCAAACAAAGATAAAGACAATGATTACTGCCTTTGGTTTTGTGGATGCTTTGCTAATCTGTGCAAGTTGCTTTGATAATTCTGGTTGTTCATGAATGTTGATACCTGTTATTATTATTAAATGTGATTATTTATAGGCAAATAAAAGCTTAATCCCTAAACATAATTTGAGACTTAATCCGAGACTTAAAAGGATTCTAGCTTGATTAGGAAATTAAATTTCCGGCTAAAATTAATTTGGAATTAAGGTTCATGTAGATTTGGTGTGACAAATCAACATGGGGCCAGCCCATGTCAATTTGGTGTGCCAAATTGACATGGACATTGGACCCTCTAGGACAACATGAGCAGTGGCTAAGTCACCTAGACCCGTCTCGACTTAGACCATTTTAAATCTTTGGTTTGAACAACATAAATTAGGGTTAATTTTATCTTTTTAATTTAATTTAGGCCCTTTCAAACTGGATTGATCTATTTAAAACTATAAACCAAGCTTAAGCCTTAAAATAGAGCCAAATTTAGTTTGGTCCTCTTTAATTAGAATCATACTAGCTTTTGGACAAAATTAAGGGTCTACCATTCAGGTTGGGTATTTTTGGTCTTCTTAGAGGCTGTTGTCCTTGGGCGATTGATGGTTATGAGGATGGTTTCAGATGACCAGTGGATGTTTTATTAGTTTTTGTTATAGTTTTCTGTCTTGTTTGTTATGTTAATTATTGTTTTATTTAGGTATTTTGTTAGTTTTAATCGGTTTGTTTAATGTTTTCTTTAATTGTGTAGTTTTAGTTTATTTCTGTGTTTCTGTCATTTTTTATTTAATTTTTAGTATGTGTTTATGTTTTGTTGGATATTGTTTATTTAATTCTTGTTTAAGTTTTGTTTGCCAGTTTTGTGTTAGGTTAAAACAGCAAGGAAACTAATTGAAGATGAAATGGGCAGAAGCTGACACAGGCAGAGGACACGGCCAAGTCACTGGCCGTGTCCCATACCAAGATTAAATTGAAGAGCAAGTCCCAGTAGCAGACACAAGCAAGGGACACGGCCAAGTCATGTGGCCGTGTCCCTCCAAAGAAGAGCAACACGGCCAAGTCACCCTGACTTGGCCGTGTCTCACTTGTTACCAAAGGAAAGGAAGATAAAAAATTTCACAGAGGCAGACACAGGCAAGGGACACGGCCAAGTCATGTGGCCGTGTCCCTCAATCATGGTGCAACACGGCCAAGTCACTCATGACTTGGCTGTGTCACTCAACCAAAAGAAGAAGAAAGATCAAAAGCATTCAGTGGTGGACACATGCAAGGGACACGGCCAAGTCTCCTGGCCGTGTCCCTCCAAAAGGCACTCACACGGCCAAGTCACTTCTGACTTGGCCGTGTCCCTCATAAAATAAACGCGCACCGAATTTTAAAGCCGACGTTTCGTATAAAAGGAAAAAGAAAGTGAGGGTTTGGGGGAGTTGACAATTTGGAGCAGTTTTTGAGCTGTCAGAGATCAGAGCTAGGGTTTTAAAATTTATTTTATTGATTTTGATTTCACTTTGGATCAAAACTAGTTAGATTAGATTGTTCTAGCCATTGTTTCATCCTTCTTGCAAGATTTGAACAAGAGATTATTCAGAAGCTTCAAGGAGTTGTAACTTGGTTTTGTTCTCGAACTTATTCTCTTTATTTTCATTGAATGGATATTATCATGTCTATTTTGATTTCTTTGAACATTAATAAGATGAATATGTTTGATTGCATTATGAACTAATTTGATCTAGGCTAGGGTTTGTATGGACCTGATATGATTGTATGAATTGGTTATTCTCTTAGCTAATAATTTCTTTAGCCTTGATTGAATGAAACATTGTTAATATATAATTGATTGATCACCAATTATGTGTTTTAAGGTATTAAATGATGGATCGAGAGATGAAGTTTAATACTTGAACAATTCAATTAGGGACTTAGGTGAATTAGAGATATAACCTATTAAAAAGATTATTTCACTTATAACAAGATTAGTTGAGAGAGGTTTGAATGCGAGAGCTTATTTCCTTGACTTGATTAGTTGAGTTGTTTGAGATTTAATCTTTGAAATTGAATTAGTTAAGTGGAATAACCGTTCATACATATGAGTAGTAGAGAAGTGCAAACCCTAGACCATTTTATCAAGTGAATCAAAGCATCAGCTTATTTTACTTTTATTTGTTTTAAACTTCAATCAATCTATCTTCTTTAATTGTTAGCAACTTTAATTTTCTTCATTACTTGTTATTTTAAATTTGATAAACTATTAGCCACTTTAGCTTCCATGAGGGAACGACCTTGGGGCGATCACCTTTGCTACAGCTACCTCGTATACTTGCGAGTGACGCTTTGTGGTAGAGTTAATTAGAGCGCAACAGTGGATATGGCCACATTTATGGCCGGATTTTGGGAGGCTTTAGAGGATTGAGAGAGGAAAAGATTAAGATTGCAACCTTGTGCTTTTATTTCACTTTTGAGTTATTGTTTACAAAAGAACTAGGCTAGGGGCATATTAGTTTTTCTCCATTAATTTTTCATATGGAGGATTCTAGGACAGTGGCTATAGTGTTATTGGCTGAGACCCTGTTGAACTTGAATAGGGTGTATAGAGTGAAGGGATCCTGGTATGTGATTATAATGCTTCTTCAGGTAAGAAAATTCTTTTCTAATCAATTTTTTTGCTTTTAATTTTAAAATTTCTAAACATAAGTCTAGATTTTTCCCTTCTTTTGAATCAAGTTTGATTGAAGGATAATATGAGGGTAGCGGGTGGTTGCAACATCTAGGCTTCCTTATTGCATTTTCTTATATGTCTAACAAGGTTCTCATCCGATATAACACCCCAGTCTCATAGTATGATGGTTATAGGATTTAGACCATCATAAAGCTGCCAAAACTACGTAAGACATCGAAACCATTATGAACTGTCTAGTAAATTTATAAAGTTATTACTTATATGCAGACGAGTACTATGCCAGTAATACATTTACATTACTATCACTCTATTTTTTTATTTAACATCACAATACATACACAGATTCTCCATGTAGTCTTCTTAAGTCTATTGCTATGCCATGGAATCACCTATTAGTCGCCTTGTACCTATAAACAATTTAATCACAAAGGCGATGTGGTGAGTTGTCAACTCAGTGAGTGTTCAAACTTTTTAGTGTATTTAAATTCAACCTCTTAGAGTACATTAGATAGCTTATTACATTTTATTATATTTATTTTGTTTCCAATGCTCCAATACCCTTTTGCTACTTATTTTTAATATATTCATCTTGTATATTAAGGTGTGCTATCTAAATTTGCTACATATACTCTATTTCTTGCCATTTCTTTTATCGTGGAGCTATACTATGCTTACGTTTATATGTTCCATAATTACTATTATTCTATCAGCTTAGTACACAATCCTTATAAGTTTATTTTTATCTTGCTATTGTCATATTATAATAAATATATTAAATGATTCTAATCACAATAAGAGGTATGGTCGAATCAACAACTTAGTCGATACATAGTAAGATGATTGGCATGAACGGTGAAAAATCTCAATAATAATGAACAGTAAATTATGAATAGTGATAATGTGACATTTAAAAACAAGCAGGCCAGAGGCTAGTAAGTGTGAGCTGCGATTTTTGCCCCCACTCCCGGTGAAATGTTCTTGCTACTTCGACACTTTTTAGGCTTGGGGCCTTAGAGAACATGGGCCTAAGCCTAGAGAAAATGGAGTTGCCACCCGGACGGACAGGAAAAAAGAAAGGGGTGGATGACTCAATTCCTAAGGAATCCCCAACCCCCTAATGGGTTCAAAAAGTTGGGTACGTGTGGGGAAGGTGAGAAATGGCCCAGCATCCCCACAATGCCCGGTTCATAGGAACCAGCCTCCTTTGCAGGTCTTAATATTATAAAATTCTTAAATATAACAATATTATCCATATTACATGCAACAACTAAAATAAAGCATCATTATATTAAAATCAAAGCAATGTCCAAACAAAGCAAATAAATGGACACCCATCCGAGGATGGAAACATGTCCTTACATCATCCATGTCTAAACTAAATAGGACACCCACCGAAAGGTGGAAACATGTCCTTTACATTTGTCCAAAATATAAAAGCAATTTAAATTACATGAAAATTAATTAATGAGGTACCGAATAATGAAAACATTCCTCTTACAATTTTAATACCAAAATAAACAAATAATAATCATAATAATTAAGAAAATATCCATCCATGATAAATTAAATAAATCAAGCATTGAAATTAAATAAATCAACCATCAAAACATATAATAAACTACATAATCAAATCTAAAATCAAATAAAGAAATAAAAAGTATAAGTTTAGGGTTTTAAAGAATTTAGGTTTTTTTTGAAATTAGGATTTTATGGTTTTGGAAATTAGAGTTTATAATTTTAAAAGATTGGATTTAGGGTTTAAGATTTTTTTTGGTCCAACAACTGGAATTAGGGTTTGAGGTTTTTTAGGTTTACTGGATGGGGGTTTAAAAAAATGACATTTTGGAATTTTGGGAATAAATTAAGATTTTCTTAGATTAGGGTTTTGGAAACTAGAGTTTTACAATTAGGGTTTTGGTGGCTTTAGGTAGAATAGTTTGGGGAAAGAGTTATAGGGTGGCAAGTTTTAAAATAAATTAAGGTTTTGATTTATCTTTTTAGAAGTAACATTGATTCTGGAGATAAACTGAGATTTTGGAAAACAATTAGGTTTGTGAGACTTTAATGGAATAATTTAGGGTTAAAAAGTTTTGGAAATAAAATAATAGTTTAGGGTTTTGATAATTTAATCAACTATTTAGGCTACTGGATGAATGGATAATTTGATCTATAAAACATAATATTAAGTTTAATAATTTAGGTTAATAACTCAGTATCAAAACAAATGAAAGAAACATTTAAAAGAAAATATGACAATAACATCGTATGCTTAAACAATTCATGAATCTAAACGTAAGAATGTTGTAAATATAATAAAATCAAAGATTTATAATCAAACCTCCATTCGTTGATTCCTCCACAATTGACTTCTAAATTAACAATGAACAAAGATAGCATTGCTATCTTTGATGGATTAATGACTGATTAGTGCTACTCATTGTTGATTTCTTTTTTATGCCTTATGCTTTGCTGTTTAATCTTTCTTCATATTAATTACCGACCCTCTTAATGTTCATTGTCATCCTTGTTAATGTTAATTGTCATCCTTGTTAATGTTAATAGCCTCCTTTCTAAATTCTAAAATTTTATTATTTATAGGCAAAACCTCCCTCAGAATCCTTAACCCTAATATTAATCCGTCCTTAAAACAAATTTTAGTTCAATTAGGAAACTCATTGAAACCATGTCGAACTGGTTGCCCTAGGTTGACATGAGTCCAACCTCATGTCGATCTGGGCAGCCAGATCGACATGAGGCATGCTCATGTTGACCTGGTTTTCCCAGGTTGACATGAGTCCAACCTCTTGTTGATCTGGACTGCCAGATCGACATGAGGCTTGCTTATGTCCACCTGGTCCCTCCAGGTCGACATGAGCAATTGCTCATGTCTCCCCGGGCCCAGCCGGCCTGACTCGAATTATTCTTGCCTTTTTTAACTTATGGACCTAAAAGTTTTTATTTGGGCCAATTCAACTTGATTTTAGGGTTTTATAATTGAATTTTTGCCTTTCAAAATTGGACCATCTTATTAAAAGTTGTAGATGGGATCGAATTTATTTTGGCATTCTTTAATTAAGACAGCATTAACTTAGGGCTAAAATTAAGGGTCTACAGTTTACCCCCTGCTTGAATGATCTTGAATTGATTTAGAGAGTGAAAAGCAACAAGACTTTTAATTTTGGCAAAAATAGAGTTAATGTTCTTGAGATGGTTTTAGTTTTGGGTTCTGGACCCGGTTTGAGTTCTGGGCTCAGAAAAGACTTGGGTTCTGGACCCGGCTCGAGTTCTATACTCGGAAAAGACTTGGATTCTAGACTCGGGGTGGTTTGGGTTCTGGACTCGATTCGAGTTCTAGACTCAAAAAAGACTTGAGTTATGGACCCGAGATGGTTTGGGTTCTGGACCTTATTCGAGTTTTGGACTCAGGAAAGACTTGGGTTCTAGACCCGAGATGGTTTGGATTCTAGACCCGGTTTGAGTTCTGGACTCGGGAAAGACTTCGGTTCTGGACACAAGATGGTTTGCATTCTAGAACCGGTTTGAGTTGTGGACTCTAAAAATACTTGCGTTCTGGACCCGGGATGGTTTGGATTCTGGACATAGTTTGAGTTCTGGACTTGGAAAAGAATTGGGATCTCGACCCAAGATGGTTTAGGTTCTAGACCCGGTTTGAGTTTTGGACTCAGAAAAGACTTGGGTTCTAGACCTGAGATAGTTTGGGTTCTGGACCCGGTTTGAGTTCTAGACTCGGAAAAGACTTGGGTTCTGGATTGAGATGGTTTGGGTTCTGGGCCCGGTTTATGTTCTGGACTCGAAAAAGACTTGGATTTTAGACCCGAGATCGTTTGGGTTCTGGACTCAGTTTGTGTTCAGGACTTGAAAAAGACTTGGGTTCTGGACCCGAGATCATTTGGGTTCTGGACCCGGTTTGAGTTCTTAACTCAAAAAAGACTTGGGTTCTGGACCCGAGATCATTTGGGTTCTGGACCCGGTTTGAGTTCTTAACTCAAAAAAGACTTGGGTTCTGGACCCGAGATGGTTTTGGTTCTAGGCCCGATTTGAGTTCTGGACTCAAAAAAGACTTGGGTTCTGGACCTAAGTGAGATACTTGCAAAAATAAATTAGAGTCAGTAAAATATTTTGCAAAAATTAAATTATTTTATTATATATATATATTTTGTTTGATGTAATAAATATCTATTGAAATTATCTGTAATCATGATGCAATACTATACACGTTATTGAAATAGATAAAAGATGAAGTAGACAATTTTGACTAACTAAAGTTAAATGACTTTACATAAAGAAATTTATAATAAATGGCAACAACACATGAACTTGTCCCCCCTTTTATTTGATTTTTTTTATTATTATATTTACTATTTTTGACTTATATACATTTCATTCTGTATAAAGAGGTCGTGCTATTTCTCATCTTGCAAACTAAACACTGTCACTTAGAATATTTCAATTCCATTGTAAGATTCTTAAAGCTCAAGCACTTACCATTGCAGGCGTCCAACACTCTTCAAGAAATAGGACTCGATCAAATAATGAATTGATTTCTTACCTTCGAGACAACGAAGTTGTGCAAATTCCATTATTACCCGGCATGCATCTCCATCGGAGTTCCAAAGATAAACACTGGCAAGTGGTACTTTTCTATACATATAAGTAATTTACTGCAAGGTTTGTTAGTGTAATTATGTTCATGTAGATTATATAAGAATAAGTATGAAAGTTGATATACAAAAATATCTAAGTAACAAAATTTATTTGTATAACAAAATCTATAAATTTATGCACAAAACTTCTGATGTACTAAAATGATTGTTTAAGAATGAAACACATCAAATGTTGTGCGAGAAATTATTTGTGTGTGTCCTTTTTTATTTTCATTTTTTTACATAAATATATTGCTTTATATATTTATACAAAATTATTTTATTTTTTACTATTTTATATATTCTATATTACTTACTATTTTATGTTACTATTATTACTTTTTATTTATTTATTTATTATTATAGTTATACTTTTTAAAAAGTGTGTGAGGAAAATTACGTGTGTACTTACCTAGGCTTACCTGTATTTGGACATCATGATGGTTGCGATATTAAAGTGGGGGGAAATATTCACAAGGCCCGTAAGTGGTATGACCAGGCCCCGCCTGCAGTAAAGAGAATGATGCAGAAAAGTGGTTTTGAGGACTTCGTTTCACAATTACCAGCACGGGCTATCAAATAGACCGGAGCGTGATCCAAGCACTTACAGAATGATGGTTGGACATAACTCATACTTTTAATTTGCCCATTGGAGAGATGACAATTGGTCCGGTTGACTTAGTTACTATAACCGGCCTCCGATGTGATGGAACCCCCGTCCCTTTAACCAGCAATATTTTGAAAGAAGAAGAAATTCGACAGTTGATCATTGTCAAGCCCTGATATAGGAGGTTGTATAAGATCCGATATGATCTCATCCGAGAGTATTGGGTAAAGAACACTTGACCCGTGCTAGGTGAGATGGCAAAACAATATATTTGGGGATTTTTGTTATATTTGTTAGGGGCAACCATTTTGGGTAGCACCGAGTCTACCATTCACTTATCTGTGTTGCGCGCACTTTTTGAATTGGATCACGTATCTTCTTATGCATGGGGGAAAGCTGGTCTAGCTTGTCTTTATCACGATTTTGATGTTCTCAGTAGGAAGAAAAGATCCTTTATTGGTTTTGCAACCATTGTTGAGGTGCTACTTCCTTTAAAATTATTGATCCACACAATGTATGTGCATAGGCTTAATTTTCTCTTTCATGTACAGGTCTGTAATACGAGCATAACTTGGTGAGGGTTCCAAACATTACACAGCCAAGAGTCAATTTTCCAAGATTGGGTGTTTGGTTGTCGGGTCACAGGGAAGTGTTCAGGAGTCACCATGTGCATTCTCACCGTTACCACTTAAGTCATCTGACCTGGGATCAAGTAAGAAAATGTTAATATTAATATCAAACCTATGATAAAAGATAAATTATTAGTTTGCTTTTTTGCAGGTGGATACAGCCTGGTGGAGAGCCGAAGAGAAAAATGGTTGGATTAGATGCATGACTGATGCAATGCCTTTGCACAACTCTCGTCAAATTATTGCTGGTCCGGTCTCTTGTGGGTGGTTTCTAGGTGAGAGAGTACATGACTAGTTCCTTGGACCTAACCAGCGTAGAGTACCAGTTGATATTCCATCATTTGTTCTGAACACTATAGCAATGCCGGAGCCCTTATGGAGTCGTTCCCGTAATGATTTCAATGTTCATGACTTCCTACTCTTATTGGACGTGTCATATGCTCAATTTATCAAGGATCATCTGCTAAGTTTTGAAGTGTCACCTGCTGGTGTCCATGGGCTGTCTGGAGGTGAAGAAGAAAAAGAAGTGGAGTGAGGAGAGGATGAAGAAGAGGATGAGGATGAGGAAGAAGAAGAGGAGGAGACTTGTGAGCGGGGATTTTCGCCCCCACTCCCACGTGGAATGGTTCTTGCGACTTCAGTACTGTTAGGCTCGGGGCCTTAGAGAACATATGCCTAAGCCCAGAGAAAATAGAGTCACCACCCGGATGAGCTAGGAAAAAGAAAGGGGTGGAGACCCAATTCCTAAGGAATCCCCAACCCCCTAATGGGTTCAAAAAGTTGGGTACGTGTGGGGAATGTGAGAATGACCTAGTACCCCCACAATGCCCGGTTCATTAGAACCGGGCTCCTTTTCAGGTCTCAATATTATAAAATTCTTAATTAATACAATATTATCCATAATACATGCGATCAATAGAATAAATAAATACTTTATTAAAAATCATGGCAAGGTCCAAGCAAAACAAACAAATAGGCACCCATCCAAGGATGGAAACATGCCTTTACAATTGTCTAATGTCCAAAAGAAAATAAAGAAAATAAGATACCTACCAATTAGTGGAAACATATCCTTTACATAGGTCCAAAGTTAAAGATAAATCAAATTGCATGATATTTAACAATTTGAGGTATCCAATTATGGAAACATACCTCTTACAATTTCTTGAAACTAAAAATAAATCAAAGCATTCCAATATTCATCATAAAATCAACTAAAAATAAATTATCCATTAAGACAGGCAATAAATCATTCATCAACATATATCATAAATATACATCTAAGTAATAAACAAAGAAACTAGGGTTTAGATTTCAACTAGGGTTTCTTGGGGAAATTTAGGATTTACAGAGTTCTTATTTTAAAACTTATGATTTTAGGGTTTTGGAAGTTTTATGAAAATAATATTAAGGTTTAGGGTTTAAGTAAATAAAATTGAAGCTTATGAAAATAGGATTAAAAGTTAGATATTTAGAAAGAATAGGCTACTGTGATAATTTGGAAAAATATAATTATTACTACTATTTAATGAAAGCTAAGCTACTGTAACAATCAAGTAAAAAGAAAACTAATTAGGGTTTTTTTAAGGGAACAAAATTTAAGTTTTAAGAAAACAAAACTTAAGATTTAGGTTTTAAAGAGTTGTTAGGTTTGAATTAAATAGATTAAAGCTCTTAAGTTAACTACTGTGAATTTAAAAAAATTAAAAACCACTATCCAATTGCAATTATTAATTTTGATGTATCAATTGCTACTGGATGAGAATTAATTTTGACAATCAAAATTTAAATACACATACTTACGTTTGAAGGCTCTACAATAATTGTTGATGAAATTCTTGGCTTAACACCAAGATAGAATGCTTGCTTGTTGCCTTGATTACTTCTTATTGCTTAATTGTTGCTTGTCTCCTTTTAAATTTCCAAAGTCTAGTCCCTGAATCAATTGCTAAGAAAAAGTCCGAATAATTCTTGAGTAAATTTTTTTCCTCTTTTTGTGTGTTTTTAATGTGGTAATTATAGACAATTAAAAGAAAAAACCTATCATGGTAAGGAAATTAAAAACTATTAAGGAAATAAAATTCAAACAGAGTAAAGTAAGGTTTTGGCAAAAATCTGCAGCGCGTGCGGGCTATTGGGTGAGATTGGCATGCGGGCTGTGTTGCTGGGCCTGCGATAATTGCCGCTGGCTGGCAAGGCTGCTTGACGTGTGTAGACCCTTAATTTTTTACCCATTCAAATTCGATAGTCTAAAATAATTTTTGTGATATTTTATTTATTTTAATAATATTTTAATTACAAATAAAATTTAATAGTTATTTTTAAAAAATATAAAAAATATAAAAAATGAAAAAAAAAATCAGACGAATCGAAGAGCGACATGTGGCAGCGCTGCCGTGCGGCAGCCCATTTCACCGCAAATAGCAATATGTGGCGAATTGGGTACTGCCCAATTCGCCACAGCCAATTCTGGGGCAAATTGGCTTGCCAGCTAGCTCACTGCCCAGTTTTTCTAATTTTTGCTAAACAATTGGTATTTTCTTATTAAAATAGGATTAGGACTCTTTATTTTCCTATAAATACTAGCATTAAATACACGGATGAAAAGTAGGAGAAAACCCTAGAGAATGGCAATCAAAGAAAAAGAAGAGAGATAAAAACAACAAGGCCAAAAACAAATTATCAACAATCGAGGAGTATAACAATGAACATTCATCAACTAACAGAGGCAGTGATCACCATGTTTGATCTTTGCTCGACTAGAAATAAATATTAATGCAGGCAGTAGCTTGGAGTCAATCAACGCATGTTTTGTGTCTTAATCTTGAATTTGCTTAAACATTTAATTGTTATTTCGTTTTTGTTCTTACTGGTTTTCATTTATTTTTATTATCACATTGATTCAATAGTATAAATTGATAAACCCTAATTATGTATTATGTTCATTATTGTTTCATCCAATAGCTCAAAAATCCAAAGAATTCCAAAATTCCCGAACTATCTTCTTAATTCTCAAAACCCTAATTTTCTTTACAGTTTCTAAAAAACTTTGATCTTAACTCTTTCTATAAAAACTCTAAACTATTTTCTTAAATCCTAAAATCAAATATGTTTTCAAAAAATATAAAACCCTAAACTATCTTATTAATTTTCAAAACCATAACCCCAGTGTCTTAATTCCTTAATTTTCCTAAACCCTAATCTTCTTAAAACTCAATCCAGTAAACCCTAGTTTTCATAAACCCCTAATTCCTAAAACATCAAAACCGTATCAACACCTTAATTTTTCAAACCCCTATCCAGTAAACCTAACAAACCCTTAAGCCCAAATCTAATAAATCTCATAAATCTTTCTCTCCAGTTAACCTAAAAAATCTTAAAGCCTAATCCCAATCTTTTAAAATTATAAACCCTAATGTCTTATTATTCCAAAACCCTAATCCCATGATGTTAGCCCTAAACCCTAATTTGATTAACCAAAAACCTTACTACTTAAATTTATAAAACCCTAATCCATTCCAATTTTTCAAAATCTTCACAGTACCCTAAATGCTAATTAAAGAACCCTAAATTGAGATATAAACCTAAATTTGTATCTTTTTTTGCTTTATTTAATTTTAGATTTGATTATGTAGTTTATTATATGTTTTGATGGTTGACTTATTTAATTTCAATGCTTGATTTATTTAATTTATCATGGATGGATATTCTTTATTATTATGATTACGATTTTTTTTGTTTTAGTATTAAAATTGTAAGAGGTATGTTTCCTCTTTATGGGTATCTCATTAATTAATTTTCATGTAATTTAATTTGCTTTTATATTTTACACCAATGAAAAGGACATGTTTCCACCTTTTGGTGGGTGTTCTATTTTGTTTAGACATTAACGATGTAAGGACAGGTTTCCATCCTCGGATGGGTGTCCATTTATTTACTTTGTTTGGACATTGCTTTGATTTTAATATAATGATGCTTTATTTTAATTTTTTCATGTAATATGGATAATGTGAGCGGGGATTTTTGCCCCCACTCTCGGTGGAATGGTTCTTGTGACTTCGGTACTGTTTAGGCTCGGGGCCTTAGAGAACACGGACCTAAGTCCTAAGAAAATGGAGTCGCCACCCGAACAGGCTGGGAAAAAAGAAAGGGGTGGATGACTCGATTCCTAAGGAATCCCCAATCACCTAATGGGTTTGAAAAGTTAGGTACGTGTGGGGAAGGTGAGAAATGGCCCAGCACCCCCACAACACCCGGTTCATTGGAACTGGCCTCCTTTATAGGTCTTAATATTATAAAATTCTTAAATATAACAATATTATCCATATTACATGCAACAATTAAAATAAAGCATCATTATATTAAAATCAAAGCAATGTTCAAGCAAAATAAATAAATGGACACCCATCCGAGGATGGAAACATGTCCTTACATCATCCATGTCTAAACTAATTGGACACCCACCAAAAGGTAGAAACATGTCGTTTACATTGGTCTAAAATATAAAAGCAATTTAAATTACATGATATTTAACTAATGAGGTACCCACAAAGTGAAAACATACCTCTTACAACATTTGGAAATTAAAATAAATCGATAGAAGTAAATAACCATTCATAAAAAATAAATCATTCATCAAAGATATTAAACATCAATCAAAATATAAACATTCATCCATGATAATTTAAATAAACCAAGCATTGAACTTAAATAAATCAAAGAATATAATAAACTACATAATTAAATCTAAAAATAATGTAAGTCAAGATACAAATTAGGGTTACTGTTTCTCATTTAAAGTTCATTAATTAATATTTAGGGTTTTGGAATTTATTGGTTTAGGCTATTGTAAGTTTTAAGGGAATTGGAAATGGATTAAGGTTTCATAGTTTAAGAGATTGATAAGGTTCTTTAATTAACCAAATTAGGGTTTGAGGTGTAAAATCATGAAATTAGGGTTTTAGAATATCAAAACATTAGGTTTATGATTATTAGCTATTGGATTATTGTTTTTAGGCATACTGTGTTGAATTTTAATATTTAGGTTTATAAGGTTTTAGAGTTTTAAGGATTAGGGTTTAGGAATATTAGGGTTTACGGTTTTGGGGGAGTTTAGGGTTTGAGAAAACTTATGTTTTAGATTAGCTAGTTTGGGGTTACTATCTTGGTTTTGAAGTTGAATTAGGGTTTTTAGTGTTTCGGAGAATGTATTTGATTTTAGAATTTGGAAAAACAATTTATAGTTTTATGAGGCTTTATGTGATTTTTAGAAACTGGAAAGTGAGTTTGAGTTTGGATATTTAACAAAACATTTGGAATGTTGGAAAAGAAATAGAAGAAAACTAGTTTAGAGTTTTTAAAAGCTTTTGGAAATAAACAAAACGATTTGAGGTTTATAGAAACAGAAAAGATATTTTTTAGGATATTTTGGAAATAAAAGGATTCAATTTAGGATTTTAGAAAATTGGAAAGCAGATTAGGGTTTTGGTAAATTAATGAAACGATTTAAGGTTTTGAAAATTTGGAAAATAGATTAGGGTTTTAAGATTTTGAAGAAACAGAAATAACAATTTTAAAATTTTTGGAAAACAAAGAAACGAATTAAGGTTTTTAGAATCAAAAGAAATAATTGGATGATTGAAGCTACTGTAAGGAAAAAAGAGATTAGATATTCATACATTCGTTTGTTGGTTCCACCAAAAATTACTTCTTGGATGAACAAGAATAAAGGCAAGATGGTTGCCTTTGATGGATTTGATTGCTTGCCTGCTTACTCTTTCTAAAAGTTCGATCGATTTGTAAAGTTCTAACTCAAAATTCCAGTTTAAAGTCCGATTCCTTTCTTCTTGTCCCTCCAAAGTTTCTCCCCCTTTTGTGTTGTTTTTTAGACTTATTTATATAAAATTTTGATAATTAATTCAACTTGTTTGCAGAAACTAACATTAAGTAAGAAAAGGAAGCCAAAACCAAATAGAATTTGGTTTCGGAAAAAATTGAGTCGGAAAAATTTCGCTGGCAAAAAAACTATTGTGGCTGGCTACGAGTAATTTTGTCCAACACTATTTTTCAGCGATGAATTTTTTTGTCGCTTATTTTTATTTTATTTTTATTTTTATTTTTATTTATTTATTATTTTTATTTTTATTTTTATTAATTATAAAAACTAAATACTAAAACAAATATTATTTAATTAAGATAACACAAAAATTATTTTGGACTAATTAAAATATATTGGATTAGACTGGGTCAAAAATTAAGGGTCTATAGTTTGCCCCCTGCTTGAACGATCTGAGACTTTAGTAAAAGAGAGTGAAAAGCAATAAGACTTCATTTTTGAGATGGTTGAGGTTTTGGGTTATGGGATTTGATTTGGGTACTTAGACCCGAGATTGAATTTGATTTGACTGACCTTTTATCAGTTGAGAATTTTGGCATAACTGGTTGTTCCATTTTTATGAATTGTGGGTCTTTACCCATCAAAAATAGATCTTTATCTATTGAAAATTGGGTCTTCAACCTAGGAACATGGATCTTTATCCATTGGATATTGGGTCTTTACCCTTGAAACATGGATCTTTATCCATTAGAAATTGGGTCTTTACCCTTGTAACATGGATCTTTATCCATTGGAAATCGGGTCTTTACCCTTGAAAAATGGATCTTTATCCATTAGAAATCAGGTCTTTACCCTTGAAACATGGATCTTTATCCATTGAAATCGGGTCTTTACCTGTGAAACATGGATCTTTATCCATTGGAAATCAAGTCTTCACCCTTGAAACATGGATCTTCATCCATTGGAAATCGGGTCTTTACCCTTGAAACATGGATCTTTATCCATTGGAAATCGGGTCTTTATCCTTGAAACATAGATCTTTATAAACATGGATCTTTATCCATTGGAAATTGGGTCTTTACCCTTGAAATATGGATCTTTATCCATTGAAAATCGGGTCTTTACCCTTGAAAAATGGATCTTTATCCATTAGAAATTGGGTCTTTACCCTTGAAACATGGATCTTTATCCATTAAAAATTGTGTCTTTACCCTGGCTTCAGCTCTTTTAGCTGGACTGACCTTTTGTCTTTTGCATTTGAGAATTCTAATTTTCTCTTTTTATTGATTTTTTTTCTTTTGAGAATTCTTTTTCTTATTCATGAATTATACATGAACAAAAAAAATTTAGCCCTTTTAGGCTGCCTTCATATCTTCTCCTTGCCCTCTGAGTGGCAAGATATTCAAAATATTTTGTTTATGCATAAACTAAAAAATTGAAAAGGAGAAACTTTGCCCCCTATGTAGGCTTAAACCCATGATTTTTCTATGCGGGCTCTGATTGATGTTTTTGCTGTCTAGTTCGTCGCGCAAGCACGTATTTCTTCTTTTTGATTCTTTACTTCGCAGGGTGTTTGCTATTCATTTTGATAAGGAATAGATAACACAAGACAAGAAAGTGTGATGTGATATGCTCATGTATGCATGAATGATACTTACAGTCGTCCCATTGACCCACAGACCGAGGTTTTCAATAGAAGTGTTATCATTGGTTCCTTTCAAATGCTCATTCAGGTCTTGCATTGGAATAAAAGAATGCTTCCCATTTATGACTTTTATCTTTGAGATATTGAAAACATGAATAATGGAGGCCCCAAGCAGCAAAGTCAGGGATTCATCTATTTCGAACAATGTTTCAGCATGTTAGTTGATAGCTTCTTCATGACCTTGCCAATAATCATTTCCTTTGCCCAATGTGTCCTTTGGAGGTTCAACATATTTCCCTTAACTTGAAGGCTTTGTATGACAAAAATTTTTCTTCTTTTGTTTATTTTTTTTATTTTTTGAATTTTGATTTTGAAATCAAATGTTGGCTTTGCCAAATTGATGTCAATGTACCTCAGGACTTGATTTTCCAAATTAACATATCCACAACATGACAACCCTAGTTACCGTATTAAACTCGGGAATTATTTCTATTTAAGCAAGAATTGTTGCACTTTAGATAGGCACATACACATTACTTGGCCAAAGGTCTCATTGAGTTTAAATATTGTCTATCTCATATGCATGCTTATTCAAACTATCTCCACTAATAGACTTTACCTACCAAGAGAGATCAACAAGAATTTAATAGGCTTAAAATGGGGTCTATAAGGGACATGGGTTAAATGAAGGCCATTTGTAAGTGGGAGCTATTGTGACACAATGAACAAACCCTCACACTACAAATTTCTTGTTTGAACTTTAGGCAGCTGGGAGCAATCTTTCTAAAATCCAAATTCCTTCTATCTTCTTGGCATTAATCTGGATCTTGATTAGGACATTCTTTGCCCCCATAAAAAGTTTGTTACCCAAATTTTTTTCTTTTCTTCTTCTCCCTTTTCTTTCTTTTTATTTTTCTTACTCTTTCCATTCTTTGATCATTTTGTCCTTCTTCCTTGTAGGACTGTCAAGTATAGAACTTTCAAGAACTGAATGATCTTTCTCCTTTTTCTTTGATTTTGATTGAATCTATGGTTGGGTTGGGACCAATACAAGTCAATTCGTCATTATAAACCAAATGGAAGCCTTTTGTTGTCTTAGGTAAAAAAAGAACTCAGTTGGCTTTTTGAACCACCTTTTTAGGTTTTATCTTTCTTCCTTTTATCTTTTTTTCCTTTTATCTTTTGTCCTTTTCTTCTTTTTTTTCTTTTTTTTTCCTTTTTTCTTTTCTTTTTTTTTCTTTTTTTTTCTTTGGTTTTAGCTCTAAAAGAGTTGTCTTGTTTGTACTAACTTGGGCTTCCAATAATGGATGAGTGGAGTGACATAAATCTTCTTTAACAAGGATAAATCATTTGTTACTCTGATGTTGTCTTGATATATTGGAGATATTAGGTGAACTTCAACTATCCTTATGGTCTTGAGAACATCAACTATCCTTATGATCTTGACTATTCATTCATTTCTTTGATCTTCTTGCTTCTTCACCTTAGTGATTATAAGACTTGTCAAAAGTATCACAATAGCTCAGGGTAGGTTATTGATGTTATATGCCATTGAATAGAAAGCTAAAATTTTATGAAGGCTCAAAGGGACAACTAGGGATTGATATTTAATAGGGTGGATGCAAGTTGTTGGCTAACCAAATAATGCCTAGATCATTTCTCTCTTAAATAAGCAGAGTTCAATTTTGCCTCGAAAGTTTGTCAAAGCATGTTCTAAGAATGACTAGGACCTAGACAAAGGTAATTATGCAGGAGCCCTCTCTAAGTAAGCATACACAACTCGATGATATAGAGCAATTCCCTCATCTAGTAAAGTCATTCAAGTCATGATGCCTAGACACATTAATTTATAAACATCAAGCTAGATTCCTCATCGGTTGAGCACTAAAATGAACAAAGACCAACAAAATTTTTGATAAAAGTAATTTATTCAAACAAATTTAAATTTGAAAAACACAATAGTTCCAAAATATTAAAGAAAGTAAAATTGAAAAGCAACATTCAAGCTAAGGAAAGTTCATTGAGTTTAAGCTTCTTTTCCTTTCACATCTTCAATATTTCCATCTTGAAAGGATGATAAAACAAAATCTTCTTCCAATCCTTTTCCCACCATGAAGGTTGCCGGTGGAGGTACTCTTCCAAACTTAGGCAAAGGATTGTCTTTTGTGCTGGTCTTATCAGGCTCAGGCAGCTTACCATTGTCAATTAAATTTTGGATCTCATGTTTTAATCACAAGCATTTGTCTATCTCATGTCCTTATGTTTGATGAAACTCACAAAAGACTTTAGTATTAATTTTTGGGGGTAAAGGATTCGGCAAAGGTCGAGGGGCCAATGACTGTAATAATCCCTTCTTTTGTAGTTTGTTGAAGACCCAAGACAAAGGCTTTCCCAGATCTGAAAACTGCCTTCTATTTGCTTGACCAGTTATATTAACATCAACTTCTTTTTGCGTGCTTTGATTTCCAAACTGGTAATTCCCTTTCTCATTCCTTTTTATTGAAAAGCGATTTTTCTCCCTTTCCCACTCTTCAATTTGTAGACCAGCTTGGAGGAGATCTTTGAAATCCCTTATAAGGGTGTGAGACATCCTTTCACAGAGACTAGGCAACACCCCTCTCACAATTATCCTTATTTGATCAGAATCATCGGGCCTTTTCCTGAGCAAAGCAGCCTTATTTCTCCATCTCTTCACATACTCCACAAAATTTTCATTTGGCCTTTGTCTAATAGACTCCACTTCCATTAAGGTAACTTCCATCTCGACATTATATCCATATTGCTGGATGAAGGCCTTGTATAGCAAATCCCAACTCTTTTGTGTTCTATCATCTAAGGTATTGAACCAATTTTGGACAACAGGGTCCAATGAGAGCATGAAGTACCTTAGAGTTTGAGCCTTAGTAGCTCGGGCAGACTGCATGGAAGTGATATACTGCTTCACATGGAGATGAGGATTTTTGGTTCCATCAAACTTCGCAAAAGATGGCATCTTGAACTTGTACAGAACTTCTTCATCTAGCTCAAATAATTTATCAACTTTGGACATTTTTTTGATTTTTAGTTTCTTCTCAAATTTCTTTTCTAGGTCAGCAATCATCTTCTCAACATTAGAATTTTCAATCTTTTCAAAAGTTGTCTTCTCAACAACCTTTGGCTCCTTTTTATCTTGAGGATCTTGAAAGTATTGAGCCCAATCATCATCATCAATGATCACCTTATCATCATCAAAAGCCACTTCACCAACCTTAGCCTCCCCTTTGTCTTTTGGCTTCTTGGTTCTAGCGGATGCTTTGGCATTATTTCCTAAAATTGCAGCCAATTGGTTCTTCACGGTCTCAGTTAGGGCCTCTTTTATTTCTTCCATTTTGGCATTGAGGGCTTCATCCACCATTCTTTGAATTTGTTCGGGATCCATTGTTTTTGGTGAGCAAGTGACACTCTCCCTTATCCCTTCATCTTCACCTCCATTTCCATTTTCTCCACCTTCTCCATCTTCCATTGATAAGATCTTTGAGGTTCTTTGGGATAAATTGGTTTAACAAGCTCTTGAAGGTTGAAGAAGCTTCATTGAAGGGTTTGGTGACTTGAGAAAGCTCCATTCCATCTTCCAAAGGCATAATCAATTGAAGGGTTGGTGACTTGAGAAAGCTCCATCCAAAGGTTTGGTGACTTAAGAAAGCTCCATTCCACATTACAAAGGGGAATCAACCATTGAAGAGGGCTTGAGTTCTTCATCATACATCAAGTGGAGCTAGGAGGAAGACTAGCAATCCTACTCTTGGCATCTTCACAAGGGGTTCTTCTATTCTCTCTTTCAATTCAATTCTTATTGTTGTTGTTGTATTAATAGAATTGATATTGCAATGGAAAATTTGTATTTATTTTATATTGAGTTGAATGGATGTGTTAAATTGATGATGTTGAGCTAAATACCCATGCCTAGGGTTTGTAGTATATTTGGTTGAATGTCTTGATTTCATATTTCCATTGATATTCCTTGTTGATTGGTTGATTGTATTGCATTAAATGCTAGGTTGATATATTAGCTACCTATTGATCTTTGAATATTGGATGATGGACCAAGAGGTGAAATCCAATATCGGAACAATATAATCGACCGCCCTATGAATGAATTAGAAATATAAGTTCTAGGGTTTCATTAATTTGATAATGTGTAATAATTGGTTATTGCTAATTCATGAATGTGAGAACTAATGGATTGGTAATTGACTAATTAACCTTAAGGAACAAATTAATTTACAAGGTTATGTTTATGGATAATTGAGAATTGAGCTTTGATTGAATGGACCTATAACCCTAGGCACCTTCCCAATAATCAATTTGAACTTGTGTCACCTTCACACTTCAACCCTACGCACATTAATCTTAGGTTTAAATTATTTTCGCACCATCCCAACACTACAAACACCCACATTTAAATACTTGTCAATCAAGCTATTACGAACTACACCTTTTTGGGGAAACGACCTTGGGGCGATCACCTTTGCTACAGCTACCTCGTATACTTGCGAGTGACGCTTTGTAGTAGTACTTAATTTGAGCGCAACAAGTTTTTGGCTCCGTTGCCGGGGAGGGTTATCGAAGTAGTAATAGTTTGATTTTTTTTATGTAGTAATAGTTTGATTTTTTTTATTTTACTCGGTTCTCTATTTTCTTTAAATTACTAAGTGTTTTTTATTTTTTTTTTGTCGGAGAAGGCTGTTTAAGTAGTGATAGTTTGATTTTTCTTTACAATTTAATTGTTTGTTTGTTTTGTTTGAATTTTTTGTTGTTTGTTTTCTTTAAGTTTCTAAGTGCCTCGTGTAAAGATGCAGTTTTCAAGGCACGAAGGAGTTTATGATAGGAACGATGATTCTGAAATGGCATGGCAATTAGCAGAATTGACGAATCAACTTAAGATGCTAAATGCAAGTGGAAGAGCACCTATGCCACGCCAAGAGATATGTACAGCATGTGGCAATGTAGGCCATAGTGCAAACACGTGTTCAATGGACGATGCCAAGAATGGCAAGAGGAAGAATATGACTACCAAGGTTTCCAGCAAATGGGTAGAAATGACACATATTCCTATTCTTATAATCCCATTTGGGGAAGCCAACCAAATTTTTCTTGGGAAAATCAACAGCACATTCCACGTCCAAATTTTTTTCAACCTTACCAAAGAGACTCTTACCCTCAAGCACAATATTCAAATCAAAATTACCTTGAGACACCAACATTTGAAGATAGTTTGAATGCCTTCATTCAAACTAGCACACGAAATCAAGATAAACTTAAGGAACCCACTTTGAAAGATAGTTTGAATGCCTTCATTCAAATTAGCTCACAAAACCATGATCAATTCGAGAAATCCACAGTGGAAGATGATTTGAATGCTTACCTTCAAATTAGCACACAAAATCAAGAAGGGAGCAATGAGAGGTTTGATTCTTTGGAGGAATCATTGAAGAGGGTGGAAATGCAAGTTGGGCAACTGGCACATCAACTCCAAGTACACCAAGAAGAAGAATTTCCTAGCCAAATGGAGCAAGTCAAGGTAATCACAAATGCAAGTGAACAGGTGATATATAACAATTTTTGTGATTCCTTTGATGCAGGGACTAATCAAGAAGACAATGGTGAGGAGATGCTGCCCGACATGGAGAAACCAAGTCAATCAAAGGAGGAGGAGAATTTGGACTCATCAACTTCATCACATCTGTATGAACCTCCGAATCCTTTGCAACCAATTCCATTCCCAAGTAGACTGAAAGAAGAGGAGCAAGGTAAGCAACTTTCTAACATCTATGATATGCACTCACAAGGAGAAAGTGGAAATAAGCTTGAGATGGGTATGCCTTTAAAAGAAGAACACAAAATGCCCAATTTAGAACTTGAGGAGTCTAAGCTAGTTTTAGATGTTGAGGTTGTTGAGAGGGGACTTGACATTGTTAAAGTGGATGAAGAAGTGATTCAACCATACTTGGTTGAACTTAATGAGTTCCCAAAAATCATCTCCTCTACTCTTGGTGGTAAGGAAGAGCAGAAATCTGATATGCCCATGTTGCACAAAGACAAAGATTATTACCATGTTCCTATAGCATGGGAGGATCACCCCGAGGCGACTTTCACATGTCCCTTTGAGACATGTTCTCTTCAAGGAATACTATTTAGGGGTTGTCGTACATTGTGTACATTTCAAAGTTACATGTTGTTCATCCTCTCAGTCATGGGCTCCAATTGCATTATGGGTAGAAGGAGCCCTACACATCGCATATGGGAACGATGGAAATCAGGTTTCATCTAAACCCTCTCTGTAGTATGCATGCTCACATTAAGGACAATGTGAATCTTTAAGTGTGGGGTGCATTTTATGTTTTGTGTTTTTACTTTTAATTGCATTATGTGTTTTTGTGTTTTTACTTTTAACTTGTTTTTGTTTGAGTTTAGTTAATGTTTTTAATATTTTTCTTTGAATAAATGAATTTTAGAAAGTTCAATTGTTAAAAAATTGTTGATAGATGACCTTTGAATTTTTGAAGCATGAATTGGAGAATTGAGTAGAATTGGTGCTTATTGTCAATTTTGTTGGTTTTCCTTTGCATTACCATTAACCTAGTGAGGAATTGAGCCATCAACTTATCATTATTGTTGTGGGTGAACATCTTTGATTGATGATTTGCTAGAACTTGCTTTGACATACATTTTAAGATTACATAAAAATTTCAATTAGGCATCAAGATGATTAAGAAAATTAGGTGAACCCACTTTGGCTTAAAAAAGACCAACCCTATCTTTAACCTTAGTTAGCCAATTTTGAGCTTATTTTATTTTTCCTTTTCTTATTTTTTCACAACACCATTAACTTGAACCTTGTTGTTTAACTCTTACCCTTTCATTAGGTCAAGAGCATTTTAAGAGCGTTTATGACCGAGTGTTGTGTTGAATTAAGTGTGGGGTTCAATTTAGTAGGTTTAAGATTGCAAAGCAAAATAATAAAAAATAAAAAATAAAAAAAAGAGGAAAAAGAGAAAAACAAAAAATATATATATATAATAAGAATAATTGTTATTCTTGTTGAAAGGGTTGGAATGTATCATTACAAGATTTAATAAGTGAGTTCCCTTGAAAAGCTCTTTAATGCCAAGGGGTAGATGAGTGGAAGGTGTTTTGGAATTGTTGGGGTATATATATATGAATGGTTACTTCATTCTTGAAGTGCTCTTGAACTTAATGATTAAGCTCACATTTTCTAAATATCTTACCTTGACCTTAGCCCCATTACAACCCAATAAAGACCTTTTGATTGATGTTTGATTGTAATTTTGTGGTGGAGATTTGATTGATAAGCAAGGCTATGGTAATAATCTTTCATTGATTGTTATTAGTGTAAACACCACCATGATCAAACACTTATAAGAGTTGGTGAGGGAGTGACAACATTGGTTATGCATGGAAAGCCACTTAATTGTATTAGTGTCGACTTTGTTTAATTCAATATTGATTACGGATTTAGGGATAGGGAAGTCTTGATGCATCTTTATAACTCTTGAACTTAACAAAATTTATCTTGTTTAGTGTTTTGATTTTAGCCTTGCTTGGGGACAAGCAAGGAATTAAGTGTTGGGTATTTGTTTAGATAATTTTTATACTAGTTTTTAGTGTGATTTTTATATGTTTTTAGTTAATGTTTTGATTGATTTTTGTTTTAAGTTTGTTTAAAGTGTTTGTTTTAGGTTTAGGTGCAAAAACACCCTTGGAAGATCAAAACAGTGCAAGAAAAGCATGAACCAAGCAAGACATGGCCAAGCCAAATCAAGCTTGGCTTTGTCCCTTAAAGAATGGTGATGACAGAGCTTGACATGGCCAAGAGACACGGCCAAGCCACTGGCCGTGTCTCATTCAAGGAGCAAAACAAAGACCAAAGCAAAGAAAGAGCAAAAATGAAGAAGCAGGAAGAGACACACCCAAGTGACACGGCCAAGCCACTGGCCATGTCACATGACACAGCCAGCAAGCTTGGCTGTGCCCATTTCATGACAAATAACAATGGAGCAAGCAAAGATGGAAAGAAAAGAAACAGAAATGGACACACCCACATAACACGGCCACAAGCTTAGCCGTGTCACCCCTTGAGACCAATTGAAAGAAAGAAAAGAAAGAAGAAAGAAAGAAAGCAGTGAAGGACAGCGCCAGATGACTTGGCCGTGTCCCAAACGAAAACAAGAGACACAGCCAAGCCACTCTTGGCTTGGCCGTGTCACACTGAATATATTTGATTTCTTTTGCACGAAGTGGGGGACAAAGTGGGGAACAAGGCCTTGTGCTTGCCAAAAGAAATATTAAACAAAGAAATAGTGGGGAACAAAGTGAAATGGTGTGAGTTGGAAGGCATGGATTGTGTTTTTGAATGAATTAAAAAGAGAAGAGGAGGGAAATTGGAGGGAGTCTTGGCTTCTTGGAGCCAAAATTCTGCATACACGTTTGGGAGAGGGAGAGAGTGACACTCTCCCTTATCCCTTCATCTTCACCTCCATTTCCATTCTCTCCACCTTCTCCATCTTCCATTGATAAGATCTTTGAGGTTCTTTGGGATAAATTGGGTTAACAAGCTCTTGAAGGTTGAAGAAGCTTCATTGAAGGGTTTGGTGACTTGAGAAAGCTCCATTCCATCTTCCAAAGGCATAATCAATTGAAGGGTTGGTGACTTGAGAAAGCTCCATTCCACATTGCAAAGGGTAATCAACCATTGAAGAGGGCTTGATTTCTTCATCATACATTAAGTGGAGCTAGGAGGAAGACTAGCAATCCTACTCTTGGTATCTTCACAAGGGGTTCTTTTATTCTCTCTTTCAATTCAATTCTTATTGTTGTTGTTGTATTAATAGAATTGATATTGCAATGGACAATTTGTATTTGTTTATATTGAGTTGAATGGATGTGTTAAATTGATGATGTTGAGCTAAATACCCATGCCTAGGGTTTGTAGTATATTTGGTTGAATGTCTTGATTTGATATTTCCATTGATATTCCTTGTTGATTGGTTGATTGTATTGCATTAAATGCTAGGTTGATAGATTAGCTACCTATTGATCTTTGAATATTGGATGATGGACCGAGAGGTGAAATCCAATATCGGAACTATATAATCGACCACCCTATGAATGAATTAGAAATATAAGTTCTAGGGTTTCATTAATTTGATAATGTGTAATAATTGGTTATTGCTAATTCATGAATGTGAGAACTAATGGATTGGTAATTGACTAATTAACCTTAAGGAACAAATTAATTAACCTTAAGGAACAAATTAATTTACAAGGTTATGTTTATAGATAATTGAGAATTGAGCTTTGATTAAATGGACCTATGACCCTAGGCACCTTCCCAAGAATCGATTTGATCTTGTATCACCTTCACACTTCAACCCTACGCACATTAATCTTAGGTTTAAATTATTCTCGCACCATCCCAACACAACAAACACCCGCATTTAAATACTTGTCAATCAAGCTATTACGAACCACACCTTCTTAGGGAAACGACCTTAGGGTGATCACCTTTGCTATAGCTACCTCATATACTTGCGAGTGATGCTTTGTAGTAGTACTTAATTCGAGCGCAACAGAATCCCCAACCCCCTAATGAGTTCAAAAAGTTGGGTACGTGTGGGGAAGGTGAGAAATGGCCCAGCACCCCCACAACGCCCGATTCATTGGAATCGGCCTTCTTTACAAGTCTTAATATTATAAAATTCTCAAATATAACAATATTATCCATATTACATGCAACAATTAAAATAAAGCATCACTATATTAAAATCAAAGCAATGTTCAAGCAAAACAAATAAATGGACACCCATCCGAGGATTACATCATCCATGTCTAAACTAATAGGACACCCACCAAAAAGTAGAAACATGTCCTTTACATTGGTCTAAAATATAAAAACAATTTAAATTACATGATATTTATCTAATGAGATACCCACAAAGTTGAAACATACCTCTTACAACATTTGGAAATCAAAATAAATCGATAGAAGTAAATAACCATTCATAACAAATAAATCATTCATCAAAGATATTAAACATCAATCAAAATATAAAATTCATCCATGATAATTTAAATAAACCAAGCATTGAACTTAAATAAATCAAAGCATATAATAAGCTACATAATTAAATCTAAAGTAATGTAAGTCAAGATACAAATTAGGGTTACAGTTTCTCATTTAAAGTTCATTAATTAATATTTAGGGTTTTGAAATTTATTGGTTTAGGCTACTGTAAGGTTTAAGGGAATTTGAAACGGATTAAGGTTTCATAGTTTAAGAGATTGATAAGGTTCTTTAATTAACCGAATTAGGGTTTGAGGTGTAAAATCATGAAATTAGGGTTTTAGAATATTAAAATATTAGGTTTATGATTATTAGCTATTGGATTATTGTTTTTAGGCTTACTGTGTTGAATTTTAATATTTAGGTTTATAAGGTTTTAGAGTTTTAAGGATTAGGGCTTAGGAATATTAGGGTTTACGGTTTTGGGGGAGTTGAGGGTTTAAGAAAACTTAGGTTTTAGATTAGCTAGTTTGGGGTTACTATCTTTGTTTTGAAGTTGAATTAGGGTTTTTAGTGTTTTGGAGAATGTATTTGATTTTAGAATTTGGAAAAACAATTTATAGTTTTATGAGGCTTTATGTGATTTTTAGAAATTGTAAAGTGAGTTTGAGTTTGGATATTTAACAAAACATTTGGAATTTTGGAAAAGAATTAGAAGAAAACTAGTTTAGAGTTTTTAAAAGCTTTTGGAAATAAACAAAATGATTTGAGGTTTATAGAAATAGAAAAGATATTTTTTTTGGATTTTTTGAAAATAAAAGGATTCAATTTAGGATTTTGGAAAATTGGAAAGTAGATTAGGGTTTTGGTAAATTAATGAAATAATTTAACGTTTTGAAAAGTTGGAAAGTAGATTAGGGTTTTAAGATTTTGAAGAAACAGAAATAACAATTTTAAGATTTTTGAAAAACAAAGAAACGAATTAAGGTTTTTAGAATCAAAAGAAACAATTGGATGATTGAAGCTACTGTAAGGAAAAAAAGAGATTAGATATTCATACCTTCGTTTGTTGGTTTCACCAAAAATTACTTCTTGGATGAACAAGAACAAAGGCAAGATGGTTGCCTTTGATGGATTTGATTGCTTGCCTGCTTACTCTTCTTAAAAGTTTGATCGATTTGTAAAGTTCCAATTCAGAATTCTAGTCTAAAGTCCAATTCCTTTCTTCTTGCCCCTCCAAAGTTTCTCCCCCCTTTGTGTTGTTTTTTAGTCTTATTTATATAAAATTTCGATGATTAATTCAACTTGTTTATGCAAACTAACATTAATTAAGAAAAGGAAATCGAAACCAAATAGAATTTGGTTTCGAAAAAAATTGCGTCGAAAAAATTTTGCTGGCAAAAAAACTGTTGTGGCTAGCTACGAGGACTGGCATGCGAAAATTGGCGCTGGCTAGCTGCGGGCCATTTCACCAGTAGGAAAATTCTACAGGTGAAAAGGCTTTGAACATTTCGCCCGCCGGAAACTCTTGCAGGCGAAATGGCCAACGGCCATTTCGTCCAACACTGTTTTTCAACGATGAATTTTTTCGTCGCCGATTTTTATTTATTTATTTATTTATTATTTTTATTTTTTTATTAATTATAAAAACTAAATACTAAAACAAATATTATTTAATTAAGATAACACAGAAATTATTTTGGACTAATTAAAATATATTGGACCGGACTGGGTCAAAAATTAAGGGTCTACAGATAATATTGTTATATTTAAGAATTTTATAATATTAAGACCTGCAAAGGAGGCCGGTTCTAATGAACCAGGCGTTGTGGGGGCGCTGGGCCATTTCTCACCTTCCCCACACATACCCAACTTTTCAAACCCATTAGGGTTTTAGAATTCCTTAGGAATCGAGTCATCCACCCCTTTCTTTTTCCCGGCCTGTCCGGGTAGCGACTCCATTTTCCCTTGGACTAGGCCCATGTTCTCTAAGGCCCTGAGCCTAAACAGTCCTGAAGTCGCAAGAACCATTGCACCGGGAGTGGGGCAAAAATCCCCGCTCACAGTGGCGACTCCACTGGGGATAAGAAAAGTTTATTCCGTTGGTCTTTATATTATTCTATTCTTTCTTATCAAGATATTATCCATTGCATCATATTAGATTGCATCGTGTGCGTGAGTTAGGACGCCCATGTTACCCGTGCTGTGTTATGTGAGGGATACCATACTTTCACTCAAGGTATGGAGATCGAGCATGGCATAACCACTCATAGCCTTGTACCATTTGGTATATTCTTACTATGGGAACCTACGCTTTTACCCAAAGACTAAAGCTCATGTAATTGGCCTAGTTACTTTCTTTAGGTTTTATCCTAAATGCTTATTGTTTGACTATGGTTAATTTATCTTGGCTTAAATCATGGCTTATTTGGTTTATTCGTTTTCTAATATGACCTAAGTACATTGTAAGCTCAAAACAAATTTTTCTTTAAAATCCAAAAGACCAAAGCAATTTTCAAAATTTTTCAAAATGGTCTTTGGATATAAAACTTTTCCATAAACAAATTCTTTTCTCATGACTCAAATACAAAGCCCAAAATCCATTTTTTCTAAAATCTTTTTACAATGGGCTTAGAAACAAAATTGTTAGTGTATGTGCCCTAGGCCATTTATTTGGATCTTTATGTTATACATTCATTATTAATAAATGAGGTTTTATTATCATTATTGTTTGTTTGCATGTTACACAATTTTGACATTTGTCCCTGGTTTATTATTGTTATAGAGATAAAAAATAATAATTCTTAACCAGTATGAACATTGATTTGATAATCATCAGATGGTTATGAGTATAGTGATACAAATATGTAATATCCCAAAGTATACCCTAAAAGTTTTGGAATTTTTATTTTATTTGGATTTAATGTATATGTTTAATGGAAAGAGAAAAGAAGATAAATTAATTAAAAGGAAATATTATAAGAGATAGATGTTTATGAAGGGTGATAGGTATATATGGTATTTGAAAAAAATATATGGGAAATATAAATACAATATATAAGAGATATACATATAGCAACATATACATCACATATACATGATATATATATTGGTGTAGGAAAAGTAGGTGTATATAATTAATTAATTAATTAATTAATAATAATAATAATAATAATAATAATAATAATAATAATAATAATAATAATAATAATAATAATAATAATGACAAGAGAAAAAGAAGAAAAGAAAGTCAAAGGGAAGAATAAATTATGGTGGAGGATTTTTATGATATTTTATTATTATTATTATATATATAAGATAAGTTTGATTAAAGAAAGAAGATTTTCTTTCTTCTTCTTCTTGTTCTTGAACGTGGAAAGAGAGAGAGAGAGAGAGAGAGAGAGAGAGAGAGAGATGTGATTTTATTTACATACACATCAAATTCTTAAGGGCTTTAAGAGAATTGAAGGTGGATATTGAAGATTTGGCAAAATATTCAAGTATTCATTTCCTTGTATTGATTTCTATTGATTGAGCTTATATTTGATATGGTTAGTGTGTGAAGATGATGATAATGAAAGATTGAAGTATATAGATATGTTGAATTGGTATTTAGGTGATGATAAAATGGTTATTTGTGAGGATGATGATGGATTGTTGAAATTGTTTAGTAAGGGTTTAATATAAATGAGTTGGGGAATTGAATAATTGATATATGGATGATGTATATAATGATTATTATTATGATATGTTGAAGTTATATAAGTGTTAAATTAATTAGTAATTGATGTATGTTATGAGTTTGATCAATTATTATCTTGGATTTTCTATATGTTTTTGTTTATTGAAGTTAAAAACACAGAATACATGAGTTTGGTCCAAAACAGAGGCAAAATGGATGTCACGGTCGTGGCAAGTGAGGGACATGACCGTGGGGTTGTGAGGCTAAGACCGTGGGGTCCTAGCTAGTTGTGTTGGCTTATAATTTGTGATCTATGAGTCTAGTATGAGACTAATAGGTAAATAATTGTATTGGAATTCATGTGTATTTGTAAGTAAGTGAGTATTATTCCTTTTAGATTAGGTTGTGAAGAGGTTGAGTTGCCCTAATCCATATAGTGAAGAATTCTTGGAAGAGGAAGTGTATAGATTTGTAACACCCCGATACCTTATATAAGTACTATAAATATACCTGGTATACATACGGTAAATATATAAAGTATAAGGATGCCACTTTTCGTTACCTTTTTAAAACCTGTAAAAGAATTCCAAACCATAATACATTAATTTAAATAACATTTACCAAATCATTATCTTTATCAAAAACTTCACTTATACATATAATTATTTTCTCGTCATAAATACATCAATATAAAAGTTATACATGTATGCATTTCCCTCTAGTTGGTCTCGACAAACTTTACTCTTCTTGTGGCATAACAAAAGACTTCATATCTTCCATCTATATACATGCGCGAATAAACACCCGCGCTAAGCCCGAGAGCTTAGTAGTCCAAATATAAAATATAAACATATAGTATAGAAGTATTAACATATAATGATATATCAATTCAATATATAATTAGTTCTTATCATACCTTCTTTTCTTTTTAATTTCATCTTTAATATATCCTAGCTAATTTCATATATGATGTACATATATACATAATATTATCACCAACCAATACTCAAAACCAATATATTAATACCCCCACCTTATATATACCATACCAATCATTATTGCAATACACACTTTACATATCATACCAATTATGAATCACATTTCCAATAAAGACAACCTTTATCATCAACCACAATTCATTTACATATTACACTTAATAACATTATATTATTCACAATTCACCAAGCATAATTCATTATTAATACTCACAATCAATATTTCAAGACTTGCATTTCACATTGACAATAAAGACAGACTCGGGTCCAAAACACTAATATGCCATTCGACTTTCAGAGTTAATGCTTTGGTTTAATTATCACATTTATCATTATCCCAACTAGGCTTCAAGGATTAGGTTCAACCAAGCTTCAAGGGGAACAAAGCATGCTAAGTATCAACCCAACTTGGCTTCAAGAACCAATCCAACCTAGCTTCAAGGGTTGTAACATCTCAATTAGGCTTCAAGGGCTAGACCCAACCAAGCTTCAAGGGGAGTAAAACATGTTAAACTTCAACCCAACTTGGCTTCAAGGATCAAGTCCAACCTAACTTCAAGAGATTGTTACTATTAGGCATGCCACCAACAACAAAACTCTGAAAATGAATAACATATTAGACACACAATTCATTGATCATTCTATCATCAATATCATTCACAATTCTCATCATCATTTAGGCAAACATGCCTCACATATCTCAATTGAATTGTCATAGCCAATCACAATGGCTTCATATCACATTTGAATCATCATAGCCAATTACAATGGCTTCATATCACAACATATCATATCTCAATTCATATGATACATATAACATCATTGATATAACATTTCAAAATATATTATTCATATAATACATTGCCATTCACAATGCATATAACATAACATTTCATCATTTCTCAAAACACACTAACACCATTCATTATTAGAACATTTATCATAACAAATTGCACATACCTTAAAAATGATTCTCATTTCTTTCTACCTTCCCATTTCATATTTCATCCTTTATATTTATATATATATAAAATGATTTACATTCTTCATTTACATTCATAATATAATAGCTTATTTAACACATTCATCCCAATGTGTAAATGTTCAAAGACATATAAGGATATACAATCAAATTGGGTTTATGCTTACCTTGTTACTGATCTTCACATCCTTCACATCATTATCATCACCTTAGTCCAATTATATTAACAATATAGTAAACCACTTAACACATTTGCAAACAAATGTGTTAAGCCTCAAATCATGTAAATAAATACAATCATATGTATTGGTACTTACCTCAAGAACTATTCCCATCCATCTATACATTTCCTCTTCCAAGAATTCTCAACAATTAGGTTATTGCAACACAATCTCTTCAAAACCTAATCCAAAGATCATTATTCATAGGTTTAGAATCATCCACATACATTTGTTTAGGTCATTCTTTGATTACAAAGTATTTAGAGTGTATATAAAATGTTTAGGAGCAAAAGACTTTTGAAGAATCAAACAATGCATGAAGAACCAAAAACCATCACAGTAGCAAACACACCCAAGGGACACGACCAAGCTTGTGGCCGTGTCTCTCAACCAAAAATCCAGTGGCAGACACGGGAAAGGGACACGGCCGTGTCTCTCAACACAACTCAGGCAGTAGCAAACACGGTCAAGGGACACGGCCAAGCCAGTGGCCGTGTCTCTCCAAAATCTATCCAACACGGCCAAATTTCCATAGACATGGCCGTGTCTCTCAAAAATTCTTAGTCTTGGCCGTGTCTCTTCTTGGTTTTGGTCGTGTCACTCATGAACACAAACCCTAAATATGGCCAAAACTCTTTCAATTTCATTTACACACTTTATACACAACATAACCTCATTCAAATGAACATAATCCATGTTATCAACACTTATTTTACATATTCATCACAATATTTTCATTTACAAATCATTAACAACACATTTAAGCATATACCACTTCAAACCCTAAAATCAACATTTCTCTTATACTTTAAACTTCAATATCCATCATCCTTCTCACAATCAACCTTATTTACATCATCTAATAACAATTCAACATATCTATAACTTTAATCTTTCATTAATATCATCATCACACACCAACCCTAACAAATCCAAACTCAAACAAGAGGAATCATCACAAAGAATTGAATACTTACTTGAATATCTTGATAAATCTTCAATCTCTATCTTCAATTCTCTTAAACCCTAAGATTTTGATGAAGATCATCACATCTTTCAATCTCTCTCTCTCTCTCTCTCTCGTGCAAGAACCAAAAGAAGAAGAAGAAGAAGAAGAAAGAAAAATCTTTTCCCTCTTCTCACAATAGCCACATATATATATATATATATAATAATAATAATAATTTCCAAAAATCCTCCACCACACCTCTTCCTTCTCTTGACTTTCTTTTGACCAACTTATATGTATTATATACTAACATATAATCAACATATACATTTCTCTCTAAACCCTCTTTTCTTTCCCAAAACACAAATACATAAACCTTCTCTTCCCATTTCTTTTCTCTTCACATCACATATACATTCAATCCAACTTATAACAATAACATAATCAAAACTTCTAAGGTATACATGAGGATATTACAATTGATGTGAGTTGCTCTTGAGGTAAGTACAAACTTACATGGATGCATTCTTTTACATGATTTTGAGACTTAACACATTTGGTTATAAATGTGTTAAGTAATCTACTATATTGTTATTATTATTTGATTAATGTTATGATTTGTATAATGTGAAAGATATGATGATCATTCAAAAGGTATGTGCAATGCAATTGGTTATGATAAATACTTTAATGATGAATTGCTTTAATGTGAATTGAGAAATTATGAGATGTGATGCCACTGTGGTTGGTTATAATGATTCAAATGAAATAAATGGGGCATGTTTGCCTAGATGATGATGAATTCAAAATATATGTCCAATGCAATTGGTTATGTATACTCTATTGATGAGATGTGAAGCCATTGTTGTTGGCTATAATGATGCAAATGAGATGATTAAGGCATGGATGCCTAAATGATGATAAGAAAATGAGAATGAAATTGATAATGAAATAATGAATGAATTGTGTGTCAAATATGTTATTCCATTTTCAGAGTTTTGTTGTTGGTGGCATGCCTAATGGTAACAATCTCTTGAAGCTAGGTTGGGCTTGATCCTTGAAGCCAAGTTGGGTTGAAGTTTAGCATGCTTAACTCCCCTTGAAGCTTGGTTGGGTCTAGTCCTTGAAGCCTAGTTGAGATGTTACAACCCTTGAAGCTAGGTTGGGTTTGGTTCTTGAAGCCAAGTTGGGTTGATACTTAGTATGCTTTGTTCCCCTTGAAGCTTGGTTGAACCTAATCCTTGAAGCCTAGTTGGGATAATGAGAATAATAAATGTGATAATTGAACCAAAACATTAACTCTGAAAGTTGAATGGCATATTAGTGTCTTTTGGGCCCATGTTTGTCTTTGTTCAATGTGATTTATGAATGGTGAAACAATTGAATAAAGTAATGGAATGTAATGTTATGAAGTATGTTATGATTACAATACATAAGTAAATTATTGAAAAGAAATATGGCCTGAGAAGCTATGTTGAAAGATGAGATTCTGAAAGTATAATATAACATGTAATAAGTATATGAATGTGGACATTGTGAGTATTATTTTATGAATGTTCTAATAAGTTATGGAATTGTGGTTTATGTTAATGATATATGTATATATGTATATAATTATGAGATTAGTAGAAACATATAAAAAGTGTAATTGAAATGGGGAAAACATGATAAGAAAATAATGATACATAGATTTAATATATGAGTATGATTTTCTGTAATGTATGTTTATAATATTTATTTGTACTACTAAGCTTTCGAGCTTAGTGCGGTTGTGTAAATCACACAGGTGAGTAGATGATTGATCTGAAGTCAAATCGCTATGCCACGTGAAGGGTAAGAGTATTTCGAGACCAACTAGAAGGTGGTGCATACATGTACAATTTAATTATGTTGTATTTTGATAAAAATGTATTCATATGTATAAATGAATTTTAGTAAAAACAAGATCATTATATATATGTAATATCATCAAAAGTAAATGAGTTTGTAAATGTTCTTTAAATAAAATGTATTATGGTTTGGAACTAGAGTGAAGGTTTTTAATATGAAATGAAAAGTGACATTCTTATACTTTATATACGTACTGCATGTATACTAGGTATATGTATAGTACTTATATAGAGTTTGGGGGTGTTACAATTATTTTGGTATCAGAGCTTAGGTCTGAGATTCTCGGCCTAAGTAGATTTAAAACGAAAAGAGGAAATTTTTTTTATTTAAAAAAAGTGAAATTGTGATACATGCATATGCATTAACACCTAGGTTAGTCTCGGATGTGGCATTATGTGATTTGTAGTATATCTGAATTATATGAAATGGATGATAGTGTGTGGATGAGGTTCTACATGAAAGGAAAATTAGAGAAAGAAATGATATGGAAAAAAAATATATATATAAGTTTAATTGATAAATTAAAGAATGGGAATTTATTCAAGTAAATTTTTAAATTTTTGATTTTTGAAATGTGTTTGAGATATAAAGAAATGACTAGGCGAATAAAGTTAGAAATGAGTTAAAAACAAAATTAAGATTAAAGTATGTACTCTTTCCTTTACAATTTGAATCTCTTTCTAATAAACCTTATGTTTGGATTGCTAGAGAGAGGAAATATTGTTTGAATGTTAAAATGGATAGATATGTTATTAAATTGAAGAAAGTATGGTGGAATATTGAGTGAGTTGATTGGTATAGACAAAGTGTGACAATTTAAGGTTTTGGGTACGTAAAGTTCAGGTTTTTTTAAAAAAAAGGGATGGTGTTGGTTAAAGTAAGGAGATATAATGGTGTTGTTTGCATTGTTGTTTTGATACAAACATTGTGATTTTAATATTAGAAATGTAAAATGTTTAAGTGTTAATAAAGCTCATATTAATGGTGGTAATATGTGACATTTGGATTTTTGAAATGAGCTTTAATAATTGTGAAAATGATATGTTTTGATGTTACATTATGGTATATATATATAATGTTTTTAAAGTTAATATTAAGAAAATGAGATTTGTAAATTGAAGTTTAGGTAAAGTAGTAAGTTGAGAGTTAGAGTTTTAATGGAATTCCAATGAGGATTATTTAGATATCGATAGTTTGATGTATATTAAGTATATGAGCTAATTTGAATGAATATTATTGTATAAGAAAGTACTATGAATTGGGTAATGTGATTGATAATATGAAAATTTTTTTTGTAATAAAGGGAAAACGAATAAGCAAGTGAAAATGAGTTACTTTAAGTAATTTGACTGGAAACGATGAAAATGGATATGAAGAGTATACTAAATGTATTTAAAAACAAATGTGAGAGAGATGTCACATTAGAAATGTGACTAAGATTTATGTGAAGTGTTATTATGGTTAGAATGTATACATTTGTTGTGTTGATGAATAATTTAAGTCATGTTAAAAGAATGAGAATGATAATGTTCAATGAAAAATAATAAACATTAAATTTGTATAGATTATATGCAAAAGAGAAATTAAATAAAATTGCATGATTATGTGTATACATGTATAGGATATGTGAGATGAGTTTTTCGATATGAATGTAATTGTATTATGTAAGAAATGTGGAAAGTAAGTCACATTATGAATGTGACCTATGAATGTGTAGGTGGTATAACTACTGGTCTAGTGGTATTGAGAATGATATTGCATGTGTTAGTGACCTAAGAGAGATTAGGTCTTGACCTGCGCAAAGCTAGATAGACTATGTGATGAAATTGAGAGTGGAAATGGACTCGAGTAATACTGGACAGTGAAATTGTTATGGTAATCACTAAACTTGATGATCATATAATATTTTGAGTCCCAAAGTATTTACATGTGGAAAGGTTCTATGTATATGTGTATAATAAGAGATTGTAAGGAAAAAGGGGAAGTATAATGTATAAAATTTTTAGAGGAGATAGATTAGAAATGGAGTAACAAATGGAAATTGTGTAAGATTTGCATATGATCGAATATGTATACGTAAGAGATGTTAATAGTAATATTGTTGAAACATGAATTAGGCTAATGATGATCATATAATCGAGTGCAAATTGGGTTGAAACGGAGTTGAAATGTGTTAACTCTTGGTGTAGCAAAAGTTTAGAGAATGAATATGTAATCCTTGTGATACAAACTTAGCATTGTAATTGGAAAGGTTGGAAGCAGAATAATAAAGGGACATTATTGATTTATAAGCCACAGGCGTGACCATTAATCTCCTATGGCCATATGATTTGTTTAGTATATTTGGCCGATTAGTTTTGTTATCCACATATTTGAGCCTGAGATAACATGACTGTAGTATAGTTTTGATGAGATTGATAATTATGTTTCTAGAAACATGGTCAAGAGTTATGATGGGTAAAGTTGTACTTTATCATTTTAAGTTAGAAATTTGTTTATAATTATAGAAAGTATGGAAGAAAAGAGAACTGTGAAAATGTTTTGATTTATGGATAATGTGATAAAAAGGTAATTATTGTAAAAATAGTAATGGTATGAAATGTGAGGAGATGTTAAATGGGAGAAATTACTAAATGTGATTGAAAGTTATACTGAATATGTTTATGGTATAAAATGAATAAGTGGATGGACTTAAGGTTTAAGTGAGTGAACTATGGTAATAAATATGGTATGAGATAATCATGAGAATTTTGTGGAAATTGTACTAAGATAATTTGAAGTGATTTATTATTAATAAACATAATTTCAAAAAGCTGAAAAATGGATCCGAGAAGATTAGAATTTGAATATAATTTTGACCTAATGGAATTAGGTCATATATATATATATTATGAAATCTAATGATAAGTTTAAATAAGTTAAATTGTTGGTTTGAATCAAATAGATTGAGACATTGGTATATTGTGACAGATAGATCAATTGATCTAGATTTCGATAAGATTGTGAATTATTGTTGAGATTTAATATGTATAGTTGTATTAAGAGTATAAGATATAAGTGATAATGTATATGATGTAATATTCTGATACATGAATGGACATGAATGAATTGAGTTTTATCAGTTGTAAATGATGATAAAAGGGAAAAGGTTGATTACCTGTAAAGTAAGTTTAAGGGCATTGTATTAATATTTATGTTAAGTGAGAAGCATGTTAAAGAAGGAATTAAGTGTATGAAAAATAAGGATATTGGTATCAATTAAGGTTTGATAAATGTCTATTCTGAAAATGATTGTAATGACGGGATAATCAATATTAAGATATAAATCAATGATTTTAAGGTTAAAGTTAAGAGAGTATTTATAAAGAGATGAAGTGATAAAATATCTTGAATGTAATAGATGGACGAAGTATATGGATATTATAAGATGATTTGATTCTTGTATAAAGATAAATTAATTGGGAATGTAATGAGTTATTTTGAATACTTGGTTAAGAAAGTAATAAGATATATAAATATTTATAATGATGAGTTATGAAATTTAGAGAAGATGTTTGACTCTAAGGGGGAGAGTAGAAGTTACGTGATTTGATGACATAATAACTTAATAATATAATTAACTTCATATGAAAGTTAAGATGGTATTTTGTTAAGAATGGATTGTTACTGTACTGGATAATTTCGAGGACGAAATTATTTAAGGGGGAGAGAATTGTAATATCCCAAAGTACACCCTAAAAGTTTTGGAATTTTTATTGTATTTGGATTTAATGTATATGTTTAATGGAAAGAGAAAAGAAGATAAATTAATTAAAAGGAAATATTATAAGAGATAGATGTTTATGAAGGGTGATAGGTATATATGGTATTTGAAAAAAATATATGGGAAATATAAATACAATATATAAGAGATATACATATAGCAACATATACATCACATATACATGATGTATATATTGGTGTAGGAAAAGTAGGTGTATATAATTAATTAATTAATTAATTAATTAATAATAATAATAATAATAATAATAATAATAATAATAATAATGACAAGAGAAAAAGAAGAAAAGAAAGTCAAAGGGAAGAATAAATTGTGGAAAGAATTTATTATTCCATTAAATAATAAATTATTATTAATGGAATAAATTAAAATCAAATTTATTATTCCTCCACCACAATTTATTCTTCCCTTTGACTTTCTTTTCTTCTTTTTCTCTTGTCATTATTATTATTATTATTATTATTATTATTATTATTATTATTATTATTATTATTATATATAAGATAAGTTTGATTAAAGAAAGAAGATTTTCTTTCTTCTTCTTCTTCTTCTTCTTCTTCTTGTTCTTGAACGTGGAAAGAGAGAGAGAGAGAGAGAGAGAGAGAGAGAGAGAGAGAGAGAGAGAGAGATGTGATTTTATTTACATACACATCAAATTCTTAAGGGATTTAAGAGAATTGAAGGTGGATATTGAAGATTTGGCAAAATATTCAAGTATTCATTTCCTTGTATTGATTTCTATTGATTGAGCTTATATTTGATATGGTTAGTATGTGAAGATGATGATAATGAAAGATTGAAGTATATAGATATGTTGAATTGGTATTTAGATGATGATAAAATGGTTATTTGTGAGGATAATGATGGATTGTTGAAATTGTTTAGTAAGGGTTTAATATAAATGAGTTGGGGAATTGAATAATTGATATATGGATGATGTATATAATGATTATTATTATGATATGTTGAAGTTATATAAGTGTTAAATTAATTGGTAATTGATGTATGTTATGAGTTTGATCAATTATTATCTTGGATTTTCTATATGTTTGTGCTTATTAAAGTTAAAAACACAAAATACATGAGTTTGGTCCGAAACAGAGGCAAAATGGATGCCATGGTCTTGACAAATGAGTGCCACGGTCGTGGGAAGTGAGGGACACGACCGTGGGGGTTTAGAGAATAGTGGGCAGATTTGTTTGCTAACCCACGGCCGTGGGGTTGTGAGGCCACGACCGTGGGGTCCTAGCTAGTTGTGTTGGCTTATAATTTGTGATCTATGAGTCTAGTATGAGACTAATAGGTGAATAATTGTATTGAAATTCATGTGTATTTGTAAGTAAGTGAGTATTATTCCTTTTGGATTAGGTTGGGAAGAGGTTGAGTTGCCCTAATCCATATAGTGAAGAATTCTTGGAAGAGGAAGTGTATAGATTGATGTGAGTTGCTCTTGAGGTAAGTACAAACTTACATGGATGCATTCTTTTACATGATTTTGAGACTTAACACATTGGTTATAAATGTGTTAAGTAATCTACTATATTGTTATTACTATTTGATTAATGTTATGATTTGTATAATGTGAAAGATATGATGATCATTCAAAAGGTATGTGCAATGCAATTGGTTATGATAAATACTTTAAAAATGAATTGCTTTAATATGAATTGAGAAATGATAAGATGTGATGCCATTGTGGTTGGCTATAATGATTCAAATGAAATAAATAGGGCATGTTTGCCTAGATGATGATGAATTCAAAATATATGTCCAATGCAATTGGTTATGTATACTCTATTGATGAGATGTGAAGCCATTGTTGTTGGCTATAATGATGCAAATGAGATGATTGAGGCATGGATGCCTAAATGATGATAAGAAAATGAGAATGAAATTGATAATGAAATAATGAATGAATTGTGTGTCTAATATGTTATTCCATTTTCAGAGTTTTGTTGTTGGTGGCATGCCTAATGGTAACAATCTCTTGAAGCTAGGTTGGGCTTGATCCTTGAAGCCAAGTTGGGTTAAAGTTTAGCATGCTTAACTCCCCTTGAAACTTGGTTGGGTCTAGTCCTTGAAGCCTAGTTGAGATGTTACAACCCTTGAAGCTAGGTTGGGTTTGGTTCTTGAAGCCAAGTTGGGTTGATACTTAGTATGCTTTGTTCCCCTTGAATCTTGGTTGAACCTAATCCTTGAAGCCTAGTTGGGATAATGATAATGATAAATGTGATAATTGAACTAAAACATTAACTCTGAAAGTTGAATGGCATATTAGTGTCTTTTGGGCCCATGCTTGTCTTTGTTTCAATGTGATTTATGAATGGTGAAACAATTGAATAAAGTAATGGAATGTAATGTTATGAAGTATGTTATGATTACAATACATAAGTAAATTATTGAAAAGAAATATGGCCTGAGAAGCTATGTTGAAAGATGATATTCTGAAAGTATAATATGACATGTAATATGTATATGAATGTGGACATTGTGAGTATTATTTTATGAATGTTCTAATAAGTTATGGAATTGTGGTTTATGTTAATGATATATGTACATATGTATATAATTATGAGATTAGTAGAAACATATAAAAAGTGTAATTGAAATGGGGAAAACATGATAAGAAAATAATGATACATAAATTTAATATATGAGTATGATTTTCTGTAATGTATGTTTATAATATTTATTTGTACTACTAAGCTTTCGAGCTTAGTGCGGTTGTGTAAATCGTGCAGGTGAGTAGGTGAATGATCTGAAGTCAAATTGTTATGCCACGTGAAGGGTAAGAGTATTTCGAGACCAACTAGAAGGTGGTGCATACATGTACAATTTAATTATGTTGTATTTTGATAAAAATGTATTCATATATGTAAATGAATTTTGGTAAAAACAAGTTCATTATATATATGTAATATCATCAAAAGTATAATGAGTTTGTAAATGTTCTTTAAATAAAATGTATTATGGTTTGGAACTAGAGTGAAGGTTTTTAATATGAAATGAAAAGTGACATTCTTATACTTTATATACGTACTGCATGTATACTAGGTATATGTATAGTACTTATATAGAGTTTGGGGGTGTTACAAAATCAATTTCATAGATACTTGTTAGAGAATAATGTATTGGATAGACCCATCATTAGATTACTACATGGGTTAGTGTCATAAGTAAATCTCATGATAGTTATGTATTAATTCTTTGACTTGAGATGGTCATAGTTTCAAATATAAGGACTATTATATTTTGAAATGATCAAACATTATCTGTAACTGGATAGTAATAAAGGTTATGATCATATATGATGGAAATTATGTAGAGGATAATGAACAATCAAGATAGAATTTGTCCCTCTCTTTGAGAGAGATATCTTTTGGGCCCCTCGATAAGTGAGACTGTGAAATGCATGGCCGTGCTCAAATGAATTGATAGTGTAATCAATTTCATTTGTTTTTTTATCAGTCTACTTGGAGATCGAGTAATCATAAGTTTGGACAATATAAGTGTGACGTTGACCATGACTTATGTTCAAGCTAGATATCGTGTGACAAAGGGATTAATGGATGTACTATTATTAGGTAAATTGGACATTCCTTATATTAATTGGGTAGTTGTAACGCCTTGCTAGAGGCCAATTACGACTTGTTGGTTTAATAGAGATTAAATTGACTGCCAATTGATATGGGCCTATCGGGTCACACACAAGAATGCGCTTTGGGCTGGATATAATATTAATATTAGATATTAATATTTATTATTATTATTATTTTCATTTTTTTATATATATTATTAGATAATATATTCAGAATCCTTATTAGATTTGGATTCTGATTTTGACTTACCTTATCCAATTTCGAATTGGATTCTGGAGTGATTAGATTCACTCCAGATGTTAAGTCTTCTCAGAGGTAACATTAGAAAACAAAAGAGAACAAAAAAAAGGAACCCTAATACGTTTTAGAGAAAACTTATTTCCAGCCTTTGCCGTTGCAAAGAGCTAGCACTCCAGACGGTAGCATTCGTATGGATACGCGATAGAGGGTGTTTCGTGATCGAGGCATCTCTTCCAAACTGTGATTTTGAATCATCAATAGGTTAGTTCTTTGAACACTTTCGTCGAATTAAAAGAAAAGCATGGATCCTGGTGGGAAATCAGAGATCAAAAAAATTTTTCGCTGCGTGTTTTTGGTTTGCAGTGATCTTCTTGATTTCCTAACAGTGGTATCAGAGCAAGTTGTTGTTTTCGTTTACATGTTGATATGATTACATGAGATATATTGATTTCGTATGGAATGTTAACTATAAAACCCTAATTCATTTTTCATATGATGAGAAAGGATTGTTTTTTTGGTTTCGTTTCTGTAAAACCCTAATTCGTTTTTCATATGATGAGAAAGGATTGGTGCTTTTAATTTCATTTTCATGACATGATCACGTATATATGATTGGTTGATTAAAACGATTTTCATATGATGAAAACGATTAAGTTTATATGTGATATAAACATTTGGTAATGATTCTGTAATGGGTTGTACATATTCGAAATAAAATAGTAAGAAGGTTAATGAGATTAACGATTCTGTTTTAGGTTTTCGCCAAAGAAAAATGTTAATGAGATTAACTTTTCTGTTTGGCTTCGAGGGGCGCTGCCCCTCGACCCCGCCGTATGTTCACGCCCTATAGTTCATTACCGCGACATTAAGAATGTCAATATATGTGTTTCTATTTAACATGTTGGTGATGAATATGTTATGTTTGTTTGATGTCTTGGCATGGTGCATAGCATGGCCTTATGACCTATGTGATTGGTTTATTCATATCTTAATTTTGGGTAAATACGGCCTGCGTGTCATTTATTTTGTTGTAATTTATTTTACTAGTAATTAGATTTTCTTTTATTGTAATAAATGAAGATTCAAGCTACAATGTTTGTGATGGAGATTCATACCAAGGAGAAGATGGTTCCATGGTGATGGAAGCACAAGCTCAAGTTTTGAAGATATGTAATATTGCAAGTGTTGTAATAGATAGGTTTTTCACCTAGGGTTGCCTTTATGATCTTCATTTGGTCTCTCGAAGATCATATTTAGTTTGGCCATGCTATGTCACGTTTACATATTTTGTCATTTGGTATATGATGCTTATGTGATAAATTATATATATGCATATAGGATGCTAAAATATAATGATATGTAATGCAAGACATGATAACAATTTAGTTGAACCCTCATTAATAATTTAAGTCTAAATGCCATCCACGTTTTGAACACCTATCAAAACTAAGATTGTATTAAAGTAGGTATTGCCAAAGCAATATGCTTTAAACATTCCTAGCTAAGTATGATGAGTAATAGTGCTACTCATATGTTTTAAAATTGGTTACACTTAATTAGGCTATCAAAATGGTTTTGGGCCTAAGGCATTAGATGGAATTCAACATGCTATGACATATGATGTCAATATTCCATAATTACTAAGAGTTACATGAGATGCAATTGGTAAAGATATTACCTACCTAAATAACTTGATTTTAAGCGTCATGCCAAAGCTGAGTTTAGAATTAAATGAAATACGGATCTTAGCCTACTAAAATATTTCTTTAGAGGGTTATATTTTTAGTAGGAGTTTAAATAATTTTAACCTCATTATTAATTAAAATTTGACTTTGCATATTTATTTTGTAGATGACTGCTAATAACAATTCCAACTTATCAATGCGATCTATCCTTGAGAAGGAAAAACTAAAAGAATGTGAGACTAATTTTGTTGACTGGTTTAGGAACCTGAGAATTATTCTCAAAAAAGAGAAAAAGTCCTACGTGCTTGATGAAGCTGTCCCTAACCCACCTCCTGCTGATGCTTCTAATGCTGCTAAGAGTAAGCATAAGAAGCATATGGATGATTCCAATGACATAGGATGTCTTATGTTGGCTACTATGTGTCCAGGACTTCAGAAGGATCTGGAACACTTAGAGGCTTATGAGATGAGTGTGCATCTCAAACAAGCTTTCCAACAACAGGCTAGGCAAGATAGGTTTGACACCATTGTTGCATTATTTGACTGCAAAATGTCTGAAGGTGAATCTGTTAGTGCTCATATTTTGAAGATGAAAGTCTATCTAGATCACCTTGCTAGACTTGGATATCCCCTGAGTTTAGAACTCTCCATGGATTTGATCCTACATTCATTGCCTAGCAGTTTCTCACAGTTTTTCATGAACTATAACATGAATGACATGGAGAAATCCATTCCTGAGCTACATGGTATGCTCAAAACTGCTGATGGGAATATCAAAAAGTCTACCCAAATATTGAATGTAAATATTAAACAAATGAAAAAGAAAGCCAAAGATACTAAAGGCAAGGGTAAGGCAAAAGGTGCTAAAGGGTCCAAGGGACGAGCTAAACCAAAACCTGAACCTAAGGCTAAAGTTCCTAAGGAAGGGACTTGTTTCCATTGTAACAAGCCTGGGCATTAGAAGAGAAATTGTCAACTCTATTTGGATGAGTTAAAGAAGTTGAAGGGTAGTGTGACTACATCTTCAGGTATTTATGTTATAGAAATTAATTTATCTATTCCTTCTTCCTGGGTATTAGATACCGGATGTGGATCTCATATTTGTACAAATATGCAGGGACTCAAAAGGAGTAGGATGCTGAAGAAGGGCGAAGTGGACCTATGTGTTGGCAATAGAGCAAGAGTTGCTGCTACAGCTGTAGGAACTTATGAACTTGTTATGCCCAATGGGTTTTTGTTAATTTTGAACAATTGCTTTTATGTTCCTACTATGAGTAGGAATCTTATTTCAGTATCTGTTTTGGATGATGAATGTTATTCATTTTTTATTAAGAATAAGAAATGTTCTATTTTTGATAAAAATGATTTGCTTTATGGTATTGTAAATTCTTATAATGGCCTTTATATCCTTAATCTTGATGATTCTAATGGTAATGATATCTATAACATAACTTCTAAGAGAACTAAGCCAAATGAGTTAAACCCTACTCATTTATGGCATTGTCGCCTTAGCCATATAAATGAGAAACGCATTTCTAAGCTCCATCAAGATGAATTATTAGATTCATTTGATTTTGAATCATTTGAAACATGTGAGTCTTGTTTGCTTGGTAAGATGACAAAGGATCCTTTTACTGGGCATAGTGAAAGGGCTAATGATTTATTGTGCTTGATACATACAGATATATGTGGTCTTTTTAGCATTAGTGCCAGAGGAGGATTTCGATACTTCATTACTGTTACTGATGATTTCAGTAGGTATGGCTATGTCTACCTAATGAAACATAAGCATGAGTTTTTTGAAATGTTTAGAACTTTTCAAAATGAAGTACAAAATCAACTTGGTAAAATAATTAAACTACTTCGATCAGATCGAGGTGGTGAATATTTGAGCCAAGAGTTTGATGATCATCTAAGGGATTGTGGAATTGTTTCACAACTGACTCCTCCAGGAACTCCACAGTGGAATGGAGTTTCTGAAAGGAGAAATGGAACTCTATTAGATATGGTTCGATCAATGATGAGTCAAGCGGATCTTCATTTATCTTTTTGGGGTTATGCCTTGGAGACAGCTGCATTCATTCTGAACCGTGTACCATCTAAGGCGGTTGAAAAGACACCATATGAGATATGGACAGGTAAGACACCTAGTTTGTCTTTTCTTAAGATTTGGGGTTGTGAAGCTTATGTGAAAAGACTAGTTTTAGATAAGTTAGCTCCAAAGTCTATCAAATATAATTTTGTGGGGTATCCTAAGGAAACTAAAGGATACTATTTCTATACTCCTTCAGAGAACAAAATGTTTGTTGCTCGAAATGGGATCTTTTTGGAAAATGGAATTTCTTTCTAAGAGAACTATTGGGAGTATAGTAGAACTTGAGGAAACTCAAGTACCACAAGAAATCATTGAGCCGTCTATAGAGCCTATTTCAGAACCACAAATAGTTGTGGAGTCTGAAGATGTAACACAAATCCCTCACAGGTCTGATAGGACACGTCGTCAGCTAGAGAGATATGGATTTCTTGTGACTGATGATAGTGAAGTAATGCTCATAGATCAAGATGAGCCTACTACCTATCAAGAAGCTGTGTCAGGTCCAGATTCAGACAAATGGCTTGGAGCCATGAAATCTGAGATGCAATCTATGTTTGACAACCAAGTTTGGTCTTTCATTGATCCTCCAGAGGGTATTAAGACTATTGGTTGCAAATGGGTTTTCAAGAAGAAAACTGACATGGATGGGAATGTGCAGACCTATAAAGCAAGGCTTGTTGCAAAAGGTTTCAAGCAAACTCATGGTATAGACTATGATGAAACATTTTCACCAGTTGCTATGCTTAAGTCTGTTAGAATTCTCATTGCCATTGCAGCATACTATGATTATGAGATATGGCAAATGGATGTCAAAACCGCTTTCCTTAATGGAAACTTGCTTGAGGATGTGTATATGACACAACCTGAGGGTTTTGTAAATCCTGAGAATTCTACAAAGGTTTGCAAGCTTCAAAGATCCATTTATGGATTGAAGCAAGCATCTCGAAGCTGGAATCTTCATTTTGATGAAACAGTTAGGAACTTTGGTTTCATCAAGAATGAAGATGAACCTTGTGTTTACAAGATGGTTAGTGGGAGTGCAGTAGTGTTTTTAGTCTTATATGTGGATGACATATTACTCAATGGGAATGATATTCCTACCTTGCAAAAGGTTAAGACTTGGTTAGGGAATTCTTTCTCAATGAAAGACTTAGGTGAGGCTGCCTATATCCTTAGTATAAAGATCTATAGAGATAGATCTAGAAGGATAATTGGCCTGAGTCAAAGTACATACATAGATAAAGTGTTGAAGAGGTTCAACATGCAAGATTCCAAAAAGGGATTCTTGCCTATGTCTCATGGCATTCATCTCAGCAAGAGTCAATGTCCTGTGACATCTGATGAGCGAGATCGAATGAATAAGATTCCTTATGCTTCTGGTATAGGATCTATTATGTATGCCATGTTATGTACTAGACCAGATGTCTCATATCCATTAAGCGCAACTAGTAGATTTCAAGCTGATCCTGGTGAAGGTCACTGGACACCTGTCAAGAATATTCTTAGGTACCTTCGAAGGACTAAAGATGTATTCTTGGTTTATGGATGTTTGGAAGATGAGCTAGTTGTAAATGGTTACACAGATGCTAGTTTCCAAACTGACATAAATGATTTTAGATCGCAGTTAGGTTTTGTATTCACATTGAATGGTGGAGCTGTTAGTTGGAAGAGTTCAAAACAAAGCACTGTGGCTGATTCTACAACAGGGGGTAAGTATATAGCAGCATCAGATGCAGCTAAGGAAGCAATCTGGTTGAAGAAATTCATCACTGAGCTAGGAGTGGTGCCTAGCATTGCAAATCCTGTGGACATTTATTGTGACAACAATGGTGCCATAGCACAGGCAAAAGAGCCTAGATCTCATCAAAGGTCTAAGCATATACTCAGGCTTTTTCACCTCATTTGAGACATTATCAATAGAGGAGATATCAAGATATGCAAAGTTGACACAAATGATAACATAGCAGATCCATTAACAAAGCCTCTCTCACGGGTCAAGCATGATCAGCACACTAGATCTATGGGACTTAGAAATTTGTAGGCCTAGTGCAAGTGGGAGATTGTTAGTGTATGGATCTTTATGTTATACATTCATTATTAATAAATGAGGTTTTATTATCATTATTTTTTATTTGCATGTTACACAATTTTGATATTTGTCCTTGGTTTATTATTGTTATAGAGATAAAAATAATAATTCTTAACCAGTATGAACATTGATTTGATAATCATCAGATGGTTATGTGTATAGGATACAAATCAATTTTATAGATACTTGTTAGATAACAATGTATTAGATAGACCCATCATGAGATTACTACATGGGTTAGTGTCATAAGTAAATCTCATGATAGTTATGTATTAATTCTTTGACTTGAGATTGTCATAGTTTCCAATAAAAGGACTATTATATTTTGACATGATCAAACATTATCCGTAACTGGATAGTAATAAAGGTTATGATCATATATGATAGAAATTATGTAGAGGATAATGAACAATCAAGATAGAACTTGTCCCTCTCTTTGAGAGAGATATCTTTTGGGCCCCTTGATAAGTGAGACTGTGAAATGCATGGCTGTGCTCAAATGAATTAATAGTGTGATCAATTTCATTTGTTTTTTTATCAGTCTACTTGGAGATCGAGTAATCATAAGTTTGGACAATATAAGTATGACGTTGACCATGACTTATGTTCAAGCTAGATATCGTGTGACAAAGGGATTAATGCATGTACTATTATTAGGCAAATTTGACATTCCTTATATTAATTGGGTAGTTGTAACGCGTTGCTAGAGGCCAATTACGACTTGTTGGTTTAATAGAGATTAAATTGACTGCCAATTGATATGGGTCTATCGGGTCACACACAAGAATGCTCTTTGGGCTGGATATAATATTAATAATATTAATATTAATATTAGATATTAATATTTATTATTATTAATATTTTCATTTTTTATATATATTATTAGATAATATATTCAGAATCCTTATTAGATTTGAATTCTGATTTTGACTTACCTTATCCAATTTCGAATTGGATTATGGAGTGATTATATTCACTCCAGACGTTAAGTCTTCTCAGAGGTAGCATTAGAAAATGAAAGAGAATAAAAAAAAAAGGAACCCTGATACGTTTTAGAGAAAACGTTTTTCCAGCCTTTGCCGTTGCAGAGAGCTAGCACTCCAAATGGTAGCATTCGTGTGGATACGCGATAGAGGGTGTTTTGCGATCGAGGCATCTCTTCCAAACTGTGATTTTGAATCATCAACAGGTTAGTTCTTTGAACACTTTCATCGAATTAAACGAACAGCATGGATCCTGGTGGGAAATCAGAGATCAAAATTTTTTTCCGCTGCGTGTTTTTGGTTTGCAGTGATCTTCTTGATTTCCTAATAGATCAAGCATGGCATAACCACTCATAGCCTTGTACCATTTGGTATATACTTACTATGGGAACCTAAGCTTTTACCCAAAGACTAAAGCTCATGTAATTGGCCTAGTTACTTTCTTTAGGTTTTATCCTAAATGCTTATTGTTTGACTATGGTTAATTTATCTTGGCTTAAATCATGGCTTATTTGGTTTATTCTTTTTCTAATATGACCTAAGTACATTGTAAGCTCAAAACAAATTTTTCTTTAAAATCCAAAAGACCAAAGCAATTTTCAAAATTTTTCAAAATGGTCTTTGGATATAAAACTTTTCCATAAACAAATTCTTTTCTCATGACTCAAATACAAAGCCCAAAATCCATTTTTTCTAAAATCTTTTTACAATGGGCTTAGAAACAAAATTATTTTCATCCAACCTTTTCTTACAAAGAGCTTGTAAATTATTTAGTTCAATTATGAAAATACCAAAAATCAATTGCGAGCCTAGTTTATACTAAGAATAATTGATTATGGGCTTATTTTTGGCATGAATCATTAGTTACTTTTTCAAGTGAGAAATCTATTTGTAATAAACCTCTTAATTTAGTTTTAATCCAATATAGCATAAAGCTACTTTAGTTGGTTAAATGGATCAAAACCTAATTAATGGGATTTATCATGAACTGATTTCCATTTTTGAAAATATAACAATTGGTTGAAACGTTCGAGAGAATTATTCAAAATACAAGATACCCCATGTTGATATTTTGTTAACCATATTACCTAGGAAAAGAGATGTAATACCCCAATTTTTGATGTGCTTTGGAATAGTAGTTGTGAGAGAGTATGTTGGTGAAATATGTAAAGAAAATATTATAAGAGATAGATGTATATGAAGGATAATATGTATATATTGTATTTGAAAAATATGAGAAATATAAATACAATATATAAGACATATACATATATCAACATATACACCACATATACATGATATATATATTGGTGTAGGAAAAGTAAATTGTAAATAATTATAGACCCTTAATTTTTTACCCAGTCTGGTCCAATATATTTTAATTAGTCCAAAATAATTTTTGTGTTCCCCAATATATTTTAATTAGTCCAAAATAATTTTTATTATCTTAATTAAATAATATTTGCTTTAATATTTAATTTTTATTAATAAAAAATAAATAATAATAATAATAAACAAAAAATAAAAATAAAAAATAGAGGACAGAAAAATCGGCGACGAAAAAATCATCGCCGAAAACCAGTGCGGGCGAAATGGCCCGCAGGCCCATTCTCGCTCGCTGCCGCTTTGCCAGCGCATTTTTTCCGCAGCAATGTTTTTTTGCCAGCGCAATTTTTCCGCAGCAGTTTTTTTCTCCAGCGAAATTTTTTCGACGCAAATTTTTTCGAAACCTAATACAATTAGGTTTCAGTTTCCTTTTCTTAATGAATGTTATATTCCATGAATAACTAAGATTAATCAAAGAATCTTCTATAAATAAGACCAAAAACAACACAAAAAGGGAGGTGAAATTGGGACAGAAATTGGAAAGAAAAATTGAGACCGAAACTGAGGAGGAAAGGCTTGGAATCAATCTGATTTTTTTGAGAGAGCAAACAACAATTCAATCCATCAAAGGCAGCAAAGCTTGTCTTTGTTTTTGTTCATCCAAGAAGAAATTTTTGGTGGATCCAACAAACGGAGGTATGCATCAATTGTCTAATTTCTTCACAGTAGCTTAAATCATCCAATTGTTTCTTTTAATTCAAAAACCCTAGAACCTTAATTCCCCTTTTCTAAAGTTTAAAAACCTTAATTCATTGCTTTGTTTTCCAAAAAGATTAAAATTGTTGTTTTTATTTCTTCAAAATCTCAAAACTTTAATTTGCTTTCTAAATTCTCAAAATCAAAAATTAAATCTGTTTCTTTCCAAAAAAAAAACCTAAAAACATCTTTTCTGTTTCTATAAACTTTAAATCGTTTAGTTTATTCTCATAAAGCTTCATAAAATTATCAATTGTTTTTCCAAATTATAAAACCTAATGCATTCTCCGTAACCCTAATTCAAAAATTCTAAAACCCTAATTCAACTTTAAAACAAAATAGTAAACCTTAAACTAGATAACCTAAACCCTAATTTTTCTAATCCTTAATCCTTTAAACTTTAAAAACCTTATAAACATAAATGTTATAATTTTACACAGTAAGCTTAAAAATATAATTCAGTAGCTAATAGTCATAAACTTAATGTTTTGAAGAGCCCAAACCCTAGTTTCATGATTTTACCACTCAAACACTAATTTGGTTAATCAAAGAACCTTATCAACCTATTAAATTCTAAAACTTGGCTCCATCTCAATTCTTTTAAAATTCACAGTAGTTTAAACCCATGAATTCCCAAAACCCTAAACACATTAAATAAAGAAATTTAAATAGAAACAGTAGCCATAATTTGGATTTTTATTTGCTTTATTCAATTTTATATTTGTTTATGCTTTGATTTATTTTATATGCTTTAATTTATTTAAGTTCAATGCTTGGCTTATTTAATTTATCATGTGTGGATGTTTACTTTCTATTGATGTTTAATAACTTCAATGAATGATTTATTTATGATGAACGAGTATTTACTTTTATCAATTTATTTAGAGCTCCAAATGTTGTAAGAGGTATGTTTCCACTTTATGGATACCTCATTAGTTAAATTTCATGTAATTTAAATTGCTTTCTATTTTAGAATCAATGTAAAGGATATGTTTCTACCTTTCGGTGGGTGTCCTATGTAGGCATGGGATGTAAGGACATGTTTCCATCCTCGGATGGGTGTCCATTTATTTGTTTTGTTTGGACATTGTTTTGATTTTCAATATATCGATGCTTTATTTTAATTATTGTGTGTAATATGGATAATATTGTTATATTTAAGAATTTTATAATATTAAGACCTGTAAAGGTGGCCGGTTCTAATGAACCGGGCGTTGTGGAGGTGCTGGGTCATTTCTCACCTTCCCCACACGTACCCAACTTTTCGAACCCATTAGGGGGTTGGGGATTCCTTAGGAATCGAGTCATCCACCACTTTTTTTTCCCAGCCCGTCCGGGTGGAGACTCCATTTTCTCCGGACTTAGGTCCGTGTTCTCTAAGGCCCTGAGCATAAACAGTGTCGAAGTCGCAAGAACCATTCCACCGGGAGTGGGGGCAAAAATTCCCGCTCACAGTGGCGACTCCATTGGGGATAAGAGAAGTTGATTCCATTGGTCTTTATATTATTCTATTCTTTTTTATAATAATATTATCCATTGCATCATTTAGATTGCATCGTGTGCATGAGTTAGGACGCCCATGTTACCCGTGTTGTGTTATGTAAGGGGATACCATACTTTCACTCAAGGCATGGAGATTGAGCATAGATACCATACTTTCACCCAAAGACTAAAGCTCATGTAATTGGCCTAGTTACTTTTCTTAGGTTTTTACCCCAAATGCATGTTATTTGACTATGGTTAATTTATCTTGGCTTAAATCATGGCTTATTTGGTTTGATCTTTTTCTAATATGACCCAAGTACATTTGCAAGCTCAAATAAATTTTTAAAAATTTTCAAAATGGTCTTTAGACATAAAACTTTTCTAATAACAAATCAAAAATTCTTTTGCTCATGGCCCAAATACTAAGCCCAAAATATGTTTTTTCTAAAATCTTCTTACAATGGGCTTAGAAACAAAATTATTTTCATCCTTTTCTTACAAAGAGCTTGTGAATTATTTAGGTCAATTATGAAATACTAAAAATCAATTGTGAGCCTAGTTTATACTAAGAGTTATTAATCATGGGCTTGTTTTTGGCATGAATCATTAGGTACTTTTTCAAGTGAGAAATCTATTTATAATAAACTTCTTAATTTAGTTTTAATCCAATATAGCATAAAAGCTATTTTAGTTGTATAAATGGATTAAAACCTAATTAATGGGAATTATCATGAACCGATTTCCATTTTTGAAAATATAACTATTGGTTGAAATGTCCGAGGGATCTATTCGAAAACAAGATACCCCATGTTGGTATTTTGTTAGCCATATACCTAGAAAAAGAGACTCGCCATTTGTGTGTGGATGTTATAAGGTTGGAAGGAGCGTCCTAATTATCCTTGTTTGTCTATTGTTTGTACATACATGCATACATTTGCGTCTCATTAATCCTTTCTGGCTCACAGCCCTGGATTACAACAGTTCAAAAGCTTACGATAATCCAACCTACGCCGGAGACGAGGTATCTAGCAATGACTCAATCACTTGCTCACCAAAAATAATGGATCTAGAACAAATTCAAAGAATGGTGGATGATGCCCTCAACGCCAAGATGGAAGAAATAAAAGAGGCCCTAGTTGAGACCATGAAGAACCAATTGACTGCAATCTTAGAAAATCATGCCGAGGCATCTACTAGCACTAAGAAGCCAAAGGACAAAGGGAAGATTAAAGTTGGTGAAGTGGTTTTTGATGATGAAAAGGTGATCATTGATGATGATGATGATTGGGCTCAATACTACCAAGATGCTCAAGAGAAGAAAAAAGAACCAAAGATTGTTGAAAGATCAACTATGGAGAAGACCGAAACTTCTGATGCTAAAAAGATGATTGCTGATTTAGAGAAGAAATTTGAGAAGAAACTAAAAACCGAGGAAATGTCCGAAGTTGACAAATTATTTGGGTTAGATGAAGAAGTCCCGTACAAGTTCAAGATGCCATCCTTTGCGAAGTTTGATGGAACCGAAAATCCTCATCTCCATGTGAAGCAGTATATCACTGCTATGCAGTCTGCCCGAGCTACTAAGGCTCAAACCCTAAGGTACTTCATACTCTCATTGGACCCTGTTGTCCAAAATTGGTTCAATACCTTAGATGATGGAACACAAAAGAGTTGGGATCTGCTATACAAGGCCTTCATCCAACAATATGGATATAATGTTGAGATGGAAGTTACCTTAACGGAAGTGGAGTCCATTAGGCAAGGGTCGAATGAGAATTTTGTGGATTATGTGAAGAGATGGAGAAACAAGGCTGCTTTACTCAAGAAGAGGCCTAATGAATCTGATCAAATAAGGATGATTGTGAGAGGGGTGTTGCCTAGTCTTCATGAAAGGATGTCTCATACACTCATCCGTGATTTAAAAGACCTTCTCCAAGCGGGTTTGCAAATTGAAGAATGGGAAAGAGAGAAGAACCATTTTTCAACAAGAAGGAATGAGAAAGGGAACTATCAGTCTGGTAGCCAAAGCATGTAAAAGGCAGTCGGTGTCAATGCTACTAACCAAGGATCAAGGAGACAATTTTCATAATTGGGGAAACCGATGTCTTGGGTTCTCAATAAGCTTCAAAGAAAGGGATTACTATAACCCTTAAATCCTCATCCTTTACCTAACCCTCTCCCACCTAATTTCGACACTAAAGTATTTTGTCAGTTTCATCAAATGCAAGGGCATGACACGGATAGATGTGTGAGGTTGAGACATGAGATCCAAAATCTAATTGATAATGGGAAGCTACCCGAGCCCAATAAGCTAAACACTAAAGACAACCCATTACCAAAGTTCAATAGAGTACCACCGCCGGCAACCTTCATGATTGGAGGAGGTTTGCATGAGGACTTTGTCATGTCTTCTTTTCAAGATGTAGGTGGAGAAGCAACCAAAGAAGAAGAGGTATTTGATGGAGTTAAACAAGCTATGGGGGTAAAGAGGTAATAATTTGTGTTGTCAATGGGTTTTGGGATTCAAGCAATAGTGATGATGACCTTGTATCCAAAAAGGAGGAGTGGACTTGGTCCGAGCTCGAAGAAGATGAAGTAATGAACTCTAGATTCGATAAGCCTTAGCAAGGCCACCACCTAAGGAGGTAGAAACTAATAAGGGAAAGGAAGTCGAAGTAGGAAATAAAGAAGAAGAAGATGATGCTGTGCTCAAGCAATTGAAAAGAACCCAAGAAAGTGTTAGCATTTGAGACTTATTAGCTACTTCTAAAAAGAACCAAGAAACTATGGCCAAAGCCTTGGCTAACATGCCGATTTCTACCTCCATAACACCGGAGGAGCTGATCAACTTCATAAAAATTAGGGAAGTAATGAAATGTGAAGATGTTCAAGAAAAGAGTGAAGTTAATATGGGAGCGGTTTCCTTTTCAGATGTGGATTTACCGGAGGAGGGGAGAGATCACATCCGCCCTCTCTTTATCAAAATAGAAGTCAAAGGGAAGATGACTCCATGTGTAATGGTCAATGATGGGTCCGCCATAAATGTTTGTCCACTTAAGATATTGCCAAAGCTAGCCATGTCAACAAGGGATCTAAACTCAACCGGAGTAACAATTCGGACTTATGACAACACTAAGAGACACGTCGAAGGGACTTTCAAAGCTGCTGAATCTATTGTTGAATTTGTTGTCTTAGACATACCAATTACCTTTGCCTTACTCTAGGGGCAACCATGGTTTCATCCTCTTGGTGGAGTTCCTTCCACCTTTCATCAAAAGATCAAGTTCCCCAACGGAGATGAGACAGTGGTCATTGAAGCTGAAGATAATGAGATAGTTAACGCTTTAATGATTGAAAGGCCTCTCAATGGTTTTCAAGTAGCTGCAATTTCTGATGATGAAGTAGCAGACTCCAAAGTCTTGAATATGATGAAGAACATGAACTACCGTCCCAGAGCTGGTCTTGAAAAGGGTAAGGCCAGTTTGACAAAGTTGCCAGACTTTAGAACCCAAACTTCCAAGAAAGGAATGGGATATGATGAAGACAGCGATGTCCAGACAAAGAAGATTGAGAAGATGAGCTTCCCACCACTTGAAGAGATTTTTGTTAAAGCTCCAGATATGGGACCACTCCAGGGAAAGCCGAGCCGATCATGTTCATGGGTAAGTTAATCCCAGGTTTTGAAATTTTTGCAAATGTGGCCGAGTTAGTCGACCAAGTGAAGAAAGAGCTCACCTTGTCAGCCAACAAAGAATCTAATCCAAAATAGAAGAATGAAGCTATCCTGAAAGCCAAGAAGACTCCGGAGGAGATTGCTGCCCTGGTTGAAGAAAAGTTTGAAGACATCCTGCCTTATGATTTTGAGAACAATGATTTTGATTTTGATTTTAATTTGTCTGCTTTGTATGAGGATGATGATGTTTTCTTTTCCAAAATGAATGCAATAAAGTCTAATTGTGCTTACTTGTATGATGTTTCTCCTGATGGTTGCATACATTCAAATAATAGTTACATGAGCATCTTTAATATTAATTCTGTTAACACACAATCATTAAATTTGGGAACAACCAAAAATCCTAAAAACATTAGCGTAGCATCCGACCTTACTCTTGAGGAGAGAGAGAGATTTGAAAATATATTCAAAAGATATGAAGAAGTGTTTGCTTGGTCTTATGAGGATATGCCTGGAATAGATCAAGACATAGTTGAGCATCATATTCCTACTTACACTCACATGAAACTTGTCAAACAAAAGCTTAGGCGATTACGACCTGAGTGGGCTGAATTGGTTAAAGAAGAGGTCACTAAGCAAATACAAGTGAAGTTCCTTGAAGTGATAGAATATCCAAATTGGCTAGCCAACATAGTACCTGTGCCAAAGAAAGATGGAAAGATAAGGGTCTGTGTGGACTATAGAGATTTAAACAAGGCTTCCCCTAAGGATGATTTTCCTTTACCCCATATAGATGTCCTCATTGATAGTGCAGCCTCTAGCGTGCTACACTCGTTTGTAGATGGATTTTCTGGATACAACCTAGTGTTAATGGCCCAAGAGGATAAAACCAAAACTGCCTTCATTACCACATGGGGTATATTTTGTTATAGGGTGATGCCGTTCGGCTTAAAGAATGCTGGAGCAACCTATCAAAGGATGGCCACCACACTATTTCATGACATGATGCATAAAGAAGTTGAAGTATATGTTGATGATATGATGGTTAAATCGGACACAAGGGAACAACACTTCCAAAACTTAGAATTATTCTTCGATAGAGCTTTGAAATATAAGCTAAGATTGAACCCAAAGAAGTGTGTGTTCGGGGTTACCTCAGATAAATTATTGGGACATGTGATTGGTCTGAATGGCATTGAGATTGATCCTGACAAAGTTAAAGCAATCAGGGATATGCCAGCCCCAAAGACAAAGAGAGAAGTTTGGGGATTCATTGGTAAATTACAATACATTAGCAGATTTATAGCAAAGCTCACAACAATCTGTGAGCCTATCTTCAAATTGCTTAGAAAGAATCAGCCCGTCCTATGGAATGAAGAGTGTCAAAAGGCCTTTGAGCAAATAAAAGAGTATTTATTGAATCCACCTATTTTAAAACCACCTAAACCCGGCAAACCCCTATTACTATACTTAGCAGTAGAAGAAGAGTCAATAGGAGTCATGCTAGCCCAAGCAGATGAGTCAGGGATTGAGCATACAGTTTACTATTTGAGTAGAAAGCTTCTACCTTATGAAATTAAGTATAGTATCATTGAAAAAACCTATATAGCCGTGGTTTGGTCTTCTAAAAAGTTGCGGCATTACTTTCAATCGTATAGTGTGCAAGCAATTTCTAGGTTGGATCCAATGAAGTACTTAAGGGAGACACCCTCTTTGATTGGGAAATATGGTCGATGGTTGATAATATTAGAAGAATTTGAGATTGAGTATATAACCAGGAAAACAATCAAAGGTAGAGCGGTGGCAGAATTCCTAGCCTGTAATATCCCTATGCTTGCACTAGAAGTTTTGTATGTGGTTGTTGTTGTTGTTGTTGTGGGTTTAAATTGAGAAAAGAAAAGTATATGTATATGTGTTTTGGGAGAAATTTAGGGTTTAGAGACAAGTTTATATGTTGTGTATATGGTGATATATATAACATATAAGTTGGTCAAAGGGCTTGGTCAAGGGAAGAAGATATTTATATTGTTAAGTGTGAAATTACCAAAGTGGGCAAGAGATAATTAAGGGAATTAAAATGTGTATGAGGGTGTTATAGTAATTTTCTTTTGGATGGGTATTTAATGAAGGTTGACTTTGTGTTTTCTTCATCATCATTTCTTCTTCTTCTTCTTGTGTTGGCCGGCTCACCATAGACAAAGGAAGACAAGAGAACCAAGCAAGGTTTTGATGTTTGTAGCTCAAAAGTTGAAGGAGATTTCAAGAAATCAAGTTGAGGAATTGTGGAATTTCTTCATTTAAGGTAAGAAATCTCTTGTTTTCTTTGGTTATTTTGAAGTGGTGTTGGAAGTAAATTAGGGTTTGGTTGATTTTGTGATTTGGTGTGTTTGATATGTGTTTCCAAGTGTTAGAATTGATTTTAAGTTAAAAGATGGAATTGGTGTTGGTTTGGTTGTGAATATGGTAAGATTTGTGGAGGATGTTAGTGGAGAGTCAAGAGTGAAGTTGGAGTTAGGGTTTTGGAATGGTTTGTGTTTAAATGTATTATGAATGTTTTGTGAAGTGATTCTTGTGTTGAATTTGTGTTTAGAACATTGATTTCATTCATTTGAACCATGCTATATTGTGTATGATGAGTTGAAGTGCAATTAGAGGAGAGTTGTGCATTTTAGGGTCTTGGTGTTGGGTGACACGGCCAAGTCATGAAAATTTGGGAGTGTTGGATTGGTTTTTGAGAGACACGGCCGTGTCCCTTAGCCGTGTTCACTACTGGATGTTGGTGTTGGGAGACACGGCAACAAGCTTGGCCGTGTCCTATGCCCGTGTTTGCTACTGTCAAGTGAGGTTGAGAGACACGGCTACAAGCTTGGCCGTGTCCCTCAAAGGTGTTGCCCGTGTCCCTCCAATGTGTTGGTTAGGGTTTTATTTCTTTGTTCTAATTGCATTGTTTTGGTTTTCCAAGGGTAGGTTGGTCCCTAAACCTAACCCTAAACACTTTAAAAACACTTGAATCAATGAAAGATATAATCAAATGCATGTGTAAGGTCCTAAAATTATGAATCATATCAATTGTTCTTTGCCCTAATTGCATTGTTGAGATTGAACAATGTTATGTTATGCATTGTGAATGGTAATGTGTTTCATGAGTAATATACATTGAAATTGAAATGTATATCAAAGATGAAATGATAATTCAAATAAGACATGATATGAGATAATGCCATTGTGTTTGGCTATGATGATGCATTTGAAAGAAATAAGGCATGTTTGCCTAAATGTTGTTGAGAGTTGAGAATGGAAATGATAATTAAATAATAAATGATTTGTGTGGCTAATGTGTTATTCCATTTTCAGAGTTTGTTGTTGGTGGCATGCCTAATAAGTGTAACAATCTCTTGAAGTTAGGTTGGATTGAATCCTTGAAGCCTAATTGAGATGTTACCACCCTTTAAGCTAGGTTGGGTTAGTTCTTGAAGCCAAGTTGGGTAGAAGCTTAGCATGCTTTGCTCCCCTTGAAGCTTGGTTGAACTTAATCCTTGAAGCCTAGTTGGGTATATGATATTGATAAATGTGATAACAAAATCAAAGCATTAACTCTGAAAATTGAATGGCATATTAGTGTGTCTTGGGCCCATGCTTGTCTTTGTTTAGTGTTGATTATGAATGGTTAAATGAATATTAATGAGATTTATGAAAAGATATTGAAATGTGATATGTAATATGAAAGTATGTTGTTAGTTTTGCACATATGATGTTACATGTATAATATGGATTGAGAAATGACATTGCATTGCACTAAGTCATATCATTTGCATGATTATCTTACTAAGCCGTTGGCTTAGCGCGATAGTGTTTAATCGCGCAGGTAATAGAGTTGATAGAGTTGAACCCGAGAGTTCATCAAGACCAAGTGAGAGTAGACCTTGAAGAATCCATTTTGGGAGCTTAAAGATCAGAGCAGACTTGCCAATCATGTATACTTCTTTATATTTTGTAAATAAATGTTTAATATGTAAATATGTACATATTTTATAACTTCCGCTGTGTAATATTTAAATGTATATATATATATAACTAATATGTTTTGTTTTATAAGTAAATGATCTACTTTTCTATAATGTATAATGATAAGGATATTGAATCAAGTTTAAAGTGTTTTGAATGTTAAGAAAACCGTAGCATCCCTATGTTTGGTGCACTTATGCTACATTGTTGTGGTTGTAGTGTGGGTGCATTGGATATGGGGGTGTTACAATTGTTTTGGTATCAGAGCCTAGGTTTGAGATTCTCAACCTAGGTAAAATGTAATAAAAAGAATATTTTACTTAAAAAGTTGGTTTTGAATAAAAATACATGTTTGGGATTGGCAACCTCTGATCTTTAATAAGATGTAGTATGTTGTGTTTGCAGTGTTAGGTGTTGATGGATCCTCATTTGAGACAGTCAGTTGAGGGTAGTGAGGAGAGCGTTGCTCCTGATGATGGAGCTAGGATTGATAGTGTTGAGGAGGCACCTGCTTCGGTGTCGGGTAGACCAGCTGGAGAGGAGGTTCCGCCAGCCTGGTTTAGACATATGATGGAAGTTATGAGGCAAGCACCAGTGCAACCACCGCCGCCACCTCCTCAGCCTTTGGTATCTGTGAGGCATTACGACAAACTAAGGAAGTATGGAGTGGAGGATTTTCTTGGTACTACTGACCCAGCTGTAGCAGAGCAGTGGCTTGACAAAGTTCAGAGAATATTTGTTCAGTTGCAAGCCACTCCAGAGGAAAAGTTTGATTATGCAAGATCCTTGTTGCAGAAGGATGCATATAGTTGGTGGAAGATAGTGCCCCATTCTATGGATGATCCACCTACCTTATCCTATACAGATTTTCTGAGGGAGTTTGAATTGAAGTATACTCCAAGGGAGTATAAAGATGGGAAGAAAAGAGAGTTTCTAGATTTGAAGCAAGATCACCGGACTGTAACTGAATATGAGGTTGAGTTTATTCGATTAAGTCAGTATGCCGGGGGTATCATTGCTGATGAGATTGATAGATGTCGGCGATTTGAGGAGGGATTGAGGCCCTCGATCATGTGCTTAGTGGCTGGATCCAGGTATCAGGATTTTTCACAGCTTGTGGCAGCAGCTCGAAGTGTAAAGCGAGCTCAGGGTATTGCGGTTGCTTCAGAAGAAGAGGTTAGGGTTAGAAGGCCCCAGTTCGAGGCAGGGTCTTCTTCTGCGAAGAGGGGTAGAGGAAGTTTTGTTCCTCGGAGTAGTAGGAGCCAGAGACCGGCGGGTAGGTCAGTGCAGTTACAGAAGCAGAGATTTAGACCTGCAGCTTCGGTGGCGAGTGCTCCGACCCCTATGGTTCAGAGATCCACCTTACCCATCTGCATCCATTGTGGTAGGCCGCATGGTGGTCCTTGTTGGAAGGTTGGTGTTGCAGGGGTTTGTTTCAAGTGTGGGTCACCTGATCACTTTGTGAGAGATTGCCCTGAGAGGCAAGAGCTGATGTCAGTTGATACAGCAGCTTCTCGACCTAGTGCGAGGGGAGGCCGAGGAGGCAGAGGTAGCAACCGGGGAGGCAGATCTGGGTTCAGTGCTAGAGGAGGTGCTACATCCAGGGAGAGTAGACCAGAGGAGGTTGGTTCTTCCCAGAGGATGTATGTTATGCAAAGGCAGCCAGATGCATCGGCAGTCATAGCTGGTACTTTTTCTTTATTTAATACTTTAGTACTTGCTTTGATTGATCCGGGTTCCACGCATTCATATATTAGTGCATCTGTTTTGCCTGTGTCTGATATGCATGCTGAGTCCCTAGGATTTGATGTGTTGGTGACAAATCCGTTAGGGCATAGTGTGATTGTTAGTAAAGTGCACCGGGATAGTGCAGTGAGGGTGCAGGGTGAGGAGTTCCTTAGAGATTTGATTGAGATGCCATTTAAGGAATATGATGTGATCTTAGGTATGGATTGGCTATCTCGACATGGAGCTGTGGTGGATTGTAAAAAGAAAATTGTTTCTTTGAGAACTGTTGATGGTAGAGAGGTGATAGTATCTAATGAGCAGGAACAGCTAGCCTCCTTATTTGTTTCAGCTGTTGCAGCTAGGAGATTGATTAGAAAGGGGTGTGAAGCCTATCTTGCTCATGTGGTGGATACTAGAGTGAGAGGTTCTCCTATTGATGATATACCCACAGTTGCAGATTTTCCAGATGTGTTTCCAGAGGAGTTGCCAGAATTGCCTCCTGAGAGAGAGGTGGAGTTCGGTATTGAATTGTTGCCTGGTACCACTCCTATCTCTATTACTCCTTACAGAATGGCACCAGCAGAATTGAGAGAATTGAAAGTGCAATTACAGGAGTTGTTGGACAAAGGATTTATTCGCCCCAGTGTTTCTCCTTGGGGAGCTCCTGTGCTATTTGTGAAGAAGAAAGATGGTACTATGAGGTTGTGTATCGATTATAGGCAATTGAACAAGGTGACTATTAAAAATAAATATCCTTTGCCTAGAATCGATGATCTCTTTGATCAATTGAAGGGTGCAGCTGTGTTTTCCAAAATTGATATGAGATCAGGGTACCATCAATTGAGAGTCAGAGCTGAAGATGTGCCGAAGACAGCTTTCTGGACCAGGTATGGGCATTATGAATTTTTAGTTATGCCTTTTGGTCTGACGAATGCACCTGCAGCTTTCATGGATTTGATGAATAGGGTGTTCAGGCCCTATCTGGATCAGTTTGTGGTAGTGTTTATAGATGATATTCTGGTGTATTCGCGGAATAAAGAGGAACATGACATGCATCTGCGGATTGTATTACAGATTTTGAGAGAGAAGCAGTTGTTTGCCAAATTGTCGAAGTGTGAGTTCTGGTTGGATCAAGTCGCTTTTCTCGGACATATTGTTTCAGCTGAAGGCATTAGAGTTGATCCAAGTAAAGTTGAAGCTATATTGAATTGGAGTCCACCCAAGTCGGTGACAGAGGTTAGAAGTTTTCTGGGTTTGGCAGGCTATTACCGGCGGTTTGTGAAAGGGTTTTCTTTGATAGCTACTCCACTCACCAGATTGCTTCGTAAGGGAGTGAGGTTTTTATGGACAGATTAGTGTCAGGCGAGCTTTGAACAGTTGAGAGAAATGTTAACTCAAGCGCCTGTTCTTACTTTACCTGTTGAAGGCAAACCATATGTGATCTACAGTGATGCTTCACATAGAGGTTTGGGGTGTGTATTGATGCAAGAAGGGAAAGTTATAGCTTATGCATCTCGACAGTTGAAATCGCATGAGCTTAACTATCCGACTCATGATTTGGAATTGGCTGCCATTGTGTTTGCATTGAAGATTTGGCGCCACTATCTGTTTGGGGAGAAATGTTTCATCTACACTGATCACAAGAGTTTGAAGTATTTGGGTGTCCAGAAAGAACTTAATCTTCGTCAGAGGAGATGGTTAGAATTGATTAAAGACTACGACTGCTTGATTGACTATCATCCAGGTAAAGCAAATGTTGTTGCTGATGCCTTGAGTCGGAAGTCTTTAGCTGGTTTAACTGTTTACTCGCTCTCGTTGCTTGTTGAGTTGAGAGCATTGCATGTCAGTTTTGTACCTTGTGTTGATGGTGCATTATTGGCACAGTTGCAATTGAAGCTGGTTTTGTTAGATCAGATCAAAGAAGCTCAGTTGGCCGATAAGAAGATACAGAAGATTGTTTCGGATTGTCAGAGTGGAAAGGGTAGAGATTTTATTGTGAAGAGTGATGGAAGTCTCTGGTTCAAGAGCAGATTGTGTGTACCCGATGATGCTGATTTGAAAAGGATCATTTTGGAAGAAGCTCATCAGTCAGTGTTTGCTATGCATCCGGGTAATACAAAGATGTATCATGATTTGAGACAGCATTATTGGTGGATGGGTCTGAAGAGAGATATTGCTGAGTTTGTATCGAAATGTCTCACTTGTCAGAAGGTTAAAGCAGAGCATCAAGTTCCAACCGGGTTGCTTCAACCGTTGTCAGTGCCAGAATGGAAGTGGGAAAGAGTGACAATGGATTTTGTGTCTGGTTTGCCATTGACACAAAAGAAACATGATGCCATATGGGTGATTGTGGATAGATTGACTAAGACAGCTCATTTCCTTCCAGTGCGGATGGATTACTCTTTGGAGAGGTTGGCTGAGCTGTATATCCATGAGATTGTGAAACTGCATGGTGTTCTAACTTCTTTAGTGTCTGATCGAGATCCCAGGTTTACTTCAAGATTTTGGAAGAATTTGCATAGTGCTTTGGGTTCTCGATTACACTTCAGTACTGCTTTTCATCCACAGACAGATGGACAGTCAGAGAGGGTGATACAGATTATTGAAGACATGTTGAGAAGCTGTGTCATCGATTTCTCTGGAAGTTGGGATAGGTTTTTACCTCTTGTGGAGTTTGCTTACAACAACAATCACCAATCCAGCATTGGTATGGCACCGTTTGAAGCATTGTATGGCAGACGGTGTAGGACACCTCTTTGTTGGAATGAGCTTGGAGATAATAAGTTGGTTGGGCCTGATTTAATTCAAGAAACTGAAGAGAAAGTAAAGTTGATTCGAGGCAGATTAAAAGCAGCTTCAGACCGACAGAAGTCTTATGCAGATCTGAAAAGGAGAGATATAGAGTTTGATGTTGGAGATAAGGTATTTCTGAAAGTGTCTCCTTGGAAGAAGATTTTGAGGTTCGGTCGGAAAGAAAAATTGAGTCCTCGTTTCATTGGGCCGTATGAAGTGTTAGAAAGAGTTGGGCCAGTGGCGTATCGACTTGCTTTGCCACCTGAGTTGGATCATATTCATAATGTATTCCATGTTTCTATGTTGAGGAGATATAGGTCAGATCCATCTCACGTGTTGCCATTTGAATCTATTGAAGTGAGCCCAGACTTGACATTTGAAGAGGAACCAGTTGCTATCTTGGCACGAGAAGTGAAAGAGCTGAGAAACAAGAGAGTGCCATTGGTGAAGGTTCTATGGAAGAATCATGCAAAAGAAGAAGCAACTTGGGAAAGTGAGCAATCTATGCGAGAGCAATATCCTCAGTTGTTTCAGAGCTGATATCAGGTAATTTCGAGGACAAAATTTTCTTTTTAGAGGGGGAGAATTGTAATATCCCTATGCTTGCCCTAGAAGTTTTGTATGTGGTTGTTGTTGTTGTTGTTGTTGTTGTTGTGGGTTTAAATTGAGAAAAGAAAAGTATATGTATATGTGTTTTGGGAGAAATTTAGGGTTTAGAGACAAGTTTATATGTTGTGTATATGGTGATATATATAACATATAAGTTGGTCAAAGGGCTTGGTCAAGGGAAGAAGATATTTATATTGTTAAGTGTGAAATTACCAAAGTGGGCAAGAGATAATTAAGGGAATTAAAATGTGTATGAGGGTGTTATAGTAATTTTCTTTTGGATGGGTATTTAATGAAGGTTGACTTTGTGTTTTCTTCATCATCATTTCTTCTTCTTCTTCTTGTGTTGGCCGGCTCACCATAGACAAAGGAAGACAAGAGAACCAAGCAAGGTTTTGATGTTTGTAGCTCAAAAGTTGAAGGAGATTTCAAGAAATCAAGTTGAGGAATTGTGGAATTTCTTCATTTAAGGTAAGAAATCTCTTGTTTTCTTTGGTTATTTTGAAGTGGTGTTGGAAGTAAATTAGGGTTTGGTTGATTTTGTGATTTGGTGTGTTTGATATGTGTTTGCAAGTGTTAGAATTGATTTTAAGTTAAAAGATGGAATTGGTGTTGGTTTGGTTGTGAATATGGTAAGATTTGTGGAGGATGTTAGTGGAGAGTCAAGAGTGAAGTTGGAGTTAGGGTTTTGGAATGGTTTGTGTTTAAATGTATTATGAATGTTTTGTGAAGTGATTCTTGTGTTGAATTTGTGTTTAGAACATTGATTTCATTCATTTGAACCATGCTATATTGTGTATGATGAGTTGAAGTGCAATTAGAGGAGAGTTGTGCATTTTAGGGTCTTGGTGTTGGGTGACACGGCCAAGTCATGAAAATTTGGGAGTGTTGGATTGGTTTTTGAGAGACACGGCCGTGTCCCTTAGCCGTGTTCACTACTGGATGTTGGTGTTGGGAGACACGGCAACAAGCTTGGCCGTGTCCTATGCCCGTGTTTGCTACTGTCAAGTGAGGTTGAGAGACACGGCCACAAGCTTGGCCGTGTCCCTCAAAGGTGTTGCCCGTGTCCCTCCAATGTGTTGGTTAGGGTTTTATTTCTTTGTTCTAATTGCATTGTTTTGGTTTTCCAAGGGTAGGTTGGTCCCTAAACCTAACCCTAAACACTTTAAAAACACTTGAATCAATGAAAGATATAATCAAATGCATGTGTAAGGTCCTAAAATTATGAATCATATCAATTGTTCTTTGCCCTAATTGCATTGTTGAGATTGAACAATGTTATGTTATGCATTGTGAATGGTAATGTGTTTCATGAGTAATATACATTGAAATTGAAATGTATATCAAAGATGAAATGATAATTCAAATAAGACATGATATGAGATAATGCCATTGTGTTTGGCTATGATGATGCATTTGAAAGAAATAAGGCATGTTTGCCTAAATGTTGTTGAGAGTTGAGAATGGAAATGATAATTAAATAATAAATGATTTGTGTGGCTAATGTGTTATTCCATTTTCAGAGTTTGTTGTTGGTGGCATGCCTAATAAGTGTAACAATCTCTTGAAGTTAGGTTGGATTGAATCCTTGAAGCCTAATTGAGATGTTACCACCCTTGAAGCTAGGTTGGGTTAGTTCTTGAAGCCAAGTTGGGTAGAAGCTTAGCATGCTTTGCTCCCCTTGAAGCTTGGTTGAACTTAATCCTTGAAGCCTAGTTGGGTATATGATATTGATAAATGTGATAACAAAATCAAAGCATTAACTCTGAAAATTGAATGGCATATTAGTGTGTCTTGGGCCCATGCTTGTCTTTGTTTAGTGTTGATTATGAATGGTTAAATGAATATTAATGAGATTTATGAAAAGATATTGAAATGTGATATGTAATATGAAAGTATGTTGTTAGTTTTGCACATATGATGTTGCATGTATAATATGGATTGAGAAATGACATTGCATTGCACTAAGTCATATCATTTGCATGATTATCTTACTAAGCCGTTGGCTTAGCGCGATAGTGTTTAATCGCGCAGGTAATAGAGTTGATAGAGTTGAACCCGAGAGTTCATCAAGACCAAGTGAGAGTAGACCTTGAAGAATCCATTTTGGGAGCTTAAAGATCAGAGCAGACTTGCCAATCATGTATACTTCTTTATATTTTGTAAAGAAATGTTTAATATGTAAATATGTACATATTTTATAACTTCCGCTGTGTAATATTTAAATGTATATATATATATATAACTAATATGTTTTGTTTTATAAGTAAATGATCTACTTTTCTATAATGTATAATGATAAGGATATTGAATCAAGTTTAAAGTGTTTTGAATGTTAAGAAAACCGTAGCATCCCTATGTTTGGTGCACTTATGCTACATTGTTGTGGTTGTAGTGTGGGTGCATTGGATATGGGGGTGTTACATAGCCCAACAACCATTACCGGAAAGCAAAGAGATAATCTTGGAATTTTCGGATGAACATTTAGAGGTAATTGAAGTACAAGTGTGGAAAATGAATTTTGATGGAGCAGTAAACAGGAAAGGAGCAGGTTTGGGAGTTATACTAGAATCGCCCGAAGAGGAACTCATTTCTTTAGCCAAAAATTGAAATTTAGGGCAACCAATGATATGGTGGAATACGAAGCTTGTATTTTCGGTTTGGAAACCCTAATGGTTATGAAGGTGGATAAGGTGGAAGTTTTTGGCGATTTATCCCAAGTAAATGGAGAGTGGGAGTTGAAAGAAGAAAAATTAAAACCATACCACCATTACTTGACCATGATGAAGAATAACTTTAAGGAGTGTAGGTTTATACACCTATCAAGAGAAGAAAATCAAATGGTTGATGCCCTGGCCACATTGGCTTCGGTATGGGAAAACCATGTCAGCTTATTCCTTAAGCCTCTGATCTTAACCAATTCATCAACTCATTGCTATGAATATGAGACAATCATGGAAATTGACATAGACCATGATGAGTGGTATGATACTATAAGGCGATTTTTAAAGGAAAGAGAATACCCGCTGGGGCCAACAAAGAAAGAAAGAAGAGCCATAAGGTGGTGGATATTGCAATACATTACATTCCATGAGGAGTTATATTGAAGATGGCCTGATGGGGGTGCATTTAAGATGTTTAAGGAAGCCTGAAGTGGAGCGTATCTTGTCAGAAATACATGCGGGAAGTTGCGGTCCGCACATGAGTGGTTTGGCCCTAGTTAAGAAGATTATTCGATAAGGTTACTACTGGTTGACCATGGAGAGAGATTGTGTTGAGTTTGTCAACAAGTGCCAACAATGTCAGATGTATGGTAACTTGAATCACATGCCTCCTAAAGAATTGCATTCTATGTCTTCACCCTTGCCATTTGCAACCTGGGGTATCGACATTATAGGAGAGATACATCCGACAGCTTCGAATGGTCACCATTTCATTGTGGTTGCAATAGATTATTTTTCAAAATGGGTCAAAGCCAAATCCTTCAACAAACTGGGTGTAAGCCAAATGGCTAGGTTTATTGACAAGAACCTCATCTGCCGGTACGGGGTCCCGCACAGTGTGATATCAGACAATGGGGTACAGTTTCAAGGACCAGTTAAGGATTTATTCTCAAAGTACCAAATCCATCATCATAGATCCTCTCCTTATAGACCAAAGGCTAATGGTATAGTAGAAGTGACAAATAAGACAATTAAGCAAATTCTGTCCAAAATGACCAAGACTTATAGGGATTGGTCAGAGATGCTTCCCTTTGCTTTATGGGGATATAGGACAAGTGTGCAAACGCCTACTGGAATGACACCATTCTCTTTGGTTTACAGGATGGAAACAGTATTGCCAATTGAAATTGAGATCAAGTCATTGAGAGTAGTCTTGGAAGCTGAACTGCGTGAAATGGAATGGGTAGTGAGCAGATAAATGCAATTAGCTTTACTAGAAGAGAGAAGGTTAAAAGCGCTGTATCATCACCAACTGTATCAAAAGAAGATAGCTCGGGCCTACAATAAAAGGGTTAAAATCAGAAAATTCAGAGTTGGGGATTTGGTGTTGAAGCAATGTAAGCCTAATGTATCTTATCCAAGAGGGAAGTTCAAGCCTAGCTAGAAGGGCCATATGTCGTGAAACAAGTCATGAACAAAGGTACGGTGAAGTTATCAAACATGGACGGGAACGAGTTTAGTGAGCCAGTAAACATTGACAGGTTAAAGAGGTTATGTATGATATAAAAAAAAAGAGAGAAGAAAAAAGCTCGCTAGGTTGAAAACCCAAAAAGGGCAGCCTAGGCAAAAGTTAGAGCAGTCCGCTAGTTCCAAAAATTTGAAAGGCCGAGCTAGGCAACAATTAGGGCTAAATGAGAGAAAATCATCAATTAGAAAATCCGAAAGGGCTGCTTGGCAACAGGAGTGATCTTGTGTATGCTGGCTTTATGTTTGGTTGTTCCCCAATTTAATAAAATAGAATTAATGTTAAAATTGTTCTATGTGCACTGTTATGAGTATTTGGCCAGAACGGATGAAATAAATAAACACAATAACAAAAGGTGATGACAAATTTTAAATGGAGAAGAAGCATCTTTTATTACTTTAATTATTTTTCATCCTAACAACACATTTTCTGAATTGACAAATGTAAAATCTATGGCAGTCCATAAATATAACATGCAGGTCAGCTTTGCCTCAGCCGATCCAAGTAGGCTTCAGTCAAGCAAGGCATGTCTAAATCGGGAGTAAAGTCAGAATCACGAGGCTCAGCTCCATACTGACAGCCAAGTCGGCGAGGATCATAGCATGTACCTTGACGAAGAGCAGCAAGGGGAACAGACATCAAATATGTCCACATGGTGATGCGAGAAATCTTGCACCAAGGTACCAACCAACGGATATTGACTTCAGAGCGTGAGTGGATCCAGTTAACCCAGTCAGCGTATGAAGAAGCAGGATGGAGTAGTTTCCTGGCAGAATGATGACGTGGCAGATATCTGGCAAAATCCATGGATGAAGTATCAAGCAAACAAAGACACTCCTTAAGCCAAATCTATGAAGAAACAATTAAATTAAAAAAAAGAGTCCGCTAAGTTAAAAACCTGCAAGGGCAGCTTAGGAAAAAATTAGGACAGTTCGCTAGTTTCGAAAACTCACATGGGTGGACTAGGCAAAAATTAGAGCAATAACAAAAAGGGGTCTGCTAAGTTGAAAACCTGCGAGGGCAGCTTAGGCAAAAATTAGGACAGCTCACTAGTTCCAAAAACTCACATGGGCGGACTAGGCAAAAATTAGAGTAAAGCAAAAAAAAGAAGAAAAGCTAAATTGAAAACCCGAAAGGGCAGTTTAGGTAATTACCTGACGCAGCAACGGACTCCCAGTCAGTCTCTTTGACAATCCTGATTTAAGTCGGTCTAATCCAACTAAGGTCTCGGCTAAGATCAAAGGTACCGGCGATAAGCCTCCTTCCATTTGGTCCATAATATCCAATACTCATGGATCAATATCACCGTCGGAAGAAACAAGCAAGAATTGGTCGAGCAAGCAAAGACAGAGCATGCGTTCCCATGCCTTAGTAGGGGCCAAATGAGAGGGACAAAAGTCAATCAGAGCAAATAGAATTTTTTTCACCTCTCATCAACCGAAGAACTTCGGGTTTTGGAATTTGAAATAACATCTGCATCTTCTGTTGAGTTTTGGAAATCAATATGGGTAATGCCATTTGTTGATTATTTGAATATCCAAGAATGGCCTCAAATTCTTCAATCAAGGGATATATTTCAAAGCCATAATTTTAAATACCCTAGAATCCGTATCCCAAAAGGAAGCCACGACATGTAAGAAGGAGTGGTCCAATTTAACATTTTGAAAACATTTTAAAACATCAAGTTTTGACCACGAAATTTGTTTCCAATGAATGGCATCCATATTTTTAAATAGAATTTTTATCTTTTTTAAATGATGCTCTGTCATGATTCATGAATGAAGGAAAATCAAAATTGTTAAAGGGAGTTTTTACATTGAATTGAAAAATATTTTCGGTTTCTGTATGAAATATGGCATGAAAGGTGATTTATATAGAGGAAACAAGCCTTTCCAAAATTGATAAGGAAAAGGTGATGGGAAAGGGTGAGACCGTATGGCATAAGGAAAGGAATTGGCTACAATTTCCTTTACCGCATTGAATTTGGTTTAGCAAAGTAATGTGGCTGTGAAATTATGAAATTGATGCACTGTTTATGATGTGATAAAAAAAAAGTAGAATAATAATTGTGGCGCAGTAGAAAAAAAAAGTTGCAGTAAAGATGGAAATTGTATTTTTTTCATTATTGTACAATATTTTATACAATTGATACAATATTTATACATCACTAAGAGGGTGGTGGTAGGTCATCAAATAAAGCCCTAAAAAAGTCGTTGCCTATTGGAGGAGGGGGCAAATCACTCGTCCTGAGTCCGCCCAAAGCGGGAGCACCAAAATTCGGCAAGTTACTCGTCCCGGGATCACCCGAAGCAAGAGCACCAAAATCCCTATTACCTTGAAGTGCCGATCCGTCGCGGTCCTCATTAGAAGCAGACGAAAGGATCTCATGGTCATCAGTCTGGGGGCCTCTTGATGAAGAAGCACCGGGATCCCTCATCCCCTGAAATCGGAAGTCTCGAAAATGTTGTTCGGATTGATGATACTTTCAAAATGAGAAGCCTGCTGACGACTTGCAGCCAACTCTTCTTGAAGTTTCCTATTTTGTTCTTCAAGCATCCGCTGTGAGCCAAAAAGAAAAAAGGTAAGAGCATACATAATCATGCATACATATAGCATAAATTACCATGAAATAAGGAATTTGCCAGGTAATCCATATCAATGCCTTGCGGATGATATGGCATATCTGGTGGGCTAGAATGAGCAAACAAAGGGGCAGTAAAATAAGGTCCAGCTCATGATCAAATGACCCAACAACCTATAACAATCATTAAAGAACCTAAAAAAAGAAGAAGAAGAAAGAAGCAGTTGCAAGGGAAAAATGGTAAAAGTTTTACCAGTGAAGTACTAGCCCCGAGATGTGGAACAGACTCTCCTGCATCTCTGTGATGTTCCTCTTCATCTCTACCCTTATTTTCTTCAAAAATTCCCCGTACGCCAATAGGAGATACATCAAAGGTCAAGAGCCTTCTTTGAATAAAATGGGCATAAGATGCACTCGGCGGATAGAGAAATCCTTCAAGATCATAACCGTACCGAGCCGGCCACCAGGCATCCTCTGGCATCACATAATATTTAAAGTGTATTCCAGGCAAGGCATAGGAATCCTCAGCTGCTCTGGACCGAGAAACCACTCATAAACTCTCTCTCCGAAAAACCAGCCACTAGACATTGGGCCAGTGATGACTCGGCGAGAATGTTGGAAAGATAGCGCAGCCCTCATCAAAGGAGACCAGTTTGCTCGCTCTTTTGGGTTCCACCAGGTCAAATTCACCTGCAAGATGACATAAGGTAAGTAAACTTTCACATAAAATTTAAAGTATACTAATGTTATTTTACCTGGTCCCAGGTTAAGCGGCTCAACACAAAGCGATGAGTATGCACATGACGAGAGCCGGGAACGTCCACACGATCGGACAAGCAGAAATTTAATCTCGGATATCCTACCCTATCTCAGAAAATACCGGGTACCCTCACAAGGTTGTGTTCATATGCCCATACCTACAATAATAGTAAAGATCAAATTCATGCAAGAAAAGAGTGGAATTGACATTGGTAGAAGAAGAATACCTCGACAACCGCCATCAAGCCGACAAAAGACTTCTTATTTCGGTAAAGTTTATCAAGACCATGGTAAAGACAGGCGAGACCGGCTTCACCCCAGCCAGAAGATGGTACTATTCTGAAATAAGAAAGGGCACTTAACACTGACAAGTGGATGGAGGATTCAGTGCTGACTAAGATGGTCAACCCAAGCAAATATAACAAAAATCCTCGAGCATAATGTTGGGTCGTGTCTCTTCCAACCCGTCCTTCGTAGTTCATCCAATAACTACGAATTGGCTTGATTTTTATCTTAAAAGGCCCTTTATATGATGGTTCCATACCAATTAATTCCTAAATTTCTTCAAATGTTAAAATATCGTTGGTCAGAGGAACCGAAACACCATCAAATCGAAGGCTGGTTATAGCAGTAAAATCGACTGGACCAATTGTCATCTCTCTAATGGGCAAGTGAAAAGTGTGGGTTGTGTCCAATCATCGTTCTGCAAGCACCTGGACTACGTTCTGGTCTATCTGATATTCCTCGGATGGCAATTGTAAGATGAATTGCTCAAAGCCACATTCTCGGATAATCTGCCTTACTCGAGAAGACACTACATCGTACCATTGTCGGGCTTTGTAACTACACCCTCCAGCCCGAACAACGCAACAATCATTCTAACACAGAGCGAGGTAAATTAATACCAGGTAAGTACATATTATTCTATCTGCTTAAATTAATATATTTTTCCTAAATTTTCTAAAAAAGATAATAATATAAAAATACAAAATAAACAAAATATAATAAAGGCAAACACAATAATAATAAAACAGCATAATATAAAAATATAAATCAAAAATTAAAATAATAAATAATAAATAATAATAAACAATAACAACAAAAATAGTAAAACAAAAATAATAATAGGAAGATGAAAAAATCGAAAAAAAAAACAAAACAGAAAGACGAAAAATCAAGAAAAAAGGAAAGAAAAATAATTACCGCGCTCTTTTCGTTGGAACTACGATGAAGCGGCATCCCAGCTAGTATATCTATATTTCCATCTTCATGATGCCGAATAAACTCCAATAACTCGGCATTAGAATGAGTCCCTGACCTTGAAGCATGCATTTTTTTTGAAAACTATGTGCTAAATTTGAAAGAATTTGAGAGAATTATAGAAATTAAGATTTAGCTGTGAATCGAATGAAAGAATTGGCTCGTTTATATAGAGAAACGACAAGAAAAAAAATAAAATTCAAAAGTAATTTAACTGTTCATGAATAGTGTATGAACAGTGACTACATAGTAAATACACAGTAAATTCAATTATTCACTTTAATCATTCAAATGTTTGCATGTGTATAAATATTTTTACAAGCAGGGGGCAAGAAGAAGACATGCATAAAAATTAGCCAAACTTTTTGAAATAAAAAATTATTAGCTCGGGTCCAAAACCCAAAATTTCCTTAGGTCCAGAACCTAGAATCTCTTCTAAATCCAGAACTTAGCTCGGGTCCAGAACCCAAATTTTACTTAGGTCCAAAACCTAGAATCTCTTCTAAGTCTAGAACTTAGCCCGAGTCCACAACCCAAATTTTCCTTAAGTCCAGAACCTAGAATCTCTTCTTAGTCCAGAACTTAGCCCGGGTCCACAACCCAAATTTTCCTTAGGTCCAGAACCTAGAATCTCTTTTAAGTCCAGAACTTAGCTGGGGTCCAGAACCCAAATTTTTTTCTTAGGCCCAGAACCTAGAATCTCTTCTAAGTCCAGAACTTAGCTCGGGTCCAGAACCCAAATTATCCTTAGGTCCAGAACCTATAATCTCTTCTAAGTCCAGAACTTAGCTAGGGTCCAGAACACAAATTTTTCTTAGGTCCAGAACCTAAAATTACGCTTAGGTCCAGAACCTAAAATTATCCTTGAGTCCAGAACTCGAACCGGGTTCAGAACCCAAAATCTCAACCATCTCAAAAATTAAGTCTTATTGTTTTTCACTCTCTTTCACTAAAGTCTCAGATCATTCAAGCTGGGGGCAAATTGTAGACCCTTAATTTTTAACCCAGTCTGGTCTAATATATTTTAATTAGTCCAAAATAATTTTTATGTTCTCCAATATATTTTAATTAGTCCAAAATAATTTTTGTTATATTAATTAAATAATATTTGCTTTAATATTCAATTTTTATTAATAAAAAATAATAATAATAAACAAAAAATAAAAATAAAAATAAAAAATCGACGACAAAAAAATCTGCGACGAAAAAATAGTCGCCAAAAATCAGGGCGGGCGAAATGGCCCGCAGGCCCATTCCGCCAGCTGCCGTAGCCAGCTGCGGCAGTTTTTTTTTTGCCAGTGTATTTTTTCCGCAGCAGTTTTTTTTGCCAGCGCAATTTTTCCGCAGCAGTTTTTTTTCGCCAGCGAAATTTTTCTGACACAAATTTTTCCGAAACCTAATACAATTAGGTTTAAGTTTCCTTTTCTTAATGAATTTTATATTCCTTGAATAACTAAGATTAATCAAAAAATCTTCTATAAATAAGACCAAAAACAACACAAAAGGGAGGGGAAATTGGGGCAGAAATTGGAAAGAAAAATTGAGACTGAAACTGAGGAGGAAAAGCTTTGAATCAATCTGATTTTTTTGACAGAGCAAACAACAATTCAATCCATCAAAGGTAGCAAAGCTTGTCTTTGTTTTTGTTCATCCAAGAAGAAATTTTTGGTGGAACCAACAAATGGAGGTATGCATCAATTGTCTAATTTCTTCACAATAGCTTAAATCATCCAATTGTTTCTTTTAATTCAAAAACTCTAGAACCTTAATTCCCCTTTTTCTAAAGTTTATAATCCTTAATTCGTTGCTTTTTTTTTTCCAAAAAGCTTAAAATTGTTGTTTTTAATTCTTCAAAATCTCAAAACCCTAATTTGCTTTCTAAATTCTCAAAATCATAAATTAAATCTGTTTCTTTCCAAAAAAAAACCCTAAAAAACATCTTTTCTGTTTCTATAAACTTTAAATGGTTTAGTTTATTCTCATAAAGCTTCATAAAATTATCAATTGTTTTTCCAAATTATAAAACCTAATGCATTCTCCGTAACCCTAATTTAAAAATTCTAAAACCCTAATTCAACTTTAAAATAAAACAGCAAACCTTAAACTAGCTAACCTAAACCCTAATTTTTCTAATCCTTAATCCTTTAAACTTTAAAAACCTTATAGACATAAATGTTATAATTTTACACAGTAAGCTTAAAAACATAATTCAGTAGCTAATAGTCATAAACTTAATGTTTTGAAGAGCCCAAACCTTAGTTTCATGATTTTACCACTCAAACACTAATTTGGTTAATCAAAGAACCTTATCAACCTATTAAATTCTAAAACTTGGCTCCATCTCAATTCTTTTAAAATTCACAGTAGTTTAAACTCATGAATTTCCAAAACCCTAAACACATTAAATAAAAAAATTTAAATAGAAACAGTAGCCATAATTTGGATTTTTATTTGCTTTATTCAATTTTATATTTGATTTTGCTTTGATTTATTTTATATGCTTTAATTTATTTAAGTTCAATTCTTGGCTTATTTAATTTATCATGGATAGATGTTTACTTTCTATTGATGTTTAATACCTTCAATGAATGATTTATTTATGATGAATGAGTATTTACTTTTATCGATTTATTTAGAGTTTCAAATGTTATAAGAGGTATGTTTTCACTTTGTGGATACCTCATTAGTTAAATATCATGTAATTTAAATTGCTTTTCTATTTTAGAATCAAAGTAAAGGACATGTTTCTACCTTTCGGTGAGTGTCCTATTTAGGCATGGGATGTAAGGACATGTTTTCATCCTCGAATGGGTGTCCATTTATTTGTTTTATTTGGACATTGTTTTGATTTTCAATATATCAATGCTTAATTTTAATTATTGTGTGTAATATGGATAATATTGTTATATTTAAGAATTTTATAATATGAAGACCTGTAAAGGAGGCCGGTTCTAATGAACTGGGCGTTGTGGGGGTGCTGGGCCATTTGTCACCTTCCCCACACGTACCCAACTTTCTGAACCCATTAGGGGGTTGGGGATTCCTTAGGAATCGAGTCATCCAACCCTTTCTTTCTTCCCGGCCCGTCCGGGTGGCGACTCCATTTTCTCCGGACTTAGGTCCGTGTTCTCTAAGGCCCCGAGCCTAAACAGTGTCGAAGTCGTAAGAACCATTCCACAGAGAGCGGGGGCAAAAATTTCCGCTCACAATAATTAATTAATAATAATAATGATAATAATGACAAGAGAAAAAGAAGAAAAGAAAGTCAAAGGGAAGGACAAATTTTGTGGTGGAGAATTTTTTGGTGTATTTAAGTATATTATTATATGTATATATAAGATAAGTTTGAAAAGGGAAGAAAATATTTTCTTTCTTTCTATTCTTCTTCTTCCTCTAGAACGTGGGAGAGAGAAAGGGAGAGAGAAAGGTGTGATTTTATTGGCATACACATCAAATTCATAAGGGCTTTAAGAGAATTGAAGGTGGATATTGAAGATTTGACAAAGAATTCAAGTAAGTGTTCTTTTCCTTGTGTTGATTTCTATAGATTGAGTTTATATTTGATATGGTTAGTGTGTGAAGATGATGATAATGAAAGATTGAAGCATGTATATATTTGTTGAATTGGTATTTAGATGATGATAATATGGTTATTTGTAAGGATGATGATGAGTTGTTGAAATTATTTAGTAAGGGTTTAGTTGTCACGACCCAAATTGGGGAGCCGGGACCGGCGTAAGGCTATACCTAAGTACAACCTTACAAGCATAATTCAAATTTATTATTATAGTGCAAGATTACTAAGTTCAATAAATTTGTTCCATAATCAAGTCATCAATAAAAATGATACTATTCAAAATCAAGTTTAATAATTAAAATTCAAACTAGATGCAAAGAAACAGTCTACTCCTTATTACAAGAAAAAGGGTTCGGACACGGTCCGCCCAAAAATATCCAGAAATCTCTATGGAGTAAAGAAATATGCAGACGAACCAAAATTCACAACCAACTAAAAGAATCACAAGGAGGACGACCAAGCTCACTAAGGAATATAACTTCCACCTGCAAGTCAATCTATAAGGGTGTGAGTGATATAAATACGCTCGGTAAGTTCATGAGAGGCAGAGAAACACTAATACAATTTAACAAGTAATATTTATCAAGTAAACAACCACAATAATCACATACATGATGGTGTATCGGGGTCTACAAAATATAACATCCTCCTCCTTCAACCATATCCAAGAACAAGTAGGCACGTGGCCCCAAGAGCAAGTAGGCATAAGCCCCAAGAACAAGATCGATATCGATATACAAGATAATCTCCATAATCACAATCCATATCCTCCGTCCCCATTAGACACACCATCTCACATCACAAGAATATTCAATATCACAACAAAGCATTTAGCAAATAGCATACAAGTTTCTCTGTCTCCTATTCACATGCGAGGCTAGGACAAGAAAGGATAATATAACGAAATTAGAAAGAATAATATATACGAATGGCTTATATATATATATATTATTTTAGTTAGCAAATAGCACATCACAAATAATTCACATACACCCATGAACTTACCTGGTATCCAAAGAAAGCTTAGCCCAATCCTCACAACCTACTGACCTCGAGCTTCAGCCGGATTATTGCCTAAGGAAAGATAATTACATAGTCCAACAATCAATCCCACTATCTCATCTATCATGAGGGATGAAATGCATGCTATGAATGTAAAAAGACCAATACTTAACCAACAATTAACCAAGATAATCCAAAATTAAAGACCAACCCAACTCAACCCAAAATTATGGTTCAATCTAATGGTTAAACCGATTGCACCTCAAAAATACAAAATCAATTAATTAATTAAAATTTATTAGAACCAGAACCTCAACTAAATTTTTATAACTCATTTATCAAATAATATCACATCAGTCCCTATGCAAAAATCATAATTCATACCAACACCCAAAACCGATAAAAATTCTTAAGTAGTCCCTATAATTCAAAAATTTCCAGAAAATAATTCCATCATTCAAAAACTCTGGAAAACTTCCAGTAGCTTCTCCAACATCAAAATAACGTGTGTACAAAATTTCAGATTAATCCAAATTTATTTGTTCCCCCAAAAATATTTTACAACATTCTGGTTCTGTTTGAACCACTAAAAATCAGTACAGCAAAAATCATCATAAATCCTTCACATTGCGTTACCACAAAATTATCCAAATAATTTTCTCATATTATAGACATCAGGATGGACAACATATAATAATTTCATAATTTTTCAAGATATCTAAGGCCTTCAAAATAATTTTCAAAGCAGACATCATCAGAAAACCCTTAACCAACAGCAGTGCCAATACATAATTTATTTTGGAACCTAAAAATTAGAACCAGACTCAAAATTATTTTTCACAGATTCAAAACATCCTAATAAATAACATATCAAAATTTCATAATTTTTAGAAACCTCTAAGTCCCTCAATTTAATTTTTAAATTGGATTCATACAACTAGTTACCATACTGGCAGCAATTGAGAAATAAATTTATTTCGAAACACAAAAATTTGACCCATACCTCAAAATATTTTTTATAAACACCTAACATCATATCCTAAAACATATCAAAAATTCAGACCTAGATCATTTACCATTAATATTTAAAAATTCAACAAAGTTACTGAAATATCAGTAATCACAAGCAGTAATAAATTTTCATTTTATTAATGAATTAAAAATATAAATCAAACATGAAAATTTCAAAATAAATTTGTAGATCAAGTTTAACATCCCTAGAACATATTACAATTGCCAAAAATATTATATCGTTAACTTAAACTCCCAAATCAAATAGTAAACATCAAGAACCTCCAAAATCATCCTACAACTTTTTAATTATTTTTAATTAATTAAAAATTGAAATAAATCAAAAATATTATTTTCTAACACCCTAAACATCATACAAACATCCAACAATACAAATCATGCCATGAAGTTGGAAGAAATTGAAGAAAAATTGAAAAAAAAACCTCAAAACATCAAAGCTGCCAGAACTGGGAAGCCCGAAACGACAGGCGATGCAGCCCGCAGCACGCCGAACGACATACCTCCGCACGCCGAACGACAGAGCGCGCCTTACCAAACGACGCCCTTGCCTCGCCAAACGACACCGGCAAATCGTACGCCCATTGACGAAACGACAGCACTCTGATTTTGAAGAAAATTTTGATTTTTCTTCTTCTTTTCTCTCTCTGACGGCACAATAATTTTAGACACTCAATTGGGTGCCCTAACACCCCTATTTATACAATTTTAAGTTGGTAAATTACCAATATACCCCTAAATTAATTTATTTAATTTAAAAATATCCTAAAACTCTTTAAAAATTCAAAAAAACACCCAACTAACTTATAAAAATTCACAACTAACCCCAAATTTAATTATTTTCAGAATTATTTAAATTAGTTCATTAATTATTTTATTTATTTTATTTTAATTAAAAATTAATAAATACCCGAAAAATTCCCGAAACACAATTTTTAGCAAAATTATACTTAAAATAACCGTAACGACATCACGGTCACCAAAATGACTTCAAAAACAGCAAAACAAAATCCAAAAAATACCCCCGAAGCCAAAAACACAATATTACACTCAAAACAAACATCTCAACACCCACATTAAGAAAATAAGCACCAAACGTTATAAAATTCACCCGCATGTGAATTGAAGGTAAAATTACCATTTTGCCCCTAGGCTCCAATTTCCCCAAAAATCAAGGGTTTTATAATCTAACCCCCTTAAACAAATTTCGTCCTCGAAATTTTACCCAATAACATACTCATCATCAAAACACTTTTATATTTTAAATTATACACAAATCCGGAAAGCATAGCTCACTTAGTACATGTTGTTATGGTTGATTAGGCCATAACCCCATAATACTAAGCGCTACAGATTGTTCCAGTTTTGCTCCAGGTTATGTTTATTATAAAATCAAACAGAAGCATTTTCTTTTCAACTTCCACTCATCAACAATCATCATGAAAAACCAAAACTCAAATGTTCAAGTCAAACCCAAATCAACCAAAACCATTACTAATATAACACTTATCCATATGATACTCATCATTCTACCAACAACCCAGACTTATTCAAGAATGACATCCGATATCAACAAATCAAGATTTTCAAAAACGTCTTCCAATAACCAATTTAATAGCAAACTATCATAAATAATACCAGACAAAACACATATACATTTATGATGTACAAAAGATATAATGATGTAATAATGATGTAATGATATGCATGCATATGGTGCTATATCAAGACTATTAATAAACTACACTCTAACCCCCTTAAAATGATTTCGCCCACGAAATCAATAACGCACCTGAAGACTCAAACAAATGAGGGTATTTTGCTAGCATGAGTTCCTCTGCTTCCCAGGTGCATTCCTCAACAAAATGGTTACGCCAAAGAACCTTTACTGAAGCCACATCCTTTGAACGTAATCGCTTGACCTGACGGTCCAAAATAGCTACAGGCTGCTCCTCATAAGTACAATCATCAGTAATCTCAATGGTCTCTGAAGCCAGAACATGATTGGGGTTCGATACATATTTCCTCAACATCGAAACATGAAAAGTCGGATGCACAGCTGCTAACTCAGGTGGCAAATCTAGCCTATAAGCAACATCACCGACACGTTCTAGGACCTCATAAGGACCGATAAACCTGGGAGCCAATTTTCCTTTCTTACCAAACCGCATAACACCTTTAAAAGGTGATACTTTCAGAAACACCCTATCACCAACTGCAAACTCAAGATGCCTTCGCTTAAGATCAGCATAATTCTTCTGTCTACTAAAAGCAATACGGATCCGATCCTGAATTTCCGGTACAACTTGGGCATTATACTGCAAAAGATCGGGACCCTCAATACGGCGCTTATCGACCTCCTCCCACCGTCTACCAAACAATGCTTCAAAAGGAGCCATACCAATGCTGGCTTGATAACTATTATTATAGGCAAACTCTACCAATGGAAGATGATCTGCCCAACTTCCCTTAATATCCAGAACACACAATCGTTGCATATCCTCCAAGGTCTGAATGATTCTCTCCAACTGTCCATCTGTTTGAGGATGAAAAGCCGTGCTATAATGAAGATCGGTACCTAACCCTTTCTAAAGCTTCTGCTAAAACATGGATGTAAATTGAGCACCTCTATCAGATACAATGGAAACTGGTACCCCATGCAGACTCACAATCCGATTAATATACAACTTTGCATACTGAGACACTGTGTACTTGGTATTAACCGGAAGAAAATGCGCTAACTTGGTTAATCGGTCTACAATCACCCAGATTGAATCATAGCCACCAGGAGTCTTTGGCAACCCGACAACAAAATCTATAGTGATTCTCTCCCACTTCCACTCGGGTAGTGGTAACTCTCTCAATAAACTGGCTGGCTTGTGATGCTCATACTTAACTTGCTGGCAAGGTAAACATTGAGAAACAAACTCCGCAACATCATTCTTCATTCCTTTCCATCAATACATTTGCTTTAAATCTCGATACATCTTAGTAGAACCAGGATGTATAGTGTACTTGGTAGAGTGAGCTTCTTTCAAAATCTTTTTCTTTAAATCATCCACTGAAGGCACACACAACCTTGAACCGAACCGCAAAACTCCTTTTTCATCAATCGAGAATTCTGTGGATTCACCTGACAAGACTTTCTGGCGGATCGTTGACAACTCCTCATCCGTATTCTGCGCTGAAACTATCTCATCAAGAAAATTAGGTTTGACTGTCATATTAGCCAACAACACACCTCTATCACCTTCAATTTCTTTACCAGACATATGAAAAGTTAAACCATCACCTAGCAGTTGATGTATCTCCCGTATCAACGGTCTTCTGGAAACTGAAATGTGGGACAGACTACCCATAGACTTACGACTTAGAGCATCAGCAACAACATTCGCTTTACCCGGATGATACTGGATGCTATAGTCGTAGTCTTCAAGAAACTCTACCCACCTTCTCTGTCTCAAATTCAAGTCTTTTTGGGAGTATACATACTTAAGATTCTTATTATCAGAGAAGATCTCACAAGTAACTCTATAAAGATAATGTCTCCAGATCTTGAGTGCAAACACAACTGCAGCCATTTCTAAATCATGTGTAGGATAGTTTACCTCATGCTTCTTCAACTGTCTAGAGGCATAGGTGACTACTTTACCATGTTGCATCAACACACAACCCAGACCAACACCTGATGTGTCACAATAAACAGAATACCCCTCAGTGCCTTCTGGTAACACAAGTATTGGTGCAGTAGTTAATCTTTCTTTAAGAGTAGCAAAACTCTCCTCGCAAGCATCATCCCAAATGAACTTAACACCCTTACGAGTGAGTTTTGTTAAAGGTGCGGCTATTCTGGAGAAATCTTTGACAAACCTTCTGTAATATCCTGCTAACCCCAGAAAACTCCGAATCTCAGTAATAGTCTTCGATCTCTGCCAATCCATCACTGCCTCAATCTTCTATGAATCAACCAGAATACCCTCTGCAGATATAACATGTCCTAGAAAGACAACCCTGTCCAACCAAAACTCACATTTGGAGAACTTAGCGTAAAGCCGATGTTCTCTTAAAGTCTGCAACACCAACTGCAAATGATGCTCATGCTCTTCCTTGGATTTCGAATATATCAGAATGTCATCAATGAATACAACAACAAACCGATCGAGATAAGGGCTAAACACCCTGTTCATCATGTCCATAAAAGCAGCAGGAGCATTAGTAAGTCCAAAGGACATCACTAGAAATCCATAATGCCCATACCTCGTGCGAAAAGCAGTCTTAGGTATGTCACTCTTCTTCACCCTCAACTGATGATACCCCGACCACAGATCAATCTTGGAGAAAAACTTCGCTCCCTGCAACTGATCAAACAAATCATCAATCCTGGGCAATGGATATCTGTTCTTCACAGTTACCTTATTCAGCTGTCGATAATCAATACATAGCCTCATTGATCCATCTTTCTTTTTCACAAAAAGCACTGGAGCACCCCATGGTGAAGTACTCGGTCTGATATATCCCTTCTGCAACAAGTCATTTAATTGCTCTCTCAACTCCTTAAGCTCTGCTGGAGCCATCCTATATGGAGGCATAGAAATAGGATTGGTTCCAGGTATAAGATCAATGGAGAATTCAATCTCTCGTTCCGGTGGTAACCCCGGTAAATCGTTTGGAAACACGTCCATGTAATCTCGTACTGTCGGGATATCTTCAAGTTTCGCTTCTTCCTTGCTCACATCCCGAATAGAAATAAGGTAGGCATTACAACCCTTTCGCAACAATCTTCTAGCTCTCATAGCTGAAATTAGCTGACTGGTTCCATTGATTTTAGAACCATAAAATGTCATAGTCTTGCCAGCCTCATATGCAAACACCACTACCTTATCCTTACAGTTCAAATTAGCTCCATGCCGAGCTAACCAAACCATACCCAAGATGACATCAAATTCTATCACATCCAATGCCACTAGATCCGCAAGAAGTTCAACATTTTCAACTTCAACAATGCAATCCTTGTATACCTTTAAAGATTCTACCTCCTCTCCTAAAGGTGTATGAACAACTAATGGCATTTCCATAGGTTCAGATGTAATACTCAGCCTAGATGCAAAACTAGGTGATATGAATGAATGAGTAGCTCCAGGATCTATCAATATGTGTGCATCTAGAGAACAAATAGAAAGAGTACCTTACACCACATTGTTGTCAACTTGAGCCTACTGATGATTTAGGTTGAACACCCGAGCATAATTCTAGTTTTGACCCTGATTCCGATTCTGATTTTAGTTCTGACCATTACCTTGTCCCACTGGTTGAACTGCTCTACCATTCTGTTGGTTTCCATTATTTGCAGTACCCTGGTATCCACGACCCTGCTGATACTGCTGACCCTGATAGCCCTGATAACCGCGACCCTGCTGGCCCTGGTATCATCAGCCCTGCTGGCCCTGATATCCTCGGCCCTGCTGGCCCTGATAGCCTCTGCCTCCATTATAACCTCGACCACCCTGATATCCGTTACCATTAAACTATCCATGGCCACCATTACCTCTACCATAACCATTTCCATTCTGATAGTTACCCCTATATGCTTGATTGCCAAATGGTCTGGACTGAGTATGCTGACCTGCCTGAGTCTGATTGCGCCTAGGAATTGGACAATCTTTGACTTGGTGATCCATCTGTCCACAGTTAAAACAAGCTCCAGTCTTCCTTTGGCACTCTCCCGCATGGTGTAAGCCACAAGACTCACAAGTAGGGGCTCTAGGACCTTGTTGCTGGTAGCGCCCACCATTATCATTGCCTCTCTGACCACTATACTGCCCTTGATAACCTGGCTTGTTCTTCTTTCTGCTTGATTCTCCAGCATCAATATTCCTTTTTCTGTTTTCTAACCCTAGAGCAGCATTAACAGCCAAATGTATTTCCTTGTAATTGTGACTGGCTATCAACTTATAGTATTTGTCATTCAGGCCATCCACAAATCTATCAGTCATAGATTCTTCATCCTGAGACACACGTGTAGCATACTTCCTTAGCTCTTGAAACTGCTCCCAGTACTCAGCTATAGATTTGTTGCCCTGAGTCAACATTTCAAACTCCCTTGCTTTCGCTTTCATCACATTCCGAGGCATAAAGTTTTGCATAAACATTCTTCTGAAGTCTTCCCATACCTCAACCTGGCCTTGGATAGAGATCTTATACCATTCTTCAGCTGACCTTTGCATTTGATGCCTAGTTAACTCTATGGCTCTCTTCTCAGTACATTTCAAAGCATCACAGATCTTCTTAACTTTATTAAGAAATGCTAGAGGGTCTTCTGTAGCAAGATTGGAGAATGTAGGTGGATCAACTCTAATAAATTTGTGCAAATCTAGGTCGTCAGTTAATCCATTTCCTCTAGCTGTAGCTTGGGCATTAGCATTCATATTGTTACCCATGCCTTGAACAACCCGAACTACTCCATCGGCGAGAGCTTCCATAGATCTTTGTAGTGTTAGAAGTGTGTTTAGATATGCATCTGGCTTTCCTTGAACTGGTACTTGACCTGGCACATGTACATTATCAGGAGTTGGAGGTGGTGGCTTCTGATCTTCATTAAGTGGTACTTCAAATAGCCCCTCATTCTCCAGTACAAAATTTTGATATTCCATCCCTAGCACATTTTCATTTACCACTCTCCGAGGTCTTCCATGTCTACGTGGCTGAGGTGGCTCCTCAACATGAGTGGCTGGCTGATGCTCAGCTTCGAATGATACCCCAACGTTGCTGGTCCCACCAATTAAAGGAAAACGAGTGTTTTGTTGAGACATTGCACCTACTAGCAGAGAAACAGGTTGATTAACGCAGAAAGGAAGTAAAGGATTTGAAATGAAGTATCCTAATGATTTCTGGATAATATTTAAACAAAATCGAAACCTAGTGCTCTGATACCACTTTTGTCACGACCCAAACTAGGGAGCTGGGACCTGCGTAAGGCTATACCTAAGTACAACCTTACAAGCCTAATTCAAATTTATTATTATAGTGCAAGATTACTAAGTTCAATAAATTTGTTCCATAATCAAGTCATCAATAGAAATGATACTATTCAAAATCAAGTTTAATAACTAAAATTCAAACTAGATGCAAAGAAACAGTCTACTCCTTATTACAAGAAAAAGGGTTCGGACACGGTCCGCCCAAAAATATCAAGAAATCCCTATGGAGTAAAGAAATATGTAGACGAACCAAAATTCACAACCAACTAGAAGAATCACAAGGAGGACGACCAAGCTCACTAAGGAATATAACTTCCACCTGCAAGTCAATCTATAAGGGTGTGAGCGATATAAATACGCTCGGTAAGTTCATGAGAGGCAGAGAAACACTAATACAATTTAACAAGTAATATTTATCAAGTAAACATCCACAATAATCACATACATGATGGTGTATAGGGGTCTACAAAATATAACATCCTCCTCCTTCAACCATATCCAAGAACAAGTAGGCACGTGGCCCTAAGAGCAAGTAGGCATAAGCCCCAAGAACAAGATCGATATCGATATACAAGATAATCTCCATAATCACAATCGATATCCTCCATCCCCATTAGACACACCATCGCACATCACAAGAATATTCAATATCACAACAAAGCATTTAGCAAATAGCATACGAGTTTCTCTGTCTCCTATTCACATGCAAGGCTAGGGCAAGAAAGGATAATATATCAAAATTAGAAAGAATAATATATACGAATGGCTTATATATATATATATATTATTTTAGTTAGCAAATAGCACATCACAAATAATTCACATACACCCATGAACTTACCTGGTATCCAAAGAAAGCTTAGCCCAATCCTCACAACCTACTAACCTCGAGCTTCAACCGGATTATTGCCTAAGGAAAGATAATTACATAGTCCAACAATCAATCCCACTATCTCATCTATCATGAGGGATGCAATGCATGCTATGAATGTAAAAAGACCAATACTTAACCAACAATTAACCAAGATAATCCAAAATTAAAAACCAACCCAACTCAACCCAAAATTATGGTTCAAACCAATGGTTAAACCGATTGCACCTCAAAAATACAAAATCAATTAATTAATTAAAATTTATTAGAACCAGAACCTCAACTTAATTTTTATAACTCATTTATCAAATAATATCACATCAGTCCCTATGCAAAAATCATAATTCATACCAACACCCAAAACCGATAAAAATTCTTAAGTAGTCCCTATAATTCAAAAATTTCCAGAAAATAGTTCCATCATTCAAAAACTCTGGAAGAATTCCAGTAGCTTTTCCAACATCAAAATAATGTGTGTACAAAATTTCAGATTAATCCAAATTTATTTGTTCCCCCAAAAATATTTTACAACATTCTGGTTCTGTTTGAACCACTAAAAATCAGTACAGCAAAAATCATCATAAATCCTTCACATTTCGTTACCACAAAATTATCCAAATAATTTTCTCATATTATAGACATCAGGATGGACAACATATAAAAAGTTCATAATATTTCAAGACATCTAAGACCTTCAAAATAATTTTCAAAACAGACATCATCAGAAAACCCTTAACCAACAGCAGTGCCAATTCTTAATTTATTTTGGAACTTAAACATTAGAACCAGACTCAAAATAATTTTTCACAGATTCAAAACATCCTAATAAACAACATATCAAAATTTCATAATTTTTAGAAACCTCTAAGTCCCTCAATTTAATTTTTAAATCGGATTCATGCAACCAGTTACCAAACTGGCATCAATTGAGAAATAAATTTATTTCGAAACACAAACATTTGACCCAGACCTCAAAATATTTTTTTAAACACCTAACATCATATCCTAAAACATATAAAAAATTCAGACCTAGATCATTTACCATTAATTTTTAAAAATTCAACAAATTTACTGAAATATCAGTAATCACAAGCAGTAATAAATTTTCACTTTATTAATAAATTAAAAATGTAAATCAAACATGAAAATTTCCAAATAAATTTCTAGATCAAGTTTAACATCCCTAGAACAGATTACAATTGCCAAAAATATCATATCATTAACTTAAACTCCCAAATCAAATATTAAACATCAAGAACCTCCAAAATCATCCTACAACTTTTTAATTATTTTTAATTAATGAAAAATTGAAATAAATCAAAAATATTATTTTCTAACACCCTAAACATCATACAAACATCCAACAACATAAATCATGCCATGAAGTTGGAAGAAATTGAAGAAAAACTGAAAAAAAACCTCAAAACATCAAAGCTGCCAGAACTGGGAAGCCCGAAATGACAGGTGACGCAGCCCGCAGCATGCCGAACGACATACCTCCGCACGCCGAACGACAGAGCGTGCCTCGCCGAACGACGCCCTTGCCTCGCCAAACGACACCGGCAAATCGCACGCCCACTGACGAAACGACAACACTTTGATTTTGAAGAAAATTTTGATTTTTCTTCTTCTTTTCTCTCTCTGACGGCACAATAATTTTAGACACTCAATTGGGTGCCCTAACACCCCTATTTATACAATTTTTAGTTGGTAAATTACCAATATACCCCTAAATTAATTTATTTAATTTAAAAATACCCTAAAACTCTTTAAAAATTCAAAAAACACCCAACTAACTTATAAAAATTCACAACTAACCCCAAATTTAATTATTTTCATAATTATTTAAATTAGTTCATTAATTATTTAATTTAATTTAATTAATTTATTTTATTTTAATTAAAAATTAATAAATACCCGAAAAATTCCCGAAACACAACCCCTAGCAAAATTATACTTAAAATAACGGTAACGACATCACGATCACCAAAATGACATCAAAAATAGCAAAACGAAACCCGAAAATTTTTCGACCGCCAAAATGACCAAAATACCCCCCCCCCCCGAAGCCAAAAACACAATATTACACTCAAAACAAACATCTCAACACCCACATTAAGAAAATAAGCACCAAATGTTATAAAATTCACCCGAATGTGAATTGAAGGTAAAATTACCATTTTGCCCCTAGGCTCCAATTTCCCCAAAAATCAAGGGTTTTACATTAGTATAAATGAGTTGGGGAATTGAGTAATTAGTACATGGATGATGCATATAATGATTATTATTATGATATGTTGAAGATATATAAGTGTTGAATTGATAAGTTACTTATGAATATAAACTAAAATGTTGATTAAGGGTGTTGTAGTATGGATTTTGGAGTGATTGTGTTTACATGGATGAGAGTTCGAAATGCATAATTTTAGCCTGACACGGCCAGTGCTGAGCTTCACGTTTGTGACACGACCATTAACACAGCCATGTCATTGGGCGTGTCATAGCTACTGTGAGATAAAGTAATTGACACGGCCATGAACACGCCCGTGTTGTTGGGCGTGTCAATGTTTTTATGAGACAGAATGAATGACACATCCAGTGACACGCCCATGTCACTGAGCATGTCAAAGCTTATGTGTTGTTGGTTTAGGGCACGATCAGGGACACGCCTGTGTTGTTGAGCGTGTCATGTGTAGAGTTTACCCTAGTTAGTTTTTATTCTTATTTTCGTATGTGTATCACTAAGTGAGTGTGTATAATCATCTTTGAATTAGGTTTTGAAGAGATTTGAGTTGCCCTAATCAAAATGTTAAAGGATTCATGGAAGAGGAGTTTGGAATTGGTGTGAGTTGCTCTTAGAGGTAAGTACAAATTTTGAATGATTACATTCATTCATATGACATTGGGACTTAACACATTTAGTTGAGAAATGTGTTAAGTTACTTGATATATTGTTGATGAATGAATTATATGTTATGGTATGCATAATGTGAAATATGTTGATGTATCAATGCAATTGAGTAATGTATTGTATAAGAAAAGAAATGTGGAAAAATGTGATATTCAGATGAAATAGAAGTATGAGAAAAATGAGAAAGATTATAAACTAAGGCAATGAGCCTAGTTTGATTATGAGAAATGAAATGATAAATGAATTGTGAAAGAGATTGATAATGAGATAAATGAATTAATTGTGTGCCTAGTATGTTATTCAATTTTCAGAGTTCTGGGTTTGGCAGCATGCCTATGAATCGCTGGGCAGGTGAAAAGACAGGGTCGTAAGCCGAGCCCAGTTGAAAAATGTGAAATATGATGTTTTTGGGGTGAAAAGACTGGGCCATAAGCCTCAAAAACTATAACAGTCTAGCCGGGTTGAGGACCAAGATACTATAGCCCTAGGGTCTAGCCGGGTTGAGGTCCAAGAGATTGGGTCTTTTACATTATCCATGGATATATATATATATCTCCTACGGGCTTGATAAATGTGATTATGGACCAAAGCAGTAACTCTGAACTTTGAATAGCATATTAGATCCTTTTTGGGCCCATGCTTGTCTTTGCTTAAATGTGAATCATGAATGATAATTCAATTGAATACTATAATGAAAAGTAATGTTATGAAATATGATATGATTACAATACATAAGTAAATTATTGAAAAGGAATGTGGTTTGAGAAACTATGCTGATTGATGAGATTATGAAAATACAATATGATGTGTAATATGTATATGGATGTGGACATTGTGAGTATTATTTTATGAATGTTCTAATAAGTTATTGAATTGTGGTTTGTTTTAATGATATATGTGTATATGTATATAAATTATGAGATTAGTGAAAATATATGAAAGGTGTATTGAAAATGGAAAACATGATAAGAAAATTATGATACATGAAGTTAATAAATGAGTATGATTTTTTGTAGTGTATGTTTATAATCTTTATTTGTACTACTAAGCTTTCGAGCTTAGCGCGGTTGTGTAAATCGCGCAGGTGAATAGATGATTGATCCGGGAGTCAAAACGTTATGCCATGAGAAGGGTAAGAGTATTTCGAAACCAACTAGAAGGTAATGCATACATGTACAATTTTAGTATGTTTTATTTTGATAAAAATGTAAATATACATAAGTAAATTTTGGAAAAGACAAGGTAATTTATATATATGTAATATCATCAAAAGTATAATGATTTTGTAAATGTTCTTTAAATAAAATGTATTTCATGGGTTTTAATTAAGGTAAAGGTTTTAAAGAGTATTGAAAAGTGACATCTTTATACTTTATATATGTACTGTATGTATACTTGGTATAAGTATAGTATAGATATAGAGTATAAGGGTGTTACAATTATTTTGGTATCAAAGCTTAGGTTTGAGATTCTCAGCCTAAGTAGATTTAAAAAGAAAAGAGGAAACTTTTTGAAAAGTGAAATTTGTGATACATGCATATACATTAACACCTAGGTTGGTCTCGGATGTGGCATTATGTGATTTGTGATGTATTTGAATTACATGAGATGGATGATAGTGTGTGAATGAGGTTCTACATGAAAGTAAAACTAGAGAAAGAAATGATATGGAAAAAAAAATTTGTACAAGTTTAATTGATAAATTAAAGAATTGAAGTTTACTTAAGTAAAGCAAAATTTGAAATTTTTTATTATTGAAGTGTGCTTGTGAAATAGGTTATAAAGAAATGAATATGAGAATAATGTTGGAAATGAGTAAAAAAAAACAATCAAGATTTCAGTAAGTACGCTTTTCTCTAAAATTTGGATATTTTTCTAATAAAGCTTATGTTTGGATTGCTAGAGAGAGGAAATATTATTCGATTGTTAAAATGGATAGATATGCTAGTAAATTGAAGAAAGTATGGTGGAATATTGAGGGAGTTGATTGGTATAGACAAAGTGTGACAATTTAAGGTTTGGGTATGTAAAGTTCAGGTTTAAAAAAAAGGATGATGTTGGTTAAAGTAAGGAGATATAATAGTGTTGTTTTAATGCAAATATTGTGATTTTAATGTGAGAAATGTGATATGCTTAAGTGTTGTTAAAGCTCATATTAATGGTGGTAATATGTGAAATTTGGATTTTTGAAATGAGCTTTAATAATTGTGAAAATGATATGTCTTGATGTTACATGATGGTATATATCAAATGGTTTTAAAGTTAATATTAAGAAAACTAGATTAGTAAATTGAAGTTTAGGTAAGTTAGTAAGTTGAGAGTTTAGAGTTTTAATAGAATTTTGATGAGGATTATTTAGATATCGATAGTTTAATGTATATTAAGCATATGAGCTATTTGGAATGAATATTATTGCTTATGAAAGTACTATGAAGTGCGTAATGTGATTGATAATACAAAAATTTGTTTTGAAATAAAGGAAAAAGGACTAAGCAAGTGAAAATGAGTTACTTTAAGTAATTTGACAAGAAATGATGAAAATGGATATGAAGGGTATACTAAATGCATTTAAAAACAAATGTGAGTGAGATGTCACCTTAGAAATGTGACTAAGATTTATGTGAAGTGTTATTATGGTTAGAGTTTATATATATGTTGAGTTGATAAATAAATTAAGTCATGTCAAAAGGATGAGAATGATAATGTTCAATGAAAAATAATAAACGTTAAATTTGTATAGATTGTATGTAAAAGAGGAATTAAATATAATTGCATGATTATGTGTCTACATGTATAGGATATGTGAGATGAGTTTATCAATATGAACGTAATTGTAATATGTAAGAAATGTGGAAAGTAAGTCACATTATGAATGTGGCCTATGAATGTGTATGTGGTAGAACTACTTGTCTAGTGGTATTGAGAATGATATTGCATGTATTAGTGGACCTAAGAGAGATTAGGTCTTGACCTGCGCAGAGCTAGACTATGTGAAGAAATTGAGAGTGAGAATGGACTCGAGTAAGACTGGACGGTGAAATTGTTATGGTAATAACTGAACTTGAATATTATATAATGTTTTAGGCCCAAAGTATATGTATGTGGAAATGTTCTATGTATAGGTGTATAATAAGAGATTGTAAGGAAAAAGGGGAAGTATAATGTATACAAATTTTTATAAGAGATAGATTAGAAATGGAATAATAAACGAAAATTGTGTAAAATTTGCATATGATCGAATGAGTGTACGTAAGAGATGTTAATGATAATATTATTGAATCATGAGTTAGGTTAATGATGATCAAGTGATCAAGAGTAAATTGTTTTGAAATGGAGTTGAAATGTGTTAAATCTTGGTGTAGCAAAAGTTTAGAGAATGAATATGTAATCTGTAATATCCCAAAGTATACCCTAAAAGTTTTGGTATTATTGTTATAATTGGATTAAGTGTTATAAGTGTATATGTTTATATGAGAAGAGATAAAAGATAAGAAGAGTGTATATGTTGTATATACATAGATATATACAAAATATACAAGTCAAAATGTGGAAGTCAAAAGAAGATTAACTAATGAATTTAATTAATTAATTAATTAAGTGGAATTTGAGTGAGTGGAAGTGGATGGAGATATTTTGAATATTTTAATATTATTTGCTTGGAGGAAAGGGTTTTAAGGAGAGAGTTATTAAGAGTTTGACTTTGCTTTCTTTCTTTTCTTCTTGTTTCTTTCTTATTCGTGCATCTTCATTTCTTTTCTTTCCTTCTCTTTTCTTTTCTTTTCTTTTGGCCGGCTATCAAAGAACCAAGAGAGCAATAGAGAGTTTTGTTTTCCAAGAACAAATTGAAGAAGATTTCAAGTGATCAAGTTGGAAATTTGAGAAGTTTCATTAACTTTGGTAAGTTTCTTCTTGATTCTCTTGTTTTATTTTTAAGTTGTGTTTGAGTTTGGTGTTGGATTATTAAGAGCATGAATATGTTTGATTGTGGTGTGTTTGAGAGTGTTGGGTTTAATTGATTGTGGTTTTGGAATTGAATTGAGGAGAAGGAATTAGGTTTGGTGTTGGAAGAGTAAGAGTTGTATATTGGTAATTGATGTATGTTGTGAGTTTGATTAATTCTTTATCTTAGATTTTCAAGTTGTTTGTGTTTAATGAAGTTTAAAGCATAGAATACATGAGTTTGGTCCGAAACATAAGCTTTTTGGATGCCACGCCCGTGGCCCTTGGATGCCACGACCGTGGGGGTGTTAAGCAATTGGACAGATTCATTTTCTAACCCACGCCCGTGGGGGTTTGTGAGACCACAACCGTGGGGTTGTGAGGCCACGACCGTGGGGTTATGAGTCCATGACTGTGGGCCCTAGTTAGTAGTTTTGGTTTGTAATTTGTGATCCATGGGTCTAGTATGAGGCTAATAGGTGAATAATTGTATTGGAATTCATGTGTATGTTTATATAAGTGTGTATTATTCCTTTTGAATTAGGTTATGAAGAGGTTGTATTGCCCTAACCTAAGTGTTGAGAATTCTTGGAAGAAGAAGTGTATAGATTGGTGTGAGTTGCTCTTGAGGTAAGTACAAACTTACATGGTTGCATTCATTTATATGACTTTGAGACTTAACACATTTGGTTATAAATGTGTTAAGTAATTTACTATATTGTTAATACAATTTGATTAATGTTATGATTTGTATAATGTGAAAGATATGATGATCATTCAAAAGGTATGTGCAATGTAATTGGTTATGATGAATACTTTAATGATGAATTGTTTTAATGTGAATTGAGATTGATGAAATGTGAAGCCATTGTGGTTGGCTATAATGATTTAAATGAAATAAATGGGGCATGTTTGCCTAGATGATGATGAATGTTTAATGCAAATGGTTATGTATACTCTATTGATGAGATGTGAAGTCATTGTTGTTGGCTATAATGATGCAAATGAGATAATTGAGGCATGGTTGCCTAAATGATGATGAGAAAATGAGAATGAAATTGATAATGAAATAATGAATGAATTGTGTGTCTAATGTGGTATTCCATTTTCAGAGTTTTGTTGTTGGTGGCATGCCTAATGCTAACAATCTCTTGAAGTTAGGTTGGATCTAGTCCTTGAAGCCTAGTTGAGATGTTACAGCCCTTGAAGCTAGGTTGGGTTTGGTTCTTGAAGCCAAGTTAGGTTGTACTTAGCATGCTTTGTTCCCCTTGATGTAATATCCCAAAATATGCCCTAAAAGTTTTGATATAATTGTTATTTTAATTGAATTTAATGTATATATGTTTTTGGAAAGAGAAAGGAAGTGAAGAGAGAGTTTATATGTTGTATATATGGAAATATATACAACATATATACAAGTCAAATGGATGGTCAACTAAAGAAGATATTTATGTATGGTTGTCTTAATAATTAATTAGAAGGAAATTTAAAATGAGTGGAAGAGATTAAATGGAATATTTTATTGGTTAAATGCTTGGAGGAGAGGGTTTTGAGGAGATGATTTGACTTTTGCTTTCTATCTTTTCTTCTTTCTTTCTTTCTCTTGCCGTGGCCATTTTCCTTTCTTTCCTTTTCTTTCCTTTTGGCCGGCTAGCAAAGAATCAAGAGAGCAATAGAGAGATTTGATCTTCTAACTCAAGATTGAAGGAAGTTTTCAAGTGATCAAGTTCGAAATTTAAGAGTTTCTTCATCCTTGGTTGTGAAGAGTTTGAGTTGCCCTAATCTAAATATTGAAGGATTATTGGAAGAGTAAGGTTGTAGATTGGTGTGAGTTGTTTCTAAGGTAAGTACAAGCTACATTATTGCATACATTCATATGATGTTGATACTTGTTAATAATGTTATGTTTGATATAATAAGATGTGAAACTAATGTGATGGGTTATAATAATGTTCAATGAAATTAATGATGCTAATGAGATGATTGAGACATGGTTGCCTATTTTGATTATGAGATATGAAGCCATGGTTGTTGGCTATAATGATGAGAATAAAATGAGAAATGAATTGAGAAAGAAATGTATAAAGATATAAATGAAAAGATTTTGTGTCTAATATGTTAATTCAATTTTCAGAGTTCTGGATTTGGCGGCATGCCTATAAAGTACTGGATAGGTGAAAAGACCGGGTCGTAAGCCGATTCTAGTTGAGTAATATGAAATGTGAATTAAAGTAACAGTCTAGCCGGGTTGAGGATTTCCTCGGGTTTATCCGGGTTGAGGTCCAAGAGACTGGGTCTGTTACAGGTAACAGTCTAGCCGGGTTGAGGATCTCCTCGAGTTTAGCAGGTTGAGGTCCAAGAGACTGGGTCTGTTACCCTATCCATGGATAGATATATATATATATTGCCTAAGGGCTTGATAATTGTGATTATAGACCAAAGCAGTAACTCTGAACTTTGAATAATATATTAGTGTCTTTTGGGCCCAAGTCTGTCTTTGTTTTCATTGTGATCTATGAATGATGAAATAAATATTAATGCGATTCTTGAGAATTATTTATATGTTTGAGATTATGACATTTGCATTTCATTAAAGTATAAGATTATTATAGTTTGTACCACTAAGCCGTTGGCTTAGCGCAATTGTAATTCATATCGCAGGTGACAGGGAAGATCCGGAGAGTTCCTCTAAACCTAGTAGAGTCTAGATTTTGAGGCGTTGATAGTGGAGCTTAAAGATCAAAGACATATTGCCACACATGTATATGTTTTATGTTTTGTAAAACTTGAGTTTTAATGTATAAGTATTTGTAAATATTTGTTATATTTTCCGCTGCTTTTAAATAAACACTTTATGATTTGTGTTTATAGTTTCTTTTAAATGTTTTAAATTTGTTCATGTTTTTAAAAAGGGATGAGTCATCTGTTTAGTAAACAGTGGCAACTCTTTATTCAGTAAACGTATATTACGATCGTATTAGCATGCTGTGTACGTATACGGGGTATAGGGGTGTTACACTTGAAGCTTGGTTGAACCTAATCCTTGAAGCCTAGTTGGGATAATGATAATGATAAATGTGATAATTGAACCAAAACATTAACTCTGAAAGTTGAATGGCATATTAGTGTCTTTTGGGCCCATGCTTGTCTTTGTTTCAATGTAAATCATGAGTGATGAAATAATTGAATAAAATAATGAAATGTAGTGTGATGAACAATATAAAGATATCATTTGTGAATATTGTCTTATTTGTTGAAATGTGTGACATTGGCATTGCATTGAAGCATATTATTATTGTAGTTTGTACCACTAAGTCGTTGGCTTAGCACGAATGTGAGTCATCGCGCAGGTGACAGGGTAGAGCCAGAGAGTTCATCTAGACCGAGTCGAGTCTAGACTTTGAGGTTTAGAGTGTGGACTTAAAGATCAGAGACAAACTGCCAAACATATATAAACTTTATGTTTTGTAAAACTTATATTTTGATGTATATATATGCTACATTTTTCGCTGCATATTGAATGAATATTTTTATTTATTGTGTTCTATGATATAGCTTAAATGTTTAAGTTTGCTATTATTATTGTATAAAGGGATGACTGGTTTGTTTAGTAAACTGTTGCATTCCTACATTCAGTATATGTATATTACTATTATGGTAGCATGTGGTGTGCGTATACAGGGTATAAGGGTGTTACAATTGTTTTGGTATCAGAGTCTAGGTTTGAGATTCTCAACCTAGGTAAATTGTAAGAAAAAGAAAAATTTTGATTTTTAAAATATGGTTTTTAAATAAGGTACATGTTTTGGTATTGGCAGTCTCTGATCTTTGACGAGGTATATTCTGTTGTGTTTGCAGATATAGGTAGTGATGGCGTCTCAGTCACGTCAGTCCATAGAAGGTAGTGCTGAGAGTGTAGCTCCTGAAGAGGGTAGAGATAGAGCTAGGGTTGAGAGAGTTAGTGAGGCACCTGCACTTGTTCCAGAGATCAGCTGCTGATGAGGTTCCACCGGTTTGGTTACGACATGTGGTAGAATTGTTGAGGCAAGCTCCAGTGCAGCCACCACCGCCACCACAGCCACAAGTGCCAGTGAGACATTATGATAAATTGAGAAAATTTGGGGCTGAGGATTTTCTTGGTACTACAGATCCTGCAGTAGCTGAGCAGTGGTTGGATAGAGTACAGAGGGCATTTATCCAGTTGCAAGCCACTCCTGAAGAGAAATTTGATTATGCTAGATCCCTTCTACAGAAAGATGCTTATGATTGGTGGAAGACGATTCCTCATGCCATGGATGATGCACCAACGTTATCTTATAGTGATTTTCTGAGGGAGTTTGCGCAGAAATATACTCCGAGGGAGTATAAGGATGTCAAGAAGATGGAATTTTTGAATTTGAGACAAGATAACCGGACTGTGACAAAGTATGAGGTAGAATTCATCCGGTTGAGTCATTATGCTGGGGGGATTATTACAGATGAGATTGACCGGTGTAGGAGATTTGAGGAGGGGTTGAGGCCCTCTATTATGTGTATTGTTGCTGGTTCCCGGTACCAAGATTTTTCTCAATTGGTTGTAGCAGCCAGAAGTGTTGAGAGAGCACAAGCTTTTGCAGCAGCTGCTACCGAGGAGGAGACCAGAGTTAGGAGATCTCAGTTTGAGGCAGGGTCTTCATCTATTAAGAGAGGCCGAGGAAATTTTATTCCGAGAGTCAATAGGAGCCAGAGGCAGTCAGGCAGGTCAGTTCAGTATCAGAGGCAGAGGCCGAGACCTACAGTTTCTGTAGCGAGTGCTCTGACTCCAGTGGTTCAGAGATCTATTCCACCTGTATGTGTTCATTGTAGTAGGACCCATGGGGGTACTTGATGGAAGACAAGTGGATCAGGAGTATGCTTTAGATGTGGGTCACCAGCTCATTTTATTAAAGATTGCCCTGAGATGCAGGAGGATAGACAAACTGATACTGCAGCTTCTCGACCTAGTTTCAGCAGAGGTGGTCGAGGGGTAGAGGTGTTAGTAGAGGTGGTCGACTTGGGATCAGTCAGAGAGGAGGCTCTATACCTGGAGGCAGTAGGCTAGATGAGGCTGGGTCTTCTCAGAGAGTGTATGTGATGCAGAGGCAGCCTGATGCTTCCGCAGTCATTGCGGGTACATTTTCTTTATTTGGCATTTCAGTTCTTGCTTTGATTGATCTAGGATCTACTCATTCATACATAAGTGCATCTATATTTCCTGTGTCTGAATTGCATTCAGAGTCCTTAGGATTTGATGTCTTGGTGACAAATCCTTTAGGACATAGTGTTGTGGTGAGTAAGGTGCATCGTGATAGTTCAGTTGTGGTACAAGGTGAGGAGTTTTTGGGTGATTTGATTGAAATGACTTTTAAGGAATATGATTTTATCTTAGGCATGGATTGGTTGTCTAAGCATGGAGCCATGGTAGATTGTCAAAAGAAGTGTGTTACCTTGAGAATCGGTGATGGTAGAAATGTGATGTTGTCTAGTGAGCAGAGACAACTTGCATCCTTGTTTGTATCAGCTGTAGCAGCTAGGAAGTTGATTAGAAAAGGGTGTGATGCTTATCTTGCTCATGTTATGGATACCAGAGTAGTGGGTTCTCAACTAGATAGTATACCCACAGTTGCAGAATTTCCATATGTGTTTCCTAAGGAGTTGCCAGGGTTACCCCCTGAGAGAGAGGTTGAGTTTGGTATCGATTTGTTGCCTGGTACCACTCCCATCTCTATTACTCCTTATCGAATGGCACCTGCTGAGTTGAGAGAGTTGAAGGTGCAGTTGCAGGAGTTGTTGGATAAAGGGTTTATTCGCCCTAGTGTTTCTCCATGGGGAGCTCCTGTTTTGTTTGTGAAGAAGAAGGATGGTACTTTGAGATTGTGCATCTATTATAGGCAATTGAATAAAGTGACTATCAAGAATAAGTATCCTTTGCCTCAGATTGATGATCTCTTTGATTAGTTGAAGGGAGCAGCAGTATTTTCCAAGATTGATTTGAGATCAGGGTACCATCAACTGAAGGTTAGAGCTGAAGATGTTCCTAAGACAGCTTTCCGCACAAGGTATGGGCATTATGAGTTTTTAGTGATGCCTTTTGGATTGACGAATGCACCTGCAGCTTTCATGGATTTGATGAATAGGTTGTTTAGGCCCTATCTAGATCAATTTGTGGTGGTCTTCATTGATGATATTTTGGTGTATTCGCATAATAAAGAGGAGCATGACAAGCATTTGCGAATTGTATTGCAGACCTTGAGAGAGAAACAATTGTATGTTAAACTGTCGAAGTGTGAGTTTTGGCTGGATCAAGTGACTTTTCTTGGTCATATAGTTTCAGCAGATGGTATAAGAGTTGATCCGAGTAAAGTCGAGGCTATTTTGAATTAGAGTCCACCAAAGTCTGTGACTGAAGTTAGAAGTTTTCTGGGTTTGGCAGGCTATTATCGACGCTTTGTGAAAGGTTTTTCTTTGATAGCTACTCCACTCACCAGATTACTTAGAAAGGGAGTTAGATTTGTGTGGACAGATCAGTGTCAAGCAAGCTTTGAGCAGTTGAACGAGATGTTGACTCAAGCTCCTATTCTTACTTTGCCTGTGGAAGATAAACAATATGTGATTTACAGTGATGCTTCACATAATGGTTTAGGTTGTTTTTTGATGCAAGAGGGTAAAGTTATAGCTTATGCTTCTCGCCAGTTGAAGCCGCATGAGCTTAATTATCCGACGCATGATTTGGAGTTAGCAGCCATAGTGTTTGCTTTGAAGATTTGGCGACACTACTTGTATGGGGAGAAGTGTTTTATCTATACGGATCATAAGAGTTTAAAATATTTGGGTGTTCAGAGGGAGCTGAATCTTCGGCAGAGACGGTGGTTGGAATTGATTAAAGACTACAACTGTTTGATTGATTATCATCCTGGTAAGGCAAATGTTGTTGCAAATGCCTTGAGTCGGAAGTCTTTAGCAGGTTTGACTGTTTATTCGCTCTCGTTGCTTGTTGAGTTGAGAGCATTGCATGCTAGTTTTGAGCTTTGTAATGATGGTGCGTTGTCAGCTCAGTTGCAATTGAAGCCAATGTTGTTGGATCAGATTAAAGAGGTCCAATTGGCTGATGAAAAAATTCAAAAAGTTGTGTCAGATTGCCAAAATGGAGAGAGCCGAGATTTTCTTGTGAAAAGTGATGGTAGCCTTTGGTTTAAGAATAGGTTGTGTGTTCCTGATGATGCTAGTTTAAGAAAGATTATTTTAGAAGAGGCACATCAATCGGTTTTTGCTATGCACCCTGGGAGTACAAAAATGTATCATGATTTGAAGCAGCATTATTGGTGGTCAGGTATGAAAAGAGACATAGCGGAGTTTGTATCTAAGTGTCTCACTTGTCAGAAGGTGAAAGCTGAACATCAAGTTCCATCAGGGTTGCTTCAACCTTTATCTGTGCTTGAATGGAAATGGGAGAGAGTGACAATGTATTTTGTGTCTGGTTTGCCATTGACTCGGAAGAAGTATGATGCTATTTGGGTGATTGTTGATCAGTTGACAAAGACAGCTCATTTTCTTCCAGTTAGAATAGATTATTCTCTTGAGAAGTTGGCTGAGCTGTATGTCAGTGAAATAGTAAAATTGCATGGAGTCCCAATTTCGTTGGTGTCTGATCGAGATCCTCGGTTTACTTCAAGGTTTTGGAAGAGTTTACATGGTGCTTGGGGTTCTCGATTGCACTTTAGCACTGCTTTTCATCCGCAGACAGATGGGCAGTCAGAGAGAGTGATACAGATTATTGAGGATATATTGAGGAGCTGTGTTATTGATTTCTCTGAAAGTTGGGATAGATTTTTGCCACTTGTGGAATTTGCTTACAATAACAGTCATCAATCCAGTATTGGAATGGCACCGTTTGAGGCTTTGTATGGTAGAATATGCAGAAAGCCACTGTGTTGGAATGAAGTTGGAGAAGGCAGATTGGTTGGTCCTAATTTGATTAAAGAAACGGAAGAGAAAGTGAAGATAATTCGAGATAGATTGAAAGCAGCTTCAGATCGGCAGAAATCTTATTCAGATTTGAAGAGGAGAGACATAAAGATTGATATTGGAGATAAAGTTTTTCTGAAAGTGTCTCCTTGGAAAAAGATTTTGAGATTTGGCAGAAAAGGGAAGCTAAGTCCTCGTTTTATTGGACCTTATGAAGTATTGGAAAGAGTTGGACCAGTTGCTTATCGACTTGCTTTGCCGCCTGAGTTGGATAGAATTCATAATGTCTTCCATGTTTCTATGCTGTGGAAGTACAGATCAGATCCATCTCATGTTTTACCAGTTGAATCTATTGAGGTGAGTTCGGATCTGACATTTGAAGAAGAACCAGTTTCTATTTTCGCACATGAAGTGAAAGAGTTGAGAAATAAGAAAGTGCCACTTGTAAAGATTCTTTGGAAGAATCATACAAAGGAAGAGGCAACTTGGGAGAGTGAGCAAGCGATGCGACATCAGTATCCTCAATTGTTTCAGACTTGATATTAGGTAATTTCGAGGACGAAATTTCTTTTAGAGGGGGAGAATTGTAATATCCCAAAGTATACCCTAAAAGTTTTGGTATTATTGTTATAATTGGATTAAGTGTTATAAGTGTATATGTTTATATGAGAAGAGATAAAAGATAATAACAGTGTATATGTTGTATATACATAGATATATACAAAATATACAAATCAAAATGTGGAAGTCAAAAGAAGATTAACTAATGATTTTAATTAATTAATTAATTAAGTGGAATTTGAGTGAGTGGAAGTGGATGGAGATATTTTGAATATTTTAATATTATTTGCTTGGAGGAGAGGGTTTTAAGGAGAGAGTTATTAAGAGTTTGACTTTGCTTTCTTTCTTTTCTTCTTGATTCTTTCTTAGTCGTGCATCTTCATTTCTTTTCTTTCCTTCTCTTTTCTTTTCTTTTCTTTTGGCCGGCTATCAAAGAACCAAGAGAGCAATAGAGAGTTTTGTTTTCCAAGAACAAATTGAAGAAGATTTCAAGTGATCAAGTTGGAAATTTGAGAAGTTTCATTAACTTTGATAAGTTTCTTCTTGATTCTCTTGTTTTATTTTAAGTTGTGTTTGAGTTTGGTGTTGGATTATTAAGAGCATGAATATGTTTGATTGTGGTGTGTTTGAGAGTGTTGGGTTTAATTGATTGTGGTTTTGGAATTGAATTGAGGAGAAGGAATTAGGTTTGGTGTTGGAAGAGTAAGAGTTGTATATTGGTAATTGATGTATGTTGTGAGTTTGATTAATTCTTTATCTTAGATTTTCAAGTTGTTTGTGTTTAATGAAGTTTAAAGCATAGAATACATGAGTTTGGTCTGAAACATAAGCATTTTGGATGCCATGCCCGTGGCCATTGGATGCCACGACCGTGGGGGTGTTAAGCAATTGGACAGATTCGTTTTCTAACCCACGCCCGTGGGGGTTTGTGAGACCACGACAGTGGGGTTGTGAGGCCACGACCGTGGGGTTATGAGGCCACGACCGTGGGCCCTAGTTAGTGGTTTTGGTTTGTAATTTGTGATCCATAGGTCTAGTATGAGGCTAATAGGTGAATAATTGTATTGGAATTCATGTGTATGTTTATATAAGTGTGTATTATTCCTTTTGAATTAGGTTATGAAGAGGTTGTATTGCCCTAACCTAAGTGTTGAGAATTCTTGGAAGAAGAAGTGTATAGATTGGTGTGAGTTGCTCTTGAGGTAAGTACAAACTTACATGGTTGCATTCATTTACATGACTTTGAGACTTAACACATTTGGTTATAAATGTGTTAAGTAATTTACTATATTGTTAATACAATTTGATTAATGTTATGATTTGTATAATGTGAAAGATATGATGATCATTCAAAAGGTATGTGCAATGCAATTGGTTATGATGAATACTTTAATGATGAATTGTTTTAATGTGAAATGAGATTGATGAAATGTGAAGCCATTGTGGTTGGCTATAATGATTTAAATGAAATAAATGGGGCATGTTTGCCTAGATGATGATGAATGTTTAATGCAAATGGTTATGTATACTCTATTGATGAGATGTGAAGCCATTGTTGTTGGATATAATGATGCAAATGAGATAATTGAGGCATGCTTGCCTAAATGATGATGAGAAAATGAGAATGAAATTGATAATGAAATAATGAATGAATTGTGTGTCTAATGTGTTATTCCATTTTCAGAGTTTTGTTGTTGGTGGCATGCCTAATGGTAACAATCTCTTGAAGCTAGGTTGGATCTAGTCCTTGAAGCCTAGTTGAGATGTTACAACTCTTGAAGCTAGGTTGGGTTTGGTTCTTGAAGCCAAGTTAGGTTGATACTTAGCATGCTTTGTTCCCCTTGAAGCTTGGTTGAACCTAATCCTTGAAGCCTAGTTGGAATAATGATAATGATAAATGTGATAATTGAACCAAAACATTAACTCTGAAAGTGGAATGGCATATTAGTGTCTTTTGGGCCCATGCTTGTCTTTGTTTCAATGTAAATCATGAGTGATGAAATAATTGAATAAAATAATGAAATGTAGTGTGATGAACAATATAACGATATCATTTGTGAATATTATCTTATTTGTTGAAATGTGTAACATTGGCATTGCATTGAAGCATATTATTATTGTAGTTTGTACCACTAAGCCGTTGTCTTAGCGCGAATGTGGTTCATTGCGCAGGTGACAGGGTAGAGCCAGAGAGTTCATCTAGACTGAGTTGAGTCTAGACTTTGAGGTTTAGAGTGTGGACTTAAAGATCAGAGACAAACTGCCAAACATGTATAAACTTTATGTTTTGTAAAACTTATATTTTGATGTATATATATAAGTAAATACTGCTACATTTTCCGCTGCATATTGAATGAATATTTTTATTTATTGTGTTCTATGATATAGCTTAAATGTTTAAGTTTGCTATTATTATTGTATAAAGGGATGACTGGTTTGTTTAGTAAACTATGGCATTCTTATATTCAGTATACGTATATTACCATTGTGGTAGCATGTAGTGTGAGTATACAGGGTATAAGGGTGTTACATAATCTTAGCGATACAAACTTAGCTTTGTAATTGGAAATGTTTGAAGAAGAATAATAGAGGGGCAGTATTGATTTATAAGCCATAAGTGTTACCATTAATCTACTGTGGCCATATGTTTTGTTTAGTATTTTGGCCGGTTAGTTTTGTTATCCATAGACATGGGTTTGAGATGACATGATCGTAGGATAGTTTTTGTAAGATTGATAATTATAATTCAAGAAACATGGTCAAGAGTTATGATTGGTAAAGTTGTACCTTATAATTTTAAGGTAGAAATTTGTTTATAATTATAGAAAGTATGGAAAGAGAAGAGAACTGTGAAAATGTTTTGAGTCATGGATAATGTGATAGAAAAGGTGATTATGAAAATATAGTAAGGGTATGAAAATGTGAGGAGATGATAAGTGGAAGAAATTACAAAATGTGATTGAGAGTTATATTGAATATTTTCACAATGGTATAATATGAATAAGTTGATGGAATTAATGTTTAAGTGAATGAACTATGGGTAATAAATATGGTATGAGATAATCATGAGAATTATGTGAAAATTGTACAATGATGATAGAAAACCAAATATATGAATAATGAAAAATAATTTAAAGTGATTTGTTATAAATAATCATAATTTCAGAAAGTTGAAAAGATGGATCCGAAGAGATTAGAATTTGAATATAAATTTGACCTAATAGAGTTACGTCATATATTAAAATCTAATGATAAATTTAAATAAGTTAATTGTTGGCTTGAATTGAATAAGATTGAGACGTTGGTATATTGTGATAGATAGATCAATTGATCTAGATTTTGCTAAGATTGCGAATCATTATTGAGATTTAATATGTATAGTTGTACTAAGAGTATAAGATATATGTGATAATGTATGTGATGTAATATTCTGATATGTGTCTGGACATGAATGAGTTAAGATATATCAGTTGTAAATGATGATAAAAGGAAAAAGGTCGAATATATGTAAAGTAAGTTTAAAGGCATTGTATTAATATTAATGTTAAGTGAGAAGCATGTTGAAGAAGGAATTAAGTGTATGAAAAATAAGAATATTGTTATAAATTAAGATTTGATAAGTGTTTATTTTGAAAATGACTGTAGTGACGGGACAGTCAATATTAAGATATAAATCAATAACCTCTAACTTTAAGGTTAAGAGAGTATATCTATAAAGAGATGAAGTGATAAAATATCTTGAACGTAATAGATGGACGAAGTATATGTATTTTATAAGATGATCTGATTCTTGTATAAAGATAAATTAATTGGGAATGTAATGAGTTATCTTGATTGCTTTGTTGAGAAAGTAATAAGATATAAAGATATATATAATGATGAGTTATGAAATTGGGAGAAGATGATTGAGTCTAAGGGGGAGAGTAGAAGTTATGTGATTTGATGAAAGAATAACTTAAGAATATGATTAACTTCATATGAAAATTAAGATCGTATTTTGTTAAGAATGGATTGTTACTGTACTGGATAATTTCGAGGACGAAATTATTTAAGGGTGAGAGAATTACCCGATTTTGATGTGCTTTGGAATAGTAGTTGTGAGAGAGTATGTTGGTGAAATATGTAAATAAAATATTATAAGAGATAGATGTATATGATGGATAATATGTATATATTGTATTTGAAAAATATGGGAAATATAAATACAATATATAAGACCTATACATATATCAACATATACACCACATATACATGATATATATATTGGTGTAGGAAAAGTAAATTGTAAATAATTAATTAATAATAATAATGATAATAACGACAAGAGAAAAAGAAGAAAAGAAAGTCAAAGGGAAGGACAAATTTTGTGGTGGAGAATTTTTAGGTGTATTTAATTATATTATTATATATATATAAGATTAGTTTGAAAAGGGAAGAAAAGATTTTCTTTCTTTCTTATTCTTCTTCTTCCTCTAGAACGTGGGAGAGAGAAAGAGAGAGAGAAAGGTGTGATTTTGTTGGCATACACATCAAATTCTTAAGGGCTTTAAGAGAATTGAAGTTGGATATTGAAGATTTGCAAAGAATTCAAGTAAGTGTTCTTTTCCTTTTGTTGATTTCTATAGATTGAGTTTATATTTGATATGGTTAGTGTGTGAAGATGATGATAACGAAAGATTGAAGCATGTATATATATGTAGAATTGGTATTTAGATGATGATAATATGGTTATTTGTGAGGATGATGATGAGTTGTTGAAATTGTTTAGTAAGGGTTTAGTATAAATGAGTGGGGGAATTGAGTAATTAGTACATGGATGATTCATATAATGATTATTATTATGATATGTTGAAGATATATAAGTGTTGAATTGATAAGTGATTTATGAATATAAACTAAGATGTTGATTAAGGGTGTTGTAGTATGGATTTTGGAGTGATTGTGTTTACATGGATGAGAGTTCGAAATGCATAATTTTTGCCTGACACGGCCAGTGACACGGCCATGTCATTGGGCATGTCAACGGTGCTGAGCTTAACGTTTGTGACACGACCATTAACACAGCCATGTCATTGGGCGTGTCATAGCTACTGTGAGATAAAGTAATTGACACGGCCATGAACACACCCGTGTTGTTGGGCGTATCAATGTTTCTGTGAGGCAGAATGAATGACATGTCTAGTGACACACCCATGTCACTGAGCGTGTCATAGCCACTGTGTTGAAGAAGGATTGACACGGCCAGTGACACACCCATATCACTGAGCGTGTCAAAGCTTCTCTTTTGTTGGTTTAGGGCACGATCAGGAACACGCCCGTGTTGTTGAGCATGTCATGTGTAGAGTTTGCCATAGTTAGTTTTTATTTTTATTTTCTTATGTGTATCACTAAGTGAGTGTGTATAATCACCTTTGAATTAGGTTTTGAAGAGATTTGAGTTGCTCTAATCCAAATGTTAAAGGATTCATGGAAGAGGAGTTTGGAATTGGTGTGAGTTGCTCTTAGAGGTAAGTAAAATTTTTGAATGATTGCATGCATTCATATGACATTGGGACATAACACATTTAGTTGAGAAATGTGTTAAGTTACTTGATATATTGTTGATGAATGAATTATATGTTATGGTATGCATAATGTGAATTATGTTGATGCATCAATGCAATTGAGTAATGTATTGTATAAGAAAAGAAATGTGGAAAAATGTGATATTGAGATGAAATAGAAGTATGAGAAAAATGAGAAAAGATTATAAACTAAGGCAATGAGCCTAGTTTGATTATGAGAAATAAAATGTGAAAGAGATTGATAATGAGATAAATGAATTAATTGTGTTCCTAGTATATTATTCAATTTTTAGAGTTCTGGGATTGGCGGCATGCCTATGAATCGCTGGGCAGGTGAAAATACTGGGTCGTAAGCCTCAAAAACTGTAATAGTCTAGCCGGGTTGAGAACCAAGATACTGGGGCTCTAGGGTCTAGCCGGGTTGAGGTCCAAGAGACTGGGTCTGTTACATTATCCATGGATATATATATCGCCTACGGGCTTGATAAATGTGATTATGGACCAAAGCAGTAACTCTGAACTTTGAATAGCATATTAGATCCTTTTTGGGCCCATGCTCGTGTTTGCTTAAATATGAATCATGAATGATAATTCAATTGAATACTATAATGAAATGTAATGTTATGAAATATGATATGATTACAATACATAAGTAAATTATTGAAAAGGAATGTGGTTTGAGAAACTATGCTGAATGATGAGATTATGAAAATACAATATGACGTGTAATATGTATATGGATGTGGACATTGTGAGTATTATTTTATGAATGTTCTAATAAGTCATTGAATTGTGGTTTGTTTTAATGATATATGTGTATATGCATATAAATTATGAGATTAGTTGAAATATATGAAAGGTATATTAAAAATGGAAAACATGATAAGAAAATAATGATACATGAAGTTAATAAATGAATATGATTTTCTGTAGTGTATGCTATAATCTTTATTTGTACTACTAAGCTTTCAAGCTTAGCGCGATTGCATAAATCGCATAGGTGAATAGATGATTTATCCGGGAGTCAAAACATTATGCCACGAGAAGGGTAAGAGTATTTCGAGGACAAGGTAATTTATATATATGTAATATCATCAAAAGTATAATGATTTTGTAAATGTTCTTTAAATAAAATGTATTTCATGGGTTGTAATTAAGGTAAAGGTTTTAAACAGTATTGAAAAGTGACATCTTTATACTTTATATACGTACTGTATGTATACTTGGTATAATTATAGTATAGATATAGATTATAAGGGTGTTACAATTATTTTGGTATCAGAGCTTAGGTTTGAGATTCTCAGCCTAAGTAGATTTAAAAAGAAAAGAGGAAACTTTTTGAAAAGTGAAATTTGTGATACATGCATATGCATTAACACCTAGGTTGGTCTCGGATGTGGCATTATGTGATTTGTTATGTATTTGAATTACATGAGATGGATGATAGTGTGTGAATGAGGTTCTACATGAAAGTAAAACTAGAGAAAGAAATGATATGGAAAAAAAAAATTTGTACAAGTTTAATTGATAAATTAAAGAATTGAAGTTTACTTAAGTAAAGCAAAATTTGAAATTTTTGATTATTGAAGTGTGCTTGTGAAATAGGTTATAAAGAAATGAATATGAGAATAATGTTGGAAATGAGTAAAAAAAATCAAGATTTCAGTAAATACGTTTTTCACTAAAATTTGGATCTTTTTCTAATAAAGCTTATGTTTGGATTGCTAGAGAAATGAAAAATTATTTGATTGTTAAAATGGATAGATATGCTAGTAAATTGAAGAAAGTATGGTGGAATATTGAGAGAGTTGATTGGTATAGACAAAGTGTGACAATTTAAGGTTTGGGTATGTAAAGTTCAGGTTAAAAAAAAAAGGATGATGTTGGTTAAAGTAAGGAGATATAATAGTGTTGTTTTAATGCAAATATTGTGATTTTAATGTGAGAAATGTGATATGCTTAAGTGTTGTTAAAGCTCATATTAATGGTGGTAATATGTGAAATTTGGATTTTTGAAATGAGCTTTAATAATTGTAAAAATGATATGTCTTGATGTTACATGATGTTATATATCAAATGGTTTTAAAGTTAATATTAAGGAAACTAGATTAGTAAATTGAAGTTTAGGTAAGTTAGTAAGTTGAGAGTTTAGAGTTTTAATAGAATTTTGATGAGGATTATTTAGATATCGATAGTTTAATGTATATTAAGCATATGAGCTATTTGGAATGAATATTATTGCTTATGAAAGTACTATGAAATGGGTAATGTGATTGATAATACAAAAATTTGTTTTGAAATAAAGGAAAAAGGACTAAGCAAGTGAAAATGAGTTACTTTAAGTAATTTGACTAGAAATGATGAAAATGGATATGAAGGGTATACTAAATGCATTTAAAAACAAATGTGAGTGAGATGTCACCTTAGAAATGTGACTAAGATTTATGTGAAGTGTTATTATGGTTAGTGTGTATATGTATGTTGAGTTGATAAATAAATTAAGTCATGTCAAAAGGATGAGAATGATAATGTTCAATGAAAAATAATAAACGTTAAATTTGTATATATTGTATGTAAAAGAGGAATTAAATATAATTGCATGATTATGTGTCTACATGTATAGGATATGTGAGATGAGTTTATCAATATGAACGTAATTGTAATATGTAAGAAATGTGGAAAGTAAGTCACATTAAGAATGTGGCCTATGAATGTGTATGTGGTATAACTACTTGTCTAGTGGTATTGAGAATGATATTGCATGTATTAGTGGACCTAAGAGAGATTAGGTCTTGACCTGCACAGAGCTAGACTATGTGAAGAAATTGAGAGTGAGAATGGACTCGAGTAAGACTGGACGGTGAAATTATTATGGTAATAACTGAACTTGAATATCATATAATGTTTTGGGCCCAAAGTATATGTATGTGGAAATGTTCTATGTATAGGTGTATAATAAGAGATTGTAAGGAAAAAGGGGAAGTATAATGTATACAAATTTTTATAAGAGATAGATTAGAAATGGAGTAATAAATGAAAATTGTGTGAAATTTGCATATGATCGAATGAGTGTACGTAAGAGATGTTAATGATAATATTATTGAAACATGAGTTAGGTTAATGATGATCAAGTGATCAAAAGTAAATTGTTTTGAAATGGAGCTGAAATGTGTTAACTCTTGGTGTAGCAAAAGTTTAGAGAATGAATATGTAATCTTAGCGATACAAACTTAGCATTGTAATTGGAAATGTTTGAAGAAGAATAATAGAGGGGCAGTATTGATTTATAAGCCATAGGCGTTACTATTAATCTACTGTGGCCATATGTTTTGTTTAGTATTTTGGCCGGTTAGTTTTGTTATCCACAGACATGGGTTTGAGATGACATGATCATAGGATAGTTTTTGTAAGATTGATAATTATACTTCAAGAAACATGGTCAAGAGTTATGATTGGTAAAGTTGTACCTTATAATTTTAAGGTAGAAATTTGTTTATAATTATAGAAAGTATGGAAAGAGAAGAGAACTGTGAAAATGTTTTGAGTTATGGATAATGTGATAGAAAAGGTGATTATGAAAATATAGTAAGGGTATGAAAATGTGAGGAGATGATAAGTGGAAGAAATTACAAAATGTGATTGAGAGTTATATTGAATATTTTCACAATGGTATAATATGAATAAGTTGATGGAATTAATGTTTAAGTGAATGAACTATGGGTAATAAATATGGTATGAGATAATCATGAGAATTATGTGAAAATTGTACAATGATGATAGAAAACCAAATATATGAATAATGAAAAATAATTTAAAGTGATTTGTTATAAATAATCATAATTTTAAAAAGTTGAAAAGATGGATCCGAAGATATTAGAATTTGAGTATAAATTTGACCTAATAGAGTTACGTCATATATTAAAATCTAATGATAAATTTAAATAAGTTAATTGTTGGCTTGAATTGAATAAGATTGAGACGTTGGTATATTGTGACAGATAGATCAATTGATCTAGATTTCGCTAAGATTGCGAATCATTATTGAGATTTAATATGTATAGTTGTACTAAGAGTATAAGATATATGTGATAATGTATGTGATGTAATATTCTGATATGTGTTTGGACATGAATGAGTTAAGATATATCAGTTGTAAATGATGATAAAAGGAAAAAGGTTGAATATCTGTAAAGTGAGTTTAAAGGCATTGTATTAATATTAATGTTAAGTGAGAAGCATGTTAAAGAAGGAATTAAGTGTATGAAAAATAAGAATATTGTTATAAATTAAGATTTGATAAGTGTTTATTTTGAAAATGACTGTAGTGACGGGATAGTCAATATTAAGATATAAATCAATAACCTCTAACTTTAAGGTTAAGAGAGTATATCTATAAAGAGATGAAGTGATAAAATATCTTGAACGTAATAGATGGACGAAGTATATGTATATTATAAGATGATCTGATTCTTGTATAAAGATAAATTAATTGGGAATGTAATGAGTTATCTTGATTGCTTTGTTGAGAAAGTAATAAGATATAAAGATATATATAATGATGGGTTATGAAATTGGGAGAAGATGATTGAGTCTAAGGGGGAGAGTAGAAGTTATGTGATTTGATGAAAGAATAACTTAAGAATATGATTAACTTCATATGAAAATTAAGATCGTATTTTGTTAAGAATGGATTGTTACTGTACTGGATAATTTCGAGGATGAAATTATTTAAGGGTGAGAGAATTATAATACCCCGATTTTGATGTGCTTTGAAATAGTAGTTGTGAGAGAGTATGTTGGTGAAATATGTAAATAAAATATTATAAGAGATAGATGTATATGATGGATGATATGTATATATTGTATTTGAAAAATATGGGAAACATAAATACAATATATAAGACATACATATATCAACATATACACCACATATACATGATATATATATTGGTGTAGGAAAAGTAAATTGTAATTAATTAATTAATAATGATGATGATAACAATGACAAGAGAAAAAGAAGAAAAGAAAGTCAAAGGGAAGGACAAATTTTGTGGTGGAGAATTTTTAGGTGTATTTAATTATATTATTATATATATATAAGATTAGTTTGAAAAGGGAAGAAAATATTTTCTTTCTTTCATTCTTTCTTATTCTTCTTCTTCCTCTAGAACATGGGAGAGAGAAAGAGAGAGAGAAAGGTGTGATTTTGTTGGCATACACATCAAATTCATAAGGGCTTTAAGAGAATTGAAGGTGGATATTGAAGATTTGCAAAGAATTCAAGTAAGTGTTCTTTTCCTTGTGTTGATTTCTATAGATTGAGTTTATATTTGATATGGTTAGTGTGTGAAGATGATGATAACGAAAGATTGAAGCATGTATATATATGTGGAATTGGTATTTAGATGATAATATTATGGTTATTTGTGAGGATGATGGTGAGTTGTTGAAATTGTTTACTAAGGTTTTAGTATAAATGAGTTGGGGAATTGAGTAATTAGTACATGGATGATTCATATAATGATTATTATTATGATATGTTGAAGATATATAAGTGTTGAATTGATATGTGATTTATGAATATAAACTAAGATGTTGATTAAGGGTGTTGTAGTATGGATTTTGGAGTGATTGTGTTTACATGGATGAGAGTTCGAAATGCAAAATTTTTACCTGACACGGCCATGTCGTTGGGCGTGTCAACGGTGTTGAGCTTAACGTTTGTGACACGACCATTAACACGGTCTTGTTATTGGGTGTGTCATAGCTACTGTGAGATAAAGTAATTGACACGGCCATGAACACACCCGCGTTGTTGGGTGTGTCAATGTTTCTGTGAGGCAGAATGAATGACATGTCTAGTGACACGCCCATGTCACTGAGCGTGTCATAGCCACTGTGTTGAGGAAGGATTGACACGGCCAATGATACGCCCATGTCACTGAGCGTGTCAAAGCTTCTGTTTTGTTGGTTTAGGGCACGATCAGGGGAACGCCCGTGTTGTTGAGCATGTCATGTGTAGAGTTTGCCCTAGTTAGTTTTTATTTTTATTTTCTTATGTGTATCACTAAGTGAGTGTTTATAATCACCTTTGAATTAGGTTTTGAAGAGATTTGAGTTGCCCTAATCCAAATGTTAAAGGATTCATGGAAGAGGAGTTTGGAATTGGTGTGAGTTGCTCTTAGAGGTAAGTACAAATTTTGAATGATTGCATGCATTCATATGACATTGAGACATAACACATTTAGTTGAGAAATGAGTTAAGTTACTTGATATATTGTTGATAAATGAATTATATGTTATGGTATTCATAATGTGAATTATGTTGATGCATCAATGCAATTGAGTAATGTATTGTATAAGAAAAGAAATGTGGAAAAATGTGATATTGAGATGAAATAGAAGTATGAGAAAAATGAGAAAAGATTATAAACTAAGGCAATGAGCCTAGTTTGATTATGAGAAATGAATTGTGAAAGATATTGATAATGAGATAAATGAATTAATTGTGCCTAGTATATTATTTAATTTTCAGAGTTCTGGGTTTGGCGGCATGCCTATGAATCGCTAGGCAGGTGAAAAGACCGAGTCGTAAGCCTCAAAAACTGTAATAGTCTAGCCGGGTTAAGAACCAAGATACTGGGGCTCTAGGGTCTAGCCGGGTTAAGGTCCAAGAGACTGGGTCTGTTACATTATCCATGGATATATATATCGGCTACGGGCTTGATAAATGTGATTTTGGACCAAAGCAGTAACTCTGAACTTTGAATAGCATATTAGATCCTTTTTGTGCCCATGCTCGTCTTTGCTTAAATATGAATCATGAATGATAATTCAATTGAATACTATAATGAAATGTAATGTTATGAAATATGATATGATTACAATACATAAGTAAATTATTGAAAAGGAATGTGGTTTGAGAAACTATGCTGAATGATGAGATTATGAAAATACAATATGACGTGTAATATATATATGGATGTGGACATTGTGAGTATTATTTTATGAATGTTCTAATAAGTCATTGAATTGTGGTTTGTTTTAATGATTTATGTGTATATCCATATAAATTATTAGATTAGTGGAAATATATGAAAGGTGTATTGAAAATGGAGAACATGATAAGAAAATAATGATACATGAAGTTAATAAATGAGTATAATTTTCTGTAGTGTATGTTATAATCTTTATTTGTACTACTAAGCTTTCGAGCTTAGCGCGATTGTGTAAATCGCGTAGGTGAATAGATAATTGATCTGGGAGTCAAAACATTATGCCACGAGAAGGGTAAGAGTATTTCGAGGACAAGGTAATTTATATATATGTAATATCATCAAAAGTATAATGATTTTGTAAATGTTCTTTAAATAAAATGTATTTCATGGGTATTTTTAATGGGTAACATTAAGCCTTATTTTGACAGAAGTTAAATAGGTATTTTTAATTACCGTCAAAATCATATGGCTGCTAGAGTAAAATGGGTACGTTTTGATGAAAATTAAGGAATATGAGCCTCTAAACTTTATGAATTTTGTACGTTTAAGCCTCTGAATTTTTATTTGGTAACATTGAGCTCTTTAACTATATATGTTAATAACATTGAACCCTTTTTTAAGGGAAGATAAGTGTTGTCCCTTTTATAACAGAAAATAAATGCATGTTTTCAAGCGCGGTCAATTGAGAGGTTCAATGCCATCAAATAAAAATTCAGAGGCTTGATAGCAAAACATTTAAAGTTCAAAGGCCAATAAAATATGTTATTCCTAGTTTTATTCTTGGTTATTCATTTGTTATATTTTATTAGATTTATTTGACTATTTATTATATTTTGATTAGATTGTTATTTGATATTTATTTATTTTTAGTCAGGGGCAAACCTATATAGAAATTAAAAGGGGTCTTGGCCCCCCTAAATATTTTCAATTTTACTTATAATATATTTATTATATATATTATTTTTTAAATAAATAAAATTTGGCCCCCCAAATTCTAAAAATTATAAATTTAATTCATTATAAAAAAGTCTATTATCTTAAATATTTAATCATGTGTTTACTAAAAAATCCAATAATATTAATTATTTAGTCATGTGATCTTAAAATGATAATAAAATGTGCTCTTTTTAATAAAAAAAATTATTATTTTTACATAATGTCAATAGTTAACTCTAAAAAGGTACTTTTATTATTTTAATTTCGTATTCTTTAGCTCTATAAGTTCTTATATTTTCTTAAAATTACAGCTCTAAAAAATAATTTTTATACTCAATTTCAATTGCAATGTTCTTTTTTAGCAATTGCAATTATTTAATTATACTAAAATCAATAAGGTATAATTACGCCGTCAGTGTTTGAACTTTTTAAAATTTAACAATTGAGTTGTTCAACTTTTCAAAATATCAATTAAGAGCTGGAACCAGAAAATCATGTATAATTTAGTTATTTTAGTAGGTTGCAAAATAAAAGATATTTTGTTGGATGACACACGTCAATAAAATGTGATATTTTAAAAAGTTGAACAATTCAATTATTAAATTTTAAAAAGTTTAGACACCAACAATGTAATTATATCTATGACATTTACCTATGTTTTGTTGGATGACACATGTCAATAAAAGGTGATATTTTAAAAAGTTGAACAACTCAATTGTTAAATTTTAAAAAGTTTATACACCGATAATGTAATTATACCTATGATATTCACTTGTAACTGGTTTACAACCGGCTAAAATAACTAAATTGTACATGATTTTTTGATTCCAACACTCAATTGATATTTTAAAAAGTTGAACTGTAATACCTTTATACCCAATATACTTACACTACATATACCCAACATATGTAATATACGTATATAGAATACAAGAATGTCACAACCATTTTAAATAATCAAATCATCATTTATAAAATCTGTATAATCTTTAAACATTCAACCGATATCATATAAATGATAGTTGAGATATTACTTGCTAAAACATATATATAACTTTATTACTAAAGGTTCAACCAAAACATTTTTGATAGTTTGCGGAATATACATATCTTTACATTAAAATATATTATAATATATATGGAATCAATATGTACAATAATATAAAATTTATACATGCTGGCAGTTTATCTTTGATCTTGATGTCCGCAATCAACTCTGCCCTTAAGGTCTCTAGCTTAGACTTGACTTGGTCTAGACGAACTCTCCAGCTCAGCCGGATCTACCCTGTCACCTACGTGATGAATCACAATCGCGCTAAGCCAGAAGCTTAGTGGTACAAACTTCAATAACAATATAGTTCAAATGCAATGCTAATGCGCAACACATAAGAATATTATATCTCATAACATTATATCATTATATCTTGATAAATTACTCAATTGTTCCAAAATTCATAATTCACATAAAAACAAACACAAACATGGGCTCAAAAAGGATTTAATATGCTATTCAAATTCTAGAGTTAATGCTTTGGTCTATAATGACACCATGTATCTAGCCCTGTAGGCAATATATCAATGTAATAATCTAACTAGGTCTGAGTTTATGACCAGGTCATTTCACCCAGCCTAGCTTCAAGGATTTGTTTTCGAGGCTTACAACCCGGTCATTTCACCTCAAAAATATTTTCACAGTGACGCCCAGTGTCTAGCCCATAGGCAATTCATAGGCATGCCGCCAAACCCAGAACTCTGAAAATTGAATAACATACTAGGTGCACAATTTATTCATATTTCTCATTATCAATTTCATTCTCATTGTCATATAATCAAGCTAGGCATATTGCCTTATTTTCTCATATTTCTCACTTTTCTCATTTATATCAATATCAATTCATTATATTATGTTTCCACATATCTCATCACATTATACCACATTTCTTTTCATTTACAACACATTATCCAATTATCTTGGGTATTTCAACATAATTCACAATGTACAAATCATAACATATTACTCATGCATCAACAATGTAGTAAGTAGCTTAACACATTTTCCAACCAAATGTGTTAAGTCTCAATGTCATGTAAATATAAACAATTATTCAAAATTTGTACTTACCTCTAAAAGCGAGAAACACCACTTTCAACATCATATTCCAAGATATCCCTCAACACTTGGATTGGGGTAACTCAAACCTCTTTAAAGCCTAAACCAAATGTGATTATACATAATCGCTTAGTGATACACTTATAGGTATAAACAAAACCACTCAACACGAGAAAAATTAGGGAAAAAATAATCTAGGGCAAACTCTACACATGACACGCTCAACAACACGGGCGTATCAATGTCCGTGCCCTAAATCTACAACACAGAAGCTTTGACACGCTCAGTGACATGGGCGTGTCAATGACCATGCCAAAACTCCACCAACACAGTAGCTATGACACACTTAGTGATATGGGCGTGTCACTGCATGTGTAAATACTATAATAACACAGTAGCTGTGACACGCTCAGTGACATGGGCGTGTCACTGCACGTGTTAATTCTACAACAACATAGTAGCTGTGACACGTTCAGTGACATGGGCGTGTCACTACTCGTGTCACCAACACTAAAAACAGAACCATCGATGAGCCCAAAGGAATGGCCTTGCCACCGGGCGCGTCAGGCCAAAAACCTGATATTCATACACTATTGTCACATCCAACTAATATCTTGCATCAACCTTTTCAACTTCATACAAACTCAACCAAATCCATCATTATATCACATAATACTTGTGTAAACATCAAAACAACTCAATTAAAAGCAACAATACAAATTACAACCATGACTTCTCAACTCAAATGTTACATAATCTAGAACTCTTATTCTATTCACCAAACTTAACCTTTTTCTTCAATCTACCCTAAATTCATAGTTATCTACTCAAAACAACTTCATACATACCAAAATCAACCATTAACACAAACTACATCAAACATCCAATTCACACATACAAACTTCCATAGAAAATCAAGGAAACAAGTTGAAAACTTACCAAATATGAAGAAAATCCTCAAAACTCCAACTTGAGCACTTGAAATCCTTCAATTACTTGAGTTAGCAAGAAGCAACTTCTCTCTTTCCTTTGATGGTGGTGGTCGACTTCAATGGAGGGGGAAAAAGAAGAAGATAAGATCAACTCCTCTCCTTACCAACTAAACCCCTATTAACCACACAATTTTTCCTCTTTTAATCTCCACCAAGCATATATATTATTATAATATAATTAACATCAAATATCCTCTTCCACTATCCATTAATTAATGGTTAAACAATTAAAAAAAGCATTTGACCAAGTTAAAATGTTGACTTGTATATATTGTATATATCTACATATATACATCATATACACATCTTTCCTTTCTCTTTTCTTTTCACTTAATTATATATATATTTTAAATCATTTATTTAATTTTCAAAAATTTATATTCTCAAAATTTTTTGGATATTACAATTCTCCCCCTCTACAAATAAATTTCGTCCTCGAAATTATCTACTCTCAAGTCTGGAACAACTAGGGATACTGATTCCGCATCATCGACTCACTCTCCCATGTTGCCTCTTTCGGAGCATGATTCTTCCAAAGAACTTTCACAAGTGGCACTTTCTTATTTCTCAACTCCTTCACTTCACGTGCCAAAATAGCCACTGGTTCTTTCTCATAAGTTAGATCTGAACTCACCTCAATTGATTCTAATGACAGAACATGAGATGGGTCTAACCTATACCTTCGAAGCATAGAGACATGGAAGACATTGTGAATTCGATCCAATTCAGGCGGCATAGCTAGTTTATAGGCCACTAGTCCAACTCTCTCTAGTACCTCATAAGGTCCTATGAAATGAGGACTCAACTTTCCTTTGCGACCAAATCTCAAAATTTTCTTCCAAGGAGACACTTTCAAAAATACTTTATCTCCTACACTGAACTCTATGTCTCTTCTTTTTAATTCCAAATGTGATTTTTGTCGATCTGAGGCAGCTTTCAGACAATTTCTAATCACCTTTACTTTCTCTTCTGTTTCCCTAATCAAATCAGGACCTATCAACTTACCTTCTCCAACCTCATCCCAATATAGAGGTGTCCTGCATCTTCTACCATACAATGCCTCATAAGGTGCCATTCTAATACTGGACTGATGACTGTTGTTATAAGCAAACTCAATAAGTGGTAAGAATCTATCCCAACTTCTAGAGAAATCGATGATACAACTCCTCAACATGTCCTCTAAAATTTGTATCACTCTCTCTGACTGTTCATCTGTCTGAGGATGGAAAGCAATGCTAAAATGTAACCGAGAGCCTAAAGCATTCTCTAAACTTCTCCACAATCTCAATGTAAATCGGGGATCTCGATCAGATACCAAAGAAATTAAAACTCTATGTAACCTCACTATTTCACTGATATACAGCTCAACCAACCTCTCAAGAGAATAATCTATCCAAATTGAAAGAAAATGAGTTGTCTTCATCATCCGACCAACAATCACCCATATGGCATCATGCTTCTTCTGAGTCAAAGACAATTCAGTCACAAAATCCATCGTCACTCGCTCCCATTTCCACTCTGGCACTGATAATGGCTAAAGTAATCCCAAAGGAACTTGGTGTTCAGCCTTCACTCTCTGACAAATGAGACATCTGGATACAAACTCTGCTATGTCCCTCTTCATACCGGACCACCAATAATATTATTTTAAATCCTGATACATCTTGGTACTCCCAGGATGCATAGCATAAGCTGACTGATGTGCTTCCTCCAAAATTACCTTTTCAATCTTGCATCATTAGGAACACACAACCTATCTCTGTACCACAAACTGCCATCACTTGTCACATGAAAATCTCGACTCTCCCCCTTTTGGCAATCCAATACAACTTTCTGGATTTTCTCATCTGTCAATTGAGTCTCCCTAATATGATCCAATAACACCGGCATCAATTGCAACTAAGCCATCAATGCACCATCATCACAAGACTCAAATCTGGCATGCAACGCTCTCAACTCAACAAGTAACAAGAGCAAATAAGCAGTCAGACCTGCCAAAGATTTTTGACACAAGGCATCAACAATAATATTTGCCTTACCAGGATGATAATCAATTAAACAGTTGTAGTCTTTAATCAATTCTAATCATCATCTTTGTCGAAGATTCAACTCTTTTTGAACACCTAGATATCTTAAACTCTTGTGATCTGTATAAATAAAATACTTCTCCCCATACAAGTAATGTCGCTAAATCTTCAAAGCAAAAACTATGGCTGCTAACTCCAAATTATGCGTCGGGTAATTAAGCTCATACAGCTTCAACTGTCGAGAGGCATAAGCAATGACTCTATTCTCCTGCATCAGAATACAACCTAAACCATTATGTGAAGCATCACTGTAAATCACATAAGGTTGACCTTCCATAGGCAAAAGAACAGGAGCCTGAGTCAACATCTCCTTCAGCTGCTCAAAACTCACCTGACACCGATCTGTCCACACGAATCTAACTCCCTTCCAAAGTAATCTGATGAGTGGAGTAGCTATCGTAGAAAAACCTTTCACAAACCGCCGATAATAGCTTGCCAAACCCAGAAAACTTCTAACCTCTGTCACAGTCTTCGGTGGACTCCAATTTAAAATAGCCTCAACTTTACTCGGAGCAACTCTAATACCCTATGCTGAAACCACATGACCAAAAAAAGTCACTTGATCAGGCCAAAACTCACATTTAGATAGCTTAGCATATAACTGCTTCTCTCTCAGAGTCTATAATACAATCTGCAAATGCTTGTCATGATCCTCCTCATTACGTGAATACACCAAAATATCATCAATAAAAACCACCACAAATTTATCTAGATAGGGTATGAATACCCAGTTCATCAATTCCATAAATGCTGCTGGTGCATTCGTCAACCCAAAAGGCATCACCAAGAACTCTTAATGCCTATACCTCATAAGGAAAGCTATCTTAGGTATATCTTCATCTCTAACTCTCAATTGATGGTACCCTGATCTCAAATAAATCTTAGAGAATACTGCTGCTCCTTTCAACTGATCAAAGAGATCATCTATCCAAGGCAAAGGATACTTGTTCTTGATGGTCACCTTATTCAACTGCCGGTAATCAATGCACAATCTTAAGGTACCATCCTTCTTCTTTGCAAACAAAACAGGTGCTCCCTACGGAGACACACTAGGACGAACGAACCCTTTATCCAACAACTCCTGCAACTGCACCTTCAGCTCTCTCAACTCAACAGGTGCCATACTATAAGAAGTAATAGAGATAGGAGTGGTAGCAGGCAACAAATTGATACCAAACTCCACTTCTCTCTCGGGAGATAACCCTGGTAACTCCTCAGAAAAAACATCTGAAAACTCAGCAATTGTGGGTATATTGTCAAGCTGGGAACCCACTACTCTGGTATCTACAATATGAGCAAGATAATATTCACATCCTTTCTGAATCATCCTCTTAGCTGAAATAGTTGAAACAAATATGGATGAAAGATGTTTCTACTCACTAGATACCATCACACTTCTACCATCACAGGTTCTCAGGGTAACACACTTCTTCTGAGAGTCTACCACAGCCCCATGCTTAGATAACCAATCCATGCCTAAAATTAAATCGTACTCCTTGAAAGGCATCTCAATCAAGTTACTAAGGAACTCCTCATCCTGAACCACAATGCCCTAAAGGATTTATCACCAAAACATCAAATCCTAGGGACTCTGAATACAAATCAGTCACAGGCAAGATAGATGCGTTAATGTATGAATGAGTCGATCCAGGATCTATCAAAGCAAGAACTGAAGTACCAAATAAAGAGAAAGTACCAGCAATAACAGCTGAAGCATCTAGTTGCCTCTGCATCACATATACTCGCTGAGATAGTCCTGCCTCATCTGGTCTACTACTTGCGGTAGAACCTCCTCTCTGACAGGACCATGTCCGACCTCCTCTACTAGCACCTCTGCCACCACGACCCCCTCTAACACTGGGTCGAGAAACTGCAGTATTTGTATGTCTATCCTCTAGTTGCTCAGGGTAATCTCTAATGAAATGATTTGGTGACCCACATCTTAAACACACTCCTGAAGAACCTCTCCACCAGCATACACCTTCGTGTGCTTTACCACAATGAACACAAATAGTAAATTGTGGACTTGCTATTTGGGGTGAATCCCAAATATTCCTACATACTCTCGTTTTTTATGAGAGATCAAAGCCCATGTAGTTCGGAAAAGCCTATTTAAAGGCAATTATGCATTTATGCATGTGTGTGTATGCTTCGTGCATTGTCGGGCATTTTGCCAAAATTATGAGATTTTGAGCACTTAGTGCTAAGTTTGATGAAATTTGGGTACTTGGTACCAAAAGAAAATGCAATTTAGGCTTCATGCCAAAATGATTTTAGTTGAGATCGGCTTCATGCCAAAGATTGATTTTAATTTGGATAGATTTCATGCCAAAAGAGATTAGGTCTTTGACCCAAAAAGAAATTAGGAAGGAGGTGTAGTGCTTATGATATGCTTAAATTGACCAAGGATAAATTAGGATATTACCTTGTTTAGGGTTCTCCCACTTCGTAGTTCCAGATCTTGTTTTCTTGGGCCTTGGATTATTATTCTTGTTTACTGTTTTTTTAAATTTTAATTTCAATCGATTCCTGCAGCACATGCCCGATACCCTATATAAGTACTATGCGTATACCTAGTATACATACAGTAAATATATAAAGTATAAGGATGTCACTTTTCGTTACCTTTTAAAATATTTATAACAGAGTTCAAACCATAATACATTAATTTAAATAACATTTACAAAATCATTATCTTTACTAAAACTTCATTTATACATATAAATACTCTCTCGTTAGAAATACATCATAATTAAAATTTATACATGTATGCATTACCCTCTAGTTGGTCTCGACAAACTTTACTCTTCTTGTGGCATAACAAAAGACTTCATATCTTCCATCTATATACCTACGCGAATAAACACCCGCGCTAAGCCCGAGAGCTTAGTAGTCCAAATATAAAATATAAACATATAGTATAGAAGTATTGATATATAATGATACATCGATTCAATATATAATTAGTTCTTATCATATCTTCTTTTCTTTTTAATTTTATCTTTAATATATCCTAGCTAATTTCATATATGAAGTATATATATACATAATATTATCACCAACCCCAATGCATCACCAATACTCAAAACCAATATATTAATACCCCTACATTATATATATACCACACCAACCATTATTGCAATACACACTTTACATATCATACCAATTATTATTGCAATACACACATTACATATCATACACTCATTATTGCAATACACAATTTACATATCATACAAATCATAAATCATATTTCCAATAAAGACAACCTTTATCATCAACCACAATTCATTTACATATTACACTTAATAACATTATATTATTCACAATTCACCAAGCATAATTCATTATTAATACTCACAATCAATATTTCAATACTTGCATTTCACATTGACAATAAAGACAGACTCGGGCCCAAAACACTAATATGTTATTCAAAGTTCAGAGTTACTGCTTTGGTTCATAGTCACAATCATCACGCCCGTAGGCAATGTATATACATGTCTCTCTATCCATGGATAGTGTAACAGACCCAGTCTCTTGGACCATCAACTCAACACATATGAGGAGATCCTCAACCCGGCAAGACTGTTACAAATCATATATCTCATATTCACAATTCTCATAGTGTAACAGACCCAGTCTCTTGGACCATCAACTCAACACATATGAGGAGATCCTCAACCCGGCAAGACTGTTACCTTTTATCATTTCTTAGGCATGCCACCCAAATCCAGAACTCTGAAACTGAATAACATATTAAACAAACAATTCATTTATTATTTCATTATCAATCTCATCATCAATTAGGCCAACATGCCTTATCTCTTTCAATTGAATTATCATAGCCAATCACAATGGCTTCATATCATATCATATCTCAATCCATATGATACATATAGCATCATTGATATCACATTTCAAAGTATATTATTCATATAATACATTGCCATACACAAGATTCACAATGCATATAACATAACATTTTCTCACTTCTCAAAACACATTAACATCATTCATTACTAGAGCATTTATCATAACAAATTGCACATACATTAAGAATGATCCTCATTTCTTCCTACCTTTCCCATTTCATATTTCATCCTTTATATATATTCTTCATTTACATTCACAATATAATAGCTTATTTAACACTTTCATCCCAATGTGTTAATGTTCAAAGACATATAAGGATATACAATCAAATAGGGTTTATGCTTACCTTGTTAATGATCTTCACATCCTTCACATCATTCAATCATCACCTTAGTCCAATTATGTTAACAATATAATAGATCACTTAACACATTTGCAAACAAATGTGTTAAGCCTCAAATTATGTAATTAAATACAATCATATGTATTGGTACTTACCTCAAGAACTAGTCCCATCAATCTATACATTTCTTTTCTTTCCAAGAATTCTCCACATTTAGGTTAATGCAACCCAATCTCTTCAAAACCTTTGAGGGACACGGGCAGCACCACTTGAGGGACACGGTTAGGGCAATTCAACCTCTTCACAATCTAATCCAAAAGGAATATTAGCAAAATGACCATATGAATAGTACATTCTGGTTTAAGACTCCATTTTATCCTTATTTTGAAAATTGTATAAAATAATCTACTTGACTAAAAATTCTAAAATTTTTACAGAATTTATTTTTGTATCTTAAAATCATTCCTTTAAAATTTCAGATCAAACTGAACACAAAATCTTGGTCAAATAGTTCACCTAACCAGACTGCCCCAATTGCCCTGCATCCTGGCAGCAGTTCTGAACTTTGTGAATTCCATAAATCAAATTCAATCAACGTGGTTCCAAATTATTTTTCTCAAATACTAAACTCACTAAGAAACAACATATCCAAAATTCAATTGGATATGATTTTTCTACATTTTATTAAAAATCCCGAAATATAGCTGTCTCAGTTAAGGTACCTGCTGGAACAGGTCTAATAAAAATAATCTTTCTAAACTCATAACCATTCCAAAATCGAATCAACATATTTTTCAGTCATTCTAGACTCATAGAGGCACAACATATCAAAAATTCACTTTAAGAACATTTTTCTATAATTAATTAAAAATCATACAAGTCACAGCCTTTACTAATTGTAAAACAGAAAAAAATTCACTAAACACAACTCTTACTCTTCCATCACCAACACCAACCTAACTTCTTATCTTTAATTCCATTTCAACACTTTTACACACACCATACACAAACACACTTAATCATACTATCCATAAACCTAACTCAATCCATACACAACTTCAAAAAGAACCAAAGCAAACAAGAGAAATCTTACCAAAATGATGAAATTCCTTGAAATTCCAACTTGGTTACTTGGAATCTCTCTCAACTTTGGAGCTTAGAACATCAAACCCTTCTTTTACTCTCTTGCTTTCCTTTGTCTTAGGTGAGCCGGCCACACAAGGAAAAAGAAGAAGAAATGATGAAGAAAACACAAAGTCAATAGGCATTAAATATTCCTCCAAAAGAAAATTACTATCTTACCCTCATACACATTTTAATTCTCTTTACAAGCTCTTGCCCATTTTGGTAATTTCACATTCAACAATTTAAATATCTTCTTCCCTTGACTAAGCACTTTGACCAACATATATGTCATATATATTGCCATATACCCAACATATACACTATCTCTCTCTATACAATTCTTTCCTTTGCAAATACACATATTCATTTCTCTCAAATACTTTTACCATTCAACCAAACCCTATACAAATATACCACTTATCAATTACACATTCAAATCAATTATAACAATATTATCATAACTTCTAGGCACACTTAGGGATATTACAATTAGACATATACATATACATCACATATACATTAAATCCAAATACAACAACTCCTCCAAAACTTTTAAGGTATATCTCGGGATATTACAGCACAAGATTAGATTTATGGAAAGAAAAGTCCAAGAGAAGTTCTTAAGCGTGTGAAAATAGAGAGTTCGTCCGCCGGAAGCCCACCCGAAAAGACCGAACCCTTTTTTCTAAAAATTCGGAGACTTTTTATAGACAAAATCGGACCTGGACGGCGGTCGGACCACCGTGGAAGTGACCAGGGCGGGAAAAAGGAAAAAAGCAAAAACAGCGACGGTAGAACCGCCGAAGGGCGTCGGCAGCCGGCGGTTGAGCCCCCCAAAATAGCACGCATGATTTTCGTTCAAACTGATATTCCGAGAGCCACGGACCTCCAAAAATTATTCCGGGACCATATCCGTGATCCTTGCTTCGCTCCGGACATTTCAAGTACCATGAAGACATACTTTCGGTGAACTTTACCGTGGACCTCCGGTCCGGCTCGGTTCTCTGCAGTCTGAGAAAATCGGCTTTCCGAGCCTCAAAATTCGAGTATTCACAAGAGGTAATCACAAATTTTAAGAATAAACAGGTGATATATAACGATTTTTGTGATTCCTTTGATGCAGAAACTAACAATGAAGAAGATGGCAAGGAAATGCAATCAAACATAGAGGAGTTAATTCAATCAAAGGAGGAGGAGAATTTGGAAGCATCGACTTCGACAAAATTGCATGAACCTCCAAATCCTTGTATGCCACCAATCCCATTCCCAAGTAAGCTCAATACAGTGAAACAAGGTATGCAACTTTCTGAACTCCATGACATGCCCTATAGTGAAGATAGTGTAGATAAGCTTGAGGTGGCCATGACCATAGAAGTAGAGCCTAATTCTTCTAAATTAGAAATTGATGAGAGCAATTTACTAGAGAATAATGAGATTGTAGAGGGAGAACTTCAAATTGCTAAAGAGAATGTAGAACACATTCAATCAAACTTGGTTGAACTTAAAAAGACCCCAGGAATTTTGAAAGATGTTTTGGTTGGGGAATACAATATGCAACAAATTATCATCTCTCCCACTCTTGGTGGTGAGAACGAGCAAAAACCATATAAAACCATGTTGCAAACTGAAAAAGGTTCTTACTACGTCCCTATAGCATTAAAAAAACAAGCTAAGACAACCCTCACATGTTCTTTTTGGACAATTGCTCCCCTAAGAATGCAACCTAGGCTTTTCAATACATTGGGCACTTTTCAAAGTTGCATGGTGTTCATCCTCTCAGTCATGGGCTCCAATTGCATTATGGGTGGAAGGAGCCCCACACATCGTATATGGGAACGATGGAAATCAGGTATCATCTAAACCCCCTCTGTAGTATGCATGCTCACATTGAGGACAATGTGGATCTTTAAGTGTGGGGTACATTTTATGTTTTGTGTTTTTACTTTTAATTGCATTTTGTGTTTTTTTTACTTTTAAGTTATTTTTGTTTAAGTTTAGTTAATGTTTTTAATGTTTTTCGTTGAATAAATGAATTTTGAGAAGTTCAATTGTTTTAAACATTGCTGAGAGATTACCTTTGAATTTTTGAAGCATGATTTGGAGAATTGAGTAGATTTGGTGCTTATTGTCAATTTTGTTGGTTTTTCCTTGCATTGCCATTAACCTTGTGAGGAATTGAGCCATCAACTTATTATTCTTTTGTGGGTGAATATCATTGATTGATGAATTGCTAGAACTTGCTTTGACATGCATTTTAAGACTACATAAAAATTGATGATTAGGCATCAAGATGATTAAGGCAATTAGGTGAACCCACTTTGGCTTAAAAAGACCAACCCTATTTTTAACTTTAGTTAGCCAATTTTGAGCTTATTTCATTTTTCCTTTTCTTTCTTTTTCACAACACCATTAGCTTGAACCTTGTTGTTTAACTCTTACCCTTTCATTAGGTCAAGAGCATTTTAAGAGCGTTTATGACTGAGTGTTGTGTTGAATTAAGTGTGGGGTTAAATTTAGTAGGTTTAAGATTGCAAAAAAAAATAATAAAAATAAAATAAAATAACAAAAGAAAAAAAAGAAAAAGAAAAAGAAAAAGAATATATATATATATAATAAGAATAATTGTTGTTCTTTGTTGAAAGGGTTAGAATGTATCATTGTAAAATGTAATAAGTGAGTTCCCTTGAAAAGCTCTTTAATGTCAATGGGTATATGAGAGAAGGTGTTTTGGGATTGTTAGTTATACATAGATCGGTTACTTCATTCTTGAAGTGCTCTTGAACTTAATGATTAAGCTTACATTTCCTAAATACCATGCCTTTACCTTAGCCCCATTACAACCAAAATAAAGACCTTTTGATTGATGCCTGATTGTTATTTTGTGGTGGAGATTTGATTGATAAGCAAGCCTATGGTAATAATCTTTCATTGATTGTTATGAGTGTAAACACCACCATGATCAAACACTTGTAAGAGTAGCGACAACATAGGTTATGCATGGAAAACCATTTAATTGCATGGGTGTCGATTTTATTTGATTCAATATTGATTGCGGATTTAGGGATAAGGAAGTCTTGATGCATCTTTATAACTCTTGAACTTAACAAAATTCATCTGGTTAGTGTGTTTTGATTTTAGCCTTGCTTTGGGACAAGCAAGGAGTTAAGTGTGGGGTAGTTGTTTAGGTCATTTTTGTATTAGTTTTTAGTATGATTTTATGTGTGTTTTATTTAATGTTTTGATTAATTGTTGTTTTAAGTGTGTTTAAAGTGTTGTTTTTAGGTTTAGGTACAAAAACACCCTTGGAAGATCAAAACAGGGCAAGAAAGCATGAACCAAGCAAGACATGGCCAAATGTCCCTCAAAAGAAATTCAAGGCAGAAGCAGACACACCCAGAGACATGGCCAAGCCTCTGGCCGTGTCTCACTCAAAGAGCAAATCAAAGAAGACCAAAGAAAGAAAGAGCAAAGAACGAAGAACAGTAGGTGACACACCCAAGGGACACAGCCAAGCCTGTGGCCGTGTCCCTCCAAACATGTCAAACACGGCCAAGCTCAACTGTCTTGGCCGTGTCACTCACCATTGCAAAGAAGAGAAGGAAAAGAAGGAAAATGAGCAACAGAGAGAGACACACCCAAGGGACACGACCAAGCCTGTGGCTGTGTCCCTCCAAAAAAGCTCAGACATGGCCAAGCACACCCAAGCTTGGCCGTGTCACACACCTAACTCCAAAGAAAAGAAAGAATGAAAGAAAGAGAAGAAGCCACAGTGAGGGACACGGCCAACTGGCTTGGCCGTGTCCCATGAAAATCAAGAGACACAGCCAAGCCAACCTAGGCTTGGCCGTGTCACCCAATGGAAAGCAAAGAAAAGAAATCAAGAGACACGGCCAAGCCACTCTCGGCTTGGCTGTGTCACCCTTAATCTCTATAAAATCATCTGCTTGAACGAAAGAAAAAAGGAGGAAAGAACGGCTAGGGTTTTGAAAGAAAGAAAAGAAAAGAGAAGAGGGGGCAAACATAATTTGGGATGAGGAGAGAGTGACACTCTCCTTGTCCCTCATCTTCATCCTCCATCTTCATCTTCTCCATCTTCCATTGACAAGATCTTTGAGGTTCTTTGGGATAAGTTGGGTTACAAGCTCTTAAAGGTTGAAGAAGCTTCATTGAAAGGTTTGGTGACTTGAGAAAGCTCCTATCCATCTCTCAAAGGCATAATTAATTGAAGGTTTGGTGACTTGAGAAAGCTCCATCCTATATTGCAAAAGGGAAATCAACCATTGAAGAGGGCTTGAGTTCTTCATCAAATATCAAAGTGGAGCTAGGAGGAAGACTAGTAATCCTACTCTTGGCATCTTCACAAGGGGTTTTTCTATTCTCTCTTTTAATTCATTTCAATATTGTTTTTGTTATATTAAGAGAATTGATATTACAATTGGACAATTTGTATTTGATTTATATTGAGTTGAATGAATGTTTTAAATTGATGATGTTTAGCTAAAAACCCATGCTTAGGGTTTGTAGTATATTTGATTGAATGCTTTGATTTGATATTTCCATTGATGTACCTTGTTGTTGGTTGATTGCATTGGGTTGTATGCTAGGTTAATAAATTAGCTACCTATTGATCTCTAGATATTGAATGAAGGACCGAGAGGTGAAATTTGATATCGGAATTATGCAATTGACTACCCTATGGATGAATTAGAAATATAAGTTCTAGGGTTCCATTAATTTGGTAATGTAAAATAATTGGTTATTGCTAATTCATGAATGTGAGAACTAATGAATTGGTAATTGACTAATTAATCTTAAGGAACAAATTAATTACAAGGCTATGTTAATGGATAATTGAGAATTGAGCTTTGATTGAATGGACCTATAACCCTAGGCATTTTCCCAAGAACTGAATTGATCTTGTGCACCCATCATACGCATCAAACCCTACGTATGTTAATTTTAAGTTTAAATTGTTCTTTAGCATTCCAAACAACAAACTCTCGCTTTTAATTTAATTGCTTTAATCAAGCTATTACGAACCACACCTTCTTGGGGAAACGACCTTGGGGCGATCACCTTTGCTACAGCTACCACGTATACTTGCGAGTGCCACTTGTAGTAGTACTTAATTCTAGCGCAACAGACCCCGAGCCCCCTCTACGATCAGCCGAGCCAGAAGTTAACCAAACACTTAAAAAATAAACACTTCACATGTTAATTTTAAGTACTGAAAGATAAAGCATACTTGTCCATTCTTCTGGTCAGATTATCTTCGGTGCCTTCCGAGGGGGAAGTACTCCCTAATCAGTGTCACGACATTCTTTTTCTCTCTCAGAATGTCTCGCTCCACTGCATCGAACACGGTAAGCTTATTTTTGTCCAACCCTCTAGGTCACCTATTCGCCACTAGGATTGACCTACCAAATGTTTTGGCAGCCAAACCCCTAGCTATTCTCTAGAATGAGAAACCAGTCCTTCCATGCCTTTATGGAGTCTGACTCTCCTGCAAATATTCTGAGCCTCAACCTTCCTTACATGCATAGAAAATCTTCATTGGCTCTTGGGCATATCCAGAGCACGTTGAAAGCACTCAGCACGTACGGAGTGGGCACAACCCCAAGCAACCTGTATAGTATTTGTAGACCCTTAATTTTTGACCCAATCCGGTCCAGTATGTTTTATTTAGTCCAAAATAATTTTTATTAAATATTTTTTGCTTTAGTATCTAATTTTTATTAATAAAAAATAAAAATAAACAAATAAAAGTAAAAAAATAAAAATAAAAATCGGAGTCGGAGTCGGAAAAATCGGCGACGAAAAATTCATCGTGCGGGCCCGTGGGCATTTCGTCCGCAGGAATTTCCTACAGGCAAAATAGCTTTTCTATTTTGCTCGCAGGATTTTCCTCCGAGCGAAATAGCTCACGCTATTTAGCCCGCAGCCCGCCCCTGCCGGAATTTCCTGAGGCAGAATTTTTTTGCCAGCGCATTTTTTCCTGCGATAATTTTTTTCGGCAGCGCAATTTTTCCGATGCAAATTTTTTGAAACCTAATTCAATTAGGTTTTGATTTCCTTTTCTTATTAACATTACTTGCCGTGACTAATTATGAATAAACTATATCAAATCACTATAAATAAGGACCAAAGGCAATTAAATTTGGGGAGGCCGAAATAACAAGAGAGACTTTAAAATTTGAAACCAAATCAAGGAAGGAAAAGGAGCAATTCAATTTCTTTTTTTTTTCTGGAATAGCAGGGACATGATTTAAGCAATTCAAAGGCAGCAATTGTCTTTGTTCTTGTTCATCCAAGGAGAATTACTTTTGGAGAATCAACAAAAGGAGGTATGTTAAATTCTTTTTCGTTTTATTTTTTCACAGTAGCTAAAACTAGGATTTTGTGTTTTTCAAAAGTTAAAATCTTAGAACTTTAATTTAGTTTTTCAAAGTTAAAAATACTAATACGTTACTTTATTTTCCAAAAAGAGTTAAAATTGTTATTTTTACCTCTTCAAAATCTTAAAACCTTAATTAAACATATTTTTCAACAAAACCAAAATTTGATTCTTTTTTCTTCAAAAGTTTAAATTAGGTTCTGTTTCTTTTAAAAGGCTTTAAAAAACATCTTTTCTACTTATAAAAACTTTATTCTGTTTGTTTAAATTCATAAAACTTCATAAAATTATCAAATTGATTTCCAAATTTCAAAAGCCAATTCATCACCCGAAACTCCAATTCAAAGCTCCTAAAACCCTAATTCAACTTCCAAACTTAAAATAATAAACTCTAACTCCTTTAAAACCTTAAACCCTAAATTTTTCCAAACCTTAATCCTTTAAAGCATTAAAATCCATAAAAACATAAATATTTTAAATTTACACAGTAATCTTGAAATCACCATTTAAAACCACAAATCAAAAATATTTTAAAGTGTCTAAAACCCTAATTTCATGATTTCACCATTCAAACCTTAATTTGTTTAATCAAAGAGTCTTACCAACCTTTTAAAACATAAAACCCTAATCTATTTTAATTCCATAAAAAGTCACAGTTGCTATAATTGGACTTTTATTTGCTTTATTCAATTCCATGTTTGATTATGCTTTGATTTATTTCATATGCTTTAATTTATGTAAGTTCAATGCTTAGTTTATTTTATTTATCATGGATTGATGTTTACTTTCTATTGATAATTAATAGCTTTGATGAATGATTTATTTATGGTGAATGGTTATTTATTTTATCAATTTGTTTAGACTTCCAAATGTTGTAAGAGGTATGTTTCCACTTGGTGGGTACCTCATTAGTTAAACATCATGTAATTTAATTTGCTTTTCTACCTTAGAATCAATGTAAAGGGCATGTTTCTACCTTTTGGTGGGTGTCCTATTCAGGCATGTGATGTAAAGACATGTTTCCATCCTTGGATGGGTGTCCATTTATTTGCTTTGTTTGGACATTGCTTTGATGATACTTTCTTTTGATTATTGTGTGTAATATGGATAATGTTGTTATATTTAAGAATTTTATAATATTAAGACCTGTAAAGGAGGCCGGTTCCAATGAACCAGGCGTTGTGGGGGTGCTGGGCCATTTCTCACCTTCCCCACACGTACCCAACTTTCCGAACCCATTAAGGGGTTGGGGATTCCTTAGGAATCGAGCCATCCACCCCTTTCTTTTTCCCGGCCCATCTAGGTGGCGACTCCATTTTCTCCGGACTTAGGTCCATGTTCTCTAAGGCCCCGAGCTAAACAGTGTTGAAGTCGCAAGAGCCATTCCACCAGGAGTGGAGGTGAAAATCCCCGCTCACAGTGGTGACTCCACTGGGGATAAGAGAAGTTGATTCCGTTGGTCTTTATATTATTTTATTCTTTCTTATAATGATATTATCCATTGCATCATATTAGATTGCATCGTGTGCGTGAGTTAGGACGCCCGTGTTACCCGTGTTATGTTATGTAAGGGATACCATACTTTCACTCAAGGTATGGAGATCGAGCATGGCATAACCACTCATAGCCCCGTACCATTTGGTATATACTTGCTATGAAAACCTAAGCCTTTTAACCCAAACACTAAAGTTCATGTAATTGGCCTAGTTACTTTCCTTAGGTTTTACCTCAAATGCATGTTGTTTGACTATGGTTAATTTATTTTGGCTTAAATCATGGCTTATTTGGTTTGTTCTTTTTCTAATATGACATAAGTATATTGTAAGCTCAAAAGAAATTTTTCTTTAAAGTCCAAAAAACCAAAGCTATTTTCAAAATTTTTTCAAAATGGTCTTTGGACATAAGACTTTTCTAAAAACAATTCAAAAATTCTTTGGCCCATGGCCCAAATACTAAGCCCAAAATCCATTTTTTTCTAAAATCTTTTTACAACGGGCTTAGAAATAAAATTACTTTTATTCAACCTTTTCTTACAAAGAGCTTGCAAAATATTTAGGTCAATTATGAAATACCAAAAATCAATTGTGGGCCTAATTTACACTAAGAATAAATTAACCGTGGGCTTGTTTTTTGGCATGAATCATTAGTTACTTTTTCAAGTGAGAAATCTATCTATAATAAACCTCTTAATTTAGTTTTAATCCAATATAGCATAAAAGCTACTTTAATTGGTGGGATGGATTAAAACCTAATTAATGGGAATTATCATGAATGGATTTCCATTTTTGAAAATATAACTATTGGTTGAAACGTCCTAGGGAATTATTCGAAAACAAGATACCCCATGATGGTATTTTGTTAACCATATACCTAGGAAAAGAGACTCGCCATTGTTATAAGGTTGGAAGGAACATCCTAATTATCTTTCTTCGTTGATTGTTTGTGCATACATGCATACATTTGCATCTCATATCATTGATCCTCTCTAGCTCACAGCCCTGGATTACGAAAGTTCAAAAGCCTATGACAATCCGACCTATGCCGGAAGCAAAGAATCTAGCAATAACTCAATCACTTGCTCACCTAAAACAATAGAGCCCGAACAAATTCAAAGGATGGTGGATGAGGCCCTCAATGCCAAGATGGAAGAAATCAAAGAGGCCCTAGCTGAGACCACGAAGAACCAATTTTGACTACAATCTTAGAGAACCATGCCGAGGCGTCTGCTAGCACTAAGAAACCAAAGAACAAAGGGAAGACCAAAGTTAGTGAAGTGGTTTTTGATGATGAAAAGGTGATCATTGATGATGATGATGATTGGGCTCAACACTACCAAGATGTTCAAGACAAAAAGGAGACAAAGGTTATTGAGAAGGCAACTATTGAAAAGACCGAGACTTCTGATATTGAAAAGATGATTGCTAATTTGGAAAAGAAATTTGAGAAGAAGCTGAAAACCGAAGAGATGTCTGAGGTTGAAAAATTATTTGAGCTAGATGAAGAAGTTCCATACAAGTTCAAAATGCCATCCTTTGCAAAGTACAATGGCACTGGAAATCCTCATCTCCATGTAAAGCAGTATATCACTGCTATACAGTCTGCCCGAGCTACTAAGGCTCAAACTCTAAGGTACTTCATGCTCTCATTGGACCCTGTTGTCCAAAATTGGTTCAATACTTTAGATGATGGAACACAAAAGAGTTGGGATCTGCTTTACAAAGCCTTCATCCAACAATATGGGTATAATGTCGAGATGGAAGTTACCTTAATGGAAGTAGAGTCCATAAGACAAAGGCCAAATGAGAATTTTGATGACTATATGAAAATATTAAGGAACAAGGTTGCTTTTCTCAAGAAAAGGCCCGATGAATCTGATCAAATAAGGATGATCGTGAGAGGTGTCTTGCCCAATCTCCGTAAAAGGATGTCTCACACCCTTATAAGGGATTTCAAAGATCTTCTCCAAGCTGGTCTACAAATTGAAGAGTGGGAAAGGGAGAAGAATCACTTTTCAATAAAGAGAAATGAGAAAGGGAATTACCAGTCCAAAAATCAAAGCACGCAAAAAGAAGTTGATATTAATGTGACCGGTCAAGGAAATAAAAGACAATTTTCAGATCTGGGGAAGCCTCTATCTTGGGTTTTTAGCAAGCTGCAAAAGAAAGGGTTGTTGCAAGCGTTAGCTCCTCGACCACTACATAATCCATTGCCACCAAACTTCAATGCCAAGGCCTTCTGTCAATTTCACCAAATGCAAGGGCATGAAACAGATAAATGTGCCCGTCTAAGGCATGAGATCCAAGATTTAATCGACAGTGGTAAGCTACCCGAGCTGGATAAGCCCAATACCAAGAACAACCCTTTGCCTAAGTTTGGAAGAGTACCTCCACCGGCAACCTTCATGGTGGGAAAAGGATTGGAAGAAGATTTTGTTTTATCATCCTTTCAAGATGGAAATATTGAAGATGTGAAGGGAAAAGAGGCTTAACTCAATGAACTTTCCTTAGCTTGAATGTTGCTTTTCAAATTTTGCTTTAATATTTAATTAGAACAATTGTGTTTTTTTAGATTTGTTTGAATAAATTACTTTTATCAAAAATTTTGTTGGTCTTTATTCATTTTGGTGCTCAACCGATGAGGAATCTAGCTTGATAATTCATGAATTAATATATGCATCATGACACGAATAACTTTACTAGGTGAGGGAATTGCTCTATAGCATTGAGTTGTGTATGCTTACTTAGAGAGGGCTCCTGCATAATTATCTTTGTCTAGGTCCTAGTCAGTCTTAGAACATGCTTTGACAAATTTTCAAGGCGAAATTGAACTCTACTTATTTAAGGGAGAGATGATCTAGGCATTGTTTGGTTAGCCAACAACTAGTAGCTACCTATTAAATATCAATCCCTAGTTGTCCCTTTGAGCCTTCATAAAATTTTAGCTTTCTTTTCATTGGCTTAATGTCACATCCACCCACCGCATTTATGCATAGCAGTCACGTGCACAGTGAGAGAAGGGGAAAGGAGAAGTCAATTCCTGACAACGGCCCAAGATAAGGCTATAGGATCAATGGGACCTAATTGAAGAAATGCAAAGTTTTGGGGAGGTGATTGTAATTATCAAAAGTTGTTCCGGAGGTCCTTAATAGTGCATATAACATACTCCAGAAATGGAAAGTAGAGAAAAATCGGGTAGCAATGGCGCGACACGGTTTTTCCCGAAAATGCACGGTTTGGAAGATATAGGGGATTTTGACCAGGGGCATTATGGTCATTTTCAAAAGTGTCTCGAAAGTAAAAACGGATCTCAAAAATGAAAAGTAGAGGAAAAACTGAGTCAAAAAGTGTATCACAGCATTCGACGGAAGTGCGCGGTTTAAAAGTTACGAACGAGTAATCGTCGGAGGGTATTTTGGTCTTTTCACATCCTAGACCATTAAATTACAGTACAAGGAGGTTGAGGGGCCAAAATATAATTAAAAGAAAGTCCAAGGGCTTGGGTTTTAAATAAATAAAAGAAAGAGACATTTGGACCAATGAAAATTAGCCATTTTCCCACTTAAGTGTACCAATGGGAATACCAACACTTACAGCAACACATCTTAACCTCTCTTAGCTGCCATTTGGAGGAGAGAACAACAACAAAATAAAAGGCAAGAGCTCTCCTTTTTTCTTGCTTTGGCCGAATAGGAGAGAAAGGGAAAAGAGAGAGTGATTTTTTTCAAGTAGCTATTTTTGGTTGCAAACTTTGGTGGAGAATAAGACTTTAAGGTAAGGGGTTTTATTTGTAGCTTTAATTTCATAAATTGTTGGCTATTTTAAGAGATCTAAGTTAAGGTTCATAAAGGTTGAATTTGGGGAAAGTTTGTAGGATGGTTAGAAAATGAATTTAATGGAAAAATATGTTGATTAATGATGAGAGATGGTTAATTTAGGTAGAAATTCATATGAATTTGGAGGGTAGCTTATTGTTCTAAATTTCTAAGGTTTATGTTTAAGGTTGTGTTCTTGAATTTCTTGAAGGAGAAACAAAGATTAAGGAAGGAGAAGAAGGAAAAGCAAAGGGGAATTAAAAGAATAAGGTTTGGTACTTTACCTTGGAAGAATTAATTTTCCTTTCAATTTCTTACCAAAACTTTATCTATGGAACTTTTGCTATGGATGCATAAATGTGTTGTTTGAGTTTGAATTCAATTGTTGAGTGGTATTTTTAAATCCATGTAGTGATTGGGTTGTTTAAATTCAAAAGAAATCTAATGTTTCCAATGATTTTGGTAAAAGAGTTTATGAACTCCATTTAGTCCAAATTGATTTAAACAATCAAGTTATTTTAATAGAGAAGTGTCTAAGTCTTCATTACATTATTAGGGAAGCTTTGAAATGGGTTTAAAATAGAAAAATAAACAAATTTTGCACCAAATGCAAGTGTGGGCCGAATTGGTGTCCTTTGGGATCCAATTCTGGACCTAACTTTGGGCAGCCAGTTGAGGCAGAAAATGATGAACTTTTTCGACGAAATTTTACATGCAATTAGTTAACATATGAAATAAGTTTTCTGTAAAATTTCAGCAAAAAATAAGACCATTTACCTGGTCAAATGTAAGACTGAAGTGCACTGAAATCTTGACGAAAACCCAGATTTTACTATTCATTTGGCGCTTGCCTTTTGCGTTGCCGATTTTACGCGCGTCGACACTATTCATTTGGTCAATTTGTGACCTTTTGAGGAATGCTTTGAAATGTTTGATATGTTTATTGTGGATGTTAAATATGTGAAAAAGGGTATTGGTTTGACTAAAGAATGTGGTGCGCGGCGTAAATGGCAAAGCGTGACGGGAATTAAAATGATTTCTCGAGTCATTCTAAAATGAAGTTTGAGACTTAAATTGAATCATTTTAACCTTTATGCTCTACTGGGTAGTAGGGGGTGGTAGATAAGGGTATGGTGCACTATACTAACTTATGCAGTACTGCTTGATATTGTGATTGAATTGTTATGATCTGAACTCAATGGGGAGGGCCATTGAAGCCAGTGGTGAGGGCCATTGGTTATAACCAGGATGGTGAGGGCCATTCATGTGACATGATAATGGTGGTGAGGGGCACCTATGTTACAGTGGTGAGGGCCACTGCCTTATCGCTATGGTTCCCTATATACCAGTAGAGCCAAAGTCCTGTTTTTTTAAACTACGTAATGCAAAATGAGTTTGAATTATGGTTTTTACATTTGTTGAAAGCATATTTACACTGAATGTACAATAACTTCCATTGGTTTAATGTTGGTTGATTTTTTATTCAATTATTTCCTTTTATTTCAAATGCTTTCATGTTTTACTTTTATTTCCATTGGTAAAGTATCCACTGAGCGACATTGCTCAGCGAGTTAAGTTTTCCTTGACTCGTAGGTTCAGAGCAGTAGCTAACTCTTGGGAAGCGACGACCAGACCCACAGCATCTCAGGGTAGATCTCCTAGTTTCCATTATGAGTTAACTAGTTGTGGCATGTATATGTATATATAAGTTTGAGAATTACTATGTTATACTGTACGTTAGTAGTATGTAATAATAATAAATCTCTACTTTATTTTGTACTAGAAGTGTAAATTCTTCTTGCAGGTTTGTAGTTGAAGTTATAAGGGGGATTCATTGGGAGTGTATTGATACTGATTGTGTTCACATTGGTTTGTGTAAAAATGTTTTCAAAAATCAGAAAAACCAGTTTTGTCGACACTTGGGACCCAATTTCTAGGCGAACCTCTGGCAAAATTTCTGTAAAAACCGAAACTAAAATTTGACTAAGTAAAATTGGTAGCAATATTAGGTTAGTGTGGCACCTCTACTCGGCTTATACACGTAGGCCGGGAAGGGGTGTTACACTTACAAACCCAAATAACCTACCCTGAGCTGTTGTGATACTTTTGACAAGTCTTATGATCACTAAGATGAAGAGGCAAGAAGATCAAAGAAAGCAATATTATGAGGATAGTTGAAGTTCTTAAGACTATAAAGATAGTTGAAGTTCTCAAGACTTTAAGGGTAGTTGATGTTTTTAAGACCATAAGGGCAGTTGAAGTTTTTTCTAATATCTCCGATATATCAAGACAACATCAGAGTAACAAATGATTTATCCCTGCTAAAGAAGATTTATGTTACTCCATTCATCCATTATTGGAAGTCCAAGCTAGTACAAATGAGATAACTCTTTTAGAGCTAGAACCAAATAAAAAATATAAAAATAAACAAAAAAAAAGAGAGAAGAGAAAAAAGAAGAAAAAAGAAGAAGAAGAAAAAAAGTAAAAGAAGAAAAAAGAAGAAAACAAAAAGGAAAAAAGAAAAATAAAACCCAAAAAGGAGGTTCAGAAAGCCAACTGAGTTCTCTTTTACCTAAGCAGCAAAAGGCTTCCATTTGGACAGTTTGACTTAAATTGGTCCAACCCAACCAAAGATTCAATCAAAATCAAAGGAAAAGGAGAAAGACCATTCAGTTCTTGAAAGTTCTGTACTTGACAGTCCTACAAGGAAGAAGGACAAAATGATAAAATGCTCAAAGAAAGGGGAGAGTAAAGAAAATAAAGAGAAAGAAAAGGGAAGAGTAAGAAAAATAAAAAAGAAAGAAAAGGGAAAAGAAGAAAGGAAATGAATTTGATTTCCAAACTTTTTGCAAGGGCAAAGACTGTCCTAATCAAGATCCAGATTAATACCGAGAAAATAGAAGGAATTTGGGGTCTAGAAAGACTGTTCCCAGCTGCCTAAACTTCAAACAAGAAATTTATAGTGTGAAGGTTTGTCCATTGTGTCACAATAGCTCCCACTTACAAATGGCCTTCATTCAACCCATGTCCCTTATAGACCCCATTTCAAGCCTATCAAAGACCTGTTGATCTCTCTTGATAGGTAGAGTCTATTAGTGGAGATAGTTTGAATAAGCATGCATATGAGATAGACAATATTTAAACCCAAATGAGACCTTTAACCAAGTGCCTATCTGAAGTGCAACAGTTCTTGCTTAAATAGAAATAATTCCTGAGTTTAGTATGGTAACTAGGGTTGTTATGTTTTAGATATGTTAATTTGGAAAATTAAGTCCTGAGGTACATTGACATTAATTTGGCAAAGCCAAAATTAGATTTCAAAATTAAAATTCAAAAAATCAAATAAAAAATGTTTTTGTCATACAAAGCCTTCAAGTTAAGGGAAGTATGTTGAACCTCCAAAGGACACATTAGGTAAAGGAAATGATTATTGGCAAGGTCATGAAGAAGCTATCAGTCGACATACTGAAACATAGTTCGAAATAGATGAATCCCTGACTCTGCAGCTTAGGGTCTCCACCACTCGTGTTTTCAACATCTTGAAGATAAAAGCCACAAATGCAAAAGCTTTCGATCATTCCAATTGAAGACTTGAACAAACATCAATGAGAGAACTTCTGCTAATCACCTCGGTCTGTGAGTCGATGGAACGACTATATGTATTATTCATGCATATCATGCATACATGAGTATATCACATCGCACTTTCTTGTCTTGTATTGTCTATTCTTTATCAAAGTGAACAGCAAACATTCTGTGAAGTGAAGAATCAAAAGAAGATGTCAAATAGGGGGGTATAGAAAGCCCATTGCTTGATAAAGCCCCAGTAAATTTGCAAAGAGAAGAAAAATGTGCTTGTGCGAAGAACTAGACAGCAAAAACATCAATCAAAGCTTGCATGGATAAAATCTTTGGTTTGAGCCTACACAGGGGGCAAAGTTTCTCCTTTTCAATTTTTTGAGTTTGTATACCAAATATTTTTAAACTCACTCACAAATATTTTTCCACACAGGGGGGGGGGGGCAAGGAGAGGATATAAGGTTCAATTAAAAATAGCTAAATCTTTGCAAAAAGGAAGAACAAAAGAATGGAACATTAGAACTCTCAAAAGAATGAAGATGCAAAAGACAAAAGACCAATACAGTTAAAAGAGCTGAAGACAGGGTAAAGACCCGACCTCCAATGGATAAAGACCCATAGTTCAAGGGTAAAGACCCAATCTCAAAGGATGAAGATCCATCTACAAGGGTAAAGACCCGATGTCAAAAGAAAAAAATTCATCCATTTTGAGGGTGAAAAACCATAATGCATAGAATAACTAGAGCAGTCGGATTTCTCAAATGATAAAATGTCAGTCAAACTCAATCTCGGGTCCAAGCACCCATTCTCGGGTCCAAGTACCCAAATCAAATCAATCTCGGGTCCAAACACCCAATCTCGGGTACAAGTACCCAAATCAATTCAATCTCGGGTCCAAGAACCCAATCTCGGGTCCAAGTACCCAAATTAAATCAATCTCGGGTCCAAGCACCCAATCACGAGTCCAAGTACCCAAATCAATTCAAGCTCGAGTCCAAGAACCCAATCTCGGGTCCAAGTACCCAAATCAAATCAATTTAGGGTCGAGTGTCCCAATCCAACTTAGGATCGAGTATCCAAGTCCAATTAGGATCGACTATCCTAATCCAATTTAGGATTAAGTATCCAAATCCAATATAGGATGGAGTATCCCAATAAAGTTTTGGATCGAGTATCCGAAACCAATTTAGGATCGAGTATCCAAAGCCAATTTAGGATCGAGTGTCCGAACCCAGTTAGGATTGAGTATCCCAATCCTGTTTAGGATCGAGTATCCAAAGCTAATTTAGGATCGAGTATCCGAGTCTAGTATTAGGATCGAGTATCCGAATCTCTCGGGTCCAGAACCCAAATTTTCCTTAGGTCCAGAACCTAGAATCATCCTTGAGTCCAGAACTCGAACAGGGTCCAGAACTCAAAATTTCCTTAGGTCGAGAACCTAGAATTATCCTTGAGTCCAGAACTCGAACTGGGTCCAGAACCAAAATTTTCCTTAGGTCGTGAACCTAGAATTATCCTTGAGTCCAGAACTCGAACCGGGTCCAGAACCCAAATTTTTCTTAGGTTGAGAACCTAGAATTATCCTTGAGTCCAGAACTCGAAACCGGGTCCAGAACTCAAATTTTCCTTACGCCTAGAACCTAGAATTTATCCTTGAGTCCAGAACTCAAACCGGGTCCAGAACCCAAAACCTCAACCATCTCAAAAATTAAGTCTTATTACTTTTCACTCTCTTTCACTAAGGTTTTAGATCATTCAAGCAGGGGGCAAACTGTAGACCCTTAATTTTTGACCCAATCCGGTCCTGTAACACCCCATCTTAGCCTACGTTTATAGACCAAGATGGACTGTTATTTCATGGTGGTTGTGTCTTAACATTTTACTTAGCCAGTTTTAAGTGCAGATTTTAAAAAAATTTTGCCAGAACCTCCCCTAAAAATGGAGGTCCCAAGTGTCGCCAAAACTGATTTTTTTAATTTTTGAAAAATATTTTGTTTCACAATTCAACTCAAGCACACTCCCAATAATCCACCCTTATAACCTCAACTACAATCCTGCAAGAAGAATTCACACTTCTATACTTGCATACATAAGTGCTAAACCCAAATAAGATTTATTAAATTACTAGCAGTGTACGTGTTCTAGCTTTTCATTATTATACATTTATTTTCTAGATCATACAAGCTTATGTACATGCCATATTACTACAATCAATCATATCCAAACTCCTACCCAAAGTAGTAGTCAAGGCCAGCTGCGCAGGACATGCTGCAATCTCGTCTCCTCGTTTAACCTACGAGTTTAGAGGGAAACTAAACTCGCTAAGCAATTGCTTAGTGGGTACTTAAATCATTGCAATAAAATAATAAAATGAAAGAATGATTTGAACATACATTTATATACTTTAAATACTTGAAAGGAATCAATACAAAACACAGATGGTAAAAAGGCTTGACTGAATAATTTGAATTTAAATCATTTCTCTTGCTTTTATCATTTTGGTTGCTCTACTGGTTTAACAGAACGTCAGCGGATAAGGAAGGGTCATGATAAACATATCTCGTCATGATCATATTTCATTATCTTTCATCATAATTCTTGCACATGTGCCAATGGCCATTATCATTGCATCATTGATCATATCATTGTAATCATCGGCCTTCAGCCGGTATATCATATCATGTCATAAGCAGTACTGCAATAATAGTATGATGCATCATACCCTTATCTCAAGGGTTCTGTCATAACCAAGTAGAGCATAAATAATTTATTAAATTACTTTGATCATGATATTCAATAAGCCATGATTTGTCCATAATGCATGTATTGTCGGAATAGCTTGTCATGATGCCTTTCTGATCATTTCCAATTCTCCTTCATGTCATTTTATATGATTTAACATCAATCCATATCACAATATTCAAGTTTTAACACATTTAGAAAAATGACCAAAGGAATAGTAGCGCGGCGCGTAAAATCGGCAACGCAATAGCGCGCGACAACTAAATGGTAAAATCTGTTTTTACTGCTGAAAATCAGTCAACTTTGGCAACGGTTTTGACCAAGTAAACAAACATATTTTTGGCTGAATTTTTGCAGGAAAACACTTTCATAAGTTAACTAAATGCATGTAAAATTTCGTCGAAAAATTCTTTCGTTTGCCCCTTCAACGGACTGCCCAAAATGAAAGCTGCAGAATGGTGCCCAAAAGGGACCATTCGGCCCAATTTTCCAAACTTGAGGGAAATTCATTTTTTTCTTGCAAAATTGATTTTTAGAATCCTTTTGTGATACCATTGAAGGACTAAGGGTCCCTCTTCCAAAAATCAAACCAAAGGAGTGATTAAAAGTTCATCAAAGTTTATGGATAATTGAGCAAAGTTTAGCTAGTTTGTTTTGTTTTCATTCTTTTCACAATCAATTGATTACAAATGGTTCAAGAGCACGTTCCCACATATTTACCACACAAAATAACATTATTTCAAAACCATTTCAAAAGTCCCATAATGCAAAATATGTGAATTAATTGAAAAGGCCAATGATTTAAGTACCAAACCTTGTTTATTTGCTTTGTTCCTTGCTTGTCCTATTCTTTCTTCCCTTATTCTTCTTTATCCCTTTGATTTCCTATAATTTTCATAACTTTTCTTTCATTGATAACTTGAAAACTATCAATCAAATGAATAAACTAAAGCTAGAATTGGAATCCTTACCTTAAAATTAAGCTTTTCCTTCCAAAAATTCACTTGAACACTTGAAAAATTCCTTCCCTTTTTTGATGGAGAGAATTTCGGCCATACCTCTCAAAAATGGAGAGAAAAATGTGTCCTTTGTTCTTTAATCATCCTTCTCTCCCTTTTTATATTTTTCCATTTTCCATTTATTTAATTAATTTCATTTTGGAGGGTTAAGATGTAACCACCACAAAAGTATCTTTAACTAGGATGGTGCCATATGGAGGGTTAAGATTAATCCAACCCAAAAGTGTCTTTAAACAAGATTTTGCCATGTGTCCTTTTCTAGAAAATTACTATGCCATGTGTCCCTTTTCTAGAAAATGGGTGGAAGTGAAAAGACCAAAATACCCTTCAATGGAAGGTTTTGCCTTTTCTTCGTACCCGGGTGGTTTTACGACGCGTAAAATGTACCGTTCTCCTCCTTTCAACCTCTCGTTTCCATTTTCGACATTCATTCTTGATTTTGAACTAATTTATAAAAATTACGCTCATGCCCTTGACTTTTGTAAAAATTTCCTTTAGGTCCTTACGTGATTCGGGTCTCCACTTGGGTTCGTTCTTCAACATCGATCACTGTGGAGTCCTTCCGTTTACTTCGGATACCTTTACGTGTCTTGTTTTCCAGTGTATACATTATTATCACAAGAATGACAAAAATACCCTTGGTCAAGAATCCACTGTATCTCTCAAACTATGCGTTTTGGGGAAAAACTGTGGTGTTCCATTTCGACCTAATTTTTCTCTACTTTCCATTTCTGGAGTCTGTTATATGCACTATTAAGAACCTCCAGTACAACTTTTGGAAATTATAGTTACCTCCCCAAAACTTTTTGAAATTACAGTCACCTCCCCAAAACTTTTACAATCTTTTCAGTTAGGTCCTTTTTGTCCTATAGAGCTTCCTTTCACTTCGTGTTCTTTGGTGATTACTCAGGACGGCTCCTGTTACTGTACGCGGATGTACGGTACATGGATGTATTGTACATATGTACAAATTGGGTCGTGACAGGTCCAATATGTTTTATTTAGTAAAAAATGATTTTTGTTGTCTAATTGGTCCAAAATAAATTTTATTAAATAATTTTTACTTTAGTATCTAATTTTTATTAATAAAAAATAAAAATAAACAAATAAAAATAAAAATAAAAATAAAAATCAGAGACAAAAAAATCGGCGACAAAATAATCATCGCGCGGGCCCGTGGGCATTTCGGGCTATTTTGCTCCATGATTTTCATAAGAGCGAAATAGCTCACCCTATTTCGCCCGCAGCCCACCCCTGCAGCAATTTCTTGCGGCAGAATATTTTCGCCAGCGCATTTTTTCCTGCGGCAATTTTTCCAATGCAAATTTTTCTAAACCTAATTCAATTAGGTTTTGATTTCCCTTTCTTATTAGCATTACTTGCCATGACTAATAAGGAATAAACTATATTAAACCACTATAAATAAGGACCAAAAGTAATTAAATTTTGGGAGGCCGAAATAGCAAGAGAGACTTGAAATTTTGAAACCAAATCAAGGAAGGAAAAGGAGCAATTCAATTTCTTTTTTTCTGGAATAGCAGGGACACGATTTAAACAATTCAAAGTCAGTAATTGTCTTTGTTCTTGTTCATCCAAGGAGAATTATTTTTGGAGAATCAACAAAAGGAGGTATGTTAAATTCTTTTTGTTTTATTTTTTCACAGTAGCCAAAACTAGGATTTTGTGTTTTTCAAAAGTTAAAATCTTAGAACTTTAATTTAGTTTTTCAAAGTTAAAAATACTAATACGTTACTTTATTTTCCAAAAAGAGTTAAAATTGTTATTTTTACCTCTTCAAAATCTTAAAACCTTAATTAAACATATTTTTCAACAAAACCAAAATTTGATTCTTTTTTCTTCAAAAGTTTAAATTAGGTTCTGTTTCTTTTAAAAGGCTTTAAAAAACATCTTTTCTACATATAAAAACTTTAGTCTGTTTGTTTAAATTCATAAAACTTCATAAAATTATCAAATTGATTTCCAAATTCCAAAAGCCAATTCATCACCCGAAACTCCAATTCAAAGCTCCTAAAACCCTAATTCAACTTCCAAACTTAAAATAATAAACTCTAACTCCTTTAAAACCTTAAACCCTAACTTTTTCCAAACCTTAATCCTTTAAAGCATTAAAAACCATAAAAACATAAATATTTTAAATTTACACAGTAATCTTGAAATCACCATTTAAAACCACAAATCAAAAATATTTTAAAGTGTCTAAAACCCTAATTTCATGATTTCACCATTCATGTAACACCCCGATACCCCATATAAGTACTATACATATACCTGATATACATACAGTAAGTATATAAAGTATAAGGATGTCACTTTTCGTTACAATTTAAACACCTTTAACAGAGTTTAAACCACAATACATTAATTTAAAGAGCATTTACAAAATCATTATACTTTTAATGATCTTACCTATATATAAGAATCTTATCTTTATCAAAACTTCATTTATACATATAAATACACTCTTGTCAGAGATACATCATAATTAAAAATTATACATGTATGCATCACCCTCTAGTTGGTCTCGATAAACTCATACTCTTCTCGTGGCATAACGAAAGACTTCATATCTTCCACCTAGTCACCTGCGCGATTACACATCCGTGCTAAGCCCGAGAGCTTAGTAGTACAAATAAATAATATAAACATACATTACAGAAATTCTAACATATAATGATATATCAAATTCCATGTACCATTAGTTTCTTATCATGGTTTCCCTTTTTAATTACACCTTTCATATATCTCCACTAATCTCATATATTATATATACATATATACATATCATTAACACCAACCACAATCCATCACTAATACTCACAATCAATATATCAATACACACATTACATATCATACTTCATATCATTATTTTATTCACAATTCACCAATCATGAATCACATTTCCAACAAAGGCAATCATTATACCATTCATGAATCACATTAAACAAAGACAAGCATGGGCCCAAAACACACTAATATGCCATTCCCTTTTTCAGAGTTAATGCTTAGGTTTTGTTATCACATTCGTCATTATCATAAACCCAACTAGGCTTCAAGGATTAGGTTCAACCAAGCTTCAAGGGGAACAAAGCATGCTAAGTATCAACCCAACTTGGCTTCAAGAACCAACCCAACCTAGCTTCAAAGGTTGTAACATCTCAATTAGGCTTCAAGGATCGAATCCAACCTAACTTCAAGAGATTGTTACCAATATTAGGCATGCCACCACCAACAAACTCTGAAAATGGAATAACACATTAGCCACACAATTCATTTAGCAATTTCATTCTCAACTGAATCATCATAGCCAATCACAATGGCTTCACATCACATTTGAGTTATCATAGCCAATCACAATGGCTTCACATCACATTTAAGTTACCATAGCCAATCACAATGGCTTCACATCACATTTGAGTTATCATAGCCAATCACAATGGCTTCACATCACATTTAAGTTATCATAGCCAATCACAATGGTCTCATTGATATAACATTTCAAAGTACATTATTCATATAACACATTACCATTCACAAGATTCACAATGCATAAAACATAACATTGTTCATATAGTATCATATGCATCATCATTATATCTCAAATCACATTTCATATTTATCATATATATATACCTAACACTTTACATTATTCATTGATTTATAATCTTCCACATACATTTGTTTGGATCATTCTTTGTTTTAAAAGTATTTAGAGTGTTTACTTTTAGGTTTAGGTACAAAAGGATCTTTGAAGAATCACAACAATGTAAGAAAAGCAAGGAACAATCACAGTAGCTAACACACTCAAGGGACACAGCCAAGCTTGTAGCTGTGTCTCTCAACACCAAATCAAGCCGAGGCAGACACGGGCAAGGGACACAGCCGTGTCTCTCCAAAAATCATCCAACACGGCCAAATTTCCTTAGACTTGGCCGTGTCTCTCAAAAATTCTTTAGTTTGGCTGTGTCTCTTCCTTAGTTTGGCCGTGTCTCTCATGAATAAAAACCCTAAACATGGCCAAATCTCTTTTGATTGAATTTAAACACATTGTGCACAACATACCCTCATTCAAATGGATATAATCTATGTCATTAACACTTATTTTACATATTCATTACAATATTCACATTAACAATACATTTAATCACTTACCATTTCAAAACCCTAAAATCAACATTACTCTTATTCTTTCAATATCAACATCCACTTAACTTACCATCTTCAAAACAAAACCAACACCAATTCAATCTTTTTAACTTACACTCAATTTCAACACTTATAAACACATCTCAAACACACCAAATCATTAAATCAACAAATCATAACTCACCTCAAACACAACTTCAAAATAACAAAGGAAAACAAGAGAGCACTTACCAAAATTAAGGAAATTTCACAAATCTCCAACTTAATCCTTTGCTTCTTCCTTCAATTTGATTTTAGAATTTAGAACACCTCTCTTGCTCTCTCTTTCCTTTGGTAGCCGGCCACACAATGCAAAGAAGAGAAAAATGAAGACAAGTCAAACTTCTCTTCTTCTTTAAATCTCCACCAAGCAATTCTAACAAAGCAATTACTTAAATGTCGTCATCCATTTAACTTAGCTTCTTTCACTTATATGCCCATTTAAGTAATTTCACATATCACAAATAAAATATCTTCTTCCCTTGACTCCTCATTTTGACCAACATATATGTTATATATATTACCATATACCCAGCACATACGCTTTCTCTCTACACATTACTTTCCTTTTTAAACAATACCTAAACATTCTCTTTTCAATTTCTTTTCTTATCAACATAACATATACACATAATTCAAACAAACAACAATTATATCCAAACTTCTAGGGCACACATTGGGATATTACAATTCTCCCCCTCTAAAAAGGAATTTCGTCCTCGAAATTATCAGTACCGTAACAATTCATTCTTAACAAAATACTATCTTAACTTCCATATGAAGTTAATTATATGCTTAAGTTATTATGTCATCAAATCATATAACTTCAACTCTCCGCTTTAGAATCAACCATCTTCTCAAAATTCCATAACTCATCATTCTATATGTTTATATATCTTATTACTTCCTTGATCAAACATTCAAAAGAACTCATTACATTTCCTATTAATCTCTTTATACAATAATCAGATCATTTTATAGTACACTTATACTTCGTCCAATCTTTATAATTAATATATTTTGTTCCTTCATCTCTTTGTAATTACCCTCTTAACTTTAACCTAAAAAAAAAATCATTGGTTTATATCTTAGCATTAATTATCCCGTCATTACAATTACTGTCTAAATAGACATTTATCAAGCCTCAATGGATAACAAGATCCTTATTTTTCACAAACTGAGTTACTTCTTTAGCATGCTTTTCACTTAACTTACATATTAATACACTACCTTTCAACTTATTTTATCAATAACCAATCTTTTCCCTTTTTATCATGATTTATAACTACTAACTCCATTCATTCATGTCCAATCACACTTTAAAATTTTACATCCTATACATTATTATGTAAATAATTATACTCTTAGTATAACTATACATATTAAATCTCAATAATGATTCATAATCTTAGCCAAATCCAGATCACTAGATCTATCTGTCACAATATACCCACATTCCAATCTTGTTCAATTTCAACCAACGATTAATTTATTTAACTTATCATGAAATTTCACAATTTTCATATATGTATATATATAACTTAATTCCATTAGGGCAAACTTATATTCAATTCCTGATCTCTTCCGATCCATATTCAGTCAAATTATCATGATAACAAATTACTTCAAATTATCTTTTAATATACACATAGCTTATTCTCTATTATTTTATTATAATTCTCACCAATTCTCATAATAATTTTATACCATATTTACTATCTATAGTTCATTCACTTAAACCTCAAGTCCATTCATTTATTCATTATATACCATAAACATATTCAGTATAACCCTCAGTCACATTTTATATTTTCTCCCTTTTTAATATCTCCTCACATTTCATATCATTGTTATATTTATTTTGATTACCTTTTTGTCATATTATCCATAACTCAAAACATTTCTATAGTTTCCTTTTCTCTCTTTACCTTCATAGTTATAACCAAATTCTTAACATAAAATGATAAGGTACACCTTTATCCATCATAACTTTTAACTATATTTCTCAAACAAAATTTTCAATCTCACCAAATCTGTATTACAATAATTTTATCTAAGACCCAAATCTATGGATAACAAAATTAACCGATCAAATATACTGAACAACACATATGGCTTTAAGAGATTAATATTCAAGCCTGGGACTTTCAAATCAGTACTGTTCTTTTTATAATTTTATTCTCAATCTTTACGAATACAAGGCTAAGGTATATCTCAAGAGTTACATATTCCTTCTCTACATTTTTGGTATATCAGAAGTTAACACATTCCAACTCCGTTTCAAACCAATTTGCACTCGATTATATGATCTTTATCAACTTAATTCATGTTTCAACAATATTACTATATATATTTTCAATCATATGCAGTTCTTATACAATTTCTATTTGTCACTTCATTTCTAATCCATTTACAATCTCTTATAATATATAATTACATAGAACTTTCCATATGTGAATACTTTGAGACTCTAAATATCATATGATCATCACGTTCAGAGCTTACCATAACAATTTCCACTGTCCAATATTACTCAAGTCCATTCCCTTCTCACTTCCATCACATAATCCATCCAGCTTTACACAGTTTAAGACCTAATCTCTCTTAGGTCCACTAATACATACAACATCGTTTTCCATATCACTAATTTTATAATAATACTACATACATATTCATAGGTCACCTTCATAATGTGATTCATATTTTTTTTTATATCATAATTTCATTCATATTGAAAAACTCAGTTCACATATCATATACATGTACACACTTAATTATATGCTCTTATTTTATTTTCCTTTTTCATACATTCCATACAAATTTAATGTTTATCACTTTCTTTTAAACACTATCATTCTCATTCTTCCAATATGATGTAAAGTATTTATTCACACTACAATTATATATATATTCTGACTATACTAACACTTCACATCCTTCTTGGTCACATTCCCAACGTGACATCTCTTTCATTTTTGTCTTTAAAAAAAATATCTAATATACTTCCATATCCATTTTTACCCTTTGCAGTAAAATGACTTAAAATAGCTCGTTTTCATTTGCTTATCCACTTCCTTTTTTTACTTCAAAACAAATTCTCATACTATCAATCACATTACTCAATTCATAATACTTTCATGTGCAATATTAGTCATTTCACCTAACTCATATATTGAATATACATTAAACCATCAATATCCAAATAATCTTTATCAAATTCCACTAAAACTTTAACTTTTCAACTTACTATTTCGCTTAAGCTTCAATTTGCCAAACTCATCTTTTCTTAATATCAACTTTTAAAAAAACAACATATATATATATCACAAAGCAATATCAAAACATATAATTTTCACAATTATCAAGCTCATTTCAAAAATCCAAATGTCACATATTATCACCATTACCATGAGCTTTCACAATATCCAAGCATCTCACATTTCCAACATTGAATTTACAATGTTTGCATTAAAATAACAATACCAATTTATATTCTTAACCAATATCATCTTTTTTTCCTTTAAACAAAACCATAACTTTATATATATACCCCAAACTTTAAATAATCACACTTTGTCTATACTAATCAACTCATTCAATATTCCACCATACTCTCCTCATTTTAATAACATATCTTTCAATATTAACAATCCATCAATATTTCCTCTGTCTAGTAAACCCAACATAAACTTTATTATAAAGAGGTTTAAAGTGTAGAGGAAAGAGTACATACTTTAATCTTGATTTTGTTTCCAACTCATTTTCAACTTTATTCTCCTTTTCATTTCTTTATTCTTCAACACATTTAACAATTCACTTTACTTGCATAAATTTCCATTTTTTTTAATTTATCAATCCATATCATTACTTTCTCTAGCTTTTCTTTCATGTAAAATATCATTCACACTCTAGCATCCATCTCATATAACACAGATATACTACAAATCATATAATGCCACATTCGAGACCAACCTAGGTGTTAATGCATATGCATGTATTACCAATTGCATTTCAAAACTCTTCTTTTTAATTCATTTTAAGCGTTTCAAAACTTTTTTTTTAATTTCACTTAGGCCGAGAATCTCGAACCTAAGCTCTGATACCAAAATAATTGTAACACCCCGATACCCCATATAAGTACTATACATATACCTGATATACATACAGTAAGTATATAAAGTATAAGAATGTCACTTTTCGTTACAATTTAAACACCTTTAACAGAGTTTAAACCACAATACATTAATTTAAAGAGCATTTACAAAATCATTATACTTTTAATGATCTTACCTATATATAAGAATCTTATCTTTATCAAAACTTCATTTATACATAAAAATACACTCTTGTCAGAGATACATCATAATTAAAAATTATACATGTATGCATCACCCTCTAGTTGGTCTCGATAAACTCATACTCTTCTCGTGACATAACGAAAGACTTCATATCTTCCACCTAGTCACCTGCGCGATTACACATCCGCGCTAAGCCCGAGAGCTTAGTAGTACAAATAAATAATATAAACATACATTACAGAAATTCTAACATATAATGATATATCAAATTCCATGTACCAATAGTTTCTTATCATGGTTTCCCTAATCTCATATAGTTTCCCTTTTTAATTACACCTTTCATATAACTCCACTAATCTCATATATTATATATACATATATACATATCATTAACACCAATCACAATCCATCACTAATACTCACAATCAATATATCAATACACACATTACATATCATACTTCATATCATTATTTTATTCACAATTCACCAATCATGAATCACATTTCCAACAAAGGCAATCATTATACCATTCATGAATCACATTAAACAAAGACAAGCATGGGCCCAAAACACACTAATATGCCATTCCCTTTTTCAGAGTTAATGCTTTGGTTTTGTTATCACATTCATCATTATCATAAACCCAACTAGGCTTCAAGGATTAGGTTCAACCAAGCTTCAAGGGGAACAAAGCATGCTAAGTATCAACCCAACTTGGCTTCAAGAACCAACCCAACCTAGCTTCAAAGGTTGTAACATCTCAATTAGGCTTCAAGGATCGAATCCAACCTAACTTCAAGAGATTGTTACCAATATTAGGCATGCCACCAACAACAAACTCTGAAAATGGAATAACACATTAGCCACACAATTCATTTAGCAATTTCATTCTCAATTGAATCATCATAGCCAATCACAATGGCTTCACATCACATTTGAGTTATCATAGCCAATCACAATGGCTTCACATCACATTTAAGTTATCATAGCCAATCACAATGGCTTCACATCACATTTGAGTTATCATAGCCAATCACAATGGCTTCACATCACATTTAAGTTATCATAGCCAATCACAATGGCTTCACATCACATTTGAGTTATCATAGCCAATCACAATGGCTTCACATCACATTTAAGTTATCATAGCCAATCACAATGGTCTCATTGATATAACATTTCAAAGTACATTATTCATATAATACATTACCATTCACAAGATTCACAATGCATAAAACATAACATTGTTCATATAGCATCATATGCATCATCATTATATCTCAAATCACATTTCATATTTATCATATATATACACCTAACACTTTACATTATTCATTGATTTATAATCTTCCACACACATTTGTTTGGATCATTCTTTGTTTTAAAAGTATTTAGAGTGTTTACTTTTAGGTTTAGGTACAAAAGGATCTTTGAAGAATCACAACAATGTAAGAAAAGCAAGGAACAATCACAGTAGCTAACACACTCAAGGGACACGGCCAAGCTTGTGGCCGTGTCTCTCAACACCAAATCAAGCCGAGGCAGACACGGGCAAGGGACACAGCCGTGTCTCTCCAAAAATCATCCAACACGGCCAAATTTCCTTAGACTTGGCCGTGTCTCTCAAAAATTCTTTAGTTTGGCCGTGTCTCTTCCTTAGTTTGGCCGTGTCTCTCATGAATAAAAACCCTAAACATGGCCAAATCTCTTTTGATTGAATTTAAACACATTGTGCACAACATACCCTTATTCAAATGGATATAATCTATGCCATTAACACTTATTTTACATATTCATCACAATATTCACATTAACAATACATTTAATCACTTACCATTTCAAAACCCTAAAATCAACATTACTCTTATTCTTTCAATATCAACATCCACTTAACTTACCATCTTCAAAACAAAACCAACACCAATTCAATCTTTTTAACTTACACTCAATTTCAACACTTATAAACACATCTCAAACACACCAAATCATAAAATCAACAAATCATAACTCACCTCAAACACAACTTCAAAATAACAAAGGAAAACAAGAGAGTACTTACCAAAATTAAGGAAATTTCACAAATCTCCAACTTAATCCTTTGCTTCTTCGTTCAATTTGATTTTAGAATTTAGAACACCTCTCTTGCTCTCTCTTTCCTTTGGTAGCCGGCCACACAATGCAAAGAAGAGAAAAATGAAGACAAGTCAAACTTCTCTTCTTCTTTAAATCTCCACCAAGCAATTCTAACAAAGCAATTACTTAAATGTCGTCATCCATTTAACTTAGCTTCTTTCACTTATATGCCCATTTAAGTAATTTCACATATCACAAATAAAATATCTTCTTCCCTTGACTCCTCATTTTGACCAACATATATGTTATATATATTACCATATACCCAGCACATACGCTTTCTCTCTACACATTACTTTCCTTTTTAAACAATACCTAAACATTCTCTTTTCAATTTCTTTTCTTATCAACATAACATATACACATAATTCAAACAAACAACAATTATATCCAAACTTCTAGGGCACACATTGGGATATTACAATTCAAACCTTAATTTGTTTAATCAAAGAGTCTTACCAACCTTTTAAAACATAAAACCCTAATCTATTTTAATTGCATAAAAAGACAGTAGTTATAATTGGACTTTTATTTCCTTTATTCAATTCCATATTTGATTATGCTTTGATTTATTTCATATGCTTTAATTTATGTAAGTTCAATGCTTGGTTTATTTTATTTTATCATGGATGGATGTTTACTTTCTATTGATAATTAATAGCTTTGATGAATGATTTATTTATGGTGAATGGTTATTTATTTTATCAATTTGTTTAGACTTCCAAATGTTGTAAGAGGTATGTTTCCACTTGGTGGGTACCTCATTAGTTAAACATCATGTAATTTAATTTGCCTTTCTACCTTAGAATCAATGTAAAGGGCATGTTTCTACCTTTTGGTGGGTGTCCTATTTAGGCATGTGATGTAAGGACATGTTTCCATCCTTGGATGGGTGTCCATTTATTTGCTTTGTTTGGATATTGCTTTGATGATACTTTCTTTTGATTATTGTGTGTAATATGGATAATGTTGTTATATTTAAGAATTTTATAATATTAAGACCTGTAAAGGAGTCCGGTTCCAATGAACCGGACATTGTAGGGGTGCTGGGCCATTTCTCACCTTCCCCACACGTACCCAACTTTTCGAACCCATTAAGGGGTTGGGGATTCCTTAGGAATCCAGCCATCCACCCCTTTCTTTTTCCCGGCCCGTCCGGGTGGCGACTCTATTTTCTCTAGACTTAGGTCCATGTTCTCAAAGGCCCCGAGCCTAAACAGTGTTGAAGTTGTAAGAACCATTCCACCGGGAGTGGGGGCAAAAATCCCCCCTCACAGTATCTCAAACCCCATGATTGTTTGCCATGCATTTGGACTCGGCTGACCAGGGGTGATCATGTGATAGTTCAGGAAGGCCAGAAGGAAGGGGCTCAGAGGAAACTGCACCCCTAACCTAAGGTCCTCCTCATATATGGTCAATTTGTGTCCTGGCAGTGTGTCGTAGGCTCGGACATCTTCTTCCAGGATAAGCATTTTATACTCCTCCAGTATTTGGTATTTCTACCAGATTTCAACCAGGTCTACCTTTGTCAGTGTGGATTTAATGTCTCTTACTCGAGCTTTCTTAGAGCTCGGAGGCACTCCCTAGACTTTAGCTGCTTCATCATCTTCATCCAGCAGTTGGAGACATCCTCTTATCTTCAGCTCTCTCATTTCAGTCGTCGCATGCCTATTTTCAGCACGGTTTTCCTTCCTTAGTGCTCTCGGAGAGCCCACGTCTCCTCCCTCTTCTGACGCAGCTAAGTCGACAACTGCTCGCACCATTTTGCTATTAAAATTTTAAATGAAAAACTTAACAATAGAAACTCAAAGCTAACCTCTAAGTCCCGAGCTATAAAACTTTTGCTAATCAAACAACCCGAGTGTATATCTTCTGAATCATGTATTGAGTGCTATTCCACTGCCCTCTATTTATTGAGTTTCTTTCAGCCATGTGAACCAACTTCCCTCTTTAAATGCAGCAGGCATCACATCTTCTTGATTCCTGCCCAACCGTTACCTCCATTTTTAAAGCATTGCCTCGCTTCTTTTTTGACATGTGTCCTTCTAGAATATTTATCGACTCTCATTGCCATAGAAGCCAATACTTCTCAGATGGGATGATGGTACTACTACCCCCAAGAAGACCCAAACCTGCCTCTATGACATTGCCCCTATAGTGATACAAACTCTACTCTGTATGTCTCAGCCTCTCTGTAGCCCGACTGAGTTTTATTTTGACCTTTACAAGAAATAGACTTGGGTTTGACATAAATGTCAAATGACCAAGGGGGAACTAGTGATAGTACTCCCCCTAGCTCATGCACCGAGTACTCTTCCTAGCTTGTGAACCGAGCCGCTCATTAGTTCAGCGTGAAGCATATAACCTCTTTATATCATGATCAGTATAGCTACCCAAAGCTTGCCCAAGCTTCCTTGTATGGCACCTTTGCAGGTAACATAAATGTTAGATAACTTGAGGGTGTTTAGTGATACTACCCCTCCTTTAAGTGAGCATATTAACTGAGCTCCATAACTAATCGCCCTTTGGATGGGCTCTTAAGAAGATTGGACCTCAGCTTTGTACACCCTTATCCTTGACATTCTCTGACACAGCAGGCATACAGTCCTGATGTGATAGGCGCACCTGCATAACTTCCCAAATATTCTCCGACACATGCAGGTTTGTCCCCCACACACCATCTATATATAGGGGCAGGCCCTCACATGTAAAGGGTTCTTCTTCTTCTCCTCTCTTCTCGGCATTATTATGATCTATGCTCAAACCTATCGAGCACTGACATATGCATCAGAGCCTCCTCTAGTAGAGCCTGATCCTTCTCTCTCTTGCCTTGCAGGTTGGAGACCAAGCACAACCATCATCTGAGACCGAGCTTGGGGAGATAGGTAGACCCCCCTGAGGTAACCCCGTCATTATGTACTAATATATATTATTTGCTAATGCAATGGTTGTATTGTCTCCTTTTTTTCTTTATTTTTCTTGTGGTATATTGCTATATATCTTTGTTATTTATCCTTGCTGATAATTTTGAATGACCTGATTCCAACTTTTCATTCTCTTTAATGTGGCAGCATGGATCCATGTATAAACTTGTTTTTGGGCCAAAAACATTTGTTGTTGTATCAGACCCCATCATTGCAAGATTTATTCTTCGAGAAAATGCATTTTTTTTATGACAAGGAGCTATCTTATACTGGTTTGTACAATAACCAGTTCACCATACTATATTCACTTCTTATTGCATTTTGTGCAAATGAGGGAAAAGATCTTTTTTTGTGTGTGTGAGTTAATCTTTGCACATAAGGATAAGCTATTCAAAAAATCCAACTAAAAAAGGAAACTTGTATACAAGGAAAGAAAATAATCTCTCCTATATTCAAGCACAATGATTCTTATGATCAAGCAAAGGTGATTCCAACACTCCTTCTCAAGTTGGTTCATGTCTACTGCATATGCCCAACTTGTAAACTAGAGCATGGAATGATTTGTTGCTTAGACCCTTACTAAACACCTTTTTTGGTTGCTCTTGAAGGAACATGAGAGACACTTAAAGATCCATCCCTATTTTTTCTTATGAAGATAGGCCAATCTTTATGTGCTTGATCTTGTTATGCTAAATTGGATTGTGCCTATATTAATGACAACTTTGTTGTTGTCACAAAATAAGGACAAATTATTTGTGTTGATAGGTCGTAATTTATAAATAGTAGTTAGCATCGAAGTGTGCAGGTGGTAGTTAGCATATGTATTTATTTTAGATAGTTTATTATTTGTATATAAAAAGCATTGTATATGACTTGTTGAATATAACATAAAATTAGAAATTTTACTCCAAAAATCTTCATGAAACCAGAGTTGTGTTGAATTTTTGGAAGAAAATGCTTCCCGACTCTAGTTATTAGCAACAGGAACTCAGTTAGGGTTTACTTTGGAAGGGAGGTGCAATAGACATAGATTCATCAATCATCTTTCATCGCCACCCTCATAGGGAAAATGACCATGGAGAGATCAGTTTTCCATCAGAATCATGTCACCAGTTGTCACACGCTAGTCAAAAGTTTGGTGTCACTGTTCATGCACTACCACTGGATGTGCATAACTTACTTTTTTCAGCCTTTTTTTGTTGTTTCCTCTTCCAATGACTTTTTCATCCATTTTTGATGCCAACCAAGCCCCTTCCATCCCAAGTATACACTTTTTTTTTCTAATGCCCATCCATTCTCTTGTGTTTCAGCTACTGGTGTTTCAAAATTCTAGTGTTCCAGCTTCTGGGTGATTTAAAAGCATCCCCTTCTCTTGTGTTTTGGTTACAAGGTGTTTCAAAGCCTAGGGTTTTCTAGTGTTTCAACTACTGGGTGTTTTAAAACCCAGTCTTTTTCTAGTCCACAAGCTTTATTTACGTGCTCCACAACTTATTGATTAATCTTGTTTAAGGGGAGGATATGGCAGATTTGAGAAAATTAATTCTTTCTATATTCGATAATATAACTTTTCAGATAAGCTTGGTAAAACTTGATGGATTAATTTCCTTGCATGGTCAAGGTCTTCGATTTTGTTCACCAAAATAAGAGGATTGCATGGATATATTATTGGAGAAAAAAGAAGCCCGATCCAACAGTTACCACTTTTAACCAGTGGGACTTTGAAAACTCTTTTGTGATGTTTTGGCTCATCAATTACATGCAACCCATAATAGCTCAGACATATGTGTTGCTTGACATTACGGAGAAAATATGGAAAGTTACATTCCAGACTTACTCTCAAATGGGCAATGATGCTCAAATATATGAGCTTTAGAATAAAAGTCACAACATAAAACATGGGGAGATGACTATAACACAATGTTTCTTTGAGCTAAGTTTGTGGTAGGAACTAGATTTTCAAGCATATTGTACTAATGATACAATTAAATTTCAGAGATTGTTTGAGAAGGAACACATCTATGATTTGTTTGTTAGTTTTAATATGGAATATGGTCGTATAAGGACTTAAGTGGTTGGTAGAGAACCTTTTGTTGCGCTCTGGTAAACACTACTAAAGCCACACTCGCAAGTATACGAGGCTACTGTAGTATTTTGGTGAACACCTCAAGGTCGTCTCACAAGAAAGCTAGATAGGATAATTATTTATCAAATCGTAATGAACAAATTATTAATTAGTAGTTTTTGATTTATAAGATTGAATTGCTGAAAAACTAATGAAAACAGAAATGAATTGAATTTATAGCAATGAAAGGAAACTAAACAAGGATATTGATTCACTTAATAGAAAAGCCTAGGGTTTGCACTTCTCTACTAATTTATATGTATGAATGGTTATTCCTCTCAACTAGTTTAATTTCAAAGATCATATTTCAAGCAACTTAATTAATCAAATCAAGGAAATAAGCTCTCGCATTCAAACCTTTTTCAATTAATCTTATTACAATCAAAATGATCTTTTCCTTAGGTTTATATTTCTAATTCACCTAAGTCCCTAATTGAATTATTCCAGTATTAGATTTCATTTCTCAATCCTTTATCTAAATACCTAAATCACATAATTGGTGGCCAATCAATTATATATTAGCATTAATCCATTCAATTAAGGATAAGAGAAATAAATCAGTTAAGAGCAATAACCATTTCATACAATCATAGTAGATCCATACAAACCCTATACTAGATCAAAATTAGTTCATAATGATGCTATCAAACAAATCCATCTAATTGAAATTCAAAGTAATTAATTTAGACATTAGAGAATTCATAAATACAATTTCAATGAAACTTAAGAGATAGAGTTAAAGATCAAAACCAATTACAATCTTCCTTTTGTTTCTGAAGAATCTCTTGCTAAGATTTTGCTAAAAGAATAATGTAATGGCTAGAACTAATTTAATCTAGAGTGTTTGGATGAAAGTGAAATCAATTTCCAGAGAAAAATAGAGAACAACTAAAAGTTGTGTGTAGAACGGCTGAAGAAAGTCATCCTCTTTCTCTTGCCCTAATCTTCTTATTTATACAAATCCCTCGCTAAAAATCTGCACTTTCTTTCTTTCTTTAGTCCCATGGAGTGATACGGCTAAGCTTGTAGCCATGTCATGTGACACGGCCAGTGGCTTGGCCTTGTCACTTGGGTGTGTCAGCTTCTGTTTCTCCTTGCTCTTCTTTGCTTCTTTGGAGATGAGAGTGACATGGCCAAGCTTGTGGCCGTGTCACATTGGCTTGGCCGTGTCTCTTGGGTGTGTTAGCTTCTATTTCTTTCCTTTGGTTCTTCCTTTGTTCTTTGGCTTAGGATGGGATACGACCAAGCTTATAGGCTTGTAGCTGTGTCATGTGACACGGCCAGTGGCTTGGCCGTGTCATGTGGGTGTGTCAACTTATGCCATTTCTTTCCTTCTTTTCTTTTCTTTCTTTGGTTCTTCAGGTGAGACACAGCCAATGGCTTGGCCGTGTCTCCTGCCCGTGTCAGCTTCTGCCAAAATTCCCTTTAAGGTAACACGGCCAAGCTTGATTTGGCTTGGCCATGTCTTGCTTGATTCATGCTCCTCTTTCTTTATTTTGATCTTCCAAGGGGGTTTTTTCACTTTAACCTAAAACAAACACTTAAAACAAAATTTAAACAAGAATCAAATGAAACATTAACCAAAAATACATAAACATCATACTAAAAACTAGTACAAAAATGATCTAAACACTAGGATAAATCAAAACTACCAAAATGCATGAAATCACTAAATAAACAGATTAAAACTACCAAAATGCATGAAATCACTAAATAAACAGATTAAAACTACCAAAATGCATGAAGAAAACAATAATTATCATAATAAATAAATAGCAATTTTATGACAAAAACTAATAAAACAACTACCCCACACTTAAAACTTTGCTTTTCCTCAAGTAAATTTACATAGCATAAATTAAAAACTCAATTAACCTTAACTATAATTCAAGTATATAAGATGAAATCCTTTAATACTCAGCAATAAATAAATGCAGTATACTTCAATCAAGATTTTCTTAACTCATTCATTAATTCAGACTTAACAAATCTCATCTCTCATCTAAGTGTTTCTCTCAATTTCAAAGGTTAATTCACTCAAACCAATCATGACTGCATACTGCCATAAACTTGCTTAATTATCCAATCTTCCTCACTGATTTTTCTCAAGAAATAATCCGAAGGTCTTTTCGTTTGGAAGTAATGGGGCTAAGGTGAAGGTGTGAGAAAAGACATTTAAGTTTGATCATTAAGAAATGGAGTATCTAAATTAGACAATAATCTTGAGTAGAAACTCGTAACTCCCTCAAATGGCATATTCACCAACCCTTGATAGTCTCACATACTTGCATAATTAAAGAAAAGTAAATGAGTTGAAATTCCTCTTTGATGACTAATGCTAGAAAATATATGAATTTTGTATATATATATATGTCTTCTCTTTTTATTTTTATTTAATATATATATATATACAAAATATAAAATTGCATTGAACATCTAGCTCAAATGTAGAGGAAAAGAATAATCGACTCTTAGTCAAATACAATCTGCAAAGTATGCATTTCAGCCCCAAATCTTACTAAAGCAATACTATTTTTTTTATTTTTTTTATTTTAATAAATTTTTTATTTGCTTATCCCACACTTATGAATTAAACCACTCCTATTGTCATATCATAAGAAACTCCATTCCTTAATGAAGGTATGATAATAATAGGAAAATGTTGAGTTGTGAATTGTGTTGATCAATCAAGAGAAGGTCAAAGGCTCAACTTGGCTCACTAAGGAATTCATAATTAAGAGAGGTCTTTTTAAGCTAAAGGGGGTAATCCTAATTTGCCTTCATCATTTTAAAACTTGAGATGAAATCATAATGTGAGTTCAATTAGTATGCAAAACCAAACTCTAGAGATGCAAAATCATGAAGGTGCACACTTAAGAAAGAAAATTGATTGACAATAATATTCAATCTATGAGGCTCAAAACTCACAAAGGGTGGGTTCTCAGAGATTTATATGTCATGAATAGCAGAATGTGAAAATTGATCCTGAATGAATTCAAATGCTAATCTCTATGCTGATACTAAAGGCTCAAATGTAATGCTAGAATTACAGAAAAGCCAATAAGTTTCCAACAATTATGCCATGACAAACGCACAATAACTCACAAAGAAAACAAAACCAAAAATTCACAATATAACTCACAAAGAAAACAAAACAAAAATTAAAGAAAAGCTTAAAAATTACCCCACACTTATGAGTTACATTATCCTCAATGTAAACAAAAGAAAAGATAGAAAGAACCTTGTTTGTGTCATGCATAGTGAAGCTTTCGTACAAATAATCAACCTGAAAGAAAACAACTAAAGCAAATACCGCGACTTCAGCATAAACATGCGAGAAAGGAAAGTTGGAACTGGATGGCCGTCCTTTTCTCAATTAAACTGAATGCTCTTGGCCTGTTCTCTGCAAGAATAAAAACACTTCCAATCTCTAAACCATCAAGCCTTAAAGAAAAATAAAAGGGAAAATAAATAAATAAACTGAAGATACTAAACTAAAACGATAAAAACAATAACAATGGGTTGCCTCCCATCGAGCGCTTCTTTAACGTCGTCTTAGCTGGACGTTACTGCAAGAATTAAGGATCGTAGATCAAAGAACTATCGACAATCCTTACTTCTTGGAACCCTTCATTATATGGTTTAACTCTCTGTCCATTTACTTTAAAAGTTTCATTCGTTCGAGAGTTAAGTAATTTTATAGCACCGGAAGGATATACCCAAGTTATCTCGAAAGGACCGCTCCATCGAGACTTGAGTTTTCCTGGAAATAATCGGAGGTGAGAATTGAAAAGCAAGACCTTCATACCTGGGCTCAATGTCTTTCGCACTAAAATTCTATTATGAAGTGCTTTAGTACGGTCCTTATAAATCCTCGACCTCTCATATGCCTCGTTCCTTAGTTCATCTAACTTCATAATTTGCAAGAAACGTTCTCTCTTTGCCTTGTCCAAATTTAAATTTAGAGTCTTAATTGCCCAATACGCCTTGTGCTCTAATTACACTGGTAAATGACAAGCCTTACCAAAAACCAATAGGTATAGACTCATACCCAAAGGATTCTTGAAAGCAGTTCGATATGCCCACAATGTGTCATTCAATCTACTTGCCCAATCCTTCCTTGATGAGTTGACTGTTTTTTCCAGAATTCCTTTGATTTGCTTGTTGGATGTCTCAACGTATCCTGAAGTCTGTGGATGGTATGGGGTCGTTACTTTGTGTTTCACACCCGACTTGTTCATTAACTTCTCGAAAAGTTTATTGCAGAAATGACTTCCCCCATCACTGACTATCACTCTTGGCATGCCAAATCTGCTAAGAATGTATTCCTTCACAAATTTAACAACCACATTAGCATCATTAGTTCGGGTGGGGATTGCCTCCACCCATTTTGAAACATAATCAACAACAACTAAAATGTATTCATAACCAAAAGATTTGGGAAAAAGACCCATGAAGTCTATTCCCCAAACATCAGACAGTTCAACCACAATATAAGATTGAAGGGGCATTTCATTCCTCCTTCCAATGTTACCTACTCTTTGATAGCGGTCATAATGCTTACAATATTCTTGAGCATCTTTGAATAGGGTAGGCCAATAAAATCCACTTTGAAGCACTTTTTCGGCAGTCTTTCTCCCTCCAAAATGACCACCGCAGTGAAGGTCATGACAAAATTGAAGAACACTCAATTGTTCTTCCTTAGATACACACCTGCGAACTATATCATCTTTGCATATCCAGAATAGGTAAGGTTCATCCCAGAAATAGAATTTACTCATGTGCAAAAACCTTTTCTTTTCCTGAAATGACATGTCAGAATGCAAAATACCACAAGCAAGATAGTTAGCAATATCTGCAAACCATGGTGAATTCATTACCGCAAACAACTGTTTATCAGGAAATGCTTCTAAATTTCTATGAACGCTATCAGATGCAAGATTTTCACCAAAGAAAGGTTACCTAGATAAATGATCAGCTACAACATTTTCACTTCCCTTAGTATCTTTGATTTGAAAATCAAATTCTTGCAATAATAGCACCCATCTAATTAAACGAGGTTTAGCATGTTGTTTTGTCAAGAGATATTTTAGAGCTACATGATCTGAATGCACAATGATTTTAGACCCAATCAAATATGCTCTAAACTTATCTAAGGCAAAAGCAACAGCTAGCATTTCTTTTTCAGTTGTCGTGTAATTAACTTGTGCACTATTTAGGGTCAAGCTAGTATAATAGATCACTCTCAAACATTTCTCAATCCTTTGCCCAAGGACAGCTCCTACTGCATGGTTGGATGCATCACACATAATTTCAAAAGGTAAAGACCAAACATGAGCTACAATTACCGGTGCACTGGTCAATTTTTCCTTAAGGGAATTGAAAGCTTGCATGCATTATGCAGTAAATTCAAATGGAACATCTTTCCCAAGAAAATGACACAATGGTTGGCTTATTTTAGAAAAATCTTTAATAAACCTCTGGTAAAAACTTGCATGCCCAAGAAAGCTTCTTATTCCCCTAACAGAGGTAGGTGGGGGTAACTTAGCAATCAACTCTACTTTAGCTTTATCCACCTCAATCCCTTTACTAGACACAACATGGCCTAATACAATGCCGTGAGAAACCATGAAATGACTCTTTTCCCAACTTAAAGTGAGATTACATTCAATGCATCTTTCCAGCACAAGAACAAGTTTACTGAAGCAATTATCAAAAGAGTCACCAAAAATAGAAAAATCGTCCATAAATACCTCAATAAAGTCATCTATCATGTCCGTGAAAACAGACATCATGCATCTCTGAAAAGTTGCAGGCGCATTGCACAAGCCAAAGGGCATATGCTGAAATGCATAAGTCCCAAAAGGGCAAGTAAAAGTGGTCTTGTATTGATCCTCTGGTGCTATCGCCACCTGATAATAACCTGAAAGTCCATCCAAAAAGCAATAGTGTGATTGTCCAGAAAGTTTATCCAGCATTTGATAAATAAAAGGAAGAGGGAAATGATCTTTCTTTGTGGCATTATTTAACTTCCTATAGTCTATACACATCCTCCACCCAGTGGTAGTCCTGGTAGGAACCAATTCATTCTTTTCATTTTTTACAACAGTGATTCCTGATTTCTTAGGCACTACATGTACTGGGCTAACCCACTCACTATTGGCTATCGGATATATCACTCCTTCATCAAGCAATTTAAGCACTTCCTTCTTAACAACTTCACTCATATTTGGGTTAAGGCACCTTTGGGTCTCTCTCACAGGTTTAGCTCCTTCTTCTAAGATAATTCTATGCATGCACATCGAAGGGCTAATACCTTTGATATCACTCAACCCCCATCCTATAGCTCTTTTCAATCTTTTTAATTCACTCACCAACCTCATCTCTTCCCTTTCACTAAGTTCGCTAGAAATTATCACAGGTAAGGTGTTGTGATCTCCTAAAAACACATATTTCAGATTTTTAGGCAACTCTTTTAGCTCTAACTCAAGTGAAGGATTATTCTCTTCTTTTTGGATGGAGGGGAGCTCAAATGACGGTTCCTTTTTAAATTCCTCAATTTCAGCACTTTCTAATATATCAAGGCAATTGGCTATTTTTGAGTCAAAAATATCCAAGCCACGATCTAAGGTCAGTGCCAGCTCCAATTTATCCGAAGAACCTGTTTGCAAGAAAACATCTGAAACAACTGCGTTAATACAATCAATCAAAGAGCAATCCTCATATAATGCAGTTATAGGAATAGGAGAAGTGTTAAAAATAAAAAATTCAACCGTTTGTCCTAAGACAGTCATTGACAATTTATCATTTTTAACATCAATCAAGGTGTTGGTCATAGCCATAAAAGGCCTACCCAATAGTGTGTGCGGATGGTGTAGGGTTATCTCCTCCCATATTAAGAACTATAAAATCCACGGGCACTATCAACCCACCAACCATAACTAACACATCTTCTATAATTTCCTTCGGGAATCTAGGAGATCTATCAGCTAATTGCAAGACCATTTTAGTAGGTTTAAGTTTCCCAAGTTCTAATTCAAGATACACAGAGTAAGGCATCAAATTGACACTGGCTCCTAAATCACACATGCCATCAGTCCCCTTTCCATTACCCATAGTAATTTTAATTATGAAACTGCTAGGATCCTTTAGCTTCGGAGGTAGTTTATGTTGCAAAACAACACTAGCTACCTCTGATACTATCACCTTTTCATTTGGCTCATACCTCTTTTTCTTAGTGTTCAATTCTTTGAAGAATTTGGCATAAGTCGGCATATTCTTTATTGCTTCAAGTAAAGGTAAGTTAATACTTACCTTAGACAACATGTTGAAGATATCTGAAAATTGCTTATCTTGTTTATTATTCTTCAATCTACTGGGGAATGGTATAGGTGGCCAGTAAGGATTACTTACCTTGTGTAAATCTGCTGAACGAGATTGCTCCATTGATTTTTCTCTAGCACCCTTGTCCTCTGGTTCTCCTTCCTTTTTGTTTTCTTGATCACCTGCATTCACAGAATTATTTTCAACACCATTATTTATTACTTTGCCACTCCTAAGAACAGTTACTGCTTGTGCTTGCTCAGGTTGACTTGGAAATTTTCCTTTCTGCTGATTCTGCATCTGTTGTGCAAGTTGTCCCACTTGGGTCTCCACTTTCTTGAAAGATGCTTCCAACGAATCCAACCTTTTGTTATTCATTTCTTGATTCTTGGTACTGGCTTGGATAAAAGCATTTAAACTATCCTCCAAACTGTATCTCTTAGGCTGCCCTTGATTTGAAGATTGCCTTGGCGGTTGATTTTGTCTCTGAAGCAGATGGAAAGGTTATTGAGAATTGTTTGTTGCCTAGGAAAAATTTGGATGATTCCGCCAACCAGGATTGTAAGTGTTTGAGAAAGGATCATTCCAGGCCCTTGGTTGATATCCCTCCATAGCAATAACTTACTCAGCCTCATTTCCATAAGACTCATACGCAGTTGGGCATATATTTGCTCCATGCCCAAAATTTCCACAAATTCCACACACTTCTTGAGTGGATGAAAAAGCATTATTCTTCATGTTCAGCATCTGCACTTGCCTTGTCAATTCGGCTATTTGATTGACCATCTCACTACTGGCTTCCATTTGATTTATCCCTTTACTTCTTCCTCTTACACTTTTCTGTTGGGAATTAGCTCCCAATATTTCAAAGATTTCATAAGTCTCTTCTGCTGTCTTTTCTCCCATAGCTCCCCTAGCTGCATTATCAACAGTATTCTGAAATTGCTATGTTAGACCATCATAGAAAAACTGATTCAGCAGTTGAAGTGGGTAGTGATGGTGTGGACACTGAATTAACAACATCTTAAACCTGTCCTAAGCCTCATGAAGTGGCTCTCCTTCAAATTGAGCAAATGTAGCTATTTTTCCTCTTAATTCAGCTGTCTTCTGATGTGAGTAAAATTTGCCCATAAACTTGTTATAGACTTGCTCCCAAGTTGTCAAAGAATTTTCAAGCAACATCATAAGCCAGCTTTTTACCCATCCTTTAATGTGTACGGAAAACACCTCATCCTCAACTGGTCGTCAGTTAGTCCTCCCAATGGAAATGTGTTGAGGGTGGAGTAGAAATCCCGGATAAAATTCAAAGGATCCTCATTTGGAACTCCATAGAAAGATGGCAGCATGTTGTAATGGATATTCTTCAACTCGTAATTTCTTGCTGCATCTGTCAATCTTATACATGAGGTGTAAGTCCCAATGACAGGTCTGGCAAAATCCCTCATAGTTCTTTGCCTTTCGTCTCCCATATTGGTAGATTGTGCAGTATCAGACTCAAAATCAGAAATTTTCTCCTCTGTATCAAACCCGGTATACAGTTCAAACTCTTCTCTGCTCCTTTTCACTCTCTGAATTTCTAAAATAAGTGGGTAAAGCTCTCCTCCGAGTGATCTCCTGCCTTGCATAAACAAAATTTCTAGAAAAAAAATTATTAAAAGCAAAAGAAAAATAAAATAAAATATAAACAATGAAAAATAATTTAAAATATTTATGACTAATAAACAATTATGCCAATTAGCTTCCCCGGCAGTGGCGCCAAAAACTTGTTGCGCTCTGGTAAACACTACTAAAGCCACACTCGCAAGTATATGAGGCTGCTGTAGTATTTTGGTGAACACATCAAGGTCATCTCACAAGGAAGCTAGATAGGCTAATTATTTATCAAATCATAATGAACAAATTATTAATTAGTAGTTTCTGATTTATAAGATTGAATTGCTGAAAAACTAATGAAAACAGAAATGAATTGAATTTATAGCGATGAAAGGAAACTAAACAAGGATATTGATTCACTTAATAGAAAAGCCTAGGGTTTGCACTTCTCTACTAATTTATATGTATGAATGGTTATTCCTCTCAACTGGTTTAATTTCAACGATCATATTTCAAGCAACTTAATTAATCAAATCAAGGAAATAAGCTCTCGCATTCAAACCTCTTTCAATTAATCTTATTATAATCAAAATGATCTTTTCCTTAGGTTTATATTTGTAATTCACCTAAGTACCTAATTGAATTATTCCAGTATTAGATTTCATTTCTCAATCCTTTATCTAAATACCTAAATCACATAATTGGTGGCCAATCAATTATATATTAGCATTAATCCATTCAATTAAGGATAAGAGAAATAAATCAGTTAAGAGCAATAACCATTTCATACAATCATAGTAGATCCATACAAACCCTAGACTAGATCAAAATTAGTTCATAATGATGCTATCAAACAAATCCATCTCATTGAAATTCAAAGTAATTAATTTAGACATTAGAGAATTCATAAATACAATTTCAATGAAACTTAAGAGATAGAGTTAAAGATCAAAACCAATTACAATCTTCCTTTTGTTTCTGAAGAATCTCTTGCTAAGATTTTGCTAAAAGAATAATGTAATGGCTAGAACTAATTTAATCTAGAGTGTGTGGATGAAAGTGAAATCAATATCCTGAGAAAAATAGAGAACAATTGAAAGTTGTGTGTAGAACGGCTGAAGAAAGTCATCCTCTTTCTTTTGCCCTAATCTTCTTATTTAAACAAATCCCTCACTAAAAATCTGTTCTTTCTTTCTTTCTTTGGTCCCATGGAGTGACACGGCCAGTAGCTTGGCCGTGTCACCTGGGTGTGTCAGCTTCTATTTCTCCTTGCTCTTCTTTGCTTCTTTGGAGATGAGAGTGACACGGCCAAGCTTATGGCCGTGTCATGTGACACTGTAACACCCCGATACCCCATATAAGTACTATACATATACCTGATATACATACAGTAAGTATATAAAGTATAAGGATGTCACTTTTCGTTACAATTTAAACACCTTTAACAGAGTTTAAACCACAATACATTAATTTAAAGAGCATTTACAAAATCATTATACTTTTAATGATCTTACCTATATATAAGAATCTTATCTTTATCAAAACTTCATTTATACATATAAATACACTCTTGTCAGAGATACATCATAATTAAAAATTATACATGTATGCATCACCCTCTAGTTGGTCTCGATAAACTCATACTCTTCTCGTGGCATAACGAAAGACTTCATATCTTCCACCTAGTCACCTGCGCGATTACACATCCGTGCTAAGCCCGAGAGCTTAGTAGTACAAATAAATAATATAAACATACATTACAGAAATTCTATCATATAATGATATATCAAATTCCATGTACCATTAGTTTCTTATCATGGTTTCCCTTTTTAATTACACCTTTCATATATCTCCACTAATCTCATATATTATATATACATATATACATATCATTAACACCAACCACAATCCATCACTAATACTCACAATCAATATATCAATACACACATTACATATCATACTTCATATCATTATTTTATTCACAATTCGCCTATCATGAATCACATTTCCAACAAAGGCAATCATTATACCATTCATGAATCACATTAAACAAAGACAAGCATGGGCCCAAAACACACTAATATGCCATTCCCTTTTTCAGAGTTAATGCTTTGGTTTTGTTATCACATTCATCATTATCATAAACCCAACTAGGCTTCAAGGATTAGGTTCAACCAAGCTTCAAGGGGAACAAAGCATGCTATGTATCAACCCAACTTGGCTTCAATAACCAACCCAACCTAGCTTCAAGGGTTGTAACATCTCAATTAGGCTTCAAGGATCAAATCCAACCTAACTTCAAGAAATTGTTACCAATATTAGGCATGCCACCAACAACAATCTCTGAAAATGGAATAACACATTAGCCACATAATTCATTTAGCAATTTCATTCTCAATTGAATCATCATAGCCAATCACAATGGCTTCACATCACATTTGAGTTATCATAGCCAATCACAATGGCTTCACATCACATTTAAGTTATCATAGCCAATCACAATGGCTTCACATCACATTTGAGTTATCATAGCCAATCACAATGGCTTCACATCACATTTAAGTTATCATAGCCAATCACAATGGCTTCACATCACATTTGAGTTATCATAGCCAATCACAATGGCTTCACATCACATTTAAGTTATCATAGCCAATCACAATGGCTTCACATCACATTTGAGTTATCATAGCCAATCACAATGGCTTCACATCACATTTAAGTTATCATAGCCAATCACAATGGCTTCACATCACATTTGAGTTATCATAGCCAATCACAATGGCTTCACATCACATTTGAGTTATCATAGCCAATCACAATGGCTTCACATCACATTTGAGTTATCATAGCCAATCACAATGGCTTCACATCACATTTAAGTTATCATAGCCAATCACAATGGTCTCATTGATATAACATTTCAAAGTACATTATTCATATAACACAATACCATTCACAAGATTCACAATGCATAAAACATAACATTGTTCATATAGTATCATATGCATCATCATTATATCTCAAATCACATTTCATATTTATCATATATATATATACCTAACACTTTACATTATTCATTGATTTATAATCTTCCACATACATTTGTTTGGATCATTCTTTGTTTTAAAAGTATTTAGAGTGTTTACTTTTAGGTTTAGGTACAAAAGGATCTTTGAAGAATCACAACAATATAAGAAAAGCAAGGAACAATCACAGTAGCTAACACACTCAAGGGACACGGCCAAGCTTGTGGCCGTGTCTCTCAACACCAAATCAAGCCGAGGCAGACACGGGCAAGGGACACAGCCGTGTCTCTCCAAAAATCATCCAACACGGCCAAATTTCCTTAGACTTGCCCGTGTCTCTCAAAAATTCTTTAGTTTAGCCGTGTCTCTTCCTTAGTTTGGCCGTGTCTCTCATGAATAAAAACCCTAAACATGGCCAAATCTCTTTTGATTGAATTTAAACACATTGTGCACAACATACCCTTATTCAAATGGATATAATCTATGTCATTAAAACTTATTTTACATATTCATCACAATATTCACATTAACAATACATTTAATCACTTACCATTTCAAAACCCTAAAATCAACATTACTCTTATTCTTTCAATATCAACATTCACTTAACTTACCATCTTCAAAACAAAACCAACACCAATTCAATCTTTTTAACTTACACTAAATTTCAACACTTATAAACACATCTCAAACACACCAAATCATAAAATCAACAAATCATAACTCACCTCAAACACAACTTCAAAATAACAAAGGAAAACAAGAGAGTACTTACCAAAATTAAGGAAATTTCACAAATTTCCAACTTAATCCTTTGCTTCTTCCTTCAATTTGATTTTAGAATTTAGAACACCTCTCTTGCTCTCTCTTCCCTTTGGTAGCCGGCCACACAATGCAAAGAAGAGAAAAATGAAGACAAGTCAAACTTCTCTTCTTCTTTAAATCTCCACCAAGCAATTCTAACAAAGCAATTACTTAAATGCCCTCATCCATTTAACTTAGCTTCTTTCACTTATATGCCCATTTAAGTAATTTCACATATCACAAATAAAATATCTTCTTCCCTTGACTCCTCATTTTGACCAACATATATGTTATATATATTACCATATACCCAACATATACACTTTCTCTCTACACATTACTTTCCTTTTTAAACAATACCTAAACTGTAACACCCCTATATCCTGTATACGTACTAAGCATGCTTAAACTATCGTAATATACGTTTACTGAATATAGAAAATGCCACAGTTTAAAAAGACACAACAAATATCTTTGTAAATAAGTAAAACCAATCTCAAACATTTAAAAGAAATCCAAAAGACACCATATATAAAATGTTTAATAATTCACAGCGGAAGTTATTGCAAATATGTTATAAATCAAAGTTTACAAAACATAGAATATATATACATGATTGGCAGCTCTTCTCTGATTTTTAAGTCCCAAAATGAACTCTTCAATGTCTACTCTCACTCGGTCTTGAAGAACTCTCAGGTTCAACTCTGTCACCTGTGCGATCAAACACTATCGCGCTAAGCCAACGGCTTAGTAGTACAAAGTATGCTAGCATTATGCTTTAGTGCAATGTAATGTCACACATTTTAATAATAAATCAACATCATAGATGGAAGGCTAACAACATACCTTTATTTTTCATAAACCACACACATATAAGCACATCACATTACCACATCATACTACATTCAATGTCATAACAATATTCATATTACATCTTCATAGTTCCATTGATTCTACCATTCAAGAATCACATTATATACAAAGACAAGCATGGGCCCAAAACACTCTAATATGCCATTCAATTTTCAGAGTAGATGTTTTGGTTTAATCATCATATTTATCATTATCATAAACCCAACTAGGCTTCAAGGATTAGGTTCAACCAAGCTTCAAGGGGAACAAAGCATGCTAAGTATCAACCCAACTTGGCTTCAAGAACCAACCCAACCTAGCTTCAAGGGTTGTAACATCTCAATTAGGCTTCAAGGACTAGACCCAACCAAGCTTCAAGGGGAGTAAAACATGTTAAACTTCTACCCAACTTGGCTTCAAGGATCAAGCCCAACCTAACTTCAAGAGAGTGTTACTATCACTAGGCATGCCACCAACAACAAACTCTAAAAATTGAATAACACATTAGCCACACAATTCATTTATTATTTCATTCTCAGTTCTCATCATCAATTAGGCAAACATGCCTTATATCTTTCAATTGAATCATCATAGCCAAACACAATGGCTTCACATCACATTTGAGTTATCATAGCCAATCACAATGGCCTCATATCGTAGCATATCTCAATACCCATCTTAGCAATTCCTCTTTTAAATGTACATTCATTTATATCATCATATCATTCATATAATACATATATATATCATCATTGATATAAGTATAGCAATGTACATTCTTCACAAGAATCAACAATGCAATAATGCAGGATGTGTACTTACCTCAAAAGCAATTTACACAACTCAAAACACTCCCTTTCCCAAGGTTTTTATGCTTCTTAAATCAATGACAAATCACCTTCTTCAAGACCTAATCCAACAAATATAACACACACTTACTTAAGGATACACAAGAAGTAATCAAGTTAAGAGTTAACTAGGGCAATCTCTACACATGACACGCTCAACCACATGGGCGTGTTCCTGACCGTGCCCTAACTCCACAACACAGAAGCTATTGCATGCTCATGACCACGGGCGTGTCACTGGGCGTGTAATACATACTGCCTCACACAAATACATCAACACATCCAACAACCTGAACGTGCTCCTGGCTGTGTAAATTCTCCATTCTCACAGTAGCTATGACACGCTCAATAACACGGGCGTGTTACTGGCCGTGTCAAACCCACTGCCACACAGAACAATTGACACGCCTAAGAACCCTGGACGTGCTCATGGGCGTGTCAGGCCAAAAACCCAGATTCCGGCCAAAATAACACCACAACTAACAAATCACTTCTATCCACCAACATCCACTTCCACCAAACTTCACAAATCATACAACACCAAAACAAGCCAAAACACACATCAAACACAAATCACAAACATCATCAAAACTCTAAACATAACCACAACTCAATCTATACCAACCAACTTATTCTTTTCTTCAATCCAACCCCAAAATCCAAAACCACTTAAACCAAATACTCTTAAACACCACACAATCTAACCAAACACATATCCATCACAAATCCAACTCACAAACCCAAATAAATCAAAGAATCAAGTGGAAAAGACTTACCAATGATGAAGAACTCTCAAACCTCCAACTTGATCTCTTGAAAACTCTCTTCAATCTTGAACTTGGAAAAGCAAATCTCCCTCTTGCTCTCTTGCTTCTTGATGGCTGGACAACAACAGAAAAGAAAAGAGAAGGAAAGAAAAGATAGGGAGCCACGAAGGAAGAAGAAAAGAAAACAAACCAAATAAACAAAGTCAAATCCTCTTTTCCTTAAAATCCTCTCCTCCAAGCATTTAATATAAAATAATACAAATATCTTCTTCCACTCCACTAACTCTAATCCCACTTAATATAAACTATCCCTTAAACATAATTAATCAATAATTAATCTCTTCCTTTGACTTTCCCATTGACTTGTATATATGTTATATATATATTTACATATATACAACATATAAACTCTCTCTCTTCACTTATTTTCTCTTTTCCAATTAAACACAAATACACTTACTTCAATTACAACAATTATTACACCAAACTTCTAGGGTATATTTTGGGATATTACATAAACATTCTCTTTTCAATTTCTTTTCTTATCAACATAACATATACACATAATTCAAAAAAACAACAATTATATCCAAACTTCTAGGGCACACATTGGGATATTACAGACACGGCCAGTGGCTTGGCTGTGTCTCCTGGGTGTGTCAGCTTCTGTTTCTTTCCTTTGGTTCTTCCTTTGTTCTTTGGCTTAGGATGGGACACGGCCAAGCTTGAGGCCGTGTGGCTTGGCCGTGTCATGTGGGTGTGTCACCTTCTGCCATTTCTTTCCTTCTTTTCTTTTCTTTCTTTAGTTCTTCAAGTGAGACACGGCCAGTGGCTTGGCCGTGTCTCCTGCCCGTGTCAGCTTCTGCCAAAATTCCCTTTGAGGTAACACGGCCAAGCTTGATTTGGCTTGGCCATGTCTTGCTTGATTCTTGCTCCTCTTTCTTTTTTTTGATCTTCCAAGGGGGTTTTTGCACTTTAACCTAAAACAAACACTTAGATCAAACTTTAAACAAGAATCAAATGAAACATTAACCAAAAACACATAAACATCATACTAAAAACTAGTACAAAAATGATCTAAACACTAGGATAAATCAAAACTACCAAAATACATGAAATCACTAAATAAACAGATTAAAACTACCAAAATGCATGAAGAAAACAATAATTATCATAATAAATAAATAGCAATTTTATGACAAAAACTAATAAAACACCTTTATATTCTCTGCTACAAACTTACTCATATGCACAACAGGAAGAAAGCCGAAGAAGTGCCATACTTTGTACTATATCACCTATGGAGAGAGCGAGCTTGGCCGCTAAATCCTCTCATGAACAAACTAAAGTCAATAGTCATGTTACTGAAAAAACTCGACACTATGACCATTATGGAAAACCATGACACAATGAGGAGAATTATTGGAAGCTGCAAGGATGGCCAAATAAAAACCGTGGAGGTAAAGGAGGAAATTCAACCAAGGGCTAAGCACATTTGGTTGAGGCAATGGGACTAAGTGGTGAAATAAACCACTAGTGGAATTTTATCTAATGATGAAGTTTAAAATCTAAGGCGACTTCTTTCCTAGCTTCAGTCCTTTTTCAACCTTCAGTACTTCCAACTTAGTAGAAATAGTTACTGTCTTGTTTGCTGTTTCTATTACTTGTTTTTGGATTATAGACTCTAGAACAAATAGACATATGATGGACTTTCTAAAGGTTTTCTAACTTATTCTCCATGTCAAAAAGGGAATAATATCCAAATAGCAGAAGGGTCTATTGCTCCTATATCTGGTTTAGGTTCTATTAATTGTACACCCAATATTAGATTGTCCTCCATTCTTTATGTGCCATGTTTCCTTGGCAATCTATTATTTTTCAGCTCAATTACTAAAGCTCTTAATTGTAAAATTGATTTTTTTTAAAAATCATTATTGTGAGCGGGGATTTTTGCCCCCACTCCCGGTGGAATGGTTCTTGCGACTTCGGCACTATTTAGGCTCGGGGCCTTAGAGAACACGGACCTAAGTACGGAGAAAAATGGAGTTGCCACCCGGACGGACCGAAAAAAAGAAAGGGGTGGATGACTCAATTCCTAAGAAATCCCCAACCCCTTAATGGGTTCAGAAAGTTGGGTACGTGTGGGGAAGGTGAGAAATGGCCCAGTAGCCCCACAACACCCGGTTCATTGGAACCGACCTCCTTTACAGGTCTTAATATTATAAAATTCTTAAATAAAACAATATTATCCATATTACACACAATAATTAAAAGAAAGCATCAATATATTAAAATCAAAGCAATGTCCAAATAAAGCAAATAAATGGACACCCATCCAAGGATGGAAACATGTCCTTACATCACATGCCTAAATAGGACACCCACCAAAAGGTAGAAACATGCCCTTTACATAGGTTCTAAAATAGAAAAGCAAATTAAATTACATGATGTTTAACTAATGAGGTACCCACCAAGTGGAAACATACCTCTTACAACTTTTGGAAATCTAAATTAATTGATAAAAGTAAATAATCATTCATCATAAATAAATCATTCGTCAAAGCTATTAATAAAAATATATAATAAACATCCATCCATGATAAATTAAATAAATCAAGTATTGAAATTAAATAAATTAAAGCATAAGAAATAAATCAAAGTATAATCAAGTATGGAATTGAATAAAGCAAATAAAAGTCCAATTATGGCTACTGTGACTTTTTATGGAATTAAAGTAAATTAGGGTTTTATGTTTTAAAGGGTTGGTAAGACTCTTTGATTAACAAAATTAAGGTTTGAATGATGATATCATGAAACTAGGGTTTTAAACACTTTAATACTTTAATTTGTGATTTTTGGTTATTGGGTTCCTAAGCTACTGTGTAAAATTTAGGTTTTTATGTTTTTTATGTTTTTTAATGTTTTAAAAGGATTAAGGTTCATAAAAATTAGGGTTTAAGGTTTTAAAAGGTTTAGTGTTCATTATTTTGGGTTTAAAAGTTGAATTTTGGATTTTAAGATTTAGAAGTAGGGTCACGGGTGGTGAATAATTTTTAGGGTTTTAGAAATCAATTTGATAATTTCATGAAGTTTTATGAATTTAAACAAATAAATTAAAGTTTTTATAAGTAGAAAAGATGTTTTAGAAGACTTTTTGAATGAAATAGAACCTACTTTAAAATTTTAAAAGAAGCAGAATTTACATCTTAGTTTTGTTGAAAAATATGTTCAATTAGAGTTTTAAGGTTTTTAAGAAGAAAAAATAACAATTTTAAGCCTTTTGGAAGATAAACCATTGAAATAAGGTTTTTTTTTGGCTTTAGAAAAACTGAATTAAATTTCAAAGGTTTTTAATTTTGATTTCATAGATTTGCTACTGTGTAAAAAAAACAATTAAAGAAAATTAATTAACACATACCTTCTTTTGATGATTTTTCCAAAAACAATTCTTCTTGGATGAACTAGCTCCAAAGACAAGCATTTTTTGCCTTTAAATCCTCTAAATCGTGCTACTGCTGTTCTAGAAAAAAGTTGAATTGAATTTCTTCTTTTCCTTCCTTGATTTGGTTTCAAATTTTCCAAACTCCTCTTGGATTTTTGCCTCCTCTTTTTTAATTGTCTTTGGTCCTCATTTATAGTGGTTTGAGGTTGTTTATTCCTAATTAGTTAAGGTAAGTAATATTATTAAAAAAAAAGAAACCAAAACCTAATTGGATTAGGTTTCGAAAAATTTGCGTCGAAAAATTTGCGCTGCCGAAAAACATTTTGCCGCAGAAATCTGTGGCAGCGCGTGCGGAGCGGGCCCGTAAGCTATTTCGCTGGCAGAAAATTTCTGCGTGCAAAATAGCCGAGCCCACGGTAGAAAAATTGATTTAGAAGTAGGGTCCGTAAGTAGAAAAATGCCCACGGGCCCGCGCGACGATTTTTTCTTCGCCGATTTTTATTTTTATTTTTTATTTTTATTTGTTTATTTCTATTTTTTATTAAAAAAAATTAGATACTAAAGTGAAAATTATTTAATAAAAATTATTTTGGACCAATTAGACAACAAAAATATTTTTAGACTAAATAAAACATATTGGACCGGATTGGGTAAAAAATTAAGGGTCTATAGTTTGCCACCTGCTTGAATGATCTGAAACCTTAGTGAAAGACAGTGAAAAGCAATAAGACTTAATTTTTGATGAAACAGTTGAGGTTTTGGGTTCTGGACCTGGTTCGAGTTCTGGACTCAAGGATAATTCTAGGTTCTGGACCTAAGGAAAATTTGGGTTCTGGACCCAGTTCGAGTTGGGGACTCAAGGATAATTCTAGGTTCTGGACCTAAGAAAAATTTGGGTTCTAGACCCGGTTTGAGTTCTGGACTCAAGGATAATTCTAGGTTCTGGATCTAAGGAAAATTTGGGTTCTGGACCCGGTTCGAGTTCTGGACTCATGGGAGATTCTATGTTCTGGACCTAAGGAAAATTTGGGTTCTGGACCCGGTTCGAGTTCTAGACTCAAGGATAATTCTAGGTTCTGGACCTAAGGGTTTTGGACCCAGTATTGGGTACTTGGACCTGAAATTGATTTGATTTGGATTCTTGGACCCGAGATTGATTTGATTTGGGTACTTGGACCCGAGATTGATTTAATTTGGGTACTTGGACTCGGGATTAGGTACTTAGACCCGAGATTAATTTGATTTGGGTACTTGGACCCGAGAATGGGTACTTAGACCCAAGAATGGGTACTTGGACCTGAGCTTGGGAACTTGGACCCGAGAATGGGTGCTTGGACCCGAGATTGAGTTTGACTGACCTTTTATCATTTGAGAAGTCTGACTGCTCCGGCTGTTTTATGCATTGTGATTCTTCACCATCAAAATGGATCTTCATCCTTTGAGATCAGGTCTTCACCCTTAAAAATGGATCTTCATCCTTTGAGATCGGGTCTTCACCCTTGAAAATGGATCTTCATCCTTTGAGATCGGGTCTTCACCATTGAAAATGGATCTTCATCCTTTGAGATCGGGTCTTCACCCTTGAAAATGGATCTTCATCCTTTGAGATCGAGTCTTCACACTTGAAAATGGATCTTCATCCTTTGAGATCGGGTCTTCACCCTTGAAAATGGATCTTCATCCTTTGAGATCGAGTCTTCTTTGTTCTTTGAAGATGGGAGTGACATAGCCAGTGGCTTGGCCATGTCCCCTGGGTGTGTCAGCTTCTGTGTTTTTTCTTTGGTTCTTCTTTATTCTTGGCTTAGGATGGGACACGGCCAAGTTTGTGGCCATGTCATGTAACACGTCCAGTGGCTTGGCCGTGTCGCCTGCCAGTGTCACCTACTGCTTCCCTTCTCTCTTTGCTTGGTCTTTCTTGGCTTTGCCCTTTAGGTGAGACACGACCAGTGGCTTGGCCGTGTCTCCTGCCCGTGTCATGTTATGCCAAGATTTCCTTTGAGGTGACACGGCCAAGCTTGATTTGGCTTGGCCATGTCTTGCTTGATCCATGTTCTTCTTTCCTTATTTTGATCTTCTAAGGGAGTTTTTGCACTTTAACCACTTTTCCCTTGCAACTGCTTTTCCTTTTTTCTCCAATTTTGATTGGATCTTATATCCTCTCCTTGCCCCCCAAGGATTTTTTCTTTCATGCAAGCTTTGATTGATGTTTTTCTTGTCTAGTTCTTTGCATAAGCATGCATTTCTTCTCTTTGCAAAGTGACTGGGGCTTCCACAAGCGAATAGGCTTTCCATGCCCCCTTGATTCAATATCTTCTTTTGATTCTTTAATTCGCAGGGTGTTTGCTGTTCATTAAGACAAGAAAGTGCGATGTAATATGCTCATGTATGCATGATATGCATGAATAATACTTACAGTCGTTCCATCGACTCACAGACCGAGGTTATTTGCAGAAGTGTTCTCATTGGTTCCTTTTTGACGCTCGTTCAAGTCTCGCATTGAAATGATCAAAAGCTTTGCATTTGGCTTTTATCTTCAAGATGTTGAAAACATGAGTGGTGGAGACCCTAAGCAGCAGAGTCAGGGATGTATCCATTTCAAACTATGTTTTAGCTTGTTAGTTGGTAATCAATTCAACATACTTCCCTTAACTTGAAGGCTTTGTATGACAAAACACTTTTTTTTTTTAATTTTGATTTTGAAATCAAATGTTGGCTTTCCCAAATCGATGTCAATGTACCTCAGGACTTGATTTTTCCAAATTCATATATCTATAACATGACAACCCTAGTTACCATACTAAACTCAGGAATCATTTCTATTTAAGCAAGAACTGTTGCACTTCAGATAGGCACATACACATTGCTTGGCCAAAGGTCTCATTTGAGTTTAAATATTGTCTATCTCATATGCATGCTTATCCAAACTATCTCCACTAATAGACTCTACCTACCAAGAGAGATCAACAGGTCTTTGATAGGCTTGAAACGGGGTCTATAAGGGACATGGGTTAAAGTGGAGGCCGTTTTGAGATTGGAGCTGGTGTGACACAATGGACAAACCCTCACACTACAAATTTCTTGTTAGAACTTTAGAAAGTTGGGAGCAATCTTTCTAGACTCCAAATTCCTTTTATCTTTGTTAGACAAATGATCTTAATTTTGATCCTTGACAACTCAAATGGATGATCTATTTTAACTTGTGTTTGAGAAAGCTTGTTGCAGGATTAGGTTGCTTCAATTAAAGGTGAACAGAACAAGTATAGCGGTCGCACCTCACCTGAATACGACCGCTCCATGCAATTACAAAATGAAACCTTGTCACAGTAGGTTTCGCGGTCAGAAGTTCGACCATAGTCGCGACTGCTCCTACATAATAGCGACCGTCCTAATATTTGCCCGACCGCTACTCAAGGAACTTAAATCATTACAATCACAGTAAGGTTCGCGGTAACAAGAACGGTGAATAACTCGACCTCGCTTATCACTTTAGCGACCGCCCCATTCAGAGTCGCGACCGCCCCACAATTCAAGAAGAAATTGCTCAAAGAGACAGTAGTGTTCGCGTCCTCAGATGCGTCCAGAAGTTCGACGCGAGAATGTGAGTTCGATTGCGAAAAGCTACCAAGGGCGACCGCGAGATTCAAATTGAGGCGGACATCTCTTTTGCTCTGTCAGAAAGTGACACGTGACATGACCGTTGTAAACCCACTTCAATATTCAAAAAGGGCGACCGCACCTTTGCTTGGCGCGACCGTCCCGACAAAGACAGTATGGGCAAAAAACGGTCGGACAAACACATCATGGGCAAGATTCCAGCTGTAGAGCACTAAAATTCGACCGTTGAAGCTTTTTCAAAAGTAGCGACCGTCCCTGGTTAAAAGGACGACCGCGTGAAGCATGAGCGCGACCATCCTTGTATGAAGGGCGACCGCTAAGTGCTTCGGACAGTTTAAGTAAAGAAGGTCTAATCTGCCAAGACTTTATTCTAAACATCAATAACGGCTAGTAAGACCACATTGGCTATAAATACAATGTTTCCATGAGAAAACAAAAAGAGACAACATTATTAAGAAAAGATTTTCATAGCCAAGCAACAAATTTCCTTTTACTTAAACTTGTATTTGAATTGTTATGAATGTTAGGTGTTAGCATTGAAAACACCATTGTATAAGTTTGAGTGTAAGCTTGGGAAACACTTGGGTTGTGAGAGTAAGCCTTGTAAAACTCTTGTTAGGTTGAGAGAGTGAGCCTTGTAAAACTCTTGTTTGGGTTGTAAGTGTGAGCCTAAGAAAAACACTTGTAAAGTTGGAAGTGAGCTTGTGAAAACTTCAAAGACTAGTGGAACCTTAACAAGTTGTTAAGGAAGTGGATGTAGGATTGAAGTAAATCCGAACCACTATAAATCTTGTGTGTTCTTTTCTTCTTCCATTACTCAACCAATTCTCTATTCCGCATTTCTCGTTTGTTGAGTTTTTTAAATTGTCATAACTTCTTGAGGAAACCAATTCACCCCCCCTCTTGGTTGCCATCTTGGGACAACAATTGGTATCAGAGCTCTGAGATTTCTTAAACTTAATTGTGAAATCTGATCCACAATGGAAACTTCTTCTTCATCAAGCTCTCATGGAAATCTTAACTCTATTCTTAGACCCTACTTTGATGGAACGGATTACTCATACTGGAAACACAAAATGTATTTGTTTCTAGACAGTGAAGGGATTGAACTATGGGATTTCGTGGAAAATGAGTGGAAATCTCCTACTCATGAAGTTGACGGTATTCAAGTTCCACTTCCCAAAGCTCAATGGTCAACTAGCAATATCAGAGATCGATTCAAGAACAATAGAGCTGCTTCCATCTTGATTAACTCCATTTCAAGAGAAGAAGGTGGAAGAGTTCAACATTTAACTTGTGCACATTGTATTTGGAAAACACTTGAAAACTACCATGAAGGTACAACTCAAGTAAGATTTACCAAGAAACAAATGCATGTTCATGAGTATGAGCTATTCAAGATGAAACCAAATGAAAATGTCACCGACATGACAAATCGCTTGCTTGCTATTGTCAATGAACTGATGAAGTATGGCAAGGTATATGATCAAGGTGATGTAAACAGTAAAATCTTGAGAGCCCTAAGAGCTAGAAAGAACTTTGAATCCAAAGTATCATCCATAGAAGAAGCTCATGATCTCAGCACATTAAGAAGCGACGAGCTAGTTGGTAAATTACTCACTTTTGAGCTGCACAGTGAAAAAGAAGAAGATCAAGGTGAGAAAGAAAAGAGAAAACCAATTGCACTCAAAGCAATCAAAGAAGTTGAGAGCTCAAGCAATGAAGGTACTGATGATGAAGATGAAATGGCAATGTTCTCAAAAAGAATGAATGAATGGAAAAGGAAGAAAAGATTACAAGCAAACAAAGGTACACCTCCTAAATTCTCCTTCAAAGATAAAGAAAAGAAAAATGAGGTAAAATGCTATGAATGTGGAAAAACTGGTCACATCAAGTCGGATTGCTACAAATTAAAGAACAAAAGGAAATGGGATAAAGAAAAGAAAAAGTCTCTCAAAGCCACATGGGATGACTCTTCCTCAAGTGAAGAAGAAGAAGAGGAAGGAATTGCAAATCTTTGTCTCATGGCTATTGAAGATGACTCCAATGAGGTAAGTACTCAATCCTTTGATCTTGTAGCACATGATGATATAAGTGATATAGATGATAGTGATTTGATTGAGCACATGAATTCTAAAATAGAAAAATATTTCTCTAAAATGATGCTCTATAAAGAGAAAAACTCTAAGTTAGAAAAGGATTTTATATGCTTAAAGAACTCTACCTTAGAATTGAAAACCTCAAATGAACACTTAATGAATACAATAGGAGAATTAAATAAAAGCTCACATGACTTAGAAAAGGTGATTAAAGAGAATGAGACATTGAAGCATGAACTAAAAGAACTAAAAGAATCAATTTCCAGATTTCATAAAGGAAAGGAAGCATTGAACACATTAATTAATAATCAAAGATCACCTTCCTTGAAATATGGATTAGGATTCAATGGCTCAACCAACATTGCACCTAGTAAACCAACTTTTGTGAAAGCATCTACAACTAAAATTTCTGATTTTCATATCAAAGATGCTTGCACCAAGTCTAAAAGAACTTCTTACGGTTCACTAGGAGATAAAGCCAAAAACAATTATGCATTGTTGTTTACTAAACTTGTACAAAAGAAATCACATACTTGTAGTTGTATGTATAATGCAAAAAGAAAAATGCAGAAGCATAGGATACCATGGCAATGCACATATTGCATGAAATTTGGTCACAAAAATTTCTATTGTTATATAAGAAAAGCTCATCTCAATTTAGAAGGCACTCTTTCTACTAACCATCAAGGACCCAACTATATGTGGGTACCTAAAAAGGGATGATCACAATTGGCTTGCAGGTATGCCTAAAATCTACTACCAATGAAAGCACATGGCTTGTGGATAGTGGATGCTCAAGGCATATGACTCGAAATGCAAAGCTCTTTACAAGTATTACCTATAAACATGGAGGTAACGTAACTTTTGGAAACAATGCTAAAGGTAAAATTCTTGGTGTTGGCTCCATTGGTTCTATTGGTAAGGATTTAATTGAAGATGTATGGCTTGTTGATGGTTTGAAACATAACTTGCTAAGTGTTAGTCAACTTTGTGATAAAGCATACTTTGTTAAGTTTGATTCCAAGGAATGCAAAATCACAAATTCAAATGATGTTATCATATTTAAGGGTACTAGAACAAACAACACTTACAATGTAAGCATACATTCTAATCATACATGTTTAATGTCCACTAATAATGATGCATGGTTATGGCATAGAAGACTAGGACATGCTGGTATGGATCAATTGAAATATATTTGTAATGAGAATTTAGTTGATGGCTTACCTAAGATAAAATATGATAAAGACAGAATTTGTGAACCTTGTCAACATGGTAAGCAACATAAAAGCTCATTTAAATCAAAGTGTGTTATAAGCACCTCTAGACCTTTAGAGCTCATTCATTTAGACTTGTTTGGACCAAATAGAGTTACAAGCTTAGGAGGCAAATCATATGCATTTGTTCTTGTTGATGACTACTCTAGATTCACATGGGTTAATTTCTTAGCTCAAAAGAATGAAGCCTTTAATTACTTCAAAACCTTTGCAAAAAGAGTTCAAAATGAAAAAGGATATGTGATCACATCTATTAGAAGTGATCATGGCAAAGAATTTGAAAATGAAAACTTTGAAGACTTTTGCAATGAACTTGGCATTTCACACAATTTTTCTGCTCCTAGAACTCCACAGCAAAATGGTGTAGTTGAAAGGAAAAATAGAACTTTAATCGAAATGGCTAGGACAATGCTCAATGAATATGATTTACCATCTTATTTTTGGGCGGAAGCCGTTAATACAGCTTGTTACATTGCAAATCGTGTTTATAAAAGGCATTTAACTAATAAAACTTCTTATGAGCTATGGAATGGAAGAATACCCAGAATTGGATATTTTAGAGTATTTGGATGCAAATGCTTCATATTGAATACCAAGGATAATCTTGGAAAATTCTCATCCAAATCAGATGAAGGCATATTCTTAGGATATTCATCATATAGCAAAGCATATAGAGTATTTAATATGAAAACTCTAGTTATAGAAGAATCAATGCATGTTGTATTTGATGAATCATCTAAACTTGATCAAAAGAAAGATATTACTTTCAATGACCCTGCAGGCACTCTTGAACCTCTTGAATCTATTGATGCTCCAAAGATCAATCAACTTGAAGAAAAGGCTCAAGATCTACCTAAGGATTGGCAATACAAGAAAGATCATCCAAAGGAACTCATTATTGGAGAAACATCAAAGGGAGTAACTACTAGATCTAAAATTAATCATGTTGATGTTAATGTTGCTTTTGTTTCTCAAATTGAACCAAAAACTATTGAGGAAGCTTTAAATGATGAAAATTGGATAACTGCAATGCAAGATGAACTTAATCAATTTGAAAGAAATAATGTTTGGCAACTTACTCCTAGACCTATAGATCATTCTATAATAGGATGCAAATGGGTTTATAGGAATAAGCTTGATGAAAATGGTCACATCATCAGAAATAAAGCAAGATTGGTAGCCAAAGGTTATAATCAAGAAGAAGGTATTGACTATGATGAAACCTTTGCCCCCGTAGCTAGATTAGAAGCTATTAGAATATTACTTGCTTTTGCATGTCATATGAATTTTAAGCTTTATCAAATAGATGTTAAAAGTGCATTTCTAAACGGACTCATAAATGAAGAAGTTTATGTTGAACAACCTCCTGGTTTTGAAAACTACAAATTTCCTGATCATGTTTTCAAACTTACCAAAGCTTTATATGGATTAAAGCAAGCACCTAGAGCTTGGTATGATAAACTTAGTGCATATTTGCTTGAAAATGGTTTTTCAAAAGGAAAAGTAGACACAACTCTTTTTGTTAAAAAGGATAAGCACAACATTTTGATTGTACAAATTTATGTGGATGACATAATATTTGGAGCTACTAATGAAGCCTTGTGCAAAGAATTTGCTTCTTGTATGACTAGGGAATTTGAAATGAGCATGATGGGTGAACTCAAGTTTTTCCTTGGACTGCAAGTCAAGCAATGTAAAGATGGGATCTTCATCAACCAATCCAAATATACAAAAGAACTCATCAAGAAATTTGGAATGGATGGCTGCAAAACTAGCAAAACTCCTATGAGCACATCATTGAAATTAGGTAAAGATGATAATGGTAAAGCAGTAGATGAGAAGAAATATCGAGGTATCATCGGATCACTACTTTACTTAACTGCTTCTAGGCCTGATATAATGTATAGTGTATGTCTTTGTGCTAGATTTCAAACTAGTCCTAAAGAATCACACTTGAATGCCACTAAGAGAATCTTGAAATATTTGAGTGGTACAATACATTTAGGACTTTGGTATCCTAAAAACACATCATTTCATATTATAGGATTTTCAGATGCAGATTATGCTGGTAGTATATTAGATAGGAAAAGCACAACAGGAGCATGTCACTTTCTTGGTAATTGTCTAGTTTCTTGGCATAGTAAGAAACAAGCATCAGTTGCTTTATCCACAACGGAAGCTGAATATGTTGCAGCATGTTTTTGTTGCACACAAGTATTATGGATGAAACAACAATTGCTTGACTATGGTAAAATGTTTAACAATATCTCCATTAAATGTGAAAACACTAGTGCTATCAATTTGTCTAAGAATCCTATCCAACATTCTAGATCCAAACACATAGATATTAGACATCATTTCTTAAGAGAAAATGTACAAAATCAGAATATAATCTTAGAATTCATAGATACAGAAAATCAACTTGCTGATGTCTTTACAAAACCCTTGAATGAAGAAAGACTTAACTTCATCAAACTCAATTTAGGAATGATTGATGGAATCACTTTGAGTTAATTAGAATTTTTGCCTTAAAATAAAGTTTCTATGTGCATGAAATTAATTTTTCTTAACACACTTAGAATATCTTCCATCTTTCCTTGAATCTTTCATTTTTAAGAATGTCGCGGTCGCTCCAGTGTTCTTTCGCGATCACTACTTCGTCTGCTAGTTTCATTCAATAAAGATCTCTGAGCGCGGTCGAGAAAATTTGTGTGCGATCGCACCAATTTGAATAGTTTCGACCGTTACAGTTGTTTTCTTCACTCACGAGCGTACTGATCATAATAATGGTCGCTGTACACCATTTCGCGATCGCACCTTGTTAAATCTGCGACCGCACCCTGTACACTCTGCTCGAAAATTTATAACCGTTGGCTGTGTGACAGGTCGCAACTCTTAACTCTCAACAGTCATAAACGGCTATTTTCTTTACTTCATCTATTTAAGAGTGTTTTGCATCAGTTTATCTGATATTTTGCCTATCAAAGCACACAAACTTCCTTCTGAAACCCTAAAAACTTCTACTTCTCAATCACCCTCTGTTTTCCAATTTACTTCTACTCTCTTTTCTAATGGCTCCCAAAAGAAAAACCACTTCCAAAATTAAGGGTCAAGCTAAGAGAGTTCCAGGAATCACCATTAGAGAACCTGTTGTTGAACCTCCATCTCCTCCACAGTCAAAAAGGGGTGAGAAAATTCGCAAACCTCATCACCAAACCACTGAGGAAGACATTAGGTATGCCATGCTAAAGAAGAAGAAGGTTGAAGGCACCAAATCACCTTTTGCTGGGATGCTGTCTGCCTTGAACATCAAGGACAAAATTGAAGAATTGTTGGATGTCCTTGGATGGAGAAATTTTGTCTTTCCAGAAGAGGTAGGCTACTCTAGTCTAAGTAAGGAGTTTCTCATGTCTTTCCAAATTGAGAAAAATGCAAACTCTGCACTAGGGTGGTATGGCGTTAGGTTCAAACTCTTTGATCAGTATCAATTCTTAACCCTAGAAGGATTTGGCAACATTTGGAACTTCCCTTCTGAAGGTATAACCTCCTACAATGACCAAATCTTCTCAAACCCAACCCTTTCTGATTTCTGGCGAGAAATTTCCATTGAAACTTCCTTTGAAAAGGAATCTAAAGCCAGGCACATCAAATCTCTCACCCACTGGATGCTCCATAGAATTATCACCTATACCATTCATCAAAGAGCAGATGGGAATGAGAAAGTAACCAAGAGAGACCTTATCTTTCTCTATGCTTTCACCCACAACATCAAAATGAACACAACCAAGTTCTTGATTGACACCCTTTACCATCATGCTGTTACAAGAACTGGTACCTTCTTCCTATCCTCTCAAGTTACTCAAATAGCTAGGCACCTAAACCTTCTGAATGATTTGAACTTAGCTACTTTGAGGAACCCTTTCACTCTAGCCTCCAATGCTATCACAATGGATTACTTAGAGCATGCTGGTTGTGTAAGGAAGATAGAAGGATCATATGTATACTGCTATGGCAAGAAAGGAGTTATGGATAAACAAAAGAAAAGGCCAAGGTATACAATTGAGGAAGAGGGAGATTCTGTAGAAGTTGCAGTAGAACTACCTTCAAAAGCTGCTTCATCAAAAGCTGCTCATGAAACTGCTTCATCCTCCACACAACTCATCCTCCAAGCTATCAAAACTCTCTCCAGGAAACTCACTAAGTTCAAGAAAAGTGTTTCCAAGAGATTCCAGCACTTGAACAAGAGGATAGACCTTATATCCCACATGCACCATGATCTTTATGACATGCAAGGCAAATTGGACTTGCCTCAATGCAATCTTGAAGATTGGGATATAAGTGATCACACCCAAAGCGTTGCTGAAGAAGAAGAGTCCCTTAGCACTAGCTCTGCCTCTGTTGCACCTCAAGATAAAGGGAAAGCTCCTTTAGTTGAAGAAGAGTTAGATGTAGACTCAGAATAGCTTAGCTTTAATTTGTTTTTGTTTGCATTTTCATATGTTTGCTGCTTATGTTTCATGTCTTATACTTTCCTTCACTTTAATATATATAATGTTTATATTCCCTTTCATTGTTTCATTTGTTTTGAACATTTGTTTCATTTTGCCTATGACAATGGGGGAGAAAATATCAAAATGGAATGAAAATACAATAATGGGAAAACATAATGGGAAAACAAGAACAATTTGTTACAATTTGTTGAACATTTGAACAACTATGAAAATTTGTTGAACATTTGCAAATAAGTGAAAAATGTTTATGGGGGAGAAATGTTTGCATCAAACAATAACATATGTTGAAAGATACATCTCATAATACATTCACAATGCTCTTAACCATGATTGTTGCATATGTTAAGGGGGAGCATTTTAGATTTATTATTTCTCTCATCATTCCATTTGAATTTTCAAAGTCAAAATGGGGGAGATTGTTAGACAAATGATCTTAATTTTGATCCTTGACAACTCAAATGGATGATCTATTTTAACTTGTGTTTGAGAAAGCTTGTTGCAGGATTAGGTTGCTTCAATTAAAGGTGAACAGAACAAGTATAGCGGTCGCACCTCACCTGAATACGACCGCTCCATGCAATTACAAAATGAAACCTTGTCACAGTAGGTTTCGCGGTCAGAAGTTCGACCATAGTCGCGACCGCTCCTACATAATAGCGACCGTCCTAATATTTGCCCGACCGCTACTCAAGGAACTTAAATCATTACAATCACAGTAAGGTTCGCGGTAACAAGAACGGTGAATAACTCGACCTCGCTTATCACTTTAGCGACCGCCCCATTCAGAGTCGCGACCACCCCACAATTCAAGAAGAAATTGCTCAAAGAGACAGTAGTGTTCGCGTCCTCAGATGCGTCCAGAAGTTCGACGCGAGAATGTGAGTTCGACCGCGAAAAGCTACCAAGGGCGACCGCGAGATTCAAATTGAGGCGGACATCTCTTTTGCTCTGTCAGAAAGTGACACGTGACATGACCGTTGTAAACCCACTTCAATATTCAAAAAGGGCGACCGCACCTTTGCTTGGCGCGACCGTCCCGACAAAGACAGTATGGGCAAAAAACGGTCGGACAAACACATCATGGGCAAGATTCCAGCTGTAGAGCACTAAAATTCGACCGTTGAAGCTTTTTCAAAAGTAGCGACCGTCCCTGGTTAAAAGGACGACCGCGTGAAGCATGAGCGTGACCATCCTTGTATGAAGGGCGACCGCTAAGTGCTTCGGACAGTTTAAGTAAAGAAGGTCTAATCTGCCAAGACTTTATTCTAAACATCAATAACGGCTAGTAAGACCACATTGGCTATAAATACAATGTTTCCATGAGAAAACAAAAAGAGACAACATTATTAAGAAAAGATTTTCATAGCCAAGCAACAAATTTCCTTTTACTTAAACTTGTATTTGAATTGTTATGAATGTTAGGTGTTAGCATTGAAAACACCATTGTATAAGTTTGAGTGTAAGCTTGGGAAACACTTGGGTTGTGAGAGTAAGCCTTGTAAAACTCTTGTTAGGTTGAGAGAGTGAGCCTTGTAAAACTCTTGTTTGGGTTGTAAGTGTGAGCCTAAGAAAAACACTTGTAAAGTTGGAAGTGAGCTTGTGAAAACTTCAAAGACTAGTGGAACCTTAACAAGTTGTTAAGGAAGTGGATGTAGGATTGAAGTAAATCCGAACCACTATAAATCTTGTGTGTTCTTTTCTTCTTCCATTACTCAACCAATTCTCTATTTCGCATTTCTCATTTGTTGAGTTTTTTAAATTATCATAACTTCTTGAGGAAACCAATTCACCCCCCCTCTTGGTTGCCATCTTGGGACAACAATCTTCTTGGCATTAATCTGGATCTTGATTAGGACAGTCTTTGCCCTTGTAAAAGGTTTAAGACCCAAATCTGTTTCTTTTCTTCTTTTCCCTTTTTTCCTCTTTATTTTTCTTACTCTTCCCTTTTCTTTCTCTTTCCTTACTCTTCCCTTTCTTTGAACATTTTGTCCTTCTTCCTTATAGGACTGTCAAGTACAGAACATTTAAGCACTAGATGGTCTTTCTCTTTTTCTTTTGATTTTGATAGAATCTTTGGTTGGGTTGGGACCAATTCAAGTCAAAATGTCCTTATGAACCAAATGGAAGCCTTTTGCTGCTTAGGTAAAAGAGAACTCAGTTGGCTTTCTGAACCGCCTTTTTAGGTTTTCTTTTCTTGTTGCTTTTTTCCTTCTTTTCTTTTTCTTTTCTTTTCTTTTCTTTTTCTTTCTTTTCTTTTTCTTTTGTTCTTTTTCTTTTTCTTCTCTTTTCTCTTCTCTCTTTTTTTGTTTATTTTTATATTTTTTTTGTTTGGTTCTAGCTCTAAAAGAGTTGTCTTGTTTGTACTAGCTTGGGCTTCCAATAATGGATGAATGGAGTAACATAAATCATCTTTAGTAGGGATAAATCATTTGTTACTCTAATGATGATGTTATTTTGATATATTGGAGATATCAAAGGAACTTCAACTACTCTTATGGTCTTGAAAACTTCAACTACCCTTATGGTCTTGAAAACATCAACTATCTTCATGGTCTTAAGAACTTCAACTATCTTCATGATCTTGATCAATCGTTGTTTTCTTTGATCTTCTTGCCACTTTTATCTTAGTGATCATAATACTTGTCAAAAGTATCATAATAGCTCAGGGTAGATTATTGGGGTTTGTAAGCCAATGAAAAGAAAGCTAAAATTTTATGAAGGCTCAAAGGGACAACTATGGATTGATATTTAATAGGGTGGATACTAGTTGTTGGCTAATCAAACAATGCCTAGATCATCTCTCCCTTAAATAAGTAGAGTTCAATTTGCCTCGAAAGTTTGTCAAAGCATGTTCTAAGACTGACTAGGACCTAGACAAAGGTAATTATGCAGGAGCCTTCTCTAAGTAAGCATACACAACTCAATACTATAGAGTAATTCCCTCACCTAGTAAAGTTATTCAAGTCATGATGCATAAATATATTAATTCATGAATTATCAAGCTAGATTCCTCATTGTTTGAGCATCAAAATGAACAAAGACCAACAAAAATTTTGATGAAAGTAATTTATTCAAGCAACTTTAAATTTGAAAAACACGATAGTTCCAATTAAAGAAAGTAAAATTGAAAAGCAACATTCAAGCTAAGGAAAGTTCATTGAATTAGGCTTCTTTTCTATTCACATCTTCAATATCCCCATCTTGAAAGGATGATAAAATAAAATCTTCTTCCAATCCTTTTCCCACCATGAAGGTTGCCGGTGGAGGTACTTTATTGAACCTTAGTAATGGATTGTCTTTGGTGTTGGGCTTATCCAGCCCGGGTAGCTTGCCACTATCAATCAAATTCTGGATCTCATTCCTCAACTTCACGCAATTGTCTATTTCGTGACCAGGCCTTTTGTAATATCCCAATGTATGCCCTAGAAGTTTTGAATATTATTGTTGTTTGATTTGAATTAAATGTACATATGTTTTAGCAAAGGAAATGATTGGGTTAATGGAATGTATATGTTGTATATATGTTAATATATATAACATATATGTTGGTCAAGTGTAAAGTCAAGGGAAGAAGATATTTTTTATTTGGGATGAGTGAAATTACTTAAGAGGGCAAGAGTTTTAAAGGAAGTGTGAACAAATAGAATAGGGCATTTAAGTAATTGTGTTGATGGAATTGCTTGGTGGATATTTAAAGAAGAAAAAGAAGGTTGAATTGTCTTCATTTCTTTTCTTTTCTTGGTATAGCCGACCATTTCAAAGGAAGAGAGCAAAAGTGAGATTTGCTTATTCAAGTTTCAATTTGAAGGAGAAATCAAAGGTTTTGGTTGGAGATTTGTGAAATTTCTTCATCTAAGGTAAGTACTCTCTTGTTTTCCTTTGGTATTTTGAAGATATGTTTGAAGTGTGTTGTGATTTGATAATATTATGATTTGGTATGTTTGAGATGAGTTTCTAAATGTTGAAATTGATTGTGAGTTAATTTAGTGTTGGTTTGGTTTTGGTTGAAGATGGTAGGTTAAAAGTGATGTTGTTTTTTTTAGGGTTTTGAAGTGGAAGGTGATTAAATGTGTTGATGATGGGTTGTTAAGGTGAATATTGTGGTAAACATGTGAAATATGTGTTTAGAACATGGATTACATTCATTTGAATTATGCTATATTGTGTATAATGTAATTTAGTGCAACCAAAGGGGACTTGGACATGTTAGGGTTTCAATTCATGAGAGACACGGCCAAAAGCAAGGAGAGACACGGCCAATTCATGAGAGACACGGCCAAGTCCATGGAAATTTGGCCGTGTTGGGTGATTTTTGGAGGAGACACGGCCGTGTCCCTTGCCCATGTTGGCTTCTATTGCTTTTGGTTGAGAGGTTTTTGGTTGAGAGACACGGCCACAAGCTTGGCCGTGTCCCTTGAGTGTGTTGGTTACTGTGTTTTGTTTTTGTTCTTCTTACATGATTGAGTTTGAACTTCCATTTGATAATGCATATGATATTATATGAACAAGGTGATGTAATATGCATTGTGAAACTTGTGAATGGCAATGTGTTATATGAATAGTGTATCTTGAAATGTTATACCAATGATGCTATGAGAATAATATGAATTGAGATATAATATGATGATGTTAGGTGAATAATATGAATTGAGATACAATATGATATGAGGCCTTTGTGATTGGCTATGATAACTCAAATGTGATGTGAAGCCATTGTGTTTGGCTATGATGATTCAATTGAAAGAACATAAGGCATGTTTGCCTAATTGATGATGAGAATTGAGAATGAAACAATAAATGAATTGTGTGTCTAATGTGTTATTTATTTTCAGAGTTTTGTTGTTGGTGGTATGCCTATTGGTAACATTCTCTTGAAGTTAGGTTGGATTTGATCCTTGAAGCCTAATTGAGATGTTACAACCCTTGAAGCTAGGTTGGATTGGTTCTTGAAGCCAAGTTGGGTTGATACTTAGCATGCTTTGTTCCCCATGAAGCTTGGTTGAACCTAAATCCTTGAAGCCTAGTTGGGTTTATGATAATGATAAATGTGATAACAAAACCAAAGCATTAACTCTGAAAGTTGAATGGCATATTAGTGTGTCTTGGGCCCATGCTTGTCTTTGTTTAATGTGATTCATGTATGGTAAAATGATTAACTAATGAGATATATGGAAAGGATATTGAAATGTGATATGTTTATATATGTGGTTTATGAAATATAAAGGTATGTTGTTAACCTTTCATCTATGATACTGATTTGAGTAATCAAATGTGTGACATTGCATTGCATTATAGTATAGTGTTGGTATATTTTGTACTACTAAGCCGTTGGCTTAGCGCGATATTGTTTGATCGCGCAGGTAACAGAGTTGAACCTGAGAGCTCCTCAAGACCGAGTGAGAGTAGACATTGAAGTGTTATTTTGGGACCTGAAGATCAGAGAAGAGCTGCCAATCATGTATATATTCGATGTTTTGTAAACTTTGATTTATAATATACTTGTAATAACTTCCGCTGTGAATTAATAAATATTTTTATATGGTGTCTTTTGGATTTTTTTTAAATGTTTGAGATTGGTTTCACTTATTTACAAAGATATTTGTTGTGTTTCTTTTTAAACTGTGGCATTTTCTATATTCAGTATACGTATGTTTCGATCGTTTAAGCATGCTTGGTACGTATACGGTATATAGGGGTGTTACAATTGTTTTGGTATCAGAGCCTAGGTTTGAGATTCTCAACCTAGGTCAAGTGTAAGAAAAAGAGTATTTTGATTTTAAAAAGTGGATTTTTGAATAACATACATGTTTGGCATTGGCAGTCTCTGATCTTTATCGAGAGGTATTCTGCTGTGTTTGCAGATATAGGTTGTGATGGATTCTCACTCACGTCAGTCAGTTGAGGGTAGTGCAGAGAGTGTAGCTCCGGATGAGAGTGGAGAGGGAGTTAGAGTGGATAGTGTTGGGGAGGTACCTGTTTCTGTATCGGGGAGACCAGCTGGTGAGGATGTTCCGCCAGTTTGGGTTAGGCATGTGGTAGAGGCTTTGAGGCAAGCACCAGTGCAACCACCGCCACCACCCCCACAGCCTTTGGTATCAGTGAGACAGTATGATAAGCTAAGGAAGTATGGAGCAGAAGACTTCTTGGGTACTATTGATCCAGCTGTAGCTGAGCAGTGGTTAGATAAAGTACAGAGGATATTTGTTCAGTTACAAGCCACTCCAGAGGAAAAATTTGATTATGCAAGATCCTTGTTGCAGAAGGACGCATATGACTGGTGGAGGACAGTGCCCCATGCTATGGATGATCCACCAACACTGTCCTATGCTGATTTTCTAAAAGAGTTTGAATTGAAGTATACTCCTAGGGAGTACAAAGATGTGAAGAAAATGGAGTTTCTAAGCTTGAAACAAGACAACCGGTCAGTAAAGGAATATGAGGTTGAGTTTATCCGGTTGAGCCATTATGCTGGGAATATTATATCTGATGAGATTGATAGATGTAGGAGATTTGAGGAGGGATTGAGGCCCTCTATCATGTGTCATGTGGCTGGATCTAGATATCATGATTTTTCCCAGCTTGTGGCAGCAGCTAGGAGCGTGGAAAGAGCTCAGGTTATTGCAGCTGCTTCAGAGGAAGAGATCAGGGTTAGAAGGCCCCAGTTTGAGGCAGGGTCTTCATCTGTGAAAAGAGGTAAAGGAATTTTTGTTACTCGGGTTAGTAGGAGTCAGAGGCCAGCGGGTAGGTCAGTACATTTTCAGAGGCATAGATCTAGACCTACAGTTTCAGTGGCGAGTGCTCCGACCCCAGTGATGCAGAGATCCACCTTACCCATATGCATTCATTGTGGTAGACCACATGGTGGTCCTTGTTGGAGGACTGGTGTGACAGGGGTATGTTTCAAATGTGGGTCGCATGATCACTTTATTAGAGATTGTCCTGAGAGACAGGAGCGGATGTCAGTGGATACTGCAGCTTCCCAACCTAGTGTGAGGGGAGGTCGTGGAGGCAGAGGTTTCATTAGAGGAGGTAGATCTGGGTTCAGTTCTAGAGGAGATTCTACATCCAGGGAGAGTAGACCAGAGGAGGCTGGATCTTCTCAGAGGATTTATGTGATACAGAGGCAACCAGATGCTTCGGCAGTCATAGCTGGTACTTTTTCTTTATTTGGTATTTCAGTACTTGCTTTGATTGATCCGGGTTCCACACATTCATATATTAGTGCATCTGTTTTGCCTGTGTCTAATGTGCATGCTGAATCCCTAGGATTTGATGTTTTGGTGACAAATCCTTTAGGGCATAGTGTGATTGTTAGTAAGGTGCACCGAGATAGTGCAGTAATGGTGCAAGGTGAGGAATTCCTTGGAGATTTAATTGAGATTGTGTATCGATTATAGGCAATTAAACAAGGTGACTATTAAAAATAAATATCCTTTGCCTAGAATTGATGATCTCTTTGATCAATTGAAAGGTGCAGCAGTATTTTCCAAAATTGATTTGAGATCAGGGTACCATCAGTTAAGGGTCAGAGCTGAGGATATTCCTAAGACAACCTTTCGTACGAGGTATGGGCATTTTGAGTTTCTAGTTATGCCTTTTGGTTTGACGAATGCACCTGCTGTTTTTATGGATTTGATGAATAGGGTGTTTAGGCCCTATCTTGATCAGTTTGTAGTGGTCTTTATTGATGATATTTTGGTGTATTCGCATAATGAGGAGGAGCATGATAAGCATCTGCGGATTGTGCTGCAGATTTTGAGCGAGAAGCAATTGTTTGCTAAACTGTCGAAGTGTGAGTTTTGGCTTGACCAAGTTACTTTTCTCGGTCACATAGTTTCAGCCGAAGGTATTAGAGTTGATCCGAGTAAGGTTGAAGCTATTCTGAATTGGAGTCCACCAAAGTCTGTGACTGAAGTTAGAAGTTTTCTGGGTTTGGCAGGCTATTACCGGCGGTTTGTGAAAGGATTTTCTTTGATAGCTACTCCACTTACCAGATTACTTCGAAAGGGAGTTAGATTTGTGTGGACAGATCAGTGTCAGGCTAGTTTCGAACAGTTGACAGAAATGTTGACTCAAGCGCCTGTTCTTACTTTATCTGTGGAAGATAAACCATATGTGATTTACAGTGATGCTTCACATAGTGGTTTGGGTTGTGTTCTGATGCAAGAAGGTAAAGTGATAGCTTATGCTTCTCGACAGTTGAAACTGCATGAGCTCAATTATCCGACCCATGATTTAGAGTTGGCAGCCATTGTGTTTGCATTGAAGATTTGGCGACATTATCTGTATGGGGAAAAGTGTTTTATCTATACTGATCATAAAAGTTTAAAATATTTGGGTGTCCAAAGAGAGCTAAATCTTCGACAGAGGAGATGGTTAGAGTTGATTAAAGACTACGACTGTTTGATTGATTATCATCCTGGTAAAGCAAATGTTGTGGCTGATGCCTTAAGTCGGAAGTCTTTAGCAGGTTTGACTGTTTATTCGCTCTCGTTGCTTGTTGAGTTGAGAGCATTGCATGCTAGTTTTATACCTTGTGATGATGGTGCATTGTTGGCATAGTTGCAATTGAAACCAATATTGTTGGATCAGATTAAAGAGGCTCAATTGACTGATGAGAAGATTCAAAAGATTGTTTCAGACTGTCAGAATGGAAAGAGTCGAGATTTTATTATGAGAGGTGATGGGAGTCTTTGGTTTAAGAACAGAATGTGTGTACCTGATGATACTAATTTGAGAAGGGTCATTTTAGAAGAAGCACATCAGTCAGTATTTGCTATGCATCCGGGCAGTACAAAGATGTATCATGATTTGAGACAGCATTATTGGTGGTTTGGTATGAAGAGAGACATTGTAGATTTTGAGTCTAAATGTCTCACATGTCAGAGGGTAAAAGCTGAGCATCAAGTTCCATCAGGGTTACTTCAACCTTTAGCAGTGCCTGAATGGAAATGGGATAGAGTAACCATGGATTTCGTATCTGGTCTGCCATTGACACAAAGAAAGCATGATGCTATTTGGGTGATTGTTGACAGGTTGACTAAGACAGCTCATTTTCTTCCGGTTCGGATGGATTACTCTTTGGAGAGGTTAGCTGAGCTGTATATCCATGAGATTGTGAATCTCCATGGTGTTCCAACTTCTATAGTGTCTGACCGACACCCCAGGTTTACTTCAAGGTTTTGGAAGAGCTTACATGGTGCATTGGGTTCTCGATTGCATTTCAGTACTGCTTTCCATCCGCAGACAGATGGGCAGTCCGAGAGGGTGATACAAATTATCGAGGACATGTTGAGAAGCTGTGTTATTGATTTTTCTGGAAGTTGGGATGGATTCTTACCACTTGTTGAATTTGCTTACAACAACAGTCATCAATCAAGCATTGGTATGGCACCATTCGAGGCATTATATGGTAGACGATGTAGGACACCTTTATGTTGGAATAAGCTTGGAGAAGGTAAGTTAATTGGTCCTGATTTGGTCAAAGAAACTGAAGAGAAAGTGAAAATGATTCGAGATAGGTTGAAAACAGCTTCGGACCGACAGAAATCTTATTCAGATTTGAAGAGGAGAGACATTGAGTATAATGTGGGAGATAAAGTATTTTTAAAGGTGTCTCCTTGGAAAAAGATCTTGAGGTTTGGTCGGAAAGGGAAATTGAGTCCTCGTTTCATTGGACCGTATGAAGTTTTGGAAAGAGTTGGGCCAGTTGCTTATCGGCTTGCTTTGCCACCTGAATTAGAAAGGATTCATAATGTATTTCATGTTTCTATGTTGAGGAGATACAGGTCGGATCCATCTCATTTGTTGCCAATTGAATCTATTGAAGTGAGTCCAGATTTGACATTCGAAGAAGAACCAGTTGCTATCTTGGCACGTGATGTGAAAGAGTTGAGAAATAAGAAAGTGCCTTTGGTAAAGATTTTGTGGAAGAATCATGGGAGAGAAGAAGCAACTTGGGAGAGTGAACAAACCATGCGAGATCAATATCCTCAACTATTTCAAACTTGATATCAGGTAATTTCGTGGACGAAATTTCTTTTCAGCGGGGGAGGATTGTAATATCCCAATGTATGCCCTAGAAGTTTTGAATATTATTGTTGTTTGATTTGAATTAAATGTACATATGTTTTAGCAAAGGAAATGATTGGGTTAATGGAATGTATATGTTGTATATATGTTAATATATATAACATATATGTTGGTCAAGTGTAAAGTCAAGGGAAGAAGATATTTTTTATTTGGGATGAGTGAAATTACTTAAGAGGGCAAGAGTTTTAAAGGAAGTGTGAACAAATAGAAAAGGGCATTTAAGTAATTGTGTTGATGGAATTGCTTGGTGGATATTTAAAGAAGAAAAAGAAGGTTGAATTGTCTTCATTTCTTTTCTTTTCTTGGTATAGCCGACCATTTCAAAGGAAGAGAGCAAAAGTGAGATTTGCTTATTCAAGTTTCAATTTGAAGGAGAAATCAAAGGTTTTGGTTGGAGATTTGTGAAATTTCTTCATCTAAGGTAAGTACTCTCTTGTTTTCCTTTGGTATTTTGAAGATATGTTTGAAGTGTGTTGTGATTTGATAATATTATGATTTGGTATGTTTGAGATGAGTTTCTAAATGTTGAAATTGATTGTGAGTTAATTTAGTGTTGGTTTGGTTTTGGTTGAAGATGGTAGGTTAAAAGTGATGTTGTTTTTTTTAGGGTTTTGAAGTGGAAGGTGATTAAATGTGTTGATGATGGGTTGTTAAGGTGAATATTGTGGTAAACATGTGAAATATGTGTTTAGAACATGGATTACATTCATTTGAATTATGCTATATTGTGTATAATGTAATTTAGTGCAACCAAAGGGGACTTGGACATGTTAGGGTTTCAATTCATGAGAGACACGGCCAAAAGCAAGGAGAGACACGGCCAAGTCCATGGAAATTTGGCCGTGTTGGGTGATTTTTAGAGGAGACACGGCCGTGTCCCTTGCCCATGTTGGCTTCTGTTGCTTTTGGTTGAGAGGTTTTTGGTTGAGAGACACGGCCACAAGCTTGGCCGTGTCCCTTGAGTGTGTTGGTTACTGTGTTTGGTTTTTGTTCTTCTTACATGATTGAGTTTGAACTTCCATTTGATAATGCATATGATATTATATGAACAAGGTGATGTAATATGCATTATGAAACTTGTGAATGGCAATGTGTTATATGAATAGTGTATCTTGAAATGTTATACCAATGATGCTATGTGAATAATATGAATTGAGATATAATATGATGATGTTAGGTGAATAATATGAATTGAGATAAAATATGATATGAGGCCATTGTGATTGGCTATGATAACTCAAATGTGATGTGAAGCCATTGTGTTTGGCTATGATGATTCAATTGAAAGAACATAAGGCATGTTTGCCTAATTGATGATGAGAATTGAGAATGAAACAATAAATGAATTGTGTGTCTAATGTGTTATTTATTTTCAGAGTTTTGTTGTTGGTGGTATGCCTATTGGTAACATTCTCTTGAAGTTAGGTTGGATTTGATCCTTGAAGCCTAATTGAGATGTTACAACCCTTGAAGCTAGGTTGGATTGGTTCTTGAAGCCAAGTTGGGTTGATACTTAGCATGCTTTGTTCCCCTTGAAGCTTGGTTGAACCTAAATCCTTGAAGCCTAGTTGGGTTTATGATAATGATAAATGTGATAACAAAACCAAAGCATTAACTCTGAAAGTTGAATGGCATATTAGTGTGTCTTGGGCCCATGCTTGTCTTTGTTTAATGTGATTCATGTATGGTAAAATGATTAACTAATGAGATATATGGAAAGGATATTGAAATGTGATATGTTTATATATGTGGTTTATGAAATATAAAGGTATGTTGTTAACCTTTCATCTATGATACTGATTTGAGTAATCAAATGTGTGACATTGCATTGCATTATAGTATAGTGTTGGTATATTTTGTACTACTAAGCCGTTGGCTTAGCGCGATATTGTTTGATCGCGCAGGTAACAGAGTTGAACTTGAGAGCTCCTCAAGACCGAGTGAGAGTAGACATTGAAGTTTTATTTTGGGACCTAAAGATCAGAGAAGAGCTGCCAATCATGTATATATTCGATGTTTTGTAAACTTTGATTTATAATATACTTGTAATAACTTCCGCTGTGAATTAATAAATATTTTTATATGGTGTCTTTTGGGTTTTTTTTTAAATGTTTGAGATTGGTTTCACTTATTTACAAAGATGTTTGTTGTGTTTCTTTTTTAAATGTGGCATTTTCTATATTCACTATACGTATATTACGATCGTTTAAGCATGCTTGGTACGTATATGGTATATAGGGGTGTTACACCTTTGATGAAATTGGCAAAATGCATTAGTATTAAAGTTAGGCGGTAGAGGATTAGGCAAAGGACGAGGAGTCAAGAGTTGTAACAATCCTTTCTTTTGTAGCTTGCTAAAAACCCAAGATAGAGGCTTCCCCAGATCTAAAAATTGTCTTTTATTTCCTTGACTGGTTACATTAACATCAACTTCTTTTTGTGTGCTTTGATTGCCCGACTGGTAATTCCCTTTCTCATTCCTTTTTATTGAAAAGTGATTCTTCTCTCTTTCCCACTCTTCAATTTGTAGACCATCTTGGAGAAGATCTTTGAAGTCACGGATGAGTGTATGAGACATCCTTTCACGAAGATTAGGCAACACCCCTCTCACAATCATCCTTATTTGATCGGATTCATCGGGCCTCTTATTGAGTAAAGCGGCCTTATTTCTACACCTTTTCACATAGTTCACAAAATTCTCATTCGGCCTTTGCCTAATGGACTCCACTTCCATCAAGGTAACTTCCAACTCAACATTATATCCATATTGTTGGATGAAGGCTTTGTAAAGTAGATCCCATCTCTTTTGTGTTCCATCATCTAAGGTACTAAAACAATTTTGGACAACAGGGTCCAATGAGAGCATAAAGTACCTTAGGGTTTGAGCCTTAGTAGCTCGGGCAGACTGCATGGTAGTGATATACTGCTTCACGTAGAGATGAGGATTTCCGGTGCCATTGTACTTAGGAAAGGAAGGCATCTTGAATTTATAAGGGACCTCTTCATCTTGTTCAAATAGTTTGTCGATCTCAGACATCTCTTCAGTTTTCAGCTTCTTCTCAAATTTCTTTTCTAAATCAGCAATCATCTTTTCAACATTAGAAATTTCGGTCTTCTCAATAGTTGCCTTCTCAATGACCTTTGGCTCCTTTTTGTCTTGAAGATCTTGGTAGTATTGAGCCCAATCATCATCATCAATGATCACCTTTTCATCATCAAAAGCTACATCATCAATTTTAGCCTTCCCCTTGACTTTCTTGGTGCTAGCAGATGCTTCGGCATTGTTTCCTAAAATTGCGACTAGTTGATTCTTTATGGTCTCAGCCATGGCCTCTTTTATTTCTTCCATAATGGCGTTGAGGGCCTCATCCACCATTCTTTGAATTTGTTCAGGCTCCATTGTTTTTGGTGAGCAAGTGATTGAGTCGTTGCTGGATACTTCATCTCCGACGTAGGTCGGATTGTTGTAAGCTTTAGAACTATCGTAATCCAGGGCTGTGAGCTAGAGAGGATCAATGATATGAGATGCAAATGTATGCATGTATGCATATATGCACAAACAATCAACAAATAAGGATAAATAGGACGTTCCTTCCAACCTTATAACATCCACACACGAATGGCAAGTCTCTTTTCCTAGGTATATGGTTAACAAAATACCATCATGGGGTATCTTATTTTCGAATAATTCCCTCGGACGTTTCAACCAGTAGTTGTATTTTCAAAAATGGAAATCCATTCATGATAATTCCCATTAATTAGGTTTTAATTCATTCAACCAACTAAAGTAGCTTTTTATGCAATGTTGGATTAAAATGAAATTAAGAGGTTTATTATAAATAGATTTCTCACTTGAAAAGAGTAACTAATGGTTCATGCCAAAAACAAGCTCATGGTTAATTTATTCTTAGTGTAAACTAGGCCCACAATTGATTTTTGGTATTTCATAATTGACCTAAATATTTTTGCAACTTTTTGTAAGAAAAGATTGGGTGAAAATTAGTTTTGTTTCTAAGCCCATTGTAAAAGATTTTAGAAAAATGAATTTTGGGCTTAGTATTTGGGTCATGAGCAAAAGAATTTTTGATTTGTTTTTAGAAAAGTATTATGTCCAAAGACTATCTTGAAAAATTTTGAAAATAGCTTTGGTCTTTTGGACTTTAAAGAAAATTTTATTTTGAGCTTACAATATACTTAGGTCATATTAGAAAAAGAACAAACCAAATAAGCCATGATTTAAGCCAAGATAAATTAACCATAGTCAAACAACATGCATTTGGGGTAAAACCTACGGAAAGTAACTAGGCCAATTACATGAGCTTTAGTCATTGGGTAAAAAGGCTTAGGTTTCCATAGCAAGTATATACCAAATGGTACGAGGCTATGAGTGGTTATGCCATGCTTGATCTCCATACCTTGAGTGAAAGTATGGTATCCCTTACATAACACAACACGGGTAACACGGGCATCCTAACTCACGCACACAATGCAATCTAAGATGATGCAATGGATAATGTAATTATAAGAAAGAATAGAATAATATAAAGACCAATGGAATCAACTTCTCTTATCCCCAGTGGAGTGGCCACTGTGAGCGGGGATTTTTGCCCCCACTCCCGGTGGAATGGTTCTTGCGACTTCGGTACTATTTAGGCTCGGGGCTTTAGAGAACACGGACCTAAGTCCGAAAAAAAATGAAGTCACCTCCCGGACGGACCGGGAAAAAGAAAGGGGTGGATGACTCAATTCCTAAGGAATCCCCAACCGGAAAGTTGGGTACGTGTGGGGAAGGTGAGAAATGGCCCAGCACCCCCACAACGCCCAGTTCATTGGAACCGACCTCCTTTATAGGTCTTAATATTATAAAATTCTTAAATATAACAATATTATCCATATTACATACAATAATTAAAAGAAAGCATCAATATATTCAAATCAAAGCAATGTCCAAACAAAGCAAATAAATGGATACCCATCCAAGGATGGAAACATGTCCTTACATCACATGCCTAAATAGGACACCCACGAAAAGGTAGAAACATGCCCTTTACATAGGTTCTAAAATAGAAAAGCAAATTAAATTACATGATGTTTAACTAATGAGGTACCCACCAAGTGGAAACATACCTCTTACAACTTTTGGAAATCTAAATTAATTGATAAAAGTAAATAATCATTCATCATAAATAAATCATTCATCAAAGCTATTAATCAAAATATAAAATAAACATCCATCCATGATAAATTAAATAAATCAAGTATTAAAATTAAATAAATTAAAGCATAAGAAATAAATCAAAGCATAATCAAGTATGGAATTGAATAAAGCAAATAAAAGTCCAATTATGGCTACTGTGACTTTTTATGGAATTAAAATAAATTAGGGTTTTATGTTTTAAAGGGTTGGTAAGACTCTTTGATTAACAAAATTAAGGTTTGAATGATGATATCATGAAACTAGGGTTTTAAACACTTTAAAATACTTTAATTTGTGATTTTTGGTTATTGGGTTCCTAAGCTACTGTGTAAAATTTAGGTTTTTATGTTTTTATGTTTTTTAATGTTTTAAAAGGATTAGGGTTCATAAAAATTAGGGTTTAAGGTTTTAAAAGGGTTAGTATTCATTATTTTGAATTTAAAAGTTGAATTTTGGATTTTAAGATTTAGAAGTAGGGTCACGGGTGGTGAATAATTTTTAGGGTTTTAGAAATCAATTTGATAATTTCATGACGTTTTATGAATTTAAACAAATAAATTAAAGTTTTTATAAGTAGAAAAGATGTTTTAGAAGACTTTTTGAATGAAATAGAACCTACTTTAAAATTTTAAAAGAAGCAGAATTTACATCTTAGTTTTGTTGAAAAATATGTTCAATTAGAGTTTTAAGGTTTTCAAGAAGAAAAAATAATAATTTTAAGCCTTTTGGAAGATAAACCAATGAAATAAGGTTTTTTTTTTTTTTGCTTTAGAAAAACCAAATTAAAGTTCAAAGGTTTTTAATTTTGATTTCATAGATTTGCTACTGTGTAAAAAAAAACAATTAAAGAAAATTAATTAACACATACCTTCTTTTGATGATTTCTCCAAAAACAATTTTTCTTGGATGAACTAGCTCCAAAGACAAGCTTTTTTTTGCCTTTGAATCCTCTAAATTGTGCTACTGCTATTCCAGAAAAAAAGTTGAATTGAATTTCTTCTTTTCCTTCCTTGATTTGGTTTCAAATTTTCCAAACTCCTCTTTGATTTTTGCCTCCTCTTTTTTAATTGTCTTTGGTCCTTATTTATAGTGGTTTGAGGTTGTTTATTCCTAATTAGTTAAGGTAAGTAATATTAATAAATAAAAAGAAACCAAAACCTAATTGGATTAGGTTTTAAAAATTTGCGTCGAAAAATTTGAGCTGCCGAAAAAATTCTGCCGCAGAAATTTGCGGCAGCGCGTGCAGAGCGGGCCCGTAAGCTATTTTGCAGGCAGAAAATTTCTACGTGCGCTATTTCACATGCAGAAAATTTCTGCGTACGAAATAGCACAGTGATTTCGCCCGCAGGAATTTCCTGTGGGTGAAATGCCCATGGGCCCGTGCCCACGGGCTAGGGTGATGATTTTTTCGTCGCCAATTTTTCCGACTCTGATTTTTATTTTTGTTTTTATTTTTTGATTTTTATTTATTTATTTCCATTTTTTATTAAAAAAAATTAGATACTAAAGTAAAAATTATTTAATAAAAATTATTTTGGACCAATTAGACAACAAAAATCTTTTTAGACTAAATAAAACATATTGGACCGGATTGGGTCAAAAATTAAGGGTCTACAATTATATTTTTCAGGATTTATAAACTGGGAAGATGGTTGGTGATAGTAGACTACAAGATGGCTTATATATTTTGGATGGATGTCAAAATCCTAATCCTGGTACAAGTGAAGCTCTTTTTGGGGAGTATATAGATGTTAACTATAAAATAATTCAGTTGCATAGATGACAAGGACTACTATCATTTTTTCTCTCAAAAAAGTTATATCCTAGCTTGTTTAAAAGGACATCATTTGACTTTTTTGTTTTGTGATGCATGTGAATTTGCTAAACATACAAGAAACTCTTATCCCTCGAGTAATAATAAAAGTATGACTCCTTTTATGACTATTCATTCTGGTCATCGGTGCTTTGTTACATTCATTGATTGTTGTACTAGATTAGTATAGTTACATATTGATGAAAACAAACAATGTTGTATTTTCTCACTTTTAGTCCTTTCATAGAATGATCAATATACAATTTGATGCTAAAGTTAAAATTTTAAGGATAAATAATGGTACAAAATATAGGGAAGGATGGTTTCGTGCTTATCTAGAGTCCAGTGGGATAATTCATCAAAACTAGATGTGCTTATACTAATGCTCAAAATGGTGTTGTAGAGCTAAAAAATAGATACATATTAGAAGTTGCTTTATCCCTTGTTCACCATGAACCTTCCAAAATCATATTGGGGAGATGCAGTTCTGTCGGCTGCTTATCTTATAAATAGAATGTCCCTTAAAGCTCTTAATTTTAATAAGTCCTCTTGAACTCCTACAAGATAAAAATTCTTATACTGTCCCTCCAAAGTATTTGGGTGTGTCCATTTTATTTATACGTGTGTCTGTTTTGTATATACTTGAAACACTGGAAAGTTGGATCCTAGGGCTCTTAAATGTGTATCTGTCGATTTTTTTTTCCAACTCAAAAAGAGTATAATTGCTACCATCCTCCATCTAAAAAATACTTTCAGTATCAACATCACTTTTAGAGAATATGTGTCAAACTTTAGCCCACCTCAAACTCCTCTTTAGGGGGGGGGGGGAGACCGAGTAAGAAGAGGAGATGTTGAAGCCTAGTCTGGTAACCCTTGAGAATCCTATTCAGGAGGAGGAGAATCATATTTAAGAGGAGAGTCTTATTTAGGGGAAGGAGAGCTCTGTTCAGGGGAGCATGTTGGGCTTTTGATAAGCCAAATTTGAAGAGATATTCAAGGAAAAATCAAACAAAGAAAGCCATCGTGTAATCTATTCCATGTCAAGAATCTATCCCACATCCTTAAATTTTTTTTGATCCTTCAATTGAGTCATCTTTAGTTTTTGATTCAGTTAATGATTCTAATAGACCTTCTGCACATATGAAATGAGTCAGATCTTATACTAAATACCCCATATCTAATTTTGTTTCCTATAACTTGTTGTCTTTCCCCTATAGAACTTTTGTCTTATCTATTTCCTGTGTCTATTCCACAGGATTGGATAGAAGCCATTCGTGATTCCAAAGGAAAGGAAGCAATGGTTGAAGAAATGAAAGCTCTTGCTAAAATGGAACTTGGGAAATTGTAATCCCTTCTTTGGAGAAGAAAATGGTTGGATGCAAGTGGGTATTTATTATGAAACACAAGGTTGATGGTTCTACAGAAAGATACAAACTAGATTGGTGGCTAAAGTTTTCACTCAAACCTACAAAGTGTATTATCATGTACCATTTGCCCCGGTTGCTAAAATGAGTACAATTAGGATATTATTAACTTGTGCAGCTAACTATGATGGGGACTTGCAATAATTTGATGTAAAAAATGTCTTCCTCCATGGAGATCTACATGGAGATTGCTCCAAGCTTTAAGAATAAAGAAACACAAGGAAAGGTATACAAATTAAAAAAGGTTGTGTATGGGTTCAAACAATCTCCTAAAACACGATTTGACAGATTCAACAAAGCTTTGATTTCTTTTGGATATCAACAGAGTAATGTTGATCATACCTTGTTTATCAAGCACTCAAAATGGAAGATTACTCAGTCTATATTGGTAATATTGTGATAACTGGAGATGATAAATAAAAGTAGCCAGACTGAAAAAACTCCTAGCCCAAGAATTTGAGATCAAAGATCAAGGAAAACTATAATATTTCCTAGGTATTGAAGTTGCTAGATAAAAAAGAGGAATTTTTATTTCTCAAATAAAATATATCCTAGATCTCGAGTGAAACTGGTATGTTGGGTTACAAACCAACGGAATTTCCTATTGAGAGTAATCATAAGTTGCAAGGAGGAATGTGGGCACCAGTTGATATCGACAAGTATCAGAGATTGGTTGAAAGACTGATCTACCTCTCAGACACTAGACTAGACATAGCATATGCAGTTAGTTTGGTAAACCAATACAAGTGTGACCCTTATGGGCCTCATTTACTTGTGGTTTTCTGGATTCTTCAATCTAAAGTTTGCTTCTGGAAAAGGCCTTTTTTCCTCCAAACATGGCCACCTTAAAATAGAAGCTTTTACAAATGCAGATTGGGTCAAATATCTTGATAAAGGATGTCAACCTTTGGCTATTGTATGCTTATAAGTGGAAAGTAGTTACTTGGAAAAGAAAAAACATAGCATGGTTTCTCAATGAAGTCCAGAGATAGAGTATAGAGCTATAACATAAGGGGTTTGTCAACTACTTTGGTTGTGGAAGTTGCTACAAGAGTTAAAATTGCTTAGTAAAGATAATCTATCCTTGTTTTGTGACAATAAGGCTTCCATCAGTATAACTCATAACCAAGTTCAATATGACCATACAAAACACAGAAATAGATTGACATTTCATAAAATAGAAATTAGTAGATTATTCTCCAAGTCTTTTTCATGTGACATCATACAAATAGCTGGCTAATGTGTATGCTAATGGTCTCAACAATAGAAACTTCCATACTTCAGTTTGCAAGTTGGGAATGAGTAATATCTTTACATCAACTTGAGGAAGGGTGTTGACAGGTAGTCGTTAACAAATAGTAGTTAGCACCTAAGTGCACATGTGGTATTTAGCATATGTATTTATTTTGGATAGGCTGTTATTTGTATATAAACAACATTGTATATGACTTGTTGAAGATAACATGAAATTAGAAATTTTACTCTAAAAATCTTCAATTTGTCTCCAACTACTTCAAATCTTCCATCAATTTTCATAACCGGGACTTAAAAATGCTCTAGCCATGGTTATACACTTTGCCTCTGCACTGGATTTGCTATCACATTATGTTTCTTACTTCTCTAAGTTATTAGATTCCACCAATAGAGGTGCAATAACTTGATAATAATCCTTCATCACTAAGAGATCTAGCTCAATCTAGATTAGTAAAGACTTTTATCTAGAGATGATCATGTTTCAAAAAACAATGATCTTTTCTTATGTGCAGATTTCGAGTACCTCAAAATAGAGAAAACAACCATTTATGTGAGGTTCTCTAAGGTTATACATGTATTGACTTATTAGACTCACTGTTTAGGCTATGTCTAGTATAATATGAGAGAGAGAAATCAATTTCCCTATCAACCTCTATTATCTCCCCATGTCAACAAATTCCTCGACCCGTGCTTGCAATCTATGATTAGTTTTAATGGGGAACTAAACAAATTTACAACCTAACATGTTAGTTTCTTATAGAAAACCCAATTTGTACATCCTTTGATAAATGAAGATTTCTCTGTCTGATCTTGCCACCTTTATTCCAAGGAAGTTCTTAGTTTACCCAAGTCCTTATACTTCTCAAAATTTAATCATTATTATTTTTTAGAATAATTTCATTATTATTTTTTAGAATAATTTGGTTCGACAATCTTTTTGGGGATTAATACCATTTTTCATTTGAGATGGATTCACTTTTTAGTGCATAGTTGTTGGAAGATTCCATTTCTATGGACCTCTCTCCAATGGAATATAAACCACATTAAAGAGTGAAAAAGGTAATTTGGACATGGTTAACTTGAACCAAAAAATGCAAAGGTGGAGAAGTTTCAAAATGATTCAATTACAAGATTGGAGAGGATTACATGTAGATTTAGAGTTTATTTGGCATTGAAGTTGAAATTGTTTTTCCATTTTTTTTTTTTTGCAAAGAACCATTTTGTCTAATGTTGGAAAAAGTATTTTAGAACTGTGCTTAAGTTTTTTTGAAGTTTTACTATTAGAATATGTGAAATTCACTTTTAAAGTAGATTTTCGTAACCTTTAATCAACACTTTAAATATAGTTCTTTCTCAACAATCATCTAAACAACAATGCCAAATAGACTTTTAATGCAATTTAGGTGATGCAGGAAAAAGGATCTAACTACAATAGACCATTCTACTGTTGTAGTTCTATTCTACATAGAATGAAGAAAAAAGATCCATGTAATTGGCTCGTTACTGGGATTTACTCTTTGTTTAGTTAAGGCATTCAAATATTTTTTAGTAAGGGGTCGATAAGTGTGCACTATACATCATACTTAACCCTAAGGTTTTATTAAACATTCAAGGAGAATTTGTGAAACTGAGAAACATTTTTCATGTTCAACTAGTTTTTTCATGTTTAAAATTTTGTGATTTTCTTTCCATCTTAATCATACTCTCCCATTTTATTACTTAACATTTTCTTATTTATTGGAATTTTTGTGTTTATAGGGAGTCCTTGCTGATATCCTAGAACTAATAATGGGGAAGGGAAGGAAAGGAGAAGAGGTGATCAACTTCTAGTTATGCTTGTTTGGATTTAAAAATTAGCTTATGAATAGGATTTAAGTATTTTTACTATATTTTTGAAAAGCATTGACTTGCGATGGGTCTTATTCTAACTTGTTGGGTTGCTATTTATGTTTTAATGATGGAATTATATAAGCAGATACCTTTTTTTAAAATTTGTTTAGACTATAAAATAATGGTAAATTGGAACCAAGATTTTAAAACGTCTTTTGTCTTGTTAATTTTCTATTTGTGCACAAATGAGGCCTCTATTATGTATGTTATTTTCTTTTCTCTTAAACATGTAGCTTGTCACATTTCATTTATTTTCTTGAAAAATTGCTTCATAATCTTGTTTTTTGTACATAGGCTATGTAAATTTAGAAGGTTTTGAATGCCTTTGGATGACTATTTTTATGCATTTGATTCTATAATCTAGCTCCATAGATATGTCTTTTTTCGCATTTACTGAATAAAATTAATTGTGTTTGTTCAATACAAAAGAGTTGATTTTATACAATTGCAAACTTGGGGGCCTATTGATTTTAGGGTGGAATAAATTTTAATAATCTTATTCATGATCTATAAGCCATTTACAAAGGGTGTATGTACAAGAGTTACAATCTAATTAATAATTACTATACATTTTATTTTTGAATTGATGAAGCTACTTTCTGCCAACTACTTTTTGCCAACACTCCCCCTCAAGTTGGTGATAAGATATTACACGTCCAACTTGCAAATTCAGGTATGAAAGCTTCTGTTGCTGAGGCTTTTGGTAAACATATCTACCAGTTGATTGTCTGAAGTCATGTGAAATAAGCTTGGAAAACCATCTACCAACTTTTCCTATATGAAATTTCAATCTCTATCTATGTGCTTCATACGGTCATGTTGAACTGGGTTATGTGCTATACTGATGACAACCTTATTATCACAAAATAAAGATAAACTATCCTTTCCAAATAAGTTTAATGCCTTCAATAACCTTTGCAGCCATAGTAATTCCCTTCTGCCATAGCTATGTGCTTATTTTTTTTCCAGCCATTGTAGTTCACAATCCCTTGTGCCATAGCTCTATGCTCAACTTCTACACTAGAGTGAGAAACTACACTCTGCTTCATACTTCTTTAAGTGACTTAAGTTTCCACCCATAAGTGTACAATAACCAGCGGTAGATCTCCTATTGTCAAGAGATCTAGTCTAATTTGCATCATTGAAAAGTTTAATTTGAAGGTGACCATGTTTGCAATAGCCAATTCTTTCTTTCTCTAAGTCACTAAGTTTTCACCTACAAGTGTGCAATAGCCAGAGGTAGATCTCCTATCGTCAAGAGATCCAGTCCAATTTGCATTTTTGAAAATTTTAATTTGAAAGTGACCATGTTTGGAGAAAAAAAGATCTTTTCCAAGAGTAGACTTTAGATATCGTAGAATTTAGAAAATTGCATGGGGCTCACAATGGTTGACCACACTATGCCTGGTCTAGTGTGTGAGAGACAAATTAGTCTCCCTACAGATTTTTGATGTTTTTCCATGTCAATTAAAATCCATGTTCCTGCTTGTAGCTTATGATTTCTTTCAATAAGAGATTCTACTGGCTTGCAAACCTAATATGCTTATTTCTTGTAAAAGATATCAGATATATTTTCTATGAGAAAAATATTTTCCTTTTTTATCTAGCCACTTTTTAGGAAATATTGTAGTATTTCTAAATCCTTGATCTCAAATTCTTAGGCTATGAGTAGTCCTAGTTGAGCTAGTTCTTCTATCATTTTTCAATTATCAAAATATCATCAATATAGACAATGAGTAGAGTAATCTTGAGCTTAGAGTATTCGATGAACAAGGTGTGATTTGCATTACTCTGTTGATACTTAGAGGAGACCAAAGCTTTACTGAATTTGTCAAACAATGCTCTATGTCATGGGATTTCTTTCTCACAAGCTTAAACTCGTGCGACACTAGCAAACTTTGCCCAACACTTGAAAGAATGCTAGTTAGCATTCTCTCGAAATGCTTGGCTAGCTTAGACAAGTTAAATGTAGAAGTTAAGTAATAAAGAAAGTAACTCAATCACAAGAGAGAATTGGGAGAATGCTTGAAAGCTCTTATTACTCAAAGAACTTGGATTTCTTGGATGGTTACAATAAATGAATCCTATTCCTATTTATACTACTCCACCTCCTCAACGGACGGTTGTGATCAATTTGACCCAACGACCTATATTAAACTTCTACATAATTCTGTGAATATTCCTAGTATATTCTCTAGATATTTTGATGGCATCTTCCTAAGACATTCTCTAGCATATTCTAGAGAAATCTACATATACACAACTCTAGAACTCTATGAAACACTATAGAACATTCTAGAGAATGTTTACATACAAGATTCTAGAGAATTCCTAGCCAAACCTCCCATTTTGGCTAGTCACATGCAAATTTTATGACATTCTCCCCCACCTAATTTTGCGATGTCCTCATTGCCTTCAAGTCTTCATAGGCTTGAATTTGCTCTTTGAATTGTCACAAATGTATGATGGGTTCCCAACTGGCTTCACTCTCGGGCAATCCCTTCCACTTAACAAGGAGTTCATGTGTGGGTGGTTGATTGGAATGGCGCTTGACCCTATTGGCCAAAATCTCCTCCACTTCCTTGTCATGTTGGATGCACACACTCATTGGCGCCCTTTATGACATTCCACGGCTTGGATCTTCTACATCTTCCTTGTATAGCTTCAACAAGCTCACATGGAATATGGGATGGAACTTGATTTTAGGCTTGCTTCCCCACTTTCTTAATGATTGGAAATGGTCCCTCATACTTCATAATGAGTCTATGATGTAGCCCCCATCAACCTTGCATGATTATACATTTTGACTAGCACAAGGTCTCTACTTGGAACTCCCTCAGTTGCCTCTTCTTGTTGGCCCACTTCTTCATCCTCTTATATGCCTTCTCCAAGTAGGTTCTAGCGACGTCGACATTGTCGTTCCAATTTTTGGAAAATTTATAGACTGAAGGACTAACACCAGTACATCCTGTGCCAATAGAATTTGGAGTCAAGGGTTGTTGGCCTATGACTATCTCGAACAGACTACGCCCTGTGGATTCACTCCTTTGAAGGTTGTAGGAGAATGGGACAACATCAAGCAACTTAGCCTAATCTCATTGGTTGGCACTCATATAGTGCCTCAAATATAACTCCAATAAGGTGTTCACCCTCTCCGTTTGCCCATCCGTTTAAGGGTAGAAGCTAGTTGAGAACTTGAGGTTGGTACCCAAAAGTTTAAACAACTCAGTCCAAAACCTCCCCGTGAAGTGGGTATCCCTATCGCTCACAATAGTTTTGGGCACGCCTCAATATTTCACAACATGCTTTAAGAACAAGTGTGCAGCTTATTTGGCGGTGCACTCCTTCAGTGTAGGGATGTGTTTGAATCAATTTTGGATATAATTTCTATGATGTTTTTATTGATTTCAAGTTAATTTTCATGTTAATTATGCTTAAGTTTGTTTGAAGTTGTTGATTTAGGTTGAGGTGCAATTGATGGAGCTTTAACTAATATTTGATGGAGTCTCCTTGGAGAAAAGCATGTGACACCGCCAAGCTAGACATGGCTTGGCTGTGTCTCTCATCAAAAGCTAAAGAGTTCAGGGAGGCAGGACACGGCCAGAACAAACCAAGCTTGGCTGTGTCCCTCAAGCAAAGTTGGGTAGAAGCTGACACGACCAAGCCACTGGCCGTGTCTCACCTAAGGAATAAAAGGCAAAGAATGAAAAGGAAGAGGTAGAAGATGACACCCCCACATGACACGGCTAAGCCAGTGGCCGTGTCACATGACACAGCCAGGAGCTTGGCCTTGTCACCTCTTGCAAATAAAGGAAAGAAAGAGGCAGTAAGGGACACGGCAAGAATCTTGGCCGTGTCCGAAGAAAAAAATAAGAGACATGGCCAACAAGCTTGGCCGTGTCACCCTTGATCACTTGATATGTTTTGCACGAGGTGTGGATAAGTGGGGGACAAAAAGGATAAAAAGGAGTGAAATGTGGATGGATTTATGGAAGAAATATAAAACAAATAGGAAAGTGGGAGACAAAGAGTGATGGAGTGTCTTAAAAGATTAAAAAGAGTGGAAGTGGAGGAGCATGGGGGAAGAAAAACATATTGAATATATTTGAGTGGACATTCTCTACACACGATCTTCTTCTTCCTTGGTTCTTGCTTGAGAGAGTAAGACACCATTCTCCCCATCTTCATTCACCATTTTCCTTTCACATCAAGAACAAAGACAATTTTTGGAATTGAAGTGAGTAGCTAGTTCTTGAGGATTAGGGTTATAAGAGGCTTGTTTGGAGAGTTGTGAACTTGAGAGAGATATCATTCATCCTTCAAGAAGAGAGCCATTGATTCAAGAGAGCATGGAAGTTCATCATCACACATCAAAGAGGGAGCTACGAAAGAGACAAGGAGTCTAACTCTTAGCATCTTCTAAAGGGGTTTTTCAAACTCTTTCTTTTAATCCATTTCTTATTTGTTGTTGTTGTATTAAGAACATTAATATTGCAATGAATAACTTTGATTTAGTTTATATTGAAATGAACATTTGTTTAAAGATGATAATGAGCTAATTTACTCATGCCTTGTGTTGTAGTATATTTGATTAAATGACTTAATTTGATGATTCCATTGATATACCTTGTTATTGGTTGATTGCATTGAAATTAAAGTTAAATTGATAGATTGGACACCTATTGATTACTTAATATTGAATGACGGACCAAGAGGTGTAGTTTAATATCGGGACTATGCAATTGACTGCCCTAAGAATGAATTAGAAACATAAGCCCTAGGGTTTATTAATTTGCTAATGTAAAATAATTGGTTGTTGTTAATTCATGAATGCGAAAACTGTAATATCCTCATGTATGCCCTAGAAGTTTTGACTATGTTGTTGTTGTTGTTGTTGTTTTAAATTGGATTGAATGTATATGTTATGTGAGAAGAAAAGAATTTGAGAAGAGAATGGTTATGTATATGTGTTTTGGGAAAGAAAATAGGGTTTAGAGAAAAGTGTATATGTTGTTTATATGTTAATATATATAACATATAAGTTGGTCAAATGCAAGGTCAATGGAAGAGAGATATTTTTATGGGATATGTGAAATTACATATATGGGCATGCAAGGGACAAAAGTTAGAACAAATGGTTAAGGGTGTTTTGGTAATTTTCCTTGTAGGAATTGCATGGTGGAGATTAAAAGAAGAAGAAGTGGTTGACTTGAGTTTATTTTCTTGTCTTTTCTCATGTGTGTGCCGGCCATTGAAGAAGAGAAAGAGCTAGAGAGGGCTTGAAGTTCTAAACTCAATTTGATAGGAGATTCAAGGAATTAAGTGGAAGATTTGTGAAATTCATCAACTTTGGTAAGTCCTTTCTCTTGATTTTCTTTTGTTCTTTTGGAGTGGAGTTGGAAATGAATTTTTGGTTTGTTGAGATGATGATTAAATGTGTTTGTAATGAGTTTTTAAATGTTGTTTTTGATTTTAAGTGAAGAAGTTTAAGAGGTGTTGTTGTTGGAAGTGTTGGAGTTGATATTGTTTTAGGGTTTTGAAGTGTTACATGATGTTTTCCTTGTGTTTGCTTCATTATTTTCAAAGATCTTCTTGTGGTTGGTGTTTGTTGGAACTTTGGACATGGAAATGGGATTTTGGCCGAGGGCAGTAGCCTTCTGGATGCCACGCCCGTGGCCTTGATTGGCCATGGCCGTGGCCATTGGTAGGCTTTTGGTGCCATGGCCGTGGAGGATGGAAGCTTGGGTGGCAGAATTGTTTTGTACCCCACGCCCGTGGTGGTTATGGTGGCCACGACCGTGGTCTATAATGAATGATGTTGAAGTGTAATTTTGTGATTTAAGGTTTAAGATGAAGTTATTAAGTGATTAAATGGTATTGGAATTGATGGATTGTATCATTCTTTGGATTAGGGTTTGATAGAAGGTGTTTTGCTCTAATTTGGGAAGTGAAGAACTTTGCAAGAAGGAAGGTGTTTAGAGTTGTGTGACTTGTGATTGAGGTAAGTACAAATCTTGTGTTGATGCATACATGTGACATTGCATTGATGATGCATATGAAGTTGAGATTGATCATATATATGATGATAATGGTAATGCATATGATACTATGTGATATTTCATGTATTGTGACTTATGTGATGAGTAATGTGTTTTGTTATGTTTATATCAATAATGCTATATGTATAATGTGATGGATATGTTGAGGATATGATGGTGTATTTTAAAGATGAAGTATTGTAATGTGATGTAAAGCCATTGTGATTGGCTATGATGATACAATTGAATGATGTATGGCATATTTGCCTAATTGATGAGGAAGATTGATAAAGAGTTTGATAAAGAGAATAAAGAAATAAGTATATGCTTAATATGATATTCAGTTTCAGAGTTCTGGTTTTTGGAGGCATGCCTATTTAATGAAAGGTAACAGTCTTGCCGGGTTGAGGATCTCTTCAAATTGAATTGAATTGAGGTCCAAGAGACTGGGTCTGTTACACAATGATAATTGATATTATGAGATATTTGATTTGTAACAGTCTTGCCGGGTTGAGGATCTCCTCGAGTTAGATGAGTTGATGATCCAAGAGACTGGGTCTGTTACGCTATCCATGGATAGAGATATATATGTATATGTTGCCTACGGGCTTGATAATTGTGTTTATGAACCAAAGCAGTAACTCTGAATTCTGAATATCGTATTAAATACTTGATGGGCCCATAGGTGTCTAGGTTTTATGTATATCATAAATGATGTTCTAATGTAATGAAATGTTAATATTACTTAAATGATGAAACGGACTATTCACGAAATATTGTCTGTTGAATATGATCTTTATTGATTGAGTGTGTATCATTGATGTTGATTTGTTAATACATATATGAAACATTGCATTGCATTAAAGCATAACATTAGCATGATTTGTCTTACTAAGCCGTTGGCTTAGCGCGATAGTGTTAATCGTGCAGGTGATAGAGTTGAACCCGAGAGCTCTTCGAAACCTAGTGAGAGTAGACATTGAGGTGTTGATTTTGCACTTAAAGATCAGAGCAGACTTGCCAATCAAGTATAACTTCTTTATATTTTGTAAAATATTGTTTATAATGTAAATATATGTATATTTGTAAATACAGATTCAAATGTTTTCATATATGTAAATAATTTTATAACTTCCGCTGTGTAATAATTAAATGTATGTATATATTGAATTTATTTTATACTACAATTTAATGACTTCTTTTCTATAATATATAATGATAAAGATTATGGTAGTATATAAAATGTTTTGAATGTTAAGAAAATCCGTAGCATCCCTATGTTTATTGCATGTATGCTACATTGTGGTATTGTAGTGTGCATGTAATGGATGTGGGGGTGTTACAATTGTTTTGGTATCAGAGCCTAGGTTTGAGATTCTCAACCTAGGTAAAATGTAAGAAAAAGACTATTTTGATTTTAAAAAAATGGTTTTTGAATAACATATATGTTTGGGATTGGCAATCTCTGATCTTTAATAAGATGTAATCTGCTGTGTTTGCAGACTTAGGTTGTGATGGATCCTCATTCGAGTCAGTCAGTTGAGGGAAGTGCGGAGAGTGCTGCTCCTGAGGATGGAGCTAGAGTTAATAGTGTTGGAGAGGCACCTGCTTCGGTGTCGGGTAGACCAGCTGGGGAGGAGGTTCCGCCAGCTTGGCTTAGGCATGTGGTAGAAGCTTTAAGGCAAGCACCAGTGCAACCACAGCCACCACCCCCTCAGCCTTTGGTATCTGTGAGGCACTATGACAAACTGAGGAAGTATGGAGCTGAAGATTTTATAGGTACTACTGATCCAGCAGTGGCTGAGCAGTGGTTAGACAATGTACAGAGAATATTTGTTCAGTTGCAAGCCACTCCAGAGGAAAAGTTTGATTATGCAAGATCCTTGTTGCAGAAGGATGCATATAGTTGGTGGAAGACAGTGCCCCATTCTATGGATGATCCACCTACTTTATCCTATACAGATTTTCTAAGAGAGTTTGAATCGAAGTATACTCCAAGGGAGTATAAAGATGGGAAGAAAAGAGAGTTTCTAGATTTGAAGCAAGATCACCGAACCGTAACGGAATATGAGATTGAGTTTATTCGATTAAGTTAGTATGCTGGGGGCATAATATCAGATGAGATAGATAGATGCAGAAGATTTGAGGAGGGATTAAGGCCCTCTATCATGTGCTTAGTGGCTGGATCTAGATATCAAGATTTTTCTCAGCTTGTGGCAGCAGCCCGAAGTGTAGAGCGAGCTCAAGTTATTGCAGCTGCTTCAGAGGAAGAGGTTAGGGTTAGGAGGCCCCAGTTTGAGGCAGGGTCTTCTTCTGTTAAGAGAGGTAAGGGAAGTTTTGCTCCTCGGGCCAGTAGGAGTCAGAGGTCAGCTGGTAGGTCAGTGCAGTTTCAGAGACAGAGATTTAGACCTACAGCTTCAGTGGCGAGTGCTCCGACCCCAGTGACTCAGAGATCCGCTCTACCTGTGTGTGCTCAGTGTGGTGGATCACATAGGGGTGCTTCTTGGAGGTATAGTGGGTCAGCTATATGCTTCAGGTGTGGATCGCCTGATCATTTTATTAGAGATTGTCCAGAGACGCGGGAACAGAGGTCAGTTGATTCCACAGCTTCTCGACCTAATGCGAGGGGAGGTCGAGGAGGCAAAGGTGTCAACAGAGGAGGCAGATCTGGGTTCAGTTCTAGAGGAGGTTCTACATCTAGGGAGAGTAGACCAGAGGAGGTTGGATCTTCCCAGAGAGTATATGTTATGCAGAGGCAGCCAGATGCTTCGGCAGTCATAGCTGGTACTTTTTCTTTATTTGATATTTCAGTACTTGCCTTGATTGATCCGGGTTCCACACATTCATATATTAGTGCATCTATTTTGCCTGTGTCTGATATGCATGCTGAGTCCCTAGGATTTGATGTGTTGGTGACAAATCCGTTAGGGCATAGTGTGATTGTTAGCAAAGTGCACAGAGATAGTGTAGTAGTGGTGCAGTGTGAGGAGTTCCTTGGGGATTTAATTGAGATGCCTTTTAAGGAATATGAAGTGATTTTGGGCATGGACTGGCTATCTCGACATGGAGTTGTGGTGGATTGTAAAAAGAAAATTGTTTCTTTGAGAACTGGTGATGATAGAGAGGTGATAGTATCTAGTGAGCAAGGACAGCTAGCCTCCTTATTTGTTTCAGCTGTTGCAGCTAGGAGGTTGATTAGAAAAGGATGTGAAGCCTATCTTGCTCATGTGGTAGATACTAGAGTAAGAGGTTCTCCTATTGATAGCATTGCCACAGTTGCAGAGTTCCCAGATGTATTCCCAGAGGAGTTGCCAGGATTGCCTCCTGAGAGAGAAGTGGAGTTTGGTATTGAATTGTTGCCTAGTACCACTCCTATCTCTATTACTCCGTATAGAATGGCACCAGCAGAATTGAGGGAGTTAAAAGTGCAATTACAAGAGTTGTTGGATAAAGGATTTATTCGCCCCAGTGTTTCTCCTTGGGGAGCTCCTGTGTTATTTGTGAAGAAGAAAGATGGTACTATGAGATTGTGCATTGATTATAGGCAATTGAACAAGGTGACCATTAAAAATAAATATCCTTTGCCTAGAATTGATGATCTCTTTGATCAATTGAAAGGAGCATCAGTGTTCTCCAAGATTGATTTGAGATCTGGGTACCATCAGTTAAGGGTCAAAGCTGAAGATGTTCCGAAGACAGCTTTTCGGACCAGGTATGGGCATTATGAATTTTTAGTTATGCCTTTTGGTCTGACGAATGCACCTGCAGCTTTTATGGATTTGATGAATAGGGTGTTTAGGCCCTATCTGGATCAGTTTGTAGTGGTCTTCATCGATGATATATTGGTGTATTCGCGGAATGAGGAGGAACATGACATGCATCTGAGGATTGTGTTGCAGATTTTGAGAGAGAAGCAGTTGTTTGCCAAATTGTCGAAGTGTGAGTTCTGGTTGGATCAAGTCGCTTTTCTCGGTCATATAGTTTCAGCAGAAGGCATTAGAGTTGATCCGAGTAAAGTTGAAGCTATTTTGAATTGGAGTCCACCCAAGTCTGTGACAGAAGTTAGAAGTTTTCTGGGTTTGGCAGGCTATTACCGACGGTTTGTGAAAGGATTTTCTTTGATAGCTACTCCACTCACCAGATTGCTTCGTAAGGGAGTGAGATTTGTGTGGACGGATCAGTGTCAGGCTAGCTTTGAGCAGTTGAGAGATATGCTGACTCAAGCGCCTGTCCTTACTTTACCTGTGGAAGGCAAACCATATGTGATTTTCAGTGATGCTTCACATAAGGGTTTGGGGTGTGTGCTAATGCAGGAAGGTAAAGTTATAGCTTATGCATCTAGACAGTTGAAACCGCATGAGCTTAACTATCCAACCCATGATTTGGAATTGGCAGCCATTGTGTTTGCATTGAAGATTTGGCGACACTATTTGTTTGGGGAGAAATGTTTCATCTACACTGATCACAAAAGCTTGAAATATTTGGGTGTCCAAAAAGAGCTCAATCTTCGGCAGAGGAGATGGTTGGAATTGATTAAAGACTACGACTACTTGATTGACTATCATCCAGGTAAAGCAAATGTTGTTGCTGATGCCTTGAGTCGAAAGTCTTTAGCTGGTTTAACTGTTTACTCGCTCTCGTTGCTTGTTGAGTTGAGAGCATTGTGTGCTAGTTTTGTATCTTGTGATGATGGTGCATTGTTGGCACAGTTGTATGTGAAACCAGTTTTGTTGGATCAGATTAAAGAGGCTCAATTGGCTGATAAGAAGATTCAGAAGATTATTTCAGATTGTCAGAATGGAAAGAGTAGAGATTTTGTTGTGAAAAGTGATGGGAGCCTCTGGTTTAAGAATAGATTGTGTGTACCCGATGATGCTGATTTGAAAAGGATCATTTTGGAAGAAGCACATCATTCAATGTTTGCTATGCATCCGGGCAATACAAAGATGTATCATGATTTGAGACAACATTATTGGTGGTTTGGTTTGAAGAGAGACATTGCTGAGTTTGTATCAAAATGTCTCACATGTCAGAAGGTAAAAGCAGAGCATCAAGTTCCAACTGGGTTGCTTCAACCGTTGTCAGTGCCTGAATGGAAATGGGAAAGAGTGACAATGGATTTTGTGTCTGGTTTGCCATTGACACAAAGGAAACATGATGCCATATGGGTGATTGTGGATAGATTGACTAAGACAGCTCATTTCCTTCCGGTTCGGATGGATTATTCTTTAGAAAGGTTAGCTGAGCTGTATATTAATGAGATTGTAAAGTTGCATGGTGTTCCAACTTCTATAGTGTCGGATCGAGATCCCCGGTTTACTTCAAGGTTTTGGAAGAGTTTGCATAGTGCTTTGGGTTCTCGACTGCCTTCAGCACTGCTTTTCATCCACAGACGGATGGACAGTCAGAGAGGGTGATACAGATTATTGAAGATATGTTGAGAAGCTGTGTCATTGATTTCTCTGGAAGTTGGGTCAGATTTCTACCACTTGTGGAGTTAGCTTACAACAACAGTCACCAATCTAGCATTGGTATGGCACCATTTGAAGCATTGTATGGCAGACGGTGTAGGACACCTCTTTGTTGGAGTGAACTTGGGGAAGGTAAGTTAATTGGTCCTGATGTGATTCAAGAAACTGAAGAGAAAGTGAAGTTGATTCGAGGGAGGTTGAAAGCAGCTTCGGACCGGCAGAAGTCTTATGCAGATCTGAAAAGGAGAGACATAGAGTTTGATGTTGGAGATAAGGTATTCTTGAAGGTATCTCCTTGGAAGAAGATATTGAGGTTCGGTCGGAAAGGGAAATTGAGTCCTCGTTTCATTGGACCGTATGAAGTGTTGGAAAAAGTTGGGCCAGTTGCGTATCGACTTGCTTTACCACCTGAGTTGGATCGTATTCATAATGTATTCCATGTTTCTATGTTGAGGAAGTACAGATCGGATCCATCTCATGTGTTGTCAATTGAATCAATTGAAGTGAATCCAGATTTGACGTTTGAAGAGGAACCAGTTGCTATCTTGGCACGTGAGGTGAAAGAGTTAAGAAACAAACAAGTGCCACTTGTGAAGATTTTGTGGAAGAATCATGGACAAGAAGAAGCAACTTGGGAAAGTGAGCAAACCATGCGAGATCAATATCCTCAGTTGTTTCAGAGTTAATACCAGGTAATTTCGAGGATGAAATTTCTTTTTAGAGGGGGAGAATTGTAATATCCTCATGTATGCCCTAGAAGTTTTGACTATGTTGTTGTTGTTGTTGTTGTTTTAAATTGGATTGAATGTATATGTTATGTGAGAAGAAAAGAATTTGAGAAGAGAATGGTTATGTATATGTGTTTTGGGAAAGAAAATAGGGTTTAGAGAAAAGTGTATATGTTGTTTATATGTTAATATATATAACATATAAGTTGGTCAAATGCAAGGTCAATGGAAGAGAGATATTTTTATGGGATATGTGAAATTACATATATAGGCATGCAAGGGACAAAAGTTAGAACAAATGGTTAAGGGTGTTTTGGTAATTTTCCTTGTAGGAATTGCATGGTGGAGATTAAAAGAAGAAGAAGTGGTTGACTTGAGTTTATTTTCTTGTCTTTTCTCATGTGTGTGCCGGCCATTGAAGAAGAGAAAGAGCTAGAGAGGGCTTGAAGTTCTAAACTCAATTTGGTAGGAGATTCAAGGAATTAAGTGGAAGATTTGTGAAATTCATCAACTTTGGTAAGTCCTTTCTCTTGATTTTCTTTTGTTCTTTTGAAGTGGAGTTGGAAATGAATTTTTGGTTTGTTGAGATGATGATTAAATGTGTTTGTAATGAGTTTTTAAATGTTGTTTTTGATTTTAAGTGAAGAAGTTTAAGAGGTGTTGTTGTTGGAAGTGTTGGAGTTGATATTGTTTTAGGGTTTTGAAGTGTTACATGATGTTTTCCTTGTGTTTGCTTCATTATTTTCAAAGATCTTCTTGTGGTTGGTGTTTGTTGGAATTTTGGACTAGGAAATGGGATTTTGGCCGAGGGCAGTAGCCTTCTGGATGCCACGCCCGTGGCCTTGATTGGCCATGGCCGTGGCCATTGGTAGGCTTTTGGTGCCATGGCCGTGGAGGATGGAAGCTTGGGTGGCAGAATTGTTTTGTACCCCACGCCCGTGGTGGTTATGGTGGCCACGACCGTGGTCTATAATGAATGATGTTGAAGTGTAATTTTGTGATTTAAGGTTTAAGATGAAGTTATTAAGTGATTAAATGGTATTGGAATTGATGGATTGTATCATTCTTTGGATTAGGGTTTGATAGAAGGTGTTTTGCTCTAATTTGGGAAGTGAAGAACTTTGCAAGAAGGAAGGTGTTTAGAGTTGTGTGACTTGTGATTGAGGTAAGTACAAATCTTGTGTTGATGCATACATGTGACATTGCATTGATGATGCATATGAAGTTGAGATTGATCATATATATGATGATAATGGTAATGCATATGATACTATGTGATATTTCATGTATTGTGACTTATGTGATGAGTAATGTGTTTTGTTATGTTTATATCAATAATGCTATATGTATAATGTGATGGATATGTTGAGGATATGATGGTGTATTTGAAAGATGAAGTATTGTAATGTGATTTGAAATGTGATGTAAAGCCATTGTGATTGGCTATGATGATACAATTGAATGATGTATGGCATATTTGCCTAATTGATGAGGAAGATTGTAACACCCCGATACCCCATATAAATATTGTACATATACCAGGTACACATACAATATGTATATAGAGTATAAGAATGTCACTTTTCATCACCATTATAACTCCTTACTTTAATTTTTAAAACCATAATACATTTAAATCATATGAAAGTATTTACAAAATGGTTATTTTTATCATGGTAATACATAAATATAAGTTACATTGTTTCTTCCAAAGATTCATTTATACAAATGAATACATTCTTATGAAAATACAGTATAATTACATGCATGCACCACCATCCAGTTGGTCTCGAACTACACTTGTCCTCGTTGTGACATAGTAGCTTATCTCCAGCTTCATCACCTATATACCTGCGCGATTAAGATAACCGCGCTAAGCTCGAAAGCTTAGTAGTACAAGTAACCATTAAAATATACAATATAAAGGAAACATACCTCATATGTTTAGTCTCATGTTTTAACATTTTCTTACTCTGTTTTCCCCTTTTTCAATGCATTCTTCATATAATCCTATTAACCTTATAGAGGATATACATATACACATATAACATAACCATCAAACATAATTCAATAAATTGATAGAACCTTCATATTATGATACTTACCAATTTCACCTCATACATATCATATATATCATTTTATACTTTATAATCGCATATCGCATATAACTTCACAAACCATATCTCCTTTCAATAATTCATGTATGTTATATAATCATATCACTAACCACAATTCATCATTCACAACTCACATTTCCAACAAAGGCAACATAAATCCCATTACTCATTTATTTCAACTTGTATATACATCACATTAACAACAAAGACAGACTCGGGCCCAAAAGACACTAATATGTCATTCAAAGTTCAGAGTTAATGCTTTGGTTTTGTTATCACATTTATCAATATCATATACCCAACTAGGCTTCAAGGATTAAGTTCAACCAAGCTTCAAGGGGAGCAAAGCATGCTAAGCTTCTACCCAACTTGGCTTCAAGAACTAACCCAACCTAGCTTCAAGGGTGGTAACATCTCAATTAGGCTTCAAGGATTCAATCCAACCTAACTTCAAGAGATTGTTACACTTATTAGGCATGCCACCAACAACAAAACTCTGAAAATGAATAACACATTAGTCACACAATTCATTTATTATTTCATTATCAATTTCATTCTCATTCTCATCATCATTTACATCATCATAGCCAACCACAATGGCATCATTTAGGCAAAACATGCCTCATTTATCTCATTCTCAATATCATAGCCAACCACAATGGCTTTATACATCATCACCTCTCAATTTACATTTCATATTCCATCACAATATCACATTTCATAGTTCACCACAATATCACATTATCACATTTCATAGTTCATCACAATATCACATTATCACATTTCATAGTTCATCACAATATCACATTATCACATTTCATAGTTCATCACAATATCACATTATCACATTTCATAGTTCATCTTTGATATTTATATACATAATCATTCATTACTCAAGTATGCACAATCAATTGCATTACCATATAAATTGGAATACACATCATACAAATCATATCCTCACATCTTTCACATTTCATAACATATATATATTGAATGCCTTCACATCTTATATGTATTAATGTATTATCATATCTCTTATCTTTTCATTGCGTATACAATATTAATATTTATTTTAACAATATACTTATATGCAATCCAATAGGGTTTTGTACTTACCTCTAAAGAACTCACTCCCATATAACTTCTCTTCCATAGATCTTTCAATACTTGGATTAGGGCAATTCCATCTCTTAAAACCTAATCCAAAAGTAATCATACACACTCACTTAGAAATACACATGAGGTAATACAAATAAGAATCAATTAGGGCAAACTCAACACATGACACGCTCATCAACACGGGCGTGTTCCTGATCGTGCCCTAACTCTACAACACAGAAACATTGACACGCTCATAACCACGGGCGTGTCACTGGGCGTGTAATACATTCTGTATCTCAAAAACATCAACACGTCCAATCAACAAGAGCGTGCTCATGGCCGTGTCAATTCTCCAAACTCACAGTAGCTATGACACGCTCAATAACACGGGCGTGTTACTGGTCGTGTCAATTCTACTGCCACACAGAACTTATGACACGCTCAATAACATGGGCGTGTCACTGCTCGTGCTACCAACTCCAGAAAACAGAACCAACGACACGCCTAACAAACTGGCCGTGTCTCTGGGCGTGTCCGACTAAAAACCCAGATTCCGGTCAACACACAACAACATCCAACAATACCCATCTTTTTATCATTACTCACTTCAAACAATCTTCATCAAACACACCCAAAAACCATAACAAACTTACCAAAACATCAACAACACTCAAAACACACACCAATCATCATTATAAACTTCATTCATATACCAATTTATCAAATCCCCAAATTTCATTAAACTCAACCCTTATTCAACAATTCATCATCATCTTCACAAATAATCATATTATCATCATCCAATTACCAAATCAACACATATATATACTTAAATCTTTCAATATCATCATCATCACACATCAACCATACCAAACCCAACTCAAACAATGAAAATCAATTTAAAGAAATAAATACTTACTTGAATCCTTTATCAAATCTTCATCTCTATCATCAAATCTCTTGAATTCCTTAAGAAATTTGGTAAGAAAATCACATCTTTCTCTCTTTCTCTCTCTCTCTCTCTCTCGGCCAAGAAGAACGAAGAAGACGAAGAAGGAGTAGAAGGAAGAAGAAGTTTCTACTTCTTTCCTTTGTCCTTATCCAAATATATATATATATAATAATAATAATAATAATAATAATAATAATAACAATGACAATAACAATAACAATAGTAATAATAATAATAATACTTTAAATCTCCACCACATATTCTTTCTTTGATTTTCTTCTTCTCTTTTCTTTTTGTCTTTATTATTATTATTATTTAGTTATACAAATATATATACAACTCACTTATCCTTCACCATTATATATATATCCCATGTATATGTGATGTATATGTATATGTCTTACATATATTATCCTTATATTTCACATATACACATATACATTAAATCCAAATACAACAACAATAACTCCAAAACTCTTAGGGTCTATTCCGGGATATTACAATTCTCTCCCCCTAAAAAAAAAAATTTCGTCCTCGAAATTACTCAGTACAATAACATTCCATTCTTACCAATACACCATTTAAAATTTTCATCAAATCACATAGTTTGCACTCTCCCCCTTAGAGTCAATTATATTATTCAATTCCACAACTTGTCACGATAAAAATCTTTATACCTTATTACATTCTCATCCAATATTCAAAATAACTCATTATACTCTCAAATACCTTATCTATATGCAAAAATTCAATCATCCTTTAACATACTTATGTTACATTCCATTATTACATTCAAAATATTTTATCACTTCATCTCTTTATAACTATTCTCTTAACTTTAACTTTCAAGATCATAAACTTATATCTTAATATTAATTATCCCATCATTACAATTATCCTTACAAACAAACATTTATCAAACCTTCATTGATAATAATATTCTTATTTCTCATACACTTCATTCCTTCTCTAGTATTTTCTCACTTAACATCAATATTAATACAATGCTTTTGAACTTACTTTACAGGAAATCAACTTCTCCCCTTTTCTCATCATTAAAATTGATATAATTCAATTAATTCATGTCCGTTCATCTATCAAAATTTTACATTGTATACATCATTATTTATCTCTTATGCCTTTAGCACAACCATACATATTAAATCTCAATAATAATTCACAATTATAGCAAAAATCCAGATCAATTGATTTATTCTCCACAATATCTTAACATCATAATCTTGTTTGATTCAAATCAATAGTTCACTTATCTAAATTTATCATGAATAACCATCCACTTTAATTTATCTTTCAATATACACATAGTTTATCTTTCATTATCTCAATACAATTCCACCAAAATTCATAATTATCTCATACCATGCTTATCATTCATAGTTTACTCACTCAAATATTAAACCCATCCACTTATTCACCGTATACCATAAACATAATCAATATAGCTCTCAAACACATTCTGCAATCTTCTTTCATTATCATCTTCTCACTTATCATATCATTACTATATTAACAATAATTACCTTTTTCTCACATTACTTATAACTTAAAGTATTTCCACAATTCTCTTTCTGTCTTTTCTTTTCCAGAATTATAACCAAATTGCTAACACAAAAACCATAAAATACACTTCATCAATCATAACCGTTAATCATGTTTCTAGAAACATAATTATCAATCTTACCAAAGTAGTATTACAGTTATACTTTCTTAGTCTCAATTCTGTGGATAACAAAGTTAATCGGCCAAATACCATAAATACACTATATGGCCATAGGAGATTAATGATCATATCTGAAACTTATAAATCAATATTGTTCCTCTATTATTTTATTTCCAACTTTCCAATTATACTACTAAGTTGCATCACAAATATAATATCTCCATTCTCCAAACTTTACTACATCCAAAATTAACATATGTCAACTCTATCTCAACACAATTTACTCTTAATTATTTGATCACCATTTGCATGTCTCATATACAACAATATTATCCTTAACCTCTCCTTCACACATCATTCAATCTTATACAGATCTTACATAAATTTCATTCTTTATACTTTCTTTTTCCCTTATAATTTCTTATTAAATTTATATACACAGAACATTTCCTCACACAAATACTTTGGCTCATAACATTTATGATAGCCAAATTCAGTTATTATCATAACAATATTACTGTCCACCATTTCCCAAATTAATCCTTATTTCCATAACCATTTCACTATCCAACATTTCTTAAGTTTATTCTTATTTTCATTTCATCACATACTCTTTACGTCAATCAAGGCCTAATCTCTCTTAGGTCCACTACTACATGCAATGTCATTTCCAATATACATCAAATATGCAATTATATAACACATCCATAGATCACATTCACAATGTGATTTACTTTCCACATTTCTTACATTTTACAATTACATTCATATCAAAAACTCATTCCACATTTTCTATACATGTATACACATAATCATACAATGATATTTAATTCCTCTTTTACATATTTTCAACACAATTTAACATTTTACTATTCCGTGAACAACATCATTTTTATCCCTTTTTGACATGACTTAAGTTGTTTATCAACCCAGCACATATACATTATCACCATGATATTACTTCACAAAATCTTAGTCACGCTACTAAGGTGACATCTCTCTCACATATATTTTTAAATGCATTAGTATACCATCTATACATCCATTTGTTTATTCTTCAACACATAGATATATATATATATATATATATATATTACTCACATATCTATACACATGTACATTACATCCACTCATATATACATTGGGCTCAATAATCTCTTTATACTCTCCAAGTCTAATTATGACAAATCTCAATTTCTTAAATCCACATTGATCCATCCCATTTCTTACTGTCAATATTATCCCATGACCTAGTTTTGCTCAGGTTTGTCAATGCAAGCATAATCATTCTCATACTATCAATCACATTATTCAATTTAATAGTACTCTCATATACAGTAATATTCATTCCACAAGCTCATGGGTTTAACTTACATTAAGATTATCAATACTCAAATAGTCTTTACCCAAATTCCATTAACACTATAATTTCACAACTTACTACTTTACTTAAACTTCCATTCACTCATCTTATGTTCTTAATATCAACTTTAAAAAAAAAACATCTTATATATACACATTACAAAACAACCTCAAAGTATATTCTTTTCACAAATATTAAAGCTCATTTCCAAAAATCTAATTATCACATCTTTCCACCATTAATATGAGCTTTAACAACACTCAAGCGTATCACATTTCTAACATTAAAATCACAATGTTTGCATTTAAAACAGCAATGCAACAACACCATTATATTTCCTTATTTAACCAACATCATCTCTTTTTCTTTTAAAAACTTTAACTTTACATATTCAAATCATAAATGGTCAAACTTTGTCTATACCCATCAACTCATTCAATATACCACCATACTCTCTTCATTTAAATAACATAACTTTCAATATTCACAATTCGACATTATTTCCTCTGTCTAGCAAACTCAACATAAACTTTCTTATAAAGAGGTTTAAAGTATAGAAGAAAGAGTACATACTCTTATCTTAATTTGATTTTCAACTCATTTCCAACTTTATTTTCCTTTCCATTTCTTTATTTTTCAATTCATATTATGTCATACATAATATTACTCATAAACATCAATATTACATTCCATGTTGCACATGACATAACATTTTTCATATGTCTCATCAACATGCATATTTCACATTACATTTCGTAATTCGTTTCTCATAAATAATTAGGCACTATGCCTCAATTATAATTCATTTCCAACATCATTGCCAACAATCATGGTTTCTTCTCACATCAACATAGTATACACATATATCATCAACTATATTAAACATCTCATGTAACACAAATATTTTACAAATCATATTATGCCACATCCGAGACCAACCTAGGTGTTAATGCATGTGCATGTATCAAAATTTTCATTCTTTTTATTTTCATTTATCATCATTTTTTTTTAAACTTTTCTTTGTAAATTTACTTAGGCCGAGAATCTCGAAACTTAAGCTCTGATACCAAAATAATTGTAACACCCCGATACCCCATATAAATATTGTACATATACCAGGTACACATACAATATGTATATAGAGTATAAGAATGTCACTTTTCATCACCATTATAACTCCTTACTTTAATTTTTAAAACCATAATACATTTAAATCATATGAAAGTATTTACAAAATGGTTATTTTTGTCATGGTAATACATAAATATAAGTTACATTGTTTCTTCCAAAGATTCATTTATACAAATGAATACATTCTTATGAAAATACAGTATAATTACATGCATGCACCACCATCTAGTTGGTCTCGAACTACACTTGTCCTCATTGTGACATAGTAGCTTATCTCCAGCTTCATCACCTATATACCTGCGCGATTAAGATAACCGCGCTAAGCTCGAAAGCTTAGTAGTACAAGTAACCATTAAAATATACAATATAAAGGAAACATACCTCATATGTTTAGTCTCATGTTTTAACATTTTCTTACTCTGTTTTCCCCTTTTTTCAATGCATTCTTCATATAATCCTATTAACCTTATAGAGGATATACATATACACATATAACATAACCATCAAACATAATTCAATAAATTGATAGAACCTTCATATTATGATACTTACCAATTTCACCTCATACATATCATATATATCATTTTATACTTTATAATCGCATATCGCATATAACTTCACAAACCATATCTCCTTTCAATAATTCATGTATGTTATATAATCATATCACTAACCACAATTCATCATTCACAACTCACATTTCCAACAAAGGCAACATAAATCCCATTACTCATTTATTTCAACTTGTATATACATCACATTAACAACAAAGATAGACTTGGGCCCAAAAGACACTAATATGTCATTCAAAGTTCAGAGTTAATGCTTTGGTTTTGTTATCACATTTATCAATATCATATACCCAACTAGGCTTCAAGGATTAAGTTCAACCAAGCTTCAAGGGGAGCAAAGCATGCTAAGCTTCTACCCAACTTGGCTTCAAGAACTAACCCAACCTAGCTTCAAGGGTGGTAACATCTCAATTAGGCTTCAAGGATTCAATCCAACCTAACTTCAAGAGATTGTTACACTTATTAGGCATGCCACCAACAACAAAACTCTGAAAATGAATAACACATTAGTCACACAATTCATTTATTATTTCATTATCAATTTCATTCTCATTCTCATCATCATTTACATCATCATAGCCAACCACAATGGCATCATTTAGGCAAAACATGCCTCATTTATCTCATTCTCAATATCATAGCCAACCACAATGGCTTTATACATCATCACCTCTCAATTTACATTTCATATTCCATCACAATATCACATTTCATAGTTCACCACAATATCACATTATCACATTTCATAGTTCATCACAATATCACATTATCACATTTCATAGTTCATTACAATATCACATTATCACATTTCATAGTTCATCACAATATCACATTATCACATTTCATAGTTCATCTTTGATATTTATATACATAATCATTCATTACTCAAGTATGCACAATCAATTGCATTACCATATAAATTGGAATACACATCATACAAATCATATCCTCACATCTTTCACATTTCATAACATATATATATTGAATGCCTTCACATCTTATATGTATTAATGTATTATCATATCTCTTATCTTTTCATTGCGTATACAATATTAATATTTATTTTAACAATATACTTATATGCAATCCAATAGGGTTTTGTACTTACCTCTAAAGAACTCACTCCCATATAACTTCTCTTCCATAGATCTTTCAATACTTGGATTAGGGCAATTCCATCTCTTAAAACCTAATCCAAAAGTAATCATACACACTCACTTAGAAATACACATGAGGTAATACAAATAAGAATCAATTAGGGCAAACTCAACACATGACACGCTCATCAACACGGGCGTGTTCCTGATCGTGCCCTAACTCCACAACACAGAAACATTGACACGCTCATAACCACGGGCGTGTCACTGGGCGTGTAATACATTCTGTATCTCAAAAACATCAACACGTCCAATCAACAAGAGCGTGCTCATGGCCGTGTCAATTCTCCAAACTCACAGTAGCTATGACACGCTCAATAACACGGGCGTGTTACTGGTCGTGTCAATTCTACTGCCACACAGAACTTATGACACGCTCAATAACATGGGCGTGTCACTGCTCGTGCTACCAACTCCAGAAAACAGAACCAACGACACGCCTAACAAACTGGCCGTGTCTCTGGGCGTGTCCGACTAAAAACCCAGATTCCGGTCAACACACAACAACATCCAACAATACCCATCTTTTTATCATTACTCACTTCAAACAATCTTCATCAAACACACCCAAAAACCATAACAAACTTACCAAAACATCAACAACACTCAAAACACACACCAATCATCATTATAAACTTCATTCATATACCAATTTATCAAATCCCCAAATTTCATTAAACTCAACCCTTATTCAACAATTCATCATCATCTTCACAAATAATCATATTATCATCATCCAATTACCAAATCAACACATATATATACTTAAATCTTTCAATATCATCATCATCACACATCAACCATACCAAACCCAACTCAAACAATGAAAATCAATTTAAAGAAATAAATACTTACTTGAATCCTTTATCAAATCTTCATCTCTATCATCAAATCTCTTGAATTCCTTAAGAAATTTGGTAAGAAAATCACATCTTTCTCTCTTTCTCTCTCTCTCTCTCTCTCTCTCTCTCTCTCTCTCGGCCAAGAAGAACGAAGAAGACGAAGAAGGAGTAGAAGGAAGAAGAAGTTTCTACTTCTTTCCTTTGTCCTTATCCAAATATATATATATAATAATAATAATAATAATAATAATAATAATAATAATAACAATGACAATAACAATAACAATAGTAATAATAATAATAATACTTTAAATCTCCACCACATATTCTTTCTTTGATTTTCTTCTTCTCTTTTCTTTTTGTCTTTATTATTATTATTATTATTTAGTTATACAAATATATATACAACTCACTTATCCTTCACCATTATATATATATCCCATGTATATGTGATGTATATGTATATGTCTTACATATATTATCCTTATATTTCACATATACTCATATACATTAAATCCAAATACAACAACAATAACTCCAAAACTCTTAGGGTCTATTTCGGGATATTACAAAGATTGAGAAAGAGTTTGATAAAGAGAATAAAGAAATAAGTATATGCTTAATATGATATTCAGTTTCAGAGTTCTGGTTTTTGGAGGCATGCATATTTAATGAAAGGTAACAGTCTTGCCGGGTTGAGGATCTCTTCAAATTGAATAGAATTGAGGTCCAAGAGACTGGGTCTGTTACACAATGATAATTGATATTATGAGATATTTGATTTGTAACAGTCTTGCCGGGTTGAGGATCTCCTCGAGTTAGATGAGTTGATGATCCAAGAGACTGGGTCTGTTACGCTATCCATGGATAGAGATATATATGTATATGTTGCCTACGGGCTTGATAATTGTGTTTATGAACCAAAGCAGTAACTCTGAATTCTGAATATCGTATTAAATACTTGATGGGCCCATAGGTGTCTAGGTTTTATGTATATCATAAATGATGTTCTAATGTAATGAAATGTTAATATTACTTAAATGATGAAACGGACTATTCACGGAATATTGTCTGTTGAATATGATCTTTATTGATTGAGTGTGTATCATTGATGTTGATTTGTTAATACATATATGAAACATTGCATTGCATTAAAGCATAACATTAGCATGATTTGTCTTACTAAGCCGTTGGCTTAGCGCGATAGTGTTAATCGCGCAGGTGATAGAGTTGAACCCGAGAGCTCTTCGAAACCTAGTGAGAGTAGACATTGAGGTGTTGATTTTGGACTTAAAGATCAGAGCAGACTTGCCAATCAAGTATAACTTCTTTATATTTTGTAAAATATTGTTTATAATGTAAATATATGTATATTTGTAAATACAGATTCAAATGTTTTCATATATGTAAATAATTTTATAACTTCCGCTGTGTAATAATTAAATGTATGTATATATTGAATTTATTTTATACTACAATTTAATGACTTCTTTTCTATAATATATAATGATAAAGATTATGGTAGTATATAAAATGTTTTGAATGTTAAGAAAATCCGTAGCATCCCTATGTTTATTGCATGTATGCTACATTGTGGTATTGTAGTGTGCATGTAATGGATGTGGGGGTGTTACAATCGTTTTGGTATCAGAGCCTAGGTTTGAGATTCTCAACCTAGGTAAAATGTAAGAAAAAGACTATTTTGATTTTAAAAAAATGGTTTTTGAATAACATATATGTTTGGGATTGGCAATCTCTGATCTTTAATAAGATGTAATCTGCTGTGTTTGCAGACTTAGGTTGTGATGGATCCTCATTCGCGTCAGTCAGTTGAGGGAAGTGCGGAGAGTGTTGCTCCTGAGGATGGAGCTAGAGTTAATAGTGTTGGAGAGGCACCTGCTTCGGTGTCGGGTAGACCAGCTGGGGAGGAGGTTCCGCCAGCTTGGCTTAGGCATGTGGTAGAAGCTTTGAGGCAAGCACCAGTGCAACCACAGCCACCACCCCCTCAGCCTTTGGTATCTGTGAGGCACTATGACAAACTGAGGAAGTATGGAGCTGAAGATTTTATAGGTACTACTGATCCAGCAGTGGTTAGACAATGTACAGAGAATATTTGTTCAGTTGCAAGCCACTCTAGAGGAAAAGTTTGATTATGCAAGATCCTTGTTGCAAAAGGATGCATATAGTTGGTGGAAGACAGTGCCCCATTCTATGGATGATCCACCTACTTTATCCTATACAGATTTTCTGAGAGAGTTTGAATCGATGTAACACCCCGATATTCCATATAAGTACTATACATACACCTGGTATACGTACAGTAAGTATATAAAGTATAAGGATGTCACTTTTCGTTACATTTTCAAAATCCTTTAATAGGGTTCAAACCATAATACATAAATTTAAGGAACATTTACAAAATCATCATACCTTTAATGATATTATCTTTATCAAAATTTCATTTATACATATAAATATACTCTTGTCAGAAATACATCATAATAAAAAAATTATACATGTATGCATAACCCTCTAGTTGGTCTCGACAAACTTTTACTCTTCTCGTGGCATAATGAAGGACTTCATATCTTCCACCTAGTCACCTGCGCAAATACAAATCTGCGCTAAGCTCGAAAGCTTAGTAGTACAAATATAACATATAACCATACATTATATAATTTTTAACATATAATGAAATATCACTTCCATGTACTACTAGATTCTTAACATGTTTCATCTTTTGAATTTCATCTTTCATATATCTTAACTAATTTAATATATTATATACATATCATTATCACCAACCACAATTCATCATTAATTCTCACACTCAATATATCAATATACACATTACACATCATACTTCATAACATTTCTTTGTTCACAATTCACAAATCATAAATCACATTACCAACAAAGTCAATCATAAATCTCATTACTCATTTACTTCAACATTTATATATCATATTAACAACAAAGACAGACTCGGGCCCAAAAACACTAATATGCCATTCAACTTTCAGAGTTAATGCTTTGGTTTAATTATCACATTATCATTATCATTGACCCAACTAGGCTTCAAGGATTTAGGTTCAACCAAGCTTCAAGGGGAGTACAACATGTTAAACTTCAACCCAACTTGGCTTCAAGAACCAATCCAACCTAGCTTCAAGGGTTGTAACATCTCAATTAGGCTTCAAGGATCATATCCAACCTAACTTCAAGAGATTGTTACTATTATTAGGCATGCCACCAACAACAAACTCTGAAAATGGAATAACACATTAGCTACACAATTCATTTATTATTTCATTAGCACTTTCATTCTCAATTCTCATCATCATCTAGGCATACATACCTCATTTAACTCAATTGAACCATCATAGCCAAACACAATGGCTTCACATCACATTTGAATCATCATAGCCAAACACAATGGCTTCACATCACATTTGAATCAATTCACATTATACACTTTATCATCCAAACATACATAATCAATCACATTGCACATGTATCTTAAATTCATTGTCATATAAACCAAATGTCCATTTATTTCATTTTGATCATTATTATCAACCATGATAACATCACATTTCATCATATTTCAAGACACATTTATATCATTCAATACTAAAACATTTATCATAACAAATAGCATTGCACATACCTTTTTGGATAACCACTATAGTTTTCACACTATACAAATAACAACATTAGTCACTTGGTATTAACAATATAACAATCTACTTAATATTGTTTTAGGTTTCAACATCATATAAAAGAATGCATCTAGGTAGATTTGTACTTACATCAAGAACTACTCCCATCAAGCTATACATACTCCATTACCTCATCATATCCTTCACACTTTACCTATAACATCATTGATGCAACATTACAAAATACATTATTCATATAACACATTACCATTCACAAGATTTACAATGCATACAACATAGCATTGTCCATATAGTATCTTATGTATTATCAAATGTATATATATATATATATATATCCATTTACATTATTCATAGTTTTAGGATCTTCCTCATACCTTTGTTTAGATCATTCTTTGTTTAACATGTGCTTAAAGTGTTTAAGTTTAGGTTTAGGCATAACAATGCCTTAGGAGAATCAAAACAATGCAAGAAGAACAAGAACTAAAAACATGAACCAACACATTTGAGGGACACGGGCAGCACACATGAGGGACACGGTTAGGGCAATTCAACCTCTTCACAATCTAATCCAAAAAGGAATATTAGCAAAATGACCATATGAATAGTACATTCTGGTTTTAGACTCCATTTTATCCTTATTTTGAAAAATTGTATAAAATAATATACTTGACTAAAAATTCTAAAATTTTTACAGAATTTAGTTTTGTATCTTAAAATCATTCCTTTAAAATTTCAGATCAAAATGAACACAAAATCTTGGTCAAATAGTTCACCTAACCAGACTGCCCCAATTGCCCTGCATCCTGGCAGCAGTTCTGAACTTTGTGAATTTCATAAATCAAATTCAATCAACGTGGTTCCAAATTATTTTTCTCAAATACTAGACTCACTAAGCAACAATATATCCAAAATTTAATTGAATATGATTTTTCTACATTTTATTAAAAATCCCGAAATAGAGCTGTCTCAATTAAGGTACCTGCTGGAACAGGTCTAATAAAAATAATCTTTCTAAACTCATAACCATTCCAAAATCGAATCAACATATTTTTCAGTCATTCTAGACTCATAGAGGCACAACATATCAAAAATTCACTTCAAGAACATTTTTCTATAATTAATTAAAAATCATACAAGTTACAGCCTTTACTAATTGTAAAACAGAAAAAGAATTCACTTAACACACTCTTACTCTTCCATCACCAACACCAATTCAACCTTTTAACTTACAATCAATTTCAACAATCATAAACACATCTTAAACACACCAAATCATAATCTCAACAAATCAAAACTCATTTCATACACAACTTCAAAAATAACAAAGGAAAACAAGAAAGTACTTACTTGAATTGAAGAGATTTCACAAATCTCCAACTCAAACCTTTGATTCACCCTTCAATTTGATGTTTAAAATAATAACTCACTCTTGCTCTCTCTTTGTTTTAGATAGCCGGCCAACCATGGAGAAGAAAAGAAGAAGAAATGAAGAAAAGACAAAGGATTATCTCTTTAAATCTCCACCATGCATTTCTTACACAACAATTACCTAAATGCCCTCATCCATTTAACTTAACTCTTGTCTTATATATGCCCATTTTGGTAATTGCACAAATCACAAACAATAATATCTTCTTACCTTGACTCTCCATTTGACCACTTTATATGTTATATATATTACAATATACACAACATATACATTCTCTTAACTCACTTATTTCCTTTGCAAAAACATATATACATTTAATTCAAATCAAAACAACAATTGTATCAAACTTCTAGGCTCACTTTGGGATATTACAATCGAAGTATACTCCAAGGGAGTATAAAGATGGGAAGAAAAGAGAGTTTCTAGATTTGAAGCAAGATCACCGGACCGTAACGGAATATGAGATTGAGTTTATTCGATTAAGTCAGTATGCTGGGGGCATAATATCAGATGAGATAGATAGATGCAGAAGATTTGAGGAGGGATTGAGGCCCTCTATCATGTGCTTAGTGGCTGGATCTAGATATCAAGATTTTTCTCAGCTTGTGGTAGCAGCCCGAAGTGTAGAGCGAGCTCAAGTTATTGCAGCTGCTTCAGAGGAAGAGGTTAGGGTTAGGAGGCCCCAGTTTGAGGCAGGGTCTTCTTCTGTTAAGAGAGGTAAGGGAAGTTTTGCTCCTCGGGCCAGTAGGAGTCAGAGGTCAGCTGGTAGGTCAGTGCAGTTTCAGAGACAGAGATTTAGACCTACAGCTTCAGTGGCGAGTGCTCCGACCCCAGTGACTCAGAGATCCGCTCTACCTGTGTGTGATCAGTGTGGTGGATCACATAGGGGTGCTTGTTGGAGGTATAGTGGGTCAGCTATATGCTTCAGGTGTGGATCGCCTGATCATTTTATTAGAGATTGTCCAGAGACGCGGGAACAGAGTTCAGTTGATTCCACAGCTTCTCGACCTAATGCGAGGGGAGGTCGAGGAGGTAGAGGTGTCAACAGAGGAGGCAGATCTGGGTTCAGTTCTAGAGGAGGTTCTACATCCAGGGAGAGTAGACCAGAGGAGGTTGGATCTTCCCAGAGAGTATATGTTATGCAGAGGCAGCCAGATGCTTCGACAGTCATAGCTGGTACTTTTTCTTTATTTGATATTTCAGTACTTGCCTTGATTGATCCGGGTTCCACACGTTCATATATTAGTGCATCTGTTTTGCCTGTGTCTGATATGCATGCTGAGTCCCTAGGATTTGATGTGTTGGTGACAAATCCGTTAGGGCATAGTGTGATTGTTAGCAAAGTGCACCGAGATAGTGTAGTAGTGGTGCAGTGTGAGGAGTTCCTTGGGGATTTAATTGAGATGCCTTTTAAGGAATATGAAGTGATTTTGGGCATGGACTGGCTATCTCGACATGGAGTTGTGGTGGATTGTAAAAAGAAAATTGTTTCTTTGAGAACTGGTGATGATAGAGAGGTGATAGTATCTAGTGAGCAAGGACAGCTAGCCTCCTTATTTGTTTCAGCTGTTGCAGCTAGGAGGTTGATTAGAAAAGGATGTGAAGCCTATCTTGCTCATGTGGTAGATACTAGAGTAAGAGGTTCTCCTATTGATAGCATTGCCACAGTTGCAGAGTTCCCAGATGTATTCCCAGAGGAGTTGCCAGGATTGCCTCCTGAGAGAGAAGTGGAGTTTGGTATTGAATTGTTGCCTGGTACCACTCCTATCTCTATTACTCCGTATAGAATGGCACCAGCAGAATTGAGGGAGTTAAAAGTGCAATTACAAGAGTTGTTGGATAAAGGATTTATTCGCCCCAGTGTTTCTCCTTGGGGAGCTCCTGTGTTATTTGTGAAGAAGAAAGATGGTACTATGAGATTGTGCATTGATTATAGGCAATTGAACAAGGTGACCATTAAAAATAAATATCCTTTGCCTAGAATTGATGATCTCTTTGATCAATTGAAAGGAGCATCAGTGTTCTCCAAGATTGATTTGAGATCTGGGTACCATCAGTTAAGGGTCAAAGCTGAAGATGTTCCGAAGACAGCTTTTCGGACCAGGTATGGGCATTATGAATTTTTAGTTATGCCTTTTGGTCTGACGAATGCACCTGCAGCTTTTATGGATTTGATGAATAGGGTGTTTAGGCCCTATCTGGATCAGTTTGTAGTGGTCTTCATCGATGATATATTGGTGTATTCGCGGAATGAGGAGGAACATGACATGCATCTGAGGATTGTGTTGCAGATTTTGAGAGAGAAGCAGTTGTTTGCCAAATTGTCGAAGTGTGAGTTCTGGTTGGATCAAGTCGCTTTTCTCGGTCATATAGTTTCAGCAGAAGGCATTAGAGTTGATCCGAGTAAAGTTGAAGCTATTTTGAATTGGAGTCCACCCAAGTCTGTGACAGAAGTTAGAAGTTTTCTGGGTTTGGCAGGCTATTACCGACGGTTTGTGAAAGGATTTTCTTTGATAGCTACTCCACTCACCAGATTGCTTCGTAAGGGAGTGAGATTTGTGTGGACGGATCAGTGTCAGGCTAGCTTTGAGCAGTTGAGAGATATGCTGACTCAAGCGCCTGTCCTTACTTTACCTGTGGAAGGCAAACCATATGTGATTTTCAGTGATGCTTCACATAAGGGTTTGGGGTGTGTGCTAATGCAGGAAGGTAAAGTTATAGCTTATGCATCTAGACAGTTGAAACCGCATGAGCTTAACTATCCAACCCATGATTTGGAATTGGCAGCCATTGTGTTTGCATTGAAGATTTGGCGACACTATTTGTTTGGGGAGAAATGTTTCATCTACACTGATCACAAAAGCTTGAAATATTTGGGTGTCCAAAAAGAGCTCAATCTTCGGCAGAGGAGATGGTTGGAATTGATTAAAGACTACGACTGCTTGATTGACTATCATCCAGGTAAAGCAAATGTTGTTGCTGATGCCTTGAGTCGGAAGTCTTTAGCTGGTTTAACTGTTTACTCGCTCTCGTTGCTTGTTGAGTTGAGAGCATTGTGTGCTAGTTTTGTATCTTGTGATGATGGTGCATTGTTGGCACATTGCATGTGAAACCAGTTTTGTTGGATCAGATTAAAGAGGCTCAATTGGCTGATAAGAAGATTCAGAAGATTATTTCAGATTGTCAGAATGGAAAGAGTAGAGATTTTGTTGTGAAAAGTGATGGGAGCCTCTGGTTTAAGAATAGATTGTGTGTACCCGATGATGCTGATTTGAAAAGGATCATTTTGGAAGAAGCACATCATTCAGTGTTTGCTATGCATCCGGGCAATACAAAGATGTATCATGATTTGAGACAACATTATTGGTGGTTTGGTTTGAAGAGAGACATTGCTGAGTTTGTATCAAAATGTCTCACATGTCAGAAGGTAAAAGCAGAGCATCAAGTTCCAACTGGGTTGCTTCAACCGTTGTCAGTGCCTGAATGGAAATGGGAAAGAGTGACAATGGATTTTGTGTCTGGTTTGCCATTGACACAAAGGAAACATGATGCCATATGGGTGATTGTGGATAGATTGACTAAGACAGCTCATTTCCTTCCGGTTCGGATGGATTATTCTTTAGAAAGGTTAGCTGAGCTGTATATTCATGAGATTGTAAAGTTGCATGGTGTTCCAACTTCTATAGTGTCGGATCGAGATCCCCGGTTTACTTCAAGGTTTTGGAAGAGTTTGCATAGTGCTTTGGGTTCTCGACTGCCTTCAGCACTGCTTTTCATCCACAGACGGATGGACAGTCAGAGAGGGTGATACAGATTATTGAAGATATGTTGAGAAGCTGTGTCATTGATTTCTCTGGAAGTTGGGTCAGATTTCTACCACTTGTGGAGTTAGCTTACAACAACAGTCACCAATCTAGCATTGGTATGGCACCATTTGAAGCATTGTATGGCAGACGGTGTAGGACACCTCTTTGTTGGAGTGAACTTGGGGAAGGTAAGTTAATTGGTCCTGATGTGATTCAAGAAACTGAAGAGAAAGTGAAGTTGATTCGAGGGAGGTTGAAAGCAGCTTCGGACCGGCAGAAGTCTTATGCAGATCTGAAAAGGAGAGACATAGAGTTTGATGTTGGAGATAAGGTATTCTTGAAGGTATCTCCTTGGAAGAAGATATTGAGGTTCGGTCGAAAAGGGAAATTGAGTCCTCGTTTCATTGGACCGTATGAAGTGTTGGAAAAAGTTGGGCCAGTTGCGTATCGACTTGCTTTACCACCTGAGTTGGATCGTATTCATAATGTATTCCATGTTTCTATGTTGAGGAAGTACAGATCGGATCCATCTCATGTGTTGTCAATTGAATCAATTGAAGTGAATCCAGATTTGACGTTTGAAGAGGAACCAGTTGCTATCTTGGCACGTGAGGTGAAAGAGTTAAGAAACAAACAAGTGCCACTTGTGAAGATTTTGTGGAAGAATCATGGACAAGAAGAAGCAACTTGGGAAAGTGAGCAAACCATGCGAGATCAATATCCTCAGTTGTTTCAGAGTTAATACCAGGTAATTTCGAGGATGAAATTTCTTTTTAGAGGGGGAGAATTGTAATATCCTCATGTATGCCCTAGAAGTTTTGACTATGTTGTTGTTGTTGTTGTTGTTTTAAATTGGATTGAATGTATATGTTATGTGAGAAGAAAAGAATTTGAGAAGAGAATGGTTATGTATATGTGTTTTGGGAAAGAAAATAGGGTTTAGAGAAAAGTGTATATGTTGTTTATATGTTAATATATATAACATATAAGTTGGTCAAATGCAAGGTCAATGGAAGAGAGATATTTTTATGGGATATGTGAAATTACATATATAGGCATGCAAGGGACAAAAGTTAGAACAAATGGTTAAGGGTGTTTTGGTAATTTTCCTTGTAGGAATTGCATGGTGGAGATTAAAAGAAGAAGAAGTGGTTGACTTGAGTTTATTTTCTTGTCTTTTCTCATGTGTGTGCCGGCCATTGAAGAAGAGAAAGAGCTAAAGAGGGCTTGAAGTTCTAAACTCAATTTGGTAGGAGATTCAAGGAATTAAGTGGAAGATTTGTGAAATTCATCAACTTTGGTAAGTCCTTTCTCTTGATTTTCTTTTGTTCTTTTGAAGTGGAGTTGGAAATGAATTTTTGGTTTGTTGAGATGATGATTAAATGTGTTTGTAATGAGTTTTTAAATGTTGTTTTTGATTTTAAGTGAAGAAGTTTAAGAGGTGTTGTTGTTGGAAGTGTTGGAGTTGATATTGTTTTAGGGTTTTGAAGTGTTACATGATGTTTTCCTTGTGTTTGCTTCATTATTTTCAAAGATCTTCTTGTGGTTGGTGTTTGTTGGAATTTTGGACTAGGAAATGGGATTTTGGCCGAGGGCAGTAGCCTTCTGGATGCCACGCCCGTGGCCTTGATTGGCCATGGCCGTGGCCATTGGTAGGCTTTTGGTGCCATGGCCGTGGAGGATGGAAGCTTGGGTGGCAGAATTGTTTTGTACCCCACGCCCGTGGTGGTTATGGTGGCCACGACCGTGGTCTATAATGAATGATGTTGAAGTGTAATTTTGTGATTTAAGGTTTAAGATGAATTTATTAAGTGATTAAATGGTATTGGAATTGATGGATTGTATCATTCTTTGGATTAGGGTTTGATAGAAGGTGTTTTGCTCTAATTTGGGAAGTGAAGAACTTTGCAAGAAGGAAGGTGTTTAGAGTTGTGTGACTTGTGATTGAGGTAAGTACAAATCTTGTGTTGATGCATACATGTGACATTGCATTGATGATGCATATGAAGTTGAGATTGATCATATATATGATGATAATGGTAATGCATATGATACTATGTGATATTTCATGTATTGTGACTTATGTGATGAGTAATGTGTTTTGTTATGTTTATATCAATAATGCTATATGTATAATGTGATGGATATGTTGAGGATATGATAGTGTATTTGAAAGATGAAGTATTGTAATGTGATTTGAAATGTGATGTAAAGCCATTGTGATTGGCTGTGATGATACAATTGAATGATGTATGGCATATTTGCCTAATTGATGAGGAAGATTGAGAAAGAGTTTGATAAAGAGAATAAAGAAATAAGTGTATGCTTAATATGATATTCAATTTCAGAGTTCTGGTTTTTGGAGGCATGCATATTTAATGAAAGGTAACAGTCTTGCGGGGTTGAGGATCTCTTCAAATTGAATAGAATTGAGGTCCAAGAGACTGGGTCTGTTACACAATGATAATTGATATTATGAGATATTTGATTTGTAACATTCTTGCCGGGTTGAGGATCTCCTCGAGTTAGATGAGTTGATGATCCAAGAGACTAGGTCTGTTACGCTATCCATGGATAGAGGTATATATGTATATTTTGCCTACGGGCTTGATAATTGTGTTTATGAACCAAAGCAGTAACTCTGAATTCTGAATATCGTATTAAATACTTGATGGGCCCATAGGTGTCTAGGTTTTATATATATCATAAATGATGTTCTAATGTAATGAAATGTTAATATTACTTAAATGATGAAACGGACTATTCACGGAATATTGTCTGTTGAATATGATCTTTATTGATTGAGTGTGTATCATTGATGTTGATTTGTTAATACATATATGAAACATTGCATTGCATTAAAGCATAACATTAGCATGATTTGTCTTACTAAGCCGTTGGCTTAGCGCGATAGTGTTAATCGCGCAGGTGATAGAGTTGAACCCGAGAGCTCTTCGAAACCTAGTGAGAGTAGACATTGAGGTGTTGATTTTGGACTTAAAGATCAGAGCAGACTTGCCAATCAAGTATAACTTCTTTATATTTTGTAAAATATTGTTTATAATGTAAATATATGTATATTTGTAAATACAGATTCAAATGTTTTCATATATGTAAATAATTTTATAACTTCCGCTGTGTAATAATTAAATGTATGTATATATTGAATTTATTTTATACTACAATTTAATGACTTCTTTTCTATAATATATAATGATAAAGATTATGGTAGTATATAAAATGTTTTGAATGTTAAGAAAATCCGTAGCATCCCTATGTTTATTGCATGTATGCTACATTGTGGTATTGTAGTGTGCATGTAATGGATGTGGGGGTGTTACAAAAACTAGTGAATTGGTGATTGACTAATTAACCTTAAGGAACAAATTAATTTACAAGGTTATATTAATGGATAATTTGATAATTAAACATTTGATTAAATGGACCTACAACCCTAGGCACCATTTCCATAATTGAATTGATCTTGCACAAAATCACTCATTTTCATTTCTTAAGTTAATTACAATTCACCAACTCAATCACACACTCAAGTTTATTATTTTATGGTAATCGAACTATTACAAGCAATTCCTCCCTTATGAGATGACCTTGGGGTGATCACCGTTACTGCAATAGCCTCGTATACTTGCGAGTGCCGCTTTGTAGTAGTGTTAATTAGAGCGTAACAAGTTTTTGGCGCCGTTGCCGGGGAAGGCAATTTTTGTTAATAGTTTGATTCTTTTAAGTTATTTATTAAATCGTTTAAAGTGTTTCTTTTTGAATTACTTAGGTGATTTATGCATGGACGAAGGTATCAAGGAAATGAACTTGCTCCATTTATAGACAACATCCATAGACTTCCAAGCCCCGAGGGACCGAATCTGATTGAGCAAGAAAGGGAAAATACCAAAGAGAAATTTGAAGAGAACATAGAAATAGAGATGGGTGATGCACAAGAACCACCTATGAAGGAGTTTGTCTGACCGATCATCGGAGTGACCACATCTTGTATCCGGTTGAGCAACGCAGCGAGAAATTATAAACTCAGAAATACTCACTATAGCATGCTGCCATCCTTCCATGGACTGCCGAATGAAGATCCTCTCAACTTCATTCGGGATTTTTACTCAACATTGCATACATTCCCTTTGCAAGTACTATCAGAAGATGAACTCAAGATGAGATGTTTCCCGTATAGTTTGAAGGATAGAGCAAAAGCGTGGTTGATGACTTTACCGGAGAATTCCTTAACCACATGGACAGAGGTTTACAACAAATTTATGGGAAAATTTTATTCACTCTAAAAGACCAAGGAGCTTAGGGGGAGTATTGCAACTTTCACCCAATTTGATGGAGAACCATTTCATGAGGCGTGGGATCGCTTCAAATCTTTATTATTTCAGTGCCCTCATCATTACTATCCACAACAGTTGCTCAATCAATTCTTCTATGATGGGCTAACTCAATAATGTCAAAACACAGAGGATAATGCAGCAGGGGGAGCAATGGGTGAAAGGACAGCTGCAGAAATGGTTGCATTGTTTGAAATGTTGGTGTAGACCTTTAATTTTTTACCCAGTCCGATCCAATATATTTTAGTTAGTCCGAAATAATTTTTGTAGTATCTTGATTAATTTTAATATTTATTTTAGTAAAAAATGGTGAAGTGAATAAAAAATATAAAAAATAACAAAAAAAAATCTGCGACGGAAAAATCGGCGATGAAAAAATTGTCGCCGAAAGTCAGCGCGGGCCAGTGGGCATTTCGCCAGCAGATTTTTTCTACGGGCGAAATGGCCCTCAGGCCAATTCGCCAGCCGCTGCCGCTGCCAGCTGCGGTAGCTTTTTCTCCAGCGTAAATTTTTCGCAGCAGTTTTTTTTCGCCAGCGCAATTTTTTCTCAGTAGTTTTTTTCGCCAGCAAAATTTTTCCGACGCAAATTTTTTGAAACCTAATACAATTAGGTTTCGGTTTCCTTTTCTTAATGAATATTATATTCAGTAAATAATTAGAATTAACCATAGAAATGTTCTATAAATAAGGACTAAAATAACACAAAAAAGAGGGAGGAAAAAGGAAGAAATTGGGATGCAAATTGATCAAAAAATTGAGACCGAAATTGAGTAGGAAAGGCAGTGAATCAATCTGATTTCTTTTTTGAGAGGAGACAACAATTCAATCCATCAAAGGCAACAAAGCTTGTTTTTGTTCATCCAAGAAGCTATTTTTGGTGTAACCTACGAACGAAAGTTTGAATTCTTAATTTCTGTTTGTTTCTTACAGTAGCTTGGTCCTTTATTTAATTCATAAAATTACACACTCAAAACTTCAATCTTTGAAGATGAAATAATTTCATCTTTGTTTCCAGAAACCTTAGAAGAATTTCCCTTTTTCTAGATACCTTTAAAAACTTTAATCCATTTCTTTGTTTTTCCAAAAAACCTTAAATCGTTCTAAAACACTAAAAATCATCCTTCTATTTCCCTAAAACCTCAAAAACCTAATTTATTCCTTCTGTCCCCAAAAACCCTAAATTGTCTCTTTTCCCCAAAAATCATCCTCTTTTGTTAAATCGTTTTCTTTATTTTCAAAACACCCTAAATTACTTTTTCTGTTTCTTCAAAATATCAAAACCTTAATATGTTTTCCAATGTTTCAAAACATTAAAACCCTAAACTTCACTTTATAGCTTTTGAAAATCACATAAAGTTTTATAAAACTATAAATTATTTTCTCAAACTCTAAAATAAAATACATTATCTGAAACCCTAATTCTAAAACTCTAAAACCCTAATTTAACTCCAAAACCCAAAACAGTGAATCCTAACTCCCTTAAAACCTAAACCTTAAAGTTTTGTAAACCCTAATCCTTTAAACCTTAAAACCTATAAACATATTCAAACACAGTAAGCTTTCAAACATAATCCAGTGACCGTAAATCATAAATCTAAATGTTTAAAGTGTCCAAAACCTAATTTCATGATTATACATCTCAAACCCTAATTTGGTGAATCAAAGAGCTTTACCAACTTTTTAAATCATAAAACTTTAAACCATTTTAATTCCCTTAAAATCACAGTAGCTTCCAAAACTCTAAACACATGGAATAAAGAACCCTAAATGGAAATAGCATCCATAATTTAGATTTTTATTTGCCTTATTCAAATTCATATTTGATTATGCTTTGATTTATTTTATATGCTTTAATTTATTTAAGTTCAATGCTTGGTTTATTTAATTTATCATGGATGGATGTTTACTTTCTATAGATATTTAATACCTTTGATGAATGATTTATTCACGATGAATGGTTATTTACTTTTATCGATTTATTTAGATTTCCAAATGTTGTAAGAGGTATGTCTCCACTTGGTGGGTACCTCATTAGCTAAATATCATGTAATTTAAATTGTTTTTCTATTTTAGAACCAATGTAAAGGACATGTTTCTACCTTTCGTTGGGTGTCCTATTTAGGCATGGGATGTAAGGACATGTTTCCATCCTCGGATGGGTGTCCATTTATTTATTTTGTTTGGACATTGCTTTGATTTTAATATAACGATGCTTTATTTCAATTATTGTGTGTAATATGGATAATGTTGTTATATTTAAGAATTTTATAATATTAAGACCTGTAAAGGAGGTCGGTTCCAATGAACCGGGCATTGTGGGGGTGCTAGGCCATTTCTCACCTTCCCCACATGTACCCAACTTTTCAAACCCATTAGGGGGTTGGGCATTCCTTAGGAATCGAGTCATCCATCCCTTTTTTTTTCCTGGCCCGTCCGCGTGGTGACTCCATTTTCTCCGGACTTAAGTCCGTATTCTCTAAGGCCCCGAGCCTAAATAGTGCCGAAGTCGTAAGAACCATTCCACCGGGAGTGGGGGCAAAAATTCCCGCTCAAAGTGGCGACTCCACTGGGGATAAGAGAAGTTGATTCCGTTGGTCTTTATATTATTCTATTCTTTCTTATAATGATATTATCCATTGCATCATCTTAGATTGCATCGTGTGCGTGAGTTAGGAAGCCCGTGTTACACGTGTTATGTTATGTAAGGGATACCATACTTTCACTCAAGGTATGGAGATCGAGCATGGCATAACCACTCATAGCCTCGTACCATTTGGTATATACTTGCTATGGGAACCTAAGCCTTTTAACCCAAAGACTAAAGCTCATGTAATTGGCCTAGTTACTTTCCTTAGGTTTTACCCCAAATGCATGTTGTTTGACTATGGTTAATTTATCTTGGCTTAAATCATGGCTTATTTGGTTTGTTCTTTTTCTAATATGACCTAAGTACATTGTAAGCTCAAAATAATTTTTTTCTTTAAAATCCAAATAGACCAAAAAAATTTTCAAAACTTCTTAAGATGGTCTTTGGATATAAGACTTTTCTAAAAATAAATAAAAAATTCTTTTGCTCATGGCCCAAATACTAAGCCCAAAATCCATTTTTTCTAAGATCTTTTTACAATAGGCTTAGAAACAAAATTGTTTTTATCCAACCTTTTCTTACAAAGAGCTTGCAAAATATTTAGGTCAATTACGAAATACCAAAAATCAATTGTGAGCCTAGTTTATACTAAGAATAAATTAATCATGGGCTTGTTTTTGGCATGAATCATTAGTTACCTTTTTTCAAGTGAGAAATTTATTCATAATAAACCTCTTAATTTAGTTTTAATCCAATATTGTATAAAAGCTACTTTAGTTGGTTGAATGGATTAAAACCTAATTAATCGGAATTATCATGGATTGATTTCCATTTTCAAAAATATAACTATTGTTGAAACGTCCGAGGGAATTATTCGAAAGCAAGGTACCCCATGTTGGTATTTTGTTAACCATATACCTAGGAAAAGAGACTCGCCATTCATGTGTGGATGTTATAAGGTTGGAAGGAACGTCCTATTTGTCCTTGTTTATTTTGTTCATGCATACATGTATACAAGCGTACATTTGCATCTCATATCATTGATTCTCTCTGGCTCAAAGACCTGGATTACGATAGTTCAAAAGCTTACAACAATCCGACCAACGCCGGAAGTGAAGAATCTAGCAACGACTCAATCACTTGCTCACCATAAACAATGGATCCCGAACAAATTCAAAGAATGGTGAATGATGCCCTCAATGCCAAGATGGAAGAAATAAAAGAGGCCATGGCCGTGACCATAAAGAATCAACTAGCGGCAATTTTAGAAAATCATGCCGAAGCATCTGCTAGCACCAAAAAAGTCAAGGGGAAGGCTAAAGTTGATGAAGTAGGTTTTGTGATGAAAAGGTTATCATTGATGATGATGATTGGGCTCAATACTACCAAGATGCTCAAGAGAAGAAGAAAGAACCGAAGAGTGTTGAAAGATCAACTATGGAGAAGGCCGAAACTTCTAATATTGAAAAGATGATTGCTGATCTAGAAAAGAAATTTGAGAAGAAGCAAAAAATCGAGGAGATATCCGAGATCGATAAACTATTTGAACAAGATGAGGAGGTCCCTTATAAGTTCAAGATGCCATCCTTTGCTAGATACTATGGTACTAGAAATCCTTATCTCCATGTGAAGTAGTATATCAATGTTATGAAGTCTGCCCGAGCTACTAAGGCTCAAACTCTAAGGTACTTCATGCTCTCATTGGACCCTGTTGTCCAAAATTGGTTCAATACCTTAGATGAAGGAACACAAAAGAGTTGGGATTTGCTATACAAGGCCTTCATCCAACAATATGGATACAATGTTGAAATGGAAGTTACCTTAATGGAAGTTGAGTCCATTAGGCAAAGGCCAAATGAGAATTTTGTAGACTATGCGAAAAGGTGGAGAAATAAGGCTGCTTTGCTCAAGAAGAGGCCCGATGAATCTGATCAAATAAGGATGATCGTGAGAGGTGTCCTGACCAATCTCCGTGAAAGGATGTCTCACACCCTTATAAGGGATTTTAAAGATATTCTCCAAGCTGGATTACAAATTAAAGAGTCGGAAAGGGAGAAAATTTGCTTTTCAATAAGAAGGAATGAGAAAGGGAATTATCAGCCTAGCAATCAAAGCACGCAAAAAGAAGTTGATGTTAATGTGGCTGGTCAAGGAAATAAAAGACAATTCTCAAAATTGGGGAAACCTCTATCTTGGGTTTTTAGCAAACTACAAAAGAAAGGGTTGTTACAACCGTTAGCTCCTCGACCACTACATAATCCACTACCACCAAACTTCAATGCCAAAGCCTTCTGTCAATTTCATCAAATGCGAAGGCATGAAACAGATAAATGTGCTCGTCTAAGGCATGAAATTCAAGATTTGATTGATAGTGGTAAGCTACCCGAGCCGGATAAGCCCAACACCAAAGACAATCCATTACCCAAGTTCAATAGAGTACCTCCACCGGCAACCTTCATGGTGGGAAAAGGATTGGCAGAAGATTTTATTTTATCATCATTTCAAGATGGAAATATTGAAGAGGTGAATGGAAAAGAAGTTTAAACTCAATGAACTTTCCTTAGCTTGAATGTTGCTTTTCAATCTTACTTTCTTTAATATTTTGGAACTATTGTGTTTTTCAAATTTAAAGTTGCTTGAATAAATTATTTTTATCAAAAATTTTGTTGGTCTTTATTCATTTTGGTGCTCAACCAATGAGGAATCTAGCTTGATAATTCATGAATTAATATATCTATGCATCATGACCTGAATGACTTTACTAGGTGAGGGAATTGCTCTATAGCATTAAGTTGTGTATGCTTACTTAGAGAGGGCTCCTGCATAATTACCTTTGTCTAGGTCCTAGTCAGTCTTAGAACTTGCTTTGACAAGCTTTCGAGGTGAAATTGAACTCTGCTTATTTAAGGGAGAGATGATCTAGGCATTGTTTGGTTAGCCAACAACTAGTATCCACCCAATTAAATATCAATCCCTAGTTGTCCCTTTGAGCCTTCATAAAATTTTATCTTTCTTTTCATTGGCTTACAAACCCCGATAACCTACCCTGAGTTGTTGTGATACTTTTGACAAGTCTTATGATCACTAAGGTGAAGAGGCAAGAAGGTAAAAAAAGGAATGCAAAGCCAAGACCATAAGGTTAGTTGAAGTTCTTAAGACCATGAAGATAGTTGAAGTTCTCAAGACCATAAGAGTAGTTGATGTTTTCGAGACCATGAGGGTGGTTGATGCTTTCAAGACCATAAGGGTAGTTGAAGTTTTCCTAATATCTCCAATATATCAAGACAACATCAGAGTAACAAATGATTTGTCCCTGTTAAAGAATATTTATGTCACTCCACTCATCCATTATTGGAAGCCTAAGTTGGTACAAACAAGATAATTCTTTTAGAGCTAGAACCAAACAAAAAAAAACAAAAAAAAAACAACAAACAAACAAAAAAGAAGAAAAAGAAAAGAAAAAAAAAGAAGAAAAAAAAAGAAAAAGAAGGAAAAAAGGAAAAAATAAAACCTAAAAAGGCGGTTCAGAAAGCCAACTGAGTTCTCTTTTACCTAAATCAGCAAAAGTCTTCCATTTGGTTCATAAGGACATTTTGACTTGAATTGATCCCAACCCAACCAAAGATTCAATCAAAATCAAAGAAAAAGGAAAAGACCATCCTGTTCTTGAAAGTTTTGTACTACAAGAAAGAAGGACAAAATGATAAAATGCTCAAAGAAAGGGAAGAGTAAGGAAAATAAAGAGAAAGAAAAGGGAAAAGAAGAAAAAAAAATGAATTTGGGAACCAAACTTTTTGCAAGGGAAAAAACTGTCCTAATCAAGATCCAGATTAATGCCAAGAAGATAAAAGGAATTTGAAGTCTAGCAAGATTGCTCCCAACTACCTAAAATTCAAACAAGAAATTTATAGTGTGAGGGTTTGTCCATTGTGTCACATCAGCTTCAACTTACAAATGGCCTTCACTTTAACCCATGTCCCTTATAGACCCCATTTCAAGCCTATCAAAGACCTGTTGATCTCTCTTGGTAGATAGAGTCTATTAGTGGAGATAGTTTGGATAAGCATGCATATGAGATAGACAATATTTAAACTCAATGAGACCTTTGGCCAAGCAATGTGTATGTGCCTATCTGAAGTGCAACAATTCTTGCTTAAATATAAATGATTCCCGAGTTTAGTACGGTAACTAGGGTTGTCATGTTATAGATATGTTAATTTAACAAATCAAGTCTTGAGGTATATTGACATTGATTTGGCAAAGCCAACATTTGATTTCAAAATCAAAATTCAAAAAAAAAGTGTTTTGTCATACGAAGCCTTCAAGTTAAGGGAAGTGTGTTGAACCTCCAAAGGACACATTGGGCAAAAGAAATTATTACTGGCAAGGTCATGAAGAAACTTCCAACTGACATGCTGAAACATAGTTTGAAATAAATGAATCCCTGACTCTACTGCTTAGAGTCTCCACCACTCATGTTTTCAAAATCTTGAAGATAAAAGCCAAAAATGCAAAAGCTTTCGATCATTCCAATGCAAGACTTGAACTAGCATCAAAAAGGAACCAATGAGAACACTTCTGCCTATTACCTCGGTCTGTTAGTCGATGGAATGACTGTAAGTATTGTTCATGCATATCATGCATACATGAGCATATCATATAGCACTTTCTTGTCTTGTATTGTCTATTCCTTGTCAAAATGAACAGCAAACACCCTGCGAAGTAAAGAATCAAAAGAAGATATTGAATCAAGGGGGCATGGAAAGCCTGCTCGCTTGTGGAAGCTCCAGTCATTTTGCAAAGAGAAGAAATGCGTGCTTATGCAAAGAATTAGACAAGAAAAACATCAATCAAAGCTTGCATGAATGAAAAAATCCTTGGGGGGCAAGGAGAGGATACAAGATCCAATTAAAGATAGATGAATTTTTGCAAAAACGAAGAATAAAATAATGAAACATTAGAACTCTCAAAAGAATGAAGATGCAAAAGACAAAAGATCAGTCCAGCTAAAAATGTTGAAGCAAGGGTAAAGACTCGAAGTCCACATGATGAAGATCCATTTTCAAGGGTGAAGACCCGACCTCCAATGGATAAAGATCCATTTTCAAGGGTGAAGACCCAATCTCCGAGGATGAAGATCCATTTGCAAGGGTGAAGACCCAATCTTCGAGGATGAAGATCCATTTGCAAGGTTGAAGACCTGATCTCAAAGGATGAAGATCTACTTTGAAGGGTGAAGACCCAAAGTTCAAAGGATGAAGATCCATTTTAAAGGGTGAAGACCTGACCTCAAAGGATGAAGATCCATTTTCAAGGGTGAAGACCCAATCTCAAAGGATGAAGATCTCAAGTCCAAGTACCCATTCTCGGGTCCAAGTACCCAAATCAAATCAATCTCAGGTCCAAGTATCCAATCTCGGGTCCAAGTACCCAAATCAAATCAATCTTGGGTCCAAGTACCCAAATTCAATCCAATCTTGGGTCCAAGTATCCAAATCAAATCAATTTCGGGTCTAAGTACCCAATCCTTGGTCCAAGTACCTAAATTCAATCCAATCTCAGGTCCAAGTACCCAAATCAAATTCAATCTCGGATCCAAGTATCCAATCTCCGGTCCAAGTACTCAAATCAAATTCAATCTCGGGTCCAAGTACCCATTCTCGGGTCCAAGTATCCAAGTACCCAATCTCGGGTCCACGTACCCAAATAAAATCAATCTCAGGTCCAAGTACCCAAATTCATCCAATCTCGGGTCCAAGTACCCAAATCAAATCAATCTCGGGTCCAAGTACCCAATCCTGGGTCCAAGTACCCAAATTCAATCCAATCCCGGGTCCAAGTACCCGAATCAAATTCAAATAACCATCTCATCAAAAATTAAGTCTTATTGCTTTTCATTCTCTTTCACCGAAGTCTCAGATCATTCAAATAGGGGGCAAACTGTAGACCCTTAATTTTTGACCCATTTCGGTCCAATATATTTTAGTTAGTCCAAAATAATTTTTGTGGTATCTTGATTAATTTTAATATTTATTTTAGTAAAAAATGGTGAAGTGAATAAAAAATAAAAAATAAAAAAAAACAAAAAAACAAAAAAATCGTCGCTGAAAGTCAGCACGGGCCTGCGGGCATTTCGCCCTCAGGAGTTTCCTCAGCCAGTTGCGGTAGCTTTTTTGCCAGTGTAATTTTTCCGCAGCAGTTTTTTTTGCCAGTGAAATTTTTCCGATTCAAATTTTCCGAAACCTAATACAATTAGGTTTCGGTTTCCTTTTCTTAATGAATATTATATTCCGTGAATAATTAGAATTAACCATAGAAATCTTCTATAAATAAGGACTAAAACAACACAAAAAAGAGGGAGGAAAAAGGAAGAAATTGGGAGGAAATTGATCAAAAAATTGAGACTGAAACTGAGTAGGAAAGGTAGTGAATCAATCTGATTTCTTTTTTGATACGAGACAACAATTCAATCCATCAAAGGCAGCAAAGCTTGTCTTTGTTTTTGTTCATTCAAGAAGCAATTTTTGGTGTAACCTACGAACGAAGGTTTGAATTCTTAATTTCTTTTTGTTTCTTACAGTAGCTTGGTCCTTTATTTAATTAATAAAATTACACACTCAAAACTTCAATATTTGAAGATGTAATAATTTGATCTTTGTTTCTAGAAATCTTAAAAGAATTCCCCTTTTTCTAGATACCTTTAAAAACTTTAATCTGTTTCTTTGTTTTTCCAAAAAACCTTAAATCGTTCTAAAACACTAAAAATCATCCTTCTGTTTCCCTAAGACCTCAAAAACCTAATTTATTCCTTCTGTCCCCAAAAACCCTAAATTGTCTCTTTTGTTTTTATAAACTTTAAATCGTTTTCTCTATTTTCAAAACACCATAAATTACTTTTCCTGTTTCTTCAAAATATCAAAACCTTAATCTGTTTTCCAATGTTTCAAAACCTTAAAACCCTAAACTTCACTTTACAGCTTTTAAAAATCACATAAAGTTTTATAAAACTATAAATTGTTTTCTCAAACTCTAAAATAAAATACATTATCTGAAACCCTAATTCTAAAACTCTAAAACCCTAATTCAACTCCAAAACCCAAAACAGTGAATCCTAACTCCCTTAAAACTTAAACCTTAAATCTAAATGTATATTGGATTGACCGTAAATCATAAATCTAAATGTTTTAAAGTGTCCAAAACCTAATTTCATGATTATACATCTCAAACCCTAATTTGGTGAATCAAAGAGCTTTACCAACTTTTTAAATCGTAAAACTTTAAGGCATTTTAATTCCCTTAAAATCACAGTAGCTTCCAAAACTCTAAACACATGGAATAAAGAACCCTAAATGGAAACGGCAGCCATAATTTAGATTTTTATTTGCCTTATTCAAATTCATATTTGATTATGCTTTGATTTATTTTATATGCTTTAATTTATTTAAGTTCAATGCTTGGTTTATTTAATTTATCATGGATGGTTGTTTACTTTCTATTGATATTTAATACCTTTGATGAATGATTTATTTACGATGAATGGTTATTTACTTTTATCGATTTATTTAGATTTCCAAATGTTGTAAGAGGTATGTCTCCACTTGGTGGGTACCTCATTAGTTAAATATCATGTAATTTAAATTGCTTTTCTATTTTAGAACCAATGTAAAGGACATGTTTCTACCTTTCGGTGGGTGTCCTATTTAGGCATGGGATGTAAGGACAAGTTTCCATCCTCGGATGGGTGTCCATTTATTTGTTTTGTTTGGACATTGCTTTGATTTTAATATAACGATGCTTTATTTCAATTATTGTGTGTAATATGGATAATGTTGTTATATTTAAGAATTTTATAATATTAAGACCTGTAAAGGAGACTAGTTCCAATGAATCGGGCATTGTGGGGGTGCTGGGCCATTTCTCACCTTCCCCACATGTACCCAACTTTTCGACCATTAGGGGGTTGGGGATTCCTTAGGAATCGAGTCATCCACCCCTTTCTTTTTCCCAGCCCTTTCGGGTGGCGACTCCATTTTCTCCGAACTTAGGTCCGCGTTCTCCAAGGCCCCAAGCCTAAATAGTGCCAAAGTCGCAAGAACCATTCCACCGGGAGTGGGGGCAAAAATCCCCGCTCACAATTGGGAGCAAATTCCCAACAAAAGAGTATTGGTGAAAGAAGAAGAAGAGCAGACGAGATAAGTACAAACTCAGAAATGGCAAGGCAAATTGCAGAATTGACAAAACAAGTGAAATTGTTGAATGCTAAAGGAAACTTAACAGGACCAAGCCAAGAGCCATGCGCATCATGCGTTCTTGTAGGCCATCAAGCAAATGTGTGCCCTTTAAATTTTGATCCATTCCAAGAAGAGCAAGAACAAGCTTTTGCTTTTGAAGGGTTCCAACAAAGGGGTAGGAATGACCCATATTCAAATTCTTATAACCTCGGTTGGAGAAATCTCCCTAATTTTTCATGAAAAAATCAACATGCTCCACCTCAAAAACCTTTCCAACCTTATCAAAGAGGTCCCCAATTTCAAGGGCAAACCTCAAATCAAGAGCAAGTCAAGAACCTTCATTTGAAGACAATTTGAATGCTTTTATTCAAGCACTCAAAACCAAGAAATGAACAACAAGCGGTTTGACTCTTTGGAAGCATCACTTAAGAAGGTTGAAACACAAGTGGATCAATTAGCTAATCAAATTCAAGCCAATCAAAAAGGGAAATTTCCAAGCCAACAAGAGCAGGGCAAAGCAATCACTATTTTAAGAAGTGGTAAGGTACTTGACAACAAATCGATGATAATAACATTGATAATTCTTTGGATGCAGGTACAATGCAAGAGAATGGCGAGGAAATGCGAGAAGGCACAGCTCAACCAAATAAGCCTAAAGAGGATAATGAGGAGGCATCCGTTGCACCAAAGCTGCATAAATCTCCAAATCCATACAGACCACCAATCCCTTTTCCCAGCAGGTTAAAAAATGAAAAGCATGATAAGCAATTTTCTAAAATTTATAACATGCTTTCGAAGGTAAGCATTAACCTACCCTTACTCGAGGTGATAAAAAATATGCCATCTTATGCCAAATTTCTTAAAGAGCTAAACATTAAGAAGAAAAGGTATGAGTTGGATGAGAAGGTGATAGTCTCGGAAGTAACAAGTGCTGTTTTATAACATAAGTTACCTCCTTAACTAAAAGATCCTGGGAGCTTTATAGTTAGAATCTCTATGGGGAATGGGAAAGAGACCATTGGCATGTGTGATCTTGGAGCTAGTATTAATTTAATGCCATACTCAGTTTATTTGAAACTAGAGCTAGGGGAACTCAAACCAACTAAAATGGTTTTGCAACTAGCGGATAGAACTCTTAGATACCCTAAGGGAATCGTAGAAGATGTTATAGTTAAGGTAGGAGGTTTGATTGTACCCATTGATTTCATTTTCTTAGAATAGGAGGAGAAATCCCATGGGATGTCGAGCATACAATTTTGTTAGGGAGGCCTTTTATGGCCACAACTAACACTTTAATTGATGTTAAAAATGGAAAATTGACTATGACTGTTTTGGGACAAACTGTAGAATTTTCAATTTCTAACACTTCCCCTATTCCCACTACTGCTTTATATGAAGACTGCTCTTTCATTGATTTTATTGATAATGTAGTTAAAGAAGTTTTCTTGCAGGATAATGGCGAAGACAAGCTAGAAAGGGCTCTAAAATTGCAGGAAGAAGTAGAGGATTCCAATGAGGAGAGTAAAGAAGGCAATTCCATGTTGGGTGATAAGAGTGTTGAGGAGGAATTCAAAGTTGAAGAAGAGAAAATTCAACTACAAGGGGTTGAACTTAAGGAACTCCCCAAGCATTTGAAATATATTTTTCTTGGGGAAAATAACTCTCAATCAGTGATAATTTCTGCTACCCTTACCAGTGAGGAAGAAGATAAGCTTATAAAAATGTTGAAAAATTCAAGAAATCTATAGATTGGGGGTTGAGTGATATTAAGGGATTTAGTCCCTCTATGTGTATGCATAAGATCATTTTAGAGGAAGGGGCTAAACCGGTGAAAGAGTCTCAAAGGAGGCTAAACCCTAACATGAGCGAGGTTGTCAAAAAGGAGGTCCTTAAACTACTGGATGAAGGGGTAATTTACCCTATTACTGATAGTGAATGGGTTAGTCCTGCTCATGTTGTGCCTAAGAAAGCAGGGTTGATAGTGGTCCAAAATGAGAAAGGAGAGTTGGTACCCACACGAGCACAAACTCTGTGGCGAATGTGCATAGATTATAGGAAATTAAATAACGTCACCAAGAAAGATCACTTTCCTTTGCCATTTATTGATCAAATGCTTGATAGGTTATCTGGACAAGCTTTTTACTATTTTCTTGATGGTCTTTCAGGTTACTGCCAAGTCCCGATAGCACCAGAAGATCAACCAAAGACTACATTTACTTGTCCTTTTGGGACATTTACATTTCGGAGGATGCCATTCGTACTTTGCAATGCACCGAGAACATTTCAAAGATGTATGCTTTCCATCTTTTCTGATATGTTGGACAAGTGCATTTAGGTATTTATGGATGACTTTTCTATTTTTGGTAATTCCTTTGATGATTTTTTGGAAAAGTTGACTCTAGTACTTGAAAGTTGTATTGAATGTAATCTTACCTTGAGTTGGGAAAAGAGTCACTTTATGGTTGATCACGGGATTGTTTTAGGGTATGTTATTTCCCATGAAGGGATTGAGGTAGATAAGGCTAAGGTTGAATTAATTGTGAACCTACCTCCACCCACATCAGTTAAGGGGATTTGAAGTCTTTTGGGATATGCAGGATTTTATAAGAGGTTTATAAAAGATTTTTCCAAAATTTCACGCCATTTGTGTCATTTGCTAGGAAAAGATGTCCCATTTATTTTTGATGAAAAGTGCTTAGAAGCTTTTAAAATTTTGAAAGAGAAACTAACTTCTGCCCCTATAATTGTTGCTCCAAATTGGGATTTGCCATTTGAAATTATGTGCGATGCATCAAATTATGCCATTGGAGCTGTGTTGGGCCAAAGAGTGAACAAGTTGATGTGTGTAATTTATTATGCAAGTTTGTCTTTAAATGATGCACAAGTAAATTACATGACCACTAAGAGAGAAATGTTGGCTGTGGTGTTTGCACTAGACAAATTTAGATCTTACTTGATAGGTTCTAAGGTCATAGAATTTTCTGATCATACGGCCTTGAAATACCTGTTGACCAAACCACAAGCTAAACCTAAGCTCATTAGGTGGGTGTTGATATTACAAGAATTCGATGTTGAAATCAAAGATAGGAAAGGAAACGAGAATGTAGTGGCCGACCATCTTTCTAGACTTAACTCTTATGATAATGATGCTGAAATTGCTTGTGAAAATGCTTTCAAAAAATTTCTGAATGAACATTTGTTTTCTTTAACTCAAGCACCATGGTATGCGGATATTGCTAACTATCTTTCTTGTGGTGTTGTGAGAAAGGACTTGAGTTTCCAGGCAAAGAAGAGGTTCCTGCATACATGTAAGTATTATTTTTGGGATGAGTCGTACTTGTTTAGAATTTGCAGGGATGAAGTCATAAGAAGATGTGTGCCGGAAGATGAACAAAAGCAAGTGCTACAATTTTGCCACAATATGTATTGCGGGGGACATTTTGAAGGAAAAAAGACCATCTAGAAGGTTCTTCAAAGCAGTTTGTATTGGCCTACTCTTTTTAAGGATGCTTATCATTTTTTTATAAGATGTGATAAATGCCAAAAAGTAGAAAACATTAGCAAACAGAATAAAATGCCCTTTAACATTTTTATTGTGGTTGACATTTTTGATGTATGGGGAATTGATTTCATGGGGCCATTTCCCAAATCCTATGATTTTGAATATATCCTTATAGCAGTAGATTATGTGTCCAAGTGGGTTGAGGCTATCCTCACTAGGACTAATGATGCTAACATTGTGTTGAAATTCTTGAAGGAGAATATTTTGAGCAGGTTTGGAACCCCCAAAGCAATAGTGAGTGATGGAGGAAGCCATTTTTACAACAAATGGTTTGAAAAGTTAATGACCAAGATGGGCATCCAACACAAAGTGACAACTCCATATCATCCCCAAACGTCCGGGTAAGCTGAGATCTTAAACAAGCAAATCAAGGGGATTTTGGAAAAGATGGTGAGCACAACTAATGCAACAATGTCCAGCTAATAATGCAACAATGTCCAGCTATACGACATTAAAGAAGCACTAAATAGGAGGCAATCCATCGGTTTGCATTTCTTTTCATAGTTACAATTTCATGTTTAGCAATTTTAATTTAATGTATAGTTTAAATAAAAAAGAATGGGTACTTTAATCGGTTTTTATTTTTCTTGAATGTGTTTCAAGGTTAAACAAGGAAGAAGATTGCATTTTTTTAGATTTAGTGACACAAATAAACCATCTTATTTAAAAGAAAAAAAATTAAAAGCCAAAATGGCAGTGTAGGACACTACCACTTGACACGGCTAAGCCACTGGCCGAGTCAAGCAAGCCCAAAAACATTCAGGCTCAGACATGGCCAAATGGCTTGGCCGTGTCACATAGACACGGCCAAGCTTATGCCCGTGTCCATTTCTTTGTCTTACAATCTTTTATTTTACAGTATCAAACATGTTCAAGGGACATGGCCAAGCCACTGGCCGTGTCCCTCCAAACCTATCAAACATGGCCAAGCTAAACCAAGCTTGGTTGTGTCACCTATATTTTCAAGTCTAAAAACACGATTTCAGCACATTTTCTTTCATTTTAAATCCCTAGCTTCCCTTTTCCTTTCTCTCTCTCTCGGCCTCCTCTCTCCAAAACCTCCATAATCATTTTCTAAAAACTCCAAAATCCCACTAAATTCTCCATTTTTCTTAACCAAAACCAAATTAAACCCATTCAATCTTCTTCTTTTCTCATAAAAAACCAATTAAATCCTTTAAAGCTTCAATTTTCACTAAAACTATCAATATGCCTAGAACAAAGATGGTGTCCCACCATAAGAGGAGGCAACCTCCAACTTTAGCTCCATCTTCTTCTTCATCATCTTCAAGGAGATCGACTCTTCTAGCTAGGGGTTTCTTTCCAACGAGGTATGTAAGCGAAGAATCCCTTAATGTTCTTCATATTAAGGATAATTTTTATAGCTATGTTCAAAACCTTGGATGGGAGAAATTAGTTTCCCTTAAACCTTTGCAATTTCAAGAGCTTACCATGGAATTTTTAACCTCTCTTAAGGTTGAAAGAGATGAACAGAAAATTTGCACTAGGTTAAATTTTAAATTGCTTGGAAAACCATGTGTTATTAGTATTGAGCAATTGAATGCTATCTTTGGTTTCCATCAACAAGGGGAAAATTTTGTACCTAAGGGTTTTAAATAGCAATTTTCATGGGGAGCACTGGGCTCGGAAACTTATGTGGCCAAATCGGCCAAGGCAACAAAATTGGCAAATCCCGCCCTAAGATACTTACATCGCTTTATGTCTTGTGGGTTCTTTGCACGGAAGGAAAGCACAGGTGCTGTGGAAATAAGCGAATTCTTTTTCTTAGACTGTGCTAGCAATGTCATACCCGTTAGTACCGACTATTTGTTAGCCGATGTTTTTGACAATGTGGCGAATAAAAAGAATGGTGCCATTTGTAATGGAGGATTGGTTACCACTTTAGCAATGGCCCTTCTTGATGGTTTTGGCCCAAGCAACTGCCATATGACTAGAATCTCGGGTTATGATTCATTAGACATGGCCACATTTGAGAAGATGCATATGGTTATAAAAAGACGAGGGGCCTATTTGATGGCTTCAGATGAGCCAGATGCACCGGGGGGCCAGCAAAAGAGAACACGAGTCCATGAGGAGTATGACTCAGATTTTCTTAATTTGGATGAAGATGCTCCAGTCCTGGACAATCAGGAGATCATTAATAGGATAGAAGCACTGGAAAGCAAGGTCGATCGTAACCATGCTGTAGTCCTGCAACAGTTGGACCAAATCAATAGCAACCTTGCCAAGATTCTGAGCCTCCATCCTTCAATTGCATCATCGTCACATCCTTCATCACCATAGATCAAATCAGCTCCAACCTTTTGAGAACACTTCTTACTTTCTTATTTTTTAGTTATTGCATATTTTCGTTATTATTTTTCGTTATTGTTTTTAATGTTAACACTTTATATTTTGGTTATTTTATATATATTGTATTTTGTTCTTGAACAATTGATGTTTATGGATGAAAAGGTAGCACTTGCCTCACAAGGGAACGATATAAAACAGGTTGTACCTTAACTCTTTTTCTTTATTATCCTTGTTTCCATTGAGAACGATGTAAAACTTAAAGTGTGAGGTGTGTGCTAAGTCTTTGGTTCATAAATGTAAATTGTCTATTTTTCTTAAGTGTTTTGTTATAGTTGTTTTGTTAAGTTTTATTCTTTGTTTTATATTTTATTTTGATGGATATTGATAAGTTCAATTGTTATAAGATTGTAGATAGATGACTTTTGAATTTTTGAAGCATGAATTTGAGAATTGATTAGAATTGGTACTTATTGTCAATTTTGATGGTCATTTTTTTCATTGCCATTAAACTAGTGAGGAATTGAACCATCAACTTATCATTTTTTTGTGTGTGAACATCTTTGATTGATGAATTGCTAGAACTTGCTTTGACATGCATTTTGAGACTACATAAAAATTTCAATTAGGCATCAATATGATTAAGGCAATTTAGGGGAACCCATTTTGGCTTAAAAAGACCAACCTTACATCCGACCTTAGTTCGCCAACTTTGAGCTTATTACATTTTTCCTTTTCTTTCTTTTTCACAATACCATTAGCTTGAACCTTGTCATTTTAACTATTACCCATTCATTAGGTCAAGAGCATTTCAAGAGCATTGATGATGGAGTGTTGTGTTGAATAAAGTGTGGGATTAAATTCAATGGGCTTAAAATTACAAATTGTTGTATTCTTTAGTTGGAAACCCTATTGTAATATATATATATATATGAAATGATGAAAATCAAAATAATAGAAGTTGTTGTTCTTGTCGAAAGGGTTGTAATGAGTTTGGGAATTATCTTTTCTAATAAAACAAATGGAGCTCCTTAAAAGCACTTAAATGCTTAGTGCTAAGTGATTAGGAGGAATTTTGGGATTGTAGATCATACTGTATTGCTTACTTCATTCTTGAAGTACTCTTGATCTAAATGAATAAACGCACTCTCCCAAATGTCATACCTTTTCCTTAGCCCCATTACAACCAAATAAAAGACCTTATGATTGATGCTTGATTGTAATTAGGCGATGGAGATTTGATTGATAAGCAAGCCTATAGTGCTAATCTTTCATTGAATGTCAAGAGCTTAAACACTACCTAATTAAACACTTAAGAGGTTTTGTGAGGGAGTGACAATTTTTGGTATGCATGGATCGATCATTAAATTGCTTTAGTACTGATTATTCTTTATTCGATTATGATTATGGATTTAATAAGATGGGAGTCTTAATGCATCCTTATAACTCTTGAACTTGACAATATTTATCTTGTTTCGTTTGTTTTGATTTTAACTTTGCTTGGGGACAAGCAAAGGATTAAGTGTGGGGTAATTATTTGAATCAATTTTGTATATAATTTCTATGATGTTTTTATTGATTTTAAGTTAATTTTCAATTTAATTATGCTTAAGTTTGTTTGAAGTTGTTGATTTAGGTTGAGGTACAATTGATGGAGCTTTAACTAAGATTTGATGGAGTCTTCTTGGAGAAAAGCATGTGACACAGCCAAGCTACACATGGCTTGGCCGTATCTCTCATCAAAAGCTAAAGAGTTCAGGGACAAGGCAAGACACGGCCAGAACAAACCAAGCTTGGCCATGTCCCTCAAGCAAAGTTGGGCAGAAGCTGACATGGCCAAGCCACTGGTCGTGTCTCACCTAAGGAACAAAAGGCAAAGAATGAAAAGGAAGAGGCAGAAGATGACACCCCCAAATGACATGGCCAAACCACTGGCCGTGTCACCTCTTGTGAATAAAGGAAAGAAAGAGGCAGTAAGGGACACGACCAGAATCTTGGCCGTGTCCCAAGAAAAAAAACAAGAGACACGGCCAACAAGCATGGCCATGTCACACTTGATCACTTGATATGTTTTGCATGAGGTGTGGATAAGTGGGGAACAAAAAGGATAAAAAGGAGTGAAATGTTGATGGATTTATGGAAGAAATATAAAACAAATAGGAAAGTGGGAGACAAAGAGTGATGGGGTGTCTTAAAAGATTAAAAAGAGTGGAAGTGGAGGAGCATGGGGGAAGAAAAACATATTGAATATATTTGAGTGGACATTCTCTACACACGATCTTCTTCTTCCTTGATTCTTGCTTGAGAGAGTAAGACACCATTCTCCCCATCTTCATTCACCATTTTCCTTTCACATCAAGAGCAAAGACAATTTTTGGAATCGAAGTGAGTAGCTAGTTCTTGAGGATTAGTGTTTTAAGAGGCTTTATTGAAGAGTTGTGAACTTTAGAGAGCTACCATTCAACCTTCAAGAAGAGAGCCATTGATTCAAGAGAGCTTGGAAGTTCATCATCACACATCAAAGAGGGAGCTACGAAAGAGACAAGGAGTCCAACTCTTAGCATCTTCTAAAGGGTTTTTTCAAACTCTTTCTTTTAATCCATTTCTTATTTGTTGTTGTTGTATTAAGAACATTAATATTGCAATGAATAACTTTAATTTGGTTTATATTGAAATGAACATTTGTTTAAAGATGATCATGAGCTAATTTACTCATACCTTGGGTTGTAGTATATTTGATTAAATGACTTAATTTGATGATTCCATTGATATACCTTGTTATTGGTTTATTGCATTGAAATTAAAGGTAAATTGATAGATTAGCAACCTATTGATTATTTAATATTGAATGACGGACTGAGAGGTGAAGTTTAATATCTGGACTATGCAATTGACAACCCTAAGAATGAATTAGAAATATAAGTTCTAGGGTTTATTAATTTGCTAATGTAAAATAATTGGTTGTTGTTAATTCATGAATGTGAAAACTAGTGAATTGGTGATTGACTAATTAACCTTAAGGAACAAATTAATTTACAAGGTTATATTAATGGATAATTTGATAATTAAATATTTGATTAAATGGACCTACAGCCCTAAGCACCATTTCCATAATTGAATTGATCTTGCACAAAATCACTCATTTTCATTTCTAAAGTTAATTACAATTCACCAACTCAATCACACACTCAAGTTTATTATTTTATGTTAACCAAACTATTACAAGCAATTCCTCTCTTGTGAGATGACCTTGGGCCGATCACCGTTACTGCAATAGCCTTGTATACTTGCGAGTGCCGCTTTGTAGTAGTGTTAATTAGAGCGCAACAGGATGAAAGTATCATATTTGGATAGTCGATCCACCACTACTAACACCCAATTGCATCCTTCGGATGTGGGTAACCCCACGATGAAATCCATATAAACACTTTCCAAATGCCTTTCGGGGATGGGAAGTGGCTTGAGTAGACATATGGGTAATTGTTGCTCCACTTTGTCTTGTTGGCATATAAGATAAGTCTTCACATATGCCTCAACATCATCCTTTAAGTGAGGCCAATAATAAACATCTTCCACTGATGTGAGAGTCTGATGTATCCCCAGATGACTAGCCCATTCGCTATCATGGCACTCTTTTAAGGCTTCCCTCCTTAAGTTGCCATGTGGTGAAACATAGAGCCTTCTTCCTTTGGTGTATACCAAGTCATCTTCTATCCAAAAGCATCGTGTCTTCCCCTCTTTGATGAGCAATGATAGTTTGGGCCATGGAATCATGCTCTAACCCCCTCTTTGATTCGTGCCTTCAAGGTTCTTTGTGAACTGCTAATGTCGGCTAGGTCTTCTTTTTTACTCAAAGCATCCGCAACTAAGTTGGCTTTACCAGGCTTGTACTCTAAAGTGTAGTTGAACTCCGCTAGGAAGTCTTGCCATTTGGCTTGCTTTGGAGAAAGCTTCTTTTATGTTTGGAAATGCCTACTGGCAATGTTATCTGTCTTGACCACAAACTTTCTCCCAAGCAAGTAGTGTCGCTATGTGCGCAAATAATGCACTACTGTAGTCATCTCCTTCTCTTGCACTGTATACCGCCTCTCGGTATCATTGAGCTTCCTACTATCAAAGGCAATAGGATGTCCATCTTGCATCAATACTCCACCTATTGTAAAATCAGAAGCATCGGTGTGCACTTCGAATGGTTGGAGATAGTTGGGGAGCGCTAACACTGGCTCCTCCATAATTGCCTTCTTTAACTCATCAAAGGCATGTTGACATTGTGAAGTTCACTCCCAACTTTGCCCCTTCTTTAGGAAATTCATCAATGGAGTGGCTATAGAAGAATGTCCCTTGATGAATCTTCTATAGTAATTCACCAAGCCAAGGAATGATCTTAATTCGGTGACTTTGGTTGGCGGCTCCCAATCTTGGATGGCTTGCACCTTGAAATTGTCCATCCTTAGCTTGCCTCTACCGATGACATGACCCAAGAAAGTCACCTCTTCTTGGGCGAAATAACATTTCTCTTTCTTCAAATAGAGCTCATTCTCCTTCAAAGTGTGGAACTTCCTTCAAATGCTCCACATACTCCTCCAATGTCTTGCTATAAATCACAATATCATCAAGGTACACAACTACAAACCGATCAAGGAAAGGAGCAAGTACCTTGTTCATGAGTGTGCAAAATATGGCCGGCGCATTGGTGAGGCCAAAGGGCATCACAAGGAATTCGTGTGACCCATACCTTGTGACACATGCTGTCTTTGGCTCATCTTCTTCAACTATACGAACATAATAGTACCCTAACTGCAAATCCAACTTGGTGAAGTACCTTGCATCCCCAAGTTGATCAAATAAATTTGTAATGAGTGGGATAGGATACTTGTTCTTGATGGTGATCTTGTTGAGTGCTCGGTACTTGCTTCTTTTGGAATAAAATCGGTGCACCATAAGGAGCTTTGGAGGGATGGATGTAACCGACATCAAGCAATTCCTTTAATTGCCTCCTTAGCTCTTCTAACTCGGGTGGTAACAAACGATAAGGAGCAAAAGCAGGTGGCTTTGCTCTAATCCCTAACTCAATGGCATGATCCACCTCTCTTCTTGGAGGAAGCTTCTTTGGTAGCTCGGCGGGCATGATGTCCTTAAACTCATCAAGAACGTCTTGAATTGCCTTTGGTGCATTTATCCCTCCATCTATAGGACCTTAAACTCATCAAGCACGTCTTAAACTCATTATGCAAGTGGGGTTACGAATATCAACTGATCCATATGTTAATTAAAGCAAACGATCAAAGTTATTGGAACAAAAATCAATTTACTGCGTATTCAAAGATCAAGGTACTGTGAGTTCAAAGATAAAGTTACTGCATGCATGTAATATCCCAAAGTACACCCTAAAAGTTTGGAATAATTATTGTTGTATATGGATTTAATGTGTATGTTTAATGAAAATTTAAATAAGAGCAACGAATTAATTTAATACCCCGATTTTGGTGTACATTGGAATAGTAGTTGTGAGAAGATATGTTGGTAAATATATAAGGAAAATATTATATGAAATAGATGTATATGAGGGATGATATGTATATATGGTATTTGGAAAATATGGAAAATATAACTACAATATAATAGAGATATACATATACCAACATATACATTACATATACATAATGTATAAGTGGTGTAGGAAAAGTAAGTTTATATAATTAAATAATAATAATAATAATAATAATAATAATAATAATAAGAAAAAGAAGAAAGGAAAGTCAAAGGAAGAAAGTGGTGGTGGAGAATATTTGGAAATATTAATTTTATTATTATTATTATTATTATTATTATTATTATTATTATTATATATGATAAGTATGAGGAGAAGAAGAAAAGATCTTCTTTCCTTCTTCTTCTTCTTCTTGGACGAGAGAGAGAGAGAGAGAGAGAGATAAAGAGAGAGAAAAGTGATTTTAATTACACACATCAAATTCTTAAGGGCTTTAAGAGAATTAAAGGTGGAGATTGAAGATTTGGCAAAATATTCAAGTAACTGTTTATCTCTTTGAGTTGAATTCTATTGATTTTGTTTATATTTGATTTGGTTAGTGTGTGAAGATAATGATAGTAAAAGATTAAAGGTTATAGATATGTTGAATTGGATTTTGATAATGATTATATAGTTATTTGTGAGGATGATGATGGATTATTGAAATTGGTTAGTAAGGGTTTAATATGTATGAGTTGGAGAATTGAATAATTGATGTATGATTGAGGTATGTTTGTGTTTAATGAAGTTAAAAACATAGAATACATGAGTTTGGTCCGGAAACAGAGGCATCGTGGCCATTGGAAGCCATGGCCTTGGAGGTGTCGAACAAAAGAGTCAGATTCATTTTCTATGCCACGGTTGTGGGGGTTGGAAGGCCACGACCGTGGGGATTTTAGAGCAATTGGGCAGAAGTGTTTGCTATGCCACACCCGTGGGGGTTGGTAGGCCACGACCGTGGGGTCCTAGAGAGAGATGTTGATTTGCAATTTGTGATCTAAAGGTCTAGTATGAGATTCATAAGTGAATAATTATATTGGGATTCATGTATGTTATCATTTTATTTGGATTAGGTTGTGAAGAAAGTGGATTGCCCTAATTCAAGTGATGAAGAGTTCTTGGAAAAGGAAGTGTATAGATTGGTGTGAGTGGTTCTTAAGGTAAGTACAAACCCTATTTGGTTGCATATATTTATATGCCTTGGACCTTAACACATTTGGTTATAAATGTGTTAAGTCATCTATTACATTGTTGATGCTTATGAATAATGTAAATTGATATGCATATATATATATATATATCAATGATGAAATATGAAATGTGAAAGAGGTGCTAACATGATGAAATATGTCAAGTGAAAGATATGATGATCATCAAAAAGTATGTGCAATGTGATTGGTTATGTTGAATACTTAAATGATGAATTGATTTAATGTGAATTGAGATATCATGAGATGTGAAGCCAGTGTGATTAATAATGACAATATTCAATGCAATTAATTATGTGAACTCTATTGATGAAATGAGGAACCATGATGGTTGGCTATAATGATAATTATAAGGATGCAAATGAGATGATTGAGATATGATTACTTATATGATGATGAAATGAAATATGAAAGATATGATTATATGATGAATTACTTTAATGTGAGTTGAGATGATTTGATATATGAGGCCATGATTGTTGTCTATGATCATGCAAATGAAATATAATTGAGGCATGGTTGCCTAATTAACTATGAGAAATGAAATGAAAAGAGTTTGATAAAGAGGCAAATGAAATAATTGTGTGCCTAATATGTTAATTCAATTTTCAGAGTTCTGGGTTTGGCGGCATGCCTATAAAGTACTGGATAGGTGAAAAGACCGGGTCGTAAGCCGATTTCAGTTGATAAATGTGAAATGTGAATTATAGTAACAGTCTTGCCAGGTTGAGGATCTCCTTGGTTTATCCGGGTTGAGGTCCAAGAGACTGGGTCTATTACAGGTAACAATCTTGCCGGGTTGAGGATCTCCTCGAGTTTAGCGGGTTGAGGTCCAAGAGACTGGGTCTGTTACACTATCCATGGATAGAGATATATATATATTGCCTATGGGCTTGATGATTATGATATGGACCAAAGCAGTAACTCTGAACTTTGAGTAGCATATTAGATCCTTTTTGGGCCCATGCTTGTGTTTGTTTAAATATGATTCATGAAATGTGCAATGAATGAATAATGAGACTTATGCTCGTCTTGGTTTAAATGTAAATTATGCAATAAGAGATAATATTATGAGATATATGTTGATAATTACGGAATGAAAGGATTTCTATATATATAAGTAAATTAATGAAAGTGAAGGTGGCTTGAAAAATTATGTTGAATGATAAGATGTGCAAGTACCACATGAAATTACAATATGATGTATAATATGAATGTGGATGTGGACATTGTTAATATTATTTTATGAATATTCTAATAAGTTATGGAATTGTGGTTTGCATCAATAATATATGTGTGCATGGATATAATGACAGGATTAATAGAAATACATGTATATATGGAAGGTGTAATTGAAATAGTAAAACATGATAAGAAAATAATGATATAAGAAATTAACATATGAATATGATTTTCCATAATGTATGTTTATAATATTTATTTGTACTACTAAGCTCTTTGGCTTAGCGTGGTTGTGTAATCGCGCAGGTGAGTAGGTGGTAGATTTCAAGTCAATCGGTATGCCACGAGAAAGGTATGAGTATCTCGAGACCAACTAGAAGGTGGTGCATACATGTATAATATAAATATGTTGTATTTTGATAATAATTTATTTATCTGTATAAGTGTATTTTTATTTAAGAAGAGAGTATTATTATATATATATGTAAGACCTTTGAAAGTAGAATGATTTTGTAAATGTACTATTCTTTGAACTCCGATTAAAGTTTTCAACTATAACGATCAGTGACATTCTTATACTTTATATACGTACTGTATGTATACCAGGTATATGTATAGTACTTATATGGAGTATGGGGGTGTTACAATTATTTTGGTATCAGAGCTTAGGTTCGAGATTCTCGGCCTAAGTAGAATTAAAAGGAAAAAGTTTTGAAAAGTCTAAATAGAATTAAAAAGAAAAGTTTTGAAATGAAATTCGTGATACATGCATATGCATTAACAACTAGGTTGGTCTCGAACGTGGCATTATGTGATTTGTGATGTATTTGAATTACATGAGATGGATGATAGTGTGTGAATAAGATTTTATATGAAATTAAAATTGGAGAAAGAAATGATATGAAAAATTGGTACAAGTTTAATTGGTAAATTCAAGAATGAGAGTTTACTTAAGGAAAGCAAATTTAGAAATATTGATTATTGAAAGGTGATTGTAATATAAAGAAATGAATAGGAAAATAAAGTTGAAAACAAAATCAAGATTAGAGTATGTACTCTTTCCTCCACACTTTGAATTTCTTTATAATAGAGCTTATGTTGGATTTGCTAGAAAGAGGAAATATTGTTGGATTGTTAATATGGAAAGATATGGTATTAAAATGAAAAGGGTATGGTGGAATAGGGAGTGAGTTGATTGGTATAGACAAAGTGTGATTATTTAAGGTTTGGATATATAAAGTTAAGATTTTGTTTAAAAGAAAAAGAGATGATGTTGGTTAAGTAAGAAGATATATTGGTGTTGTTTGTATTGTTATTTTAATGCAAACATTGTGATTTTAATGTTAGAAATGTGATATGCTGGAATATTGTGAAAGCTCATGTTAATGGTGGTAATATGTGATATTTGGATTTTGAAATGATCTTAATAACAGTGGAAATTATATGTTTTGATGTTGCTTTGTGGTATATTTATATAAGGTATTTTTTTTAAAGCTGATATTAAGAAAAGATGAAATTTGTAAATTGAAGTATAGGTGAGATAGTGATTTGAGAATTTAGAATTTTAATGGAATATTGATAAAGATTATTTATATATCGATAGTTTAATGTATGTTAAACATATGAGCTATTTGCAATGAATATTATTGCATATGAGAATACTATGAATTTTATAATGAGATTGATAATATGAGAATTTGTTTTGGAAGTAAAAAGAAAGTGAATAAGCGAGTAAAAATGAGTTACTTTAAGTTATTTGATTGAAAAGGGTAAAAATGGTTGGAGGTATATTAAATGCTTTTAAAGACAAAAGTGAAAGAGATGTCACATTAGAAATGTGACTAAGATGTATGTGAAGTGTTATTGTGGTTAGAATATATATATTGGTTGTGTTGATAAATACTGTACATTATATTAAAAGAATAAGAATGATATTGTTCAAAGGAAAGTAATAAACATTAAATTTGTACAGATTGTATGTGAAAGAGGAATTAAATAAAATTGCATGATTAAGTGTATACATGTAAAGGATATGTGAGATGAGTTCTTCGATATGAAGGTAATTGTAATATGTAAGGAATATGGGAAGTGAGTCACATTGTGGATGTGACCTATGAAGGTGTAGGTGGTATAACAAATGGTCTAAAGATATTAAGAATGATATTGCATATATTAGTGGACCTAGGAGGGATTAGGTCTTAACTTGTGCAAAGCTAGATAGACTATGTAACAAAATTAAGTGTGAGAATGGACTTGAGTAATATTGGATGGTGAAATTGTTATGGTGATCACTGAACGTGAAGATCATATAATATTTTGAGTCCCAAAACATCTACATGTGGAAAAGTTTTATGTAATTGTATACAATAAGAGATTGTAAATGGATTAGACATGGAGTAACAAATGGAAATTGTGCAAGATTTGCTTGTGATCGAATATGTATATAGTAAGAAATGTTAATAGTAATATTGTTAAAACATGAATTAAGCTAATGATGATCATATAATCGAGTGCAAGTTGGTTTGAAATAGAATTAAAATGTGTTAACTCCTGGTGTAGCAAAAGTTTAGAGAATGAATATGTAATTTTTGTAATATAATTTAGTTTTGTAATTAAAAAGGTTGGAAACAGAATAGTAAAGAAACAATATAGATTTATAAGCTTCAAGCTTAATCATTAATCTCTTAAGGTCATATGATTTGTTTAGTATATTTGGCTGATTAGTTTTGTTATTCATATATTTGGAAATGAGATAATATGACTGTAGTACAGTTTTGGTGAAATTGATAATTATGTTTCTAGAAACATGGTCAAGAATTAAGATTGATAAAGTTGTACTTTATCATTTTATGTTAGAAATTTGTTTATGATTATAATAAGTAAGGAAAGAGAAGAGAATTATGAAAATGTTTTGAGTTATGGATAATGTGATAAAAAGGTAATTATTGTAAATATAGTAATGATATGAAATGTAAGGAGATATTAAAAATGGAGAAATTACAAAATGTGACTGAAAGTTATATTGAATATGTTTATGGTATAAAGTGAATAAATGAATGGACTTGAGGTTTAAGTGAATGAACTATAGATAGTTAATATGGTATGAGATTATCATGCGAATTGATGGAAATTATACTGAGATAATAGAAAATAAACTATGTGTATATATTGACAGATAATTTGGAGTAATTTGTTATCATGATAATTTGACCGAATATGGATTTGAAGAGATTAGGATTTGAATAGAAGTTTGACCTAATGGAATTAGGTCATATATATTACAATCTAATGATAGGTTTAAATAAGTTAATTGTTGAGTTGAATCAAATAAGATTGAGACGTTAGTGTATTGTGACAAATAGATCAATTGATTTGGATTCTATGAAAATTATGAATCATTATTGAGATTTAATATGTACAGTTGTACTAGGAGTATAAGATTTAAGTGATAATGTATATGATGTAATATTCTAATATATGAATGGACATAAATGAATTGAGTTATATCAATTATAAATGAGGATAATAAGAAAAAGGTTGATTACCTGTAAAGTAAATTTAAAGGCATTATCTTAATACTTATGTTAAGTGAGAAACATGCTAAAGAAGGAATTAAGTGGAAGCAATGGGATAATCAATGATTTTTAAGGTTAAAGTTAAAAGAGTAATTATAAAGAGATGAAGTAACAAAATATTTTGAATATAAAGATTAGACGAAGTATAAGTATATTATAAGATGATCTGACTCTTATATAAAGATAAATTAAATGGGAATGTAATGAGTTATTTGGAATATTGATTAAGAAAGTAATAAAATATATAAACATATAGAATGATGAGTTATGAAATTTAGATAAGATGAGTGACTCTAAGGGGGAGAGTTGAAGTTATATGATTGGATGATATAATGAACTCCACATGGAAGTTAAGATGGTATTATGTTAAAAATGAACTGCTATTGTACTAGATAATTTCGAGGACGAAATTATTTAAGGGGGAGAGAATTGTAATATCCCAAAGTACACCCTAAAAGTTTGGAATAATTATTGTTGTATATGGATTTAATGTGTATGTTTAATGAAAATTTAAATAAGAGCAACGAATTAATTTAATACCCCGATTTTGGTGTACATTGGAATAGTAGTTGTGAGAAGATATGTTGGTAAATATATAAGGAAAATATTATATGAAATAGATGTATATGAGGGATGATATGTATATATGGTATTTGGAAAATATGGAAAATATAACTACAATATAATAGAGATATACATATACCAACATATACATTACATATACATAATGTATAAGTGGTGTAGGAAAAGTAAGTTTATATAATTAAATAATAATAATAATAAGAAAAAGAAGAAAGGAAAGTCAAAGGAAAAAAGTGGTGGTGGAGAATATTTGGAAATATTAATTATATTATTATTATTATTATTATTATTATTATTATTATTATTATTATTATTATTATTATTATTATTATTATATGATAAGTATGAGGAGAAGAAGAAAAGATCTTCTTTCCTTCTTCTTCTTCTTCTTGAACGAGAGAGAGAGATAGAAAGAGAGATAAAGAGAGAGAAAGGTGATTTTAATTACACACATCAAATTCTTAAGGGCTTTAAGAGAATTGAAGGTGGAGATTGAAGATTTTGCAAAACATTCAAGTAAGTGTTTATCTCTTTCAGTTGATTTCTATTGATTTTGTTTATATTTGATTTGGTTAGTGTGTGAAGATAATGATAGTAAAAGATTAAAGGTTAAAGATATGTTGAATTGGATTTTGATAATGATTATATAGTTATTTGTGAGTATGATGATCGATTATTGAAATTGGTTAGTAAGGGTTTAATATGTATGAGTTGGAGAATTGAATAATTGATGTATGATTGAGGTATGTTTGTGTTTAATGAAGTTAAAAACATAGAATACATGAGTTTGGTCTGGAAACAGAGGCATTTTTGATGCCACGCCTGTGGCCCTTGGCTGCCACGACCGTGGCCATTGGAAGCCATGGCCGTGGAGGTGTCGAACAAAAGAGTCAGATTCATTTTCTATGCCACGGCCGTGAGGGTTGGAAGGCCATGAGCGTGGGGATTTTAGAGCAATTGGGCAGAAGTGTTTGCTATGCCACGCCCGTGGGGGTTGGTAGGCCACGACCGTGGGGTCCTAGAGAGAGATGTTGATTTGCAATTTGTGATCTAAAGGTCTAGTATGAGGTTCATAAGTGAATAATTGTATTGGGATTCATGTATGTTATCATTTTATTTGGATTAGGTTGTGAAGAAAGTGGATTGCCCTAATTCAAGTGATGAAGAGTTCTTGGAAAAGGAAGTGTATAGATTGGTGTGAGTGGTTCTTAAGGTAAGTACAAACCCTATTTGGTTGCATATATTTATATGCCTTGGACCTTAACACATTTGGTTATAAATGTGTTAAGTCATCTATTACATTGTTGATGCTTATGAATAATGTAAATTGCTATGCATATATATATATATATATATATCAATGATGAAATATGAAATGTGAAAGAGGTGCTAACATGATGAAATATGTCAAGTGAAAGATATGATGATCATCAAAAAGTATGTGCAATGTGATTGGTTATGTTGAATACTTAAATGATGAATTGATTTAATGTGAATTGAGATATCATGAGATATGAAGCCAATGTGATTAATAATGACAATATTCAATGCAATTAATTATGTGAACTCTATTGATGAAATGAGGAACCATGATGGTTGGCTATAATGATAATGATAAGGATGCAAATGAGATGATTGAGATATGATTGCTTATATGATGATGAAATGAAATATGAAAGATATGATGATATGATGAATTGTTTTAATGTGAGTTGAGATGATTTGATATATGAGGCCATGATTGTTGCCTAATTAACTATGAGAAATGAAATGAAAAGAGTTTGATAAAGAGGCAAATGAAATAATTGTGTGCCTAATATGTTAATTCAATTTTTAGAGTTCTGGGTTTGGCGGCATGCCTATAAAGTACTGGATAGGTGAAAAGACCGGGTCGTAAGCCGATTCCAGTTGATAAATGTGAAATGTGAATTATAGTAACAGTCTTGCCGGGTTGAGGATCTCCTTGGTTTATCCGGGTTGAGGTCCAAGAGACTGGGTCTGTTACAGGTAACAGTCTTGCCGGGTTGAGGATCTCCTCGAGTTTAGCGGGTTGAGGTCCAAGAGACTGGGTCTGTTACACTATCCATGGATAGAGATATATATATTGCCTACGGGCTTGATGATTATGATATGGACCAAAGCAGTAACTCTGAACTTTGAATCGCATATTAGATCCTTTTTAGGCCCATGCTTGTGTTTGTTTAAATATGATTCATGAAATGTGCAATGAATGAATAATGAGACTTATGCTCGTCTTGGTTTAAATGTAAATTATGCAATAAGAGATAATATTATGAGATATATGTTGATAATTACGGAATGAAAGGATTTCTATATATATAAGTAAATTAATGAAAGTGAAGGTGGCTTGAAAAATTATGTTGAATGATAAGATGTGCAAGTACCACATGAAATTACAATATGATGTATAATATGAATGTGGATGTGGACATTGTTAATATTATTTTATGAATATTCTAATAAGTTATGGAATTGTGGTTTGCATCAATAATATATGTGTGCATGGATATAATGACAGGATTAATAGAAATACATGTATACATGGAAGGTGTAATTGAAATAGGAAAACATGATAAGAAAATAATGATATAAGAAATTAACATATGAATATGATTTACCATAATGTATGTTTATAATATTTATTTGTACTACTAAGCTCTTTGGCTTAGCGCGGTTGTGTAATCGCGCAGGTGAGTAGGTGGTAGATTTCAAGTCAATCGGTATGCCACGAGAAAGGTATGAGTATCTCGAGACCAACTAGAAGGTTGTGCATACATGTATAATATAAATATGTTGTATTTTGATAATAATTTATTTATCTGTATAAGTGTATTTTTATTTAAGAAGAGAGTATTATTATATATATATGTAAGACCTTTGAAAGTAGAATGATTTTGTAAATGTACTATTCTTTGAACTCCGATTAAAGTTTTCAACTATAACGATCAGTGACATTCTTATACTTTATATACGTACTGTATGTATACCAGGTATATGTATAGTACTTATATGGAGTATGGGGGTGTTACAATGCATGTTTTATTAATCAAAGAAATGAAGCTACTGTGATCATGAGTAATTTATAATTAAAGATCAAACCTCATTCGTTGGTTCCTCCAAATTGATTTCTGGATGAACAACGTGAAGACAACATGAAATCTGCCTTCTTCTTTGGTTGTCTTGATATTTCTATTTGTTAGGGTTTTATGTCTTTTTTACTCCGATCCAATCCAAGTTCAAAAGTCCAATCCCTCCTTTATTCTGAGTTTTTAATGTGTTATTTATAGGAAAACTTATAAGCCTACTTCTAATTGTTTAAGGAAACTAAAATTAATTAGAAAAAGAAACTAAAACCAAATAGAATTTGGTTTCGGAAAAATTGTGTTGGAAAATTGCGCTGGCGAAAAAAAATTACTGGCGAAAACTGCGAGCTACAAAAATTTTGCGGGCCGGCGTTGGGGCGGCTGGCCAATTAGCCACAGGAAATTCCTGCGGCGAATTGCCCAAGGCCATTTCACCCACAGCAATTTCCTGCGGGCGAATTGGACTTGGCCAATTCCACTTACGGCGATGAATTTTTTCATCGCCGATTTTTTTTATTTATTTATTATTATTTTTAATTATTTATTTTTTATTATTATAAAAAATTATAAATACTAAAATAAATATTATTTAATTAAAATACCACAAAAATTATTTTGAACTATATAAAAAATATCGGACCAGACTGGGTCAAAAATTAAGGGTCTACAGTTTGCCCCCTGCTTAAACGATCTGAGACTATGGCAAAAGAGAGTGAAAAGCAATATGATTTTTGACTGATTTTGGATGAGGATGGGTACTTGGATTTGATTTGGGTACTTGGACCCGAGACTGAACTTGATTTGGGTACTTGGACCCGAGACTGGATTGAAATTGGTTATTTGGACCCGAGATTGGGTACTTGGACCCGAGAGTGAATTTGATTTGGGTACTTGGACCCGAGATTGAATTTGATTTGTGTACTTGGACCCGATATTGAATTTAATTTAAGTACTTGGACCCGAGACTGAATTTGATTTCGGTACTTGGACCCTAGATTGGGTACTTGGCCTTGAGATTGAATTTGATTTGGGTACTTGGACCCAAGATTGAATTTAATTTGATTTGGATACTTGGACCCGTGATTGGGTACTTAGACCCGGGATTGAATTTGATTTGGGTACTTGGACCCGAGATTGGATTTGATTTGGGTACTTGGAATCAAGATTGGGTACTTGGACCCGAGATTGAATTTGATTTGAGTACTTGGACCAGAGATTGGGTACTTGGACTCGAGATTGATTTGATTTGGGTACTTAGAATCGAGATTGGGTACTTGGACCCGAGATTGGATTTGATTTGGGTACTTGGACCTGAGATTAAATTTGATTTGGGTGCTTGGACCCGAGACTGAACTTGATTTGGGTAATTAGACCCAAGATTGAGTACTTGGGCCCAAGACTGAATTTGATTTGGGTACTTGGACCCGAGATTAGGTACTTGGACCCGAGACTGAATTTGATTTGGGTACTTAGACCAGAGATTGGGTACTTAGGCCCGAGATTGAATTTGATTTGGGTACTTGGACCCGAGATTAAATTGATTTGGGTACTTGGACCCAAGATTGGGTTCTTGAACCTGAGATTGAATTTGATTTGGGTACTTAGAACCGAGATTGAATTGATTTGGGTACTTGGACCCGAGATTGGGTACTTGGACCTGAGATTGAATTTGATTTGGGTACTTGGACCCGAGATTGAATTGATTTGGGTACTTGGACTCAAGACTGAATTGAATTTGGGTACTTGGACCCGAGACTGAGTTTGACTGACCTTTTATCAGTTGAGAAGTCTGACTGCTCCAACTGTTCTATTCTTTAACGCATTGTGGTTCTTCATCCTCAAAATGGATCTTCATCGTTGGACCTTGGATCTTCATCCTTAGCATCGGATCTTCACCTTTGAAAATGGATCTTTATCCTTGGAGATCAGGTCTTCACCCTTGTAAATGGATCTTCATCCTTGAAGATCAGGTCTTCACCCTTGTAAATGGATCTTCATCCTTGGAGATCAGGACTTCACCCTTGAAAATGGATCTTCATCCTTTTAGATTGGGTCTTCACCCTTGAAAATGGATCTTCATCCTTGAAGATCGGGTCTTTACCCTTGTAAATGGATCTTCATCCTTGGAGATCGGGTCTTCACCCTTCATTCTTGGAAATCGGGTCTTCACCCTTGAAAATGAATCTTCATCCTTTCAGCTGGATCTTCATCCATTAGAGATTAGGTCTTATATTGGCTTCAGCTCTTCTAGCTGGACTGATAGATCTAATATTCCATTCTTTTATTCTTCCTTTTTGCAAAAATTCAGTTATTTTTAGTTGGCCCACATATCTACTCCTGCCCCCTGCATGGCGAAATATTTACAAGTGAGTTTGAAAATGTTTTATATATAAACTCTAAAAATTAAAAAGGAGAAACTTTGCCCCCTGTGCAGGCTTAATCAAATTTTCTTTTTATGTAAGCTTTGATTGAAGGTTTTGTTGTCTAGTTCTTCGCACAAGCACACACTTCTTCTCTTTGCAAAATTACTAGAGCCTTCTCAAGCAATGGGCTTTCCATGCCCTCCTGATTTGATATCTTCTTTTGATTCTTTACTTCACAAGGTATTTACTATTCACTTTGATAATACAAGACAAGAAAGTGCGATGTGATATGCTCATGTATGCATGACATGCATGAATAATACTTACAATGGTTCTATCGACCCACAAACCGAGGTGATCAGCATAAGTGTTCTCATTGACTCCTTTGAGATGCCCATTCAGGTCTTGCACTGGAATGACAGGATGCTTCACATTTATGGCTTTTATCTTCAAGATGTTGAAAATATGAGTAGTGGAGACCTCAAGCTGTAGAGTCAGGGATACATCCATTTCAAGCTATGTTTCAGTATGCCAATCGGTAGCTTCTTCATGACCTTGCCAATAATCATTTCCTTTGCCCAATGTGTCCTTTCAGATTTAATGATTCGACATACTTCCCTTAACTTGAAGATTTTGATTTTTTTTATTTTTCAATTTTTTTTTTGAAATCCAAATGTTGGCTTTGCCAAATTAATATCAATATACCTCAGGACTTGATTTTTCAAATTAACATATCTATAACATTACAACCCTAGTTACCATACTAAACTTGGAAATCATTTCTATTTAAGCAAGAATTGTTGCACTTCAGATAGGCACATACACATTACTTGGCCAAAGGTCTCATTGAGTTTAAATATTGTCTATCTCATATGCATGCTTATTCAAACTATCTCTACTAATATACTCTACCTACCAAGAGAGATTAACAGGTCTTTGATACGCTTGAAATGGGGTCTATAATGGACATAGGTTAAATGAAGGCCATTTGTAAGTTGGAGTCATTGTGACACTATGGATAAACCCTCACACTAAAAATTTCTTGTTTGAACTTTAAGCAGCTGGGAGCAATCTTGCTAGACTCAAAATTCCTTCTATCTTCTTGGCATTAATCTGGATCTTGATTGGGACAATCTTTGTTTCTTTGTATAAAGTTTGGTACCCAAATTCGCTTCTTTTCTTCTTCTCCCTTTTCTTTCTTTTTATTATTTTGTCCTTCTTCCTTTCTTTGAGCATTTTATCATTTTTGTCCTTCTTCCTTGTAGGACTGTCAAGTACAGAACTTTCAAAAACTAAATGGTCTTTCTCCTTTTTCTTTGATTTTGATCGAATCTTTGGTTGGGTTGGACCAATCAAGTCAATCCGTCCTTATAAGCCAAATGGAAGCCTTTTGTTGTTTTAGGTAAAAGAGAACTCAGTTGGCTTTTTGAACCGCCTTTTTAGGTTTTATCTTTTTTTTTCCTTTTTTTCCCTCTTCTTTTTTTTTCTCTTTTTTCTTTTCTTTTCTTTTTCTTTTTTTCCTCTTCTTTTTTCTTCTTTTTTCTTTTTTCTTCTTTTTCTTTTTTGTTTTTTTTTTTGGGTTCTAGCTCTAATAGAGTTGTCTTGTTTGAGTTGTCTTATTTGTACCAACTTGTATTTCTAATAATGGATGAGTGGAGTGGTATTAATCTCCTTTAACAAGGATAAATCATTTGTTACTCTGATGTTATCTTGATAGATTGGAGATATTAGGTGAACTTCAACTACCCTTATGGTCTTGAGAACATCCACTATCCTTATAGTCTTGGCTATGCATTCCTTTCTTTGATCTTCTTGCCTCTTCACCTTAGTGATCATAAGACTTGTCAAAAGTATCACAACAGCTCAGGGTAGGTTGTTGGGGTTTGTAAGCCAATGAAAAGAAAGCTAAAATTTTATGAAGGCTCAAAGGGACAACTAGGGATTGATATTTAATTAGGTGAATACTAGTTGTTGGCTAACCAAACAATGCCTAGATCTCTCCCTTAAATAAACAGAGTTCAATTTTGAGTCGAAAGTTTATCAAAGCATGTTCTAAGACTGACTAGGACCTAGACAAAGGTAATTATGCAGGAGCCCTCTCTAAGTAAGCATACACAACTCAATGCTATAGAGCAATTCCCTCATCTAGTAAAGTCATTCAAGTCATGATGCCTAGATACATTAATTTATGAATATCAAGCTAAATTCCTAATTGTTTGAGCACCAAAATGAACAAAGACCAACAAAAATTTTGGTGAAAGTAATTTATTCAAACAAAAATAGAAAAACATAATTATTCCAATTAAATATTAAAGAAAGAAAAATTGAAGCAACATTCAAGCTAAGGAAAGTTTGTTGAGTTAAGCTTTTTTTTTCCTTTCACATCTTCAATTTTCCATCTTGAAATGATGATAAAACAAAATCTTCTTCCAATCCTTTTCCCACCATGAAGGTTGCCGGTGGAGGTACTCTTCCAAACTTAGGCAAAGGATTGTTCTTGGTATTTGGCTTGTTCGGCTCAGGTAGCTTACCACTATCGATTAAATCTTGGATCTCATACTTTAATTAGGTACATCTATTAGTCTCATGTCCTTGAGTCTGATGAAATTGACAAAAAGCCTTAGTATCAAATTTTAGGGGTAAAGGATTAGGCAAAGGTCGAGGGGTCAATGGCTGTAATAGTCCCTTCTTTTGTAGCTTATTGAGAACCCAAGACAACGATTTTCCCAATTCTGAAAACTATCTTCTTGTTCCTTGGCTAGTAGCATTAACACCAACCTGTTTTTGCGTGCTTTAATTTCCAGACTTGTAGTTCCCTTTCTCATTCCTTCTTATTGAAAAGCGATTCTTCTCTCTTTCCCATTGTTTAATTTGCAGACCAGCTTGGAGGAGATCTTTGAAATCACGGATGAGCGTATGAGACATCCTTTCACGAAGACTAGGCAACACCCCTTTCACAATCATCCTTATTTGATCAGATTCATCGGGCCTCTTCTTGAGCAAAGCGGCCTTATTTCTCCATCTTTTCACATAGTCCATAAAATTTTCATTTGGCCTTTGCCTAATGGACTCAACTTCCATTAAGGTAACTTTCATTTCAACATTGTATCCATATTGTTGGATGAAGGCCTTGTATAGCAGATCCCAACTCTTTTGTGTGCTATCATCTAAGGTATTGAACCAATTTTGAATAACAGGGTCCAATGAGAGCATGAAGTACCTTAGCGTTTGAGCCCTAGTAGCTTGGACAGACTGCATAGCAGTGATATACAGCTTCACATGGAGATGAGGATTTTCGGTTCCATCAAACTTTGCAAAGGATGGCATCTTGAATTTGTATGGAACTTCTTCGTCTAGCTCAAATAATTTTTCAACTTCAAACATTTCTTCGGTTTTTAGCTTCTTCTCAAATTTCTTTTCTAAATCTGCAATCATCTTTTCAACATCAGAAGTCTTAGTTTTCTCAACAGTTGTTTTCTCAACAACCTTTGGCTCCTTTTTGTCTTGAGGATCTTGGAAGTATTGAGCCCAATCAACATCATCATCAATGATCACCTTATCATCATCAAAAACCACTTCACTAACTTTAGCCTTCCCTTTGTCCTTTGGCTTCTTAGTGCTAGCAGATACTTCGGCATGATTTCCTAAAATTGCGGCTAATTGGTTCTTCATGGTCTTAGCCAGGGCCTCTTTTATTTCTTCCATCTTGGCATTGATGGCGTTGTCAACCATTCTTTGAATTTGTTCAGGCTCCATTGCTTTTGGTGAAAAAGAGATTGAGTCATTGCTAGATTCTTCATCTCCGGCGTAGGTTGGATTGTCATAAGCTTTTGAACTATCGTAATCCAGGGCTGTGAGCCAGAAAGGATTAATGATATGAGAAGCAAATGTATGCATGTATACATGTATGCATAGACAATCAACAAAGAAAGAGAATTAGAACGTTCCTTCCGACCTTATAACATCCACACACGAATGGCGAGTCTCCTTTCCTAGGTAATATGGTTAACAAAATACCAACATGGGGTATCTTTTTTATGAATATTTCCCTTAGATGTTTCAACCAATAGTTATATTTTCAAAAATGAAAATCAGTTTATGATAATTCCTATTAATTAGGTTTTAATCCTTTCAACCAACTAAAGTAGCTTTCATGCTATATTGGATTAAAACTAAATTAAGAGGTTTATTATAAATAGATTTCTCACTTGAAAAAGTAACTAATGATTCATGCCAAAAACAAGCCCATGATTAATTATTCTTTGCATAAACTAGGCTCACAATTGATTTTTGGTATTTTGTAATTGAACTAAATAATTTGCAAGCTCTTTATAAGAAAAGGTTGGATGAAAATAACTTTATTTCTAAGCCCATTGTAAAAAGATTTTACAAAAAAATGGAGTTTGGGCTTTGTGTTTGAGTCTTGAGAAAAGAATTTTTTTAATTTATTTTTCGAAAAGTTTTATGTCCAAAGACCCTTTTAAAAAGTTTTAAAAATTGCTTTGGTCTTTTAGACTTTAAAGAAAAATTTATTTGAGCTCACAATGTACTTGGGTCATATTAGAAAAAGAACAAACCAAATAAGCCATGATTTAAGCCAAGATAAATTAACCATAGTCAAACAACAAGTATTTGGGGTAAAAACCTAAGGAAAGCAACTAGGCCAATTACATGAGCTTTAGTCTTTGGGTTAAAAGGCTTAGATTCCCATAGCAAGTATATACCAAATGGTATGAGGCTATAAGTGGTTATGCCATGCTCGATCTTCATACCTTGAGTGAAAGTATGGTATCTCTTACATAACACAACATGGGTAACACGGGCGTCCTAACTCACACACGCGATGCAATCTAATATGATACAATGGATAATATCATTATAAGAAAGAATATAATAATGTAAAGACCAACGAAATCAACTTCTCTTATCCCCAGTGGAGTCGCCACTGTGAGAGGAGATTTTTGCCCCCACTCCAGGTGGAATGGTTCTTGCGACTTCGACACTGTTTAGGCTCGGGGCCTTAAAGAACACGGACCTAAGTCTAGAGAAAATGGAGTCACCACCCGGACAGGCTGGGAAAAAGAAAAGGGGAGGATGACTTGATTCCTAAGGAATCCCCAACCCCCTAATGGGTTCAAAAAGTTGGGTACATGTGGGGAAGGTGAGAAATGGCCCAGCACCCCCACAACGCCCGGTTCATTAGAACCGGCCCCCTTTGCAGGTCTTAATATTATAAAATTCTTAAGTATAACAATATTATCCATATTACATGCAACAATTAAAATAAAGCATCATTATATTAAAATCCAAGCAATGTCCAATACAAAGTAAATAAGTGGACACCCATCCGAAGATGGAAACATATCCTTTACATTGGTTCAAAATATAAAAGCAATTTAAATTACATGATATTTTGCTAATGAGGTACCCACAAAGTGGAAATATACCTCTTACACTTTTAATACCAAAACAAATAAATAATAATCATAATAATAAAGAAAATATCCATCCATGATAAATTAAATAAATCAAGTATTGAAATTAAATAAATCAACCATCAAAAAATATAATAAAATATAAATCAAATCTAAAATTAAATAAAGTAATAAATATATAAATTTAGCGTTTTAAAGAATTATCAATTGAATTTAGGGTTTCGGAACTTAGGGTTTTAGAAACTAAAGTTTTATAATTAGGGTTTTGAAATTAGGATTTTTAGGGTTTTTGAAACTAGGGTTTTGGAAACTAGGGTTTTGGAATTAGGGTTTTTAAAACTAGGGTTTTGGATAGTTAGGGTTTTTGGAATTAGGGTTTTGGATAGTTAGGATTTTTGAAATTAGGGTTTTGGATTGTTAGGGTTTTTGGATTTGACTTACTACCTAAAAAAACATAATTTTGGATTTGAAAAAATAAATTAAGGTTTTGGAAAAATAATCAATATTTTGGAGTTTAATGAAATGGTTTAGGCTTTTGGATAAAAATAGTTTGAGGTTTTGAGTTTTAATAAAATAACCTTCGATTCTTGAAGTTAAAGTAAACAAAATAAATTCTAACAATTAATTTAAATCCTCGACGGCTACTGGATAGTTATATGTTTTTTATGAAACATGCAAGTGGGGTTGCGAATATCAACTGATCCATGTGTTAATTAAAGCAAACGATTAAAGTTATTGCAACAAAAATCAATTTACTGTGTATTCAAAGATCAAGGTACTGTGTGTTCAAAGATAAAGTTACTGCATGCATGTTTTTATTAATCAAAGAAACGAAGCTACTGTGATCATGAGTAATTTATAATTAAAGATCAAATCTCTGTTCGTTCGTTCCTCCAAATTGATTTCTGGATGAACAACGTGAAGACAGCATGTAATCTGCCTTCGTCTTTGGTTGTCTTGATATTTCTGTTTGTTAGGGTTTTCTATCTTTTTTACTCTTATCCAATCCAAGTTCAAAAGTCCAATCCCTCCTTCTTTATTCTGAGTTTTTAATGTGTCATTTATAGGAAAACTTATAAGCCTACTTCTAATTGTTTAAGGAAACTAAAATTAATTAGGAAAAGAAACCAAAACCAAGTAGAATTTGGTTTAGGAAAAACTGCGTTGGAAAATTGCGTTGGTGAAAAAAATTGCTGGCGAAAACTGCGAGCTACAAAAATTTTGCGGACGGGTGCTGGGGCGGCTGGCCAATTCGCCGCAGGAAATTCTTGCGGTGAAATGGCCTTTCACCGTAGGAATTTCCTGCGTGCCAATTGGCCTTGGCCAATTCCACTTTCGGTGACGAATTTTTTCGTCTCCGATTTTTATTTTTATTTATTTATTATTATTATTACTATTTATTTATTTATTTTATTATTATTTTTATTTATTTTTATTTATTTTTTATTATTATAAAAAATTATAAATACTAAAATAAATATTATTTAATTAAAATACTATAAAAATTATTTTGGACTATATAAAAAATATCGGACCAGACTGGGTCAAAAATTAAGGGTCTATAGAGTGTAGGTTTATACACCTATCAAGAGAAGAAAATCAGATGGCTGATGCCCTAGCCACATTGGCTTCGGTATGGAAAAATCTTGTCAGCTTATTTCTTAAGCCTCTGATTTTGACAAGTTCGTCAACTCCTTGCTACGAATATGAAACAATCATGGAAACTGATGCAGACCATAATGCATGGTATGATACTATAAGACAATATTTAGAGGAAAGGGAATACCCATCGAGGGAAACGAAGAAAGAAAGAAGTGCCATAAGGCGGTGGTCTTTGCAATACATCACATTCCATGGAGAGTTATATCGAAGATGGCCTAATGGGGTGCATTTGAGACGCTTGAGGAAGCCTGAAGTGGAGCATATCATGTCAGAAATACATGCGGGAAGTTGCGGTCCACATATGAGTGGTTTGGCCCTAGTTAAGAAGATTATTCGACAAGGTTACTACTAATTGACCATGGAGAGAGATTGTATAAAGTTCGTAAAGAAGTGCCAACAATGTCAGATGTATGGTAACTTGAATCACATGCCTCCTGAAGAATTGCATTCTATGTCTTCACCCTGGCCCTTTGCCACTTGGTGTAATATCCTCATTTATGCCCTAGAAGTTTTGCATATTGTTGTTGTTGTTATTGTTATAAATTGGATTGAATGTATATTATGTGTTAAGAAAAGAAGTTGGGAGGAGAATGCTTGTGTATATGTGTTTTGGAAAGAAAATAGGGTTTAGAGAGAATGGTATATGTTGTGTATATGATGATATATATAACATATAAATGGGTCAAAGGAAGAGTCAAAGGAAGAGAGATATTTTTGTGTTAAGTGTGTAATTACATATATGGGCTTATATGAGACAAAAGGTTAGTTATATGGTTAAGGGCAATTTGGTAATTGCTTGGATAAGATTACTTGGTGGAGATTAAAAGCAAAATTTGACTTTGTGTCTTGATCATTTTCTTCTTTCTTTCATGAAGTGGCCGGCTCCTCCATAGACAAAGGGAAGCAAGAGGTGAAGAGAGGTTCTTGATGAGTTGAGTTCAAAATTGAAGGAAGATTAAGTGTTCAAGTGTTGATTCAAGAAGTTTTTAACTAAGGTAAGATCTTCCCTTTGATTTCTTTCATTCTTTTGAAGTGGTATGGGAAGTTAATTAGGGTTTGATGATTTGATGATGAGATGTGTTTATGATTTGTTTTCAAGTGTTAAATTGGTTTTAAGTTAATAGTTTAAATAGGTGTTGTTGTTGGAAGTGGTAAATGTTGATGTTGAAAGGTGGAGAAGGATGGTGATTTTAGTGTTTTGAGATGGGTTGTGTTTAAATGTAATATTAATGGGTTGTAAAGTGATTCTTGTGATGAATATATGTTTAGAACATTGATTGTATTCATTTGAAATATATTATATGGAGTGTATTGTGTTTGGGTGCAATTGAAAAAGTGTTGGTTTTAGTTAAGGTTGTGTTTATGGGTGACACGGCCAGAAGCAATGAAGAGACACGGCCGTGTCATTTATTTGTGTTGGCTACTGCCTCTTTTATTTTTAGAGACACGGCCGTGTCCCTCAAGTGGGCTGGGCGTGTCCCTCAAATGAGTTGAATATTGTTTGATTTCTTTGTTCTTTTTGCATGGTTTGGATTCTTCAAAGGTAGTTTGGTCTCTAAACCTAAACATAAACATTTTAAACATACTTAAACCAAGGAATGACTTAATCAAACACTTTTGGATGATCCTAAAGCTATGAATAATATAAATTGTTCTTGCATTGTTGAGATTGAACAATGTTATGTTATGCATTGTGAATGGTAATGTGTTTCATGAGTAATGTGGAATGAAATGTTGATATTTATGAATGATGCTATGTGAGATATAATGTGATCATGGATGAGATATATATATACTTGAATAATGAAGTGTTATATTGTGAAATAAAATGTGAAGCCATTGTTATTGGCTAAGGTGATTCAATGGAGATAAATGAGGCATGTTTGCCTAAATGATAATAAGAATTGAGAATGAAAACTAAATGAATTGTGTGGCTAATGTGTTATTCCATTTTCAGAGTTTGTTGTTGGTGGCATGCCTAATAAGTGTAACAATCTCTTGAAGTTAGGTTGGATTGAATCCTTGAAGCCTAATTGAGATGTTACCACCCTTGAAGCTAGGTTGGGTTAGTTCTTGAAGCCAAGTTGGGTTGAAGCTTAGCATGCTTTGCTCCCCTTGAAGCTTGGTTGAACTTAATCCTTGAAGCCTAGTTGGGTATATGATATTGATAAATGTGATCATAAAACCAAAGCATTAACTCTGAAAATTGAATGGCATATTAGTGTGTCTTGGGCCCAATGCTTGTCTTTGTTTAATGTGAGTCATGATTTGTTTATTGTTGTTCATGGATGATTAAATGATTAAATAATGAAGTATATGCAATGATGTTGAAATGTGATATGCATATATGTATGTTGGTTATAAAATGTAAAGGGATGTTGTTAGCTTTGCATCTATGTTGTTACATATATGATATGAATTAGAATTGACATTGTATTGCATTAAAGCATATCCATTGCATGTTTTATCTTACTAAGCCCTTGGCTTAGCGCGATAGTGTTTAATCGCGCAGGTGATAGAACTGATAGAATTGAACCCGAGAGCTCTTCGAGACCGAGTGAGAGTAGACATTGAAGAGTTGATTTTGGGAACTTAAAGATCAGAGGAGATTTGCCAATCATGTATAACTCTTTTATATTGTGTAAAGTTTTGTTTATAATGTAAATATATATATAATGGTAAATATGTATTCAAATGTTTTCATATATGTAAATATTTTATAACTTCCGCTGTGTACTACTTAAATGTATTTTGTTTATGTTACAAATTGATTTTTTTTTATTTATTTCTAAAATGTATAATGAGAAAGGTGCTGGTATTACATAAAAGGTTTTGAATGTTGATGAAAAACCGTAGCATTCCTATGTTCTGTGCACATATGCTACATTGTGGTGTTGTAGTGTGTGTGTATTGAAGGTAGGGGTGTTACACTTAGTGTATCAACATTATAGGAGAGATACATCTGACAGCCTCAAACGGTCACCGTTTCATTGTAGTAGCAATAGATTATTTTTCAAAATGGGTCAAAGCCAAATCCTTCAATAAATTGGGCGCAAGTCAAATGGCTAGATTTATTGACAAGAACCTCATCTGCAAGTATGGAGTCCCGTATAGTGTGATATCAGACAATGGGGTATAGTTTCAAGAAGCAGTTAAGGATTTATTCTCGAAGTACTAAATCCATCATCATCGATCCTCTCCTTATAGACCGAAGGCTAATGGTGCAGGAGAAGCAACAAATAAGACAATTAAGCAAATTCTGTCCAAGATGACCAAGACGTACAGGGATTGGTTAGAGATGCTCCCCTTTGCTTTGTGGGGATATAGAACAAGTGTATGAACACCTATTGGAATGACACTGTTCTCTTTGGTTTACGGGATGGAAGCAGTATTGCCAATTGAAATTGAGATCAAGTCATTGAGGGTAGTCTTGGAAGCTGAACTGCTTGAAACAGAATGGGTAGTGAGCAGATACATGTAGTTAGCTTTATTAGAGGAGAGAAGGTTAAAGGCACTAAATCATCATCAACTGTATCAAAGGAAGATAGCTCGGGCCTACAATAGAAGGGTTAAGATCAGAAAACTTAGAGTCTGGTATTTTGTGTTGAAACAATGTAAGCCTAATGTATCTGATCCAAGAGGGAAGTTTAGGCCTAGTTGGGAAGGTCCATGTGTTGTGAAACAAGTCATGAACAAGGGTGCAGTGAAGCTATCAGACATGGATGGGAACGAGTTTAATGAGCCAGTGAACATCGACAGGTTGAAGAGGTTTTATGTGTAAAAGGGAAAAAAAAGAAAAAGAAAAAAGAGCTTGCTAGGTTGAAAACCCAAAAAGGGCGGCCTAGGCAAAAGTTAGAGCAGTCCGCTAGTTCCAAAAACCCGAAAGGGCGGGCTAGGCAACAATTAGGGCTAAATGAGAGAAAACTGTCAATTAGAAAACCCGAAAGGGCTAGTTGGCAACAGGAATGATCTTGTGTATGCTGGCTTTATGTTTGGTTGTTCCCCAATTTAATAAAACAGAATTAATATTAAAATTGTTCTATGTGCACTGTTACAAGTATTTGACCAGATATGGATGAAATAAATGAACACAATAGCAAAAAGTGATGACAAATTATAAAAGGAAAAGAAGCATCTTTTATTACTTTAATTATTTTTTCATCCTAACAATACACTTTCTGAATTGACAAATGTAAAATATATGGCAGACAATAAGTGTAACGTACAGGCCAGCTTTGCCTCAGCCGATCCAAGTAGGCTTCAGTCAAGCAAGGCATGTCTAAATCGGGAGTGAATTCAGAATCATGAGGCTCAGCTCCATACTGACGGCTAAGCCGGCGAGGATCATAGCAAGTACCTCGACGAAGAGTAGCAAGAGAAACATACATCAAGAGTAATTTCTGTACACCAACAGGAGATACGTTAAAGTTCAAAAGCCCAATTTGAATAAACTGGGTATAAGATGCACCCGGTTGATAGAGAAATGTTTCAACATCATAACCGTGACGGGCCAACCACCATGCATTCTCTGGCATTGATGTAATATTTAAAGTATATTTTGGGCAACGCATCGGGATCCTACACTACTCGAGACCAAGAAACCACTCATATACTCTCTCTCCGAGAAACCAATCACTAGACATAGGGCCAGCGATGACTCGGCGAGTATGTTGAAAAGGCAGTGCAACATTCATGGAGGAAGTCCAGTTTGTCCGCTCTTCTGGGTTCCACCAAGATAAATTCACCTACAAAAAGACATAAGGTAAGTAAACTTTTATATAAATTTTAAAGTATACTAATGTTATCTTACCTGGTAACAGGTTAGGCAACTCAAGACAAAGCGTTGGGTATGCACATGGTGAGAGCCGGGAACTTACACGCTCTAAAACCAAAAATTTAATCTCGGATACCCGACTCTCTCTCAAAAAATACCAGGCACCCTCATAAGGTTGTGCTCGTATGCCCATGCCTACAACAATAATAATAAAAATCAACTTCATGCAAGAATAAGAATGGAATTGACATTGGTGGAAGAAGAGTACCTCGACAACCGCCATAAAGCGAACAAAAGACTTCTTATTTCGGCAAATTTTGTCAAGACCATGGTAAAGACAGGCAAGGCCAGCTTCACCCTAGCCGTAAAGTGGTACCATCCTCATATAAGTAAGGGCCCTCGACACTGACAAATGGATGGCGGATTTGGTACTGCCTAAAATGTTCGACCCGAGCAAATACAACAAAAATCTTTGAGCATACTGTTGGGCTATGTCTCTGTGAGCATGTCCGTAGTTCATCCAATAACTATGAATTGGCTCAATTTTTATCTTGAAAGACCCTTTAAATGATGGTTCCATACCAATTAATTGTTGAATTTCTTCGAATGTCAGAATATCGTCAGTAAGAGGAACCGGAAGACCATCATACCGAATGCCGGTTATAGTAGCAAAATCAACCAGACCAATTGTCATCTCTCCAATGGGCAAGTGAAAAGTATGAGTTGTGCCCAACCATCAATCTGCAAGTGCCTGGATCACTCTCTAGTCTATCGGATACTCCTCGGATGGTAATTGAAAGATGAAGCTCTCAAAACTGCAATCTCGAATAATTTGCCTTACCCGAGAAGGCGCTATATCATATCATTGTCAGGCTTTATAGATACACCCTCCGCCCTGAATAATGCAACGATCACCCTAACACGGAGCCAGGTAAGTTAACACGAGGTAAGTATATCATTATATCAATACCATCGATTTCTTTTTTCTATCTATTTAAACTCTTAACTTAATATTTTTTGTCCTAAATTTCCTAAAAAAAATAAATATGAAAAACAAAACAAAAATAAATAAATAAAAACACAAAAAATGAAAAAGAAAAGGAAGAGAAAAACAACAGAAAAATGAAGAAAAAAGAAAAGAAAAAGAAAAGAAATAATAATAATTTGCTGTTAAAATAAATAATTACCTTGCTCTTTTAATTTGAACTACGATGAAGCGGCATCCCGGCTAGTAAAACTATATTTCTATCTTTATGATGCCGAATAAACTCTAATAACTCAGCATTAGAATGAGTTCCTGATTTTAAAGCATGCATTTTTTCAAAACTGTATGCTAAACTTGAAAGGATTATAGCTATGAATGAATGAAATTAACAAGTTTGCTGTGAATGAAATGAAGAAATCGGTCGTTTATATAGAGGAACGGCAAAGAAAAAAAGTAAATTCAAAAAAGTAAATTTCACTATTGATGAATAGTATATTACTATTTACAAATAGTAGGTTACTATTTATAAATAGTAAATTATGCATGAACAGTGACTACACAGTAAATAAATAGAAAACTCAATTATTCAATTTAATCATTCAAATACTTGCGTGTATATAAATATTTTTGCACTTTTAAAATATTTTTACACGCAGAGGGCAAGGAGAAGATATGTGCATAAAAAAATTAGCTATTTTTTTTTTTGCAAATTCTTTTAGTATGCTACTGACTATAATTATTTTTTTTTTGCATATAATTAAATCTCTCTTAGCTGGGTCCAGAACCCAAATTACCCTTAGGTCCAGAACCTAAAATCTCTCTTAAGTCTAGAACTTAGCTCGGGTCCAGAACCCAAATTACCCTTAGGTCCAGAGCCTAAAATCTCTCTTAAGTCTAGAACTTAGATCTGGCCCGAAACCCAAATTATCCTTAGGTCCAGAACCTAAAATCTCTTTTAAGTCCAGAACTTAGCTCGGGTCCAGAACCCAAATTACCCTTAGGTCCAGAACCTAAAATCTCTTTTAAGTCCAGAACTTAGCTCGGATCTAGAACCCAAATTACCCTTAGGTCCAGAATCTAAAATCTCTGTTAAGTCCAGAACTTAGCTTGGGTCCAGAATCCAAATTATCCTTAGGTCCAAAACCTAAAATCTCTTTTAAGTCCATAACATAACTCGGGTCCAGAACCCAAATTACCCTTAGGTCCAGAGCCTAAAATTATCTTTGAGTCCATAACTCAAACCGGGTCCAGAACCCAAAACCTCAACCATCTCAAAAATTAAGTCTTATTGCTTTTCACTCTCTTTTGTTGTAGTCTCAAATCGTTCAAGCAGTGGGCAAACTGTAGACCCTTAATTTTTTACCCTGTCCTGTCCGTTATTATTTTTATATAGTCCAAAATAGTTTTGTGGTATTTTAATTAAATAATATTTATTTTAGTATTTATTATTTATAATTTTTAATAAAAATAAAAATGGTGAAGTTAATAAAAATAATAATAATAAAAATAAAAAAAGAAAAAGAAAATTCAGCGACGAAAAAATTTGTCGCCGAATGTCCAATTGGCCTAGTCAATTCACCGCAGGAATTGGTTGGCCGCCCAGCCAATTTTGCAAATTTCTTCGCCAGCTCTCGCAATTCTTGGCCAACGCTCGCAGTTTTTGCCAGCGAAATTTTCCAAGGCAGTTTTTTTCGAAACTAAATTCTATTTGGTTTTGGTTTCTTTTCCTAATTAATTTTAGTTTCTTTAAACAATTAGAATTAGGTTTATGATTTTTCATATAAATAACACTTTAAAACTCAGAATTAGGGGACTTTGATTAGGGGACCAAATTTTGGTTTTACTGAGCCAAACTTGGTACTTTGATAGATAAAAAATTGGACTTCTGATTGAGGAAAAAAGACAGAAAACCCTAGCAAGAGACATTAGCAACAAGCAAGCAATCAACAATTCATCAAAGGTAGCCATACTGCCTTTGTTATTGTTCATCCAGAAATTAATTTTTGGTGGAACCAATGAACTGAGGTTTGAATCTCTATTTTCTTTATTTATTTATTTACAGTAGCTTCATCATTCAAATTGAATTAATTGTTTCATCATGCAAATTGATCAAAACCTTAAAACATTTCTTCTAAACCTTAAAATCCTAAATTGTTTCTTATGTTTTTAAAACCTTAAAAACCCTAAAACGTATTTTCAAAACCTTGAAACCCTAAAATTGTTTCTCTTCTGTTTCCAAAAGCTTTAAAACCATAAACTATTTTTCCCAAACTATTTTCATCCAAACCATAACTTTTTGTCCAAAATCTTCAAATGTTTTCTTAAATCTCCAAACCCTAGTGCTCTTTACATTTTCTAAAAATCATAATTATTTTATAAAACTCTAAACTGTATTCTTAAATCTTAAAACCAAATATGTTTTCCAAAATACCAAAAACCCTAAGTTTTCCTAAACCCTAATTCAGCGAACTTAAAACCCCAAACTAGTTAATTTAAACCCTAAAGCCATAATCTAATAAAACTAAAATCACAATCCAATAGCTATGAATTACAAACTCTAAATGTCTTAAGATTCCAAAATCCTAATTTTATGATGTCACCCTTAAACCCTAATTTGATTAACCATAAAACCTTATTACTTTCTTAAATTCATAAACCCTAATCAATTCCAATTTTACAAAACCTTTACAGTAGCCTAAACAAATAACAATAAGAATACTAAAATCCCAAAACCCTAAATGTTAGTTAAATAAATTTAAATAGAAACAGTAAACCCTAATTTGTATATTTACTTGCTTTATTTAATTTTAGATTTTATTATGTAGTTTATTATATGCTTTGATGGTTGATTTATTTAATTTCAATGCTTGATTTATTTAATTTATCATGGATGGATGTTTTCTTTATTGTTATTATTTATTTGCTTTAGTATTAAAATTGTAAGAGGTATGTTTCCCCTTTGTGGGTACCTCATTAGTTAAATATCATGTAATTTAAATTATTTTTATATTTTGGACAAATGTAAAGGACATGTTTCTACCTTTTGGTGGGTGTCCTATTTAGTTTAGACATGGATGATGTAAGGACATGTTTCCATCATCGGATGAGTGTCCATTTATTTGCTTTGTTTGGACATTATTTTGATTTTAATATAATGATGCTTTATTTCAATTGTTACGTGTAATATGGATAATATTGTTATACTTAAAAATTTTATAATATTAAGACCTGCAAAGGAGGCCGGTTCCAATGAACTGGCGTTGTGGGGGTGTTGGGCCATTTCTCATCTTCCCCACATGTACCCAACTTTTCGAACCCATTAGGGGGTTGGGGATTCCTTAGGAATCGAGTCATCCACCCCTTTCTTTTTCCAGAATCGTCCGGGTGGCAACTCCATTTTCTCCAGACTTAGGTTCGTGTTCTCTAAGGCCCCGGGCCTAAACAGTGTCGAAGTCGCAAGAACCATTCCACCAGCAGTGAGGACAAAAATGCCAGCTCACAGACTCAGTAGCGGCCATTGCGGTAGCTAGATCTTGAACTCGTCTCCTTTAGAGTTCAAGCTTGGCCCACCCAGTTAGGCCATCCATGAAGCAAAAGAGAGCATCCTTGTACACCATGTTCGAAATCTTCAACAGCAACGCGGAGAATTACTTCATATTCTCCCTTAAGTAGCCTTGCTTTGTGTTAAAGGTGACAAAGCTTGGCCCTAGCTTCATTTTGTGCATCATTGGGGTAGAACTGCTTCTTGAGTTTCCCCTTGAAGTCTTCCCAAGTGTCGATGGTGTAAAGACCCTTCTTCACATCAACACACCTCCTTCGCCACCACAGCATGGCGATATCCCTTAAGTAAGGAGTGACACTCTTCACCCGTTGAGCATCATCGAAGATTCCTACAACATTAAAGTAGTTCTCGATGCCCCAAAGGAAGTGACAAGCGTAGCTTGAGATCGGGGAATATCTACCTTGTGGGTAGGAGTGACATTTGTAGCTTCACCTCCATTTGCTATGGCAGCCATGCACACACTTAGTTGAGTTTGGAGTTTCTCCACAACTTCTTCAAGGTTGGTAATCCTTACTATGAGTGGGGATTTTTGCCCCCACTCCCGGTGGAATGGTTCTTGCGACTTCGGCACTGTTTAGGCTCGGGGCCTTAGAGAACACGGACCTAAGCCCAGAGAAAATGGAGTCGCCACCCGGATGGGCCGGGAAAAGGAAAGGGGTGGATGACTCAATTCCTAAGAAATTCCCAACCCCCTAACGGGTTCAAAATGTTGGGTACGTTTTGGGAAGGTAAGAAATGGTCCAGCACCCCCACAATGCCGGTTCATTGTAACCGGCCCCCTTTACAGGTCTTAATATTATAAAATTCTTAAATATAATAATATTATTAATATTACATGCAACAATTAAAATAAAGCATCATTATATTAAAATCAAAGCAATGTCCAAATAAAGCAAATAAATGGACACCCATCCGAGGATGGAAACATGTCCTTACATCATCCATGTCTAAACTAAATAGAACACCCACCGAAAGATGGAAACATGTCCTTTACATTGATCCAAAATATAAAAGCAATTTAAATTACATAATACTTAACTTATGAGGTACCCACAAAATGGAAACATACCTCTTATAATTTTAATACTAAAACAAACAAATAATAATCATAATAATAAAAAAAATATCCATGCATGATAAATTAAATAAATCAAGCATTGAAATTAAATAAATCAACCATCAAAACATATAATGAACTACATAATCAAATCTAAAATTAAATAAAGCAATAAATATATAAGTTTAGAGTTTATGTCTCAATTTATGGTTCTTTAATTAACATTTAGGGTTTTGGAATTTTGAAATGATTATATTTATTATTTAGCTACTGTGAAGATTTTGAAAAATTGATTTGATTAGGGATTGGGACTAACATCATGAAATAGGATTTCTAGGGTTTTATGTTTAACAATTAGGGCTTTGGAAAAAAAGAAAAGTTAAATACATGGACTCATAATTCACAAATGAATATTGGCCCCTTTGACGAGCCTATACGGCGGTACCGCTAGCCGGTTAGCTGGCGGAAGTCAAGGGGGCAGCGCCCCATAAAATTTTGAAATTTGGTTTTTTGGATTGTAGGTTTTGGTGTTGAAAATTAGGATTTTAGGGTTTAAGATTTAGAAAATAGGGTTTCGGAATTGGAAAAGGCTAATGTTACTTTTTAAAAGAATAATACTTACTGTGTGATTTTGGAAAGAAGAATTAATTAGGGTTAAAGATTTTGATATTTGAAAAATAAGGTTACTCGATGTTTGAATTAGAGATTAGGTTAAGGTTTTAAGAAAATAGTTTATTATTTTATGGTTTTAGAAAAGTGTAATTAGGGTTTTAGATTTCAAAAATATGTTTTATAGGTATTAAGGAATTAGGATTTTGAAAAATAGTTTTTAGGGTTTCAAATAAAGTTTGGATGGTTTGTAGAATAATTGATCAAATTGTATGATGAAATAATTAATCCAACTTGATGAAGCTACTGTAAATATAAACAAAGAAAATAGAGATTCAAACCTGAGTAGTTGGTTCCACCAAAAACTGATTTCTGGATGAACAATAACAAAGGCAATGTTGCTGCCTTTGATGGATTGATGAATGCTTCTTGTTCTTTCAAGCTTGAGGTTGGCCGAAGAAATCCAAAAGTCCAAGGTCAAGTCCAAAATTTCTCCCCGATCAAAAGTCCAAATTTCTCTCCGATCAAAAGTCCAAATTTCTCTCCCCTTTCTTCTGTGTTTTAATATGGTATTTATAGGAAAAATAATTATCTTACTTCTAATTGTCTAAGAAAATTAAAACCCTTTAGGAAAAGAAACCAAAACCAAATAGAATTTAGTTTCGAAAAAAACTGCGCTGAAAAATTACGCTGGTGAAAAAACTGTGCTGCGGGCTACGAAAATTTGCGAGCGGGCTTGAAAATTGCTGGAGCGGGTGCCAACTCGCAGCAGGAAATTCCTGCGGGGAATTGGCCAGCCGATTTACTTTTGGAGATGAATTTTTTCATCGCCGATTTTTTATTTTATTATTATTATTTTTAACTTTACTAATATTACCCTTTTTATTTTTATTAAAATTATTAATAATAAATACTAAAATAAATATTATTTAATTAAAATACCATAAAAGTTATTTTGGACTATAAAAAATATTGGACCAGACTGGCTCAAAAATTAAGGGTCTACACTTACCTTACAAGCATTCACCTCATCATCCTTCACAGCAATGGTGGCCTCCAAGGATTGCATCTTCTTGGACACTATGTCCAAGGCCATGTTTAAGGCACCTTGCATCTCCTTGCGGAGCTCGTCCACCCCAATAGACTCTTGCCCTTCAATGCATTGGTCCATATCCTCGACTTTATCCCTTATCTTGGACATGGTGAAATTAAACCTTGCCAACCTTTCCTTCATGGTAGCGATGGCGTCCCTTGACTTATCCTTTCAGCCTTTCCCACCTTGGGCGGTGCTAGTAGCAACAAAAGGATTGGTAGCTTCTGCCATTCTCTTGTATTGAAGTTTTCTCAATCAGGCCCTGATACCAACTGTCATGAGATTTCTTTCTCACAAGCTTAAACTCATACGACAGTAGCAAACTTTGCCCAACACTTAAAAGAATGCTAGTCAGCCTTCCTTTGAAATGCTTGCCTAGCTTAGGCAAGTTAAATATGAAAGCTAAGTAATAAAGAAAGCAACTCAATCATAAGAGAGAATTGGGAGATTGCTTGAAAGCTTTTATTACTCAAAGAACTTGGATTTCTTAGATGGTTACAACAAATGAATCCTACCCCTATTTATACTACTCTATCTCTTCAATGGACAGTGGTGATCAATGTGATCCAACGGCCTATATTAAACTTCTACATAATTCTATGAATATTCCTAACATATTATCTAGATATTTTGATGGCATCTTCCTAAGATATTCTCTAGCATATTCTAGAGAAATCTACATATACATAACTCTAGAACTCTATGAAACACTATAGAACATTTCTAGAGAATATTTACAAACAAGATTCTAGAGAATTCCTAATCAAACCTCCCATTTTGGCTAGTCACATGCAAATTTATGACAATTGGGAGACTATTTTAAAACGTATAAAGACTTCTTTAATTTGCATACCTTTCATTGTATTTCTTCACTTTCAGAAACTTAGAGGAATTTGGATGTATGCTTTTTCCTTTAAATCTACATGAAAAAAAGCTTTTTTTACAGCAAATTGCTGCAAGTCCTAATTAAGGTTAGCTGCACTAGTCAACAATTTTCTGATGGTATTTATCTTAGCAACTTGAGCAAATGTCTCCTGATAGTCCACTCTAAAGTCTGAGTAAAGCCCTTAGCTACAAGTTCAACCTTAATATTTTTCAATTAAACTATCAGCTTTGTATTTTATAGTAAATACCTACTTGCAACCAACCAATTCTTTCCAAATGGAGAAGTTATGAGTTCTCAAGTTTCATTCTTCAACTATTGCTTCTTTCTATTTGGGATCATGGAGTGCCTCCCCTCAATCTTGTGGAATAGGCACAGAAAAAACATATAAGACAAAGGCTTTATCAGAAGGAGGTAATAAGTTATATGAAAAAGAATTATATGTAAAGTATTTGGTACAAGACTTGACTCCTTTCCTATGAGCAATGGGCTTATACAAATAATTAATTGAATAAAAAAGTTGAGAAGACTCACAAGAAGGATCATCCCAAGATGTGGGAGTTGTTCATGAGATGGTATTGATTGCACGATGGTGTTCTTTGTTAGGTTTCTCCTCAAATATCTTCTCAGATCAGGTTTATCCAAATGACCAATATTCTCTCCCTGAATCAAACTTTCATCCCCTTGAATAAAACTCTCCTCCTAAATTGGACTACCCTCCTGAATAGAATTATCAAGAGTTGTAAAACTAGGATTCTCCTTTTCTATCTCACTCTCCCCCCTAAAGAGCAGATTGAAGTAGGGCTCAATTTCTCTGAAAGTAACATCCATACTAATAAAGTCCTTCTTATAGGGAAGGTTGTAACACTTATATCCATTTTGAGTTAGAGAGTAGCTAATGCACACACATTTAGGAGTCTTAGGTTCCAATTTCCTAGTATTCCTTGTATGAACAAAACAAACACACCCAAATACGTTTGGAGGAACAATATAAGAGTTTTTTCTTTGCATATTCTCTAAAGGACTTTTAAAATTTAGAGCTCTTAAGAGGCATTCTATTAATAAGGTAAGCAACTGTTAGGACTCCATATTATCTTATTGGACTATGAAACCCACCATCAATGTATTCCCTACCATTATTTGTCTTTAGGATTTTAACCTCAGCATCAAATTTTGTATTGATCATTTTATGAAAAGATTGAAAGTAAGAAAACAAATCACCTTTTGCCTTCATTAAATATATCCAAGTTATTTTGGCCCAACAACTAACAAATCACCTATGACTAAACAATGAAGTATTTTTAGAGGGTTCTCAGACATCAGAATGAATAGTCATAAAATGAATTGTACTCTTATCATTACTCAAGGGATAAAAGTTCTTTGTATACTTAGCATATTCAAAGGCATCACAAAATAAGGAGTCAAGTGAAATCCCTTTAAACAAATTGGGGTATCTCTTTTCTAAAACAAAAAATGATGGACACCTAACGTCTATGTAGTTGTATTATCTCATGTTTGATATCCTTATCTCTACAAAAAAGAAAGGCTTGATTAGAAATAAAAACAAAATTTTGACCTTCATCCAAAATGTATAAGCCATACTATGATCCCACTGCCAATCATCTTCCTTGTTTGCAAATCCTGAAAAATACAATCAAGAGTTTTGGTAATGGAACTGATAGATAAAAGATTAATAGGAAACAAGGCACATGAGAACTGAGGATAGCCTAATATTTGGAGTACAATCATCAGAACCTAGTCCATATACAAGAGTAGAAGAGCCATATGCTATTTGGACATTATTTCCTTTCAAGCGAATATTTTAGGAATCCTCTTTAAGAGCTTGTCATGTATCTATTTGCTCCTGAATCTATAATTCTTGAACAAGTATTAATTTCAAGAAGAAAGGCATTACGTATTCTCACAAAGTTGGAAGTACCGACAGTTAAAGCTTTGTTAAGCTGAGATAAGAGTTGTTTCGGATTTTGAACCTCCTTTTTAAATGAAATCTCGCTCATGGTTGTTTCACAACTTGGGTCCTGTTGCCTCAGAGTCAAATTTGCTTTAACCTTTATTGACCTTCCCCCTTTTCCTCCCCGGCCTTTATTTGGTTAACTATGTAACTTCTAGCAAGTCACCTTTATATGTTGTGGTTTTCAATAATAATCACAATGTCAATGATCCTTAGTATTATGAGCGTTGGCTTTAGGGTTTTTATGTGAAGATTTGGTAGCCAATCTTGCTTTCTCAAATAGTTTCGTACATGGCATAACACTTCTACTTTCTTCTTACTACACATGAATATGTTTGTAGCAGAGACAGTAAAGGTTCCTCACCGAGTACTTGGATTCATATTTGATCATATTTCATATTTGGATTCGCAAGGAAATTATAGATGTGTTCCTTCTCTAGCAGCCTTTTAAATTTAACTGTATCCCTAGTATAGTTGGCTTGAAAAATTCTAAAACTGGTCAAACTCCTGCTATAGGCCACTTAGTTCGGAAAGAAATTGTGAGATAGTCTTTTCACCTTGTTTCATGCAATGGACTTTGTTTCGTATATCTGCACATAATTACCCATCTGAGAATAAGTCTGAAAAATGTCTATCTAAATTTTTCATTGTGTATCAAGCAATAAATACATCCAAGTGATAGTGAGTTGCGTAAAATTTATAAGCCAAGATATAACAAGAGAATCTTCCGCATCCTTCTAATTACAGGCAGGATTAGTTATATCAGGCTTCTTTTCTTCCCAGTAAGATATCCATGCAAATCTCTAGTCTTGATGAATAAGAGATAAGACCTTGACCATGCAAGGTAATTAACTCCTTCAAGCTTCACCGGACTAGTTTGCAGTGTGGGATTATCTGAGACTAGGAGAGTTACTTTCTTACCTTCTGTTGTTTAAATCAACAAGATTGGCAGTAAATAAGAGCTGCAAAAACACAATCCTCGAGTAACCTTTTTTGGAGGAAAAAATAGCAAGAAAAGTCGAGAACTTCCAGAGTTGCTGTACACAAACATTGGTAACAATAGGAATCGGTCGAAAAGAAAAAAAAAAAAACAAATCTGGGTTAGATTGCCATAAAGCTTCCTTGCAAAAATAGATCCAGGTCAGATCCATTCTTGGTAGGTATTGGAAATTGTTGAAAAGGTCGCCGAAAGAGAGCGACAAGAAAAAATTGACCAAAAAGCTACTTTTCGTCGGTGTATGAAGAGTGACGCCAATTGTTTCGGACGACACGTTAGGTTACCCATGACAAGCTCCTGGTGGCAGGCTGATCTCAGCTCGGTCTTTATTCCTATGAGAGCATTGACAATAGATGGCCAACGTATCTGTGCCAAAAACCTTTATCGGAAAACAACCCTTTCTGCCGGTTTTAAGATTCCAGTGCCAGGAAAAAGAAAAAAAAACTTCCAGATAATCAGATAGGCTTTGATACCATATTGATTTTAGAGAGGAAATTTTTTTTAATAATCTTATTCATGATCAATAAGCCATTTGCAAAGCGTATATATGCAAGAGTTATAACCTAACTAATAATTACACTATTAATTACTAGTACTTTTGATTATGTACCAGTTTCATGCTTCTCAAATTAAGTGGAATTAGAATTTTCACCAAAACAATAATTCCATCATTTTGTGGTCAGTGCGTAGAAGCAGCAAAATTAATGCTTGTAAGAGTGCTTATAAAGGGACTCTAGGCAGGGACTTTTAACTGGTGTTTTTTAAATAATAATGGGGCTCAAAAGGGTGTCCTGCAATATTCAGTGGGAGGAGTATGCTTTAAGGGGGAAATGAACCTTGTTCCATATTTAATTGAGTGGAGTTAGTGAAGGATGTGATATGAGTATCTCATTTTGTAATGATGGATTTTGATATTTAGTAGCTCATGAAATAAGCTTGTAATAAGGGATATGATATTGCTAGAGAGGCTTGGAAAAAAGCCTTTTTTCATCTTAAACTCACACAACGTAACATATGTACGCAAGTTAGAAGAAAGAAAAAATGAACACATTTTTTTACATGCTTTGGTAAATGTGCATATGTCCACAGATATCATCTGCAATTATTGATTATTAAGAGGAGAATGTTATTTATAGTCCCATTTATAGAGGGTCTCAAGTTATTCCTTATTCAAGTAGGAGTGCAAAGAACTCGACAAAATAACCCTAAGATAATGGAGCTGCCATTAACTATCAATACTGCATAACGTCCTGCAGAGATATGTCATGTGCTTCCCATTGCAGAATCCTTTCCCCATGTTGGAGGTCTTTTGGTGAACAGTACTTCCCCTGATAAAATATGCATCACAAACTCAAAACAGTTTTACTAATGGATAGTAAGTTAGGAACTTGATATAAAACAACAGAATGATGATCACATCTTTGGGTTATTTGTCACTAAATCATATGCAACTTTTTGTATGAAAGGTGCCTGATAAAATGCTTATTTATCAGAACTAGATATTATATTCTATATTTGATTTGTTGCAAAGATTAGTGACTCAAGGACTCGGAGTTGGGAACGACATCAGTTCATGTCAGAAATGAGATAGGAAAACTTTTGGTCAATTAATTAATGTAAGGTACTGCATCCAATTCTTGCTGTGTGCCTGGAAAAAGGAGGTTTCACATGCAACCAGTGGAGAGGGGCAAATGATTTCCTAATAGCTTGTTCATAGATGATGCAGAGTGCCACAATAGATGAAATATAGGAGTCACTGTCCAAGGTTCTAGAAAGAAAAGGACTAATCTGATTCCGTGGTAATTATAGGATTATATATATATTTTTTAATTTTGCCTTAAAAAATTTCAAGCATAGTTTATATTGGGGAATTTTTAATGATTATTTTAATACTATAAATGTGCTTATTATTATTTCAATGAAATTGCTAGTGATGGAGGATTAGTTCCCTTCTTCAGATGCTGTATCTATGTAGGATCAATAGCTTCTGTTGGCCTTTGGAAAATGGCTATGCATTAATAGATGTTATACAGGACATGAAAACTTCAACCATTTCCTTATTCTTGGTGAATTTATTTTAATCATTCCTTGATTCTACTGGATTTATACTTTATTTTATGATGTCTTCCGTTTATCAGTTCTTTTGTTTTTTCGAATGGCTTCTGTTTATTGTCCTGGCACATATTTATTGTTCGAACATTAATGGATGGTCTAGAACTTCTTTATTGAAGTGTTCCACAGTTTCAGTATCTTTGATCAAATGTGAACTTTGAACTATTGTTAACAAGGTCTCATTCAATTCTTTTTAGTGTGTTGAGTTTATGATTTAAAAGTCTCGTACTAAGTTCTTAGTCATTTGCGCATTTAAGAATCAGAAATACTTTGTTTAATTTACTTGTGTTCTGAATAGGAAAGAACAATGAGTAAAGGATATGGCCATATGGGTAGTTCCATGCAGCATGAATTTAATATCCTTGGCAGCCTAACCATGGTGGTTTTGTTTTGTTTTTTGGTGCAGAATCTGCAATAAAAAACAAAACAAAAAAAGAGGCTAGTGTATTATCACCCTTCTATAACAATCCATATCAAACAACACATTGCAATTACTATGTACTCTTTCTTACTACCCAAAATCCAGTTCCTCCAAACTGTACTCTTACCACTTGCACAGATGTTGCAACTCTTCCAAACCAGTAAATCTACATCCTATATTTATAGCAGTATGTTTTAACCCTAAAGGCATTCCTGTACTGCAAAGTCACGAGATTCTGTCCCTTATTGTATGAGGAAATCAAATCTTTCAAATGAGAATAGAATTGGTACCTCGTGCAAGTAAAAAAGCTAATTTTTTCCATTCAAGTTTGTGTTTCTGATTTGAACCTAAGATTACGCCAATCCAAGGTGCATATTTCATGCTTTCCCTATTGTGAGCAAGATTTCTGTGAGGGTGAAAAATGAAAGATTTGTCCAATCGGTAGTTTTTCTATGGTACTAGTAGCCTGTTTCTTTTGAATGTGTTTCATAAAGAAGATAACATTGAGTTTTCCTTTTGCTTATGCAGTAATTGCTCCTGGGTTTCATTCCTTGTACTTGGAAGCTATGGTTAAGATATTTACTGACTGTTCAGAAAGATCAATATCAAAATTTGACCAACTACTGGAAAGGGAGCATTCCCGTGGCAGCAATGTGATCGAGTTTGATCTTGAAGAAGAGTTTTCAAGTCTAGAACTTGATATCACTGGGCTAGGGGTTTTCAACTATGACTTTGGTTCTGTTACGAAAGAATCACCTGTGATTAAGGTTTGGTAGTTTGATAAAATTTCTGCCCTGATTTAGCAATTCATTTTGCTGCATGCCAACCTATTGTCCGCTCTTGTGTTGTTTTTATTCTTTATTTTGTGTGTGTTTACTGGAAAAAGAGCATCCGTGGTAGCTTATTTGCACAAATGGTAACTGAACTTATGATTTAAATTTGATATGATCATTAAATGTTACATTTGTATCATTGAAATAGCTATTCTGAATGTTTCCAAAAATTGGAGCTCCCTACCAATTTGTGTCCTCTGTTGGATTATCTGGATTATGTCAGCAGCATCAAAGTGCTTAAATTATCATTCTGAAGTACACACAATGATACGGAGAGAATGAACAATCTTAGTCACACGACTCTCAAACAAAGTCATTGCTATGCTGCAAATTTGGGTATCATATATGTTTTTTGATAGCATCGGAATAGTTAACTTTAGCATTTTTTTAAACTTGAAATTAAGTTATTAAATGTATTGGATTAATGCAGACAATGAAGCTCTGGAAGTCAAACCTCAAAAGACTTGAGAAGTTTACAATTATGGTCCACATTTTAGGATTCATTTCAAATATATGTAATTGAATAGGAAAAATAGGGAAATCTTATTTTTTATCTTCTATACAATACAAAGGAATACTAGGTTTACGCAATTTTTTTTTTTCAAATTTGTAACATAAGGAAGCTAGCCACTAATTAACCTAGAATTAGGTTCCTATTTTAGGTAAGTCACATCTATACAATTAGGTTCCTATTTTAGGTAAGTCAAATCTTTTGTGCTTTACAAATATTACAGTATGTAACACTCCCCTTGAAAATGGAGCATAAATGTTAAACATACCCAGCTTGTTACAAAGATATTCAACATGAGTCCATTTAATGCCTTTGTGAAAATATTCTCTAGTTGCTCTCTAGTCTTTGCACAACTAGTAGATATCAAATTCTCCTAGATTTTCTCATAGATAAAGTGGCAATCTACCTCAATGAGTTAAGTTTTTTCATGGTACACTGGACTCAAGGTGATATGAAAGGAAACTTGATTATCACACCAAAGTTTTTTTTTTGGTGATAAAGGCTTCAATCCAACTTCAACTAAAAGATGATTTATCCACAAAATTTCACATGTGGATTGTGCCATGGCTCTATACTATAATTTTGCACTAGACTGAGATATAATATTGTGCTTCTTACTCCTCCAAGACACAAGGTTTCCACCAACAAAAGTACAATAGCCTGAAGTTGATCTTTGAGCAACTTTGTAACCAATGCAATCGGCATGATGCCAGTGTGTTCATAATTTCTATGAAGCATACCAAGTCCAAGAACTCCTTTTAAGTAAACAAAATTTGTTCTAGAGTTGCCCATGAAGATCTTGAACATATTTATGTTGAGTGAGCAACAGTCCTTCCTGAACCCAATGCGCCTCATACCCAAGAAATAGTCAAGTTTACCTAGATCTTTTATCATAAATCGCTGCTGTAATGATTGAACAACATTGTGCAATAATATCAAACTTGATCCTGTAAGAATGATATCATCAACATAGATAAGAGCAAACATAACATCCTTATCTTTGGCAAGAATGAAAAGTGAAGAATCAGCATGTGAAACTCGAAAACCAAAGTCTGTAAACGCTTGAGATAAGCATTTATTCCATTGTCGCGGTGCTTGCCGAAGACCATAGAGTGACCTATGTAATTTGCAAACATGATTCGGTTTTGATTGATCATGAAAACCTGGAGGCTGCTCCATATACACTGCTTCTTCAAGACTGCCATGAAGGAATGCATTGGACACATCTAGCTGGTTAATAGGCCAACCATGAGAAACTGCAATTGATAAAACAATGCGTATAGTAGTGGGTTTAATGACTGGTGAAAAATTCTCACAAAAGTCTATCCCTGGACGTTGATTAAAACCCTTCGCTACTAATCGCGCTTTGTAACGATCTATATTTCCATCCGGTTTTTGTTTGATTCGGAAAATCCATTTGCACCCAATAATATTTTGAGCAGAAGATCTTGGTACTAACTCCCAGGTTTGTGTTTTTATGAGTGAATTGATTTCACTACTCATTGCATCTCTCCATTCACTTTGCTTGACAGCTTGTGTAAAACACGTTGGAGTGACATTAATTTCAGCCTTATTTGCTTGAGGAGACCAGGGTATCTTCGGTTTTAGAGATCCAGTTTGCTGTCTTGTAGTCATTGGATGAATCTTATTTGGAGCTAGGACAGTAGGAGAAGCAGATTGGTCAGCAACGAGAGCTGCTGTTTCAGAAGGTAAAGAAGGAGCAGATGTCTCATTTGATGTGTAGTCTTTTAAACACACCGTGTCTGATGTAGGAGAGCTGGAATAAATCACCGTGTCTGGATTTGGGTTGGAGGAGGCATCGGGCCTAGCTTGCAAATTCAAACAAGATCCATCTTGTAAAAACGGCTCCATACATTTTGAAGGAGTAGTTAATGACGTTATTGGGCTGCCGTTTTGTCCTTCAGTTATGCACATTTCCATGCGTTTTGGTCTTGCCCCAAGAATGCCACTCTCATTATTTGAATGTGGAACAAGCGGTAATGGAACCGAAGTGGGATATGTTGGAATTGGTTGATTTCTGTCACTATTATCACCCAACTGCTGAAAAGGAAATACCTGCTCATAAAACAAAACATGACGTGAGACAAAATGACGTCGAAATAAATAATCAAGACAAACATAACCTTTATGAATTTTACTATATCCAAGAAAAACACATCTAGAAGATTTTGGTGCCAACTTATGAGGTGCATACGGTTTTAACCAAGGATAACATAGACAACCAAAGACTCGTAGCTCATCATAGTTCGGTTTGACAAGAAAAAGCTTCTCAAAAGGTGTGACGGAATTAGACTGAATCATTGGGAGCCTATTTATTGTATAAACAGCAGTCTCAAATGCATACGTCCAATAATTATGTGGAATAGACGCATTATGCAACATAACTCTTCCTAATTCCACAATATGTCTATGCTTACGCTCAGCACACCCATTCTGTTCAGGAATATGAGGACATGAAACTCGTTGACCAATGCCGGTGGCTAAGAGATACTTGGTTAAAGCTTGGAATTCGCCGCCCCAATCAAAATGAAAATTCTTTATTGGCACTCCAAAGTACTTTTCAACCACTTTTCGAAATTGAATGAATATTGGAAGAACATCAGATTTTTGCTTGAGAAAATAAAGCCAACAATATTTGCTATAATGATCATAAAAAACAACATAATATCTATACCCATCAATAGAAACCACAGGAGATGGTCCCCAAACATCTGAACAAAGTAATTCTAAAGGTTGAGAAGCTTTATAATTAGACTCAAAAAATTGCAGTTTATGTGACTTGCTCACATTACAAGAATGACAAAAATGAAAAGGTTTACTAGAATCAACATATATATTATTCTTTCTAAGAAGATGCTGAACTAAACGAATATTAGCATGTCCAAGACGCTCATGCCACAATGAGACACTTGCTGGAAAAGCCTTTGGTGAAAAGGATCGAACAGACTGTTGTTGTATGGGGAACGGATAAAGTCCATCTTTACTCCGGCCTTGGTATAACACCTGTTTCGTGGGGATATCCTTCACAAAATATTTGTCAGGGAAAAACTCAATAGAAACATTATTTTGAGAAGAGAAGGCAGAAACAAACAATAGATTATTCTTAATAACAGGAGAATAAAGAATATTATCAAGAATAAAAGAACGATTATTAATAGAAGCAAACGAAGAACCACGAGCAGTAAGAGGAAGAGTTTTACCATCAGCAATAGTTAGTGTGGCAGTATTAGGAACAGGAACAGAATGAGCAATGTTCTCCTTAGTAGTAGTGAGGTGATAATTAGCTCCAGAATCAACCATCCAATCTTGGTGGGTGTCGGTTTTCACAGTATTATCTTGAGAATTAATCTTTGAAGAGGGGCATTGTCGGGCCATATGTCCAGTGCCATTGCAATTAAAGCATATTATAGCAATATTATTTTGATTATATCCAGCATAAGAAGGCACACCACGTCCAAAAGAAGTGGAAGAATTATCTCGTCCATAACCATAACTTGAATTTGAAGAATTACCTCGTCCATAACCATAATTCGAATTTCGACCTCCTCGCCCTCTTCCTCGCCCTCGTGAACGACCACCATAACCTCGTCCAGAAGAAGACTCAATAGATCCATAATGGGCAGTAGGAGGGACAGCTGAGGTAATAGACATGTTGTCAAGCTTCAATTGCGTTTCTTCACTCAGAAGAAGGGCGTACAATTCATCAAACTGAATGGGAGTATTCTGAGCTTCTATTGCTCGTGTAAAACGTCTATACTCACTTCCTAGACCTTCTAAAACATCACAAACTAATGCCTCTTCAGATATAGAACTTTGAAAAGCTTCTAACTGATCAGCCAAAAAATGAGTTTTCTTCATATAAGTATCAATTGAATCTGAACCCCGAGCAAGATGTTTCAATTGTTTTCAAATTTGAGAAACTTGCGATTTAGCTCCTGTGGAATAAATTGTTGCAAGCTTATCCCAAGCCTCTTTTGCTGTCGAACAACGTATTATTTGATGCGCAATTGACTCTGTAACTGAACAGTTGATCCAGCTCTTAACAATTTGATCTTGGCTAAACCAAGTATTAAATTCTGGATTGATGCTGCCATCCTGCAATTGACGTGGTGGTGAAGATAAACTTCCATTAACATGTCCAGCTAGACCATAACCATGAAGAAGAGGTAATAGTTGTGCCTCCCAGAGTAGATAATTTGAGGATGTTAGTTTGGTTGTTAAAAACGGTGTAATATTGGGTATTTGTAGAATAGATGTCTTCGTGACATCTGTTGAAACACCAGAAGTTGGCGAGGAACCAGAAGTTGAAGAAATTGGAGTTTGTTCTGACGCCATAGAAAAGACGACCCAAGAAAAGATTAATTGGAATCAAGAATTAATATTCTCCTACCAGATTGCTCTGATACCATGAAGAGGATATAAACACAGTGTGAATCTTGTATATTAATGTAATTCATATACACAGCTATATATAGAAGTTACAGTAGTCTATTCCTTATAGGAAAGCAATACCGAATCCTATAAGAAATATAATACACTAATCCTATTTTGATTATACAATCTATTTACAATCCTTATTAGCCCACTGTTTGATTGCAAGTATAAACATAAATTGACTAACAATACTGGCAAAATATGTGATATCCGAGTGAGTCACAATATAGTAGTTCAATCTCCCAACTAGTCTCAGTAAGCAAATCAAACAAATTTCTTTTGGGAAAGGAAAGTCCCTTTCTTGCTTCTTGTTACTTGTAATCTCAAAAGATATTTCACTTTTCCCAAGTCCTTTGTGTGGAACTTGAAACATAAGAATGACTTGAGATATGAAATCCCTACTCTATCATCTCTTGTAATGACGATATCATTAAGATATATCATTAGGAGAACGCTACCAGTTTCAAATTGTCTGTAAAAGATTGGATTATACTAGCTCTTCTTTAATCCAAACTGCTGAACTACACTGAATTTTCCAAACCAGGCATGGGACTTGCTTCAGTCTATATAAAGATTTCTTTAAGTGTCAACCTTTCACATACTCTCCCTGAGCAACAAACACACTTGATTGCTCCATATATACTTTTTCTTGGAGATCTCAAGAAAAAAAAACATTCTTAATGTCTCACTGTTGCAAGGGCCAATCTTGAGAGACAGTTGTGAAGATCATCAAACAAACAAGAGTGGGTTTGGCTACGGGAGACAAGGTGTCAGAATAGTCCACTCCACAAGTCAGTGTACCCTTTAACAATAAGTTTGACTTTAAACCTGGCTATAAAACCATTTGGATTGACTTTGACTACAAAGATCCATTTGCATCCTAGAACATTATTTCCATTAGGTAAATCTACCAAATCTCAAGTGTGATTCTCATCTAAAGAATTTACCTCGTCAAGTATTACATTGTACCACCCAGGGTGACTCAAAGCCTTATGAACTATCTTGGGGATAGTAATAGAGTCTAGAGATGCAATCAAAGAACTAGACCAAGGAGCTATGTGACCATATGAAATAAAATTAGCAATAGGATAAGTGGATTTAGGAAGGGTGCACTTGTATATACCTTCACGATGACCAATGGAAAGATTAGGGTCATTGGGAGGATCAAATGATGGAGGAGTTAAGAGTAGAGTAGGACATTTATTAATGGTTGCTCTCGCGGTATAAACTAGAACAATCGGCGATTTTGCATATGCTTAAGGATCATTTGTTGTTTGGTGCTTAACAACAAAACGGGAAGATGCAAGAGAATCAAGATGCAAGAGAATCAGCATCAAGGAGAAATGAAAGTATAAATGAGCCAATGATTGTCCTTGCCCTAACTTGTAGAAAGAGGAGATGAGAAGAACGGTATGCTCTCTAGAAACTTCACATCAACTATCATCAAATATCTGTTAAAATCAAGAGAGAAACACCTTTTTTCAAAAAAAAAACTATACCCTTTCTAAATATGAGAATATCCCAAAAAGACACACTTCAAGGCTTTTGGGTATAGCTTAGTAATCGAGGTCGTACATCTTGAACATATTTGAGCTAAACATTTGTGGCTTCATCGGAAACAATGACTTGTTTCGAAAAAGAACATGGTATGGAATATTTCCATTAAGCATTGTGGCATACAATTGATTTAGAAAATAAGTTGTAGAGAAAATATTAGCCCAAAACTGCTTAGGAGCCTTAGTTTGGAATAAAAAATGTGCGAGCCGTCTCAAGTAGATGTTTTTTTTTCCTCTCAGCAACTCTATTTTGAAATGGTATATCAACATAGGATGATTGGTGGAGAATTCCATATTGAGTCATGTAGTTATGAAATGAGTATGACATATATTCTTTAGCATTATCACTCCTCAATATGTGAACAAAACATTGAAATGGTGTATCAACATAGGATGATTGGTGGAGAATTCCATATTGAGTCATGTAGTTATGAAATGAGTATGACATATATTCTTTTGCATTATCACTCCTCAATATGTGAACAAAACATTGAATTGAGTTTTGACTTAAGCACAAAAGGCACAAAAATGAAAAATTATTTCAAAATGATTTTTCATAAATATATTCAAGTCATTCAAGAAAAGTCACCCACAAAAAGTAACAAATATCTAAATCCAGTTTTAGACAAAATAGGATAGGGTCCTCAAATATTAGAATAAACTAACTCAGCTTGCATATTAGTTCGTGGACCTGACAATGCATGGTGATGTTTTGTAAATTGACATTATTCACAGTCTAATGAAGATATATCATGAAAGTGAGGACATAGTGTTAGGTGCCCTTGAGATAGATCGAGTCACCGAGCGATGATCAACACCTTGCTTACCTTCCTTGTTCTTAGAACATGATCGACCTATATTGGTGATAACAAATCCGGCTCATTTAAGGGAGACTAAAACCTTTGGACCTTTTTTAGAGAGCTCCAAGCTCATTTAAGAATAAGATCTAACTTGACTTTATTAATGATAGAACATTACCTTAAATAAGATTGCAACCCTGATCAAGAGTTTACTAGGATTTAAACAAATAAAGAAGTTAAGAAATTTAGACTAATTAGGAATCTTAAATAAATAGAAAATAGCTAATAATAGGAAATTAATAATTAACAATAGGAAATTAATTAAAATCTATCTAATGCTGCTTGTTACGTCGTTGATAAGATGTACCCACGAATGAGTCTCTAACATTACTCTTCTCGAAATCCAGCGTGTCCTCAAGCTGGAAATCTGGAAATGATGTTCGAAAAGTGTCCAAGTCCTCCCATGTTGAATTTGCAATAGAGTAAATAGTCCACTCAACCAGAATCTCCCATTGCCATGGTTTAATCATGTCCGGTGCATGACAGTAGGCGTGAGCAGTATCCTTCCCTTATCAATGCGAGGTAATTGTGGGGTAGAGTCAGGAACCAGCCCTTTAAATGGCTTTAAAAGCGACACATGGAATACATTATATAGCTTGCAATCATTTGGAAGTGCGAGCTAATAGGGAACAATCCCTACTTGTTTTTCCACAGTAAACTACCCATAATAATTTGGGCCTAATTTATGGAAAGCCATGCCTCCCAAGGATTGTAATCACCATGAACGCAAATGCAACCACACTAAGAAACCTGGCTGAAACTCTACCTTATGGTGGTCTCTGTCATACGCAAGTTTCATTCGACTTTGAGCTTGTAGCAACTTTACTTAAATTGATTTTAGTGCTTCATATCTATCCAGTAAGGCATGGTCCACTGCATCTACCTTGGAGGAACTTGCTATGTAAGACAACAGGTACGATGGGGATCTTCCATAAACCACTTTGAAGGGTGTTGTGAGCAAAGCGGTGTGAAAAGAAGAGTTATAACATAATTCAGCCCAGGGAACCTAGCGTTTCGGACAATCTCCTGCCAAGCATCTAAGATACATCTCGATAGTACGGTTAACCACCTCTGTTTGGCTGTCAGACTACAGATGGTATGCTGAAGAGAAGAAGAGCTTAGTACTTGAAGAGTTCTTGCCATAATTTGCTTATAAAAAGAGTATCTCTATTAGAGACTGTGGACTCATGAATGCCATGTAAATGGATGATTTGGTCAAAGAAGATTCTAGCCACTGTAATTGCATTATATGGATGGGACAATGGCAGAAAATGGGCATATTTTGGAAAACCATCTACCACTGTCGAGAGTAATATTTTCCCATGAGATTTAGGAAGCCCAACAATGAAATCTATTGAGATATTGGCCCATATTTGAGTTGGCATATCCAATGGATGGAGTTAGCCTGCTGGCCAGAGATGTTTTGCCTTGTTGCGTTGGCATTTCGTACATGAAGTAACATATTCATGGATGCGACACTTCATGCCCTCCAAGTAAAAATTCTTCTTGATGAGATATAGAGTTTTTTGTACCCCCTTCATGACTATTATCATGGACGGCAGCAAGGATAGCATCAACTAGAGGTGAGCTCACTAAAAGATAAACATGGCCTTTGTAGAGGATGGGCCCATCATTCACTGACCAAGGTTGGTTCAATTCATCAATTGTTATGCATGCCTATAGCTTTTGAAGCACATTTGAATGCTGTATTTCAGTCCAAATTTCTTTTATCAAGGTCAGCCGAGGCACTGAGATGACGTTTAATTGACACTGCTCTTCGTCCCTCCTGGACCATTGTTGTTGCGAAGAAGTTGTAAGGGGTTGTTCAAGTAGATATTTTAGACTATAATGATCGGTGAGGACCAAGAATGAGGTTCCCCATAAATATGGGTGCCAATGATGTTTAGATTTTGCGAGACCAATTAATTCGTGCTCACAAGCGAGCAATTTCAAGTGTCGTGGAGCTAGAGTTCTCTTGAAAAAAGCAATCAGTTGCCACTGCTGCTGTAGGATAGCCCCAATACCTCCCCCCAACCCACCGCCTTCGACGATAAATTCCTCGTCGAAGTTGGGCAGCTGAAAAATCAAGGCATTGATCAATGCTTGCTTGATAGTTTTAAAGGAAGCGAGGGTTGTATCTATCCATTTAAAGGCATTCCATTTTATCATATTGGTGAGGGGCGGCAATAATACTGTAATCCTTGATAAACTTGTGATAGTAGCCCACAAGTCCTAGGAAGCCTCGCAGGGCAGTTATGGATTGAGGTTGTGGCCAATCCATAACCGCTTGTATTTTCGCCACATCTGCTGCTGTGCCATCTCCGGAAATGATGTGGCCTTGGTACAAGACTTGTCTTTCACCAGAAGAGCATTTAAACTGCTTAGGTAGAGGCGGTGGGCACGCAAGAAGCTGAAGACAATTTTAATATGTTCCAAATGATCCTTCCAAGTCCTACTATACACAAGGGGGGAAAAAACGAGTACAAAATGACGAAGGCGTTTCTAAAATACCTCATTCATTAGTGCTTAGATGGAGGGAGCATTGGTCAAACCCCAAATGCAATTAATAAAAATTCAAAGTGGCCATGAGGTGTACGAAAAGTTGTTTTCTTAACATCTCTTGGATCCATTCTGAATTGGAAATACCTTGACCTCAAATCCAGCTTTGTGAAGAATTGTGCCCTACGAAGTTCATTCAGTAATTCATCAACTACTGGATTCGGAAATGTATCTTTGATGGTTTGACGAATAAGTTCCCTATAATCCATACAAAAAGGCCAAGACCCATCATGCTTTTTTACCAACAAAACTGGCAGAGAGAAAGGGGATTGACTTTGTTGAATGATTCCTTGTTGTAACATGTCATCCCATTGTCGTTTTATTTCTGTCTTCTGGATGTGAGGATAACGATAAGGTTTAACCACTATAGGGCTAGTATCTGGTTATAAGCAGATCCGGTGGTCACAATTGTGAACCGGAGGCAGTCCTTGCGGTGTGTGAAACATATCGACAAAGTCATCAAAGAGAGATTGTAAGGACAACTGTTGATAGGATGTGTGAATAAGCCTCAATTCCAATTGATATGGTGAATGTTGCCCATATAATAATACTGAGGTTCTGTTAAGCGTGAACTTCATTGTCAAGGCCGTGAAGTCCCATAATATTGGTCCTAATGAACGATGCCGCATGATGCCAAGAACAAAGTCAAACTTTTCCAATGGAGTCACAAAGAAAGTAACCGTGAATGAATATTGCCTGAGAAAAAATGTGATTGCTGCACAAATGCCCAAACAAGCCAATGTGTTGCCATTAGCTACTGAAACCGAGAGCCGTGAATGGTGGGTAATTGTCAATCCCAGTTTCTGGGCAGCCTTCATGCTAATGAAATTGTGGGCACTGCCTGAATCAACTAGGCATAGTAAGCTATAGTCTTTGATTGTTGCTTGTAACTGCATCGTGTTTGGGCCTTGAGTCCCCGTCAAGGTGTGGCTCCCTCCAATTCCTCTTAAGTCACAATTTCGTTCTAGCCAAAATAAACTTTCGCATTGATGGCCTAGAATGGAGGCTTGTCACAATTGTAGCACAATCCCTTTGCACGTCTTTCTGCCATTTCAACTTAGGTCAATTTCTTAACGAAAGAAGAAGATGCACTACCGGACTGGGTTGCTCCTGAACCTATTTGCTGTGTGTTTAATTTCTGAGTTGATACAACTATGTTTATATTGGGCCTGTTGTTGGGGTTTGAGCTAATCCTGTAATTGTGTCGCCCTATTGGAGGTATCTGGTGCCTTCTTTCAATGGCTCGGGCCAAGCTCATAGCCTGTACTAAATTTGTTGGGGACTATAACTCTACATTGATGCGAAGAGACTCATGCAGTCCTGCCGTAAATAATAGTACCTGTTGATTGCGCCTGATAGAACTTGCCCGCACTAGCAATTCTTGAAATTGTCACTGATATTCTTCAATTGATCCCCGTTGTTTCAAATTTACGAGATCACCTAAGGGATTGCTTTTGTTTCAAATTAATGAGGTCGCCTAAGGGACTGCTTTGTATTGGCGGTCCAAATCAGTGTACAGAATTCAGAAAACCTCTCCCAATTCAAGTCGGTTTTGTTTTGTTGCAACTTGTAATACCACAGCTGTGCCTCCCCTAACATATGAAAGGTAGCCAGGCTCACACAATCAGTCATGGCAGTCCATTAGTTGATTAAAAATTGCTGACACTGGTGTAACTAAATAAGGGGATCGCTGCTGCCATCATAATTAATTCAAGTCAGTTTCATTTTTATCCAAAATTTTATTAATAATATTAATTAATTAGAGATTGTTGCTTTTGAAACTTCATTTTCATTCACTTTTGCATCTATTATTAGTACTGTATATAATTTTTCAATGAAATGACAAGTTTATTTGAGATATTAATTGTATTTGGAACTTGATCCAATCCTTATGGACAAGATGACAATTATTTACAATGGGTGGTGTTGATTATTCTGGTTATAACATTTTAGCTCTGAAGCCTGAAAAATGTTGGCGCTAACATTTACAATGCCTTCAAAAAAATATGCCGTAATACACTACATTATATTACCTTAAAAATTTTATGTACCAAGGAATGGATTGATTGTGTGATATGCCAATCTATGTATTGATTCTGATTGAAAAAACACAAAATGCAATAAATCCAGTCCGTTACTTTTGCTTCCTGTGAACTGGAAAAGCTGGGTTATTTTTCCCCCACTAGATGATTTATTAAGACATTTACTTTGAAATTTGCATAATTTGCTTAACAAGGGAAGAATACTAATAATTAGCAGCAAACCCTTTAGTTGCATTTGGCTTCATTGCTCATCTGTCTTAGCCGTAGGCTTGATGGGCAATTGAAAATTGAGGGAAATTACAAAGATGAATATGAGCTACTTTGTGGATTGCTAAAATCCTCACAAGCAATAATTGGTGAAGAATGATAACAGTATCACTTTTATATTGGTCCATATCACTACTGTTCTGAGACTCTTTTGAGCAAGTTTAAAAAGATAACAAACTTAGAATGATAGTCTATGTTTCATTCAGGGCTTATTTAAGATCTTTATGAGTCCCAGAATTATGTTTAATTTCAGTAAATTAGCTGCATATCATTTATTTTGCATCTTTAGGATGTAGGAGCAGTTTTTTTTTGGGTTTAATTTCTGATTTCTTGGTTTTCTAAAATGGTTGTTTCATGTTTTTAGTAGTCATTATCTTTATTTTAATGTCTTTATTCTGAGTGCTTTTGCTAAGGACGGATTATTCCTTTTATTTGTCTGAAAACACATTATTTCTTTGTGTCACATTAATTCTTGGTCCTGATCATTCTTTATGGAATAGGATATGGGAAAAGTAAGATAAAATATCCCCTTCAATGCCTATATATGCAGTGGATTTGGTCTATAGTTGGATTCCTTTTTTTTTTTTTTTTTTTTTGCAATTTAGTCCAGCAGACACAGGTCTACACGAATCTCCAACATTACTTTGATGTACCAAGAAAGACAATAGATTTTGAAAAAATTAAGTACAATTTGTTTGATCTCATCAAACTCAAAGCCAGCCTATAACTATACCATGTAGGCATAGTTTTAAATGTTGTCTTATGGTTCCAACTGTGGTATTAGCTCTTTTATGTGAAGTTAACACTAGAAGAAAAAATTAGAAAAGAGGCTTCACCGAAAGAAGAAAGAAAATTCAAGTTACTAAAATATTTTAAGTGGGAGCGAAAAGAGAGGAAGGAGAAAGGAATATGCAAACTGGTAATATGTGTCATGACCCTAGCTCATGAAAGATAAATTCAGCAGAAAGTAAAAGAAGAGGAAGAGGAAGAAGAAGGAAAAGAAGAAGAAGAAGAAGCTGAATAGAGAAAGAGAAAGGAGGAGGAGAAGAAGAGCAGAAGTTGCAATCGAAAGAGGATGAAGATCGGAGAGAGAAAATAGAGAATTGTATTAGATTTCCGTTATACCTTTATAGGAGTTTCTCTCTCATACATTCTCTTAATCCAGCTGTATTGCATGCACTTCTATGCTAACCAACTACAGTCTACACATGCTTTAACAATTCAATCATAACGTAATCACTGAATTGTAATTGCCCTTCTAGCATTTGCTCCCATGAGAGAAGACTCTTGGCTGCTTGATGCTAGTTCTGGTCCAACCCACCATCCCTCTTGTCAGGCTCTTGTGTCATGAGAATATGCAAGTGTTTTTGTGACAAATACTGAATCCTGCCTTTTTTCGCTTAAATTAGATACTTCTAGGTGCAAACACTGTACATGCATTAGAGGCTAAGAGCTTGTCTTAATCTCGACTTTGGTTAAACTCTTACCAGGAAACAGAGGTTGAGAAGTTGCAGCAAAGAGACTACTCAAATCTCAAGGTGGGTGCATATTTTCTGAAAAATACTATACATTCTTTTTTTATTATCTTTTTTGTTAAGAAAAAATAAACTCAATATCAATGCTAAATTATAAATTTGATTTTTCATTAATAAGTTAAAAATGCATGGTATATATTTCAAATGCATGAAAATTTATGATAAATTTAGTTTTGTTTTAAGGCCATTCATTAAATAGTTTATTGCTTTATTTAGCTTTCTAATTATGTAATGTTATGTAATATAAATACATAACAAATGGAGTTGTAAAATTCAGACAGAATATTGAATAGAATTATAATTCTTTTAAGTTTTTTCCTCTTCCTTTCATCTTTTATTTTTGCATTTATATTAAGCCTATCACCTTCCTACAAATTGGTATCAGAGCTATGGCAAATTCAAGAAGCGCGTTGGGGCAAATACCCCTGCCACGTCTTACAAAGTTGAATTATGATAATTGGAGCATACAAATGCGAGCATTACTAGGCGCACAAGATGTATGGGAGATAGTTGAGATAGGCTTTACCGAGCCAACAGATACTGTAGGCATGACTACAAACCAACTAAAGGCGTTAAAAGAGACACGAGCAAAAGATAAAACTGCTCTCTGTCTGCTATTCCAAGCAGTAGATGAGTCGGGCTTTGAGAAAATTGCCAGTTCGACAACTTCAAAAGAAGCGTGGGATACTTTAGAGAAAGTGTTCAAAGGAGCTGATCGTGTCAAGCAAGTTCGCCTACAAACCCTTCGGGGTGAGCTAGAAGGCATGAAGATGAAGGAGTCAGAAGGTGTATCAGCTTACATCACACGCGTTCAAACCGTGGTGAATCAACTTAAGCAAAATGGTGAGACATTAAATGATTCGCGAGTTGTGGAGAAGATACTGCGATCATTGACAGATAGATTTGAAAATGTTGTATGCGCTATCGAAGAGTCAAAGGATCTCACCAAATTAATAGTTGATGAGCTTGCTGGTTCTCTTGAAGCACATGAATAGCGTAAGAAGAAAAAGAAGGAGGAGACTCTTGAAGAGGCTCTTCAAACAAAGGCAACAATTGTAGATGAAAAAGCACTTTATTCTCAAAACTCTCGAGGAAGAGGACGCGGCAGAAGAGGTCGTGGAAATGGTCGTAGAGGTCATGTTCAAAATGACTATCATAGAGGAAATGGGCAGACAAGCCAACAAAATTGGAGAGGTAGAGGCCGAGGACGTGGTAGAGGTAGTCAAATAAATCACTCAAATATTGAGTGTTACAAATGTGGCAAGCCTGGTCACTATGCAAAGGACTGTAACTCTGATAATTGTTATAATTGTGGCAATTTGGGCACTATGCAAAAGAGTGCTATTCTGAGAAGAAAGTTGAAGAAAACACTAATTTGATCACAGAAGAAGGATCCAATGATGGGCTTCTCATGATGGCCCATGATAATGAGAATACCAATAATGAGACAATATGGTATCTCGATACTGCTGCAAGTAATCATATGTGTGGACATAAGCATTTATTCACAAAAATGCAAAATATTGATGGGCATGTTTCATTTGGAGATGAGTCTAAAATCCAGGTGAATGGTCTAGGCACAATTTCCTATCAGCAAAAGAATGGTCTGAAAGGATTAATTCAGAATGTATATTATGTACCCATTCTCAAAAGTAATATTTTGAGCATGGGACAACTCATGGAGAAAGGATACTCAGTGTTGATGAAAGATCGAAATCTTCAACTAAAAGACAAAAATTGTCGTCTAGTTGCACGAGTCGAGATGGCAAAGAATCGGATGTACAAAATTAACCTCATGTATGTCAAGGAAAGATGCATGCAAATTAATGTTGATGACAAATCTTCTTTATGGCATTTGCGATTTGGTCATTTACATTATGGTGGATTACAAAAGTTATCAAAGAAGGAGATGGTGCATGGACTACCAAATTTAGACTATACAGAGAAATTCTGTGAGGAAAGTGTTTTTGGAAAACATGCAAGGAACTCATTTTAGAAGAAGGCAGAATATCGAGCAAAAGCTCTTCTTGAAGTAATTCACACTGATATTTGTGGGCCAATCACTCTAGAGTCATTCAGTGGAAAGAAGTACTTTATTACTTTTATCGATAATTTCTCCAGAAAGACTTGGGTTTACTTCTTAAAAGAAAAATCAGAAGCATTTGAGGTGTTCAAAAGGTTTAAGATTATGGTAGAGAAGTCAACTGACAAGTTTATTAAAGCATTACGATCTGATAGAGGTGGCGAATACAACTCAACAGATTTTGTAAGCTATTGTGAGGAGTATGGAATAAGAAGGCTCATAATTGCACCGTATACTCCACAACAAAATGGCGTGGCAGAGAGAAAGAATCAGACTATTCTTGACATGGTTCAATCAATGTTGAAAACTAAGAAGATGCCAAATGAATTCTGGGCAGAAGCCGTGCAGTGTGCAATTTATGTGCAGAACAGATGTCCACATGCAAAGTTAGAAGATAAAACTCCATAAGAAGTTTGGAGTGGTCAAAAGCCAACAGTTTCACACTTTAAAATTTTTGGCAGTGTGGCCTATGCACATGTGCCAGATCAACGACGCTCAAAGCTAGATGACAAAAGCAAGAAATTTGTGTTCATTGGCTATGATGAGAAAACCAAAGGCTATAAATAGCTTGATCCAATAAATCGAAAGGTAATGGTAAGTCGAGATGTTCAGGTAAATGAAGCAAGCAATTGGGATTGGAATAAATCTATAGAAATAGTAGTTGAAACAGAAGAATTATTAAGCATTCCATTATCGAGTTCTCAAATGAGGAGATCTTCTCCAGAAACATTGAGTCCACAAGCGACTCATGATGAAGAGGAACCAATTGAGCCGAGGATGCGAAGTCTGCATGATCTATATGATTCCACAACAGAAATACATCTTGTATGTCTTCTGGCAGATGCTGAAAGTATAAGCTTTGAAGAAGCGGTGAAGAATGAAAAATGGCGAGCAACTATGAATGAAGAGATCAAATCAATCGAGCAAAACAAGACATGGGAGCTCACAGATTTGCCAAAAGGAAGCAAGCCCATTGGAGTAAAATGGGTATACAAGAAAAAGATGAATGCTCAAGGAAAGATTGAGCGATACAAGGCACAACTTTTTGCAAAGGGTTACAGACAAAAGGCAAGAATTGACTATGATGATTTTTTTGCTCCAGTTGCAAGAATGGAGACAATTCGACTTCTAATCTCTCAAGCAGCACAATTTGAGTGGCCAATATTTCAGATGGATGTCAAATCAGCATTTTTGAATGGTATGCTAGAAGAGGAAGTCTATCTTGAACAACCACCCGGTTACACAATAATCGGAAAGGAATAAAAGATTTTGAAATTGAAAAAGGCACTTTACGGGTTAAAGCAAGCACCTCGAGCTTGGAATACTCGCATTGATACGTATTTCAAGGAGAATGGGTTCATCCAATGTCCATATGAACATGCACTATATGTGAAGAAAGAAAAAGACAAATTGATGTTTGTTGCTCTTTATGTTGATGACCTCATCTTTATGGGGAATAATGAAGAGAATATTAAAAGTTTCAAGGAGGAGATGAAGCAAGAATTTGACATGACAGATTTAGGTTTGATGAAGTATTTTCTTGGTCTGGAAGTTAGACAAGGAAAGACAGAAATTTTTGTGTCACAAGAAGCATATGCAAAGGATATCCTACAGAGGAATAATATGGCAAATTGCAATCCAGTCCTGACACCAATGGAACCAGGTGCTAAACTCTCAAAGTTTGATGGTGGAGATCGAGTAGATACAACAAAGTATCGAAGTCTAGTGGGAAGCCTTCGTTACCTTACATGCACAAGACTAGATATATCCTATAGTGTTGGAGTAGTAAGTCGATTCATGGAAGAACTAGTTTACACACACTGGAAAGCATTGAAAAGAATTCTCATATATATTCAAGGAACACAATCACTCGGATTATTTTACTCAAAGACAGGAGAATATAAATTGGTGGGATATTCAGACAGTGATTGGTGTGGAGACATAGATGATTGAAAGAGTACATCGGGATATGTATTTTTTATGGGAGACACGGCATTCACATGGCAATCAAAGAAGCAACCAATTGTGACACTATCAATGTGTGAAGCAGAATATGTGGCAGCATCATGGTGCGTGTGTCATGCAATTTGGCTTAGAAATCTGTTGTATGAGCTGAATCTTCAACAACAGGAAGCAACAGATATTCAGGTTGATAATAAGTCAGCAATTGAGTTAGCAAAGAATCTTGTTCATCACGAAAGAAGCAAGCACATTGATGTCAAGTTTCACTACATTCGAGAACAAGTGAAAACAGGATTACTAAGAATGATTCACGTTGTGAATCATGATCAAGTAGCTGATATATTCACAAAATCACTACCGACTGTTCTACTTGAAAAATGTAAAGTGGCAATTGGGTTGAAGGATGGAAGAGAATTGAGTTTAAGGGGGGAATTTGTTAAGAAAAAATAAACTCAATATCAATGCTAAATTATAAATTTGATTTTTCATTAATAAGTTAAAAATGCATGGTATATATTTCAAATGCATGGAAATTTATGATAAATTTAGTTTTGTTTTAAGGCCATTCATTAAATAGTTTATTGCTTTATTTAGCTTTCTAATTATGTAATGTTATGTAATATAAATACATAACAAATGCAGTTGTAAAATTCAGACAGAATATTGAATAGAATTATAATTCTTTAAGTTTTTTCATCTTCCTTTCATCTTTTATTTTTGCATTTATATTAAGCCTATCACCTTCCTACATTTTTAGGGGGGAGGTGGGTTGTAGGCTGAAAGCTGATTTACTTGATAATACTGATGGTTATTAAGCATGATGGTGACACATATTAAGAGTATTTGAGAAGCATGCCAAGGCCAATTATAATGCCCAAAGATTTTTTTTTGGCACATGCTTGAATAGATATTTCTAATTTAGTTGGGGTCTTGTTCATGTTGTTTTTTCTTTTTTCTCTCTTTAACTTCAGAACTTGTAAACATTTTAGTACTTTCGTGCCTATTCATATATCTCTCTCCGAAAAAATCATTCACATATTTTACCAACCCAAGAAAAATTTTGGATTATACACCCTATTCAAACAATACAAGCTAAAAAGCCAAAGCCAAACCTATTCATATTGTTAGAATATATATGATTTTGTAAATATTGTATTTTCCTATTTTAGAGTAGGCTATTCTTTCCTATTTAGTAATCTACATTACAGTATCTATCTCCCTTGCTTGAAGGGATAAAATCAAGCTTATTTTTCTCAAGAATCAGATCAATTCTTCTTCCCTTCTCTCTAATCTCAACACATATCAAACCTTGTAATTACTTACGCTTGCAATTCTTTTCTGGTAATATTTCTGATGAAAAATCAGCTTCTAGTGTGATACAAATCAAATTTTTAGCTTCATGCATCAGAAGCTTAGAGTCGTATTTTTAGCTTTCAATGAACCCATCAAAGTTGTGTACGTCAAAAGGTTATAATAACGTTAAATCGTTGCAAAATTTTGGAGTTTGGCAGCATAATTATAACACTTGCAGGATGCAAGTCTTTTGCGATTTCTTGTTGATATGCGAGGAGCTAATTTTGATGGCCGTCAGGTAAAATATCTTATATTTCCCTACTTCAGTTTAATTATATATCAATAACTTCTTTTTCTTTTTCTTGCTATGAGATTGACTTGATCAAATGCTTCTTTTGCAGATCTCTTTTTTTTTTTTTCTGTTATTATGTTTAATTTTTAAATTGTATTTTAACAGCTAAGAGATGACCTGATGACAATGCTTATTGCTGGTCATGAAACAACAGCTGCTGTTCTTACTTGGGCTGTATTCCTTCTTGCACAGGTATATGATTCTTCATAACCAAATTTTAGTTTGCCTTGTCAATATCATGTGATAATTTGAATTTTTTTAAAACAAAATTTATTAATCAATAATTTCTTTCTTCTTATATGAGTTGGTATTCATCTGATCAATATATTAATTTAAAATATTGTAGAATCCCTCTAAAATGGAAAAAGCTCAAGCAGAGATTGATGCAGTTCTGGGTCAAGGGAGGCCAACTTTTGAATTGCTCAAGAGATTACAGTAGGTCACTTAATCATTTACTTCTGTTATCTAGCTTTTATTTTCTGGTGGCTGTATTCTGAAAATATCTAGGTGTATTCTCTTTCAACAGTATTTTGATATTAGCTTACTTATATATTAGTGAAGACACAAACAAGTGAACAATTGAGAGACAGCTAGTAATAAGCAGAAGGCTTGGATCTCGAGATGAGTCATATCTATCCAAGGTTCTAATTTCTTGGGGAAGACTCAACTTTTAACTGAAGCCATTTTTCATATGCTGTTCCAAAAAATATTCTTGCAGAAATAGAGGTATATTTGAACTTCTGTGGACAATTAGGAATGTAGCTCTAAGAATATTGCCCAAGCTCTTCTAATGCTTGAGCAGCAACTGACTGCCATGATAAATGTCCAAGTGGAGGTCAAAGTGCAGCACCCTTACGTTATTTGGTTGAGTTGGGTTCATTCCACATTGAAGTTTGATTATGCATGAATGTTTTCAGGTACATAAGACTTATAGTTGCAGAGGCTTTTCGATTGTATCCTCAGCCTCCATTGCTACCAGGCACTTCTCATTGGTATAATCTGGAAAGATGTTGGTGTTAAATTTTTATTATTATTATGATTATTATTATGAATTGAGAGAGGTTGACAACTATATGAGAGTATTAAGGTCACAACGCACACATATTAATATATTGGGTATTATCATAATTAAAATATTTAGCACTAGGCACTTGGTGATAATCTCTCACCGTATATTAACCCATATATTTTTTCAACCTAAATTTATTTGGGATTATTTTAATACTTCCCCTCAAACCACCATTGAGAATATACATCTAATTGTTAGTTGGACTAGACATTGGGCTGGACATGCACCTGGAGAAATTAGGAAAATGGTTCAAACACTCTCCCTAAAACACTGGACTGGCTAGTACTAGACATCCAGCTAGAGAAATTAGGAAAAACAAATGGAGCGGTTAGAGTTGGACATCCGACATCAACATACTCTGATATCATGTTAAATTACTAGACATCCAACTAGAGAAATTAGGAAAAACAAATGGAGCGGTTAGAGTTGGACATCCGACACAAATATACTCTGATATCATGTTAAATTATTATTATTATTATTATTATTATTATTATTATTATTATTATTATTATTATTATTATTATAAATTGAGGGAGGTTGATTGTTATATAAAAGTATTAAGATCACAATACACACATATTGGTATATTAGGTACTATCATAACTAAAATGTCCAGCATTAAGATACTTGAGTGATAGTCTCTCACCATATATTAACTTATATATTTTTTTCATCCCAAATACATAGGGGATTACCTTGATAGTTGGTGATACTGATTCCTTAATTATCATGTATTGGTCGTATCCTTATGTGTGAAAACATGGTTTTAATTGGTATGCTGCTTTTTTACTTGGTTCTTGGGAAATGAATGGTTTTGCTTGAGAGTCTCTGAATGTTTATTGATATTATGATACACTTGTATTGAACTAGCAGCGGTGAAGTAAAACTCTGGATAACAAATAGCATATTTTTTTGGAAAATTCCTGAAGCTTACTTGAGATTTGGGCTAATACAGTTTGTTCTTGCTGTTACAAAATTAGGAACTTTAGCACCATAGGTATATTCATTTCCAGTAAAATAAGTCCCACAAAGTACACCAATTTATCCATTTTCCACAAGGAACTTTTTTTTAGTTCACATTAGAGGTTCATATCCTTGCTACATGTGGGACTGAATGGTTACAGATTTGCTCTTGGCTCTGTCAATTCCCTATGTGATTTTATATAGATAAAAAATAAAAAACATTATTTAAAATATGGTCTTCTTTTTCTTGTGAGACATATGATTATAAATTCTGATATCTTTTTTTAAGAAAAGCACTTAAATTGTGCAGGAGGATACAAGGGGGACAGAGATGGTTATGCAATTCCTAATGGGACTGATATCTTTATTTCTGTGAGTGGAAGCATTTACATTAGTTCTTTTTGAATCTTCTGCATAACATTACTGGGAACATGTATGAGGAAAAAAGACAGAAGGGAGTTAAGTGAAGTACCTTGGGCTGTGTTATTTAGCCTGCTTCTATTTCAGGCTATATTAGACAGTCCGTCCTGTAAGTTCCTTGGTGGACTTCTACATCCCATCTATATTTTCTGAACCAACCCATTTTTTTGTGCATTCAGGTATATAATCTACATAGATCTCCATATTTTTGGGATGCACCCAATGAGTTTGAACCGGAAAGATTTTTAGTAGAAAGAAAGAACAAAGAAATTGAAGGATGGGCTGATTTTGATCCATCCCAAAGCCCAAAAGCATTATACCCAAATGAGGTCTCTTACAACTTTGCTTTCAGATTCTGAGCTTTACTAGTTGTTTGTTCACTTTTAACATGAAGCTTATGGTTGTATTGGTCAGATTATTTCTGATTTTGCCTTCTTACCCTTTGGCGGTGGGCCAAGGAAATGTGTTGGGGACCAATTTGCACTTATGGAGTCAACAGTCGCCCTGGCTATGCTATTGCAGAAGTTTGATGTGGAACTGAAAGGCTCTCCAGAATCTGTAGCGTTGGTCACAGGTGCAACAATTCATACTAAGAATGAATTGTGGTGTAATTTGAGGAAGAGATGACGTCCAGTTGACACACCATTAGTGAATGGATCAAGCTTTGAAATAGCTTTGGTTCTGGCGACCAAGTTGTGAAGTTATCATGTTAGTTAACCCGGAAAACAAGGTTGAGTTGCAACTTTCTATAACCCTGAAATACATACTACATAGATAAGCAGTGATTTAATATCAAATACTAATTAGACAGTGACACAGCATAATGTACTTTTTATGTGTTGTACCAGAAAACTCTGTTATCAAATAGTTACACATTGTTGGCAAAGCTATTACAGGAAAGAAATAATTTTCGCAATTCCTTTTCTTCCAGACACCTCCAGTCTGCAAATGAAGTAGAGGAATTTACACCTCTTTCATTTTCTTTTTTAAAATATACTGACCAATCTTATTATTTTCAATTGTACCTCTTTTTTTTTTTTTGTTTTTCATGTGTTCTTTTAATTGTGGCTCACAGAATACAGGTAGGGTGGTTGAAGTGGAAGGGTGCGACTGGGATTCTATGTGATAAGAAAATACCTCTGAAAGTGAAAGGTAAATTCTATAGAACGGTTGTTAGACCTGCGATGCTCTATGGTAGTGAGTGTTGGGCACCAACGGGACAACATTTGCATAAGATGAGTGTAACAGAAATGAGGATGCTAAGATGGATGTGTGGACATACCAGACTGGACAAAATTAAGAATGTTCATATTAGACAAAAAGTCCAAGTAGCGGATGTCGGAGATAAGGTGAGGGAAGGAAGACTTAGATGGTATGGGCATGTTTTAAGAAGACCTCCTAATGCTGCGATTCGTAAGTGTGAGAATTTGTTGATTGAGGGGGCTAGAGGTCGTGGAAGACCTAGAACTGTGTGGAATGAGGTGATAGCAAGAGACTTACGTGCCTTAGATCTTGATGCGGATTTGATTAATGACAGACTTGAATGGAGACGTAAAATTCGTGTCTTGGAAGGGGCCTAAGGCTGGAGTATCTTTTTTAGTGTCTTTTGAGCTTATTTTGTTGAGCATCTATACAGCCGACCCCAACTTATTTGGGACTAAGGCTTAGTTGTTGTTGTTGTTGTTGTTGTTTTCTATTCATAAATAATTTTTTTATGTTATATTCTCACAAATATATAATATACATCAAACATCTATTACATGCATCAAATATTTATCAAATATATACAGAATATTTATCAAAAACCTATACAATTTATTCAATATTGTTTTAACTTTATTATTATTATTATTATTATTATTATTATTATTATTATTATTATTATTATTATTATTTACAAAAAATCTATATAACATAAATATAATATACACAATAAAAATTTAACATATACACATCTACAACATCTACTGTATATCTATATAATGAAATTATTTTTTTTTTATTTTATTCTGTATTCTTCTAACTTGACAAAAAATATATAATTTATTAACACTTTTTATTCTGTATTTTTCTAAAATACATTATAAATATATTATATATCCACCACATATTAACATTTTTTTTTGTAATTTTCTAACATATACAACATATATAATACATTAACAATTTTTGCTTTCGATAATTTTTTTGCGTATCGATTGATGATTCAGATATATATATATATATATATTAAAGAAGACGATGATTTGTTGGAGAAAAAGATGAATATTAAGATTTTGTTAAAGAAAAAGATGAAGATGAAGTTAAACTAAATATGAAGATAAAAAGGTTAACCTTTTCAATCTGCTTCTTATTTGATTTTTCTCGAGTTCTTGTATTCAATTCTTCTTTAAGGTTTTTGAATTGCAATTTGGCATTTGTTTTTTATTTTTTCTCTTTGTTTCAATATTTTTGAAGATTTATATGAAGAAGATGAAAATTTGTTGAATAAGATGAAGATGTTGTTGAAGAAAAGAATGAATAATGATATTTATTGAAGAAAAAGATAAAGATGGAGTTTTGTTGAAGAATAAGGTGAAGATGGAGATGGAGAGAAGATGAACAATGTCAATTTTTTGTTAAATTTGCATGTTTTTGTTGCTTGGAAAGAGTTTTTCTAAATATGTAAATATTTGTTAAAAGCTTTGTATTTTTGTAATTTTCTTTTATTAGTTTTGTAGAAAGCCCAATGAAATATGCTATGGTTGTTGAAAATTGCTGTAATTTCTTCTCCTTTTCTCTAATGCTAACATTTTTTTTGGCACTTGATAGGACTCTCACATGCACATAATCTCAAAATGAGATAAATTTGGACCAAGTCTCGAGTTAGTATTCTGATATAGAAGATAATATTATCTAATATTGAAAGGATATTTCTTTTTTCCTGTAATGTTTCTTAAATCTAGCTTCATTTGGATTCCGATTTTCACGCACTTGATTGATTGAATATAACCTGATTATTTGGAAAAGAAATGACTTAATTGTAGTTCAGAAAGAGCCTATTAATTATTAATTGACTTTAAAAAAAATAATTTTTATTAATTACTTTTGGGAAAATGAATCACCTAAATTGAAATTTAAGAGCTAAATGAAAATAATATGCCCATAAAATCTTAAATACTTTAAGAAAGGTCATTTTTTTAAACTTTATTCTGTATTCCTCTAAATTAACAAAGAATATATAATTTATTAACACTTTTTATCCTGTATTTTTCTAATATATATTATACATTTATTATATATCTACCATATATTAACATTTTTTTTTGTAAATTCCTAATATAGACAACATATATAATACATCAATAATTTTTACTTTTGATATTTTTTTGAGTATTGATTGATGATTCAGATATGATTTTTTTTTTAAAGAAGACGAAGATTTGTTGGAGAAAAATATGAATATTAAGATTTTGTTGAAGAAAAAGATGAAAATGAAGATTAAACTAAATATGAAGATGAAAAGGTTAACCTTTTCAATTTGCTTCTTATTTAGTTTTTTTCGAGTTCTTTTGTTCAATTCTTCTTTGTTGAAGGTTTTTGAATTGCAATTTGACATTGGTTTTTGATTTATATGCAGATTTCTCTTTTTTTATTTTTTCTCTTTGTTTCAATGTTTTCGAAAATTTATACGAAGAAGATGAAGATTTGTTGAATAAAAAGATGAAGATGAGGATGTTGTTGAAGAAAAATATGAATAAGGATATTTATTGAAGAAAAAGATAAAGATAGAGTTTTGTTGAAGAATAAAATGAAGATGAAGATGGAGAGAAGATGAACAATGTGAATTTTCTGTTAAATTTGCTTGTTTTTGATGCTTGGAAAGAGTTTTTCTAAATCTGTAAATATTTGTTAAAAGCTTTGTATTTTTGTAATTTTCTTTTATTAGTTTTGTAGAAAGCCCAATGAAATACGCTATGGTTGTTGAAAATTGTTGTAATTTCTTCTCCTTTTCTCTGATGCTAACATTTTTTTTTTATCACTTGATAGGACTCTTACATGCACATAATCTCAAAATGAGATAAATTTGGACGAAGTCTCGAGTTAGTAATATGATACAGAAGATAATATTATCTAATATTGAAAGGATATTTTTTTTTTGCTGTAATGTTTCTTAAATCTGGCTTCATTCGAATTTCGATTTTCACGCACTTGATTGATTGAATATGGCCTGATTATTTGGAAAAGAAATGACAACTGTTGTTCAAAACGAGCCTATTAATTATTAGTTGACTTTTTTAAAAAATAATTTTTTATTAATTACTTTTGGGGAAAGGAGTCAACTAAATTGAAATTTAAGAGCTAAATGAAAACAATATACCCATAAAATCTTAATTACTTTAAAAAAGGTCATTTTTTAAAACTATAGTTTTAGAGCCCCTATAGAGTTAAGAAATAGTTTACTGAAAGTATTGTAAATTCATTACTAAACACGTATTAAATAAAAATATGCATTAAATGAATAAATTATTAAATCACAAGTAGAATACGTATTACAAATAAATTTTTTTTATAAATAAATTTTCACATGAAAAGATACAATCTAAATATGAAATTCAATTGAATTTTATAGGGTATTTTACAAAATTACGCTCAAAAGCAAACTTTTCCCAAAAGTATGACAATTAAAAAAGGAGCTTCTTACAAAACTACTTATAAAACCAATTTTTTTTTTCAAAAATATTATTCATATAAAAAATTTTAAAATATTATATATATATATATATATATTATAGATATGTTATAAAATTCTTCAAAAAAAATATAAAATTTAAGTTTATTTCATATATTATTCTATAAAAAAATACCTTTACTAGAAACTAATAGAATTTATAAAAATTTCTCAAAAAAAAATTAAAAATATTATTTTATAATATAATTTTATTTGTTTCAGATATATTATATATATATTGCAGATATGTTATGTATATGTTGTGCATATATTGACATTTATCGTTTATAAATTGTACAATATTTATATATTATTTATAATATATATATATATTATAGATATATGTCTTTTAGCCTTTGTAAATTGATTAATTATAATATATATGTTATGGATATATTACATATAAATTATGTATATTTTATAGATGTATCACTGTTTATTTTATGTGTATTATATATATATTATGTATATATTGTGTATATATTTATTTTTTTGTGTATGTAATGAGAATATAAAATAAAAAAATATTTATGAATAAAAAATATAAATATAAATTAAAAATTAAAAACAAAAATTTTAAAAATTTATAAAAAAAAATAATAATAAAAAAAGAACGTTGAAGTAAAGGAAGGGATAAAAAAAAGCACATTTCGTAGTTTTGAAAAAAAAAAATAGTACACCGTATATTTGAAAAGTCAAACTGTATGCTGAAAATTTCAAAATTATGCTGAAAACTTGAACAATTAGAAAACTATGGAATAACGCCATCTCATCAAAATCTCTCTATATATATTTTTAAATTATATATGGTGTGTATTTGTTATGGATATACTATGCATATATTATAAAACTTTTTTTAAAAAAATATATAAAAATTAAGTTTATTTCAAATAATATTTTTTTAATAATAATTTTAATAGAAAATAACATGATTTAAAAAAAATCTAAAAAAAAAAGAACCGTAAAAATATCATTTTATAATATCATTTTATATGTTTTAAATATGTTTTTTATATATTGTGTATATGATATAGATAATTTGTGTTCTAGCCTTTATATTATGCATATATTATGGATATGTTATATATATATTGTCTATCAGTCCTTATAGATATGTTGAACATATTATAGTATATATATTATTAATATATTGTATATATTGCGAATATGTTGTATATATGTTAAAGATATGTTGTGTTCTGACCTTTATATATTGTTTAATTATATTACAGATATATTATTTTTTATTAATTATATATTGATTAATTATAGTATATATGTTGCATGTATGTTATATATGTTGCTTATATATTGAGTATATATTGCAAATATGTGATGTTTTAGTCTTTATGTTACGTATATATTTCAAATATTATATATATATATATATATTATCTTATAACCTTTATATATTATATAATTTTTATATGTTGCTTAATTATGAATTATATATTATAGATATATTATTTTTTTAACTTTATATGTTGGTTAAATATAGTGTATATATTGAAGGTATATTGTGTATATATTGTTTTCCAACTTTATATACAAACAATCAATATAAATGTAAATCAAAATGAAGCAAAAATAATTCAAAAGAAAAAAAATATATAAATTTAATAAATACAAATTGATAAAAATATAAAAAAAGTTTACAAAAAAAATTCCTTTTAAATATTCTGTTGAATATATGAAAGGTAATATAATTCTAGAACAAAAAAAATCTCCAATATTACAGTTAAACAACACCAAAATTAAAAATAAAATAAAGAAAAAATATCACTAATACAAGAAGAAGATGTACAATATTAATTAGATTCCTCAAACATATATAAATAGATCATTACAAAGAACAAGAAGAAGAAGGAGAAATGTTAAGAACAAAAAGAAGAAAAAGAAAAGGAAACGTTAAGAAGAAGAAGAAGAAGAAGAAGAAAAATAATAAACGTTAAAAATATCATATATTTAAAAAAATAAACAAAGAAACAAGTAAAAATAAAAAATAAGAAAGTTAAAAGTGAAAAAAAAGATACTAATCGATGTAGTTTTCTCAATTTTATATTTTTTATGTTTAAAATAAATGTATAATTATATGTTTATTCTTATTTTTTAAAATAATCTCAATATAATAAAAAAAAATAAAAAAAAATAGGATAACCAAAAGTAATTACATTTTATATTTATAAATAGTATTTAATTTATAAAAAATAATAAAGATTAAAAGAGAAACAAGTAAATAAAAAGGGAGAAAATTTGCAAGGGGTAGAGAAGTAGCAAGAGGAGAGAGCGTATACTAAAATATAAATTGCTTTTCACTATTTCATCAAAACCATTTTCTAAGAAAAAATATTTTCAATAAAAAAAACCATTTTCTAAGAAAAAATATTTTCAATAAAAAAATCAAAATAAAAAAGACCTTTTTACAAAAATAACCTAAAAATTTTAAAAAAAATTCTAATTTATGGTACTTGAAAAAATTTTTCAATTTTACGCCAATAACATGTTTCACTTCCAAAAATACGTCTTTTGCCCTTAGTTAGCTTTCTTGGCTAATTTCTTACTGTGGCTAATAACATGTTTTACGCTAATGTCTTACTGTGGCTTTCTTGGCTTCCAACTCAATTGTGATTCTCTTCCGGTCTTGGCTCCAATAATGAAGTCCTTTCTCTGTTATTATCAAAATAACATAATAACCAAAATTTTATAAATAGTTACTAAAATTTTAGCCCATACTCATTTATTAATATTTTAAAATTTTTATATAATTAAAAATAATTAATTAATTTAAAGCATAATTTATGTTAACTAATTTTAAATTATATTTTATACACACGCTTCTATATTTTATTTAATTTATATTTATAATCTAGTTATATGTATCATATATTTATATATAATTAGTTATATGCAACATATATTGACATATACTATATAATTCTTTTTAAATTCAATAGATATATAGTTATATGTAACATATATTCACATATAACTCAACATATAATAATTCTTTTTATGCAAGGAATTGGAGATATGATCACACAGTATTTCACTTCTCTCTTTGATCCATGCCAAGGGGAATATGATGATGTAATTAGAGTTATTAATTCCTGTATTTCTCTAGAGAATAATCAGAAGCTATTGGAACCTTTCACTGAGGAAGAATTCAGAGTGGCTGTTTTTCAAATGCACTCAGAGAAATCTTCTGGTCCTGATGGTATGGACCCTGCTTTCTTTTAGAAATTTTGGCATGTAATAGGTAAAGATGTCTTCTTGAATTGTTGTTGGTGGCTTGGCAGGGGTTTATTTCCTGATGATTTAGTTGAAACTATTATGGTTATAATTCCTAAAAAATCAGACCCAACTACTCTTAAGGACCTTAGGCCAATTTCCCTTTGCAATGTTCTCTGTAAAATCATTTTTAAGGTTTTGGCTAATAAACTCAAAAGGATTCTCTTGGGTATTGTTTTGAAGCTCAGTCGGTTTTTGTTCTAGGCCATATTATTTCTGACAATATTTTCATTGCTTTTGACCTTATTCATTCTATAAAAATGAAATCTTCATGAAAGAGAGGGAATGTTGCATTGAAATAGATATTAGTAAGGTATACGACATAATTTATTGGCGATATTTGGAGTTGTTTTATGAGCAAAATGGGTTTTAACTAGGGATGGATTCAATTTGTTATGATGTGTGTTACTTTCGTCAAATATTCATTTGCTTTTAATGGTAGTGAAGTAGGCTCTATTATTCCTCATAGAGGCTTAAGGCAAGGAGACCCTTTGTCTCCTTACCTTTTTATTTTATGTGCTAAAGGCCTCTCTGCTCTTTTTCAGAAAGCAGAATTGTTTGGTTAGACACCGGGATGTAAGATTTGTAGGAGAGCCCCTGTTTTATTAGTTTTTGTCATAGAATTGAGTCTTATTTATTATGATGATTATTGTTTTCTTTAGGTATTTTGGTAGTTTTAATATGTTTATTTAGTGTTTTCATCAATTGTGGTAGTTTTAATTTATTTCAGTGTTTATGTCGTTTTTGTTCTAGTTTTTAGTGTGGTGTCTATGTGTTGTTGGTTAATGTTTATTTGATTTTTGTTTAAAGTTTGTTTAAGCGTTTGTTTTAGGTTAATATGCAAATTGTTTCCTTGGAAGAAAGAGTAGCATGAAGCAAGGGCAAAAACCAAGGAACCAAGAGAGAAGGAAAATTTGGGCAGTAACTGACACACTCAGAGGACACGGCCAGGAGCTTGGCCGTGTCCCACACATAGCCAAAGAAGAAGACCAAAGAAAGAAGAGATCCAGTAGGTGACACACCCAGGGGACACGGCCAAGTCATTGGCTGTGTCCCTCCAAGCACATCAAACATGGCCAAGCTCATCCAAGCTTGGCCGTGTCACACTCAACTCTAAAGAAGAAAAGATGAAAATCACACAGAAGCAGACACATTCAGGTGATACGGCCAAGCCACTAGCCGTGTCACATGACACGGCCAGGAGCTTGGCCGTGTCACTCCAGGGACTGAAGGAAGAAAGGAAATGCAGCTTTTGAGCGAGGTTTCGTATAAATAATAGATGATTAGGGTTTTTGAAGAAGTTGTTAGAGAGATTTTCTGATCAGCCGTCAAACTGAATCTTAGGGTTTCCATTTTGTTTTCTTTTAGATTTTTTATTACACTTTGAAGCAAACAGTCTAGATTAAATTGTTCTTACCATTGCAACATTCTTCTAGCAAAGATCTTATCAAGAGATTCTTCAGAAGCTTAAGGGAGTTTGTAATTTGGTTTTGTTCTCAAACTTTATCTCTTAAATTTCTTTGGAATTGTATTCATGAATTTTATTATGTCTAAATTGATTTCTTTGAATTTTAATGAGATGAATATGTTTGATAGCATCATTATGAACTAAATTGATCTAGTCTAGGGTTTGTATGGATCTACTATGATTGTATGAATTGGTTATTGCTCTTAACTGAATTATTTCTTTAGCCTTGATTGAATGGATTACTCGTTAATATATAATTGATTGTCCACCAATTATGTGTTTGAGGTATTAGATGAAGGATTGAGAGATGAAGTCTAATGCTGGAACAATTCAATTAGGGACTTAGGTGAATTAGAAATATAAACCTAAGAAAAAGATTATTTCAATTGTAACAAGATTATTTGAAAGAGGTTTGAATGCGGGAGCTTATTTCCTTGATTCGATTAATTAAGTTGCTTGAGATTTAATCTTTGAAATTAAATTGGTTGAGAGGATTAACCGTTCATACATATAAGTTAGTAAAGAAGTGCAAACCCTAGACCTTTCTATTAAGTGAATCAATATATCAGCTCACTTCACTTTAATTGTTTTAAACTCCAATCGATATTTTTCATTAGTTGTTAGCAATTTAAATTTATTATAATTTATTTTTTGCAACCTGATAATCAATTAGCTTATCTAGCTTCCTTGTGAGACGACCTTGGGGCGATCTTCTTTGCTAAAGCTACCTCGTGTACTTACGAGTGACGCTTATAGTAGAACTTAATTCGAGCGCAACAAGTTTTTGGCGCCGTTGCCGGGGAAGCTAATTTGCGTAATTGTTTATTAGGCATAAATATTTTAGATTATTTTTCATTGTTTACTTTGATTTTATTTGTCTTTTACTTTTAACAATTTCTTTTTCCATAAATTTTGTGTATGCAAGGCAGGAGATCACTCGGAGGAGAGCTATACCTAGTCATTCCAGAAATTTAGAGAGTGAAAAGGAGCAGAGAAGAGTTTGAACTGTACACCAGATTTGATACAGAGGAGGACACTTCTGATTTCGAGTCGGATACTGCACAATCTACCAATATGGGAGAAGAAAGGCAAAGAACTATGAGAGATTTTGCTAGACCTGTCATTGGAACTTCCACATCTTGTATAAGATTGATGGATGCAGCAAAAAACTATGAGTTGAAGAACATCCATTACAACATGCTGCCATCATTCTATGGAGTTCCAAATGAAGATCCTTTGAACTTTATTCGGGATTTCTATTCTACCCTCAACACTTTTTCATTGGGAGGACTAACAGAGGACTAGTTGAGGATAAGATGCTTTCCGTATACATTGAAATATAGGGCAAAGAGCTGGCTTATGATGTTGCCTGAAAATTCTTTGACAAATTGGGAGCAAGTTTATAACAAGTTTATGGGCAAGTTTTACTCACATCAGAAGACAGCTGAATTGAGAGGGAAGATAGCTACATTCTCTCAATTTGAAGGAGAACCATTTCATGAGGCTTGGGACAGGTTTAAGATGTTATTGATCCAGTGTCCACACCATCACTACCCACTTCAGCTTCTGAATAAGTTTTTCTACGATGGTCTAACCCAGCAATTTCAGAACACTGTTGATAACGCAGCTGGGGGAGCTATGGGAGAAAAGACAGCAGATGAAACTTATGAAATCTTTGAGATGTTGGGAGCTAATTCTCAACAGAAAAGTGTAAGAGGAAGAAGTAAAGGGGTGAATCAATTGGAAGCCAACAGTGAGATGGTCAATTAGATAGCTGAACTGACAAGGCAAGTGCATATGCTGAACATGAAGAACAATACTTCTTCATCCACTCAAAGAAGTGTGTGGAATTTGTGGAACTTTCGGGCATCGAGCAAATATATGCCCCTCCGCATATGAGTCTTATGGAAATGAAGCTGAGTAAGTCAATGCTATGGGGGGATATCAACCAAGAGCCCGGAATGATCCTTACTCAAATACATACAATCCTGGTTGGCGGAATCATCCAAATTTTTCCTGGGTAACAAATAACTCTCAACAGCCTTTCCATTTGCTCCAGAGACAAAACCAACAGTAGGGTCAATCTTCAAATCAAGGGCAGCCTAAGAGAGAGAGTTTGGAGGATAGTTTACAGGCCTTTATCCAAGTCAGTGCTAAGAATCAAGAGATGACTAACAAAAGGTTGGATTCATTAAAAGCATCTTTTAAGAAAGTGGAGACTCAAGTGGGACAACTTGCACAACAGATGCAGATTCAACAAAAAGGGAAATTTCCAAGTCAACCTGAGCAGGCACAATCAGTGACTGTGCTTAGAAGTGGCAAGGTAATAAACAATAATGTTGAAAATAATTCTGTGAATGCAGGTGATCAAGAGAACAAAAAGGAAGGAGAACCAGAGAACAAAGGTGCTGGAGAAAGATCAATGGAGAAATCCCCTTCAGCGGATTTACACAAGGCAAGTAATCCTTACCGGTCACCTATACCATTCCCCAGCAGGTTGAAGAATGATAAACAAGATAAGCAATTTTCGGACATCTTCAACATGCTGTCTAAGGTAAGTATTAACTTACCCTTACTTGAAGCAATAAAGAATATGTCGGCTTATGCCAAATTCTTCAAGGAACTGAACACCAAGAAAAAGAGGTATGAGCCAAATGAAAAGGTGATAGTATCAGAGGTAGCTAGTGCTGTTTTGCAGCATAAACTACCTCCGAAACTAAAGGATCCTGGTAGTTTCATAATTCAAATTACTATGGGTAATGGAAAGGGAACTGATGGCATGTGTGATTTAGGAGCCAGTGTAAAATTTGATGCCTTATTCTGTATATCTTGAATTAGAACTAGGGGAACTTAAACATACAAAAATGGTGTTGCAATTAGCTGACAGATCTCTTAGATTTTCGAAAGGGGTTATAGAAGATGTGTTAGTTAAGGTTGGTGGGTTGATAGTACCTGTGGATTTTATAGTTCTTGACATGGAAGGAAGTAACTCTACACCATCCGCACACACTATTCTACTGGTTAGGCCTTTTATGGCGACTACCAACACCTTGATAGATGTTAAAAATGGTAAATTGTCAATGACTGTCTTAGGACAAACGGTTGAATTTTCTATTTTTAACACTTTTCCCATTCCTACAACTGCATTATATGAGGATTGCTCTTTAATTGATTGTATTAATGCAGCTGTCTCAGATGTTTTCTTGCAGACAGGTTCCTTAGATAAATTGGAGCTGGCACTGACCTTAGATGGTGGTTTGGATATTTTTGATTCAGAAATAGCTAGTTGCCTTGAGACATTAGAGAATGCTGAAATAGAGGAACTTAAGGAGGACCCAGTATGTGAACTTCCCTCCATCCAAAAAGAAGAGAAGAATCCTTCACTTGAGTTAGAGCTGAAAGAGTTACCTAAAAATCTGAAATATGTGTTTTTAGGAGATCACAATACCTTACCTGTGATAATATCTAGCGAAATTAGTGAAGGGGAAGAGATGAGGTTGGTGAGTGAGCTAAAAAGATTGAAAAGAGTAATAGGATGGGGATTGAGTGACATCAAAGGTATTAGCCCTTCAATGTGCATGCATAGAATCACTTTAGAAGAGGGAGCTAAACCTGTGAGGGAGACCCAAAGGCGCCTTAACCCAAATATGAGTGAAGTGGTTAAGAAGGAAGTGCTCAAATTGCTGGATGAAGGAGTGATATATCCAATAGCTAATAGTGAGTGGGTGAGCCCAGTACATGTAGTGCCTAAGAAATCAGGAATCACTGTGGTGAAAAATGAAAATAATGAATTGGTTCCTACTAGGACTACTACTGGGTGGAGAATGTGTATTGATTATAGGAAGTTGAACAATGCTACAAAGAAAGACTATTTCCCTCTTCCTTTTATTAATCAGATGTTGGATAAACTTTCTGGGCACTCACATTATTGCTTTTTGGATGGACTTTCAGGTTATTATCAGGTGCTGATATCACAATAGGATCAATCCAAGACTACTTTTACTTGCCCTTTTGGGACTTATGCATTTCCGCGTATGCCATTTGGCTTGTGCAATGCTCTTGCGACTTTTCAGAGATGCATGATATCTGTCTTCACAGACATGATAGATGATTTTATTGAGGTATTTATGGATGACTTTTCTGTTTTGGTAGTTCTTTTGATAATTGCCTCAATAAACTTGTTCTTGTGCTTGAGAGATGCATTGAATGTAACCTCACTTTAAGTTGGGAAAAGAGTCATTTCATGGTTACTCAGGGCATTGTCTTAGGTCATGTTGTGTCAAGTAAAAGGATTGAGGTGGATAAGGCCAAGGTAGAATTGATTGCTAAATTACCCCCACCTACCTCTGTTAAGGGAATAAGAAGTTTTCTAGGGCATGCAGGTTTTACCGGAGGTTTATTAAGGATTTTTCCAAAATAAGCCAACCATTGTGCCATTTGCTGGGAAAAGATGTTCCATTTGAGTTTACTGCACAATGCATGCAAGCCTTTAATTCCCTTAAGGAAAAACTGACTAGTGCACCGGTAATAGTAGCTCCTGTTTGGTATTTACCTTTTGAAATCAAGTGTGATGCCTCTAATCATGCAGTAGGAGCTGTTCTTGGGCAAAGGGTTGATAAATTTTTGAGAGTAATATATTATGCTAGCTTGACCCTGAATAGTGCGCAAATGAATTACACAACAACTGAAAAGGAAATGTTAGCTGTTGTTTTTGCCTTAGATTAGTTTAGAGCATATTTAATTGGGTAAAAAATTATTGTGCATTCTGATCATGCAGCTCTAAAATATCTTTTGACAAAACAAAATGCTAAACCGCGCTTAATTAGATGGGTGTTATTATTGCAAGAATTTTATTTCCAAATCAAAGATACTATGGGGAGTGAAAATGTTGTAGCTGATCATTTATCTAGATTACCCTTCTTTAGTGAAAACCTTGCATCTGATAGCATTCATAAAAATTTAGAAGCATTTCCTGATGAGCAGCTGTTTGTGGTAATTAATGCATCTTGGTTTGCAGATATTGCTAACTATCTTGCTTGTGGTATTTTAAGTTCTAATATGTCATTTCAGGAAAAGAAAAGGTTTTTGCACGTGAGTAAATTTTATTTTTGGGATGAACCTTACTTATTCTGGATTTGCAAAGATGAGATAGTTCGCAGGTGTGTATCTGAGGAAGAACAACTGAGTGTTCTTCAATTTTGTCATGACCTTCACTGCGGTGGTCATTTTGGAGGAAGAAAGACTGTAGAAAAGGTGCTTCAAAGTGGTTTTTACTGGCCTACTCTATTCAAAGATGCTCAAAGCGTTGTGACCGCTGTCAAAGAGTGGGTAACATTGGGAGGAGGAATGAAATGCCCCTTCAATCTTATATTGTTGTTGAACTGTTTGATGTGTGGGGAATAGACTTTATGGGTTCTTTTCCCAATTCTTTTGGTTATGAATATATTTTAGTTGCTGTTGATTATGTTTCAAAATGGGTGGAGGCAATCCCCACCCGTACTAATGATGCTAATGTGGTTGTTAAATTTGTGAAGGAAAATATTCTTAGCAGATTTGGCACACCAATAGTGATAGTCAGTGATGGGGGAAGTCATTTTTGCAACAAACTTTTTGAGAAATTAATGCACAAATCTGGTGTGAAACACAAGGTGGCGACCCCATACCATCCACAGACTTTTGGTCAAGTTGAAACATCCAACAAGCAAATAAAAGGAATTCTGGAGAAAATAGTCAACTTATCAAGAAAGGATTGGGCGAGTAGATTGCATGATGCATTATGGGCATATCGGACTGCTTACAAAACTCCTTTGGGTATGAGTCCATACCGATTGGTTTTTGGTAAGACGTGTCATTTACCAGTGGAGGTCGAGCACAAAGCGTATTGGGCAATCAAGACTCTGAATTTAGACTTGGACAAGGCAAAGAGAGAACGTTTTCTGCAAATTTCAGAGTTAGATGAACTGAGGAATGAGGCATATGAGAGTTCGAGGATTTATTAGGATCGCACTAAGGCACTTCATGATAGAATTATAGTGCGAAAGACATTGAGCCCAGGTATGAAAGTTTTGCTTTTTAACTCTCGTCTCCGTCTGTTTCCAGGAAAACTAAAGTCTCGATGGAGTGGTCCTTTCGAGATAACTCAGGTATATCCTTCCGGTGCCATTGAATTGCTTAACTCTCAAACGAATGAGACTTTTGAAGTAAATGGATAGAGAGTTAAACCATATAATGAAGGATTCCAATAAGTAAGGATCATCGATAGCACTTTGATCTACGATCCTTAAGTCCTGCAGTAATGTCCAGCTATATGACATAAAAGAAGCGCTAAATGGGAGGCAACCCATCGGTTTGCATTTTTTTTCATAGTTGTAATTTTATATTCAGCAATTTTAATTTTATGTTTGGTTTAAATAAATGGAATGGATGCTTTGATCGGTTTTTATTTTTCTAATGTGTTTCAGGGTTGGTCGAAGAAGAGGTTTGCAATTTCTTTTAAAATTTGGTGATATAAAATAAAAAATAATAATAATAAAGAACGGCCACTTGACACGGCCAAGCCACTGGCCGTGTCAAGCCAAGCCTAAAAACACCAATTCCCACAGACCCTGACACGGCCAACAAGCTTGTCCGTGTCACATGGGACACGGCCAAGCTTCACCCAATTTCTTTCTCTTTGTTTTTGCAAGTCCTTTTCACAGAGTCAAACATGCCCATGGGACATGGCCAAGTCACTGGCTGTGTCCCTCCAATGCATCAGACACGGCCAAGCTCACCCAAGCTTGGCCGTGTCCCTTCAATTTTACACTTTAAAAACACATTTTTAGCACCGTTCCTTCATTTCAATCCCTAAATTTCTTTTTGCTTCCTCTCTTTCTCTCGACTCCTCTCTCCCAAAACCTCCATTGTTTGTCTTTTCCAAGCTTCCAAACTCCCATCAATTCTCAATTTCCTTCACCAAAATTGAAATTAATCCGTTCAATCTTCTTCTTCTCTCATTTAAACTCAATTTAATCGGTTTAAGTTTCAAATTTTTTCAGATCTTTCAATATGCCGAGAATGAAGATGGTGTCTCCCTTAATGCTCTTCAAATTAGGGATAATTTTTATCATTATGTTTAAAATCTTGGGTGGGAGAACCTAGTCTCCTTTAGACCTTTGCAGTTTTAAGAGCTTACTTTGAAATTTTTAACATCTCTTAAGGTTGAAAGAGATGAACAAAAAATTTGCTCTAAGTTGAACTTTAAATTGCTTGGGAAATCATTTGTGGTTAGTATTGAACAATTGAATGTTATATTTGGTTTCCATCAACACGGTGAAAGGTCGGTACCTAAGGATTTTAAACAACAATTTGCTTGGGGAGCATTGGGCTCGGGAACTTATGTGGCCAAATCGGCCAAGGCGACTAAATTGAGCAATCCCGCTCTTAGGTATTTGCATCGTTTTATGTCATGTGGATTCTTTGCTTGGAAGGAAAGCCTGGGTGTAGTGGAACTTAGTGAGCTCTTTTTCTTGGATTGTGCGTGTAATGCAATACCTATTAGTACCGGCTATTGGTTGGCCGATGTTTTTGATAGTGTGGCAAATAAAAAGAAGGGGGCTATTTGTATTGGAGGATTGGTTACCACATTGGCAACAGCCCTCCTTGATGATTTTGACTCGAGTACCTGTCGTATGACTAAAATTACGGGTAATGATTCATTGGATTTGGCCACACTAGAGAAGATGCATATGGTGGTGCACAGGAGAGGGGCTTATATGATGGCTTCAACTGAGCCAGAAGTACCAGGGAATAGACAAAAGAGAACACAAGTTCAAGAGGAGTCCGATTCGGATTCTCTTGATTTGGAAGAAGATGCTCCAGCCTCGGATAATCAAGAGATACTTAATAGGATTGAGGCACTGGAGAGCAAGGTAGATCGTAACCATGTTGCGGTCTTGTAACAGTTGGACCAAATAAATAGCAACCTTACTAAGATTTTGAGTCTTCATCCCTCGGCTGCATCATCATCACATCCTCCTTCACCGTAGATCTTTTGAGAGAGTTCCTTCATTTCTTGTGTTTAGTTATAGCATATTTGTGTTGTTATTTTTTTTCGTTTTTGTTTTTAATGTTAACATTTTATATTTTGGATATTTTATTTTATATATTGTATTTTGTTTTTGAACATTTGCTGTCACTATAAGGAAAACTAAATCAGACAACGCTTTCTAGCTGTTGTCTGATGAAGACAAAAATCGTTGTCTATTGAAGCGATGTCTGATAGCATTTCAGACAACGGTTTTAAAACCGTTGTTTGATGTAGGTTTGCACAATGATTTTTAATTTTATTAGACAACGGTTTTTGGCCATTGTCTGATGATGGTTCAGACAACGGTTTCTAATTTTTCAGACAACAATTTTTAACCGTTGTCTGATGGTTTCCATAACAGTTTCTAAATTGTCAGACAACGATTTCTAAATTTTCAAACAACGGTTTTTAACCGTTGTCTGATGAAGGTTTAGACAACACTTTTTGACCATTGTCTGATGAAGACAAAAATATTTGTCTATTGAGGCGATGTCTGATAGCATTTCAGACAACATTTTTTAACCGTTGTCTGAAGATGGTTTCCACAACGGTTTTTAGTTTTATTAGACAACAGTTTTTAACCATTGTCTGATGAAGGTTTAGACAATGCTTTTTGACCGTTGTCTGATGAAGACAAAAATCATTATAGAAGGACGCTAAATACAACGGTTAATTAATCTAAAACCGTTGTAGAAGGACGCCAAATACAACGGTTAATTACTGTGGCACACTGAATATTAGACAATAGTTTCAATGTTCATTTTCATTTCACCACCATTGTCTGTTAAACTGTGCATTATACATATAAGACAACACTTTACAATGGAGGATTGCAAATTTGGGAATAAAAAAACCTCCACAAATTCAACCATTCAACATATTAACAAACTAAAAAAAAAATCAACACTATACATATATCACTGAATTATACTATTAACTTCAACTTGAATGACGCTTCATGAAATATTTGGCGAAGTCAATCCTAATCTCGTTGATGTCGGCATCACTATACTCCAAGTTGCCTCTGCGTAGCCACTGAAAAATGAATAAAATTTTGGTTAGCCACATGTGGTAAATACAAAACTATTATATAAAAAATGAAAATAATTAAAATTCTCACCTTAGCTGCAAACTGAAGCTCCTTGTCATAACATATTTCCTTCATGTACCTCATGACAAAGAGGCCGCAGTCCGTGGCCCCTTTCTGCATAGGAACCCCCTGAAATAGCAAATGAAAACAAAAATGAAGTACCACATGTTACATCCATATGTAAACCCATATGCAAACCAACACATCAACCTAATCACACAACCTAACCTGAAATCTGAACAAACATTATGAAAAATGAACACAAGACACATCCATATAAAATTTCAGGCTCAACGAGCAAACTCATACCTATAATATGCATATTTGCTTTAAATGATAAGAAATGAAAGAAGAAAACATTAAAAGACAAACTTGCTCACATAAAGTATATTGCAAAGCTTAGAATAAAAGAAAAAAGAAAATAAAAATCACATAAGAACAAACTCTCCAGTGCAAGAATCCCATCAGTTTCAGGTTATGCTATAGTTTAAACTTTTAGAGGCATTTCTTAAATTGAAAGAGATAAAAGCTTAGAATAAAAGACTTGCAAGATAGTTTAAGTTCAAGGTCCTGGATAAGCTACAAGCCAACTCCTAACAAAAAGGATTACCTTTAAGGAATCTGGTCAAGCCTTGGTCTATACTCTCAGTTGTTAGAATAATAGCATATTAGAAACTTTCATCTACCAGATCAGATTTCTATCCCTCCAAAAATTAGAAATATCCTCCTTAAAATTCAAATAATGTAGTGCACAAAATAACAAACAGGCCTAAAGTTACTACTTACTTGAACTTTTGTCTCAAACTGATTTTCAAACTCAGCTCATAAGACCCTAAAACCAAAATAGGCATTACCTTTTCTTTCCGTCACAGTTTTGCGCTATTAAATCCTTGAATAGCTCGTTTTATACAACCTTTTACAAAAAACATACATCAGTTTTGCAAATTTATTACCTTCTTTCCAGATCTTATAACAGTGTGCTTCTATAATGGACAAGTAACCATATGTAACGGTTCAATGATAAATAGGATGTAGTTTAAGTAAAGCACATACCTCAGTGTCACATGCATGGACAAGATCCCTGTACTCATGTATAAGCTTACCTACAACCTCTTCAGCCATAAAGACATTATTAACAACTAGAACTTTGCTATAAATACTAGCAAGCCTCTTTTTAATATCTAGATGGTGATATGCCTCTTTGGAGTTGGAAGGAATTTCAGCATCACTAACTGCAGCAAGTTTTTCCTTGGTCTGGTTACTTTTACTTACAATTAGACCATGACTTGCAAGTTCAATTTCATTTACATTTCTCTCTTTCTGGTGCTCAAATATCTTTGTAGACAATGATCCTTCAGTCTGTGCAACGGTATATGAAATTTTGGTTAAAGAGAAACCATTCAGCCTTTTATTATCAATTTCTTGACCATTCACATTATCCATGCTCACATTGCCGCTACCATTAGCCTTTATTTCAGTCCTGAATAGCACTGGTGTAACATGATCTTTACTATCAACAAAATGATCTCTAGCGTTTCTCTAGAATCTTTGTTTCTGACCACCAGATTTATCCCGAATAAGTATGTGTCTTTTATCAGCAAACATGGTTTCATGCATAACTGAATTAAAACCGTTGTCTTCTACATGCTGACTCTTTTGCAACCCAACATTTTTCTTCAAGCTTTCACTCTTTTGTTCCCATGAGCTTTTAGTGCTATGATGGAGTTTAAAAACTTCCAGACTGGTAGCAATAGTGTAATCTCTGCAAGCTAATATCCTCTTCACACCATTTTTTTCCAGGTTACCTATTGACCCTGAAGGCATTTCTACCCAAACCCTAACAAATACAAGAATCTCAATACTCTATTAAACAAAATGCAGATATCCAAACAATCGGGAACCAAACAAAGCACAGAAAGACAATAAACAAGCCAATTGATCATACATTCTTGTAAAGAAAAAATGAAGGGCAAAAATGAGATATAAAACCCAAATTATCTAAAAACCAAGATAGTAATGCTCTAAGAAAAATACAGAATTTAGGTCTAGGATAAATAAAAAGCTATGAACTTCAAAAACAAATTCATAAAAAAACTCTTAAATAAAAATGAACTTATAATATACTTGAAAAACAGTAATAAAGTACAGAACCAAGCTAGAAAAAATCGATACAGCCACCAAAAACACAAAAGAGATGAAGAGTCGAAGTGAACCTGTGAAGTGCATTAGAGAAAGGCCGAGAAGAAGCAGCCACAGATGCACAGCAAGGATAAGACAGTTAAAATGGGAAATAAGGAGGGCAAATTGGTCTGAACAGGCTAATCTGGGTAGTGGAGAGCCCCATAGCTATAACATGTGCAATTTTACCCAGCTTAGCAGAGCTGCAAGTATCACCTCTACAAAATGGAAACAAATTAGGTCTACAGAGAGAAATCGAAAGAGGGAAGGAGGAGATAGGAGAGAGAAATTGAAAGAGGGAAGGAGGAGATAGGAGAGAGAAATCAAAAGAGGGAAGGAGGAGATAGGTCTGTTTAGGTTTATTGCTAAATTTTAAAACGGCCGTGTTTTTGGCAAAATGGGGGCAAATGAAAATTTTTTTTTGAAATAAAGGGGGGAATTTAAGTGTTCAAAATTTTTGAAGTTTTGACATCTCTCTTTTGAAACAAAATGGATTTTTCAAAATTTTGTTGAATTAACTTTATAAATTCACTTATATAGATTACTTATAAATTTCAATTTATAATTCATCCATAAGTGCTTAAGGCAATACAATTTAAATAATTGGTAGTGATAAATTTCTATGGAACCCTATATAATTATAAAATTTAGTGTTGATGTAAATTAGATTGAGCAAAAAACTAAATAAGTCTAACATTGATTCTTTCTAAGGTAAAAAAAAAAGAAGAAATGCAACATACATATCTTAAGCATCCACTTAAAGTGATTGAAGTAATGTGGATCAAAAGCTTCGATATCGTGATATGTTACTCTAACTCCCAATATATGCTTGTAGAAAGATCTAGTGAAATGCAACAGATAGACAAGATTACTGTCAAATGCATAGGAGCAATTAATGAAATTAGTTCCAACTCTGGATTTCCCTATCACCATATAGCCATTACACAATACTAATATATATACTAATATTGAAAAGTATAGCCAACTGAGAGAATTAAATTTCATACACAGGAACCATGCTCATGGTTAGCCATATAACAACCATCTAGATAGAAAGCATGTAATTGCAAGGCAAGAGTTCAATAAGCAAGTCCACAAGAACACTTACAAATGGAAGTGAAGATTATGATTATGATTTGAGAAACATTAGAGTTAGTGGGATGTGAGAAGAACATGAGCAAAAATTTATCAAAGAACTAGCACTAATATATACTTGTATATAGTAATATATACTTGTATATACTAATATATATATATACTAATATATACTTGTATATACTAATATATATACTAATATATACTTGTATATACTAATATATATACTAATATATACTTGTATATACTAATATATACTTGTATATACTAATATATATACTTGTATATACTTATATATACTAATATATATACTTGTATATACTAATATATACTTGTATATACTTGTATATACTAATATGTACCTGTATATATACTAATATATACTAATATATACACTTGTATATACTTGTATATATACTAACATATACTTGTATATACTTATATATATACTTGTATATACATGTATATACTTGTATATATATGCTAATATATACTTGTATTCCTACTTATATAATATCATATTATATCTAAATCATTATTTAATGGTGGACTTTAAAGTTTCTAATGGGTTTATGAAATGTTTATAAATCCAAACCTTAGCTTTTAATACTTAGTCAAGTTTGTTTGGGTTAAGAAAGCCTAACTTCCATACATTGCAAATAGCCACTGGATCCTTAGCATGTTTTTATACTAAGAAAATCTAACTTCCATAAAACGTCCAAGCTTCTGATTCTGCTTCATCTCTCATTCCTCTTTCAGCTTCAATAGTCGTGGTTCTCTCGCTACCAAACCCTAAGCACCACTCTCCTAAGCACCACTCTCCTTGCTGCGGTCTTCATTAATGCCGGTCGTCTCCTTGCTGCCGGTCGTCTCCTTTGTCAGTAACTGCATTATCCCAATTAAGTCGAAAGAAGATTATTTTTTTTTCTTATGAGCCGTAAGTAATCATCCCATCTGCACTCTCCTTGCTGCCGATGTTCATGAAGCTACATTTGCCAACGTTCCCATATGTTGATGAACTCGATGAAGAAAATAGTAGTTACATGCGGGAGGAAGAAGAATTGATTCAGCTGTCATGATGGTAATAATTTCATTTGTTTTAAGTTCTATTTTGAAATTATGTCCTGCCATTAATTTTTCCATCCTTTATACTTGCAGGTCCAACATCCTTAATGCCTATCACAACTCCCTGCTGCCTGTACAATGTTTTGTTTATATCATTCAGAATTTAATGAAAGATTGGTTGAACGCTTTATTGAAAGTTTTGTGTTTCTTATTTAAATTTGTTGAAAGTTTCATTTGTACCTATCATTCGATTTGTATCTTTATTTGACACTTTGTTCAAAGATTTGGTTATATAATTTATTGAATCATGTGGTTTTTGCTCTGACACCTTGCTGGTGGATTTGGTTTAACACTTGTCAGTGGAGGATTTCATTTGATTTGTGTTTTTGGTTTGATTTGTGTATAGGGATTACTTTCATTTAAGGCAATTTTTTTTAACACTCAGTTAATCAGACAACGGTTTCTTACGGAAAATCGTTGTCTGAACATATATTATACAATGGTCTGAACAGTTAATCAGACAACTTTTTAAATAACCGTTGTCTGAAACATCTTATCAGACAACTATTTTTTTTACCAAAAAAACACTTGTCTGAACATATATTACACAACGGTCCCTAAAAACCGTTGTCTGTATGCTTGCTTCAGACAACGGTTTTTTTTTAACCGTTGTCTGAAACGCTGAATTATACAATACTTTCGAAAAAACCATTGTCTGAAACATCTTATCAGACAATGGTTTTGTATGACCAGAAAAACAGTTGTCTGAACATATATTACACAACGGTCCCTAAAAAACTGTTGTCTGGTGTGACCAAAATGACACCTAATAGACAACGGTTAAAAAAAATACCAAAAACAATTGTCTAAAAATTAATCAGACAATGCTTTTTTGGGAAAAAAAAAACCGTTGTCTGTTTTTTTCAGACAATGGTTTTTTCCTTAACCGTTATCTGATGACCGTTGTCTGATTCAGTTTTTCTTGTAGTGTGTTTGTGATGGAAAGGTAGAGTTTGCCTCACAAGGGATAGATGGAAAATAGGTTGTACCTTCACTCTTTATCTTTATTATCCTTGTTTCCATTGACAACAATGTAAGTTTTAAGTGTGGGGTAATCTTTAAGCTTTCCTTTAATTCTTGTTTTGTTTGTCGTTGTGTGTTATATTGTGCGTTGTGCATGACATAATTGTTGAATACTTATTGACTTTTATGTGATTCTAGTATTATATTTGAGACTTTAGTATCAGCATAGAGATTAGCATTTAAATTCATTCAGGATCAATTTTCACATTTTGCAATTCATGACATATAAATCTTTGAGAACCCACCTTTGTGAGTTTTGAGCCTCATAGATTGAATATTATTGTCAATTGATTTTCTTTTCTTAAGTGTGCACCTTCATGATTTTGCATCTCTAGAGCTTGCTTTTGCATACTAATTGAACTCACATTATGATTTAATCTCAAAGTTTTAAAATGATGAAGGCAAATTATGTTATCCCTTTAGCTTAAAAAGACCTCCCTTAATTATGAATTCCTTAGTGAGCCAAGTTGAGCCTTTGACTGTTTCTTGATTGATCAACACAATTCACAACTCAACACTTTCTTATTATCATCATACCTGCATTAAGGAATGGAGTTTCTTATGATATGACAATAAGGTGGTTTAATTCATAAGTGTGGGGTAAACATTAAAAAAAAGAAAAAAAAAGAATAGTATTGCTTTAGTAAGATTTGGGGCTGAAATGCATACTTTGCACATTGTATTTGACTAAGAGTCGATTATTCTTTTCCTCTACATTTTAAGCTAGATGTTCCATGCAATTTTATATTTTGTATATATATATATATATAAAGAAGAAAAAAAAAAGAATAATATAAAAGAAAATAAAAGAAAAGATATATATATATATATACAAAATTCATATATTTTCTAGCATTAGTCATCAAAGAGGAATGTCGACTCATGTACTTTTCTTTAAGTGTGCAAGTATGTAAGATTATCAAGGGTTGGTGAATATGCCATTTGAGGGAGTTACGAGTTTCTTAGCAAGAGTGTTGTCTAATTTAGATACTCCATTTCTTGATGTTCCAGCTTAAATGTATTTTCTCACACCTTTACCTTAGCCCCATTACATCCAAATAAAAGACCTTCGGATTATTTCTTGAGAAAATCAGTGAGAGAGATTGGATAATTAAGCAAGTTTATGGCAGTATGCAGTCATGAGTGGTTTGAGTAAATTAACCTTTGAAATCGAGTGAAACACTTAGATGAGAGATGAGATTTGTATGTCTGGATTAATGAATGAGTTAAGAAAATCTTGATTGAAGTAAATTGCAATTGTTTATGGCTGAGTCTTAAAGGATTTCATCTTATATACTGGAATTATAGTTAAGGTTTTTTGAGTTTTTAATTTATTCCATGTGAATTTGCTTGAGGACAAGCAAAGTTTTAAGTGTGGGGTAGTTGTTTTATTAGTTTTTGTCATAGAATTGTGTCTTATTAATTATGATGATTATTGTTTTCTTTAGGTATTTTGGTAGTTTTAATCTGTTTATTTAGTGTTTTCATCAATTGTGGTAGTTTTAATTTATTTCAGTGTTTATGTCGTTTTTGTTCTAGTTTTTAGTGTGGTCTATGTGTTGTTGGTTAATGTTTATTTTATTTTTGCTTAAAATTTTTTTAAGTGTTTGTTTTAGGTTAATATGCAAATTGTTTCCTTCGAAGAAAGAGTAGCATGAAGCAAGGGCAAAAACCAAGGAACCAAGAGAGAAGGAAAATTTGGGCAGTAACTGACACACTCAGAGGACACGGCCAGGAGCTTGGCCGTGTCCCACACATAGCCAAAGAAGAAGACCAAAGATAGAAGAGCAAAGAACGAAGAGATCCAGTAGGTGACACACCCAGGGGACACGGCCAAGTCACTGGCCGTGTCCCTCCAAGCACATCAAACACGGCCAACCTCATCCAAGCTTGGCCGTGTCACACTCAACTCCAAAGAAGAAAAGATGAAAATCACACAGAAGCGGACACATTCAGGTGACACGGCCAAGCCACTAGCCGTGTCACATGACACGGCCAGGAGCTTCGCCGTGTCACTCCAGGGACTGAAGGAAGAAAGAAAACGAGGCTTTTGAGCGAGGTTTTGTATAAATAATAGACGATTAGGGTTTTTGAAGAAGTTGTTAGAGAGATTTTTTGATCAGCCGTCAAACTGAATCTTAGGGTTTCCATTTTGTTTTCTTTTAGATTTTTTATTACACTTTGAAGCAAAGAGTCTAGATTAAATTGTTCTTGCCATTGCAACATTCTTCTAGCAAAGATCTGATCAAGAGATTCTTCAGAAGCTTAAGGGAGTTTGTAATTTGGTTTTGTTCTCAAACTTTATCTCTTAAATTTCTTTGGAATTGTATTCATGAATTCTATTATGTCTAAATTGATTTCTTTGAATTTTAATGAGATGAATATGTTTGATAGCATCATTATGAACTAAATTGATCTAGTCTAGGGTTTGTATGGATCTACTATAATTGTATGAATTGGTTATTGCTCTTAACTGAATTATTTCTTTAGCCTTGATTGAATGGATTACTCGTTAATATATAATTGATTGGCCACCAATTATGTGTTTGAGGTATTAGATGAAGGATTGAGAGATGAAATCTAATGTTGGAACAATTTAATTAGGGACTTCGGTGAATTAGAAATATAAACCTAAGAAAAAGATTATTTCAATTGTAACAAGATTATTTGAAAGAGGTTTGAATGCGAGAGCTTATTTCCTTGATTCGATTAATTAAGTTTCTTGAGATTTAATCTTTGAAATTAAATTGGTTGAGAGGATTAACCGTTCATACATATAAGTTAGTAGAGAAGTGCAAACCCTAGACCTTTCTATTAAGTGAATCAATATATCAGCTCAATTTACTTTAATTGTTTTAAACTCCAATCGATCTTTTTCATTAGTTGTTAGCAATTTAAATTTATTATAATTTGTTTTTTGCAACCTGATAATCAATTAGCTTATCTAGCTTCCTTGTGAGACGACCTTGGGGCGATCATCTTTGCTACAGCTACCTTGTATACTTGCGAGTGACGCTTATAGTAGAACTTAATTCGAGCACAACAGCCCCCAGTATCTCTCATTTGCTCTTTGCTGACGACTCTTTTTTCTTTTTTTTGTTGTTGGAGAAAATGAGTGTGAGTGTGCAAAGGTTAAGGCAGTTTTTAATTTATATGAAAGAGCTTCGAGCCAGGCTACAAATTTTCAGAAATTGGGAATCTTTTTTAGTGCCAATGTGAAGGAAGATGTGAGGTTGTTGGTTTAGGGAAAGTTAGGTGTTAATAATCCTCTTTACATAGGTCACTTTTTGGTATTACCATCACTTATTGGCAAGGATAAAAGAAGAATTTTTGGTTTCCTAAAGGATAAAATGTTGAAGAAGATTAATAATTGGTAAGGGAAATTTCTCTGATCATTAGGTAGGGAGGTTTTGATTAAATATGTTGCTCAAGCTCTAGCCTTTTATTGTATTGGATTTTTTTATGATCCCTACTTCTATTTGTAAGGGGCTTCAACAGATGCTTAATTTATTTTGGTGGGCTCGCAAAAGAATGGAAGGAGTTTTGTCCATTGGTTAAGTTGGGATCGTCTAGGTGTTAAAAAAGATCATGGAGGTATGGGTTTTTGAAATCTTCACCTTTTTAATCTTGCAATGGTTGGGAAACAAGGATGGAAGTGCCTCTCTAATCATCACAACCTTCTAAATAGAATACTCAAAGCTAGATATTTTCCTACGAGGGATTTTTTGTTAGCTAATTTGGGGCATAACCCAAGGTATACATGGAGAGGGTTATGGAATTCTTAAAAATTGCTTAGAAATTGCAGGCATAACCCAAGGGGTGATGAGATTAACATATGGGATGATCCTTGGCTTCTAATTATGATAATTTTCATGTAACTAGTCCATGTAATGAGGGGTCAATTATTTTTTGGTGAAAGATTTATTTGTGATGGTTGAGTATAGATGGGATCAAGATAATTATCAATAATATTCCTTTAAGCATTGGAGCTATTGAAGATATTTGATACCATAAGAAAATAGGTAAGTATACTATAAAATCCAGGTACCATAAGACATGTGAGTGTTTCTCTAACATAGGGACTACAAGGATACAAAATATTTGTTCGAAGAAAATTTGGGATTTATCGTTGCCTGAAAAAATTAAGCAGCTTGTTTGGCGAGCTGCTTGTAACATTCTATCAACTAGGTCAAGGCTTATACAACATGGGATAGATTTGGATGAATCATGTGCCATTTGCGGTGAAGTGGAGGACATACTGCATGTTCTTTTTCAACTGTGTTAAGGCGAAGGACTTCGGTAGTTATTCTTGTAATATCCCAAATGATACCCTAAAATTTTGGAAATGCTTACTATTGAATTTGGATTAAATGATTTAAAGTGTATATATGATTTAGTGGAAAGAAAGGAAAAGGGAAGTGTGATATATACAACATATACAAGTCAACAAGTTAATTTGGTCAAATGATGTAATTAATTATTTAAAATAGAAATTAAGTGATGGTGGAAGATGATATTTGTATTATTTTAATATATTAATTGCTTGGTGGAAATTAAAAGAGTTTGTGTGGTTTAAGAGGTTTGAGAGTAGTGTGTGGTTGACTTTCTTATTCATCTTCTTCTTTCTTCTCCAAGAGCCAGCCATCACCATTGCCAAAGGGAAAAAGAGGTTTTATTGATTCCTAACTCAAGCAATTGAAGGATTTCAAGAGATTAAGTTGGAGTTTTAAGGATTTTCTTCACTTTTAATAAGTTTCCAACTTGTTTCTTTGATTTCTTTTGAGTTTGTGTATTTGAGTTTGGTGGATGGTTGATGTAGTTGTGTGTATGGTTGATTTTGATATGTTTGAGGTTGTTTGGTCTAATTTACTTTAATTTTTGGGGTTGGATTGAATAGAAAAGGGTTAAGTTTGGTGAAGAAAACAAGAGTTGTGGATTGTGTATGTGTTGAGTTGTAAAATATGGTTGTGTTTGTATTTTTGATGCATGTAATTGAGTTGTTTTAACGTTATGCAAGTTTATTATGGTATATTGATGGTTTTGATTAAGTTTGTTTGGAGTGAAAAAGGGTAAAAGAAAGATGTTTGTTGGATGTGGTGTTTTTGGTGTCGATTTTGGTTTTTGACCTGACACGCCCAGTGACATGACCATGTCTTTGGGCGTGTCGTTGGTTCTATTTTCAGTGTGGTTGACACGATCAGTGACACACCCATGTCACTAAGCATGTCACAGCTTTTGTGTAGTTGTAGCATTGACACGTCCAGTGACATGCCCATGTCACTGACTGTGTCATAGTTTATGTGCTGTTGATAGATTGACACGACCAGTGACATGCTCATGTCACTGAGTGTGTGATAGCTTTTGTGTTGGAGGAGAATTGACACGTGCAGTGACACGCCCATGTCACTGAGCGTGTCAAAGTTTCTGTGTTATGGGTTTAGGGCACGATCAGGGACACGCCCATGTTGTTGAGCGTGTCATGTGTAGAGTTTGCCCTAGTTAGCCCTTATTCTTATTTTCTTATGTGTATCACTAAGTGAGTTTGTATAATCACATTTGGATTAGGTTTTGAAGAGATTTGAGTTTCCCTAATCCAAGTGTTGAAGGATATCTTGGAAGAGGAGTTTGTTGGATTGGTGTTTGTTGCTCTTAGAGGTAAGTACAAACCTTAAATGATTGCATACATTTACATGACTTTTGGACTTAACACATTTAGTTGAAAAATGTGTTAAGTTACCTATTATATTATTGATGTATGAGAATGGTGTTATGATTTGCATTATGTGAACTATGTGAAATATATGTTAAGGATTCAAATATATATGAATAATGAAATTTGTTATGTATACACTAATGATAGCGTGTGAAGCCATTGGTGATGGCTATATTGATATAATTAGGATATTTGAGACATTGTGCTTATGATGATCATGAGAAAATAAGAAAGAATTTGATAATGAAATAATGAAAGAATTGTGTGCCTAGTATGCTATTCAATTTTTAGAGTTTTGTTGTTGGTGGCATGCCTGAAAGTAACAATCCCTTGAAGCTGGATTGGGCTTGGTCCTTGAAGCCAGGTTGGGTTGATGCTGAGCTCCCCTTGAAGCTTGGTTGGGCCTAGTCCTTGAAGCCTAGTTGGGATGTTACATATGAGGTAATTCTCATTGTGATAATGATTCGCCTACGGGCTTGATAAATGTGATTATTGGACTAAAACAGTAACTCTGAAATTTGAATGGCATATTAGTTTCTTTTGGGCCCATGCTAGTCTTTGCTTTAATGTGAATTATGAATAATGGAACAATTGAACAATGTAATGAGATTTAATGTTATGAAATATGATATCCTTGTATAATGATTCTAATTCTTGAAAGTTTGACATTGGCATTACATTTGAATCATATTATTATCAAGGATTGTACCACTAAGCCTATGGCTTAGCGCGATTGTGATTTATCGCGCAGGTGACAGGGTAGATCCGGTTGAGCTGGAGAGTTCAGCTAGACCAAGTCGAGTCTTGGCTTGTGATTCCTTGTGAAGTGTTGATTTTTGGACTTCAAGATTAGAGATGAACTGCCAGCATGTATAAACTTTATATTTTTTGTAAATATTAATTTTGATGAATACATATGTATATTCCACTACATTTTCTGCTTCTTATTAAACAAATGTTTTGGATAAACTTTTGGGATAATGAAGATATATGTATATGTATTTGAACAAGGGATGTTTCATTTATTACTTTCTATAATATAAGTTAAATGTTTTAAGTTTACTCATATTATTGAAATGGTGATTTGAAGTAAAGATTTAAAGATTGGTTTTGTTTGTTTAAAACGGACTGTGACATTCTTATATCTTCTATATGTACATTACATATTGTGAGTATATGTGGTGTACGTATATTAGGTATAGGGGTGTTACAATTATTTTGGTATCAGAGCCTAGGTTTGAGGTTCTCAACCTAGGTAAATTGTAAGAAAAAGAAAATTTTGATTTTTAAAATATGGTTTTTAAATAAGATACATGCATTGGCACTGGTAGTTTCTGATTTTTGATGATGTAATCTTCTGCTGTGTTTGCAGATATAGGTAGTGATGACGTCTCAGTCACGTTAGTCCATAGAAGGTAGTGCTGAGATTGTAGCTCCTGATGAGGGTAGATATGGAGCTAGGGTTGAGAGAGAGGTGAGGCACCTGCTCTTGTGCCAGAGAGACTAGCAGTTGAGGCAGGCTCCAGTGCAGCAGCCGCCACCTCAACCACAGCCACAAGTATAAATGAGGTTGTCTGATAAATTGAGGAAGTTCAGAGTCGAGGACTTCTTTGGTACTACAGATCCTATAGTAGCTTAGCAGTGATTAGATAGAGTTCAGAGGGTATTTATCCAGCTGCAAGCTACTCTTGAAGAAAAATTTGATTATGCTAGATCCCTTCTGCAGAGAGATGCGTATGATTGGTGGAAGACGGTTCCACATGCAATGGATGATCCACCAACCCTGACTTATGGTGATTTTCTGTGGGAGTTTGAGCAGAAGTATACTCCGAGGGAGTATAAAGATGCCAAGAAGATGGAGTTTCTGAATCTGAAATAGGATAACCGGACGATGACAGAGTATGAGATTGAGTTCATCCGGTTGAGCCATTATTCCAATGAGATTATTTCAGATGAGATAGACCAGTGTCAGAGATTTGAGGAGGGGTTGAGACCCTCTATTATCTGTATTGTTGCTGGTTCCCGGTATCAAGATTTTTCTCAGTTAGTTGTAGCTACTAGGAGTGTTGAGAGAGCACAGAGTATTGCAACAGCTGCTACTGAAGGGGAGACTATAGTAAGGAGACCCCTGAGTGAGGCAGGGTCTTCGTCTATGAAGAGAGGAAGAGGAGGCTATTCTCTAAGGTTTATCAGGGGTCAGAGACAGCCTAGTAGGTCAATACAGCATCAGAGACAGAGACCGAGATCTAAAGTTTCTGTAGCTAGTGCTCCGACTCCAGTGGTTCATAGGTCTACTCCACCTATATGTATTCATTGTGGTAGGGCACATGTGGGTGCTTGCTGGAAGAAGGATGGACCAGGAGTGTGTTTTAGATGTGGGTCACCATATCATTTCATCAGAGATTGCCCTGAGCTACCGGAAGATAGTCAGACTGATATTGTAGCTTCTCGACCCAGTGTTAGAGGAGGTCGAAGGGGCAGAGGTTTTAGTAGAGGTGGTCGACCTGGGATTAGTCAGAGAGGAGACTCTACAGCCGGAGGTGGAAGACCAGATGAGGTTGGGCCATCTCAACGAGTGTATGTGATGCGGAGGCATCCGGATGCTTTAGCCGTCATAGTTGGTACATTTTCTTTATTTGGTATTTCAGTTCTTGCTCTAATAGATCCTAGATCTACACATTCATACATAAGTGCATCTATCTTGCCTGTGACTGAATCGCATTCAGAGTCCCTAGGATTTGATTTTTTGGTGATAAATCCTTTAGGGCATAATGTTGTGGTGAGTAAGGTGCATCATAGTAGTTCAGTTGTGGTGCAAGATGAGGAATTCCTTGGGGATTTGATTGAAATGCCTTTTAAGGAGTATGATCTGATTTTAGGCATGGATTGGTTATCCAAGCATGGGGCTATGGTAGACGGTCAAAATAAGTATGTTACCCTGAGAACCGGTGATGGTAGGGGTGTGATGGTATCTAGTGAGCAGAGACAACTTGCATCTATGTTTGTTTCAGCTGTTGCAGCTAGGAGGTTGATTCGGAAAGGGTGTGATGCTTATCTTGCTCATGTGGTGGATACCAGAGTAATGGGTTCTCAACTTCATAGTATACCAACAGTTGCGGAATTCCCAGATGTTTTTTCTAAGGAGTTGCCAGGAATATCTCCTGAGAGAGAGGTTGAGTTTGGTATCGATTTGTTACCTAGTACTACCCATCTCTATTACTCCCTATCGAACGGCACCTGTTGAGTTGAGAGAATTGAAGGTGCAATTGCAGGAGTTGTTGGATAAAGGGTTTTTTCGCCCTAATGTGTCTCCGTGGGGAGTGCTTGTTTTGTTTGTAAAGAAGAAGGATGGTACTTTGAGACTATGCATTGATTATCGACAGTTGAATAAGGTGACTATCAAGAATAAGTATCCTTTGCCTAGGATAGATTATCTCTTTGATCAGTTGAAGGGAGCAGCAGTATTCTCTAAAATTGATTTGAGATTAGTATATCATCAGTTGAGAGTCAGAGTTAAAGATGTATCTAAGATAGCTTTTCGTACAAGGTATGGGCATTATAAATTCTTGGTAATGCCTTTTGGGTTGACGAATGCACCAGCAGCTTTTATGGATTTGATGAACAGGGTGTTTAGACCCTATCTAGATCAATTTGTAGTGGTCTTTATCGATGATATTTTGGTGTATTTGTATAATAAGGAGGATCATGATAAGCATTTGCGAATTATATTGCAGACTTTGAGAGAGAAGCAATTGTATGCTAAGATGTCTAAATGTGAGTTTTGGCTTTATCAAGTAACTTTTCTCGGTCATGTGGTTTCAGCGGAAGGTATAAGAGTTGATCCGAGTAAAGTTGAAGCCATTTTGAATTGGAGTCCACCAAAGACTGTGACAGAAGTTAAAAGTTTTCTGGGTTTGGTAGGCTATTATCTACGGTTTGTGAAGGGTTTTTCTTTGATAGCTACTCCACTCACTAGATTACTTCGGAAGGGAGTTAGATTCGTGTGGGCAGATCGGTGTCAAGCAAGCTTTGAGCAGTTAAAGGAGAGGTTGACTCAAGCTCCTGTTCTTACTTTGCCTGTGGAAGATAAACCATATGTGATTTACGGTGATGCTTCACATAGTGGTTTAGGTTGTGTTTTGATGCAGAAGGGTAGAGTCATAGCTTATGCTTCTCGGCAGTTGAAGACACATGAGCTTAATTATCCGATGCATGATTTGGAATTAGCAGCTATAGTTTTTGCTTTGAAGATTTGGCAACATTACCTTTATGGGGAGAAGTATTTTATTTATACAAATCACAAGAGTTTAAAATACTTGGGTGTCTAGAGGGAGCTGAATCTTCGGCAGAGACGGTGGTTAGAGTTGATTAAAGACTACGACTGTTTAATTGATTATCACCCTGATAAGGCAAATGTTGTTGCTAATGCTTGGCAGGTTTAACTGCTTATTCGCTCTTGTTGCTTATAGAGTTGCATGCTAGTTTCTAGCCTTGTAGTGATGGTGCTTTGTTGGCTCAATTGCAATTGAGACCGGTGTTGTTAGATCATATTAGAGTGGCTTAGTTGGTAGTTAAAAATTCAGAAGATTGTTTCGGATTGCCAGAAGGGTGAGAGCCTAGATTTTCTTGTGAGAGATGATGGCAGTCTTTGGTACAAAGATAGATTATGTGTTCCTAATGACGTAAGATTGAAAAAGATTATTTTGGAGGAAGCACATCAGTCGGCTTTTGCTATGCACCTTGGGAGTACCAAGATGTATCATAATTTGAAGTAATATTATTGGTGGTCAGGTATGAAGAGGGACATAGCAGAGTTTGTATCTAAATGTCTCACTTATCAGAGAGTGAAGGCAGAGCACCAAGTTCCCTTGGGGTTGCTCCAACCTTTAACAGTTCTTGAATGGAAATGGGAGCGAGTAACGATGGATTTTGTGATTGGTTTGCCGTTAACTCAGAAGAAGTATGATGCCATCTGGGTGATTGTTGATCGGTTGACGAAGACAGCTCATTTTCTTCCAGTTAGAATAGACTATTCTCTTGAGAAGTTGACTGAGCTGTATATTAGTGAGATTATAAGATTGCATGGAGTCCTAATTTCGTTGGTATCTGATCGAGATCCCCAGTTCACTTTGAGATTTTGGAAGAGTTTGCATGATGCTTTGGGTTCTTGGTTGTATTTTAGCACCACTTTTCATCCTTAGACAGATGGGCAGTCAGAGAGAGTGATACAGATTTTAGAAGACATGTTGAGAAGCTGTGTCATTGATTTCTCTGGGAGTTGGGACAGATTTTTGCCATTGATTGAATTTGCTTATAACAACAGTCACCAGTCCAGTATTAAAATGGCTCCTTATGAGGCGTTGTATGGTAGAAGATGCAGGACACCTCTATGTTGGGATGAAGTTGGAGAAGGTAAATTGGTTGGTCTCGATTTAATTAAAGAGACGGAAGAGAAAGTGAAGATAATTCAAGATTGTTTAAAAGCAGCCTCAGATCGACAGAAATCCTATTCAGATTTGAGGAGAAGAGACATAGAGTTTAGTGTTGGAGATAAAGTATATTTTGAAAGTGTCTCCTTGGAAGAAAATTTTGAGATTTGGCCGTAAAGGAAAATTGAGTCCTCGTTTCATTGGACCCTATGAGGTATTGGAGAGAGTTGGACCAGTGGCCTATAGACTCGCTTTGCCGCCTGAATTCGATAGAATTCACAATGTCTTCCATGTCTCTATGCTACGGAGGTACAGATCAGACCCATCTCACATTTTGTCGGTTGAATCTATTGAGGTGAGTCCGGATTTGACTTTTGAAGAACAACCAGTGGCTATTTTGGCACATGAAGCGAAAGAGTTGAGAAATAAGAAAGTGCTACTTGTGAAGGTTCTTTGGAAGAATCATGCTAAGGAGGAGGCAACTTGGGAGAGTGAGCAAGTGATGCGAGATCAGTATCCGTGGCTATTCCAGACTTGAGAACAAGTAATTTTGAGGACGAAATTTATTTGTAGAGGAAGAGAATTGTAATATCCCAAATGATACCCTAAAATTTTGGAAATGCTTATTGTTGAAATTGGATTAAATGATTTAAAGTGTATATATGATTTAGTGGAAAGAAAGGAAAAGGGAAGTGTGTATATGTTGTATATATGAAGTTATATACAACATATACAAGTCAACAAGTTGATTTGGTCAAATGATGTAATTAATTATTTAAAATAGAAATTAAGTGATGGTGGAAGATGATATTTGTATTATTTTAATATATTAATTGCTTGGTGAAAATGAAAAGAGAGTTTGTGTATTTTAAGAGGTTTGAGAGTAGTGTGTGGTTGACTTTCTTATTCATCATCTTCTTTCTTCTCCAAGAGCCGGCCATCACCATTGTCAAAGGGAAAGAGAGGTTTTGTTGATTCCTAACTCAAGCAATTGAAGGATTTCAAGAGATCAAGTTGGAGTTTTAAGGATTTTCTTCACTTTTGGTAAGTTTCCAACTTGTTTCTTTGATTTCTTTTAAGTTTGTGTATTTGAGTTTGGTGGATGGTTGATGTAGTTGTGTGTATGGTTGATTTTGATATGTTTGAGGTTTTTTGGTCTAATTGACTTTGATTTTTGGGGTTGGATTGAAGAGAATAAGGTTAAGTTTGTTGAAGAAAACAAGAGTTGTGGATTGTGTATGTGTTGAGTTGTAAAATATGGTTGTGTTTGTGTTTTGATGCATGTAATTGAGTTTTTTTTTTTTATGTTATTCAAGTTTATTATGGTATATTGATGGTTTTGGTTAAGTTTGTTTGGAGTGGAAAAGGGTAAAAGAAATATGTTTGTTGGATGTGGTGTTTTTGGTGTCGATTTTAGATTTTTGACCTGACACACCCAGTAACATGGCCATGTCTTTGGGCATGTCATTGGTTATATTTTCAGTGTGGTTGACACGAGCAGTGACATGCCCATGTCACTGAGCGTATCATAGCTTATGTGTTGTTGATAGATTGACACATCCAGTAACAAACCCATGTCACTGAGCGTGTCATAGCTTCTGTATTGGAGGAGCATTGACACGTGTAGTGACATGCCCATGTCACTAAGCTTGTCAAAGCTTCTGTGTTGTGGGTTTAGGGAACGATCAGGGACACGCCCGTGTTGTTGAGCGTATCATGTGTAGAGTTTGCCCTAGTTAGTCCTTATTCTTATTTTCTTATGTGTATCACTAAGTGAGTTTGTATAATAACATTTTGATTAGGTTTTGAAGAGGATTGAGTTGCCCTAATCGAAGTGTTGAAGGATATCTTGGAAGAGGAGGTTGCTAGATTAGTGTTTGTTGCTCTTAGAGGTAAGTACAAACCTTAAATGATTGCATACATTTACATGACTTTGGGACTTAACACATTTAGTTGAAAAATGTATTAAGTTACCTATTATATTGTTGATGTATGAGAATGGTGTTATGATTTGCATTATGTGAACTATGTGAAATATATGTTGAGGATTCAAAATAAATGAACAATGAAATTTGTTATGTATACACTAATGATAGCAAAAATGGTTTTGAAGGGTTATGACATCGACCACTGAGTCTTTCTTTTGAAGAAGAAAACAAAAATGGTTGAAAGGTTAATTGGTTTTACGTATTCTATTGGTTTTACATATTCTATGTCATCAATATTGCCATCTGCTTATATGCTTCATTTAATCCTATTGCAATTGATGTTTACTTTGGTCATAATTTAATTGTTATATAGTATTTCATTGCTTCTATGTTTTTCTTTGTCCAATATTGTTTCAGCCTCTAGGTTCTGCAACGTGTATATGTATAATACCATAATGGTCATATGAGCCATGGAAATGACGTTGTTATAAGGAAAAATGGGTTGTTATTTTTATTTTATTTGTTTTGATTTAAAAATAAAAGTTGAAGAAAGAGATGTACAATTGATTAAACCCTTTGAAAAGATAACATTATTATCTTCAGAAACTATAAAACATCATAAAAATAAAAAAAATATATAGACATATATAGGACTTATACAAATTGGTATAAAACCCTTAACTAGAGAAGGTTTAAATACAAGTATATTAGTTGTTGTTAGAGATGCAAAATTTATAGATTTTTAGGATTCTTTATTGGGATCTGTAGAGACCAACTTAAGTGATGGTCCTATTTCCTTTGAAGTACATCCTGATATTACAATATCTCTAAATGATGTTAATACATTAAAAAATGTAGTTTTAAAAATTAAAACTCATAATTTTAAAATATTAGAAGGATCAATTTCTATAGAATTAATATATAAAATACATTACAAAATAATGGTATATGTCTTTGCTAGTAAATATAAAATACAATCTAAAACAGAAGAAACTAGGAATCGCTCCTTCTAAAACCAATACTGTTATCCCTAAAACTATTCAATGGAGAGACATCAGTCTTCCTAATGAATGAGTTTTAGAAGGAGCGATTCCTTCTTGTAAACCTGAAAGAAAGATAAAACCCAATATAGATATCGGTAAAATTGAACAGTATGAAGGTGGTAAAGTAAAATTAAAATGTAGCAGACATAGTATAAATAGTAGGTATTCTGATTCCTCTTACTCTACTTCAACAGTAGACATAGGAAGAGCATTCTAATTACCTTCTGTAATATATGCCTCTTATCCTGAGCCTAACCCTAAACCTGTTTTATAAATACTAGCAAAACCTAGATATTCTATATTGGATATACCTAAAACTAGTAGTAAATTAAAAAGTATCGATTATAGTACAACTGTACCATATTCTTTTTATAATAATATAGATAATTTAAATCCTGCAGAGCCAAACCCTAATTATAATCAAGAGCAGTATAGAGAACAATCTCCTTCTCTACCTATGTCACATATAGCTTCATTTATAGCTAAAAACATAGCAAACATAGAAAGAGAATTAAATGTAATTAATAAAGAATTTATATTTGAAGAAGATAAATTAAATAAAGAGTTAACCACAGTAAAAAATATAGATAAACTAAAGGAAGTACTTAATAAAGTAGATAATTTTAAAACTGTGAAATATAAATATATTAATTTTGTAAAATATTATGAGGTGAATATAAAATTATTTGATTGGTTTAAAAGAATTTATAGAGGACATGATAAATTAAAAAATAAAATATAAAAAGCTACAAATCCTATAACTATTAGAAAGAAAGAAACAGAATGAAAAATAAATAATAAAATTATATAAAGTGAACATCCACCTAAAGCCTCAACTATATTTGTATATAAAGAGCATGAAGTTAAAGCTACACCATATAAAATCATTCCTGATGATGATCTAAATAGGAAAGTATTGGAATAAAATAATTTTTCTAATGCACATTTAATTAGTATAGGTAAACAATTAAATAGAATATAAAAATCTATTAAAGATAAAGAAATAGTTAAAATTTAAGAAAAATCCTCAGATAAAAAAAATTAAAAAATCATGTTTTTAAACCCTTCCAAGTGTCTAAAGCAGGACAATAGAAAGTCAAACAATCTAAAGATTTTGATTTTTATAAAAGCAATTAAAAATCAATTAAGTAAAATAGAACCAAACTCAGAGTCAAAATAGGTTGTTCAAAAAACACTTCAATCTTCTAAAAATTCTAAAACTATTAGTGTAGTAACCCAAGATCAATACTAAAAATCAGAAGAAAATTCTCATCCTAAAACTGAAGATCTTGAATCTTTCAGCAAAAATAAAACTCCACAAATAAATTATATAACACATAATCAATTTATAATACCTAGAATATCTGCCTTAGACTTACAAAATTATAGATAGACCTAATACCTTATCACAATATAAATATAATATTTCTTTAGTATATAAATGGAATATTGATAGCCTATCAAAATACAATATTCTGAGTCTTTTACAACAGATGACAATGTCTGCTAATGCTTATAGAACTCAAACTGATATATCATATAAAATCATAACTGAATTACTTATAGTTGGCTTTACATGCCAATTAAAAGATTGATGGAATAATCATCTCACAAAAGAACAACATTTAAAAATCCTAAATGTAATTAAAATTATTGAAGATGGAACCCCTATATTAAGTGAATATGGTGATACTATTTAGGATGTCGTAGCAACACTTATTCCGACTATATCACTTTATTTCATAGGAGATCCTACTCATTTAAAAGATAAAAATAAGAATTACTAAGTAACCTCAGGTGTAAAAAACTTAGTGATTTTCAGTTTTATAAAATAATATTTCTCACTGGGATAATGCTTTAGGAAGATTCTAACCAAGTTTTTTTGGAAAGAAAAATTCCTGGCAGGTTTGCCATTCTTCCTAGGAGAAAGTTAGAAGTCATATAAAACATGAATATAAAAATCCTATTCCTCATAATAATTTGACTTATAGCCAATTAGTCAGTATAATATAGAAAGAAGGACTATAACATTGTCAAGATATAAAATTGCAAAAATCTTTAAAATTCAAAATAAGAAAACTAAATAATAATTATGATCATTTTATAAACAATTTGATTATAATATAACTAAAAATTATAAAGATTATAATAGACAGTATTCTATAAATTATCAAAAGCCATATAGAAAATCCTATTAAAAGAACTATAAAAGAAAATTTAATATAGAAGGTTATTATAAAAAATAAAAACCTTATAAATCTTGCAAATCTAGAAAACCTAGTAATAAAAAATTCTTTAAAAAGAAAGATAAACAATTTAAATCATATAAAGATTTAGAATGTTATAATTGTAGTAAAAAAGGACATACATCAAAATTTTATAGGTTTAATAAGAAACTACAAGAATTAAATTTAGATGTATCAGTACTAAATAAAATACATGAATTACATTTATAATATTTAGATTCTAAAAATTATTCAGATTCTGAAAAAAATAAATCATATAGACGATATATGTTCATAATCTAGTTCTGAAACTAGTAGTAAATCAATAAATACTCTAACTAAAGAAAAAAAAATCTATATTAGAAATTGTAAAACATATAAATTACTCTAAAATTCAAGAAAAAGTTTTAAATAAATTATTGGAAGATTTAATGAAAAACCTAAACCATCTGTATTACCTAGCACAACTAAATAAATGTATGACTTAACTTTAATTTTAAATAAAAATAAAATAATAAAAAATAAACCAACAATAAATAACTTATAAAAGAAAAGTAAGGAAATAAAAATAGAATTAAAAGAATTAAAGCTTAAACAACAAGATGATTCAAAATTAATAAAATCTTTATTAAACTCTACTTCTTCTGAGAAAGAAGAAGAAGAAGAAGAAGAAGAAGAAGAAGAAGACAAAGTTGAACAAATAACTAACAAAGAAGAAAGTAATGAAATAAATATAGAAAGTGAAATTACTATATTAAATAAAGATAAAATACCTAATAATATAATTTTTATGTTACAGAAAATTACATCAAGAAAATTTCTAATAAAAATAAAATTAAAATTTTTAAATAATTATACTATAAAAATTATAGAATTATTTAATATAGGAACATATTTAAGCTGTATTAAATCTAGCTTAGTTCCTAAAAGGATTTGGCTAGAAATAAATAAAAAATTATCAACTACTAATAAATCTAAATTAAAAATTCTTGGTAAAACATAAGTATCTATAATTGATAAAAATTTACCATTAAAAAATATATTGATTTTGGCTAATGAAATTCATTATATGGTAATTTTAAGAACCCCATTTATGAATTTGATTATACTATATTCTGTAAAAGATGTTAAAACAAATTTTTAAATAAAAATAAAAAAATATATTTCCATTTATAGAAAAACCTAAAAAGAAAAATCTAAACTTACTTAAAACTCATTCAATTTATGAATTAAAAATAAATGCAATAATAAATACAAAAGTTTGAACAACTTTGTAATTTAAAATATAATTTTTATTCACAAAAAATAAATAAACAATTACTGTAACACCTCGATTTTTATGTATTTTAGAATAGTAAATATGGGAGAGTAAATAGTTATAATGGATAGAGGAAATATAAGATGAATATGTATGATAGATGTAATATATATATGTATATGTTATATATATTAAAAATATATTTAAAATAAACAGGACATATATAAGACATATACATATATCCAACATATACACCACATATACATGAGGTATAATTGGTTGTAGGAAAAGTTGATTTTAATTAAATAATAATAATAATAATAATAATAATAATTATTATTATTATTATTATTATTATTATTATTATTATTATAAGTGAAGAGGACAAAGTAAAAGAAGGAAGAAGATGTATGGCGGAGAATTAAAGTGGGAATTATTTATAATATTTTATTTATATAAGATAAGGATGAGAAAAGAAGAGATAAGTCCTCTTCTTCTTCTTCAATGTGAGTTTGAGAGAGAGGGTGGAATAATGAACTTTCTATGTTACATATCAAATTTTACAAGAGATTCAAGACGGATTAAAGAAAATAGTCAAGATTTGGCAAGTAATTCAAGTAAGTACTTTCTTCTTGAGCTTATTTTATGGATTATATATATGTATGATATAGTTAGTGAGAGAAAGTGATGATTAGTTGAATAATATGATGATTGTTATTATGATTTTGTGTTTAGATTAACAAGAAGTAAGTAAAAAAGAGTAAGTTTTTAATAACCAAAGATTGTACATATAGATTCTTTGGGTTGTATTTATGATCTTGAGTTTATATATATAATCTTGAGATTGTACATAATTGATTTAACATGATTTGGAGTTATTTATGTGATATGTGGGTATTGTATTGATGAAAATGGAGTGAAAGAGTGTTCTTGCAATGTAATAGGCATACCCAGAGATTTAGCCTGACACGCCCAATAACACGCCCATGTCTATGGGCATGTCGTAGTCACTGTAATATAGGATTAAAAACACGGCCAATGACACGCCCATATCTATGGGCATGTCGTAGCTACTGTAACCCAGGACTAAGAGCAAGGGCAGTGACACGCCCATGTCTCTGGGCTTGTCATAACTACTGTAAGGTAGAATTAAGAACACGGGTAGTGACACTCCTATGTCCCTGGGCATGTCAAAGTTTCTATAAGTTGAGCGTGTCACTTGAAGAATTATGATAAAATATATTGATTATGCTAGGTATTGGTATGTTGATGAGTCATATGGTGAGTGTGGCCAATGTTTGCATGATGAAAGTATGAAATGGGAAAATGTGGTTGGATGCCAAGTTTGAATTATAAATGAATAATGATTATGATAAAGATGAGATAAATGTGATATTATTATTAATTTGGAAACTTCATATAGTATGAGTTAATGAGAAACTCTAAAGTATGGAGTATTGAATTAAGTGTTAAGCTATTAAATATATTGAATATTGATGAACAATGTGCTATGATATGTGATTTATCATGTATGCATTAAATGCATTGTGAAGCCATTGATAATGGCTAAATTGAGTATAAAGTGAAACATGTGTAATTTGTGAAAATGACCCAAAGTTGTGGGTAATGTGGTTTTGTTGTGTATGCATTAAAGATATTGTGAAAAGCCATTGGCAATGGCTAGATTATATAAAATGTGATACATTATGATGATATGACATTGAAATAATGAAATGAAATGATATGACATTGAAATGATAGGACATTAAAATGATGAAATGAAATGATAGGTCATTAAAATGAATTAGAAAAAAGAGAAATGAGGTATTGTGCCTAAATGATATTGAGAAATGAGGCAATGTGCCTAAATGACAATGAGAAATGAGGTAATGTGCCTAGTTGAATATGAGAAAATGTGAATGAAATGGATAATGGAAAATATGAAATAATTATGTGCTTAGTATGTTATTTAATTTCTAAAGTTCTGTGTTTGGCGGCATGCCTATGAGGTTATCCTCATTATTTGCCTTTAGGGCTAGCTTTTGAGCAATTATTATGATCTGCCTTCGGGGCTAGCTTTTGAGTAATTACATGATTTGCCTTCGGGCTAGACACACGGTGTCAATTTTGACCACAACAGTAACTCTGGAATTTGAATAAGATATTAGATTCTTTGGGCCTATGCTTGTGTTTGTTATTATGTGAATTGCATAATGATTGATAAATATGCTAAAAATGAAATGGTATGTTACTTAGTGACATAATGTACATAAGCATTGCGCATTGGCATTGCATGTAAATTAGTAAATGATGAAAGAATATGATGATAAATGATGTTAGTGTGTGAATGTGATTTTCTGTAATGTATGTATATGCTGTTTATAAGTATCACTAAGCTATCGAGCTGTGAATCGCGAAGGTGAGTAGATTACTAATTCGAGAATTGTAGAGTGGTGCTACAAGAGAAGGTATGAACTAACGATATTACGAGACCAACTAGAAGGTAGTGCATGCTTATACAATGTGTTATGTTGCATTTTGATAATATGTATATGTATATAAGTGAATTTTGAAAAGACAATGTATAAATATATATATATATGTAATTAAATAAAAAGTTTAATGATTTTGGAAATGTTACTTCTTAAGAATGAGATTTGGTAACATAAAATGTTCTTATATTAAATATATTATTAATGTGGAATTAAGGTAAATGTTTAAACAATACTATAACGTGACATCTTTATATTTTATATATGTATTGTATGTATAGGGGTATATGCATGGTACGTATATAAGGTATAAGGTGTTACAATTATTTTGGTATCAGAGCTTAGGTTTAAAATTCTCAGCCTAAGTGAGTTTTGAAAAAATAATCGAAATTTTGGAAAAGTAAAGTGAGTTGTGATACATGCATATGCATTAACACCTAGGTTGGTCTCGGATGTAGCATTATGTGGTTTATGATGTGAGGTGTTTGAATGATATGAGTTAGATGATAGTGTAAAAAATGAGGTTCCACATGAGAGTAAAGCTAGATAAAGAATTGATGTGGGAAGAGTTATATAAGTTTAATTAATGAATTAAAGAAATGGAGTCTTATTTAAGTAAAATAAAGTTTTTAAATTATTGAGTATTGAAATGTGTTTGTGAAATAGTTTGTAAGAGAATGAATTTGAGTATAATGTTAGAGTTGAGTTATAAGATTATAAAAGGAAATGAAATATTTGTTAGTGAGTAAAATTATGTATGATATGATCTTGATTTAAATGAATCATGTTGGTTATAGTTTATGGTGATAAAAATGTGTACAAGTAAGAAAGCTTAAAGAAAAGAAAAGTATAATGAAAAGAGTATGTAAGTGTAAAAGTTAGTTTGATTACAAAGGATTGAAAGTTGAGTTAATGAAATTTTATGCAAGCACACTGGGTGTTATTTGATAAAATTGTTATGGGAAAGGAGTGAATGAGAATTTTTATAAGAGATATATTGGAAATGGAATAATAAATAGAGAAGTAAGATTCTAACAAGGTGTATATATATATACATGATTTAAGGAACACTTGGTATGTTAATTATTTGATTTGAGGTGAAATGTGTTGTTAGATTGAAATGATTATTTAGATTAAAAAAAATTTAAAGATGTGAATACTGAAAATATTTATTCAATTATAACAAGTGTATGAGTAGTTATATGGTATATTAAAAAGTAAGTTTGAGTTAAGTGAATGATTTAAGCAATGAAGAAAATTTCTATGGAACTAATTGAATACTTGTTAAGAATGAAAATCTATTAATTATGTATATAGATAGAAAGAAAATCATAATGGTTGAATTTATTCAGTATGACTATGGAGGATATGTAATTGTTTTGCAAAATGGTGAGATAATTTCTTTAAAGTAGAAGAGATTTATTATACACGGATGTGCTAACTAAATTAACAAGGCCATATGACTTGTTTCATGTATTGGCATATTAGTTTTGTTATCCACTGGTGTGGACTTGAGATAACATGGTCGTGGGATAGTTTTGATAAGATTGATAGTTTTATTTTTGGAACTCGTAATCTTGTATAGAAATTTATTTATAACTATAGAAATTATGAAAAAGAAAAGAATTGTGAAAGTATGATGAGTTATAGAAAGTGGAATATGACTAAGAGTCATGTTGAATGTGAAATGCTAGTATGCCGTGATCATGTACAGTGGTGATCACGGAAAAAGTATAGAGTAATGGGTATGTGATATTAAAATGTAAAGTGATGCTATATATATGTATGTATGTAGCCTATATAATTACTTGTTCGGTTGTGTTGAGATTAATTGAATATGACTGAGAGATCCTATGCAAAGCTAGGACTAGAGATGCATATATTGATAGACCTAAGCAGTGCTAGGTCATGTAATCCAGATCATTGATGGTTTCGAGTAGAGTTGGACCATGAAACTGTGTTAACCGAACATGTTAATTGTATAGAAGTGTTGCGCTTAATAGTGTATTGGTATATATGTATGTTATGTATATATATGAATATGTAACATGATGATGAATGAGATATTTGATAGTGATCATAGTTTGATATGATCACCTGAGTTCTGAGGATGTGATTTATTGGTAACATTGTGGTTATAACTCAAAATATGATGAATTGAATGTGATATAATTAAAATTATATAATAGAAAATTCATAAGGAAATTATTTATAATGATTAAATGTAATTTGAAATGATGTATATTAGTTGTATATAGTCATTAGCTCTAAGAAGTTGAAATGTGTATTATTTATGATGGATCCAAAGAAAATTGGAATTTGAAAATAAGTTTGATCTTGTAAAGTTAGGTCATGAATTGAGATAGAATGATAAGTTTTAACAGACCAAAAGTTGATTAGAATAGAATAAGGTTGTGAGGCAAATATTGTAATAATTAGATTAATTGATCTGGAATGAGGTAAGTTTGTAAGTAATTTTTGAGATTCAATATGTATAGTTGTGTTAAGAATATGACATATATGTGATGACACATACAAGATGTAATATTCCGATGTGAGCATGGACATGAAGTAAGTTTAGAGATATTATATTAGTAATGATGCTAAGAAAAGGACATTCTAGAGACTTAATTAATTGTGTAAGAAATAAGAAAGTTGTTTAAGAAAATGGTGATTAAGTGAGGAAGATGTCAATTACATGTGATTGAATGTATATATGTGTTGGCTTGATGAATAAATCATTAGAATGAATTTTAATGATGGAAATAAGATATTGGTAATTATATATTGATTGTATTAAAATAATGTGGTAATTGTATAAAGAATACAATCATGGTGAAAGTGCATACATTATCACAATGAGATTTGTTATTATTTATGGATTGATAAATACTTTTGAAAATATAAGAAAGGGATAATTGAATAGAGATACACTCCTGAAGATGATTATGGTGATTGAAAAGTTAGTGTTACGGTGTAAATACATAATCTTTAAATTTAAGGATTATAAGAGTGTATTTATATAAGGATGAAGTGATAAAATATCTGGAGTATAACAGATATGTGAGTTAAATATGTATTCTTAATCATTTTCTCCTAATTTCATTGAGGATAAAATGATTTATCATGATTATTTGATTATAGTGGAATAGTATAGTGAATAATTATGACTAATTAGGAGAAAATGATTGAGAATGTATCTAAGTGGGAGAGTAGAGGTTGTGTGATTTAATGACATGAATAATTCCATATAAGAATTTAAAATGATATTTTGTTATATATGGATTATCATCGTACTGAATAATTTCGAGGACGAAATTATTTAAGGGGGAGAGAATTGTAACACCCCAATTTTTATGTATTTTAGAATAGTAAATATGATAGAGTAAATAGTTGTAATGGATATAGGAAATATAAGATGAATATATATGATAGATGTAATATATATGTATATATTATATATATTTAAAAATATATTTAAAATAAACATGATACATATAAGTCATATACATATATCCAATATATACACCACATATACATGAGGTATAATTGGTTGTAGGAAAAGTTGATTTTAATTAAATAATAATAATAATAATAATAATAATAATAATAATAATAATAATAATAATAATAATAATAATAATAATAATAATAATAGGTGAATAGGACAAAGTCAAAGAAGGAAGAAGATGTGTGGTGGAGAATTAAAGTGGGAATTATTTATAATATTTTATTTATATAAGATAAGGATAAGAAAAGAAGAGATAAGTCTTCTTCTTCTTCTTCTTCAACGTGAGTTTGAGAGAGAGGGTGGAAGAGTGAACTTTTTATGTTACATATCAAATTTTACAAGAGATTCAAGAGGAATTAATGAAAATAGTCAAGATTTAGCAAGTAATTCAAGTAAGTACTTTCTTCTTAAGCTTATTTTATGGATTATATATATATGTATGATATAGTTAGTGAGAGAAAGTGATGATTAGTTGAATAATATGATGATTGTTATTATGATTTGTGTCTAGATTAACAAGAAGTAAGTAAAGAAGAGTAAGCTTGGAATAACCAAAGATTGTACATATAACTTCTTTGCGTTGTATTTATGATCTTGAGTTTATATATATAATCTTGAGGTTGTACATATTTGATTTAACATGATTTGGAGTTGTTTATGTGATATGTGAGTATTGCATTGATGAAAATGGAGTGAAAGAGTATTTTTGCGATGTCATGGGCATACCCAAAGATTTAGCCTAACACGCCCAATGACACTCCCATGTCTCTGGGCGTGTCGTAGTCACTATAATTGTAACACCCCTTCCCTACCTACATATGTAAGCCGAGTAGAGGTGCCACACTATCCTAATGTTGCTACCAATTTTACTCAGTCAATTTTTTTTAGTTCCGATTTTTACAGAAATTTTGCCATAATTTTGCCTAAAAATTGAGTCCCAAGTGTCGACAAAACTGGTTTTTTTTTTTTCTGATTTTTAAAACATTTACACAAACCAATGCAAACAAAATCATTCTCAGTACACTCCCAATAAATCCCCCTTATAACCTCAACTACAACCTGCAAAAAGGATTTACACTTCTAGTACAACATAAAGTAAAAGTTTATTATGAAATACAGTAAATAAAATATTTGTTCACTATGCAGCGGAAAATAACAATATTTACAAATTCATATATATCCAAACTCAAGTTTTACAACCCATAAAATTTATACATTTCTTTGGCAGTCAGTCTTTGATCTTTAAGCCCACTATCAACACCTCAAAATCTATACTCGACTCGGCCTAGAGGAACTCTCTGGTTCTTCCCTGTCACCTGCGCGAAGAATCACATTCGCGCTAAGCCAACGGCTTAGTGGTACAAATTACAGTGCTATGATGCTTTAATGCCATGCTAATGTCACGCAATCAAGATTCAAGATCAATTCAAGAGAATATTATATTTCAAATCTTACCGGTTTCAATAATGTATGTATAGTAGTCATCTCATTATTCATTTGTTTCACCATTCAATAGTCACATTTAAACAAACACAAGCATGGGCCCAAAAATAATCTAATATGCTATTCAAAGTTCAGAGTTACTGTTTTGGTCTATAATCATAATCATCAATACATTTATCCATGGATATTCAACTAGATTTGAGTTTACGACCCAGTCATTTCACCCAATCCAGTTTTAATAATTTGTTTTTGAGGTTTACGACCCGGTCATTTCACCCCAAAAACATCACATTTCACATTTTTCAACTGGAATCGGCTTACGACCCGGTCATTTCACCTATCCAGTGATTTATAGGTATGCCACCAAAACCAGAACTCTGAAAATTGAATAAACATATTAGGCACACAATGAATTCATTTATCTCATTATCAATTTCTTTTCATTTCATTTCTCATAATTAATTAGGCAACCATGCCTCCATTATATATTTCATTTGCATTATCATAGCCAACAACCATGGCCTCATATCTCATATGATCTCAAATCACAATAGGGCAATTCTTCATAATATCATATCTTTCACATTTCATTTCATCATCACATCTTTTACATTTCATATTCCATATTTCATTTCATCATTCAAATGGATATAATCAATGGCATTAACACATATTTTACATACTCATCACAACATTCACATCATACCAAACATACATTATTAATATGCATTAACAATGTATTAGATTTCTTAACACATTTACAATCAAATGTATGTTAAATCTCAACATCATATGAATGTATGAAATAATGTAATTTGTACTTACCTTAAAACCAACTCACACCAATCTATACACTTACTCTTCCAAGAATCCTGAACATTTAGGTTAGGGCAATTCAACCTCTTCACAACCTAATCCAAAAGGAGTATTAGCAAAATGACCATATGAATAGTACATTCTGGTTTTAGACTCCACTCTATCCTTATTTTGAAAAATTGTATAAAATAATCTACTTGACTAAAAATTCTAAAATTTTTACAGAACTAAATTTTACATCTTAAAATAATTTCTTTAAAATTTCAGATCAAACTGAACACAAAATCTTGGTCAAATAGTTCACCCAACCAGACTGCCCCAATTGCCCTGCATCCTGGCAGCAGTTCTGAACTTTGTGAATTCCATAAATTAAATTCAATCAACGTGGTTCCAAATTATTTTTCTCAAATACTAGACTCACTAAGAAATAACATATCCAAAATTCAATTGAATATGATTTTTCTACATTTTATTAAAAATCCCGAAATATAGCTGTCTCAGTTAAGGTACCTGCTGGAACAGGTTTAGTAAAAATAATCTTTCCAAAATCATAACCATTCCAAAATCGAATCAACATATTTTTCAGTCATTCTAGACTCATAGAGGCACAACATATCAAAAATTCACTTCAAGAACATTTTTCTATATTTAATTAAAAATCATACAAGTCACAGCCTTTACTAATTGTAAAACAGAAAAAAATTTCACTAAACACAACTCTTACTCTTCCATCACCAACACCAACCTAACTTCTTATCTTTAACTCCATTTCAACACTTTTACACACACCATACACAAACACACTCCAACCATCAACAACACTCCATCAAACTCAAACAAAATTCCAAATAGAACAAGAGAAAACTTACCAAAAATGATGAACTTCTTGAATTTCTAACTTGTTTTCTTCTTTCAATTAGCTCTTAAACTTCAAAAACCCTCACTTGCTCTCTTGTTTCCTTGAGGTCCGGCCAACACAAAGAGAAAAGAAAAAAATATGACAAAGTGAAGAGACAAAGTCAAATTTCCCCTCTCTTTAAACCTCCACCAAGCAATTTAAAAAGAAAATTACCTAAATACCCTCTTCTATACAATTAAACTCCCTTTCACTTACTTGCCCTTTTTAGTAATTTCATACATAACCAAAATAAATATCCTCTTCCTTTGACCATCCATTTGACTTGTGTATATGTTATATATATGTCCATATATACAACATATACACTCCTCTTTAAATTATTTTCTCTTTCCAATAACATATACATTTTAATTCAAATAAAACAACAATTATACTAAAACTTCTAGGGCACATTTTGGAATATTACAATTCTCCCCCTCTAAAAAGAAATTTCGTCCTCGAAATTACCTGATATCAAGTCTGAAACAGTTGAGGATACTGATCTCGCATCGCTTGCTCACTCTCCCAAGTTGCCTCTTCTCTACCATGATTCTTCCAAAGAACTTTTACAAGTGGCACTTTCTTATTTCTCAACTCTTTCACTTCATGTGCCAAAATAGCAATTGGTTCTTCTTCAAAAGTTAGATCTGGACTGACCTCAATAGATTCAACTGGTAAAACATGAGATGGGTCAGATCTATACCTTCGTAACATAGAAACATGGAAGACATTATGGATTCTATCCAACTCAGGCGGCAAAGCAAGACGATAAGCAACTGGTCCAACTCTTTCTAATATCTCATACGGTCCAATGAATCGAGGACTCAGCTTCCCTTTTCGACCAAATCTCAATATCTTTTTCCAAGGAGACACTTTCAAAAATACTTTATCTCCAACATCAAACTCTATGTCTCTCCTCTTCAAATCTGAATAAGACTTCTGTCGGTCTGAAGCTGCTTTCAACCTATCCCGAATCATCTTCACTTTTTCTTCAGTCTCTTTAATCAGATCAGGACCAACCAATTTGCCTTCCCCAATTTCATTCCAACATAAAGGCATTCTACATCTTCTTCCATACAATGCCTCAAATGGTGCCATTCTAATACTGGATTGATGACTGTTGTTGTAAGCAAATTCTACAAGTGGCAAAAATCTGTCCCTACTTCCAGAGAAATCAATGACACAGCTTCTCAACATATCCTCAATAATCTGTATCACTCTCTCTGACTGCCCATCTATCTGCGGATGAAAAGCAGTGCTAAAATGCAATCGAGAACCCAAAGCACCATGTAAACTCTTCCAAAATCTTGAAGTAAATCTAGGATCTCGATCAGACACTAAAGAAATTGGGACTCCATGCAACTTTACTATCTCATTGATGTACAATTTAGCTAACTTCTCAAGTGAAAAGTCCATCCGAACCGGAAGAAAATGAGCAGTCTTTGTCAACCTATCAACAATCACCCAAATGGCATCATGCTTCCTCTGTGTCATAGGCAAACCAGACACAAAATCCATTGTGATTCTCTCCCATTTCCATTCAGGCACCGTTAAAGGTTGAAGCAACCCTGTTGGAACTTGATGTTCAGCTTTCACCCTCTGACATGTGAGACATTTGGACACAAATTCTGTTATGTCTCTCTTAATACCAGACCACCAATAATGCTGTCTCAATTCATGGTACATCTTTGTACTTCCCGGATGCATAGCAAAAACCGATTGGTGTGCTTCCTCCAAAATAACCTTTTTCAAACTATCATTATTAGGAACACACAATCTATCCTTAAACCAAAGGCTACCATCACTTCTCACAAAGAAATCTCGGCTCTCCCCATTTTGGCAATCTGAAACAATCTTCTGAATTTTCTCATCTGTCAATTGAGCCTCCTTAATCTGATCCAATAATACTGGTCTCAATTGCAACTGAGTCAACAATGCACCATCATCACATGCTTCAAAACTAGCATGTAACGCTCTCAACTCAACAAGCAACGAGAGCGAATAAACAGCCAAACCTGCCAAAGACTTCCGACTCAAGGCGTCAGCAACTACATTTGCCTTACCAGGATGATAATCAATCAAACAGTCATAGTCTTTGATCAGCTCTAACCATCGCCTTTGCCGAAGATTCAGCTCTCTCTGGACACCCAAATATTTCAAACTTTTATGATCCGTATAGATAAAACATTTCTCCCCATACAAGTAGTGTCGCCAAATCTTCAAAGTAAATACTATAGCTGCCAATTCCAGATCATGTGTCGGATAATTAAGCTCATGCGGCTTCAACTGCCGAGAAGCATAAGCTACAACTTTACCCTCTTGCATCAAGACACATCCTAAACCATTATGTGAAGCATCACTGTAAATCACATATGGTTTATCTTCCATGGGTAAAGTAAGAACAGGTGCTTGAGTCAACATTTCTTTCAACTGATCAAAACTAGCTTGACACTGATCTGTCCACACAAATCTAACTCCCTTTCGAAGCAATTTGGTGAGTGGAGTAGCTATCAAAGAAAAACCTTTCACAAACCTTCGATAATAGCCTGCCAAACCTAGAAAACTTCTAACTTCAGTCACTGACTTTGGTGGACTCCAATTCAAAATGGCCTCAACTTTACTCGGATCAACTCTTATACCATCTGCTGAAACTATATGACCGAGAAAAGTTACTTGGTCAAGCCAAAACTCACACTTTGACAGCTTAGCATACAACTGTTTCTCTCTCAAGATCTGTAACACAATTCGCAGATGCTTGTCATGTTCTTCCTCATTACGTGAATACACCAAAATATCATCGATGAAAACCACCACAAACTGATCTAGATAGGGCCGAAACACCCTATTCATCAAATCCATGAAAGCTGCAGGTGCATTCGTCAATCCAAAAGGTATTACCAAAAACTCATAATGCCCATATCTTGTGCGGAAAGCTGTCTTAGAAACATCTTCAGCTCTAACCCTCAATTGATGGTACCCTGATCTCAATTCAATTTTGGAAAACACCGTTGCTCCCTTCAACTGATCAAAGAGATCATCAATTTGAGGCAAAGGATACTTATTCTTGATAGTTACTTTGCTCAATTGCCTATAATCGATGCACAACCTCAAAGTACCATCCTTTTTCTTTACAAACAACACAGGAGCTCCCCACGGAGAAACACTAGGGAGAATAAACCCTTTATCCAACAACTCCTGCAACTGTACCTTCAACTCTCTCAATTCAGCAGGTGCCATTCGATAAGGAGTGATAGAGATGGGAGTAGTACCAGGCAACAAATCGATACCAAACTCAACCTCTCTCTCAGGGGGTAACCCTGGCAACTCCTCTGGAAATACATCTGAAAACTCAACAACTGTGGGTATACTATCAAGTTGAGAACCCATTACTCTGGTATCCAAAACATGAGCAAGATAAGCATCACACCCTTTTCTAATCAAATTTCTGGCTGAAACAGCTGAAACCAACAAGGATGCAAGTTGTCTCTACTCACTAGATACCAATATACTTCTACCATCACCAGTTCTCAAAGTAACACATTTCTTTTGACAATCCACCACGGCTCCATGCTTAGACAACCAATCCATGCCTAAGATCAAATCATATTCTTTAAAAGGCATTTCAATTAAATCACCAAGAAACTCCTCACCTTGAACCACAACAACACTCTCACGATGCACCCTACTCACCACAACACTATGTCCTAAAGGATTGGTCACTAAGACATCAAATCCTAAGGACTCTGAATGCAATTCAGACACAGGCAAGATAGATGCACTTATGTATGAATGAGTAGATCCTGGATCAATCAAAGCAAGAACTGAAATGCCAAATAAAGAGAATGTACCAGCTATAACTGCTGAAGCATCTGGCTGCCTCTGCATCACATATACTCTCTGAGAAGATCCGGCCTCATCTGGCCTGCTGCCCCTGGATGAAGATCCTCCTCTCTGACTAAACCCAGGTCTACCACCTCTACTGAAACCTCTGCCCCCTCGACCACCTCTACTGACACTAGGTCGAGAAGCTGCAGTATCAGCCTGCCTATACTCCTGCATCTCAGGACAATCCCTAACAAAATGAGCTGGTGATCCACATCTAAAACACCCAGCTAATCCACCAATCTTCCAACAAACACCCCCATGGGTCTTACCACAATGCTCACATATAGGTGGAATAGACCTTTGAATCACTGGAGTCGGGGCACTAGCTACAGAAACTGTCGGTCTCGGCCTCTACCTCTGATACTGAACTGATCTGCCCGACTGTCTCTGGGTTCTACTGGTTCTCGGAACAAAACTTCCTCGACCCCTCTTCATAGATGAAGACTCTGCCTCAAACTGGGGTCTCCTTACCCTGGTCTCTTCCTCAGTAGCAGCTGCTGCAATACCCTGGGCTCTCTCCACACTCCTAGCTGCTGCAACAAGCTGGGAAAAATCCTGGTATCTAGAACCAGCCACATGACACATAATAGAGGGCCTCAATCCCCCCTCAAATCTTCTGCACCTGTCTATCTCGTCTGAAATAATACCTCCAGCATAGTGACTCAACCGGATGAACTCGATCTCATATTCTGTCACAGTCCTGTTGTCCTGCTTCAAATTCAGAAATTCCATCTTCTTAACATCTTTATACTCCCTCGGAGTATATTTCAGCTCAAACTCCCGTAGAAAATCACTGTAGGACAATGTAGGTGGATCATCCATAGCATGAGGAACTGTCTTCCACCAATCATAGGCATCTTTCTGCATGAGGGATCTGGCATAGTCAAATTTCTCATCCGAAGTGGCTTGCAACTGTATGAATATTCTCTGTACCTTATCCAACCACTGCTCAGCCACTGCAGGATCGGTAGTGCCCAAGAAATCTTCAGCCCCATATTTTCTTAACTTGTCATAATGTCTTACCGGCATCTGAGGCTGTGGTGGTGGTGGTGGTGGTGGCGGTGGTGGCTGCACTGGAGCTCCCCTCAACAGTTCTACCATATGCCTTAACCAACCCGGCGGAGCCTCCTCTGCAGCTGATCTCTCTGGCACAGAAACAGGTGCCTCACTAACCCTCTCAAATCTAGCTCCATCTCTACTCTCTTCAGGAGCTACACTTTCCGCACTACCCTCAACAGACTGTCGGGAATGAGATGCCATCTCTACCTATATCTGCAAACACAGCAGAATATTCCTCATTAAAGATCAAAGACTGCCATACCAAAACATGTATTTTACTCAAAAACCCACTTTAAAAAATCAAAATATTCTTTTTCTTACAATTGACCTAGGTTGAGAATCTCAAACCTAGGCTCTGATACCAAAAATTGTAACACCCCTTCCCTACCTACATATGTAAGCCGAGTAGAGGTGCCACACTATCCTAATGTTGCTACCAATTTTACTCAGTCAATTTTTTTTAGTTCCAATTTTTACAGAAATTTTGCCATAATTTTGCTTAAAAATTGAGACCAAAGTGTCGACAAAACTGGTTTTTTTTTTTTTCTGATTTTTAAAACATTTACACAAACCAATGCAAACAAAATCATTCTCAGTACACTCCCAATAAATCCCCCTTATAACCTCAACTACAACCTGCAAAAAGGATTTACACTTCTAGTACAACATAAAGTAAAAGTTTATTATGAAATACAGTAAATAAAATATTTGTTCACTATGCAGCGGAAAATAACAATATTTACAAATTCATATATATCCAAACTCAAGTTTTACAACCCATAAAATTTATACATTTCTTTGGCAGTCAGTCTTTGATCTTTAAGCCCACTATCAACACCTCAAAATCTATACTCGACTCGGCCTAGAGGAACTCTCTGGTTCTTCCCTGTCACCTGCGCGAAGAATCACATTCGCGCTAAGCCAATGGCTTAGTGGTACAAATTACAGTGCTATGATGCTTTAATGCCATGCTAATGTCACGCAATCAAGATTCAAGATCAATTCAAGAGAATATTATATTTCAAATCTTACCGGTTTCAATAATGTATGTATAGTAGTCATCTCATTATTCATTTGTTTCACCATTCAATAGTCACATTTAAACAAACACAAGCATGGGCCCAAAAATAATCTAATATGCTATTCAAAGTTCAGAGTTACTATTTTGGTCTATAATCATAATCATCAATACATTTATCCATGGATATTCAACTAGATTTGAGTTTACGACCCAGTCATTTCACCCAATCTAGTTTTAATAATTTGTTTTTGAGGTTTACGACCCGGTCATTTCACCCCAAAAACATCACATTTCACATTTTTCAACTGGAATCGACTTACGACCCGGTCATTTCACCTATCCAGTGATTTATAGGCATGCCACCAAAACCAGAACTCTGAAAATTGAATAAACATATTAGGCACACAATGAATTCATTTATCTCATTATCAATTTCTTTTCATTTCATTTCTCATAATTAATTAGGCAACCATGCCTCCATTATATATTTCATTTGCATTATCATAGCCAACAACCATGGCCTCATATCTCATATGATTTCAAATCACAATAGGGCAATTCTTCATAATATCATATCTTTCACATTTCATTTCATCATCACATCTTTTACATTTCATATTCCATATTTCATTTCATCATTCAAATGGATATAATCAATGGCATTAACACATATTTTACATACTCATCACAACATTCACATCATACCAAACATACATTATTAATATGCATTAACAATGTATTAGATTTCTTAACACATTTACAATCAAATGTATGTTAAATCTCAACATCATATGAATGTATGAAATAATGTAATTTGTACTTACCTTAAAACCAACTCACACCAATCTATACACTTACTCTTCCAAGAATCCTCAACACTTAGGTTAGGGCAATTCAACCTCTTCACAACCTAATCCAAAAGGAGTATTAGCAAAATGACCATATGAATAGTACATTCTGGTTTTAGACTCCACTCTATCCTTATTTTGAAAAATTGTATAAAATAATCTACTTGACTAAAAATTCTAAAATTTTTACAGAAATAAATTTTACATCTTAAAATAATTCCTTTAAAATTTCAGATCAAACTGAACACAAAATCTTGGTCAAATAGTTCACCCAACCAGACTGCCCCAATTGCCCTGCATCCTGGCAGCAGTTCTGAACTTTGTGAATTCCATAAATTAAATTCAATCAACGTGGTTCCAAATTATTTTTCTCAAATACTAGACTCACTAAGAAATAACATATCCAAAATTCAATTGAATATGATTTTTCTACATTTTATTAAAAATCCCGAAATATAGCTGTCTCAGTTAAGGTACCTGCTGGAACAGGTTTAGTAAAAATAATCTTTCCAAAATCATAACCATTCCAAAATCGAATCAACATATTTTTCAGTCATTCTAGACTCATAGAGGCACAACATATCAAAAATTCACTTCAAGAACATTTTTCTATATTTAATTAAAAATCATACAAGTCACAGCCTTTACTAATTGTAAAACAGAAAAAAATTTCACTAAACACAACTCTTACTCTTCCATCACCAACACCAACCTAACTTCTTATCTTTAACTCCATTTCAACACTTTTACACACACCATACACAAACACACTCCAACCATCAACAACACTCCATCAAACTCAAACAAAATTCCAAATAGAACAAGAGAAAACTTACCAAAAATGATGAACTTCTTGAATTTCTAACTTGTTTTCTTCTTTCAATTAGCTCTTAAACTTCAAAAACCCTCACTTGCTCTCTTGTTTCCTTGAGGTCCGGCCAACACAAAGAGAAAAGAAAAAAATATGACAAAGTGAAGAGACAAAGTCAAATTTCCCCTCTCTTTAAACCTCCACCAAGCAATTTAAAAAGAAAATTACCTAAATACCCTCTTCTATACAATTAAACTCCCTTTCACTTACTTGCCCTTTTTAGTAATTTCATACATAACCAAAATAAATATCCTCTTCCTTTGACCATCCATTTGACTTGTGTATATGTTATATATATATCCATATATACAACATATACACTCCTCTTTAAATTATTTTCTCTTTCCAATAACATATACATTTTAATTCAAATAAAACAACAATTATACTAAAACTTCTAGGGCACATTTTGGAATATTACAATAATATAGGGTTAAAGACACGGCCAGTGACACGCTCATGTCTCTAGGCATGTTGTGGCTACTATAACCCAAGACTAAGAGCATGGACAGTGACACGCCTATGCCTCTGGGCTTATCATAACTACTGTAAGGTAGAATTAAGGAAATGAGCAGTGACACTCCCATGTCCCTGGGCGTGCCAAAGTTTCTATAAGTTGAGCGTGTCACTTGAATAATTATCATAAAATATATTGATTATGCTAAGTATTGGTATGTTGATGAGTCATATGGTGAGTGTGGCTCATGTTTGCATGATGAAAGTATGAAATGGGAAAATGTGGTTGGATGCCAAGTTTGAATTATAAATGAATAATGATTATGATAAAGATGAGATAAATTTGATATTATTATTAATTTGGAAACTTCATATAGTATGAGTTAATGAGAAACTCCAAAGTATGGAGTATTGAATTAAGTGTTAAACTATTGGATATATTGAACATTGATGAACAATGTGTTATGACATGTGATTTATCATGTATTCATTAAATGCATTGTGAAGCCATTGATAATGGCTAAATTGAGTATAAAGTGAAACATGTGCCATATGTGAAAATGATCTAAAGTGCTTGGGTAATGTGATTTGTTGTGTATGCATTAAAGAAATTGTGAAAAGCCATTGGCAATGGCTAGATTGCATAAAATGTGATACATTATGATGATATGACATTGAAATGATGAAATGAAATGATATGACATTGAAATGATGAAATGAAATGATATGACATTAAAATGAATGAGAAAAAAGAGAAATGAGGCAATGTGCCTAAATGATAATGAGAAATGAGGCAATGTGCCTAAATGACAATGAGAAACGAGGCAATTTGCCTAGTTGAATATGAGAAAATGTGAAAGAAATGGATAATGGAAAATATGAAATAATTGTTTGCCTAGTATGTTATTCAATTTCCAGAGTTCTGTGTTTGGCGACATGCTTATGAGGTTATCCTCATTATTTGCCTTTAGGGCTAGCTTTTGAGTAATTATTATGATCTGCCTTTGGGGATAGCTTTTGAGCAATTATTATGATCTACCTTCGGGGCTAGCTTTTGAGTAATTACTTGATTTGCCTACGGGGCTAGACACACGGTGTAAATTTTGACCACAACAGTAACTCTTGAATTTGAATAAGATATTAGATTCTTGGGCCTATGCTTGTGTTTGTTATTATGTGAATTGTATAATGATTGATAAATATGCTAAAAATGAAATGGTATGTTACTCAGTGACATAATGTACATAAGCATCGCGCATTGGCATTGCATGTAAATTGGTAAATGATGAAAGAATATGATGATAAATGATGTTAGTGTGTGAATTTGATTTTCTATAATGTATGTATATGCTGTTTATAAGTACCACTAAGCTTTCGAACTTAGCATGTTTGTGTGAATCACGTAGGTAAGTAGATTGCTGTTCCAAGAATTGGAGAGTTGTGCTACAAGAGAGGTATGAACTAAGGGTATTACAAGACCAACTAGAAGGTGGTGCATGCTTGTACAATTTGTTATGTTGTATTTTGGTCATATGTATACGTATATAAGTGAATTTTGGAAAGATAATGTATAAATGTATATATATATATATGTAATTAAATGAAAAGTTTAATGATTTTGGAAATGTTACTTCTTAAGAATGAGATTTGATAACATAAAATGTTCTTACATTAAATATATTATTAATGTGGAATTAAGATAAATATTTAAACAATACTATAACGTAACATTCTTATATTTTATATATGTATTGTATGTATAGGGGTATATGCACGGTATGTATATAAGTATATGGTGTTACAATTACAAATAAAAATAATACAAGATAAGATAAATAAAATAAAACTTTAAATTGAAAATGAGCTATGTGCTGATATTCCAAATGTATTTCGGAATGGAAAACAACATATGGTTGATTTACCTTATGAAATAGGCTTTGATGAAAAGTGTATTACAACTAAAGCCATTCCCATTTAAATGACGCATGATATGATTGATTTTATAAAAAAAAGAAATAAAAAATTTAGAAAATAAAAAATTAATAACTAAATCTAGAAGCTTATGGTCTTGTACAATATTTTATGTTAACAATGCCTCTAAAATTGAAAGCGGATATCCCAGATTAGCAGTAAATTATAAACCTTTAAATAAAGTCTTAAAATGAATTAGGTATTCTATTCCAATTAAGAAAGATTTACTAAATAGGATTTACAAAGCTAATATATTTAGTAAATTTGATATGAAATATGGATTTTGGCAAATTCAGATTAATTATAAAGAAAGATATAAAACAACATTTACTGTTCCATTTGGCCAGTACGAATGGAATGTAATGATATTTGGATTAAATAATGCACCCTCTGAATTTCAAAGAGTGATGAATGATATATTTAATCTTTATACTAAATTTTTAATCATACATATTGATGATGTATTAATTTTCAGTAAAACTCTTGATGAATATTTTAAACACCTAAAGACCTTTTTCATGGTGGTAAAAAAGAATTGATTAGTACTAAGTAATACTAAAATATCTCTATTTCAAACTAGGATTAGATTCTTAGGACATTATATAGAACATGAAATTATAGAACCAATAGAAATGAATTTAGTACTTGGAGATAAGTTTCCAGACTAAATTCTTAATGAAGTCCAATTATAGAGATTTTTAAGATGTTTACATTATGTTATATAATTCTACCTGAACCTCAATAGGATTATAAATCCATTACATGATAGGCTTAGGAAAAATCCTAGCCCATGGACTGAAGTCCATGCTAGTATAGTAAAATAAATTAAAGCCCTAGTTAAAACTATTCCTTACTTACATATAACTGACCCATTAGCTTAGAAAATAGTTGAGACTGATGCTTCAGATATAAGATATGGTGAGATATTAAAATAACTTAAAGAGGGTAGAGAAACTATAGTCCAATTCTATTCAGGACATTGAAGTCCAATCCAATTAAATTATTCTTCTATTAAAAAAGAAATTTTGAGTATTTTTCTATGCAATTCAAAATTTCAATATGATCTTATAAATAAAAAAATGTTTACTTCATATTGATTGTAAGAGTGCTAAAAATGTTTTATAAAAGGATGTTAAAAATGTAACACCCCTTCCCGACCTACATGTGTAAGCTGAGTAGAGGCGCCACACTAACCTAATGTTGCTACCAATTTTACTTAGTCAAATTTTAGTTCCAATTTTAATAGAAATTTTGCCATAGTTTCGCCTAAAAATTGAGTCCCAAGTGTCGACAAAACTAGGTTTTTTTTAAAACATTTTTACGCAAACCAATGCAAACAAAATCATTCTCAGTACACTTCCAATAAATCCCCCCTTATACCCTCAACTACAACCTGCAAAAAGGATTTGTAACACTCCCATATCCAATGCCCACACACTACAACCACAACAATGTAGCATAAGTGCATCAAACATAGGGATGCTACGGTTTTTTTAACATTCAAAACACTTTAAACTTGATACAATACCCTTATCATTATACATTATAGAAAAGTAGGTCATTTACTTATAAAACAAAACATATTAGTTATATATATATATATACATTTAAATATTACACAGCGGAAGTTATAAAATATGTACATATTTACAAACACTTGAGTACATATTTAAAAATATCCATATTTTTACATTATAATCATTACTTTACAAAATATAAAGAAGTATACATGATTGGCAATTCTCTTCTGATCTTTAAGTTCCCAAAATCAACTCTTCAAGGTCTACTCTCACTTGGTCTTGATGAACTCTCGGGTTCGACTCTATCAGCTCTATTACCTGCGCGATTAAACACTATCGCGCTAAGCCAAGGGCTTAGTAAGATAATTCATGCTAAAATGCAATGTCACAAATTAATTACATATATCAATCAAAAGCATATTATTTATTCAATATGTTGCTTTGTTCAATGTCACATCAATATTCATATAATAGCACCATTCATTATACTCATTTAAATTTATCATTATAGCCAAAAACTATGACTTTATATACGTACCCTTTCCCAACCAGGTCGGTTGCCCTCCAATCCCAAGGGTCCGCAGGAGGCAAATAGGCACGTATAACATTATCAGTAACATACCTTTCCCCATCCAGGTCGGTTGTCCAAGTTCGGTTGCCCATTCCAATGGGTCCGCATGGTTCCGCAGGAGGCAAATAGGTACGTATAATACTGACTATATCAAACCTTCCTCCTACCAGATCGGTAGTCCAAGATCGGTTGCCCAACCCACTGGGTCCGCATGGTTCCGCAGGAGACGGATAAGTCCGTTCATTAAACTTATCAATACTTTTTCAATTCATTTCTTTTTCACAAGCAAGTTAAGCAATCATGCCTCAACATCTCACATTACAACAAAACCATTTTCTCATAACATCATATCATTCCCACTTCATTTCATCATTATATACAATATTCATTACATTATCTAAACACTCACATTATTATTCAATCCTAACATCAATGCATGCTTCAATCATATTTCATTTGAATCACTATAACATCTTTGGTATAACATTTCAATGTGCATTACTCATGAAACACATTACCATTCACAATGCATAACATAACATTATTCAATCTCAACAATGCAATTAGGACAATTCAACCTCTTCACAACCTAATCCAAAAGGAATATTAGCAAAATGACCATATGAATAGTACATTCTGGTTTTAGACTCCATTTTATCCTTATTTTGAAAATTGTATAAAATAATCTACTTGACTAAAAATTCTAAATTTTTACAGAATTTAGTTTTGTATCTTAAAATCATTCCTTTAAAATTTCAGATCAAACTGAACACAAAATCTTGGTCAAATAGTTCACCTAACCAGACTGCCCCAATTGCCCTGCATCCTGGCAGCAGTTCTGAACTTTGTGAATTTCATAAATCAAATTCAATCAACGTGGTTCCAAATTATTTTTCTCAAATACTAGACTCACTAAGCAACAACATATCCAAAATTCAATTGAATATGATTTTTCTACATTTTATTAAAAATCCCGAAATAGAGCTGTCTCAGTTAAGGTACCTGCTGGAACAGGTCTAATAAAAATAATCTTTCTAAACTCATAACCTATCCAAAATCGAATCAACATATTTTTCAGTCATTCTATACTCATAGAGGCACAACATATCAAAAATTCACTTCAAGAACATTTTTCTATAATTAATTAAAAAGCATACAAATCACAGCCTTTACTAATTGTAAAACAGAAACAATTTCACTAAACACAACTCTTACTCTTCCATCACCAACACCAACCCAACTTCTCATCTATCAAGCAAAATCAATACTTAAAATCACACCATAAGCAACTTAATCATACCATCATCAAATCACAACTCAACTCAAGCATAACTTCAAAAATAACAAGAGTAAACAAGAGCAAACTTACCAAATAATGAAATTCCTTGAAACTCCAACTTGTAACTTTGAAAACTTCCTTCACTTTGAACTTGAAATCATCAAAACCATCACTTGTTCTCTTGCTCTCTTCTCTCTTTGATGAGCCGGCCACACAACAACAAGAAGAAGAAGAAATGATGAAGAAACACAAAGTCAATAGGCATTAAATACCCATCCAAAAGAAAATTACTATAATACCCTCATCCATTAACTAAGCTTTTGTCATATCTATACCCATTTAAGTAATTCACAACCAACACAAAAATATCCTCTTTCCTTGACTTTCCATTTTGACCACTTTATATGTTATATATATCACCATATAAGCAACATATACAATTATCTCTAAACCCTCTTTTCTTTCCCAACCACCATACAAAAACATTCTCTTCCCATTTCTCAATTCAAACCAACAACAACAACAACAAAACTTCTAGGGCATGCATAGGGATATTACAATTCTCCCCCTCTAAAAAGAAAATTTCGTCCTCGAAATTACCTGATATCAAAGCTGAAACAACTGCGGATATTGCTCTCGCATGGATTGTTCACTCTCCCAAGTCGCTTCTTCTTTTGCATGATTCTTCCAAAGAATCTTCACCAATGGCACTTGCTTGTTTCTCAATTCTTTCACATCATGTGCCAAGATAGCAACTGGTTCCTCTTCAAATGTCAAATCTGGGCTCACTTCGATAGACTCAAATGGCAACACATGAGATGGATCCGATCTATATCTCCTCAACATAGAAACATGGAATACATTATGAATACGATCCAACTCAGGTGGCAAAGTAAGTCGATACGCCACTGGCCCAACTCTTTCTAACACTTCATACGGCCCAATGAAACGAGGACTCAATTTTCCTTTCCGACCGAACCTCAAAATCTTCTTCCAAGGAGACACTTTCAGAAATACCTTATCTCCAACATTAAACTCTGTATCTCTCCTTTTCAGATCTGCATAAGATTTCTGTCGGTCTGAAGCTGCTTTTAACCTGCCTCGAATCAACTTTACTTTTTCTTCAGTTTCTTGAATCAAATCAGGACCAATCAACTTATTATTTCCAAGCTCATTACAACAAAGAGGTGTCCTACACCGTCTGCCATACAATGCTTCAAACGGTGCCATACCAATGCTGGATTGGTGACTGTTGTTGTATGCAAACTCCACAAGAGGTAAAAATCTATCCCAACTTCCAGTGAAATCAATGACACAGCTTCTCAACATGTCTTCAAGAATCTGTATCACCCTCTCTGACTGTCCATCCGTCTGTGGATGAAAAGCAGTGCTGAAGTGCAGTCGAGAACCTAAAGCACTATGCAAACTCTTCCAAAATCTGGAAGTAAACCTAGGATCTCGATCAGACACTAAAGAAGTTGGAACACCATGCAGTTTCACAATCTCATGGATATACAGCTCAGCCAATCTCTCCAAAGAGTAATCCATTCGAACCGGAAGGAAATGAGCTGTCTTAGTCAATCTATCCACAATCACCCATATAGCATCATGCTTCTTTTGTGTCAATGGCAAACCAGACACAAAATCCATTGTCACTCTTTCCCACTTCCATTCTGGCACTGACAATGGTTGAAGCAACCCGGTTGGAACTTGATGCTCTGCTTTAACCTTCTGACAAGTGAGACATTTCGACACAAAATCTGCAATGTCTCTCTTCAAACCAATCCACCAATAATGCTGTCTCAAATCATGATACATCTTCGTATTACCCGGATGCATAGCAAACACTGACTGATGTGCTTCTTCTAAAATGACTCTTTTCAATTCAGCATCATCGGGTACACACAATCGGTTTTTAAACCAGAGACTCCCATCGTCTTTCACAACAAAATCTCTTGTCTTCCCATTCTTACAATCTGAAATAATCTTCTGAATCTTCTTATCGGCCAACTGAGCTTCTTTGATCTGATCTAACAAAATCGGCTTCAATTGCAACTGTGCCAATAATGCACCATCAACACAAGGTACAAAACTGGCATGCAATGCTCTCAACTCAACAAGCAACGAGAGCGAGTAAACTGTTAAACCAGCTAAAGACTTCCGACTCAAGGCATCAGCAACAACATTTGCTTTACCTGGATGATAGTCAATCAAGCAGTCGTAGTCTTTAATCAATTCTAACCATCTCCTCTGACGAAGATTGAGTTCTTTCTGGACACCCAAATACTTCAAACTCTTGTGATCAGTGTAGATGAAACATTTCTCCCCAAACAGATAGTGGCGCCAAATCTTCAATGCAAACACAATGGCAGCCAATTCCAAATCATGGGTCGGATAGTTAAGCTCATGCGGTTTCAACTGTCGAGATGCATAAGCTATAACTTTCCCTTCCTGCATCAATACACACCCCAAACCTCTATGTGAAGCATCACTGTAGATCACATATGGTTTGCCTTCAACAGGTAAAGTAAGAACAGGCGCTTGAGTCAACAACTCTCTCAACTGCTCAAAACTAGCCTGACACTGATCTGTCCACACAAATCTCACTCCCTTTCGAAGTAATCTGGTGAGTGGAGTAGCTATCAAAGAAAACCCTTTCACAAACCGTCGATAATAGCCTGCCAAACCCAGAAAACTTCTAATCTCTGTCACAGACTTGGGTGGACTCCAATTCAGAATAGCTTCAACTTTACTTGGATCAACTCTAATGCCTTCCGCTGAAACAATATGTCCGAGAAAAGCAACTTGATCCAACCAGAACTCACACTTCGACAATTTGGCAAATAACTGCTTCTCTCTCAAAATCTGCAACACAATCCGCAGATGCATATCATGTTCCTCTTCATTCCGCGAATACACTAGTATATCATCAATGAAGACCACTACAAACTGATCCAAATAGGGCCTAAACACCCTATTCATCAAATCCATAAAAGCTGCAGGTGCATTCGTTAGACCAAAAGGCATAACTAGAAATTCATAATGCCCATACCTGGTCCGAAAGGCGGTCTTCGGAACATCCTCAGCTCTGACTCTCAGCTGATGGTACCCAGATCTCAAATCAATTTTAGAAAACACAGCTGCACCTTTCAATTGATCAAAGAGATCATCGATTCTAGGCAAAGGATATTTATTTTTAATAGTCACCTTGTTCAATTGCCTATAATCGATACACAACCTCATAGTACCATCTTTCTTCTTCACAAATAGCACAGGAGCTCCCCAAGGAGAAACACTGGGGCGAATAAATCCTTTGTCCAACAACTCCTGTAATTGCACTTTCAACTCCCTCAATTCTGCTGGTGCCATTCTGTAAGGAGTAATAGAGATAGGAGTGGTACCAGGCAACAATTCAATACCAAACTCCACCTCTCTCTCAGGAGGCAATCCTGGCAACTCCTCTGGAAAAACATCAGGGAACTCTGCAACTGTGGCAATACTATCAATGGAAGAACCCTTCACTCTAGTATCTACCACATGAGCAAGATAGGCTTCACACCCCTTTCTAATCAACCTCCTGGCTGTAACAGCTGAAACAAATAAGGAGGCTAGCTGTTCTTGCTCATTAGATACTATCACCTCTCTACCATCACCCGTTCTCAAAGAAACAATTTTCTTTTTACAATCCACCACAGCTCCATGTCGAGATAGCCAATCCATACCTAAGATCACGTCATATTCCTTAAATGGCATCTCAATCAAATCCCCAAGGAACTCCTCACCCTGCACCACTACTGCACTATCTCTATGCACCTTACTCACAACCACACTATGCCCTAATGGATTTGTCACCAACACATCAAATCCTAGGGACTCAGCATGCACATCAAATACAGGCAAAACAGATGCACTAATATATGAATGCGTGGAACCCGGATCAATCAAAGCAAGTACTGGAGTATTAAATAAAGAAAAAGTACCAGCTATGACTGCCGATGTATCTGGCTGCCTCTGCATAACATACATCCTCTGGGAAGATCCAACCTCCTCTGGTCTACCCTTCCTGGATGTAGCACCTCCTCTAGCACTGAATCCTGGTCTACCTCCCCGGCTGGCACCTCTGCCTCCTCTGCCTCCCCTCACACTAGCTCGAGAAGCAGCAGAATCAACTGGCATCTGCTCCTGCCTCTCAGGACAGTCTCTCACAAAGTGGTCAGGTGATCCACACCTGAAGCATACAGCTGGTCCACCACTCTTCCAACAAACACCTCTATGATAACCCCCACACTGAGCACATCTAGGTGGAGCGGATCTCTGAGTCATAGGGATCGGAGCACTTGCCACTGAAGCTGCAGGTCTAAATCTCTGTCTCTGGAACTGCACAGACCTACCAGCTGGTCTCTGGCTCCTACTACTCTGAGGAACAAAACTTCCTCTACCCCTCTTCGCAGAGGAAGACCCTGCCTCAAACTGGGGCCTTCTAACCCTAACCTCTTCTTCTGAAGCAGCTGCAATAACTTGAGCTCGCTCTACACTTCGAGCTGCTGTCACAAGCTGTGAGAAATCCTGATATCTGGATCCAGCCACTAAGCACATGATCGAGGGCCTCAATCCCTCCTCAAACCTCCTGCATCTATCAATCTCATCAGCAATGATACCCCCAGCATACTGACTCAGTCGAATAAACTCAACTTCATACTCAGTTACGGTCCGATGATCTTGCTTCAAATCTAGAAACTCTCTTTTCTTCCCATCTTTATACTCCCTAGGAGTATACTTCAACTCAAATTCCCTCAGAAAATCAGTGTAAGACAGTGTTGGAGGATCATCCATAGAATGGGGCACCGTCTTCCACCAATCATAGGCGTCCTTCTGTAGCAAAGATCTTGCATAGTCAAATTTTTCCTCAGGGGTGGCTTGTAACTGAATAAAGATCCTCTGTACTTTGTCAAGCCACTGTTCTGCTACAGCTGGATCAGTAGTACCAAGGAAATCCTCCGCTCCATACTTCCTTAGTTTATCATAGTGCCTCACAGATACCAAAGGCTGAGGGGGTGGTGGCACTGGTTGCACTGGTGCTTGCCTCATAACTTCCATCATATGTCTAAACCAGGCTGGCGGAACCTCCTCTCCAGCTGGTCTACCCGACACCGAAGCAGGTGCCTCCTCAACACTATCAATTCTAGCTCCCTCAGCAGGAGCGATACTCTCGGCACTACCCTAAATCGACTGACGTGAGTGAGAATCCATCACAACCTAAGTCTGCAAACACAACATACTACATCTTATTAAAGATAAGAGGTTGCCAATCCCAAACATGTATATTATTTCAAAACCAACTTTTTAAGTAAAATATTCTTTTTATTACATTTTACCTAGGCTGAGAATCTCAAACCTAGGCTCTGATACCAAAACAATTGTAACACCCCTTCCCGACCTACATGTGTAAGCTGAGTAGAGGCGCCACACTAACCTAATGTTGCTACCAATTTTACTTAGTCAAATTTTAGTTCCAATTTTAATAGAAATTTTGCCATAGTTTCGCCTAAAAATTGAGTCCCAAGTGTCGACAAAACTAGTTTTTTTTTAAAAACATTTTTACACAAACCAATGCAAACAAAATCATTCTCAGTACACTTCCAATAAATCCCCCCTTATACCCTCAACTACAACCTGCAAAAAGGATTTGTAACACTCCCATATCCAATGCCCACACACTACAACCACAACAATGTAGCATAAGTGCATCAAACATAGGGATGCTACGGTTTTCTTAACATTCAAAACACTTTAAACTTGATACAATACCCTTATCATTATACATTATAGAAAAGTAGGTCATTTACTTATAAAACAAAACATATTAGTTATATATATATACATTTAAATATTACACAGCGAAAGTTATAAAATATGTACATATTTACAAACACTTGAGTACATATTTAAAAATATCCATATTTTTACATTATAATCATTACTTTACAAAATATAAAGAAGTATACATGATTGGCAATTCTCTTCTGATCTTTAAGTTCCCAAAATCAAGTCTTCAAGGTCTACTCTCACTTGGTCTTGATGAACTCTCGGGTTCGACTCTATCAGCTCTATTACCTGCGCGATTAAACACTATCGCGCTAAGCCAAGGGCTTAGTAAGATAATTCATGCTAAAATGCAATGTCACAAATTAATTACATATATCAATCAAAAGCATATTATTTATTCAATATGTTGCTTTGTTCAATGTCACATCAATATTCATATAATAGCACCATTCATTATACTCATTTAAATTTATCATTATAGCCAACAACTATGACTTTATATACGTACCCTTTCCCAACCAGGTCGGTTGCCCTCCAATCCCAAGGGTCCGCAGGAGGCAAATAGGCACGTATAACATTATCAGTAACATACCTTTCCCCATCCAGGTCGGTTGTCCAAGTTCGGTTGCCCATTCCAATGGGTCCGCATGGTTCCGCAGGAGGCAAATAGGTACGTATAATACTGACTATATCGAACCTTCCTCCTACCAGATCGGTAGTCCAAGATCGGTTGCCCAACCCACTGGGTCCGCATGGTTCCGCAGGAGACGGATAAGTCTGTTCATTAAACTTATCAATACTTTTTCAATTCATTTCTTTTTCACAAGCAAGTTAAGCAATCATGCCTCAACATCTCACATTACAACAAAACCATTTTCTCATAACATCATATCATTCCCACTTCATTTCATCATTATATACAATATTCATTACATTATCTAAACACTCACATTATTATTCAATCCTAACATCAATGCATGCTTCAATCATATTTCATTTGAATCACTATAACATCTTTGGTATAACATTTCAATGTGCATTACTCATGAAACACATTACCATTCACAATGCATAACATAACATTATTCAATCTCAACAATGCAATTAGGACAATTCAACCTCTTCACAACCTAATCCAAAAGGAATATTAGCAAAATGACCATATGAATAGTACATTCTGGTTTTAGACTCCATTTTATCCTTATTTTGAAAAAATTTATAAAATAATATACTTGACTAAAAATTCTAAAATTTTTACAGAATTTAGTTTTGTATCTTAAAATCATTCCTTTAAAATTTCAGATCAAACTGAACACAAAATCTTGGTCAAATAGTTCACCTAACCAGACTGCCCCAATTGCCCTGCATCCTGGCAGCAGTTCTGAACTTTGTGAATTTCATAAATCAAATTCAATCAACGTGGTTCCAAATTATTTTTCTCAAATACTAGACTCACTAAGAAACAACATATCCAAAATTCAATTGAATATGATTTTTCTACATTTTATTAAAAATCCCGAAATAGAGCTGTCTCGGTTAAGGTACCTGCTGGAACAGGTCTAATAAAAATAATCTTTCTAAACTCATAACCTATCCAAAATCGAATCAACATATTTTGCAGTCATTCTAGACTCATAGAGGCACAACATATCAAAAATTAACTTCAAGAACATTTTTCTATAATTAATTAAAAATCATACAAATCACAGCCTTTACTAATTGTAAAACAGAAACAATTTCACTAAACACAACTCTTACTCTTCCATCACCAACACCAACCCAACTTCTCATCTATCAAGCAAAATCAATACTTAAAATCACACCATAAGCAACTTAATCATACCATCATCAAATCACAACTCAACTCAAGCATAACTTCAAAAATAACAAGAGTAAACAAGAGCAAACTTACCAAATAATGAAATTCCTTGAAACTCCAACTTGTAACTTTGAAAACTTCCTTCACTTTGAACTTGAAATCATCAAAACCATCACTTGTTCTCTTGCTCTCTTCTCTCTTTGATGAGCCGGCCACACAACAACAAGAAGAAGAAGAAATGATGAAGAAACACAAAGTCAATAGGCATTAAATACCCATCCAAAAGAAAATTACTATAATACCCTCATCCATTTAACTAAGCTTTTGTCATATCTATACCCATTTAAGTAATTCACAACCAACACAAAAATATCCTCTTTCCTTGACTTTCCATTTTGACCACTTTATATGTTATATATATCACCATATAAGCAACATATACAATTATCTCTAAACCCTCTTTTCTTTCCCAACCACCATACAAAAACATTCTCTTCCCATTTCTCAATTCAAACCAACAACAACAACAACAAAACTTCTAGGGCATGCATAGGGATATTACAAAAAATCTTACCTCTAAACAAATTTTTGCTAGGTGGCAAGCTATTTTAAGTATATTTGATTTTGATATAGAATTTATTAAAGGAGAAAATAAGAGTATACCTGACTTTCTTACCTGTGAATTTCTTCACAAACACCATAGAGAAGAAAAATAAGAAAAATAAAGAGAAAGAAATCTTAAAGCCCGATTCTCCTAAGGCTTTATCTGATCATTCAGATAATAAAACCAATTCTAAAGCCATAAAACTTTGTGTGAGCGGGAATTTTTGCCCCCACTTCCATGTGAAATGATTTTTATGACTTCAACACTGTTAGGCTCAGGGCCTTAGAGAACACAGATCTAAATATGGAGAAATAGAGTCGCCACTCGAATGGGCTAAGAAAAGAAAGAGGTGGATGACTCGATTCCTAAGGAATCTCCAACCCCCTATTAGGTTCTGAAAGTTGGGTATGCATGGGGAAGGTAAGAATGGACCAACACCCCTATAATGTCTTATTTATTGAAATCATCCTCTTTTTCATGTCTAAATATTATTAAATTCTTAACTTATTAAAACATCATCCTTACTACATGCAATAAAATAAATATTGTATTAAAATCAAAGAATGTCCAAACAAATAAATAAAAATGGGCACCCATACAAGATGAAAAATATACCCTTACAATAATATCTAATGTCCAAAAAGAAGACAAATAAACTGAGACACACACCAAAAGGTGAAAATATGTCTCTTACATTAATCTCAAAACTTAAGATAAATTAAATTACATTTGGACTAACAAATGAGGTACCTAAAAAATTGAAATATATATCTTACATTCTTGAAATTAAATAATTAAATAAAAGTAATTTAAATCATTCAAACATTCATCATAGGCAAAATAATAATAAACCATTCATCACAGGCACATAAAAATGAACCAAATAATTAAATCTAAGTTCTAATCTTAAGTAAATTATTAAATGCATAAAATTAGGATTTTCATTTTAAATTAGGGTTTTAAGATGAAGTTAGGGTTTTAGATGAAAAATTAGATTTTTGGGCAAAATTAGGGTTTTGGATGGAAAATTAGGGTTTTAGGGTTTTAATTTGGAAATTAGGGTTTTAAGGTTTGGAAATTAGAGTTTTAAGGTTAGTGTTTTGGAAATTAGGGTTTAGGTATTTGGGATTAGGATTAGTGTAGTCTAGGTTTTGGTTTTACAAATTAAGATTAGGGTATGATGATTAAAATTTGGGAACTGTGATTATATGAACCTATGGACACTACATATTAATTTAGATAAATATATGTCCGAGATATATAGATTGCTACTGGATGAAATTAAGTATAATATATGATGATATTAAAGAATAAAAATTGCTACGGAAATTTTAAGTAACTGTAAATCATTGAATGAAATAATAAAAATGACTACTATAATTTTAAATGAGTTAAACACAGGGAACAAACCTCTATTGTTGGCTACACCAAATTGAAAGAGTGTTGATCCAAGCTACTGCCTGAGTCAATTTTAGGTTTTGATGAGCCGAGCTAATTGCTGGGACCATTGTTGGATGTTAATTTCTGCTTGTTATTGCTTTTGTGTTAATTTCATTGCCTCTCTCCCTTAATTGCTGTATTAATTTTTGTTATTTATAGGCAAAGAAAGTCTAAAAAAAAACCCTAATACTCTAATCCGATGGTCAAACAAAGTCCAATCTTAATTAGAAAATTTAATAAATCGAGTTAAGGCCGGATTAAAGGACTATGGTGAATTGGCTAAGCCAATTCATCATGTTTTTATATTTTGGGTCTAGTCTGGCTTAATTTTGTATTTAAAAGTTGAATCAAACATGTTTTAAACTTTACATAATAAATCGGGCTAGGTTTAGGGCTTTAAAAATAAAACAAATTATTTAAGACCTTTGAAAATTGGACTGACCTCTTTCAAAGCTATAAACTAGGTTTAAGCTTTTAAAATTGGGCCAAATGTAACTTAATCTTTTTCAATTTGGATCGAACTAGCTTAAGGCCAAAATTTAGAGTCAACAGTTTGCCCCTGTTTGAACGATCTTGAATTCATTCAAAGAGTGAAAAATAACATGAATTCTGAACTGATTTTGGGAAAGAATTAGTTTTGGACTCGAGAATTGAATTTTTAATTATGGACCTGAAGCTGGACTAGGTTCTGGACCCGAGATTATATTTAGGTTCTAGACCCGAGATTAAATTTGGATTTTATATCCGAGGTTGGTTTGGGTTCTGGATTTGGGTTCTAAGCCTAAGATTGGTTTGGGTTCTAGATCCGAGATTTATTTTTATTTTGGACTCGAGATTGGTTTGGGTTTTAGACCCGAGGCTAGATTAGTTGGGTTTTGAACCCGAGCTTTGACTGTATTTTGGACCCAAGACTGGATTGGGTTCTCGACCCAAGACTGGATGCTTCAAGAAAGAACATATCAACTTTAGCTCTTCCAGCTTGGTTGACCTTTTGTCACTTGAGAATTATGGCTTTCTTTTAGCCTCTAGTTCCATTCTTTAATGGATTGTGCTGACCTTCTATCATCTAAGAGTTCTAATTTTCTTTTAGCCATTATTCCATTCTTCAATGGATTGTGCTGACTTTCTGTTATCTGAGAGTTCCGGCTTTCTTCTAGCCATTGTTCCATTCTTCAATGGATTGTGCTGACCTTCTGTCATCTGAGAGTTCTGTCTTTCTTCTAGCCATTGTTCCATTCTTAAATGGATCTTCACTTTGCACTTTTATAGAAAATTTGGCTATTTAGATATTTTTGGCTGTTATACCCTCACTTTGTCCCCTGCATGGCAAAACATTGAAGGTGAGTCTGAAAATATTTTATATATAAATTTAAAAATTTACAAGAATAAGTTTTGGCCTCTGTGTTGGCTCAAACCAATGCAGTCTCTGACTGATATCTATATTTTATCTGGTTCTTTGCACAAGCATACATCTTCTCTTTCTTTCTACAATGACCTTTTCATGCCCCCTTTAATTTTATATATGCTTCTGATTGTTTACTTTATTGCATCTACTATTCACTTTGACAAACAATAAGCAATATAAGATAAAAATACAGTGTGATATACTCATGTATGCATAGGTGATACTTATAGTGGTTCTACTGACTCATAGACCAAGGTGGTCAATCGAAACACTCTCATTGGTTCCTTCCAGATGCTTGTTCAGAATAATAGAAGACTTCATAGTTATGGCTTTATCTTTCACATGTATGAAGCATGAGTAGTAGAAGCATAGGCGATGCCGTTTTATCCATGATTCAACATATCGGTTGGTAACTTCTTTATGACTTTACAAATGATCCTCATTTTCCCAATATGTCCTTTAAGGTTTAACAATACAACACACTTCCCTAATCTTGAAGGCTTTGTAATGACAAAAACACTTTTTTTTTCTTTTTTTATCTTAAAATCATATTTTGGCTTTGTCAAAGTTCATCGAAGCATTTTCTAAGATTGATTAGGACATAGACACTCATAATTATGCAGGAGCCCTCTCTAAGCAAGCATACACAGCTCAATGCTATAGAACAACTCCCTCACCTAGTAAAGTCATTCGAATCATAATGCATAGATATACTAATTTATGAATATCAAGGTAGACTTGTCATTATTTGAGCACCAAAATGAACAAAGACTGGCAAAAATTTAATAAAAATAATTTATTCAAATAATCTTAATTTGAAAAATATAATTATTCTAGAAAATATTAAAGAAAGAAAATGAAACAAAAAGCAAGCAAGCCAAAGGAAGTTTGTTGATTTGGAGTAAAAAAAAAGTGCTTCATCTACTTGGACACATCAGGAGTAAGGATTATGCTAGCTTGGGTCTTTTTCAAGTGCTTAAGGACAACATCACCTTCTTCCTTCTTTCCTTCTATCTCAGCATCCCTTCCTTTGTCAGTCTTCACTTCTTTTGGAGGAGCTTTTCCAGAGCGAGTATTCAGCACTTCTTCTTTTTTTTTTTTTTTCAGGCTTGGGCCGGGCCCATTCTTCTTCCTTAGATTCATTACTATCAATCGAGTCCCAAAACTCATTTACAACACAAGTAGTCATTATCTCCATGTCTACAGAATTTCCTCCCTCTATCATAAAGATCGTTGGTGGTGGCATTCTTCTAAATTTAAGCAAAAAATTACTCTTAGTGTTAGGCTTATCAGGCTTAGGTAGCTTGCCACTTTCAATGAACTCTTGGATCTCATACCCTAATCGAACACATTTATCTGTCTCATACCCTTGCAATTGATGGAATTGATATAAGGCTTTGGAATAAAAATTTGATGGCAGAGGCTTGTGTAGAGGTCAAGATGCCAATGGTTGTAGCAAATCCATGTTCATTAGATTTTCTAATATCTTTGACAATGGTTTCCCCAACTCTAAAAATTTATGCTTCTTTCCTAGCTCAGTTGTTTCATTTATCTCAGCGCCTCTTCTTTCCCTTTGACTTTGCCCACTGGGGTGGTAGCCACTGTAATATCCTCATGTATGCCCTAGAAGTTTTGATTTTGTTGTTGTTGTTGTTGATTTAAAATGTGATTGAATGTATATATTAGGTGATAAGAAAAGGAATTGAGAAGTGAATGCTTATGTATATGTGTTTTGGGAAAGAAATAGGGTTTAGAGAAAAGCGTATATGTTGTTTATATGTTAATATATGCAACATATAAATTGGTCAAAAGGGTTGGTCAAAGCAAGAAGATATTTTATTTGAGATTTGTGAAATTACATATTTGGGCATGCAAGGGACAAAAGCTAAATTAAGTGATGAGGGGTGTTTTGGTAATTGTCTTGTTAAAAACACTTGGTGGAGATTAAAAGGGAAATTTGACTTTGTTTTCTTCATGTTTTCTTCTTCTTTCTCCATTTGGCCGGTTCCTCCTTAGACAAAGGAAAGCAAGAGGTGAAGAGAGGTGTTTGAAGTTCTAAACTCAATTTGAAGGAAGATTGAAGTGATCAAGTGTTGATTCAAGAAGTTTTTAACTAAGGTAAGATCTTTCCTTTGATTTCTTTATTCTTTTGAAGTGAATTAGGGTTTGTTGGTTTGATGATAAGATGTGGTGGTGATGTGTTTTCAAGTGTTAATTTAGTTTTAAGTTAAGAGTTTGAATAGGTATTGATGTTGGAAGTGGTGGATGTTGATTTTGGATGAAGGAGAAAGAGATTGGTTTTAGGGTTTTGAAAATGGTTTGTGTTTAAATTTAGTATGGATGTTTTGTGAAGTGTTTCTTGTGATGAATTTGTGTTTAGAACATTGTTTCCATTCATTTGAACTATGCTATATTGTGTATGATGAGTTTGGGATGTGCATAAGGTGTTAAAATGCATTTAGAAGAGTGTTGGTTTTTGGTTAGGGTTGTTTATGAGTGACATGGCCAAAACCAAAGAAGAGACACGGCCAAGACTTGATGTTTTGGAGAGACACGGCCAAGCCCATGGAATCTTGGCCGTGTGTGTGTGATTTTGGAGAGGACACGACCGTGTCTCATGCCAGTGTCTGCTACTGCCAACTTGTTTTGGGAGACACGGCCACAAGCTTGGCCATGTCCCTTGGGTGTGTTGGTTACTGTGTTTGGTTTTTGTTCTTCATACATGTTTGAGTTTGAACTTTCAATTGAAATGCATATGATACTACTTGAACTAGGGTTTGTACTATGCAATGTGAATTTTGTAAATGATAATGTGTAAGATGAATAATATATTTTTGAAATGCTATATGCATAATATGAATTGAAATGTGAAATGTGATGCAAAGCCATGGTGTTTGGCTATGATGATGCAATTGAAAGAAATAAGGCATGTTTGCCTAAATGTTGATGAGAATTGAGAATGGAAATGATGACTAAATAATAAATGAATTGTGTGGCTAATGTGTTATTCCATTTTCAGAGTTTGTTGTTGGTGGCATGCCTAATAAGTGTAACAATCTCTTGAAGTTAGGTTGGATTGAATCCTTGAAGCCTAATTGAGATGTTACCACCCTTGAAGCTAGGTTGTATTGGTTCTTGAAGCCAAGTTGGGTTGAGGCTTAGCATGCTTTGCTCCCCTTGAAGCTTGGTTGAACCTAATACTTGAAGCCTAGTTGGGTATATGATATTGATAAATTTGATAACAAAACCAAAGCATTAACTCTGAAAATTGAATGGCATATTAGTGTGTCTTGGGCCCATGCTTGTCTTTGTTTAGTGTTGATTATGAATGGTTAAATGAATACTAATGAGGTATATGAAAAGATATTGAAATGTGATATGTAATGTGAAAATATGTTGTTAGTTTTGCATATATGATGTTATACGTATAATATGGATTGAGAAATGACATTGCATTGCACTAAGTCATATCATTTGCATGATTATCTTACTAAGCCGTTGGCTTAGCGCGATAGTGTTTAATCGCGCAGGTAATAGAGTTGATAGAGTTGAACCCGAGAGTTCATCAAGACCAAGTGAGAGTAGACCTTGAAGAATCTATTTTGGGAGCTTAAAGATCAGAGTAAACTTGCCAATCATGTATACTTCTTTATATTTTGTAAAGAAATGTTTAATATGTAAATATGTACATATTTTATAACTTCCGTTGTGTAATATATATATATATATATAACTAATATGTTTTGTTTTATAAGTAAATGATCTACTTTTCTATAATGTATAATGATAAGGGTTTTGTATCAAGTTTTAAAGTGTTTTGAATGTTAAGAGAACCGTAGCATCCTTATGTTTGGTGCACTTATGCTACATTGTTGTGATTGTAGTGTGTGTGCATTGGATATGGGGGTGTTACAATTGTTTTGGTATCAGAGTCTAGGTTTGAGATTCTCAACCTAGGTCAAATGTAAGAAAAAGAATATTTTTACTTAAAAAGTGAGTTTTTGAATAATATATATGTTTGGGATTGGCAATCTCTGATCTTTAATAAGATGTAATCTGCTGTGTTTGCAGATTTAGGTTGTGATGGATCCTCATTCGCGTCAGTCAGTTGAGGGAAGTGAGGAGAGTGTTGCTCCTGAGGATGGAGCTAGAGTTGAGAGTGCTGGGGAGGCACCTGCTTCGGTGTCGGGTAGACCAGCTGGGGAGGAGGTTCCGCCAGCTTGGCTTAGGCATGTGGTAGAAGCTTTGAGGCAAGCACCAGTACAACTATAGCCACCACCCCCTCAGCCTTTGGTATCAGTGAGGCACTATAACAAACTGAGGAAGTATGGAGCTGAAGATTTTATAGGTACTACTGATCCAGCAGTGGCTGAGCAGTGGTTAGATAAAGTACAGAGAATATTTGTTCAGTTGCAAGCCACTCCAGAGGAAAAGTTTGATTATGCAAGATCTTTGCTACAGAAGGACGCCTACGATTGGTGGAAGACGGTGCCCCATTCTATGGATGATCCTCCAACACTGTCTTACACTGATTTTCTGAGAGAGTTTGAGTTGAAGTATACTCCTAGGGAGTATAAGGATATGAAGAAGATGGAGTTTTTAAGCTTGAAGCAAGATAGCAAGACTGTAACTGAGTACGAGGTTGAGTTTATTCGACTGAGCCAGTATGCTGGGGGTATCATTGCTGATGAGATTGATAGATGTCGGAGGTTTGAGGAGGGATTGAGGCCCTCGATCATGTGCTTTGTGGCTGGATCCAGATATCAAGATTTTTCCCAGCTAGTGGCAGCAGCTCGGAGTGTGGAGCGAGCTCAGGGTATTGCAGCTGCTTCAGAGGAAGAGGTTAGGATGAGGAGGCCCCAGTTTGAGGTAGGGTCTTCTTCTGCTAAAAGAGGTAAAGGAAGTTTTGCTCCTCGGGTCAGTAGAAGTCAGAGAACAGCTGGTAGGTCAGTGCAGTTACAGAGGCAGAGATTTAGACCTGCAGCTTCAGTGGCAAGTGCTCCGAGCCCTATGATTCAGAGATCTACCTTACCCATCTGCATCCATTGTGGTAGGCCACATGGTGGTCCTTGTTGGAAGGCTGGTGTAGCCGAGGTTTGTTTCAGATGTGGATCACCTGATCACTTTGTGAGAGATTGTCCTGAGAGGCAAGAGCAGATGTCAGTTGATACTGCAGCTTCTCGACCTAGTGTGAGGGGAGGTCGAGGAGGCAGGGGTGTCAGCAGAGGAGGTAGATCAGGGTTCAGTGCTAGAGGAGGTGCTACATCCAGGGAGAGTAGACCAGAGGAGGTTGGATCTTCCCAGAGGATGTATGTTATGCAGAGGCAGCCAGATGCATCGGCAGTCATAGCTGGTACTTTTTCTTTATTTGATACTCCAGTACTTGCTTTGATTGATCCGGGTTCCACACATTCATATGTTAGTGCATCTGTTTTGCCTGTATTTGATGTGCATGCTGAGTCCCTAGGATTTGATGTGTTGGTGACAAATCCGTTAGGGCATAGTGTGGTTGTGAGTAAGGTGCACCGAGATAGTGCAGTGAGGGTGCAAGGTGAGGAGTTCCTTGGAGACTTGATTGAGATGCCATTTAAGGAATATGATGTGATCTTAGGTATGGATTGGCTATCTCGACATGGAGCTGTGGTGGATTGTAAAAAGAAAATTGTTTCTTTGAGAACTGTTGATGGTAGAGAGGTGATAGTATCTAATGAGCAGGAACAGCTAGCCTCCTTATTTGTTTCAGCTGTTGCAGTTAGGAGATTGATTAGAAAGGGGTGTGAAGCCTATCTTACTCATGTGGTGGATACTAGAGTGAAGGGTTCTCCCATTGATAGTATTGCCACAGTTGCAGATTTCCCTGATGTTTTTCCAAAGGAGTTGCCAGGATTGCCTCCTGAGAGAGAGGTGGAGTTCGGTATTGAATTGTTGCCTGGTACCACTCCTATCTCTATTACTCCTTATAGAATGGCACCAGCAGAATTGAGGGAATTGAAAGTACAATTACAGGAGTTGTTGGATAAAGGATTTATTCGCCCCAGTGTTTCTCCTTGGGGAGCTCCTGTGCTATTTGTGAAAAAGAAAGATGGTACTATGAGGTTGTGTATCGATTATAGGCAATTGAACAAGGTGACTATTAAAAATAAATATCCTTTGCCTAGAATCGATGATCTCTTTGATCAATTGAAGGGTGCAGCTGTGTTTTCTAAAATTGATCTGAGATCAGGGTACCATCAGCTGAGAGTCAGAGCTGAAGATGTTCTTAAGACCGCCTTTCGGACCAGGTATGGGCATTATGAATTTTTAGTTATGCCTTTTGGTCTGACGAATGCACCTGCAGCTTTTATGGATTTGATGAATAGGGTGTTTAGGCCCTATCTGGATCAGTTTGTAGTGGTCTTCATCGATGATATTCTAGTGTATTCAAGGAATGAAGAGGAACATGACAAGCATCTGCGGATTGTGTTACAGATTTTGAGAGAGAAGCATTTGTTTGCTAAATTGTTGAAGTGTGAGTTCTGGTTGGATCAAGTCGCTTTTCTCGGACATATTGTTTCTGCAGAAGGCATCAGAGTTGATCCGAGCAAAGTTGAAGCAATTTTAAATTGGAGTCCACCCAAGTCTGTGACTGAAGTTAGAAGTTTTCTGGGTTTGGCAGGCTATTACCGACGGTTTGTGAAAGGATTTTCTTTGATAGCTACTCCACTCACCAGATTGCTTCGTAAGGGAGTGAGATTTGTATGGACGGATTAGTGTCAGGCTAGCTTTGAGCAGTTGAGAGATATGTTGACTCAAGCGCCTGTTCTTACTTTACCTATGGAAGGCAAACCATATGTGATTTTCAGTGATGCTTCACATAGTGGTTTGGGTTGTGTGCTGATGCAGGAAGGTAAAGTTATAGCTTATGCATCTAGACAGTTGAAACCGCATGAGCTTAACTATCCGACCCATGATTTGGAATTGGCAGCCATTGTGTTTGCATTGAAGATTTGGCGCCACTATCTGTTTGGGGAGAAGTGTTTTATCTATACTGATCACAAGAGTTTGAAGTATTTAGGGGTTCAGAAAGAGCTCAATCTTCGACAGAGGAGATGGTTGGAATTGATTAAAGACTACGACTGCTTGATTGATTATCATCCAGGTAAAGCAAATGTTGTTGCTGATGCCTTAAGTCAGAAGTCTTTAGCTGGTTTAACAGTTTACTCGCTCTCGTTGCTTGTTGAGTTGAGAGCATTGTGTGCTAGTTTTGTACCTTGTGATGATGGTGCATTGTTAGCACAGTTGCAATTGAAGCCTGTTTTGTTAGATCAAATCAAAGAAGCTCAGTTGGCCGATAAGAAGATACAGAAGATTGTTTCGGATTGTCAGAATGGAAAGAGTAGAGATTTTGTTGTGAAAAGTGATGGAAGCCTCTGGTTTAAAAACAGATTGTGTGTACCCGATAATGCTGATTTGAAAAGGGTCATTTTGGAAGAAGCTCATCAGTCGATGTTTGCTATGCATCCGGGTAATACAAAGATGTATCATGATTTGAGACAGCATTATTGGTGGATTGGGTTGAAGAGAGACATTGCTGAGTTTGTATCGAAATGTCTCACATGTCAGAAGGTAAAAGCAGAGCATCAAGTTCCAACCGGGTTGCTTCAACCGTTGTTAGTGCCTGAATGGAAGTGGGAAAGAGTGACAATGGATTTTGTGTCTGGTTTGCCATTGACACAAAGGAAGCATGATGCCATTTGGGTGATTGTGGATAGATTGACTAAGACAGCTCATTTCCTTCCGGTGCGGATGGATTACTCTTTGGAGAGGTTGGCTGAACTGTATATTCATGAGATTGTGAAGTTGCATGGGGTTCCAATTTCTTTAGTGTCCGATCGAGATCCCAGGTTTACTTCAAGATTTTGGAAGAGTTTGCATAGTGCTTTGGGTTCTCGACTACATTTCAGTACTGCTTTTCATCCACAGACGGATTGACAGTCAGAGAGAGTGATTCAGATTATTGAAGATATGTTGAGAAGCTGTGTCATCGATTTCTCTGGAAGTTGGGATAGGTTTTTACCTCTTGTAGAGTTTGCTTATAACAACAGTCACCAATCCAGCATTGGTATGGCACCATTCGAAGCACTGTATGGTAGACGGTGTAGAACACCGCTGTGTTGGAATGAACTTGGGGAAAGTAAGTTAATTGGGCCTGATTTGATTAAAGAAACTGAAGAGAAAGTGAAGTTGATTCGGGGCAGGTTAAAAGCAGCTTCAGACCGACAGAAGTCCTATGCAGATCTGAAAAGGAGAGACATAGAGTTTGATATTGGAGATAAGGTATTTTTGAAAGTATCTCCTTGTAAGAAGATTTTAAGATTTGGTCGGAAAGGGAAATTAAGTCCTCGATTCATTGGACCGTATGAAGTTTTGGAAAGAGTTGGGCCAGTTGCTTATCGGCTTGCTTTGCCACCTGAGTTGAATCGTATTCATAATGTATTTCATGTTTCTATGTTGAGGAGGTACAGATCGGATCCATCTCACGTGTTGCCAATTGAGTCTATCGAAGTGAGCCCAGATTTGACATTTGAGGAAGAACCAGTTGCTATTTTGGCTCGTGATGTGAAGGAGTTAAGAAACAAAAGAGTGCCACTTGTGAAGATTTTGTGGAAGAATCATGGAAGAGAAGAAGCAACTTGGGAAAGTGAACAATCGATGCGAGAGCAATATCCGCAATTGTTTCATATTTGATATCAGGTAATTTCGAGGACGAAATTTCTTTTTAGAGGGGGAGAATTGTAATATCCTCATGTATGCCCTAGAAGTTTTGATTTTGTTGTTGTTGTTGTTGATTTAAAATGTGATTGAATGTATATATTAGGTGATAAGAAAAGGAATTGAGAAGTGAATGCTTATATATATGTGTTTTGGGAAAGAAATAGGGTTTAGAGAAAAGCGTATATGTTGTTTATATGTTAATATATGCAACATATAAATTGGTCAAAAGGGTTGGTCAAAGCAAGAAGATATTTTATTTGAGATTTGTGAAATTACATATTTGGGCATGCAAGGGACAAAAGCTAAATTAAGTGATGAGGGGTGTTTTGGTAATTGTCTTGTTAAAAACACTTAGTGGAGATTAAAAGGGAAATTTGACTTTGTTTTCTTCATGTTTTCTTCTTCTTTCTCCATTTGGCCGGCTCCTCCTTAGACAAAGGAAAGCAAGAGGTGAAGAGAGGTGTTTGAAGTTCTAAACTCAATTTGAAGGAAGATTGAAGTGATCAAGTGTTGATTCAAGAAGTTTTTAACTAAGGTAAGATCTTTCCTTTGATTTCTTTATTCTTTTGAAGTGAATTAGGGTTTGTTGGTTTGATGATAAGATGTGGTGGTGATGTGTTTTCAAGTGTTAATTTAGTTTTAAGTTACGAGTTTGAATAGGTATTGATGTTGGAAGTGGTGGATGTTGATTTTGGATGAAGGAGAAAGAGATTGGTTTTAGGGTTTTGAAAATGGTTTGTGTTTAAATTTAGTATGGATGTTTTGTGAAGTGTTTCTTGTGATGAATTTGTGTTTAGAACATTGTTTCCATTCATTTGAACTATGCTATATTGTGTATGATGAGTTTGTGATGTGCATAAGGTGTTAAAATGCATTTAGAAGAGTGTTGGTTTTTGGTTAGGGTTGTTTATGAGTGACACGGCCAAGACTTGATGTTTTGGAGAGACACGGCCAAGCCCATGGAATCTTGGCCGTGTGTGTGTGATTTTGGAGAGGACACGGCCGTGTCTCACGCCAGTGTCTGCTACTGCCAACTTGTTTTGGGAGACACGGCCACAAGCTTGGCCGTGTCCCTTGGGTGTGTTGGTTACTGTGTTTGGTTTTTGTTCTTCATACATGTTTGAGTTTGAACTTTCAATTGAAATGCATATGATACTACTTGAACTAGGGTTTGTACTATGCAATGTGAATTTTGTAAATGATAATGTGTAAGATGAATAATATATTTTTGAAATGCTATATGCATAATATGAATTGAAATGTGAAATGTGATGCAAAGCCATGGTGTTTGGCTATGATGATGCAATTGAAAGAAATAAGGCATGTTTGCCTAAATGTTGATGAGAATTGAGAATGGAAATGATGACTAAATAATAAATGAATTGTGTGGCTAATGTGTTATTCCATTTTCAGAGTTTGTTGTTGGTGGCATGCCTAATAAGTGTAACAATCTCTTGAAGTTAGGTTGGATTGAATCCTTGAAGCCTAATTGAGATGTTACCACCCTTGAAGCTAGGTTGTATTGGTTCTTGAAGCCAAGTTGGGTTGAGGCTTAGCATGCTTTGCTCCCCTTGAAGCTTGGTTGAACCTAATACTTGAAGCCTAGTTGGGTATATGATATTGATAAATTTGATAACAAAACCAAAGCATTAACTCTGAAAATTGAATGGCATATTAGTGTGTCTTGGGCCCATGCTTGTCTTTGTTTAGTGTTGATTATGAATGGTTAAATGAATACTAATGAGGTATATGAAAAGATATTGAAATGTGATATGTAATGTGAAAATATGTTGTTAGTTTTGCATATATGATGTTATACGTATAATATGGATTGAGAAATGACATTGCATTGCACTAAGTCATATCATTTGCATGATTATCTTACTAAGCCGTTGGCTTAGCGCGATAGTGTTTAATCGCGCAGGTAATAGAGTTGATAGAGTTGAATCCGAGAGTTCATCAAGACCAAGTGAGAGTAGACCTTGAAGAATCTATTTTGGGAGCTTAAAGATCAGAGCAAACTTGCCAATCATGTATACTTCTTTATATTTTGTAAAGAAATGTTTAATATGTAAATATGTACATATTTTATAACTTCCGCTGTGTAATATATATATATATATATAACTAATATGTTTTGTTTTATAAGTAAATGATCTACTTTTCTATAATGTATAATGATAAGGGTATTGTATCAAGTTTTAAAGTGTTTTGAATGTTAAGAGAACCGTAGCATCCTTATGTTTGGTGCACTTATGCTACATTGTTGTGATTGTAGTGTGTGTGCATTGGATATGGGGGTGTTACAGCCACTCTTGTTACTCCACTTAGACAACACATAGTTTGATTGGTCTGATGAATAGGGATTGACCTCTTATTTCTTATTTGATCTCTATCAGTGGACTTGTTCCTTATTTTATTGGGAGACACCTCATTGGCATTGTTGATGATCTCTAAAATCTCAACCAACTGGGTCTTTATAATTCTGCCAGTTGATCTCGTAGCTCGGCCATCCTTATTTCAAGAACTTCATTGACTATATCCCTAAGTTGGTTTGCATCCATCTTCCAAATAAAGCACTTGAATTAGAATCACTGTTGTAGATACTATTGTTTCTACCCTAGAACTTACTATATTTTAGGTTTGCGAGTCAGAAAGGATCAATGCCATGTAATGCAATGCATGTATAAATGGATGCATAAGTAACAGCCAAACAAAGATAATTAGGATATTTCTTCCAACCTTATATCTTCCACGCACGAATGACAAGTCTCTTTTCCTAGGTATATGGTCAATAAAATATCAACATGAGATATCTTGTTTTCAAAAAAAAATTTACTAGGACGGTTTAACCAATAGTTGTATTCTCAAACTTATAAGTCAATCCATGATAATTCCCATTAATTAAGCCTTAATCTATTGGATCAACTGAAAACAACTATAGATTAAAACTAAATTAAAGGGATTATCATGAATAGATTTCTCATTTCGAAAGGTAACTAATGATTCATGCCACAAATAAGCCCATGATTAATAAGTCTTAGTGTAAATTAGGCCCATAATTGATTTTAATACTCCATAATTGACCTAACTAGCTGTAATCCCATTTAAGAAAAATGTTATAATAAAAGTTTACATAAAAAAATAGTCTTGAGATCATCTTTTGAAAAATTTAAGATCCCTTTTGTAAAAAAAGTTTGTTTAAAAATGAATGTTGAGCTTTGTATTTGGACCATTAGGAAGAAAATGATTTTTGACACATTTTATGAAAGTTTTATGTCCAAAGACCATCTTGAAAATTTTAAAAATAGTTTTGGTCTTTTGGCTTTAAAGGAATAAAACCATTTTGAGCTTACAATATAATTAGGTCGTATTAGAAAAATAACAAACCAAATAGGCCATGGTTCAAACAAAGATATAACAATCATAGTCAAACAATAAGTATTTGGGTAAAAACCTAAGAAAAGTAACTAGGTCAATTACATGAGCTTTAGTTTTAGGTCAAAAAGTTTAGGCTCTTGTAGTAAGTATATACCAAAAGGTACGAGGCTATGAGTAGTCATGCCATGCTTGATCTCTATACCTTGAGTGAAAGTATGGTATCCCTTACATAACACAACATACGGGCATTCTAATTCATACACACAATGCAATCTAAATGATGTAATGGATATTATTATAATAAGAAAGAATAAAATAATATAAAGGCCAATGGAATTAACTTCTCTTATCCCTAATGGAGTTGTCACTGTGAGCGAAAATATTTGTCCCCACTTCCATGTGGAATGTTTCTTGCGATTTTGACATTGCTAGGCTCATGGCCTTAGAGAACACGGGCCTAAACCCAGAGAAAATAGAGTCGCCACTCGAACGAGAAGGGAAAAAGAAAGGGGTGGATGACTCGATTCCTAAAGAATTTTCAACCCCATATTGGGTTCAAAAAGTTGGGTACAAATGGGGAAGGTGAGAATGACCCAACACACCCATAATGCCCTATTCATTGGAACTGGCCTCCTTTTCAAGTTTAAATATTGTTAAATTCTTAACTTATTGAAACATCATCCATTCTACATGCAATAAATAAAAAATATTGTATTAAAATCAAAGAATGTCTAAACAAACAAATAAAAATGGGTACCCATACAAGATGAAAATATGCCGTTACAATAAAGTGTAATGTCCAAAAAGAAGATAAATAAATTGAGACACCCACCAAAAGATGAGAACGTGTCTCTTACATTAATCCCAAAACTTAAGATAAATTAAATTATATTTGGATTAATAAATGAGATACACAAAAAATGAAAACATACCTCTTACATTCTTGAAATTAAATAATTAAATAAAAGTAATTTAAATCATTCAAACATTCATCATAGGCAAAATAACAATAAACCATTCATCACAAGCACATAAAAATGAACCAAATAATTAAATCTAAGTTTTAATCTTAAGTAAATTATTAAATGCATGAAATTAGGATTTTCATTTTAAATTATGGTTTTAAGATGAAGTTAGGGTTTTAGATGGAAAATAAAGGTCTTGGATGGAAAATTAGGGTTTAAATTTGGAAATTAGAGTTTTAAGGTTTGGAAATTATGGTTTTAACGTTAGTGTTTTGGAAATTAGGGTTTAGGTATTTGGGATTAGGATTAGGGTTTTAAGGATTAGGAGTCTAGCTTTTGGTTTTACAGATTATGATTGGGGTTTTAAGGATTAGGTTTAGTTTTTGGTTTTATAGATTGGGATTAGGGTTTTTGAGGATCAGGGTTTGGAAATTAGGGTATGATGATTAAAATTTGGGAACTGTGATTATATGAACCTATGGCCACTACATATTAATTTAGATAAATATATGTCCGGGATATATAGATTGCTACTGGATGAAATTAAGCATAATATATGATGATAAAGAATAAAAATCGCTATGGGAATTTTAAGTAACTGTAAATCATTGAATGAAATAATAAAAATGATCACTGTAATTTTAAATGATTTAAACATAGGGAACAAACCTCCATTGTTGGCTACACCAAATTGAAAGAGTGTTGATCCAAGCTATTACCTTACTGTCTGAGTCAATTTTAGGTTTTGATGGGCCGAGCCAATTTCTGGGACAATTGTTGGATGTTGATATTTGCTTGTTATTGCTTCTATGTTAAGTTCGTTGCCTCTCTCCCTTAATTCCTATATTGATTGTTGTTATTTATAGGTAAAGAAATTTTAAAATAAAAACCATAATTCGCTAATCCGATGGTCGAACAAAGTCGAATCTTAATTAGAAAATTTAAGAGTTAAGGCCGGATTAAATGACCATGGCAAATTGGCTTTGGTATGCCATGCCAAATTCGCCATGGATGGGTGTTCATGGAAAATTGGCTTGCCAATTCACCATGGACACCACACCATGACTAATTGGCTAAGGCTTCCATGGCGAATTGGCTTGTCATGGTTTTCCATTTTTGGTCCGATCTGGCTTAATTTTGTATTTAAAAGTTGAATCAAACTTGTTTTAAATTTTAAATAATAAATCGGGCTAGGTTTAGGGCTTTAAAAATTAAACCAACTTATTTTTGGCCTTTCAAAACTGGACAGACCTCTTTTAAAGCTATAAACTAGATTTAAGTGTTTAGATCAATTTTGTATATATTTTCTATGATGTTTTTGTTGATTTTAAGTTAATTTTCATGTTAATTTGTACTTAAGTTTGTTTAAAGTTGTTGATTTAGGTTGAAGTACATTTGATGGAGCTTTTAACTAAAATTTGGTGGACTTATTGGAGAAAAGCAAGTGACACGGCCAAGCTAGACATGGCTTGGCTGTGTCTCTCATCAAAAGAAGAAGAAATCAAGGACAAGGTAGGAAATGGCCAAGATTAACCAAGCTTGGCCATGTCCCTCAAACAAAGAAGACACGGCTAAGAGACATGGCCAAGCCACTGGCCGTGACTCACCAAAGGAACAAAAGGCAAAGAAAGAAAAGAAAGAAGCAGAGAGTGACACCATCAAGAGACATGGCCAAGCCACTGGCCGTGTCACATGACATGGCCAGGAGCTTGGCCATGTCACCCCTTGGACATAAAGAAAAGAACAAGCAGCAAGGGACACAGCCAAAAGCTTGGCCGTGTCCTAAGAAAGAAAAGAAAAAACTAAGAGACACGGCCAACAAGCTTGGCCATGTCACCCTGGATCAATTGGTATGCTTGCATGAGGTATGAATTAGTGTGGATTAGTGGAGAACAAAAAGGATAAAAGGGAGTGAAAAGTGGAAGGAATTATGGAAGAAATATAAAACAAATTGGAAAGTGGGAGACAAAGAGTGATGGGGTGTCTTAAAAAATTAAAATTGAAGAGCATGGAGGGAATAGGAAATATATTGAGTGGAAATTCTCTACATATATTATCATCTTATTCCTTGGTTCTTGCTTGAGAGAGCAAGACACCATTCTCCCCATCTTCATTCACCATTTTCCTTTCACACACCAAGAGCAAAGACAATCGTTGGAAGTGAAGTGAGTAGCTAGTTCTTGAGGATTAAGGGTTTTAAGAGGCTTGATTGGAGAGTTGTGAACTTGAGAGAGCTATCATCCATCCTTCAAGAAGAGAGCCATTTGTTCAAGAGAGCTTGGAAGTTCATCATCACACATCAAAGAGGGAGCTACGAAAGAGGCAAGGAGTCCGATTCTTAGCATCTCCAAAAGGGGTTTTTCAAACTCTTTCTTTTAATCCATTTCTTATGTATTGTTGTTGTATTAAGAATATTGATATAGCAATGAATAACTTTGATTTGGTTTATATTGAAATGAGCATTTGTTTAAAGAATACGATGAGCTAAATTACTCATGCTTTGAGTTGTAGTATATTTGATTAAATGACTTGATTTGATGATTCCATTGATATACCTTGTTATTGGTTGATTGCATTGAAATTAAAGGTAAATTGATAGATTGGCCACCTATTGATTACTAAATATTGAATGACAGACCGAAAGGAGAAGTTTAATATTGGAACTATGCAATTGACTACCCTAAGAATTAATTAGAAATATAAGTTCTAGGGTTTATTAATTTGCTAATGTAAAATAATTGGTTGTTGTTAATTCATAAATGTGAAAACTAGTGAATTGATAATTGACTAATTAATCTTAAGGAACAAATTAAGGTACAAGGTTATATTAATGGATAATTTGATAATTAAACATTTGATTAAATGGACCTACAACCCTAGGCATCATTTCCATAATTGAATTTATCTTACACAAAATCATTCATTTTCATTTCTAAGGTTAATTACAATTCACCAATCCAATCACACACTCAAGTTTATTATTTCATGTTAATCGAACTATTACAAGCAATTCCTTCCTTGTGAGATGACCTTGGGGCGATCACCATTACTGCAATAGCCTCGTATACTTGCGAGTGCCACTTTGTGATAGTGTTAATATAAGCGCAACAAGTTTTTGGCACCACTGCCGGGGAAGGCAATTTTTGTTAATAGTTTGATTCTTTTAATTTATTTGTTAAATCGTTTAAAGTGTTCTTTTTGAATTTCTTAGGTACTTTATGCATGGACGAAGGTCTCAAGGAAACGAACTTGTTCCATTTAAAGACAACATCCATAGACTTCCAAGACCCGAGGGACCGAATCCTATTGAGCAAGAAAGGGAAAATACTGATGAGCAGTTTGAGGAGAACATAGAAACAGAGATGGGTGATGCACAAGAACCACCTATAAAGGAGTTTGCCCGACCGATCATCGGAGTGACCACATCTTGTATCCGGTTGAACAATGCAGTGAAAAATTATGAACTCAGGAATACTCACTATAGTATGCTGCCATCCTTCCATGGACTGTCGAATGAAGATCTTCTCAACTTCATTCAGGATTTTTACTCAACATTGCATACATTCCCTTTGCAAACACTAATATAAGATGAACTCAAGTTGAGATGTTTCCCATATAGTTTGAAAGACAAAGCAAAAGCATGGTTGATGACCTTACCGGAGAACTCTTTAACCACATGGACAGAGGTTTACAACAAATTTATGGGAAAAGTTTTATTCACACCAAAAGACCAAGGAGCTTAGGGAGAGTATTGCAACTTTCACCCAATTTGATGGAGAACCGTTTCATGAGGCGTGGGATCGCTTTAAATCCTTATTATTTCAGTGCCCTCACCACTACTATCCACAACAGTTGCTCAATCAATTCTTCTATGATGGGCTAACTCAACAATGTCAAAACATAGTGGATAATGCAGCAGGGGGAGCAATGGGCGAAAGAACAGCTGCAGAAACAGTTGCATTATTCAAAATGTTGGGGGAAAATTCCCAAAAAAAGAGTATTGGGGAAAGGAGAAGAGGAGCACACGAGATAAGTGCAAACTCGGAAATGGCTAGGCAAATTGCAGAACTGACAAAACAAGTGAAATTGTTGAATGCCAAAGGAAACTTGTCGGGACCAAGCCAAGAGTCATGCGCATCGTGCGGTCTTGTAGGCCATCAAGCAAATGTGTGCCCCTCAAATTTTGATACATTCTAAGAGGAGCAAGAACAAGTTTTACTTTTAAAGGGTTCTAACAAAGGGGTAGGAATGACCCATATTCAAATTCTTATAACCCCGGTTGGAGGAATCACTCCAATTTTTCATGGAAAAATCAACAACATGCTCCACCTCAACAACCTTTCCAACCATATCAAAGAGGTCCCCAATTTCAAGGGCAACCCTCAAATCAAGAGCAGGTCAAGAAACCTTCATTTGAAGACAATTTGAATGCTTTCATTCAAGTAAGCACTCAAAATCAAGAATTGAACAATAAGCGGTTTGACTCTTTAGAAGCATCGCTTAAGAAGGTTGAAACTCAAGTGGGTCAATTGGCTAAACAACTTCAAGCCAATCAAAAAGGGAAATTTCCAAGCCAACCGGAGCAGGCCAAAGTAATCATCGTTTTAAGAAGTGGTAAGGTACTTGATAATAAAATCGGTGATAATAATATTGATAATTCCTTTGATGCAGGTACAATGTAAAATAATGGCGAGGAAATGCAAGAAGAAAAAGCTGAACCAAATGAGCTTAAAGAGGATAGAGAGGAGGCATCTGTTGCACCAAAGCTGCACAAATCTGTTTCCCAGCAGGTTAAAAAATGAAAAGCATGGTAAGCAATTTTTTGAAATTTATAGCATGCTTTCGAAGGTAAGTATCAACCTACCCTTACTAGAGGTAATAAAGAATATGCCATCTTATGCCAAATTCTTAAAAGAGCTAAACACTAAGAAAATAAGGTATGAGTTGGATGAAAAGGTGATAGTTTCAGAAGTAACTAGTGCTTTTTTACAACATAAGTTACCTCCTAAGCTAAAAGATCCTGGGAGCTTTATAGTTAAAATCTCTATGGGGAATGGGAAAGAAACCATTGGCATGTGTGATCTCGGAGCTAGTATTAATTTGATGCCATACTCAATTTATTTGAAACTAGAGCTTGAGGAACTCAAATCGACTGAAATGGTTTTGCAACTAGCAGATAGAACTCTTAGATAACCTAAGGGAATCATAGAGGATGTTCTAGTTAAGGAAGGAGGTTTGATTGTACCCGTTGATTTCATTATCTTAGATATGGGGGGAGAAATCCCACGGGATGCCGAGCATGCAATTTTGTTAGGGAGGCCTTTTATGGCCACAACTAACACTTTAATTGATGTTAAAAATGGAAAATTGACTATGACCGTTTTGGGATAAACTGTAGAATTTTCAATTTTTAACACTTCCCCTATCCCCACTATTGCTTTATATGAAGATTGCTCTTTCATTGATTTTACTAATAATGCTATTCAAGAAGTTTTCTTGCAGGATAATGGCAAACACAAGCTAGAAAGGGCTCTAAAATTGTAGGAAGAAGCAAAGATTTCCAATGAGGAGAATAAAATAGACAATTCCATTTTGGACTATGAGAGTGTTGAGGAGGAATTTGAAGTTGAAGAAGAGCAAGTTCAACTACAAGGGGTTGAACTTAAAGAACTCCCCAAGCATTTAAAATATATTTTTCTTGGGGAGAATAATTCTCAACCAGTGATAATTTCTGCTACCCTTACCATTGAGGAAGAAGATAAGCTTGTAACGATGTTGAAAAAATTCAAGAAAGCTATAGGTTGGGGGTTGAGTGACATTAAGGGTATTAGTCCCTCTATGTGCATGCATAAGATCATCTTAGAGGAAGTGGCTAAATCGGTGAGAGAGTCTCAAAGGAGGCTAAACCCTAACTTGAGCGAGGTTGTTAAGAAGGAGGTCCTTAAACTACTGGATGAAGGGGTAATTTACCCTATTGCTGATAGTGAATGGATTAGTCCTATTAATGTTTTGCCTAAGAAAATAGGGTTGACAGTGGTCCAGAATGATAAAGGAGAGTTGGTACCCACACGAACACAAACTGGGTGGCGAATGTGCATAGATTATAGGAAATTAAATAATGTCACCAAGAAAGATCACTTTCCTTTGCCATTTATTGATCAAATGCTTGATAGGTTATCTGGACACGCTTTTTACTGTTTTCTTGATGGTCTTTCATGTTACAACCAAGTCCCGATAGCACCAGAAGATCAACCAAAGACTACATTTACTTGCCCCTTTGGGACATTTGCATTTCGAAGGATGCCATTCAGACTTTGCAATGCACTGGGAACATTTCAAAGGTGTATGCTTTCCATCTTTTCTGATATGTTGGACAAGTGCATTGAGGTATTCATGGATGACTTTTCTATTTTTGGTAATTTCTTTGATGATTGTTTGGAAAAGTTGACTCTAGTGACTTGAAAGGTGTATTGAATGTAATCTTACCTTGAGTTGGGAAAAGAGTCACTTTATGGTTGATCATGGAATTGTTTTAGGGCATGTTATTTCCCATGAAGGGATTGAGGTAGACAAGGCTAAGGTTGAATTAATTGTGAACCTACCTCCACCCACATCAGTTAAGGGAATTAGAAGTTTTTTGGGATATGCAGGATTTTATAGGAGGTTTATAAAAGATTTTTCCAAAATTTCACGCCCTTTGTGTCATTTGTTAGGAAAAGATGTCCCATTTGTTTTTGATGAAAAGTTCTTAGAAGCTTTTAAAATTTTGAAAGAGAAACTAACTTCTGCCCCTATAATTGTTGCCCCAAATTGGGATTTGCCATTTGAAATTATGTGTGATGCATCGAATTTTGCCATTGAAGCTGTGTTGGGCCAAAGAGTGAACAAGTTGATGTGTGTAATTTATTGTGCAAGTTTATCTTTAAACGATGCACAAGTAAATTACATGACCACTGAGAGAGAAATGTTAGCTGTGGTGTTTGCGCTGGACAAATTTAGATCTTACTTGATAGGTTCTAAGGTCATAGTATTTTCTGATCATACGGCCTTGAAATACCTGTTGACCAAACCACAAGCTAAACCTAGGCTCATTAAGTGGGTGTTGATGTTACAAGAATTCGATGTTGAAATCAAAGATAGGAAAGGAAGCGAGAATGTAGTGGCCGACCATCTTTCTAGACTTAACTCTTATGACAATGATGCTGAAATTGCTTGTGAAAATACTTTCGAAAAATTTCCAGATGAACACTTGTTTTCTTTAACTCAAGCACCATGGTATACGGATATTGCTAATTATCTTTCTTGTGGTGTAGTGAGAAAGGATTTGAGCTTCTAGGCAAAGAAGAGATTTCTGCATACATATAAGTATTATTTTTGGGATGAGCCTTACTTGTTTAGAATTTGTAGGAATGAAGTGATAAGAAGATGTGTGCCGGAAGAGGAACAAAAGCAAGTGCTACAATTTTGCCACAATATGTATTGCGGGGGACATTTTGGAGGAAAAAAGACTGCCGAGAAAGTTCTTCAAAGCAGTATGTATTGGCCTACTCTTTTTAAGGATGCTTATCATTTTTGTATAAGATGTGATAAATGCCAAAAAGTAGGAAACATTAGCAAACGGAATGAAATGCCCCTTAATATTTTTATTGTGGTTGACATTTTTGATGTATGGGGAATTGATTTCATGGGGACATTTCCCAAATCCTTTGGTTTTGAATATATCCTTCTAGCGGTGGATTATGTGTCCAAGTGGGTTGAGGCTATCCCCACTAGGACTAATGATGCTAACATTGTGTTAAAATTCGTGAAGGAGAATATTTTGAGCAGGTTTTGAACCCCCAAGGCAATAGTGAGTGATGGAGGAAGCCATTTTTGCAACAAATGGTTTGAAAAGTTGATGACCAAGATGGGCATCCGACACAAAGTGGCAACTCCATACCATCCCCAAACGTCCAGGCAAGCTGAGATCTCAAACAAGCAGATCAGGGGGATTTTGGAAAAGACAGTGAGCACAACTCGGAAGGATTGGTCAATCCAACTCTCGGAAGCATTGTGGGCTTATAGGACTGCTTTTAAAACCCCACTGGGAATGAGTCCCTATAGGTTAGTCTTTGGCAAAGCTTGCCACTTCCCGGTGGAATTAGAGCATAAGGCTTATTAGGTAATAAATACCACAAATATGGACTTAGATGAAGCAAGGGAGCAAAGAATGCTTCAGATTTCCGAGCTTGATGAGCTTTGGAATGAAGCCTATGAGAGTTCGAGGATCTTCAAGGAAAAGACAAAAGCTATTCATGACAGGATGATTCTTCGAAGGACTTTTAAACCAGGAATGAAAGTCCTTCTCTTCAATTTAAGAATGCGGTTGTTTCCTGGAAAATTGAAGTCACGTTGGAGTGGACCCTTTCAAGTTACTCAAATATTCCCATATGGGGTTGTTGAGTTGCTTAATTTAAAAACCAACAAGACGTTCAAGGTCAATGGACAAAGGGTGAAGCCCTACTTTAAAGAAATCGAAGTTGCAAAAATGGTGGAAAGCATGGTATTCGTTGACAAATAATGCAACAATGTCCAGCTGTACGACATTAAAGAAGCGCTAAATGGGAGGCAACCCATCGGTTTGCATTTCTTTTCATAGTTACAATTTTATATTTAGTAATTTTAATTTCATTTTGAGTTTAAATAAATTGGAATGGGTACTTTGACGTTTTTATTTTTCTTGAATGCGTTTCAAGGTTAAGCAAGGAAGAAGATTGTATTTTTGTGATTTGGTGACACAAATAAACCATATAAAAAAATCAAAAAACCAAAATGGCAGTGAAGGACACTACCACTTGACACGGCCAAGCCACTGGCCGTGTCAAGAAAAACCAAAAATAGGCAGAAGTAGACACGGCCAAATGGCTTGGCTGTGTCACATAGACACAGCCACGCTTCTGCCAGTGTCCCCTTCAATTGTCTTGTAATTTTCTTTTTGTTCCAGTCTCAAACACGTTCAAGGGACACGGCCAAGCCACTGGCCATGTCCCTCCAATCCCATCAAACACGTTCAAGGGACACGACCAAGCCACTAGCCGTGTCCCTCCAAATCAATCAAACACGGCCAAGCTACACCAAGCTTGGCCGTGTCACACCAATTTTCAAGTTTAAAACCACGGTCGCAGCCCATTTCCTTCATTTTAAATCCCTAACTCCCCTTTCTCTTTTCTCTCTCTCTCGACTCCCTCTCTCCAAAACCCCCCATAATCACTCTCTCAAAGCTCAAAAATCCTATTTAATCCTCCATTTTTCTTAACCAAAACTAATTTAAACTCATTCAATCTTCTTCTTTTCTCATTAAAAAGCAATTAAAACTGTTAAAGCTTCATTTTCACCAAATCATCAAAATGACTAGAACAAAGATGGTGTCTCACCACAAGAGGAGGCAACCTCCACCTTCAGCTCCATCTTCATCATCATCATCTTCAAGGAGGGCGACTCTTCTCGCTAGGGGTTTCTTTCCGACGAGGTATGTAAGCGAAGAATCCCTTAATGCTCTTCATATTAGGGATAATTTTTATAGATTTGTTCAAAACCTTGGACGGGAGAGATTAGTTTCCCTTAAACCTTTGTAATTTCAAGAGCTTACATTGGAATTTTTAACCTCTCTCAAGGTTGAAAGAGATGACAAAAAGATTTGCATTAGGTTACATTTTAAACAGCTTGGGAAACCATTTGTCATTAGTATTAAGCAATTGAACGATATATTGGGTTTCCATCAACAAGGGGAACAATGTGTACCTACGGGTTTTAGACAACAATTTTCATGGGGAGCATTGGGCTCAGGAACCTATGTTCAAGGCAACGAAATTGGCAAATCCCACCCTAAGATACTTACATCGCTTTATGTCATGTGGGTTCTTTGCACGAAAGGAAAGCACAGGTGTGGTGGAAATTAGCGAACTATTTTTCTTAGACTATACTAGCAATGCCATACCCATTTGTACCGGCTATTGGTTAGCCGATGTCTTTGACAGTGTGGCAAATAAAAAGAGGGGTGCCATTTGCATTGGAGGACTAGTTACAACTTTAGCAATGACAATTCTTGATGATTTTGACCCGAGCAATTGCCGTATGACTAAGATCTCGGGTAATGATTCATTAGATCTTGCCACACTCGAGAAGATGCATATGGTTTTAAGAAAAGGAGGGGCCTATGTTATGGCTTCAGCTGAGCCAGAGGTACCAGAGGGCCGTCAAAAGAGAACACGAGTCCAGGAGGAGTCCGACTCAGATTCTCTTGATTTGGATGAAGATGCTCCAATCTCGGACAATCAGGAGATCCTTAATAGGATTGAAGCACTGGAAAGCAAGGTTGATCGTAACCATGCTACAGTCATGGAATAATTGGACCAAATCAATAGCAACCTTGCTAAGATTCTGAGCCTCCATCCTTCAGCTGCATCATCGTCCCATTCTCCATCACCATAGATCTAATCGGCTCCAACCTTCTGAGAACACTTTTTACTTTCTTATTTTTATTTATTGTAGATTTTCGTTATTCTTGTTTTAAATTTTAACACTTTCCAGTGTGGCTATTTTATATATATTTTGTTCTTGAACAATTGTTGTTTGTGGATGAAAAGGTAGCACTTGCGTCACAAGGGAACGATGGAAAACAGGTTGTAAGTTAACACTTTTTTTCTTTATTATCCTAGTTTCCATTAAGGACAATGTAAAACTTAAAGTGTGGGGTGTGTGCTAAGCCTTTGGTTCATAAATATAAATTGTCTATTTTCGTAAGTATTTTGTTATAGTTGTTTTGTTAAGTTTTGTGTTTGGTTTTATATTTGATTTTGATGGATATTGATAAGTTCAGTTGTTATAAGATTGTTGATAGATGACTTTTGAATTTTTGAAGCATGAATTTGAGAATTGATTAGAATTAGTACTTATTGTCAATTTTGATGGTTATTCTTTGCATTGCCATTAAACTAGTGAGGAATTGAGCCATCAACTTATCATTCTTTTTGTGTGTGAACATCTTTGATTGATGAATTGCTAGAACTTGCTTTGACATGCATTTTGAGACTACATAAAGATTTCAATTAGGCATCAATATGATTAAGGCAATTTAGGCGAACCCATTTTGGCTTAAAAAGACTAACCTTACATCCGACCTTAGTTAGCCAACTTTGAGCTTATTTCATTTTTCCCTTTCTTTCTTTTTCACAACACCATCAGCTTGAACGATTTCATTTTAACTCTTACCCATTCATTAGATCAAGAGCATTTCAAGAGCATTAATGATGGAGTGTTATGCTGAATAAAGTGTGGGGTTGAATTCAATGGGCTTTAAATTACAAATTATTGTATTCTTTAGTTGGATACCCTATTAAAAAAATGAAATGAATAATGAAAATCAAAATAATAGAAGTTGTTGTTCTCGTCAGAAGGGTTGTAATGAGTTTGGAAATTATCTTTGCTAATTAAACAAATGGAGTTCCTTAAAAGCGCTTAAATGCTTAGTGCTAAGTGATTGAGAGGAATTATGGGATTGTTGATCATGCTACATTGCTTGCTTTACTCTTGAAGTACTCTTGACCTAAATGAACAAACTCACTCTCCCAAATGTCATGCCTTTCCCTTAGCCCCATTACAACCAAATAAAAGACCTTATGATTGATGCTTGATTGTGATTAGGTGGTGGAGATTTGATTGATAAGTAAGCCTATAGTCCTAATCTTTCATTGAATGTCGAGAGCTTAAACACTACCCAATTAAACACTTAAGAGATTTTGTGAGGGAGTGACAATTTTTGGTATGCATAGATTGACCATTAAGTTGCTTGAGTACCAATTATTCTTGATTCGATAATGATTGTGGATTTAATAAGATGGGAGTCTTAATGCATCCTTATAACTCTTGAACTTGACAATATTTATCTTGTTTTATTTGTTTTCATTTTAACTTTGCTTGGGGACAAGCAAAGGATTAAGTGTGGGGTAATTGTTTAGATCAATTTTGTATATATTTTCTATGATGTTTTTATTGATTTTAAGTTAATTTTCATGTTAATTTGTACTTAGGTTTGTTTAAAGTTGTTGATTTAGGTTGAAGTACATTTGATGGAGCTTTTAACTAAAATTTGGTGGACTTATTGGAGAAAAGCAAGTGACACGGCCAAGCTAGACATGGCTTTGCCGTGTCTCTCATCAAAAGAAGAAGAAATCAAGGACAAGGTAGGACACGGCCAAGATTAACCAAGCTTGGCCATGTCCCTCAAACAAAGATGGACAGAAGCAGACACGGCCAAGAGACACGGCCAAGCCACTATCTGTGTCTCACCAAAGAAACAAAAGGCAAAGAAAGAAAAGAAAGAAGCAGAGAGTGACACCATCAAGAGACACGGCCAAGCCACTGGCCGTGTCATGTCACATGACATGGCCAGGAGCTTGGCCGTGTCACCCCTTGGACATAAAGAAAAGAACAATCAGCAAGGGACACAGCCAGAAGCTTGGCCGTGTCCCAAGAAAGAAAAGAAAAAACCAAGAGACACGGCCAACAAGCTTGGCCGTGTCACCCTGGATCAATTGGTATGCTTGCACGAGGTATGAATTAATGTGGATTAGTTGGGAACAAAAAGGATAAAAGGGAGTGAAAAGTGGAAGGAATTATGGAAGAAATATAAGGGAGTGAAAAGTGGAAGGAATTATGGAAGAAATATAAAACAAATTGGAAAGTGGGAGACAAAGAGTGATGGGGTGTCTTAAAAAATTAAAATTGAAGAGCATGGAGGGAATAGGAAATATATTGAGTGGAAATTCTCTACATATATTATCATCTTATTCCTTGGTTCTTGCTTGAGAGAGCAAGACACCATTCTCCCCATCTTCATTCACCATTTTCCTTTCACACACCAAGAGCAAAGACAATCGTTGGAAGTGAAGTGAGTAGCTAGTTCTTGAGGATTAAGGGTTTTAAGAGGCTTGATTGGAGAGTTGTGAACTTGAGAGAGCTATCATCCATCCTTCAAGAAGAGAGCCATTTGTTCAAGAGAGCTTGGAAGTTCATCATCACACATCAAAGAGGGAGCTACGAAAGAGGCAAGGAGTCCGATTCTTAGCATCTCCAAAAGGGGTTTTTCAAACTCTTTCTTTTAATCCATTTCTTATGTATTGTTGTTGTATTAAGAATATTGATATAGCAATGAATAACTTTGATTTGGTTTATATTGAAATGAGCATTTGTTTAAAGAATACGATGAGCTAAATTACTCATGCTTTGAGTTGTAGTATATTTGATTAAATGACTTGATTTGATGATTCCATTGATATACCTTGTTATTGGTTGATTGCATTGAAATTAAAGGTAAATTGATAGATTGGCCACCTATTGATTACTAAATATTGAATGACAGACCGAAAGGAGAAGTTTAATATTGGAACTATGCAATTGACTACCCTAAGAATTAATTAGAAATATAAGTTCTAGGGTTTATTAATTTGCTAATGTAAAATAATTGGTTGTTGTTAATTCATAAATGTGAAAACTAGTGAATTGATAATTGACTAATTAATCTTAAGGAACAAATTAAGGTACAAGGTTATATTAATGGATAATTTGATAATTAAACATTTGATTAAATGGACCTACAACCCTAGGCATCATTTCCATAATTGAATTTATCTTACACAAAATCATTCATTTTCATTTCTAAGGTTAATTACAATTCACCAATCCAATCAATCACACACTCAAGTTTATTATTTCATGTTAATCGAACTATTACAAGCAATTCCTTCCTTGTGAGACGACCTTGGGGCGATCACTATTACTGCAATAGCCTCGTATACTTGCGAGTGTCGCTTTGTGATAGTGTTAATATAAGCGCAACATTAAGCTTTTAAAATTGAACCAAATTTAGCATAGCCTTTTTTAATTGGGATCAGACTAGTTTAAGGCCAAAATTAAGAGTCTTCAATTTGGGCCCAAGTGGTCAAAAAAGATAATAAAGCCTAGATGGATAAGTGAGTCTCTCAACTGGCTCATTCTCCATAAGTTATTAAAGATTTTAAATATAGGTTTTGAGCCTCCATCGAATGTTCCACGTAGTAATGCCCTAATTCCATATTTAAAACAAGAGATAGGAGAATCTTCTTTTAACACCCTTATACCCTATATACGTACAATACATATTTCCAACATATGTAAAATATGCATATATGGTACAAAAATGTCACAGACCGATTTAATAAAAATTTTCACATTTCTATTTTAAAATTTCAAATAGTAAATATATAAAATTAAATAGTATATAAATATTCTTTACTTGCTAAAGTAATGTTTAGATCATTTGTGTACTTGTTTTTAGTGTGATTTTATGTGTTTTTAGTTAATGTTTCATTTGATTTTTTGTTTAAAGTTTGTTTAAAGTGTTTATTTTAGGTTAAAGTGCAAAAACTCCCTTGGATGATCAAAAAAGTGAAGGAAGAGCATGAATCAAGCAAGAAATGGCTAAGCCAAATCAAGCTTAGCCATGTCCCCTCAAAGAAAATCAAGGCAGAGCTTGACACACCCATGAGACACGGCCAAGCCACTGACTGGGTCTCACTTAAAGACCAAAACCAAAGAAACTAAGAAAGAAAAGAAAATAGGCAGTACTTGACATACTCACATGACATGGCCATGTCGCTTGATGCTTGGCCATGTCTGCTCGTCTTGGCCATGTCTTTGCCCATGTCTGATCATCTTGGCCATGTCACTTGAAGCTTGGCCATTTCTCATTGTCTTGGCCGTGTTTCATCCTAAGAAAATAAAATCATATGAAAATAGAAGCAGTATTGAACACAAGCACCATCTTGGCCATGTCTCTGCCCATGTCGCTCGAAGCTTGGCCATGTCGCTTGAAGCTTGGCCGTGTCCAAGAAAAAATTGGTAGACATGGCCAAGTCACCCTTATCTTGGCCATGTCCCTCAAAGAAAGTGAAGCAGTGACTGACACTGGCAAGAGACACTGCCAAGCCATTGGTCGTGTCTTACCTAAAGTGCAAAATCCAAAGAACAAAGAAAAGAAAGAAGGCAGAAGGCGACACTGGAAAGAGACATGGCCAAGCCACTGGCCATGTCACATTACATGGCCAGGAGCTTGGCCTTGTCACAACTTGAGAACAAAGAAAAGAAAGAAGGCAGAAGGCGACACTGGCAAGAGACATGGCCAAGCCACTGGCCATGTCACATGACATGGCCAGGAGCTTGGCCGTGTCACCCTTGGTCAACCTTGAATATTTGAATTCTTTTCCATGAAGTGGGGGACAAAGACCAAAGGTAATATTAAAATAAGGAAAAAAGGGTGCCTAATTGATGGAAAGAAATATTTAACAAAGAGAAGGTGGGAGACAAGAGTGAGTATGGTGAGTTGGCAAGCATGGGTTTGGAATTTTGAAGGAATTAAAAAGAGAAGGAGAGGAAAGAAAGAGCAACACGTTTTTGGAGGGAGAGAGTGACACTCTCATTAGCTCTTCATCTTCATCCTTAGCTCTTCATCTTCATCCTCCATTTCCATCCTCTCCATCTTCTCCACCGTCCATTGACAAGCTTCAATTTGGTTCTTTGGGATAAATTGGGTTAAACACGCTCTCAAGGGTTAAAGAAGCTTCATTGAAAGGTTTGGTGACTTGAGAAAGCTCCATTCCATCTTCCAAAGGCATAATCAATTGAAGGTTTGGTGACTTGAGAAAGCTCCATTCCATATTACAAAGGGTGAATCAACCACTGAAGAGGGCTTCAGTTCTTCATCATACATCAAAGTGGAGCTAGGAGGAAGACTAGTAATCCTACTCTTGGCATCTACACAGGGTTTTTCTATTCTCTATTTTAATTCATTTCTATATTGTTGTTGTATTATTAAGAGAATTGATATTTCAATGCACAATTGTGATTTAATGAATAATGAGATGAATGTTTGTTTTAAATTGATGATGTTAAGCTAAATACCCATGCCTAGGGTTTGTAGTATATTTGATTGAATGTCTTGATTTGATATTTCCATTGATGTACCTTGTTTATGGTTGATTGTATTGTATTGAGTGTTAGGTTGATAGATTAGCTACCTATTAATCTTTGAATATTGGATGATGGACCGAGAGGTGAAATCCGATATCAGAACTATATAATCAACCACCCTGTGAATGAATTAGAAATATAAGTTCTAGGGTTTTATTAATTTGGTAATGTAAAAGAATTGGTTATTATTAATTCATGAATGTGAAAACTAATGAATTGATAATTGACTAATTAACCTTAAGGAACTAATTAATTTACAAGGATATGTTAATGGATAATTTGAGAATTGAGCTTTGATTGAATTGACCTACAACCCTAGGCACCTTCCCAAGAATTGAATTGATCTTGTACAACCATCACACACATAAACGATTACGCACGTTAATTCTAGGTTTAAATTTTCCTTTCACAATTCCAAAACAACAAACTCTCTCATTTAAATTACTTGTCAATCAAGATATTACGAACTACACCTTCCTTGTGAGATGACCTTGGAGTGATCACCTTTGCTATAATTACCTCGTATACTTGTGAGTGACGCTTTGTAGTAGTACTTAATTCGAGCGCAACAAGTTTTTGGCGCAGCTACCGGGGAGGGTTGTTTAAGTAGTGATAGTTTGATTTTTTTTATTTATTTGTTTGTTTGTTTTCTTTGAATTGTTTGTTTTTTGTGTTTGAATTTGTTTTTAATTTAATTGTTTGGTTTTTTCTTTAAGTTGCTAAGTGCCTTTTGTTAAGATGTAGTTTTCAAGGCACGGAGGAGTTTATGATAGGGATGATAATTCTGACATGGCATGGCAATTAGCAGAATTAACGAATCAGCTTAAGATGCTAAATGCAAGAGGAAGAGCACCTATGCCTACTCGTGAAGTATGTTCAGCATGTGGCATTGCAGGACATAACGCAAACATGTGTTCATTTGGTTATGGGCAATACCAAGAGAGGCAAGAGGAAGAATATGCCTTTGAAAGTTTTCAGCAAATGGGTGGAAATGACCCATATTCCAGTTCTTATAATTCAAGCTGGGGAAGCCACCCAAATTTTTCTTGGAAAAATCAGCAGCACATTCCACCTCAATAATTTTTTCAACCTTACCAAAGAAGTTCTTACTCTCAAGAATAATACTCAAACCAAAATTACCTTAAGAAACCTACATTTGAAGATAGTTTGACTGCCTTCATTCAAACTAGCACACAAAATAAAGATCAACTTAAGGAACCTACTTTGGAAGATAGTTTGAATGCCTTCATTCAAATTAGCGCACAAAACCATGATCAATTAGAAACCCACAATGGAGGATAATTTGAATGCTTTCCTTCAAATTAGCACACAAAACCATGAAGGGAGCAATGAGAGGTTTGATTCTTTGGAAGAATCATTGAAGAGGGTGGAAACTCAAGTTGGGCAACTGGCAAATCAACTCCAAGCACACCAAAAGGAGGAATTTCCTAGGCAATTGGAGCAAGTCAAGGTAATCACAAATTTGAGGAGTGAACAGGTAATATATAACAAATTTTGTAATTCCTTTGATGCAGGTACTAATCAAGAAGAAAATGGAGAGGAGATACAACCAAACATAGAGGAGTTAATTCAATCAAAGGAGGAGGAGAATTTGGAAGCATCAACTTCGACAAAATTGCATGAACCTCCAAATCCTTTTATGCCACCAATTCCATTCCCAAGTAGGTTGAAAGAAGAGGAGCAAGGTATGTAAATTCCTGAACTCTATGACATGCCCTATAATGAAAATAGTGTAGATAAGCTCGAGATGGCCATGACATTAGAAGTAGAGCCTAATATTTCCAATTTAGAAATTGAGGAGAGTAAGTTACTCTTAAATGATGAGGTTGTTGAGAGGGAACTTCCCATTGCTAAAGTAAATGAGAATGAGATTCAACTAGACTTGGTTGAACCTCCAAAGACCCTAAAAATTTTGAAATATGTTTTGGAGGGGGAGAACAGTATGCAACCTATGATCATCTCTCCCACTCTTGGTGGTGAGAAAGAGCAAAAAATCAACATAGCCATGTTGCATACTGAAAAATATTTTTATCAAGTTCCTATAGCATTTGAGGACCACCACAAGATAGCTTCCACATGTTTCCTTTGGACACTTGCTCTTCCAAGGATGCTATTTCAGCTTTGCAATACATTGGGTACATTTCAAAGTTGCATGCTGTTCATTCTCTTAGACATGGGTGGACGGAGCATTACATATCGCATATGGGAATGATGGAAATCAAGTTTCATCTAAACTCTCTCTTTAGTTTATGCATGCTCACATTGAGGACAATGTGAATCTTTAAGTGTGGGGTGCATTTTGCGTTTTGTGTTTTTACTTTTAATTTATTTTTGTTTTAGTTTAGTAATGTTTTTCTTTGAAAAAATGAATTTTGAAAAGTTCAATTGTTATAAATTGTTGATTGATGACCTTTGAATTTTTGAAGCTTGAATTTGAGAATTGAGTAGAATTGGTGTTTATTGTCAATTTTGTTGGTTTTTCCTTGCATTGCCTTTAACCTATTGAGAAATTGAGCCATCAACCTATTACTCTTTTTGTGTGTGAACATCTTTGATTGATGAATTGCTAGAAATTGCTTTGACATGCATTTTAAGATTACATAAGAATTTCAATTAGGCATCAAGATGATTAAGGCAATTAGGTGAACCCACTTTGGCTTAAAAAGACAAACCCTATTTTCAACCTTAGTTAGCCAATTTTGAGCCTATTTCATTTCTCCTTTTCTTTCTTTTTTGCAACACTACTAACTTTGAATCATGCTATTTTGTCTCTTACCCTTTCAATAGGTCAAGAGCATTTTAAGAGCGATTATGACCGAGTGTTGTGTTGAATTAAGTGTGGGGTTAAATTTAGTAGCTTTAAGATTGCAAACTATTATCTTCTTTAGTTGCAAAACCCTAAAAAAACAAAAATAAAAAATAAAAAAAATAAAAAATAAAAAAAGAGAAAAAATAAAAATAAAAATAATAAGAATAATTGTTGTTCTTGTTAAAAGGGTTGGAATGTGTTTGGGAATAATCATTGCAAAATGTAATAAGTGAGTTCCCTTGAAAAGCTCTTTAATGTCAAGGGGTAGGTGAGAGGAAGGTGTTTTGGGATCGTTGGGTTATACTTATGATCGGTTACTTTATTCTTGAAGTGCTCTTGAACTTAATGATTAAGCTCACATTGCCTAAATGTCATACCTTTCCCTTAGCCCCATTACAACCAAAGAAAGACCTTTTTATTGATGCTTAATTGTAATTAGGTGGTGGAGATTTGATTGATAAGCAAGCCTATGGTGATAATCTTTCATTGATTGTTATGAGTGTAAACACCACCATGATCAAACACTTTTAAGAGTTGGTGAGGGAGTGACAACATAGGTTATGCATGGAAGCCACTTAATTGCATTGGTATTGATTTTGATCGATTTGATATTGATTGTGGATTTAGGGATAGGGAAGCTTGAAACATTTTTATAACTCTTGCAGTTAACAAAATTTATCTTGTTTAGTGTTTTGATTTTAGCCTTGCTTGGGGACAAGCAAGGAATTAAGTGTGGGGTATTTGTTTAGATCATTTGTGTACTTGTTTTTAGTGTGATTTTATGTGTTTTTAGTTAATGTTTCATTTGATTTTTGTTTAAATTTTGTTTTAAGTGTTTGTTTTAGGTTAAAGTGCAAAAACTCCCTTGGATGATCAAAACAGTGAAGGAAGAGCATAAATCAAGCAAGACATGGCCAAGCCAAATCAAGCTTGGCCATGTCCCCTCAAAGAAAATCAAGGCAGAGCTTGACACACCCATGAGACATGGCCAAGCCACTGGCTGTGTCTCACTTGAAGACCAAAACCAAAGAAATCAAGAAAGAAAAGAAAATAGGTAGTACTTGAGACACTAACATGACATGGCCATGTCGCTTGAAGCTTGGCCATGTCTGCTCGTCTTGGCCATGTCTTTGCCCATGTCTGATCATCTTGGCCATGTCGCTTGAAGCTTGGCCATGTCTCATTGTCTTGGCTGTGTTTCATCCTAAGAAAATAAAATCATATGGAAATAGAAGCAGTATTGAACACAAGCACCATCTTAGCCATGTCTCTGCCCATGTCGCTCGAAGCTTGGCCATGTCGCTTGAAGCTTGGCCGTTTCCATGGAAAAATTGGTAGACATGGCCAAGTCACCCTTATCTTGGCCATGTCCCTCAAAGAAAGTGAAGCAGTGACTGACACTGGCAAGAGACACGGCCAAGCCATTGGTCGTGTCTCACCTAAAGAGCAAAATCCAAAGAACAAAGAAAAAAAAGAAGGCAGAAGGCGACACTGGCAAGAGACATGGCCAAGCCACTGGCCATGTCACATGACACGGCCATGAGCTTGGTCATGTCACCACTTGAGAACAAAGAAAAGAAAGAAGGCAGAAGGCAACACTGGCAAGAGACATGGCCAAGCCACTGGCCATGTCACATGACATGGCCAGGAGCTTGGCCGTGTCACCCTTGGTTAACCTTGAATATTGGAATTCTTTTGCATGAAGTGGGGGACAAAGACCAAAAGTAATATTAAAATAAGGAAAAAGGGGTGCTTAATTTATGGAAAGAAATATTTAACAAAGAGAAGGTGGGAGACAAGAGTGAGTGTGGTGAGTTGGCAAGCATGAGTTTGAAATTTTGAAGGAATTAAAAAGAGAAGGAGAGGAAAGAAAGAGCAACACGTTTTTGGAGGGAGAGAGTGACACTCTCCTTAGCTCTTCATCTTCATCCTCCATTTCCATCCTCTCCATCTTCTCCACCTTCCATTGACAAGCTTCAATTTGGTTCTTTGGGATAAATTGGGTTAAACAAGCTCTTGAGGGTTAAAGAAGCTTCATTGAAAGGTTTGGTGACTTGAGAAAGCTCCATTCCATCTTCCAAAGGCATAATCAATTGAAGGTTTGGTGACTTGAGAAAGCTCCATTCCATATTGCAAAGGGTGAATCAACCATTGAAGAGGGCTTGAGTTCTTGATCATACATCAAAGTGGAGCTAGGAGGAAGACTAGTAATCCTACTCTTGGCATCTTCATGGGGTTTTCTATTCTCTCTTTTAATTCATTTCTATATTGTTGATGTTGTATTAAGAGAATTGATATTTCAATGTACAATTGTGATTTGATGAATATTGAGATGAATGCTTGTTTTAAATTGATGATGTTGAGCTATATACCCATGCCTAGGGTTTGTAGTATATTTGATTGAATGTCTTGATTTGATATTTCCATTGATGTACCTTTTTTATGGTTGATTGTATTGTATTGAATGTTAGGTTGATAGATTAGCTACCTATTAATCTTTGAATATTGGATGACGGATCGAGAGATGAAATCCGATATCAAAACTATATAATCAACCACCCTATGAATGAATTAGAAATATAAGTTCTAGTATTTTATTAATTTGGTAATGTAAAAGAATTGGTTATTGTTAATTCATGAATGTGGAAACTAATGAATTGATAATTGACTAATTAACCTTAAGGGACTAATTAATTTACAAGGATATGTTAATGGATAATTTGAGAATTGAGCTTTGATTGAATTGACCTACAACCCTAGGCACCTTCCCAAGAATTTAATTGATCTTGTACAACCATTACACGCATAAATGATTACGCACGTTAATTCTAGGTTTAAATTTGTTAGGAAATCAAGGAGATCACAGCAAACCAAAAACACGCAGCGAAAAAATTTGATCTTTGATTTCCCATCAGGATCCATGCTGTTCGTTTAATTCGATAAAAGTGTTCAAAGAACTAACCTGTTGATGATTAGAAATCACATTTTGGAAGAGCTGCCTCGATCGCGAAACACCCTCTATCACGTATCCACACGAATGCTACCGTCTGGAGTGCTAGCTCTCTACAACGGCGAAGGCTGAAAAACGTTTTCTCTAAAACGTATTAGGGTTCCTTTTTTTTTCCTTCTACTTTTATTTTCTAAAGTTACCTATCAGAAGACTTAACGTCCGGAGTGAATATAATCACTCCAGAATCCAATTCAAAATTGGATAAGGTAAGTCAAATTTAGAATCCAAATCTAATTAGGATTCTGAATATATTATCTAATAATATATATAATTGGATAAGGTAAATCAAATTCAGAATCCAAATCTAGTTAGGATTCTGAATATATTATCTAATAATATATATATAAAATGAAAATAATAATAATAATAAATATTAATATCTAATATTAATATTATTAATATTATATCCAGCCCAAAACGCATTCTTGTGTGTGACCCGATAGGCCCATATTAATTGGCAGTCAATTTAATCTTTATTAAACCAACAAGTCATAATTGGCCTCTAGCAAGGCGTTACAACTACCCAATTAATATAAGGAATGTCCAATTTGCCTAATAATAGTACATGCATTAATCCCTTTGTCACACGATATCTAGCTTGAACATAAGTCATGGTCAACGTCATACTTATATTGTCCAAACTTATGATTACTCGATCTCCAAGTAGACTGATAAAAACAAATGAAATTGATCACACTATCAATTCATTTGAGCACGGCCATGCATTTCACAGTCTCACTTATCGAGGGGCACAAAAGATATCTCTCTCAAAGAGAGGGACAAATTCTATCTTGATTGTTCATTATCCTCTACATAATTTCTATCATATATGATCATAACCTTTATTACTATCCAGTTACGGATAATGTTTGATCATGTCAAAATATAATAGTCCTTATATTGGAAACTATGACAATCTCAAGTCAAAGAATTAATACATAACTATCATGAGATTTACTTATGACACTAACCCATGTAGTAATCTCATGATGGGTCTATCCAATACATTGTTCTCTAACAAGTATCTATGAAATTGATTTGTATCACTATACACATAACCATCTGATGATTATCAAATCAATGTTCATACTGGTTAAGAATTATTATTTTTTTATCTCTATAACAATAATAAACCAGGGACAAATATCAAAATTGTGTAACATGCAAACAAACAATAATGATAATAAAACCTCATTTATTAATAATGAATGTATAACATAAAGATCCAAATAAATGGCCTAGGGCACATACACTAACAAAATTGTCCTTTCACAATTCCAAAACAACAAACTCTCGCATTTAAATTACTTGTCAATCAAGTTATTACGAACTACACCTTCCTTGTGAGACGACCTTGGGGCGATCACCTTTGCTACAATTACCTCGTATACTTGCGAGTGACGCTTTGTAGTGGTGCTTAATTCGAACGCAACAAGTAACCTGAAATAAACATTTTACATGAAAATCTCTAGAAAAAATTTTGCCAGAGTTTTATCTATAATTTGGACGTTCCCAAAATTCAGCAAAACACAACCTGCATAAAACAAACACTCCCAATAAAATCAATTTACCATTTCACCAACACTTCTCAATTTCTCCATATTTTCTCACAATACTTATATATAGGTATATATATTAACAACACATATAAGATCCCATCCTAACTAAATTATTCAAAACATTCTTTATAATTTACATTATATACTTCAAAAATATATCATAACATATATAATATCAAAATATACTGTAATATCAAATATCTACATGCTGGCAACTGGCTCTGATCTTGATGTACCCAAAAACAACTCTTCAAGCTCAATAAATACAAACTTAGACCTGACCAGATCTAGTAAAACTCTCCGGCTCTACCAAAATGTCCATGTCACCTGCGCGACAAATTACAATCGCGCTAAGCCGAAGCCTAGTGGTACAAACTTTGATAATAATAAAAATATAAAGTAATGCCAATGCAAAATGCTTATGAACACCACATCATTCCATTTTCTCATACTCTTCAATTATTTCACAATCCACAATTCACATATAAACAAATACAAACATGGGCCCAAAGACAACAAATATGCTATTCAAATTCCAGAGTTACTGTTTTGGTCTATAATGACACCATGTGTCTAGCCCCGTAGGCAATATATCCATGGATAATCTAACTAGATCTGAGCTTATGACCCGGTCTTTTCACCCAGTCTAGCTTCAAGAATTTATTTTTGAGGCTTACGACTCGGTCCTTTCACCCCAAAAACATCATATTTATCAGCTGGGCCTGGCTTACGACCTGGTCTTTTCACCAACCCAGCGTTTAGCCTGTAGGCAATCATAGGCACGTCGCCTAATACAGAACTCTAAAAATTGAATAACATACTAGACACACAATTTATTCATATTTCTCATTATTAAACTCTTTCTCATTTTCACATATTCAATCTAGGCACATTGCCTTACTTTCACATTTTTTTCTCACTTTTCTCATTTTTCACATCTTTCTCATTTTTCTCACTTTTCTCATTTTTATCAATATCAATTCATTTCATTATACCACATATCTCATTTTTTCATTCACAACACATTACTTAGGGTATTTCTGCATAATATACATATTTCACATTTTACACAATAGCCATTATCAATGGCTTTTCACAATGCATTTAATACATATATGACATTACAAATGTCATAGCACATTATACATACATAACCAATGTATCAAGTAGCTTAACACATTTTCCAACCAAAATGTGTTAAGCTCAAATGTCATGCAAACATAACAAATATATATTCAAAGTTTGTACTTACCTCAAATAGCAACCAAAATAATCTTAAAACTCTCACCAACCTTCTCTTCCAAGTTGCCCTTCAACACTTGGATCGGCCAAAATACTTCCTCTCAATGCCTATATCAAAAGTGATCATAAATAATCATTTAATATCACATTCTAAGGCATTCTCAACATCAAACCTTAATTTAACAACACTCCTACAAAATTTCAAAAATTAAGTCTTACCTTACTTTAACTTAGCAAATCCATATTAACCCATTAAATTTTTATTTTGAGTTTATTTAAATCATTACAAACATATTTTATCCTATTTAAACTAATTACATTAATTAACCACATGCTTATGTTCAAAACCCTAAAATGGCATAACCTTCACTATTGAAGGATCTCCATTCCAACTCAATCCAATTATCATTTCAAACTTATTTCCACCACTTATATCATTAAATAACATGATTTAAGCATTAAAATCAAACAATTAATCTTTCTTTGAAAATTCACTTTTTCAAAACCCTAAATCAATACTATCATCTTCAAACTCTATCCAAACTTAACTAAATCCATCATTTGATTCTAAAATCCTTGCATCAAAACAACACATTTGGAACCAATTTGTACAATTAAAACTCATGATTTCAAAAACTCTAATGTTCCATAACCCTAAATTCTCTCTCTTCACCAAACTCAACATAAATTCAATCATTTCTTTAATCTAACCTTAAAATCATTAATGACCAATCAAAAAAACTTCATTCATATCAAATTAAGCAATTAAATCATGCTGCTATAAAATTTCAAAATTTACATAACACACTTTTCCACAGAATTTGAAAATTTGGTAAAAAAAAAAGCTTACCAATTGATGAAGAAACTTCTAAAACTCCACTTGAATCCTTAAAATCTCTTCAATTCTTAGTGGTTGGAAGAAGAAAAGCTTCTCTTACTCTCCCATGGTGATTCTGGCCAAAAAGAAGAAGAAGAAGAAGACTTTATTTTTATTTCTCTTTCCTTTCATCCTTTAATTATAACCATGTATATATATATATTATTTAATATTTTAATAATTAATTAATTATTTATTTATTTAATAAATTAAAAGTCCAAAAATCCCTCTTTCATTCAAAAATTATTTATTTTTAAATTATTTTATTAATTTTAAATTTCTAAGATTTAATTACTAAAATACCCTTTTACTTTGACTTTTCTTTTAAAAAGTGTTGACTTTTATATGTTGTATATATTATATATATATCACATATATATTCCATTTTTTATTTAAAATTTCTTTATTTTTCATTTAAAACCATTAATTTAATTTATCCATTTAAATTATAATTTATTTTATCAAATTTCTAAAAATTAAAACTTTTCAAAAATTTGGGATATTACATTTATGCACAAGTAATGTGTATCTTATATACACATCAAATGCACCTAATATGTGTATTAAATATATTAAGTATGTAATATATTAATCAAACATATACTATTAATATATCATATGTATATGTTATATATATACTAGATATATATATTGGGTGTATACAACTTTTATATTTCTAAAATTACGAATGTGACAATTTTCTCCTTCTTAAATAATTTTATCATCGAAATTATCTAGTGCGGTAATAAATCATCCAAATAAAACATAATCTTAAAATCTCACCAAAATTATTATTTCATTAAATTACATAATTTCTATTCTCCCCTTTAGGTTCATTCTCAATTACCTTTTTACTGTTCCATAACTCATCATTATACTGTCTATTTACTCAAACAATTACAATGGATTATCATATCATCAATTGAATTGCCATTAGACAAAATTAATTCATCTCTTTAATATATATACACCACACACCTTTTGCACTCAAGATATTTGATCACTTCATTATCTTAAAATATACTCTTATCACCTTAAATCAAATGTTAATAACCTTTATCTTAACACAATAATTTTATACATCTTCACTTTGATTATACTCTTTATACAATTACCACATATTAATTTAATATCACGATTACACGACAACAAAATCTTATTTCCTTATTAATATTCATTCCAATTATGCTATAACTAACATAACTTAGCTCATTTCATATGCATATACATAACAGAACGTTGCATTATGCACATTATCACATAGCTTTCCTATTCTTAATACAACTACACACATTGAATTTCAATAAATACTTGTAAACTTATTACATTTCAAATCAATTGATCTACCTATCACACTATGACCATCACAGTCTTATTCCATTCTGACCAACCATTAGTCTATTTTAAATTCATCAATCTGTTTTCAATTCATGACCTAATTCTATTAGGTCAAATTTATTCTCAAATCTTAATTCTCTTCGAATTCATCATTACAGATAATATTTATTTCCCCTAGTCTCATTCACTTTAAACATCATTTTCATCAACTTATTCATTTTATACCACTTTCAAACACATTCAAAATAACTCTTACTCACATTTCATAATTCCTTTCATATATCATTTTTCACATTTCTTATAGTTACCATATTTATAAAAATCACTTTTCTTACACATCATTTAAAACTCATTATATTTTCACAATTCTCTTCTGTTCCACACTTTCTATAATATAAATAAATTTCTAACATAAAATTATAAGATATAACTATGCAAACCATAAGTCTTGACCATGTTTCTTAAAACATAACTATCAATCTCACCAAATCTATCCAACGGTCATGTCATCTCAGGCCCATGCCCGTAGATAACAAAACTAATCGGTCAATATACTAAACAAATCATACGGCCATGGCATAATAATGGTCATGCCTGTGGCTTATAAATAAATACTGCTCCTCTATCATTCTTCTTCAAACATTTCCAATCATAAATGTTAAGTTCGTATCGCAAAGATCACATATTCATTTTCTAATCTTTTGCTACACAAAGAGTTAACACATTTCAACTCTGTTTCAAAGTAATTTACTTTTGATTACTTTTGTTTCAAAATAATTTACTCTTAATCACTTGATCATCATTAGCCTAACTCAAGTTTCAATAATATTATCATTAACATCCCTTGCATAAACACATTCGTTCATATGCTAATTTTACACAATTCCCATTTATTACCCCATTTCTAATCTATCTTTTATAAAAGTTTTCATTCATTTTCATTTTTTTTCACTTACATACTTCCTTCATTATACTTTCCTTTTCCTTATAATCACTTATTTATACGCATATACTTTGGGCCCAATACTATACAATCATCAAGTTCAGTCGTTACAATAACAATTTCACCATCCAGCGCTGTTCGGGTCCATTCTCAATCTCAATTTCATCACATGACCTAACTCTACGCAGGTCAAGACCTAATCTCTCTTAGGTATATTAATACTCACAATATCATTCTCAATATCACTAGATAAGTAATTGTATAAAGTAACAAGCACTCGATAACATTTTTTTAATCATCCACATACACATTCGTAAGTCATATTCATAATGCGACTTACTTTACACATTTTCTTATATATCACAATTGCGTTCATATTGAAAAATCTCATCACCTATATCATACAATTATACACAATTCCTCTTTTACATATAACCTATACAAAGTTAACATTTATCACCTTTCAGAGAATATTATCATTTCTTATTCTTTTGACATTACTTAGGTTATTCATCAATTCAACATATATATACACTCTGACTACAACATAATTAACATCTTTCTTATTTAATCGCCCATTTTTTAAATAAGTTTCTTATTATATTTATATTTTTTTTAACACTTCACATAAATCTCAGTCACATTTCCAATGTGACATCTTTCTCACATTTTTTTTGTTGCAATTATTATACCCTTCATATCCATTTTCATCATTTCCAATTCAATTACCTAAAGTAACTCATTTTTTACTTGCTTAGTCATTTCCCTTTTTTTCATAACAAATTTCTATATTAACAACCACATTACACCTTAGTTAGTACTTTCATAAATAATATTACTCATTTAAAATTACTCCCATGCTTATTAAACATTAAACTATCAATATCTAAACAATCTTCATCGAAATTCCCTTACAACTCTAAATTTCCAACTTACTACTTTACTTAAACTTCATTTTATTAATCTCACTTTTAAGAGCTAACTTTATAAACATTATTTTTATATTAATATAACATCAGAACATATCACTTTCACAATTATGGAAACCCATTTCAAAAATTCAACTTTCAAATAATGCAATCAATAACATGAACCTCACCAAATCTCATCCATATCACATTCTCAATCTTAAGATCATAACATTTACTTTTAAACAACACTAATTCATTTCCTTACACTAATTAACATCATCAATTTGATATCCTACTTTTACATACTCAAATCCTAAATCATGTATCATTCATTTTTTTTATGAACTCTTTGTTCTAAATTATTAAAACCCCATATTCCTTCTTCATACTTCTACCCGTATGCATATAAATTTTCATAATTGTTTTTATTCATTTGTCTCATGAAATTAATTTATTACTCATGTACACAAAATTATATGACTTCCTTAGTTTTATGTCACTCTCACTTTCAATTTTTATATTCCCCACAAATTCTTTATAAAAGCTTGTAAACTTTTATCCATGTGCACTTGACATATATATTGACTTATATTTAAAGTTTTATATTTTTCCAAATTGATTTAATATATTTAAAAATTAAATCTTCCAAAATCAGAGAATCTGTCTCTTTAATAATTTCTCTAGCAGCACCGGGTTGTCCATTTTTTTCAGGCATCATACCTTAATAAAAATTCATGAAATTTTAACCATATGTTATAGGAATACATATGATATTGGGTGTAAATTTTCATATTTTTCTGGGTTGGTTTGCCATAGTTTTTAAATATGTTTCTCAATTTCTACAGATTCTAAGTTTCTAAAACTCCTCCAACAATCTGTGTTCTTCTACCTTTCTTAATTAGTAATTCATCTTTAAAAATTATGAAATTTTATACATTAGATTCTAACATATAGAAAAACTTTTCATTAAATTTTCAAACTCATCCAACATTCCTATATTTATTCAAAAATTTGAACAGTATCATTTTACAGCACACCTATAAAATTTTCTGTAACTATCATGCTCATTTCTCAAACTTTTTTATTTCATATCTTAAATCATTTCATAAATTATTTTTCTTAATTCTACTTATTCATCAATTGAATCAGCTATGAATTTTAATTTCAAATAAAAATTCCAAAAATTCTTAATTCATATGCTCCAAAATGACGTTTCTATTGTGCTATTCTGATCTATATAACCCAGACGCCATCTCAACTCATATCCATTTTATAATATGGACATTGCCAAATCAAGGATCAGATAAATTGCCAGTGCCAATACATGCATCACAATTGAAAATCATTTTTTTAAAATTCCAACTTTCTCTCTCTAACAACCCACCTAGGTCGAAAACCTCAAACCTTGGCTCTGATACCAAAACAAATGTAACACCCTTATACCTTATATATGTACAATATATATTTTCAACATATGTAAAATATGCATATACGGTGTAAAAATATCACAGACTGGTTTAATAAAAAATTTTACATTTCTGTTTTAAAATTTTAAATACTAAATATATAAAATTAAATAGTATATAAATGTTCTTTACTTGCTATAGTAACCCGAAATAAATATTTTATATGAAAATCTCTGAAAAAAATTTTGTTAGAGTTTTGTCTATAATTTGGACGTTCCCAAAATTCAGCAAAACACAACTTGCATAAAACAAACACTCCCAATAAAATCAATTCATCATTTCACCAATACTTCTCAATTTCTCCATATTTTCTCAAAATACTTATATATAGGTATATATATTAACAACACATATAAGATCCCATCCTAACTAAATTATTCAAAACATTCTTTACAATTTACATTATATACTTCAAAAACATATCATAACATATATAATATCAAAATATATTGTAATATTAAATATCTACATGCTGACAACTGGCTCTGATCTTGATATACCCAAAAACAACTCTTCAAGCTCAATAAATACAAACCTAGACCTGACCAGGTCTAGTATAACTCTCCGGCTCTACCAAAATGTCCATGTCACCTGCGCGATGAATTACAATCGCGCTAAGCCGAAGCCTAGTGATGCAAACTTTGATAATAATAAAAATGTAAAGTAATGCCAATGCAAAATGCTTATGAACACCACATCATTCCATTTTCTCATACTCTTCAATTATTTCAAAATCCACAATTCACATGTAAACAAACAGAAACATGGGCCAAAGATAACTAATATGCTATTCAAATTTCAGAGTTACTGTTTTGGTCTATAATGACACCATGTGTCTAGCCCTATAGGCAATACATCCATGGATAATCCAACTAGATCTGAGCTTACGACTCGGTCTTTTCACTCAGTCTAGCTTCAAGGATTTATTTTTGAGACTTACGACCCTGTCTTTTCACCCCCAAAAACATCAAATTTATCAGCTGGGCCTAGCTTATAGCCCAATCTTTTCACCAACCCAGCATTTAGCCCGTAGGCAATCATAGGCATGCCACCAAATATAGAACTCTAAAAATTGAATAACATACTATGCACACAATTTATTCATATTTCTCATTATGAATCTCTTTCTTATTTTCACATATTCAATCTAGGCACATTGCCTTATTTTCATATTTTTTTTCTCACTTTTCTCTTTTTTCACATCTTTCTCATTTTTCTCACTTTTCTCATTTTTATCAATATCAATTCATTTCATTATACCACATATCTCATTTTTGTATTCACAACACATTACTTTGGATATTTCCACATAATATACATATTTCACATTTTACACAATTTAGCCATTATCAATGGCTTTTCACAATGCATTTAACACATATATGACATTACAAATTTTATAGCACATTATACATACATAACCAATGTATCAAGTAGCTTAACACATTTTCCAACCAAAATGTGTTAAGCCCAAATGTCATGCAAACATAACCAATATATATTCAAAGTTTGTACTTACCTCAAATAGCAACCAAAATAATCTTAAAACTCTCACCAACCTTCTCTTCCAAGTTGCCCTTCAGCACTTGGATCGGCCAAACTACTTCCTCTCAATGCCTATATCAAAAGTGATATTAAATAATCATTTAATATCACATTCTAAGGCATTCTCAATATCAAACCTTAATTTAACAACACTCCTACAAAATTTCAAAAATTAAGTCTTTCCTTACTTTAACTTAGCAAATCCATATTAACCCATTAAATTATTGTTTTGAGTTTATTTATATCTGTACAAACATATTTTAACATGTTTAAGCCAATTACATTAATTGACCACATGCTTATCATTTCAACTCAATCCAACTCAATCCACATGCTTAACAGATTTTAATTACAGATATAAATACATTAATCCATATTTTAACATGTTTAAACCAATTACATTAATGGCATAACCTTCACCATTGAAGGATCTTCATTCCAACTCAATCCAATTATCATTTCAATCTTATTTCCACCACTTATATCATTAAATAACATGATTTAAGCATTAAAATTAAACAATTAATCATTCTTTGAAAATTCACTTTTCCAAAACCCTAAATCAATACTACCATCTTCAAACTCTATCCAAACTTAACTAAATCCATCATTTGATTTTAAAATCCTTGTTTATGCATCAAAACAACACATTTGGAATCAATTGCACAATTATAACTCATGATTTCAAAAACTCAAATGTTCCATAACCCTAAATTCTCTCTCTTCACCAAACTCAACTTAAATTCAATCATTTCTTCAATCTAACCTTAAAATCATTAATAACCAATCAAAAAAACTTTATTCATATCAAATTAAGCAATTAAATCATGCTACTATAAAATTCCAAAATTTACATAATACACTTTTCCATAAAATTTGAAAATTTGGTAAAAAAAAAAAAAAGCTTACCAATTGATGAAGAAACTTCTAAAACTCCACTTGAATCCTTAATGTAACACCCCATCTTAGCCTACGTTTATAGACCAAGATGGACTGTTATCTCATGGTGGTTGTGTCTTAATATTTTACTTAGCCATTTTTAAGTGCAGATGTTAAAAAATTTTGCCAGAGTTTCCCCTATAATTGGTGGTCCCAAGTGTCGACAAAACTGATTTTTCTTTTTTTTGAAAAATATTTTATTTCACAATTCAATACAAGCACACTCCCAATAATCCACCCTTATAACCTCAACTACAAATCCTGCAAGAAGAATTCACACTTTTATATTCACAACCCAACTCAATTCAAAACCATACAGTTATTATACATTACTAGATTTACATGTACATCAAGTTATCTCTTTGTATTGTTCAAATAAGTACATGCCAGTTTCTAATACCAAAATACAAAATGAAGAGCACCACTTAAGTTTGTTAATGACCGGCAGATCGCAGGACTCTTCTGCTCGCTACTGGCTCCTTGTTAATAACCTAAGAGTTTAGAAGAAACTAAACTCGCTAAGCATTGCTTAGTGGGTACTTTAACTAATTACGAAAAATAAATATTAAAAACATAATGCACTTTTTAAAAGCAATGAACATGTCATATATTCAGTTATTATCATTTTATCATTTCGCTCCACAAGATAATTATGAATACACCGATCTCGGAATGAGGCCTCGTATAGAGTTATGCGTGGTCTTGACCTCACACGACTAATTGCCATGGTCTTGGTCTCACACGATATGACTGCGTGGTCTTGACCTCACACGACTAATTGCCATGGTCTTGGTCTCACACGATATAACTGCGTGGTCTTGACCTCACACGACTAATTGCCATGGTCTTGGTCTCACACGATATAACTGCGTGGTCTTGGTCTCACACGACTAGTTGCCATGATCTTGACCTCACACGATATAATCCCCATTCCAGACCGGTTTTATTCATTTACCGAGTAGAGCATATATAACATTTCATATATACACATTCACTTCGTATATATATACCACATATTCTCCATGTATATATAGTATATCCTCACACAAATACCACATATACTCACATATGAATCATATGTATTCACATATATACCATATACACGCATATATATACCATATGAACAAAAGTTTGTAAAAATAAAATTTCTTTTACGTTAAAGTACCAAACCTTGCTTTTCCTTAGTCCTTATTCTATATCACTTCCTTTCCTTCCTTGTCTCCTTGATTCCCTATGAAATTTAACATCACATATACAAAGGTAAGAACCCTAGATATAGACATAGTCTTATCTTATGATTTTTCTAATGGTTGATAGTTTATTTTCACCATTAAACACCATTATTTCTTTCGTCAAATCCTTCAATTAATTATTTTTTAAATTTTCTCCAAATCTAACTACATGAACCCTAATTTCAATCTCTTAAATTAACCATTAATCCATGAAATTAAAACTAGAGATAGGTTTCTCTTACCTTATAATCTTGTTTGTCACCAAACTCTTTAAATCAAAAGCTTTAAACTTTGGAAAAATCACCTCCTTCTTCCTTCTCTTATGGTTTGGACGAATTCACCATGCAAAAGAGGGCTTTTATACTTTCTTTCCTTGGCTTATTTTGATCCAAATGGAAGCCATAAGTGGTGAATAGATGTTGACTTCCAATTGGTACACCTTATAGCAAAAATGGCCACTTTTAATTGGTCCATTTGCCTTCTTCCAATTGGTACACCTTATAGCAAAAATGGCCACTTTTAATTGGTCCATTTGCCTTCTTCAAATTGGTACACCTTATAACAAAATGGCCACTTTTAATTGGTCCACTTGCCTTCTTCTTTTAATAAATGCTATATGGCTAATTATGATCTACTTTTGGGGTGGATGAATGCCTTAGGCCCATTTGTCCATCTCTTTTTCTTTTCTTCTTTTAATAATTGCTAAATGACTAATTATGTTCCTCTTTTGGTGTGGATGAATGCCTTAGGGCCATTTGTCCATCTCTTTTTCTTTTCTTCTTTTAATAAATGCTAAATGGCTACTTATGATTGGCCCACTTGCCTCCTTCTTTTATCTTATTTATTTGGCAAGCCATTAGGCTTCCTTTTATTCATATTTTGACCCCCTCAACTTTTTTGTGCTGTAATTTTATAGTCTAGCGTGTGAAAATATCAAAATACCCTCCAACGATTAATCGATTGTAACTTTTAAACCGTGCATTTTCGGAAAAAATTGAAACCCATGGTTATGACCCGATTAATCTCGAGAATATTCTTCCAGAGTCGGATATGGGCACTATTAAGAACTTCCGACACTTAATTTTTAAGTTTACATAGTTGCCCCTAGCTTTTGAGAAATTTCCACTTAGGTCCTTTTGATATCCCTTCCTGACCTTGCCGTCTTTCTTTGTTAATATCTTTTTACTCACAACTCCAAATTAAGTAATTATTATTCTCACTGAAACTAGACATCCTGGGATATATTGTGTCAAAATTTTAGGTCGATCCGAGCTATATCTGATTTTTGACTGTCCTTTGAATTCAAGCCTACTATTCTGTCCTGAGGCAGCTTGCATATTGTCTACTAAATCCATCATATCTTATTCTGTACAACTCCAAATTGAGTAATTTTAAGTTATACATCTAGATAACATAGAAATAAACAATTAAGTCTTCTTTAAGACTCTCTAATTCTGTCATTAACTTGGATGAAATTCGAGCTTAAGTTATAGGTCATGTTCTAAACTCCTTTGTTCTAAGCCTAAATCATATCCTCTATGTCTGTTTCTTACCAAACTGGAATTCGGGATGTTACACTTAAAATCTCTTCAATTCTTAGTGCTTGGAAGAATAAAAACTTCTCTTACACTCCCATGGTGATTTCAGCCAAGAAGAAGAAGACTTTATTTTTATTTCTCTTTCCTTTCATCCTTTAATTATAACCATGTATATATATTATTTAATATTTTAATATTTAATTATTTTATTATTTATTTAATAAATTAAAATTCCAAAAATCCCTCTTCCATTTAAAAATTATTTATTTTATTAATTTTGAATTTCTAAGATTTAATTACCAAAATACCCTTTTACTTTGATTTTTCTTTTAAAAAGTGTTGACTTTTATATGTTGTATATATTATATATATCACATATATATTCCATTTTTTATTTAAAATTTCTTTATTTTTCATTTAAATCCATTAATTTAATTTATCCATTTAAATTATAATTTATTTTATCAAATTTTTAAAAATTAAAACTTTTCAAAAATTTGGGATATTACACATATGTATAAGTAATATGTATCTTATATACACATCAAATGTACCTAATATGTATTAAATATATTAAGCATGTAATGTATTAATCCAACATATATAATTAATATACTATATGTATATGTTATATATACACTAGATATACATATATTTGGTATATACAACTTTTATATTTCCAAAATCATGGCTGTGACACTTCTGCTTCTAGTAAAATCCTATCTCAAAATATTTCTAAAACAGAGTTGGCAATTTCAAAACCTCCAACTCAAATCATTTCTTCAAATTTTCTAATAAAATCTTCAAGATGGTTTGATAAAACTTTTATGGATACAAAATTAATACTTGAAGATGGATTTAAGGAAAGAGTCCATCAAGATCCATAGACAATTATTGAACATGTATATCCAAAAATTGGCATTTTAAACTTATAGATTTTTCAAAACCTCATGAATACTATTTAGCTATTCTTGAGGATATTGATTCTATAATAATAAAACATAGTTATAATTTAAAGGATGAAAATATTGTATCACAATCTTCAATAAAATTGGGAGAATTCTCCATCCTTCTTATTGGAAGAAATCTCTCGATGAGCCCGTCTCATTTAAAGCCCATTTCCTATCCTATAAAACCACTTGTACAAGTTATAACTATTGGGACTATGTTCAAGCATGGACCAATATCCTTTATATCCAAACCCCAACTAAAACACATTCTTGGTTGATCTACTTTGATACCAATATTAAAACCGATAATATTCTCATGTGGTTTATAAATTGGTGGTATTCTATGGTAATATTGATCAAGTATTATCATCAGAAGTACTATTAGCCTTTAAGTATTATAAAACCAATTACCATCCTTCTTTGTATGAAAAGCTCCCTTCACTGCTTCTTTTCTGTATGACTTTCTATATCTTATGGGTATATCAATGGTACCTTGATTTGAGTTACCAATCAGGTTTCAATATGCGCATTGTATTAAGAAGACATAAAGTAAAATAGTGGAATTCTTTTAGAAATTCTACTAGTGAGATGACTGTAAAGAAATGGATTCTAAAGAAAGAACATCCTGGCACTAATCCAAAGCTAGCAGTCTCCTTTGGAGCCCAAAAAGCCCATGTTAAGCCCTTCTTACAGTAGCTAAAACTATTGATGACTATAAAGCCATAATGCAATAGATAGTTAAATCCATTCCTTCAACTTCTGAGCCCATAAAGCCTAGTAAAACTAGTTCTGCTGGATCATTCAATAAAGCCCGAGCTAAAAAACCTAAAACATATTCTAGAAGAAGTAAATCATCATCTTCTTCTGCTTCCTCATCCACATCATCTGTGACATCATCCTCCACTGATATAAGGCATTAAAATTTGTATGTTTTAATAATTTAAATACATGTAAAAATATATGAGAATATTACAAAACTAAGAAAATTTTTTTCCAAAAATATGAAATTAAAAAATCAAAAATATTGAAAAACATTCTGAAATTACAATAATATGGTGTTGCGTTATCTCCATAAATTTAGTTATTTTTGGACATTATATATTGTACATATATTATAAATATGTTATATATATATTGTGCACATATAAATTCTAGTTAAAAATGTATACTATATTTATATATTCTTAAATATAATGTATACATAGCATAAATGTAATTAATATGTTTTTTTGCAACAGAAAATAATAAAATATATTAATTAGAAGCCCCAAAATACATGAAAGCCTCAAATATGGAGAGGGAAACCACAAGCAGGATGAACAACATAGATAATAACAAAAAAAATTAACAACAAAATATTTAAAACATTTTAGGAGCTATGATAACTATATAAATGAGGGAACTCATGCCAAATAATAAGGTGAAACAACCTAAAGAGGACTTTCAGCAAATAACTATATGATGATCATTAAGAGTGGAACTACAGTGCTTGAATTCAATGACTAACATAGTCCTAGTAAGAGCCATAAATAAAAAATAGTGAGAGACTCCATAAAGAAACCGATGATGAATACTATAATTCTCTCCAAATATGGAGGTCTTGAAAGACCAGAAACAACATAAATATAACATCGTGAAGGTATTATGAACTGAGCAACAATGAAGACAATCTCTATTAAGGATAAAAGGGATGTATTGAGAAGATTATGGGCTCATATCTTATACAAACTTACATATATAGATGATAAAAATTGGAAAGCTTATCTTCAAAAACTAAAATCTTCATACGGGCTATGAACAAGACAGAGCCATGGTCAGCTACCTGGTTTATGAAACTTGATCATGCAAAGCTTCCCTCTAAGCTTCAAAGGAGAACACCAAAATAGAGCTCTAAAGAACTCAACAACTAGTACACATAAACATTTTTTTTCCTTAACGAACCCATAAAATAATAAATTGAGCCTTTTAGAGTATTATTTATTAAACCCGTCCATAATTGACTGAGTTTACCTTGTCCATGAAAGCCTTTCTATTTATTTATTTTTTTTATCTTTTTGATGCATTTTTTCTTTTTAAGAAATTCATTCAATACTCCCTACTAAACATGGCAAGAGGATATTGTTAGAATATTTGGCCAAGAGGATATTGTTAAAGGGTTTAGTCCCTACCTAATATTCAAAAAAAAAAAATATCATATGTAATGCTTGTGCTTCTTTTATTGGGAATATATAAGTAAATGGTTTTATAAATATATAGAGAGACTTGTTCATAATAATTGTTTACGAGTTGAATGATATTGCTTAAAATATAAAATTCATAAATTTTAACATAATTTGTATTTTTAAATAATTTATATTAAATTCAAAATATATATTTCATAAATTTTTTTTCATTAGTGGAATTATTTTTTAAAAGCTTGCATTCAAAATTAAAAAATGAGAGGACATGGATAGCTTTTAAATTTTGAATACTTGTAAGAAGTTCCAAAAGGGGCATAATATTGTAGGGGTTTCTACAAAATTAACCAAAAAAATTATTTAATTAAAAATACAGCAACTTTGAAAAAAAATTATAGAACTATAAAAGCGTCTTCTAAAATCACAAAAATACTGCAAAGTTTACGATATTATTTTCTTCAATTTCTTATTCAACAAAAATCTTCATCTTCAAACTTCTTCGACAAAACTCCATTTTTTTTCTTTAACAAATAATATATATGTAATACCCTTAAAAAATAAAATAATATAATAATAATATAATAATGATAATAATAAAAAGATAAAGAAGAAAGAGTTAAAGTAACGGAAAAGAAAAAGAAAAACGAGGAGAGAGAGGAAAAGAAAAAGAAAAAGGAGAGAGCGAGAGAGAGAAAGAGAAAGAGACCGGAGAAAATTTTAGATCTACCATCGTCCGGTGCTCGGATTTTGACACGCGCCAGACCAGGAGAATCACCGCTCGACAATGCTTCCAACGCCACCAGTCTCGCCGGACGACGGCTCACACGCCGTCTGAAGTCCACTGAGCAGTGCACTGTCGATGACTTTAACCAGACTTTTTGACCATTTTCTGGCCTCCTTTCTCAGCGATTCAGGTACCATTCGACTCCTCTCCTCATGAGCTTAATTTTGGTATATCATTTTGTAGACCCTTAATTTTTGACCCAATCCGGTCCAATATATTTTAGTTAGTCCAAAATAATTTTTGTGGTATCTTGATTAATTTTAATATTTATTTTAGTAAAAATGGTGAAGTGAATGAAAAATCAAAAATAATAAAAAATAACAAAAAAATCGGCGACGAAAAAATCATCGCGGGCCCGTGGGTATTTCGCCCGCAGGAGTTTCCTGCGGGCAAAATGGCCCGCAGGCCAATTCGATTTAGTAGGTTTCCTTTTCTTAATCAATATTCGACGCAAATTTTTCGAAACCTAATACAATTAGGTTTCGGTTTCCTTTTCTTAATCAATATTAGATGCCGTGAATAACTAGAATTAATCATATAAGACTTCTATAAATAAGGACTAAAACAACACAAAAAAGAAATTATCAAGAAATTGGATAGAAACTTGGGAGGAAAAAAGGAAGAAAATTGGATCGGATTTGGAGTAGAAATTGAAACCGAAATTGAGAAGGAAAACTAAGAATCAATCTAATTTTTTTTTTTAGAGAACAGACTAACAATTCAAGCAATTCAAAGGCAGCAAAGCTTGTCTTTGTTTTTATTCATCCAAGAAGTGATTTTTTGGTGGAACCAACAAAAGAAGGTATGAATTTCTTTATTTATTTTTTCACTGTAGCTTAAATTATCAAATTGTGTCTTTTAATTCAAAAGCCTAAGAACTCTAATTCACCCTTTCTAAAGTTTAAAAACCTTAATTCGTTGATTTGTTTTCCAAAAAGCTTAAAATTGTTATTTTTGTTTCTTCAAAATCTCAAAACCCTAATTTGTTTTCCAAATTTTTAAAATCACAAATTAAGTCTGTTTCTTTCCAAAAACCTTAAAAAACATCTTTTCTGCTTCTATAAACTTTAATTCATTTGGTTTATTTTCATAAAGTTTCATAAAATTATCAATTGATTTTCAAATCCTAAAAACCTAATTCTCTGAAACCTTAATTCTAAAACACAAAACCCTAATTCAACTCCAAAACTCAAAACAGTGGACCCTAACTCCTTTAAAACCTAAACCCTAAAGTTTTATAAACCCTAATTCTTTAAAACTTTAAGACCATATAAATATATTTTTTACACAGTAAGCTTAAAATTCAATATGGTGAGCCAAAACAATAATTCATTAACCGTAAATTACAAATCTAAGTATTTTAGAGTGTCCAAAACCTAAATTCATGATTTTACATCACAAACCCTAATTTGGTTAATCAAAGAACTTTACCAACTTTTTAAATCATAAAACCTTAATCTATTTTAATTCCTTTAAAAACTCACAGTAGCCTAATTCCACAAATTTTAAAACCCTAAACACATGAAATAAAGAATCCTAAATGGAAACAGTAGCCATAATTTAGATTTTTATTTGCCTTATTCAATTCTATATTTGATTATGCTTTGATTTATTTTATATGTTTTAATTTATTTAAGTTCAATGCTTGGTTTATTTAATTTATCATGGATGGATGTTTATTTTCTATTGATGTTTAATACCTTTGATGAATGATTTATTTATGATGAATGGTTATTAACTTTTATCAATTTATTTACATTTTCAAATGTTGTAAGAGGTATGTTTCCACTTTGTGGGTACCTCATTAGTTAAATATCATGTAATTTAAATTGCTTTTCTATTTTAGAACCAATGTAACGGACATATTTCTACCTTTCGGTGGGTGTCCTATTTAGGCGTGGGATGTAAGGACATGTTTCCATCCTCGGATGGGTGTCCATTTATTTGTTTTGTTTGGACATTGCTTTGATTTTTAATATATCGATGCTTTATTTTTATTGTGTGTAATATGGATAATGTTGTTATATTTAAGAATTTTATAATATTAAGACCTGTAAAGGAGGCCGGTTCCAATGAACCGAGCATTGTGAGGGTGCTGGGCCATTTCTCACCTTCCCCACACGTACCTAACTTTCCGAACCCATTAAGGAGTTAGAAATTCATTAGGAATCGAGTCATCCATCCCTTTCTTTTTCCCGGCCCGTCCGGGTGACTACTCCATTTTCTCCAAACTTAGGTCCGTGTTCTCTAAGGCCCCGAGCCTAAACAGTGCCGAAGTCGCAAGAACCATTCCACCAGTAGTGGGGGCGAAAATCTCTGCTCACACATTTATAATTTTTGGAGCAAGTTTAATTTGACCGGAATCCGGCCAAGGCCAAAAACATTTTTCCGATTTTTTAGCCAGATTTCGGCGAGTAAGAGAGAGTGATATATATTTTTGGAATCCTCTCGTCGAGATGAATGTGTGGGTACCAAATTTTTCACCGGATTCTTCCGTCAAAACTTTTCCTGTGAGACGCCGGCGAGGGTCTGATCAGTGTTAATTTTTAACAGAAATTTCTATGCATTAATTAATTAATTTATCAAACTTTAAATAAATAGTATTGGCAGGCGTGACAATTAAATTTTAATAATTGAATTTAAATTATTAAATAAATTAATTATGTAAATATCGAAAATTCAGGGACCGAAACTAAATTAAAATTATAGTTGCCTAGTTAATTTTAAATTATAAAATATTAGATTCTAGAGTCTTTAATTATATTATAGTAATAACTTTCAATAATTTATTCAGACCGTCCGATTCCATATTTCGACACACTGGGACCGAGCAGTTGATCAGGTCTTTCCTTCTGAACTGTAAGTGATACTTTCTAATATACTTTCTTATATTTCATGCATTAATATTTAATGCATGTACGTATATAGATATTATAAATATTATGCACTATTTATAATTTTAGAATTTATGCATTTGTATGTGGTTGTGCATATATGTGATAATATTGAATTGTGATTACCGGATAGAATTAGAATGATATGGAACCACATAGGATATGGTTGAATTATGATAATGCATGAATGATAATAATATGATGAATTTAGAACTGGCATGATGGCGGGGGCATTTTTATGCTCAGCGCTGTTTGTCAGTCGGGTAGCGCTGCTTGGTTAAGGCTATGACGATGGACCCCATATGAATTGGAATTAAGGAACTATGTTGGAATAAGAATGCTAGATAGGGGGATTGACTCCTCTAAATTGAGGTTTAGAGTGATTTTCTATGGATTACATTCTATTCTTGGATGTTTATATGATTGGATGTATGACTGTCATGATGCATTGGCATAACATTTATAATATTGGTATAGAACCAGAGCAGGACACCAGGTAGGTATATTGGTCTGTATCATTCATTGAGTCGAGACGCTCACCCCCATCTCACTATTTTTTTCAGGTTCTCAGGGTAAGCATTTATGATAATGTCCAGAGACACTGCCTTTCTTTTCCGGCAATGGATTTTATGTATGAAAAAAATTGAAAATTATGTTAATTTTTGTTTGGTCTATATTTCTAATTTTAAAGATTCAGCAAATTCTAAGTGTTATATTTGGTTCTGTAATTTAATGAATGATATGACAGTTTGAATATTTTTACTGTTATTTTTTTTTGTCAGGCTGACTGTGGGGTCTGGTACCTTTGGTTTCCCGCCCCTCAGTGCCGGTCAAGTGTCATTGGGTTCAGGTGCGACAATATTCTCTTCAACAAAGATCTTCATCTTCATCATCTTTTTATTCAACAAATTTTATCTTACTCACACAAATCTTCAAAAAGTTAAAACAAAATAAAAAAATAAAAAGAAATTTTGCATGAAAAATACAATCACAAATTAAAGTTCAAAAACTTCAAAGAAGAATAATCGAATACAAAAACTCTAGAAAAACCATATAAGATGCATATCGATAAGATTCAATCTTTATCTTCATCTTGTTTTTCAATAAAATATTCATCTTTGTTTTTTTCCTCAATAAATATTTACATTCTTTAAAAAAATAAATATGAATCATTAATTGTAACAAAAAAAATCAGAAGCAAAATTGTTGATGTATTATATATTATATCTATGTTAAATTGTTGATGTATTTTAGATATTTAGCTTATATTAGAAAAAAAAAAACAGATTAAAAAGTGTTGATATATTGTGAATTTTTTATGCATGTTTGAAGAATACAAAATAAAGTTAAAAAAATATTAATTTCATTATGTTGTTTGGTAAATGTTATAGATATTCGATAGATGTTACGTGTATGTTAAGCTTTTATTTTGTATATATTATGTAGATATTGTGAGAATATTGTGTGAATATAAAAATAAAAAATAAATTTAGAAAATATTAAAAAAATTCTATAAATATTTGGTAAATATTATATGTATGTTTGGTAGATATTAAGTAAATGTGATAAATATTTGATAGATGTTTTGTATATATTGTATATTTGTGAGAATATAACATCTAAAAATATATTTCTGAATAAAAATATATTAAAAAATAAAAAATAAAACAACAAAAAAAATCAAAAATCAATATAAAAAATGAACGTTAAGGAACTGTTAACTTAGTTAACAAGAATGTAAAAATGAAAAAAAAAAGTAAATTAAAAGTGAAAAAAAATAGTTATACTTAAATATAAAAAGATAAGGTTATAAATTTTAAAAGGGAAATTGAAGGGAGATATATTATGTAAATTCCTCAATATTGAATGATAATCACATAGTTTTGATAAATAAATAAATAAAAAAAAGATAATCACATAGAGAAAATAAGTTGTACAAGCCTTGCTTTAATTTTGCTTTGCAATTTTTGAGCGTGTGAAATATTTACAATACTATAAAAGTAAATTTATATGTATTATGCACCTTTTATATAAAAAACAATATTTTAGATTAATATGCATTTTATATAATTTAATTGTTTTAAGTTAAACTGGTAGCTAAATTAATTGATAGGTATATATATGCCAATTTAAGTTAAAATAATATGTTGAATCTTTATTTTGATTTTATTATTCAAAATTTTTTAGAGTTGATGTCTAATATTTGAGACGTTAAAATCAATTGTGTCAGAAGATCTATGAATCTTGTAGCTCTTTTAACAGTTCAAATTTCATATTTTTATAAGATATTGGAGTTTGGATATTTGTTCCTCCTCTTTTTATTGTCAATATTTTGATATTTGATTTATAATAAAATTATTTTTTTTCAAAAAATAATATTATTAAATATCATAAATAAAATTCAAATTTAACATGAGCAATACTAATCAAGTTTAATGCACCACTAAATTAAAATTTATTAGCTAAATTAATAATTTAACTTGATTAAAATAAAAATCAATTTATTAAATGCATAATCCATAAGTTTTTATTCATTTTGCATTAATGTAAATTAATGCATTTGACCTTATTCCTTTTTGTGGCTCAATTAAAATGGACCATAAGTTCATATATATTGTTCCCAAAATTTAAATCCAAAGCTTAGCTTTATAAAGTTGGTCAAGCTTTGTCTTTATGTGACAAAGCGATAATTTTATATAGTATTTTTGCATTGTTAATTTTGCCGAAGCGAACACCTATAAAAGGTCCCAAAAAAAATGTGGGAGTGCTACTTATAATTATTATTTCCCAGGTGTTGATATTATAGTTGTGGGACAAAAATCCAACTATAGTTAAAAAAATTAGTGCACATCCCTTTTTTTTAATAAAGAAAAGATAGGGCTTGATCAGATTAAGGATGTATTTTTTATCGACCCAAGTTAATTTTAGGTTCAGATAAGTCGGATCTATTTCAAACAAATTGACCTTTAATATTAAAATTTTGTATTTTAGTTTATTTTCATGTGACCGAATCGGGTTAAGCGATGAAATAAATATTTATATATTTATATATAAATATAAAAGAGTCAATTGAGTTCAGATTCAAACATAAAAAAAAATTATTTTAATATGACCAATCAAATAAAGCCTAGGTTTCTTCTGTTTTTAAAACCAAATAAACTCATAATACATTTTCTAAACCTACTGAATTTGATTTAACTAGATCGATTCGACAGGATTCAAAAATTTTGCTCTGCCTTACATTAAGCAATTGCTTTGAAAATTTTAAGATTAATACAACTAATATAATTTTTTTAAATAATGATGTATAATATAGAATTATTAAAAGATAATTTTTACAGCATTTAAATAATTAGTTAATAATTAATTACTAATATTAGTATATTATTCAATGTGAATATATATTAATATTATTATCGGATATCTATATACAGTATTATTAGTTTTAAGTTCAGGTTCTCTTATGATGAATGAATAAGACCCATAAACTCAAAATATCTAAATAATAACTAAACATTATATTTGGAGTTCAGGTTCGCCTATGATGAATGGATACGACTTGTGAACCCAAAACATCTAAACAATAACTAGATATTATATTTGGATATATATATATATAGAGAGAGAGAGAGAGAGAGTATGTATGATATTAGAAATCCAATATTATCATGATCTGATCCCAAGGGCATATGACCTGCACTAAAGGGCGAAAAACTATAGGCAACAGACTCCTCAATCAGCCTAATTAAATATAATAACGGAATTTCTAAACCATCTTATCAATAATTCAAATACAATAACAAGTCATAATATCTCGATAATTTAAATTTTATAGAGTCTCTAAAGTAGAATTACAGTAAAACATGAAATAAACTACATATCTGAGTAATTCATACATAGATTCCACTACCGAGGAAGGAAAAAGTGTTGCTGAATAAATATATCGCAAGTACTCACCCTAAAAATCTGAAAAATATAGTGAGACAGGGGTGAGTGTCTCAACTTAGTGAATGATACCATCCAATATATCAAGCTAGTGTCCTACCCTGATTTTATACTAACATTATTGAGAATATGCTCATGCATCGTGTCAAACATACAACTAATAGCTATTCATCCAAGAATGAAATTTAGTCTGCAGAAGCCACTTTAAACCTCAAATTGGGAAGCCAATTCCCCCTATCTGGTTCTCTTCTTCAAACATAATCTCTTAAAATCCAATACGTATAGGGTTTGTCATTACGGCCTAAGCCAAGCAACGCTACCTGACTGATAAGTAGCACTGAGCATGAGAATGCTCCCATCATCACACTGGTCCAAAGTTCATTATCAATATCATAGTATACTTATTTTCATAATCTGATCACATCCTATGTGGTCCTCATATCATCATAATTCCATCCAGTAACCACAAATCATAGTTGCCACATAAATATACAAACACAGGCAAATATTGAAATTCTGAAGTTCTAAATAATGCATAATAATAATAAAAATATATATAGATACATTAAATGTGAAATGAATGAATTACATGAAGATATATTATAAAGTATCATTCACAGTTTAGGCAAAAAAAACTTGACTCAGTTAATTACTTGACCCGGGAGCGGTAGTGTAATGTCTTGAAAATTTTAAGCAATGATTTCTTACATTAAGTGTATATATAAGTATACATCGGATTGATTATGATATTATGTGTAGTTTAAATATTTAGAATTAGTAGAAATATGATTAGTGAAGCCTTAATAAGTGAAATTTATTCAGAGTATGGACAATATCAGTATTTTAAAAAATAATTTTTAAAGAGGCAAGAAATTATGAAAATACCCTTATGGCCCCAAAAATGAATTCAAGTTGTAATTGGGATGTAAAATGTGGATAATAGGGCTTTAAACTAGTTAATGTAATCAATTTTATATTTTTACGAGATTGAAAATCAGATTAATAGTTAATTAAAGAAAGTATACCGAAACTATGGTATGAGTGAGTGTATTAGATAAAAACCCTAAGGCCTATATAAAAGAATTTCTAGCATTTTCCACACTCCTCCAAAATGCCATCTTCATCATCTACCTCTATCTTCATCTCTTTGTCTTCTTTTTCCATTTCTTATCCTAGAAATCATAGAGAATTTATAGAAAAACTAAGTTTTGATGGATTTTAGCTACTTTAAGCTTGATCTATCAAGAAAAACATCATCAAAACAAAAGATATAAGGGAAAAGTGATGGAAGAGCATTTTTAAAAAGTTTAGTGCTTCTATATTATTTATTTTGTTATTAAATGATTTTATCTTGATTTTGTTTAATTAAAGAAGCTTGTGACTTGATAAAGTTAAGTAATTTGTGAAAGAAAGTGTCTATTAAATGATTTGTAAAGTGTTGATTCGAAAGCTTTAATTCTTTGAAGGTAAAACTATTATTCAGTATATAAAGAGTGTATTTATTGGTTTTTAGTTAAAATTATGTTTAAATTAAACATATAATCATTTATGTGATGATTTAAGGTTATGGAAGAAATTAAAGTATTGAGAAGTTTAAGGTTATAGAAGTTTAGACTTGAATTTAATTGTGCTTGAAGGGTTGGATCCTACTTTCTTGATTTATTTGAGTTGAATTATAGATAAATTATGATTAAATCATGGTGAGAAATTCTAACAGTGATATGCATGATCATTCGCATGGTCATGCATCTATTTGTGCATATTTCTATCTTTTAAAATTTAAAAAAAAAAACTCTAGCAGAGATGCGCATGATCATTTACATGGTCATGCATATGCTTGTGCATATTTCTGTCATTTGAAACTTTGAAAAGAAATTCCAGCAGAGATGTGCATGACATTCGCATGGCCATACATCTGCCTGTGCATATTTCTGTCCTTTGAAACTTCGAAAAGAAATTTTAGCAGAAATGTGCATGACCATCTTCACGGTCATATATCTGCCTATAAATTTTTATCTTTTGAAACTTAAAAAAATATTTCAACAGTGAAGTGCATGATCACTTGCACACAATCATGCATCTGCCCATGCTTATTTCTACCTTCTCTTCAAAACTCTAAAAAGATATTTCAACAATGATGGGCATGATCACTTGCATGATTATGCAACTACCTATCTCTAGTCTCTTATATCTTTACAAATAATTTTAAAGTGAAAATGATTATTTGTAAAATTTCCATATAGTGAAAGAGCAAAGCAAGTGAAAATAACGAATCCTTTTGAAATTCATTATTATAGTGAATAAAGTGAGGTATGGATTAGAATGATAGAGATGGATATGTAAATAAATTTGTCAAATTATTTTAGTGCAAATATGATATATATATAAATATATGATATATGATAAATGATAAATGAAATTGAAATAATTATCTATAAATTTGTAATGAATGACAATAAAATGTTATAAGAAAATGTTTTGTGATAATATGATTATTTGTTAAATTATTTAAGCAGTGAAATAAATGAATTGCCCGATTAAACTAATGATAAGCCTGGTCTTTGGATTGAATAGCTAGTTAGAGGGTGGACGTCTGTTACTGATACTATGCATTCATACTGTTACTGATACTAGGCATTCGTGCTATTACTAGGCCACTGGCCATATTGATTATTATTTTACTAGGCATTCATGTCGTTACTAGGCCGCTGGCTGTATTGAACCCATTATCCAACTCTAGGATTTTAAACTTTGTATATGAGAGCAAATGTATAAAAACATGTATATTGAAATATGAAAAATATGTAATATTAAAAGTATATAATAATTTGTACTGAAAGTGAAAATTATTGAAGTTTAATTAAAAGCTTCACTCTATTGGCTATTGGGAAAGTGATCCAATAAAAGTGATCTAATGAAAGTGATCTAAGTGTTATAATGGAGATGATTGTTATGTGATTTTACCGCCAATAAAGATAAAAAGCAAAAAAGTAAAGTAAAGTAAAGAAAATAAAAAATAAAAAAGAAAAAGAAAAATAAAAATAAATATGGCTCAAATTCGTCAGAAAATTAGAAGGCGAAAAAAATTTTATTTTTTCAATCAGTAAAATCTGGACAAGATATTGTTCATATACAATAAAGATTTGATAAAGCTAAAGTAAAGTCAAAAGAAATGTCCATCTACAATTCTCCACAATAAAGTAAATAGTATCTCTGATAAGATACTATTCATCTATAGTTCCGGATGCGTGAAGGTACAATATAAAGCAAATAGGAATGATATATTACTATTCATCCATATTACCAGACATTGAAAATAATAGTGTAAAGCCAGAGCCTCTGTCTATATATGGAAGCCATTTCTGAAGTTGGAAAGATCATCTTTCATAACCCTCTCAATTCCAGGATACTTTAAAGAACACTCCAAGCTTTTGTTTAGGTCTCTCTTTCCCTTCTCTTCTACAAACTTTCTTTTATTTCTATATCCCTTTCCATTGTTGTAAAGTTCTCTTGTAAGTTTATTTATTTATTTTTAAAATTTGTATTTTATATTGTATAAATATACTCTGCACTTGCAACTCAATTTGATATAGTGCATTATTTTATTTTCTTTAAAGCCTTTATTATATAAATTATTATATATAAGCTATTGGTATATCGGATGGAAATCCAAATGTAAATTTAGGAGCTGAATCTGAATGGACAATAGTTCTGTCTGTACTTGGGTGTAATAATTTAATGTACCAACAGTTTTATATAATTATTTGTATAATTATTTGTAAAACTCAATAGCCTTTGTTGATTGGTTACTGTTTTCTGTAAATTAAATTTATAAATAATATGATATGTTTTTAACATATTCTTCTATATTTTTATGTCTTTAAATTTGATTTAAATATTATATAGATCTAAGAGTGTGTATTGCATATTGCTTAGATTATCACCTAAGTTGCTTGTTGATTTATACAATCCAATTTAATTTTGTAAAATCCAGTAGCCTTTGATGATTGGTTACTGTTTTCTGTAAATTAAATTTATAAATAATATGATATGTTTTTAACATATTCTTATATTTGTTTTATTTCTTTAAATTTGATTTAAATACTGTATTGAAATCAGAATGTGTATTGCATGTTGCTTAGATTATCCCCTATGTTTTTTGTTGCTTTATATGACCCAATTTAATTTTGTTGATATTAGAATTAACAACATATATTAGTTTGTATATTTAATAATAATAATAATAATAAAGGAAAAAGGAAAGTCAAAAGAAGAAAGAAATATGTGGTTAATATTAAAAGTAATTTCATTAAATAATTAATATGTAATTAATTAATATGTATATATGGATAGAAAACGAGAAGAAACAAAATAAAATGTCATCTTCTTCTTTCTTCTTGTTTCTTCCATGGCCAATTTTTAAGACTAGAGAGAGAGAAAGAATTCTTTCTAAATACATTAAATTACATAAGAAATTCAAGGGTTTTAAGGAGATTTTGAAGGGTTAAAAAGATTCAAGCTAAGAGAGATCAAGTGAAAAAGTATAGAATTTCATCGAAATAAGGCTTAAAAAGTGGAACAAGGCTAGTACATCTTTGATTCAGTACATTTTTGAGTTAGTATTTAGTATTTATCATTATTTTAATGTAGTATGTATTATTTTGAGTTAAAATGTGTAAAATGTATGGAATAGAAATTCCACGGGCATGTTCTTGAGAAGCACTGGCATGGCATTGGAAAATGGATTGTCTAAGGAGAAGATCTCTAAGGGAAGAAGTAAATTAAAGCCCATGGGCATGGTCCTAGGACGCCACGCTCATGGAATTAGTTCTAAAAGTATTTACAGTTTTGTTTCAGAACACACAGGCATGCAATCTGACTTGCACAACTGTGTCAATCAACCTTGTGTTGGAAATTTATGTATAGCTATGGAAATTATGAAAATAGTAAAAAGTTATGGAAAGTACATTGAAAATGTGAAATAATAAAATGTATGGAATGAATCACATTATGAATGTGATTCATGACTATGTAATGTGATTATGAAATGATAATATAAAGTAATCATGAAAAGTGGTGATCACTTGGAAAGCATGGAAGAAATAAACACATGATAATGAAGTATAAAATGATATTGTATGTTTGTAACATATACAATTACTTATCCAGTAATACTGAGATTGATTATGCATACGTTGGCAGACCTAAGCAGAGCTAGGTCATGAGATTCTTTTTTAAAATTAATTTACATATTATTTTCTTTATATGTGTGTTTGAATAATTTGTGTTGATCAACCTATGAACATTTTGTTTTATGATTTTAATTGATAAAATAAACATTGTAATAAGGATAAAATTATAATGTAATTAAGAAAACTAAGATTAAAAATGATATCAAATGGTGTTTTAATTAAATATGTTTTCTAATAATTACATTGTTTGTTGTTTTTAACTCTGTCAATCAAAATGAAAATAAAAAATATTATTTAAAATTTTGCCATTGTCTATGGCAAATTCACCATGGATAATAGTGAATTCGTCATTGTCTGGAAATTCGTATAGATTTAATTTATTTTTTTTTGTACTTTTTAATAAAGATTATTTTTAAAGAAAATTTAATTGAATTGTGTTTTGAGTTATGGGTCTAAAATAGTGTTTTGAAAAATTAATGAAATGTTTCTATGTTTTTTTTAGGAAGATATATTTGCATATTTATTATTATTATTATTATTATTATTATTTATTATGTCATCTCTTTTAATTGTTTATTTTATTTTGACTTGAGGAAAATATAAAAAAAATATATGTTTCCATTAATTGTTAGTGTCCTATTTATTTTTATGTATTTTGGATGTTGTGAGGGGTATATTTTCCCCCAATGGTGGATATCCATTTTATTTGTGATGTACTATTTATTTTATTTTTAATGGATGAATTTATTTCATTTTATATATTGTATGATAACTTGGGTAATATTATAATAGTTAAAAATAAAATTATATTTAGATTTGAAAATGAAGTCGGTTCCAATGAACGAGACATATTAAGGGTGCTGGGTTATTTCTCACCTTCTCAATACATACTCAAATTTTTGAACCCAGTAGGGAATTGAGGATTTCTTAAAAATCAAGTCATCCGCTCATTTTATTTTTTTTCATGGCTCATCCAGATGACGACTCCTATTCTTTAGGCTTAAGCCCATGTTCCCTAAAATCCAAAATTTAATAGTGCCAAAAGTCTCAAAAACTATTCCACCGAGAGTATGGGTAAAAATATTTTCTCACACACACAAAAATTGAGAGGCTCCTCTAGAATTCCTAAACCAATACAACGTCATTTGCCCTCTTTGTATCATTTATTATTGACTGACAATGCAGAACCAAAGTGTTATGATGAAGCAATGCAAGCGGAGGATTCAATCAATATGAAAGATGAGATGGACTCACTCATCATACATGTGAATTAGTTGAATTACCATTAGGCAAGAAAGTTCTCCATAGCAAGCGAGTGCTCAGAATTAAAGAAGATCATGATGGAAGTAAGTGTTATAAAGTAAGGTTATTTGTTAAAGGGTTTCAACAAAAAGAAGGTGTTGATTATGCCAAAGTTTTCTTTCCAATTGTGAAGATGACTATGATAAGACTAGTACTAAAGATCTTAGTTGTAAAAAATTTATATCTTGAGCAATTAGACGCAGGGACAACTTTCCTTTATGGTGATTTGGAGGAGAAAATTTATTTGAAGTAACTAGAAGGCTTCATAAAGACAGGTAAAGAAAACATGGCCTGCAAACTGAAGAGAAGTTTGTATGGCTTAAAATAAGATCTCAAGCAGTGGTATAAGAAGTTTGATAGCTTTATGAGTAGCAATGGTTTTATAAGGTGCCAAGCAAATCATTATTGCTACATCAAGAAGCTTGATAATAGCTGCATTATTTTATTATTATATGTAGACGACATGCTCATTATAGGTTTAGACATGCAACAGATAATCAATTTGAAGTAAGAATTGTCAAAGCATTTTGAAATGAAAGATTTGGATACTGCAAAGCAGATTCTTAGAATGAGAATTGTGAGAGACTTGAAATTAGGGACTTTAATGTTGTCATAGTCTGAGTATATTAATAAGTAATCTCTAGGTTCAATATGCAGAATGTTAAACTAGTGAGTACGCCTTTAGGTGTTCATTTCAAACTTTCTAAGGAACAATCATAAAAATCAGAGAAAGAATATGCACATATAGGGAAAGTTCCATATGCCTCGGCGATTAAAAGTCTGATGTATGCCATAGTTTATACCAAAGTAAATATTGCTTAAGCAGTGGGAGTTGTCATCAGGTACATGACCAAACCAAGAAAAGAACAATAGAAAGCAATTAAATGGATCCTTAGATATCTATGGGGTATTATATACAAGGCACTTTGTTCTAAAGCTAGGGATATAACACTAATATGTTGTGTGGATGCTGATTTAGCAAAAAATATAGACAACAAAAAAGTATTGCACGATATATTTATACTCTAGGAGGTACAAGTATGAGCTGAGTTTCTCAACTACAAAAGATTGTTACTCTCTCAACAACTGAAGTAGAATATGTTACTATTATAGAAGCCATCAAAGAGATGATAAGGCTATAGAATTTCTTGGAGGAATTGGGTAAGAAACAAGAAGATTTTCATATTATGATAGTCAAAGTACAATTTCATTTAGCAAAAAATCCATTATTTTACTCCCAAATGAAGTGCATATATAAGCAATATCATTTTATTCGGACACTTTTGAAAGATGAGATTTTGAATTTAGAAAGATCAACAAAATTGAAAATCTAGTCGACATGTTGATAAATTGAAGCTATGTTCAGCCTCAGTTGGCCTCCAAGAGTGATAAGACGGAGAAAGAGTTATTGCATCAAGGTGTAGAGATAAATTGAAAGTAGTCTTTAAGTAGGAGATTATTATTCAAGAATGATTTTAAATTAAAAATAAAAATTAACTATATCTCTATTTAATTGATAGATATAAATAGTAAAGATTTTTAGATGATTACAATTCTTAATGAATTAAGACTATTAATATATTAGCTAGAAAACCATATTGAAAAAAGCATAAATACCCCTCCCCTCATGTTTTGAAAATCAATCCAAAGCATTTTTTTATATTTGAGAGAAAAAGCTTAAACACTTTTGAGAAAGAATTTTTTGTAAAAAATTATTGGGTTTTGGGTTGTGAGTTTAAATGTTGTATTGTACAATTTTCCTTTATTATTGAAAAATATGCAACAATCTATGGATGTAGTGTAATATCCCAAAGTGTGCCCTAGAAGTTTTGATATAATTGTTGTTTTATTTGGATTTAATGTCTATGTTAAATTGAGAAGAGAAAGGAAGTGAAGAGAGAGTGTATATGTTGTATATATGGAAATATATACAACATATACACAAGTCAATATGGGAAAGTCAAGAGAAGATATTTTGTTACTTTTATTTTTTAATTAAGTAATTAAAAAGGAATTAAATAAGTGGAAGAGGAAATAATTGAATATTATATTATTAAATACTTGGTGGAGATTTAATTGAAGAACAAATATTTGACTTTGCTTCATTTGTCTTCTTCATTTTCTTCTTTTCCATGTGGGTGGCCGGCTATCAAAGACAAAAGAGAGCAAGAGAGGGTTTTTGATTTCTAAGAGCTAATTGAAGGAAGAATCAAGTGATTAAGTTGGAAAATTGTGAAGTTTCATCAACTTTGGTAAGTTCTCTCTTGATTTCCCTTGTTTTATTTGAAGTTATGTTTGAGTTGATTGTTGATTTGTGATAGTATGATTAGGTTTGATTATGGTGTGTTTGTATGTGTTGGAATTGAATTTAAGATAAGAAGTTAAGTTGGTGTTGGTGTTGGAAGTGTATAAGTTGTGTTGTGTTAGGATTGTGTATTGGTGATTTTTGTTGTAGATGTTGAGTTTGGTTAATTGTTTTTGTTAATCTTCATGATAATTGTGTTTGATGGAGTTAGAAGCATAGAATTCTTAGATTTGGTCCGAAACAGAAGCATCTTGGATGCCACGCCCGTGGCCAATGGAAGCCATGGCCGTGGGGTTTTGAGCAAGGGAGGCAGAACCATTTCTTAACCCACGCCCATGGGGGTTGGGAGGCCACGACCGTGGGGTCCTAGGGAGAGATGTTGATCTATAATTTGTGATTTATGGGTCTAGTTTGAGGTTAATAAGTGAATAATTGAATTGGAATTCATGTGAATTGGTATTAAGTGTGTATATGTTCCTTTTTGGATTAGGTTGTGAGAAGTTGAATTGCCCTAACCTAAGTGGTGAAGAATTCTTGGAAGAGGAAGGTGGTAGATTGGTGTGAGTTGTTCTTAAGGTAAGTACAAACCTTGCATTATTGCATACATTCATATGACTTTGAGACTGAACACATTTGGTTGTAAATGTGTTAAGTAATCTATTGCATTAATGATGCATATGAATAATGTTATGTTTTGCATAATGTGAACTTGGTGGAATGTAAGTTTAATATTCTAAATATATGATGTTATGATGAATTACTTTAATGTGATTTGAGATTAATGAGATGTAATGTCATTGTGGATTGAAAAACTATATTGAATGATGAGATGTGAAAGTACAACTTGAAAGTATAATAAGATATATAATATGGATGTGAATGTAGACATTGTGAGTATTATTCCATGAATATTCTAATAAGTCATGGAATTGTGGTTGTGTACATTTGAATGATGAATTGAGATATAATGAGTTGTGAAGCCATTGTTGTTGGCTATAATGATGTAAATGAGATGATTGAGGCATGGTTGCCTAAGTGATGATGAGAAAATGAGAATGAAATTTTTAATGAATTAATGAATGAATTGTGTGTCTAATGTGTTATTCCATTTTCAGAGTTTTGTTGTTGGTGGCATGCCTATAGTAACAATCTCTTAAAGTTAGGTTGGGCTTGATCCTTGAAGCCAAGTTGGGTTGAAGTTTAGCATGCTTAACTCCCCTTGAAGCTTGGTTGGGTCTAGTCCTTGAAGCCTAATTGAGATGTTACAACCCTTGAAGCTAGGTTGGGTTTGGTTCTTGAAGCCAAGTTGGGTTGATACTTAGCATGCTTTGTTCCCCTTGAAGCTTGGTCAAGCCTAATCCTTGAAGCCTAGCTGGGATAATGATAATGATAAATGTGATAATTGAACCAAAACATTAACTCTGAAAGTTGAATGGCATATTAGTGTCTTTTGGGCCCATGCTTGTCTTTGTTTAAATGTGATTCTTGAATGGTGAAACAAATGAATAATGAGATACATGTTTATCTTTGCTTTAATATGAACTATGGAGTGAGATATAATGTTATGAGATGATTATAATACATGAGTAACTTGATGAGAATGAATGTGGCTTGGGAAGTTATGTTGAGTGATAAAACTATATAAAAAAAATATATGAATGTTTTGATAAGTTATTGAGTAATGTAAGACTTTGAAATGTAATATTCTTTTGAATTGTTTATGAAACTTGATTGTGTGACATTGGCATTGCATCAAAGCATAATATTATTGTAGTTTGTACTACTAAGCCGTTGGCTTAGCGCGATTGTGGTTCATCGCGCAGGTGACAGAGAAGAACCGGAGAGTTCCTCTAGGCCGAGTAGAGTCTAGATTTTGAGGTGTTGATAGTGGAGCTTAAAGATCAAAGACATACTACCAAACATGTATATATTTTATGTTTTGTAAAACTTGAGTTTTGATGTATATGTATTTGTAAATATTTGTTATATTTTCCGCTGCGTTTTGAATAAACATTTTATCTGTTGTGTTTTATAATATAACTTAAATGTTTTAAATTTGTTTATATTATTGTAAAGGGATGATTTGTGTGTTTTGTAAACCGTGGCATTCCTATATTCAGTATACGTATATTACGTTCGTAGTAGCATGCAGTGTACGTATACGGGGTATAGGGGTGTTACATGTAGGCAATATTGTGTCAAGCCAAGATAAATTTGTATGTCTATGATTTTTCACTCTTATTTCGCATTCTCACTAACATGATTTATTGAAATTATAAAATTACATAATTTTTTTAACAGTTTCATCATCTTCCATCATAGACTTTTCAAAGATCACCCATTTGGCTTTATTCAGCTTGATAACCTAAATAGATATGCCTCTAAGAGATTCATTGCCATCTTTAAATTGTGGACTTGCCTTTTTGAGCCCTGCCTCACCTCCACTACTACTTCTTTGGCTTTATCTTGTGCCATAAAATCTATAGGCAAGATCAACTTTGCTACCATACATTGGATTAAAAGGCAAAATTTCCAGTTGTGAATTTCCCTTTTACAACTTCCTGCTTATTAGATGAATCTTGTTTCTCATATTTTGTTGCTTTTATCCCGAATTTAGATTTGGGTCTGGGCTTTTCTTCAGCTGACTCCAACCTTAGTCCTCCTTCAAGACGTGCTTCAGGTGATAAGATTTCAAAGTTTCCTCCTTAGGCCGACCTTCTATTATCTTTTGTCTCCTTTCAGCATCTCTTTATCTTAGGAATCTTCTTTTTTGAGTTTTTGTCAAAGGCCATGGAAATTTTTTTATGCTAAATTCTATGCCATTAATTTCTTGGAGCCGCTAGGAGAGGGGTGACAAATCCGGCCCTCTATTGAATCTTATTTCCATTCTATAGATGAGCCTTCTTACTTTGTTCTTTTTTTAAAATAATTTTAAAACACTTTTTTGACTATTTTAGGAGATTCAAATTACAAAAAAAACTTAAGAGGCCAAAAATCCTAAAATTTAACCCGAAAAGCCAAAAAGTCAATTTTATGGGCCAATTGGCGGGACCACCAGCCAAAACTGGCTAATCACCAATTTTGGTTCATAAAACTAGCAGATCCACTAGTTTTAAACTAACAGACCCATCAGTTTTTAGGTGGGATGTAATATCCTATAAAATAAATAAATAAATAAAATAATTAAGTAAAGTAAATGTTAGTGTGTTAATAATAATAATAATAATAATAGTTAGTATACCAAATTAAGAAAAAAATATGCTAAAAAATAATAATAAAATAATTTGTTAGGTTGGTAGGTGAGTGTTTAAAAAAATAATAAACAAAAGAAGAACAATTAAAAGAAAAAGGAAACGGGAGAGAGAAAGAAAGAAAAGGAAAGGAAAAAAGAAAATAAAAAGAAACATAGAGAAGAAGATAGATGAGCTTGGTAGTTTAAGGATTGGAGGTAGGAATGGAAAAAGATTTGAAGAAAGAATTTCAAGACCTACAAATAGGTGAGTATTTCAAAAATCCTTAATCTAAAAATTTTAGAAATATAATTTAAATGAAAACTCTCTTGTAAAATTGAGATGTATATATATGTATATATAATTTAATTGATAATTAAGTTGAATTAAAGGATTGATTTAAATTATAAAAGAAAAAAAATGAAATATTAGTATGATAGTTGCTGGAATTTCTATTTATATTATGTGGAGTAATTTTGTTTGAATTTTTATACTAACCTAGAGAAGCTCAATGAACATGAAATTTCAATTCATAGTTTATCTGTGTGTTAATAATGTGTGTATAAAATTTCAAAAATTTTAAAGATAATTTACTTATAAATAAAAATAGAGAAACATAGATTGCTAGAGCTGTCCTAATATTCCAGAATCTGTAAAGGTTGAGAAAGCTATTTAAAAACAATAACAAACCAACCCAGAAAAATCTAAACTTTTACATACAAGATATGTCTTAGAAATATGGTTAAAATTTCATAAACTTTTATAAAGTTGTAGTTATGAAAATAAAATGAAATATTGACACTGGCAAAGTACAAATAAAAGAACATAATTAGTAGGATTGAATAAACATAATTTAAAAATATAGTAAATGAAAGTATAAAATTATGATATTTAATATTCAATATTGTATACATGTCCATATTACGTGGTTAAAATTCAAGAACTTTTATAAAGGTTTGGTACCTATAAAAAATTTAGAAAATGGATACTGCAAGAAGAAGTATTAAAAAAAAATAGAATCTGTAGGTTAGGAATACCTAATTTTCAAATATAGTAAATGAATGTAGAAAAATCTGAAATTTTTATATATAAGTCCATATATATATATATATATATATATCTACTATACATGATTAAAATTTTAAGTAGATTTTTATAAATGAATAAAAAGTTAAAAATTGAGATTGCCAAGGAAGTTAGGAAATCCAACAGATTTATGGAGATTAAAGAATAAATTAATGGTGTCTAATTATATACATATATTAATATGTATGAAATTAGTTAACTAATTTATAAATTACTATGTTATTATTATTAAGTAATAATTTTATAAATTAAAGTATTTATTTAAATTATAATTATTATTAATATTATTATCAAAATTCATATAGTAATTAAGATTATTTTAACAATAATAAATTGAAATAAAGGTAATTGATAAATATATTGATTAATTTAGTAATAATTATTTTGATCACATAATTATTTTTAATGTAAATAGTTATTAAGTGTTAAAAAAATATATTGAATATATGATTTCTAAATGATTTAATAGTTAAAGTGTTATGTTAAAGTTTATAAAACTAATTATTTATTTAAAATTTCTATTAATTAGAATAATTAAATTATCATTATTAATGTTACTATTATTCTTATTTAATTATTATGATATTAATAATATTATTATTATTTAGGATTGAACAATATTAATTATTAAAATATAATTAATATCAAGTAGTAATTGATTGTTAATATTGTTATGGTAATTAAATATTATTATTAAATTTATCATTAAAATTTATTATGACTATTAAATATCAATTTAGGTATCATTATTACTATTATTAATATTATTATTGTAGTTATTAATATTATTATTGTAGTTATTATTATTATTATAAAAATTTAATATGACAAAATAAGAAAAATTGAAGTAAATAATAATATTCTACTTAAAGGATATTTTTGTAAAAGTTTAATTATTAAAGAACTATTCAAGTAAATTTATAATGAATATTAAATTTAAATAATTCTTATAATTAAAAGTAATCGTGTAAGTTTATGTTTAATAAAATATGTAAAGTTTATATTTATTAAAATAATAAGAAAATATATTATTTTCACAATTATTGTGGTAAGTTAATATTTTTGAAAAATTAAAGAGAATAATTATTAATTATAATTGAAAAATAATTATAAAATTATTCTTTTAGAATTTATTCAATATTAATTTATAATATAATTTAAATGTTAAATGGATATCTTGTAAGTAAACTAAATAAATATTATTAAAAGTTTAATAAAATAAATTTATTAGTAATATTAATATTATAATTATAAGAATAAATAAATTTAAATAATATAATTGGATATTGAGATATTTTAAATATTTAGTATATTTGGACATCCCAACTATGAGAAGTTGACAGAAACTATATGAGGTAATTAAGTAAAAATGTGAAAATTGTAGTAATTAAAAAAATAATTGACTTATGCTAAAATATAGTTTAAATTTCATTAGAAATTATGAGTAGTTTTCATGCGCACTCTTATATCATATCAGTTCGATAATTTTAGGATATTCTTTAATTAATAATTATTTTATTACTCTAGGAGTGGATTCAACAGGTGAGATAAATTATAGAGATGATACAATTAGATATACGAATTTAACTTTTGGCTTAGGTGAATGGATAATTATATAATATTAGTATTTTATTAAATTATATATATATATGATTTATTAAAATTATTTTATAATGAAATTAATTTTATATAAGAGCATAAAAAGATAAAATATTATTTATGAATATATTTAAAATGAAAACAAATAATGATATGTTGATGTTTGGATTATAGTATAATAATTATTTATTGATACAGTTAAATAAATGCTCTAAATACACTCATTATATATTTTTTAATAAAGACAACTGTGATGATGGAGTGTTAAAGAAATTAACAGATTCTGAATATAATATTATCTTTGAGACACCGCTTGGTATACATATAATCTTTAGGGCGAATATCAGACGGTTGCCCTCTGAGGGCAACTTTGCACATGTGTATGACAATGAATATTTGCTCTTGGTACTCCATGCGTCATCATTGTGCCTAATATGCCATGTTATACCTTTTTGGTTGTTAGTAAAAATATATTTACTTGCGCCTAAGGTTTTATGCTTCTATAGACTATATATTTTGAGTGTATGAATATATGTTTTAATGTTTATGAAATAATATTATAAAATTATGTTGGTTAAGAAAAATAAAAATATTACTCAGTTGTATAAAATTTTAATAGTAAGTATATAAGAAAATTTTGTTTGTTCTCCCTTTGTTATATAATTATCTTCTCGTTAATTAGTTAGACTCACCACTTAATATATAAATATTTTCAGATATAGTTGGAGAATAACTTAATAAAAATTTCTTTTTATCGGCATGTAGAAGAGGCTGGGCCAACAGACTAGTTTTACAGTTTGATATTTTTTGGAGTTAGTATTTTATTATAATAGATAATATTTGTGATGTTAAAATATATATATTTTAGACAACGATATACATATTATGTATGTATATTCATGGTTATATGCTTATGAGAGTTATGAATATTTAAATTATAAATGGAGATTTATAGCAAGTTGAGTCCACCCTAGCTTTAAAGAGTTGGGATGTGATATTTAACGGTATCAGAGCATATGTTATAGATTTTGTAGACTTTTACTTTTTTCAGATAGGAATAAGGTGATAATCTTAGTCGTATTTATCTTATAAGATTAAGCCACTGAGAGTACAAGTAGAAACCGTAGTAGGAATTATGACCGAGAAAATTGGAATCATCAAGTTAGAGATGTTGGCCGACCTCATAGGAATCCCACTCCACTCATTCATTCATAGCAGATGCATTTATCATAGAAAGTTGATATTCTTGGTTTTTAAAAATTAGCAGAGATTCTAATTTCTTTAGTTTACATCTGTTATGGATGTATGGATAAAATGGTGAAGTGATAGGATAAAACTAAGTATTGATACATATGAAATGAGAAAAATTATTGGTGAGATTAGTTAAAAATGAATAAATAATAAAATAGAATTAAAAAAAGAAAGAAATAAAGTCTAAATTATAAAAAAAGAGAGCTTAAAGAATAAGGTAAATACTGTATATATGAGATATATGTATATATACTTGAATAAATATTTTGTGTACTTGAGATGTACTTGAATATATAATTTGTATATTTAAAATATATCCAAACTAATTATTTGCATACCAAGATAAATTGGGAATCAATTTTTTTTCTTTTAATATAATTTATGAAATTTATATGGATATGTAAAATTAATTAAGCTATATCAGGATACTAAGTTTGAAATTAATTTTGATATGAAAATTTCGATAATTATGGGTGAAAAGAGGCTGAGATTTATATTATTTCTTTGGGTTTCAAATATTTTATTTATACATGGATATAGTAGGAATGTGATGGATGATTGGTATGAGGTTTGACTTGGTTATTCATGATGTAAGATGGAAATGATTATATGTTATTAATTTATAATGTTTAAAGATATAATATAAAATTTGAAGACATTCTTAGAATAAAGTTGATAAATATTATATATTGAAATTTTAAGTTGAACCATGGTATGTATGCATATATTCTGATGGATAAAACTATTTCTAATAGATTAATTAAAATTTTATAGAATTAATATTTTCTAGTCTAAAAAATTTCTTTGCGCAAATCAATTTGAGTTGATAAGGTTTTCTTAAATCTAGAGGGTTAAAAATTTAATTATTATTAAAAGAATAATATGAGAAAATCAATAATTCATGAGGAATATAGGATAAGAAAATTTTTGGGTTTTTAGAAATATATATATATATATATATACTAGAAAATGATTAAGAATTTGGATATATATATATATATAAGAATGGTTTATAGACTAAGAATGAAATTATATATATTGATAAAATATTTAAAATTTAGTGGTGTGGAAGTAAATGAGATAAATACAAACTAAGTAAATCTATGATAATTATGATGGTAAATCTATGTCATTTGGATTAATGAAAATTAAGTAGTTTAAAAAAGAATTAGTTAATGAAAAATAAAGAAATTTATTGGTAATATTTTATTAGGATATGTAGTTTTATATACATAAAAAGTAGTATAAAAAATATTTTAATAAAATGAGAATTAAGAGATTGTGATCATCTAAGTAAGAGATGAATTACAAAATTTATTGGAGACATAATGTATTAAGAAAATTTTGACATGAGTTGATTATTAAGTTGGATAAAAAAAGAGAAGAATTTATAAAGCAATGAGTATATATTAAGCTATGTAGTTAAATTATAAAATTATAGGTTAAAAACTCTAATATAAATAGTGAAGTAAGAGTAAAACTATATTTATATATTTATAATAGTTTAGATTTCTTAATGAATACTTAAGAAATATTAGTAGATTTTGAGTTGTTGATTGAATTGGTTCAGTAATTTAAAAGATAAGATAATAGAATAATAATAGATATTAATTTTATTGAAAAATATTTTGAAGAGAAAACAAGATATGTTTATTAGATATTCTCATTGGTTTTATTTACAAACTAGTAAAAATTCGAGGACGAATTTTATTTTACGGGGGAAGAATGCAATATCCTGTAAAATAAATAAAAAAATAATTAAGTAAAGTAAATGTTAGTGTGTTAATAATAATAATAATAATAATAATAGTAGTAGTAGTAGTAGTAGTAGTAGTAGTAGTTAGTATACCTAACTAAGAAAAAAATGTGGTAAAAAAATAAAAATAATAGATAATAATAAAATAATTTGTTAGGTTGGTAGGTGAGTGTTTAAAAAATAATAAATAAAAGAAGAATAATTAAAAGAAAAAGGAAACGGGAGAGAGAGAGAGAGAAAGAAAGGAAAGGAAAAAAGAAACCAATAATAAACCAACCCAGAAAAATTTTAACTTTTACATAAAAGATCATATATATGTCTAGAAAATATTGTTAAAATTTCATAAATTTTTATAAAGTTTTAGTTATAAAAATAAAATCAAATATTAACACTGTCAAAGTATCAAATGAAAGAATAGAATCAGTAGGATTGAATAAATATAATTTAAAAATATAGTAAATGAAAATATAAAATTATAATATTTAATATATGATATTCTATACATCTCCATAATATGTGTTTAAAATTCCAAGAATTTTTATAAAGGTTTGATACCTAAAAAAAATTTAGAAAATGAATACTACCAGAAGAAGTATTAAAAATATAGAATCTGTAGGTTAGGAAAACCTAATTTTCAAATATAGTAAATGAATACAGAAAATCTAAAATTTTATATATAAGTCCATATATGTATCTAGTATACATGATTAAAATTTTAAATGAATATTTATAGATGAATAAAAAGTTAAAAATTAATATTGCCAAGGAAGTTAGGAAATTCAATAGATTTATATGTAAGAAATTAGTTAACTAATTTATAAATTACTATATTATTATTATTAAGTAATAATTTATAAATTAAAGTATTTATTTATTTAAATTATAATTATTATTAATATTATTATCAAAATTTATATAGTAATTAAGATTATTATTAACAATAAATTGAAGTAAATGTAATTGATAAATATATTGATTAATTTAGTAATAATTATTTTTATCACATAATTATTTTTAATGTAAATAGTTATTAAGTGTTAAATAAATATATTGAATATATGATTTCTAAATGATTTAATAGTTAAAGTATTATGTTTAAAGTTTATAAAACTAATTATTTATTTAAAATTTCTATTGATTAGAATAATTAAATTATCATTATTAATGTTATTATTATTCTTATTTAATTATTATTATATAATTTTTTATTAATATTATTATTATTTAGGAATGAACAATAGTAATTATTAAAATGTAATTAATGTCAAGTAGTAATTGATTCTTAATATTGTTATGGTAATTAAATATTATTATTAAATTTATCATTAAAAATTATTATAATTATTATGACTATTAAATATCAATTTAGATATCATTATTACTATTATTACTATTATTATTGTAGTTATTATTATTGTTATTATTATAGAAATTTAATATGACAAAATAAGAAAAATTGAAATAGATAATAATATTCTACTTAAAGGATATTTTTGTAAAAGTTAATTATTAAAGAACTATTGAAGTAAATTTGCAATAAATTATAAATTTAAATAATTCTTATAATTAAAAGCAATCGTGTAAGGTTATGTTTAATAAAATATGTAAAGTTTATGTTTAATAAAATAATAAGAAAATATATTATTTTTACTATTATTGTGGTAAGTTAATATTTTTAAAAAAATTAAAGTGAATAAATTATTAATTATAATTAAAAGATAATTATAAAATTATTCTTTTAGAATTTATTCAACACTAATTTACTATTTAATTTAAATATTAAATGGATATCTTGTAAGTAAACTAAATAAACATTATTAAAAGTTTAATAAAATAAATTTATTAGTAACATTAATATTATAATAAGAATAAATAAATTTAATTAATATAATTGGATATTGAGATATTTTAAATATTTAGTATTTTTGGACATCCAAACTATGATAAGTTGATGAAAACTATATGTGGTAATTAGGTAAAAGGATGAATTGTGGTAATTAGAAAAATAACGGGCGTATACTAAATTATAGTTTAAACTTCATTAGAAATTATGAGTAGTTTTTATGCGCACTCTTATATCATATTTGTTTGACAATTTTAGGATATTCTTTAGCTAATAATTATTTTATCACTTTAGGAGTGGATTCAAAAGTTAAGATAAATCATGGAGGTGATACAGTTGGATATACGAATTTAACATTGATATTTTATTAAATTATATATATATGATTTATTAAAATTATTTTATGATGAAATTAATTTTATAAAAGAATTAGGAAAGATAAAATATTATTTATGAATTTATTTAAAATGAAAACAAATAATGATGTGTTGATGTTTGAAATATTATTGGGACAGCGCTTGGTGTACATATAGCATTTGGGGCGTATATTAGGTGGTCACTCTGCATATATGTATAACCATGAATATTTGCTCTTGGTATCTGCCATGCATCATCATTACGTCCAAGATATCATATTATACTTTTTTTGCTGTTAGTAAAAATATATTTACTTGCGTCTAAGGTTTTATACTTCTATGGACTATATATTTTGAATGTATAAATATATGTGTTAATGTTTATGAAATAATATTATAAAATATGTTGGTTAAGAAAAATAAAAATATTACTCGGTTGTATAAAATTTTAATAATAAGTATATAAGGAAAACTTATTTGTTCCACATTTGTTATATAATTATTTTTTCACTGAGTATATGGACTCACCCTTTAATATATAAATATTTTCAGATACAGTTGGAGAATAACTGAATAAAAATTTCTTTTCATTGGCATGTGGAAGAGGTCGGGCCAACAGACTAGTTTTACAGTTTGATCTTATTTGGAGTTAGTATTTTATTATAATAATTAATATTTATGATGTTAATACATATATATATATATATATTAGACAACGATATAAATATTATGTATGTATATTCATGGTTATATGTTTATGAGTATTTAAATTATAAATGGAGATTTATAGCAAGTTAAGTCCACCCTAGTTTTAAGGAGTTGGGGTGTGACATGGGGCTCCTTTACAAACTTAATTAGGGGCTTTTTTTTTGGGTTCTTAGGGAATTGTGCCCAATTTTCTCCATACTTTTTTTCAAAATATTTCAAGACTCGGTTTTTATACATCCCTACACATCCAAAATCTGAAACTCGAGAAGAAATTTCACAAAAGCTCTAATTCAACAACTAAAAAACAATTTTTTGGGGATTTTAAAGGGTTTTTGCATTTTCTTGAAGTTTAAAGAACGATGGAGTCTACTCATTGATTTGTTTCTATAACTTCTTTTCTTTTGTTTTTGAATGCTTCTCTTCTCCATTTCTTTGTTTTCTTAATATTAATGTGATTAAAATTGGATTAAAGGGCTAAGAATGGTTTAATAGGTTAAAATGGCCTTAAAAATGAGTATGAATGGTAATTTGGTTTGTTTGAACTTTAATATTCCGTTTGGTCGAAAACTAAACATGGAATGTTCATGAGGGAAACAAATTCAGACATGTTTTTGGACCTCTCTGTAACACCCCGATACTCCATATAAGTACTATACATACACCTGGTATACATACAGTAAATATATAAAGTATAAGGATGTCACTTTTTGTTACATTTTTAAAACCTTTAACAGAGTTCAACCCACAATACATTAATTTAAAGACCATTTACAAAATCATTATACTTTTAATAATCTTACATATGGTTCATAATCTTATCTTTATCAAAACTTCATTTATACATATAAATACACTCTTGCCAAAAATACATCATAATTAAAGTTAAACATGTATGCATCACCCTCTAGTTGGTCTCGACAAACTCTTACTCTTCTCGTGGCATAACGAAAGACTTCATATCTTCCACCTAGTTACCTGCGCGATTACACATCCGCGCTAAGCCCAAGAGCTTAGTAGTACAAATATAACATATAAACATACATTATAGAAATTCTAACATATAATGAAATATCACTTCCATGTATCATTAGTATCTTATCATGTTTTTCCTTTTGAATTGCACCTTTCATATATCTCGACTAATTTCATATATTATATACATATCATTATCACCAACCACAATCCATCATTAATACTCACAACCAATATATCAATACACACATTACACAACATACTTCATAACATTATCTTATTCACAATTCACCAATCATGAATCACATTTCCAACAAAGTCAACCATAGATCTCACTACTCATTTATTTCAACATTTGTATATCATATTGACAACAAAGACAGACTCGGGCCCAAAAGACACTAATATGCCATTCGACTTTCAGAGTTAATGCTTTGGTTTTATTATCACATTATCATTATCATCATCCCAACTAGGCTTCAAGGATTTAGGTTCAACCAAGCTTCAAGGGGAACAAAGCATGCTAAGTCTCAACCCAACTTGGCTTCAAGAACCAACCCAACCTAGCTTCAAGGGTTGTAACATCTCAATTAGGCTTCAAGGACTAGACCCAACCAAGCTTCAAGGGGAGTAAAACATGTTAAACTTCTACCCAACTTGGCTTCAAGGATCAAGCCCAACCTAACTTCAAGAGATTGTTATTATCATTAGGCATGCAACCAACAACAAACTCTGAAAATGGAATAACACATTAGCCACACAATTCATTTATTATTTCATTATCATTTCCATTCTCAATTGAATCCTCATAGCCAATCACAATGGCTTCACATCACATTTGAGTTATCATAGCCAATCACAATGGCTTCACATCACATTATATCTCAGAACATTAATTCCACATCTCTTGATGTCTCAATTCACATTACACACTTCATCATTCAAGCATACATAATCAATTTCATTGCACATGTATCTCAAATTCATCGTCATATAAACAACATATCCATTTATTTCTTTTCAATCATTATTAAAACATTTATCATAACAAATTGCATTGCACATACCTTTTTGGATGATCCTTATAGCTTTCACACTATACAAATAACAACATTAGTCACATTGTATTAACAATTTAGTAATTTACTTAACATTGTTTTAAGTTTCAAAATCATATAAAAGAATGCATCTAGGTAAGTTTGCCCTTACCTCAAGAACTACTCCCATCAAGCTATACATAATCAATTACCTCATCATATCCTTCACATTTTACATATAGCATCATCACATGTATGTTCAATCTCAACAAAGCAAGAAGTGCAAAGCATACTCACAGTAGCCAACACACTCAAGGGACACGGCCTAGCTTGTGGCCGTGTCTCTCAACAAAAATTGGCAGTAGCAGACATGGGCAAGGGACACGACCGTGTCTCTCCAAAAATCATCCAACACGGCCACATTTTCCTTAGACTTGGCCGTGTCTCCCAAAATTCTATAGTTTGGCCGTGTCTCTTCCTTAGTTTGGCCGTGTCTCTCATGATTAAAAACCCTAAACGTGGCCAAATCTCTTTTGATTGAATTTAAACACATTATGCACAACATAACCCCATTCAAATGAATATAAACAATGTCATTAACACATATCTTGCATGCTCATCACAATATTCACATTAACAATACATCAACAACACATTTAATCACTCAACACTTCAAAACCCTAAACCAACATCACTCTTGTTCTTTCAATATCCACATCCACTTAACTTACCATCTTCAAACCAAAACCAACACCAATTTAACTTTGTAACTTACAATCAATCTCAACACTTATAAACACATCTCAAACACACTCAATCATAAGATCAACAATTCATAACTCACTTCAAACACAACCTCAAAATAACAAAGGAAAACAAGAGAGTACTTACCTCAATTGAAGAAATTTCACAAATCTCCAACTTAATCCTTTGATTCTCCCTTCAATTTGATGTTTAGAACTTAGAACACCTCTCTTCCTCTCCATTTCCTTTGATAGCCGGCCACACCAAAAGAGAAGAGAAGAAAAGAAATAATGACAAGTCAAACTTCTCTTCTTCTTTAAATCTCCACCATGCAATTCTAACACAACAATTACTTAAATGCCCTCATCCATTTAAACTTAACTCTTGTCACTCATATGCCCATTTAAGTAATTTCACATATCACAAATAAATATCCTCTTCCATTGACCATCCCTTTTGGCTTATGTATATGTTGTTTATACTACCATATATGCAACATATACACTTCCTTTAAAAATTCTTTTCTCTTTCAATTTGACACATATATTCAATCCAATTAAAACAACCATAATATTCAAAACTTCTAGGGCATAAATTGGGATATTACAATTCTCTCCCCCTTAAATAATTTCATCCTCGAAATTATCAGTACCGTAACAATTCATTCTTAACAAAATATTATCTTAACTTCCATAAGAAGTTAATTATATGCTTAAGTTATTATGTCATCAAATCATATAACTTCAACTCTTCCCTTTAGAATCAATCATCTTCTCTAAATTCCATAACTCATCATTCTATACGTTTATATATCTTATTACTTCCTTGATCAAACATTCAAAAGAACTCATTACATTTCCTATTAATGACTTTATACAAGAATCAAATCATACTATAGTACATTTATACTTCATTCAATCTTTATATTCAATATATTTTGTTCATTCACCTCTTTGAAATTACTCTCTTAACTTTAACCTTAAAAATCATTCGTTTATATCTTAGCATTAATTATCCTGTCATTACAATCTTTGTTTAAATAGACATTTATCAAACCTCAAAGGATAACAAGATCCTTATTTTTCATAAATTGAGTTACTTCTTTAGCATGCTTTTCACTTAACTTACATATTAATACATTTCCTTTCAACTTATTTTATAAATAACCAATCTTTTCCCTTTTTATCATGATTTATAACTACTATAACTCCATTCATTCATGTCCAATCACACTTTAAAATTTTACATCATATACATTATCATGTAAATAATTATACTCTTAGTACAACTATACACATTAAATCTCGCTAATGATTCATAATCTTAGCCAAATCCAGATCAATTGATCTATCTGTCACAATATGCCTACGTTCCAATCTTGTTCAATTCCAACCAACGACTAAGTTATTTAAACTTATCATGAAATTTCACAATATTCATAAATGTATATATAAAACCTAATTCCATTAGGGCAAACTTATATACAATTCCTGATCTCTTCCGATTCATATTTAATCAAATTATCATGATAACAAATCACTTCAAATTATCTTTTAATATACACATAGTTATATTTATTTTGATTACCTTTTTGTCATATTATCCATAACTCAAAACATTTCCATAATTTCCTTTTCTCTCTACCTTCATAATTATAACCAAATTCTTAACATAAAATGATAAGGTACAACTTTATCCATCATAACTTTTAACTATACTTCTCAAACATAATTTTCAATCTCACCAAATCTGTATTACAATCATTTTATCTAAGACCCAAATCTATGGATAACAAAATTAACCGATCAAATATACTGAACAAAACACTTGGCTTTAAGAGATTAATATTCAAGCCTGGAACTTTCAAATCAATACTGTTCTTTTTATAATTTTATTCTTAATCTTTACAAATACAAGGCTAAGATATATCTCAAAAATTACACATTCCTTCTTTCCATTTTTGCTATATCAGAAGTTAATACATTCCAACTCCGTTTCAAACCAATTTGCACTCGATTATATGATCTTTATCAACTTAATTCATGTTTCAACAATATTACTATATACATATTCAATCATATGCAGTTCCTATACAATTTCTATTCGTCACTTCATTTCTAATCCATTTATAATCTCTTATAATATATAATTACATAGAACTTTCCATCTGTGAATACTTTGAGACTCTAAATATCATATGATCATCAAGTTCAATACTCACTATAAAAATTTCCACTGTCCAATATTACTCAAGTCCATTCCATTCTCACTTCCATCACATACTCCATCTAGCTTTACACAGTTCAAGACTTAATCTCTCTTAGATCCACTAATACATACAACATCATTTCCATATCACTAATTTTATAATTATACCACATACATATTCATAGGTCACCTTCATAATGTGATTCACATTTTTTTTTGTATCATAATTTCATTCATATTGAAAAACTCAATTCACATATCATATACATGTATACACTTAATTATATGTTCTTATTTTATTTTCCTTTTTCATACATTCAATACACATTTAATGTTTATCACTTTCTTTTAAACACTATCATTTTCATTCTTCCAATATGATGTAAAGTATTTATTCACACAACACACATATATATATATATATATATTCTGACTATAATAGCACTTCACATCCATCTTAGTCACATTCCCAATGTGACATCTCTTTCACTTTTGTCTTTAAAAGCATTTAATATACTTCCATATCCATTTTTACCCTTTGCAGTAAAATGACTTAAAATAGCTCATTTTCATTTGTTTATCCACTTCCATTTTTACTTCAAAACAAATTCTCATGCTATCAATCACATTACTTAATTCATAATATTTTCTGTGCAATATTAGTCATTTCACCTAGCTCATGTATTGATTATACATTTAACTATCAATATCCAAATAATTTTTATCAAATTCCACTAAAACTTTAACTTTTCAACTTACTACTTTGTTTAAACTTCAATTTGCCAAACTCATCTTTTCTTAATATCACTTTAAAACATCTTATGTATATATATCACAAAGCAATATCAAAACATATAATTTTCACAATTATCAAGCTCATTTCAAAAATCTCAAATATCACATATTACCACCATTACCATGAGCTTTCACAATATCCAAGCATCTCACATTTCTAACATTGAATTCACAATGTTTGCATTAAAATAACAATACCAATTTATATATATATCCCAAACTTTAAATAACCACACTTTGTCTATACTACTCAACTCATTCAATATTCCACCATACTCTCCTCATTTTAATAACATATCTTTCAATATTAACAATCCAACAATATTTCCTCTGTCTAGCCGACCCAACATAAACTTTATTATAAAGAGGTTCAAAGTATAGAGGAAAGAGTACATACTTTAATCTTGATTTTGTTTCCAACTCATTTTCAACTTTATTCTCCTTTTCATTTCTTTATATTACAACCACATCTCAATAAGCAATATTTCAATATTTGCTTACCTTAAGTAAACTCCCATTATTTATTTTATCAATTAAGCTTATATTAAGTTTCCCATATCATTTCTTTCTCTGGCTTTACTTTCATGTAAAACATCATTCACACACTAGCATCCATCTCATATAGCATAAATATTCTACAATTCATATAATGCCACATCCGAGACCAACCTAGGTGTCAATGCATATGCATGTATTACAAATTTCATTTCAAAACTTTTCCTTTTTACTTCTATTTAAACTTTTCAAAACTTTTTCTTTTTAATTTCACTTAGGCCGAGAATCTCGAACCTAAGCTCTGATACCAAAATAATTGTAACACCCCGATACTCCATATAAGTACTATACATACACCTGGTATACATACAGTAAATATATAAAGTATAAGGATGTCACTTTTTGTTACATTTTTAAAACCTTTAACAGAGTTCAACCCACAATACATTAATTTAAAGACCATTTACAAAATCATTATACTTTTAATAATCTTACATATGGTTCATAATCTTATCTTTATCAAAACTTCATTTATACATATAAATACACTCTTGCCAAAAATACATCATAATTAAAGTTAAACATGTATGCATCACCCTCTAGTTGGTCTCGACAAACTCTTACTCTTCTCGTGGCATAACGAAAGACTTCATATCTTCCACCTAGTTACCTGCGCGATTACACATCCGCGCTAAGCCCAAGAGCTTAGTAGTACAAATATAACATATAAACATACATTATAGAAATTCTAACATATAATGAAATATCACTTCCATGTATCATTAGTATCTTATCATGTTTTTCCTTTTGAATTGCACCTTTCATATATCTCGACTAATTTCATATATTATATACATATCATTATCACCAACCACAATCCATCATTAATACTCACAACCAATATATCAATACACACATTACACAACATACTTCATAACATTATCTTATTCACAATTCACCAATCATGAATCACATTTCCAACAAAGTCAACCATAGATCTCACTACTCATTTATTTCAACATTTGTATATCATATTGACAACAAAGACAGACTCGGGCCCAAAAGACACTAATATGCCATTCGACTTTCAGAGTTAATGCTTTGGTTTTATTATCACATTATCATTATCATCATCCCAACTAGGCTTCAAGGATTTAGGTTCAACCAAGCTTCAAGGGGAACAAAGCATGCTAAGTCTCAACCCAACCTGGCTTCAAGAACCAACCCAACCTAGCTTCAAGGGTTGTAACATCTCAATTAGGCTTCAAGGACTAGACCCAACCAAGCTTCAAGGGGAGTAAAACATGTTAAACTTCTACCCAACTTGGCTTCAAGGATCAAGCCCAACCTAACTTCAAGAGATTGTTACTATCATTAGGCATGCCACCAACAACAAACTCTGAAAATGGAATATGTAACACCCTCATACTCTATATAGGTACTATACATATACCTAGTATACATACAATACGTATATAGAGTATAAGAATGTCACTTCTAGTTTTAATTTAAAAATCTTATACAAGTTCAAACAATACTATCTTTAGATTTTAATAACATTTAGTAAATCATTATACATATGAATATATGGTTGTGAATAATATAACAAAATTAAACTTTACATGTATGCATCACCTTCTAGTTGGTCTCAGAACACTCTTACCCTTCTCGTGGCATAACTGCTTGATTTCCCGATCAACCGCATAATCACCTGCGCGATCACACAACCGCGCTAAGCCCGAGAGCTTAGTAATACAAATTGTTGACCTAGATTTAGGTCAATCTTGTTTTTGATCTTGGCAAACAAATTGAAGTGATCTAATGGCTTCAATGAGTGTTTATATGGCAGGAAAGCAACTTAGAATGAGCTGAAATGCAAAGAAATTTGAAGATTTCCTAAGTGCTGAAAATCTGTCTTTGAAGGGATGCGCGACCGCCCCAAGGCCTTGCGCGACCATCCAAGAACGCGCGACCGCCCCAAGGGGTTGCGCGACCATCCAAACTGTCTTGGTTTGACAGTAAGGTTCGCGGTGACAAGAACGGTGAATGACTCGACGCAAGACAATGCGCGACCGCCCAATGTGGCTTCGCGACCGCTACATTTATATAGCCGTTGGTGGGCTTCAACGGCTAGTTAAAGAATTAATAAGAAGATGCCATGTGTCAAGTAGCCGTTAGAGATTTGAATTGCGCGACCGCACCAGACTGCTGGGATGCCCGCACAAACAGATGCGCGACCGCCCCAAGGGGGTGCGCGACCATCCCAGGATGCGCGACCATCCAAAGGTGGTGCGCGACCATCCCAACAGTCTGACACAAAAATCCAAGAAGATTTTGTAGCTGTTGGAGTTTCACTTTTCTACCCACTTCACCAACGGGCAGAACTGGTTTGAGGCCTATAAATACCACCTCAAACAAGTCTAATAGCAAGAGAAAAATACTAATATTGTCCAAACTCTTGCAAGTTATTTACTTAAGCTTTCATCTATTTATCTCTTCATGCAAGGTTGAGTGTTAGCCATTAAAACACCAATTGTAAAGGTTGTGAGAGTGAGCCTGAGAAAAACTCTTGTAAAGGTTGTGAGAGTGAGCCTAGTAAAACTCTTGTAAGTGGTTTGAGTGTTAGCCTTAGTAAAACACTTGTCAAGTTAGGTGTGAGCTTGTAAAAACACCAAAGTTGGAAGTGAGCTTGTAAAACTTCAAGTATAGTGGAATACCCAATTGAGGTTGGGGAGTGGATGTAGGATTGTTGAATCCGAACCACTATAAATCTCTTGTGTTGATTTTTCTACTCTCTACTCAATCTTCTACATCTTCTACATTTCTTATTTGTTGAAGTTTTTCAATTTGCTATCATTTCTTGAAGAAACCAATTCACCCCCCCTCTTGGTTGCCATCTTGGGACAACAATTGGTATCAGAGCTTTGAAATTTCTTAAACTTAATTGTGAAATTTGATCCTCAAAGGCAACCACACCCACTAATACCTCTACATCAACTTTCTCTTCCAATTCCATGGCTCATTATTATGGAAACTCAAAATCCCTTGTTATACCTCACTTTGATTATTCATATTGGAAACACAAGATGTTTTTGCTCCTAGATAGTGAAGGAATAGAGCTTTGGGATTATGTTGAAAATGAGTGGAAGATTCCTACAAGAATGGTTGATGGTGTAGAAAAAGAGATTCCACGAAAAGAGTGGAATGAAGAACAAAGAAGAAGCAATGGGAGAGATAAAAAGGCTTCTTTCATTCTCCTAAGCTCATTGCCAAAGGAAGAATGTGGAAGAATTCTTGGATGCTCAAGTACCTATAGTATTTGGAAGACCTTGGAGAATTATCATGAAGGTACTAATCAAGTAAAATTCATGAAGGCCCAAATGCTTATTCAAGAGTATGAACTCTTCAAAATGAAGTCCTTTGAAGATGTCACGGAGATGACCAATCGACTTCTTGCCATTGTCAATGATTTGAGAAAATTTGGCAAAGTATACTCTTTGGAAGACATAAATTGCAAAATCCTTAGAATTCTTACAAAGAAGGAATTTGAAGCAAGAGTATCATCCATTGAGGAAGCACATGATTTGAGCAAGCTTCCAACGGATGTCCTCATTGGCAAATTACTCACACATGAGATGGCAATGGAAATGCAAGAAGAGCAAGAAGAAGAAGAAGAGCAAGCAATTGAAAATCTATGTCTCATGGCTATGGGAGATGATGAACACTCCAATGAGGTAGGTACCCAATCTTTAAACATGAATTTAAATTACAACAATATTGATGATGCTTTAGATGATAGTGATATAATTGAACATATGAACTTTAGAGTAGAAAAATATTTTTCTAAGATAAAATTTCATAAGGACAAATGCTCTAAACTAGAAGAGGATTTTGTATGTTTAAAAAATTCTACTTTAGAATTAAAAACCTCAAATGAACAAATATCTAAAAGCAAACATAGCTTAGAAAAGGTTATCAAGGAAAATCCCTTAATTGACAAGGGCAAATGGCATGAAGATGGAGGAGAATGAGTACTCCATCAAACCAAGTTCAAACAATGCTAAGAGTAAGGCAATTGGCATTGAAAAATTGGTAACAATTCTTGCCTTACAACATTTGAACTTTTATACTTTTAATTTTTACTTTACATGTTGTGTTTGACATTAAGGTTGAAAAATGATTTTATGGTTGACTAAATTATTTTTGTTACATTTTAAATTTGTTCATAATTAAGTCAATCACTTTCTTGAATTGTATTTAATTTTCTTTTTATATTCCTCTTGATTTGACTCCAACAAGAGAGGAGAAAACTTGAATATTTTGATAAAAATTGATCTCAATTGTTTCTAAGTTTTTCACTTCTTGAAGGGGAGATCATCAATTGAGGGGGAGTATAATCCAATCAATTGGTATCCTTAACATATTTTTCATTGATTTTGATATTTTCATTGATTGGTACTTTTATTTTTCCTAAGTATATGACTTAGATTTGTGTTAATTGTGAATTTTGTTTTTGGTGATTGACCATTGGCTTTGAATTCTATTATAAAGTCACACCAACAATGATTTTGATCTTGTCTTGTGTTTATATTTCCTTATTTCTTATATCATCTTTGAAGATTGCTTGATTGATCTTCATCTCTACCTCCTCTTTTTGAATTTTGGCAAAGGGGGAGAGAATTTGATGAATTTGAGAATTTTCTTATGTTTTTCCATAATGGGAAGTATTGCCTATTTTTGTTGATTATTTGTATTTCAAATTCAATTTGATTGCCAAAATCAAAAAGGGGGAGATTGTTGACCTAGATTTAGGTCAATCTTGTTTTTGATCTTGGCAAACAAATTGAAGTGATCTAATGGCTTCAATGAGTGTTTATATGGCAGGAAAGCAACTTAGAATGAGCTGAAATGCAAAGAAATTTGAAGATTTCCTAAGTGCTGAAAATCTGTCTTTGAAGGGATGCGCGACCGCCCCAAGGCCTTGCGCGACCATCCAAGAACGCGCGACCGCCCCAAGGGGTTGCGCGACCATCCAAACTGTCTTGGTTTGACAGTAAGGTTCGCGGTGACAAGAACGGTGAATGACTCGACGCAAGACAATGCGCGACCGCCCAATGTGGCTTCGCGACCGCTACATTTATATAGCCGTTGGTGGGCTTCAACGGCTAGTTAAAGAATTAATAAGAAGATGCCATGTGTCAAGTAGCCGTTAGAGATTTGAATTGCGCGACCGCACCAGACTGCTGGGATGCCCGCACAAACAGATGCGCGACCGCCCCAAGGGGGTGCGCGACCATCCCAGGATGCGCGACCATCCAAAGGTGGTGCGCGACCATCCCAACAGTCTGACACAAAAATCCAAGAAGATTTTGTAGCTGTTGGAGTTTCACTTTTCTACCCACTTCACCAACGGGCAGAACTGGTTTGAGGCCTATAAATACCACCTCAAACAAGTCTAATAGCAAGAGAAAAATACTAATATTGTCCAAACTCTTGCAAGTTATTTACTTAAGCTTTCATCTATTTATCTCTTCATGCAAGGTTGAGTGTTAGCCATTAAAACACCAATTGTAAAGGTTGTGAGAGTGAGCCTGAGAAAAACTCTTGTAAAGGTTGTGAGAGTGAGCCTAGTAAAACTCTTGTAAGTGGTTTGAGTGTTAGCCTTAGTAAAACACTTGTCAAGTTAGGTGTGAGCTTGTAAAAACACCAAAGTTGGAAGTGAGCTTGTAAAACTTCAAGTATAGTGGAATACCCAATTGAGGTTGGGGAGTGGATGTAGGATTGTTGAATCCGAACCACTATAAATCTCTTGTGTTGATTTTTCTACTCTCTACTCAATCTTCTACATCTTCTACATTTCTTATTTGTTGAAGTTTTTCAATTTGCTATCATTTCTTGAAGAAACCAATTCACCCCCCCTCTTGGTTGCCATCTTGGGACAACACAAATAAATCATATACACATATAATAGAGAAAATCATATTTTCATTTTAACTTATTATGTCATTATTTTCTTACCATGTTTTTCCCTTTTTGGCTATACTTTTCATATATATATATACTTCTACTAATGTTTTACCAATATACATATTCATACATTTTATTTCAGTAATTCACAATCCAATGACTTATCAAAGTCTTCATGAAACAATATCCACTATTTCCACATTCATATACATTTCACACATCATGTATCATCATATACAATTTACACATCATAAACTCATCATTTCACATAGCTTCTCAAGCTATACTCATCTTCAATAATTCACTTATGTATTGTACGCATCTCATTCCATAGTTATCACTATATATCACACAACATTAATTTCCTTCCATAGTTCACATTAAAACAAGGACAAACATATATCTCATTATTCATTTTCATTATTCAGGAATCACACACACACACATATATATATATATATATATACAAACACACACATGGGCCCAAGAACACTAATATGCCATTCCACTTTCAGAGTTAATGTTTTGGTTTAATTATCACATTTATCATTATCCCAACTAGGCTTCAAGGATTAAGGTTCAACCAAGCTTCAAGGGGAACAAAGCATGCTAAGTATCAACCCAACTTGGCTTCAAGAACCAATCCAACCTAGCTTCAAGGGTGGTAACATCTCAATTAGGCTTCAAGGTTTTGACCCAACCAAGCTTCAAGGGGAGTAAAACATGTTAAACTTCAACCCAACTTGGCTTCAAGGATCAAACCAACCTAACTTCAAGAGATTGTTACTATTAGGCATGCCACCAACAACAAAACTCTGAAAATGAATAACATATTAGACACACAATTCATTTATGAGTTCATTATCAATTTCATTTTCAATTGAAATCATCATAGCCAATTACAATGGCTTCTCATATCATTTAGATCATCATAGCCAATCACAATGGCTTCTCATATCATTTAAATCATCATAGCCAATCACAATAGCTTCTCATATCATTTAAATCATCATATCTCAATTCATATCATAGCTTTTCATCTTTCAAATACACAATCATTTATCTCAAATACTACACATTTCATATAACATCATTATCAATCACAATTACATCACATCTTATTTGGTCTCAATTCACATTAGAATACTTCATTATTTACATATTCATAATCAAACACATTTAACATTCATCAAGAATGATCATCATTGATATACACATATATAATTTACCTTATTCTTAGATTTGGAATCCTCAACATACATTTGTTTCATATATATTTGAAGTATAGATTCAACAAAACCCTTGGAGGATCCAACAATACAAGAATAATCAAGAATAAGAATCATTAACTAACCAATTTAAGGGACACGGCCAGCATCACTTGAGGGACACGGCCAAGCTTGTGGCCGTGTCTCTCAACCCTAATTGGCAGTAGTGAACACGGGCATGCGACACAGCCGTGTCTCTTAACACAAATTCAGGCAGTAGGTGACATGGGCAAGGGACACGGCCGTGTCTCTCATGAATTTAAACCCCAAACATTTACAAAACTCCTTTGGTTGCACTCAAACACTTCATACACAATATAACACTAATCAAATGAACATAATCAATGTCCTAAACACATAATTTACATATTTCTCACATTATTCACCTTGCTAAAACACATCAACCAAGCATTTGATTCCTTAACACATTTACAAATGAATATGTGTTAAGTTTCAACAACATGTTGATAGATGAATTTAGGTAGTTTACTTACCTTAAGAACCATTCTCAAATCTATTCACTTTACCTTCCAAGAACTCTTCACCATTTAACTTAGAGCAATCCACTTCCTTCACAACCTAATTCAAATCAAATAAAAAGATACTTGAATACCAATACAAATATTCAATTATCAAACTCATATATTTTATATTTTCAACTTCCTTAAACACCAACATACATCACTCATATATCAAATACTCAAATCCCCAATTCATTTGACACTAAATCCTTACTCAATAATCTCAACAATTCATCATCATTCTCACAAAAACCTCATCAAATCCAAACTCAAACCATAAAAATCAATGTAAAGGAATGAATACTTACTTGGTTAATATGCCAAATCTTCAATAAAAATCTTCAATCCTCTCAAAATCATCATCTCTCACTCTCTCTCTCTCTCTCTCTCTCGACCAAGCAGAAAAGAAGAAGACGAAGAAGAAAGAGCAGAAGAAGAAAGAAGGTTCTACTTCTTTCCTTCGTTCTTATCTTATATATATATATATATAATAATAATAATAATAATAATAATAATAATAATAACAATAACAATAACAATAACAATAATAATAATAATAATAATACTTTAAATCTCCACCACATTCTTTCTTTGACTTTCTTCTTCTCTTTTCTTTTTGTCTTTATTATTATTATTATTATTAATTAATTATACAATTATTTATACAACTCACTTATCCAATACCATTTTATATCCCATGTATATGTGATGTATATGTATATGTCTTACATATATTATCCTTATATTTCACATATATACATATACATTAAATCCAAATACAACAACAATAACTCCAAAACTCTTAGGGTCTATTTCGGGATATTACAGAATAACACATTAGCCACACAATTCATTTATTATTTCATTATCATTTCCATTCTCAATTGAATCCTCATAGCCAATCACAATGGCTTCACATCACATTTGAGTTATCATAGCCAATCACAATGGCTTCACATCACATTATATCTCAGAACATTAGTTCCACATCTCTTGATGTCTCAATTCACATTACACACTTCATCATTCAAGCATACATAATCAATTTCATTGCACATGTATCTCAAATTCATCGTCATATAAACAACATATCCATTTATTTCATTTCAATCATTATTAAAACATTTATCATAACAAATTGCATTGCACATACCTTTTTGGATGATCCTTATAGCTTTCACACTATACAAATAACAACATTAGTCACATTGTATTAACAATTTAGTAATTTACTTAACATTGTTTTAAGTTTCAAAATCATATAAAAGAATGCATCTAGGTAAGTTTGCCCTTACCTCAAGAACTACTCCCATCAAGCTATACATAATCAATTACCTCATCATATCCTTCACATTTTACATATAGCATCATCATATGTATGTTCAATCTCAACAAAGCAAGAAGTGCAAAGGATACTCACAGTAGCCAACACACTCAAGGGACATGGCCAAGCTTTTGGCCGTGTCTCTCAACCCTAATTGGCAGTAGTGAACACGGGCATGCGACACAGCCGTGTCTCTTAACACAAATTCAGGCAGTAGGTGACACGGGCAAGGGACAGGGCCGTGTCTCTCATGAATTTAAACCCCAAACATTTACAAAACTCCTTTGGTTGCACTCAAACACTTCATACACAATATAGCACTAATCAAATGAACATAATCAATGTCCTAAACACATAATTTACATATTTCTCACATTATTCACCTTGCTAAAACACATCAACCAAGCATTTGATTCCTTAACACATTTACAAATGAATATGTGTTAAGTTTCAACAACATGTTGATAGATGAATTTAGGTAGTTTACTTACCTTAAGAACCATTCTCAAATCTATTCACTTTACCTTCCAAGAACTCTTCACCACTTAACTTAGAGCAATCCACTTCCTTCACAACCTAATTCAAATCAAATAAAAAGATACTTGAATACCAATACAAATATTCAATTATCAAACTCATATATTTTATATTTTCAACTTCCTTAAACACCAACATACATCACTCATATATCAAATGCTCAAATCCCCAATTCATTTGACACTAAATCCTTACTCAATAATCTCAACAATTCATCATCATTCTCACAAAAACCTCATCAAATCCAAACTCAAACCATAAAAATCAATGTAAAGGAATGAATACTTACTTGGTTAATATGCCAAATCTTCAATAAAAATCTTCAATCCTCTCAAAATCATCATCTCTCACTCTCTCTCTCTCTCTCTCTCTCTCTCTCTCTCTCGACCAAGCAGAAAAGAAGAAGACGAAGAAGAAGGAGCAGAAGAAGAAAGAAGGTTCTACTTCTTTCCTTCGTTCTTATCTTATATATATATATATATAATAATAATAATAATAATAATAATAATAATAATAATAATAACAATAACAATAACAATAACAATAATAATAATAATAATAATACTTTAAATCTCCACCACATTCTTTCTTTGACTTTCTTCTTCTCTTTTCTTTTTGTCTTTATTATTATTATTATTATTAATTAATTATACAATTATTTATACAACTCACTTATCCAATACCATTTTATATCCCATGTATATGTGATGTATATGTATATGTCTTACATATATTATCCTTATATTTCACATATATACATATACATTAAATCCAAATACAACAACAATAACTCCAAAACTCTTAGGGTCTATTTCGGGATATTACAGAATAACACATTAGCCACACAATTCATTTATTATTTCATTATCATTTCCATTCTCAATTGAATCCTCATAGCCAATCACAATGGCTTCACATCACATTTGAGTTATCATAGCCAATCACAATGGCTTCACATCACATTATATCTCAGAACATTAGTTCCACATCTCTTGATGTCTCAATTCACATTACACACTTCATCATTCAAGCATACATAATCAATTTCATTGCACATGTATCTCAAATTCATCGTCATATAAACAACATATCCATTTATTTCATTTCAATCATTATTAAAACATTTATCATAACAAATTGCATTGCACATACCTTTTTGGATGATCCTTATAGCTTTCACACTATACAAATAACAACATTAGTCACATTGTATTAACAATTTAGTAATTTACTTAACATTGTTTTAAGTTTCAAAATCATATAAAAGAATGCATCTAGGTAAGTTTGCCCTTACCTCAAGAACTACTCCCATCAAGCTATACATAATCAATTACCTCATCATATCCTTCACATTTTACATATAGCATCATCATATGTATGTTCAATCTCAACAAAGCAAGAAGTGCAAAGGATACTCACAGTAGCCAACACACTCAAGGGACATGGCCAAGCTTTTGGCCGTGTCTCTCAACACAAATTGGCAGTAGCAAACATGGGCAAGGGACACGGCCGTGTCTCTCCAAAAATCATCCAACACGGCCACATTTTCCTTAGACTTGGCCGTGTCTCCCAAAATTCTATAGTTTGGCCGTGTCTCTTCCTTAGTTTGGCCGTGTCTCTCATGATTAAAAACCCTAAACGTGGCCAAATCTCTTTTGATTGAATTTAAACACATTATGCACAACATAACCCCATTCAAATGAATATAAACAATGTCATTAACACATATCTTGCATGCTCATCACAATATTCACATTAACAATACATCAACAACACATTTAATCACTCAACACTTCAAAACCCTAAACCAACATCGCTTTTGTTCTTTCAATATCCACATCCACTTAACTTACCATCTTCAAACCAAAAACAACACCAATTTAACTTTGTAACTTACAATCAATCTCAACACTTATAAACACATCTCAAACACACTCAATCATATGATCAACAATTCATAACTCACTTCAAACACAACCTCAAAATAACAAAGGAAAACAAGAGAGTACTTACCTCAATTGAAGAAATTTCACAAATCTCCAACTTAATCCTTTGATTCTCCCTTCAATTTGATGTTTAGAACTTAGAACACCTCTCTTCCTCTCCCTTTCCTTTGATAGCCGGCCACACCAAAAGAGAAGAGAAGAAAAGAAATAATGACAAGTCAAACTTCTCTTCTTCTTTAAATCTCCACCATGCAATTCTAACACAACAATTACTTAAATGCCCTCATCCATTTAAACTTAACTCTTGTCACTCATATGCCCATTTAAGTAATTTCACATATCACAAATAAATATCCTCTTCCATTGACCATCCCTTTTGACTTATGTATATGTTATTTATACTACCATATATGCAACATATACACTTCCTTTAAAAATTCTTTTCTCTTTCAATTTGACACATACATTCAATCCAATTAAAACAACCATAATATTCAAAACTTCTAGGGCATAAATTGGGATATTACACTCTCTCCATTGAATCTTTGCTTGGAACTACGATCTTAGGACTGCATTGAACTGATCCTTGATCCCTTACTTGGATGGACTTCTTTTGGACATAACATTTGAATTTTTTTTCTGTTCAACTCTTTAAGGTTAGAGATCTTATGTTCTGGAGGTAGCTTAATGAATTTCTCCTTAAGGAGAAAATCGAATATGGCCTCTGTCTTAGAGACATCAAAGGTGTATTGTAGCTCAACAATTGATGTTGTTTCCTTTTTCCATGCATCAAGGACTTTTTTCCTTAGGAGGGGACAAACTATAGACTTGGATGAAACTAAATCTACCATAGCATTCTTTGGTTTATTAATCTCCTGATAATATGTTCTTGTTGAGGCTATCCTCTATTGCATTTCCTCATGGAGAAGTTCCTCATATTCAACTACTTTGGCATCTAGCTAATAAAATCCCCTGAATTGAATCCTCTGGATTTTTTTTCTCAATTTAACGTTAAGTCCTCTTTAGGCCATTTTCATAAATTGTCTTTGGAAGATAAATCTTTCAGTGGCTCCTTATCTTTTTGAACCTAGCTACAAATTTATCTATGATTTCACTAGCCTTCTAGGAAACCTGCAACAATTCAACAATGTAAACTTCAGGCTCCGCCATGAAGAATTGAGTATGAAAATGGTGTTCCATCTCAGGCCAAGTGAAGAATGAATTTTATATGAGAGTAGTATACCATGTGAAGCCAGTACTGGTCAATGATTTTGGGAATAAACTTAGCTTAAAGTAAGTAAAGTTCTCATAGTTAGTTAGTTTCCCACACTGAATGGTAAAATTAGTGATGTGCTCCAACGATGACTATCCTTCCTCACCTGAAAATAAAGAGAAGTCTAGGATACCCCCTGGGATAGGGGTTCTTTCTATCTAATATAAGGCTTAACAAATTCAGAGCAACCAATCTGCCTTAGGCTAGACCATATTATTCCTGCAGAGCTTCTCTTATAGCCTCCATATCAATATTTGCCCCGATGCCTCTATGATTGTGGAATAACGTAGTTTGATCTCCAAGCCAGCTGTGGAACGACTTTCGCATTGTACATGTGGGCAGGGTTGATAAGAAGGATTGGTTGAGCCAAAAAATTACTAAGGAGCAATAGGCCTACTGTTCTAGCAATCATTCCCATAAATCATTCTCCAGTGACCAATGTAATAAAGTACAAATACAGCTGTTACTATAAGGATGAGTTGCACTAAATAATAGGCCACTGAGTTTGTTATTAAACAGTTGCTTTTGTCAGCTGGGCCACTTGCAATTTTGTTAAACAAGTTGCAGGTTCTGTTAAGCAGTTAGTTAATAGATTCTAGAATAGTCAATTGTGAGTACTTGCTGTATAAATAAGAGAGGAACTCACTAGATTAACACTTTCCATTTATATATCAATTTTCTTCTTGCTACTGTAAATTCACTTTTAGTTGTTAGTTTCGTTGAATACAGAAACCTCTTTTCATTTGATAAAAAATTCAATATGGTATTAGAGCATTATCTTATTGATATCACAATTTTGTCTTCTTTCTTTTCTTTGATCTTGAATCAAATATTTGATTGAAACATGGCTACTGCTACAAATCAGAATGTGGCATCAAATACAGAAAGTAATTAGAATCGTAATGCAAGACCAGAAGAAAGTCCTGGAAGTCCCTATTATCTTCATGCAACCCCTCTTTTGTATTGGTCTCTCCAGTTTTGGTAGGATCCAATTATCACTCATGGGCGAGAGCCTTGAGAATGGCATTATTATCAAAGAATAAATTGAAGTTTGTTGATGACACTATTCAAGTATCAACAAAGGATTATCCTCTGCATCTTGCTTGAGAAAGATGCAACACTATGGTCCTTTTACGGATTTATCATTTAGTATCTCCTTCGATCCACAACATATAATGTTGTGTGATCAACCAAAAATTTCAAAGACTATAAACATGTATCCAATGTGTTTGTGAATTTACCCAATGGAATAAAAGTGTGTGTCACACATATAGGAACAATAGAGCTATCTTCATCTTTGGTTTTGAATGATGTGTTTTTTATTCCATAGTTTTCTTTTAACCTCATTTTACTAGTTAGTTAACCAAAAACAAAAATCATTCTCTTTATTTATAATGATTCTTGTTTCATTCAGGACATTCCCGGTTCAATGAAGATTGGTTTAGCTAAAAAGATTAATGGTCTGAATTACTTGATTCAACCTCAAGTCAGTCCTCTAACATCAAGTTCATCTGCAATGTCCGTGTCTATGAATCACTCCATTCCTGCTTTCAGCTTTGGCATTATAGGCTGGGACATCCTTCAAACCCAAGATTAAAGACTTTACAATCTAGAAATCCTTTTATTGCAGTACCTAATAATATACACTGTCAAGTTTGTCATTTGTCTAGGTAAAAGAAATTTTGCAGTGAATAAAATTTTTTATCTAGTCCATAGGGATGTTTAGGGTCCCTTCAAAGTTATTTATCATTATGGACAAAAGTATGTTCTTTCTATAGTGGATGACAAAAGTAGATATACCTTGGTTTTTATGATGAAACTGAAATCAGAAAGTCAAGAAATTGTTCAAAACTTTGTTACCTTTGTGAAAACTCAATTTGAAACCACTACAAAAACCATAAGAATAGACAGTGGACTTGAGTTTCACATGCCTTCTTTCTTTCAATCCAATGGAATTGTCCATCAAACAATTTGCATTTATACACCCCAAAAAATAGTGTAATTGAGAGGAAACACCAGCATATTTTAAATGTTGCTAGAGTAGTGGGATTTCAGTCCAATGTGCAATTGTCCTTTTGGTTAGATTGCATACTTCATGCAATCTTTCTTATTAACAAAAAACCTACTCCATTGCTCAATAATCGAACTCCCTTTTATCTCTTATATACTAAGCAGCCAAATTTTAAAAATCTAAAAACTTTTGGATGTCTAGCTTATGCTTTCACTATAATAGAAGTTAGGTCTATGTTTGATCCCCGAGCCACTCCTTGTTCCTTCAAATACAAAAGGTTTTAAACTTTACAATATTGAATCAAAACATGTCTTTATATCTAGAGATGTCTTTTTCTATGAAAATATCTTTCCATTTAAAAAAGATAATTGTCATCACATGGATGTGTTGAAGTTGATGTAATTTTTGCAAAATCAAAGTAGGTAAAAAGGAAATATAGTCCTTATTTTAAGGATATATAAAACATGGAGGTATGGCTCATGTATGGTGTGCATGTAATAGTTATCTATGTTTCTCTTCTATAAAAACAAGTCTTGTATGTTGAGAAGAAGTAGAGTGTAATAGTGTAAACTTGTATCAAAAATGAAGAAAAGGAAAAGAAAGAAAAAGTCTTTGTCTACTTGATGCTACATCTATTGTGTTGTTTTTTCTATGTAATTCATGCTTTTTTTTTCAAAGTTCAAATGTTTCTTTTTTCTTTCATTATGCTTCCTTTTTCTTGTGTTGAGAATGTTTCAAGAGCTTAGTTTAAGCTTCTCCAAAATGCTAACAGTGGTATCGGAGCAAAAATGGTCTTTGAGGGGCCTGTTTTTATGAAAAAAAAAATCTGTTTTAAATCTTGTTCTTTGTTTCTTCAAATTCTCATCATTGTCAAGGGTGGGAAGTAAGTAAGCAACTTTTTATGTTTGTTATCTTTGAGATCACACTAAATGCTTTTGTTAAGAGTCTATTTTCTTTTAAAAATTACTTTAAAATTGCTGAAGTATGTTCAAAATTGTTGTGAAATTTCAGCTTGTTCATTTGATGATGAAGGATTATTCATTTTTTGTGTGGTTGTTCTTGATATGTGAAAGCTTGGATTGAGAATGAGCTTGTTTTTTTCAAGTTTGTATTTGATAAAAAAAAATTTAAATGAATGTCAAGAGGCCATGTGTATGGGATTGTTGTGTGGGAGTTTAAGTGTCCAAAATAATTTATGTTTTGACATTGTTAGGGACTTTGCTTGTCTATGAACAATGCATGTTGATTGAATTGTTGGAAGGGACTTTAAATTCCAAAAACAATTATTATTGTTGAAATTATTTTAAGGGACTTTGATTATCCATAAAATTTCAATTTGGGATGTCATGAGCCATTTCTTGATGATATTGAAGATTCAAGAAAGCTCTTCTTAAGAATGAGATTTGTGACGAAGAGACAACCACAAAAGTAAAGTTTTTTGAAGCAAAAAATGATCCACGACAATTGAAGTTAGTATTCAACAAAAATTTCATCAAGGGGGAGTGTTGAACCTAATGTAATTTTTGTAAAATCAAAGTAGGTAAAAAGGAAATATAATCCTTATTTTAAGGATGCATAAAACATGGAGGTATGGCTCATATATAGTGTGCATATAAGAGTTATCTATGTTTTCCTTCTATAAAAATAAGTCTTGTATGTTGAAAAGAAGTAGAGTGTAGTAGTGTAAACTTGTATCAAAAATGAAAAAAGAAAAAGGAAGAAAAAGTCTTTGTCTACTTGCTACATCTATTGTGTTGTTTTTTCTATGTAATTTATTTTTTCTTTTCAAAGTTCAAATGTTTCTTTTTTCTTTCATTCTACTTTTTTTTTCTCGTGTTGAAAATGTTTCAAGGCTTAGTTTAAGCTTCTCCAAAATGCTAACAAGATGAGCATACGTTTGATAATGTACTAACAGTAGCTACTTCTAATGATCCAGAAGACACACCTATTCCACATCAGACACTTCAAACACCTACTGTCACACGCTAAAACCCATGTGAAGACCATAGCACTCATTCAGACACACCTATTACCCTTGACCATCATCCAATAACTACTTATGATCCTTATCCACTAGTTAATACACAAACAACTCAACAAATTACATAACCTGCTATCATCCAACCAACTACATCTAGAAAATCAACCAGACTTAAGCAAGCTTCCCAGTTCCTTAAAGGCTTTCAATGTCATTCAATTACTTCAGAATCAAAAACCTCTACTACGCATCCTATTCAAAACACCTTAACCTTCACAAACCTTTCACCACAACATATTGTTTTCTATACCCAAATAACCAAAATTGCAGAACTTAAGACTTATAATGAAACAATTAAAGATCAAGGGTGGCAATTTGCTATGGAAGTTGAAATAAAGGCATTAGAAGCAAATAATACTTGGCAAGTCACCGATTAGCCTCCTAATAAGCAACCAATTGGTTGTAAGTAGGTTTTCAGAATAAAATACAACTTAGATGGCTTAATTGAAAGATTCAAAGCTCGATTGGTGGCCAAGCCAAAGGTTACACTCAGCAGCATGGAGTGGGTTTTATTGGTACTTTCTCCAGTAGCCAAAGTTTATAAAATTAGAGCCTTGTTTGCCATTGCAGCAGTAAAGAAATCGCATTTATATCAACTAGATATAAAAAATGCCTTTTTACATGGAGATCTTCATGAAGAGGTCTATATGAAGCTGCCCCCTGAATTGAAAGATGATAGACCAAATCAAGTTTGCAAATTGATAAAGTCCTTATATGGACTTAGGCAAGCAAGTGGGTAGTGGCATTCAAAACTAACAGCTTTATTGTTAGCCAAGGATTTCAACAAGCATATGCAGATTCTTCTTTATTCATAAAAAGGACTTCCAGTTCCTTTATAGCCTTGTTGATTTGTATAGATGATGTAATTTTGGTTAGTGATGATATGTCTGCCATTGAATATATCAAGAAACATCTGCATGATACCTTCACAATCAAGGACCTTGGTAAGCTGGGATATTTTTTGGGCCTTAAAGTTGCTAGAACATCTGATGCATAAATCTTTGCCAAAGAAAGTATGCTACTGATCTTCTAACTGACATTGGCTTTCTTGGTTCAAAACCTTATCTCTACACCTATGGTTTCTTCAGAAAGATTTGCTACTAACTCTACAAAGCCATTAGAAGACATAACATAATACATAAGGCTGATTGGAAAGCTTTTGTATCTTTGCACTACAAGACCAAATTTATTTTACGCTATACAACAACTTTCACAGTTTTTAGATAAGCCAACTGATGTACACCTTTTAGTAGCCCATTGTGTACTCAGATATATCAAGAAAAAACCTGGTCAAGGCTTATTTTTCTTAGCCAATTCTAGTTTGCAGTTAAAGGGTTTCTCAGATTCAGATTGGGCAACCAATGTTGATTCTAGAAAGTCAATCGCAGGGTATTGTGTATTCTTGGGCAATTTGTTAATATCTTGGAAGTCTAAGAAGCAAACAACCATATCTAGGTCTTCTTCAGATGCTGAATATAGAGCTTTAGCTGCTGTAACATGTGAGATATAATGGCTGTTATATTTGTTGAATGATCTTCGTATATCTCATTCCCTTCCAGCTTTACTCTACTGTGACAATCAAAGTGTAATGAGTAGTCAATTATGAGTGCTCGCTGTATAAATAAGAGAGAAACTCATTAGATTAACACACTTTCAATTTACAGATCAATCTTCTTCTTGCTACTGTAAATTTACTTCTAGTTTATTGTTTCGTTGAAAACAGAAACATCTTTTCATTTGATAAAAAATTCAATATAACAAGAAATCAAAGTCTTCAAACTCCCAATAAATAGTTTGCCTGGATTCTACCCCAATAAAATCAAAAACTGGAATAACTTCAACAATGTAGGCTGTGGAATAACTTAAAAATAATTCAAACACATTTGGATATTTACTATAAATGAATGAACAAGACTCGAAATATATTCACATGAAGATTGAACAAAAATAACAGAATGATCAAGGCTAAAAACTTTAATATCAGAATGTAAAATTTGAATCTATCTCAATAATTGTTGTTTCTCGGTTGTATGTGGAATTTGAAGTTGACCCTTTCTTCCATTTCAGTTCTTTTTTAAAAATTCTCTCTGATAATGGTTCCTAAATTTTTTTTATTCCATGAAACCACCACTTTCGTTATTATCTCCATGACATCATGGGATCACGGCTTAACCAATCTTCGATTAGGCCTGTATGGGATTGGACTTCTCCTTTAGGCTAATTGGGCTTGTTTCATTAATAGATGTGTCATAATAGGTTATGTGTTATACAATTATTTATTTTAATGAATATAATGTGTTATTTAGAGTGTCGCCAACATTTCTTTTAAAAAATATGCTTAAAAAATGGAGATTTCAATAGAGTTATATTTAGAAGGAAAATTGGAGATTTTGATAGAGTTATATTTCATTATAAAAATGACTATTTGTGAAACTTTATATTTTTATTCATTTATTTTACTTTGAATTAATTTAATTTTTTTTATCTAATTCGTTTTGTTTCTTAAAGAACTCATTGGAAAAAAAAAAGAACATTTCTAATATCTAATGATTTTAAGTGGCTGCATGTGGTAACATTCTAACAGATAATACAATTTTCTATCTCAAGCAAAAAATAAATGGAGTATATTTAAGAATTATTTTAAATATATTCAACTGCTTATTATTTTAAATATGATTGACATTAGACAAACAAAGCCTCCTTTCTACGCCCCATGTAATAATTAATATAAGTTAATAAAGATTCAACCTTCAAATTTCATCGTCACCATGCAATTAATAATTATTATAAATAAGCATGCTATATATAAATTATTAAAAATAGCCAACCACTCCCAAAAAAATATGAACAAAAAAAAGGAAACAAGTTGTCATTAGGAGATAAACATAAAATCCGATGTCCTAAGGATGAAATTTTAGTATTTCTAATTTGTTTGTTAGTTTTAATTTAATTTTTAATTACAATCAAGCAACATGATTAGATATTAAGCACGTTTTCATAAAAAAATAAAAGATTTTACGTGATTCAATGAAAGAAAGATAAATAAAAAATAATTAAAAGGAAAGAAAATATATCCATAGAGCAGTCTGAATTATTTTTAGAACAAATAAATTTATCATCTTAGAATATTTTTTTTAGTAACTTTCAAATGTTTGATTGATACACATGCAAATATATATAAGCCAGAATTATTGACCAGTATCTTTTTTTAACGTATTTAATTTTTAAAATCATTAAAAAATTTGAATTTAATGAAATAAATAATAATGATCGATAAAAGAAGATTATACAGTCTATTTATGGACTTATTAAGGTTTTGATAATGTAACTCCAAAACATGGATCTTTTTCAACTTCACCTAAAGTTCTTGGCAGCTTGCATCATAAGTAATAAATGTGTTCAATATTTTTATTAAAAAAAATCAAAATCTGATATTGTATAATATGTAAAATTTATTTTAAAATAAATTTAATATTTTTTTATTTTTTATATGTATAATATGTAAAATTTATTTTTAAATAAATTTAATAATTTTTATTAATATATTTTAGCATATTTTATTTTTTTTAATTTTTTCTTTATTTTTTTATAATTAAAATTAAAATTAAAAATTTTTCTCTATAAAAATTAATAAATTTTATGTGTTGAAATAATAATTTAAATTATGAATTTTTATTATTTTATTGAAATATTTTTATTTAATAATGAAGATTAAAAAAATTAAAATTTAAAATAAAATTTTGATTGTAGTGATAAAAGATATATTAAAAAAAATTCTTATTTTAGTGAAAAATGAGATATTTTTAAAATTTTAATACAATATTTTATAAAAGTGTAAATATTTTAAATTTTTATAATATTTTTAAAATAAAAGTTATTTTTAACGTAATTATGTAAATATCCATTTAAATTAACTCTGAAATTTCATTTCATTTTAATGTATGGTTTTTAACTAATACTTAGAATTCATTAATATTCATTAATTATAGTTTTAATTCATAATTAAATTTTAAAATTAATTTAATTTTAAACGTTTGCACCCTTTATTATTTATTTTTTTTACTAAATAATTATAAAGTCTCTGAAATTTTATATATTACATTAGTCAATTTCTGTATTTTTAGCATTTAATTTTTGCATCCCTGTATTTTTAAAAATTAAATCGTTTAATCATTTTGTCAATATTTTTATCCTAAAATCATTAGTCAACTATTTTGATATTATAAAATATTTTTTTGCACTTTCTTTATATACATTTATCTTTATTATTTATTAAGTTTATTTTATATTTTATTTTATTTTATATATAGATTATCTGCAAAATAATAAAAGACATTATTCATACTATTTGAAATTATTTTTTAGTAATATCTATAAAATTAAAATAAATGATATATATGAATTATCTGTAAAATAATAAAAAATATTATTTGTATTGTTTAAAATTATTTTTTAATAATATTTATAAAATTAAAATAAATTATGTGTAATAAATATAAATAAAATTAAAAATAAGCATAACTTAATAAATAACAAAGGAAAATATATATAAAGAAAGAACAAAGAAATTATTTTATAATATTAAAGTAGTTGACTAATATTTTTAGAATGAAAATATTAACAGAATTACTAAATAGTTTAAATTTTAAAAAAAGAGAAATATAAAAATTAAATACTAAAAATAAAGAGACTAACTAGTATAATATGTAAAATTTTAAAAACTTTATAATTATTTAGCCTATTTTTCTAAAGGAAGAGCCTATTTTTTTAAAGGAGGAATTCTGAAATTGCTTTTAAAAGCCAAAGTGACATGAATTGTATTCCCTAAAACCAAGTTCTGCAATTCAATAGACACTTTTTTAAGCTAAAAATGAGAAATGGTGTTTTTTACGTTATAGGATGATAAAAAGGGTGTTTTTTACGTTATAGGATGATAAACCAAACTGGATTAATCAAAAACCAAATCATATTAAATATTTCAACGGAACCAACCATAAATACTTATAGTCGATTAACCGAGTCCAATTTTCATTCAATTAATCGAAAATTTGATTAATTAATCATTTGATATCCATCCCTATATACCTAAATATATCCACATATATTCACATATAGTGTTATTCTATAATTAATATAGATCTATATATTTAATTATATATAACATATATTCATATATAACTAATTAAATAAAATAAAATCAATATATATACAGTGGCGGAACCAGAAATTTTTCGAGGGGGTCAAAATTTTCCGGTGCGGTGAGAGGCTGTGGTGTGGCGGTCGACGGTGCTGCGGTGCGCCGGTGCGACTGGCTATGGTGCTGCTGCTGGCAGTGGAAGGGGGAGATGCTGAGACAGGGAGAGGGGGCAAAAACTGAAGAAGAAGAAGGAAAACGCAGCCCTTTTATTTTTTTGAACCGGTCCAAGCGAAACAGCGTCGTTTCGCTTGGGCCGGTTTATTTTTTTTTATTAAACCCCTGGCAAAACGGCGCCGTTTCGCCAGGAGTTTATTTATTAAAAAAAAATTAGTCCCTGGCGAAACGACGCCGTTTCGCCAGGGACTATTTTATATATAAAAAAAAATTTAATTGCAGCGAGGGGTTCGTCTACCCCTCGCTGCATTTTGCTCTGAAACTCAGCGGGGGCTGAGTTTCAGAGCACGGGCCGGCGAGCAGTATCCTCCACGTCTGGAGGCCGGTGAGGGGGAGTCGTGTGACCCCCACGACCCCATGGTCGTTCCGCCGCTGTATATATATATAATATATACTACTATTTTTTGGTCACATATACTCATATATAACTAAAAATATAATTAGTAAAAGAAATGTTAAAAAAATTTAAAATAATATAAACTATTTTAATTAACACATTTGTATAGAATATATCATTTATACTTAATTAGCATAATTAATTAATTAGTAGTTAAATTCATAATTATAAATATCATTTCTTTTACATAATAAGCATCAATATGGCAACAACGCCTGAAGACTTTTCATCCTTTAAAAACTGGCTAAATCATATACAAGGCAACATCAATCAAAAAACACCAAAAAAAATTAAGAAAAAAAAAAGACAAGAAAAAACATAATAGATGAGGGCAAGTTCAATTTTTTTTTAGGCTTAGGTAATAATTTAAATTTAGACTTTATATTATATATTAATTATAATATTATAATTTACACAAAATCTATTTTTTTGATTTTTTTAGAAAAAGAAAATAGGAGGAAAAAAGAAATACTACCAAATAAATATTTAAGAGAAACAAAATATAAAACTATAAAATAATTATAGAATGATAAAACATGATTTTGAAGCTATAATCTTAAAAATTAATCCTTGCAAGCAATTAAAGAAAAAAAATGAAGAATTTAATACAGAGAAGAAGAGAAGAAAGAAGCTTGAAAAAAATGTGTTAAAATATAATTATATATTCATTTTTTTTTTACCGTTGCAGCTTAAAAAGTGAAAAACTTTTCTTATATTCCCAATAAATTAGGAATCATTAACTTATATATTTCATTTTAGCCATTTTTTGTATTATTATAATTAATTTTTTTAAATAACTTATTTTTATCAAATAAAATGAGACTGATGGGTGGAGGCCTTAGAAAGGCCAGTCGGCCCTGGATTAATCAAACACTCTGTTGATGCACTTGCAGCAACTGTTCCACAAGCAATTCAGCACCAAGCAGTAAAAAACACACTAAAACCACATAAAAACCCAAGCCCAAGCCCCTACACCAACCAAAAAAAAAATTACCAACAACCATTAAACATCCAATAGCCAAATAGAACACCAAACCAAACTCTCTTTTTAATTTTTAGAGAATAAATATTATTGAATTTCCATTCATCAATAAATGTTTCTTTGAATAAGTAGGTGATTATAATTAAAACTCTACCTCTAAATCATTTTATCAAATATTTGATGCGTATTTAGGTTGAACAAAAATAAAAACTCAATAATTATATTTGAAATCCAAAACACAATCAAAACAAAAAATAAATAAATAATTTACAATAAAAAAACAAAAAACAAATGCTGTTCTTTCCTCGTTTTCTTTTGAGTTAACAGCGACTTCATCAGCTGGCGTAGTTACACCATTTGATATTTGACAAGATTAAAGAAAAAGATGCCAAAAGAAGTACTAAGGAGAGAGGAGGGGCTGTGACAAGGACAAATAAACTATTACCATCAACTCCTTAAAATGGAGTAATATATTTTAGTACAACTAATGAGAATCAAATAGCTCTGTATTTGTGGAAAACGGAGTAATATTCATAAATGCCAAAATCAAGAACCAGAAAATAACAAAAGAACCCATTAAACTATCTAATTATAAATGCCAAAACGAAAACAACAACAACAACAACAACTAAGCCTTAGTTCCAAACAAGTTGGGGTCGTCTGTATGGATCCTCAACAAAATAAGCTCAAAAGACACAAAAAAAGATACTCCAGCCTTAGGCTCCTTTCAAGACACGGATTTTACGTCTCCATTCAAATCTGTCATTAATCAAATCCGCATCAAGATCTAAGGCACGTAAGTCTCTTGCTATCACCTCATTCCACACAGTTCTAGGTCTTCCACGAGCTCTAGCCCCCTCAATCAACAAATTCTCACACTTACGAACCGCAGCATTAGGAGGTTTTCTTAAAATATGTCCAAACCATCTAAGTCTTCCTTCCCTCACCTTATCTCCGACATCCGCTACTTGGACTTTTTGTCGAATATGAACATTCTTAATTTTGTCCAGTCTGGTATGTCCACACATCCATCTTAGCATCCTCATTTCTGCCACACTCATCTTATGCAAATGTTGTCCGGTTGGTGCCCAACACTCACTACCATAGAGCATCGCAGGTCTAACTGTAATATCCCAAAATATACCCTAAAAGTTTTGGAGTTATTGTTGTATTTGGATTTAATGTATATGTATAGATGGGAAATATAAATATAATATATATATAAGACATATACATATACATCATATATACATGGGATATAAAATGGTGTAGGAAAAGTGAGTTGTATATATATATATATATATTTGTATAATTAATTAATAATAATAATAATGATAATGATAATAAGGACAAAAAGAAAAAGAGAAGAAGAAAGTCAAAGGTTGGAGAAGTGTGTGTGGTGGAGATTTAAATTATATTATTATTATTATTATTATTATTATTATTATTATTATATATATAAGATAAGAACGAAGAAAGAGGAAAATTCTTTCTTTCTTTCTTCTTCTTCGTGAACGAGAGAGAGAGAGAGAGAGAGAGAGAGAAGCTAGAGAGAGAAAGGTGATTTTGCTTATATTTACACCAAAGATTTAAAGGATATCAAGAGATTTGCAAGTGGATATTGAAAATTTGGGCAAAGAATCCAAGTAAGTGCCCTTTCTTTGTGTTGATTTCTATTGATTGAATTGATATTTGATATGATTAAGGTGTGATGATAGTGAAAGTTGTAAGTATGGATTAAGTAGATAGATGAGTGCAAAATAGTCTTTATATGTGAGATTTGAACTTTAACTCAATTTTTAGAAGAAAGGAAGAGTTTGATTATGTTTGTATTCATATGGATTGGTTTAAAATGCAAAATACTTGAGTTTGTTTCAGAAAACAGTCCCGGATTAGATGCCACGGCCGTGGCAAATGAGGGCCACGACTGTGGGGTTACAAGGTTGATTGTGTCTTCATGAATTTTAATAGAACAGAAGAGTCTAAAATGTCACGACCGTGGCCCTTGAAGGCCACGACCGTGGGGGTTGTAATGAAAAAATGAACAGAACCGTGTTGGATCCCACGGTCGTGGGGATTGGGAAGCCACTGTTAGTGTATATGCCCTAGGCCATTGATTTGGACCTTAATGTTATTCATTTTGTTATTAATAAAGAAGTTTTTATTATCATTGTTATGTTTGCATGTTATATATAATAATGATTATATCCCTGGTTTATTATTGTTATGGAGATAATAATAAATATAACTAGTGTAATATTGATTTGATAATCATAAGATGATTATAGGTATGAAGATACAAATCAATATTATGGATACATGTTAGAGAACAGTGTATTGGATAGACCCACATAGATATCACTTCATGGTTTAATGTCATAAGTGTATCTCATAATAGTTTTCATTTAATCCTTTGACTTGAGATTGTCATAGTTTCCAACATAAGGAATATTATGTTTTGATATGATCAAACGTTGTCTGTAACTAGATAATTATAAAGGTTATGCTTGAACATGATATAAATTATGTAGAGGAAAATGAACAATCAAGATGGAATTTGTCCCTCTCTATGAGAGAGATATCTTCTGGGCCCCTCAATAAGTGTAACTGAGAAATGCATGGCCGTGCTCAAATAAGTTGATATAAGATCAATCTTATTTGTTTATCAGTTAACTTGGAGATCGAGTAATCATAAGTTTGGACAATATAAGTATGACATTTACTATGACTTATGTTCAAACTAGATATCGTGTGACAAAGGGATTAATGCATGTACTATTTCAGGTTTTCATTTATAATGATTCTCATGATTAATTGGGTAGTCATAATGTCTTGCTAGAGACCAATTATGATTTGTGCATTTCAATAGAGATTGAAATACACTACCAGTTAATATGAGCCTATCGGGTCACACACATAGAACGTAGGCTGTACTTAAACAATAATAATTATATTTTTATTATTGTTGTTAGTATTATTATTATTATTAGATATTAATAATAATATTGTTATAATAATTATTATTAGATAATAATTATTAAAAACGTGGGTCCATATAGGATATGGACAGTTAGGGTTTTGACAAGGAAAGGTCTTTTAAAACGGTTTTAAAAAGGACTAGAGGCCTTGATGATAATTATTATTTTTCATTTTGAAAGAAAACGGAAGAAGAGGAAAAACCAAAAACCCTAGTTTCGTTTTTTGCAAAAAATTCAGCCACTGCCGTTGGTGAGCTAGCACTCAGACCGGCGTACGTTTGTGTGGACTTCGTTAGAGGGTGTTCGTCTTCAGAAGGCAGCATCTGTTAATCGTTTTGAAGCTACGCAAAAAGGTTAGTTTCGAATCTCTTTTATCGAACTGAATGGATCACATGGATCCTGTGAGTAAATCGAATTTTTTTGTTTTCCGCTGCGGCAAGGGTTGCAGATCCTTTTTCGATTTACTAACAGTGGTATCAGAGCCTCTTGTTGATTCCATTTAATTTGAAATATGCCATGTTGATGTGTTGATGTGATCTATTGTTTTTCGAATGGCATGATTGGATTCGTTTTATCATTTGATGATGATTCGAATCTGTTATATGAGATATAACCTAAATCGTTGTTGATATATGATGTCAAAGATGACCAATTGTATAAGATACAATTCTGTAAAGTCGAACTAGGGTTGGTATACAATCTGTTATGGTTTCGAATTAGGGTTAATATGATTAATTCAATTCGTTTATTCATATTGAATGTATACATAGATTTCGATTTTGATTAATATGATTATTGAGTAAATCGTTTTCTAAGGTTCTTGTAATAGTTCTCTGTTAATATGATTAATAGATTGCTATTATATTCTGTTTAATATGATTGACAGAATAAGGGTTTTGACAGAAAATAATTAATTGGATTAATGATTCTCGACCCCGCCCAGGGGCGCTGCCCCTTCGGAACCCCGCCCGCTGACCGGCCAGCGGGAGCCCCGCCCGCTAACCGGCTAGCGGGACCGCCGTATGTTCGCGCCCTATAGTTCGTTACCGTGACATTAAGAATGTCAATATATTTGTTTCTATTTAACATGTTGGTGATGAATATGCTATGATTATTTGATGTCTTGGCATGGTGCATAGTATGGCTTTATGACCTATGTGTTTGTTTATTCATATTTTTGGATTGTATATACGGCCTGCGTGTCGTTTATTTTTGTAACTTTATTATTACTAGTTTAGTAGTTAGTTTTATTATTAATGTAATAATGAAGACTCAAGCTTGGAGAAGAAGATGAAAATTCCATGGAGATGAAGTTGCCTTTCAAGATATGAAGAAATGTACTATTGCAAATGTTGTAATAGATAGGTTTTCTTTTCACCTAGGGTTGCCTATATGATCTTCATTTGGTCTCATGAAGATCATATCTAGTTTGGCCATACTATGTCACGTTTATTTTTATCGAATATGTATGAGATGCCATGTTTGATAGTTTATGTATGCATATGGGATATGATATATAAATGTTAATTTTAACATGTTTTCAAAATTAAATGGAATGAACCCTCACTATTAATCTAAGTTTTAATGCCATCCATATTTTAAACACTTATCAAGGCTAAGATCACCTAAATGTAGATTTTGCCAAAGCAAAGTACTTTAGGTTATCCTAGTAAGATATGATGAGTAATGGTGCTGCTCATGCGTTTAAAATTGGTTAGACTTAATTAGGCTATCAAAATGGTTTTGGGCCTAAGGCATTAGATGGGGTATAACATGCTATGACATATGATGTCATGATCCCATATTATCTAAGAGTTACATGTGATGTAATTGGTAAGGGGTTACCTACCATAATAACTTGATTTTAAGTGTCATGCCAAAGCTGACTTAATATTAAGTAAAAATTGGATCTTAGCCCACTAAAATGTCATTGTGATGATTGAGGGTTATATTTTAGTGGGATTTTAATTACTTATCACCTTTTATTAATTAAAATTTGCATATTTTGTAGATTAAAATGGCTACCAACAATAACTCCACTTTATCACTGCGATCCATCCTTGAGAAGAAAAAACTGAAAGAGAATGGGACTAATTTTGTTGATTGGTTTAGGAACCTGAGAATTGTTCTCAAACAAGAAAAGAAGTCCTATGTGCTTGATGAAGCTGTCCCTGAGCCACCTCCTGCTAATGCTTCTAATGCTGATAAGAACAAGCATAAGAAGCATATGGATGATTCCAATGACATTGGATGTCTTATGCTTGCTACTATGTGTCCAGAACTTCAGAAGGATCTGGAACACTTGGAGGCTTATGAGATGAGTGTCCATCTCAAACAAGCTTTCCAACAGCAAGCTAGGCAGGATAGATTCGACACTGCTGTTGCATTATTTGACTGCAAGATGTCAGAGGGCGAATCGGTTAGCGCTCATGTTTTGAAAATGAAGGGCTACATAGATCACCTTGCCCAACTTGGATATCCCTTGAGTTTAGAACTCTCCACGGATTTGATCCTTCATTCTTTGCCCAGCAGTTTTTCACATTTTGTTATGAACTATAATATGAACAACATGGAAAAGTCCATTCCTGAGCTACATGGTATGCTCAAAACTGCTGAAGGGAATATCAAAAAGCCCACAAAGGCTACCCATGTATTGAATGTCAATAAGGGTAAGCCTATGAAGAAGAAAGGCAAGGCAAAGGGTAAAGCAACAGTTGCTACAAAGCCTAAGGGACAGCCCAAGCCAAAAGAACCCAAGGCACCTGTTCCTAAGGAAGGAACTTGTTTCCATTGCAAGGAGCCTGGGCATTGGAAAAGAAATTGCCCACTTTATTTGGCTGAATTGAAGAAATCGAAGGGTAGTGCGACTACATCTTCAGGTATATATGTTATAGAAATTAACTTATCTGCTTCTACTTCATGGGTATTGGATACTGCATGTGGTTCTCACATTTGTACAAATGTGCAGGGACTCAAAAGGAGTAGATCACTGAAAAGGGGCGAAGTTGACCTACGAGTTGGGAATAAAGCAAGAGTTGCTATACTAGCTGTAGGATCTTATGAACTTCATATGCCTAATGGCTTTTTGTTAAATTTGAACAATTGCTATTATGTTCCTACTCTGAGTAGGAATCTTATTTCAGTTTCAGTTTTGGATGATGAAGGTTTTTCATTTTTAATTAAAAATAAGACCTGTTCTATTTTTGATAAAGATGATTTGCTTTATGGTATTGCAAGATCTTTTAATGGCCTTTATGTCCTTGACTTAGATGATTCTAGGGAGAATCATATTTATAACATAAACTCTAAAAGAATTAAGCCAAATGACCTAAACCCTACATTTTTATGGCATTGTCGTCTTAGCCATATAAATGAGAAACACATTTCTAAACTCCATCAAGATGGATTATTAGATTCATTTGATTTTGAATCATTTGATAAATGTGAATCTTGTTTACTTGGCAAAATGACAAGGAATCCTTTCATCGGACAAGGTGAAAGGGCCAATGACTTGCTTGGACTAGTACATACAGATGTATGTGGCCCGTTAAGCATTAGTGCCAGAGGAGGATATAATTACTTCATTACTTTTACTGATGATTTCAGTAGGTATGACTATGTCTACCTAATGAAACATAAGCATGAGGCTTTTGAAATGTTCAAAACTTTTCAAAATGAAGTACAAAATCAACTTGGTAAAACTATTAAGGCACTTCGATCTGATCGAGGTGGTGAATTTTTGAGCCAAGAGTTTGACGAACATCTAAGAAATTATGGAATTGTTTCACAATTAACTCCTCCAGGAACTCCACAGTGGAATGGTGTTTCTGAAAGAAGAAATCGAACTTTATTAGATATGGTTCGATCTATGATGAGTCAAGCAGATCTTCCATTATCGTTTTGGGGTTATGCCTTGGAGACAGCTGCTTTTGTTTTAAACCGTGTACCATCTAAAGCGGTTGAAAAGACGCCATATGAGATATGGACTGGCAAAACACCTAGTTTGTCTTTTCTTAAGATTTGGGGTTGTGAAGCTTATGTGAAAAGACCAGTTTCAGATAAGTTAGCTCCAAAATCTGCTAAATGTATCTTTGTGGGATATCCTAAGGAAACTAAAGGATATTATTTCTATATTCCATCTGAGAACAAAGTGTTTGTTGCTCGAAATGGAACCTTTTTGGAAAAAGAATTCATTTCTAAAAGAACTAGTGGGAGTACAGTTCAATTAGATGAATTTATAGAACCACAAGAAGATATTGAACCGCCTGTAGAAACAGTTTCAGAACCACAAGCCATTGTGGAAACTGAAAATGTTACACAAGTTCTGCGCAGATCTGATAGACCACGTCATCAGCCTGAGAGATATGGATTTCTCATGACTGAAAGTCGTGAAGTTTTGCTCATAGATCAAGATGAGCCAACTACCTATCTTGAAGCTGTGTCAGGTCCAGATTCAGAGAAATGGCTTAGAGCCATGAACTCTGAGATGCAGTCCATGTTTGACAACCAAGTTTGGGCCTTAATTGATCCTCTCGAAGGTATTAAGACTATTGGTTGCAAATGGGTTTTCAAGAAGAAAATTGACATGGATGGAAATGTGCAAACCTATAAAGCAAGGTTGGTTGCTAAAGGTTTCAAACAAACTCATGGCATAGACTATGATGAAACCTTTTCTCCAGTTGCTATGATTAAATCTATTAGGATTCTCCTTGCCATTGCTGCATACTATGATTATGTGATATGGCAAATGGATGTCAAAACTGCTTTCCTTAATGGAAATTTACTCGAGGATGTGTACATGACACAACCTGAGGGTTTTGTAAATCCTGAGAATTCTGGGAAGGTTTGCAAGCTTCAAAGGTCCATTTATGGATTGAAGCAAGCATCTCGAAGCTGGAATCTTTGTTTTGATGAAACAGTTAAGAACTTTGGTTTCATTCAAAATGAAGATGAACCATGTGTTTACAAGATGGTTAGTGGGAGTGCTATCGTGTTCTTAGTCCTATATGTAGATGACATATTGATCATTGGAAATGATGTCCCCACTTTACAAAAGGTTAAAGATTGGTTAGGGAATACTTTTTCAATGAAGGACTTGGGTGAGGCTGCATATATCCTTGGTATAAGGATCTATAGAGATAGATCTAGAAGGATAATTGGCTTAAGTCAAAGTACATACATTGACAAAGTGTTGAAGAGATTCAGCATGCAAGATTCCAAGAAGGGATTTTTGCCTATGTCACATGGTATTCATCTTAGCAAGAATCAATGTCCTAAGACATCTGATGAGCGAGATAGAATGAATAAGATCCCTTATGCTTCTGCTATTGGATCTATTATGTATGTCATGCTATGTACTAGACCTGATGTCTCATATTCTTTGAGCACAACAAGTAGATATCAAGCTGATCCTGGTGAGGGTTACTGGACAGCAGTTAAGAACATTCTTAAGTATCTAAGAAGAACTAAGGATGCTTTCTTGGTTTATGGAGGTTTGGAAGATGAGCTAGTTGTAAATGGTTACACAAATGCTAGTTTCCAAACTGATATAGATGATTACAAATCGCAGTCAGGTTTTGTATTCACATTGAATGGTGGAGCCATTACTTGGAAAAGTTCCAAGCAGAGTACAGTAGCAGATTCTACAACAGAAGCTGAGTATATAGCAGCATCAGATGCAGCTAAGGAAGCAGTTTGGCTGAAGAAATTCATCACTGAGCTTGGAGTGGTGCCTAGCATTGCTAATCCTATGGCTATCTATTGTGACAACAATGGTGCCATAGCGCAAGCAAAAGAGCCAAGGTCCCATCAGAAATCTAAGCATATACGCAGGCGATTTCACCTCATTCGAGACATCATTGATAGAGGTGATATCAAGATATGCAAAGTTGACACAAATGACAACATAGCAGATCCATTGACAAAGCCTCTCTCGCGGGTCAAGCATGATCAGCACACTAGGTCTATGGGCATGAGATATTTATTAGTCTAGGCCTAGTGCAAGTGGAAGACTGTTAGTGTATATGCCCTAGGCCATTAATTTGGACCTTAATGTTATTCATTTTGTTATTAATAAAGAAGTTTTTATTATCATTGTTATGTTTGCATGTTATATATAATAATGATTATATCTCTGGTTTATTATTGTTATGGAGATAATAATAAATATAACTAGTGTAATATTGATTTGATAATCATAAGATGATTATAGGTATGAAGATACAAATCAATATTATGGATACATGTTAGAGAACAGTGTATTGGATAGACCCACATAGATATCACTTCATGGTTTAATGTCATAAGTGTATCTCATAATAGTTTTCATTTAATCCTTTGACTTGAGATTGTCATAGTTTCCAACATAAGGAATATTATGTTTTGACATGATCAAACGTTATCTGTAACTAGATAATTATAAAGGTTATGCTTGAACATGATATAAATTATGTAGAGGAAAATGAACAATCAAGATGGAATTTGTCCCTCTCTATGAGAGAGATATCTTCTGGGCCCCTCAATAAGTGTAACTGAGAAATGCATGGCCGTGCTCAAATAAGTTGATATAAGATCAATCTTATTTGTTTATCAGTTAACTTGGAGATCGAGTAATCATAAGTTTGGACAATATAAGTATGACATTTACTATGACTTATGTTCAAACTAGATATCGTGTGACAAAGGGATTAATGCATGTACTATTTCAGATTTTCATTTATAATGATTCTCATGATTAATTGGGTAGTCATAATGTCTTGCTAGAGACCAATTATGATTTGTGCATTTCAATAGAGATTGAAATACACTACCAGTTAATATGAGCCTATCGGGTCACACACATAGAACGTAGGCTGTACTTAAACAATAATAATTATATTTTTATTATTGTTGTTAGTATTATTATTATTATTAGATATTAATAATAATATTGTTATAATAATTATTATTAGATAATAATTATTAAAAACGTGGGTCCATATAGGATATGGACAGTTAGGGTTTTGACAAGGAAAGGTCTTTTAAAACGGTTTTAAAAAGGACTAGAGGCCTTGATGATAATTATTATTTTTCATTTTGAAAGAAAACGGAAGAAGAGGAAAAACCAAAAACCCTAGTTTCGTTTTTTGCAAAAAATTCAGCCACTGCCGTTGGTGAGCTAGCACTCAGACCGGCGTACGTTTGTGTGGACTTCGTTAGAGGGTGTTCGTCTTCAGAAGGCAGCATCTGTTAATCGTTTTGAAGCTACGCAAAAAGGTTAGTTTCGAATCTCTTTTATCGAACTGAATGGATCACATGGATCCTGTGAGTAAATTGAATTTTTTTGTTTTCCGCTGCGGCAAGGGTTGCAGATCCTTTTTCGATTTACTAACAGCCACGACCGTGGGGACCTAAATGTTGATATTGGCTTGTGAATTGTGATCTAAGGGCCTAGTATGGGACCAATAGGTGAATCATTGTATTGGAATTTATGTGTATTTGTAAATAAGTGTGTATTATTCCTTTGAATTAGGTTATGAAGAGGTTGGATTGCCTTAACTTAAATGGTAAATAATATTTGGAAGAGGAAGTGTATGGATTGATGTGAATTATCTTTAAGGTAAGTACAACTTACAAAGATGCATTCTTTTATATGATCTTGAGACCTAAAACAATGTTAAGTAATTTATTATATGGTTAATACAATGTGACTAATGTTATTAATTGTATAGTGTGAAAGCTATGGTGATAATTCAAAAAGGTATGTGCAATGCAATTTGTTATGATAAATATTTTAATGATGAAGTATATTAATGTGTCTTGAGAAGTGATGAAATGTGATATCATTATGGTTGGTAATAATGATTGAAATGAAATAAGTGGACATGTTGTCTATGTGTTCAATGAAATTGATTATGTATACTTGAATGATGAAGTGTTGTAATGTGAATTGAGATATGATTCAAATGACATGTGAATCTATTGTGATTGGCTATGATGATGCAAATGACATATGAAGCCATTGTGATTGGCTATAATGAATCAAATGTGATGTGACGCCATTGTGATTGGCTATGATGAGAATTGAGAATGAGATTGATAAAGAAATAATAAATGAATTGTGTGGCTAATGTGTTATTCCATTTTCAGAGTTTGTTGTTGGTGACATGCCTAATATTAGTAACAATCTCTTGAAGTTAGGTTGGAATTGATCCTTGAAGCCAAGTTGGGTTGAAGTTTAACATGTTTACTCCCCTTGAAGCTTGGTTGGGTCTAGTCCTTGAAGCCTAATTGAGATGTTACAACCCTTGAAGCTAGGTTGGATTGATTCTTGAAGCCAAGTTGGGTTGATACTTAGCATGTTTTGTTCCCCTTGAAGCTTGGTTGAACCTAAATCCTTGAAGCCTAGTTGGGATAATGATAAATGTGATGATTGAACCAAAGCATTAACTCTGAAAGTTGAATGGCATATTAGTGTCTTGTGGGCTCATGCATGTCTTTGTTTTAATGTGCATTATGGAATGAAATATAATATGATGTGATATATGATCATAATTATGGAATGAGATGTATACAATATATAAGTAAATGATTGAAAGTGAATATGGCTTGAGAAGCTATATTGAATGATGAATTTATAAAAAAAAAACATAATATGATGTGTAAAGTGCTTATGGATGTGGAAATTGTGAATATTATCTCATGAAAGTTTGGATGAGTCATTGAATTGTGATTTGTTGAAATGATGTATAAGAGTATATATATATATATTATGAGATTGGTGGAAACATATATAGAGAGTGCATTGAAAAGAGTAAATATGATAAAAAATTGGTAATACATGATATATATATAAAGTAAGATTTACTTGTAATGTTTATTTGAAATTATTTCTTTGTACTACTAAGCTTTCTTGCTTAGCGTGGTTATGTAAATCGCGCAGGTAATTAGGTGGTTGATCTAAAAGTCAAATGGGTATGCCACGAGTAAGGTAAGAGTGTTCTGAGACCAACTAGAGGGTGTTGCATACATGTATAATTAAATTATGCTGTATTTTACTACAAGAATGCATTCATATGTATAAATAAAGTTTTGATAATATAAGATTATTATTATCATTATATTTAAGTAGAAGTTCATTAAAAGAAATACTTTATGAAAAGATATGATTTGAACTAAGTGAAAGGTTTTAAATTGTAACGAATAGTGACATCCTTATACTTTATATGCTTACTGTATGTATACAAGGTATATGTGTAAAATTTATATGGAGTATCGGGGTGTTACACTAACAACCGTCCTATAGAATTTACCTTTCACTTTCAAAGGTATCTTCTTATCACATAGAACCCCAGTCGCACCCTTCCACTTCAACCACCCTACCTGTATTCTGTGAGCCACATCTTCATCTATACGGCCATCATTCTAGAACAGCGAACTCAAATATTTGAACTGCTTGGTTTTAGAAACCAAAACTCCATCCAACTTAACCTCATGTTCCTGCTTCTTCCTTAGACTGAACTCATAGTGCATATATTCCGTTTTACTCCTACTTAACTTAAAACCCTTGTCCTCGAGAAAACATCAATTATAAATGCCAAAACGAAAACAAAAAAAAAGCAAAAGGAAAAAAAAAAGATGAAGGCAAAGTTTACGAAGACATCGGTGAAAATCTACTGTGAAAAAGAAAGGAAGAAGTGAGAATAAAAAGGAAGTTCCGTATTTTTTTTAAAAAAGCAAAAGATAAAAAAGCTAAAATTAAAAAGTAAAAGATTAAAAATGAAAAAAAATAACAGTAATAAAATTGAGAATGAAAGTTAAAATGTAATATATGGTGTAATTTCCTCAAATAAAAATGATACGAAATAACCCTGGAACTCAATGGCTAGGATTTGTGATCGTATATTCAAGTCAAATAATCTATAGAGCAGTTACAATCGCGTGCCTCTTACAACACCGTAAAAGGCACCACCCTTTGACATATCCTCTTGAAAGGGAAAAAAAATTGCAAAATTTAAAGAGATAAAACATCATATAAGTAATTGACACAAGGATGCTCACTGTGTTTTTGATTCGTCAAAATTCTCTGCATCTTCAATACGTCGTCAAAGAATATACCATGACCTACAGATGAAACAATTACCATTTATGTGCACTTTCTCCATGCTATTACTGAAACAGCATCGACTCAGCAATTCTCTGTTGCATCATAAAAAATAAAAGCAGTGTTTCAGCTGCTGATGAATTGGCAGACTTTGCCAAGAATTCCTACTGAGGATTAAAACCTATTGATTCTTGAACAAGCTTGAAGGAACCTGACGAAAGGGGGGGAAATCATAAACAAAACAGAACATTTGTTAATATGATTTTAGGAAGCAAAAAAAATACTAAATAAGTAAATATAAAATGAAAAAAGCTCAAAGATACAGGTTATATTATCTTCATATATTTCATGGTAAATAAGAAGATCCAACATTTGGAATGTACAGCAAAGTCAACTCAGACAGAAAAATAATGTCTATCTGTTAGAAGTCCACATGGATTGAAGTTTCAGATAAATACAAAAAAAAGGCGCAAACTAATTATAAAGGTATGTTTCAACTGAAAACATGCTAAAAAATAGAACACAATCAGCTGGCTTAGTTGAGACATCATCATTAATTTGTGATCAGCAGGAGAACAGATGTCGCATCCATGTTAATGCTAAACCACACAGTGAAGATTGTGCAGTGTGAGATGAAACATATCCATGCATTCATGATATTATAGATTAACGTTTGATGGCCTTGTAACTAGGAGAGATTCCACTACAAGCAACATATCATTGAGCGTTGTTACTCATATAAGGAAGTGACAGACTTAAGAAAGGAAAGAAGTGGACCAATTCAAATGGCTACCAAGTTGTGTCATGCATGTCAATTTGGGTACAACGTCAAGCAAGCTCCTAAGAAGCTTTCCTTATTCATGAACATGTAACTAGGTTCTCAGGTGGCCTAATTTCCACTTTTGGGTTTTGGTTTTTTTTTTTTGGGCTGTTCAAATGCCACATCAACAAAGCCAATTACCACTGACCCATTTTTAACAGATTGCTTAGAAAAAAAATTTGTGACGTGACATTATCAGGTTGGCCTTAATGATTACTAATTTTTTTAAAAACCAACCCTAACCATGATGATGTATTTTAGTAGCAGTTTTATCTATAGTGGAAAACAAATAAAGTATGTAAACACTTATTCGTAAAAAAACAGAACCACATGCAGTTTCATCAATTTACATGCAACATAACTAAACTAATTATTATTTATTATCATTCTTCGCAAATTGCAATAGTTCTTCAACTTTTCACTCTTTGAAAACTCATTTACAATTTCGCAATTTTAATCTCAATTTTACAAAACAATAGGTAAAAGGAACAAGAGTAAAGAGACAAAAGGAAGAATTTCGAATAAGAAAAATGTGAAACTGACTAAACTGTTCATAGAACCTGATTAGCTAGTGAAACTGAATTATCATATTTCCTGTTCAGATGCTTGACTTTGGTTTTGTCTCGTGACTAACTGACATCACTAGCCCACTGTTACAAAAAAGCCCAATCTACCACAGGCTGACTCATAAATACCCCTAGCCACAAAAAGAATGTGAACAACTCAAAGAATGTGATGTGGTCAAATATGTAAGAATGTGAAGTAGCACCATTTAAGTCAAGATGAGAGAGGGACAACTAAAATGTATGTCAATATGAAAGATTAATACATCCAAGTTAAAAAGTAACAGAGAAAAAAGGCACAGCATGAACTAAAGTGATTAAGAAAAAATTTAGCATTGCTAGACTGTTTGGATATAGCCCAAAAACCATTAGAATAGAGGAAAAGATCCTTATAGTTGATTTCAGTAAGCTTAGAATTAAAGAGTTCTATTTCACCATGGAGACTTTAAATAGATGAACATCCTGTGTGCAATTGTTGGTCAAGCTTGACCTAATTATTGCTCTTGGTTGGGAGAAAAAATTTCAATATCCCAATAAAGAATCAGCTGCCATAGGGATATGCTATCTTGCTTATTAAAAAGCCAATGAGGGAAAATAGAAGCACAAACGCATACCAGCATTTATATATCAGAAAATTAAATGTAAAAACATGTTCATGTAAAACACATGCATAAATATTACACAATAACAATTAACATGATCAATGAATCAGTAGCAACAAACTTTGGATTAACTGTTTATCACAAATCACTGGTTTGGGAGTCAAAAATTAGGAGATTTAAAAATAACTTGAGAGGGCAACTATAGATAAAAATATTTCTGACAAACCCTGCATATCAGTTGTACATGACCCTTTAATTTTGCACAAGGAGACAGTCAACTATGAAAAGCTTTATCCACAAAACAACTAAGACATCAAAAGTTCTCAACACAACTAATCAGTTCTTATTTCGGTCAAAAGAAGATTGATTATGCAAAGGAACAATCAGACATACCTTTACATGATGTGGCATAATCTTGATATCAAACGGCACGTGGAGCCATGCTTCAGGTGGATAGAGCAAAAAGTTCTCAGGCTTGCTGGTGTAGACATCAGCATATTGATGGATGTGATATGCAAATGCAGATTCTTGACCAGTGTCAGTGAGGAAAGTGGCTCCAAAAGACGTATTAAACATTTGCTTCATCCTCTGCCGCGCCTTCTGCCTCTCCTCATTTAGCTCCCCCATAAGCAATTTGTATGATTCACTTCTCTTACCATGAGCTATAGTTGAATGCAATTTTCCAAGTAGTTCTTGAATGATATGAAATTTTGCCTGCATCAGGAGAGAAGTGGACCAAGAAAACAATTATAATCTGTCAAAACAAAGATGATCTACCTAGAATTTTTAACAAGCTAGTTAATTAGATGAAGCAAATCATATATTCCAAGTGAACCATTTCAAGGTATTTGAGAAATCTTTGATAGATTGGTTTGCTTGCTACTATCAATCCAAATATACAAACGCAATATGGAGATAGACTCATTTTTTTGAACTTGAAACTACATTGAAGAGAAGTCCTTATCGTTACAAAGCATGTTTAGTATTTTGATACTGTTATGAGAACCACCATGAACAACTATTAGGTTCAATTATCTTATTATATTTTATTTCTATATTCAATATCAGACTGCAGAAATCCTTAGGTAAAAGCTTGGCTTGGTTGCTCTCCACGTTCCTTTTTTGTTTCCCTCCCATATCTTAAGATATTTTACCCACCTTTTCATTTCGAAATTTTCATTCCTTCTCTGTTATTCTCATCCCATCTCTCATTGTTTAACAGGCACTGAAATATTAGAGAAGGAATTAAAGCACTCTGCATTGCACTCTATTTGCAATTGAAGCATTCGCATTGCACCATATCCAATAAAGCTTTATTCAAACTAATTTATGTTTAACAGTTGAAACTCATAGGCTAAAGTCAGAAGGAAATAAAAACAACACACTGCCAACATCTAATGTCAACACAACTGAATAAAATGACATACCTGCTCAAAACGATAGCACTCATCATTCTGTATACGTATTTCACTCTGCATTAAGAAAATTCTCCAGAATAAGCCAACACTTAATAAACTTAAATTTTAAATTGTTCTACAAAAAGGTGAGGCTCCACGAATGCAGAGGAGAAAGTGAAAACGCATACTAGGCAAAAAGAAAACAAACAAAAAACAATGAAGGCTTCCAACAAATTCTACAAGTACAATTACAGAGATTAACTGTTTCTGTTTCCCCCTATTCTTTTAAGAGAAGAAACATGTTTATTACACTGTTATGTAGCACAGTCACACACAACTCACAGTAACAGTTAATTAGAGAATCAGAATTAGAAAGATAGAAATAGGCAGAAAGTAGAAGAGGAGAGAGGAGAAGAGAAGAAGAATGAGAGGAAATGGGTTTTGGAGAGGGATAATACTCAGATAATTCATATATGGTGTAGTGGTAGGAATTACAATTCTTATATCGTTGGTTTCCCACTTTTACAGCTCATCAATTCTAAATATTCCTTTCGCTGCACATTCCTTGACCAAGGTAGTTACCCTCTTGTCTTTTGTGCACCTCAGCTCTTTCGAAGGGTTTCTCCATCCTACCCTCAATTTGATTGTTGTTCACACAGCCCACTAGTTTCCCCAATTTCATTTCTTTTCTTCTCTTATATGTAGCAATTCCCCCCTCTTGAGCACATTATTGTCCCCAAGAACGCCAAAAATTAGGAAAATGAACTTGAATGAAGGTTGCATCCTCCCAAGTAGAGTCAACTGTAGGCAAGTTCATCCATTTGACTAGGACTTGCTGGATGCGTTGATTGGCTCTGCAAATGACCTTGAAGTTGAGTATTTTTTCTGGGGCACCAATGAATTCGTCCTTTTTTTATTGCTGGCAATTCAGTGATGGCCACTTCCCTTGATCCAATTTTCTTTTTTAGCAAACTAAAATGGAACACCGGATGAATGCGAGAAGTAGATGGCACTAGCAGTTTGTATGCTATTGTACCAATTTTCTCAATGATCTTGTAGGGCCCATCTTATTTGGCTGCCAATTTTAAACTCCTAAGCGCCAAGGATGTCTGGCAATAGGGCTAAAGCTTGAGATAGACCATATCACCAATCTGAAACTCCCTTTCTGTTCTATTTTGATCTGCATAGTGCTTCATTCGAGCTTTAAATTGAGTGAGTTGATCCTTAAGTTGTTGATTAAGATTTGTGCTCTCATAGAGAAAATCTTCCACAGCTGCAACTTTGGTAGGAAGTGATAGAAATGGAGGTGAAGGAGGTTGATAGCCATAGAGGGCTTGAAAAGGTGTCATCTGTATAGCACTATGATGAGTAGTGTTATACCAATACTCAGCTAGATGTAGCCAGGGGAGCCATAGATCAAAGGTGGTCGTCTAAGGTTCTGTTCAGTCTTTTTGTTTGGCCATCACTTTGTGGGTGGTAAGCTAAAGACATGTGAAGCTTTACTCCCACCAAATGAAATAATTCCTGCCAAAAATAGCTAGAAAAAACTCTTTGTCTGAGATAATAGTTGGGCATGCCATGCAATTTTAATAATTGTTTCAATACAAGATTTGGCTACTGTGGTGGCGGAATAGGGATGATGGAAAACCACCCAAATTGTATCGTAACCTTGTGACTTGGGTAGTTGGTCTATGAAATCCATATTAACAACTAACCAAGGAGAGGTAGGAACTGGGAGGCGCTGGAGTAAGCCTGGGTAGCTGCAATTTTTTGCCTTACACCAACAGCAAGTATCACAAGCCTTTACCCACTTAATTACTGACTTTAATAAAGGTGGCCAATAAAAGTATTATCTCACTTTGTTGTATGTAGCTTGAATTCCTGAGTGACCCACCAATGGTGAATCATGGAGTTGATGTAAGACTTGCTCCTTAAATCAGTAGAGCTGACAATATAAACATTGTTCTTATACCACAGTACCCCATTTTTGAATGAGTGATTAGGTCTGTCAAGAGGAGAGGTAGAAAGTTATAGGATCAGGTCTTGAGCCAAAGGATCATCAATATAAGATTCTTCTACCTCTTTAGCCCAAGATGGAATGATGGAAGAAGTGAGAAGAGTGCTGGGTTCTTGGCCTTCATCACACTCCAAGATAAATTGCTTAGAGAAGTTTGGCAGTGCTAGGACTGGTACTTTCATCATTGCATCGTTTAGTTCTTGGAAAGCAGCTTCTGCTTGTGAACTTCATTGAAAACCAGCTTTCCTAAGCAATTCAGTCAAAGGCCTACTTATGCTTCCATAATCCTTATGAATCTCCTGTAGTAGCCTGTCAGCCCTCAGCCCTAAGAATCCTCTTAACTGTTTTAATGTTTTTGGAAGAGGCCAATTCTCATAGCTTCCACTTTACTCGCACCTATCGCTACCCCTTCAGCAGTTATGACATGGCCAAAGTACTCGATTGAGTTGCAGCAAAAGGAGCATTTTTCCCATTTAGCAAACAACCTTTGGTCACTCAAAATTTAGAATACCTCCTCCAGCTGTGAGAGATGCAACTCTTCAGATTTGCTATAGACCAAGATATCGTCAAAAAACACCAAAACGAACCTCCGTAACATAGGTTTGAATATGTTGGAATATCTAGCTGTATGAGTATGGAATGATTAGAAAGATAGGTTGTAAAGGTTGTGTGCTATGTTCTTTTTTTGTGCATATAAACCAATTTTGTTTGAGGAATACATATAAGAAAACAAGAGAAAGCTGATATTTTCTCATGGAATCATAGCCTAAGGTCTGAAACCCAGGTCTCCTTCCATTCTTCTTCCCCGTTCTTCTCTTTTCTTTTTCAGATCAACTTCTCTCTCTCTCGGCTTATTTCAAAAGGAAAGAGTCACTGCCTGTTTAAATCACTACAAAGAGTGGTTCTTCTCTCACGACCCCACCCAAAAGAATCGCAGCCCTTATATCGGCTGTCCCCTGAAGTCCCGTCGCCGAAATTCTGCAAGTGGAACCACACGCTCCTCCAGAAGCAACTGACCGGTGACCCACATGACTTTCCAGTGACCCTTTTCCGACGCGACTCGTCTAGTAGAATCGACTCTTCATTCCGCATCCATTGGTGGCATCCTTTTGATTTTTTTTTACATCTCTACTTGTCATCCTTTGTTTCACAGTAGCTCAGCCTTGGTGTTTGTACGGTGTTCAGCAGCTTCTGTGTGTTTATCTTCTCTCCTTAAGTCTTGGTATCGTGTTTAAATGGCAGAGCTCTTAGTTGCTTTTACAAGTAATCAACAAGGTTTCAATTCAATTACATTGACAACAACCGAGTATAAAGAATATTTGCAGTATCAATCTTCAAAACAACATACCTTCTTTTCTATGCATTATGTTGTGCAACCAGGTAATTCATTTGCTTGTCTAACACAGTCTTCACTCAATAGACCTTGGATATTAGATTCTGGTGCTTTTGACCATATTTCCAGTAATAAAAACCTTTTCTTTTCCTTAACAAGTCTCACTTCTCCTTTTCCTACAGTCATTTTAGATGATGGATCAAAAACCATGATTAAGGGTGTCGAAAAAAGTAGACCCCTCTCTTCTCTCTCCTTAGACTCAGTTTTATATGCTCCAAAATGTCCCTATAATTTAATCTATATTAGTAAACTCTCAAAACAACTTAATTGCAAAGTAATTTTTTATTATGATTCTGTTTTGGTGCAGGATCAGCGTACGGGAACGATGATTGGTGTAGGTTATGAGTCACGTGGATTATATTTTCTCTCATGTCCTGGCACATCAACTGCCTTTAATTCTGCCACTCAGTTGACCTTCTTCACACCGTCTTAGTCATCCTAATCTCTCCAAACTTCAGACAATGATTCTCGGTATTTCAAAATTATTTAGCATTGAATGTGAGTCGTGTTAGCTTGGAAAACATACATGTAGTATTTTTTTCTAAGCAATCAAACCATAGAGCATCATATATGTTTCATATTGTTCACTCAGATAAATGGGGTCCGAGTCGAATTGGCACAAATTTGAGTTTTCATTATTTTGTTACTTTCATTGACGTTTATTCTCGAAACACTTTGTTGTTTTTAATAAAGAATATATTTGAGTTGTTCACAATTTTTAAAAATTTGTCTTGAGATTAAAACTCAGTTTGGTGTCTCCATCAAAACCTTATGTAGTGATAATGCATGAGAACATATGTCTCTTCCTTTTAAAGAGTTCATGGCTTCTCAAGGCATCATTCACTAATCTTCGTATGCATATACCCCTTAATAAACTAGTATAGCTGAACACAATAATTGGCATCGAATTGAAACAGCTCGCATCATGCTCATCCATCATAATGTGCCACTTCGTTTTTGGGTGGATGCTATTTTGACTGCATGCTACTTAATAAATCGCATGCCTTCTTCAGTCTTACAAAATCAAAGTCCTCATTCCATTATCTTTCCTAGTCAACCATCTTACCCTCTCTCTGCTCGTGTTTTTGGGTGCACTTGTTTTGTTCATAATCACAAACCGGGTAGGGATAAACTTCAGCCCAAGTCCATTAAGTGTATTTTCTTAGGATATTCTCTTCTCCGTAAAGGTTATAAATGTTGTAATCAATATGCAAAATAATTCTGTATATTTCTTAATCAATTCAATACACAACCATATATATATATATATACAAGAAACTAGAGACTAATTTAGGAAGGAGAAATCTAAATATTTACTTCCTATATATATATTATTTTGTTTCCATAACACTCCCCCTCAAGTTGGAGCATATATATCTATCATGCCCAACTTGTTACATAGATAGTCAACCCAAGAACTATTAAGAGCTTTGGTGAAAATATCCCCAAGTTGCTCGCCTGTCTTGACATACTCGGTAGATATAACACCCTGTTGTAATTTTTCTCGAATAAAATGACAATCTACCTCAATATGTTTGGTGCGCTCATGAAACACTGGATTTGAAGCGATATGCAGAGCAGCTTGATTATCACACCATAACCTTGCCGGAGAAGATGTCTTGAAACCGATCTCTTCTAATAGCTGACGAACCCAAATAATTTCACAAGTGCATTGAGCCATAGCTCGATATTCAGCTTCAGCACTAGAACGAGATACGACACTTTGCTTCTTACTTTTCCATGATATCAAGTTTCCTCCCATAAAAACACAATAACTTGTAGTCGACCTTCTATCAACCTTTGAACCTGCCCAGTCTACATCAGAAAAACACTCAATGTTCACATGTTCGTGGCTACTGTAGAGAAGACCACGCCCTGAGCACCTTTTAAGTAGCATAGGATTTGTCCTAACGCTTCCCAGTGAGAAACAGTAGGAGAAGACAACTGACTTAAAACACTCACTGAGTAAGCAATATCTGGACATGTTACTATCAAGTAGTTCAACTTGCCAATTAACCTTCTATACATCTCAGGATCAGAAAATAACTCTCCTTCAGTAGTGAGCTGTATGTTGGGAATCATTGGAGCACTACAAGGCTTAACACCCAACTTACCAGTTTCCTTCAAAAGATCAAGAATATATTTCCTTTGTGACAAAAATATTCCTTGCTTACATCTAGATACTTCAATGCCCAAAAAATACTTCAACAAACCCAAATCTTTTGTCTGAAACTGTGACTGAAGATATGACTAAAGTGAAGATATACCGGTTGAGTCACTCCCTGTAATAACAATATCATCAACATACACAACAACCAAAACCATCCCAGCATCTGAACTTCTAAAAAACACAGAATGATCAAAGATACTCTTCCTCATGCCAAACTTTTGGATTACTTCACAAAACCTTCCAAACCACGCTCGAGGACTTTGCTTTAGGCCATAAAGAGACTTGCGAAGTTTGCAAACTTTACCCTTCTCCCCCTGAGCAACAAAACCAGGCGGTTGCTCCATATAAACCTCTTCTTGAAGATCTCCATGAAGGAAGACATTCTTAACATCCAATTGGTGTAAAGGCCAGTCAAAAGTAGCGGCAAGGGAAATAAACAGTCGAACAGAAGACAATTTGGCTACAGGGGAGAAAGTGTCAGAATAATCAATCCCATAAACCTGAGCATATCCCTTGGCAACTAATCGGGCCTTAAGCCGAGCAATAGACCTATCAGGGTTAACCTTAACAGTGAACACCCATTTACAACCAATAGCCTTTTTACCTGCAGGAAGATGCACAAGATCCCAAGTACCATTGGCATTCAAGGCTACCATTTCTTCTGCCATAGCTGCTTGCCAACCAGAATGAGATAAAGCTTGGGCAACAGTGGTAGGGATTGAAATTGAATCTAGATTACTCACAAAACAACGAGGAAGAAGACAAATGATCATAACTTACACAAGAAGAAATAGGATAAGTACATGAACGTTTACCTTTCCGGACAGCAAGAGGAAGATCAAAATTAGACATAGTAGACTCTTGTGGAGATGTTGGAACTTCTGCCGAAGTGGCTGGTGGAGGATGAGAGTCAATAACAACCAATCTTCTAGAATAAACCTGGTCAAAACGAGGACGAGAAGGTGCTGGTGAGGGAACAAAAGTAGGAGCGGAATCTGGAACTGGAGCAGGTATAGGAGTAGACTCAAGATGTTGATGTACGGCATAAACTAAAAGATCATTTTCCTCCCCCTGACCTGCATATGTAGAAGGAGAAGAAAAGAATGGGGTTTGCTCGAAAAATGTAACATCTATAAAGACAATGTAGCGGTTTAAATCAGGAGAGAAGCACCGGTATCCTTTTTGGTGACGAGAATATCCAAGAAAGACACAACGAAGGGATTTGGGATCTAATTTGGTAACGTGGGGACGAACATCCCGCACAAAACAAGTGTACCCAAATATACGAGGACTAATGGGAAACAAAGCTTTAGAAGGAAACAAACACTGATATGGAATTGCACCATTAAGAACAACGGAAGGCATACGATTAATAAGAAAACATGCAGTGGAAACAGCATCAGCCCAAAAATGTTTAGGTACCTTCATTTGGAAGAGAAGTGCTTTAGAAACCTCAAGGAGATGCCTATTTTTTTGTTCTGCAACCCCATTTTGAGAGGGTGTATCGACACAAGAAGTTTGATGAATGATGCCATTTTGTGACATACGATTGAAATAAGCTAGACAAATATTCTTTTGCATTGTCACTTTGTAAAATACGAATAGACTTCTGAAACTGATTTTAATTTCAGCACAAAAAGAACAAAATATAGAATATATCTCCGAACGATTTTTCATTAAGAAAAGCCAAGTAACACGAGAATAATCATCCACAAAAGTTACAAAATACTTAAAACCAGTTTGAGAAGTAATAGGACAAAGACCCCAAACATCTGAATGAACAATCTCAAAAGGGAACGAAGCCCGTTTATTGACACGAGAAACTAAATGTGAACGATGATGTTTAGCAAACTGACATGACTCACAATTTAAAACAGACAAATATTGAAATTGTAGATATAACTTCTTTAAGGAAGATAAGGAGGGGTGACCAAGGCGACAATGGATTTCAAATGGAGAGATAACACCAGCACATGCTAGAGACGTGGAGATCTGGTCATCCAAAAGATATAGTCCATCTGACTCACGTCCTCTACCAATAATCCGCTTCGTCAAAAATTCTTGAAATATACAATGAAAAGGAAAGAATGAGACACAACAATTTAATGTTTGAGTGATTTTGCTGACGGACAAAAGATTAAATGAAAATTTAGGCAAACATAAAACTTTATCTAAAGGGAGGGAAGGAGTGGGATTAGCAGTACCAATACTAGTAACAAGAGTTTTAGATCCATCAGCTAATGTAACATTCCTACGAAACTTATCAGGTTGTTTTAAAGAGGATAGAAGATTAGGAGTACCTGTCATGTGATCTGTGCAACCAGAATTTTGATGATGCAGACATAAGACATATGTTAGATGTACTTGTATTGGCAGCAGCAGCCACAACAGAAGAATCAACAGATTTAGATGAACGGTATTGAGACAATTCAGCATATTCCGCAGCAGAAATAGTCACGGTATTATCTGAAGGAGCGATCACTGGCTCCTGACTAGCCATATTTGCTCTCTGTTGTTTGTTCAACAGCTTCTTGCAAAATCATTTAGTATGACCTGGTTCATGACAGTAATAGCAAATAATACCTGAATCCCGATTAGTACTACCACGATTATTGCCTCCTTTACCCTGATTTCCGTGTTGTCCCGAATCACGACTTACAAGAGCACTCTGAACAGAAGGTAGGGAGGTACCCGGATTAGAACTTTCATTACGTAGTACTCGAGAGAAAGCCTCCGTCAGATTAGGAACTTCACTACCAGAAAGAATTTGTGATTTGGCAGTGTCAAATGTTGGGAATAATCCTGCAAGAAAACTCATGACCACCATTTGTTCACACTAGGTTTGTTGAACCTTAATGTCAGAACTGAAAAGCATAAGGACATTAAGTTCTTCATAAATCTTTTTTACCTCCGAAAAATACACTTTAAGAGGCTTATCTTGCTGCTCAACACGATATAACGCCTTACACGCATCATACACCATGTTCAAATTTCCTTTGCCCGAATACAAAAATTCAAGATACTCCATTAAATCTTTGACAAATTCACAATGACCTATGAAACCAACCACATCACTACCAATACAATTTTTTATCTGTAAAAACAATCTTGCATCTTCCCTCACCCAAATCTTTCCCGCTTCACCATTAGTCAAATGATCATCTTTATCAACACTTCTCAAATAAATTCTAATGGTCTTACTCCAATCTAAAAAGTTATTTTCATTCAGCTTATGTTCCGTAATTCTATTAACCACCGGAATAATATCACTAACAACAGTCTTAGTATCAGGCATGATGCAATAACTGAAACGAATAAACTGTCAAATAAAAGAGAGCCAACAAACTGACACAAACTGATCTTTGAAGTGTCAAAAACAATGACTGGAATGCAGAACAGGGAACAAAGCGAAGGGGAGTAACACACTGATACAAACTGATCTCTTGGAATGCCAAAAGTGACTGCTGGAATGAAGAGTAGGAAGCAAAACGAGACCAGAAAAGGAAAGACGATCACCGGAAAGTCACCGGAAACCTCCCACGCTCCCACACGCGCCGGCGGGTGAAGCAGGACACAGACTCTTCAAGCGGCGCGTGAGCCTCACGCGCAGACCTTCAGGCTGCCGGACTCCAAAGGCAGGCCGGTCGGCGGCCAAGGCTCCTCCCTAAGGTGGCTGTGACACAAAACAAACGATCTAGGTAAATGACCTAGACCCACTGCTCTTGAAATAGTAAAACCTCTCCAAAAAAAACTCACGAAACAGAACAGGAGAAGAAGAAAAACAGAGGATTTAATGGCTCTGATACCATGTAATCAATATGCAAAATAATTCTATATATTTCTTAATCAATTCAATACACAACCATATATATATATATATACAAGAAACTAGAGACTAATTTAGGAAGGAGAAATCTAAATATTTACTTCCTATATATACATTATTCTGTTTCCATAACAAATGTCATGATCCGACAATTAATAAGTATTTTATTTCAGCAGATGTAATCTTTTTTTAGACCACGATATTTTTCCACAAACCAACAGGGCATTAATAAGGTTCTACCAGTTCCCAACTTTCTTGTTTCTGATGTTTCACCATCCACTAAACCACTATAAGTCTGCTCTCGACAACCTTCTCATATTCTTGATGTTCCTCTTGTAGGTACGGAGCAAGTATGTCCACATGACTCATCTCCTCCCTCATTTGCTTCACCTATGCCGGTCATGCCTCCAACAGAAGTCACTTCACCTATTGCACTCAGAAAAGGTATTCATTCTTCTCGTAATCCTCACCCTATCTATAATTTCTTGAGTTATCATCGCTTGTCACCTTCATACTATGCTTTTATCTCCACTTTATCCATTGTGACTATTCCAAAAACTGTTAATGAAGCACAAACACATCCAGATTAGCGACAAGGCATGGTCAAAGAAATTTATGCTCTTCATGATAACAATACTTGGGAACTTGTTCCATTACCTTTTGGAAAATCTATAGTTGGTTGTCGTTGGATCTATACAGTGAAAGTTGGCCCTGATGGGAACGTGGATCGACTAAAAGCTCGTTTAGTTGCTAAAGAGTACACTCAAATCCCTGGCCTTGACTATAGGGCACCTTCTCCCCAGTTGCTAAAATTGCATATGTTCGGCTTCTTATTTCTCTTGCCTCCATGTATCATTGGAGTATTCACCAACTCGACATTAAGAATGTCCTTTTACATGGAGGCTTGACAGAAGAAGTTTATATGGAGTAACCACCTGGTTTTGTTACTCAAGGGGAATCTGGATTAGTTTGTCGATCGAGGAAATATCTATATGGTCTAAAACAATCTCCACGAGCGTGGTTTGGCCGATTCAGTACCGTTGTTCAGAAATTTGGTCTGAAAAGGAGTGAAGCAGATCACTCGACATCCTATCGTCATACAGGTCATGGAAAATGTATTTACCTAGTGGTGATGCGGATGATATTGCTATAACAGGTGATGATCAAGAAGGAATTGCCCAACTTAAACATCACCTTTTTATACACTTTCAAACTAAAGATTTGGAAAAGTTGAAATATTTCCTAGGCATTGAGGTAGCCCAGTCAAACACGGACATTACTATTTCACAAAGGAAGTATGCCCTAGATATTTTAAAAGAAACAGGGATATCAGATTGTAAACCTGCAGACACCCCTATGGATCTAAATGTTAAACTTGTACCAAGACAGGGGGAGTTACTAAAAGACCCTGGTCAGTATCGAAGGTTGGTGGGAAAACTCAATTATCTCAATGTTACGCAACCATATATATCCTTCGCGGTAAGTGTAGTCAGTCAGTTTCTTCAAGCTCCGTGCACTAGTCATTGGGATGCAGTAATACGCATTCTTAGATATATCAAGGGAACTCCAAGACAAGGCTTGTTGTATGAAAACAAAGGGCATACACAAATTGTTGGGTATTCAGATGCCTACTGGGCATGCTCTCCCTCAGATAGACGATCCACCTCAGGATATTGTGTCCTAATTGGAGAAAATCTTGTATCATGAAAAAATAAAAAGCAAGATGTAGCAAGATCAAGTGCAGAAGCATAATATCGAGCCATGGCCCTAGTTACTTGTGAACTCATTTGGTTAAAACAACTCCTTCAAGAATTAAAGTGCGAGAACACGGGCCCAATGTCACTGATCTGTGATAATCAAGCCGCACTACATATAGCCTCATACACAATCTTCCATGAAAGGACAAAACATATAGAGATAGTCATTTTGTCAGACAAAAAATTGAATCAGGCTGCATTGCTACCAATTCGTAAATTCAAATGATCAATTAGCAGATATGCTCACAAAATCTCTCAGAGGACCAAGAATCAAATATATTTGTAGCAAACTTGGAGCCTATGATCTATATGCTCCAGCTTGAGGGGGAGTGTTGGAATATCTAGCTGTATGAGTATGGAATGATTAGAATGATAGGCTGTAAAGGCTTTGTGCTATGTGCTTTTTTGTGTGTATAAACCACTTGTATTTGAACAATACAGATACAAAAATAAGAGAAAGTTGATATTTTCTCAGAATATTTGGTTCATCAACGCTTAAAATGTGGCTAGGGCGTTGGTGAGACCAAATGGCATAACAGTGAATCTCTTTAGGTTCCATACGAATTTGATGGTATCCTAACATAGATCAATCTTGGACAATATCTTGGCTCCCTAAGAGTTCATCCGATAAATCTTCAATTACTGGATGGGAAACTTGTTCTTCACTGTTAGGTTGTTCAACTGCCTGTAATCAACATGAAACCTCCAGGTATTGTCCTCCTTTTTCACCAATAAGGCAGGGGAAGCAAATGGACTGTTGCTAGGTTGCATGATGAAAAGAGTCTAGCTTTTCCTGGGCTAGCTTTATGATTTCATTTTTCTGGATATGGTGTAACTGATGGTTCAGTATTGGGTTTAAGTGGAATACTATGGTTATGAGACCTAAAAGGGGGAAGAGTGTGCTCCCATGTGGAGTGAGGATGAGTTTTAGCCCATCTGTAGTACCATTTTTTTGAGTGTTCTCCCAAATAGAAAGGCCCAAATTCCATTTTACACTCCTCTGGAACTTCATAGACAAGAAAGTACTTGTTGCATTTCCACAACCAGGACTGAGGGTTTTTACCTTCAAACGGAGGAAGCTCCATCCTCAGGAGAAGGCAACCCAAATAGCCCCTCTAGGTACCATCGAGATGGGTAAATCCACTGTCCTTTGGTTCTCGATGTTTGGGAGTTGGTAATAGGCCTTTGGCTGGAGAAATCGGTGGCCTGTTGAAGGAAGTTGTTTCTTCAAAGGCGGTTTCCTTCCCCTTACTGAGAGTCGTCATCATTTCCATCATCTTTGCAAACTGACCACTTAGCTTCAATTGTTCAGCACGTAGTTGATCGTATGTTCACTGTTGTTCTGCTCGAGTGGTTTGACCCTCCTTCTGAAACATATCTATAAGTTTGGCTATGATTTCCTTTGTTTCATCTATTTCAGAGCCTTCCCCCGTAGCTGGGTTTCGTGGCTTCCTTGTTGTTTTACTCATTAAAAAAAATTGAGTGCTTGGATCGTTGCTCTGATACTAGATTGTTATGTAGCTCAGTCACACACAACTCACAATAATAGTTAATTGGAGAATCATAATTAGAAAGATAGAAATAGGCAAAAAGTAGAAGAGGAGAGATGAGAAGAGAAGAAAGAATGAGAGGAAAGGGGTTTTAGAGAGGGATAATACTTAGATAATTCATATATGATGTGGTAGGAATTACAATTCTTATATCATTAGCTACCCACTTTTACAGCTCATCAATTCTAAATATTCCTTTCACTACACATTCCCTGACCAAGGTAGTTACCCTCTTGTCTTTAGCACTTTCTAATAGTTTCTCCATCCTACCCTCAATCTTATTGTTGTTCATACAGCCCACTAGTTTCCCCAATTTCCTTTCTTTTCTTCTCTTATATGTTGCATACACTTAAGAGCCTCTTTCACTTTGAGTTCGAAAACTGAAAATCAAACTGTAAAAGGCACACATTAATACTAAAGATTTTGTTGGGCCACATTTAACATTTCCCATAGAAATCAGGTTTCCATTTTTCTCCCCACACAGTATCATGAACCCTATTTTATTATGACAATTAAATAAAATATCCACAGTTAATTCTATGTTCTTGTATGGTCAAGTTATTTGGAATTCCCCCTAAAAAAAGAAAAAATAAGGTTATCTGGAAATCCACCTATCTTGGATCATAAATGATGCATCAAAAATCTAGATGAATGAGGGTTGCAGTAGGAGATAACTGCCGTACCATACACTCCACACATCTTATTATATGGATTCAAGTAGAGCTAAAATGCCAAGGTAGGGAACGTTCTTGTTCTTATATTTAAAACTCAACTCAACAAAATCTTAATCCCAAGTTAATTGGATCAGCTATATGAATTCTCTTTTTCCACTCAAGCGAGATTATAGACTACATCCTTGGAGAGATATAGAGCCATAATATCATTCTAAACTATTTTTTCTAAGTTATCTTTGGCCTATTTCTGCCTCTCCTAGCTATATCTATCTTAACTTATTTGGTTTTTCTTATAAGTGCATTACTAGGTCTTTGTTTTACATGACCAAACTACCTTAGTATGTGTTCCTTTATTTTATCCTCAATAGGAGCAACTCTCACCTTTTCTTTAATGCATTCATTGAGAATTCTATTCATTATAGTATGTCTACATATCCATCTTAGTATTCTTATTTCGGCAACATACATAGTACTTATGTGTTGTCCTTTTAATACCCAATACTCACCATTGTATATCATAGCATACCGTATTGCAGTACAATAAAACTTACCTTTCAATGTAATTAGCATATTCTAATTGCATAAAATTCATATGCCACTCCACTTCATCTAACCTGCTTTAATCCTATGGCTAACATCTACTTTGCAACAGCCATCCTCCTGAAGAATTGACCAAGATACCTCAAATGCATACTATGTGGTACCACCACTCTTTCCAAAATCACTCCACCACTTTCTCCATTAGTACAATATATATATTCCGTCTTAGTTTAATTTAACTTAAAAGCCTTGGATTCTAGAGTATTTCTCCACAATTCCAACCTCCTACCTACTTCTGCTTGGATCTCATCTATTAACACAATGTCATTCGCAAACATCATGCACCATGGGATGCTTTGTATATGTCATGTTAGCTCATTCGAGACCAAGATAAAGAGACAAGGAATCAATGTTGGACCTTGGTGCAACCCAATAGAAATAGAAAAATTTTTAGAATCTCCTCTAACTGTACAGATGCTAGTGATAGCTCCATCATACATATCTTTCATAACTTGGATATATCTAATTGATACCCTCATGTGCTCCATGACCTACCAAAAACTTCTCTAGGAACTTTATATCTTAGAGAAAGAAAAATATCTGAAGTAGCTCAAACCATAGAGATATCAAGTTCATGTCATATTATGAAACTTTACTAGAGATCAATTGACCATAAATTAAGATAAGACAACAATATCTTCAAAACCAATTTGGTTTTGTGACAAGGAGATTAAAAATGGTGGTATCTTTTGTCATAAGATTAAGGTTGGTGTAAAAGTATGAAGAGAAAAAAAAAAAAGCAATAAATGAAGAGGAAAAAAAAGCAATAAAAAAACAACTTCAATTGATATTACTTCTAGAGAAGCATATGACAAAGTCCTAAAAGAAGTCCTACGCTGGGTTTGGGAATGAAAAGATGTATCCATTAGATAATGGCAAAAACCTTTGCTAGGCGATGCTAAATTGAATTGACTTGAGTACACTATGGTGATCTAAATGAAATTTTAGCAAAGCAACAAACAAATAAGCCTTTTCTAGGCTCTAGAGATCTAAAGTTGGAATAGACTAAGTAGTTCAACTTTAGCCAATTGTAAGTCTAGAAACATATAATATTACCTAGTTAAATAGCATGGTAATTTTATCTTAAAGGCTCAACTACTATTAGAAATTGGGTGAACGGTTTACAAAATGTTATAGAAAATTCAAAAAATAATAATAATAAGGATGTGCCACCATAAAAGAAAAAAAAGCATATTTGATACAAAATGAGAATAATCGTAAGTTATTTATGATAATAAATGAAATAATTCACAGATAACAAACCAAAGTAGAACAAAAACAATAGAAGTTTGGTGAACGACTAACAAAAATAATTTCAACATTTTCAAACGTGAGTTTTGAATAGAAACTACTATTGGACAATACCCAAAATGGGAACTAATTTAACCTTTCCCAAAGATTCTAGTAACAAATTTTTCATCAAGGAAAAAGAGGAAGTGTCATCAAGTTCTAACTACTAATTAAATAATCATTTAGGGTTATAGAATTACTTGCTCTTTCAACATTAAAATAATAGCAAAATTTGTCGGCATGCTAGTTGATTCATGGTGTTTCATCTTAATGATGAATTCTGCAAAGATGTAAGAATATTTTGGGTAGATTGACTACTATGAATTAGGGATTTTAGAAGATATTGATTGCTATAATTTAGAGATTTGAGATCATCTAATGTTCTAATTTAGGTATAGAGAAAGTGTATATAAACCTATGTGCATTAAAGAATTAGATGTAATAAAGGAATTCTAAATTCTTCATCCTCTTTTCTCTCTCAATATTGTATATGGTATCAAAGCCTAAGGTTTGAATCTAGGCTTTTTTCTCCTCCTCCTCCCCCCCCCCCCCCTTTTTTTTTTTTTCAAGACTCAATTCTCTTCTCTCAGCTTCTTTAAAAAAGGAAAGAAGCCACTGCCTTTTTAAATCACCACTAAGGAGTGATTTCCTTCTCTCGCCGCCCAACTCAGAAGAAACGTCGCCCAAAGTTGACCGATCCCTGAAGTCCAACAGTCATGGAGTTGTGCCAGCCTCACGCGCCAACCAAAACTTCGGCAAACTTCTCCACGAGCCGGCACTTAACGGAGCATCGACGTGTATGGTGACGTCAATCCCTCCGGTCTTCTTCTTCAGCGTCACAACTCCTTTTCCGACAAGGTTTGGGCATCACCCAGCCCTTTCACCACAATTCTAGGGTCCCTCTTCAAGATTTGGTTGTTTGAAGCCTACTGCTCATCTAAGACAGCCTTAAACTATATTAATTTATTGTTTCTGTAATGGCCAAAGCTTTAAAAAGTTCAGACCAAACTAACTCTGGAAAATCTCTTGCATGCCTTACTAAAAGTTCTCCCCTTGGACTTTGGATACTAGACTTCAATGCGTCTGATCATATCTTTGATAACAAAAGCCACTTCTCTATCCTTACTTCTATTGATGATTCATCTACTGTCACTCTTGTTAATGGTTCACAAACTGCAGTTAAGGATATATGACATTCAACGTCCCCCTTCAATATCTTTAACAAATGTCTTATTTGCTCCTGAATGCCAATATAATCTTATTTCAATTAGCAAACTAATGAAAAGTCTATTTTGTTACCTTTGTAGCTAATTTTGTTATTGTGCAGGACCGGAGTACAGAACGACGATTGGAATAGGAAGTGAGTCACAAGGTTTGTACCATCTCCATAACCTAAATCCACCAATTGCCTTCTCTTCCACTCCATCTATCGATCTTCTTCATCATTGCCTTGGACATTCAAATCTTAATAAACTACAAAAATTTATTCCTAGTATTTTCACTTTATCTTCCTTGGATTGTGAGTCATGTTAGCTTGGGAAACAAACTCGTAGTTCCTTTCCCAAGCGAGTCAATAATAGGACTATAGGTATGTTTGAATTAGTTCATTCAGACATATTGGGTCCAAGTCAAGTTAGTACAACTATGAAATTTCAGTATTTTATTATGTTATTGATGATTTTTCCAGTTGAATATGGATATATTTGATGAAAAATCATTTTGAACTATTATCTATATTTCAGAAATTTTATGTTGAAATCCATAATCAATTTAATGTTTCAATAAAAGTTTTACATAGTGATAATGGAAAGAAATATTTATCCTCTTCTTTCTCAAATTTTTTGACCTTGCAGGGAATCACACATCAAATCTCTTGTCCATATACACTCTAGCAGAACGGAATTGCAAAACATAAAAATCGACATCTTATTGACACCACTCGTACTCCTCATTCACCATAATGTTCCACTTCGGTTTTGGAGGGATGCAGTTCTTCCCGCTTGTAATTTGATATATAGAATGTCTTCTTCCATCTTGCACCATCGAAGTCCTCACTCCATTCTTTTTCCCAAAGAAGATCCATATCACTTACCATTGAGAATGTATGGTTGTACTTATTTCATTCATGATCACACTTCGGAGAAAGATAACTCAAGCACAAATCCATTAAATGCATATTCCTAAAATATTCACGTCTCCAGAAGGATTATAAATATTATGAGTCCACAAAGCAAAAGCATTTTGTTTTGCCAAATGTGACCTTTTGAGTCATCACCATATTTTTTGCTCAAAAGCAAAAACACCAAATTTCCGGCGTACATTTCCGACGAAACTTCACCAGCTGCCTCGCCTCTTAATTCCGAGTTTGTGTGTGGGCTCAATTCAAATTTCTGACCTCTTTCGAAATTGGCAGTGGCTTCAAATTGCATTTCAGTTCAGGTTTTTTCTTCTGATTCTTCTTTAAAATGGCTTCTAGTTCAGATACATCAGGTTTGATCAAACCTCTGTTCTCCTCTATTTCCAGTTCTCCTGCCATTACTACTGTAAAATTGCAAGGTAGTGATAATTATGTTTCATGGGCTGCATCGGTTGAACTTTGGTTTATGGGTCAAGGTTATAGTGATCACTTAATTAAAAATGCAACTGATGTTGATGAAAAAGATAGGACAACATGGACTAAAATTGATGCACAACTATGTAGTCTACTATGGCATTCTCTTGAACCAAAGTTGCTTACCCTATTTCAGTCTTGTAAAACTTGTTTTAAAGTCTGGACCAAGGCTAAAACGTTGTATACTAATGATATTCAACGTATTTATAAGGTTGTCTATAACATTGTTCATTTACAACAAAACTTTCAAGATATGCCCAGCTATTTAGGTCAGGTTGAAACTTTGAAGGATGAATTTAACTCTCTCATGCCTTTTTCTTCAAATGCCACTGAGCAAGAGAATCAACGAGATAAGTTTTTTATGGTATTAGCTCTCATAGGGCTTCGAGCAGATTTGGCTACTGTAAGAGATCAGATTCTTGCTAGCCCAATCATCCCTAAATTAGATGAAGTCTTTACTCGTTTACTTCGCATCTCCTCCAACAATATTGAAACTGAAACTTCTGTATTAGTTGTACAGAAGAATAGTCAGCAGGTAGTTAGTCGAAAAGAGAAGGGAAAAAGCTCCAGATTCCATTGCTCCTATTGTGATAAGGGGGGTCATACACGTGACCGTTGTTGGGCTCTTCATGGACGACCTCCCAAACCTAATCAGGGTAATCGTCCAATTGCTAATATAGTCCAGTCTCAAGACAATGGTATTCTTTCTCTACCCACGACTCAAGCATCGAAACCTAACTCAGTTACATTAACTGGGATTGATTATGATGAATACTTACAATATCAAGTATTGAAACAACAGTCATCTTCTCCAACAGGTTCTGTTGTTCAACCGAGTACTTCTTTTGCTTGTCTCACACAATCTTCACCCACTGGATCTTGGATTTTAGACTCCGGTGCTTCTAATCACATATCTGGTAATCCAAATCTTTTCTCCTCTCTTACTACAATTAATTCCCAATTTTCAACAGTTACCTTGGCTAATGGGTCACAAACAATGGTTAAAGGAGTAGGAGAAAGTAAACCTCTCTCTTCTATGCCTTTAGTATCAGTCTTATATGCCCCTGCATGTCCATATAATTTGATTTCCATTAGTAAATTATCAAAACAACTTAATTGTAGAGTAATCTTTGAATCTAATTCTGTTTTTGTGCAGGACCGCTGTACGGGGAAGATGATTGGAGAAGGTCATGAGTCCAATGGCTTGTATCTTCTCTCCTGTCCTACAACATCCACTGCCGTTTCTATTGACCTACTTCATAGTCGTCTTGGCCATCCTAGCCTCTCCAAACTTCAGAAATTGGTTCCTGGTGCCTCCACACTTTCTCCTCTTGAGTGTGAATCATGTCAACTTGGAAAGCATACTCGTAGTTCTTTTCCAAAGTCTTTAAATAATAGAGCATCATCTATGTTTAGTGTTGTTCATTCAGACATATGGGGGTCCAAGTCGTGTTGGTACTATTTATGGTTTTCATTATTTTGTCACTTTCATTGATGACTATTCTCGTTATACTTGGTTGTTTTTAATGAGAAATAGATCTGAACTATTTACTATTTTCAAAAATTTTTGTGCTGAAATTAAAAATCAATTTGATGTCTCCCTCAAAATTCTGCGAAGTGATAATGCACGAGAATATTTATCTCTTCCTTTTCAAGAATTTATGGCTTCACAAGGAATCATTCATCAATCTTCTTGTGCATATACCCCTCAACAAAATGGCATTGCTGAAAGAAAGAATCGACATCTCATTGAAACTACCCGCACAATGCTTATCCATCATAAGGTGCCACTTCGTTTTTGGGGAGATGCAGTTCTAACTGCATGTTACTTAATTAATCGGATGCCCTCTTCAGTACTGCAAAATCAAAATCCTCATTCTATTTTGTTTCCCAATAAACAATCTCATCCTCTCTCTCCTCGTGTGTTTGGGTGTACCTGTTTTGTTCATAATCATACCCCTGGTAAAGATAAACTTCAACCCAAGTCTATTAAGTGTGTCTTCTTAGGGTATTCTCGTCTCCATAAAGGCTACAAATGTTATGATCCTACCACTAATAAATATTATGTTTCAGCAGATGTGACCTTCTTTGAAGCATCCTCATATTTTTCCACTAATCAAACAGGTGTTGTTGAGGCTTTGCCAGCTCCCACTCTTCCTATTTCAGATGATCGATCCTCTTATAAACCATTACAAGTTTACTCTAGGCGACCTTCTCCTCCCACACTTGATGTTTCTATTGCAGGTACAGATGCCATACACTCATCTCCTCCACCAACAACTTCTCCTATGCCGGTCTTGCCTCTAACAGACCGCTCTACCTATTGCTCTTCGGAAAGGTATTCGTTCTTCTCGTAATCCTCATCCAATTTATAATTTTCTGAGTTATCATCGTCTTTCTCCTTCATACTATACTTTTGTCTCTACTTTGTCTACTATATCTATTCCAAAATCTATTGATGAAGCACAAGCTAATCCTGGTTGGCAACAAGCAATGGTTGAAGAGATGACTGCTCTTCATGATAATGATACTTGGGAACTTGTTCCATTACCATCCGGGCAATCTGTGGTTGGTTGTCGTTGGGTTTATACTGTCAAAGTTGGTCTTGACGGAAAGGTTGATCGCTTAAAAGCCCGCTTGGTTGCCAAAGGATATACTCAGATTCCTAGCCTTGATTATGGTGACACTTTCTCTCCTGTTGCAAAGATTGCCTCTGTCCGGCTTCTTATTTCTCTTGCTGCCATAAATCACTGGCCTATTTACCAGCTGGACATTAAAAATGTCTTTCTACATGGCAACCTAGCAGAAGAAGTTTATATGGAGCAACCGCCCGGGTTTATTGCTCAGGGGGAGCATGGGTTAGTTTGTCGATTGAAGAAGTCTCTTTATGGTCTGAAACAATCTCCACGCGCATGGTTTGGACGGTTTAGTTCTGTGGTTCAAGAATTTGGGATGCGTAGAAGTGACGCAGATCATTCGGTATTTTATCATCATACAGCTCATGGCAAGTGTATTTATTTGGCAGTATATGTTGATGATATTGCAATAACAGGTGATGATAATGAAGGAATTGCTCAACTCAAACAACATCTTCTCGGTCATTTTCAAACTAAAGACTTGGGAAAGTTGAAGTATTTTCTGGGTATTGAGGTAGCTCAATCATCTACAGGCATTGTTATCTTGCAGAGAAAATATGCCTTAGATATTTTAGAAGACATTAGGATGCTGGATTGTAAACCTGTGGAAACCCCTATGGATCCAAATATTAAACTTATTCCTGGACAGGGGGAGCCAATAAAAGACCCTGGTCAGTATCGGAGGTTGGTTGGAAAACTCAATTATCTCAGTATCACGCGCCCAGATATTTCCTTTGCAGTAAGTGTGGTAAGTCAATTCCTTCAAACTCCGTGTAATAGTCATTGGAATACAGCAATACGCATTCTTAGATATATCAAGGGAACACCAGGACAAGGTTTGTTGTATGAAAATAGAGGACATACACAAATTGTGGGATATTCAGATGCTGATTGGGCCGGTTCTCCCTCAGATAGACGATCAACCTCAGGGTATTGTGTATTTTTTTGTGGAAATCTTATATCATGGAAAAGTAAAAAGCAAGATGTTGTAGCAAGATCAAGTGCAGAAGCAGAATATCGAGCCATGGCTTTAGTTACCTGTGAACTTATTTGGTTACAACAATTGCTTCGAGAATTAAGACGTGAAAATATGAGTCCAATGCAATTAATATGCGATAATCAAGCAGCACTTCATATTGCTTCAAATCCAGTTTTTCATGAAAGGACAAAACATATAGAAGTAGACTGTCATTTTGTCAGGCAAAAGATTGAATCTGGCTGCATTGTTACCAATTTTGTCAGTTCAAATGATCAATTGGCTGATATTTTCACTAAAGCTTTAAGAGGACCTCGGATTGAATACATTTGTCACAAGCTAAGAGCATATGATATCTATGCTCCAGCTTGAGGGGGAGTGTTGGAATATATCCTTAATTTATGGCTTTATTTAAGCCATAATGTTGGGATATCCTAGTTTTATGCCTTAATTTATGCCACTATGTTTGTCTTTATTCTTTTTCTATTTTTTTGTATATTTCTAATAGTAATAGGATTAGTCTATAAATACCAATTCAAAACCTATTGTAAATTCAAGATATTGAGAATAAGAAGTTCAGATTTATCTCAAAATCTTCAATAGTGATCATAGGAAATGCATCAACTTGGTTGTTTATATGGATGACATCCATGCAATCATTTCCAAACTAAAGATCTAGGAAAATTAAAGTACTTTCTTGGCATTGACGTGGTACAATAAAAAGTGGGGATCGTGATATTACAAAGAAAGTATGTGTTGGATCTAATAGAAGAGACAGACATGTTAGATTGTAAACCCGTAGATACTCCCATGGATCCTAATGTTAAACTTGTTCCGGGACATGGGGAGCCATTGGAAGACTCTGAAAAATATCGAATGTTAGTTGGAAGGTTAAACTATGACACTCATACGACCCGATATTTCTTTTGTGATCAATGCAAGGTTGTAAATATCAGTCGTTTCGTATTGGAACGGCCAATGTTTAACAACTTTGAAGGTAGCGATCTGAGTTTGGCCGTTATATTAATGAAATTTTCCAAAGGCTAAAAATACAATGAATCCTCTCCAAAACACGTTGAAACGGTAAATTGGTTGATATGGCACAATTCATTTTGTTGAATCGGTGATGGACGGAAGTTGCAAGCTGAGAAATTAAAAGAAGGAAAGGATGGTTTTGGTTTATGAGTTGAAGAAGAAAAAGAAGAAGAACAGGAATTAGGTTATTTGAAGCTGATTTTTGTTTAGGGCTAAAATGCTAAAGAAGAAGATGAAGAATAGGAACAAGGTTTTGGTTTTGGCATTATTTGAAGCTGAAGAAGAAGTAATTATTTTTTTTAATCAATAAATAATAAAAAAATTAAATTTTCAGATTAATAAACAATTAAAAATAAAAATAAAAATAAAAGAAAGAAGAAATGAAAAAATAAGTGAACAAAGGATGTGGTTCAAACCTCAGAAGTGTTAGAGAGAGATAGAGAATGTTTTTACTATTAAACTTAATGGTTGTACTTATTATTTTGTTTCTTTAATTATTATATAAAATAATGATTTTTATAATTTGAATTGGATTATTATTATTATTATTATTTCTAATTTAGTAACGTTGTTACGTAAAAAAAGTATAGCGTGTTTAATTATTATTAAAAACTATTTAATTATTTTTATATCATTTTTAAATAACTTTTGATAATAATTCGATCTTTATTATTATTATTATGGATCAATTTTAACATATATTATTTACATATTGTAAAAGATATTTATTTTTATTTTATTTCGATCCGATTCATTCCGCTTCACTTATTTCATTACTCGATTCGTCCGATTCTGCGATTTCAACTTCATTCACAGTAGCGGTAGCCAATTCAAGCCGTTTAATGTTGATTCAGTCCGATTCCATTTCACCACTACTGATTCTGCGGATTTAAAACCCTGGATCAATGTTATTAGCCAATTTCTTCAAACTCCCTGTAGAGAGCATCGGAATGCAGCAATTGGAATTTTCAGATATCTTAAAAGGGCCCCAATTCAAGGATTGTTATATGAGAATAAGAGTCATTATTAGATCACTGGGTGTTGTGATGCTGATTGGGCAGGCACTCCTTCATATAAGCAATCAATTTCATGATACTGTGTTCTGATTGGAGATCATTTGATATTTTGAAAAGGTAAAAAAGTAAAATGTGGTCTCCAGATCAAGTGTTGAGGCAAAATATGGAGCCATGGTTCTAGCAACTTGTGAATTTATTTGGTTGAAACAACTCATTTAAGAATTAAAGTGGAAAGAAGTCGGAAGTATGAAGTTGATATGTAACAATCAAGCTGCACTTCATATTGCATCTAATCCAGTATTTCATAAAATAACCAAATATATAGAAGTTGATTGTCACTTTATCAGACAGAAGATAGAGTCAGGAAGCATCACCATAGAGTTCATCAATTCGAATAATCAATTGGTAAAACAAGCTTGGAGCATATAATTTGTTCGCTCCAGCTTGAGGGAGTGCAAAGATGTAGGAATTTTTCGGTTAGATTGATTGCTATGATTTAGGGATTTTAGCAGATATTGATAGCTGTAATTTAGATATTTGAGAAGATCTAATTTCCTAATTTAGGTATAGAGAAATTGTATATAAACTTATGCATATTGAAGAATTAGAAAGATATAATAAAAAGGAATTCTAAATTCTTCATCCTCTTTTCTCTCTCAATATTTTATAAATTCAAACAATAGACACCACTTCCCATTAATTTTATCAAATAATTTGATATGGAGTTCTTGTTATTGACCAATTTTTCCCAAGCATCCTGAAAATATTCACAAGCAATACATATGATAAAATTTTTTATCACTGATTTAACTAATGGTTTCATATCAATAACCCCAAAATCCAAATGCTGTAACAAATGCTACAGCTATAAATGCATGTGCACATGCTAATACAAGTTACATAATATCCAAATCAGTCCAGCTTAAAGAAGTTCTTTCATGTGGAAGATAGCATGAATAATAATTCACCCCACGTTGTGGAAATTGGAGAAGGGAATTATGAAGAGGGGTAAGCAGCTCATCATCACTTTCAACAGTGGATAAATAATGATTTTTCTTAGCTCACACATTTTACACAAGGTTGTGGGGATTTTCACCTTCCTGGATAAAGAAGTCATACATTTTAAATTTACTTAGCATGCACTAAATTATGATGGTTATTATAGGATTGACTTTCAAAATAAATAGTTACAATCCATTTTAGATATTCCAAACTAAAAGAGGTTACTTTCTATCAAGTGAGTATAAATATTACAGGTTGGCGGATACTCAAAAAGGAGGAAATGCTTTTTTTTTACTTTAATATGTTACACAGGAGGGTTTTTCATAATACCAACCCAAAGCAGGGGCTTTCGTTAGGAGCTGGGAAGGAGAGGAGAAAAAGAAATAACACCAGAAAACAAAATGTTCAGAACCATGCCAAGAAACACAATCAGCCAGAACTTGTCTAAAGCACCATCAAAGCATGATAAAATTGCACTCTTTCTACCTTTCATCTCTAGCAGAAATTAAATGAAAGCTACAGGAATATCAATTGGGCTAAAATAGGATGTTCCAAATGATTGCTTCAAGCATTTTAGAAGCAGGTTAAAAAGAAAGTGGTAGGACATACTTCTAATTCATGGATAATGGCAGCAGTATGCCAACCAGCCTTTGAAGGTCCCCTCAAGTCACTGAATAAGTGATCACCAAAGTATATCACCTGCAAAAAAGGAAGGGATCATGTGTTCGTCAACCAAAAAAATAAATTAATTAATTAGTTAATAAGCATATTCCTGCAAAACAAAAATTTGTAAGGCATTAAACGCATTAAAAATTTTGACTTTCTTCAAACAGCATGTAAAAGCTAGTATACACTATACACACATATTTAAATGTACATGGTATTTTTTTAAAAAAAAAGAAGAAGAAGAAGAAGATTCACAAGTATTGCATTACCTCTGTATCAAATATTTTTGTGCATCATTTTCATCAAATCAACAAATGCTTTCAAAATGGAAAGAGATGGTATAGATGCTAAAGTTCTTTCAAATAATGCTTTTTTTCTTTCTCTTTTCTTTCTTTCTTTTTTTGGCTGTGGATGGGAAGATATAAATACATCTTCAAAAATCAGTGTCTTTCTTCCAATTTATTGTCCAACAAGACAGTGTTTTGACTTTTTGTTGACATTTGCTTCTGGAGCTTCGGAAAGGGTTTCTTTGAGTTTATACCACATGATTGGAGGCATTGCTTTGGAAAAAAAAAAAAAGGAGCATTTATACCACCCCAGCTTCACACTGACCATACTTCCAGCAAAGAGAACTAGCTTAATCTCGTGTTCTTACTAGTAGTTTTTTGTTTTGTCCAATGGGAGGATCCCTGGTCCCACATTGTACGATCCTGTTGTGTTTTAAGAAGAATCCCTTGGTCCACATTGCACACTCCTTTATTCTTTTATTATAAACAAATGTTTCCAAAATCTGTTCTTGAATCTTTTTTCACTAAAAAAAAGTTTGCTCCATCAATTCTACCCTTGCAGAAAGAATAATAAAAGATTCACCTCTTTTTTTGTTATAAGAATTTGCCTTTTTTACTTTTATTATTTTAGCAAAAGAATTCCTTATTAGCTGTTTAAATGCATAATCTCAAAAAGAAAACTAGCAAAAGAAATGTTTTAATATCAGTCAGATGATTAGTTTCTTATTTGCCATTTTTTGCTGAACTATTCCCCCGGTTGTTCTTCATAGAAACAAGATTATCAAATAAAAACCACCATAATATCAGATGATTCAAATTTTCAAAAAGAGGTGATGAGGAGAGTGAGCAAAGAATTTTCAGTTTAAGAACTTGGAGTTATGGTACCTCAGGCTGTCAACCAAATATCAGATGCTCCAAGTTTTTCAAAAAGGAAAAGCAGGGAAGGGTAACAAGAGTTGAAGAAACCTACATCAAAACTAATATTGGCCTTGTAAAAGTAAAAATGACAACAAATAAACAAAAAAAAATTATAGAAACTACAATTGAAGACACGTTATTCATTTTCCTTAATCAAGAAGATGCTAGCAAACATGTGACTCAATGTTAGAGAGGAAATGTAAGGACAAGACAGTTTGAACTTTTGTGAAGGAAATTTTGAAAAATGAACTTATTATTCTTACAAAAATGTAGAACTTATTTGTCTTTTACAAGAGTGAGATGGTTTGGGGGGTTTATGTACCTCTGGGCCTTTCCACTTGGTAATTTGGAGAAAGGATTTGAGGCATCCATGGTAATAAACCTTTTCTGGAAGAAACCTATCCACCTTCGTAAAAGCCAGTGTGTCTTTCTCTGTGTCATAGCAACTACAAGAATGAAAAAAAGATGGACCACCCAAATTACATGTCAGTATAACATAATTCCTAGCAAAGCACCATAGAAATAATATTAAAAAAGATGAAATGAGAAATAAAAGATACAGAATGAAGGACCAGTTTGTTTGCTTAATAAGTCAATAATATAAGAGATGTAGGTGGTCTCCCTCCTTTTCACATTTAATGTACAAATGCAGCAACATACACAATTATGTTTAGCAGGCAAATATCTTAGCAACACAATACAATTACCAGTTTCATTTTACATATCAACCTGTTCTAGTTATCAGAATGTGAACCATGGCTGATGTAGGGAGGCAAATTCACCCTTGAGCAGAGCAGGAACAGGTTATGGCTTATCTCTTTAGTAGATATATTTATAATATATCAAGTTTTTGTTACCTCCAATTATTAATTTTTCTCATAGGTTGATTATAAAAGACCAATCAATACAGGCTGTGGTGTGAAATCACAAATATCATTTCACTATTCATGAGAGTTGCAGTCCCTCTCACGAGACCCTCGAAATATTTAATAGATAAACTAAGAATGTGGAAGGATAATGCTATGATCCCAAGTTTGGATCGAATTATGGATGTAAATAGAATTAGGGCTTGTTAAGAAAGAACCCTACAATCTTAAAACGGTTATAAGTTAATAAATGAATTAAGCAGAACTTTGACAAAATACCAGGTAACTACCCACTATAATAAAGAAACTCACTTAATAACTACCCACTAGTAGAGAAATTTACTTAATATCTATCCACTAATAAAGAAACTATGTACATATATTATCCACTCACATGGGAAAAACAGAAAAATTAAACAATAACAGAATTACTTAAAATAAATCTACGGCTACCAAATTCAGCTCCCTAACATCATACTGCCCCTTGAAAAGGCACTATTGACCAGTTCCTGTTATAGAGTGAGGGACACACCTAAATTGCTAAAGCTTAAACTTCCTTCGATAATCTTTCAAAGACCCTACTGGATGAAGCACACTGCCCTAATTTAACGGGTCCTTATGCATGCATCAATATTATATATGAGTAATGAACTACTTGAAAATAAATCAGGACCATGGCAGATACCTGAAATAAATGCAAAGCAAATGTTTTATATATGTGCGGATAGGGAATTATATAAAAGAGGCTTCCTTCAAAAAAACAAATCCACTTCAAATGAGACAATTAAAAAACATAAATTACGTTATTGTTGTTTAAAATCTTCCCTTAGTGAATTCAGTCGATTCCGTTTCAATATGAGGAAGCATAATTTTGCATCCCTTTCTAAATGAAAAGAAACCAGCCAACCTTCTCGTCTTTAGGAGTTCAACAATTAATCCATCCCAAAGGATCATTAGAACCATCAAAATGAGGGAAATCCAGTATAGAGTATTGAGGAATACAATTTCCCCTTTCCACATTCTCTTCCCCCACTTGTTGGTCTTTTTGGCTCTAATTAGTTATGGCGTCCCATCCTTCTAATCCAGAGGCTGCCAACTCTATTGAAGATGGAAATTCTTGTTATTTTGCTGCTCAGACAGCACAATAACAAATCTTGCCTCTTGCTCTTGCTCAGCTCTATGACTTCTAGATACATAGCAAAGAAGGCTTGAAATTGCTGCTGAAAACTTTGTAAATCCCCATAACTATTTGCTCTGATACCAAACAGTACGCCCAAGTTTGGATCTAGAAGTCTAGTTATGGGTGTATATGATTGAATATAGAAGTAAAATTAGGGCTCGTTAAGAGAGAACCTTACAATCTCTTTAGAGCTTATTTAAGATAATTCCATGATAGCTGAACTATAGGAACTCAAACCTTTTGCCATTCTGCTTCATTCATTTATTAACTCACAACCTTCAAAAGAGGGAAATACAATAATAAATACTAGATAATTACCCACTATGATAAAGAAACTTAATAACAATCCACTATGATAAAGAAACTTAATAACAACCCGCTAACAGAAAAATTTACTTAATAACGACACACTGTAAAGAAACTATCTACATTTTTTATCCACGCACAAGGAAAAAACAGAAAAATGAAACAATAAATAGAACTACTTAAAGAAATCTATAGCTACTAAATTCAGCTCCCTAACGGATATGCACATAGCATGATTTCTGATTTTCATCTTACTACAATTGTCATAACCCTACTTCAGGGGCACGACAGTCCTAGAAGACAAGTGATTCTATTGGTACCAGTCATGCATAGAATCCAAAGCAAACAGGAAATATAACCCAAGATTAATAATTAATACAATATCTGTGAACCCAAAAAATGACAAATAATTTTCTTTTTCAAAACCTTTTCATAATATTATTCTTTACTCTAGATACATATCAGTTTAAAAATCATAGTTGCTTTTAGTTCATAGTAGCGACATCATCGCATTTATCTTAAAGTACAAAATCTTTTACAAGTTAACCCATCCAGTAATACTAATATGGAGCTCTAAGAATAAGTTACCCCAAATTATATACTTTACATAATAACAAATTTACAAATGATATAAAAGAGCTTATTGGGGGAAGAGTTCAAGAGCTGGATCTTTATAAAATCTGCCACCCGAAACTTAGTGAATATTCTTGTATCACCTAAAAAAGACGAGATCGATATCAACACATTCATGTACAATTATATGGCTTTAAGCGTACTTTGAATATTCATAGGCATTTTGGATTTTGGTGATTTACCTTTAGCATATTGGTTCCGCAAAAGGTTTGGTAAGTTTTATCACACCGCAATACAGTCTGCTATGATTTATTATAGCAAGTGTTGGGCATTGAAAGAACAATATATGGATGACATACGTAATGCTGAAATGAGAATACTAAGATTGATGTGTGAACATACTATGATTGATAAAATCCGCAATAAGTGCAAAGGTGAGGGTAGCTCCTATTGAGAGTAAAATAAAAGAACACAAATTGAAGTGTTTTGGCCATATAAAATGAAGACCTAGTGATAAATCTATCACAAAAAATTGAACAAATTACGGTAAATATAACTAGAAGAGACAGAAATAGGCATAAACTAACTTAGACAAAAGTGATTCAAAATGATCTTACAACTTTACATCTCTACATCTCTCTAGATATGCAGACCATAATCGCTCCGAATAAAAAAAAATTCATATAGCCGACCCCAATTAACTCAGGATCAAGACTTAATTGAGTTGAGTTGAGTTGTATATTGGTTCTGCAAAAGGGGAACTTGTGTACACTGACAATAAATAGAATATGAACAATGAGGGTCGTCTTAAAAAGTTTAAAGGCCTAAAGCCAAGAAATAATAATAATAATAATTTTAAATAAAAATTCAAAGTTAACAAGTAAAATCACAAGCAAAATTTAAAAAAAAATAAAGATTAGAACAACAAAACTTCATGTTGACATTTATAATAAATAATTTTGTTTTCTTCTTTTGAACACATTGCATTGATCAATCAAATGATTAGTTTATAATATATTTTAGCATAAAATGTAATTGAAAATAAAAAAACAAAATATTAACTAACTTGAAAAATTTTAGTCTTATTGTTAGAATTTGATATAAAGATGAAAACAAAGATGGGAGTGTAAGAGAAAAAAAAAATGAGTTACATGCAAATGGAAGAATGTGAGAAGAGAGAAAATAGATGAAAGAGTAAAAGAAGTGTATTTAGAAGTCAAAATGACTTAAAACAACAAAATATAGGTCAAAAGGTTAAAAGTCAAAATACAACCAATTAAAATAAAATAAATAAATAAAATTTATAAATGATTTATAAAAAAAAGGCAGCTCAGTGCACAAACACTCCAACAATGCGCGAAGTCTGGGAAATGACATTAAAATTTGTAAATGATTTAATTAAAAAAATATTTGTTTGTGAAAAAGTGGGGCCTATTTTTACTTTGGTGTCCTAAAGCAAGGGCTTTGCTTTTTTCTAAAGTCGGCCCTATTAACAATGGAATTGTATTTTTTTAACAAGGAGGCACTATATCAATGGTAATCACAATGAAAATATTATGCATTGAAGCATGAAAAACAGGTCATTCACAGGTAGACCATTCATAGGTAAATCCAAAATAACAGAACACGTATAACAGATATAGAGCTAATAAAAAACGATTTCACGGAAACCAAATCGGTGGTCTTTAGGTTTTAATTTTTAATATTTTCATTTTTCAAATTCAATTTTGGTATTTATTGATAAAAAAATTGATATATATATATATATATATGTTGTTATATAGAAGGTAGTAAATGTTTAGCTACTAGTATACATAAGTAAAAAGGTGTATGGGTGGTAGGTAGCTATCTTAACTAATATAGATAGGCCATACTTTATATATAAAGATATCCTTTTTGTATACCATTTTTTCAATGAATGAAAGAATCAGAGAGTTTTTCCCTCAAACTCTAAAATCACCATGGTATCAGAGAGTAAAAACTCTTGTTAGGTTTTCTTCTCCAAGAGCAGGTAAGGTTTTAGTTGGAGTAGGTTATTGTACACGATTGTTATCCACTAGTGCTTACTGCCCACCTAAGAAGAACGGAAATGTCGAGACTAGCTTGTCGCAGAAGACCGAACACCAACGCACGTGAGCTCACGCTTCGACGAAAGCTCCCTGAGTCACTGTTCACACGCTGGCGAGTAAAGCGCATGAACTTCCTTCTGATGACTTCTTCCAACCTTGTTTCCAGCCATTTCCGATCAAAACCAAAATATTCTTAATAACTGCTAACACTTCCTTTTTGCTAGAGTTTATAGAAGTCAACCACTACATCTTCGATCGGCAACTCCCAAAATCTCTTTAACGGGGCATTTGAGAATCTGTCCCAATCTTCAATCTCGTGGCCTTGAATCCATCCCCAAAACCATCGCTCCGCGACGTCATGTCTAATAGATACAAACTAATCAGTTCAACATTTCACTCTTCCGAAACATCGTAAATTCATCCGCCCTTACACCCTTGAAGTTTCCCTAAGGCTCAGCTAATCTAAGATGTGGGTTTAGCAATAGCCCTTTTCCAGATGCATTTGTCTCCTCTACCAGAGGTTCGTTCCCTTTATCATGCAAGTTCACAAGGAGCTATATCATATTGCCCAACTGAGCTCCAAGCTTGAGTTGTTCACCCCTCAATCGGTCGTAGTTGCAGTGCTGTTCTTTCTAGATGGCTTCTAGCCTCAAGTTAACCTCATTTTGAATAGAGGTAATTCTATCCAACTCTTCTGATTCATCTGCACTTCTAGAGGGTCCTTGACATTGGGATTCCTGGGTTTCTTAGACATCTTGCTCATAACTTATCGATTGTCGAGTCTCGAATGGCTCTATTACCAATGTGTAGCAGTACACCACTTAAAGCAACAGTAGGATAATAAAGAATTAAGTAATTAAGAAGGAAATATGTTAGAATGAGGGGGGAGGAGGAAAAGAGAATAGGAGAAAGAAAATAGTGATATTCATTCATAATGCTTTACTCATATATGTACAATCCTAAAATAACAGCAATTAGCTAAAAAACAAAAGGTACAACAATGGATATTCCCTATTGGTGGTGATATACGTTCCACAATCGATTATTCCATTAGTAGGTCCTACTCATTACTTCAAAACCAATTATGCGTTCCCAACTTCATCACTCTAACCCAATCATTTGATGCCTTTTCCAATGCTCTTAACTACTATTTACCTTCTTACCCTTGTTCCTCCTGCTGTATGTAACAAATTACCATTGCTCAAGATGAAGAAATAGCTAGAAATTCTTGAATTCGAGAGTGATTTTAAGAGAGAACCAACATGTCCAACAAGTTTTGGTTAAAAGGGTTAATCTAACAACTATTGATGCTACATGGGAAGATTTGAGCTTTATTGCCAAGCAATTTCCTGCTGCTACGCATTCTTAGGGATAAGAATGGTTTAAAGGCGCAGGAATTGCTACATACAACAGAAGGAACATGGGTAGAAAGGTAAATAGTGGGAATAAATGATGAGGGATACACTTGATGATTGGTTATGGGCAATGAAATTTATGTTAGGCAGTGATTGGTGGTGAGGTAATAAATAGGACAAACAAAATAACAGATTGGGGGTGTATCAGCAGGGCAAAGGAATATCCTCTGCTGGAACTTTTTTCTTAGCATATTGTACAGATGACCAGAAGGCAATATGAATGAATATCAGTATTTCCTCTTCTTAATCCTTCTCTTTTCTCTCCTCCTCCCTGTAATCTTCTTCTTCTTCTTATCACTCTCTCACCCTATTGCTAGTATTTGGGCAAGTAGTGCCACAGTAGCTATCTTAACTAATATAGATATACCATACTTTGTATATAAAGATATCCTTTTTGCATACATTTTTTCAAATAATGAAAATATCAGAGAGTTTTTCCCTTAAAACTCTAAAATCAACAAAATATATATGTACAAAAAATTGTATATTATATATATATATATGTATTAAATTATTTTAATGGATTAGATTTAAAATATGCATTTTGTATTTTAATTATGTTTCTACTAAGATTTATCGTTGTAATATATAATTGAATTTTTTTTGTTATATATATTTATGAAATTTATTAAATTTTAGGGTTTTATGTATATATAATGAAACAGTTAAAAGCCAAAAATATCAAACGTCCATTTTATGTGGTTAAGTGATAATTCATTAACCGTTTAGTTATAGTTCGATTTTGATTTAAAATTTTTCTAATTGGCGGTTCAATTTTTTTCTCTCATTGTTCGGTGAACTAAATCGTGGGCACCCTAAAATAGATAAACATTGATAATAACATGCAAATGTGCATGAACAGTAACCTCAACACATCATAAAGCAATAACTTCTTTTTTATTTATATTCTCTGTATGCATATAGCCTGATCAAATTTATTCCGTTATGGTTGAGCTTTTGTCATATTGAACTTAGATTAAACAATTACCTTGTCATGACATCAAGAAATTAGGCCCAATGGCCTTTATCAAATCAACAATAATGGTTTATGAATAATAATCAAACAAATGGGCCTCAAAAGTCTTTTTCTCAATATGTACAACAATGGTTCATCAACGTTCATGCTTCATCATCAATAAAAGCAAATAGTGATCCACACATAAAGATATACTATGGGATGAATCAAATGAGCAATCCACAATATTGGTTTATTCAAGGTATGCAACAATAATGAACAAGTAAGAAAAGGTACCAATATATTTCATTTATACCACGAGGCATTCTCTTTTTTTATCACAGGCTTCAATGGTTCAATGTATTGTTATTAGGCTCAATGGTTCTTATTAATTTATACATGAATATTTCTTTATTTATAGTATTATATCTTTTCAAACTTTGAATATCTTACTGATTTTTTCAAATTCCAATAAGATTTACACATATCAATCTACTATTTATCATTCTTCAATTTCTAACAAACTCATTTAAATAATCATTACTTGACATTGCTTCTAGAATGGTTCTTACCATCACTAAAGACCAACCTACTATCTTTCTTAAGAAATATTAAAGCAATTGGTAAGTATTCTTTCCTTTTCTCTTTTAAGTTCTTCATTGAGGCAATCTTAGTATTTCTTAATGCCTGAAATGTTTATACAATTTGATCTCACTTTTGTCTATATAATGTACACATTTATACATATAAACTTAATTGCAACTAACTTCACAAGTTGAAGACACTTACCGGAATGGATGCTCAGACGTATAGAAATCTGGTTTATTGGCTTGAGCAATCACCACATCAAAAAGTTCCCTCCATGAGTCATTGCAACCCATACAATCCTAAGGAGCAATTCAAAGCAAGCCAAAAGAACTTGTTATCAATGAAAGTACATGACATCAAAGACGACGATAGCAATATTAATATTGTAACAATGATTAGTGGCAATAAACTCAACTCAACACAACCTTAATCTTAAGTTAATTGGGGTCGACTATATGAATTTTTTTTTCCACACAGGGGCAATTATGAACTAAATCCTCGAAGAGATGTAGAGTGCCATAAGATCATAAAGCAATAAAATTATATATAACAAGAAAAGAAAAATCAAAACCAATTAGTTAAATGAGTTCCCCACACCATTTCAAACTTCCTATATTTCTAACACATGCCTTGGATTTTTTTAAAAAGCATCACAAGAATTCCTTTTTTTTTAAAAAAAGAATCTTATTTTTTAGATTTTTCATCACCCACAAAAACTCCACTTGTATAGTTTTTTTGCACACAGTCGGTCCCAAACCCAAGTAAAAGAAAGTTACGATAAGTGACACCTAGTGTAAAATTTTTATATTTCATTATATGAATTCAAAAGATATAAAGGGGCATTCCCTACTTACGACACACTATATCAAAGCTTTCCCACAAGTATAAGTAAAGAAATTAGTTTAAAATACGAGTGATACATTTCTAACTGATAGTAGGGGCTTTTATAAGAAGAGACAAAAGAAGAAACAAGAAGAAAGTAAGACTAGAATAAGTACTTGGAACATTGGATCTCTTACAAATAAACTGAAAGGACTTGTCGACACTATGGAGAAAATGAAAAATAATATTACTTGCATTCAAGAAACTAAATGGCTAGGGGGAAGAGTAAAAAAATGGATAATACGAGATATAAATTATGGTATACAGGAGCATATAGAAATAAGAATGGAGCAAGTATTATTTTGGATAAGCACCTAAAGGAGGTTGTTGGTTGTGAGAAGAGTAGGACATTAAACTATTTTAGTAAAACTTGTCCTACAGAACGAAACAATCAATATAGTCAATGCATATATTCCTCAATTTGGATTGGATGGGAAAACAAGTAAAACTTTTGGAAAGATATGGATGTGCTTGTGCTAAGCATACTGAAAGACAAGAACATCTTTATTAGAGGAGACTTAAATGGACATGTAAGAAGAGGCAAAATTGAGTTTGAGAATATACATGGAGGATATAGTTTTGGAATTAGAAACGAAGATTGAAAAACTGTTCTTGAGTTTGCTATGATCTATGGTCTAATATTGGCAAATACTCACTTTATAAAAAGGGAATCTTATCTAATAATCTTTGAACATGGGCAAAATAGAAGCTAACTTGACTTCATACTCACCAAAAAGACTAATCAAGCTCTATGCAAGGATTGCAAAGTTATATTTGGTGAGTCTTTGACCACTCAAACTAGGTTAGTGTTATTGGATGTCAAGATTAAAATGTTAACAAGCATGCCTATGAGGAATATAGTTCACAAGACTAGATACTTAATGATGTGCTTATCAAAAAGGAGTTTGGAATGAAAAATAAATATAAATTAGTTAACGATATGTGGGTGGGCATGTCTACCAAAATTAAAGGAACAGCTAGAAAGATATTTGGTGAATCTAAATCATTCATCAAACGAGTCTTAGTGGTGGAATGAATAAGTAAAAAAAAGCAATAAAAAGTAAAAGAGAATGGCAAAGAGATTGCCCAGGTATGGTGATAGCAGAACTTTTGAGCAATACAAGCAAACGAAAAATGATGCAAAGAAGATAGACAAATAGAAGCAGAATCCTTGAAGAAGTATGAGAAACTCGGGACTAAGAAAATGGAAAAGGATATCTCTAAGTTGGTTAAAACAAGAGAGAAAATATTGAGATTTAAACTAAGTTAAATGTATCAAGAATAAAGAGAATGGTTTTTTTACTCCAGAGGATGACACCAAGGAAAGATGAAAAAGTTGTTTTGAGGATCTTTTTAATGATAACTATAGTGAACACATTGAGAATTTGAATAACATAGCTAAGAAAAATATGTATTATACTAAACGGATTAGGTTTTCTGAAGTTAAGAACGTTTTGAAAAGAACGAAAACAGCCAACGCCTGCAATTCGAACAAAACTCCCATTGAGGCATGTAAATGTCTCAAAGATGTAAGAGTCACATGGTTGACTACTTTATTTAACAAATTGTAAACACAAAGAAAATGCTCGATAAATGGAGAAAGAGCATCTTGATACCTATTCAAGAACAACGGAGATATTCAAAACTATTTGAACTATAAGGGTATAAAGCATAAGAGTTACACAATGAAATTATGGGGGAAGTTATGGAACACCATTTATGTTTGAACACTCGTGTCCTCCCAAACCAATTTAGGTTTATGTTAGGTTCGATTGACTTTGGAAGCAATCTTTCTTATTAGAAATTTGACGAGAAAGTACAGGGAGATGATAAAAGATTTACATATGATTTTCATTGAATACTATAGTGAGTTTTAGAGTGCAGGAGGGTATCAGTTAGATATGTCCAAGTTACAAAGGATATATATAATGAAGCAATCATTAGTGTTCATATAATCGCAGGGGGGGTACTAAAGACTTCTCTATTTCAATTGGGTGACACCAAGGTTCAGCATTGAGTTCCTATCTCTTTACCTTGATTTTATACGAGCTAACAAGGCATACACAAGACATCCCAAGGTGTATGATGTTCACAAATGACATTGTGTAATAAATGAGGCTCAAGTTGAAGTAAATAGAAAGTTAAAGATGCAAAGAAATATTATGGAATCCAAAGATCTTAAGTTAAGTAGAACTACAATTAAGTATATGCATTGCAAATTTAGTAATATGAATAGAGAAATGGGTGAAATCGTATTGGAAAGAGAGTTAATGCCTCATAGCACCCATGTCAAATACATTAGTTCAATTCTTCAAAAGAATGGAGATTGCAAACAGGATGTTAGCCATAGAATTAAAACAGATTGGATAAAGTGGAGCAGTGCCACAGTAGTTTTATGTGACTGTAAAAATGCTAGTTAAATTAAAAGCTAAGTTCTACCATACTGCAATACAAGTTACGATGATGTATGGTGACGAGTGTTGGGTATTGAAGTGATAATATATTGGTAAGAAAGTGTTGCTAAAATAACAATGCTAAAATGGATGTATACATATATCAGGATAAATAGAATTTGCAATGGGTGCATTAAAAAAATGTGAGAGTAGTTCATATTGAGGATAAAATAACAGAAAACGAACTGAGGTAGTTTTGCCATGTAAAACAAAGACCTCATGATCATCTATCATAAAGACTAAGCATTTTAAAGAAGATTTAGTTAGTAGGAGGGATAGGAATAGGCCTAAACTAACATAGGAAAATTCAAAATGATTTTATGGTCCTATACCACTTTGAAGATGTAGCCCATAATTGTTTAACATAGAAAAAAAGAATATATGCAACCGACTCCAATTAACTTGAGACTAAAGCTTAGTAACATGGGAAGGAGAGTTCAATTTTTTTTGTTTTTTTCTCTTTTTTTGTCATCTTTCTATCCAATGTCCTATGTCTTTTGTAGAGCATAAATAAAATGGATGTTTGGGCAATTCACATGATCCAAATAGTTGACTACTTCAATAATGTATAACAAAATATCATGTTTCCATGATCCTCTTCTATATTCTTCCAAACATCAATAACTATTTCCTGAAATAAATTTGCAATTAGAATTTATATATCATGAAGCAAGGAACATACTCGTTCCCCAAACTAAAATTATTAACCCTCCCAATGTTGAAAATAAGATCACATTCAACTGCTTAGTATATCTTTCACAAAAAAATAACCAAACAGAACACACACACACACCCCTCTTCCCCTAAAAATATTATTTAAAAAAAAAGAAGATAAAAAAAGAAATTACTTAAAAAGCAATCAGATGATAGCGGTCTTTTTACTTTTAATGTTAGAAAACAAAAACGATTGCATTCCTTTAAGATTATTACCTCCAATAAAAAATGCATGCCTCCGTCCACAAAATAATAAGGAGAGTTAGTCAACAAAAAAAGTTTCTTCCCCTTCTCTCTCAACATCCTAAGAAAGCGAAATAGCTGGCCCTAAATATCCATCCACTTAAGACAGGTCAGAAGTCCAAGGAGAAAAACCAACGCAACATAATAGTAAGAACAGAATAAAAGCCATCATAAAGCCAAAAAAGTTGATAAATACATTTTTTACAAGATATTTGCAAGGATCAGAAAGAATTCCACTGTGAACCAACCCACTACGATGAACATGCTGAATTGCACAATTTACATCTTGATAGATGTACGATGCATCAAATTCCAGCTTAGCATCAACAAAATGTTGTACGATATCTGCAATGAGGCATGCCTGCAAAATAGTAATAATTGGAGAATATTCATGGATTTGAAGAAAGGGAAAGAGAAAAAGTGTGCAAGTCATAGAAGTTGAGAAGTTTCTAGAAAAAGGCTAATTCACAAACAAAACTACATAAAGAAAATGCAACTATGGCATGTACTTTTAAATGGGTCAGGTCACCAATAAAAATCCTAACAAACAGGAGGGATATTCTTATAAATCATTAGAGGATATGAGGGCAATTAAAATAATGAAACTCGCTGAGTTAACATAGTCGTAATTCCAATTTCAACACCAAGTTATTGAAATGCTGATCTTTGTACACAACAAAATATCTCTCTAATACGCACACAGGCACAACTAATTACCATTAACTCATATATGATACCATAACCAACCCCATCAAAAAATAAATGAAGTAATTACACAACCTTGCAACTCTGGAACAATGGGAATCATAATATATGTCTTTATACAAAATTGTAGTTGGGAGGATAAGGTACGCTCTAGCGGCCCAGCTAGAAAAATAACACATGCATAACAGATACACATATCCAAACTCGAGTGATATTCAAGAATACGATGTTTATCAATGGACCTAATACTGTAGATGATCCTTGAACTTAAATTCAAATTGTATCAAGTTCTTTTAATTTCATCAATTTTGGATCAATTTTTGGCCAACGACTGAAAAGCATGTTTCATTACCTTTGCGCCAACTAATGTAGCATTAAAAACTTATTCTCTTAATAACAAAGCTAATTGTTTTCTTACTAACAAGGCTAACGACTTGGAAGTTATATATGCATGGAATAAAATATTACTTTTCCCTGCTAACATGGCATTTGTTGGAATTCCTCAATGATTTATTTTGAATAAAAGACAACCAAAAAAAAACTTTTTTTCTAATTCTTTTAATTTATTGCAAAAGATTATGTTATGAGGCTTAATTACACAAATCATGTGGAGTTCCATAAATTTACTTTATATAATTAAATTTCTTATTGATAAAAATTCAAACCATTTATTTTTGACATAATCACAAATTCAGTTTCAAAATAAATGGAAATTCATAAATCTATTAACTTTTTGTTATAAAATACAGGAGCAACAATGTGCATGTATAATAGTGCAAAGTCAATCATTTTACCCCACACTACTCCATGGGATCTTCATATTGAGTTGCATGAACATCTAAAAGAGAAATGCTCATATAAACCATAAAAGTGTAGCACACTATTATGGTCCCAAACTTAGATTTAGTTACGGATCTATTTGACTGAACACAAAAATAGAATTAGGGCTTAATAAGAGAGAACCCAATGACCTCTTAGAGCTTGTTTGACAAAACTGTATGATCTCCAACGTTTAGGAACTCAAACCTTGTTGAAAATTATGCTTGACTCCTTCCTTTAATAACAGCCTCATAAACAATTGAATACAATACTACCAACTATAATTAAGAAAATTACATCACCACCCACTAATAAAGATACTGATTTTCATATTTTATCCATAGCAGATATGGGAAAAAAAGAAAAATAAAGCGGAAAACAAAACTACCCCAAGAAGACAGAGAGTAAGAAGTCTTTTTGCTCTTGGTTGTGGTGTCTTCCATGTAGGTGGACACCAATTTGTACTTTGTGAAGATGTCTTCTAGGTAGCTAGATCTCTATTTATTGTGAAGTTACAAAAAGTAGAGTTTTCTCTTCATTTGAATTAATAAAGAGAAACTCATTTCTCATATACATGAAGTTTGATGAGTTTAGTCTTTAAAGACGCAATTTTCTTGTGTGTTGTTCGCCTCATCCATTAACAATTTTCTTTCCCAAATTTTCAATCTTAAAAACATGGAGTTTCAAACATTTACTTCATCCCAAATGTTAACTATAGATACATTATGGGCGAAGCTAGTAGTTCTACGACCTTAATTGCTATATATGCAACCTAATTTATTAATTTGACTTGACAAAAATATTCTCATAATTATTTTTCCTCCATTTACTTTTCTTATTTAATTTCCTAGTTAGTGTCCCTCAAACCAGAGGTTATTGTATTAAAGATCTCTTATGACCATGTCTAGTATGGATCACGTCCATATCTTTTATTGTCAAATGTAATAATGGATCAAAATCTAATCGTTGTTTAGTGTTGGAAGCGAGGTCCATTGGCTATACGTAACAAGGATAGTAAGAGAGACAAATGCATATCATGGGGAAGAGAGGAGGGGAGAAGAAAAAAAAAAGACGGAAACAAATGTGTCACATAAAGAAAGAGGAGAAAAAGAATGGGTTGAATGTTAACCAACAAGGAAAGATTTTAAAAAAAAAAAAAAAAAGAGGAAAATATATTTGAATTAACATAGATAAAAAAATTATGAGGACATTTTTGACAAGTAATTTCTAGGATTGGTTGTATATAGCAAACATAGTGGTGGAAATAGACTCATTATTTGGCACAATAATTTATCAAACATTAATTGGTTGAAAGTGAAACAAAATTTTAACAATAAGATAAGATATAAATTTCATAAAATGGATATTCTCATATATAAGCCATTGAAATTCAATATGTATGATGGTTGTATTTTGTTTAGAAGTTTATGCAGTTAAATATTTGTATAGTTCCTTGAATTAAAACTAAAAGACCTTTAATAGTATTACATATGGTAACTTCAGGATTTTTTTTCCCATTTGGCCATAGGAATCATTAAAAAATTAACTGAAATGTAACATCAACAAGAAGCATAATATTTTATTTCATACATCTATCATATGCCAAGCCAGCAAGCACATTACTAAGAAAAATCATTTTTAATGCCATAGTAAATGCCATGCCATCAACAGTACACATCCTTTAGTCATTCATTAAAATTATTTAACAAAATTTCAATAAAGATGGAGCAAAATTTAGAACTTGCACCATTAGAACCTTTGTATGCTGCCCCATTAGAATTGGCAGTGGCGAACGAGACATCCCCAATCTCTGCCTTTGTCCCCATCCTTGTCCACCTCCCTTCTAACCTAATAGGGGTAAAACTCCCTGTCCCCGTTCCAATGAGGATTCCCATTCCCTACTCAATATTTTTTTCCCTTTTTTCAACATGATATATTTTTATTTTCATTTTTTAAATGTGAAAAATAATATTAATGAATGACAGTAAAATATACCTCTTATATTTAGTAAATATCCCCATCCTCATCCCCAAAAGAACAAGAAGGGAGTGGGTCAAGCCCAATATGGACAAGGACTGCCCACCCCATTTCTATCCGTAATACCCATAACTTTGATAAAGAGGGATACTACATGTATCTCTTCAAAAAAATCTTATCATGCAAAGACATTAACTTGAAGTATCTTTCCAAAAATTCCACACAAAAGCACACACGTTACCAAATTTGAGTATTATTTATCAGTCCTGTTCATATTTGACAGTGCTTCAATGGCACAGGGAATATCCCCACAAATCATTTTTCTTTCCTTTACCAATTCAACTTCTTAAACCTATTCCCCAGTGAGACATAATTGCACATCTAAAATTCTACCCATCCTAGCTTTCAAATAAACAATAAAAGCTAGCATCACATCTATAGCACAATTAAGTAATATCAAAGATGTACAACATTGGATAAAGTTTAGCACCTAGAAAGAAATTCCTGAAAAAATAAAATTTCAAGAACAATTGTCAATTTTAAATCCTGAAGACTAATCTCAAGCCTCACTATTTAGGTAGCGAACAGAAAAATAATTCCAAGTCATCAACAGGTTGATAACATGATTATGATCCTGAGCAACCATGTTTCATAGAATATGTTGGGCCCTTTCAAGTTCAAGCCTAATTTTCTATAATAATTAAACTAAAATATTTGCTATATAATAAGAAGAAGTTGAGGCGATAGCAGCTTATATAAATTTAGAATGCTATAAGAAATTCCCACACACCTGTCAGAATGCTGACAGAGATCCCCACCCACCTATTCCACTCCCCTATCTCTCTCAAATAAGTGTAGTTGACAATTGCAAATTGCACTGGCATGTGCATGAATGAATCTTTAACTTTATATCTATCTTTCTAAAAAATATATGTACTGCATGTATCCAGGCATGTCCATCTCCTCTCTTTAATAAATGCTTCCAGATTTCCCATGAAATGACTTGTTACATTCACCTCTAATATTTTGATAGGATGTTCAAGCCATACTTATAATTGGCATTATCGAAACTCCACAATTTTACTTTCTCAAAAATCATGGTGAAAAATAAAGAGATACTAACCTCACTAAAACAAAAGAAATCCATTAAGCCAACAAGTCCACGAGCTTGATCACGACCAATATGCCGTGTGCCATATATATGTTCTATTTCTTTCTGGTTAAGCTGTAAAAAAGAAAAGATATGATAAGTAATAGTATTTGCATAACGAAGTAAATCAATTATCAGTTCGTAGCTAGACAACACAATTACAATATTTAATACAATGCTATAATGGACATTTTGTGGAACAGGGATTTTTTTCTTTTTAGTGTCTAGAGTTAGGGCTTGTAAAACTTATGAAATCAAGCTCAAAGATGACTAAAGATTTTATTATCCTTGTAGTATCAATGAAAACTTAAACAAACTATTACAAGCTTAGCACTACCATGATCTAGGACTCACTTCTATCAAGAAAGCTTCATTTAATTTTAAACCTTAATTTGCTTGGATTCAAAATCCATATCAATTTTGCACTCCTAAAAGACCATTTACATGGCTACACTGATTAATGCTACTAATATAACTCATCACGAAACTAAATTTAAGACCGATAAAGCTATAACTCAGCCACTTCCTGCCAAAACCAACAAAATTACCAAAATACACCTGATATTGAACCAGCAGTTAATGATTATTCCAAATCCAATAAACCATTATCCCAACAAATCCAATTTCAGTCAAGTAGTCTAATGTTTGTGACAGTCATTGTCTTTGAGATGAAAGCAAATGACAGAAGCCTGTACAGAAATTCACTTATGTGCTCTCAAGCAGACTCAGGGAATGAACAATAAGGTAACTATGTTTGGGCTCCTTCCAGAATGATTAAGATGGGAGTACAAAAAGGTGTTATAAAAGGGTAAAAACAAAACCAAGTATAAGTAGGTCAATTATTAGGAAATTTATTTTTCCTTAAGGGCCTCATCAATATAACTAAGCATGGCAGACAATAATGATAACTAATTACAATCAGTTGAAAGCATTAGATTAGACAAGCAGAAGAGATACCTTGCGATGCCCATAGTAGCATCCATCAGGCTCAATCGACCCAAAGAAATCCAACTTCAAAAGACATCCATTTTTCTTGTCATAATAGAGGCCTCTGATGGGAAAAGTTGGATCATATTTGAAATTCATGCATGTCTCAGGATATCTCAACTGCAACGAAGCCAATCAAGTAAAAAAAAATTAAAAATAAAAAAGGAAAAGAAAAACCATAATTCCAACATAAAAGAACTATAATTCCAACAACATTAAATGATTTTAACAGCAAATAAAAAAAAATACAGAAAAGGGACTAAACAAACCTCAGTAACAATATGCTCCTTGGCAAGGTCATATATCAACTTCTGTAAGTTAGCAGAATAATGAGCCAATGTATAGTCGTAATCAAATCCATAAACTTGGATACTATCCAGTTTAAGATTCTTATTAACATAAATACCTAATTCATCAAATATAAGAACAATTAATAACTAGATTTAAGTTAGAAAAAATGGAAAAAATCAAATATTATAGAACCTTCAGGATTCATTTTGGGCATTCCCTTCAGAGCCCGAGGAATCTTCAGAAAACTTTGTTTGGCTGCATCAAACTCGCGGCGGATTTTCACTATTTCATCATCATCAATAACTGAACTGCCACCTACTTCACAATGCCTATCTTCCTCCTCCAATTTCAATTGCGTTGCCTCCGGCGAGTTAACAGCATTAAAGCTGCGAGAACTCCCTCCAAACCCTAAGTTGAAGTAAAAGCTGAAAGAAGAGACGCATGTTCTCTGTAAGCAAAGGAAAATAAAAAATGAGAACATAATAATTAGGGAGAGTGAAGGAAAAAAGAGACGATACTCACTCGGAAAGAGTGAAATGGAATAAGCCTCCCGAAAGGAGCCATGCGCATGAAAGCTTTAATGCATGTAGACGCGCCGTGTTTGGATAGAGTGAGGCAAAAGTTTATTTAGCAAAGAGAAAGTCAGAAGGTGGGAAAGGGAGGAAAGCGCACCTCGTTTTGGGGAAAAAAAATTTTATATCTTTGATTGGTAAGAGACAAGGCAAATAAAGGTTATATATGAAAAGTATAAAAATATTTTTATATTTCATTAAAGGAAAGTACATTTACTTTTAAAATAAAAGATAAATTTTAAGATATTAAAAGATAATAATATTAAAAATATTAGAGATTTTTAAATACAGCTTTGGATTAGCATTTAATTTCTATCATTTTAAAAAATATTCTAGTTATAATTATTTGCATATAAATTGTGCCTATATATAATATATCATATTATAAGAATATTATATAATATGATATGATCAAATAAAAATAAGAAAATATAAAATAATTCTTGAGATTCTGTTTGTTTTCTCTGGATTTAAAAAAATTGTAGATTTTAAATATACTGCATATATTTTATAATAATCATCCAAATATGAAAGGAATCTTATAAGGCGGCCTTTGTCAAATGAAATGGAAGATAAAGAGCTGGCTTGAATGAAGGACTTAGCCAGTCTAAGCATAAGCTTTCCAAGTTCTAAATTCACATACATATACATGCGCAAACACTATATAAATTCCTTTTAAATCAATAAGTACACCTTGAACTTTATTAAGAACAAAATTAACAATACAGTCAAACAACAGTAAAAAATATTATGATAAACAAAGCAAAAAAAACCCGGTCACTCTTTTGCGGAACAGAATTCTTACATGGAAGGGTAAAAATGGCACTTCCCATCACTTCCATAAAATTAGCATCACTTCCAAGTTCAAAGGTCACTAACAAAGTTCTCATAAATAATTTTGATCCATAAAATTAGAAGTCCAAAATTTAAATTTAATAAAACTAGTACCTAATACCTAAATACATATATATTAGTTCATATTATATTAATTTTAAACTAATTAGCTCTTTTCATCATCTGTAACACCAAATTCTTAGGACATTCCCAAGGACAACCAAGAAGAGCCCTTAACATGGAAAACGACTTTGCTCATCAACATCCAAATCAACCAATAAACTCCATGCTTCATTCTTTGAGATTGGGAGTGTGGTGACCTTAACCAATTCAACAGTTGAATTTGCAAATGGCTTGAGCAACATTATTGAGTTTCTCTTTCAAAACTATAACTTCATCATCAATTTAGCTTATTTATTTATTGTGTTTTGAAGTTGCTTCAAATTGAAAGTTGGCTTGAGATCTTACAGTTGGTTCATGATCTTGAGTTGGAACATTTTGAGTATTCTCACCACGTCCATCTAGATGTTCTAAAATAACTTCTTGTTGAGAAATTAGTGTAGACATTAATCTAGCCCCTAACTACCATAAAAATCAACGGATAGAATGGGCATTGCACAAAAGAGAGAGAGCCCAAAGTAGGAACAGCACGCCATTGGTAGTGGCGATCCCACCACTAGTCCTTGTTGGGAGGTTCGGTTACGTCACTCCACTAAATGATTATTATATTCACCAATCAACTGGGAGATGACACTTGAAGAACCAACATACCAGACCATGCACCATCTATTTCGAAGAAAGAATTTAGAATGTGTGCAAATGAAAAATAATGGTGGCCAGCATACAACCTTTTCAAAATAGAAGGACAGCTCTAGCAGATAAAGCAAAGGGATGCATCTCCTCTCTTGCATATAAAAGCAGAAGAAAAATAAGACAAAGAAAACAACAATAACAAGAGAGCCAAAACTCTATTGCTTTAGAGTCTGAGCGGGTCAGTGAGTGAAAAAGCTACTGAGTGTGTTTCGTGAGGAGACAGAAGCATACCAATAGTCGGCATCTCAATGAGACTATGATCAAGGATGGAAGATTCACCAAAGGACCTTCTGGTGTGATTTCTGTCTCCGAAGGCGAAGGACTCAAAGTCAAAGGTTTTGTATTCTTACCTTCCATTAATTTTCTTTTTATTTGCCATTAGTCTGCCTACTGTATACCTACTGTGAACCCACTGTAAACCATATGAAGATAAAATTGTAAACAAATATGAACTAAAATGTATACTAGGATGAGATTAATTGTCGAAATGAACTAGTTGATAATGGAATATTGATAACGAGACTCAAATGTCGCTGAGATGTGTTAACTTGGAATTTGAGCATGATTAGAAGTTAGGAAGATGGAGCAATAAAGATGAACATTTTGTCATCCCTTTCGGCGAGATTGATGAAAGGAGTGGTGGTCTTATTCATCTTATCGATGTCTCAATCATTATTAGACCTCTAAAATATGAATTGTTCCTTAGCGAACGGTCATCCCTAGGAAGTGATAGGATCATACTTTGTGTGATGAGCCCGCCACTCTTTGTGGCATGCCTGACAAATCGAACATGATTAGTTTAAATGAATCACATCTTTGTTAAGAAAATATGATTTTTACCTTTTTATGATGATTGTAATAAAAGTCGCTCGCTTAGGATGGTAATGTGTGTGTTGGGTATTTATGCTTCATTCAATTAGTGAATGGACTGTGACATTCAATATGGTTAATGTTTGCTAAATACTTTTAATGTCATTGTCATCATGCTGCATTTCATATAGCACTGTAACTATATTGTTTCCAGATTGTTATAGAACTAGTGTAGTAGGACTTAATAGTGATGTAATTGTAATTTTCCTTTTATTAGAATGTTGTGGTAGGACAAGATCTTGATGTTATTTTAGATGGCCTGTAGTAGGATTTTCTTTTATTGTAATGTAATTATTTAAAAGGGTTGTAAGAGCTTGTTTCCACTATGTAGGGGCCCATTTTATCATGCATATATTTTTTCATTCGCATAAACATATATAATGAATGAACTTTCTGCCTCACTGTGAACTTTGCGAATTATTGTTAATTTGAGTAATGTGTGAGTAATTAGATATGGCATGTTGCTAAAATCATAGAGGAGGCCGGCTCCAATTAACCAAGCATATGGGGTGCTAGAGCCATTTCTCTATCTTCCTCATGCATACCAAATTTTTCAAACCTAGTAGGGGGTTAAAGATTCCTTGCCTAAAGATCTTCACCATTCTTTTCTGATCTTTCAAGTGGGGACTCCTTTTTTCCAAGCTTAGACCTATCATTTTCTAGGGCTTGACCCTAATAGTGCTACGTTTGCAAAATTAGGAGCCATATTTCCGACTCACAATGGTGACTCCAATGGGGATAAAGAAAAGTTAACTCCATTAATTCTAGCAATATTTCATTTTTAATTATTGGGGTATTATCGATTTGCATAAGTATATTGCATCTTAGGTGTGTGTGTGTGTTAGGGTTATCTACATACCCGTGTCACATATTTGAGAGAGAGACCATACTTCACTCAAGTTATGATGAATAATCATTGTGTGACCACTTGTGTGCCTTGTTCCTTTAGGTATATCTTACTACAGGAGCCTTTTGACTTTACCCCTGTGAGACTAAAACCTCATGTATCATCCCTGTCGATTTTCTCTTACGAATACCTAGTAGGTTGTCTGTAAAATGTGAATGTGGTATTTTAACTCAGTAAGACTCATTTGGTCCATGCACACTGATTGGAATTTTGGAACATCGTCACTATAAGCTTTGCCTTCTCTAGAAGGAGAGAAAGTTCTAAATTTCATAATCAAGAGAACCAATTATGGGTCAACCTTGAGTTAGAGCATCACATTCATGCCCCTTGTTTGTTACACATATATTGTAGACCCTTATTATAACATGTGAAGAGACTACCTTACTAATGTGAAAGTTTAAATCCGCTATGATAAAGAAAGTCCAGTGCTATGACAAGTGTCTAAGGCTTAGAAAGCCATCAATGGATGGTCCCTCGATGACCCATTCCAGAATCTAAAAAACCTATGATAAGAGGCTCACCAGTGTAATGATGGAGGCATCAAACTTGAATATGAAAAAAAGAATCTTGAAATATTTAAGTGGTATATTGCATGTAGGACTTTGGTATTCTAAGGATACATCATTTGACATTTTAGGATTTTTGGATGATGATTTTATCGGTAGCCTATTAGATAGGAAAAGCACAACTGGTGCATGCCATTTTCTTAGAGATTGTCTAGTTTCTTAGTTTAGCAAGAAATAAGTTTCAGTCGCTCTATCTATCATAGAAGCCAAATATGTAGTGGCTTCCTTTTATTGTACACAAGTCCTATGGATGAAGCAATAATTGCTAGATCATGGTAAAGTGATTGATCATATTCTCATCAAATGTGATAACACTAGTACCATAAATTTATACAAAAATCCCATCCAATATTTTAGATCAAAGCATATAAACATTAGACATTAATTTTTTAAAAGATAATGTTCAAAACCACAATGTTATTTTGGAGTTCATTGATACTCAAAATCAACTTGCAGATGCTTGATGGAAGTAAACTAGATTGAAAAAGGTTGTATATGATTGCCTTTTCCTTTGTATATTCATTATCATTTTTATATGAGCTTATATCTGATGATTGAATTGAATACTTTGTGGTTGAATTGTGTCTTGTAGTGATTTGTTATTGAAATTGTATATACTCAATGATGAAATTAGAATTGCTTGCAAATTAATCTATTTTACATTCTTTAATTCCTCATTTATATTCATTTTGATCATAAATTTAAGCCACAAATTGAGATCCATATTTCTGTCTTTAAAATTTTTATTTTTGGCTGAATTTTCAAAAATCTCATTTAGACCACTCTTGGCCCAACCGTACCTTTGCGCCAATTGGTGCCGAGCCAAAATTTCTTTATTCCGGTCATACCTCTCCTTTGTCTGCCCATAAAAATTTAAATTTTTTTTTACCATTACACTATAAACACATTTCCTGTTTACACTTACCCTAGTCCGATCGGACTTTGCAAAATTCTGCAATTCTCCCAACAAACTACCATTGGTCTGATCGGAAAACTCCGCTGTATTTCAAAAAATATAACCGTCAAAGGATGTTTGGAAATGTATCAAAATAGCCCCAAATGGCTATAAATGGCTAGTTGTAGCCTTTAATGCCTCAAAACACTATATAACCCCCCCCCCCCCCAAAAAAAAAAATAGATTTTATGGACTTTTATCACCATCAAGTCATCTAGACACTTAAATCTCTCTTTAAATTCTTCTTTACCTCAATCAATCAACTTTCTCTCTTCAACTAATTCAAATTCATTTAATGTCCCCTAAGGAACACAAGGAGAAGTTATCTAAGAAGAAGAAGGGCAAGGGAGTTGCCACCGCTTCTACTCCCTTGGAAGAAAATCCAAGAACAAGGACTCATACGTCTAGACATCTCAACGAGGAAGAAATAAAAAGGTATGCCTTAATCCTAGATAAGAAAACCGAAGCCAATAGGATACCTTCTCTCTTCTCTCTTGAATCTTTAGGGATAAAAGATGAAATTAAAGCCTATTTGTCCAATCATGGGTGGAAAACTTTTGCACTTTTTGAGGGTAATTGCCTAGGCTGGGAATCTATAACTAAAGAATTTCTCACAATATTAGTTGTTGAGAAAAAGGACATAGAACCCCTAGGTCATTATGTATAACCTTTAGACTTTTTAATAAAGCATATCAATTGACCCTTGAGCAATTTACCTCCATTTAGGGATTTCACAATGAAGGTATCACCCACATGACAGACATTAAACCAGAAATCCTCCTTGCCTTTTAGAAGGAAGTTTCCATTGAAACCGACTTTCATAAGCAATCCAAAGCCAAAAACCTTATATCCCTCACCTTTTAGCTTCATCACCTATACTATCAATGCTAGGGGTGAGCGTAATGAGAAAGTTACTCAAATGGACCTTCTTTTTCTCTATTGTCTTGTAAAGGGTAAGAAAACCCAAATAACCAAATTTTTAATTAATTATTTTCTCCAACTTAGAAACAATCACACTGGCACCATCTTCATTCCTTTATTTGTCACCTAAATTACCAAATTTACAAGTGCCCTTACTTATAATAATAGAGCTATTCTCTCTAATCCTCTTGATAAAAAAAAAACCCCCATCAACATTGTTTATTTAAAGCTATGTATTAGGGAAGTTGATAGAAATTTGAATACATTCTTGGATCTTTTGGAGAATTGGCTAGACAAAGAAAGAGGGTTAGAGTTGTTGATAAAGCCCTAGAGACCTTCCAAGTAGAAATTTGTAGACCTCAAACCCCAAGAGGTCAAGGCTCCATTCTCACTTTTCTTCAAGAAATTCAAGGGCAACTCACTTCTTAATCCTCCAAGGTTGACAACATCTCTCAAAGGCTTTCTCATATCCAAGTCGACATAAGGAATATCCAAAGAGCATTGGGCATGTAATATCCCAAAATTATTCTTGAAAAAAAATTCTAATTTTTAGAAATTTAATAAAATAAATTATAATTTAATTGGATAAATTAAATAAATAATTTTAAATAAAAAATGAAGGATTTTTAAATGAAAAAGTGGAATATATATATGATATATATACAAAATATATACAACATATAAAAGTCAACAAAAAAGTCAACACTTTTTAAAAGAAAAGTCAAAGTCAATGGTATTTTTATAAATAAAATTTGAATTTTAAAATTATTAAATTAATTCAAAAATAAATAATTTTGGATGGAAGATAATATTTTGGGATTTTAATTAAATAAATTATTAATTAATTATTAAATTATTAAAATAATATATTTATGGTTTAAAAAGAAAGTGGAAAGAAAGAGAAAATCACTTTTGTTCTTCTTCTTCTTTTCTTCAAGAACGTTTTTCCATGGCTTCAAAGAGGGAATTTTGCTTCTTTCAAGCTTTAATTGAAGGATTTTAAGTGTTCAAGTTGGATTTTTAGGGATTTCCTCCATATTTAGTAAGCTTTCTAACTTTTTCTTTAAATTTCTATGAAAGTTTGAATATGTGTGATTTGAACTTTTGTTGTAGTATGATTTAATTGTTATAATTGGTGTGTATGAAATTATTTTAAGTGATTAATAATGATTTTAAGGTTGGATTGAAGAATTTATTGAGTTTAATTAAAGATTGGTGAAGAGAGAGAATTTAGGGTTATGTAATTTTTGGAGTTTTGAAATGATGATTTTTAATTGTGTAAATTAATTCTAAATGAGTTATTTTGATGCATAAATAAGTATTTTAAAGTCAAATATTGAATTTGGTTGAGTTTGATTGGAGTTTGAGAATGAAAGTGTGATTTAGAATTTTGAAAGTGAATTTTCCAAAGTTGTAGAATTGTTTGATTTTGTTGGCTTAAGTGTGTTGTTTAGTGTTAAAAGTGATGAATATAAGCTTGAAATGATAAATGGATTGAGTTGGAATAGAAAACCTTCAATGGGGGAAGGTTATGCCATTTTAAGATTTTGGTCCTAAGTGAGTGTTTTTGTAATATAATTGATTTAAATGTGTTAAAATATGTTTTTAATAATATAAATAAACTTAAAACACCAAATTGAATGGGTTAGTATGAAATTCCAAAGTTAGAGTGAGGTTAGCCTTAACTTTTGGATTTTTGTTTGAATGGTGTTTAATTATGGATTAAGATTGAAAATGCCTTAGAATGTGGTATTAAATGATTATTTATGATCACATTTGGTTTAGGCATTGAGAAGAGTTGATTTGCCCCATCCAAGTGTTGAAGGGCAAGTGGAAAGAGAAGAATTGGAGGGTGTTTTAGCTTGCTTTTGGTTGTCTTTTGAGGTAAGTACAAACTTTTGATGAATTGGTTATATTTGCATTACATTGGGCTTAACACATTTTGGATTGAAAATGTGTTAAGCTACTTAATTTATGGAACATGTATGAATAATGTGCTATGACATGTGTAATGTCATATATGTGTTAAATGCATTGTGAAAAAGCCATTGATAATGGCTAAATTGTGTAAAATATGAAAAATATGCATTATGTGAAAGTGACCCAAAGTGTTTGGGTAATACCATTTGTGGTGTATGCATTTAAGGCATTGTTAAAAAGCCATTGGTAATGAAGAATGTGCATAAAATATGAATCATATATGGATTATGTGAAATTACCTAAAAATATTTGGTAATGAGATTTAACGTAAAATGTGATGAAATGTGATGAGTTGATATTGATATAAATGAGAATAAATGAGAAAAGTGAGAAAAAGATGAGAAAATGGTATGAAATGATAAAATTGAAAAAATGAGGCAATGTGCCTAGTTTGATTATGAGAAAATGAGAAAGAGATTGATAATGAGAAAGGTGAGTTAATTATGTGCCGAGTATGTTAATTAATTTTCAGAGTTATGTATTTGGCGGCATGTCTATGAGGTTATCCTCATTATTTGCCTTCGGACTAGATGCTGGGCATCATTATGATTTGCCTTTGGGCTAGACGTTGGACGTCACTTGCCTTCGGGCTAGATGCTAGGCATCACTATAATTTACATTCGGGCTAGACATTGGGCGTCACTTGCCTTTGGGCTAGACACTAGGTGTCAATACGGACCAAAATAATAACTCTGGAATTGAATAGCATATTAGATCCTGTGGGCCTATGCTTGTGTTTGCTTGTATGTGAATTGTGAATTATGTAATAATTGAAAGATATGTTATAATGAAATGATATGAGATATGATATCCATATGCATTGTGCATTTGCATTGCACTAGAATTTTATTTCTATCAAAGTTTGTACCACTAGGCTTTTGGCTTAGCGCAATTTAAATTCATCGCGCAAGTGACAGGGTAGATCCGGCTAAGCCGGAGAATTTTTCTAGACCGGGTCGAGTCTAGATTTGAGAGTTTACCAGTATAGTTGATTTTGTGGTGTCAAGATCAGAAACACTGCCAGCAACATGTATACATTTTATATTATCTTATTTTATGATATTATGTATATTATAATATGATTTTGATGAAAATGTATCATAAATTAAAAAGAATATTTTGATGTGTAGATATATGGAAGTTGTAGACCCTTAATTTTTGACCCAGTCCAGTCCAATATATTTTGTTTGGTCTAAAATAATTTTTGTATTGTCTAATATATTTTAATTGGTCCAAAATAATTTTTGTTATCTTAATTAAATTTTTATTAATAAAAAATAAAAATCAAAAAATAAAAATCAAAAAATAAAAATAAAAATAAAAAATAAAATCGGCGACGAAAAAATTATCGCCGAAAACCACCAGCGCGGGCTTGGCCGTGGGCCATTTCGCCCGCAGGAATTTCCTGCGGGCGAAATGGCCGTTAGGCCGTTCCCCTCCCCCTGCAGTAGCCAACTAGGGCAGATTTTTTCGCCAACGCAATTTTTCCTGTGGCAAATTTTTTCGCCAGCGCAATTTTTCCGACGCAAATTTTTCGAAACCTAATACAATTAGATTTCGGTTTCCTTTTCTTATTAAATATTGTATGCCGTGAGTAACTAGGAAAAAGGGATAAAAACTTCTATAAATAAGGAGGCAGAAAAGGGGGAAAGAAATCCGAGAGGAAAGAGGAACAAATTTTGATCCAAAACTAAGAAGGAAAGGCAGTAATTCAATTCAATTTTTTGAGGGAGCCGAAAAACAATCAAGGCAATTCAAAGGCAGCAAAGCTTGCCTTTGTTTTAGTTCATCCAAGAAGAATTATTTTTGGAGGAACCATCAAAAGGAGGTATGTATTAAATTCTTTTTTTTTGTTATATTTTTCACAGTAGCTAAAACTAGGAAATTGTTTCTTTCAAAATCAAAAACCCTAAAACTTTAATTTAGCTTTTCTAAAGTTAAAAACACTAATTCGTTGCTTTATTTTCAAATAATTTAAAGTTATTAATTTAGTTTCTTTAAAACCCCAAAACCAAGATTTGCATCCCAAATTATCAAAACCCAAAATTGTGTTCTGTTTCCTTCCAAAAGACTTAAAAATATCTTTTTTTTGCTTTATAAACTTTAAATCTTTGGTTTATTTTCATAAAACTCCATAAAATTATCAATTGTCTTTCCAAATCCTAAAATTAAAATTATTTACCCGAAACCCTAAATTCAAAAATCTTAAAACCCTAATCCAACTCCAAAACCAAAAACAATGAACCCTAACCTCCTTAAAACCTTAAACCTTAATTTGTTCTAAACCCTAATCCTTTAAAACTTTAAAAAACCATATAAACACAAATGTTTAATTTTACATAGTAAGCTTGAAACCAAAATTTGATGAGTAACCGTAAACTACAAATTAAAAGTATTTTGAAGAGCCCAAACTCTAAATTCATGATTTCACCATTCAAATATTAATTTAATCAATCAAAGTGCTTTATCAACATTTTAAAACATAAAACCTTAATCTATTTTAATTCCTTTAAAAACTCACAGTAGCCTTAATTTAGATTTTTATTTGCCTTAATCAATTCTATATTTGATTATGCTTTGATTTATTTTATATGCTTTAATTTATTTAAGTTCAATGCTTGGTTTATTTTATTTATCATGGATGGATGTTTACTTTCTATTGATATTTGATATCTTTGATGAATGATTCATTTATGATGAATGATTATTTACTTTTATCATTTTATTTAGATTTTCAAATGTAGTAAGAGGTATGTTTCCACTTGGTGGGTACCTCATTAGTTAGATATCATGTAATTTAATTTGCTTTTCTATTTTAGAACTTATGTAAAGGACATGTTTCTACCTTTCTGTGGGTGTCCTATTTAGGCATGTGGTGTAAGGATATGTTTCCATCTTCGGATGGGTGTCCATTTATTTGTTTTGTTTGGACCTTGCTCTAATTTTAATATATTGATGCTTTCTTTTAATTATTGTGTGTAATATGGATAATGTTGTTATATTTAAGAATTTTATAATATTAAGACCTGTAAAGGAGGCCGGTTCCAATGAATCGAGCGTTGTGGGGGTGCTGGGCCATTTCTCACATTCCCCACACGTATCCAACTTTCCGAGGATTCCTTAGGAATCGAATCATCCACCCCTTTCTTTTTTCCCGGCCCGTTCGGGTGGCGACTCCATTTTCTCCGGACTTAGGTCCGTGTTCTCTAAGGCCCCGAGCCTAAACAGTGCCGAAGTCGCAAGAACCATTCCATCGAGAGTGGGGGCAAAAATCCCCGCTCATAGTGGCGACTCCACTGGGGATAAGAGAAGTTGATTCCATTGGTCTTTATATTATTCTATTCTTCCTTATAATGATATTATCCTTTGCATCATCTTAGATTGCATCGTGTGCGTGAGTTAGGACGCCCGTGTTACCCATGTTGTGTTATGTAAGGGATACCATACTTTCACTCAAGGTATGGAGATCGAGCATGACATAACCACTCATAGCCTCGTACCATTTGGTATATACTTGCTATGGGAACCTAAGCCTTTTTACCCAAAGACTAAAGCTCATGTAATTGGCCTAGTTACTTTCCTTAGGTTTTACACCAATGCTTGTTGTTTGACTATAGTTAATTTATCTTGGTTTAAATCATGGCTTATTTGGTTTCTTCTCTTTCTAATATGACCTAAGTACATTTGCAAGCTCAAATAAATTTTTCTTTAAAATCTAAAAGACCAAAGCTATTTTCAAAACTTTTCAAGATGATCTTTGGACATAAAACTTTTCTAAAAACAAATCAAAAATTCTTTTGCTCATAACCCAAAATACTAAGCCCAAAATCTATTTTTTTTAAAGATCTTTTTACAATGGGCTTAGAAACAAAATTATTTTCATTCAATCTTTTCTTACAAAGAGCTTGCAAATTATTTAGGTCAATTATGAAATACCAAAAATATAACTATTGGTTGAAACGTCTGAGGAAATTATTCAAAAACAAGATACCCATGTTGGTATTTTGTTAACCACATACCTAGGAAAAGAAACTCGCCATTCGTGTGTGGATGATATAAGGTTGGAAGGAAAATCCTATTTGTCCTTATTTATTGATTGTTCGTGCATACATGCATACATGCATACATTTGCATCTCATATCATTGATCCTCTCTGGCTCGCAGCCCTGGATTACGATAGTTCAAAAGCTTACAACAATCCGACCTACGCAGGAGACGAAGTATCTAGCAACGACTCAATCACTTGCTCACCAAAAATAATGGAGCCCAAACAAATTCAAAGAATGGTGGATGAAGCCCTCAATGCCAAGATGGAAGAAATAAAAGAGGCCTTAGCTGAGACCATGAAGAACCATTTGACTACAATCTTAGAGAATCATGTTGAGGCATCTGCTAGCACTAAGAAACCAAAGGACAAAGGGAAGACTAAAGTTGGTGAAGTGATTTTTAATGATATAAAGGTGATCATTGATGATGATGATTGGGCTCAATACTACCAAGATGTTCAAGAGAAGAAGAAAGAATCGAAGGTTGTTGAGAAAGTAACTATTAAAAAGACCGAGACATCTGATGTTGAAAAGATGATTGCTAATTTAGAAAAGAAATTTGAGAAGAAGCTGAAAACCGAAGAGATGTCTGAGATCGATAAACTATTTGAACAAGATGAAGAAGTCCCGTACAAGTTCAAGATGCCATCCTTTGCAAAGTACAATGGCACCGGAAATCCTTATCTCCATGTGAAGCAGTATATCACTGCCATGCAGTCTGCCCGAGCTACTAAGGCTCAAACCCTAAGGTACTTTATGCTCTCATTGGACCCTGTTGTCCAAAACTGGTTCAATACCTTAGATGATGGAACACAAAAGAGATGGGATCTACTTTACAAAGTCTTCATCCAATAGTATGGTTATAATGTTGAGTTAGAAGTTACCTTAATGGAAGTGGAGTCCATTAGGCAAAGCCGAATGAGAATTTTGTAGATTATGTCAAGAGATGGAGAAACAATGCCGCTTTACTCAAGAAGAGGCCTGATGAATCCGATCAAATAAGGATGATTGTGAGAGGGGTGTTGCCTAATCTTTGTGAGAGGATGTCTCATACACTCATCCGTGATTTCAAAGACCTTCTCCAAGCTGGTTTGCAAATTGAAGAATGGGAAAGGGAGAAGAGCTGCTTTGCAACAAAAAGGAACGAGAATGGGAGCTATCAATCTGGTAGCCAAAGCATGCAAAAGGTCGTCGGTGTTAATGCTACTAACCAAGGAACGAGGAGACAATTTTTGGAATTGGGAAAACCGATGTCTTGGGTTCTCAATAAGCTTCAAAGAAAGGGATTGCTACAACCCTTAAATCCTCGTCCTTTGCTTAACCCTCTCCCACCTAATTTTGACACCAAAACATTTTGTCAATTTCACCAAATGCAAGGGCATGACACGGATAAATGTGTGAGGTTGAGACATGAGATCCAAAATCTAATTGATAATGGGAAGCTACCCGAGCCCAATAAGCCAAACACCAAAGACAACCCATTGCCAAAATTCAATAGGGTACCACCACCGGCAACCTTCATGATTGGAGGAGGTTTGCATGAGGACTTTGCCATGTCTTCTTTTCAAGATGTGGGTGAAGAAGCAACCAAAGAAGAAGAGGCATTTGTCAAAATTTAACAAGCTATGATGGGTGGAGAAGTAGCAATTTGTGTTGTCAACGGGTTTTGGGATTCAAGTGATAGTGATAATGATATTGTATCCAAGAAGGAGGAGTGGACTTGGTCCGAGCCCGAAGAAGATAAAGTAATGAACACTAGATCTGGTAAGCCTTATGCAAGGCCACCACCTAAGGAGGTAGAAACTAATAAGGGGAAGGAAGTTGAAGTAGAAGATGATGATGCTGTGCTCAAGCAATTGAAAAGAACCTAAGCAAGTGTTAGCATTTGGGACTTATTAGCTACTTCTAAAAAGCACCGAGAAACTATGGCCAAAGCCTTAGCTAGCATGCCAATTTCTACCTCCACAACACCAGAGGAGTTGATCAACTTCATAAAAATTGGGGAAGTAATGAAATGTGAAGTGGTTCAAGAAAAGAGTGAAGTTAATATGGGAGCAGTTTCTTTTTCGGATGCGGACTTACCGGAGGAGGGGAGAGACCACATCCGCCCTCTCTTTATCAAAATAGAAGTCAAGAGGAAGAGGACTCCTTGTGTAATGGTCGATGATAGGTCTGCCATAAATGTTTGTCCACTTAAGATATTGCCAAAGCTAGCCATGTCAACAAGAGATCTAAACCCGACAGAGGTAACGATTTGTGCTTATGACAACACAAAGAGGCATGCCGAAGGGACTTTCAAAGCGGCTGTCAAGGTTGGTCCAATTGAATCTATTGTTGAGTTTTTTGTTTTAGAAATATCGGTTACTTTTGCCTTGCTCTTGGGACGACCATGATTTCATCCTCTTTGTGGAGTTCCTTCCACCCTTCATCAAAAGATCAAGTTCCCCAACGGAGATGAGACAGTGGTCATTGAAGCTGAAGATAATGAGATTATTAACGCTCTAATGATTGAGAGGCCTCTCAACGGTTTTCAAGTAGCTGCAATTTCTGATGATGAAGTAATGGACTCCAAAGTCTTGAATATGATGAAGAACATGAACTACCTTCCTGGAGCTGGTCTTGGAAAAGGTAAGGCCGGTTTGACAAAGTTACCAGATTTTAGAACTCAAACTTCCAAGAAAGGGTTGGGATATGATGAAGACAACGATGTCCAGCCAAAGAAGAGTGAGAAGATGAGCTTCCCACCACTTGAAGAGATCTTTGTCAAGGCTCCAGATATGGGACCACTCAAGGGAAAGCCCGAGCCGATCATGTTCATGGGTAAGTTGATTCCAGGTTTTGAAATTTTTGCAATTGTTGCCGAGCTAATGGAGCAAGTGAAGAAAGAGCTCACCCTATCAGCCAACAAGGAATCCAATCTAAAAGAGAAGAATGAAGCTGTCCTGAAAGCCGAGAAGACTCCGGAAGAGATTGCTGCCCTGGTCGAAGAAAAGTTTGAAGGCATCCTGCTTTATGATTCTGATAACAATGATTTTGATTTTAATTTGCCTGCTTTGTATGAGGATGATGATGTTTTCTTTTCCAAAATGAATGCAATAAAGTCTGATTTTGCTTACTTATGTTCAAATAGCAGTTATATGAGCATCTTTAATAATAATTCTGTTAACACACAATCATTAAATTTGGGAACAACTGAAAATCCTAAAAACATTAGCATAGCATCCGACCTTACTCCTGATGAGAGAGAGAGATTTGAAAAAATATTCAAAAAATATGAAGAAGTATTTGCCTGGTCTTATGAAGATATGCCGGGGATAGATCGAGACATAGCCGAGCATCATATTCCTACTGACACTCACATAAAACCTGTCAAACAAAAGCTTAGGCGATTAAGACCTAAGTGGGCTGAATTGGTTAAAGAAGAGGTCACTAAGCAAATACAAGTGAAGTTCCTTGAAGTGATAGAATACCCAGATTGGCTAGCCAAATAGTACCTGTGCTAAAGAAAGATAGGAGGATAAGGGTATGCGTGGACTATAGAGATTTAAACAAGGCTTCTCCTAAGGATGATTTTCTTTTACCTCATATAGATGTTCTCATTGATAGTGCAGCCTCTAGCGTGCTACACTCATTTATAGATGGATTTTTCGGATACAATCAAGTGTTAATGGCCCAAGAGGATAAAGCCAAAACTGCTTTCATTACTACATGGGGTATATTTTGTTATAGGGTGATGCCGTTCGGTTTAAAGAATGCTGGAGCAACCTACCAAAGGATGGCCACCACACTATTTCATGACATGATGCACAAAGAAGTTGAAGTATATGTTGATGATATGATGGTTAAGTCAGATACAAGGGAGCAATACTTCCAAAACTTAGAATTATTCTTCGATAGAGCTTTGAGATATAAGCTAAGATTAAACCCGAAGAAGTGTGTATTCGATGTTACTTCAGGCAAATTATTGGGACATGTAATTGGTCCGAATGGCATTGAGATAGATCCTGACAAAGTCAAAGCAATCAGGGATATGCCGGCCCCAAAGATAGAGAGAGAAGTTCGGGGATTCATTGGTAAACTGCATTACATTAGCAGATTTATAGCAAAGCTCACAACAATTTGTGAGCCTATCTTCAAATTGCTTAGAAAGAATCAGCCGGTCGTATGGAATGAAGAATGTCAAAAGGCCTTTGATCGAATAAAAGAGTATTTATTGAATCCACCTATTTTAAAACCACCTAAACCCGGCAAACCTCTATTACTATACTTAGCAGTAGAAGAAGAGTCGATAGAAGCCATGCTAGCCCAAGCAGATGAATCAGGGATTGAGTATGCAGTTTACTATTTGAGTAGAAAGCTCCTACCTTATTAAATTAAGTATAGTATCATTGAAAAGACATGTATAGCCGTGGTTTGGTCTTCTAAGAAGTTGCGGCATTACTATCAATCGTATAGTGTGCAAGCAATTTTCAGGTTGGATCCAATGAAGTACTTAAGGGAGACACCCTATTTAATTGGGAAATATGGTCGATGGTTGATAATATTAGAGGAATTTGAGATTGAGTATGTAACCAGGAAAACAATCAAAGGTAGAGCGGTGGCAAAATTCCTGGCCCAACAACCATTACTAGAAAGCAAAGAGGTAATCTTGGAATTTCCAGCTGAACATTTAGAAGCAATTGAAGTACAAGGGTGGAAAATGTATTTTGATGGAGCAGTAAACAGGAAAGGAGCAGGTTTGGGAGTTATACTAGAATTGCCCGAAGGGGAACTTATCCCTTTAGCCAAAAAGTTGAAATTTAAGAGAACCAATAATATGGTAGAATACGAAGCTTGTATTTTTATTTGAAAACCCTAATGATTATGAAGGTGGATAAGGTGGAAGTTTATGGTGATTCGTTGCTAGTTGTATCCCAAGTAAATGGAGAATGGGAGTTGAAAGAAGAAAAATTAAAACCATACCACCATTATTTGACCATGATGAAAAAGAACTTTAAGGAGTGTAGGTTTATACACCTATCAAGAGAAGAAAATCATATGGCTGATGCCCTGGCCACATTGGCTTCGGTATGGGAAAACCCTGTTAGCTTATTCCTTAAGCCTCTGATCTTGACCAGTTCATCAACTCCTTGCTATGAATATGAAACAATCATGGAAATTGATTTGGACCATGATGCGTGGTATGATACTATAAGGCGATTTTTGGAAGAAAGATAATACCCGTCGGGGGCAACAAAGAAAGAGAGAAGAGCCATAAGGCGGTGGTCATTGCAATATATCACATTCCATGGAGAGTTATATAGAAGATGGCCTGATGGAGTGCATTTGAGATGTTTAAGAAAGACTGAAGTGGAGCGCATCATGTCAGAAATACATGCGGAAATTTGCGGTCCGCACATGAATGGTTTGGCCCTAGTTAAGAAGATTATTCGATAAGGTTACTATCGGTTGACCATGGGAAAGACTATATTGAGTTCGTAAAGAGGTGCCATCAATGTCAGATGTATGGTAAATTGAATCACATGCCTCCTGAAGAATTGCATTCAATGTCTTCACCCTGGCCATTTGCCACCTGGAGTATCGACATTATAGGAGAGATACATCTGACAGCTTTAAACGGTCACCGTTTCATTGTGGTAGCAGTAGATTATTTTTCAAAATGGGTCGAAGCCGAATCCTTCAATAAACTAGGTGCAAGCCAAATGGCTAGGTTTATTGAAAAGAACCTCATCTGCAGATACGGGGTCTCGCATAGTGTGATATCAGACAATGGGATACAGTTTCAAGGAGCAGTTAAGGATTGATTCTCAAAGTACCAAATCCATCATCATAGATCCTCTCCTTATAGACCAAAGGCTAATGGTGCTGTGGAAGCAACAAACAAGACAATTAAACAAATTCTATCCAAAATGGCCAAGACTTACAGGGATTGGTCAGAGATGCTTCCCTTTGCTTTTATGGGGATATAGGACAAGTATACGAACACCCACTGGAATGACACCGTTCTCTTTGGTTTATGGGATGGAAGCAGTATTGCCAATTGAAATTGAGATCAAGCCGTTAAGAGTAGTCTTGGAAGCTGAACTGCCTAAAACGGAATGGGTAGCAAGTAGATACACACAGTTAGCTCTATTAGAAGAAAGAAGGTTAAAGGCACCATATCATCACCAATTGTATCAAAAGAAGATAGCTCGGGCCTACAATAGAAGGGTTAAGGTCAGAAAATTCAGAGTTGGGGATTTGGTATTGAAGCAGTGTAAGCCTAATGTATCTGATCTAAGAGGGAAGTTCAGGCCTAGCTGGAAGGGCCATATGTCGTGAAACAAGTCATGAATAAAGGTGCGGTGAAGTTATCAGACATGGACGGGAATGAATTTAGTGAGCCAGTAAACATTGACAGGTTGAAGAAGTTTTATGTATGATAAAAAAAAAGGAAAAAAGAGCTCACTAGGTTGAAAACCCAAAAAGGGCGGCTTAGGCAAAAGTTAGAGCAGTCCGCTAGTTCCGAAAACCCGAAAGGGCAAGCTAGGCAACAATTAGGGCTAAATGAGAGAAAATCATCAATTAGAAAACCCGAAAGAGCTAATTGGCAACAGGAGTAATCTTGTGTATGCTGACTTTATGTTTGGTTGTTCCCCAATTTAATAAAACAGAATTAATATTAAAATTGTTCTATGTGCACTGTTATAAGTATTCGACCAGATATGTATGCAATAAATAAACACAATAGCAAAAGGTGATGACAAATTATAAATGGAAAAGAAGCATCTTTTTATTACTTTAATTATTTTTTCATCCTAATAATACACTTTCTGAATTGACAAATGTAAAATCTATGGTAGTCGATAAGTGTAACGTGCAGGCCAGCTTTGCCTCAGCCGATCCAAGTAGGCTTCAGTCAAACAAGGCATGTCTAAGTCAGGAGCAAAGTTAAAATCACGAGGCTTAGCTCCATATTGATGCCCAAGTCGGCGAGGGTCATAGCATGTACCTTGACGAAGAGCAGCAAGGGGAACGTACATCAAGTATGTCCGCATGGTGATACGTGAAATCTTCCACCAAGGTACCAACCAACGGATATTGACTTTAGAGCGTGAGTGGATCCAGTCAACCCAGTCAGCATATGAAGAAGCAGGATGGAGTAGCTTCCTAGCAGAATGATGACAGGTATTTGGCAAAATCCATGGATGGAGTATCAAGCAAACAAAGACACTCCTGAAGCCAAATCTGTGAAGAAAGAATTAAATTTTAAAAAAAGGCAAAAAAAAAGGAGAGTCCGCTAAGTTGAAAACCTGCAAGGGCAGCTTAGGCAAAAATTAGGACAGCTCGCTAGTTCCGGAAACCCGCATGGGCAGACTAGGTAAAAGTTAGAGCAATAAAAAGAAAAAAGAAAACCTAAATTGAAAACCTAAAAGGGAAGTTTAGGCAATTACCTAAAGCAGCAACGGACTCCCAGTCAGTCTCTTTGACAATCCTAATTTAAATCGGACTAATCCAACTAAGGTCTCAGCTAAGATCACAGGTACCGACGACAAGCCTCCTTCCATTTAGTCCATAATATCCAATACTTGTAGATCAATATTGCTGTCATAAGAAACAAGCATGAATTGGCTGAGCAAGGAAAGACAAAGCATGCGTCCCCATGCCTTAGTAGGGGCCAAATGAGAGAAACAAAAGTCAATCAAAGGGGCGAGTAGAATTTTTTCACCTCTCATCAACTGAAGAACTTCGGGTTTTGGAATTTGAAATAACATCTGCATCTTCTGTTGAGTCTTGGAAATCAATGTGGGTAACACCATTTGTTGATTATTGGGATATCCAAGGATGGCCTCAAATTCTTTAATCAAGGGACATATTTCAAAGCCATTAATTCTAAATACCCTAGAATCCGTATCCCAAAAGGAAGCCACAACATGTAAGAAGGAGTGGTCCAATTTAACATTTTGAAAGCATTTTAAAACATCAAGTTTTGACCATGAAATTTTCTTCCAATGAATGGCATCCATATTCTTAAATAAAATTTTTATTCTCTTTAAATGATGCTTGGTTATGGTGAATGAATGAAGAAAAAAATTAAAATTGTTAAAGGGAGTCTTCACATTGAAAGAGAAAGAATTTTGGTTTATGTATTAAAATATGGCATGAAGGGTGATTTATATAGAAGAAACAAACCTTTTCCAAAAGTGAAAAGGAAAATGTGATGGGAAAGAATAAGACCATATGCCATAAGGAAAGGAATTAGTGGCAATTTCCTTTACCACGTTGGATTGGGTTTAGCAAATGATGTGTATTATAAAGTTATGATGTACTGTAATAAAAAAATAATAATATATTAAAAAAGGGAGTTACAATAAAGAGGAAAATTGTATTTTTTCATTATTGTACAATATTTTACAATTGCTACATTATTTAAATATCACTAAGAGGGTGGTGGTAGGTCATCAAATAAAGCCTTGAAAAAGTCGTCGCCTGTTGGAGGAGGGAGAAAATCACTCGTCCCGAGTATTCCCAAAGCGGGAGCACCAAAACTCGGCAAATTACTCGTCCCGAGATCACCCAAAGCAGGAGCACCCAAAATCTTTATTACCTTGAAGTTCCAATCCGTCATGGTCTTCATCAGAAGCAGACAAAAGGATCTCATGATCGTCAGTCTGGGGGCCTCTTGATAAAGAAGCGCCGGGATCCCTCATCCCCTGAAATCGGAAGTCTCAGAAATGTTGTTCGGATTGGTGATATAAACTTTCAAAATGAGAAGCCTGCTGACGACTTGCAGCTAACTCTTCTTGAAGCTTCCTATTTTGTTCTTCGAGCATCCACTGTGAGCCAAGAAGGAAAAGATAAGAGCATACATAATCATGCATACATACACTACAACAAAATGCATCTCTAGCTACAATACATTGCTATAAAAATAAATATTGTAGCTAATACATATTTATAGTTACAAAAAAAAAGAACTTGTAGCTATTTTTAATCTTTTAGCTACTAAGTTTAAATATTATAGCTAATATATCAATGTTGCTTTAACTTTAATATATCATAGCAAAATTTTGGTAATTAGCTACAATAACTTTTAGTTATGAAAGAAAGTCATAGCTAATTCTTATAATTGCTCAAAAATTAATATTACTGTAGCAATTTCTAATCAAATGGCTACAATTAAATAGCTACAATAAAATATTAAAACTAAATTAAAAGACTTGTTATGTCTCTATTTTTTTGTAGCAATAATGAATCATTAGCCACAATTTTTTTGCTATATAAAAATATCATAACTAATAATATATTGCAGCCACATGTTTAACATAGTTGTAGCAATAATTAGTGTGTTATCTACAACTAATTAGTTATAATAAATTATTTGTAACTAATATAAGAATATGAACCATGATTTTATTCATTAGCAGCAATAATTAAAATTTTAGCCACGTTTTAATAGCAACATAAAATGGTTATGGCTATTGATAGCAAACTAGTCCCAATATATATATATGTATGTATATTTGTGTATGTGTATGTTAGATTGAAATTTCTAAAAAAAAAAAATTAAATTTGCCTACTAAATATAATTTTATAATTTTCTGTAACTTTATTTTATTAGGAAATTTTTTCCCTTTTAGAAATATGATTAGAGTTATTGAGGTAATTTTTAAAAAAATATAAAATGAAAATTTTATTTTACCAAGTTTATCTTTAAATATACTAAAATGATCTTATTATTTTAATTTTAATATTTTTAGCATAAAATAAAATTTTTAGTTCAAAAATAAAAAAACCCTAAAAAAATACTGTTTACATTGTCTTTATCCCGATCGCCTTCACTTTACTTTCTCACTATTTCGCTCTCGCCTCTCGCTATCTGTCTCTCAGTCTCTGTATCGCTCTCCGGCTTTGTCTCGCCCTCTCCATCGCAGCCGACTCAACCAACAACCTCAAGTCTCACCTTCAATGGCTGCTGCTGTCGATGAGACTCTCGATTCCAATCCTCTTTTGCAGGACTTTGAATTCCCTCCCTTCGATGTTGTTGAGGCTAAACATGTTTGACCAGGGATTCGTGCTTTGCTAAAGAAACTTGTACGTTGATTTGATCTATTATTTTTTTAATGTTTTGGTTACTGGGTTTGTTTTGTTTTTTTGAATGTCGATTCCTTTTTAATGGGATTTTACTGTTGTTTTGATTTCTTTTTCTGGGTTTTTCTTCTATTATATATGTTTTGTTTTTGAATTATCGTCCATTTTAATTTGTTATAGGAGAGTTATTTGGAGGAATTGGAGAGAACAGTGGAGCCATCATGGCCAAAATTGGTGGAGCCATTAGAAAAGATCGTGGATCGGTTGTCTGTTTGTTTGGGGGATAATCAATCATCTTAAGTCTGTTAAGGATACTCCAGAACTCCGAGCTGCAATTGAAGAAGTTCAGGTAAATTGTTATGTAACATATTTCATCCTATGTTCGTATTAGCATTTAGACAGTTCAATTTTTTTTTCCAAATGAATATTAAGGCTTCATTAGGTGCATGAATTTTCGGATCATTCTCTCTGTTTCTAGTGCTCATAGCCTCTAGTTCACTCGTGCAGCCAGAAAAGGTCGAGTTTTAGCTTTGGTTAGGACAAAGCAAACCAATTTTCAATGCATTTAAGGCTATTCAAGAATCACCGCAGTGGCAGTCACTGAATGATGCTCAGAAACGTATAGTTGAAGGTAAGTACCTTAAATTTCTCATGAAAATTGTTCTCATTTTTATTCATATTGATCCCATTTGAATCCTCAAAATTATTTCTTGTGGTTTTGTTATGTTGTTGCTTTTATAGTTTTGAGTCTCGTACTCCTTTATGAATGGTTTTCTCCAATCCTCATGCCATTGGTTTTACTGAATTTTAAATGGTGCAATGTCCTTAGACTCAGTTGATTGCAGGTTTGCACTTCAGGTTTGTTTTTATTATTTTCATTTTTACAAAATTAGTCAAGATTATTATGAATCACCAATTTTTATTTGGTTGTGTTTTTATTTTCAATAGGTCCCAATGTGAAAAAAAGAAAAACAAGAGGTCCGACACGATGCTTGAAGATCACAGAATTAGAGGCTGGACAAAAACTACCTTTAGAATTTGATGAGGATGATCAAGTTATAGGTGATAATGCAACTGCATTTGTTTGGTTCTTAGGCCAAACAGTAAGAAGTAAATCATGTTGCCCATTACAAGTGACAAGATGGAATGAGATTAGCACTAAAGATTTTGATCATATGTGGTTAACCATATTGGTAAGATGACTTGATGATTAAACTAATTTTTAATTTAATATAATTATTAATTAGTTGTATTTTATTTTGATAATTTTAAAATGATTATATGTAACAATATTTAGTTTATTTTTCTAGGAAAAATTCACATTTGAATATTCTGATGCAAGAAAAGGAGCTATATTGGGTCATATGAATGCTTTATACAGAGATTATAGACACAAATTGAAGAAAAAATACTTTGATACAAAACAACTTACGCACTTCGTCTACGAAATAAGCCTAAAGATATAGATGCAAATGATTGTAAATATTTGGTTAACTTATGGACTGATGCCAAATTTCAGGTAATTAAAAAATGTATATAAAATTTTATAAATTTTCAATACTTTTCATAATAGTATTCTATTTTATGTAGGAGATAAGCATGAAAAATAAGACAAGTAGATCAAAGCGTTCGATGCCTCTATACACGGGAACAAAAAGTTTTGCTCGACTTAGACACCAAATGGTATGAATTTTATTTTTAAATTCAAAGATCTAATTATATAAATGGTGAGTACCACACTTGCCTTCTTTCAGTGTTGCTCCAATTCTTTTCTCCTATTTTGTGGATTCATCTTATGGCTGTAAACATATATCTTAGAATGATATTCTATTTTTGTATTTTCTTATTTTCCATGCATGTTTTTTCAGTTCAAGGTGATTGTAGTAAGACAGATTGCTATTCATGTTTCTTTACTGCATTTTTGCCATCTATTTTTCTTTTAGATTCTTAGCATGGAGGCAGCACTAATTCTTTTACATCTTCTGAGCACACCAATTATTATTTTGATATCTTGTCAAGTGTTCTTTTAAATTTGTTAAGCATACATTTTTAATTGCTACAAGCTTTGTTATTTTTATTTTAATAGAAAATCAAAAGTGGAAAGATACCTACTCGAGTTGAAGTTTTTATTGAATCCCATAAAAGAAAGCAAGGAAAGGAAGTTGATCATATATCTCAAGAGGCCATTGTAATGTCTTTATATTGAGAATTTAATTTATTTTTATTTTATATATGTATATTTAATTATTATTTTAACTAAAAGTATTGTTTTTGATATAGGAAAAATTAACACAATTGAAAAAACAACAAGGAGGACAAATTTCATTAACTGATGATGATATATTTGCTGATGTTCTTAGACCTGCAAAAAATGGTTACGTAAGTGGTTATGGTCCTGGAAAAAAGGTAGAACTTCTAAGACAACTTGATGTTGCTAGAAAAGAAGCAAGTGAATGTGTGGAACAATTTCAAAAAGAAGCGAGTGAGCAAGTAAATGAAGTGAAAAAACAAATGGATGAACAACTAGTAGAGATGAACAAAAAGTGGGAAGAAAAATTCAAAATGTTGTTGGAAAAGACTATGAACTCTCAACAAGTACATGATAGTACATGATATAGTAAGGTGTTATAGTACACGATATAGTAAGGTGTTATAGCACATGAAAGCAGCCTTCTACCTTTTTTGCATATTAGATATTGTTATTTTAAATGCTATTTATGTTATTTTTGTAGGAACAATTTTATTTCGTATATGTAATTAATATTGTCACATGGATTGAATTAATTTTTTTTATTTTACTTTATTTATTATTTATTTGAATTATTATTAATAATTATTGCTTTTGATTTTCACTTTTTTATAAAATTTGTACGTAGCAATATGTTATATATATAGTTACAAAACTAATATACTCCGTAGCTAAATATATAAATAATTGCCACTTTATTACACTTGTGGCAATATAATATATTTTTTACCTACTAAATTTATTATGTGGCTAAACATAAAAGTAATTGCCGTGTAGCAATTTTTGTGGCTATTTATTTCATTCTTAGTTACAAAAAAAATAAAAGGGTGGCTAACTATATATAAAATTGCTACACTAATATAGTAGTGGCTAAATGTAAAAGTACTTGCTATATCATTATATTATAGCTGAAATTAGAACTTATTTGTTATACTATTATGTTTGTGGCTAAATGTGAATTTAATTGCCATATCATTACATTTGTGGCAAAATCATATAGACTTTTGTTACATATAAATTAAGTATAACTAAAAAAAAAAGAAAGTTGGCTATACTACATTATTACTGTGGCTAATAATTTGCCACAATTTTATTTTTTTGTAACAAAATACCTTCAACCATTTAGCTTCATTTTTCCTAAAAAACCTGCTTAGCTATATTTATTAACAAAATATGGCTACATATAATAATTACAACTACAGTTTAGCAAAATCCTGTAGCTAAGTTTTAGCTACGCCACTTCTAGCTACGGCATGCTACGGGAAAAACTAGTTGTGACAAAAGCATCTAGCCACAAAATATTTATTTTTAGCTACAATAAGTTTTGTAGCTGTAAATCCATTTTGTTGTAGTGATATAGCATAAATTACTATGAAATAAAAAACGTACCAGGTAGTTCATATCAATGCCCTGCGGATGAGATGGCATATCTGGGGCTAGAATGAGCAAATGAAGGGGCAGCAAAAGAAGGTCTAGCCTCATAATCAAATAAGCCAACAGCTTGCAACAATCATTAAAGAATCAAGGAAAGAAAAAAAAAACAGTTGCAAGGGAAAAGTGGTTAAAGTGCAAAAACACCTTGGAAGATCAAAACAAGGAAAGAAGAGTATGAATCAAGCAAGACATGGCCAAGCCAAATCAAGCTTGGTCGTGTCACCTCAAAGGAAATCTTGGCAAAACATGACACGGGTAGGAGACACGGCCAAGCCACTGGCCGTGTCTCACATAAAGGGCAAAGCCAAGAAGGACCAAGCAAAGAAAGAAAAGAAATAGTGGGTGACATTGGCAGGCGACACGGCCAAGCCACTAGCCGTGTCACATGGCACGGCCACAAGCTTGGCTGTGTCCCATCCTAAGCCAAGAACAAAGAAGAACCAAAGAAAAAACACAGAAGCTAACACACCCAGGAGACACGGCCAAGCCACTGGCCGTGTCTCATCTTCAAAGAACAAAGAAGACCGAAGGAGAAACAGAAGATGACACACTCAGGTGACACTGCCATTTACTTGAGAAGTACTAGTCCCGAGATGTGGAACAAACTCTTCTGCCTCTCCATGATGGTCCTCTCCATCTCTACCCTCATTTTCATTAGAAATCTCCCACACACCAACAGGAGATACATCAAAGTTTAAGAGTCTTCTTTGAATAAAATGGCATAAAATGGACCTGGTAAATGGAGAAATGACTCGGCATCATAACCATACCGGGCCGACCACCATGCATCCTTCGGCATTGACAAAATATTTAAAGTATATTTCAAAATTTGCATCGGAAACCTCCGCTGCTCTGGACCGAGAAACCATTCATAAACTCTCTCCCCGAGAAACCAGCCACTAGACATTGGGCCAGTAATAATTCGGCGAGAATGTTGGAAAGACAGTGCAGCCCTCATCAAAGGAGACCAGTTTGCTCTCTCTTCTGGGCTCCACCAGGCCAAATTCACCTGCAAAATAACATAAGGTAAGAAAACTTTCACAAAAATTTAAAGCATACTAATGTTATTTTACCTGGTCCCAGGTTAAGCGGCTCAACACATAGCGGTGAGTATGCACATGATGAGAGCCTGGAACGTCCACACGATCAGACAACCAGAAATTTAATCTCGGATACCCGACTTTCTCTCGGGAAATACCGGGTACCCTCACGAGGTTATGTTCATATGCCCATACCTACAACAATGATAGTAAAGATCAAATTCATGTAAGAAAAGAGTGGAAACAACGTTGGTGAAGGAAAAGAATACCTCGACAACTGCCATCAAGCCGACAAAAATCTTCTTGTTTCGGCAAAGCTTATCAAGACCATGGTAAAGACATGCGAGACCAGCTTCACCCCAGCCAGAAGATGGTACCATTTTGAGATGAGAAAGGGCACTCAACACTGACAAGTGGATGGAGGATTCAATGCTGCCTAAGATGGTCGACCCGAGCAGATATAACAAAAATCCTCGAGCATACTGTTCGGCCTTATCTCTGCCAACCCGTCCTTCGTAGTTCATCCAATAACTATGAATTGGCTTGATTTTTATCTTAAAAGGCCCTTTATATGATGGTTCCATACCAATTAATTCTTGAATTTTTTCAAATGTTAAAGTCTTGTTGGTCAGAGGGATCGGAACACCATCATATCAAAGGCCGGTTATGGTAGAAAAATAGACCAGACCAATTGTCATCTCTCCAATGGGCAAGTAAAAAGTGTGGGTTGTGTCCAACCATCGCTCTGCAAGCGCCTGAACTACGCTCCTATCTATCTGATATTCCTCAGATGGCAATTGTAAGATGAACTGTTCAAAGCAGCAATCTCGAATAATCTGTCTTACTCGAGAAGGCACTACATCCTACCATTGTCGGGCTTTGTAAATACATCCTCCAGTCCGAACACCACAACGATCATGCTAGCACAGAGCCAGGTAAGTTGATGCAAGGTAAGTACATATTATTCTATCTGCTTAAATTAATATATTTTTCTTAAATTTTCTAAAAATAATAATACAAAAAAATATATATATAATAAAAATAAATAAAAAAAAGAAAAGTAAATATAAAAGAAAAATAAATAAAATGAAAAAAAATTAAGAGAAAAAGAAAGAAAAATAATTACCGCGCTCTTTTCGTTGGAACTGCGGTGAAGCGGCATCCCGACCATTATATCTAAATTTTCATCTTTATGATGCCGAATAAACTCCAATAACTCGGCATTAGAATGAGTCCCTGACCTCGAAGCATGTTGTTTTTGAAAAATATGTGCTAAAATTGAAAGAAATTTGAGAGAATTAGAATGTGAAAATTTTTGCTATGAAATGAAATGAAGAATCAGCTCCTTTATATTGAGAAACGGTGAGCAAAAAATAAAATTTAAAACTATTCATGATTAGTAAATTTTACTATTTATGAATAGTAAATTTCACTATTGATAAATAGTAAATTTTACTATTTATAAATAGTATTACTATTGATGAACAGTAATAGTATTACTATTGATAAATAGTAAAAATACTATTTCCAATAGTAAATACTATTTGATGCTATTTATGAATAGTAAATTTACTATTTATAAATAGTAAATAGTGCATGAACAGTGACTACGCAGTAAATAAACAGTAAATTCAATTATTCACTTTAATCATTCAAATAATTACGGGTATATAAATATTTTCACACACAGGGGCAATAAAAAGACATGCATAAAAATTAGCCAAACTTTTTGAAATAAAAAATTATTAGCTCGGGTCCAGAACCCAAATTTTCCTTAGGTCCAGAACCTAGAATTATCCATGAGTCCAGAACTCGATCCGGGTCCAGAACCCAAATTTTTCTTAGGTCCAGAACCTAGAATTATCCTTGAGTCCAGAACTCGAACCGGGTCCAGAACTTAAATTTTTCTTAGGTCCAGAACCTAGAATTATCCTTGAGTCCAGAACTCAAACCGGGTCCAGAACCCAAATTTTCCTTAGGTCCAGAACCTAGAATTTGTTTCTAAGTCTAGAACTTAGCTCGGGTCCAGAACCCAAATTTTTCATTAGGTCTAAAACCTAGAATTATTTCTAAGTCCAGAACTTAGCTCGGGTCCAGAACACAAATGTTTAATTTTACATAGTAAGCTTGAAACCAAAATTTGATGAGTAACCGTAAACTACAAATTAAAAGTATTTTGAAAAGCCCAAACTCTAAATTCATGATTTCACCATTCAAATATTAATTTAGTCAATCAAAGTGCTTTATCAACCTTTTAAAACATAAAACCTTAATCTATTTTAATTCTGTTAAAATCTCACAGTAGCCATAATTTAGATTCTTATTTGCCTTATTCAATTCTATATTTGATTATGCTTTGATTTATTTTATATGCTTTAATTTATTTAAGTTCAATGCTTAGTTTATTTTATTTATCATAGATGGATGTTTACTTTCTATTGATATTTAATATCTTTGATGAATGATTCATTTATGATGAATGATTATTTACTTTTATCATTTTATTTAGATTTCTAAATGTTGTAAGAGGTATGTTTCCACTTGGTGGGTACCTCATTAGTTAGATATCATGTAATTTAATTTGCTTTTCTATTTTAGAACCTACGTAAAGGACATGTTTCTACCTTTCGGTGGGTGTCCTATTTAGGCATGTGATGTAAGGACATGTTTCCATCTTCGGATGGGTGTCCATTTATTTGTTTTGCTTGAACCTTGCTCTAATTTTAATATATTGATGCTTTCTTTTAATTATTGTGTGTAACATGGATAATGTTGTTATATTTAAGAATTTTATAATATTAAGACCTGTAAAGGAGGCCGGTTCCAATGAACTGGGCGTTGTGGGGGGTGCTGAGCTATTTATTACCTTCCCCACACGCACCCAACTTTCCGAACCCATTAGGGGGTTCGGGATTTCTTAGGAATCGAGTCATCCACCCCTTTATTTTTTCCCGGCCCGTCCGGATGACGACTCCATTTTCTCCGGACTTAGGTCCGTGTTCTCTAAGGTCCCGAGCCTAAACAGTGCTGAAGTCACAAGAACCATTCTACAGGGAGTGGGGGCAAAAATCCCCGCTCACAGAAGTGTATAAATGTTTTGTGAAATATGGAGAAATTGAGGAGGATGGATGAAATGTATTTTTAGGTAATGTTTGGGAGTATTATCTTGTGCAGGTTTTGTTGTTTGTTGAATTTGGAAATATTTAAATTACAGATAAAACTCTGGCGAATTTTTCTTAGACATTTTTAAGAAAAATTCTTATTTTAGCACCTATGATTTATATTAGTATTTTATTTGTTATTAAATATATATTTTAAAGTATTTAAGATTTAAAATTTGAAAAGTGAAAATTTATTTTGAAACCAGTCTATGATATTTTTATACTGTATATGCATATTTTACATATACTGGGTATATGTATTGTACGCATATATAGGGTATAAGGGTGTTACATTTATTTTGGTATCAGAGCCTATGTTTGAGGTTCTCGACTTAGGTGGACTGTTAGAGAGAGAAAATGGAGATTTTAAATATTATTTTCAAATGTGATGCATACATTGACATTAGCAGTTTCTGATCTCTGATGTGGCAATTTCTACCTTGTTTGCAAATATAAGTAGTTATAGCATCTTGGACGCATCAGTCTGTAGAGGGTAGTGCAGAGAGTGTAACTCTGGTGAGGGTAGAGACGGATCTAGAGTTGAGATTGCTGGAGAGGCACCTGTTCCTATGCTAAAGAGATCAGTAGCTGATGAGATTCCACTGGGCTGGGTACGATATATGGTGGAGCTATTGAGGCATGCTCCAGTTCAGTAGTCGCAGCCGCATCCACAGCCACAGCCGTAATTACCGATGAAAAAGTATGATAAGCTGAGGAAGTTCAGAGCGGAGGACTTTGTTGGTACTACAAACCCTGCTGTAGTAGGGCAGTGGCTAGACAGGGTCTAGAGAGTGTTTATCTAGCTGTAAGCCAGTCCAGAGGAGAAGTTTGATTATGCTAGATCTCTTCTACAGAGGGATGCATATGAATGGTGAAAGACGGTTCCACATGCCCTGGATGATCCATCAGTCTTGACCTATGATGATTTCCTGCGGGAATTCGAGCAGAAGTATACTCTGAGGGAGTATAAGGATGCGAAGAAGATGGAGTTCCTGAGTTTGAGGTAGGACACTAGGACAGTGACAGAGTATGAGATAGAGTTTATATGACTGAGTAATTATGCTAGAGGGACCATTTTTGACGAGATTGACCGGTGCCAAAGGTTTGAGGAGGGGCTGAGATCCTCTATTATGTGTATTATAGCAGGCTCCCAGTATCAGGACTTTTTTCAGTTGGTTGCAGCTGCCAGGAGTGTTGAGAGAGCACAAGGTCTTGTAGTAGGTGCTAGAATTGAGGAGACCAGATCTAGGAGAACCCAGAGTGAGGTAGGGCCTTCAACAGTGAAGAGAGGCCAATGGGGGATATTTTCAGAGGTTTAGTAGGAGTCAGGGGCAGTTTGGCAAGTTAGTATAACAGCAGAGATAGAGACAGAGACCTGCAGTTTTTAGTGGCTAATGCTCCGACCCCCCTATGGCTCAGAGGCCTGCTCCACATACCCGTGTTCATTGTGGTAAGGTTCATGGAGGTGTCTGCTGGAGGAGTGGTGCATCAGCAGTGTGTTTTAGATGTGGGTCGCCAGACTATTTTATCAGAGATTGTCCAGAGCCACCGGAGGATAGACAGACATATACTATAGCTTCTTGACCCAGTGTCAGAGGAGGTCATGGTGGCAGAGGTTTTGGTAGGGGAGGTCGATCTGGGATTGGTTAGAGAGGCAGTTCTATGGCTGGGGATAGACCGGATAAGGCAGGACCATCACAACAGATCTATGCAGAGGCAGCTGAACGCTTTAGCTGTTATTGCTGGTACTTTTTCTTTATTCGGTACTTCAATTTTTGCATTGATAGACCCTGGGTTGACTCAATCATACATCAGTGCATCCATCTTGTCTGCAAGTGATTCACATTCTGAGTCCCTAGGATTTGATATTTTGGTGACAAATAGTATTGTGGTTAGCAGGGTGCACCAAGACAGTCCAATTATGGTTTAGGATGAGGAGTTTCTTGGTGACCTGATTGAGATGCCTTTCAGGGAATATGATCTTATTCTAGGCATGGATTGGTCATCCAGGCATAGGGTTGTGGTAGACAGTCAGTGAAAATGTGTTACCCTGAGAACACATGATAATAGAGATGTGATAGTATCTAGTGAGCAGAGACATCCTTCATCCATATTTGTTTCAGTTGTTTCAGCTAGAAGGATGATTCAGAAGGGATGTGAGGCTTATCTTGCTCATGTTATAAATACCAGAGTAGTGGGGTCCTAGGTTAATAGTATACCTATAGTTGTCGAGTTTTCAGATATTTTTCCTAATGAGTTACTAAGGGTACCTACTGCGGGAGAGGTTGAGTTTGGTATTGATACGATGCCTGGTACCACTCCCATCTCTATTACTCCTTATCGGATGGCACTTGCTGAGTTGAGAGAGTTGAAGGTGCAATTACAGGAGTTGCTGGATAAAGGGTTCATCCGCCTTAGTGTGTCCCCGTGGGGAGTGCTTGTGTTGTTTGTGAAGAAGAAGGATGGCACCTTGAGATTGTACATTGATTATAAATAGTTGAATAAGGTGACCATCAAGAACAAATATTTGTTGCCTTAGATAGATGATCTCTTTGATCTGTTGAAGGGAGCAGCAGTATTCTCAAAGATTGATCTGAGATCAGGATACCATCAGTTGAGAGTCAGAGATGTGGATGTACCTAAAACAACTTTTCCCATGAGGTATGGGCATTATGAGTTTCCAGTGATGCCCTTTGGAATGATAAATGCACCAGCAACTTTTATGGATTTAATGAACAGGGTGTTCAGACCCTACTTAGACCAGTTTGTGGTGGTCTTCATTGATGACATTCTGGTGTATTCCCGTAATGAGGAGGATCATGATAGGCATTTGCGGATTGTATTGCAGACTCTGAGAGAGAAGTAGTTGTATGCTAAGTTGTCTAAATGTGAGTTCTAGCTCAATTAGGTAACTTTTCTCGGTCATGTGGTTTCAGCAGAGGGTATTAAAGTTGATCCAAGTAAAGTCGAGGCTATCTTGAATTGGAGTCAACCGAAGGCTGTGACAGAGATTAGAAGTTTTCTGGGTTTGGCAGGCTATTATCGTCGATTTGTGAAAGGGTTTTTCTATGATAGCTACACCACTCACAAGATTACTTCGGAAGGGAGTTAGATTTGAGTGGACAGATCGGTGTTAGGCGAGTTTTGAGCAGTTGAGAGAGATGTTGACTCAGGTTCCTATCCTTACCCTGCCTATGGAAGGTAAACCATATGTGATTTATAGTGATGCTTCACATAGTGGTTTAGGTTGTATTCTGATGCAGGAGGGTAGAGTCATTGCTTATGCCTCGCAATAGTTGAAGCCACATGAGCTGAATTACCCGACTTGTGATTTGGAGCTAGCAGCTATAGTTTTTGCATTGAAGATTTGGCATCATTACTTGTATGGAGAGAAGTATTTCATTTATACGGATCCTGGGTGTTTATAGAGAGCTAAATCTTTGGTAGAGATGGTGGTTAGAGTTGATTAAAGACTATGCCTGTCTGATTGATTATCATCTTAGCAAGGCAAATGTTGTTGTTGATGCCTTGAGTCAGAAGTCTTTGATAGGTTTGACTGTTTATTTGCTCTCGTTACTTATTGAGTTGAGAGCGTTGCATGCCAGATTTGAGTCTTGTGATGATGGTGCTTTGATGGCTCGGTTGTAGTTGAGGCCAGTTTTGTTGGATCAGGTTAGGGAGGCCCAGTTGGCAGATGAGAAAATCCAGAAGATCATGTTGGATTTTCAAAAAGGGGAGAGTCAAGACTTTCATGTGAGAGATGATGATAGTCTGTGGTACAGATATAGGTTGTGTATTCCTGATGATGCAAGATTAAAGAGGATGATTTTGGAGGAAGCACATCGGTCAGTCTATGCTATGCACCCTGTGAGTACCAAGATGTATAAGGATTTGAAGCAACATTATTGGTGGTCAGGTATAAAGAGGGACATAGCAGAGTTTATATCTAGATGTCTCACTTGCCAGAGAGTGAAGACTGAGCATCAGGTTCTTTCAGGGTTGCTCCAGCCATTATCAGTGCTAGAGTGGAAATGAGAGCGAGTGACGATGAATTTTGTGACTGGACTGCCTTTAACACAAAAGAAGCATGATGCAATTAGGGTGATTATGGATCAGATGATGAAGACAAATCATTTTCTTCCAGTTCAGATGGATTATTCTCTAAAGAGGTTGGTTGAGCTGTATATTAGTGACATAGTGAGGTTGCATTGAGTCTCAGATTCTTTGGTATCAGATCGAGATCCCCGGTTTACTTTAAGGTTTTGGAGGAGTTTGCAGGATGCTTTGGGTTCTCGACTACATTTTAACACTGCTTTTCATCCTCAGATAGATGGGTAGTCAGAGAGAGTGATACATATTTTAGAGGATATGTAGAGGAGCTATATCATTGATTTCACTGGGAGCTGGGAGAGAGTTTTGCCACTGATTGAGTTTACTTATAACAACAATCATCAGTCCAATATTGGGATGGCATCTTATGAGGCCTTGTATGGCAGGAAGTGCGGGACACTGTTGTGTTGGGATGAGGTTGGAGAAGGTAAATTGGTCGGTCCTGATTTGATTAAGGAAATAGAAGAGAAAGTTAAGATAATTCGGGGTTGTCTGAAAGCATCTTCAGACCAACAAAAAGCCTATACAGATTTGAAGAGAAGAGACATAGAGTTTAGTGTGGGAGATAAAGTGTTCTTGAAGGTGTCACCATGAAAGAGGAGTTTGAGATTCGGCCGCAAAGGGAAGTTGAGTCCTTGTTTCATAGGACCATATGAGGTGCTGGAGAGAGTTGGTTTGGTGGCTTATAGACTAGCTTTGCCACCTGAGTTGGATCGGATTCATAATGTCTTCCATGTCTCCATGCTTCGGAGGTATAGGCCAGACCCATCTCATATCTTATCAGTGGAGTCCATTGACGTGTGTCCGGATCTGACTTACGAGGAAGAACCAGTGGCGATCTTGGCATGAAAAGTGAAATAGTTGAGGAATAAGAAGGTGCCACTTGTGAAAGTCTTTTGGAGGAATCATGTGACTAAGGAGGCAACATGGGAGAGTGAGCAGACGATGCGGAGTCAGTATTCCTAGTTATTTTAGAGTTGACATCAGGTAATTTCGAAGGTGAAGTTTATTTTTAGGGGGAGAGAATTGTAATATCCCAAAATTAGTCTTGAAAAAAATTCTTATTTTTTGAAAATTTAATAAAATAAATTATAATTTAATTGGATAAATTAAATAAATAATTTTAAATAAAAAATAAAGGGTTTTTAAATGAAAAAGTGAAATATATATGTGATTTATGTACAAAATATATACAGCATATAAAAGTCAACACTTTTTAAAAGAAAGTCAAAGTCAAAGGTATTTTTATAAATAAACTTTGAATTTTAAAATAATTAAATTAATTCAAAAATAAATAATTTTGGATGAAAGATAATATTTTGGGGTTTTAATTAAATAAATAAATAAATAAATAAATAATTATTAAATTATTAAAATAATATATATATATATATATAGTTTAAAAAGAAAGTGGAAAGAAAGAGAAAATCACTTTTGTTGTTGTTTTTCTTCTTCTTTCCTTCAAGAACGTTTTTCCATGGCTTCAAAGAGGGAATTTTGCTTCTTTCAAGCTCATTTAATTAAAGTATTTTAAGTGTTCAAGTTAATTTTTAGGGATTTCCTCCATATTTAGTAAGCTTTCTAACTTTTTTTTTGAATTTCCATGAAAGTTTCAATATATACTATTTGAAACTTTTGTTGTAGTGTGATTAAATTGTTGGAATTGGTGTGTATAAAGTTATTTTAAGTGATTAACAATGATTTTAAGGTTGGATTGAAGAATTGATTGAGTTTGATTAAAGATTGGTGATGAGAGAGAATTTAGAGTTATGTAATTTTTGGAGTTTTGAAATTATGGTTTTTAATTGTGCAAATTGATTGCAAATGAGTTTTTTTGATGCATAAATAAGTATTTTAAAGTCAAATATTGGATTTGGTTGAATTTGATTGGAGTTTGAGAATAGAAGTGTGATTTAGGGTTTTGGAAAAGTGATTTTTCCAAAGTTGTAGAATTGTTTAATTTTATTGGCTTAAGTGTGTTGTTTAGTGTTAAAAGTGATGAATATAAGCTTGAAATGATAAATGGATTGAGTTGAAATGAAAAACCTTAAATGGGGGAAGGTTATGGCATTTTAGGGTTTTGGTTCTAAGTGAGTGTTTTTGTAATGTAATTGATTTAAGTGTGTTAAAATATATTTTTAATAATATAAATAAACTTAAAACACCAAATTGAATGGGTTAGTATGGAATTTCAAAGTTAGAGTGAGGTTAGCCTTAAATTTTGGATTTTTGTTTGAATGGTGTTTAATCATGGATTAAGATTGGAAATGCCTTAGATTGTGGTACTAAATGATTATTTATTATCACATTTGGTTTAGGCATTGAGGAGAGTTGATTTGCCCCATCCAAGTGTTGAAGGACAAGTGGAAAGAGAAGGATTGGAGGGTGTTTTAGCTTGCTTTTGGTTGTCATTTGAGATAAGTACAAACTTTGGATGAATTGGTTATGTTTGCATTACATTGGGCTTAACACATTTTGGATTGAAAAATGTGTTAAGCTACTTGATTCATGGAACATGTATGAATAATGTGCTATGATATGTGTAATGTCGTATATGTGTTAAATGCATTTGTGAAAAGCCATTGATAATGACTAAACTGTGTAAAATGTGAAAACTGTGCATTATGTGAAAATGACCCAAAGTGTTCGGGTAATGCCATTTGTGGTATATGCATTTAGGGCATTGTTAAAAAGTTATTGGTAATGGCTAATGTTCATAAAATATGATCATATATGGATTATGTAAAATTATCCAAAATATTTGGGTAATGAGATTTAACATAAAATGTGATGAGTTGATATTGATATAAATGAGAAAAAATGAGAATAGTGAGAAAAAGATGAGAAAATGATATGAAATGAGAAAATTAAAAAATGAGGCAATGCACCTAGTTTGATTATGGGAAAATGAGAAAGAGATTGATAATGAGAAATATGAGTTAATTGTGTGCATAATATGTTATTCAATTTTCAGAGTTCTATGTTTGGCGACATGTCTATGAGGTTATCCTCATTATTTGCCTTCGGGCTAGATGCCGGGCATCACTATGATTTGCCTTCAAGCTAGACGTTGGACGTCACTTGTCTTCAGGCTAGATGTTGGGAATCACTATGATTTGCCTTTGGGCTAGACGCTGTGCGTCACTTTCCTTCGGGCTAGACACTGGGTATCAATATGGACCAAAACAGTAACTCTAGAATTTGAATAACATTTTATATCCTTTGGGCCCATGCTTGTGTTTGCTTTGTATGTGAATTGTGAATTATGTAACAATCGAAAGATATGTTATGATGAAATGATATGAGATATGATATTTTTATGCATTGTGCATTTGCATTACACTTAAATTTTATTTCTATCAAAGTTTATACCACTAGGCTTTTAGCTTAGCGCGATTGAAATTTATCGAGCAGGTGACAGGGCAGATCTGGCTGAGCCAGAAAGTTCTTCTAGACCGGGTCGGGTCTAGATTTGAGAGTTTGTCAGTAGAGTTGATTTTGTGGTGTCAAGATCAGAAACACTACCAATAGCATGTATACATTTTATATTATTGTATTTTGTGATATTATGCATATTATAATATGTTTTTGATGAAAATGTATCATAAATTAAAAAGAATATTTTGATGTGTAGATATTTGGAAGTGTATAAATATTTTATGAAATTTGGAGAAATTGAGGAGGATGGCTGAAGGTTAATGTTTGGGAGTATTATCTTGTGCAGGTTGTGTTGTTTATTGGATTTGGGAATGTCCAAATTACAGATAAAACTCTAGCGAATTTTTCTCAGAAAGTTTTAAGAAAAATGCTTATTTTAGCACATATGATTTATATTAGTATTTTATTTGTTATTAAATATACATTTTAAAGTATTTAAGATTTAAAATTTGAAAAGTGAAATTTTTTTTATTAAACCGGTATATAATATTTTTGTACCGTATATGCATATTTTACATATACTGAATATATGTATTATAAGTATATAGGGTATAAGGGTATTACAGGGCATCCCTCATTGCATTCTCTTGGATGATGATGAGCGTGAGAACACCTTATCTCATTCTCTTCATGGCTCTCATTATTTTGGTCATGAAAGAGATGAACAAGGACTTACATTTGGACAAGGCAATGAAAAAAGAGATGATGATGATTTTCCATCTTACTGTCCTCTTCCTTAGTTTCTTTCTTTTGTTTTTTTTTCCTTTGCATGATCTCACTTTTACTATTTGACTATATTTGTTGATGTTGCTTTTACTCTTTGACTATATTTGTTTGCTTTTCTATTAGACTTTTGTTTCTTGTTTGCTTTTTTTGCCTTTTTCAAATAATTATAATAAATAATAAAAAGGGAAGAATATATTGAATTGAATTGGATATTTGATTATAATAAATAGTCAAAAGGGGAGATTAATTGAATAATGTGAGAATAATTGAATTGAATTTGAATTGAATTAATTGATTGATTGGCTTAAATTGAAATGCCATTTAAAAATTATTTTAGTCAAAAGGGGGAGAATAGCAAAATTAAGAAACAAACAAATTTAACTTTCTATATAAAAGGGATAACCTATTGAAAGGAGTAACTTAGAGTAACTTTAAGCATATGTTAAGAAGAAGCATAAAAATACATTAAAAACTTTATGCAAATTTATCCTAATTTAATTCAATTGCCAAAGTAAAAAGGCAAAAGATTGTGAGTCAAACCCTTTGCCTAAAAAACTCTATTTTGATCATAGACAATTAAATTGAATAACACTAATATTTGTACTAAGTTGCATTCTACAAGAACTTAAGATTTCGGTAAAATCAGGCATGTGCTATTCAGACCATCCATAAGTTTGACCAAACCAATGGCTAGACTTCCAAAAATAAATTATATGATAAGGTTCATGGTCAGTGGTTCTCCCAGCATGTTCCGCTCAGACCAGCAGTCATTCTGACCAAATTAAGCCTGAAATTTTTCTAAAATTTATCTAGTAGAGTTCACAACAAGGGATACTTCCAAATTCTCAATGTGACAACAAATTCCAACCGAAATAAGGTATGGTGCGACCAAACCAAATTTGAAGATAAATTGTACAAACTTCCAGTAAAGATCATGCCTAGTGTCCTGACCAATTTTTCAATGGACCATTCACAATCTGACCAGACCAAAGTGATTCCGATGGACTAGAGTAACTGGATTAAAAGATTGTGACAGTTATATGTCAGCTCAATTATTAGTTTCCACAGGTATTAGTCATTGGAGGGGCATCCAACAAAAATAAAAGTTGCAATTTGACCCATCATTAGTCTGACTGTACCAATAAGATTCTGACTAGACCAAGGATAATCTGGCCATAAAATCACTCTAAATAATAATTAAAGTAGGAGACATTTAACAATGAAGTTGGTGCCTACCAATTACCTTATCAAAAAGCTAATTGGACCTTAAATGACTAAAAATATTTAAGTAAACTTCATTTTCAGTAGTGAAGAGCATCATATAACCAAGATAAACATCTTTCATTACTTTATATAAAAATTTTTATTTATTGTAATTGAATGTTAGGTATAAGCATTAAACACCATTGTCGAAGTTTAGTGTGAGCTTAGAAACACTAGGTTGAAGAGTGAACCTGGATAAAACTCTTGTTGGATTGTGAGTGATTCTCAAATGTTGTAAAAGTTAGGTGTGATCTTGTCAAAACACTAAGTTAAAGTTGAGCTTGTAAAAATTCAAAGCTAGTGGAACCTTAATAAGTTATTGAGAAATGGACATAAGGTTGAGGAATCCGAACCACTATAAATTTCTTGTGTTCAATCTCTTCCTCTCTACTCTTTCCTCTTGTTTGACTAAAATTTTTAATTTCCCTTCACTTTCACTAGTTTAAGTAATCTATATGCACCACTCCTCATATTTTCTAAGGAGCTCTTTTTGGATTTGCAATTCTAATGGCAATTGATATATATATATATATCACAAATACAAAGTAAACAAGATGTATGCATGTTTATGGCAAAGCTCGTATAGCAATAATCATAAATATCCAATGTTCATACATCAAAATCGATTTTTTAGTTTTATTAATATACATGATAAATAAAAATATGAAGAAAACATGTTTAAGAGCATAATTACTGATTTAATCATGCCATTTAGGTTATCTCATTATTCCATGAAAATATCATGGTTAAACATAACTTTTCAAACCAATGATTATCAAGATTAGATATAAAATGATTTAAAACACTTTCTGCTCACCACATCTAGTTCTTTTGCTTTTTAGTTTAACTATGTTTTCATATTTAAATATGCAATGGTTTGCATACCTCACAAGTAGTGAACATAATGATCTTTATGTGTTGGAAACACCAACCAACACCTTGCTCTTCAATGTCGATGATTTTCCCAACTTTAAACTAGTTTAGATGAAGATCTTAATAAAAAAAAATCCACCAACAACACCTCTACAATCTTGATTCTTCAATGCCAAATGGAATGGAAAAAGAATTTAGATGTGATATTACTATTAGAAAATGAGAGGCTTTTTGGTTGATTTTAGAATAATAGAGATGATATAGCTAATAAAAGCTAAGATCTTTGGGCTTGGATTGGAATCTAGGTTGCAATCTTAATTGGAACCCCCTTTAAGTTTGGTTCATATTATATTTATAGGCCTAGGGTTTCTTTGGAAGACTTCCTAATTAGTTTAGGATGCATATAGAGGAGGCAAATCACGTAGAACCAAAATAAAGGAGGAAAGAATCTTAAAAATATTGAAACCAAATCTACTGCATGTTTTGTCTAAGGGCCGCCACAAGGTAGTAGAGACCACCATGGTTCTTTAAACCTTTTGCATGCTAAGTCCCATGATTTTTGCAAAGCAATAGGAACTACTGCGTGATAGTCCCATCCAGGAAGCCTTCTTCATCGTGTTTCCTAGTTGTTCCTTTGACATTCCATACCATTTTTTTGGATCTTCTAAGTTATATTCTTCACCATTGAGTTAATTTTCACTCCACTAATCTTGTTCTATCATTTTTTTTAAAACAAGACAATAAATCAAACCAAAAGACTCAATGGGTTCTTATCATTGGGTTTTGTCCATTGCCCAAATCATTTGGACAAAATCTAATGCTAATATTATCATGCTTTGATTGGTGTCTAGTTGTGTTACCAAATTTGAAATATTGAGTTTAGGTATGTTACCTTTGAATATGTCCTCTTGCTTGACTTAAAGATTTATGGAAGGGCTTTTCCACTCTGTAGGTCCACATAGGGCTTAGTTTGGACTTAGTGGAAGGCTTGGGCCTTGACTTGGGTTGAAAGAAGGTTTGGACCTTGATTTGGGCTTAAAAAAAGACTTAGGCCTTGACTTGGGCTTGAGCCCAACATGAAAGCAGACTTGGGCCTTGACTTGACCTGGCTTCCCAAATTGGAATGAGGTTTCGGAAGAATAAAATAAAAAAATATAAAAAGAGAGAGAAAGTGTGAGCAAAGGTGGCAAATAGGGGTTGCTTGTCTTTTCAGTGTGTTTTGAAAGTGGGGAGAGGCCTTTTATTTACAAAGAAGCAAAAGATGGTGAAAAAAAAATGCACTTTTAGATGTAAGATTTGAAGGTTGGATGTGGCAGCCACACAAGCCAAAGTGTGGTTGCCCTGCATGGACAACCGTGCGGCCAATATGCGCGGCCCAACTTCTTTTTGCTATTTTGGGTCCGTTTGGCCTTTGATTCATGTAATTCTAACTGTGTTGGATTCATTATTACACGAGCTTTCATAGAAGCAACATTGAGGGTTTTCCCTTAGGTAAAAAAATTAAGGGTTCATAGTTGCCCTCATCATAGTTGCTTTATTTAAAAAGTGACCATGATGTTGTGAACTCAATCTTCAGTGACATCAATGTAAAATGATATGCAATGAAATACACACTATAACATTTTAAAAAGGTACATTAGTGATATGAAAACAACGTGCAATATGAATGAGACCATGAAAATTTTATATAATGTTATGCGAATTCAAGTGAATTGTGAGAAATATGGAATTTAATGATTTGGGGTGAAAATATGGAAGTTTAATATAATGTGGTTATGATTGGTTGTCCTATGCATGTTCTTATTTTGGGATATTGAATTTATCACTGTTGAGTTGGTATGTCCAAAATACATCATGATGTTATTTTTATGCCTTCAATTGAGATACACTGGTATCATGACACTTTGGTGTTGAGGAGATGTTATTTATCTGCCTTTGGATAAGATACACCGGTATCATAGGACACTCGGTCTCTGGTGTCGAGACCTTCAGGTTGCGATCGACCAATTCAATGTTTCTGAGACTTGAATGTTGTATAGGGGCTTGTTTAAATATAATATGTTCTAATCATGATATGTTTTAAAAAATATAAGTTAATAAATTATTTATGTGTATTTCATCTGTTGATGGAGAGTATATTTATTGTCATACAAGAAATCTTAGCTTTAATTATATTATATTATCAAAGTATGTACTACTAGGCTATATAGCTTAATGCGATTAAATTTCATTGCATAGGTGATAGAGTCACAGAAAGAGGAAGCCTTGATAGATCCGAGCAGGTCTAGGATTTGAGGCTAATATTAGAGTTAGAGTAAATTGCCATGAGACCAATCCTACCGATGCTGCATTATATTTATAGTTTTGCATCCACCATACTTAGGTTTTGTACATTATAACCATTATATATATGTTTAATCAAATAAAGTTTTGTAATATTATGTATAGATATATGTTGCACATAATTTATATTTGTTAAATGCTTGGATGTGAATTGAAGTAGTTGTGGATTTTGAAAAATTGAAATTTCAAAAGTGCTTTTCTTGCAAGTTGTGAATTTTAAAATTTTGGTTTTTATGAATTTATAGACGAAACTATGGCAAAATTTTTTCAAATTTTTTTATGTAATTTCATCAAAGCTATAGCTTAATTAGTTTCATTTAATTGCTATGTGTGTATATATAAATATATAAATACTTATAATGTTTAAACTTTTGAAAAAGCTTTCATTTCTATACTAAGAGATTACATGAGTAATTCAATAGTTCACTTTAGTAGCCATCTTGTATTATATATATATGTGTATATAAGGTATGAGGGCTGTAGACCTCTAATTTTGGCCCTAAGCTAGTTCAATCCCAATTAAAAAAGGCCAAGCCAAATGCAATCTGATTTTAAAAGCTCAAACCTAGTTTATAGCTTTGATTTAGCTCTGTTCAATTTTTAAAAGGACTAAAATGGGTTTGATTCAATATTAAAATCCTAAGACAATTTGGTACAAGCCTTAAAGCATATATTTTGTCAAAACGACATGCCAATTCTCCCAAGGCACTTGCCTACGGCGAATTGGATACTCTAATTTGCCATAGGCCACTAATTTGACCATTTTGATTAGTTTGACTTTGTCTTAGCCGTTGGATCAAGTGTATTAGGGTTTTGACTTTGTCTTAGCCATTGGATAAAGTGTATTAGGGTTTTGGGTTAAACCTAATTGTGCCTATAAATATTGATGTTTAACATTAACGAGAGGGGGGTGTAATATCCCAAACTATACCCTAAAATTTTTTGGAATACTTATTGTTGTTTTTGGATTAAATGTTATAATTGTGTATATGTTTAAGTGGGAAGATAAAAGGTGAGAAGAGAAGTGTGTATATGTTGTATATATAAAGATATATACAACATATACAAGTCAATTAATGAATTGTTCAAAAGAAATATTTAGTTTTATTTAAATTAATTGAAATGGAAATTGAGTTAAGTGGAAGATGATATTTATAATATTATATTATTAAAATTGCTTGGTTGAGATTTAAAGAGAAGATTGAGTGGTTAAGAGAGGTTGTGAGTAGTTGACTTTGCTCTTCTTTCTTCATCATCTTCTTCTTTCTTTGTTGGCCGGCTATCTCCATAGCAAGAGAGAAAGAAAGATTTTTGCTCTTCTAAACTCAAGATTGAAGGGTGTTTCAAGTGATCAAGTTGGAATTCTAAGGGTTTTCATCACTTTTGGTAAGTTTTCCACTTGATTCCTTGGTTTTCTTTTAAGTTTGTGTTTTGAGTTTGGTGTTTGATTGTTGATGGTATGTGTATATTTGATTTTGGTGTATTTGAGAGTGTTTGATCTTATTGGTATTGATTTTGGGATTGGTTTGAAGAAAGGTTATGTTTGGTGTTGGAAGAGCAAGTGTTGTGTTTTGTGTTGAGTTGTGATGATGATTGTGATTTGTGTTTTGATGTATGTTTGAGCTGTTTTGGTGTTTTTGCAAGTTTATTATGGTTTATTGGTTTGTTTGGTTAAGTTTGTTTAGAGTGGAAGATGGTAAAAGAAAGAGGTTTGTTGGATGTGGTGTTGTTGTTGCCAGAATCAAGATTTTTGGCCTGACACGCCCAAAAATGCCCATGAACATGGCCAAGTCTTTGGGCATGTCAATGGTTTTGTTTTTTAGATGGGTGACACAAGCCCATGTCATTGAGCGTGTCACAGCTTCTGTGTTGTTGGTGGATTGACACGTCTAGTGACATGCCCATGTCACTGAGCGTGTCATAGCTGCTGTGTTGAGGGAGGATTGACACGGTCAGTGACACGCCCATGTCACTGAGCGTGTCAAAGCTTCTGTGTTATGAGTTTAGGGCACGGCCAGGGACATGCCCGTGTTGTTGAGTGTGTCATGTGTAGAGTTTGCCTTAGTTGGTTCTTAGCCTTATTATCTCATGTGTATCTTTAAGTGAGTGTGTATTATCCCTTTTGGATTAGGTTTTGAAGAGATTGAGTTGCCCTAATCCAAGTGTTGAAGGATTCTTGGAAGAGGAGTTTGGTGGTGTGTGAATTGCTCTTGAGGTAAGTAAAAACTTTTAGGGTTGCATACATTTACATGACATTGGGACTTAACACATTTGGTTGTAAATGTGTTAAGTAATCTATTGCATTGTTGATATATTTGATTAATGTTATGATTTGCATAATGTGAAAGATATGATGATCATTCAAATTATATGTACAATGCAATTGGTTATGTATACTCTAATGATGAGATGTGAAGCCATTGTTGTTGGCTATAATGTTGCAAATGAAATAATTGGGGCATGGTTGCCTAGATAATTATGAGAAAATGAGAATGGAATTGATAATGATATAATGAAAGAATTGTGTGCCTAGTATGTTAGTCAATTTTTAGAGTTTTGTTGTTGGTGGCATGCCTAATAGTAACAATCCCTTGAAGCTAGGTTGGGCTTGGTCCTTGAAGCCAAGTTGGGTTGAAATTTAGCATGCTTAACTTCCCTTGAAGCTTGGTTGGGTCTAGTCCTTGAAGCCTAGTTGGGATGTTACAAACCCTTGAAGCTGTGTTGGGTTTGGTCCTTGAAGCCAAGTTGGGTTGATGCTTAGCATGCTTTACTCCCCTTGAAGCTTGGTTGGGCCTAATCCTTAAAGCCTAGTTGGGATGATGATAAATGTGATAATTGAACTAAAACATTAACTTTGAAAGTTGAATGGCATGTTAGTTTCTTTTGGGCCCATGCTTGTCTTTGTTTAAATGTGAATCAAGAATGGTGAAAAAGATGAATAATAATATTTAATGTAAGGTTTTGAAATTCGATATTTTTATGTATTGTTCATAATATTTGAATGTATGACATTGGCATTACATTAAAGCGTATTGTTATTGTGGTTTGTACCACTAAGCCGTTGGCTTAGCGCGATTGTGGTTCATCACTCAGGTGACAGGATAGAACCGGAGAATTCAGCTAGACCAAGTTGAGTCTAGACTTTGAAGTGTTGATAGTGGACTTCAAGATCAGAGACGAACTGCCAAACATGTATAAACTTTATATTTTGTAAATATTGATTATGTTGTATATATATATGCATAACGCTACATTTTCTGCTGCATAACAAATAAATGTTTTATCTATTATGTTTTATAATATAACTTAAATGTTTTAAGTTTTTCTCATATTATTGCTAAAAGGAAAGATTGGTTTGTTTAATTTAAACTGTGACATTTCTGTATCCGGTATACGTGTATTACAGATGTGGTTGTATGTAGTGTGCGTATATGGGGTACGGGGGTGTTACAGGGGGGGGGGGAATTATGGTTAGCAATAATAGTTATTAGCAAGGGTTACCAATTGTTAAGCAGTGAACACAACAACGAACAACAACCATTAAAGCAGAGAAACAAGCAACCAAAGAGAAGCAACTTGAGTAAGCAGAAGCTTTAAACCATCGAACCAAAAGGCAGAACATGTCTGGCTTCAACCTGTTTCAACCAAGATTCTACAAACTTGATCAACGTGGAATATTGGTGGAACCGATGATGTAGGTTTGTAATCTTTTATCTAATTTGTTTTAAGTTTACAGTAATTCAATCATTCTATTTCATTGTTCTATTTTAGTTTTTGTTTGATTGTTTTACTTCATTGTTTCATTGATGTAAACATCCAATAACCATGATCCCTCAACCCATATAATTAAAACATAATTCATACAAAGGTTAATTGTTTGCTATGTTTACTGCCCATTAAACTACATTAAGCTATTTAATTACTTTTCAAAACAACTTGTTCAAACCAGTTTTCAATAGTCATAGTAGCTAAAATAAGTTTTCAAAACCCTAAATAATTCAATAATCAATCTCCAATATTAAAAACCTAAAATAGTCTTTAAATACCAAACCCTAAAATAAAATTTTATAAAATTCCAAAACCAGTTTTTAATCCCAAAAACCCTAAATATTTTTTATTCTTTCTTATTACGATATTGTCCATTACATCATCTTAGTTTTCATTGTGTGCGTGAGGTAGGATGCCTGTAACACCCCCCATATCCAATGCACACACACTACAACCACAACAATGTAGCATAAGTGCACCAAACATAGGGATGCTACGGTTCTCTTAACATTCAAAACACTTTAAAACTTGATACAATACCCTTATCATTATACATTTTAGAAAAGTAGATCATTTACTTATAAAACAAAACATATTAGTTATATATATATATATTTAAATATTACACAGCGGAAGTTATAAAATATGTACATATTTACATATTAAACATTTCTTTACAAAATATAAAGAAGTATACATGATTGGCAAGTCTGCTCTGATCTTTAAGCTCCCAAAATAGATTCTTCAAGGTCTACTCTCACTTGGTCTTGATGAACTCTCGGGTTCAACTCTATCAACTCTATTACCTGCGCGATTAAACACTATCGCGCTAAGCCAACGGCTTAGTAAGATAATCATGCAAATGATATGACTTAGTGCAATGCAATGTCATTTCTCAATCCATATTATACATGTAACATCATATATGCAAAACTAACAACATACTTTCACATTACATATCACATTTCAATATCTTTTCATATACCTCATTAGTATTCATTTAACCATTCATAATCAACACTAAACAAAGACAAGCATGGGCCCAAGACACACTAATATGCCATTCAATTTTCAGAGTTAATGCTTTGGTTTTGTTATCACATTTATCAATATCATATACCCAACTAGGCTTCAAGGATTAAGTTCAACCAAGCTTCAAGGGGAGCAAAGCATGCTAAGCTTCTACCCAACTTGGCTTCAAGAACTAACCCAACCTAGCTTCAAGGGTGGTAACATCTCAATTAGGCTTCAAGGATTCAATCCAACCTAACTTCAAGAGATTGTTACACTTATTAGGCATGCCACCAACAACCAACTCTGAAAATGGAATAACACATTAGCCACACAATTCATTTATTATTCAATTATCATTTTCATTCTCAATTCTCAACAACATTTAGGCAAACATGCCTTATTTCTTTCAATTGCATCATCATAGCCAAACACAATGGCATTGTCTCATATCATGTCTTATTTGAATTATCATTGCATCTTTGATATACATTTCAATGTATATTACTTATGAAACACATTACTATTCACAATGCATAACATAACATTGTTCAATCTCAACAATGCAATTAGGGCAAAGAACAATTGATATGATTCATAGTTTTAGGACCTTACACATACATTTGATTATATCATTCATTGATTCAAGTGTGTTTAAAGTGTTTAGGGTTAGGTTTAAGGACCAACCTACCTTTGGAGAACCAAAGCAATGCAATTAGAACAAAGAATAAAAACCCCAACCCATACAATTGAGGGACACGGGCAGCCACTTGAGGGACACGGCCAAACTTGTGGCCGTGTCACTCAACCCACTTGGACAGTAAACAACACGAGCAAGGGACACGGCCAAGCTTGTGGCCGTGTCTCTTAAACCAAAACTCACAGTAGCTAACACGGCTTGGGAACACGGCCGTGTCACCCAAAAACTAATCCAACAAGCCCAAAATCCCTTGGCTTGGCCGTGTCTCACATTGCTTTTGGCCGTGTCTCCCAAAACACAAACCCTAATATGCACAACTCTCCTCCAATTGCACTCAAACTCATCAAACACCATATAACATGTTTCAAATGAATGGAATCAATGTTCTAAACACAAATTCTACATGTTTAACACAATATTCCTTATTAAAACACATCAACCAAAACATTTAAACACATACCATCTCAAACCCTAAAACCAACTTTACACTTGAACTTCCACTATCAAAATCCATTTAAACTTACAACCTTCACAACCAAACCAACCTCAATTCAATCTTTTAACTAACAATCAACTTTAACACTTGTAAACACATATCAAACACACCAAATCATCAACTCAACAATTCACAATACACCTTAGCCACAACTTCAAAATTCATAAAAGAAAACAAGAAATTACTTACTTTAAATGAAGAATTTCCACAAATTTCTAACCAACACCCTTTGATTGCCTCTTCAATTTACTTCTTGCCTCAAGAACACCTCCCTTTCTCTTTGCTATTTGGAGAGCCGGCCACTTCAAGAAAGAAAGAAGAAAAATGCACAAGTCAAACACCTTTTCTTCTTTTAATCTCCACCATGCATTTCATTTCAAGCAATTACTCATATACCCCTCATCACTTAACTTAGCTTTTGTCTCTTATAAACCCAATTAAGTAATTTCACATGCCATATAAAAATCTCCTCTTGCATTGACTCTCTCTCTTTTTGACCATTTTATATGTTATATATATCACCATATACACAACATATAAACTTGTCTCTAAACCCTAAATTTCCCCAAAACACATATACATATACATTCTTTTCCCAATTTAAACCAACAACAACAACAACAACAACATACAAAACTTCTAGGGCATACATAGGGATATTACAATGCCCATGTTATTCGTGTTGTGTTATGCAAGGGATATCATACTTTCACTCAAGGTATGGAGATCAAGTATGACATAACCACTCATAGCCTTGTACCTTTGGGTATATACTTATTATGGGAACCTAAGCTTTCTAATCCAAAGACTAAAGCTCATGTAGTTGGCCTAGTTACTTTTCTTAGGTTTGAACCCAAATATTTTCTTTTTGACTATGATTGATATGTCTTAGTTTGAACCATGGTAGTTTGTTCTTTTCCTAATATGACCTAGTTACATTGCAAACCCAAAATAATTTTTAAAGCCCAAAAGACGTTGCGCTCAATTAATTACTACTATAAAGCGACACTTGTAAGTATATGAGGTAACTGTAGCAACGGTGAATGCCCCAAGGTCTTCTCACAAGGAAGGAATTATTTTGTAATAGTTTGATTAACAAATAAATTAAAATTGAGTGTGTGTTGTTGAATTAGTGAGTTGTAATTAAAATTTGAAAGTAAAAATGAGTAGTAGTGCGTAAGATTAATTCAATGCTAGGAATGGTGCCTAGGGTTGCAGATCAATTCAATTAAATCTTGATTCTCAAATTATCCATTAATATAACCTTGTATTTTAATTTGTCACTTGAGTTCAATTAGTAATTACCAATTCATTAGTTTTTACATTTATGAATTAACAACAACCACTTGTTTTGAAATTGCAAATTAAATAAACCCTAGAACTTATATTTCTAATTCATTCTTAGGGTGGTTGATTACATAGTTCCGATATCAAATTTCACTTCTCGGTCCATCATTCAATATTAAGTAATGAATAGGTGGCCAATCTATCAAACTAACTATAAGTCCAATGCAGTCAACCAATAACAAGTTATATTAATGGAATGATCAAATCAAGTCATTTAATCAAATCTACTACAACCCAAGGCAAATATCCATCTCAATATTCATCAAATCAAAATTATACATTGTAATATTAATATTCATAATAAAACAACAACAATCTAGAAATTAATTAAAAGAGAGAATATGAAATTGTAGACTCCAAGAGTTGAACTACTTGTCTTCCTCCTAGCTTTCACCTCGATGTATGATGAACAACTTCCAAGCCCTATTCAATCAATGGCTCTCTTATTAAAGGATGGAATGTTAACTCTCTCAAGCTTACAACTCCAATCAAGCTTTCTTCAAACCCTAATCTTCTAAGGTGCTTGCTCACTCAATTTAATCCCCAAACTTGATTAAGTATTGTCTATGGAAGAAATGAAAGATGAATAGAAAATGAAGATGAAGAGAGAATGGTGTCTCCCCCTTTCAAAAAACAAGAAGCAAAAACTAAGAACTAGATAGCTCTCAAATAAGCCAAACCCGTATTTAATTCCATCCCCTCCACTTCCAATTCCTTTCAATTTTTTAAGACACCAACCATGTCTTGCCAACTCACACACCAATCTTTGTCTCCCTCTTTTTCTTTGTTTTATATTTCTTCCCATAAATCCATCCACCTTTTACTCATTTTAATATTTCTTTTTATAAAGAAAGAGTCTTTTATCCCCCATTTGTCCCTCACTTCGTGCAAAATAATTCAAAGGGACCATATGAGACACGGCCAAGCCTTGAGTGGCTTGGCCGTGTCACTCATTCTTCTTGGGACACGGCTAAGCCTTGAGGCCATGTCCATAGTTGTCCATCTTTCTTCTTCTTTTCCAGGTGTGACATGGCCAAGTCACTGGCTGTGTCATGTGACACGACCAGTAGGTTGGCCATGTCTTCTGCCTGTGTTCACCTCTGCCATTCGCTTTGCCTTTTGGTTTCATTAAGTGGGACACGACCAATGGCTTGGCCGTGTCTTCTGCCAGTGTCTGCCTCTGCCTAATTTTCTTGAGGGACACGACCAAGCTGACTTGAACTTGCTGTGTCATGTGAGTGGTTCATGCCTCTTGCCTTGGATAAGGGACACGGCCAAGCGATGAAGTGTCTTGGTCGTGTCTCATGGTTTCCCACCATTTTGATCCATCAATCCATTCTTTTGTACTTCCACCTAAATCAAACACTTCAAGCAAACTTTAAACACAAATTAAAAGAAAAATTAACTAAAAACCAATAAAATTACCCTAAAAATATAAACATAAATGATTGAAACAAATACCCCACACTTAATTCTTTACTTGTCCCCAAGCAAAGTTAAAATTAAAACAAACTAAAACAAGAAAAATTTAGTTAAATTCAAGAGTTATAAGGATGTATCAAAACTCCCATTTTCTTAAATCCACAATCATTATCAAATCAAGAATAATTAGTACTCAAACAATTTAATGGCCAGTCCGTGCATACCAAAAATTGTCACTCCCTCACAAAACCTCTTAAGTGTTTAATCAGGTAGTGTTTTAGCTCTCAACATTCAATGAAAGATTATCTCTATAGGCTTGCTTATCAATCAAATCTCCGCCACCTAATTACAATCAAGAATCAATCATAAGGTCTTTCATTTGGTTGTAATGGGGCTAAGGTAAAGGTATGATATTTGGGAATATGAGTTTATTCACTAAGTTTAAGAGCACTTCAAGAATGAAGTAAACAACTTAATACAACCAAACAATCCCAAAACACCTTCCACTCACCTACCACTTGACATTAAAGAGCTTTTTAAGGGAACTCGCTTATTAAATTTTATAATGATCATTGCCAAACTTATTCTAACCCTATGAAAAAGAATAACAACTTCTATTATTTTGATTTTTCTCTCTTTTTTTATTATTTATTTATTTAATCAAAATAGTATTTGCAGCTAAAGAACACAATACTTTACAATTTTAAACCCACTAAATTTAACCCCACACTTTATTTAACACAATACTCAATCATAAATGCTCTTAAAATGCTCTTGAAAAGGATAATAGTTAAAACAACAAGGTTCAAGCTAATGGTGTTGTGAAAAAGAAAGAAAAGAAGAAATGAAATAAGCTCAAAATTGGCTAACTAAGATCAAATATAAGGTTGGTCTTTTTAAGCCAAAATGGGTTCACTTAATTGCCTTAATCATATTGATACCTAATTGAAATTTTTATGTAGTCTTAAAATGCATGTCAAAGCAAGTTCTAGCAATTCATCAATCAAAGATATTTACACACAATAAAGAATAATAAGTTGATATCCAACTTAATAGGCTTAATTCCTCACTATTTTAAAGGTGATGCAAAGAATAACTATCAAAATTGATAATAAGCACCAATTCTAATCAATTATCAAATTCATGCTTCAAAAATTCAAAGGTAATCTATCAATAATCTTACAACAATTGAGCTTAAAAAAATATACTTCAAAATAATATGTAAAGTAAGGCAAATCACTTAATAAAAATGACTAATACAAAGACTTAAAAACAAAAACTAAATTACGAAAAATAAAAAGCTTGCATTTATGAACAAAAACTTAGCACCCCACACTTTAGGATTGACATTGTCCTTAATGGAAACTATGATAATTTAAAAGAAGTAAGAGTTAAAGTACAACCTGATTTCCATTTTTCTTTGTGAGGCAAGTGCTACCTTTCATCCACAAAACATTAATTGTTCCAGATTAAAAAGCAATAAATATAAAATAACCAAAAACACAAAGTTTTAATAACAAACAGCGGTAACAAAAAATAGTAACTAAAATATTTAACAACTGAAAATAAGAAAAATAAGAAGTGTTCTCAAAAGGCAGAAGTTGATATGATCTATAGTGATGGAGGATGTGACGATGATGCTACTGGAGGCTAAGAATCTTGGCAATGTTGCTATTGATTTGTTCCAACTGGTAAAGGACTTCAGCACGATTACAATCTACCTTGCTTTCCAATGCTTCAATCCTACTAATAATGTCCTGATTATCTGGAGCTGGAGCATCTTCATCCAACTGAGTAAATCTAAGTCGGACTCCTCACCAACTCATGGTCGCTTTTGTTGGTCCCCTGGTGTAACTTGCTCATCTGAAGCCATCACATAAGCCCATCTTCTTTTTGTAACCATGTGCATCTTCTCAAGGGCAAGGTCTATTGAATCACTTCCAAAAATTCTAGTCATATGGCAAGCGCTCGGGTCAAAATCATCAACAAGTGCCATAGCTAAGGTGGTCACCAATCCACCTATACAAATTGCACCCCTTTTTCTATTTGCTACACTATAAAAAATATCGGCTAACCAATAGTCGGTACTCACGGGTATAACATTGTTAGTACAATCTAAGAAAAATAGCTCGCTTAGTTCCACCACACCCGTACTTTCTTTCCGTATAAAGAACCCACATGACATAAACCGATGTAAATACCTTAAGGCAGGATTTATCAATTTCGTTGCCTTAGCCGATTTGGCCACATACATTCCATTCGAGCCTATTTCTCCCCATGTGAATTGTTGTCTAAAACATTTAGGCACACATTTTTCCCCTTTTTGATGGAAATCAAAAATAGCATTCAATTGTTCAATATCTAGAACACAAGGTTTTTCAAGCAATTTAAAGCTAAACCTAGTGTAAATCTTCATTTCATTTCTTTCAACCTTAAGAGAGGTTAGAAATTCTATGGTAAGTTCTTGGAATTGCAAAAGTTTAAGGGAAACTAATTTCTCCCATCCAAGGTTTTGAACATATCTAGTAAAATTTTCTCTAATTTGGAGAGTATCAAGGGATTCTTCGCTTACATACCTCATTGGAAAGAAACCCCGTGCTAGAAGAGTCAATCTCTTTGAAGATGATGAAGAAGGTTGCCTCCTCTTTTGATGGGACACTATTTTTGTTCTAGGCATCTTGATTCTTTGGTGAAAAGTGAAGCTTTGATGGATTTATTGATTTTTTATTAGAAAATTGAAAGATTTAATGGGTTTAATTGAGTTTTTGGTGAAGAATAATGGAAGATTTGGTGAAATTTTGAGGTTTTTAGGGACAATAACTGAGGTTTTAGAGAGAGAGACGAGAGAAAGAAGAAAGGAATATGAAGGCTAGGGTATTGAAAATGGATCGAATCGGGTGAATTTGGGTTTTAAGAAGGGATGACATGACTAAGCTAGGAATGGCTTGGCTGTGTTTGAGTTTTTAGGAGGGACACGACTAGTGGCTTGGCCGTGTCCCATAGGTGTGTCCACCATTGGGTTGTGTTGGCAGGGGAAAGAAATGGGGACACGGGCTAGGCGACTTGGTTGTGTCTGGGTGACATGACCAAGGACATTGCCAAGCCTTCTAGCCGTGTCCATGCCTAGATTTTCTGGGCTCGCTTGACACGGCCAGTGGCTTGGCCGTGTTAAGTGGCTGTGTCCTTCACTGCCACTTTTGCCATTTATTTTTTTATTATTCTTTTTGGTGATAAGTGTGTCACCCAAGTATAATACATGCCACTTTTCTTCCTGGCTACCCTGAAACTCCATCATAAACAAAAACAGATCAAAGCACCCATTCTATTCTCTTAAAACCAAAAATGAAATTTAAATTGTAAAACACGAAAATTTAACTATGAAAAGAAATACAAACCGATGGGTTGCCTCCCATTGAGCGCTTCTTTAATGTCATGTAGCTAGACATTGTTGCATCATTTGTCGATAAACACCAAACTTTCAACAATTTTCGCAATATCGATTTCTTCAAAGTAGGGCTTCACCCTTTGTCCATTTACCTTAAATGTCTCGTTGGTTTTCAAATTGAGTAACTCAACAACCCCATATGGGAATGTTTGAAATTCTTGAAATGGTCTACTCCAACAGGACTTCAATTTCCCTGGAAACAATCGCATTCTAGAATTGAATAGGAGGACTTTCATTCCCAGTTCGAAAGTCCTTATAAGGATCATCCTGCCATGCATAGCTTTTGTCCTTTCCTTATAGATTCTTGAACTCTCATAGGCCTCATTCCTAAGCTCATCAAGCTCAGAAATTTGCAACATTCTTTGCTCCCTTGCTCCTTTTAAGTCCATATTTGTGGTCTTTATTGCCCAAAAAGCTCTATGCTCCAATTTCACAGGTAAGTGGCAAGCCTTTCCAAAGATCAACCTATATGGACTCATTCCCAATGGTGTTTTGAAAGCAGTCCTATAAGCCCATAATGCTTCTAGGAGTCAGATTGACCAATCCTTTCTCATTGTGCTCACCGTCTTTTCCAAGATCCCCTTAATTTGCTTGTTGGAGATCTCGACTTGTCCGAATGTTTGAGGGTGATATAGAGTTCCCACTTTGTGTCGGATGCCCATCTTGGACATCAACTTCTCGAACCATTTCTTGCAAAAGTGGCTTGCTCCATTACTCACTATTTCCTTTGGGGTTCCAAACCTGCTCAAAATATTCTTCTTCAAAATTTTCAAAATAACATCAGCATCGTTAGTCCTAGTGGGGATAGCCTCCACCCACTTAGACACATAATCCATTGTAAGAAGAATATATTCAAAACTAAAGGACTTGGAAAATAGCCTCATGAAGTCTATTCCCCATTCATCAAAAATTTCAACCACAATAAAAATATTGAGAGTCATTTCATTCCTTTTGCTAATGTTCCCTACACTTTGGCATTTATCATAGCTTGTATAGAAATTATAAGCATCCTTAAAAAGAGTAGGCCAATACAAACCACTTTGAAGAACTTTCTCGGCAGGCTTCTTTCCTCCAAAATGCCCTCCACAATACATGTTGTGGCAAAATTGCAGCACTTATTTTTGTTCTTCCTCCTGTACACATCTTCTTATGATTTTATCCCTGCAAATTCTAAACAAATATGGCTCATCCCAAAAATAGTATTTACATAAATGCAGAAACCTCTTCTTTGCCCAAAAATTCAAATCCTTTCTCACAACACCACAAGAAAGATAGTTAGCAATATCTGCATAAAAAAGTGCTTGAGTTAAAGCAAACAAGTGTTCATCTGGAAATTTTTCAAAAGCATTTTCACAAGCAATTTCTGTATCACTATCATGAGAGTTCAATATAGAAAGATGGTTGCCTACTCCATTCTCACTTCCCTTTTGATCTTTGATTTTAACATCGAATTCTTGCAACATCAATGCCCACCTAATGAGCCTATGTTAAGCTTATGGTTTGATTAATAGGTATTTCAAGGTCGTATGGCTCGAAAACACTATAACTTTAGAACCTATCAAGTAAGATCTAAATTTGTCCAGTGCAAATACCATAACTAATATTTCCCTTTCAGTGGTTGTGTAATTCACTTGTGCATCATTTATAAATAAACTTATATAATAAATTACACACATCAATTTATTCACTCTTTGGCCCAAAATAGCTCCAATGGCATAATTCGATGCATCACACATGATTTTAAATGGCAAATCCAAATTTAGGGCAACAATTATAGGAGCAGAAGTTAATTTTTCTTTCAAAATTTTGAAAGCTTCTAAGCACTTGTCATAAAAAAACAAATGGAACATCTTTTCCTAGCAAATGACACAAAGGATGTGAAATTTTTGAACAATCTTTTATAAACCTCCTATAAAATCTAGAAAGTCCCAAAAAACTTCTAATCCCCTTAACAGATGTGGGTGGAGGTAGATTCATGATTAATTCAACCTTAGCCTTAACTACCTCAATCTCTTTGTGAGAAACAACATGGCCCCAAATAATTCCATGATTAACCATGAAATGACTCTTTTCCCAACTCAAGGTAAGATTACATTCAATACATATTTCAAGAACAAGAGTCAACTTTTGCAAACAACCATCAAAAGAATTACCAAAAACAGAGAAGTCATCCATAAATACCTCAATGCATTTATCTAACATATTAGAAAAAATAGAAAGTATACATCTTTGAAATGTACTTGGTGCATTGCAAAGTCCGAATGGCATCCTCCGAAAGACAAATGTCCTAAAGGGACAAGTAAAAGTTGTCTTTGGTTGATCTATCAGTGCTATAGGGACTTGGTAGTAACCTAAAAGACCATCAAGAAAATAGTAAAAAGTGTGTCCAGATAACCTATCAAGTATTTGATCAATAAATGGTAAAGGAAAGTGATATTTCTTGGTGACATTATTTAATTTCCTATAATCTATGCATATTCACCACCCGATTTGTATTCGTGTAGGTACCAACTCTCCTTTCTCATTCCGGACCACAGTCAAACCTACCTTCTTTGCACATGTATGAGACTAACCCTTTCACTATCAGCAATGGGGTAGATTACCCCTTCATCAAGCAATTTTAGAAACTCCTTTTTCACTACTTCGCTCATATTAGGGTTAAGCCTCCTTTGAGCCTCTCTCACTGGTTTAGCCTCTTCCTCTAAAATTATCTCGCGCATGCACATAGAGGGACTAATACCCTTAATATCACTCAACCCCTAACCAATAACTCTCTTGAATTTTTTCAACATTCTCACAAGTTTATCTTCCTTCTCACTACTAAGAGTAGCAAAACTTATCACTGGTTGTGAGTTATTCTCCCCAAGAAAAACATGCTTTAAGTGCTTTGGAAGTCCTTTAAGTTCAACCCCCTTTGGTTGAATCTCCTCATTTGAACCCTCAACTTCTTTCTTTTAGAGCTCTTTCTAACTTGTCTTCACCACTCTCTTGCAAGAAAACTTTTTCAACAACATTATTAGTAAAATCAATGAAAGAGCAGTCCTCATACAAAGCAGTAGTGGGAATAGAGAAAGTGTTAAAAATTGAAAATTCTATAGTTTGACCTAAAACAGTCATGGTCAATTTCCCATTTTTAACATCAATTAATGTGTTAGTTGTGGCCATAAAAGGTCTTCCTAACAAAATTATATGTTCAGAATCTCTAGAAATTTCTTTCCCCATATCTAAGACAATGAAATCAACGGGTACAATCAAACCTCCTACCTTAGCTAGAACATCTTCTATGATTCCCTTAGGGTATCTAAGAGTTCTATCCGCAAGTTGAAAAACCATTTTAGTTGGTTTGAGTTCCCCTAGCTCTAATTTCAAGTAAACAGAATATGGCATCAAATTAATACTTGCTTCTAAATCACACATACCAATAGTTTCTTTCCCATTCCCCATAGAGATGCTAGCTATAAAGCTTCCAGGATCCTTTAATTTTGCAGGTAACCTGTGTTGTAAAATAACACTTGTTACTTCCGAGACTATCACCTTCTCATTCAATTCATACTTTTTCTTTTTTGTGTTAAGCTTCTTAAAGAATTTGGCATATGATGGCATGTTTTTAATCACCTCAAGTAAAGGGAGGTTAATACTTACCTTTGAGAGCATATTATAAATTTCAGAAAATTGCTTATCATGTTTCTCATTTTTTAACCTGCTTAGAAAAGAAATTGATGGTCTGTACGAATTTGGAGATTTGTGTAGCTTTGGTGCAACTGATGACTCCTCATTATCTTCCTTCGGCTCACTTGGTTGAGCTTTGCCTTCTTGTATTTTCTCACCATTCTCTTGCATTGTGCCTGCATCTAAAGAATCATCAATTGTATTATCACCGAATTTATTATCAACTACCTTACTACTTCTTAAAACTATGATTGCTTTGGCTTGCTTCGGATGGCTTGAAAATTTTCCTTTTTTGATTAGCTTGCAGTTGATTAGCCAATTGACCCACTTGAGTTTCTACCTTCTTAAATGAGGCTTCCAAAGAGTCGAATCATTTATTGTTCACCTCTTGATTTTGAGTGCTTATTTGAATGAAAGCATTCAAATTATCTTCAAGTGAAGGTTTCTTGACTTGTTCATGATTTGAACTTTTCCCTTGAAATTGGTGTCCCCTTTAATAAGGTTGGAATGAATGTTGAGGTGGAACTTGTTGTTGGTTCTTCCATGAAAAATTAGGGCTCCAACTGGGGTTATAAGAATTTGAGTACGGGTCATTTCTTCCCCTTTGTTGGAACCCTTTAAAAGCAAAAGCTTATTCTTGCCCTTCTCGGAATTGGTCAAAGTTTGAAGGGCATACATTTGCATTGTGGCCTATCACACCATATGATGTGCATGATTCTTGGCTTGGCACCGGCAAGTTTCCTCTAGCATTCAACAATTTAACTTGCCTTGTCAACTCAGCAATTTGCCTTGCCATTTCTAAGTTTGCATTCAGCTCATATGCTCCTCTTCTCATTTCCCCAATACTCTTTTATTGAGAATTTTCCCTTAACATTTCAAATAATGCAATCGTTTCAGCAGCTTTTTTCCCACCCATGGCCCCTCCTGTAGCATTATCTACTGTGTTTTGACATTATTGAGTTAGCCCATCATAGAAGAACTGATTGAGCAATTATTGTGGATAACAATGATGAGGACATTGAAACAATAAAGATTTGAAGCGATCCCACGCCTCATGAAATGGTTCCCTATCAAATTGGGTGAAAGTTGCAATACTCCCCCTAAGCTCCTTTGTCTTTTGGTGTGAATAAAATCTTTCCACGAATTTGTTATACACTTTGGTCCAAGTGGTCAAGGAATTTTCCGGTAAGGTCAGCAACCACGCTTTGGCCCTATCTTTCAAACTATATGGAAAATATCTCATTTTGAGTTCATCCTCTGTTAATGCTTGTAAAGGGAAAGTATCCAATGTTATGTAAAAATCTCGAATGAAGTTGAGAGGATCTTCATTCGACAATCCATGGAAGGATGGCAACATACTATAATGAATGTTTTTGAGTTCATAATTTTTTATTGCGTTGCTCAACTGAATACATGATGTGGTTACTCCAATGATCGGTCGGGCAAACTCCTTCAAAGGTGGTTCCTCTACATCACCCATTTCTACTTCCATGTTCTCCTCAAATTGCTCGTCGATTTCTTCTCCTTCTTCTCCCAAGGGATCTACTCCTTCGTTTCTTGGGAGTCTATGAATATCGTCTATATATGGAACAAGTTAATTTCCTTGAGACCTTCTTGCTTGCATAAATCACCTAGGCAATTCAAAAAGGAACACTTTAAATAATTAAATAATTAAAATAAAAGAATCAAACTTCAAACAACAATTTCCTTCCTCGGCAATGGCACCAAAAACTTATTGCCCTCGATTAATTACTACTACAAAGCGACACTCACAAATATATGAGGTAATTGTAGCAACGGTGATCTCTCCAAGTCGTCTCACAAGGAATGAATTGTTTTGCAATAGTTTGATTAACAAATAAATTAAAATTGAGTGTGTGTTGTTGAAATAGTGAGTTGTAATTAAAATTTGAAAGTAAAAATGATTAGCAGTGCATAAGATTAATTCAATGCTAGGAATGGTGCCTAGGATTATAGATTAATTTAATTAAATCTTGATTCTCAAATTATCCATTAATATAACCTTGTATTTTAATTTGTCCCTTGAGTTCAATTAGTAATTACCAATTTATTAGTTTTCACATTCATGAATTAACAATAACCAATTATTTTGAAATTGCAAATTAAATAAACCCTAGAACTTATATTTCTAATTCATTCTTAGGGTGATTGATTACATATTTCCGATATCGAATTTCACCTCTTAATCCATCGTTCAATATTAAGTGATTAATAGGTGGCCAATCTATCAAACTAACTTTAAGTACAATGCAATCAACTAATAATAAGGTATACTAATGAAATTATCAAATTAAGTCATTTAATCAAATCTACTACAACCCAAGGCATGAGTAAATTAGCTCATCGTCAATTTAAAATAAATATCCATCTCAATATTCATCAAATAAAAATTATACATTGTAATATTAATGTTTATAATAAAAGAACAACAATCTAGAAATGAATTAAAAGAGAGAATATGAAAAACCACTTGTAGACTCCAAGAGTTGAACTACTTGTCTTCCTCCTAGCTTCTATCTTGATGTATGATGAACAACTTCCAAGCCCTATTCAATCAATGGCTCTCCTCTTGAAGGATGGAATGCTAACTCTCTCAAGCTTATAACTCCAATCAAGCTTTCTTCAAACCCTAATCTTCTAAGGAGCTTGCTCACTCAATTTAATCCCCAAACTTGATTAAGTCTTGTCTACGAAAGAAATGAAAGATGAATGGAAAATAAAGATGAAGAGAGAATGGTGTCTCCCCCTTTCAAAAAACAAGAAGCAAAAACTAAGCACTAGATAGCTCTCAAATAAGCCAAACGTGTATGAAATTCCATCCCTTCCACTTCCAATTCCTTTCAATTTTTTAAGACACTAACCATGTCTTGCCAACTCACACACCACTCTTTGTCTCCCTCTTTTTCTTTGTTTTATATTTCTCCCCATAAATCCATCCACCTTTTACTCATTTTTAATATTTCATTTTAAAAAGAAAGAGTTTTTTGTCCCCCATTTGTCCCTCACTTCGTGCAAAATAATTCAAAGGGCCATATGAGACACGACCAAGCCTTGAGTGACTTGGCTGTGTCACTCATTCTTCTTGGGACACGACCAAGCCTTGAGGCTATGTCCATAGCTGCCCATCTTTCTTCTTCTTTTAGTGGTGTGAAATGGCCAAGTCACTGGCCGTGTCATGTGACACGGACGGCCAGTGGCTTGGCTGTGTCTTCTGCTTGTATTCACCTCTGCCATTCGCTTTGCTTTTTGGTTTCATCAAGTGGGACACGACCAAGGCCTTAGCCATGTCATATGACATGGCCAATGGCTTGGCCATGTCTTCTACCAGTGTCTGCCTCTGCCCAATTTTCCTGAAGGACATGGCCAAGCTGACTTGAACTGGCCATGTCATGTGAGTGATTCATGCCTCTTGCCTTGGATGAGGGACATGATCAAGCTAGGAAGTGTCTTGGTCGTGTCTCATGTTTTTCCACCATTTTGATCCATTAATCCATTCTTTTGCACTTCCACCTAAATCAAAGACCTCAAGCAAACTTTAAACACGAATTAAAAAAAATTAACTAAAAACCAATAAAATTACCCTAAAATATAAACATAAATGATTGAAACAAAAGACCAAATTATTTTCAAAAATTTTTCAAGATGGTCTTTTGACATAAAACGTTTTCCAAGATGAGTTTCTTTTACCTCATGGCCCAAAATCAAAAGCCCAAAATCTATTTTCCAATAAATCTTTTTATGGGCTTTGAAATAAAACCATTTTAAACAAATTTTTCAATGGGCTTACAACTAGCTAGATTAATTATGGAATACTTAAAATCAATTGTGGGTCTAGTTTGCACTAAGACCTATTTTTCATAGGCTTGTTTGAAACATGAATCATTAGTTATTTTTCAAAAATGGGAAATCTATTTGTGATAAACCTTTTAATTTGGTTTTAATCTAATATAGCATATAAGCTTTCCTTTGTTGATCCAAAGGATTAAAACTTAATTAATGGGAGTTATCATAGACTGATTTTTAAGTTTGAGAATATGACTATTGGTTAAACTGTCTGAGTGAATTATTCAAAAATAAGTTATCCCATATTGATATTTTGTTGACCATATACCTAAGAAAAAAGACTAGCCATTTGTGTGTGGATGTTATAAGATTGGAAGGAACGTCCTTACTCTTGTTATTTGTTATGCATCCATGCATATATGATACATGCATTGCATCTCATATCATTAATCATATATGGCTTACAACCCTGGAGTTCAGCAGTTCAAGAGCTTACGACAATCCAACCTACTCCAGCGACATAGAATCCAGTAACAACTCAGTCACTTTTTCACCAAAATAATAGATCTTGAGCAAGTTCAGAAGATGGTGGATGATGCACTCAGTGCCAAGATGGAGGAACTAAAGGAGGTCCTGGCTAAGACCATGAAAAGCCAAATGGCTGCTATATTTGAGAATACTACCGAGGCATCTGGTAGTACCAAGAAGCAGAAAGATAAAGGAAAGGCTAAGGTCAGTGAAGTGGCCTTTGATGATGACAGGGTAGTGGTTGATGATGATGATGACTGGGTGTAGTATTTTCAAGATCCTCAAGATAAGAAGAAAAAGCCAAAAGTTGTGGAGAAGTCAACCATTGAGAAGATCAAAACCTCGGATATAGAAAAAATGATTACTGATTTAGAGAAGAAGTTTGAGAAGAAGCTGAAAATTGAAGAGCTTTTGGAAGTGGATAAGTTGTTTGAACAAGATGAGAAAGTCCCTTATAAGTTCAAAATGCCATCATTTGCTAAGTTTGATGGAACTGACAACCCTTATCTCCATGTAAAGTAATACATTACTACTATGCAGTATGCCTGAGTGATAAGAGCATTTTTATACTTGTTTTTAGTATGATTTCTATGTGTTTTTAGTTAATGTTTCATTTGATTTTTGTTTAAAGTTTGTTTTAAGTGTTTGTTTTAGGTTAAAGTGCAAAAAAACTCCCTTAGATGATCAAAACAATGAAGAAAGAGCAGGAATCAAGCAAGACATGGCCAAGCCAAAGCAAGCTTGGCCATGTCCCTCAAAAGAATTCCAAGACAGTAGCTGACACACCCAAGAGACACGGCCAAGTCACTGGCCGTGTCTCACCTAAGGAACAGAACCAAGAAAGAAAAGAAAATAGGCAGTACTTGACACACTCACGCGACATGGCCATGTCGCTTGAAGCTTGGCCATGTCTGCTCATCTTGGCCATGTCTTTACCCATGTCTGATCGTCTTGGCCATGTCACTTGAAGCTTGGCCATGTCTCATTGTCTTGGCCGTGTTCCATCCTAAAATAGAAGCAATATTGACACACTCACATGACATGGCCATGTCGCTTGAAGCTTGACCATGTCGCTTGAAGCTTGGCCGTGTCCAAGGAAAAATTGGTAGACATGGCCAAGTCACCCTTATCTTGGCCGTGTCTCTCAAAGAAAGTGAAGCAGTGACTGACACTGGCAAGAGACAAGGCCAAGCCATTGGCCATGTCTCATCTAAAGAGCAAAATCCAAAGAACAAAGAAAAGAAAGAAGGCAGAACATGACATGGCCATGTCGCTTGAAGCTTGGCCATGTCTGCTCGTCTTTGGACCAAAGAAAAGAAAAAGAAAGAAAAGGAGCAGCAAGAGACATGGCCAACTAGCTTGGCCGTGTCCCAAAGAAAGATGAGAGACATGGCCAAGCCACTTATGGCTTGGCCATGTCACCTATTAAATGTTGAATTCTCTTGCACGAGGTGTGGACAAAGTGGGGAACAAGGGTATTATTTTTGCCAAAAGTAATATTAAACAAAGAGAATGTGGGGAACAAGGGAGAGTGGTGTGAGTTGGAAGGTATGGGTTGTGAGTTGGAAGCATGGGTTGGAGCTTTGAATGATTTAAAAATAGAAGAAGAGGAAGAAAGGAGGAACATTTTTGGAGAACAGAAAGAGAGTTTTTGGGAGAGAACACAGACTTGGAGAGGAGGAGGCTTGGGTATACACGGTTTGGGCAAGGAAGGAGTGACACTTTCCTTGACTCTTCATCTTCATCCTCCATTTCTATCCTCTCCACCATCTCCATCTTCCATTGGCAGCTCCTGGAGATTGAAGAAGCTACATTGAAAGTGGTTTTTCTTTTTTCTCCTTTATTTCATTTTAATGTTATTATTGTTGTTGTATTAAGAGTATTGAATATGAACTGATTCATTCTCTATCTAGATATTGATGAACCCTAGCTTATTTGTATGATTGGATAATTTTAATTGATGGAGTTGTTTTATTCTTATGATGCTTAATGATTTATTTCCAATTGATAATAGTATGCTTATTGATTGGTTGCAATTTTCATATTATTGACTTGAGAAAGCTTGATATGAATTGAATACTCATAAGGGTTTAGGATTGATTAGAGTACTAGAGATAGACTTACAAGATCCTTTGGTTTATAGTTCCTTGTTCTTAATGCAATATCTAATTAATTGTGTTTGAGAAGAGATTCCGGCACTCTACTTAGTGATTAGGGATTAATTCACTCGAGAGAGGTTTTAGTCTAAGTTAGAGGAATGCCAACTCAACTCTATTAAATGATTTAACTGAATTGATGTTCATAAATATCATTGAGGCTAGGGGGATTCAATATCTGGATAGTTTTATTATCATCAATCCTTTTTGCACAACATTTAATTTTCCTTTACTTTCAGTTATTAGATTAATTGTTTTTAATTACAAAACATCACAAACCCATTGATTTGCTAAATAACAGTTAAGATTTGCACTAGTACTTGGCCTTGTCCTCAGTGGAACGATAACTCACTCACTACTTTATTACTTGGGTGACCCGTGCACTTCCGGTATTGCAACAGCATAGCTCGCGCGCACCATTGAGCTACTAAACCTCAAACTCAAAGGTACTTCATGCTTTTGTTGGATACTATTGTGCAAAATTGATTCAACACCTTAGAGGATGATACTAAAAAGAGTTAGGATCTGTTGTATAAGACCTTCATCTAACAATACGAATACAATGCTTAGTTAGAAGTTACTTTGATGGAGGTAGAATCAATAAGGCAAAAGCAGAATGAAAATTTTGTTGATTATGTGTAGAGGTGGAGAAGTAAGGCTGCTCTTCTTAAAAAGAGGCCAATGAGTCTGACCATATCAGAATGATAGTGAGAGACATCATGTGCAACCTTCATGAAAGACTATCTCATACCCTTATTAGAGATTTTAAAGATCTTTTTCAAGCTGGCTTGCAAATAGAAGAGTGAGAATGGGAGAAGAATCGCTTTTTTGGAAGGAGAAATGAGAGAGGGAACTATCAAGCTGGCAGTTAGAGTGCACAAAAAGAAATGGATGTCAATGTAGCAACTGGCCAAGAGAATAAGAGGCAATTTTCAGAGTTGGGAAGACCTTTATCTTTGGTTTTTAATAAGTTACAAAAGCAAGGGCTATTAAAGCCACTGACTCCTCGACCGCTACACGATCCTCTGCCACCAAACTTTGATGCCAAGGCCTTCTGTCGAATCCATCAATTGTAAGGGCATGATACAGACAAGTGTGCTTAACATGATACAGATAAGTGTGCTCAATTCAGGCATGAGATCCATGATTTGATTGACAGTGGAAAGCTGCCTGAGCCTGATAAACCTAATACTAAAAGCAATCCATTGCCTAAGTTTGGAAGAGTACTGCCACCAGCGATCTTCATGATAGAAGGAGGATTGATGGAAAGTTCTATCTTATCATCTTTTCAAGATATAAACGGAGGAATTGCAGATGAGGATTCCATTGAACCTGACATGCCCAAGTAGATGAAGCACCATTGGTTATAATTTAACAAACTTCCTTAGGCTTGAATGCTACTTATTTTATTTTTGCTTTCTTTAATACTTTTGGAACAATTATGTTTTTCAAAATTAAGATTGTTTGAATAAAGTACTTTCTTTAAATTTATGTTGGTCTTTGTTTATTTTGGTGTTCAACTAATGATGAATCTAGCTTGATATTCATAAATTAGTGTATCTATGCATTATGATCCGAATGACTTTACTAGGCGAGGGAATTATTCTATAGCATTGAGCTGTGTATGCTTACTTAGAGAGGGCTCCTACATAATTACCTTTTTCTAGGTCCTAATCAATCTTAGAACATGCTTTGATGAACTTTTGAGGTGAAATTGAACTTTGCTTATTTAAGGGAGAAATGATCTAGACATTATTTGGTTAGCCAATAACTAGTGTCCATCTTATTAATATCAATCCCTAGTTTATCCTTTGAGCCTTTATAAAATTTTTTAGCTTGCTCTTATTAGCTTGTAAACCCCAACAATCATACCTTGAGCTGTTGTGATACTTATGATGAGTGTAATGATCACTAAATTATCAAGAGGAAAGAAGATAAAAGAAAGTGTGTATTATAAAGACCATAAATATAGTTGAAATTTGCCTGAACTAGACCTAATATCACAGAATGACATCAGGGCAACAAAGAATTCATCCACACTGAGGTAGACTCATCTTACCCCTATTCATAGCTAGAAGCATAAGAGGGTGCAGATAAGACAACTTTCTTAGAGTTAGAACAAAACAACACAAAACAAAAAAAAGAAGAGAAAAAAAAGAAAGAAAGAAAAAAAAGAAAGAAAAAAGAAAGGAAAGAAGAAAAATAAAACCCAAAGAGGGGTAATTCAGAAAGCAAACAAAGTTCTTGTTACTTAAAGCAGTAAAAGGCTTCCACTTAGGACAAATTGACTTGAATTGATCTAGCTTCAAGTCCATAATCTTAAAAGTCTTAATACTTAATATTCCAAAGGGAAAAAGGACAGAATAATGGTACTGAGTTTTTTTACAAAAGGAAAAGATCAAGAATTTTGCCAAGAAGATGGAGGGCATTCAAACTTTGTATTTTCATGAAGTTAAAAGGAAATGAAGCCCAAAAGGGTAAAATAGAACCCCTAACAATAAACAGGTCCGACAAGAAGATTGTAGTGTGAAGGTTTGTCAGTAGTGTCACATCAACTCTAATATAAAAGTGGCCTTCATTTAACCCGTGTCCCTTATAGACCCCATTTCAAGCCTATCAAAGACCTGTTGATCTCTCTTAGTAGGTAGAGTCTATTAGTGGAGATGTTTGAATAAGCATACATATGAGATAAATAATATTTAAACTCAATGATACCTTTGGCCAAGTAATGTGTATGTGCCTATCTGAAGTGCAACAGTCCTTGCTCAAATAGAATTGATTCCCGAGTTTAGTACAGTAACTAGGATTATCATATTATAGATACATTAGTTTAGAAAATCAAGTCCTGAGGGAAATTGATATTGATTTGACAAAGCCAAAATATGATTTTGAGATGTAAAATTATAAAAAAAATAAAAAATGTCTTTACAAAGCCTTCGAGTTAAGGGAAGTATGTTGCATTGTCAAACCCAAAGGACATATTGGGCAAATGTGGCTAATGGAAGGATCGTTTGCAAGGTCATGTCATGAAGAAGTTTCCAACCAAATGGATGTCTCTTGTGTCTCGACCCTGCTGGGGCCCCCGTTACTCACACTTTGTACATCTGGAAGATAAAAGTCATAGATGAAAAGTCTTTTGCTGTTCTAATGCAATATCTGAAAGAGCATCTAGAATAAATCAATGGGAGCACTTCAGCTAATCACTTCAGTCTGTGAGTCAAAGACTCACTCTAAGTATCACCCATGCATATCATGCATACATGAGCATATCACACTACATTTTGTTATCTATTCTTTAAATAGCCGACACCCTGTGAAGTAAACAATTAGAAGCAAATATGGAATCAGGAGGCATGGAAGGCCCATCGCTTGAGAAAGATCCAGTCACTTTGCAGAAATAAAAATGCATACTTATGCAAGGAACCAAACAAAATGCAAATATCAATCAAAGGCCTGCATGGGAACAAGATCATTGGTTTGAGCCTACACAGGGGGCAAAAATTCTTCTTTTCAATTATTGATTTTATACGTGTATAAAATGTTTTTAGACACTTTCAATATTTTTCCACGTAGGGGGAAAAGAGAAGATATGAGGGCTAGCTAAAAAATAGCTGAATTTTTTGCAAAATAATGAACAAAAAAAGAAAGTAAGAACCTAAAAGAACGAAGATACAAATGACAAAATGTCCGTCTAGCTAGAAGAGATGAAGTCGATCTAGCTAGAATTGCTGAAGTCAATCCATTGAAGGATGAACAAGTGGCTAGAAGAAATCCCACACTCTCAGCTGACAGAAGGTCAGTCCAGCTAGAAGAGCTGATGTAACATCCTAAAATTTTTTAAAATTTCTAATTTTAAGAAAATTGGATAAAATAAATTATAATTTAAAAGGATAAATTAAATTAATGGTTTTAAATAATAAATGAAGGGATTTTAAATGAAAAAGTGGAATATATATGTGATATATATGCAAAATATACATAACATATATAAAAAGTCAACACTTTTTAAAAGAAAAGGGTATTTTGGTAATTAAATTTTATAAATTCAAAATTAATAAAATAATTTAAAAATAAATTATTTTTGAATGGAAGAGGGAAATTAGGAATTTTAATTTATTAAAAAAATAATTAAATAATTAAATATTAAATTATTTAAATATATATATATATATATATGTGGTTTAAAAAAAAAGATGAAAGGAAAAGAAATATTAAAGTCTTCTTCTTCTTCTTCTTCTTCTCTTTCCTTTGGCCGAAATTCCATGGGAGCTAGACCAAGGATTCTACTTCTTCCATACTCCATAAATTGAAGGAATTAACAAGTTGCAAATGGATTTTTGGTGATCTCCACCAAAATTAGTAAGTTTCCATCTCTTTTCTTTGAATTCCTTGGAAATTTGGATTATGTGAGTTTTGAGATTTTGATGTAGTATGTTATAATTGTTGGAATTGGTGTGTATGATGTTATTTTGGGTAGTTAACAATAATTCTAAGGTTAGATTGAAGAGATGATGGAGTTTGGTTAAAGATTGGTGAAGAGAGAGAATTTAGGGTTATGGATTTTTGGGGTTTTGAAAACATGAACTTTAATTGTGCAAATTGGTTCTAAATGAGTTGTTTTGATTCATAAACAAGTATTTTAAAGTCAAATATTAGATTTGGTTGTGTTGGGTTGGAGTTTGAGAATGGAAGTGGAGATTTAGGGTTTTGGAAAAGTGATTTTCCAAAGTGGTCGAATTGTGTGATTTTATTTGTTTAAGTATGTTGTTTAGTGTTAAAAGTGATGAATATAAGCTTGGAATGAGTAACGGATTGTGTTGGAATGGAAAACCTTCAATGGGGGAAGGTTATGCCATTTTTGAGATTTTGTGTATAAGAGTGTATTTTTATAATGTAAATGATTTAAATGTATTAAAATATATTTTTAATAATATAAATAAACTTAAAACACTAATTTAATTGTAGTAGAATGGAATTCCAATGTTGAAGTAGGGAAAGGCTAAATTTTTGAAAATTTGTAGGAGTGATGTGTAATTATGGTTTAATATTGGAAATGCCATTAAATGTGATACTAAATGATTATTTGTTATCACATTTGGTTTAGGCTTTGAGGGAGGTTGATTTGCTTCATCCAAGTGGTGAATGGCAAGTTGGAAAGATTGGATTGAAGGTTGTTTTTAGCTTGCTTTGGGTTGCTAGTGGAGGTATGTACAAACTTTGAATATAATGTCTATATTTGCATAGCATTTGGAGTTAACACATTTTGGTTGAAAAACACATTTTGGTTAAAAAATGTGTTAAGCTACTTGGTTCATTGATTTTGTATGAATAATAAGCTATGACATTTGTAATGTCATATATGTGTTAAATGCATTGTGAAAAGCCATTGATAATGGCTAAATTGTGTAGAATGTGAAATATGCATATTATGTGAAAATACCCAAAGTAATTGGGTAATGTGTTGTGAATGCAAAAATGAGATATGTGGAATAATGAAATGAATTGATATTGATAATAAATGAGAAAAGTGAGAAAAATATGAAAAATGAGAAAAATGAGAAAAAAAGTGAAAATAAGGCAATGCGCCTAGATTAAATATGTGACAAAGAGAAAGAGATTAATAATGAGAAAAAAATTAATAAATTGTGTGACTAATATGTTATTCAATTTTCAGAGTTCTGGGTTTGGCGGCATGCCTATGATTGCCTACAGGCTACACACTGGAATGGTGAAAAGACTGGGTCATAAGCCAGGATGGCTAATAAATATTGTATTTTTGGGGTGAAAAGATTGGGTCCTAAGCCTTAAAAAATGTAGCAGTCTAGCCGGGTTGAGGACCAAGATACTGGGGCCTAAGGGTTTAGCCAGGTTGAGGTCCAAGAGACTGGGGCTTTTACATTATCCATTGATATATTGCCTATAGGGCTAGACACATGGTGTCATTATGGGCCAAAGCATTAACTCTGAAATTTGAATAGCATGTTAGATCCTTTTTGGGCCTATGCTTGTCTTTGTTTTAATGTCAATTATGAAATATTTGAAAAATATAAGAAAGTGGAATGATGTGACATCTATATGCATTGTGCATTTGGTATTTGTGAGCGGAGATTTTTGCCCCCACTCTCGGTGAAATGGTTATTGCGACTTCGGCACTGTTTAGGCTCAGGGCCTTAGAGAACACGGACCTAAGTCCGGAGAAAATGGAGTCGCCACTCGAATGGGCCGAAAAAAAGAAAGGGGTGGATGACTTGATTCCTAAGGAATCCCCAACCCCTTAATGGGTTCGAAAAGTTGGGTACGTGTGGGGAAGGTGAGAAATGGCCCAGCACCCCCACAACGCCCGGTTCATTGGAACCGGCCTCCTTTACAGGTCTTAATATTATAAAATTCTTAAATATAACAACATTATCTATATTACACACAATAATTAAAAGAAAGCATCAATATATTAAAATCAAAGCATGGTCCAAGCAAAACAAATAAATGGAAACCCATCCGAAGATGGAAACATGTCCTTACATCACATGCCTAAATAGGACACCCACCAAAAGGTAGAAACATGCCCTTTACATTGGTTCTAAAATAGAAAAACAATTTAAATTACATGATATTTAACTAATGAGGTACCCACCAAGTGGAAACATACCTCTTACAACATTTGGAAACCTAAAATAAATTGATAAAAGTAAATAATCATTCATCATAAATAAATCATTCATCAAAGATATTAAATATCAATAGAAAGTAAACATTCATCCATGATAAATTAAATGAACCAAGCATTGAATTTAAATAAATTAAAGCATAAGAAATAAATCAAAGCATAATCAAATATAGAATTGAATAAAGTAAATAAATTCCAATTATAACTACTGTTTCCATTTAGGGCTTTTTATCTCATGTGTTAGGGTTTTGGAATTCATAGAATTAGGCTACTATGACTTTTTTATGGAATTAAAATAGATTAAGATTTTATGTTTTGAAAGGCTGGTAAGACTCTTTGATTAAACAAATTAAGGTTTGAATGGTGAAATCATGAAACTAGGGTTTTGGACACTTTAAAATACTTTTGATTCATGGTTTTAAATGATGATTTTAAGCTTACTGTGTAAATTTAAAATATTTGTGGTTTTATGGTTTTTTTAAGTTTTAAAGGATTAAAGTTTAGAAAAAAAATTAAGGTTTAAGGTTTTAAGGGGTTAGGGTTTACTATTTTGAATTTAGAAATTGAATTAGGGTGGTTTTAGAAGTTTTGAATTAGGGTTTCAGATGATCTTAGAATTTGGAAAAAACAATTGAGTTTTTTTAGGGAGTTTTATAAAAATATACCAACGATTTAATGTTTATAAAGCAAAAAAAAGGTAGTTTTTAAGGCTTTTGGAAAGAGACAGCATATAAATTAGGATTGTTTTTAACTTTTAAAAAGCTAAATTAAAGTTCTGGGATTTTGATTTTGAAAGCCACAATTATATAGTTTATGTTACTGTGAAAAGATATAGCAAAACAAGAATTTAATCCATACCTCCTTTTGATGGTTCCTCCAAAAAATAATTCTTCTTGGATGAATTAAAACAAAGACAATTGCTGCCTTTGATCGTTTCTTGCCTTGCTTTTCTGCCCTAAAAAAATCAGCTTGATTAAAGTTTTCTTTCCTAGATTTGGTTTACAAACTCTCTCGATTTTCCTTTCTAATTTCTCCTCTCTTTTTTGTGTTGTAATTATACTTATTTATAGAAGTTTTTTTTGTGGTTTTTTTCTAGTTACACACGGCATACAATATTAAATAAGAAAAGGAAACCAAAACCTAATTATATTAGGTTTCGAAAAATTTGCGTCGAAAAATTTCGCTGGCGAAAAAAATTTGCCGTAGAAAAAATTGTACTGGCGAAAAAAGCTGCAGCAGCACGCAAGCTGACCTGCGGGCGGGCAAAGGCCTGCCCTGCAGGGGAAATGGCCCTGGCCATTTCGCCGCAATCCAACTTTTTTTTTTATTTTTGATTTGTTTATTTTTATTTTTTATTAATAAAAATTAGATAATAAAGCAAAAATTATTTAATTAAGATAACAAAAATCATTTTGGACCAATTAAAATATATTAGATAACACAAAAATTATTTTTGGCTAAACAAAATATATTGGACCGGACTAGGTCAAAAATTAAGGGTCTACAGTTTGCCCCCTGCTTGAATGATCTGACACTTTAGTGAAAGAGAGTGAAAAGCAACAAGACTTAATTTTTGAGATGGTGTAGGTTTTGGGTTCTGGACCCGGTTCGAGTTTTGGACTCAGGGATAATTCTAGGTTCTGGACCTAAGAAAAATTTGGGTTCTAGACCTGGTTCGAGTTCTGGACTCAAGGATAATTCTAGGTTCTAGACCTAAGGGAAATTTGGATTCTGGACCCAAGCTAAGTTCTGGACTTAGAAATAATTCTAGGTTCTGGACCTAAGGAAAATTTGGGTTCTGGACTCGAGCTAAGTTCTGGACTTAGAAATAAATTCTAGGTTCTGGACCTAAAAAATTTGGGTTCTGGACCCGAGCTAAGTTCTGGACTTAGAAATAAATTCTAGGTTCTGGACCTAAGGAAAATTTGGGTTCTGGACCCAAGCTAAGTTCTGGACTTAGAAATAATTCTAGGTTCTGGACCTAAGGAAAATTTGGGTTCTGGATCCGAGCTAAGTTCTGGACTTAGAAACAAATTCTAGGTTCTGGACCTAAGGAAAATTTGGGTTTTGGACCCAGTTCGAGTTCAGGATAATTTTAGGTTCTGGACCTAAGGAAGATTTGGGTTCTGGACCCGAGCTAATAATTTTTTATTTCAAAAAAGTTTGACTAATTTGTATGCATGTGTCTTCTTATTGCCCCTGGGTGTAAGAATATTTATATACCCGCAATTATTTGAATGATTAAAGTGAATAATTGAATTTACTGTTTATTTACTGTGCAGTCACTGTTCATATACTATTTACTATTCATAAATAGTAAATTTATTATTCGCAAATAGTATCAAATAGTATTTACTATTCGAAATAAAACTTTTACTATTCATCAATAGTAATACTATTATTAATAGTAAAATTCACTATTCATCAATAGTAATACTATTCTTGAATAATAAAATTTACTATTCATCTATAGTAATACTATTTATGAATATTAAAATTTACTATTTTTACTATTTATAAATAGTAAAATTTACTATTCATGAACAGTTTTGAATTTTGTTTTTTTGCTTGCCATTCCTCTATAAAAAGGCCACCAATCCTTCATTTCATTTCACAATTTCAATTTCAATTTCGTAATTCTCTCAAATTTCTTTTCAATTTTAGCATATATTTTTCAAAAACAATGCATGCTTCGAGGTCAGGGACTCATTCTAATGCCGAGTTATTGGAGTTTATTCAGCATCATGAAGATGGAAATTTAGATATACTGGCCGGGATACCACTTCATCGTAGTTCCAATCCAAAGAGCGAGGTAATTATTTTTTTTGTCTTTCTGTTTTGTGCTCTTTTCTTTCTTTTTTTTTGTCATATATATTTTTATACTTTGTTGTTATTATTTGTTATTATGAAAAATAAATTAATTTAAGTAGATAGAATAATATGTACTTACCTGGTATTAACTTACCTGGGTCTATGTTAGCATGATCGTTGCGTTGTTCGAGCTGGAGGGTGTATTTACAAAGCCCGATAATGGTATGATGTAGTGCCTTCTCAAGTAAGGCGGATTATTCGAGATTGCGGCTTTGAGAAGTTCATCTTACAATTCCCATCCGAAGAATATCAGATAGACCGGAGCATACTCCAGGCGCTTGCAGAGCGATGGCTGGATACAACTCACACTTTTCACTTGCCCATTGGGGAGATGACAATTGGTCCGGTCGATTTTACTGCCATAACCGGCCTTTGATATGATGGTGCTCCGGTTCCTCTGACCAATGAAATTTTAACATTTAAAGAAATTCAGGAATTAATTGGTATGGAACCATCATAAAAAGGCCCTTTTAAGATAAAAATCGAGCCAATTCGTAGTTATTGGATGAACTACGAAGGACGGGTTGGCAGAGACACGGCCGAACAGTATGCTCGAGGATTTTTATTATATCTGCTAGGATCAACCATCTTAGGCAGCACTGAATCCTCCATTCACTTGTCAGTGTTGAGTGCCCTTTCTTATCTTAGAATGGTACCATCTTCTGGTTGGGGTGAAGCTGGTCTCGCTTGTCTTTATCATGGTCTTGATAAGCTTTGCAGAAACAAGAAGTCTTTTGTCTGCTTGATGGCGGTTGTTGAGGTATTCTTTCTTCCACCAATGTCATTTCCACTCTTTTCTTGCATGAATGTGATCTTTATTGTTATTGTAGGTATGGGCATATGAACATAACCTCGTGAGGGTACCTGGTATTTTCGGAGAGAGAGTCGGATATCCGAGATTAAATTACTGGTTGTTCGATCGTGTGGACGTTCCCAGCTCTCATCATGTGCATACTCACCGCTATGTGTTGAGCCACTTAACCTGGGACCAGGTAAAATAATATTTGTATGCTTTAGATTTTATGTGAAAGTTTTACTTACCTTATGTTATTTTGCAGGTGAATTTGGCCTAGTGGAGCCCAGAAGAGCAAGCAAATTGGTCTCCTTTGATGAGGGCTACACTGTCTTTCCAACATTCTCGCCGAATTATTGCTGGCCCAGTGTCTAGTGGCTAGTTCCTCGGGGAGAGAGCTTATGAATGGTTTCTCGGCCCAGAGAAATGGAGGTTTCCAATGCAAATCCCAGAATATACTTTAAATATTATGTCAATGCCGAAGGATGCATGGTGGTCAGCCCGGTATGGTTATGATGCCAAGTCATTTCTCCATTTACCGGGTCCATTTTATGCCTATTTCATTCAAAGAAGAATCTTGATCTTTGATGTATCTCCTGTTGGTGTGCGGGAGATTTCTAATGAAAATGAAGGTAGAGATGAAGAAGAACATCCCGGCACTGCAGGAGAGTCTGTTCCTCATCTCGGGGCCAGTACTTCTCAGGTAAATGACCGTGTCACCTGAGTGTGTCAACTTCTGTTTCTCCTATGATCTTTTATTCTTTAAAGATGAGATTGACACGGCCAGTGGCTTGGCCGTGTCTCCTGGGTGTGTTAGCTTCTGTGTTTTTTCCTTAGTTCTTCTTTGTTCTTTGAAGATGAGAGTGACACGGCCAGTGGCTTGGCCGTGTCTCCTGGGTGTGTCAGCTTCTGTGTTTCTTTCTTTGATTCTTCTTTGTTCTTAGCTTAGGATGGGACACGACCAAGCTTGTGGCTATGTCATGTGACACGGCCAGTGACTTGGCCGTGTTGACTGCCAGTGTCACCTACTATTTCTTTTCTTTCTTTGCTTGGTCCTTCTTGGCTTTGCCCTTTAGGTGAGACACGGCCAGTGGCTTGACCGTGTCTCCTGCCCGTGTCATGTTCTGCCAAGATTTCATTTGAAGTGACACGGCCAAGCTTGATTTGGCTTGGCCATGTCTTGCTTGATTCATGCTCTTCTTTCCTTGTTTTGATCTTTCAAAGGAATTTTTACATTTTAACCACCTTTCCCTTGCAACTTTTTTCTTTCTTTGAATTTTTTTCAATGTTTATTGCAGGCTGTCGGCTCATTTGATCATGAGGCTAGACCTTCCTTTACTGCCCCTTCATCTGCTCGCTTTAGCCCGCCAGATATGCCATCTCATTCGCAAGGTATTGATTTGAACCACCTGGTACGTTTCTTATTTTATAATAGTTTATGCTATATGTATGCATGATTATGTATGCTCTTACCTTTTTCCTTCTTGGCTCACAGCGGAGGCTCGAAGAACAAAATAAGAAACTTCAAGAAGAGTTAGCTGCAAGTCATCAGCAGGCTTCTCATTTTGAGAGTTTATATCATCAATCCGAACAACATTTCTGAGATTTCCGATTTCAGGGAATGAGGGATCCCGTTGCTTCTTCATCAAGAGGCCTCCAGACCGATGACCATGAGATCCTTTCGTCTGCTTCTGATAAGGACCATGACGGATCGAAACTTCAAGGTAATAGGGATTTTGGTGCCCCTGCTTCAGGTGATCCCGGGATGAGTGATTTGCCCCCTCCTCCAACAGGCGATGATTTTTCAAGTCTTTATTCGATGACCTACCACCACTCTCTTAGTGATATGTAAATATTGCAGCAATTGTAAAACATTATACAATAATGAAAAATATACAATTTTCCTCTTTACTGTAAACCTTCTTCTTTTTTTCTTTTTTTTATCATTACCGTGCATCATAATTTTAGAATACACATCATTTGCTAAACCCAATCCAATGTGGTAAAGGAAATTGCCACTAATTCCTTTCTTTATGCCATATGGTCTTATCCTTTCTCATCACCTTTTCCATTTCACTTTTGAAAAGGTTTGTTTCCTCTATATAAATCACCCTTCATGCCATATTTTAATTCATAAATCAAAATTCTTTCTCTTTCAACGTGAAGACTCCCTTTAATAATTTTAACATTTTCTTCATTCATTCATCATGACCGAGCATCATTCAAAGAAAATAAAAATTTTTGTAACGACCCCACCAGCACGGTCTTACGACAGCTGGTCTATTGGGCCTTTTCTCTCGTAGGTGGACCGAAGTCCCAGCCCTCAACCCGGTAGGCCGCTACAGTACCGGACTGCCCTCGCGGGCCCTCCAGCAGGATTTGTTTATTTGGCTCCCAAAGGAGTCACCTCCCGGGATTGAACACCTGACCTCTACCTTAAAAGAGCCAGCGAGCACAATCCAGTACCATTTCTTAAGGCGCCTTTTTAACTGTAACGACCCCACCTGCACGGTCTTACGACAACTGGTCTATTGGGCCTTTTCTCCCGTAGGTGGACCGAAGTCCCAGCCCTCAACCCGGCAGGCCGCCACAGTACTAGACTGCCCTCGCGGGCCCTCCAGTAGGATTTGTTTATTTGGCTCCCAAAGGAGTCGCCTCCCCGGATCGAACACCTAACCTCTCCCTTAAGGGAGCCAGCGAGCACAATCCAGTACCAGGGCAGTCCAGTACTGTGGTGGCCTGCCAGGTTGAGGGCTGGGACTTCGGTCCACCTACGGGAGAAAAGGCCCAATAGACCAGCTGTCGTAAGACCGTGCAGGTGGGGTCATTACAATTTTATTTAAGAATATGGATGCCATTCATTGGAAGCAAATTTCATGGTCAAAACTTGATGTTTTAAAATATTTTCAAAATGTCAAATTGGACCACTCCTTACATGCCGTGGCTTCCTTTTGGGATACAGATTCTAGGGTATTTAGAATTAATGGTTTTGAAATATGTCCCTTGATTGAAGAATTTGAGGCCATCCTTGGATATCCCAATAATCAACAAATGGCATTACCCACATTGATTTCCAAGACTCAACAAAAGATGCAGATGTTATTTCAAATTCCAAAACATGAAGTTCTTCGGTTGATGAGAGGTGAAAAAATTCTACTTGCTCCTTTGATTGACTTTTGTTTCTCTCATTTGGCCCCTACTAAGGCATGGGGATGCATGCTTTGTCTTTGCTTGCTCGGCCAATTCTTGCTTATTTCTTCCGACGGCTATATTGATCTACGGGTATTGGATGTCATGGACCAAATGGAAGGAGGCTTATCGCCAGTACCTATAATCTTAGCCGAGACATTAGTTGGATTAGACCGATTTAAATCAGGATTGTCAAAGAGACTGATTGGGTGTCTGTTGCTGCTTCAGGTAATTACCTAAACTGCCCTTTCGGGTTTTCAATTTAGGTTTTTTCTTTTTTTTTTGCTCTAACTTTTGCCTAGTCCGCCCATGCGAGTTTTCAGAACTAGCGAGCTGTCCTAATTTTTGCCTAAGCTGCCCTTGCGGGTTTTCAACTTAGCGGACTTTTTTTTAAATTTAATTTAATTCTTTCTTCACAGATTTGGCTTCAAGAGCATCTTTTTTTGCTTGATACTCCATCCATGGACTTTGCCAGATACCTGCCACGTCATCATTCTGCTAGGAAGCTACTCTATCCTGCTTCTTCATATGCTGACTGGGTTGACTGGATCCACTCACGCTCTGAAGTCAATATCCGTTGGTTGGTACCTTGGTGGAAGATTTCTCGTATCACCATGCGGACATACTTGATGTACGTTCCCCTTGCTGCTCTTCGTCAAGGTACATGCTATGATCCTCGCTGATTTGGCCGTTAGTATGGAGATAAGCCTCGTGATTCTAACTTTTCTCTTGACTTAGACATGCCTTGCTTGACTGAAGCCTACTTGGATCGACTGAGGCAAAGCTAGCCTGCACGTTACACTTATCGACTGCCATAGATTTTACATTTGTCAATTTAGAAAGTGTATTGTTAGGATTAAAGTTATAAAGGATGCTTCTTTTCCATTTATAATTTGTCATCACCTTTTGCAATTATGATTATTTATTTCATCCGTATTTGGTCGAATACTTATAACAGTGCACATAGAACAATTTTAACATTAATTTTGTTTTATTAAATTGGGGAACAACCAAACATAAAGCCAGCATACACAAGATTACTCCTGTTGCCAACTAGCCCTTTCAGGTTTTCTAATTGATGATTTTCTCTCATTTAGCCCTAATTGTTGCCTAGCCCGCCCTTTTGGGTTTTTAGGACTAGTGGACTGCTCTAACTTTTGCCTAAGCCGCCCTTCTTGGGTTTTCAACCTAGCGAGCTCTTTCTTTTTTTATTTTTCATACATAAAACTTTTTCAACCTATCAATATTTACCGGCTCACTAAATTCGTTCCCATCCATGTCTGACAACTTTACCGTACCTTTGTTCATGATTTGTTTCACGACATATGGCCCTTCCCAGCTAGGTCTGAACTTCCCTCTTGGATCAGATACATTCGGTTTACATTGCTTCAACACCAAATCCCTAACTCTGAATTTTCTGATTTTAACCCTTCTATTGTAGGCCCAAGCTATCTTCTTTTGATACAGTTGGTGATGATATAATGCTTTTAACCTTCTCTCTTCTAGCAGAGCTAATTGTGTGTATCTGCTTGCTACCCATTCCATTTCAGGCAGTTCAGCTTCTAAGACTACTCTTAACGACTTGATCTCAATTTCAATCGGCAATACTGCTTCCATCCCATAAACCAAAGAGAACGGTGTCATTCCAGTAGGTGTTTGCAGGCTTGTCCTATATCCCCATAAGGCAAAGGGGAGCATCTCTGACCAATCCCTGTAAGTCTTGGTCATCTTAGACAAAATTTACTTAATTGTCTTGTTTGTTGCTTCTACCGCACCATTAGCCTTTGGTCTATAAGGAGAGGATCTATGATGATGAATTTGGTACTTTGAGAATAAATCCTTAACTGCTCCTTGAAACTGTACCCCATTGTCTGATATCACACTATGTGAGACCCCGTATTTGTAGATGAGGTGCTTTTCAATAAACCTAGCCATTTGGCTTGCACCCAGCTTGTTGAAAGATTCAGCTTCGACCAATTTTGAAAAATAAGCCACTGCTACTACAATGAATCGGTGACCGTTTGAAGCTGTAGGATGTATCTCTCCTATAATGTCGATACCCTAAGTGGCAAATGGCCAGGGTGAAGACATTGAATGCAGTTCTTCAAGAGGCATGTGATTCAAGTTACCATACATCTGACATTGTTGGCACTTCTTAACAAACTCAATACAGTCTCTCTCCATAGTCAACCAATAGTAACCTTGTCGAATAACCTTCTTAACTAGGGCCAAACCACTCATGTGCGGACCGTAACTTCCCGTATGTATTTCTGACATGATGCGCTCCACTTTAGGTTTTCTTAAACATCTTAAATGCACTCCATCAGGCCATCTTCGATATAACTCTCCCTAGAAGGTGATGTATTGCAATGACCACTGCCTTATGGCTCTTCTCTCTTTCTTTGTTGCCCCCGGCGGGTATTCTCTTTCTTCCAAAAATCGCCTTATAGTATCATACCACGCATCATGGTCCGTATCAATTTCCATGATTGTTTCATATTCATAGCAAGGAGTTGATGAAATGGTCATGATTAGAGGCTTAAGGAATAGGCTAACATGGTTTTCCCATACTGAAGCCAATGTGGCTAGGGCATCAGCCATCTGATTTTCTTCCCTTGATAGGTGTATAAATCTACACTCCTTAAAGTTCTTTTTCATCATGGTCAAGTAATGGTGGTATGGTTTTAATTTTTCTTCTTTCAACTCCCATTCTCCATTTACTTGGGATACAAATAGCAATGAATCGCCATAAACCTCCACCTTATCCACCTTCATAGTCATTAGAGTTTCCAAATCGAAAATACAAGCTTCATATTCCACCATATTATTAGTTGCCCTAAGTTTTAATTTTTTGGCTAAAGGGATGAGTTCCCCTTCGGGCAATTCTAGTATAACTCATAAACCTGCTCCTTTCCTATTCACGGCTCCATCGAAATACAGTTTCCACCCTTGTACTTCAATTGCTTCCAAATGTTCATTCGAAAATTTCAAGATTACCTCTTCGCTATCTGGTAATGGTTGTTGGGCCAGGAATTCTGCCACCGTTCTACCTTTGATTGTTTTCCTGGTTACATACTCGATCACAAATTCTTCTAATATTATCAACCATCGACCATATTTCCCAATCAAAGAGGGTGTCTCCCTTAAATACTTCATTGGATCTAACCTGGAAATTGCTTGCACACTATACGATTGAAAGTAATGCCACAACTTCTTATAAGACCAAACCACGGCTATACATGTCTTTTCAATGACACTATACTTAATTTCATAAGGTAGGAGCTTTCTACTCAAATAGTAAATGGCATGCTCAATCCCTGACTCATCTGCTTGGGCTAGCATGGCTCCTATTGACTCTTCTTCTACTGCTAAGTATAGTAATAGAGGTTTGCCGGGTTTAGATGGTTTCAAAACAGGTGGATTCAACAAATACTCTTTTACTCGATCAAAGGCCTTTTGACATTCTTCATTCCATATGACCGGCTGATTCTTTCTAAGCAATTTGAAGATAGGCTCACAAATCGTTGTGAGCCTTGCTATAAATCTGCTAATGTACTGCAGTTTACCAATGAATCCTTGAACTTCTCTCTCTGTCTTAGGGGTTGGCATATCCCTGATTGCTTTAACTTTGACAGGATCAATCTCAATGCCATTTGGACCAATTACATGTCCCAATAATTTGCCTGAAGTAACACCGAATACACACTTCTTCGGGTTTAATCTTAGCTTATATTTCAAAGCTCTATCGAAGAATAACTCTAAGTTTTGGAAGTGTTGCTCCCTTGTATCTGACTTAACCGTCATATTATCAACATATACTTCAACTTCTTTGTGCATCATGTCATAGAATAATGTGGTGGCCATCCTTTGGTAAGTTGCTCCAGCATTCTTTAAGCTGAACGACATCACTTTATAACAAAATATACCCCATGTAGTAATGAAAGCAGTTTTAGCTTTATTCTCTTGGGCCATTAACACTTGGTTGTATCCGAAAAATCCATCTACAAAAGAATGTAGCACGTTAGAGGCTGCACTATCAATCAGAACATCTATATGAGGTAAAGGGAAATCATCCTTAGGGGAAGCCGTGTTCAAATCTCTATAGTCCACACACACCCTTATTCTTCCATCTTTCTTTGGCACGGGTACTATGTTGGCTAGCCAATCTAGGTATTCTATCACTTCAAGGAACTTCACTTGTATTTGCTTAGTGACCTCTTCTTTAACTAGTTCAGCTCACTCAGGTCTTAATCGCCTAAGCTTTTGTTTGACAGGTTTCATGTGAGTGTAAGTAGGAATATGATGCTCGGCTATGTCTTGATCTATTCCAAGCATATCCTCATAAGACCAAGCAAACACTTCTTCATATTTTTTGAATATTTTTTCAAATCTCTCTATCTCATCAGGAGTAAGGTCGGATGCTATGCTAATGTTTTTAGGATTTATAGTTGTTCCCAAATTTAATGATTGTGTGTTAACAGAATTAATATTAAAGATGCTCATATAACTGCTATTTGAATGTATGCAACCATCAGGAGAAACATCACACAAGTAAGCAAAATCAGACTTTATTGCATTCATTTTGGAAAAGAAAACATCATCATCCTCATACAAAGCAGACAAATTAAATCAAAATGATAAAGCAGGATGTCTTCAAACTTCTCTTCAACCAGGGCAGTACTCTCTTTCGGAGTCTTCTCGGCTTTCAGGGTAGCTTCATTCTTCTCTTTTGGATTGGATTCTTTGCTGGTTGGTAGGGTGAGTTCTTTCTTCACTTGCTCCACTAGCTCGGCAACATCTGTAAAAATTTCAAAACCCGGGATTAACTTACCCATGAACATGATTGGATCAGGCTTTCCTTAGAGTGGTCCCATATCTGGAGCTTTGACAAAGGTCTCTTCAAGTGGTGGGAAACTCATCTTCTCACTCTTCTTTGGCTGGACATCATTGTCTTCATCATATCCCAATCCTTTCTTGGAAGTTTCAGTTCTAAAGTCTGGCAACTTTGTCAAACCGGCCTTACCCTTTCCAAGACCAGCTCCGGGAAGGTAGTTCATGTTCTTCATCATATTTAAGACTTTGGAGTCCACTACTTCATCATCAGAAATTACAGCTACTTGAAAACCATTGAGAGGCCTCTCGATCATTAGAGCGTTAACAATCTCATTATCTTCAGCTTCAATGACCAGTGTCTCATCTCTGTTGGGGAACTTGATCTTTTGATGAAGGGTGGAAGGAACTCCACCAAGAGGATGAAACCATGGTCGTCCCAAGAGTAAGGAAAAGGTAACTGGTATGTCTAAAACAACAAACTCAACAATAGATTCAATTGGACCAACCTTGACAGCCACTTTGAAAGTCCCTTTGGCATGCCTCTTAGTGTTGTCATAAGCACGAATCGTTACCTCGGTCGGGTTTAGATCTCTTATTGACATAGCTAGCTTTGGTAATATCTTAAGTGGTCAAACATTTATGACAGACCCATCATCGACCATTACACATGGAGTCCTCTTCCCCTTGACTTCTATTTTGATAAAGAGAGGGCGGATGTGGTCTCTCCCTTCCTCAGGTAAGTCAGCATCCGAAAAAGAAACTACTTCCATATTAACTTCACTCTTTTCTTGAACCTCTTCACATTTCATTACTTCCCCAATTTTTATGAAGTTGATCAACTCCTCCGGTGTTGTGGAGGTAGAGATTGGCATACTAGCTAAGGCTTTGGCCATAGTTTCTCGATGCTTTTTAGAAGTAGCTAATAAGTCCCAAATGCTAACACTCGCTTGGGTTCTTTTCAATTGTTTGAGCACAACATCATCTTCTTCTACTTCAACTTCCTTTCCCTTATTAGTTTCTACCTCCTTAGGTGGTGGCCTTGCATAAGGCTTACCGGATCTCATCTTCTTCAGGCTCGGACCAAGTCCACTCCTCCTTCTTGGATATAATATCATCGTCACTATCACTTGAATCCCAAAACCCATTAACAACACAAATTGTTACTTCTTCATCCATCACAGCTTGTTTAATTTCACCAAATATCTCTTCTTCTTTGGTTGCTTCTCCATCCACATCTTAAAAAGAAGACATAACAAAATCCTCATGCAAACCTCCTCTAATCATGAAGGTTGCCGGTGGTGGTACCCTATTGAACTTTGGTAATGGGTTGTCCTTGGTGCTTGGCTTGTTGGGCTCGGGTAGCTTCCCATTATCAATTAGATTTTGAATCTCATGTCTCAACCTCACACATCTATCCGTGTCATGCCCTTGCATTTGGTGAAATTGACAAAATGCTTTGGTGTCGAAATTAGGTGGGAGAGGGTTAGGAGAAGGACGAGGATTTAAGAGTTGTAGTAATCCCTTTACATCAATTTTCCCAATTTCAAAAATTGTCTCCTCATTCCTTGGTTAGTAGCATTAAAACCGACAGCCTTTTGCATGCTTTGGCTACCAGGTTGATAGCTCCCTTTCTCATTCCTTTTTGTTGCAAAACGGCTCTTCTCCCTTTCCCATTCTTCAATTTGCAAACCAGCTTGATGAAGGTCTTTGAAATCGCGGATGAGTGTATGAGACATCCTCTCACAAAGACTAGGCAACACCCCTCTCACAATCATCCTTATTTGATCGGATTCATCGGGCCTCTTCTTGAGTAAAGCGGCCTTGTTTCTCCACCTTTTGACATAGTCCACAAAATTCTCATTCGGCCTTTGCCTAATGGACTCCACCTCCATTAAGGTAACTTCTAACTCCACATTATATCCATATTGTTGGATGAAGGCTTTGTAAAGTAGATCCTAACTCTTTTGTGTTCCATCATCTAAGGTATTGAACCAATTTTGGACAACAGGGTCCAATGAGAGCATAAAGTACCTTAGGGTTTGAGCCTTAGTAGCTCGGGCAGACTGCATAGTAGTGATATACTGCTTCACATGGAGATGAGGATTTTCGGTGCCATTGTACTTAGCAAAGGAAGGCATCTTGAATTTATAAGGGACCTTTTCATCTTGTTCAAATAGTTTGTCGATCTCAGACATCTCTTCGGTTTTTAGCTTCTTCTCAAATTTCTTTTCTAAATCAGCAATCATCTTTTCAACATCGGATGTCTCGATCTTTTCGATAGTTGCTTTCTCAACAACCTTCGGTTCTTTCTTCTTCTCTTGAACATCTTGGTAATATTGAGCCCAATCATCATCATCATCAATGATTACTTTTTCATCATCAAAAACCACTTCACCAACTTTAGTCTTTCCTTTGTCCTTTGGTTTCTTAGTGCTAGCTGATGCCTCGACATGATTCTCTAAGATTGCAGTCAACTGGTTCTTCATGGTCTCAGCGAGGGCCTTTTTGATTTCTTCCATCTTGGCATTGAGGGCCTCATCCACCATCCTTTGAATTTGTTCGGGCTCCATTGTTTTTGGTGAGCAAGTGATTGAGTAGTTGCTAGATACTTCATCTTCGGCATAGGTCGGATTGTTGTAAGCTTTTGAGCTATCGTAATCCAGGGCTGTGAGCCAGAGAGGGTCAATGATATGAGATGCAAATGTATGCATGTATGTATGTATACATTAACAATTAACAAACAAGGATAAATAGGACGTTCCTTCCAACCTTATAACATCCACACACGAATGGTGAGTCTCTTTTCCTAGGCATATGGTTGACAAAATACCAACATGGGGTACCTTGCTTTCGAATAATTCTCTCGGATGTTTCAACCAATAGTTATATTTTCGAAAATGGAAATCAATCCATGATAATTCCCATTAATTAGGTTTTAATCCATTCAACCAACTAAAGTAGCTTTTATGCTATATTGGATTAAAACTAAATTAAGAGGTTTATTATAGATAGATTTCTCACTTGAAAAAGTAATTAATGATTCATGCCAAAAACAAGCCCATGGTTGATTTATTCTTATTGTAAACTAGGCCCACAATTGATTTTTAGTATTTCATAATTGACCTCAATATTTTGCAAGCTCTTTGTAAGAAAAGATTAGGTGAAAATAGTTTTGTTTCTAAGCCCATTGTAAAAGATTTTAGAAAAAATGTATTTTGGGCTTAGTATTGGGCCATGGGCCAAAGAATTATTGATTTGTTTTTAGAAAAGTCTTATGTCAAAAGACCATCTTGAAAAATTTTAAAAATATCTTTGGTCTTTTGGATTTTAAAGGAAAAATTTATTTTGAGCTTACAATGTACTTAGGTCATATTAGAAAAAGAACAAACCAAATAAGCCATGATTTAAGCCAAGATAAATTAACCATAGTCAAACAACATGCATTTAGGGTAAAACCTAAGGAAAGTAACTAGGCCAATTACATGAGCTTTAGTCTTTGGGTAAAAAGGCTTAGGTTCCCATAGCAAGTATATACCAAATGGTACTAGACTATGAGTGGTTATGCCATGCTCGATCTCCATACCTTGAGTGAAAGTATGGTATCCCTTACATAACATAACACGGGTAACACGGGTGTCCTAACTCACACACACAATGCAAACTAATATGATGCAATGGATGATATCATTATAAGAAAGAATACAATAATATAAAGACCAACGGAATCAACTTCTCTTATCCCCAGTGGAGTCGACACTGTGAGCGGGGATTTTTACCCCCACTCCCGGTGGAATGGTTCTTGCGACTTCTGCACTGTTTAGGCTCGGGGCCTTAGAGAACATGGACCTAAGTCCAGAGAAAATGGAGTCACCACCCAGACGGGCCGGGAAAGAGAAAGGGGTGGATGACTCAATTCCTAAGGAATCCCCAACCCCTTAATGGGTTCGAAAAGTTGGGTACGTGTGGGGAAGGTGAGAAATGGCCTAGCACCCCCACAACGCCCGGTTCATTGGAACTGACCTCCTTTACAGGTCTTAATATTATAAAATTCTTAAATATAACAACATTATCCATATTACACACAATAATTAAAAGAAAGCATCAATATATAAAAATCAAAGCAAGGTCCAAGCAAAACAAATAAATGGACACCCATCCGAAGATGGAAACATGTCCTTACATCACATGCCTAAATAGGACACCCACCAAAAGGTAGAAACATGCCCTTTACATTGGTTCTAAAATAGAAAAGCAATTTAAATTACATGATATTTAACTAATGAGGTACCCACCAAGTGGAAACATACCTCTTACAACATTTGGAAACCTAAAATAAATTGATAAAAGTAAATAATCATTCATCATAAATAAATCATTCATCAAAGATATTAAATATCAATAGAAAGTAAACATTCATCCATGATAAATTAAATGAACCAAGCATTGAATTTAAATAAATTAAAGTAATTGAGTATTTTTATTGAGTTTAGGAATTGAATTAGGGTTTCAGGTGATCTTAGAATTTTAGAATTTGGAAAAAGCAATTGAGTATTTTTAGGGAGTTTTATGAAAATACACCAACGATTTAAAGTTTATAAAGCAAAAAAAGGTAGTTTTTAAGGCTTTTGGAAAGAGACAGCATATTATTTAAGGGTTTTAATGATTTGGAAAGCAAATTAGGATTTTGGGGTTTTGAAGAAACTAAATTAATAACTTTAAATTCTTTAGAAAATAAAGCAACGAATTAGTGTTTTTAACTTTTGAAAAGCTAAATTAAAGTTCTGGATTTTGATTTTGAAAGCCACAATTATATAGTTTATGTTACTGTGAAAAATATAACAAAACAAGAATTTAATCCATACCTCCTTTTGATGGTTCCTCCAAAAAATAATTCTTCTTGGATGAATTAAAATAAAGACAATTGCTGCCTTTGATCATTTCTGGCCTTGCTTTTCTGTCCTCAAAAAATCAGCTTGATTAAAGTTTTCCTTCCCATATTTAGTTTACAAACTCTCTCGATTTTCCTTCCTAATTTCTCCTCTCTTTTTTGTGTTGTAATTATACTTATTTATAGAAGTTTTTTTTGTGGTTTTTTCCTAGTTACACACGGCATACAATATTAAATAAGAAAAGGAAACCGAAACCTAATTGTATTAGGTTTTGGAAAATTTGCGTTGAAAAATTTTGCTGGCGAAAAAAATTTACCACAGGAAAAATTGCGATGGCGAAAAAAGCTGCGGCAGCTTCGGGGGCGCAAGCTGACCTACGGGCGGGCGAAGGCCTGGGGGCCATTTCACCCACAGGAAATTCCTGAGGGCGAAATGGCCCTGGCCAGTTGCGAGCGAAATGGCCGCAATCCAACTTTTTTTTTATTTTTTTATTTTTGATTTGTTTATTTTTATTTTTTATTAATAAAAATTAGATAATAAAGCAAAAATTATTTAATTAAGATAACTAAAATTATTTTGGACCAATTAAAATATATTAGACAACACAAAAATTATTTTAGGCTAAACAAAATATATTGGACCGGACTAGGTAAAAATTTAAGGGTCTACAGTATTACATTGAGTTATATTGTTATTATCAAAGTTTGTACCACTAGGTTCGACTTAGTGCGATTGTTTCCATCGCGCAGGTGACAAGGTAGACCCAGCTGAGCTAGAGAGTTCTTCTAGAACAGGTCGGGTCTAGACTTGTAGTTGAGCTTGTTGAGTTGTTATCGAGATCAGAAACACTACCAGCAGTATGTATATATTTTTATGTTATTGTACATTTTGAGTATTATGCATAATATATTATGTTTTGAATTTTATGTATTGTATATTATAAAGAATGTTTGGGTCAATGTATTTGAAATGGGAGAGTAAGTGTGTTTTAAATTATATATAAATGTTTGAGAAACTTGGTGAAATTGAGAAGTATGGTTGAGATGGTGATTTGAAATTATTTGGGAGTGTTTTCTTTTGCAGGTTGAGTAATTGCTAAATTTTGGGATATCCAAATTACAGACAAAACTCTGGCGAATTTTTCCCAGAGATTTTTATATAAATATTATTTAATTTGGGTTCTTATATCAAGTAAAGAATATTTATATTCTATTAAATTTTTATATATTTAGAATTTGAAATTTTAAATTGGATGTGTGAAATTTTTTTATTAAACCGGTCCGTGACATTTTTGTACTGTATATGCGTATTTTACATATGCTGAAAATATGTATTGTACGTATATAGGGTATAAGGGTGTTACATTTGTTTTGGTATCAGAGCCTAGTTTTGAGGTTCTCGACCTAGGTGGGATGATAGAGAGAGAAAATGAGGGATTTGAAAAATAGTTTTTAATTGTAATACATGCATTGGCACTGGCAGTTTCTGATCTTTGATATATTATTTTCTGCTTTGTTTGCAGATATAGGTAGTTATGGCGTCTCGGTCGCATTAGGCTACTGAGGGTAGTGTAGAGAGTGTGGCTCCAGATGAGGGTAGAGATAGAGCTAGAGTTGTATCTGCTGGTGAGGCGTCTGTTTCTGTGCCTATGAGACCAACAACTGATGAGATTCTGCCTGGCTGGGTATGGAATATGGTAGAGTTGTTGAGGCAGGCTCTAGTTCTGCAGCCGCCACAGCCACAGCTGTTGTTGCCGGTGAGGCAGTATGATAAACTGAGAAAGTATGGAGCTGAAGACTTTGTTGGTACTACAGACCCTGTTGTAGCAAAAGCAGTGGCTAAACCGGGTTCAGAGGATATTTATTCAGTTATAGGCTAGTCCAGAAGAGAAGTTTGATTATGTTAGATCTCTTCTGCAGTGAGATGCATATGATTGGTGGAAGACGGTTCCACATGCTCTGGATGATCCACCAATCCTAACCTACGATGATTTCCTGTAGGAATTTGAGCATAAGTATACTCCGAGAGAGTATAAAGATTCAAAGAAGATGGAGTTCTTGAGTCTGAGATAGGATACCAGGATAGTGACCGAGTATGAGATCGAGTTTATCCGGTTGAGTCACTATACTGGTGGGATCATTTCTGATGAGTTTGACAGGTGCAGGGACTGAGACCCTCTATCATGTGCATCATTGCAGGCTCTCGGTATCAGGGTTTTTCCTAGTTAGTTGTAGCTGCCAGGCATGTTGAGAGGGCACAGAGTCATGTAGCAGCTGCCAGGGTTGAAGAGACCAGAGTTAGGAGACCCCAGAGTGAGGCAGGGTCTTCATCAGTGAAGAGAGGCCAAGGAGGACATTTTCAGAGGTTTAGTAGGAGTCAAGGGAAGTTTGGCAGGTCAGTACAGTAGCAGAGATAGAGATAGAGACCTGCAGTTTTAGTGGCTAGTGCTCCAACTCCAGTGGCTCAAAGACCTACTCCACCTACTTGTGTTCATTGTGGTAGAGTACACGGAGGTGTCTGCTGGTGGAGAGGTGCTTCGGGAGTATGTTTTAGATGTGGATCTTCAGACCATTTTATCAAAGATTGTCCCGAGCCACCAGAGGTTAGGCAGGCAGATACTGCATCTTCTCGACCCAGTGTCAGAGGGGGTCGTGGTGGCAGAGGTTTTAGGAGAGGTGGTCGACTTGGGTTTAGTTAGAGAGGAGGCTCAACATCCGGAGGCAGTAGGCCAGATGAGGCTGGGCCATCTCAGCGTGTTTATGTGATGCAAAGGCAGCCGGATGCTTCAGCCGTCATTGCAGGTACATTTTCTTTATTTGGTATTTCAGTCCTTGCTCTATTAGATCCTGGATCTATGCATTCATACATAAGTGCATCTATCTTGTCTATGACTGAATTGCATTCTGAGTCCCTAAGATTTGATGTCTTGGTGAAAAATCCTTTAGGGCATAGTGTTGTGCTGAGCAGGGTGCACCGAGATAGTCCAGTTGTTGTTTAAGATGAGGAGTTTATCGGTAACTTGATTGAAATGCCTTTTAGGGAATATTATATGATTTTAGGCATGGATTGGTTATCCAAGCATGGGGTTGTGGTAGACTGTCAGAAGAAACGTGTTACTTTGAGAACACATGATGGTAGGGATGTGATGGTATCTGGTGAGCAAAGGTATCTTTCATCTATGTTTGTTTCAGCTGGGAGGATGATTCGGAAGGGATGTGAGGCTTATCTTGCTCATGTTGTAGATACTAGAGTAGTGGGATCCCTGCTTGAAAGTATACCCACAGTTGTCGAGTTTCCAGATGTTTTCCCTAATGAGTTGTCAGGGGTACCTCCTGAGAGAGAAGTGGAGTTTGGTATTGATTTGTTGCCTGGTACCACTCCTATCTATATTACCCCTTATCGGATGGCACCTGTTGAGTTGAGAGAGTTGAAGGTGCAGTTGCAGGAGTTATTGGATAAAGGGTTTATCCGCCCTAGTGTGTCTCCGTGGGGAGCGCCTGTGTTGTTTGTGAAGAAGAAGGATGGCACCATGAGATTGTGTATTGATTATAGGCAGTTGAATAAGGTGACCATCAAGAACAAGTATCCTTTACCTCGGATAGATGATCTTTTTGATCAGTTGAAGGGAGCAACAGTATTCTCTAAGATTGATATGAGATCAGGGTACCATCAGTTGAGAGTCAGAGATGTGGATGTACCCAAGACAGTTTTTCGCACGAGGTATGGACATTATGAGTTTCTGGTGATGCCCTTTGGATTGACAAATGCACCAGTGACTTTTATAGATTTGATGAACAAGGTATTCAAACCATTTTTTGATCAGTTTGTGGTAGTCTTCATTGATGACATCTTGGTGTATTCACGTAATGAGGAGGATCATGATAGATATTTGTGGATCGTATTATAGACTCTGAGAGAGAAGTAGTTGTATGCTAAGCTATCTAAGTGTGAGTTCTGGCTCGATCAGGTAGCTTTTCTTGGTCATGTGGTTTCAGCAGAGGGTATTAGAGTTGATCCGAGTAAAGTTGAGGCTATCTTGAATTGGAGTCCACCAAAGACTATGACAGAGGTTAGAAATTTTCTGGGATTGGCAGGCTATTATCGTTGATTTGTGAAGGGTTTTTCTATAATAGCTACACCACTCACTAGATTACTTCGAAAAGGAGTTAAATTTTTGTGGATAGATTGGTGTCAGGCGTGTTTTGTGCAGCTAAGGGAGATGTTGACTCAAGTTCCTGTCCTTACCCTACATGTGGAAGGTAAACCATATGTGATATACAGTGATGCTTCACATAGTGGTTTAGGTTGTGTTCTAATGCAGGAGCGTAGAGTCATTGCTTATGTCTCTTGACAGTAGAAACCGCATGAGCTGAATTATCTGATGCATGATTTGGAATTAGCAGCAATAGTTTTTGCATTAAAGATTTGGCGGCATTACTTGTATGGGGAAAAGTGTTTCATTTATATGGATCACAAGAGTTTGAAATACCTGGGTGTTCAAAAAGAGCTAAATCTTCGGCAGAGACAATGGTTAGAGTTGATTAAAGACTATGACTGTTTGATTGATTATTATCCTAGGAAGGCAAATGTTATTACTGATGCCTTGAGTCAAAAGTCTTTGGCAGGTTTGACTGCTAATTCACTCTCGTTGCTTGTTGAGTTGAGAGCATTGCATGCTAGATTTGAATCTTCTGATGATGGTGCTTTGATGACTCAGTTGCAGTTGAGGCCAGTCTTGTTGGATCATATTAGGGAGGCTCAGTTGGCAGATGAGAGAATTCAGAAAATTGTGTTGGTTTGTCAGAAGGGGGAAAGTCGAGACTTTTATGTGAGGGATGATGGCAGTCTATGGTACAGAGATAAATTGTGTATTCCTGATGATGCAGAATTGAAAAGAATGATATTAGAGGAAGCACATCAGTCACTTTTTGCTATGCACCCTGGGAGTACCAAGATGTATCAGGACTTGAAGCGACATTATTGGTGGTCAGGTATGAAGAGGGACATAGCAGAGTTTGTATCCAGATGTCTCACTTGCCAGAAAGTGAAGGCTAAGCACCAAGTTCCTTCAGGGTTGCTCCAACCTTTATCAGTGCCAGGGTGGAAATGGGAGCGAGTGACAATGGATTTTGTGACTGGACTGCCTTTGACACAAAAGAAGCATGATGAAATCTGTGTGATAGTTGATCGAATGACGAAGACAGCTCATTTTCTTCCAGTTCGGATGAATTTTTCTCTTGAGAGGTTGGCTGAGCTGTATATCAACGAGATAGTCAGGTTGCATGGAGTCCTAGTTTCTTTGGTGTCAGATAGAGATCCCCGGTTTACTTTAACAACCTACTAGGGTTTGATTATGAATACTTTGACAATTCCTAAAAAATGTATACCTGTAGACCCTTAATTTTTAATCCAGTGCAGTCCAAAGATTTTGAAACAGTCTAAAATAATGTTTTTGTGGTATAAATTATTTATTTTAATATTTAATATTTATCATTTATTTATAAATATTTATTTTATTTTATTTATTATTTATTTATATATATAAATAAAAAATAAAAAATCGGCGACGGAAGTTACTAGCGACTAATTGGCCACGGGCCAATTAATGGCCAATTTGTCGCAGGCAAAACCTGCGAAACTGCGCCCCGAGTGCAGTTTTGCCCGCGTCCAACTCGTAGCTCACTCCCAGCTCTTCCAGCTCCAATTTTGCCCGGGCCCACATGCAGTTCTCGCTGAAACCTTATTTTACTTGGTTTTTTATTTTATTTCCAAAATAATTTTTAATTTCCTTAACATACTAGGTTTTTTATTTTAATTACCTATAAATACCACATTAAAATATACAGAAAGGATTGGATGGGATTGGACTTTTGAGATAGGAATTTTATCCAAGAACTATTCGAATTCTTTTTTGCAATTTATTGATAATCTCGGACTTGAAGGATCAAGTGGTAGCAAACAGCAAAACAATCCATAAAAGGCAGCACACACCGTCTTTGTTATTGTTCAACTAGAATTAAAATTGTGGTGGAACCAACAACGAAGGTTTGAGTTTTTATTAACTTTTTATATTTCCAGTAGCCTCATTATTCAATTTTATCAATTGTTTAAGCATATAATGGATGGATTTTTATTTAAAACACGTTGATCAATTATTCTATTTATCATCTAGTTTCTATCTAAAACCCTAAAAAGTATTTTTCAAAACCCTAATATCCGAATACCTATTAAACTAATTTTTGAAGCCTTAAACCCTAATTGCACTTTTCTAAAACCACAAAACAATAATCTGTTTTCTCAAAATCATAATCAATTCTATTTTTCTAAAATTCATAGTAGCCTATTCTTTCCAAACACCTAACTCTTAATCCTATTTTCATGATCTTCAATTTTATTTACTTAAACCCTAAACCTTAATATTATTTTCCAAAACCCTAAATCCGAAACATCCATTCTCTAGATTCAAACCCTAATTTATTTCAAACCTAATCTTTGATTCAAACATCCAGTAGCCATATTATTTCTTTTATATTAAATATTTCTCAATTGAATAATCCAGTAAATACAAAACCCTAATTGTTAAACATAAAATCTACAAAACTCTAATTTTATTCAAGAAACCCTAAATGATGCATAAACCCTAAATTCATATACTTACTGCCTAATTAGATGAATGCTTATTATACATTTTTATTGATGTTTTATGTCCTGGATGAATATTTTAGATGAATAGTTGATTACTTTTATTGATTTGCTTTGGTTTCAAAACATTGTAAAAGGTATGTTTTCATGTTTTGGGTACCTCATATCATTAGCATCATGTAATTTAATTTATTTTAAAGTTTTTGGATCAATGTAAAGGACACGTTTCTACCTTTCGGCGGGTGCCCTATTTAGTTTTAGATATTAGATGATGTAAGGACATATTTTCATTCTTGGATGGGTGTCCATTTATTTATTTTATTTGGACATTGTTGTGATTTTAATAAAGTATTTATTTATTTTTATGATCATATGTAGTATGAATAACATCGTTACACTTAAGAATTTTATAATATTAAGACCTGCAAAGGAGCACGGTTCTAATGAATCTGGCGTTGGGGTCCTAGGCCATTTCTCACCTTCCCCACACGTATCCAACTTTCTAAACCCATTTTGGGGTTGGGGATTTCTTAGGATTGAGTCATCCACCCCTTTCTTTTTTTTGGCCTGTCCGGGTGGCGACTCCATTTTCTCCAGGCTTAATCCTGTGTTCTCTAAGGCCCCGGGTCTAAACAGTGTCGAAGTCGCAAGAACAATTCCAATGGGAGTGGGGGCGAAAATCCCCGCTCACAGTGGCCACTCCACCGGGGATAAGAGAAGTTGATTCCATTGGTCTTTATATTATTATATTCTTTCTTATCATGATATTATCTATTGCATCATTTAGATTGCATCGTGTGCGTGATTTAGGTTGCCCGTGTTACCCGTGTTGTGTTATGTGAGGGATACCATACTTTCACTCAAGGTATGGAGATTGAGCATGACATAACCACTCACAGCCTTGTACCTTTTGGTATATACTTGCTATGGGAACCTAAGCCTTTTCAACCCAAAGACTAAAGCTCATGTAATTGGCCTAGTTACTTTCTTTAGGTTTTTACCCCAAACGCTTACTGTTTGACTATAGTTAATTTATCTTGGCTTAAATCATGGCTTATTTGGTTTGTTCTTTTTCTAATATGACCTAAGTATATTGTAAGCTCAAAATAAATTTCTTTAAAGTCCAAAAGACTAAAGCTATTTTTCAAAACTTTTCAAGATGGCCTTTGGACATAAAACTTTTCTAAAAACAAATCAAAAATTCTTTTCTCATTACTCAAATACAAAGTAAAAAATCCATTTTTTTTAAATCTTCTTACAATGGGCTTTTCAAACAAAACTATTTTTTTCATTTCATCCAACCTTTTCTTACAAAGAGCTTACAAATTATTTAGGTCAATTACGAAATACCATAAATCAGTTGTGAGCCTAGTTTATACTAAGAATTATTAATCATGGGCTTGTTTTTGGTATGAATCATTAGTTACTTTTTCAAGTGAGAAATCTATTTATAATAAACCTCTTAATTTGGTTTTAATCCAATGTAGCATATAAGCTACTTTAGTTGATTGAATGGATTAAAATCTAATTATTGGGAATTATCATGAATTGATTTTCATTTTTAAAATATAACTATTGGTTGAAACATCTGAGGGAACTTTTCAAAAATAAAATATCCTATGTTGATATTTTGAATGATCTTATACCTAGGAAAAGAGACTCGCCATCCGTGTGTTGAAGTTATAAGGTTGGCAGGAACGTCCTAATTATCTTTGATTATTTGTTACTTATACATACATGCATACATGCATACATACATTTGCATCTCATATCATTAATCCTCTCTGGCTCACAACCCTAGATTATAATAGTTCAAAAGCTTACGACAATCCGGCCTACGTCAGAGATGAAGAATCCAGCAGCGACTCAATCACTTTTTCACCAAAAGCAATGGAGCCTAAAAAAATTCAAAGAATGGTGGACGATGCCCTCAATGCTAAAATGGAAGAAATAAAGTGGGCCCTAGCAGAGATCATGAAGAATCAAATGACTATAATGTTTGGGCACACCGCTGAAGCATTCGCAAGCACCAAAAAAGATAAGTGGAAGGCTAAAGTCGGTGAAGTGGCTTTTGATGATGACAAGGTAGTCGTCAATGACGACGACGACTGGGCTCAATACTTCCAAGATCCTCAAGATAAGAAGAAGGAACTGAAGTGTAGACCCTTAATTTTTGACCCAGTCTGGTCCGTTTATTTTTTATATAGTCCAAAATAATTTTTGTGGTATTTTAATTAAATAATATTTATTTTAGTATTTATTATTTATAATTTTTAATAAAAATAAAAATGGTGAAGTTAATAAAAAATATAATAATAAAATAAAATAATAAAATAAAAATAAAAATAAAAATAAAAATAAAAATCGGCGATGAAAAAATTTCGTCGTCGAAGGTCCAATTGGCCAAGGCCAATTCGCCCGCAAGCCAATTCGCCTCAGGAAATTCCTGCGGCGAATTGGTTGGCCGCCCAGCCAGCGCCTCGCAATTTTTTACCAGCTCTCGCAGTCCTCGCCAACCCTCGCAGTTTTCGCCAGCGAAATTTTCCAATGTAATTTTTTCCGAAACCAAATTCTATTTGATTTCGGTTTCTTTTCCTAATTAATTTTAGTTTCCTTAAACAATTAGAATTAGATTTATGATTTTTCCTATAAATAAGACTTTAAAACTCAGAATTAAGGGACTTGAACTTTGGGATTGGGACTTTGATTAGGGGATCAAAACTTGGACTTTTAAACTTGGATTACAGAAAACCCTAGCCAGAGAAGATTAGCAACAAGTAAGCAACCAACAATTCATCAAAGGTAGCCACACTGCCTTTGTTTTTGTTCATCCATAAGTTAATTTTGGTGGAACCAACTACGCATGTTTGATCTTTAATCATAGATTATATATTTACATAGCTTTGTTTCTTTGATTAATAAGAACATGCACATAATACTTTGATCCTTAAATATATAATAATTTGATCTTTGTTTCGATAACCTAATTTATTTCTTCTATTTCCAAAAACCTTAAGAACCCTAAATTATTTCTTCTGTTTCCCAAAAACCTCAAAAACCCTAATTTATTTCTTCTGTCCCCAAAAATCCTAATTCGTTTCGTCTATTTTCAAAAACCTTAAAAACATTAAATAGTTTCTCCTATTTCCAAAAACTTTAAAAAACCCTAAACCATTTTCCTCTAACTTTTTTCCAAAATTTCCAAATGTTTTCTTAAATCTCCAAACCCTAGCCTACTTTACAGTTTCTAAAAATCATGATTATTTTATAAGACTCTATACTGTTTTCTTAAATCCTAAAATCAAATATGTTTTCCAAAATGTCAAAAACACTAATTCTCTGAAAACTAATACGGTAAACCCTAGTTTTCCTAAATCCTAATCCTTAAAACCTTAAAATCTTATAAACCTAAACCTTAAAACTCAATACAGTAAATCTAAAATCACAATCCAGTAACCAAGAGCTATAAACCTAATGTCTTAAGATTCTAAAACCCTAATTTCATAATGTTACCCCTAAACCCTAATTTGATTCATGAAACCCTAATCCATTCCAATTTTCCAAATCCTTTACAGTAGGTTAAACAAATAATAATAATAATACTAAAATTCCAAAACCCTAAATGTTAATTAAAGAACTCTAAATAGAAACAGAAAACCCTAATTTGTATCTTTACTTACTTTATTTTTAAATCTGATTATGTAGTTTATTATATGCTTTGGTGGTTGATTTATTTAATTTCAATAATTGATTTATTTAATTTATCATGGATGGATGTTTTCTTTATTGTTATTAGTTATTTGTTTTAGTATTAAAATTGTAAGAGGTATATTTCCACTTTGTGGGTACCTTATTAGTTAAATATCATGTAATTTAATTATGAAATACCAAAAATCAATTGTGAGCCTATTTTATAACTAAATTAACCTTGGGCTTGTTTTTGGCATGAATCATTAGTTACTTTTTCAAGTGAGAAATCTATCTATAATAAACCTCCTAATTTAGTTTTTTTCCAATATAGCATAAAAGCTACTATAGTTGGTTGAATGGATTAAAACCTAATTAATAGAAATTATTATGAACTGATTTTCATTTTCAAAAATATAACTATTGGTTGAAACGTCCAAGGGAAATATTCAAAAACATGGTACCCCATGTTGGTATTTTATTAACCATATACCTAGGAAAAGAGACTCGTCATTCGTGTGTGGATGTTATAAGGTTGGAAGGAACATCCTATTTGTCCTTGTTTGTTAATTATTCGTGCATACATGCATACATACATACATTTGTATCTCATATCATTGATCCTTTCTGGCTCACAGCCCTGGATTATGACAATTTAAAAGCTTACGACAATCCGACCTACGCCGGAAGCAAAAAATATAGCAACGACTCAATCTCTTTTTCACCAAAAGCAATGGAGCCCAAAAAAATTCAAAGAATGGTGGATGATGTCCTTAATGCCATGATGGAAGAAATAAAAGAGGCCCTAGCTAAGACCATGAAGACCTAACTGACTGCAATTTTAGGAAATCATGCCGAAGCATCTGCTAGCACTAAGAAGCCAAAGGACAAAGGGAAGACTAAAGTTGGTGAAGTGGTTTTTGATGATGAAAAGGTGATCATTGACGATGATGATGATTGGGCTCAATACTACCAAGATCCTCAAGACAAGAAGAAAGAACCAAAGATTGTTGAAAGATCAACTATGGAGAAAACCGAGACTTCTGATGTTGAAAAGATGATCACAAATTTAAAAAAGAAATTTGAGAAGAAACTGAAAACCAAAGAAATGTCCGAAGTTGACAAATTATTTGAGCTAGATGAAGAAGTTTCATACAAGTTCAAAATGCCATCTTTTGCGAAGTTTGATGGAACCGAAAATCCTCATCTCCATGTGAAGCAGTATATCACTGCTATGCAGTCTGCCTGAGCTACTAAGGCTCAAACTCTAAGGTACTTTATGCTCTCATTGGACCCTATTGTCCAAAATTGGTTCAATACCTTAGATGATGGAACACAAAAGAGTTGGGATTTGCTATACAAGGCCTTCATCCAACAATATGGATACAATTTCGAGATGGAAGTTACCTTAATGGAAGTGGAGTCCATTAGACAAAGGCCAAATAAGAATTTTGTGGACTATGTGAAAAGGTGGAGGTGGAGAAATAAGGCCACTTGATCAAGAAAAGGCCCGATGAATCTGATCAAATAAGGATGATTGTGAGAGGGGTCTTGCCTAGTCTTCATGAAAGGATGTCTCATACACTCATCTGTGATTTCAAAGATCTTCTCCAAGCTGGTTTGCAAATTGAAGAATGGGAAAGAGAGAAGAACCGTTTTTCAATAAGAAGGAACGAGAAAGAAAACTATCAGTCTGGTAGCCAAAGCATGCAAAAGGCAGTCGGTGTTAATGCTACTAGCCAAGAAACAAGGAGGCAATTTTCAGAATTGGGAAACCGATGTCTTGGGTTCTCAATAAGCTTCAAAGAAAGGTATTGTTACAACCCTTGGATCATTGTCCTTTGCCTAACCATCTCCCACCTAATTTTGACACTAAAGCATTTTGTCAGTTTCATAAAATGTAAGGACATGACATGGTTAGATGTGTGAGGTTGAGACATGAGATCCAAAATCTAATTGATAGTGGGAAGCTACCTAAACCCAATAAGCCGAACACCAAAGACAATCCATTACCAAAGTTTAATAGAGTACCACCATCGGCAACCTTCATGATTGGAGGAGGTTTGCATAAAGATTTTGTCATGTCTTCTTTTAAAGATGTGGGTGGAGGAACAACCAAAGAAGAAGAGGTATTTGCCGAAATTAAACAAGCTATGGTGGGTAGAGAAGTAGCAATTTGTGTTGTCAATGGGTTTTGGGATTCAAGCGATAGTGAGGACGATCTTGTATCCAAGAAGGAGGAATGGACCTAGTTCGAGCCCGAAGAAGATGAAGTAATGAACACTGGATTCGGTAAGCCTTATGCAAGGCCACCACCTAAGGAGATAGAAATTAATAAGGGAAAGGAAGTTGAAGTAGGGAATAAAGAAGAGGAAGATGATACTTTGCTCAAGGAATTGAAAAGAACCCAAGCAAGTGTTAGCATTTGGGACTTATTGGCTACTTCTAAAAAGCACCGAGAAACTATGGCCAAGGCCTTAGCTAGCATGCCAATTTCTACCTCCACAACACCGGAGGAGCTGATCAACTTCATAAAAATTGGAGGAGTAATGAAATGTGAGGATATTCAAGAGAAGAGTGAAGTTAATATGGGAGTGGTTTCTTTCTCAGTTGCGGATTTACTAGAGGAGGGGAGAGATCACATCCGCCCTCTCTTTATCAAAATAGAAATCAAAAGGAAAAGGACTCCATGTGTAATGGTCGATGATGGGTCCACCATAAATGTTTGTCCACTTAAAATATTGCCAAAACTAGCCATGTCAACAAGGGATCTAAACCCGACCGAGGTAACCATTCGGGCTTATGACAACACTAAGAGACATGCTGAAGGAACTTTCAAAGCTGTTGTCAAGGTCGGTCCAATTGAATCTATTGTTGAATTTGTTGTTTTGGGCATACCTATTACCTTGGCCTTACTCTTGGGATGACCATGGTTTCATCCTCTTGGTGGAGTTCCTTCCACCCTTCATCAAAAGATCAAGTTCCCTAATGGAGATGAAACAGTAGTCATCGAGGCCGAAGATAATGAGGTTGTTAATGCTCTAATGATTGAGAGGCCTCTCAACGGTTTTCAAGTAGCTGTGATTTCTGATGATGAAGTAGTGGACTCCAAAGTCTTGAATATGATGAAGAGCATGAACTACCTTCCTGGAGCTAGTCTTGGAAAGGGTAAGACTGATTTGACAAAGCTGTCAGATTTTAGAACTCAAACTTCCAAGAAGGGGTTGGGATATGATGAAGCCAACAATGTCCAGCCAAAGAAGAATGAGAAGATGAGCTTCCCGCCACTTGAAGAGATCTTTGTCAAAGCTCCAAACATGGGACCACTCCAAGGAAAGCCCGAGCCAATCATGTTCGTGGGAAAGTTGATCCCGGGTTTTAAAATTTTTGTAGATGTTGCTAAGCTAGTGGAGCAAGTGAAGAAAGAGCTCACCCTGCCAGCCAACAAAGAATCCAATCCGGAAGAGAAGAAGGAAGCTGTCCTGAAAGTTGAGAAGACTCCCGAAGAGATTGCTGCCCTAGTTGAAGAAAAGTTTGAAGACATTCTACCTTATGATTTTGAGAACAATGATTTTGATTTTGATTTTAATTTGTCTACTTTGTATGAGGATGATAATGTTTTCTTGTCCAAAATGAATGCAATAAAGTCTGATTTTTCTTACTTGTGTGATGTTTCTCTTGATGGTTGCATACATTCAAATAGTAGTTACATGAGCATCTTTAATGTTAATTCTGTTGACACACAATCATTAAATTTGGGAACAATAAAAAATCCTAAAAATATTGGCATAGCATCCGACCTTACTCCTGATGAGAGAGAGAGATTTGAAAAAATATTCAAAAAATATGAAGAAGTATTTGCATGGTCTTATGAGGTTTTGCTTGGAATAGAACGAGACATAGCTGAACATCTTATTCCTACTTACACTCATATGAAACCTATCAAACAAAAGCTTAGGTGATTAAGACCTGAGTGGGCTGAATTGGTTAAATAAGAGGTCACTAAACGAATACAAGTGAAGTTCCTTGAAGTGATAGAATATCCAGATTGACTAGCCAACATAGTACCCGTGCCAAAGAAAGATGGAAGAATAAGGGTTTGTGTGGACTACAGAGATTTAAACAAGGCTTCCCCTAAAGATGATTTTCCTTTACCTCATATAGATGTTCTCATTGACAGTGCAGCCTCTAGCGTGCTACACTCATTTGTAGATGGATTTTTCGGATACAACCAAGTATTAATGGCCCAAGAGGATAAACCCAAAACTGCTTTCATTACTACATGGGGTATATTTTGTTATAGGTTGATGCCTTTCGGTTTAATGAATGCTGGAGCAACCTACCAAAGGATGGCCACCACACTATTTCATGACATGATGCATAAAGAAGTTGAAGTATATGTTGATGATATGATGGTGAAATCGGATATAAGGGAACAACACTTCCAAAACTTAGAATTATTCTTCGATAGAGCGTTGAAATATAAGCTAAGATTAAACTCGAAGAAGTGTGTGTTTGGGGTTACCTCAGGCAAATTATTGGGACATGTGATTGGTCCGAATGGCATTGAGATTGATCCTGACAAAGTTAAAGCAATCAGGGATATGCCAGCCCCTAAGATGAAGAGAGAAGTTTGGGGATTTATTGGTAAATTACAATACATTAGCAAATTCATAGCAAAGCTCACAACAATCTGTGAGCCTATCTTTAAATTACATAAAAAGAATCAGCCAGTCCTGTGGAATGAAGAATGTCAAAGGGCCTTTGAATGAACAAAAGAGAATTTGTTGAATCCACCTATTTTAAAACCACCTAAACCCGACAAACCTCTATTACTATACTTAGCAGTAGAAGAAAAGTCAATAGGAGCCATGCTAGTCCAAGCAGATGAGTCAGAGATTGAGCATGCAATTTACTATTTGAGTAGAAAGCTCATACCTTATGAAATTAAGTATAGTATCATTGAAAAGACTTGTATAGCCATCGTTTGGTCTTCTAAGAAGTTGCGTCATTACTTTCAATCTTATATTGTACAAGCAATTTTCAGGTTGGATCCACTGAAGTACTTAAGGGAGACACCCTCTTTAATTGGGAAGTATGGTCAATGGATAATAATATTAGAAGAATTTGAGATGAGTATGTAATCAAGAAAACAATCAAAGGTGGAGCAGTGACAAAATTCCTGGCCCAACAACCATTACCAGATAGCGAAGAGGTAATCTTGGAATTTCCAGATGAACATTTAAAGGCAATTGAAGTACAAGGGAGGAAAATATATTTTGATGCATCAATAAACAGGAAAGGAGCAAGTTTGGGAGTCATACTAGAATCACCTAAAGGGGAACTTATCCCTTTAGCCAAAAAGTTAAAATTTAGGGAAACCAATAATATGGTGGAGTACGAAGCTTGTATTTTTGGTTTGGAAACCCTAATGATTATGAAGGTGGATAAGGTGGAAGTTTTTGGCGATTCATTGCTAGTAGTATCCCAAGTAAATGGAGAGTGGGAGTTGAAAGAAGAAAAATTAAAACCATACCACCATTACTTGACCATAATGAAGAAGAACTTTAAGGAGTGTAGGTTTATACACCTATCAAGAGAAGAAAACCAGATGGTTGATGCCCTAGCCACATTGGCTTCGGTATGGGAAAATCCTGTCAGTTTATTCCTTAAGCCTCTAATTTTGACCAGTTCATCAACTCCTTGCTATGAATATGAGACAATCATGGAAACTGATACAGACCATGATGTGTGGTATGATACTATAAGATGATTTTTGGAGGAAAGGGAATACCCGTCGGGGGCAACAAAGAAAGAAAGAAGAGCCATAAGGTGGTGGTCTTTGCAATACATCACATTCCAAGGAGAGTTATATCGAAGATGGCCTGATGGGGGTGCATTTGAGATGCTTGAGGAAGCCTGAAGTGGAGTATATCATGTCAGAAATACATGCAGGAAGTTGCGGACCACATATGAGTGGTTTGGCCCTAATTAAGAAGATTATTCGACAAGGTTACTACTGGTTGACCATGGAGAGAGATTGCATTGAGTTCATAAAGAAGTGTCATCAATGTCAAATGTATGGTAACTTGAATCACATGCCTCCTGAAGAATTGCATTCTATGTCTTCACCCTGGCCCTTTGCCACCTGGGGTATCGACATTATAGGAGAGATACATCCGACGGCCTCAAACGGTCACTGTTTTATTGTAGTAACAGTAGATTATTTTTTGAAATGGGTCAAAGCCGAATCCTTCAACAAACTGGGCACAAGTCAAATGGCTAGATTTATTGAAAAGAACCTCATCTGAAGGTATGGAGTCCTGCACAGTGTGATATCAGACAATGGGGTACAATTTCAAGGAGTAGTTAAGGATTTATTCTTGAAGTACCAAATCCATCATCACCGATCCTCTCCTTATAGACCAAAGGCTAATGGTGCGGTAGAAGCAACAAATAAGACAACTAAGCAAATTCTATCCAAGATGACCAAGGCTTACAAGGATTAGTCAGAGATGCTTCCCTTTGCTTTATAGGGATATAGAACAAGTGTATGAACACCGACTAGAATGACACCGTTCTCCTCGGTTTATGGGATGGAAGCGGTGTTGCCAATTAAAATTGAGATCAAGTCATTGAGAGTGGTCTTGGAAGCTGTACTGCCTAAAACAGAATGGGTAGTGAGCAGATACACGTAGTTAGCTTTACTAGAAGAGAGAAGGTTAAAGGCACTATATCATCATCAACTGTATCAAAGGAAGATAGCTCGAGCTTATAATAGAAGAGTTAAGGTCAAAAAACTCAAAGCCGGGGATTTAGTGTTGAAACAATGTAAGCCTAATGTATCTGATCCAAGAGGGAAGTTTAAGCCTAGCTGGGAAGGGCCATATGTTGTGAAACAAGTCATGAATAAGGGTGCAGTGAAGTTATCAGACATGAACGGGAATGAGTTTAGTGAGCTAGTGAACATTGACAGGTTGAAGAGGTTTTATGTATAAAAAAAGAAAAAAAAAGAAAAAAGAGAAAAAAAAAATAAAAAGAGCTCGCAAGCTTGAAAACCCAAAAAAGGGTGACCTAGGCAAAAGTTAGAGCAGTCCGCTAGTTCCGAAAACCCGAAAGGGCAGGCTAGGCAACAATTAGGGCTAAATGAGAGAAAATTATCAATTAGAAAACCTAAAAGGGCTAATTGGCAACAGGAGCGATCTTGTGTATGCTGGCTTTATGTTTGGTTGTTACCCAATTTAATAAAACAAAATTAATGTTAAAATTGTTCTATGTGCACTGTTATAAGTATTTAACAGATATGGAAGAAATGAATAAACACAATAGCAAAAGATGATGACAAATTATAAAAGGAAAAGAAGCATCTTTTATTACTTTAATTATTTTTTCATCCTAACAATACACTTTCTGAATTGACAAATTTAAAATCTATGGAAAACAATAAGTGTAACATGCAGGCAAGCTTTGCCTCAGCCGATCCAAGTAAGCTTCAGTCAAGCAAGGCATGCCTAAATCAGGAGTGAATTCAGAGCCATGAGGCTCAGCTCCATACTGACGGCCAAGTTGGCGAGGATCATAGCAAGTACCTCGATGAAGAGCAGCAAGAGGAACATACATCAAGCATGTCCGCATGGTGACACGAGAAATCTTCCACCAAGGTACTAACCAACGGATGTTGACTTCAGCGCGTGAGTGGATCCAATCAACCCAGTCAGCATATGAAGAAGCAGGATGGAGTAGTTTCCTAGCAGAATGATGCCATGGCAGATATCTGGCAAAATTCATGGATGGAGTATCAAGCAAGTATAGACGCTGTTGCGCTCAAATTAAGTACTACTACAAAGCGTCACTCGCAAGTATACGAGGTGGCTGTAGCAAAGGTGATCGCCCCAAGGTCATTTCCCCAAGAAGGTGTGGTTCGTAATAGCTTGATTGACAATTTATTTAAATGCGAGAGTTTGTTGTTTGGGGTGGTGCGAGAATAATTAAACCTAAATTTAACCGTGCGTAGAGATTAATGTGTGTGCGTGTGCAAGATCAAATCGATTCTTGGGAAGGAGCCTAGGGTTATAGGTCCATTCAATCAAAGCTCAATTCTCAATTGTCCATTAACATAACCTTGTAAATTAATTTGTTCCTTAAGATTAATTAGTCAATTACCAATCCATTAGTTCTCACATTCATGAATTAACGATGACCAATTCTTTTACATTACCAAATTAATGAAAACCCTAGAACTTATATTTCTAATTCATTCATAGGGTGGTCGATTATATAGTTCCGATATCGGATTTCACCTCTCGGTCCGTCATCCAATATTCAAAGATCAATAGGTAGCTAATCTATCAACCTAGCATTTAATACAATACAATCAACCAATCAACAAGGAACATCAATGTAAATATCAAATCAAAACATTCAAAATATACTATAAACCCTAAACATGGGTATTTATCTCAACATCATCAATTTATAACAAATATTCATCTCAATACAAAACAAATACAAATTGTTCATTGCAATATCAATATCTTAATACCACAACAACAATAAGAAATGAATCAAAAGAGAGAATAGAAAAACCCCTTGTGAAGATGCCAAGAGTAGGATTGCTAGTCTTCCTCCTAGCTCCACTTGATGTATTTGATGAAGAACTCAAGCCCTCTTCAATGGTTGATTCCCCTTGCAATGTGGAATGGAGCTTTCTCAAGTCACCAAACCTTTGGATGGAGCTTTCTCAAGTCACCAACCTTCAATGGATATGCCTTTGGAAGATGGAATGGAGCTTTCTCAAGTCACCACTCTCTTCAATGAAGCTTCTTCAACCTTTGAGAACTTGTAACCCAATTTATCCCAAAGAACCTCAAAGATCCTATCAATGGAAGATGGAGAAGGTGGAGAGGATGGAAATGGAGGTTGGAGGTGAAGGGACAAGGGAGAGTGTCACTCTCTCCCTCTCCCACGTTTTGCAGAAATTTGTTGAAGAACAACCAAGAACTCCTTCCATTTTCCTCTTCTTCTCTATTTAATTCTTTCAAAAATACACACCCATGCCTTCCAACTCACACCATTACACTTTGTCCCCCACTTTTTATTTGTTTAATATTTCTTTTGGCAAGCAATAGTGTTTGTCTCCCACTTTGTCCCCCACTATGTTGAAAGAATTTTGACTTTTCAGGTGGGACACGGCCAAGCCAAGACAAGCTTGGCCGTGTCTCTTGGTCTCTTTCTTTAGGTGACACGGCCAAGCCAAGAGTGGCTTGGCCGTGTCTCTTGATTTTTCATGGGACACGGCCGTGTCTCTTGGCCGTGTCCCTCACTGGACTTTTCTTTTCTTTCTTTCTTTCTTTCTTCCTTTTGGTACAGGGTGAGACACGGCCAGAGGACACGGCCGTGTCATGTGACACGGCCAGTGTCCTGGCCGTGTCCCTTGATGGTGTTCGTTTCTGCTTCTTTTCTTTCCTTCTTTGCTTGCTCAAGTATCCAAGGCATGAAATGGAACACGGCCAAGCTTGCTGGCCGTGTCATGTGACACGGCCAGAGGCTTGGCCGTGTCACCTGGGTGTGTCACTTCCTGTCTTCATTTTTGCTCTTTCTTTGGTTTATTCTTTGTTTGCTCTTTGAATGAGACACGGCCAGAGGCTTGGCCGTGTCTCATGGCCATGTCAGCTACTGCCTTGAAGAAGTTTTGAGGGACATGGCCATGTCTTGCTTGGCTTGGCCATGTCTTGCTTGGTTCATGCTTTTCTTGCCCGGTTTTGATCTTCCAAGGGTGTTTTTGCACCTAAACCTAAAAACAAACACTTTAAACAAACTTAAAACAAAAATCAATCAAAACATTAACTAAAACACACATAAAATCATACTAAAAACTAGTACAAAAATGACCTAAATAGACGCTCCTGAAGCCAAATCTGTGAGGAAAAATTAAATTAAAAAAAATAGTATGCTAAGTTGAAAACCCCAAGGGCAGCTTAGGCAAAAATTAGGACAGCTCGCTAGTTCTGAAAACCCACGTGGGCGGACTAGGCAAAAATTAGAGCAATATAAAAAAAATAATAAAAGAGGTCCGCTAAGTTGAAAACCCGCAAAGGCAGCTTAGGCAAAAATTAGGATAACAAACTAGTTCTGAAAACCCTCATGGGCGGACTAGGCAAAAATTAGAGCAATAAAATAAAAAAAGAAGAAAAAGAAAACCTAAATTGAAAACCCGAAAGGGTAGTTTAGGTAATTACCTGAAGCAACAAAGGACTCCCGGTTAGTCTCTTTGACAATCCTGATTTAAGTTGGTCTAATCCAACTAAAGTCTCGGCTAATATCACGGGTATCGGCGACAAGCCTCCTTCCATTTGGTCCATGATATCCAATACTTGTGGATCAATATTGCCGTCAGAAGAAACAAGCAAGAATTGGCCAAGCAAGCAAAGACAAAGCATATGTCCCCATGCCTTAGTAGGAGCAAAATGAAAGAGACAAAAGTCAATCAAGTGACCAAGCAGAATTTTCTCACCTCTCATCAACTGAAGAACTTCGGGCTTTGAAATTTGAAATAACATCTGCATCTTCTGTTGAGTCTTGGAAATCAATATGGGTAACGCCATTTGTTGATTATTCGGATATCCAAGGATGTCCTCAAATTCTTTAATCAAGGGACATATTTCAAATCCATTAATTTTAAATGTCCTGGAATCTACATTCCAAAAAGAAGCCATGGCATGTAAAAAGGAATGGTCCAATTTAACATTTTGAAAACACTTCAAAGTATCAATTTTTGACCAAGACATTTGCTTCTAGTGAATGGCATCTATATTCTTAAATAGAATTTTTATTTTCTTCAAATGGAGTTCAGTCATCGTGGAAGGAAGGAGGAAAATTAGATAAAAGGAATTTTTATGTTGAAGTGGAAAATCTCTTGGTTTCTGTATGAAATTATAGCGTGAAAAGTAATTTATATAGAAGAACCCATGCTATTCCAAAATTGATAAGGAAAAAGAAAAAAGAGTGAGACCATGATGCATGAGGAAAAGAATTAGAGACAAAATTTTTTAATTGCCGTGTTGCATTTGGTTTTAGCTAATTGGTGTGGCTGTGAATGTGAAAAGGGAAATTGTGGCGCAATAATTATATATATATATATATAAAAGTTGCAGTAAAATGGACATCATAGAATATCATTATTATTTCTATAATTATTATACAATGTTTACTCAATTGATACAATATTCATATATCACTAAGAAGGAGGTGGTAGGTCATCAAATAAAGCTCTAAAAAAATCATCGCCAGTCGAAGGAGGAGGCAAATCTGTAATATCCTAAAGTATACCCTAAAAGTGTTGGGGTTATTGTTGTATTTGGATTCAATGTGTGTATTGAAGGAAAGAGAAAAGAATAAGAAAGTCAAAAGGAATTGTGTGTGGTGGAGATTTAATGGTATAATTGTTGTTATTATTATTATTATTATTATTATATATATATATATGAGATAAGAACGAAGGAAGAGAGGAGAACCTTCTTTCTTTCTTTCTTCTTCTTCTGTTCTTCTTCTTCGTGGACAAGAGAGCACAAGAGAGAGAGAGAGCACGAGAGAGAGAGAGAAAGGTGATCTTCATCAAAATTTCTTAAGGATGTTAAGAGTATTGAAGATGGAGATGAAGATTTGGCAACATATTCAGGTAAGTACTCATCTCTTGAGTTGAATTTATTGATTATACTTATATATATAAGTTTTTATCTTCTTAGTTGGATTTCTTTTGGATTTAGGTTATGTTTGGTTTGATTGGTGTGTAAGTGGATGATAACAAGAGATTGAAGTATATAAATGTGTGAAATTAATATCTAAGTGATGATGAGTTGAGATAATTGTAAGGAAAATGATGAAATGTTGATTTGGGGTTTGGTTTGGATGAATTTCGAGTGTTTGGTCTTTAAATTATTGTAGGACACGGCCAAGTTATGAGAGACACGGCCAAGTTAGGGCAAATTTGGCCGTGTTGGATGAGTTTTGGAGAGACACGGCCACTGGCTTGGCCGTGTCCCTTGCCTGTGTTTGCTACTGTCTAATTTATGTTGAGAGACACGGTCGTGTCCCTTGCCCGTGTCTGGTAATGGATTGTTGTGTTGAGAGACACGGCCACTGGCTTGGCCGTGTCCATTGCCCGTGTTTGCTACTGCTTGAATTGGTGTTGAGTGACACGGCCACAAGCTTGGCCGTGTCCCTTGGGCGTGTTGGCTACTGGATGTTTATATTGGGAGACACGGCCACAAGCTTGGCCGTGTCCCTTGAGGGTGTTTGCAAATGTGTTTGTTATTTGGTCTTCAAACATTGTTGGATCTTCAAATGTCTTTTGTACCTAAACACACTTAAAACGATAATGATCCAACCAAATGTATATGGAGGATTCTAAGTTCTTGAATAAGGTAAATTGTTATGTATGAATATATCAATGATAATATAGGAAATGTGGAAGATATAATGATCAATGAAAAAGTATGTGCAATGTCATTGATTATGTATACTTGAGTGATGAATTGAATTGATCAATATGATTTGATGATAGCGTTGATATTATATGAACCATGTTAGGTTTTATGCATTGTCAATCTCATGAATTGTATTGTACTATATGTAGATTGATGATGCATATGAATAATGGCATGTTGTGTATAATGTGGAATATTATGAGATCATTGATGATGAATTACTTTAATTTTATGATTGAAGCATGCCTATATGGTATGATTGATTCATGATATGTTTGTTTAGTAATGTAATTGATGTTGCATATAGCAATGATGAAACTCGAAATGTGATTTGAGATATAATGTGATATGAAGCCATTGTGATTGGCTGTGATGATTCAATTGAATTAAGTAGGGCATGTTTGCCTAGATGATGATGAGAATTGATAATGAAATAATAGATGAATTGTGTGTCTGATATGTTATTCATTTCCAGAGTTCTGAGTTTGGAGGCATGCCTATAAAATGAAAGGTAACAGTCTTGCCGGGTTGAGGATCTCTTCAATTTGAGACGAATTGAGATTCAAGAGACTGGGTCTGTTACACTCTGCTAATTGTGATTATGAGATATATGATTTGTAACAGTCTTGCCGGGTTGAGGATCTCCTCGATTTAGTCTGGTTGATGGTCCAAGAGACTGGGTCTGTTACTTGATAAATGTGAAATGTGAAATGTGAATTATAGTAACAGTCTTGCCGGGTTGAGGATCTCCTCGAGATTTGCCGAGTTGATGGTCCAAGAGACTGGGTCTGTTACACTATCCATGGATAGAGATATTTATAGATGATGCCTACGGGCTTGATGATTATGATTATGGACCAAAGCAGTAACTCTGAACTTGGAATAACATATCAGTGTGTTGTTTGGGCCCGAGTCTGTCTTTGTTGTCAATGTGATATTAAATGTTGAAATAAATGAGTAATGAGATCTACAACTGCCTTTATTGGAAGTATGATTCATGTTTGATGAATTGTGGATAAAATAATGTTATGAATTATGCTTTTGTAATATGTGCATTGATGTATTGAAGGTGAATATGTTTTGAGGGACTTTCTTGATATATGATTTTATAAAAATAAAGTATGATGTGTAAAATATATATATATATATATATGAATATGGAATTTGTGAGAATTGCTTTCGTAAAGGTGTTTAATATGTCTTTGAATGGTAATTGGTTGAATTAATGTATATGTTTATGTATATGAGATTAGTGGGAACTTATGAAGAATGCATTGAGAAAGGAAAACGTGGTAAGAGAACATTAAAACATAATGCTAAACATATGAGGTATGATAATTTTGGTAAAGTGTATTTTATTATTTAGTTGTACTACTAAGCTTTCGGGCTTAGCGCGGATGTTTTATCGCGCAGGTATTTATACGGTTGATCTGGAAGTCTAGCTGTGATGCCACGAGAAGGGTAAGAGTGTCTCGAGACCAACTAGAAGGTGATGCATACATATGTGATTTTAATTATGTTGTATTTTTATAAGAATAATGATTTTCGTAAATGTTCTTTAATTTAATGTAATATCGCTTGAACTTGAATAAAGGGTTTTAAAGTAAAACGAAAAGTGACATTCTTATACTTTATATACGTATTGTATGTATACCAGGTATATGTATAGTACTTATATAGAGTATGAGGGTGTTACAATTATTTTGGTATCAGAGCTTAGGTTTGAGATTCTCGGCCTAAGTGAAATTAAAAAGAAAATTTTTGAAGAGTTTAAACAAGAATTGAAAAGAAGATTTTGGAAATGCAATTGGTAAGACATGCATATGCATTCACACCTAGGTTGGTCTCGAACGTGGCATTATGTGAATTGTGATGTATTTGAATTACATGAGATAAATGATAGTATGTAAATGAGGTTTCATATGAAAGTAAATTTTGAAATGTTGATAATTGAGAGGTGATTGTGATATAAGGAAATGATATGGAGTTAATAAGTAAAAAGTTTGATTATTGATATGTGTTTGATTTATAAAGAAATGGCTAGAAGAATAAAGTTGGAAATGAGTTAGAAACAAAATTAAGAATTAAAGTATGTAATCTATCCTCTAATATTTGAATCTCTTTTTAATAAACTTTATGTTGGGATTTCTGGAAAGAGTAAATACTGTTGAATGGGTAATATGGAAAGATATATTGTTTAAACGATAATAGTATGGTGAAATATTGAATGAGTTGATTGATATAGATTAAGTGTGATAAATGAAGGTGTGGATAGGCAAATTTAAGGTTTTGTTTAAAGGAAAAAGAGATGATGTTGGTTAAGTACAAAGAGATATTGGTGTTGTTTGTATTGTTATTTTAATGCAAACATGGTGATTTCAATATTAGAAATGTGAGATGTTTGAATATTGTGGAAGCTCATGTTAATGGTGGTAATATGGGATATTTAGATTTTTGGAATGAGCTCAATAATTGTGAAACATATATGTTTTGGTGTTGCTTGGTGGTATATTCACATAAGATGTTTTAAAATGATATTAAGAGAGTGAGATGAATAAATTGAAGTTTAAGTAAATTAGTAAGTTGGAAATTTATAGTTTTAAATGGAATGTGGATAAAGACCAAGTGAATAGTGATAATTTAATGTATGTAATACATGAGATATATGAAATGAATATTAGTGCACATGAAGGTATTAGGAATTGAGGGGATGTGATTGATAGTAAGAAAATTTGGTTTGAAAGTAAAGAAAAGGAATTGAGCAAATGAAAATGAGTTATTTTTAAGTAATTTGATTGGAAAGGATGAAAATGACTAGGAAGAATATGTTAAAAGATATTTAAAAAAAACATATATGAGAGAGATATCACATTGGAAATGTGATTAAGCTCCTTGTGAAATAAGGTCATAAGTAGAGTGTATATATTTATTGAAGTTAATGAATAACTTAAGTTATGATAAACAAATGAGCATGATAATAGTCAAAGGAAAGTGATAAATATTAAATTGGTATAAACTATATGAAAAAGGGAAATTTAATAAATTGTATAATTATGTGTTTATATAAAGAGGATTTGTGAAATGAACTTTTGATATGAATGTGATCTATGAAGGTGTGGATAATATGTTTATTATTTTATATCATTACATGTTTAATGGTATTAGGAGTGAGAATAGACCTGGGTAATATTGAACAGTGAAACTGTTATAGTAATAACTAAATGAGACTATCATAAAATGTGTTGGAGTTCAAAGAATTTATGTGGAAATATTTTTATGTATAAGTGTGTAATAAGAAATTGTAAGGAAGGAGTTATATATTTGAAAATTTTTAGAAGAGATGGATTGGAAATGGAGTAATGAAAGATACTTGTGTAAGATTGGTATCTAATTGAAGGTTGGGCTTAGGAAATGTTAAAGATAATATTATTGAACATGAGTTGGGTTAATAATGATAAATTCAACAAAAGCAATTGTTTTGGAGATGAAATTAAAATGTGTTAATTTTTGGTGTAATAAAAGCTTGGAGAATAAATATATAATTTATGTGATACAAGTTAGTATTATAATTGTAAAAGTTGGAAATTGAATAATAGAAGAACAATATTGATTTACAACCCCTAAGTGTGATTGTTAATATATCATTGTCATATGATTTGGTTAGTGTGATTAGTGATTAGTTTTATTATCTTCAGATTTAGAACTGAGATGGATAACTATGTTTCCAGAAACATGGTTAAAAGATATGATTGGTGAAGTTATATCTTATATTTACGATATTAAAAATTTAATTGTAATTATGAGAAGTAAAGCAAGGGAAGAGAATTGTGATAATGTTTTAAGCTATGAATTGTGTGATAGAACAATAATTATATAAATATAGTAATATTGGGTGAAGTGAAGAAATAATAAAAGGGAAGAAATTGTAATCATGACTGAAAATTTTATAGGATACATTTACAGTGTAAAGTGATTATGTGAATGAACTTAAAATTTATGGGAGTATGAATAATGTAAATTAATATGTATATATCAATAATGTTGGGAATGATATGATTGTATAATGAGATGTTAAATATAATTAATGATATACGTGTATACTATTTTGATGTAATGAGAAACTATGATTATTGGCAATGATGTTAGAAATGACTTATAATGGAGGTAGAGTACCTAATTGATTATGAAAAATGAATTGTGAAAAGATAAATGAACGGACTTATTTGCCTCCTGTGGAACCATGCGGACCCAATGTGTTGGGCAACCAAACTTGGATTACCAACCTGGTTGGGGAAAAAGCTCGTTTATGAAGTTATAGTTGTTGGCAATATTGATAAATTTTGAATGAGTATAAGAAATGATGATATAATTATTGAAATAAGGAAATGTATATGTATAAGCATGATTCATATTGATTGAATATATGAATTTGGAAAGATTAGAATTTGAATATAAGTTTGACCTAATGAACTTAGGTTATATATGAGTATATATAGTAAAATCCAATGATAAATTTCAATAAGTTAATTGTTGGTTTGAATCAATAAAGTTGAAATGTTAGTATATTGTGATAGATAAATCGATTGATCTAGGTTTCATTAAAGTTGCAAGGCAATTTTGAGATTTAATATGTGCAATTGTATTGGGAGTGTAAGATTTAATGGTAATGTGTATGATGTAATATTCTGATTTATGAATGAACATAAATAAATTGAGGTATATTAATTGTACATGGTGAGAAATAAACTCATGAGAGTAAGGATATAGTTATCCATTGATGTTTGGTAAATGTTTATTTTGAGAGTGATGGTAAGAATGGAATAAACAATGCTAAGATATTGATTAATGATTTTTGAGGTTAAAGTTAAGAGAATATCTATAAAGAGTTAAAGTGATAATCTGACTTTAGTACAAAGATAAAATGTATTGGAGATGTTATGAGATATCTTGATTGCTTTGTTGAGAAAGTAATAAGAGGTAAAGATATATATATATATACCTATACAATGATGAATTATGAATTTCAGAGAAGATGATTATCTCTAAGGGGGAGAGTAGAAGATATGAGATTTGATAAAACTATATTGTAAGATACGATTATCTTCATATGGAAATTAAGATGGTGAATTGTTCTAAATGGGTTGTTATTATACTGGATAATTTCGAGGATGAAATTATTTAAGGGGGAGAGAATTGTAATATCCTAAAGTATACCCTAAAAGTGTTGGGGTTATTGTTGTATTTGGATTCAATGTGTGTATTGAAGGAAAGAGAAAAGAATAAGAAAGTCAAAAGGAATTGTGTGTGGTGGAGATTTAATGGTATAATTGTTATTATTATTATTATTATTATATATATATATATATATATATGAGATAAGAACGAAGGAAGAGAGGAGAACCTTCTTTCTTTCTTCTTCTTCTGTTCTTCTTCTTCGTGGACAAGAGAGCACAAGAGAGAGAGAGAGCACGAGAGAGAGAGAGAAAGGTGATCTTCATCAAAATTTCTTAAGGATGTTAAGAGTATTGAAGATGGAGATGAAGATTTGGCAACATATTCAGGTAAGTACTCATCTCTTGAGTTGAATTTATTGATTATACTTATATATATAAGTTTTTATCTTCTTAGTTGGATTTCTTTTGGATTTAGGTTATGTTTGGTTTGATTGGTGTGTAAGTGGATGATAACAAGAGATTGAAGTATATAAATGTGTGAAATTAATATCTAAGTGATGATGAGTTGAGATAATTGTAAGGAAAATGATGAAATGTTGATTTGGGGTTTGGTTTGGATGAATTTCGAGTGTTTGGTCTTTAAATTATTGTAGGACACGGCCAAGTTATGAGAGACACGGCCAAGTTAGGGCAAATTTGGCCGTGTTGGATGAGTTTTGGAGAGACACGGCCACTGGCTTGGCCGTGTCCCTTGCCTGTGTTTGCTACTGTCTAATTTATGTTGAGAGACACGGCCGTGTCCCTTGCCCGTGTCTGGTACTGGATTGTTGTGTTGAGAGACACGGCCACTGGCTTGGCCGTGTCCATTTCCCGTGTTTGCTACTGCTTGAATTGGTGTTGAGTGACACGGCCACAAGCTTGGCCGTGTCCCTTGGGCGTGTTGGCTACTGGATGTTTATATTGGGAGACACGGCCACAAGCTTGGCCGTGTCCCTTGAGGGTGTTTGCAAATGTGTTTGTTATTTGGTCTTCAAACATTGTTGGATCTTCAAATGTCTTTTGTACCTAAACACACTTAAAACGATAATGATCCAACCAAATGTATATGGAGGATTCTAAGTTCTTGAATAAGGTAAATTGTTATGTATGAATATATCAATGATAATATAGGAAATGTGGAAGATATAATGATCAATGAAAAAGTATGTGCAATGTCATTGATTATGTATACTTGAGTGATGAATTGAATTGATCAATATGATTTGATGATAGCGTTGATATTATATGAACCATGTTAGGTTTTATGCATTGTCAATCTCATGAATTGTATTGTACTATATGTAGATTGATGATGCATATGAATAATGGCATGTTGTGTATAATGTGGAATATTATGAGATCATTGATGATGAATTACTTTAATTTTATGATTGAAGCATGCCTATATGGTATGATTGATTCATGATATGTTTGTTTAGTAATGTAATTGATGTTGCATATAGCAATGATGAAACTCGAAATGTGATTTGAGATATAATGTGATATGAAGCCATTGTGATTGGCTGTGATGATTCAATTGAATTAAGTAGGGCATGTTTGCCTAGATGATGATGAGAATTGATAATGAAATAATAGATGAATTGTGTGTCTGATATGTTATTCATTTCCAGAGTTCTGAGTTTGGAGGCATGCCTATAAAATGAAAGGTAACAGTCTTGCCGGGTTGAGGATCTCTTCAATTTGAGACGAATTGAGATTCAAGAGACTGGGTCTGTTACACTCTGCTAATTGTGATTATGAGATATATGATTTGTAACAGTCTTGCCGGGTTGAGGATCTCCTCGATTTAGTCTGGTTGATGGTCCAAGAGACTGGGTCTGTTACTTGATAAATGTGAAATGTGAAATGTGAATTATAGTAACAGTCTTGCCGGGTTGAGGATCTCCTCGAGATTTGCCGAGTTGATGGTCCAAGAGACTGGGTCTGTTACACTATCCATGGATAGAGATATTTATAGATGATGCCTACGGGCTTGATGATTATGATTATGGACCAAAGCAGTAACTCTGAACTTGGAATAACATATCAGTGTGTTGTTTGGGCCCGAGTCTGTCTTTGTTGTCAATGTGATATTAAATGTTGAAATAAATGAGTAATGAGATCTACAACTGCCTTTATTGGAAGTATGATTCATGTTTGATGAATTGTGGATAAAATAATGTTATGAATTATGCTTTTGTAATATGTGCATTGATGTATTGAAGGTGAATATGTTTTGAGGGACTTTCTTGATATATGATTTTATAAAAATAAAGTATGATGTGTAAAATATATATATATATATATATGAATATGGAATTTGTGAGAATTGCTTTCGTAAAGGTGTTTAATATGTCTTTGAATGGTAATTGGTTGAATTAATGTATATGTTTATGTATATGAGATTAGTGGGAACTTATGAAGAATGCATTGAGAAAGGAAAACGTGGTAAGAGAACATTAAAACATAATGCTAAACATATGAGGTATGATAATTTTGGTAAAGTGTATTTTATTATTTAGTTGTACTACTAAGCTTTCGGGCTTAGCGCGGATGTTTTATCGCGCAGGTATTTATACGGTTGATCTGGAAGTCTAGCTGTGATGCCACGAGAAGGGTAAGAGTGTCTCGAGACCAACTAGAAGGTGATGCATACATATGTGATTTTAATTATGTTGTATTTTTATAAGAATAATGATTTTCGTAAATGTTCTTTAATTTAATGTAATATCGCTTGAACTTGAATAAAGGGTTTTAAAGTAAAACGAAAAGTGACATTCTTATACTTTATATACGTATTGTATGTATACCAGGTATATGTATAGTACTTATATAGAGTATGAGGGTGTTACAATTATTTTGGTATCAGAGCTTAGGTTTGAGATTCTCGGCCTAAGTGAAATTAAAAAGAAAATTTTTGAAGAGTTTAAACAAGAATTGAAAAGAAGATTTTGGAAATGCAATTGGTAAGACATGCATATGCATTCACACCTAGGTTGGTCTCGAACGTGGCATTATGTGAATTGTGATGTATTTGAATTACATGAGATAAATGATAGTATGTAAATGAGGTTTCATATGAAAGTAAATTTTGAAATGTTGATAATTGAGAGGTGATTGTGATATAAGGAAATGATATGGAGTTAATAAGTAAAAAGTTTGATTATTGATATGTGTTTGATTTATAAAGAAATGGCTAGAAGAATAAAGTTGGAAATGAGTTAGAAACAAAATTAAGAATTAAAGTATGTAATCTATCCTCTAATATTTGAATCTCTTTTTAATAAACTTTATGTTGGGATTTCTGGAAAGAGTAAATACTGTTGAATGGGTAATATGGAAAGATATATTGTTTAAACGATAATAGTATGGTGAAATATTGAATGAGTTGATTGATATAGATTAAGTGTGATAAATGAAGGTGTGGATAGGCAAATTTAAGGTTTTGTTTAAAGGAAAAAGAGATGATGTTGGTTAAGTACAAAGAGATATTGGTGTTGTTTGTATTGTTATTTTAATGCAAACATGGTGATTTCAATATTAGAAATGTGAGATGTTTGAATATTGTGGAAGCTCATGTTAATGGTGGTAATATGGGATATTTAGATTTTTGGAATGAGCTCAATAATTGTGAAACATATATGTTTTGGTGTTGCTTGGTGGTATATTCACATAAGATGTTTTAAAATGATATTAAGAGAGTGAGATGAATAAATTGAAGTTTAAGTAAATTAGTAAGTTGGAAATTTATAGTTTTAAATGGAATGTGGATAAAGACCAAGTGAATAGTGATAATTTAATGTATGTAATACATGAGATATATGAAATGAATATTAGTGCACATGAAGGTATTAGGAATTGAGGGGATGTGATTGATAGTAAGAAAATTTGGTTTGAAAGTAAAGAAAAGGAATTGAGCAAATGAAAATGAGTTATTTTTAAGTAATTTGATTGGAAAGGATGAAAATGACTAGGAAGAATATGTTAAAAGATATTTAAAAAAAACATATATGAGAGAGATATCACATTGGAAATGTGATTAAGCTCCTTGTGAAATAAGGTCATAAGTAGAGTGTATATATTTATTGAAGTTAATGAATAACTTAAGTTATGATAAACAAATGAGCATGATAATAGTCAAAGGAAAGTGATAAATATTAAATTGGTATAAACTATATGAAAAAGGGAAATTTAATAAATTGTATAATTATGTGTTTATATAAAGAGGATTTGTGAAATGAACTTTTGATATGAATGTGATCTATGAAGGTGTGGATAATATGTTTATTATTTTATATCATTACATGTTTAATGGTATTAGGAGTGAGAATAGACCTGGGTAATATTGAACAGTGAAACTGTTATAGTAATAACTAAATGAGACTATCATAAAATGTGTTGGAGTTCAAAGAATTTATGTGGAAATATTTTTATGTATAAGTGTGTAATAAGAAATTGTAAGGAAGGAGTTATATATTTGAAAATTTTTAGAAGAGATGGATTGGAAATGGAGTAATGAAAGATACTTGTGTAAGATTGGTATCTAATTGAAGGTTGGGCTTAGGAAATGTTAAAGATAATATTATTGAACATGAGTTGGGTTAATAATGATAAATTCAACAAAAGCAATTGTTTTGGAGATGAAATTAAAATGTGTTAATTTTTGGTGTAATAAAAGCTTGGAGAATAAATATATAATTTATGTGATACAAGTTAGTATTATAATTGTAAAAGTTGGAAATTGAATAATAGAAGAACAATATTGATTTACAACCCCTAAGTGTGATTGTTAATATATCATTGTCATATGATTTGGTTAGTGTGATTAGTGATTAGTTTTATTATCTTCAGATTTAGAACTGAGATGGATAACTATGTTTCCAGAAACATGGTTAAAAGATATGATTGGTGAAGTTATATCTTATATTTACGATATTAAAAATTTAATTGTAATTATGAGAAGTAAAGCAAGGGAAGAGAATTGTGATAATGTTTTAAGCTATGAATTGTGTGATAGAACAATAATTATATAAATATAGTAATATTGGGTGAAGTGAAGAAATAATAAAAGGGAAGAAATTGTAATCATGACTGAAAATTTTATAGGATACATTTACAGTGTAAAGTGATTATGTGAATGAACTTAAAATTTATGGGAGTATGAATAATGTAAATTAATATGTATATATCAATAATGTTGGGAATGATATGATTGTATAATGAGATGTTAAATATAATTAATGATATACGTGTATACTATTTTGATGTAATGAGAAACTATGATTATTGGCAATGATGTTAGAAATGACTTATAATGGAGGTAGAGTACCTAATTGATTATGAAAAATGAATTGTGAAAAGATAAATGAACGGACTTATTTGCCTCCTGTGGAACCATGCGGACCCAATGTGTTGGGCAACCAAACTTGGATTACCAACCTGGTTGGGGAAAAAGCTCGTTTATGAAGTTATAGTTGTTGGCAATATTGATAAATTTTGAATGAGTATAAGAAATGATGATATAATTATTGAAATAAGGAAATGTATATGTATAAGCATGATTCATATTGATTGAATATATGAATTTGGAAAGATTAGAATTTGAATATAAGTTTGACCTAATGAACTTAGGTTATATATGAGTATATATAGTAAAATCCAATGATAAATTTCAATAAGTTAATTGTTGGTTTGAATCAATAAAGTTGAAATGTTAGTATATTGTGATAGATAAATCGATTGATCTAGGTTTCATTAAAGTTGCAAGGCAATTTTGAGATTTAATATGTGCAATTGTATTGGGAGTGTAAGATTTAATGGTAATGTGTATGATGTAATATTCTGATTTATGAATGAACATAAATAAATTGAGGTATATTAATTGTACATGGTGAGAAATAAACTCATGAGAGTAAGGATATAGTTATCCATTGATGTTTGGTAAATGTTTATTTTGAGAGTGATGGTAAGAATGGAATAAACAATGCTAAGATATTGATTAATGATTTTTGAGGTTAAAGTTAAGAGAATATCTATAAAGAGTTAAAGTGATAATCTGACTTTAGTACAAAGATAAAATGTATTGGAGATGTTATGAGATATCTTGATTGCTTTGTTGAGAAAGTAATAAGAGGTAAAGATATATATATATATACCTATACAATGATGAATTATGAATTTCAGAGAAGATGATTATCTCTAAGGGGGAGAGTAGAAGATATGAGATTTGATAAAACTATATTGTAAGATACGATTATCTTCATATGGAAATTAAGATGGTGAATTGTTCTAAATGGGTTGTTATTATACTGGATAATTTCGAGGATGAAATTATTTAAGGGGGAGAGAATTGTAATATCCTAAAGTATACCCTAAAAGTGTTGGGGTTATTGTTGTATTTGGATTCAATGTGTGTATTGAAGGAAAGAGAAAAGAATAAGAAAGTCAAAAGGAATTGTGTGTGGTGGAGATTTAATGGTATAATTGTTATTATTATTATTATTATTATATATATATATATATATATATATGAGATAAGAACGAAGGAAGAGAGGAGAACCTTCTTTCTTTCTTCTTCTTCTGTTCTTCTTCTTCGTGGACAAGAGAGCACAAGAGAGAGAGAGAGCACGAGAGAGAGAGAGAAAGGTGATCTTCATCAAAATTTCTTAAGGATGTTAAGAGTATTGAAGATGGAGATGAAGATTTGGCAACATATTCAGGTAAGTACTCATCTCTTGAGTTGAATTTATTGATTATACTTATATATATAAGTTTTTATCTTCTTAGTTGGATTTCTTTTGGATTTAGGTTATGTTTGGTTTGATTGGTGTGTAAGTGGATGATAACAAGAGATTGAAGTATATAAATGTGTGAAATTAATATCTAAGTGATGATGAGTTGAGATAATTGTAAGGAAAATGATGAAATGTTGATTTGGGGTTTGGTTTGGATGAATTTCGAGTGTTTGGTCTTTAAATTATTGTAGGACACGGCCAAGTTATGAGAGACACGGCCAAGTTAGGGCAAATTTGGCCGTGTTGGATGAGTTTTGGAGAGACACGGCCACTGGCTTGGCCGTGTCCCTTGCCTGTGTTTGCTACTGTCTAATTTATGTTGAGAGACACGGCCGTGTCCCTTGCCCGTGTCTGGTACTGGATTGTTGTGTTGAGAGACACGGCCACTGGCTTGGCCGTGTCCATTTCCCGTGTTTGCTACTGCTTGAATTGGTGTTGAGTGACACGGCCACAAGCTTGGCCGTGTCCCTTGGGCGTGTTGGCTACTGGATGTTTATATTGGGAGACACGGCCACAAGCTTGGCCGTGTCCCTTGAGGGTGTTTGCAAATGTGTTTGTTATTTGGTCTTCAAACATTGTTGGATCTTCAAATGTCTTTTGTACCTAAACACACTTAAAACGATAATGATCCAACCAAATGTATATGGAGGATTCTAAGTTCTTGAATAAGGTAAATTGTTATGTATGAATATATCAATGATAATATAGGAAATGTGGAAGATATAATGATCAATGAAAAAGTATGTGCAATGTCATTGATTATGTATACTTGAGTGATGAATTGAATTGATCAATATGATTTGATGATAGCGTTGATATTATATGAACCATGTTAGGTTTTATGCATTGTCAATCTCATGAATTGTATTGTACTATATGTAGATTGATGATGCATATGAATAATGGCATGTTGTGTATAATGTGGAATATTATGAGATCATTGATGATGAATTACTTTAATTTTATGATTGAAGCATGCCTATATGGTATGATTGATTCATGATATGTTTGTTTAGTAATGTAATTGATGTTGCATATAGCAATGATGAAACTCGAAATGTGATTTGAGATATAATGTGATATGAAGCCATTGTGATTGGCTGTGATGATTCAATTGAATTAAGTAGGGCATGTTTGCCTAGATGATGATGAGAATTGATAATGAAATAATAGATGAATTGTGTGTCTGATATGTTATTCATTTCCAGAGTTCTGAGTTTGGAGGCATGCCTATAAAATGAAAGGTAACAGTCTTGCCGGGTTGAGGATCTCTTCAATTTGAGACGAATTGAGATTCAAGAGACTGGGTCTGTTACACTCTGCTAATTGTGATTATGAGATATATGATTTGTAACAGTCTTGCCGGGTTGAGGATCTCCTCGATTTAGTCGGGTTGATAGTCCAAGAGACTGGGTCTGTTACTTGATAAATGTGAAATGTGAAATGTGAATTATAGTAACAGTCTTGCCGGGTTGAGGATCTCCTCGAGATTTGCCGAGTTGATGGTCCAAGAGACTGGGTCTGTTACACTATCCATGGATAGAGATATTTATAGATGATGCCTACGGGCTTGATGATTATGATTATGGACCAAAGCAGTAACTCTGAACTTGGAATAACATATCAGTGTGTTGTTTGGGCCCGAGTCTGTCTTTGTTGTCAATGTGATATTAAATGTTGAAATAAATGAGTAATGAGATCTACAACTGCCTTTATTGGAAGTATGATTCATGTTTGATGAATTGTGGATAAAATAATGTTATGAATTATGCTTTTGTAATATGTGCATTGATGTATTGAAGGTGAATATGTTTTGAGGGACTTTCTTGATATATGATTTTATAAAAATAAAGTATGATGTGTAAAATATATATATATATATATATATATGAATATGGAATTTGTGAGAATTGCTTTCGTAAAGGTGTTTAATATGTCTTTGAATGGTAATTGGTTGAATTAATGTATATGTTTATGTATATGAGATTAGTGGGAACTTATGAAGAATACATTGAGAAAGGAAAACGTGGTAAGAGAACATTAAAACATAATGCTAAACATATGAGGTATGATAATTTTGGTAAAGTGTATTTTATTATTTAGTTGTACTACTAAGCTTTCGGGCTTAGCGCGGATGTTTTATCGCGCAGGTATTTATACGGTTGATCTGGAAGTCTAGCTGTGATGCCACGAGAAGGGTAAGAGTGTCTCGAGACCAACTAGAAGGTGATGCATACATATGTGATTTTAATTATGTTGTATTTTTATAAGAATAATGATTTTCGTAAATGTTCTTTAATTTAATGTAATATCGCTTGAACTTGAATAAAGGGTTTTAAAGTAAAACGAAAAAGTGACATTCTTATACTTTATATACGTATTGTATGTATACCAGGTATATGTATAGTACTTATATAGAGTATGAGGGTGTTACAAAATCACTCGTCCTGAGTTTGCCAGAAGCAGGAGCACCAGAATCTCTATTACCTTGGATTTCCGATCCGTAACAATCCTCATCAAAAGTAGACAAAAGAATCTCATTGTCATTAGTTTGGGGGCCTCTAGATGAAGAAGCACCAGGATCCCTCATCCCCTGAAATCGGAAGTCTCGAAAATTTTATTCTAATTGATGGCACAAATTTTCAAAATGGGAAACCTGATGACGACTAGCAGCCAACTCATCTTGAAGTTTTTTATTTTGTTCTTCAAGCATCTGCTGTGAGCTAGAAAGGAAAAGAGTAAGTACATACATAATCATGCATACACATAGCATAAGTTATCATGGAACAAGAAAACTTACCAGGTAATTCATATCAATACCATGAGGATGAGATGACATATCTGGTGAACTTGCAATATCCCAAACTATACCCTAAAATTTTTGGAATGATTATTGTTGAAATTGGATTAATTGATATAAGGTATAAATGTTTAAGTGGGAAGATAAGATATGAGAAGAGAAGTGTGTATATGTTGTATATATAGAGACATATACAACATATACAAGTCAATTAATGAGTTGGTCAAAAGAATTATTTAATTTTATTTGAATTAATTGAAATGGAAATTAAAGTAAGTGGATGATGATATTTATGAATATTATAATATTTAAATTGCTTGGTTGAGATTTAAAGAAGGCTTTAGTGCTTAAGAGAGGTTGTGAGTGGTTGACTTTCATTTTTCTTCTTCTTCTTCTTCTTTCTTTATTTTGGCCAGCTATCACCATAGAAAGAGAGGAAAGAGAGATTTTGCTCATCCAAACTCAAGATTGAAGGGTGTTTCAAGTGATCAAGTTGGAATTCTAAGGGTTTTCATCACTTTTGGTAAGTTTTCCACTTGTTTCTTTGGTTTTCTTTTAAGTTAGTGTGTTGAGCTTGGGGTATGGTTGTGGTTAAGATATGTATGTTTGATTGTGGTGTATTTGAGAGTGTTTGGTCTAATTGATTTTGATTTTGGGGTTGGTTTGAAGGCAAGGTTAAGTTTGGTGATGGAAAGCAAGTGTTGTGTTGTAACACCCCTATACCCCGTATACGTACACAGCATGCTATTACGATCGTAATATATGTATACTGAATATAGGAATGCCACGGTTTACTAAACAAATGACTCACTTCTTTTACAATAATATAAGCAAACTCAAAACATTTAAGTTATCTTTTGAAATACAGTAGATAAAACATTTATTTAATACACAGCGGAAAATATAACAATATTTACAAATACATATACATCAAAACTCAAGTTTTACAAAACATAAAATTTATACATGTTTGGTAGTCAGTCTTTGATCTTTAAGTCCTCTATCAACGCTTCAGAATCTAGACTCAACTCGATCTAGAGGAACTCTCTGGTTCTACCCTGTTACCTGCGCGATGAACCACAATCGCGCTAAGCCAACGGCTTAGTGGTACAAACTACAATAATATTATACTATAATGAAATGCAAATATCATGCTTTCAAACATATAAACAATTCTCAAGAATCACATTATTTATTTATTTCATCATTCATAAATCACATCAAAAACAAAGACAAGCATGGGCCCAAAAGACACTAATATGTTATTCAAAGTTCAGAGTTACTGCTTTGGTCCATAATCACAATCATCAAGCCCGTAGGCGATACATATATATATCTCTATCCATGGATAGTGTAACAGACCCAGTCTCTTGGACTTCAACCCGGTTAAACTCGAGGAGATCCTCAACCCGGCAAGACTGTTACTGTTTTTGAGGCTTACGACCCAGTCTTTTCACCCCAAAAACATCATATTTCACATATTTCATATTTCTCAACTGGAATCGGCTTACGACCCGGTCTTTTCACCTATCCAGTGATTCATAGGCATGCCGCCAAACCCAAAACTCTGAAAATTGAATAACACATTAGACACACAATTCTTTTATCAATTTCATTCTCATTTCCTCATCATCATTTAGGCAATTATGCCTCAATCATCTCATTTGCATCATTATCATTATAGCCAACATCCATGGCTTCATATCTCATCAATAGAGTATACATAATTAATTGCATTGAATATCATCATCTAGGCAAACATGCCCCACTTATTTCATTTGAATCATCATAACCAATCACATTGGTTTCACAACTCATTATATCTCAATTCATCATTCAAATGTACACAACCAATTACGTTAACATACCTTTTAAATGCTCATCAATCATTCACATTATAAAAATCATAACATTCATCAAATGTATTAATGATGTAATCAATTACTTAACATATATACAACCAAATATGTTAAGTATCAAAATCATGTAAGTGTATGCAACCATATAGTTTGTACTTACCTCAAAACCAACTCACACCAATCTATACACTTCCTCCTCCAAGAATCCTCACACTTAGGTTAGGGCAATTCAACTTCTTCAACACCTAAACCAAAGGTAATCATACACACCCACTTAGAAATACACATGAAATAGTAAGGCTAAAAACCAACTAGGGCAAACTCTACACACGACATGCTCCACAACACGGGCGTGTCCCTGACCGTGCTTTAATTCCACAACACAGAAGCTTTGACACGCTCAGAACCACGGGCGTGTCACTGAACGTGTAAAACATTCTGTCTCACAGAAACATTGACATGTCCAACAACACGAGCATGTTCATGGCCGTGTCAAACCTTCACCAACACAGTAGCTATGACACGCTCAGTGACATGGGCGTGTCACTGGACGTGTAAATGCTACTACAACGCAGAACCATCGACACGCCTAAAGACTTGGCCGTGCTCATGGGCGTGTCAGGCCAAAAATACAGATTCCGGCAACATAAACACTACATCCAACAACCCACTTACTTCCACTAATTTCCACTTCAAACAAACTTAACTAAACACACCCAAAAATCATAACAAACTTGCAAAAACCCCAAAACAACCCAAACATACATCAAACACAAAATTATAATCATCACCACAAACCCAAAATACAACCACAACACTTTTCTTCCAACAAACTTACTCTTTCCTTCAATCCAACCCCAAAATCCAAAATCAACTGAACCAAACACTCTTAAACATACCACAATCAAACAAATACATATCAATCCTAACCTCAACTCACAAACTTAAAGAAAATCAAAGAATCAAGTGGAGAAATTACCAAGGATGAAGAAACTCTTAAATTTCCAACTTGATCACTTGAATACTTCCTTCAATCTTGAGCTTGGAAGATCAAATCTCTCTCTTGCTCTCTTGCTATGGAGTGCCGGCCAAAACAAAGAAAAGAAAAGGAAAGGAAGGTGAACCACGAAGAAGAAAGAAAGAAAGAAGAAAGCAAAGAAGAAAAAGTCAAATTCTCACCCACTATCTCCTCAAAACCCTCTCCTCCAAGCATTAATATTAAAATATTCTAAATATCTCCATCCACTTCTACTCACTCAAATTCCACTTAATTAATTTAATTAATTTAAAATCATTAACTAATCATCTTTTGACTTCACATTTGACTTGTATATGTTGTATATATTTCCATATATACAACATATACACTCTCTCTTTAATTCTTTTCTCTTTTCAATTCTCATATACCTTAAATCCAAATTCAAAAATAATTACTTCAAAACTTCTAAGGCATATTTTGGGATGTTACATGTGTTTTATGTATGTGATGGTTGTGATTTGTGTTTGATGTATGTATTGAGTTGTTTTGGTGTTTTTGCAAGTTTATTATGGTTTATTGATGTGTTTGGTTAAGTTTGTTTGGAGTGGAAGATGGTAAAAAAAAAAGAGGTTTATTGGATGTGGTGTTGTTGATGCCAGAATCAAGATTTTTGGCCTGACACGCCCATGAGCACGGCCAAGTCTTTGGGCATGTCAATGGTTCTATTTTCTGGATGGGTGACACGACCAGTGACACGCCCATGTCACTGAGTGTGTCACAGCTTCTGTGTTGGAGTAGTATTGACACGACCAGTGACACACCCATGTCACTGAGCGTGTCATAGCTACTATGATGTTGGAGGATTGACACGTGCAGTGACATGCCCATGTCACTGAGCATGTTGAAGCTTATGTGTTGTGGGTTTAGGGCACTGTCAGGGACACGCCCGTGTTGTTGAGCTTGTCATGTGTAGATTTTTCCCTAGTTGGTTCTTATCCATATTATCTCATGTGTATCTCTAAGTGAGTGTGTATCATCCCTTTTGGATTAGGTTTTGAAGAGATTGAGTTGCCCTAATCCAAGTGTTGAAGGATTCTTGGAAGAGGAGTTTAGATTGGTGCGAGTTTCTCTTGAGGTAAGTAAAAACCCTGCATGATTGCATACATTTACATGACCTTGGGAATTAACACATTTAGTTGTAAATGTGTTAAGTAATCTATTAAATTGTTGATACATTTGATTAATGCTATGATTTGCATAATGTGAAAGATATGATGATCATACAAAATATATGTACAATGCAATTGGTTATGTATACTCTAATGATGAGATGTGAAGCCATTGTTGTTGGCTATAATGATATAAATGAAATAATTGGGGCATAGTTGCCTAGATGATTATGAGAAAATGAGAATGAAATTGATAATGAAATAATAATAGAATTTTGTGCCTAATGTGTTATTCAATTTTTAGAGTTTTGTTGTTGGTGTCATGCCTAAAAGTAACAATCCCTTGAAGCCAAGTTGGGTTGAAGTTTAGCATGCTTAACTCCCCTGGAAGCTTGGTTGGGCCTAGTCCTTGAAGCCTAGTTGGGATGTTATATATGAGATGTTTCTCATTGTGATAATGAATCGCCTAAGGGCTTGATAAATGTGATTATTGAACCAAAACATTAACTCTAGAAGTTGAATGATATATTAGTTTCTTTTGGGCCCATGCTTGTCTTTATTTAAATGTGAATCATGAATGATGAAACAATTGAATAATATAATTTAATGTAAGGTTTTGAAATATGATACTCTTGTGTATTGTTTCTAATTTTGAAAGTATGACATTGCATTACATTAAAGCATATTGTTATTATGGTTTATACCACTAAGCCGTAGGCTTAGCGAGATTGTGGTTCATCGCGCAGGTGAAAGAGTAGATCCGGTTGAACCGGAGAGTTTAGCTAGACCGAGTGGGGTCTAGGCTTGTAAATCCTTATGAAGAGTTGATTGGGGACTTCAAGATCATATACGAACTGCCAAGCATGTATAAACTCTATATATTTTGTAAATATTGATTTTAATGTATTTATATGTATATATCACTACATTTTCCGCTGCATAATAAATAAATGTTTTATCTAGTATGTTTTACAATACAACTTGAATGTTTTCAGTTTTCTCATATGGCTAAATTGAAAGATTGGTTTTGTTTAAAATAGACCGTAACATTCCTGTATCCGGTATAGGGCTGTTACAGGACTTGAAGGAGCAGTAAAAGAAGGTCCAGCCTCATTATCAAATGAGCCAGCAGCCTGCAACAATCATTAAAGAATCAAAATAAGTTAATAAAGAAGCGATTGCAATGGAAAATGGTAAAAGCTTACTTGAGAAGTGCTAGCCCCGAGATGTGGAACGAATTCTCCTCCCTCTCCATGATGTTCCTCTTCATCTCTATCCTCATTTTCTTTGGGAATTTCCCGTACACCAACAGGAGATACATCAAAATTCAAGAGCCATATTTGAATAAAATGGGTATAAGATGTGCCCGGTGGATAGAGAAATGTTTCAACATCATAACTGTGCCGAGCCAACCACCATGCATTCTCCTGCATTGATGTAATATCTAAGGTATATTCTGGGCAACGCATTGGGATCCTCCACTGCTCGGGACCAAGAAACCACTCGTATATTCTCTCTCTAAGAAACCAGCCACTAGAGACAGGGCCAGTGATGACTCGGCAAGTATGTTGAAAAGGCAGTGCAACATTCATGGAGGAAGTCCAATTTGTCCGCTCTTCTGCGTTCCACCAGGCCAAATTCACTTACAAAATGACATAAGGTAAGTAAACTTTCATATAAATTTTAAAGTATACTAATGCTATTTTAGCTGGTCCCAGGTTAAGCAGCTCAACACGAAGCATTGAATATGCATATGGTGAAGCCGGGAACTTCTACGCGATCTGACAACCAGAAATTTAATCTCAGATACCCGACTCTCTCTCGGGAAATACCAGGCACCCTCACAATATTGTGCTCATATGCCCATGCCTACAGAAATAATAAAAATCAAATTCATACAAGAAAAGAATGGAATTGACATTGGTGGAAGAAGAGTACTTCGACAACCACCATAAAGCCAACAAAAGACTTCTTATTTCGGCAAATTTTGTCAAGACCATGGTAAAGACAGGCGAGACCAGCTTGACTCCAACCATAAAGTGGTACCGTCCTAAAATAAGTATGGGCCCTCAACACTGACAAATGGATGGCGGATTCAGTGCTGCCTAAAATGGTCGACCCAAGCAAATAAAATAAAAATCCTCGAGCATAATGTTGGGTTGTATCTCTGTGAACCCGTCCTTTGTAGTTCATCCAATAACTATGAATTGGCTCAATTTTTATCTTGAAAGGCCCTTTATATGATGGGTCCATACCAATTAATTTTTGAATTTCTTCAAATGTCAAAATATCGTTGGTAAGAGGAACCGGAAGACCATCATACCGAATGCCGATTATAGCAGCAAAGTCGACCGAACCAATTGTCATCTCTCCAATGGGCAAGTGAAAAGTATCAGTTGTGTCCAACCATCGTTCTGCAAGTGCTTGGACTATTCTTCGGTCTATCAAATACTCCTCGGATGGTAATTGTAAGATGAAGCTCTCGAAGCCGCAATCTCGGATAATCTGCCTTACCTGAGAAGGCGCTACATCATACCATTGTCGGGCTTTGTAGATACTTTCTCCGCCCCGAATAACGCAACGATCACGCTAACACGGAGCCAGGTAAGTTAACATGAGGTAAGTATATTATTATTCTATCTACTTAAATTCTTAAATTAATATATTCTTCCTAAATTTTCTAAAATATAAAAAACAAACAAAGAAAAAGAAAAAACAAAGAAAAAACAAAGAAACAAATAAAATAAATATATAAAAAAACAAACAACAGAAAAAATGAAGGAAATAAAGAAAAGAAAAGAAAAAGAAAAAGAAATAATTACCTTGCTCTTTTGATTTGAACTAAGATGAAGCGGCATCCCGGCTAGTAGACCTATATTTTCATCTTCATGATGCCGAATAAACTCCAATAACTCAGCATTAGAATGAGTTCCTGATCTTGAAGAATGCATTTTTTTCAAAACTGTATGCTAAATTTGAAATAATTATAGCTATGAACGAATGAGATTAACAAGTTTGCTGTGAATGAAATGAAGAAATCGGTTGTTTATATAGAGGAACGGCAAAGGAAAAAACAAAATTCAAAAAGTAATTTCACTATTGATAAATAGCAAGTTACTATTTACAATAGTAGGATACTATTTATAAATAGTATGTTACTATTTATGAATAGTAAATAGTGCATGAACAGTGACTACACAATAAATAAATAGGAAACTCAATTATTCAATTTAATCATTCAAATACTTGCGTGTATATAAATATTTTTGCACTTTTAAAATATTTTTACATACAGGGGGCAAGGAGAAGATATGTGCATAAAAAAATTAGCTAAATGTTTTGCAAATTACTTTAGTATACTACTGACTATAATTATTTTTTGCAAACAACTAAAATCTCTTTTAAGTCCAGAACTTAGCTCGGGTCCAGAACCCAAATTATCCTCAGGTCCAGAACCTAAAATCTCTTTTAAGTCCAGAACTTAGCTCGAGTCCAGAACTCAAATTATCATTAGGTCCATAACCTAAAATCTCTTTTAAGTCCAGAGCTTAGCTCGAGTCCAGAACCCAAATTATCCTCAGGTACAGAACCTAAAATCTCTTTTAAGTCTAGAACTTAGCTCGGGTCTAAAACCTAAATTATCCTTAGGTCCAGAACCTAAAATCTCTTTTAAGTCCAGAACTTAGCTCGGGTCCAGAACCCAAATTATCCTTAGGTCCAGAACCTCAAATTATCCTTGAGTCCAAAACTCGAACTGGGTCCAGAACCCAAAACCTCAACTATGTCAGAAAAATTAAGTCTTAATACTTTTCACTCTCTTTTACTGAAGTTTCAAATCGTTCAAGCAGGGGGCAAGCTGTAGACCCTTAATTTTTGACCCAGTCCGGTCCATTATTTTTTATATAGTCCAAAATAATTTTTATGGTATTTTAATTAAATAATATTTATTTTAGAATTTATTATTTATAATTTTTAATAAAAATAAAATGGTGAAGTTAATAAAAAATAATAATAAAAAAATAAAAATAAAAATCGGCGATGAAAAAATCGGCGTCGAAAAAATTTCGTCACCGAATGTCCAATTGGCCAAGTCCAATTTTGCCGCAAGAATTTCCTGTGGCAAATTGGCTGGCTGCCCAGCCAGTGCCTCCAATTTTTTGCCAACTCTCACAGTCCTCGCCAGCGCTCGCAGTTTTCGCCTGCAAAATTTTTCAATGTAATTTTTTCCGAAACCAAATTTTATTTGGTTTCAGTTTCTTTTCCTAATTAATTTTAGTTTCCTTAAACAATTAGAATTAGGTTTATGATTTTTCCTATAAATAAGACTTTAAAACTCAGAATTAAGGGACTTGAACTTTGGGATCGGGACTTTGATTAGGGGGATCAAAACTTGGACTTGGATTACAGAAAACCCTAGCCAGAGAAGATTAGCAACAAGCAAGCAACCAACAATTCATCAAAAGTAGCCACACTGCCTTTGTTTTTGTTCATCCAGAAGTTAATTTTGGTGGAACCAACTACGTAGGTTTGATCTTTAATCATAGATTATATATTTGCATAGCTTTGTTTCTTTGATTAATAAGAACATGCACACAGTGCTTTGATCCTTAAATATATAATAATTTGATCTTTGTTTCAATAACCTAATTTATTTCTTCTGTTTCCAAAAACCTTAAGAACCCTAAATTATTTCTTCTGTTTCCCAAAAACCTCAAAAACCCTAATTTATTTCTTCTGTCCCCAAAAACCCTAATTTGTTTCTTCTGTTTTCAAAAACCTTAAAAACATTAAATCGTTTCTCCTATTTCCAAAAACTTTAAAAAACCCTAAACCGTTTTCCTCTAACTTTTTTCTAAAATTTCCAAATGTTTTCTTAAATCTCCAAACCCTAACCTACTTTACAATTTCTAAAAATCACGATTATTTTATAAGACTCTAAACTATTTTCTTAAATCCTAAAATCAAATATGTTTTCAAAATGTCAAAAACCCTGATTCTCTCAAAACTAATACGGTAAACCCTAGTTTTTCTAAATCTTAATCCTTAAAACCTTAAAATCTTATAAACCTAAACCTTAAAACTCAATACAATAAATCTTAAATCACAATCCAGTAACCAAAAGCTATAAACCTAATGTCTTAAGATTCTAAAACCCTAATTTTGTAATGTTACCCCTAAACCCTAATTTGATTCATGAAATCCTAATCCATTCCAATTTTCCAAAACCTTTACAGTAGGTTAAACAAATAATAATAATAATACTAGAATTTCAAAACCCTAAATGTTAATTAAAGAACTTTAAATAGAAACAGTAAACCCTAATTTGTGTCTTTACTTGCTTTATTTTTAGATTTGATTATGTAGTTTATTATATGCTTTGATGGTTGATTTTTAATTTCAATGCTTGATTTATTTAATTTATCATGGATGGATGTTTTCTTTATTGTTATTATTTATTTGTTTTAGTATTAAAATTGTAAGAGGTATGTTTCCACTTTGTGGGTACCTCATTAGTTAAATATCATGTAATTTAAATTGCTTTTATATTTTGGACCAATGTAAAGGACATGTTTCCACCTTTCGGTGGGTGTCCTATTTAGTTTAGACATGGATGATGTAAGGACATGTTTCCATCTTTGGATGGGTGTCCATTTATTTGCTTTGCTTGGATTTTAATAAAATGATGCTTTATTTTAATTGTTGGATGTAATATGGATAATATTGTTATACTTATGAATTTATAATATTAAGACCTGCAAAGGAGACCGGTTCCAATGAACCGGGCATTGTGGGGGTGCTGGGCCATTTCTCGCCTTCCCCACACGTACGCAACTTTCCGAACCCATTAGGGGGTTAGGGATTTCTTAGGAATCGAGTCATCCACCCCTTTCTTTTTTTTGACCCGTCTGGGTGGCGACTCCATTTTCTCCGAACCTAGGTTCGTGTTCTCTAAGGCCCTGAGCCAAACAGTGCCGAAGTCGTAAGAACCATTCCACAGGGAGTGGGGACAAAAATTCCCTCTTACATGAAGGTTGTTGAAAAATCAGCTATGGAGAAAACTGAAACTTCGGATGTTGAGAAGCTAATTACCGACTTGGAAAAGAAATTCGAAAAGAAGCTGAAAACTGAAGAAATGTCTGAGGTCGATAAATTGTTTGAGCTAGATGAAGAGGTTCTGTACAAGTTTAAGATGCCATCCTTTACAAAGTTTGATGGAATTGAAAATCCTTACCTCCATGTGAAGCAGTATATCACTGCTATGCAGTCTGCCTCCATGTGAAGCAGTATATCACTGCTATTCCATCACAAAGTTTGATGGAATTGAAAATATCGGGACATGTTGTATAAGGCTCTCATTCAGTAGTATGGGTACAATGTCGAGCTGAAAGTTACCTTGATGGAGGTGGAAGCCATTAGGCAACGACCAAATGAGAATTTCGTAGACTATGTGAAAAGGTGGAGAAATAAGGCTACATTGCTCAAGAAGAGGCCCGATGAATATGATCAAATAAGGATGATTGTGAGAGGGGTGTTGCCTAGTCTTTGTGAAAGGATATCTCATACACTTATCTAGAATTTCAAAGATCTTCTCCAAGCTGGTCTACAAATTGAAGAATGGAAAAAGGAGAAGAATCGCTTTTCAGTAAGAAGGAATGAGAAAGGGAACTACCAAGCAGGTAATCAAAGCACGTAAAAGGAAGTATATATTAATGCGACTGGTCAAGGAAATAAAAGACAGTTCTCAGAGTTAAGGAAACCTCTTTCTTGGGTTTTTAATAAGCTACAAAAGGAGGGACTATTACAACCATTGGCCCCACGACCTTTGCCAAATACTTTACCCTAAAATTTGATACTAAGGCTTTTTGTCAATTTCATCAGACTCAAGGACATGAGACCGATAGATGTAGCCAATTGAAGCATGAGATCCAAGATCTAATCAATAATGGTAAGCTACCTGAGCCGGACAAGCCCAATACCAAGAACAATCCTTTGCCTAAATTTGGAAGAGTACCTCCACTGGCAACCTTCTTGGTGGGAAGAGGATTGGAGGAAGATTTTATCTTATCCTCTTTTCAAGATGGGAGTGTTGAAGATGTGGAATAAGGAGAAATTTTATTTAACAAACTTCCCTTAGCTTGGAGCGTTTCTCTTTTTATTTTGCTTTCTTTAGTACTTATTTGGAACAATTATGCTTTTCAAATTATGATTATTTGAATAAATTATTTTCATCAAATTTTTCATGGTCTTTGTTCATTATGGTGCTCAACCGATGATGAATTTAACTTGATATTTATAAATTAGCGTATCTATGCATCATGATTCGAATGACTTTACTAGGTATGGGAATTGCTCTATAGCATTGAGTTGTGTATGCTTACTTAGAGAGGGCTCCTACATAATGACCTTTGTCTAGGTCCTAGTCAGTCTTAGAACATGCTTTGACAAACTTTCGAGGTGAAATTGAACTCTGCTTATTTAAGGGAGAGGTGATCTAGGCATTGTTTGGTTAGCCAACAACTAGTATCCACATTATTAAATATCAATCCCTAGCTGTCCCTTTGAGCCTTCATAAAATTTTAGCTTTCTTTTCATTGGGTTACAAACCCTAACAACCTACCCTGAGCTATTGTTACACATTTGACTAGTCTTATGATCATTAAGATGAAGAGGCAAGAAGATCAAAGAAAGGAATGCATAGCCAAGACTGTAAGGATAGTTGATGTTCTAAAGACCATAAGGGTAGTTGAAGTTCACTTAATATCTCCAATCTATCAAGATTACATCAGAGTAACAAATGATTTATCCCTGTTAAAGAAGATTTATGTCACTCCACTCATCCATTATTAGAAACCCAAGTTGGTAGAAACAAGACAACTCTTTTAGAGCTAGAACCGAAAAAAGAAGAAAAGAAAAGGAGAAAAAAAGACAAAAAAAATAAAAAGAAAGAAAAGAAAAAAAGAATAAAAAGAAAAGAAAAGAAAACCCAAAATTTGACATTGATTTGGAAAAGCCAACATTTGATTTCAAAATTAAAAAATAAAAAAAGATTAAAAAATTTACAAAGCCTTGAAGTTAAGGGAAATATGTTGAACAGTAGAACCTCAAAGGACACACTTGGTAAAGTAAAGAATTATTTGCAAGGTTGTGATGAAGCTACTAATTGACATGTTGAATCATAGTTTGAAATTGATGTATCTCTAACTCTATCACTCAGGGTCTCAACCACTCATGTCCTCAACATATTTAAGATGAAAGCCATAAAAGCAAAGCCTTCTGTAAGACCTGAACGAGTATTTAGAAGAAGTCAATGAGAACACTTTAGCTGATCACCTCAGTCTGTGAGTCGACGGAAGCACTATAAGTGTCATTTATGCATATCATGCATACATGAGCATATCACATTGCATTTTCTTGTATTGTATTTCTTTGTCAAAGTGAACAGCAAACACCCTCTGAAGCATAGAATCAAAAGAAGATATGAAATCAGGGGGCATGGAAAGCCCATTGTGTGAGGAAGCTCTAGTAATTTTGCAAAAGAAAGAAGAAATGTATGCTTGTTCGAAGAACTAGATATTCTACAAACATCAACCAAAGCTGCATAGAAAAAATCATAGGTTTGAGCCTACACAAGGGGAAAAGCTTCTCCTTTCAATTTTTAGAGTTTATGTATGTACAAAACATTTTGAGACTCACTTCCAATATATTGCCACACATGGGGCAAGGAGAAGATATGAATTGTCCAGCTAAAAAGTAGCTAATTTTTTTTTTTTTGCAAACGGAAGAACAAAAAAGAATGGAACATTAGAACTATCAAAAGAACGAAGATGAAAAAGACAAAAGATCAATCTAGCTAGAAGAGTTGAAGCCAATATAGGACAAAAGTTCAAAAGGATGAAGATCCAGCTTAAAGGATGAAGATCCAATTTCAAGGGTGAAGACCTAATTCCAAGGATGAAGATCCAGTTTAAAGGGTCTTCGATGAAGATCCAGATTAAAGGATGAAGATCCAATTTCAAGGGTGAAGACCCTATGAAGGATGAATATCCTATTTAAAGGGTGAAATAAGGATGAAGATCCAGCTTAAAGGATGAAGATCCAATTTCAAGGGTGAAGACCCTACCAAGGATGAAGATCTAGTTTAAAGGATGAAGACCCTGCCAAGGATGAAGATCCAATTTCAAGGGTGAAGACACTACCAAGGATGAAGATCTAGCTTAAAGGGAGGAGTCTCTGCCAAGGATGAAGATCCAGCTTAAAGGATGAAGATCCAATACCAAGGGTGAAGACCCGATTTCCTTGGATGAAGATCCATTTTCAAGAATGAAGACCCGATACTAAGGATGAAGATCCACTTTCAAGGGTGAAGACCCGATCTCCAAGGATGAAGATCCATTTTCAAGGGTGAAGACCTGAAGCCAAGGATGAAGATCCAAGATCCAAGGATGAAGATCCATTTTGAGGGTGAAGACCCACAATCCATTAAAGAATGGAACAACCAGAATTCTCAACTGGTAAAAGGTCAATCTCGGGTCCATAACCCAAATTATTTCTTAAGTCTAGAACTTATCTCGGCTCCAGAATCCAAATTATTTTTTAAGTCCAGAACTTATCTCGGGTCCAGAACCCAAATTATTTCTTAAGTCCAGAACTTATCTCTGGTCCAGAACCCAAATTATCTTTTAAATCTAGAACTTATCTCGGGTCCAGAACCCAAATTATCTTTTAAGTCCAGAACTTATCTCGGTTCCAGAATCCAAATTATTTCTTAAGTCCAGAACTTATCTCGGGTCCAGAACCCAAATTATTTTTAAGACTAGAACTTACCTCGGGTCTAGAACTCAAATTATTTTTAAGTTCAGAACTTACCCTGGGTCTAGAACCCAAATTATTTTTACTTCCAGGAGTTATCCCGGGTCTAGAACCCAAATTATTTTTAAGTCCAGAAATCAAACTAACCTTGATTATGAAGCCCAGTCAAAAATCACATTGCTTTTCACTCTCTTTTGTTGTAGTCTCAGATCGCTCAAGCAGGGGGCAAACTGTATACCTTAAATTTTTCACTCTGTCTAGTCTAATATTTTTAAACAGTCCAAAATAATTTTTATGGTATTTTTAATAATATTTATTACTTATAGTATTTATTTTTAATTAAAATAAAATAATAAAAAAAGAAGAAGAAAAGATAAAAAATAAATTAAAAAAAATCGGCGACGAATTGGCTTGGGCCAATTCGCTGCAGGAAAAACCTGTGATGAATTGGCCACAAGCCAAATTGTCCCAGGTTTTACCTAAGGTGAAATGGCCATGAGTCAATTTGTTGCAGGTTTTTCCTGTGATGAATTGGCCTGTGGCCTGCGCCTAGCCTGCACCAGCCCGAGCACTCCGCAGCAATTTTTGCCAGTGCAATTTTTGCCAGCGCAATTTTTTTGAAACCCTATTCTACTTAGTTTTTAATTTTATTTCCTAAACGGTTTTTATTTCCTTAGCTAATTAGTATTAGGTTTTTATTTTTCTTAGAAATACCACATCAAAACACACAGAAAAAGGACTTTGATCTTTTAAAAGGAGATCGAACTTTTGGAAGGAGCTGGACTTTTTCAGAATAGATTCAAGACCTTGGACTTGAAGAAGGAAGAGGCAACCAGCAATCAATAAACAATCCATCAAAGGCAGCCCACATTGTCTTTGTTATTATTCAACCAGAATTCAAAAATTATGGTGGAACAAACAACGAAGGTTTGAATCTCTATTTACTTGTTTATGTTTGCAGTAGCCTCATCATTCAATTGGATTAATTGTTTAAACATACAATAGGTGATCAATTGTTCTACTTACCATCCAAATTCTATTTAAAATCCTAAAAATTATTTTTCAAAACCCCAATGCCTTAATACCTATAAAACATATTTTTGAAATCTAAAACCCTAATTACACTGTTCTAAAACCACAAAACAATAATCTATTTTCTCAAAACCATAATCAAATCCATTTTTCTAAGATTTATAGTAGCTTATTTCTTCCAATTTCGAAACCCTATTTTCTAAATCTTGAACCCTAAAATCTTAATTTTCAACACCAAAACCTACAACCCTAAAAGCCAGTTCTAAAATCCTTGTATTTTCCAATTTTAAAAGCAGCAACGACTCACTTATTGACCGTAATCTCTCCACAATCATTCAACCACTTCAATTTGTTAGGTTGGGTGTGTTTAGGGGTTGGCAATCCTAACTTCTCAACTAAAGTAATTCTTGCCACATTGGTTACATTTCTACAATCTATTATCACATTACACATCCTATCTTGCACAAGACACCCAGTGTTAAAAGGGTTCTCTCTTTAGTCACACTCATTTTACTGCACTTGTATGCTCAAAGTCCTCATATTCATTAGGGCTTTTCACTTTCTGCTAGTGTCAAAGACTCATCCTCATCCATTAATCTCTTCTTCATTTGTAAGTTTTTTCTCCTTACTAACATCCTTATCACTAGTAGAATAGTAAACATTATTAACCATGAACATAGTCCTTTGGTTAGGAAAATTTCTCATATAATGCCAAATACCACCAATCTTAAAGCATTTAATTTTAGAAGTAGAAAAAGTTTTAAATTTACCTTCTCCTTATTGCACATGGATACTTTGGAAACTTCCTTAGAATTAGCTTTAGTCTTTGTAGGGGTATTCTTGTCTTCTTTCTTCTAATTAGGCTTTAAATATGAAGAAGATGAAAAATGATTAGCTCTACTTTTCCTATTCAATTGCTTCTTTACCTTCTGTAAGGTGAAGCAAATCCTCTAACTCTATGTAAAGTTGCAATTCAATTATATTGTATATCTCTCTATTAAGCCCATTGAGAAATTGGGCAATGGTAGCTTCACTATCCTCTTTGATATTTACTCAAATCATGGAAATCTCTATTTCCTTGTAATACTCTTCTACACTTTTATACCATTGAGTAAGATTTTGAAAGTGGTTGTACAACTCCCTATAATAATGACTTATAACAAAACATCTCCTCATAATTGACTTCAAATATCTTCATTCTTGGATGGGTCTTTCTTTATTTCTTCTTATTCCTTGCTTGGGTGATCCCACTATGTAATGGTATAGTATTCAATGGCGGTTATGACTAGCTTTACCTTCTTAGACTCTATGTATTTATGGTAATCAAAGACTAACTCTATATTCTTCTCCTAATCAATGTAGGCTTTGGGATCCATCCTACCATGGAAAGAGGAAATCTTTAACTTCACACACACCACCACATCGTTCTTATGTTTACCACATGGTCTCACTTCCATCTCTTCTTCATTATCAATAAAAGATTCTTCAACATCTGATTCTTCATATATTCGAACTCTTCTAATTGTTCTTCCTTCTTGATCATTAGGGGAATTATTTGTTTGTCTTATTGCCACTGAAGTTTCTAACCTTTCCAATTGATCAACCATGTTCCTATATCTTCAATTCATGGCTTGTAATTGTGAAACCATAATTTTGCACCTAAAGGAAAACCTCAATTTTGCATCTAAGTGAAAGCCCATGAGATATGAATCTAGCACAGCTAGAATCATGTGAATTGAGCATTGGATGACCCCAAATAAGCTATTCAAAGTTTTCTACACAAAATAGGCATGTTGGGCTTGTAAAGCCTTAAATTTTCATTTTTACATTAAAATTCAATTTCTTACAAATCTAACCCATCAACAATACTCAAAACATATGCCGAACGAACCTGAATAGGCCTTTTAAAGTTTATTATACAAAACAAGTGCAAAAAGAGTGCAACATGGGGCTGTTGTGGTGCTCAGCTATGGGCCTACCATGTTGCAGTCATAGGCTAGCTACCATGAGAAGTTAGAAAATGCCACAAACTATAATGTTTTTGCCATGATATTTAATTTTTCTATCTCTACGCTTTAAACTAATTTGTTTTTCAATTTTATCCCTTGACACCTTTATAAATAGATCGTTTTCACCTCATTTTCACATACACCATCCAGGCAACAAACTTAATTGCTAATTGGTTCTTCCTTAAAAGTATATATTTAACTTTTTTATTTTTTATCTTTTTAGTGAAATTAATACTTTATATATATCTTGCATATACATTTAGTATACACTATTCATATTCCTCTTTTATTACTCTAATTATCCTTCCACATTAATTATTTTATTATATTTAAAAATTATAGATGTCACATGTTTATGTGGTTTATTATTTTATGGAAATTGTAAATTTTATTTCTGTGTTTATGTTATATGCAATGTCTTTGTAGTATAAGGTGGGATATTGGTAGATAATTAAGGTTGAAATTTTGAATGAAATTGTATATAGATTTTGATTATCATGTGAATAGATTTTAATTGAACAAACATAATATAAATAAATCATTTGGACAGTTTAGAAATTTTAATATATATTTATTTAAATTAACACAAATGCAAGATAATTCTTGACAAGTTTTATAGAAAATTTGATACTATTTCTCTCAAATATATTCTTTGATTACATACTAAGTAGATTAAATATTCAAAATTTTCCCCTTTCTGAATATTTATTATATTTAACATTGTGCAATTAGAGAACTTAGGGAAAATGCTGCCTGATTTTAATTAAAAATTAAATAAAGTCTTGCATGCTGTTAATTAATATATATATTGTATTTCTTAATAGATTAGGACCTATCCTTTTGGAATGAGAAATAAATAGATTTAATGAGAAATATGCAATTAAATTTTCTTTTTATATGCTTAGGAAAAATGAACACAATTCATGCTTGGATGTATTAGCATCCAAATCCAGATCGCATTCTTAATATGACATTTGTTAATGGGATAGAAGAGTTAGTTAATGTTGCATTAAGTCAAAGGATATATATGCAAGGCAATAAGATTCATTGTCCATGCATAAAATGTCATCGTAAGAAATTTCAAGATGTAGAAGAAGTGAAATTTCATTTAGTGAAATAGGGATTTGCACCAGAAAATGCAGTCGAGCCATCGGTTCCACAACAATATAGTACATTTAAACCAGTGTTTGAAAATCCATACCAATAAATGGTATATGATTGGGGCATTGTAGACCCTTAATTTTTGACCCAGTCCAGTCCGATATTTTTAAATAGTCAAAAATAATTTTTGTGGTGTTTTTAATAATATTTATTACTTATAGTATTTATTTCTAATTAAAATAAAAAACTAAAAAAAGAAGAAGAAAAGATAAAAAATAAATTGAAAATAAAAATCGACGATGGGCAAATTCGGCGATGAAATTTTTCGTCGCTGGTGACGAATTGGCTTGGGCCAATTCGCCGCAGGAAAAACCTACGGTGAATTAGCCATAAGCCAATTCGTCGCAGGTTTTTCCTATGACAAATTGGCAGGTGGCCCTCGCCTAGCCCATGTGCCCCGCAGTAATTTTTGCCAGCACAAATTTTGCTAGCATAATTTTTTCGAAACCCTATTCTACTTGGTTTTTTATTTTATTTCCTAGACAATTTTTATTTCCTTAACCAATTAGTATTAAGCTTTTATTTTTCTTATAAATGCCACATCAAAATACACAAAAAAGGACTTTGATCTTTTAAAAGGAGATCGGACTTTTGGAAGGAGCTGGACTTTTTCATAATAGATTTCGAACCAACAACGGAGGTTTGACTCTCTATTTACTTGTTTATGTTTACAGTAGCCTCGTCATTCAATTGGATTAATTGTTTAAACTTACAATAGATGATCAATTATTTTACTTACCATCCAAATTTTATTTAAAACCCTAAAAATTATTTTTCAAAACCCTAATGCCTTAATACTCGTAAAATATATTTTTGAAATCTAAAATCCTAATTATACTTTTCTAAAACCACAAAACAATAATCTATTTTCTCAAAACCATAATCAATTTTATTTTTCTAAGATTTACAGTAGCTTGTTTCTTCCAATTCCGAAATACTATTTTCTAAATCTTAAACCCTAAAATCTTAATTTTCAACACCAAAACCTACAATCCTGAAAGCCAGTTTTTAAAAATTTTCAGGTGCGCTACCCCTTGACCCCGCCCGCTAACCGGCTAGCAGGACTGCCGTATGGACTCGTTTAAGGGGTCAATATTTATTTGTGTATTATAAGCCTTTGTGTTTAACTCCCTTTATTTAAAAACCCTAATTTGGTTATTAAAATTCTAAAACCCTAAATTTATACATTTATTACTTTATTATATAGTTTATTATATGTTTTGATGATTAATTTATTTAATTTTAATATTTGATTTGTTCATCATGGATGGATGATTTATTTATAATTGTAAGAGGTATGTTTCCATGATTGGGTACCTCATTAATTAATCTTTATGCAATTTAATGTATTTTCATATTTCAAAATTAATATAAAGAACATGTTTCCACCTTTCGGTGTGTGTCCTATTTAGTGTTAGACATAGACGATGTAAGGACATGTTTCCATCCTCGGATGGGTGTCCATTTATTTGTTTTGTTTGGACATTGTTGTGATTTTAATAAAGTATTTATTTATTCTTACGATCGCATGTAGTATGGATAATATCATTATATTTAAGAATTTTATAATATTAAGAACTGCAAAGGAGGCCGATTCCAATGAACCGGTCATTGTGGGGGGTGTTGGTCTATTTCTCACCTTCCCTACATGTACCCAACTTTTCAAAACCATTAGGGGGTTGGGGATTCCGTAGGAATCAAGTCATCCATCCCTTTCTTTTTTCCCAGCCTATTCGAGTGGCGACTCCATTTTCTCCAGGCTTAGGCTCGTGTTCTCTGAGGCCCTGAGCCTAAACAGTGCCTAAGTTGCAAGAACCATTCCACCGGGAGTAGGGGCAAAAATCTCCACTCACAGGTATGCCAGACACTGTTAGAGCTGGATCAAGTGATCTCCAGCATGAACCAGTGGAGGAGGCTCCTAACTTGGAAGCTCAATGGTTTTATAATTTGTTGAATTCACTGGACACAAAGTTATGGCCCGTGTGTCAAAAACATACTTTGCTATCAGCCATGGCACGCTATTTGAAAATAAATTCTGAGCAACATATGTCAAAAAAGGCTTTTAATCAATGGATCCAATTTATCAAAGAGATTTTACCTGAAAATAATAAAATGTTTGATAGTTTCTACTAAACTAGAAAAATTGTTCAATGTTTAAGATTGCTAGAGGAAATTATCAATTATTGCAAAAATCGATCTATGGTATATTTGGTTGATGATGAAGAACACTAAATTTCTAGGTTTTGTTTGGATACGAAATTTAAACAAAGTCGAGTTATAGGGAGAAAAAAGCTATTTGAATATCAGATAGAAAGACAAATACATAGTTAATTACTATAGTAATTAAATAATAAGCGAGAAATCAGTTAAGAAATAGTTTAAGTAAAGTGTGGCTTAAGTTAATTCTAATATTTTATTTACAAACTAAGAGAATATAATTCTGAAAAGGTCATTAAAGTACTCTAAGAATATAATTTTGATAGTTTTTTTAAGTACTCTGAAGGTATAAGTATTCTGCATGAATATGATAATGAAAGAATTCTTAAAACATATTAGAAATTCTAAATGAATATCTATAATACCAACTCTGAAAATACAAGACCATTTTAAATTGACATAAGTTACTAAGCATTTAAAGTGGAAATTAAGGAAAACACAATAAGTTTGAACATTCACTGAGTTACAGCTCACCCATCGCTTCATTGTAGTTTTTAATGTTGTTTTATAGGCAAAGCAACTCTGGCAATAGGTGGTATCCAAGAGTAGTAAAGGATAGGGAAGATTCTAGTTATATGTCATTTGAGGAAAAAAAATTGATATGTATTAGTAGGTGAAAAGTTGCAATGGAAAATAATTTTTTTTAAGGAAGATATAGAGTTGTATATAATTAAAGAAAGATATTTGTAAAACTTTAGTAAAGTTTTACTACTTTATTGTGTTCTAAATTTAAGTTCCATGAGGTTATAGCGTACTATACTGACTTGAATCATAGGATCATCACACTCCGAATTCAGGATGTGACAAGTTATATCTTCTTTTCCCAATCTACGTAGACCTCGGATCCATCCTCCTATGAAACGAGGATATCTTTAGCTTCACTCCTCCTCCATCTCAATTGTAATGTCTCCCTTTTGGTCATACTTCCTCTTATTCTTCATTATTGCTGAATGATTCTCCTCTTTTTGGATCTTCTTTTGCTTTTTCTCTTCTATTCCCTCTCCTTATAAGGGCATTAGGGTTATTATTAATAAGTTGCACCCTTGCAATTATAGCTTTTGCCCTTTCCATTCAATCCACCATCTCATTAAATTGTCGAGTTAAGGCTTTTATGATGCTGGTCAAAGTATCTATCCGATCAATTTTCTAAGACCCCTTGACAATCCTATTAAGAATTATCAAGGAATGTCACACAATGACTATACACTTATAGGTTCAATTTTAGATAAGCACTAAAACTATGTCAATAAAAATTTCAATAGAGTCTCCCTAAAATTCAACACTGCCAAAATCTTATCCAAATAAAACATTACCTGCAGAAGAATAACACTACCAATTTTTCATTCATTTAACCTCAACTCCAATTTGAATAATCCATCATCTATCATCCATAATTTAATTCGAATGCCTTTGATTGTGTCAACATTTTAACTCGTTAAATATTTATCATCACTAATATATTTTAATATAAAATATAACTCAAACCATAATTATAAAGTTTACAATGCTCTAGGTTAATCATAATTATATAACAATCATTATAGGTACAATACTACTAAGCGAACAAATTTAAATACATAATACAAAACTCTTGATTAACCATATTCAGATATGTAGTTGATCTTAAAATTCTATAATTCACTCAATTGATATGTTCTTCCCATTTGATATGCGTGCCAAAAATAAATCTAACACGTTAAGAAATGCTTATTGGTGCTTACATATTCATAATTTACCAAAAATTATGACAAATGAAAAATAATTGAAATAATGCATGTAAATAAAATTACATCTTAAATATAATAATATGACATGAAAATAAATGTAAGCATGCTAACTTATTTAACATCATTAAATTAAAATTTCACATAAATAAATAAAATAAGTCATTTGTACATTTTTTTTCTTATCTTGGTAAATACCATTTGCTTTGCCCTCACACACTGAATTTTAAATCCTAGATTTAGATATCAAGTTAGTAGTGGCAACTAAATGCTCAGTAATATCAGTCAATATGACCATTGGCCTAGTAATGAAAAATGCCTAGTAACAGTAATGACGCAGAGTGTCCAATAACAATAATGACATAGAGTGTTTAGTAATAGTAAAGATGTCCACCTTTTGGCTAGCTATTCCATCCAGAAACTAGGTTTAATATCAATATGGTTAGAGCAATTTACTTTTTTTTTTCATTTCAGTCAATGTTACATTATTTATGTCTCTTTATTAAAATCAATTACTACTCTTTCATAAGAGTACATCTTCTTCCTTTTCCATTCCAATGCCTTCATTTTTACCATATATGTAAGGAAATATTTCTTTAAATTAAATTCAAACATGTTGTATTTAAAACATATTCACCAAACATATCATAAATGGTCATTTTAATTTCAAAACCTTATACTTACTTAAAAACCTAAGCTTACATAGCCTTAATTTCAACACTTTGTAAATTCAAAAATTATTTTAAGCTTATTTTTTTTGTTTAAAAACTAGATATACACACTTTTCTTAATCAAGTATGAACTTATAAACAATAGTTTCAAGTACTAGCTCCATTGTTACTTTTAAACCCTAAATTTTGCCTTAACCTCAATTTAACACTTTCAAGGATCGAAAATTATTTTAACCATAGTTTTAGGTTAACAACTTCACAAATACACCTAATTATACTCATTTATGAATTTATAAACAACTACTTCACTAGCTAGTTTCATATTCAACTTCTAAACCCAAAACTTCCATAACCCTAAATTGAGCCTTTTATGAATTAAAAGTAGTTTTAACCATAGTTTAAAGCTAAAATGCACACATACACACTTAAAATCATTTAAAAATGGTTTCTAATCAATTTTTCCTTCACTTGGTTCCATAGTTTAATTTTCTCACAACAATTCAAATTAATAAAATTCATCAGAAAAAATTTAACTAAAGTAGTAAAATCAATTCACATAACTCGTGAAAATCAAAAGAAATCAAAAGTATGGCAACTTATGAGCAAATAAGCACAAACCTCCTTTCAAAGTAGCTCTCTCTCTTCCTCAATTTCCCTTGAATTTATATTGATGGTTTTAGTGTTTTTCGCATATTCTAATGAATTCTACTATAAATTTTAGTTTATGTGTAAATTTTCCTTAATTTTCCACTTAAGTTTGATGGAAGAAAGAAGAAGAAATAAAACTTTGGCTATGGAAGAAAGGTGAAGTCGGATTCATGATGGGGATAAGAAGAAGAAGATTTTAAAATTATATATATATTAATTATGATTTTGATTCCATAAGGTGGGCTCACCATATTTGGTGCACCCACTTTCTTATTTATTTCTAAATCTAATTTTTAATTTTGTGAAACCATAAAAATAAATTTTTTTAGTTAATTTAATGCTTCATTATCCATATTTCACATCCCACTTCAATAAAAATTCAATTCTAAGGTCAAAAGGGCATTTCTATAAGGTTTTAAAATTTAAAGATTCTTTTTTAAAAACATTGATATTGTCCATAGATTTAACTTTCAACTTTTTAAAGCTTAATTAACCCTATTTTCCCATCCATTTCAAATATCCATGTCACTCTCACTATTATACATAATTGAATATCTATATATTTCAGAAAGTCATTGCTTAAAAATTTCAAACATTACAATCATCTCCCTCTTAAGAAATTTCATCCTCGAAATTTACTTATTTAAGGTGTTTGAAATAGCTCAGGGTGTTGTTACCTCATTTTTTCTTCACTTTCCACGTGGCTTCCTCAGTTGAGTGGTTTCTCCATAATACTTTTATTAGAGGAATGCATTTGTTCTGCAATTCCTTAATTTCTTGAGCTAAGATTGCCACTGGTTGTTCTTTATAACTTTGATCCCATTGTATTTCAATGGATTCTACTTGTATTACATGGAAGGGATCTGGTTTGTATATTCTAAGCATCGATACATAGAATACATTATGTATCTTGGCTATTTTTGGAGGTAAAGCCAGTTTATAGGCTACCGGACCCACATGTTCAAGTAACTCATATGGTCCAATAAATCTAGGACTTAGTTTCCCTCTCTTGCTAAAACAAAGAACTTTCTTCCATTGTGATACTTTCAAAAACACTTTATCTCCCACATTGTATTCAATGTCTCTTCTCTTCAAATCTGCACAAGACTTTGGTCTATCCATGGAATCCTTCAACCAATCCTTTATGAGCTTCACTTTCTCTTCAATTTATTTAATGAGATTAGGTCCCACAAGATTACTCTTAATCAATTCTATCCAATAGAGTGGAGTTCTACATTTTTTTCATATAATGCTTCATATGGTGCCATACAAATACTTGTTTGGTAGTTGTTGTTCCATGCAAATTCCACTAATGGCCAGTGTCTATCCTAGCTACTTTCAAATTCAATAACACAACTTCTAAGCATATCCTCAAGTATTTGTATAACCCTCTCTGATTAACCATCAGTCTGCGAATGGAATGCAGTGTTAAAAAGGAGTCAAGTACCTAATGCTTTCTAAAAACTCTTACAAAATCTCAAAGTAAAGCATGAATCTCAATCTAATATGATAGCCTCTAGCACTCCACTAAGCTTGACTATCTAGTTTATATACAGTTCTACAAGTCCATTTAGTGATTAGTTAATTCTAATTGAAAGAAAACGAGCTAACTTGGTTAATCTATCAATAGTCACCCAAATTACATCGTGCTTCTTTGGGGTGTTCAGAAGACTAGTCACAAAATCCATAGGGACTCTATCGCATTTCCATTATGGTATTGTGATGGGCTACAAAAGACCCACTAGTACTTGATGTTCTGCTTTGACCTGCCGTCATACTAACCGTCGAGTAACATATGCCAGTATGTCTCTTTTCATACTAGACCACCAATAGAAAGGATTCAAATCCTGATGCATCTCATTTCTTCCTGGGTACACAACATATTTAGTGTCATGAGCTTCTTTAAGGATACTATCCTTTAACTTCTTTACATCATGAACATAAAGTTTATTTTTGAAGTATAAACGATAATTTTCCAAAATAACATAGTCTGATCTTTCACATTTACATACTTATCCCATCACTTCTATTAGCTTTTGGTTCTTTTGCTGCGCCTTTATAACTTTCTGCTTAAGGATTGGTTCAATTCTTTTTTTTATCAACATAATACATTATATTATTTTTTATTATATAATATTTATATTATGTTTAATTTATAACATAGTAACTTATTACCAGCCAATGTCTTTCAACTTAGAGTATCAACTACCACATTAGCTTTTCCAATGATACAGTCTTAATCTTTGATTAATTCAATCCATCTTCTCTACCTCAAGTTAAAATCTTTCTAGGTAGGCAAATATTTCAAGCTTTTATGATCAGTGTAAATATAGCATCTTCCACCATACAAATAGTGGCACCCTATTTTTATTGCAATACAATTGCTGCAAGCTCTAAATCATGTGTCAGATAATTCAAATCATGTGGTTTTAGGTTCCTAGAAGAATAAGCAATCACTTTTCCTTCCTACATCAGCACACAACCAAGTCCCTGATGAGAAGCATCACTATAAATCACATAATCATTACCTAGGGTTGGTTGTATTAAAATAGGTGCTTCTTTCAATATAGCTTTTAACTATTCAAAACAAGCTTGACATTGCTGATCCCACTTGAGTTTGGTCTCCTTTTTAAGCAATTTAGTTAGAGGAAGTGCTATCTTAGAGAATCCCCATATGAATCTTCTATAGTAACTAGTTAAGCCAATGAAACTTTAAACTTCTGTCACATTCTTTGATGGTTGCCACTTCAGAATAGTTTTTATTTTACTAGGATCCACACGGATACAATCAATTGATACCACATGTCCTAAGAATGTTACCTATACTAACAAGAATTCACATTTTGATAGCCTAGCATATAATCGGTTCTCTCTCAGTGCTTGTAGCACAATCCTCAAATGTTCATCATACTCTTCCCTGTTCTTGGAATAGACCAATATATCATCAATAAAAATAACTACAAGTTGGTCTGGATAAGGCTTGAAGGCCCGTTTTATCAAGTTCATAAAAGCTACCGAGGCATTGGTCAAACCATATGGCATTAGTAGAAATTCATAATGCCCATATTAGGTTCTAAAAGCTGTCTTTGGAATATTAGCTTCCTTAACTTTGATTTGATTATAGCCCACTTTAAGATCAATTTTAGAGAAAACACTTGCTCCCTTCAGTTAGTTAAATAAATCATCAATTCAAGGAAGCAAATATTTATTTTTAATGGTCACTTTATTTAACTGCAAATAATCATTACACAATCATAGCGTACCATCTTTCTTTTTCATGAACAAAACTGGTGCACCCCAAGGTGATACACTAGGTCTAATGAACCCTTTATCAAGAAATTCTTGAAGCTGCACCTTTAACTCATTTAATTCTAAAGGTGTCATCCTGTAAGGTGGTATGGAAATCAGTGTTATGCCTGGAACTATATCAATAGCAAATTTCACTTCCCTATTTGGTGGTAGTCTAGGTAATTCTTCTGGAAAGACATCTAGAAATATACATACTATAGTTATATCTTCTAAAACCTTGCTTGAATGTCGTGTATGAAGCACATAAGCAATGTAGGCTTCACATTTCTTCATGATTAACCTCATAGCCTTAGTATCGGAAATCAAACTAGAAGGATAGAACTGCCTTTCTCCCTGAATAGCAACGTCTCCCTAAATAGCAACATCGTTGTGTCCAAAAACCTTTAAAATCACAATTTTCCTATGACAATCCATGAATGCTTAATGTTGTGATAAACAATCCATTCTTAGGATTACATCATAATCATGGAATGAAAGCTCAATCAGATTGGCCGAGAGTTCTATGCCATGGATTCTAATTGGACAATCCTTATACACTTTATTTACCCTTACATTATGGCTTAAGGGATTTGTAACTTCTATATCATGTTCAAGTTTATCAGCATACATATTCTTCTTTTTGGCTATAGTTGTGTATATATATGAATGTATGGAACTAAGATCTAATACTACATAAACATGAAGTCCAAGCAAGGAGAATTTACCCGCAACAACATTTGGAGCATTTTGATTCTCCCCTACTTTGGTGGCATATGTCTTGGATGGAGCACTACCTCATGTCTGAGATCATCTCAGACCCTTTCTATTGATTAGCACTAGATCAGCCACCTCTACTTGATCTATAGCCTAATGATGTCCTATGTGTAGAAGCCTATCCTTTAGAAACATCAATGTTCTTCATCACTGGGCAATCCCTGATTCTATGATCTTTAGAGCCATAACTCAAACAAGCTCCACTCTAATACCAACAAGCATCACTACTATGCCCCTTGCCATAATGTTGAAAAGTGTAGCAACAACCCATGAAGATGAGTTTACACGAGTAGTAGATCTAACCACTCATGGTCTTTGAAAACTAGCTCCACTCGTACAACCCTTTATGCTAGATCCCTGTGTCTATGTCTATGCTTGTGCTTGAATACTTTTCTACCTTTACTGGCCACCATGTTGTTGCTCACTAGGTGATCCTTTCCTCTATTTCCATCTTCTTTTATACTCTTATTTGGTTTCATTTTCTATGGCCACTGATGCATTGACAAGAGTAGAGAACTCCATAATCCTCATTGCAACTAAATAGACATGAATCTCACTATTTAGACCTTTCTCAAACTGCTTGCAATTTTCTTAATTAGAAGTAACTAACTAAGGAAAATACTTGCTAAGATGGATAATTGCCTTTCATACTCTAACACAGACAACTGCCTCTACTTTAAATACAAAAATTATATACGTTTTTCTTCTATAAAAATTTCACTGATGTATTTCTTTTTAAACTCCTCCTGAAAAATGCCTAGGTGAGCCTATCTACTAGAGTAGTTTTCACCTTTGCATCCCACAAGTCATAAGTTTGTTCCTATAGTAATGAGACTACACACTCTAGTCTCTCCTTATTAGTATAGTGAAGAAAGTAAAAAACCTTAACTCTCTCCAACCAATACATTGTTTAGAATATTCATTTATGTCACGAGCTTTAAAATCCTCACCCCCAGTTTCCTAATTATCTCCAATGGAGATCTTTATGATATTGGTGATTGAGGCGGTGCTGGAGGAACTACCCCTGCAATCTATCTAAGGACCTCCCCCATGTTATTCACAAATTAAAGGTTCAATGGTATCTACCCTAGAAAGGGTTATGTTGGTTGTTGATTCTACACAGTTGCTTGATTGTATAAGGATGCAGCTTCTTCCTTCACACCTTGACAAGATCAAGAAGTCATCATATGCATATGAACATTTAATGATCAACAACATCAAAATTCTTATTCACTTACATAGTTCATATAGCAATGACAGTTGTATTTTAAATTTTTTTCATAACTCACATACTAGAATCGCCTAAATTGGGCTCTGATATTACCAAATCCAACACCCCCTTGACAATCTTATTAAGAATTATCAAGGAATGTCATACAATGCATGTACACTTATACGTTCAATTTTAGATAAACACTAAAGCTAATGTCAATAAAAATTTTGACAGTGCCAACATCTTCTCAAAATTACCCACAACCTTTAGAAGAATAACACTCCAAATATTTCATTCATTCAACCTCAACTCAAATTTTAATAATCCATCATCTATCATCCACAATTTAATTCCAATACCTTTGATTGTATCAACATTTTATCTTATTAAAGATTTACCATCACCAATATATTTTAATATAAAATATAACTCAAACCATAATTTTAAAGTTTACAATACTTTAGGTTAATCATAATTATACAACTTTCATTATAGGTGCAATATTGATATGTGAACAAAATTAAATACATAATACAAAACTCTTCGTTAACCACCATCTAATATGCAGTTGATCTTAAAATTCTATCATTCAGTCAACTAGATATGTCCTACCCATTTAATCTCTATGTCAGAAATAAATCTAACATACATTGCAATGCTTAGTGGTACTTGCATATTATAATTTATAAAAAATCTGACACGGGAAAAATAATTAAAATAATGCATGTAAATAAAATTACATCTTTGATATTATTGTGAGCGGGAATTTTTGCCCCCACTCCCATGTGGAATGGTTCTTGTGACTTCGACACTGTTAGGCTCAGGGCCTTAGAAAGCACAGGCCTAAATCCGGAGAAAATAGAGTTGCCACCCGGACGGGCTAAAAAAAAGTAATGGGTGGATGACTCAATTCCTAAGGAATCCCCAACCTATAATGGGTTTGGAAAGTTGGATATCCATGGGGAAGGTGAGAATGACCCATCACTCCCATAATACCCGGTTCATTGAAATCGGCCTCCTTTTCAGGTCCATATATTATTAAATTATTAAATATTATAAAATCATCCATACTACATGCAATTTATCAAAAATAAATAATCATTGTATTGAAATCAAACTAAGTTCAAATAAAATAATAAATGGGCACCCATATAAGATGGAAACTTGCCCCTACAACCATGTCCAATGCCCAAAACAAAATAAAAAAAAAGACACCTACCATTGGGTGAAAACTTGTCCTTTACATTAATCAAAAACTTGAAATAATTTAAATTACATGAAACTTTGACTAATGAGGTACTCACAAAGTGGAAACATGCCTCTTACATTTTGAAACTAAGATAAACCAATAAAAGAAACATTCAATCATCCATCGTAAATATAAATAAACCGCCCATCACAAATAAAATAAAATAAATTATCCATCAAATAAATGAATCATCGATCATAAACATATAATAAATTGAATAATCCAACTAGGTTTTAATTATCCAAGTAAGGTTCTATTATACAATTGAGGTTTTGAACCTAAACTAGGGCTTTTTTAGTTTTTTAGAAAATAATGATCAAAGTTTTAGGGTTTTAGAAAATAATACTATTTTTAGTGTTTTAGAAAATATAGCTACTATTTTTGTTTTAGGAAATAGAACTACGATTTTAATTTTGAAAATAGAATTAGGGTTTTGATTTTGGAAAACAAATTTAGGGTTTTGGGATTTTAGAAAATAGATTTAGGGTTTTAATAAAATTGGGTTGCTTGTAAGAAAACTTTAAGGCCACTTGACTATTGATTTATGATAAAAATAAATTGCACAGTACATGTTCTTGTTAATGGCTATTAGATATTTAATTTGAATTAATATTGCATGAGGTCAATTCAAACTACTAATGTGATATTAAATTAAATAGTTTACCGGATATAAACTAATTGTTGGACTCTTAAGCAAAGCTACTAGATGCTTATAAAAAAAATACAAGAGCTAACTAAGAATAGTTTGACAAATTAAATAATAATGCATGGACTACTGTAAATTTAAAATAGATTAAATAAGGGATTCCAGCCTCCATTTGTTGGTTCCATCAATATATCACATTGATCCAAGCTTTATGTTTGCACCAACTGTAGAATCTCGGTTTAACAAAGTGAAGGCAATGCGTCACTACCTTATAGTTTGTTGATGGTTGATGTTCAATGTCTCTATAAGCTTTCACTTAATGTTGTATTGTTTCTCTGATCAATTCCTCCTCTCTTATTACTAAGGTTTCTGATTAATTTTTGCCTTCTCCTCAAAAGCTCTTTAAAATTGTATTTATAAGAAAACCATTAGGTTAAATCTTGTAAATGATTCTTAGTTTCCTATTTAAGCACAGTTTCCTCATAAGCACATCAAATTAAAATCATTTCAATTTGACACAACTCATGACCATATCAGACTAAAATAATTTGAATTTGAGGCAAACCGTGTTCATATCATACTAAAATAATTTGAATCTGACATGGTCAATGGACCATATAGAATTAGCAAGTCTAATTCAATATGGACATCACCCTGTATCAAATTAGAATTGATCTAATTTGATATAGGGGTCCATATTGAAATTGGATCAAACTAAATCGATATGGACTTGGTCCATATCGAATTAGAGTGATTCTAATTCGATATGGACCACTATATCAAATTAGGAACATCCTAATTCGATATGGTCATGGTCCATATCGAATTAGGCATGGTCTAATTTGATATGGACCATCCAAATTGAATTGGATCAGCCTAATTCGATTTGGCATGATCCATATAAAACAAATTTTGCTTTTAGACAATTTTAAGGTTTTAAAAATTAAACTGGACTTATTTTAGTCCTTTTGAAATTGGAATAATCTAACTAAAAGCTTGAAATAGGTTTAAGCTTATTAAGAATGGACTTATCATGACTTAGGCCTTTCTTAATTAGCACCGAACAAGTTTATGACCAAAATCAAGAGTCTATAGTTTGCCCTCTGGTTGAATGATCTTGAATTTACTTAGAAAGTGAAAAGCAATATGACTTTGAGCTGATTTTGGACAAGGATGGGTTCCGATACCTGAGGTTGGTTTGGCTTTTAGATCCGACTTAGTTAGGGTTCTAGACCTGGATTGAGTTCTGGACTAAAAAATGATTTAGGTTATAGACCCGAGTTGGTTTGGGTTCTGGACTCGAATTGAGTTCAAAACTAAAAAATGATTTAGGTTTCAGGCCTGAGTTGGTTTGGCTTTTAGTCCTGGATTGAGTTCTAGACTTGAAAATGATTTGGGTTTTGGACCCGAGCTAGTTTGGATTCTGGACCCGAATTGAGTTCTAAACTTTAAAATGATTTCGATTCTAGACCAGAGTTTGTTTAGGTTCTGGACCTGAATTGAGTTTTGGACATAAAAAAGATTTGGATTCTAGACCCGAGTTGATTTGGGTTCTAGACCCGGATTGAGTTTTGGACTCAAAAAATATTTGGGTTCTGAACCCGAAAATGATTTGATTTGGGTACTTGGACCCGAGACTGGATTGATTGGTTTTGGGTTCTAGACCTAATGCCAGTTTGGGTTTTGAACCCTAGATACCAGTAAAAATTAATTATAGTTAGTAAAGCATTTTACAAAAAATTGGCTATTTTTTTACTATATATAGGTGCCTATATACTCTTGCCCCCTCTATGGAAAAAATATTTTATGAGTATAAAAAATATTTTTAGACACGTAAATATCTATTACTGTGTGCTCATGTGTGGTTTCTAAAAATATAAATTATTGAAAGAAAACATTGATGAAAAGAGACATGAATTATTGAAAGAAAACATAAAGGGACATGAATTATTGACTTTGAAAACTAAGCACATGAACTTAGCTTTAACATTTTCTTTACTTCTTTTTTATTTTATTATTTTTTGACTTTGATATTATCCTTTACACTTCATCTTTCTATAAACTAGAGTGATGCATATTCATTTAGTTCATTCAGAGAATTAGATTCAAAATTTCAAGCAAGATTTACATTCCTTCGAGCAAGCATTTTTAATTTCTTAGCTTATTGGAAAATTTTCAACTTTCAGTAAATATAAATGGTTGTAAATCAGCATGCACCTAGGACAGAACCTCTTATGGATCCTGAATTATGTTCTTACCTTAGAAATAGTATGTTGGACCGAGTTTCCATTCTAGTAAGGATGCACCTACACTGAAGTTCACAAGAAAAAACACAGGTATTTTTTATTTTTTTTATTGCAATTTTCTTTCTACATAATGTATTTTTATTTTTTTATGTACTTTTATTGCCATTTTATTATTTGTAGTAAAAATAAGTAAGTTAATTTTAGAAAGAAACTTATGCATGAAGAATTAATTTTTGAAGACTTAAGCATATGTGAAAAATTGAAAAAGTAACATGAAAGTAAAAAATTGGTATGTAAATAAAATAAAACAATTAGGAAAAATAAAACAATGCTAGCAAAAAATATAAAATTTTACTAATTAAAAGTCCATAATGGATAAATTGATTTAGAAAAGGGGTTTATACATGAATAAAATTAAATTAAGCAAAATACTAGTCATGGCTCAAAGCATAAAAAGAAAATAAATGCAACAAAATAATAAATTATTGAGGTTTTAAAAATAATTTGTATATTATGTTTACATTGTTTAGATTTTTTAGGATTATTAGGAGGGTTGATATACTTATCTAGTTGTACTTACCTTTGTTATGGAAGTATGATAGTTGTGTGATCCATGGTGGTGGAAACATCCATAAGGCCTGCCAATGGTATGAGCGAGTACCACCTGCAGTCCAAAGGATGATCCAAGAGTATGACTTTGAGGAATCTATGATGCAGCTACCAAACAAGGGATACCAGATTGATAGAAGTGTAATTCAAGCTCTTGCTGAGTGGTGGATGGATACCACACATACCTTTTACTTGCCTATTATGGAGATGACCATTGGCCTAGTGGATTTTACTGCAAGAATGGCCTTAAAATGCAATGGGATCCCCGTTCCTTTATGTAGACCTTTGATTTTGGCCCTAACCTAGTTCGATCCTGATTAAAGATGGCCTAAGTACTTATCGGTCTATTCTTAATGGCTTAAACCTATTTTAAGTTTTAATCTTGATTGGTCCAATTTTTATGAGCCCCAAATGAATTCAGTTTAGTCCAAAATAGAGTTTTTAAACCTAAAAAATAGTCTGAAAGTTGCTTTGGTTTGATAATGGGCCATGCATGTTGAATTGGACCTATACAGCTCGATGTAGGGCATCCATGTCAAACTGGGACTCCCTAGTTCGATATGGATGTGTCCATATCAAACTGGGGCATGTCCAGTTCGATATGGACATGCCCATATTGAACTGGGGCATTGCCATTTTGATATGGACATCCATATCGAACTGGAAAAATCCCAATTCGATATGGACATGCCCATATCGAATAAGGGCATGCCCAGGTCGATATGGGCACTAGTCCATGGTGACCTAGGGAGTTTTTTGGTTCAATATGGTCAGTTTAGCCTCGAATTTAGATTATTTAGTTTGATATGGGCCTAGTTCATGTTGGAATAAGATGTTTTTAATTTGATATGTCTTAGGAAATCGTGTTTAATGAGGAAATGAAGATGGGTTTATGAAGTTTAACCTAATTGTTCCTTATAAATATAGGTTAAACACACTGTTCAAGGGGTAACAATTGTTAGCAATTATCAAGGAAAAAACACGGTAATGAACAGCAGCCACTAAGCAAAAAAATAAGTAACCAAAGCCAAGCAACTTGATTAAGCAGAGAGCAGAAGTTTCAAACCACCAAACCAGAAGGCAGAACACGTCTGTCTTCAATCTGTTCAACCAAGATTTTACAAGTTCGATCAACATGAAATATTGGTGGAACCAAAGATGGAGGGTTGCAATCTTTTATCTAATTCGTTTTGAGTTTACAGTAATTCAATTCTTCTGTTTCATTGTTTGATTTTCGTTTATGTTTCATTGTTTTGCTTCATTGTTCCATTAATGTAAATATCCAGTAGCTATGACCCAACAATCTATATGGTTAAAACATGATTCATACAAAGGTTAATTGTTTGCTATGTTTACTGTCCATTAAACTACATTAAGATGTTTAATTAATTTTCAAAACAACTTGTTCAAACCAGTTTTCAACCTTCATAGTAGCTAAAATAAGTTTTCAAAATCCTAAATAATTAAACAATCAGTCTCTAATGTTAAAACTCTAAAACAGCTTTAAATACCAAATCCTAAAATCATTTTTTAAAATATTAAAATTCCAAAATCAATTTTCAAATATCCATAAATGCTAATTCCTAAACCTAGTATCTAGAAACCCTAATTTATATGTAAAACACTAGTTTAGGAAAAATCTTAAATTATATAAATATAAAACCCCAGTTTAAATAGAAACCCTAATTCCCCAACAAAACTAATTTTGAAAATCATTTACCTTTCGGGGGCGCTGCCCCCTTGAACTCCGCCCACTAATCGGCTCATCGATGGGGTGAATATCTATTTTTAGGTTATAAGTCTTTGTGATTAACTTTAATTTCCATTATTTAAAACCCTATTTTGGATTATTTGATTTGTTATATGGTGGATAGTTTGTTTTATTTTAAGATGGATGTTTTGTTTTAATTATCATGCTTGAATGATTTAATTTATTTAATTGTGCATTTGGATTGTAAGAGGCATGTTTCCACTTCGTGGGTGCCTCAATTTTTATTATTGTAACTTAATTTATCTTTTAAGGATTTTGGAACCATTGTAAGGGGCAAGTTTCCACCAATTGGTGGGTGTCCCATTTTATTTTACTTTATTTATATTATTTTCTTCTTTTGGCCATTAGACATTTGTAAAGGCATGTTTTCATCCTTGGATGGGTGCCTATTTTGTTTGTTTTTTATATAATAAAGTGATGATGTTTATTTCTTTTAAATGTTACATGTAGTATGGATAATATCATAATAATTAAGAATCTTATAATATTTAGACCTAAAAATGAGGCCGGTTCCAATGAACCAGGTGTTGTGGGGGTACTGGGCCACTTCTCACCTTTTCCATGTGTACCTAACTTGAGGTTGGGGATTCCTTATGAATCAAGTCATCCACCCTTTTCTTTTTTTTTAGCCCATTAGGGTGGCGACTCCATTTTCTCTGGGTTTAGGCTTGTGTCCTCTAAGGCTCTGAGCCTAACAGTGTCAAAGTTGCAAGAAACATTCCACTGGGAGTGGGGGCAAAAATCTCCGCTCACACTTTGACCAACAACATATTAACCAAGAATGAGATTCATAATTTAATTGGTCTAAGGTCCAGGTATAAGGGATAATGCAAAATAAAATGTGAATATATCTGACAATATTGGATGAAGCAGACCCGACCAGTGCATGGTGTACGGGCAGAAAGATATACTCGTGGATTCCTGTTGTATCTGTTAGCTATGACAATTTTATGTAGCACTGAGGCAGTGATTCACCTGTCAGTTTTGTGTGCTCTAGCTGATTTCAATCTCATACCTTTTTATGCTTGAGGAGAGGATGGTCTCGCCTGTCTCTATCATGGTTTTGATAAGATTAGCAGGAATATGAGATCATTCACAGGCTTTATGGTCATTGTCGAGGTATAATTTTTTTTCTTTTGCTTATTCAAATGATGGCTTATGATCAAACTTAACCATTTTTTACCATGCTAGGTGTGGGCCTACGAACATAATCTTGTGAGAGTACATGGTATTCTTGGGAGACGGGTGGGATACTCAAGACTGAGCCTTTGGTTGTCGAGTCGCGGAGAAGTGCCCGGCGGTCATCATGTGAATTTTAGGCATAACCAATTGAGCAAACTTACCTAGGATCAGATAAAAAATAAAATGAATAGTACCTACGAGCGGGAATTTTTGTCCCCACTTCCGGTGGAATGGTTCTTGCGACTTCAACACTGTTTAGGCTCGGAGTCTTAGAGAACACGGGCCTAGAAAATGGATTCACCACCCGGATGGGCTGAGAAAAAGAAAGGGGTAGATGAATCGATTCCTAAGGAATCCCTAACCCACTAATGGGTTCAAAAAGTTGGGTACGTGTGGGGAACGTGAGAAATGGCCCAGCATCCCCACAACACCCATTTCATTGGAACCGACCTCCTTTGCAGGTCTTAATATTATAAAATTCTTAAATATAACAATATTATTCATATTACATGCAATAATTAAAATAAAACATCATTATATTAAAATCAAAGCATTGTCCAAACAAAGCAAATAAATGGACACCCATCCGAGGATGGAAACATGTCCTTACATTGTTCATATCTAAACTAAATAGGACACCCACCAAAAGGTAGAAATATGTCCTTTACATTGGTCCAAAATATAAAAGCAATTTAAATTACATAATACTTAATTAATGAGGTACCTACAAGGTGGAAACAAACCTCTTACAATTTTAAAACTAAAATAAACAAATAATAATCATAACAATAAAGAAAATAATCATCCATGGAAAATTAAATAAATCAAGCATTGAAAATAAATCAACCATTAAAACATATAATAAAATACATAATCAAATCTAAAATTAAATAAAGCAATAAAGATACAAATTTAGGTTTATGTCTCAATTTAGAGTTCTTTAATTAACATTTAGGGTTTTGGGATTTTAGAATAGGCTACTGTAAAGATTTTGGAAAATTGGAATGGATTAGGGTTTTCTAAATTTAAGGAAGTAGTAAGGTTTTTTGGTTAATCAAATTAAGGTTTAGGGCTAACATCATGAAATTAGGGTTTTGGAATCTTAAGACATTAGGATTTATAATTCATGGTTACTGGATTGTGATTTTAGGTTTACTGGATTATGGCTTTAGGGTTTAGATTTATTTGTCATAAAATTTTGAGGTTTTAAGAATTAGGGTTTAGGGTGTTGGTGAATTTGTCATAAAGTTTTGATGCTTTAAGAAATTAGGGTTTAGGAAAACTAGTGTTTACTGTATTTGCTTTTGAGAAAGTTAGGGTTTTTGATATTTTGGAAAACATATTTGATCATAGGATTTAAGAAAACAATTTAGAGTTTTATAGAAATAATTATGATTAAAGTTTTTTAGTAACTGTAAAGAAGATTAGGGTTTGGAGATTTAAGAAGACATTTGGAAATTTTGGACAAAAAGTTAGAGTTTAGATGAAAATAGTTCGGAGAAAACAATTTATGGTTTTTAAAGTTTTGGAAATAGAAGAAACAATTTAGGATTTTTAAGGTTTCTGGAAAGAGAAGAATAGTTTTAGGTTTTTGAAGTTTTGGAAATGGGAGAGAAACAATTTAGGGTTTTAAAGCTTTTGGAAAGAGAAGAACAGTTTTAGGGTTTTGAAGTTTTGATCACTGACTAAGGCTATAGGATGAATCTATGATTTAATGCAAAACATATTACTAAGTTTAATAATTTAGGTTACTGACATAATATCAAAAAAAAAATGATAGAAGCATTATAAATAACATCAAACCAAAGATTTATAATCAAACCTCCGTTCGTTGGTTCCTCCACAATTTGCTTCTAGATGAACAAAGACAAAGGCAGTGTTACTACCTTTGATGGGTTGATAATTGCTAATGTCTCTTGCTCCTTAGGGTTTTTTTCCTCTTTTCCTCCCAAGTCAGAAGTCCCAAGTTTAGCTTAGTAAAAATAAATTTTTTTATCCGATCAAAGTCCCCTAATTCTTTGTTTTGATGTGGTATTTATAGGAAAAATAATAAACCTACTTCTAATTGTTTAAGGAAATTAAAACCTATTAGGAAAAGAAACTAAAACCAAATAGAATTTTGTTTTAGAAAAAACTGCGTTGGAAAATTGCGCTGGCAAAATAATTACTGCCGGCTAGAATTGCTAGTGCTGGCTTGGGAAATTGAGGGCAAAAATTGCGTGCTGGCTGGGGCGGGAGTAATTTATTTATTTATTTATTTAACTTTACCATTTTTATTTTTATTAAAAATAATAAATAATAAATACTAAAATAAATATTATTTAATTAAAATACCATAAAAATTATCTTGGACTATATAAAAAATATCGGACCAGACTGGGTCAAAAATTAAGGGTCTACAGTTTGCCCTCTGCTTAAACGATCTGAGACTATAGCAAAAGAGAGTGAAAAGCAATAAGACTTAATTTTTCTGAGACGGTTTAGGTTTTGGGTTTTGGACCCTGTTCGAGTTCTGGACTCAAGGGTAATTTTAGGTTCTGGACCTAAGGGTAATTTGGCTTCTGGACCAGAGCTAAGTTCTGGACTTAAGAATAATTTGGGTTTTGGACCCGACTAAGTTATGGACTTAAGAGAGATTTTAGGTTCTAGACCTAAAGGTAATTTGGGTTCTGGACCCGAACTAAGTTCTGGACTTAAGGGTAATTTGGGTTCTGGACCCGAGCTAAGTTCAGAACTTAAGAGTAATTAGGGTTCTGGACCCGAGCTAAGTTCTAGACTTAAGAATAATTTGGGTTCTGGACCCGAGTTAAGTTCTGGACTTAAGAGAGATTTTAGGTTCTGGACCTAAACTAAGTTCTCGACTTAAGAATAATTTGGATTTTGGACCCGAGCTAAGTTTTGGACTTAAGAATAATTTGGGTTCTGGACCTGAGCTAAGTTCTGGACTTAAGAGTAATTAGGGTTCAGGACCCGAGCTAATTTCTAAACTTAAGAGAGATTTTAGATTCTGGACCTAAGCTAAGTTCTGGACTTAGGAATAATTTGGATTCTAAACCAGAACTAAGTTCTAGACTTAAGGGTAATTTAGGTTCTGGACCTAAGCTACGAGAGATTTAATTGTGTGCAAAAAATAATTATAGTCAGTAGTATACTAAAGGAATTTGCAAAAAATTTAGCTAATTTTTACCATGTACAAATCTTCTCCTTGCCCCCTTCGTGTAAAAATATTTTAAAAGTGAAAAAATAAAAATATTTCTATACACGCAAGTATTTGAATGATTGAATTGAATAATTGAGTTACCTATTTATTTACTGTGTATTTACTGTTTATGCACTATTCACTACTATTTATTTACTATTTGTAAATAGTAGCTTACTATTCATCAATAGTAAAATTTACTTTTTCTTTTTCTTTTCACAAGAATATTATTTTTTTATTTTTGTCTTTTTCCTTTGCCATTTCTCTATATAAACGCAGCAGATTTCTTCATTTCATTCACAACAGATTTCTTCATTTCATTCATTCATAATTATAAAGTTTTGAAAAAAAATGCATGGTTCAAGATCAGGAATTCGATCTAATGCTGAGTTATTGGAGTTTATTCGGCGGCATGAACATGGAAATATAAGTCTACTAGCCGGGATGCCTCTTTATTGCAGTTCAAATCAAAAGAGCAAGGTAATTATTTAATTATTTATTTTAACAGCAAATTATTTTTCATTTTTGTCATCTTTTTTATTCTTTTTTTTTGTGTTTTTATTATTATATTTTTTTCGTTTTCCTTTTCTGTTTCTTTTTTCTTTTCTTTTTTTCTATTTCTTTTTTTCTTTTTATTTTTTGTTTGTTTTTTTAAAGATTTAGAAAAAAATAAATTAATTAGATGAATATATTTAAGAATTTAAGTAAATAGATAGACTAAAAATAGAATATAAATAAATTTAGCCAAAAAATTAGTGGTATTAATATAATGATATACTTACCTCGTATTAACTTACCTAGCTCCGTGTTAGTGTGATCGTTTTATTATTCGGGGCGGAGTATGTGTCTACAAAGCCCGATAATGGTATGATATCACACCTTCTTGGGTAAGACAGATTATCCGAGATTGCGGTTTTGAAAGCTTTATCTTGCAATTACCATCCAAGGAGTATCCGATAGATCGGAGTGTGGTTCAAGATTTGTTAGAATGGTGGATGGACATGACTCATACTTTTCACCTACCTATAGGAGAAATGACCATTGGCCTAGTCAATTATACAACTATAACTGGTATTCGGTATTATGGCCTTCCAGTTCCTCTTACCAATGATATTTTGACATTCGAAGAAATTCAACAGTTAATTGGTATGGAACTATCATTTAAAGGGTCTTTCAAGATAAAAATTGAGCCAATTCGTAGTTATTGGATGAACTACGAAGGACGGGTTCACATAGATACAGCCAAACAGTATGCTCGAGGATTTTTGTTGTATTTGCTCGGGTCAACCATTTTAGGCAGTGTCGAATCCACCATCCATTTGTCTGTGTTGAGGGCCCTTACTGATTCGAGTATGGTACCGCTTTACGGTTGGGGTGAAGCCGGTCTTGCCTGTCTTTACCATGGACTTGACAAAATTTACAGAAATAAGAAGTCTTTTGTTGGCTTTATGGCTGTTGTCGAGGTACTCTTCTTTCACCAATGTCAATTCCATTCTTATTCTTGCATGAATTTGATTTTTATTATTGTTGTAGGCATGGGCATATGAGCACAACCTTGTGAGGGTGCCTGGTATTTCTTGAGAGAGAGTCGGGTATCCGAGATTAAATTTTTTGTTGCAAATCGTGTAGAAGTTCCTGGCTCTCACCATGTGCATACCCAACGCTTTGTCTTGAGCTGCTTAACCTGGGGCCAGGTAAAATAGCATTAATATACTTTAAAATTTATATAAAAGTTTACTTATCTTATGTCTTTTTGTAGGTCAATTGGGCCTGGTCGAACACAGAAGAGCGGATGAACTGGACTTCCTCCATGAATGTCGCACTGTCTTTTCAACATACCCGCCGAGTCATTGCTAGCCCTGTGTCTAGTGGCTGATTTCCCGGAGAGAGAGTATATGAGTGGTTTCTTGGTCCCGAGCAGTGAAGGATCCTGACGCATTGCCTAAAATATACTTTAAATATCACCTCAATGCTGAAGAATGCATGGTGGTTGGCCCGGCATGATTATGATGTTGAAACATTTCTCTATCCACCGGGTGCATCTTATACCCAGTTTATTCAAATAAGACTCCTAAACTTTGACGTATCTCCTGTTGGAATATGAGAGATTGCCAAAAAAATGAGGATAGAGATGAAAAGGAATATCATGGAGAGGGAGGAGAGTTTGTCTCACATCTCGGGGCTAGCACTTCTCAAGTAAACTTTTACCATTTTTTCACTGTAATCGCTTCTTTCTTAACTTATTTTGACTTTTTTTAATGATTGTTATAGGCTATTGGCTCATTTGATCATGAGGCTGGACCTTCTTTTACTACTCCTTCATTTGCTCAATCTAGTCAACCAGATATGCCATCTCATCCATAGGGCATTGATATGAATTACCTGGTAGGTTTTATTATTCCATGATAATTTATGCTATATGTATGCATGATTATGTATGCTCTTACTCTTTTTCTTTCTGGCTCACAGTGGATGCTTGAAGAACAAAACAAGAAACTTCAAGAAGAGTTGGCCGCTTTTCGTCAGCAGGTTTCCCATTTTGAAAATTTGTACCATCAGTCAGAGCAAAATTTTTGAGACTTCTAGTTTCAGGGGATGAGAGATCCTAGTGCTTCTTAATCTAAAGGCCCCTAAGCTGATGACAATGAGATCCTTTCCTCTACTTTTGATGAGGACTGTTACAGATCAAAACTCCAAGGTAATAGAGATTATGGTGCTCCTACTTTGGGCGGACTTGGGACGGGTGTTTAGATCATTTTTGTACTTGTTTTTAGTGTGATTTTATGTGTGTTTTAGTTAATGTTTTAATTTATTTTTGTTTAAAGTTTGTTTGAAGTGTTTGTTTTAGGTTTAAGTGCAAAAAATTCCCTTGGAAGATCAAAACAAAGAAGAAAGAGCATGAACCAAGCAAGACATGGCCAAGCCAAATCAAGCTTGGTCGTGTCCCCTCAAAGAGTCTTATGGCAGAGCTTGACACGGCCATGAGACACGGCCAAGCCACTAGCCGTGTCTCACCCAAGGAACAAAACCCAGAAAGAAAAGAAAAGAAGGCAGAAGCTGACATTGTCAGGTGACATGGCCACAAGCTTGGTCGTGTCCCATCTTAAGCCAAGAAACGAAGGACCACGAGAAAAGAAGCAAAATGAAGAAGCAGTAGGTGACACACCCATATGACACGGCCAAGCCACTGGCCGTGTCACATGACACAGCTACAAGCTTGGCCTTGTCACCCCTTAAGACCAAAGAAAAGAAAGAGAGAAAGAAAGAAGCAGTGATGGACACGGCCAGCAAGCTTGGCCGTGTTCTAAAGAAAAATGAGAGACACGGCCAAGCCAAAGCAAGCTTGGTCTTGTCACCCTTAATATATATAAATTCTTTTGCACGAAACAAGAGGAAGGATTTGAGAGGGGGAGACAGCTTGGGTTTTTGAAAAAAAGAAAGGAGAAATAGAAAAAAAAAGAGTGGAGAAAAATGATTTGGGGAGAGGAGAGAGTGACACTCTCCTTGTCCCTTCATCTTCATCCTCAATTTCTATCCTCTCCTTCTTCTCCATCTTCCATTGACAAGCTTCAATTTGGTTCTTTGGGATAAATTAGGTTAACAAGCTCATGAGGGCTGAAGAAGCTTTATTGAACGATTTGGTGACTTGAGAAAGCTCCATTCCATATTGCAAAAGGGAATCACCATTGAAGAGGGCTTGAGTTCTTCATCATACATCAAAGTGGAGCTAGGAGGAAGACTATTAATCCTACTCTTGGCATCTACAAGGGGCTTTTCTATTCTCTCTTTTAATTCATTTCAATATTGTTTTTGTTATATTAAGAGAATTGATATTGCAATGGACAATTTGTATTTGATTTATATTGAGTTGAATGAATGTTTTAAATTGATGATGTTGAGCTAAATACCCATGCCTAGGGTTCATAGTATATTTGATTGAATGCCTTGATTTGATATTTTCATTGATGTACCTTGTTTATGGTTGATTGTATTGTATTAAATGTTAGGTTGATAGATTAGCTACCTATTAATCTTTGAATATTGGATGAAGGACCAAGAGGTGAAATCCGATATCGGAACTATATAATCAACCACCCTGTGAATGAATTAGAAATATAAGTTCTAGGGTTTGGTTATTGCTATTTCATGAATGTGAGAACTAATGAATTGGTAATTGACTAATTAACCTTAAAGAACAAATTAATTTACAAGGTTATGTTAATGGATAATTGAGAATTGAGCTTTGATTGAATGGACCTATAACCCTAGGCACCTTCCCAAGAATTGAATTGATCTTGTGCACCCATCACACACATTAAGCATCACATTCATTACTTTTAGTTTTAATCGTTTTAAAACCGCAACTCAAACATCAAACTCTTGCATTTAAATTTCTTGTCAATCAAGCTATTACGAACTACACCTTCCTTGTGAGACGACCTTGGGGCGATCACCTTTACTATAATTACCTCGTATACTTGCGAGTGACGCTTTGTAGTAGTATTTAACTCGAGCGCAACAAGTTTTTGGCGCCGTTACCGGGAAAGGCTGTTTAAGTAGTGATAGTTTGAATTTTTTTTATTTAATTGTTTGTTTGTTTTCTTTGAATTGTTTGTTTGTTTTGTTTGATTTTCTTTCAATTCAATTATTTGTTTGTTTTCTTTAAGTTGCTAAGTGCCTTTTGTAAAGATGCAGTTTTCAAGGCACGGGGGAGTTTATGATAGGAACAATGAGTCTGAAATGGCATGGCAATTAGCAGAATTGATGAATCAACTTAAGGTACTAAATGCAAGAGGAAGAGCACCTATGCCACGCCAAGAGATATGTGCAACATGTGGCAATGCAGGGCATAGTGCAAATACATGCTCATTTGGTTTTGAACGATACCAAGAATGGCAAGAGGAAGAATATGACTACCAAGGTTTTCAGCGAATGGGTAGAAACGACCAATATTCCAATCCTTATAATTCAGGCTGAGGAAGCCACCCAAATTTTTCTTAGGAAAATCAGCAACACATTCGACCTCAAAATTGTTTTCAACCTTACCAAAGAAGTTCTTACTCTCAAGAACAATATTCATATCAAGATCACCTTAAGAAACCCACTTTGGAAGATAGTTTGAATGCCTTCATTTAAATTAGCGCATAGAACTATAATAAATTCGTTAAATCCATAGTGAAAGATGATTTGAATGCTTACCTTCAAACTAGCACACAGAATCAGGAAAGAATCAATGAGAGGTTAGATTCTTTGGAGGAATCATTGAAGAGGGTGGAAATTCAAGTTGGGCAACTGGCACATCAACTCCAAGCACACCAAAAGGAGGAATTTCCTTGCCAATTGGAGCAAGTCAAGGTAATCACAAATTTGAGGAGTGAACAGGTAATATATAACAAATTTTGTGATTCCTTTGATGCAGGTACTAATCAAGAAGAAAACGGCGAGGAGATACAACCAAACATAGAGGAGTTAGTTCAATCAGAGGAGGAGGAAATTTGGAAGCATCAACATCGAAAAAATTGCATGAACCTCCAAATCCTTATATTCCCCCAATTCCATTCCCAAGCAGGCTGAAGGAAGAGAATCAAGGTAAGCAACTTTCTAACATCTATGATATGCACTCCCAAGGAGAAAGTGGAAATAAGCTTGAGATGGGTATGCCCTTAGAAGAAGAACATGAAATGCCCAATTTAGAACTTGAGGAGTGTAAGCTAATTTTAGATGTCGAGGTTGTTGAGAGGGAACTTGACATTGTTAAAGTGGATGAAGAAGTGATTCAACCAAATTTGGTTGAACTTAAAGAGTCCCCAAAAATCATTTCTTCTACTCTTGGAGGTAAGGAAGAGCAGAAATCTGATATGCCCATGTTGCACAAGGACAAAGATTATTACCACATTCCTATTACACTGGAGGATTACCCTAAGATGACCTTCACATATTTTCAAATAACGCTACTTAGGCGTAGCAATACATCGGGTATCCTTCGGAGTTGTATGCTATCCATCCCTGCAAACATGAGCGACAATTGCATTATGGGTGGAAGGAGCATTGTACATCGCATATGGGAACGATGGAAATCAGGTTTCATCTAAACCCTCTCTTTTAGTTGATGTATGCTCACATTGAGGACAATGTGAATCTTTAAGTGTGGGGTGCATTATGTGTTTTTGTGTTTTTACTTTTAACTTGTTTTTGTTTAAGTTTTAGTTAATGTTTTTCTTGTTTTTCTTTGAATAAATTAATTTTGGAAAGTTCAATTGTTATAAATTGTTGATTGATGACCTTTGAATTTTTGAAGCATGAAATTGAGAATTGAGTAGAATTGGTGCTTATTGTCAATTTTATTGGTTTTTCATTACATTGCCTTTAACCTAGTGAGAAATTAAGCCATCAACTTATTATTCTTTTTGTGGGTGAACATCTTTGATTGATGAATTGCTAGAACTTGCTTTGACATGCTTTTTAAGACTACATAAAAATTTCAATTAGGCATCAAGATGATTAAGTAAATTAGGTGAACCCACTTTGGCTTAAAAAGGCCAACCCTATTTTTAACCTTAGTTAGCCAATTTTGAGCTTATTTTATTTTTCCTTTTCTTTCTTTTTCACAACACCATCAGCTTGAACCTTGTTGTTTAACTCTTACCCTTTCATTAGGTCAAGAGCATTTTAAGAGCGTTTATGATTGAGTGTTGTGTTGAATTAAGTGTGGGGTTAAATTTAGTAGGTTTAAGATTGGAAACTATTATGTTATTTAGTTACAAAACCCTAAAAAAAAGAAAAAGAGAAAAATAAAAGAAAAAGAGAAAAATAAAAACATAATAATAATAAGAATAATTGATGTTCTTGTTGAAAGGGTTGGAAGAAGTTGGGAATAATCATTGAAAGATTTAATAAGTGAGTTCCCTTAAAAAGCTCTTTAATGACAAAGGGTAGATGAGTGGAAGGTGTTTTGGAATTTTTGGGGTATATATATATGATTGGTTACTTCATTCTTGAAGTGCTCTTGAACTTAATGATTAAGCTCACATTTCCTAAATGTCATGCCTTTACCTTAGCCCCATTACAACCAAAAGAAAGACCTTTTGATTGATGCTTGATTGAAATTTTGTGGTGGAGATTTGATTGATAAGCAAGCCTATGGTAATATTCTTTCATTGATTGTTATGAGTGTGAACACCACCATGATCAAACACTTTCAAGAGTTGGTGAGGGAGCGACAACATAGGTTGTGCATGGAAAAACACTTAATTGCATGGGTGTCAATTTTGTTTGATTCGATATTGATTGCGGATTTAGAGATAGGGAAGTCTTGATGCATCTTTATAACTCTTGAACTTAACAAAATTATCTTGTTAGTGTGTTTTGATTTTAACCTTGCTTAGGGACAAGCAAGGAATTGAGTGTGGGGTAGTTGTTTAGGTCATTTTTGTACTTATTTTTAGTGTGATTTTATGTGTGCTTTAGTTAATGTTTTAATTGATTTTTGTTTAAAGTTTATTTGAAGTGTTTGTTTTAGGTTTAAGAGCAAAAAACTCCTTGGAAGATCAAAACAAAGAAGAAAGAGCATGAACCAAGCAAGACATGGCCAAGCCAAATCAAGCTTGGCCGTGTCCCCTCAAAGAGTCTTATGGCAGAGCTTGACACAGCCATGAGACACGGCCAAGCCACTGACCGTGTCTCACCCAAGGAACAAAACCTAGAAAGAAAAGAAAAGAAGGCAGAAGCTGACACTGTCAGGTGACACGGCCAAGCCCACAAGCTTGGTTGTGTCCCATCTTAAGCTAAGAAACGAAGGACCACAAGAAAAGAAGCAAAATGAAGAAGCAGTAGGTGACACACCCACATGACACGGCTAAGCCACTGGCCATGTCACATGACACGGCCACAAGCTTGGCCGTGTCACCCCTTGAGACCAAAGAAAAGAAAGAAAGAAGAAGTGATGGACACGGCAAGCAAGCTTGGCCGTGTCCCAAAGAAAAATGAGAGACACGGCCAAGCCAAAGAAAGCTTGGTCATGTCACCCTTAATATATATAAATTCTTTTGCACAAAACAAGAGGAAGGATTTGAGAGGGGGAGACGGCTAGGGTTTTTGAAAAAAAGAAAGGAGAAAGAGAAAAAAAAAAGAAAAGAAAAGAGTGGAGAAAAATGATTTGGAGAGAGGAGAGAGTGACACTCTCCTTGTCCCTTCATCTTCATCCTCCATTTCTATCCTCTCCTTCTTCTCCATCTTCCATTGACAAGCTTCAATTTGGTTCTTTGGGATAAATTGGGTTAACAAGCTCATAAGGGGTGAAGAAGCTTTATTGAACGGTTTGGTGACTTGAGAAAGCTCCATTCCATATTGCAAAAGGGAATTACCATGGAAGAGGGCTTGAGTTCTTCATCATACATCAAAGTGGAGCTAGGAGGAAGACTAGTAATCCTACTCTTGGCATCTACAAGGGGTTTTTCTATTCTCTCTTTTAATTCATTTGAATATTGTTTTTGTTATATTAAGTGAATTGATATTGCAATGGACAATTTGTATTTGATTTATATTGAGTTGAATGAATGTTTTAAATTGATGATGTTGAGCTAAATACCCATGCCTATGGTTCGTAGTATATTTGATTGAATGCCTTGATTTGATATTTCCATTGATGTACCTTGTTTATGGTTGATTGTATTGTATTAAATGTTAGGTTGATAGATTAGCTACCTATTAATCTTTGAATATTGGATGAAGGACCGAGAGGTGAAATTCGATATCGGAACTATATAATCAACCACCCTATGAATGAATTAGAAATATAAGTTCTAGGGTTTTGTTAATTAGCAAATGTAAAATAATTTGTTATTGCTATTTCATGAATGTGAGAACTAATGAATTGGTAATTGACTTTTTAACCTTAAGGAACAAATTAAATTACAAGGTTATGTTAATGGATAATTGAGAATTGAGCTTTGATTGAATGGACCTATAACCCTAGGCACCTTCCCAAGAATTGAATTGATCTTGTGCACCCATCACACACATTAACCATCACATTCATTACTTTTAGTTTTAATCGTTTTAAAACCGCAACTCAAACATCAAACTCTTGCATTTAAATTTCTTGTCAATTAAGCTATTACGAACTACACCTTCCTTGTGAGACGACCTTGGGGCGATCACCTTTTCTACAATTACCTCGTATACTTGCGAGTGACGCTTTGTATAGTACTTAACTCGAGTGCAATAACGGGTGATATGCCTCCTTCTTCAATAGGCGATGACTTTTTTAAAGCTTTGTTCGATCATGATCCACCACCCCATTCTTAGTGATGTATGAGTATTGTATCAATTGAGGAAATATTGTATACAATGATAAAAATAATGATGTGTAATTTACATTTTCACTGCAACTCTTTTTTTTAAAAAAAATTTTCTTCTTCTTTTCGTATCTTCTCCTTGCCCCCTGTGTAGGCTCAAACCCATGATTTTTTCTATGCAACTTTGGTTGATGCTTGTATATTGTCTAGCCCATCGAACAAGCATGCATTTCTTCCTTTCTTTTGCAAAATGACTGGAGTTTCCTCAAGTAATGGGTCTTCTATGCCCCCCTGATTCAATATAGTGGCTTCATCGACTCACAGACTTAGGTGATCAACTGAAGTGTTTTCATTGACTCCTTCCAGATGCTTGTTCAATTCTTACTTTGGAATGACAGGATACTTCACATTTATGGCTTTTATCTTCAAGATGTTGAAAACATGAATAATGGAGGCCCCAAGTATTAGAGATACATCTATTCCAAACTATGTTTTGGCATGTCAGTTGGTAGCTTCTTCATGACCTTGCCAATAATCATTTACTTTGCCTAATGTGTCTTTCAAGATTCGATAGTTCAATATACTCCCCTTAACTTGGAGGCTTTGTATATTATATATATATATATTTTGAATTTTGATTTTGAAATCAAATGTTGGCTTTGTCAAATCAATGTCATTGTACCTCAAGACTCAATTTTTCAAATTAACATATCTATAACATGGCAACACTAGTTACCATACTAAACTTGGGAATCATTTCTTTTTAAGTAAGAATTGTTGCACTTCAGATAGGCACATACACATTACTTGGCCAAAGGTCTTATTTAAGTTTGAATATTGTCTATCTCATGTGCATGCTTATCTAAACTATCTCCACTAATAGACTCTACCTACAGAGAGAGATCAACAGGTCTTTGATAGGTTTGAAATGGGGTATATAAGGGACATGGGTTAAATGAAGACCAGTTGTAAGTTGGATCCATTGTGACACTATGGGCAAACCCTCACACTACAAATTTCTTGTTCAAACTTTAGGCAGCTGGGAGCAATCTCGCTAGACTCCAAATTCCTTTTATCTTCTTGGCATTAATCTGGATCTTGACTAGGACAGTCTTTGCCATTGCAAAAGTTTGGTACCCATATTCATTTCTTTTCTTCTTCTCCCTTTTCTTTGTTTTTATTTTTCTTACTCTTCCCTTTCTTTGAGCATTTTATCATTTTGTCCTTCTTTCCTGTAGGACTGTCAAGTATAGGACTTTTCAAAAATAGGTGACCTTTCTCCTTTTCCTTTGATTTTGATCAAATATTTGGTTGGGTTAATTCAAGTCAAACTGTCCTTGGAAGCCTTTTGTTGTCTTAGGTAAAAGAGAACTCAGTTGGATTTCTAAACCATTTTGGGTTTTCCTTTCTTTTTTTTTTCTTTTTCTTCTCTCTCTTTCTTTTCTTCTTTTTCTTCTCTTTTTTTTTTCTTTCTTCTTCTTCTTCTTTTTTTTTTCTTTTTTTTGTTCTAGCTCTAAAAGAGTTGTCTTGTTTGTACCAACTTGGGTTTCTAATAATGGATGAGTGGAGTGACATAAATCTTCTTTAATAGGGATAAATCATTTATTACTCTGAGGTTATCTTGATAGATTGGAGATATTAGGTGAACTTAAACTACACTTATGGTCTTGAAAACTTCAACTATCCTCATAATCTTGACTATTCATTTCTTTCTTTGATCTTTTGCCTCTTCATCTTAGTGATCATAAGACTTGTCAAAAGTATCACAACAGCTCAGGGTAGGTTGTTGGGGTTTGTAAGCCAATGAAAATAAAGCTAAAATTTTATGAAGGCTCAAAGGGACAACTAGGGATTGATATCTAATTGGGTGGATACTAGTTGCTGGCTAAACAAACAATGCCTAAATAAAAAAAATAGTTTCAATTTTCACTCTTTCATAATGACTGAAGCCAATTTGAAAAAGATAAAGAATTTATTCAAGACCCTCAAGTCTACACATTGGGATTAAATATCATGGTCTCAACTCAATGTCTTGAAGTGCTTTCAAAACATTAAGTTGGACTAACCATTTTTACATGCCAGGACTTTCTTTTAGGATGTGAATACTAGGACTTTTGAGATAACCAACTTTGAAATTTGTCCTATGATTGAAGAATTTGAAGTTATTCTCGGATATCCAAGCAATCATCCAATGGCATTACCCATACTAACTTTCAAGACTCATCAAAAGATGCAGATGCAATTTCAACTCTCAAAACCTGAAGTCCTGCAACTGACCAGAGGTGAGAAAATCCTACTTGGTCCCTTCATTGATTTTTCCACTTCCCATTTAGCTACCACCAAAACGTGGGGGCGCATGTTCTGTCTTTGCTTGCTTAGTTAATTTTTTCTTGTTTTTTCTGACATCAACATTGATCCACGAGTATTGGATATTACATACCAAATGGAGGGAGGATTTTCACTAGTATCCGTGATTTTGGCAGAAACCCTAGTTGGATTGGATCAATTCAAGACAAATTTTTTTAGGAGATTGGCATAAACTAGTACCCATGCTGCTTCAGGTAACTGCCTAAACTGCCCTTTCGGGTTTTTAATTTAGGCTTTTATTTTTATTACTTTAATTTTTGCCTAGCCTGCCCTTGCAGGTTTTCGAAACTAGTGAGTTTTTCTAACTTTTACCTAGGCCGCCATTGCGGGTTTTTAACCTAACAGACTCTTATTTTAATCTATTTTATTTTTGTTCTAATTTTTGCCTAGACCGCCCTTGCAGGTTTTTGGAGCTAGCAAACAGCCCTAATTTTTGCTTAGGCCGCCCTTGCGGATTTTGAACCTAATGGGCTCTTTTTTTTAACTTGTTGTTTGTCTTTATAAATCTAGCTATAAGAGGACCTCTGCTTGCTCAAAACTCCATTCTTGGACTTTATCAGATTTTTGCCCCGACATTATTCTACTAGAAAATTGCTTCATCCTACCTCTACATATGCCGAGTGGGTTGATTGGATTCGCTCACGAGCCGTGATTAATATATGTTGGTTGGTACCTTTGAAAGGCATAAATTCAACTAATTAAAGCCCTAAAATTAAATTTGTTTGGCCCAAATTGAAACTGTCCATTCCATTAACTAAAAATATAATACTAATGTAATATCCCAAACTATACCCTAAAATTTTTGGAATACTTATTGTTGTAATTCGATTAAATGATATAAAGTATATATTTATGATTAAGCGGTATGAGAGGAAAAGTGAAGTGTGTATATGTTATATATATAGAGATATATATAACATATACAAGTCAACAAGTGTGATGGTCAAATGAGATTTATTTATTAATTGAAAATGGAAATTTAAAAATAAGTGGAAGATGATGTTTTAGTTATTTATATTATTATATTATAAAATTGCTTGGTTGAAATTTAAAGAGAGCTTGAGCGGTTATTAGAGGTTGACTTTGCTCTTCTTTCTTCATCTTCTTCTTTCTTCTTTTTGGTTAGCTGGCCATGACCATAGCAAGAGGGAAAGAGAGATTTTGTTCTTCCTAACTCAAGATTGAAGGGTGTTTCAATTGATCAAGTTGGAAATCTAAGGGTTTTCATCACTTTTGGTAAGTTTTCCACTTGATTCCTTGGTTTTCTTTTGAGTTTGTGTATTGAGGTTGTTGATTGGTTGTTGTTGATGTGTGTATGTTTGATTGTGGTGTATTTAAGAGTGTTTGGTCTTATTGGTTTTGATTTTGGGGTTGGTTTGAAGGAAAGGTTAAATTTGGTGAAAGAAAATAAGTTTTGTGGATTGTGTTGGTTGAGTTATGATGATGGTTGTGATTGGGGTTTGATGTATGTATTGAGTTGTTTTGGTGTTTTTGCAAGTTTATTATGGTTTTGGGTAAGATTGTTTGGAGTGGAAGATGGTAAAAGAAAGAGGTTCGTTGGATGTGGTGTTGTTGGTGTCGGAATCAGGATTTTTGGCCTGACACGCCCATGAGCATGGCCACGTCTTTGGGCGTGTCAATGGTTCTATTTTCTGGATGGGTGACACGACCAGTGACACACCCATGTCACTAAGTGTGTCACAGCTTCTGCGTTGAAGTAGTGTTGACACGTCCAGTGACACGCCCATGTCACTGAGCGTGTCAAAGCTTCTGTGTTGTGAGTTTAGGACACGATCAGGGACATGCCCGTGTTGTTGAGCATGTCATGTGTAGAGTTTGCCCTAGTTGGTTCTTATCCTTATTATCTTATGTGTATCTCTAAGTGAGTGTGTATCATCACTTTTGGATTAGGTTTTGAAGAGATTGAGTTGCCCTAATCCAAGTGTTGAAGGATTCTTGGAAGAGGAAGTGGTTTGGTGTGAGTTGTTTTTGAGGTAAGTACAAACATTTCATGGTTGCATACATTTACATGACTTTGTGACTTAACACATTTGGTTGTAAATGTGTTAAGTAATTTATTACATTGTTGATACATTTGATTAATGCTATGATTTGCATAATGTGAAAGATATAATAATCATTCAAAATGTATGTACAATGCAATTGGTTATGTATACCCTAATGATGAGATGTAAAGCCATTGTTGTTGGCTATAATAATACAAATGAAATAATTGGGGCATGGTTGCCTAGATGATTATGAGAAAATGAGAGTGGAATTGATAATGAAATAATAAAATAATTGTGTGTCTAATGTGTTATTCAATTTTCAGAGTTTTGTTGGTGGTGGCATGCCTAAAAGTAACAATCCCTTAAAGCTGGGTTGGGCTTGGTCCTTGAAGCCAAGTTGGGTTGATGCCTAGCATTCTTAGCTCCCCTTGAAGCTTGGTTGGGCCTAGTCCTTGAAGCCTAGTTGGGATGTTACATATGAAATGTTTCTCATTGTGATAATGATTCGCCTACGGGCTTGATAAATGTGATTATTGAACCAAAACAGTAACTCTGGAATTTGAATGACATATTAGTTTCTTTTGGGCCCATGCGTGTCTTTGTTTAAATGTGAATCATGAATTATGAAACAATTGAATAATATAATGTAATGTAATATTATGAAATATGATATTCTTGTGTATTATTTATAATGCTTGAAAGTATGACAATGGCATTACATTAAAGCATATTGTTATTGTTGTTTGTACCACTAAGCCTATGGCTTAGCGAGATTATGGTTCATCGCGCAGGTAACAGGGTAGATCTGGTTGAACTGGAGAGTTCAGCTAGACCGAGTTGAGTCTAGGCTTGTGAAGTGTTGCTTGTGGACTTCAAGATCAGAGACGAACTGCCAAACATGTATAAACTTTATGTTTTGTTAATATTGATTTTGATGTATATATATGTAAATACCGCTACATTTTTCCGCTGCTTAATAAACAAATGTTTTATCTATAATGTTTTATAATATAACTTAAATATTTTAAGTTTTCTCATATTATTGCTAAAAGGAAAGATTGGTTTGCTTTAAAATAGATCGTGACATTCCTGTATCCGGTATACGTATATTACAGATGTGGTTGTATGTAGTGTGCATATATGGGGTATAGGGGTGTTACAACTAATTTGAGTCAAAGCGGCCTCGAGCGAATTGAGGCACTATTCATGTCTACCTAGAAGGCCCAAGTCGACAAGAGCCTCGGCTCATGTTGATCTGGTTACCCAGATCGATCTGGCAAACCAGATTAACATGACCCTAATTTATTTTTAGTTTTGGCTTCCTAAGGAAATTGGAATTTGTTTAGAAGACAGATTCGGCAGATTAGGTTTAGGGTTTTTAATTATTCTTTGCCTATAAATAAAAAAGTTTAATGCTAATAAAGGAAGGATAGCAACAAGTAACAATAATCAAACAATAAGCATTAAACCCTAGTAATTGAGTGAGCAAAGACCCAGATCATCAAACCATCAAACCAAGAAGGCAGTGACACATTGCCTTCATTCTGTTCAATAGAGATTTTATCACTGGTACAAATATAAAGCTTAGATCAATATAAACTATCGGTAGAACCAACAATCAAGGTTTACAATCCCTTACTCAGTTTGTTTTAAATTCACACTGCTTCATCCATTCTTGTTTCATTATTTTATTTCGTTCATGCACTCTTATAAAACATCCAAAAGGTAGCATCCATTAGTTTTAATTCATATAGATTTATTTGAAGCATGATTGGTTGATGTTGGATTTATAATTTACAATAGCTTATATATTTGAATTTTTTCCATCTAGTAGCTAAATTATTAATAGCATTAAAATTGTTAATTTTAGTATAATGAATATCTTAATGACAGTTCATTTAAAAACCCTAGCTTCTAAAAAAATCCTAGCCTTGTTTTCCAAAATATAAAACCCATTCGCGGGCCACAGGCCAATTCGCCTCAAGTTTTACTTGCGGCGAATTGGCCTGTGGCCATTTTGCTACAGGAAAAACCTACGGCGAATTGGCTTGTGGCCAATTCGTCATAGGTTTTTCCTGCGGCGAATTGGCCTAAGCCAATTCGTCGCCAGCGATTTTCGTCGCCGATTCTTCCGTTGTCGATTTTTATTTATTTATTTATTTATCTTTTTTATTTTTTTATTTTTATTAAAAATAAATATAATAAGAATAAATATTATTTAAATAATATATACCACAAAATTATTTCAGACTGTTTTAAAAATATCGGACTGGACTAGGTCAAAATTTAAGGGTCTACACCTTATTCCAATTAAAAGGCCCTAATTAAAATCAAATTGAATTAAAAGGGCCAAATCGATTTGGGTCTGACCTAAAAGCAAAACAATGGGCTAGCATTAAATTCATATCGAATATCGAATTGGTGTGCAAAATTGACATAAGCCATGATAATGTTGAACTAGCAAAGTTTGTCGGCCCTATTTTAAAGAATTTTAATCCTAACAAGACTCGAATGGCTCAGATTTTCCTTAGTTGATCAAAACTATTAAGTAACAGTTACCCTAGGGGATGGGTTATAAATAGCCTACTAACAATAGGAAAAAGGGACACCACAACAATTAAGAAACCTAGAATTGTCTATGGAGAATTCATAAGTAAAAATTATCACAATTAGCAATAAAGAAGTAATAGAGAGATGAAAAAGCAATTAAGTAAAAAAAGTTATGGCTAAAAGTTTATGAACACAATATAATTTTCAGATTATATAGCTTAGCCAAGAGCTATCTTATCCAAGCAAATCAAAGCATTATCAAATTCTAGCCTCTGCAAAGGAACTGAAATGCTTGGGACAAATCTTGGTTTAATAAAATTATCTTGATGGAGCCAACAATGTAGGTAAGGTCCTCATAAACTCAATACATTTTACTTAATTGATCATCATCATTGCCTAACCTTTATAAATACACCATATACTATCTAGAATTTATTTAAGTTGCAAAGCTTGTTCTCAATACCCTAAATTGCACATTTCATAAGATCAAACACTAATTGCATATTTTATAAGATCAAACCCTAATTGCATGTTTTATAAGATTAAATTCTAATTGTACAATCCAAAACCCTAGTTTTGTATATCAAATATTGACTTTGCATGTTAAGCCTTTGATTTAGAGTTAAAGCCCTAATTTGTATATTAAACCCTAACTTTGCATGTTAAAACCCTAGCTTTAGGTTAAAAACCTTAATTTTATATTAAAATCCTAATTCCATTCCAAAATCCTAGTTTTAGGACAAACCCTGGTTTCAAAATTAGAACCCTAATTTCATAATAAAATCCCAATTCTTTAATTATAACCCTAATTCAAATGTTAAGCCTCAATTGTATTAATTGGAACCCTAATTTTAAGATTGTTTGATGATTAATTCAAATTTCAAAATTGTTTGATGATGGATTTAATGTTTAAATCAATTATTTTCTATGAATGCTTTAATTATATTTATTTGATTATAAGGGATTTTAAGTACTTGTAAAAGGCACGTTTCCACTTTACGGGTGCCTTATTTATTTTAATTATTTATTGTTTATTTTAAATTTTAAGTAATTTAGGGATTATTTTAAGGGACATATTTTCACCTTTCGGTGGGTGTCATATTTCATTTATTTCATAATTTTGGATATTGTAAGGGCATATTTCTATCTCATATGGGTGCTCATTGTTGTTTGATTTGTCTTGATTAAGAATATAATGAATATTTATTTCTTTTAATTGCATATATTATGCATAATATTATAATAAGTTAAGAATTTAATATTACTTAGACCTAAAAAGGAGGCTGGTTCTAATGAACCCTGCATTATGGGTGTGCTGGGTCATTTATCACCTTCTTCATGGTACCCAACTTTCAAACCTAGTAGGAATTAGGGATTCCTTTGGAATTGAGTTATCCACCCCTTTCTATCTTCCCGACCTGTTCAGGTGGCGACTCCTATACTCTGGGTTTAGGCCTGTATTCTCTAAGGCCTGGAGCCTAACAGTGCCAAAGTTGCAAGAACCATTTCACTGGGGCTGGGCCTGAAAATCTACCCATGTAGTTGGCCTAGTAACTTTCCTTAGGTCTACCTTAAATGCTTATTTTTTGTTTATGATTGATATATTTTTGTTTGAGTTACGACCCATTTGTTTTGCTTTTTTTCTAATATAACCTAATTATGTTGTAAGCCTAAAATTAAAGCCCACAAGACCAAATAATTTTCCAATTCTTTTTCAAGATGGCCTTTGATGAAGAAAAAGTAGTGATGGATGATGATGACTGGGATACATATTTCTAATACCCTCAAGAAAAGGAGAAAGAAAAGAAGGTTGTGGAAAAGACCAAAACTGCTGATGTGGAAAAGTTGATTACTGGTTTGGAGAAGAAATTTGAAAAGAAGCTAAAGGCTGAAGAGGTGTCGAAGTTGGACAAACTATGAAGAAGTTCCTTACAAGTTTAAGGTTCTTTCTTTTGCTAAGTTTGATAGAACTGGAAATCCCCCTCTACATGTCAAGCAATGCATCACTACCATACAATCTGTCAGAGATACTACGACTCGAACTCTAAGATATTTCATGCTTTCACTAGATCTTGTTGTGCAAAATTAGTTCAATATCTTAGAGAAAAGTATTCAAAAGAATTGGGATTTTTTGTACAAAGCCTTCATCCAGCAGTATAGGTACAATGCCGAATTAGAAGTAACTTTGATGGAGGTTGAATCAATCAGACAAAAGCAAAATGAGAACCTTGTTGATTATGTGAAGAGATAGAAGAATAATGCTGCACTTCTGAAAAAGTGACTGTATGAGTCTGAACAAATTAGGATGATAGTAAGAGGTGTCGTGCCTAATATTTATGAATGAATGTCTCACACTATTATTAGAGACTTCAAAGATATTCTCTAAGCTGACTTGCAAATAGAAGAATGGGAAAGAGAGAAAACTATTTTTCTCGAAGAAGGAATGAGATAGGGAATTATCAGTCTCACAGTCAAGGTACACATGAAACAGTGGATGTTGATGCAATTGGTCAAGCAAATAGGAGATAGTTTTTAGAGTTGGGGAGACCTTTGTCCTGGGTTTTCAACAAGTTATAGAAAAAGGAGTTGTTACATCTAAAGACTCCTCGACCTTTACGAAATCCTTTACCACCAAACTTTGATCCCAAAGCCTTCTATTAATTCCATCAAATGCAAGGGCATAAGATAGGCAAATGCATCTAGTTAAGGCATGAGGTCTAAGATTTGATCGACAGCAGTAAACTACCTAAGCCCCATAAGCCTAGCACGAAGGATAATCCTTTACCTAGGTTTAATAGAATACCTTCACCACCAATGTTCATGGTAGAAGGAGGATTGAATGAGAAGTTTGTCTTGTCATCTTATCAAGACATAGATGGAGAAGCCACTAAAAAGGAGGCCTTACTTAGCAAGATTGAACCAACAGTGGATAAGGATGAAATAACCATTTGTGTTGTGAACGAGTTTTGGGACTCAAGTGACAGTGACAGTGAATTAGAATCCAAGGAAGAAGAATGGGCCTGGTCTGAGCATGAAAAGGAAGATGTGTTGAATACTCACTCTAGCAAGCGTTATGAGAGGGCTCCACTAAAAGAAGTAAAAGTTGATAAATAAAAAGATGGTGAAATAGGAGGGAAATAAGAGGAAGATGATACTATCCTAAAGCAACTAATAAGAACCCAAGCTAGTATTAGTATTTAGGATTTATTATATACATCCAAGAAGCATCAGGGGACTATAGCTAAAGCTTTGGCTACCATGCAAATTTATGCTTCTGCAATACCATAGGAATTGGTTAATTTTATGGGAGTAAATAAGGCTGAAGAGGTAAAGAAAGGTGAAGATACTTAGAAGGGAAATGAGGTTAATGTTGGGATGGTTTCCTTCTCAAATGTTGACTTACCAAAAGAGGGAATGGATCACATCCATTCACTTTTCATTAAGGTGGAAGTTAAAGAAAAAAGAACCCTTTATGTCATGGTTGATGATGGATCTGCTATAAATGTGTGCTCGCCCAAGATTTTTCCAAAGCTGGCCATGTCAACACATGATCTGAGTCCAACTAAGGTGATAATTCAGTCTTATGATAATACTAAGAGGCAAGCTAATGGGACCTTTAAAGCTATTATGAAGTCATGCCCTATTGAATCCATAGTGGAGTTTGTAGTCTTGGATATACTAGTCACCTTTGCATTATTGTTGCATCCTTAGTTTCATCCTCTCTCCATTAAAAGATCAAGTTTTCAAATGGGGATGAAATGGTGGTAATCGAAGCTGAAGACAATGAGGTGGTGAATGCCCTAATGGTTGAAAGGCCTCTTAATGGATTTCAGGTGGTTATTATTTCTAATGATGAAATAGTGGATTTCAAAGTCTTGGCCATGATGAAGCAGATGAATTATCTATCAGAACTGGCCTTGGGGAGGGGAGAACAGAGGTGATGAAGCTTTTAGATTTCAAGGCTCAAGTTTCTAGAAAAGGGTTAGGTTACAAGGAAACTGATGAAGAAGTTTTGCTAAAAGGAAATAAGAAGATGGGATTTCCTCCACTTAAAGAGACATTTTTCAAAGCTCTAGAGTTGAGACTGATGAAGAAGTTTTGCTAAAAGGAAATAAGAAGATGCTGATTCTAGGTTTTGAAATATTTACAGATGTTGTTGAGCTTATGGAACAGGTGGAAAAGAAGCTTGTCTTACTAGCTGACCAGGAATCTAGCAAAGAAGAGAATTAAAAAGCTACCCTAAGATCCAGAAGACTCTAGAGGAGATTGGTGCTCTCATTGGGGAACATTTTATGATTATGAGAACACTAATTTTGACTTTGATTTGTTTGCTCTTTATGAGGATGATAATGTTTTTTCTTTTCAACAATGAATGCAATAAAGTCTGATTTTGCTTACTTGTGTAATATTTTCATGATGGTTGCATACATTCGTATGGTGATTACATTAGTATTTTTAATATTAACTCTGTTGACACTCAATCATTAAATTTGGAAATAATAAAAAATCCTAAAAATATTAGTATAGCATCTGACCTTACTCTTAAAGAGAGGGAGAGATTTTAAAAAAATATTCAAAAAATATAAAGAAGTCTTTGCTTGGTCTTACGAGGATATGCCAGGAATATATCATGATATAACCAAGCACATGATTCCTATCTACATTCACATGAAGCTTGTCAAATAAAAGTTGAGGTGTTTAAGGCTAGAATGGGCAGAATTGATGAAAAGAAGAGGTCACTAAGCAATACCGGTGAAATTCCTATAAGTAATAGATTATCCTTACTGGTTAGCTAATATCATCCCTTATAGAGTCCACATAATTGCTAAATAAATAAAATTAAATTTGAATTAAATTAAATTAATAAGTTGGAGGGTTAAATAAAGTGCTGGAAGTGAGAAATAGATAATGTAAGGAAATATACACTACATATAAAGTCAAAAATAAGTTAGAAAAAGATAAATTTAAAAGTAAAAGGAGGGGGTAAAATGGTAATTATAAACAAATAAAAAATAAAATAAAATTATTTTTTGATAGATGATGGAAATTAAAGAATTGAAAATGATTTTAAAAATTAATTATTTGGTAATTATAAAGAAAGATGAGGGGTAAAGTTGAAAAGTGGGTTATTAAAAAAGCCCATCTTCTTCTTCCTTTCCCATTCATGGCCAAATTTAATTAGGCATGAGGGGGAGGTTTTTGCTTCACCTGACACCAAATTTTTCAAGTTTTCAAGAGGTTTTGGGGTGATTTTGAAGATTTTTCAATCAAATATAAGCTTTCTTACCTTATTTGGAAGTTTTATGGTTAAATATGAATATGTGTAAATTGGGTTTTTGAATTAGTATGTTATGATTGTTGAAATGGATATATAAGATGTTATTTTGATGAGTATGTAAAGATTTTATGGTTAAATATTGGATTTGATTAGGTTTAGTTGGAGTTTGGAAGAGGTAGTATGGAAGTTAGGGTTTTGAAAAAAGTAGTGGTGCATTTGGTTTTATAATTGGAATTGTGTTATTTTGTATAGGTAATGATATAAATGAGCCCAAATTACCATTTAGAATTTGTTAGAATGAAAAACCAAAATCAAAGAGGTAGGGTAAAATTTTAAAATTTTAATGAAAAGTGGTACATTATATTTTAATGCTTGGAATGTATTAAAATATGATGTTTATGATATATTTAAGCTTTAGAATCAAATTGGGATTGATTAGAGTGAAGTTTGAAAGTTTGAGTGTGTTATGGCACATTTTAGTGTTTTTGAAGGAATGTGCCCAAATTTATATTTTATGCTTTAAACACCTAAAAATGTGATACTAATTGATTATTTGCATTCAAATTTTTGATATGTGTTGAGTAGATTGTAATTTCACCAACCTAGTAGTGCAGGACATTAGGAGATTTTGGAACTGGAGTGGAGTTTTAACTTCATTTATTGCTTAATAAAAGTTATTACATACTTTGGGTTATAATGTGTTTAATTGCATTAATATTTAGCATAACACATTGTAAATGTTGAATGTGTTATGTTACTTGGTTTTCTTGAATGTGTGTGTAGCATTATTTGGAGTAACAATGCTTGATTTATATTATTTATAGCATGATAAGCCATTTGAGAATGGCTAAATAAAATGTTTGTGCAGAATATGAAAAGTGCAAATTGTACAATAACATGTGGAAATGAGCCACATTTGCATTGTATATGATGATAATATTAAAAATGAGCTGAAAATATGAAAAAGAATGTGAAAAGTGGAAATTGTGGAAATATATTTGCATATCACCTTATATAGGGCCTAGTTCCAGAATGTTGTTGTTAGATATTATTATGCCCTTTGGGTGAGACACACTAGTATCACAGATAGTATTACGCCCTAGGGTGAGACACACTAGTGTCATAGATATTATTACGTCTTTGGGTGAGATACACTGGTGTCACAGATCTTATATGCCTTTGAGTGAGACACGCTGGTGTTAAAGATGATTGACTTAGCCAAGACAATATTCTTGGAACTATACTAATATATAAAAATTTTTGAAGCCAATATATGTGGATTTTGATGTGTTGTTAAAATGCATAAAAAGAAATAAATTATCTGCTATTTTTATCATAATGCATTTATGGTATTATTTGTGCTATACCATTTATTTATTATATCAAAGTATGAACCACTAAGCATTATGCTTAGCATGATTGAATTGGATCGCGTAGGTGATAAAGCTAATTCGGAGAGTGCTGCTAGACCACACTAAGTCTAGATTATAGTTATTTACCTTTGGAGTTTATCAAGCTACCATGGACCAGAGTCATCTGCATCTCATGCATATATTTTAAACTTTGTGAAATTTACTTAAATATGAATATTATGGTTACTACATGTATATGATGTAAATTATAAAAAGGATTTTTAGTTTTAATGTTGAAATTTTGAGAGATGAGTTATATGTATGGTTTTATATAAACACTTATGTATTTTGTGATTATATTGGAGATTTTGGAGAAATGAATGTGTTTAATGAATATTTGGGAGTGTGTTTTATATGCAGGTTGAGTGTGTTGAAATTTGAAAATATCTGAAATATAGATAAAACTCTGGCGAATTTTTTTCAGAGATTTTCCTTGAAAATGTGTCTTTTTATATTTGCATTAATAAGGAATAATTTTCTTTATTTATTAATATATATAAAGTGTTTTAAATAATTTAATTTGGAATGATGGAAGTTTTAAAAAAAATACGTAACATTCTTATATTCTATGTATGTATTTTATATATATGGACATTTATATTATATGTGTATGGGTTATAAGGGTATTACATCCCTATTCTGAAGAAAGATGGGAGAATTAGGGTTTGTATGGATTATAGAAATTTAAACAAGGCTTCCCCTAAGGATGACTTTCTTTTATCCCATATAGATGTCCTTATCGATAGTGCAGCTTCTAGTGTGCTACACTCGTTTATAAATGGATTTTTCAGATATAATCAAGTGTTAATGGCCTGAGAGGATAAAGTTAAAACTGCCTTCAAAACTACATAGGGTATATATTTGTTATGGGGTGATTCCATTTGGATTGAAGAATGTCGAGCAACCTATTAAAGGATGGCCACTACCTTGTTTCATGATATGATGCATAAGAAGGTTGATGTTTATGTTGATGATATGATGGTGAAGTTGGAGACAAGAGAACAACATTTTCAAAACTTAGTTAAGCGGTAAAGTATAATCTAAGGTTAAACCCAAAATAGAGTACGTTTGGGGTTACTTCAGGTAAGATGTTGGGGCATATTATTGACCAAAATGGCATTGAGATTGACTCTGACAAGGTTAAGGCAATCATGGATATGCCAGCCCCTAAGACAGAGAAGAAATTATACATGTTCTTCAATAGAAGGAGGAGTAGAAAGCCTACAATGGCTAGTAACTAGATGGTTATGGGATGGCATTTTTAGTGGAAGAAGTCTTAATCGATGTTAAATCTAATGAGTCATAATTAATAAGATAAGGTGCATCATCTCCTAAAGCAGGTAACCTGATGAGATAATCAACATCCTTTAAAGTGATCGACAGGCCAAAAGGGAAGAATAAAGAGTTTAAACTAGGAGATCAAAATCAAAGTGAAACATTCATTAGTTCATAGTTAAGGGAAATTGATTTTGGCTTTATGGCAAATAGTTGGAGTATACCCATCTAATCCCAAGCAAAAGAAAAATAAGCTAAAAAGCGATTGGATCAAAAGATCCAATACTCATTACCTTTAGATCGGTCTTTGGCAACCATGGGTTCTAAAATGGTAAAAGAAAGAGAGCGAATAATAAAAGAGTTGGCATTGGGGAGAAGGGGAAGATTCAAAGCCAAGAGATTTGATGCATCATCTTTGTCGTCTACCATACAAGAAGAAAAGTCAAGTGAGTTCCTGCAAGGAGAACTCATTTTTTAACTCAATGATAGACAAAATAACAAGAGAAATAAACAAAGAGTACCTAAAATGAAGAGAATGTGGGAGAGGAGAGTTAGAAAACAGACGCAAAGTCCAACTTGTAAATCCTGAGAAATGGTGAAGATTACAAAACCCATAATGTATATTCTGAGAATACCTCGAAGATTGATGAGCAAACTGAGTAAAGAGCGACCTTAGGATGAAAGAAGCAACTTCAAAGATTATAGATGAAAAAGGAGAATTGCTTATGGTGGAATAATGTTTGAAGTGAAGAAGATTAAAAGATGTCTTTATAGGAAATAATGTTGAAATGACAGTAGGGGTGGCTCAAGGAAGGAGAAAGAATCAATGAAATGGGACACAAAGGCCATTGGATCGCATCCTTAGTTGTTTGTGAATGAAGTGAATTGGTAACATCTGAAAGAGGCAAATCAGACAAGCGGAGTTCCTCGGTAATTAGGATTTCAACAAAACTCACCAAATAGAGCTTTGAGCTAAGTGATTTCATGTTAAATATACATTATACAATATACTTTAGGAAACTATATGGTATGAGGGGGGAAATTTTTTTGTACCAAAATAATTGATGGGTCAAGCCCAAAAGAAATTGGCCCAAAAGCCTAAACAGAGCAGTTGGTGAGTACCTATCGGATTGAAGAGTGAAGTTTGAGGAGTAAAGTCTTGTAAGCAGAAAACAATGTGGCCATGAAGAGTGAAAAAAAAGGGAAAATGGTGGAAGTTGAGGCATGAACAAAGAACACGAGTGAGAAAATAATGAACCAGTTGTGGAAGAGCTATACATCTTGTAATATCCTGATTTTTTATACACTTTGGAGTAATAGTTGCGAGAGAGAGTATGTTGATGAAAAATGTAAAGAAAATATTATAAGAGATAGAGGTGTATGAAGAATGATAAGTATATATTGTAATTGTAAAACATGGGAAATATAAAAGCAAAATATAAGACATATATATATATATCAACATATACATCACATATACATGATGTATATATTGGTGTAGGAAAAGTAAGTGTATATAATTAATTAATAATAATAATAATAATAATGACAAGAGAAAAAGAAGAAAAGAAAGTCAAAGGGAAGGATAAATTGTGGTGGAGGATTTTTGGGATATTTTATTATATTATTATATATATATAAGATAAGTTTGAATAAAGAAAGAAGATTTTCTTTCTTTCTTCTTCTTCTTCTTCTTGAACGTGGAGAGAGAGATGTGATTTTATTTACATACACATCAAATTCATAAGGGTTTTGAGAGAATTGAAGGTGGACATTGAAGATTTGGCAAAATGTTCAAGTAAGTATTCATTTCCTTGTATTGATTTCTATTGATTGAGTTTATATTTGATATGGTTAGTGTGTGAAAATGATGATAATGAAAGATTGAAGTATATATATATGTGTTGCATTGGTATTTAGATGATGATAATATGGTTATTTGTGAGGATGATGATGAGTTGTTGAAATTGTTTAATGAGGGTTTATTGATTGTGATTTTTGGGGTTAAATGGAAGAGTAAGAGTAGTATTTATGTAATGGTGGTGAATTGGTGATTGATGTAAATATTGAGTTTAATCAATTATTATCTTAGATTTTCAATATGATTGTGTTTAAATGAAGTTTAAAGCATAGTGTACATGAATTTAATTTGGAACAGAAGCATTTTTGATGCCACGGTCGTGGCATATGTGTGCCACAGTCGTGGCATATGAGTGCCATGGTCATGGCAAGTGAGGGCCACGACCGTGGGATTGTAAGCGTGACTGTGTCTTCAAAAATTTTGATAAAACAGAACAAGTTCCAATGCCACGACCGTGGCCCTTGAAGGTCACGACCGTGGGGAATTTTAAAACAAAATGGAGAAATTCATTTGTTATCCCACGGCCGTGGGGTTTTGAGGCCACGACCGTGGGGACCTATATAGTGGTTTTGGCTTGTAATTGGTAATCTAAAGGGCCCAGTATGAAACTAATAAATGATTAATTGTATTGAAAACTCATGTGTATCTCTAAGTGAGTGTGTATGATCACTTTTGGATTAGGTTTTGAAGAGATTGAGTTGCCCTAATCCAAGTATTGAAGGATTCATGGAAGAGGAGTTTAGATTGGTGTGAGTTTCTCTTGAGGTAAGTACAAACCCCACATTATTGCACATATATATATATATGACTTTGGGACTTAACACATTTGGTTGTAAATGTGTTAAGTAATCCATTACATTTTGATATATTTGATTAATATTATGAATTGCATAATGTGAAAGAGCTATATGATGGTATGTATTTGCACGACTATGGGACTTAACACATTGGATTGGAAAATGTGTAAAGTTATTTATATATTATTGATGTGTGAGAAATGTGTTATGATGTGTATTATGTGTACTATGTGGAATGTATGTTGAAGATTCTAAATATATGAATAATGTAATTTGCTATGTATATCTCAATGATGAAATATGAAACTCTTGTTAATGGATATAAAGGTGAAAAATAAGTATGAAAGATATAATGGGCATTAAAAGTGTATGTACAATGCAAGTGGTTATGTATACAGTAATGATGAGATGTGAATTGAGATATGATGTAAATGAAATAATTGGGGCATGTTTGCCTAGATGATTATGAGAAATTGATGAGATGTGAAGCCATTGTTATTGGCTATAATATTGCAAATGAAATAATTTGGGCATGTTTGCCTAAATTATTATGAGAAATTGAGAATGAATTTGATAAAGAAATAATGAATGAATTGTGTGCCTAATGTGTTATTCACTTTTCTGAGTTTTGTTGTTGGTGGCATGCCTAATAGTAACAATCTCTTGAAGCTAGGTTGGGCTTGATCCTTGAAGCCAAGTTGGGTTGAAGTTTAGCATGCTTAACTCCTCTTGAAGCTTGGTTGGGTCTAGTCCTTGAAGCCTAGTTGAGATGTTACAACCCTTGAAGCTAGGTTGGGTTTGGTTCTTGAAGCCAAGTTGGGTTGATACTTAGCATGCTTTTTTCCCTTGAAGCTTGGTTGAGCCTAATCCTTGAAGCCTAGTTAGGATAATGATAAATGTGATAATTGAATCAAAACATTAACTTTGAAATTTGAATGGCATATTAGTTTTTTTTTTGGGCCCATGCTTGTCTATGCTTTAATGTGACTTATGGAATGAGATATATGAGGATAATTATGGAATGAGATGAATACAATATGATGTGTAATATGCATATGGATGTGGAAATTGTGAGTATTATTTCATGAATGTACTGTTAAGTCATTGAATTGTGGTTTGTTGTACTGATATATGTATATATGTATATAAAGTAAGAGATTAGTGGAAAAATATAGAGTGCATTAAAAAGGGAAAACATGATGTTAATATAGGAAGTAGGATTTTTGTGTGATGAATGTTATATTATTCATTGTACCATTAAGCTTTCGAGCTTAGCGCGGTTGTGTAAATCGCGCAGGTGAGTAGATGATTGCTCCGGGAGTCAGGACATTATGCCACGAGCTGGGTAAGAATATTTCGAGACCAACTAGATGGTGGTGCATGCATGTACAAATTGATTATGTTGTATGTTAATTAAAATGTATGTATATGTGAATGAATTTTGGAAAAGACAAGGTAATTTATATATATATGTGATATCATAAAAAAATAATATGATTTAATGAATATTCTTTAAAAAAATGTATTATTGTTTGGAAGTAAGGTAAAGGTTTTAATATGTAATGAAAAGTGACATTCTTATACTTTATATACGTACTGTATGTATATGAGATATATGTATAGTACTTATATAGAGTATGGGGGTGTTACAATTATTTTGGTATCAGAGCTTAGGTTCGAGATTCTCGGCCTTAGTAGAATTAAAAAGAAAAGTTTTGAAAAAAAATGAAATTTGTGATACATGCATATGCATTAACACCTAGGTTGGTCTCGGATGTGGCATTATGTGAATTGTAATGTATTTTAATTAGATGAGATGGATGATAGTGTGTGGATGATGTAACCACCCCATACTCTATATAAGTACTATACATATACCTTGTATACATGCAGTACGTATATAAAATATAAGAATGTCACTTTTCATTTCAGATTAAAAACCTTTACTTTAGTTCCAAACATTAATATATTTTATTTAAAGAACATTTACAAAATCTTTGTACTTTCGATGATCTTACATATATATAATGATCTTGTCTTTACCAAAAATTCATTTATACATATGAATACATTTTTATCAAAATACAATATAATTAAATTATATATGTATGCACCACCTTCTAGTTGGTCTCGAAATACTCTTACCCTTCTCGTGGCATAACGATTTGACTTTAGATCAACCACCTACTCACCTGCACGATTTACACAACCGCGCTAAGCTCGAAAGCTTAGTAGTACAAATAAATATTATAAACATACCATACAGAAAATCATACTCATATATTAACTTCATGTATCATTAATTTCTTATCATATTTTTTCCCATTTCAATTACACTTCTCATATATTTCTACTAATCTCATAATTATATACATATACACATATATTATTAACACACAATTCCATAACTTATTAGAACATTCATAAGATAATACTCGCAATGTCCACATCCATATACATATTACCTATCATATTGTACTTTCAGAATCTCATCTTTCAACATAGCTTCTCAGGCCATATTTCTTTCCAATAATTTACTTATGTATTGTAATCATATCATACTTCATAACATTACATGTTATTATATAATTCAATTAATTCATCATTTATGATTCACATTGAAACAAAGACAAGCATGGGCCCAAAAGACACTAATAGGCCATTCCACTTTTAGAGTTAATGTTTTGGTTCAATTATCACATTTATCATTATCATTATCCCAACTAGGCTTCAAGGATTAGGCTCAACCAAGCTTCAAGGGGAACAAAGCATGCTAAGTATCAACCCAACTTGGCTTCAAGAACCAAACCCAACCTAGCTTCAAGGGTTGTAACATCTCAACTAGGCTTCAAGGACTAGACCCAATCAAGCTTCAAGGGGAGTTAAGCATGCTAAACTTCAACCCAACTTGGCTTCAAGGATCAAATCCAACCTAGCTTCAAGAGATTGTTACCATTAGGCATGCCACCAACAACAAAACTCTGAAAATGGAATAACATATTAGACACACAATTCATTAATTATTTCATTATCAATTTCATTCTCATTTTCTCATCATCATTTAGGCAATCATGCCTCAATTATCTCATTTGCATCATTATAGCCAACAACAATGGCTTCACATCTCATCAATAGAGTATACATAACCAATTGCATTGGACATACATTTTAAATTCATCATCATCTAGGCAAACATGCCCCACTTATTTCATTTGAATCATTATAGCCAACCACAATGGCATCACATCTCATCTCATCATATCACAATTCACATTAAAGCAATTCATCATTAAAGTATTCATCATAACCAATTGTATTGCACATATATTTTGAATGATCATCATATATTTCACATTATACAATTCATAGCATTAATAAAATGTATCCACAATATAATAGATTACTTAACACATTTACAACCAAATGTGTTAAGTCTCAAAATCATTTAAATGTATGCAACCATGTAAGTTTGTACTTATCTCAAGAACAACTCACACCAATCTATACACTTCCTCTTCCAAGAATTCTTCACTATATGGATTAGGGCAACTCAACCTCTTCACAACCTAATCCAAAAGGAATAATACACACTTATTTACAAATACACATGAATTCCAATATAATTATTCACCTATTAGTCTCATACTATACTCATAGATCACAAATTACAAACCAAAACCATTATCTAAGTCCCCACGGTCGTGGCCTCACAACCCCACGGCCGTGGGTTAGCAAACGAATCTGCCCACTTTTCTCTAAACCCCCACGGTCGTGTCCCTCACTTGCCACGACCATGGCACTCATTTGCCATGACCGTGGCATCCATTTTTGCCTCTGTTTAGGACAAACTCATATATTCTGTGTTTTTTAACTTCAATAAACACAAACATATAGAAAATCCAAGATAATAATTGATCAAACTCATAACATACATCAATTACCAATTAATTTAACACTTACATAACTTCAACATATCATAATAATAATCATTATATACATCGTCCATATATCAATTATTCAATTCCCCAACTCATTTATTAAACCCTTACTAAACAATTTCAACAATCCATCATCATCCTCACAAATAACCATTTTATCATCATCTAAATACCAATTCAACATATCTATATACTTCAATCTTTCATTATCATCATCTTCACACACTAACCATATCAAATATAAACACAATCAATAGAAATCAACACAAAGAAATGAACACTTACTTGAATTCTTTGCCAAATCTTCAATATCCACCTTCAATTCTCTTAAAGCCCTTAAGAATTTGATGTGTAAACCAACAAAATCACATCTCTCTCTCTCTCTCTCTCTCTCTCTCTCTCGTTCAAGAAGAAGAAGAAGAAAGAAAGAAAATAAAGAAAATCCTCTCTTTTCCCTTTCAAACTTATCTTATAAATATATATATAATAATAATATAATTAAATATCCCTAAAATTCTCCACCACAAGATTTATTCTTCCCTTTGACTTTCTTTTCTTCTTTTTCTCTTGTCATTATTATTATTATTATTATTATTATTATTATTATTATTATTATTATTATTATTATTATTATTATTATTATTATTATTATTATTATTATTATTATTATTATTATTATTATTACTACTACTTACTCTTCCTACACCAATATATACATCATGTATATGTGATGTATATGTTGCTATATGTATATCTCTTATATATTGTATTTATATTTCCCATATTTTTCAAATATCATATATACATATCATCCTTCATATACATCTATCTCTTATAATATTTCCTTTTAATTAACTTATCTTCTTTTGACTTCCATTAAACATATACATTAAATCCAAATACAACAATAATTCCAAAACTTTTAGGGTATACTTTGGGATATTACAGATGCGGTTCTACATGAAAGGAAAATTAGAGAAAGAAATGATATGGAAAAATTTATATAAGTTTAATTGATAAATTAAAGAATGGGAATTTATTCAAGTAAAGTAAATTTTAAAATTTTTAATTATTGAAATGTGTTTGAAATATAAAGAAATGACTAGGAGAATAAAGTTGAAAATGAGTTAAAAACAAAATCAAGATTAAAGTATGTACTCTTTCCTCTATAATTTGAATCTCTTTCTAATAAACCTTATGTTTGGATTACTAGAGAGAAGAAATATTGTTGGATTGTTAATATGGATAGATATGTTATTAAAATGAAGAGAGTATGGTGGAATATTGAGTGAGTTGATTGGTATAGACAAAGTGTGACAATTTAAGGTTTGGGTATGTAAAGTTAAGGTTTTTAAAAGAAAAAGAGATGATGTTGGTTAAGTAAGGAGATATAATGGTGTTGTTTGTATTGTTATTTTAATACAAACATTGTGATTTCAATGTTAGAAATGTGATATGCTTAAGTGTTGTTAAAGCTCATGTTAATGGTGGTAATATGTGACATTTGGATTTTTGAAATGAGCTTTAATAATTGTGAAAATTATATGTTTTGATGTTGCTTTGTGGTATATATATAAGATGTTTTTAAAGTTTATATTAAGAAAAATGAGATTAGTAAATTGAAGTTTAGGTAAAGTAGTAATTTGAGAGTTTAGAGTTTTAATGGAATGTTGATAAAGATTATTTAGATATCGATAGTTTAATGTATGTTAAACATATGAGCTATTTGCAATGAATATTATTGTATATGAGAATACTATGAATTGGGTAATGTGATTGATAGTATGAAAATTTTGTTTTGAAATAAAAGGAAAGTGATTAAGCGTGTGAAAATGAGTTACTTTAAGTCATTTGACTGGAAAGGGTGAAAATGGATATGAAGGATATACTAAATGCATTTAAAAACAAATGTGAGAGAGATGTCACATTAGAAATGTGACTAAGATTTTTGTGAAATATTATTATGAGTAGAGTATATATATATATTGAGTTGATAAATAACTTAAGTCATGTCAAAAGAATGAGAATGATGTTGTTTAATGAAAAGTAATAAATGTTAAATTTGTATGGATTGTATGTAAAAGAGAAATTAAGTATACATATATGATTATGTGTAAACATGTATAGGATATGTGAAATGAGTTTTTCAATATGAATGTAATTGTAATATGTAAAAAAATGTGGAAATTTAATCACATTATAAATGTGCCCTATAAATGTGTATGTGAAAAAAAAATTTGTTCTGATGTGTTTGTTATCTTATATAATTACATGTCTAGTGGTATTGAGAATGATGTTGCATGTATTAGCGAACCTAAGAGAGATTAGGTCTTGATCTATGCAGAGCTAGACTATGGGATAAAATAGAGAGTGAGAATGGACTCGAGAACTATTGGACAGTGAAATTGTTTATGATAATAAATGAATTTGATTATCATATAATGTTTTGGACCCAAAGTATCTGCATGTGGAAATGTTTTATGTACGCGTGCATAATAAGAGATTGTAAGGAAAAAAGGAAAGTATAATGTATGAAATTTTTTTTTATAAAAGATAGATTAGACATGGAGTAATAAATGAAAGTTGTGTAAAATTTGCACATGATCGAATGTTGTGCGTAAGAGATGTTAAAGATAATATTGTTGAACGTGAGTTAAGTTGATGATGATCAAGTGATCAAGAGCAAATTGTTTTGAAACGGAGTTGAAATGTGTTAACTCTTGGTATAGTAAAAATTTAGAGAATGATATGTAGACTTAGCATTGTAATTGGAAATATTTGAAGAAGAATAATAGAGGGGCAGTATTGATTTATAAGTTACAGGCATGATCCTTAATATACTATGGCCATATGATTTATTTAGTATATTTGGCAGGTTAGTTTTGTTATCCGCAGACTTGAGCCTGAAATGGTATGACCGTAGGATAGTTTTGTAAGATTGATAATTATGTTTCAAGAAACATGAGCAAAAGTTATGATTGGTAAAGTTGTATCTTATAATTTATATGTTAGAAATTTGGTTATAATTATGAAAAGTAAGGATAGAGAAGAGAACTGTGAAAATGTTTTGAGTTATGAATAATGTGATAGAAAGGTGATTATGTAAATATAGTAATGGTATGAAAATGTGAGGAGATGATAAGTGGGAGAAATTACAAAATGTGATTGAAAGTTATACTGTATATGTTCATAATAGTATAAGGTGAATAAGTTGATGGAAATAATATTTAAGTGAATGAATTATGGGTAATAAATATAGTATGAGAAAATCATGAGAATTATGTGAAAATTTTACTAAGATAATAGAAAACAAAATATATGAATATTGAAAATAATTTGAAGTAATTTGTTATAAATAATCATAACTTCAGAAAGTTGAAAAGATGGATCCGAAGAGATTAGAATTTGAATATATATTGAAATCTAATGATAAGTTGAAATAAGTTAATGGTTGGCTTGAATAGAATAAGGTTGAGACGTTGGTATATTGTGACAGATAGATTAATTAATCTAGATTTCGCTAAGATTGCGAATCATTATTGAGATTTAATAGGTATAGTTGTACTAAGAGTATAAGATATATGTGATAATGTATATGATGTAATATTCTGATATATGAATGGATATGGATGAATTAAGATATATCAGTTATAAAAAAAAGGTTGAGTATCGGTAAAGTAAGTTTAAAGATGTTGTATTAATATTAATATTAAGTGAAAAGCATAGTGAAGAAGAAATTAAGTGTATGAAAAATAAGAATATTGTTATAAATTAAGATTTGATAAGAGTCTATTTTGAAAGTAATTGTAGTGACGGAATAATCAATATTAAGATATAATTCAATAATTTCCAAGGTTTAAGTTAAGAGAGTATCTATAAAAAGATGAAGTGATGAAATATCTTGAATGTAATAGATGGACGATGTATATGTATATTAAGATAATCTGACTCTTGTATAAAGATAAATTCATTGGGAATGTAATGAATTATCTTGATTGCTTTGTTGAGAAAGTAATAAGATATAAAGATATATATCATGACAAGTTATGAAATTGGGAAAAGATGATTGACTCTAAGGGGGAAAGTAGAAGTTATGTGATTTGATAAAATAATAACTTAAGAATACGATTAATTTCATATGAAAATTAAGATGGTATTTTGTTAAGAATGGATTGTTACTATACTAGATAATTTCGAGGACGAAATTATTTAAGGGGGAGAGAATTGTAATATCCCGATTTTTGATACACTTTGGAGTAGTAGTTGCGAGAGAAAGTATGTTGATGAAATATGTAAAGAAAATATTATAAGAGATAGAGGTGTATGAAGAATGATAAATATATATTGTAATTGTAAAACATGAGAAATATAAAAGCAATATATAAGACATATATATATATCAACATATACATCACATATACATGATGTATATATTGGTGTAGGAAAAGTAAGTGTATATAATTAATTAATAATAATAATAATAATAATAATAATAATAATAATAATAATAATAATAATAATGACAAGAGAAAAAGAAGAAAAGAAAGTCAAAGGGAAGGATAAATTGTGATGGAGGATTTTTGGGATATTTTATTATATTATTATTATATATATATATATAAGATAAGTTTGAATAAAGAAAGAAGATTTTCTTTCTTTCTTCTTCTTCTTCTTCTTCTTCTTCTTCTTGTTCTTGAACGTGGAGAGAGAGAGAGAGAGAGAGAGAGAGAGAGAGATGTGATTTTATTTACATACACATCAAATTCATAAGGGTTTTGAGAGAATTGAAGGTGAATATTGAAGATTTGGCAAAATATTCAAGTATTCATTTCCTTGTATTGATTTCTATTGATTGAGTTTATATTTGATATGGTTAGTGTGTGAAAATGATGATAATGAAAGATTGAAGTATATATATGTGTTGCATTGGTATTTAGATGATGATAATATGGTTATTTGTGAGGATGATGATGAGTTGTTGAAATTGTTTAGTGAGGGTTTATTGATTGTGATTTTTGGGGTTGAATGGAAGAGTAAGAGTAGTATTTATGTAATGGTGGTGAATTGGTGATTGATGTAAATATTGAGTTTGATCAATTATTATCTTAGATTTTCAATATGATTGTGTTTAAATGAAGTTTAAAGCATAGTGTACATGAATTTAATTTGGAGCATAAGCATTTTGGATGCCACGGTCGTGGCATATGTGTGCCACGGTCGTGGCATATGAGTGCCACGGTCATGGCAAGTGAGGGCCACGACCGTGAGATTGTAAGCGTGACTGTGTCTTCAAAAATTTTGATAAAACAGAACAAGTTCCAATGCCACGACCGTGGCCCTTGAAGGCCACGACCGTGGGGAATTTTAAAACAAAATGGACAGATTCATTTGTTATCCCACGGCCGTGGGGTTGTGAGGCCACGACTGTGGGGACCTATATAGTGGTTTTGGCTTGTAATTGGTAATCTAAAGGGCCTAGTATGAAACTAATAAGTGATTAATTGTATTGAAAACTCATGTGTATCTCTAAGTGAGTGTGTATGATCACTTTTGGATTAGGTTTTGAAGAGATTGAGTTGCCCTAATCCAAGTATTGAAGGATTCATAGAAGAGGAGTTTAGATTGGTGTGAGTTTCTCTTGAGGTAAGTACAAACCCTACATTATTGTACATATATATATATATATGACTTTGAGACGTAACACATTTAGTTGTAAATGTGTTAAGTAATCCATTACATTTTGATATATTTGATTAATATTATGAATTGCATAATGTGAAAGATAGCTATATGATGGTATGTATTTGCATGACTATGGGACTTAACACATTGGATTGGAAAATGTGTAAAGTTATTTATATATTGTTGATGTGTGAGAAAATGTGTTATGATGTGTATTATATGTACAATGTGGAATGTATGTTGAAGATTCTAAATATATGAATAATGTAATTTGCTATGTATATCTCAATGATGAAATATGAAACTCTTGTTAATGGATATAAAGGTGAAAAATAAGTATGAAAGATATAATGAGCATTCAAAGTGTATGTACAATGCAAGAGGTTATGTATACCGTAATGATGAGATGTGAATTGAGATATGATGCAAATGAAATAATTGGGGCATGTTTGCCTAGATGATTATGATAAATTGATGAGATGTGAAGCCATTGTTATTGGCTATAATATTGCAAATGAAATAATTGGGGCATGTTTGCCTAGATGATTATGAGAAATTGAGAATGAATTTGATAAAGAAATAATGAATGAATTGTATGCCTAATGTATTATTTACTTTTCAGAGTTTTGTTGTTGGTGGCATGCCTAATAGTAACAATCTCTTGAAGCTAGGTTGGGCTTGATCCTTGAAGCCAAGTTGGGTTGAAGTTTAGCATGCTTAACTCCCCTTAAAGCTTGGTTAGGTCTAGTCCTTGAAGCCTAGTTGAGATGTTACAACCCTTGAAGCTAGGTTGGATTTGGTTCTTGAAGCCAAGTTAGGTTGATACTTAGCATGCTTTGTTCCCCTTGAAGCTTGGTTGAGCCTAATCCTTGAAGCCTAGTTGGGATAATGATAAATGTGATAATTGAATCAAAACATTAACTCTGAAAGTTGAATGGCATATTAGTTTTTTTTTTTGGGTCCATGCTCGTCTCTGCTTTAATGTGACTTATGGAATGAGATATATGAGGATAATTATGGAATGAGATGAATACAATATGATGTGTAATATGCATATGGATGTGGAAATTGTGAGTATTATTTCATAAATGTATTGTTAAGTCATTGAATTGTAGTTTGTTGTAATGATATATGTATATATGTATATAAAGTATGAGATTAGTGGAAAAATATAGAGTGCATTAAAAAGGGAAAACATGTGTTAATATAGGAAGTAGGATTTTTGTGTGATGAATGTTATATTATTCATTGTACCACTAAGCTTTCGAGCTTAGCGCGGTTGTGTAAATCGCGCAGGTGAGTAGATGATTGCTCCGGGAGTCAGGACGTTATGCCACGAGCTGGGTTAGAGTATTTCGAGACCAACTAGATGGTGGTGCATGCATGTACAAATTGATTATATTGTATGTTAATTAAAATGTATGTATATGTAAATGAATTTTGGAAAAGACAAGGTAATTTATATATATATGTGATATCATAAAAAAATAATATGATTTAATGAATGTTCTTTAAAAAAAATGTATTATTGTTTGGAAGTAAGGTAAAGGTTTTAATATGTAATGAAAAGTGACATTCTTATGCTTTATATACGTACTGTATGTATATGAGATATATTTATAGTACTTATATAGAGTATGGGGGTGTTACACATCTAGCCATGAAAAAAGAGAGGCATCAAGAAATCAATTTAAAACTACTAACAAATCTTATCTAGATGGAAATCTTATATTTTTTAAATCCCATTGTAATCATCTAATTTACAGTATATTTTCCAACATCCACTAAAAGTAGTTTAAAATTTTAGTGCAGCAAACATATATGTATGATTTCATCAGTTACATCACAGTGTCTAAATTTCCTATATTTATCAAGAGGTTTTTCGTGATAACAAAGCAAGTCATGAAAGTTAGTTTGAGGACTTAATTATCTTTCATGGTCCTACAAAAGATCCACATAGTAGTTTGACGCCATCAATTCTTCTGGTTTGTCTGCAATTCTTAAGGGCCAAAATTTACTATTCACTAGACGACAAACAATATATATTCTCTTAAGTTCAATTACAAAATAAAAATTTATTTTTATTGTTATATTAAGAATATTATATTCCACCAAGCACGGACGGATCTAAGGGGATCATGGGGGGCAAACGAGCTCCTCTCGTCGACGTCCATGGTGAAAGAAGACAGAGTCACAGAGAAGAGGAGAGGAGAGGAGAGAGGAGAGGAGAGAAGAGATCTCTGCTATGGCATTTGCACATAAGAGAAGGTGAAAGAAGACAGAAGAGAGAAGAGAAGAGGAGAGAAGAGGGAAGAGAAAAAAAGAGAGAAAACCGGTGACCGACGACCGGTGATTGAATTTTACCCCTCTTAATTGATGTGTTGGGTCTGCCACTGCCACCAAATAAAGTTATAAATATTCCACTGCCACCAAACAAAGTTATAAATATTTTTAGAGAGTGTTTGACTTAGTTTATAAAATTTAGAATACTTATAGGTTAATATAAATTTTTAAAAATTTAAAATATTAATTAAATATGTATTTATTTTTAATGCTTATAAATAGCTTATATAAATACCTAATACTCGTATTAATTATATTTTAAATTGAAGTTTTAAATAGTATATTTAATCATTAATAATAATAATTTATCCTAATACGAAAGACTAATAATTTTAATTATTAATAATAACAAATCTGATTTGACTATTTATATTTCAAATTTAGACGCAACCTAACATGTGGTACAAGTATTTTGCAGGAAACTTTTGTTCAAAAAATAGTTAAAAAAATTCAGGAAATGGACAAAACGACAAAGAAAGTAAGGCGTGGACCACGTGTCAAGATTGTATTAGGTTGATGACAAAGACCAGTTGCTACTTTTTTTTTTTAACAATGCCAGTTGCTGCTTATATCTGTCATCTTCGTTAGAGCCTGCCACGTAATATATAAATTACAATTGATTTTTTTTAACAGATTACATCATTACAAAAGATTTCAGACATTGTATTTTTCTATTTAAAACAAGTTTATAGTAAAAATTATTTTATTAATTTTGCATTGGGAAAATTAATCAAAATCTTAATTTTTTATGCAATTTAATTTGTGAGTAGTCCTAATTATATGCAATAAGAATTTTTAAAACACATGATATGAGTAAAATTTAATAAAATTAAAAAGACTTGTTAACTTGAATCTTTTATCCACTATCCAAAAAATAAATCATAAAAATTTATCAAAATAAGATATTCATTTCAAAATTTTCTAATATTCTTCATTCATCTAGATTTATTTATGTTTTAAAAGTTGATTTACTGGAAAATTTAATTTTTGTTTCATTTTATTATTGATTATGAATCAGTTTGTCATTTTATCGAGTAATAATATGTTTAGAATCAAGATTGTAAAAGTAATCTCAAACAGTATTGTATAAAGAACGTAAAGCATATTTTAATTGTTGAATATATAAAGTAATTAGAAAATATTCTTAAGCGTTTAGATAAATATATAAATTAATCAGCGAATATTTATAACAAGAGAAAAAATTCAATTAAAATAGATTAGATAAGCAAATAAATGTTTCACGCTACGCTCTAAATTATTATATTTTATATTATTTTAAATAAAAAAATAATTTATAAATTAATATAATAAAAAATAAAAATAATAATATATATAAATATATGTAATGCTAAAAATTTTTATATTCATATATTATAAAAGTATTTATAATTTGATGTTTTAATGTATTGAAAGCAAATCGAATATTAAATTAAAATTAATTATAGAAATAATATTATTTTTAAAAAATTATTTTAATAAATTACAAAATAAATTTAATTTTTAATTGTAATTATTATTTTTGAATGAAATGCATAATTTATTGAAAAATATTTTATATAAAATTGTATAAGAATACATATTTTTTATAAAACTTATTTTAAATAATATGATAAGTTGTTGTTATAATAAAAAAGATCAAATTTTTAACAATATATATTCATGAATAATAAATAAATGTGATATATTTTTTTTCATAATGATCTAATTTTTTTAAGGGAAAGTATATTTTGTATGAAAAAAATATATTAATTTACAAATTAGTTGATGTATTATATAATTTTTATATTTTGAAATTAATAAAATATCAAAAATTAAATTAAATTAAAAAAAATTATAAGTTTATAAATTTAAATTCTAGTAAGATAATATAAACTTTTAGCACATAACAATGATATCTAATATTTAAAATCTTAGTAGGTTCAAGAAATGCTAATATAATATTCAAAATAAAAAATAAAAAAATTCAAACTTATTTAAAGTTTTTTAAAATAATAATATTTTTAGTAATTTTGTGGATAAATATTTCAAAAGATTCATTTATTTTTTTAAGTTTAAAATTAAAGATAAATATAAACAATAAATTTAAGTTGTCTAATTGAAAAATTAAATATTAATATTAATAGTAAAAGAAAATTAAAAAAATAAAACATTATTATTCTTCCACTTTTCAAGAGTAACTAAAAGATATATATATATATATATGTATAATTTTGATTTATTAATAAAGGGCTCAAATTTGTAAAACTGTTTGTAAAATACTAGTTGTTTTCCAGAAAATTTGATTTATTAATAAAACTATTTTGTAAAATTTAAGAACAGAATAGAAAACAAATTTAACATTTTTTTAAAATTTTTCTTTAATGGAATAGTTTTTTACTATTGAAAACACACGGTTTTCCAAAACAGCGTCAAAATTCTTAAGAAGCAAAGAATATGAAGGGACTATAACATTAAAAACATATAATAATAATATTTACCGATCAATAACTTTCTTTCTCCGCTTTATAAAGTCAGAATAGGATAAAGCTACGTAGATGCTTACCTCTTTATATGGTCACTATAGAAAAGGAAACATTGTTGCTTGGTATAATTGAATATTACTATTTTAAGATAAGGCTTTCAATTGCTTGTCTTTATATATATATATATATATATACATGTAATTATTATAGTCTACTTCAATTATTTATTTTGTTTCAAGATAAATTTCTTTTTTTTAATGGTGATAAATTTCTTGTTAAATTAAATTAAATCTATATTTTACCCCTTCTTTATCTCAAGTAATTCTAAAGATTAAATCAATAATATCTCAAGTAATTATAAATCATAGGGTAGAATCAAACCCATAACCATTGATACTTTGACACAAACCATGATATTAATTTATCATAATTTTTTAAAATAAATATTATATTTTTATTAAGGGTAATTTATATATATAAATATATACTTATATATATATGTGGACAATCTAGCTTGACAGTCAGATTCATCAATTTATAGGGGCCACTTGTGTTAGTTCTTCCATTTTGATTGAAACTTTTTATTCACAAGGAAATATCTGTACAGAAAGATTTGGTTGGTATGCACATACAAATCATCTATTGTGTTAGGGATTTGTTTTCTTTGATAGTTTCTTATGATTTTACTTATTTTACATAGATAAGTGGTAACTAATCATGATTTTTTCCATATTAGTATATTTTCTATATCATAAATCCAATCTAATTGGATTGATATTGATTTAATTAGCAGTTTTTTTTATTCTTATAAAATTGAATGATTAATACTATCATATGACAAGTAATTATCAATATTAAATATTTTTGTATTTGAAATAAGAATTTAATTATTAACTTAATTATCAAAATTTATATTTAGATGGGTTGGGTTTTTTTTTTTTTTGGGAGGGGGAAGGAGGGGGAGGAGAGAAGAGTCGTAATTGTGAAGATTCAAAAGAGTGGTATGACGGTAATAAACTTGAATTTTTAAATATCTTGTATGCGAAAGTTAAAAAAGATTCAAATGGAACATGATATTTTAAACTAGTTGATTGGCAAGAAATGGATGACGAGCTTTATTTAGCAATAGGAGAGAGATATGGTATAGACAAATTGAAGGGAAAATACAATCATCTTCGAATAAAGTAATGATAGTTTTTTAAATTATTGGAGTATATGGGATAACTTATGATCCAACTCAAATATAGTATTTGTTGCCGAAGATGTTTGGCAAATGTATTTTATAAGGTAATTATCTTGGAAATTTAACTTTTACTTTTAATATAGTGTTATGCAAATTATTTTAGTTAACAATAATTTGTATATTCATCTTTTAAAATGAAAAGAACAAAAATTTCAAAGCATTTAAAAATAATGGATGCAAACATTATGAACTACTATGTCAAGTTTTCAGCAAATCTACTGCTACTGGGCACCTTCACCATCCTTCTACATAGCCGCCTCCTACTTCAAATGATGAGCATCAAAATGAAGAAGAATTTCTTCATAAAGACATTCAAGTAGATGCTGGTAAGAAACATGATATTGTTAGTTCAAAAGGAAAGCGAACTTCTAATGATTATGTTATTGCTTTGAATAGAGTAAAGAAAGAATTAAATTTCAAAATTTAGATTCATATCTGGAAATGTGGGCATCTTCTCTATGTACAACAGTAGAAAGGGATTTAGCTAAGGCTCAAAGATACAAATCCCAAAGCAACCAAACTACAAGTGTTGAGTCTGATCCAGATTATATAGAAGCATGTATGGAGATTTTGGAACCAATAGAAGATCTTTCCAATGATGCATTCAACAAAGAACTTGAAAATTTTGAAAATCAAGATTGGAGAAAGATGTTTGTATTAATGGTTGATAACAGAAGAAGAGCTTATGTTGAAAGTTTGATATAATTTTGCTTGTTGTTATTGTTTAAGATTGGTTTACTTATTAATATGTTTCAATGTCTTGCTTTTAATTCATGAACTACATGTTTAAGGTTGTTTTGTTTATAAACTTACTTCAATAGTTTGCTTTTAACTTATGAACTTCATGTTTGATATTGGTTTATTCACGAACTTATATTTCAATTACTTTTAACTTATGAAATTGATGCTTATTTTTAATTTTAAATTTCATGTAGGATTCTGGAACAAAATTTAGATCCTGAACAATCTTAGAAAAATTTTAAATTTTAAATTTAATTTTGAATTTGATGGAGGAAATTCTGAACAATCCTAAGTGGTATCCGTATTTTGAGTTAAGAATATTTATTTTGTAAATAATATAATATGTTATGTAATTATGGCCTCATATATATATTCTCAATGATGATTTAAATAATTTATTTTATATTAAAGAAATACATCGGTGATATAGATTGTAATTATGTAGCAACTTATTCTTCCGCTTCTAAACAAAGACTTTTCGTGGTAGAAAGATGACACTTTTTGTAATACTGTAACACCCCTACACCCAATATACATACACCACATATACAAATTATATGTGATATACGTATAGAGCATATAAGAATGTCACAGTCCATTTTCAACAAACAAATCTTTTGACTTAAACATCAAAATAGTATAAATCAATCTGAGTAAATTTAAAACATTTAACTTATATTATAGAAAGTAATAGATGAAACATCCCTTGTTAAAATACATATACATATATCTTCATTACCCCAAAAGTTTATCCAAAATATTTATTTAATAAGCAGCAAAAAATACAGTGGAATATACATATATATACATCAAAATCAATATTTACAAAAATATAGAGCTTATACATGCTGGCAGTTCATCTCTGATCTTGAAGTCCAAAAATCAACACTTCACAAGGGATCACAAGCCTAGACTCGACTCGATTTAGCTGAACTCTTCGGCTCAACCGGATCTATCCTGTCACTTGCGCGATAAATCACAATCGCGCTAAGCCAGAAGCTTAGTGGTACAAGCCTTGATAACAATATGATTCAAATATAATGGCAATGTCAAATTTTCAAGATTTAGAAGTAATATAAAAGGATATCATATTTCATAACATTAAATCTCATTACATTATTCAATTGTTCCATTATTCATAATTCACATTAAAAAAAAGACAAGCATGGGCTCAAAAGAATCTAATATGCCATTCAAATTCCAGAGTTACTGCTTTAGTCAAATAATCACATTTATCTAGCCTGAAGGCGAATCATTATCACAATGAGGATTACCTCATATGTAACATCCCAACTAGGCTTCAAGGACTAAGCCCAACCCAGCTTCAAGGGGAGCACAACATCACCCAACTAGGCTTCAACGACCAAGCCCAACTCAGCTTCAAGAGATTGTTACTTTTAGGCATGCCACCAATAATAAAACTCTGAAAATTGAATAACATACTAGGCACACAATTCTTTCATTATTTTATCATCAAATCCTTTTTCATTTTCTCATGATCATTATAAGCACAATGCCTCAAATATCCCATTTATATCAATATAGCCATCACCAATGGCTTTACATATCATCATCAGGGTATACATAACCAATTATATTATTCATATATTTTGAATCCTCAACATATATTTCAAATAGCTCACATTATGCAAATCATAACACCATTCTCATACACCAACAATATAATAGGTAACTTAACATATTTTCCAACCAAATGTGTTAAGTCCCAAAGTCATGTAAATGTATGCAATCATTTAAGGTTTGTACTTACCTCTAAAAGCAACAACACCACTCTATTAGCCTCCTCTTACAAGATATTCTTCAACACTTGGATTGAGGCAACTCAAATCTCTTCAAAACCTAATCCAAAGGTGATTATACAAACTCACTTAGTGATACACATAAGAAATAAGGAAAAGCACTATCTATGGCAAACTCTACACATGACACGCTCAACAACACGGGCGTGTCCCTAATCATGCCCTAAACCCACAACGCAGAAGCTTTGACACACTCAGTGATATGGGAGTGTCACTGCACGTGTCAATTCTCCTCTAACACAGAAGCTATGACACGCCCAGTGACATGGGCATGTCACTGGACGTGTCAATTCTCCAACAACACAGTAGCTATGACATGCTCAGTGACATGGGCGTGTCACTGGACGTGTCAATCCTACTACTACATAGAAGCTATGACACGCTCAGTGAAATGGGCGTGTCATTGGACATGTCACTCACATTGAAAACAAAACCAATGACACACCCAAAGACATGGCCATGTTATTGGGTGTGTCAGGCCAAAAACCTGAAATCGACACCAAAAACACCACATTCAACTATCATCTTTTAATAACCTCATTATCACCCCACAAACTCAACCAAGTCCATCAATATACCACAATAAACTTGCATAACATCAAAACAACTCAATTACATGCATCAAAACACAATCACAACCATGTTTTACAACTCAAACTTACACAATCCACAACTCTTGTTTTCTTCACCAACTTAACCCTTTATTCAATCCAACCCCAAAATCAAAGTTAACTAGACCAAACAACCTCAAACACACCAAAATCAACCATACACACAACTACACCAACCATCCACCAAACTAATAAACACAAACTCAAAAGAAATCAAAGAAACAAGTTGGAAACTTACCAAAAATGAAGAAAAATCCTTAAAACTCCAACTTGATCTCTTGAAATCCTTCAATTGCTTGAGTTAGGAAGCAACAAAACCTTTCTTTCCTTTTTACAATGGTGATGGCCAGCCTCTTGAAGAAGAAAGAGGAAGATGAAGATAGTTATCCTCAAGTCAAAGCAAACCACCTTTCTTAACCACAAGATTACCCTCTTTTAATTTCCACCAAGCAATTAATATATTATAATAATATAATCTCAAAATATCAACCTCCACCATCACTTAATTTCTATATTAAGAAACAAAATATCATTTGACCATAACTAAAATATTGACTTGTATATTTTGTATATATCTTCATATATACAACATATACACACTTCCCTTTTCCTTTATTTCCACTTAATCAAATATACACTTAAAATCATTCAATTCAATTTCAACAATTAGCATTTCTAAAATTTTAGGGTATCATTTGGGATATTACAAATACCCTTATACCCTATAAATGTATAATACACACACTCACAGTATGTAAAATACGCATATAAGGTATAAAAATATCACAATCCGGTTTAATAAAAACTTCCATATTCCCTTATTACTCAATATATAGATATATATATATATATACGTATCAGAATACATGATACCTCACATTACTTCATTATTTAAAACACTCTTTACAATTTACATTATATATATACATATTTTCAAAACATAATATTGAAAAATATACTTTAATATAAGATTTATACATGCTAGCAATGTGGCTCTGTTCTTGATGTAGTAATACGCTTCAAGCTTAACCAACAAAAGCCTATACCTGATCTGGCCTAGTAGAACTCTCCGACTCTACCGGATCACCCCTGTCACTTGTGCGATGAATTACAATCGCGCTAAGCTAAAGCCTAGTGGTACAAACTTTGATAATAATAAAATTCAGAAACAATGGCAATACAAAATGTTCATATGCTATATTGTTACATAATATTCAATATCACTTTTGGATATATGCTTTCATCACTTGATAATTTACTTCAATACATACACAAGCAAGGGCCCAAATAACTAATACATCATTCAATTCTCAAAGTTACCATTTTGGTCCATAATGACACCATGTGTCTAGCCGTGAAGGCAAAATATCAATATATCAGTCTAACTAGGCTGGGCTTACGACCCGGTCTTTTCACCTATGTTTTATTAGTTTTTGTCATAGAATTGTATCTTATTTATTATGATGATTATTGTTGTCTTCAGGTATTTTGGTAGTTTTTATCTGTTTATTTAGTGATTTCATCAATTCTGGTAGTTTTAATTTATTCAAGTGTTTATGTCATTTCTATACTAGTTTTTAATGTGGTGTTTATGTGTTTTTGGTTAATTTTTCATTTGATTCTTGTTTAAAGTTTGTTTCAAGTGTTTGTTTTAGGTTAATATGCAAAATATTTCCTAGGAAGAAAAAATAGCATGAAGCAACAAGACACGGCCAAGCCACTGACCGTGTCTCACCTTAAGGGCAAAACCAAGGGAACCAAGAAAGGAAGGAAAATCTGGCAGAAGTTGACACTGGCAAGTGACACGGCCAAGCCACTGGTCGTGTCACATGACACGGCCACAAGCTTGGCCGTGTCCCATATTTAGCCAAGGAAGAAGACCAAAGAAAGAAGAGCAAAGAACGAAGAGAATCAGTAGGTGACACACCCAGGTGACACGGCCAAGCCACTGGACGTGTCACATGACACAGCCAGGAGACAGCCAGGAGCTTGGCCGTGTCACACTCAATTCCACAGAAGCAAAGAAGAAAGATTACACAGAAGCTGACACATCCAGGTGACACGGCCAAACCACTAGCCATGTCACATGACACGGCCACAAGCTTGGCCGTGTCACTCCTTGGGGCTAAGGAAAGAAAGGAGACGTGGATTTTGAGCGAGGGTTTTGTATAAATAAGAAGATTAGGGTTTTTGAAAGGGAGTTACACATTTTATCAGCCGTCAAACATAAACTTTTGAGCTATCATTCATTTTCTTTTGGGAATTTTGATTACACTTTCATGCAAATAGTTTAGATTAAATTAGTTTTAGCCACTGCAATATTCTTCTAGCAAAGATCTGAATAAGAGATTCTTCAGAAGCTAAAGAAAGTTTGTAATTTGGTTTTGTTCTCAAACTCTATCTCTTAAGTTTCATTGGAATTGTATTCATGAATTCTATTATGTCTAAATTAATTTCTTTGAATTTTAATGAGATGAATTTGTTTAATAGCATTATTATGAACTAATTTGATCTAGTCTAGGATTTGTATGGATCTACTATGATTATATGAAATGGTTATTGCTCTTAACTGAATTATTTCTTTAGCCTTAATTGAATGGATTAATGTTAATATATAATTGATTGGCCACCAATTATGTGTTTGAGGTATTAGATGAAGGATTGAGAAATGAAGTCTAATGCTGGAACAATTCAATTAGGAACTTAGGTGAATTAGAAATATAAACCTAAGAAAAAGATCACTTCAATTGTAATGAGATTATTTGAAGAGGTTTGAATGCGAGAGCTTATTTCCTTGATTCGATTAATTAAGTTGCTTGAAATCTGATATTTGAAATTAAATTGGTTGAGAGGAATAGCCGTTCATACATATAAGTTGGTAGAGAAGTGCAAACCCTAGACCTTTTTATTATGTGAATCAATATATCTATTCAATTTACTTTCATTGTTCTAAATTCAACTCGTTCTTTTTTCATTAGTTGTTTAGCAATTAATTTTATTTGATAATTTGTTATTTACAATTTGATAAACAATTAGCTTATCTAGCTTCCTTAAGAGACGACTTTGAGGTGTTCACCAAAATACTACAGCAGCCTCGTATACTTGCTAGTGTAGTTCTAGTAGTGTTAATTAGAGCGCAATAAGTTTTTGGCGCCGTTGCCGGGGAATGCTAATTGGTGTAATTGTTTATTAGGCATAAATATTTTAAGTTATTTTTCATTGTTTACATTTGATTTTATTTGTCTTTTGCTTTTAATAATTCCTTTTTTCCAGAAAATTTGTTTATGCAAGGCAGGAGATCACTCGGAGGAGAGCTATACCCAGTTATTCCAGAAATTCAGAGAGTGAAAAAGAGTAGAGAAGAGTTTGAACTATATACCGGATTTGATACAGAGGAGGACACTTCTAATTTTGAGTCGGATATTGCACAATCTACCAATATGGGAGAAGAAAGGCAAAGAACTATGAGGAATTTTGCCAGACCTGTCATTGGAACTTCCACCTCTTGTATAAGATTGACAGATGCAGCAAGAAATTATGAGTTGAAGAATATCCATTATAAAAGCTGCCATCATTCTATGGAGTCCCAAATGAAGATCCTTTGAATTTTATCCGGGATTTTTACTCCACCCTCAACACATTTCCATTGGGAGGACTAACAGAAGACCAGTTGAGGATGAGATGTTTTCCGTATACATTAAAGGATAGGGCAAAGAGCTGGTTTATGATGTTGCCTGAAAATTCTTTGACAACTTGGGATCAAGTCTATAACAAGTTTATGGGCAAATTTTACTCACATCAGAAGACAGCTGAATTGAGAGGGAAAATAGCTACATTTTCTCAATTTGAAGGAGAGCCATTTAAGGAGGCTTGGGACAAGTTTAAGATGTTATTGATCCAGTGTCCACACCATCACTACCCACTTCAACTTCTGAATCAGTTTTTCTACGATGGTCTAACCTAGCAATTTCATAATACTGTTGATAACGCAGCTGGGGGAGCTATGGGAGAAAAGACAGCAGATGAAACTTATGAAATCTTTGAAATGTTGGGAGCTAATTCTCAACAGAAAAGTGTAAGAGGAAGAAGTAAAGGGGTGAACCAATTGGAAGCCAACAGTGAGATGGTCAATCAGATAGCTGAATTGACAAGGCAAGTGCAGATGCTGAACATGAAGAATAATACCTCTTCATCCACTCAAGAAGTGTGTGGATTTTGTGGAACCTTTGGGCATGGAGCAAATATATGCCCCTCTACATACGAGTCTTATGGAAATGAGGCTGAGCAAGTTAATGCTATGGGGGGATATCAACCAAGGGCCCGGAATGATCCTTACTCAAATACTTACAATCCTGGTTGGCGGAATCATCCAAATTTTTCTTGGGCAACAAATAATTCTCAACAATCATTCCATTTGCTCCAGAGACAAAATCAACCACAGGGGAAATCATCAAATCAAGGGCAACCTAAGAGAGAGAGTTTGGGGGATAGTTTACAGGCCTTTATCCAAGTCAGTGCTAAGAATCAAGAGATGAATAACAAAAGGCTGGATTCATTAGAAGCATCTTTTAAGAAAGTGGAGACCCAAGTGGGACAACTTGCACAACAGATGCAGATTCAACAAAAAGAAAAATTTCTGAGTCAACCTGAGTAGGCACAAGCAGTGACTGTTCTTAGAAGTGGCAAGGTAATAAATAATAATGTTAAAAATAATTATGTGAATGCAGGTGATTAGGAGAATAAAAAGGAAGGAGAACCAGAGGACAAAGGTGCTGGAGAAAAATCAATGGAGAAATCCCCTTCAGCAGATTTACACAAGGCAAGTAATCCTTACTGGCCACCTATACCATTCCCCAGCAGGTTGAAGAATGATAAACAAGATAAGCAATTTTCAGACATCTTCAACATGTTGTCTAAGGTAAGTATTAACTTACCTTTACTTGAAGCAATAAAGAACATACCGGCTTATGCCAAATTCTTCAAGGAATTGAACACCAAGAAAAAGAGGTATGAGCCAAATGAAAAGGTGATAGTGTCAGAGGTAGCTAGTGCTGTTTTGCAACATAAACTACCTCCGAAGCTAAAGGATCCTGGTAGTTTCATAATTCAAATTACTATGGGTAATGGAAAGGGGACTGATGGCATGTGTGATTTAGGAGCCAGTGTTAATTTAATGCCGTATTCTGTGTATCTTGAATTAGAACTTGGGGAACTTAAACCTACAAAAATGGTTTTGTAGTTAGCTGACAAATCTCTTAGATTCCCGAAAGGAGTAATAGAAGATGTGTTAGTTAAGGTTGGTGGGTTGATAGTGCCTGTGGATTTTATAGTTCTTGACATGGAAGGAAATAACCCTACACCATCCGCACACACTATTCTTCTGGGTAGGCCTTTTATGACTACGGCCAATACCTTGATAGATGTTAAAAATGGTAAATTGTCAATGACTGTCTTGGGACAAACGATTGAATTTTCTATTTTTAACACTTCTCCCAATCCTACAACTGCATTATATGAGGATTGCTCTTTAATTGATTGTATTGACGCAATTGTTTTAGATGTTTTCTTGCAGACAGGTTCCTCGGATAAATTGGAGCTGGCACTGGCCTTAGATAGTGGCTTGGATATTTTTGACTCAGAAATAGCCAGTTGCCTTGAGATATTAGAGAGTGCTGAAATAGAGGAACTTAAGGAGGACCCAGTATTTGAACTTCCCTCCATCCAAAATGAAGAGAAAAATCCTTCACTTGAGTTAGAACTGAAAGAGTTGCCTAAAAATCTAAAATATGTGTTTTTAGGATATCACAACACCTTACCTGTGATAATATCTAGCGAACTTAGTGAAAGGGAAAAGATGAGGTTGGTGAGTGAGCTTAAAAGATTGAAAAGAGCAATAGGATGGGGATTGAGTGATATTAAAGGTATTAGCCCTTCAATGTGCATGCATAGAATCACCTTAGAAGAGGGAGCTAAACCTGTGAGGGAGACCCAAAGGCGCCTTAACCCAAACATGAGTGAAGTGGTTAAGAAGGAAGTGCTTAAATTACTTGATGAAGGAGTGATATATCCAATAGCTAATAGTGAGTGGGTGAGCCCAGTACATGTAGTGACTAAGAAATCAGGAATCACTGTGGTGAAAAATGAAAAGAATGAATTGGTTCTTACTAGGACTACTATTGGGTGGAGAATGTGTATCGATTATAGGAAGTTGAACAATGCCACAAAGAAAGATCATTTCCCTCTTCCTTTTATTGATCAGATGTTGGATAAACTTTCTGGACACTCACATTATTGCTTTTTGGATGGACTTTTAGGTTATTATCAGGTGCTGATATCACCAAAGGATCAATCCAAGACTACTTTTACTTGCCCTTTTGGGACTTATGCATTTCGGCGTATGCCCTTTGGCTTGTGTAATGCGTCTGCAACTTTTCAGAGATGCATGATGTCTGTCTTCACAGACATGATAGATGATTTTATTGAGGTATTTATGGATGACTTTTCTATTTTCGGTGATTCTTTTGATAATTGCCTCAATAAACTTGTTCTGGTGCTTGAGAGATGCATTGAATGTAACCTCACTTTGAGTTGGGAAAAGAGTCATTTCATGGTTACTCAGGGCATTGTATTAGGCCATGTTGTGTCGAGTAAAGGGATTGAGGTGGATAAGGCTAAGGTAGAGTTGATTGCTAAGTTACCCCTACCTACCTCTGTTAAGGGAATAAGAAGTTTTCTAGGGCATGCAGATTTTTACTGGAGGTTTATTAAAGATTTTTTTAAAATAAGCCAACCATTGTGTCATTTGCTTGGGAAAGATGTTCCATTTGAGTTTACTGCACAATGCATGCAAGCCTTTAATTCCCTTAAGGAAAAATTGACTAGTGCACCGGTAATTGTAGCTCCTGTTTGGTCTTTACCTTTTGAAATTATGTGTGATGCCTCTAATCATGCAGTAGGAGCTGTCCTTGGGCAAAGGGTTGAGAAATTTTTGAGAGTGATCTATTATGCTAGCTTGACCCTAAATAGTGCGCAAATGAATTACACAACAACTGAAAAGGAAATGTTAGCTATTGTTTTTGCCTTAGATAAGTTTAGAGCGTATTTAATTGGGTCAAAAATTATTGTGCATACAGATCATGCAGCTCTAAAATATCTTTTGACAAAACAACATGCTAAACCTCGTTTAATTAGATGGGTGTTATTATTGCAAGAATTTGATTTTCAAATCAATGATACTAAGGGAAGCAAAAATGTTGTAGCTGATCATTTATCTAGATTACCTTTCTTTGGTGAAAATCTTGAATCTGATAGCATTTATAAAAATCCAGAAGCATTTCCTGATAAGCAGTTGTTTGTGGTAATGAATGCACCTTGGTTTGTAGATATTGCTAACTATCTTGCTTGTGGTATTTTGCGTTCTGGCATGTCATTTCAGGAAAAGAAAAGGTTTTTGCACATGAGTAAAATTTATTTTTGGGGTTAACCTTACCTATTCCGGATATGCAAAGATGAGATAGTTCGCAGGTGTGTATCTGAGGAAGAACAACTAAGTGTTCTTCAATTTTGTCATGACCTTCACTGTGGTGGTCATTTTGGAGGGAGAAAGACTGTAGAAAAGGTGTTTTAAAGTGGTTTTTACTGGCCTACTCTATTCAAAGATGCTCAAGAATATTGTAAGCATTGTGACCGCTGTCAAAGAGTGGGTAACATTGGGAGGAGGAATGAAATGCCCCTTCAATCTTATATTGTTGTTGAATTGTTTGATGTGTGGGGAATAGACTTCATGGGTCCTTTTCCCAAGTCTTTTGGTTTTGAGTACATTTTAGTTGCTGTTGATTATGTTTCAAAATGGGTGGAGGCAATCCCCACCCGTACTAATGATGCTAATGTGGTTGTTAAATTTGTGAAGGAATATATTCTTAGCAGATTTGGCACGCCAAGAGTGATAGTCAGATGGGGGAAGTCATTTTTGCAACAAACTTTTTGAGAAATTAATGCACAAATCGGGTGTGAAACACAAGGTGGTGACCCCATACCATCCACAGACTTCAGGACAAGTTGAGACATCCAACAAGCAAATCAAAGGGATTCTGGAGAAAACAATCAACTTATCAAGGAAGGATTGGGTGAGTAGATTACATGATGCATTGTGGGCATATCTAACTACTTTTAAGACTCCTTTGGGAATGAGTCCATACCGATTGGTTTTCGGTAAGGCTTGTCATTTACCAGTTGAGTTGGAGCACAAGGCGTTTTGGGTAATTAAGACTCTGAATTTAGATTTGGACAAGGCAAAGAGAGAATGTTTTCTGCAAATTTTAGAGTTAGATGAACTAAGGAATGAGGCATATGAGAGTTCGAGGATTTATAAGGATCGCACTAAAGCACTTCATGACAGAATTTGTAACACCCCTATACCCCGTATACGCACACTACATACCACCTTATCTGTAATATATGTATACCGAATTTAGGAATGCCACAGTTTACAAAACAAACCAATTATTCCTTTAACAATAATATGAGAAAACTTGAAAACATTCCAATCATATTATAAAGTACAATAGATAAAACGTTTATGCGATACGCAGCGAAAAATATAATGGTATTTACAAATACATATACATATCAAAATCCATGTTTTTGACAAAACATAAAATTTATACATGTTCGGCAGTTTATCTTTGATCTTTAAGCCCTCTATCAATGCTTCAGAATCTAAACTCAACTTGGTCTAACTGAGCTCTCTGGTTCTATCCTGTCACCTGCGCGATGAACCACAATCGCGCTAAGCCAACGGCTTAGTGGTACAAACCACAATAACAATATGGTATAATGCAATGTCAATGTTAAACTTCCAACAATAAAGACAATATTCATAAATGGTATATTAATATTTTCCATAACACCACATTCCATTATTTTATTCAATTGTTTCACCATTCATGAATCACATTGAAACAAAGACAAGCATGGGCCCAAAAGACACTAATATGTTATTCAAAGTTCAGAGTTACTGCTTTGGTCTATAATCACAATCATCAATACATTTATCCATGGATAATCAACTAGATTTGAGCTTACGACCCAGTCTTTTCACTCAATCTAGTTTTAAGAATTTGTTTTTGAGGCTTACGACCCAGTCTTTTCACCCCAAAAACATCATATTTCACATTTTTCAGCTGGACTCGGCTTACGACCCGGTCTTTTCACCTATCCAGCAATTCATAGGCATGCCGCCAAACCCAGAACTCTAAAAATTGAATAACATATTAAGCACACAATTATTTCATTTATCTCTTTATCAATCTCTTTCTCAATTCATTTCTCATTTCATTTCCATAATCAAATAGGCAACCATGCCTCAATTATTTCATTTGCACTATCATAGCCAACAACAATGGCTTCACATCTCATCATATCTCAATTCACATTAAAACAATTCATCATGACCAATTACATTGCACAAACATTTTGAATGATCATCATATATTTCACATTACGCAATTAATAGCATTAATCAACTGTATCAACAATATAATAGATTACTTAACACATTTACAACCAAATGTGCTGAGTCTCAAAATCATGTAATATATGCAACAATGTAGGGTTTGTACTTACCTCAAAAGCAACTCACACACAACACTAAACTCCTCTTCCAAGAATCCTTCAATACTTGGATTAGGGCAACTCAAACTCTTCACAACCTAATCCAAAAGGAATAATACACACTCACTTAGAGATACACATGAGATAATAAGACTAAGGACTAACTAGTGCAAACTCTACACATGACATGCTCAACAACATGGGCGTGTCCCTGACCGTGCCCTAAACTCACAACACAGAAGCTTTGACACGCTCAGAACCACGGGCGTGTCATTGAATGTGTAAAACATTCTGTCTCACAGAAACATTGACACGTCCAACAACACGGGCTTGTTCATGGCCGTGTCAATCCTTCAACAACACAGTAGCTATGACGCGCTCAGTGACATGGGCATGTCACTGTTCATGTCACCCATCCAGAAAACAGAACCATTGACACGCCCAAAGACCTGGCCGTGCTCAAGGGCGTGTCAGGCCAAAAATGCAAATTCCGGCAACAACAACACATCCAACAAACCTCTTACTTCTACCATTTTCCACTTCAAACAAACTTAATTAAACACACTCAAAAACCATAACAAACTTGCAAAAACACCAAAACAACTCAAAACATACATCAAACACAAATCATAATCATCACCACAAACCCAAAACACAACCACAACACTTTCTTTTCCAACAAACTTACTCTTTCCTTCAATCCAACCCCAAAATCCAAAATCCATTGAACCAAACACTCTTAAACACACCACAATCAAACAAACAAATATCAACCACAATCTCAACTCACAAACTCAAAGAAAATCAAAGAATCAAGTGGAAAACTTACCAAAGATGAAGAAACTCTTAAATTTCCAACTTGATCACTTGAAAACTTCCTTCAATCTTGAGTTTGGAAGATCAAATCTCTCTCTTGCTCTCTTGATATGGAGTGCCGGCCAAAAGAAAAGAAAAGAAAAGGAAATGAGCCACGAAGAAGAAAGAAAGAAAGAAGAAAACAAAGAAAGCAAAGTCAAACTCTTACAACCACTCATTCCTCAAAACCCTCTCCTCCAAGCATTTATTGAATAAAATATTCAAAATATCTCCATCCACTTCCACTCACTCAAATTCCACTTAATTAATTCCCTTATAATTACTTAATAAAAATTAACTCTTTCTTTGACTTTTCACTTCTTTTGACTTGTATATGTTGTATATATCTCAATATATACAACATATACACTCTCCTCAAAACCTCTTCTCTTACCACTAAAATAAATACACTTAATCCAAATACAACAATAATTATTCCAAAACTTTTAGGGTATACTTTGGGATATTACAATTCTCCCCCTCTAAAAAGAAATTTCGTCCTCGAAATTACCTGATCTTAAGTCTGAAACAATTGAGGATACTGGTTTCGCATCGCTTGCTCATTCTCCCAAGTTGATTCTTCTCCACCATGATTCTTCCAAAGAACCTTCACAATTGGCACTTTCTTATGTCTCAACTCTTTCACTCCATGTGCTAAAATGACCACTGGTTTTTCTTTAAAAGTCAGATCCCAACTCACTTCAATAGATTCAATGGACAGAATATGAGATGGATCTGATCTATATCTCCACAGCATAGAAACATGGAAGACATTATGAATTCTATCCAACTCAGGCGGCAAAGCAATTCGATAAGCAACTGGTCCAACTCTTTCCAATATCTCATACGGTTCAATAAAACGAGGACTTAACTTCCCTTTCCTACCAAATCTTAAAATCTTCTTCCAAGGAGACACTTTTAGAAATACTTTATCTCCAACATCAAACTCTATATCTCTCCTCTTCAAATCTGAATAAGATTTCTGTCGATCTGAAGCTGCTTTCAACCGATCCCGAATTATTTTCACTTTCTCTTCCGTTTCTTTAATCAAATCAGGACCAATTAATTTGCCTTCTCCAACTTCATTCCAACACAGAGGCGTCCTACATCTTCTACCATACAATGCCTCAAATGGTGCCATTCCAATACTGGATTGATGACTATTGTTGTAAGCAAATTCCACAAGTGGCAAAAATCTGTCCCAACTTCCAGAAAAATCAATGACACAGCTTCTCAACATATCCTCAATAATCTGTATCAATCTCTCTAACTGCCCATCTGTCTGCGGATGAAAAGCAGTGCTAAAGTGTAATCAAGAACCCAATGCACCATGTAAACTCTTCCAAAACCTTGAAGTAAACCGGGGATCTCGATCAGACACTAAAGAAATTGGAACTCCATGCAACTTCACTATCTCACTGATATACAATTCAGCCAACTTTTCCAGAGAATAGTCCATCCGAACTGGAAGAAAATGAGCTGTCTTTGTCAACCGATCAACAATCACCCAAATAGAATCATGCTTCTTCTGAGTCAACGACAAACCAGACACAAAATCCATTGTCACACGTTCCCATTTCGATTCAGGCACTGATAAAGGTTGAAGCAACCATGTTGAAACTTGATGCTCAGTTTTTACCCTCTAATAAGTGAGACACTTGGATACAAACTCTGCTATGTCTCTTTTCATGCCTAACCACCAGTAATGCTGCTTCAAATCCTGATACATCTTAGTACTCCCAGGGTGCATAGCAAAAATCGACTGATGTGCTTCTTCTAAAATAATCTTTTTAAACTAGCATCATCAGGAACACACAATCTATCCTTAAACCAAAGGCTACCATCACTTCTCACATGGAAATCTCGGCTCTCCCCATTATGGCAATCTGACACAATCTTCTAAATTTTCTCATCAGCCAATTGAGCCTCTTTAATCTGATCTAACAACACCGGTCTCAAATGCAGCTGAGACAACGAGGCTCCATCATCATATAATTCAAAATTAGCATGCAACGCTCTCAACTCAACAAGCAACGAGAGCGAATAAACAGTCAAACCTGCTAAAGACTTCCAACTCAAGGCATCAGCAACAACATTTACCTTACCAGGATGATAATCAATCAAACAGTCATAGTCTTTGATCAATTCCAATCACAGTCTCTGTCGAAGATTCAGCTCCCTATGAACACCCAAATATTTCAAACTTTTATGATCTGTATAAATAAAACACTTCTCTCCATTCAAGTAGTGTCGCCAAATCTTCAAAGCAAACACTATAGCTGCCAATTCCAAATCATGTGTCGGATAATTAAGCTCATGCGGCTTCAACTGCCGAGAAGCATAAGCTATGACTTTACCCTCTTGCATCAAAACACATCCTAAACCATTATGTGAAGCATCACTGTAAATCACATATGGTTTATCTTCCATAGGCAAAGCAAGAACAGGAGCTTGAGTCAACATCTCCTTCAACTGCTCAAAACTAGCTTGACACTGATCTGTCCACACAAATCTAATTCCCTTTCGAAGTAATCTGGTGAGTGGAGTAGCTATCAAAGAAAAACCTTTCACAAAGCGTCGATAATAGCCTGCCAAACCTAGAAAACTTCTAACTTCAGTCACTGACTTCGGTGGACTCCAATTCAAAATGGCCTCAACTTTGCTCGGATCAATTCTAATACCATCTGCTGAAACTATATGACCCAGAAAAGTCACTTGATCAAGCCAAAACTCACACTTCGACAACTTAGCATACAATTGCTTCTCTCTCAAAGTCTGCAATACAATCCGCAAATGCTTGTCATGATCCTCTTCATTACGCGAATACACCAAAATATCATCAATAAAACCACCACAAACTGATCTAGATAGGGCCTAAACACCCTATTCATCAAATCCATAAATGCTACAGGTGCATTCGTCAATCCAAAAGGCATCACTAAAAACTCATAATGCCCATATCTTGTGCGGAAAGCTGTCTTAGGAACATCTTCAGCTCTAACCCTCAATTGATGGTACCCTGATCTCAAATCAATCTTGGAAAACACTGCTGCTCCCTTCAACTGATCAAAGAGATCATCAATTCGAGGCAAATGATACTTATTCTTGATAGTCACTTTATTCAATTGCCTATAATTGATGCACAACCTCAAAGTACCATCCTTCTTCTTCACAAACAAAACAGGAGCTCCCCACGGAGAAACACTAGGGTGAACAAACCCTTTATCCAACAATTTCTGCAACTGCACCTTCAACTCTCTCAACTCAACAGGTGCCATTTGATAAGGAGTAATAGAGATGGGAGTAGTACCAGGCAACAAATCGATACCAAACTCAACCTCTCTCTCAGGGGGTAACCCTGGTAACTCCTTAGGAAACACATCTGAAAATTCCACTACTGTGGGTATACTATCAAGTTGAGAACCCACTACTCTGGTATCCACAACATGAGCAAGATAAGCATCACACCCTTTTCTAATCAACTTCCTAGCTGTAACAGCTGACACAAACAAGGATGCAAGTTGTCTCTGCTCACTAGACACCATCACACTTCTACCATCACCAATTCTCAAAGTAACACACTTCTTTTGACAATCTACCATAGCTCCATGCTTAGACAACCAATCCATGCCTAATATTAAATCATACTCCTTAAAAGGCATTTCAATCAAATCACCCAAAAACTCCTCTCATTGCACCACAACTAAACTATCTCGGTGCACCTTACTCACCACAACACTATGTCCTAAAGGATTTGTCACCAAGACATCAATTCCTAAGGACTCTGAATGCAATTCAGACATAGGCAAGATAGATGCACTTATGTATGATTGAGTAGATCCTGGATCAATCAAAGCAAGAACTGAAATACCAAATAAAGAAAATGTACCCGCAATAACTGCTGAAGCATCCGGCTGCCTCTGCATCACATACACTCTCTGAGAAGATCCAGCCTCATCTGGCCTACTACCTCCGGATGTAGATCCCCCTCTCTGCTGATCCCAAGTCGACCGCCTCTACTGAAACCTCTGCCCCCTCGACCACCTCTACTAAAACTAGGTCGAGAAGCTGCAATATCAATCTGTCTTTCCTCCTGTAGCTCAGGGCAATCTTTAATAAAATGAGTTGGTGACCCACATCTAAAGCATGCTCCCGATCCACCCGTCTTCCAACAAGCACCCCCATGGGTCCTACCACAATGAACACATATTGGTGGAATGGATCTCTGAACCACTGGAGTCGGAGCACTCACTACAGAAACTGTAGGTCTCGATCTCTGCCTCTGATACTGAACTGACCTACCTGACTGCCTCAAGCTCCTACTAACTCTCGGAACAAAACTTCCTCGGCCTCTCTTCATAGATGAAGATCCTACCTCAAACTGGGATCTCCTAACTCTGGTCTCCTCTTCAGTAGCAGCTGTTGCAATAGATTGTGCTCTCTCAACACTTCTAGTTGCTGCAACCAATTGAGAAAAATCCTGGTACCGAGAACCAGCAACAATACACATAATAGAGGGTTTCAACCCCTCCTCAAATCTCCTACACCGGTCAATCTCATCAGAGATAATCCCCCCGGCATAATGACTCAACCGGATGAATTCTACCTCATACTCTGTTACAGTCCGGTTATCTTGTCTTAACATCCTTATACTCCATCGGAGTATATTTCTGCTCAAACTCCCTCAGAAAATTCCTATAAGACAACGTAGGTGGATCATCCATGGCATGAGGAACCGTCTTCCACCAATCATAAGCATCTTTCTGCAAAAGGGATCTAGCATAATCAAATTTCTCTTCAGAAGTGGCTTGCAACTGAATAAATACCCTCTGTACTCTATCCAACCACTGCTCAGCTACTGCAGGATCTGTAGTGCCCAAGAAATCCTCAGCCCCATATTTCCTCAATTTATCATAATGCCTCACCGGTACTTGCGGCTGTGGTGGTGGTGGCGGCTACACTGGAGCTTGCCTCAATAATTCTACCACATGTCTTAGCCACACTGGCGGAACCTCATCAGCAGCTGATCTCTCTGGCACAAGAGCAGGTGCCTCACTTGCTCTCTCAACCCTAGCTCCATCTCTACCCTATTCAGGAGCTACACTCTTAGCACTACTTTCTACAGACTGACGTGACTGAGATGCCATCACTACCTATATCTGCAACCACAGCAGAATATACCTCATTAAAGATCAAAGACTGCAAATACCAAAACATGTATCTTATATAAAAACCATATTTTAAAAATCAAAATTTTCTTTTTCTTATAATTGACCTAGGTTGAGAATCTCAAACCTAGGCTCTGATACCAAAACAATTATAACACCCCTATACCCCGTATACGCACACTACATACCTCCTTATCTGTAATATATGTATACCGAATATAGGAATGCCACGGTTTACAAAACAAACCACTTATTCCTTTAACAATAATATGAGAAAACTTGAAAACATTCAAATCATATTATAAAGTACAATAGATAAAATGTTTATGCGATACGCAGCGAAAAATGTAATGGTATTTACAAATACATATACATATCAAAATCCATGTTTTACAAAACATAAAATTTATACATGTTCGGCAGTTTGTCTTTGATCTTTAAGCCCTCTATCAATGCTTCAGAATCTAAACTCAACTTGGTCTAACTGAGCTCTCTGGTTCTATCCTGTCACCTATGCGATGAACCACAATCGCGCTAAGCCAACGGCTTAGTGGTACAAACCACAATAACAATATGGTATAATGCAATGTCAATGTTATACTTTCAACAATAAAGACAATATTCATAAATGGTATATTAATATTTTCCATAACACCACATTCCATTATTTTATTCAATTGTTTCACCATTCATGAATCACATTGAAACAAAGACAAGCATGGGCCCAAAAGACACTAACATGTTATTCAAAGTTCAGAGTTACTGCTTTGGTCTATAATCACAATCATCAATACATTTATCCATGGATAATCAACTAGATTTGAGCTTACGACCCAGTCTTTTCACTTAATCTAGTTTTAAGAATTTGTTTTTGAGGCTTACGACCCAGTCTTTTCACCCCAAAAACATCACATTTCACATTTTTCAGCTAAACTCGACTTACGACCCGGTCTTTTCACCTATCCAGCAATTCATAGGCATGCTGCCAAACCCAGAACTCTGAAAATTGAATAACATATTAAGCACACAATTATTTCATTTATCTCTTTATCAATCTCTTTCTCAATTCATTTCTCATTTCATTTCCATAATCAAATAGGCAACCATGCCTCAATTATTTCATTTGCACTATCATAGCCAACAACAATGGCTTCACATCTCATCATATCTCAATTCACATTAAAACAATTCATCATGATCAATTACATTGCACAAACATTTTGAATGATCATCATATATTTCACATTATGCAATTAATAGCATTAATCAACTGTATCAACAATATAATATATTACTTAACACATTTACAACCAAATGTGCTAAGTCTCAAAATCATGTAAATATATGCAACAATGTAGGGTTTGTACTTACCTCAAAAGCAACTCACACACAACACTAAACTCCTCTTCCAAGAATCCTTCAATACTTGGATTAGGGCAACTCAAACTCTTCACAACCTAATCCAAAAGGAATAATACACACTCACTTAGAGATACACATGAGATAATAAGACTAAGGACTAACTAGGGCAAACTCTTCACATGACACGCTCAACAACACGGGCGTGTCCCTGACCGTGCCCTAAACTCACAACACAGAAGCTTTGACACGCTCAGAACCACGGGCGTGTCACTGAACGTGTAAAACATTTTGTCTCACAGAAACATTGACACGTCCAACAACACGGGCGTGTTCATGGCCGTGTCAATCCTCCAACAACACAGTAGCTATGACACACTCAGTGACATGGGCGTGTCACTGCTCGTGTCACCCATCCAGAAAATAGAACCATTGACACGCCCAAAGACCTAGCCGTGCTCACGGGCGTGTCAGGCCAAAAATGCAAATTCCGGCAACAACAACAACACATCCAACAAACCTCTTACTTCCACCATTTTCCACTTCAAACAAACTTAATTAAACACACTAAAAAACCATAACAAACTTGCAAAAACACCAAAACAACTCAAAACATACATCAAACACAAATCATAATCATCACCACAAACCCAAAACACAACCACAACACTTTCTTTTCCAACAAACTTACTCTTTCCTTCAATCCAACCCCAAAATCCAAAATCCATTGAACCAAACACTCTTAAACACACCACAATCAAACAAACACATATCAACCACAACCTCAACTCACAAACTCAAAGAAAATCAAAGAATCAAGTGGAAAACTTACCAAAGATGAAGAAACCCTTAAATTTCCAACTTGATCACTTGAAAACTTCCTTCAATCTTGAGTTGGGAAGATCAAATCTCTCTCTTGCTCTCTTGATATGGAGTGCCGGCCAAAAGAAAAGAAAAAGAAAAGGAAATGAGCCACGAAGAAGAAAGAAGAAAACAATGAAAGCAAAGTCAAACTCTTACAACCACTCATTCCTCAAAACCCTCTCCTCCAAGCATTTATTGAATAAAATATTCAAAATATCTCCATTCACTTCCACTCACTCAAATTCTACTTAATTAATTCCCTTATAATTACTTAATAAAAATTAACTCTTTCTTTGACTTTTCACTTCTTTTGACTTGTATATGTTGTATATATCTCAATATATACAACATATACACTCTCCTCAAAACCTCTTCTCTTACCACTAAAATAAATACACTTAATCCAAATACAACAATAATTATTCCAAAACTTTTAGGGTATACTTTGGGATATTACAGAATTATAGTGCGAAAGACATTGAGCCCAGGTATGAAAGTTTTGCTTTTTAATTCTCGTCTCCGTCTGTTTCCAGGAAAACTCAAGTCTCGATGGAGTGGTCCTTTTGAGATAACTCAGGTATATCCTTCCGATGCTATAGAATTGCTTAACTCTCGAACAAATGAAACTTTTAAAGTAAATGGATAGAGAGTTAAACCATATAATGAAGGATTCCAAGAAGTGAGGATCATCGATAGCACTTTGATCTACGATCCTTAAGTCTTGCAGTAATGTCCAGCTACATGATATCAAAGAAGTGCTAAATGGGAGGCAACCCATCGATTTGCATTTCTTTTCGTAGTTAAAATTTTATATTCAGCAATTTTGATTTTATGTTTGGTTTAAATAAATGAAATGGGTGCTTTGATCAGTTTTTATTTTTTTTAATGTGTTTTAGGGTTAATCAAGGATGTTGTCCCAAGATGGCAACCAAGAGGGGGGGGGGGTGAATTGGTTTCCTCAAGAAGTTATGACAGTTTAAAAAACTCAACAAACGAGAAATGCGGAATAGAGAATTGGTTGAGTAATGGAAGAAGAAAAGAACACACAAGATTTATAGTGGTTCGGATTTACTTCAATCCTACATCCACTTCCTTAACAACTTGTTAAGGTTCCACTAGTCTTTGAAGTTTTCACAAGCTCACTTCCAACTTTACAAGTGTTTTTCTTAGGCTCACACTTACAACCCAAACAAGAGTTTTACAAGGCTCACTCTCTCAACCTAACAAGAGTTTTACAAGGCTTACTCTCACAACCCAAGTGTTTCCCAAGCTTACACTCAAACTTATACAATGGTGTTTTCAATGCTAACACCTAACATTCATAACAATTCAAATACAAGTTTAAGTAAAAGGAAATTTGTTGCTTGGCTATGAAAATCTTTTCTTAATAATGTTATCTCTCTTTGTTTTCTCATGGAAACATTGTATTTATAGCCAATGTGGTCTTACTAGCCGTTATTGCTATTTAGAATAAAGTCTTGGCAGATTAGACCTTCTTTACTTAAACTGTCCGAAGCATTTAGCGGTCGCCCTTCATACAAGGATGGTCGTGCTCATGCTTCACGCGGTCGTCCTTTTAACCAGGGACGGTCGCTACTTTTGAAAAAGCTTCAACGGTCGAATTTTAGTGCTCTACAGCTGGAATCTTGCCCATGATGTGTTTGTCCGACCGTTTTTTGCCCATACTGTCTTTGTCGGGACGGTCGCTCCAAGCAAAGGTGCGGTCGCCCTTTTTGAATATTGAAGTGGGTTTACAACGGTCATGTCACGTGTCACTTTCTGACAGAGCAAAAGAGATGTCCGCCACAATTTGAATCTCGCGGTCGCCCTTCGTAGCTTTTCGCGGTCGAACTCACATTCTCGCGTCGAACTTCTGGACGCATCTGAGGACGCAAACACTACTGTCTCTTTGAGCAATTTCTTCTTGAATTGTGGGGCGGTCGCGACTCTGAATGGGGCGGTCGCTAAAGTGATAAGCGAGGTCGAGTTATTCACCGTTCTTATTACCGCGAACCTTACTGTGATTGTAATGATTTAAGTTCCTTGAGTAGCGGTCGGGCAAATATTAGGACGGTCGCTATTATGTAGGAGCGGTCGCGACTATGGTCGAACTTTTGACCGCGAAACCTACTGTGACAAGGTTTCATTTTGTAATTGCATGGAGCGGTCGTATTCAGTTGAGGTGCGACCGCTATACTTGTTCTGTTCACCTTTAATTGAAGCAACCTAATCCTGCAACAAGCTTTCTCAAACACAAGTTAAAATAGATCATCCATTTGAGTTGTCAAGGATCAAAATTAAGATCATTTGTCTAACAATCTCCCCCATTTTGACTTTGACAATTCAAATGGAATGATGAGAGAAATAATAAATCTAAAATGCTCCCCCTTAACATATGCAACAATCATGGTTAAGAGCATTATGAATGTATTATGAGATGTATCTTTCAACATATGTTATTGTTTGATGCAAACATTTCTCCCCCATAAACATTTTTCACTTTATTTGCAAATGTTCAACAAATTTTCATAGTTGTTCAAATGTTCAACAAATTGTAACAAATTGTTCTTGTTTGTTCTTGTTTTCCCATTATGTTTTCCCATTATTGTATTTTCATTCCATTTTGATATTTTCTCCCCCATTGTCAGAGGCAAAATGAAACAAATGTTAAAAACAAATGAAACAATGAAAGGGAATATAAACATTATATATATTAAAGTGAAGGAAAGTACAAGACATGAAACATAAGCAGCAAACATATGAAAATGCAAACAAAAACAAATTAAAGCTAAGCTATTCTGAGTCTACATCTAACTCTTCTTCAACTAAAGGAGTTTTCCCTTTATCTTGAGGTGCAACAGAGGCAGAGCTAGTGCTAAGGGATTCTTCTCCTTCAGCAACGCTTTGGGTGTGATCACTTATATCCCAATCTTCAAGATTGCATTGAGGCAAGTCCAATTTGCCTTGCATGTCATAAAGATCATGGTGCATGTGAGATATAAGGTCTATCCTCTTGTTTAAGTGCTGGAATCTCTTGAAAACACTTTTCTTGAACTTAGTGAGTTTCCTGGAGAGAGTTTTGATAGCTTGGAGGATGAGTTGTGTGGAGGATGAAGCAGTTTCATGAGCAGCTTTTGATGAAGCAGCTTTTGAAGGTAGTTCTACTGCAACTTCTACAGAATCTCCCTCTTCCTCAATTGTATACCTTGGCCTTTTCTTTTGTTTATCCATAACTCCTTTCTTGCCATAGCAGTATACATATGACCCTTCTATCTTCCTTACACAACCAGCATGCTCTAAGTAATCCATTGTGATAGCATTGGAGGCTAGAGTGAAAGGGTTCCTCAAAGTAGTCATTCAGAAGGTTTAGGTGCCTAGCTATTTGAGTAACTTGAGAGGATAGGAAGAAGGTACCAGTTCTTGTAACAGCATGATGGTAAAGGGTGTCAATCAAAAACTTGGTTGTGTTCATTTTGATGTTGTGGGTGAAAGCATAGAGAAAGATAAGGTCTCTCTTGGTTACTTTCTCATTCCCATCTGCTCTTTGATGAATGGTATAGGTGATAATCCTATGGAGCATCCAGTGGGTGAGAGATTTGATGTGCCTGGCTTTAGATTCCTTTTCAAAGGAAGTTTCAATGGAAATTTCTCGCCAGAAATCAGAAAGGGTTGGGTTTGAGAAGATTTGGTCATTGTAGGAGGTTATACCTTCAGAAGGGAAGTTCCAAATGTTGCCAAATCCTTCTAGGGTTAAGAATTGATACTGATCAAAGAGTTTGAACCTAACCCCATACCACCCTAGTGCAGAGTTTGCATTTTTCTCAATTTGGAAAGACATGAGAAACTCCTTACTTAGACTAGAGTAGCCTACCTCTTCTGGAAAGACAAAATTTCTCCATCCAAGGACATCCAACAATTCTTCAATTTCGTCCTTGATGTTCAAGGCAGACAGCATCCCACCAAAAGGTGATTTGGTGCCTTCAACCTTCTTCTTCTTTAGCATGGCATACCTAATGTCTTCCTCAGTGGTTTGGTGATGAGGTTTGTGAATTTTCTCACCCCTTTTTGACTGTGGAGGAGATGGAGGTTCAACAACAGGTTCTCTAATGGTGATTCCTGGAACTCTCTTAGCTTGACCCTTAATTTTGGAAGTGGTTTTTTTTTTGGGAGCCATTAGAAAAGAGAGTAGAAGTAAATTGGAAAACAGAGGGTGATTGAGAAGTAGAAGTTTTTAGGGTTTCAGAAGGAAGTTTGTGTGCTTTGATAGGCAAAATATCAGATAAACTGATGCAAAACACTCTTAAATAGATGAAGTAAAGAAAATAGCCGTTTATGACTGTTGAGAGTTAAGAGTTGTGACCTGTCACACAGCCTACGGTTATAAATTTTCGAGCAGAGCGTACAGGGTGCGGTCGCAGATTTAACAAGGTGCGATCGCGAAATGGTGTACAACGACCATTATTATGATCAGTACGCTCGCGAGTGAAAAAAACAACTGTAACGGTCGAAACTATTCAAAGTGGTGCGATCGCGCACAAATTTTCTCGACCGCGCTCAGAGATTTTTATTGAATGAGACTAGCAGACGAAGTAGCGAGCGCGAAAGAACACTGGAGCGACCGCGACATTCTTAAAAATGAAAGATTCAAGGAAAGATGGAAGATATTCTAAGTGTGTTAAGAAAAATTAATTTCATGCACATAGAAACTTTATTTTAAGGAAAAAAATTCTAATTAACTCAAAGTGATTCCATCAATCATTCCTAAATTGAGTTTGATGAAGTTAAGTCTTTCTTCATTCAAGGGTTTTGTAAAGACATCAGCAAGTTGATTTTCTGTATCTATGAATTCTAAGGTTATATTCTGATTTTGTACATTTTCTCTTAAGAAATGATGTCTAATATCTATGTGTTTGGATCTAGAATGTTGGATAGGATTCTTAGACAAATTGATAGCACTAGTGTTGTCACATTTAATGGAGATATTGTTAAACATTTTACCCTAGTCAAGCAATTGTTGTTTCATCCATAATACTTGTGTGCAACAAAAACATGCTGCAACATATTCAGCTTCCGTTGTGGATAAAGCAACTGATGCTTGTTTCTTACTATGCCAAGAAACTAGACAATTACCAAGAAAGTGACATGCTCCTGTTGTGCTTTTCCTATCTAATATACTACCAGCATAATCTGCATCTGAAAATCCTATAATATGAAATGATGTGTTTTTAGGATACCAAAGTCCTAAATGTATTGTACCACTCAAATATTTCAAGATTCTCTTAGTGGCATTCAAGTGTGATTCTTTAGGACTAGTTTGAAATCTAGCACAAAGACATACACTATACATTATATCAGGCCTAGAAGCAGTTAAGTAAAGTAGTGATCCGATGATACCTCGATATTTCTTCTCATCTACTGCTTTACCATTATCATCTTTACCTAATTTCAATGATGTGCTCATAGGAGTTTTGCTAGTTTTGCAGCCATCCATTCCAAATTTCTTGATGAGTTCTTTTGTATATTTGGATTGGTTGATGAAGATCCCATCTTTACATTCCTTGACTTGCAGTCCAAGGAAAAACTTGAGTTCACCCATCATGCTCATTTCAAATTCCCTAGTCATACAAGAAGCAAATTCTTTGCACAAGGCTTCATTAGTAGCTCCAAATATTATGTCATCCACATAAATTTGTACAATCAAAATGTTGTGCTTATCCTTTTTAACAAAAAGAGTTGTGTCTACTTTTCCTTTTGAAAAACCATTTTCAAGCAAATATGCACTAAGTTTATCATACCAAGCTCTAGGTCTTGCTTTAATCCATATAAAGCTTTGGTACGTTTGAAAACATGATCAGGAAATTTGTAGTTTTCAAAACCAGGAGGTTGTTCAACATAAACTTCTTCATTTATGAGTCCGTTTAGAAATACACTTTTAACATCCATTTGATAAAGCTTAAAATTCATATGACATGCAAAGGCAAGTAATATTCTAATAGCTTCTAATCTAGCTATGGGGGCAAAGGTTTCATCATAGTCAATACTTTCTTCTTGATTATAACCTTTGGCTACCAATCTTGCTTTATTTCTAATGATGTGACCATTTTCATCAAGCTTATTCCTATAAACCCATTTGCATCCTATTATAGAATGATCTATAGGTCTAGGAGTAAGTTGCCAAACATTATTTCTTTCAAATTGATTAAGTTCATCTTGCATTGCAGTTATCTAATTTTCATCATTTAAAGCTTCCTCAATAGTTTTTGGTTCAATTTGAGAAACAAAAACAACATTAACATCAATATGATTAATTCTAGATCTAGTAGTTACTCCCTTTGATGTTTCTCCAATGATGAGTTCCTTTGGATGATCTTTCTTGTATTGCCAATCCTTAGGTAGATCTTGAGCCTTTTCTTCAAGTTGATTTATCTTTGGAGCATCAATAGATTCAAGAGGTTCAAGAGTGCCTGCAGGGTCATTGAAAGTAATACCTTTCTTTTGATCAAGTTTAGATGATTCATCAAATACAACATGCATTGATTCTTCTATAACTAGAGTTTTCATATTAAATACTCTATATGCTTTGCTATATGATGAATATCCTAAGAATATGCCTTCATCTGATTTGGATGAGAATTTTCCAAGATTATCCTTGGTATTCAATATGAAGCATTTGCATCCAAATACTCTAAAATATCCAATTCTGGGTATTCTTCCATTCCATAGCTCATAAGAAGTTTTATTAGTTAAATGCCTTTTATAAACACGATTTGCAATGTAACAAGCTGTATTAACGGCTTCCGCCCAAAAATAAGATGGTAAATCATATTCATTGAGCATTGTCCTAGCCATTTCGATTAAAGTTCTATTTTTCCTTTCAACTACACCATTTTGCTGTGGAGTTCTAGGAGAAGAAAAATTGTGTGAAATGCCAAGTTCATTGTAAAAGTTTTCAAAGTTTTCATTTTCAAATTCTTTGCCATGATCACTTCTAATAGATGTGATCACATATCCTTTTTCATTTTGAACTCTTTTTGCAAAGGTTTTGAAGTAATTAAAGGCTTCATTCTTTTGAGCTAAGAAATTAACCCATGTGAATCTAGAGTAGTCATCAACAAGAACAAATGCATATGATTTGCCTCCTAAGCTTGTAACTCTATTTGGTCCAAACAAGTCTAAATGAATGAGCTCTAAAGGTCTAGAGGTGCTTATAACACACTTTGATTTAAATGAGCTTTTATGTTGCTTACCATGTTGACAAGGTTCACAAATTCTGTCTTTATCATATTTTATCTTAGGTAAGCCATCAACTAAATTCTCATTACAAATATATTTCAATTGATCCATACCAGCATGTCCTAGTCTTCTATGCCATAACCATGCATCATTATTAGTGGACATTAAACATGTATGATTAGAATGTATGCTTACATTGTAAGTGTTGTTTGTTCTAGTACCCTTAAATATGATAACATCATTTGAATTTGTGATTTTGCATTCCTTGGAATCAAACTTAACAAAGTATGCTTTATCACAAAGTTGACTAACACTTAGCAAGTTATGTTTCAAACCATCAACAAGCCATACATCTTCAATTAAATCCTTACCAATAGAACCAATGGAGCCAACACCAATAATTTTACCTTTAGCATTGTTTCCAAAAGTTACGTTACCTCCATGTTTATAGGTAATACTTGTAAAGAGCTTTGCATTTCCAGTCATATGCCTTGAGCATCCACTATCCACAAGCCATGTGCTTTCATTGGTAGTAGATTTTAGGCATACCTGCAAGCCAATTGTGATCATCCTTTTTTAGGTACCCACATATAGTTGGGTCCTTGATGGTTAGTAGAAAGAGTGCCTTCTAAATTGAGATGAGCTTTTCTTATATAACAATAGAAATTTTTGTGACCAAATTTCATGCAATATGTGCATTGCCATGGTATCCTATGTTTCTGCATTTTTCTTTTTGCATTATACATACAACTACAAGTATGTGATTTCTTTTGTACAAGTTTAGTAAACAACAATGCATAATTGTTTTTGGCTTTATCTCCTAGTGAACCGTAAGAAGTTCTTTTAGACTTGGTGCAAGCATCTTTGATATGAACATCAGAAATTTTAGTTGTAGATGCTTTCACAAAAGTTGGTTTACTAGGTGCAATGTTGGTTGAGCCATTGAATCCTAATCCATATTTCAAGGAAGGTGATCTTTGATTATTAATTAATGTGTTCAATGCTTCCTTTCCTTTATGAAATCTGGAAATTGATTCTTTTAGTTCTTTTAGTTCATGCTTCAATGTCTCATTTTCTTTAATCACCTTTTCTAAGTCATGTGAGCTTTTATTTAATTCTCCTATTGTATTCATTAAGTGTTCATTTGAGGTTTTCAATTCTAAGGTAGAGTTCTTTAAGCATATAAAATCCTTTTCTAACTTAGAGTTTTTCTCTTTATAGAGCATCATTTTAGAGAAATATTTTTCTATTTTAGAATTCATGTGCTCAATCAAATCACTATCATCTATATCACTTATATCATCATGTGCTACAAGATCAAAGGATTGAGTACTTACCTCATTGGAGTCATCTTCAATAGCCATGAGACAAAGATTTGCAATTCCTTCCTCTTCTTCTTCTTCACTTGAGGAAGAGTCATCCCATGTGGCTTTGAGAGACTTTTTCTTTTCTTTATCCCATTTCCTTTTGTTCTTTAATTTGTAGCAATCCGACTTGATGTGACCGGTTTTTCCAAATTCATAGCATTTTACCTCAATTTTCTTTTCTTTATCTTTGAAGGAGAATTTAGGAGGTGTACCTTTGTTTGCTTGTAATCTTTTCTTCCTTTTCCATTCATTCATTCTTTTTGAGAACATTGCCATTTCATCTTCATCATCAGTACCTTCATTGCTTGAGCTCTCAACTTCTTTGATTGCTTTGAGTGCAATTGGTTTTCTCTTTTCTTTCTCACCTTGATCTTCTTCTTTTTCACTGTGCAGCTCAAAAGTGAGTAATTTACCAACTAGCTCGTCGGTTCTTAATGTGCTGAGATCATGAGCTTCTTCTATGGATGATACTTTGGATTCAAAGTTCTTTCTAGCTCTTAGGGCTCTCAAGATTTTACTGTTTACATCACCTTGATCATATACCTTGCCATACTTCTTCAGTTCATTGACAATAGCAAGCAAGCGATTTGTCATGTCGGTGACATTTTCATTTGGTTTCATCTTGAATAGCTCATACTCATGAACATGCATTTGTTTCTTGGTAAATCTTACTTGAGTTATACCTTCATGGTAGTTTTCAAGTGTTTTCCAAATACAATGTGCACAAGTTAAATGTTGAACTCTTCCACCTTCTTCTCTTGAAATGGAGTTCATCAAGACGGAAGCAGCTCTATTGTTCTTGAATCGATCTCTGATATTGCTAGTTGACCATTGAGCTTTGGGAAGTGGAACTTGAATACCGTCAACTTCATGAGTAGGAGATTTCCACTCATTTTCCACGAAATCCCATAGTTCAATCCCTTCACTGTCTAGAAACAAATACATTTTGTGTTTCCAGTATGAGTAATCCGTTCCATCAAAGTAGGGTCTAAGAATAGAGTTAAGATTTCCATGAGAGCTTGATGAAGAAGAAGTTGCCATTGTGGATCAGATTTCAAAATTAAGTTTAAGAAATCTCAGGGCTCTGATACCAATTGTTGTCCCAAGATGGCAACCAAGAGGGGGGGGTGAATTGGTTTCCTCAAGAAGTTATGACAGTTTAAAAAACTCAACAAACGAGAAATGCGGAATAGAGAATTGGTTGAGTAATGGAAGAAGAAAAGAACACACAAGATTTATAGTGGTTCGGATTTACTTCAATCCTACATCCACTTCCTTAACAACTTGTTAAGGTTCCACTAGTCTTTGAAGTTTTCACAAGCTCACTTCCAACTTTAAAAGTGTTTTTCTTAGGCTCACACTTACAACCCAAACAAGAGTTTTACAAGGCTCACTCTCTCAACCTAACAAGAGTTTTACAAGGCTTACTCTCACAACCCAAGTGTTTCCCAAGCTTACACTCAAACTTATACAATGGTGTTTTCAATGCTAACACCTAACATTCATAACAATTCAAATACAAGTTTAAGTAAAAGGAAATTTGTTGCTTGGCTATGAAAATCTTTTCTTAATAATGTTATCTCTCTTTGTTTTCTCATGGAAACATTGTATTTATAGCCAATGTGGTCTTACTAGCCGTTATTGCTGTTTAGAATAAAGTCTTGGCAGATTAGACCTTCTTTACTTAAACTGTCCGAAGCACTTAGCGGTCGCCCTTCATACAAGGATGGTCGCGCTCATGCTTCACGCAGTCGTCCTTTTAACCAGGGACGGTCGCTACTTTTGAAAAAGCTTCAACGGTCGAATTTTAGTGCTCTACAGCTGGAATCTTGCCCATGATGTGTTTGTCCGACCATTTTTTGCCCATACTGTCTTTGTCGGGACAGTTGCTCCAAGCAAAGGTGCGGTCGCCCTTTTTGAATATTGAAGTGGGTTTACAACGGTCATGTCACGTGTCACTTTCTGACAGAGCAAAAGAGATGTCCGCCACAATTTGAATCTCGCGGTCGCCCTTCGTAGCTTTTCGCGGTCGAACTCACATTCTCGCGTCGAACTTCTGGACGCATCTGAGGACGCGAACACTACTGTCTCTTTGAGCAATTTCTTCTTGAATTGTGGGGCGGTCGCGACTCTGAATGGGGCGGTCGCTAAAGTGATAAGCGAGGTCGAGTTATTCACCGTTCTTGTTACCGCGAACCTTACTGTGATTGTAATGATTTAAATTCCTTGAGTAGCGGTCGGGCAAATATTAGGACGGTCGCTATTATGTAGGAGCGGTCGCGACTATGGTCGAACTTTTGACTGCGAAACCTACTGTGACAAGGTTTCATTTTGTAATTGCATGGAGCGGTCGTATTCAGTTGAGGTGCGACCGCTATACTTGTTCTGTTCACCTTTAATTGAAGCAACCTAATCCTGCAACAAGCTTTCTCAAACACAAGTTAAAATAGATCATCCATTTGAGTTGTCAAGGATCAAAATTAAGATCATTTGTCTAACAAAGGAAGAGGATTGCATTTCTTTAAGATTTGGTGACGCAAAAAATTAAAAAAAAATAAAAAAAATAAAAAAGAGCCAAAATGGCAGTGAAGGACACTGCCACTTGACACGACCAAGCCACTGGCCGTGTCAAGCAAACCCAAAATCACAGTCCCTGACACGGCCAACAAGCTTGGCCATGTCCTTGGCCGTGTCACATAGACATGGCCAAGCTTCTACCCATGTCCCTTTTCTTTGTCTTGCAACCTGTTGTTTACAGTGTCAAACACGGTCATGGGACACGTCCAAGTCACTGGCCGTGTCCCTCCAAACCCATCAAACACGGCCAAGCTAAACCAAGCTTGGTTGTGTCGCCTCAATTTCAAAGTTTAAAAACACGGTTTTAGCCCTTTTCGTTCATTTAAATCCCTAGTTTTCTTTCTTTTTCCTTTCTCTCTCTCGACTCTTTCTCTCAAAAACCACCATTGTTGTTCTTTCAAAGCTTCCAAAATCCCATTAATTCTCAATTTTCTTCACCAAAACTGAAATTAATCCGTTCAATCTTCTTCTTCTCTCATAAAAAATTAATTTAATCTGTTTAAGTTTCAAAATTTTCCTAATCTTTCAATATGCCAAGAACAAAGATGGTGTCCCACCACAAGAGGAAGCAACCTCCAACTGCAGCTGCATCTTCATCATCTTCATCTTTAAAGAGAGCGACTCTTTTGGCTAGGGGTTTCTTTCTGACGAGGTATGTAAGTGATGAATCCCTTAATGCTCTTCATATTCGGGATAATTTTTATAGCTATGTTCAAAACCTTGGGTGGGAGAAATTAGTCTCCCTTTGACCTTTGCAATTTCAAGAGCTTACTTTGGAATTTTTAACATATCTTAATGTTGAAAGAGATGAACAAAAAATTTGCTCTAGGTTGAATTTTAAATTGCTTGGGAAATCATGTGTAGTCAGTATTGAGCAATTGAATGCTATATTTGGTTTCCATCAATACGGTGAAAAATCTGTACCTAAGGATTTTAAACAGCAATTTGCATGGGGAGCATTGGGCTCGGGAACTTATGTGGCCAAATCGGCCAAGGCAACTAAATTGAGTAATCCTGCTCAAGGTATTTGCATCGCTTTATGTCCTGTGGGTTCTTTGCACGGAAGGAAAGCCCAGGTGTAGTGGAAATTAGTGAGCTCTTTTTCTTAGATTGTGCTTGTAATGCAATACCCATTAGTGCCGGCTATTGGTTGGCTGATGTTTTTGATAATGTGGCAAACAAAAAGAAGGGTGTTATTTGTATTGGAGGATTGGTTACCACATTGGAGACAACCCTTCTTGATGATTTTGACCCGAATAACTATCGTATGACTAAAATTTCGGGTAATGATTCATTGGATTTGGCCACACTTGAGAAGATGCATATGGTTGTGAACAGGGGAGGGGCCTATGTGATGGCTTCAGCTGAGCCAGAAGCACCGGGGGGCTGACAAAAGAGAACATGAGTCCATGAGGAGTCTGACTCAGATTCTCTTGATTTGGATGAAGATGCTCCGGTCTCAGACAATCAGGAGATACTTAATAGGATAGAGGCACTAGAAAGCAAGGTCGATCGTAACCATGCTGCGGTCTTGCAACAGTTGGACCAAATCAATAACAACCTTGCTAAGATTCTGAATCTCCATCCTTCAGCTGCATCATCATCACATCCTCCTTCACTGTAGATCAAATTGTCTCTAATCTTTTGAGAGAATTCCTTAATTTCTTGTATTTAGTTATAGCATATTTTCGTTGTTATTTTTCATTTTTGTTTTTAATGTTAACATTTTATATTTTGGTTATTTTATTTTATATATTGTATTTTATTTTTGAAAAATTGATGTTTGTGATGACAAGGTAGAGTTTGCCTCACAAGGGAACGATGGAAAACAAGTTATACCTTCACTCTTTTTCTTTATTATCCTTGTTTCCATTGAGGACAATGTAATTTATAAGTGTGGGGTAATCTTTAAGCTTTCCTTTAATTCTTGTTTTGTTTGTCTTTGTGTGTTATATTGTGCGTTGTGCATGGCATAATTGTTGGAAACTTATTGACTTTTCTGTAATTCTAGCATTATATTTGAGCCTTTAGTATCAGCATAGAGATTAGCATTTGAATTCATTAAGGATCAATTTTCACATTCTGCAATTCATGACATATAAATCTTTGAGAACCCACCCTTTGTGAGTTTTGAGCCTCATAGATTGAATATTATTGTCAATTGATTTTATTTTCTTAAGTGTGCACCTTTATGATTTTGTATCTCTAGAGCTTGCTTTGCATACTAATTGAACTCACATTATGATTTCATCTCAAGTTTTAAAATGATGAAGGCAAATTAGGATTATCCTTTTAGCTTAAAAAGACCTCCCTTAATTATGAATTCCTTAGTGAGCCAAGTTGAGCCTTTGACTTTTTCTTGATTGATCAACACAATTCACAACTCAACATTTTCCTATTATCATCATACCTGCATTAAGGAATGAAGTTTCTTATTATATGACAATAGGGTGGTTTAATTCATAAGTGTGAGGTAAGCAAATAAAAAAAAATAGTATTGCTTTAGTAAGATTTGGGGTTGAAATGCATACTTTGCACATTGTATTTGACTAAGAGTCGATTATTCTTTTCCTCTACATTTTAAGCTAGATGTTCCAGGCAATTTTATATTTTGTATATATATATAAATAATATAAAATAATAAAAGAGAAGATATATATATATATATATACAAAATTCATATATTTTCTAGCATTAGTCATCAAAGAGGAATGTCGACTCATGTACTTTTCTTTAAGTATGCAAGTATGTGAGATTATCAAGGGTTGGTGAATATGCCATTTGAGGGAGTTACGAGTTTCTTAGCAAGAGTATTGTCTAATTTAGATACTCCATTTCTTGATGTTCCAACTTAAATGTCTTTTCTCACACCTTCACCTTAGCCCCATTACATCCAAATAAAAGACCTTCGGATTATTTCTTGAGAAAATCAGTGAGAGAGATTGGATAATTAAGCAATTTTATGGCAGTATGCAGTCATGAGTGGTTTGAGTGAATTAACCTTTGAAATTGAGTGAAACACTTAGATGAGAGATGAGATTTGTTATGTCTGGATTGATGAATGAGTTAAGAAAATCTTGATTGAAGTAAATTGCATTTATTTATGGCTGAGTCTTAAAGGATTTCATCTTATATACTTGAATTATAGTTAAGGTTGTTTGAGTTTTTAATTTATGCCATGTGAATTTGCTTGAGGACAAGCAAAGTTTTAAGTGTGGGGTAGTTGTTTTATTAGTTTTTGTCATAGAATTGTATCTTATTTATTATGATTATTATTGTTGTCTTTAGGTATTTTGGTAGTTTTTATCTGTTTATTTAGTGATTTCATCAATTCTGGTAGTTTTAATTTATTCTAGTGTTTATGTCATTTTTATACTAGTTTTTAGTGTGGTGTATATGTGTTTTTGGATAATTTTTCATTTGATTCTTGTTTAAAGTTTGTTTCAAGTGTTTGTTTTAGGTTAATATGCAAAATATTTCCTTGGAAGAAAGAATAGCATGAAACAGCAAGACATGGCCAAGCCATTGGCCGTGTCTCACCTTAAGGGAAAAACCAAGGGAACCAAGAAAGGAAGGAAAATCTGGCAGAAGTTGACACTGGCAGGTGACACGGCCAAGCCACTAGCCGTGTCACATGACACGGCCACAAGCTTGGCCGTGTCCCATATTTAGCCAAGGAAGAAGACCAAAGAAAGAAGAGCAAAGAACGAAGAGAATCAGTAGGTGACACACCCAGGTGACACGGCAAGCCACTGGCCGTGTCACATGACACGGCCAGGAGCTTGGCCGTGTCACATTCAATTCCACAGAAGTAAAGAAGAAAGATTACACAGAAGCAAAGAAGAAAGATTACACGGAAGCTGACACATCCAGGTGACACGGCCAAGCTACTAGCCATGTCACATGACATGGCCAAGCCACTGGCCGTGTCACATGACACGGCCACAAGCTTGACCGTGTCACTCCATGGGGCTAAGGAAAGAAAGGAGACGCGGATTTTGAGCGAGGGTTTTGTATAAATAAGAAGATTAGGGTTTTTGAAAGGGAGTTACACATTTTATCAGCCGTCAAACATAAACTTTTGAGCTATCATTCATTTTCTTTTAGGAATTTTGATTACACATTCATGCAGACAGTCTAGATTAAATTAGTTTTAGCCACTGCAATATTCTTCTAGCAAAGATCTGAATAAGAGATTCTTCAGAAGCTAAAGAAAGTTTGTAATTTGGTTTTGTTCTCAAACTCTATCTCTTAAGTTTCATTGGAATTGTATTCATGAATTGTATTATGTCTAAATTAATTTCTTTGAATTTTAATGAGATGAATTTGTTTGATAACATTATTATGAACTGATTTGATCTAGTCTAGGGTTTGTATGGATCTACTATGATTATATGAAATGGTTATTGCTCTTAACCGAATTATTTCTTTAGCCTTAATTGAATGGATTAATGTTAATATATAATTGATTGGCCACCAATTATATGTCTGAGGCATTAGATGAAGGATTGAGAAATGAAGTCTAATGCTGGAACAATTCAATTAGGAACTTAGGTGAATTAGAAATATAAACCTAAGAAAAAGATCACTTCAATTGTAACGAGATTATTTGAAAGAGGTTTGAATGCGAGAGCTTATTTCCTTGATTCGATTAATTAAGTTGCTTAAAATCTGATCTTTGAAATTAAATTGGTTGAGAGGAATAGCCATTCATACATATAAGTTAGTAGAGAAGTGCAAACCCTAGACCTTTTTATTAAGTGAATCAATATATCTGTTCAATTTACTTTCATTGTTCTAAATTCAACTCGTTCTTTTTTCATTAGTTGTTTAGCAATTAATTTTATTTGATAATTTGTTATTTACAATTTGATAAACAATTAGCTTATCTAGCTTCCTTGAGAGATGACCTTGAGGTGTTCACCAAAATACTACAGCAGCCTCGTATACTTGCGAGTGTAGTTCTAGTAGTGTTAATTAAAGAGTAACAACCTAGCCTAGCTTCAAGGACTTATTTTTGAGGTTTACGACTCGGTCTTTTCACCTGAAAAATATTTTCACAGTGATGCCAAGCGTCTAGACCCATAGGCAAATATAGGCATGCCGCCAAACAAAGAAATCTAAAAATTGAATAACATACTAGGCACACAATTATTTCATATTTTCATTATCAATCTCTTTCCCATTTTTTCATGATCAAGCTAGGAACATTGCCTCATTTATCTCATTTATATCAACATCATCATATAATAATAATATATCTCCTTTTCATATTTTTCACATAGTTCACATTTCATTCAATTTAGCCATTAATAACGGCTTTTCACAATGCATAATAATGCATACACAGCAATTCACATGTCTTAGCATCATGTTCATGAATGCATAATATATCAAGTTGCTTAACGCATTTTTCATCCAAAATGTGTTAGGCCAAATGTAATGCAATCACATTCCATTTATCAAAAGTTTGTACATACCTTAGGAAACACTCCAAAATAAGCTTTAAAACTTCCTCTAACCTTCTCTTCCAAGTTTCCCTTCAATACTAGGGTTGGGAAAACTACTCTCTCTCAATGCCTATACCAAATGTGATCATAAAGAACCATTTAATATCACATTCTAAGGCATTCTCAACATCAAATCATTTAAATAGGAATTGTAAATGAAAAACAAAGAAAAGAGTTATTCTCAAGTGACACACCCAACAACACAGGCGTGTTACAGACCGTGTCACTAACCCAAACACACAGAAGCTTTGACACGTCTAATGACATGGGCATGTCACTGCCCGTGTCATTCGTTCTGCCTCATAGAATATTTGACATGCCTAACAACATGGGCGTATTAATGGTCGTATCAATTATTTTATCTTACAGAAACTACAACACGCTCGGGGACATGGCCTTGTTAATGGTCGTGTCATCAACGTGGAACTCAGCACCGTTGACACACCCAATGATATGGCCGTCTTACTGGTCGTGTCAAGCAAAATCTGCATTTTGAACTCTCAACCATATGAACACAATCATTCCAAACTCAACAATACAACACCCTAAATCATCATCTTAGTTTATATCCATAATTCTCCCACAAATTTAACATTTATATAACTCCCACATATCATAACTATCATCTTATTCAATCAATCATCACCTCCTCTAATAACACATTCAAAGAAGAAGAAAGAAAAGAAATCTCTTCTCTTTCAATCCAACCTTAAAAATCATCATTAGCTACTTACAACATCTTCATACATATTCAAATAAACCATCAAAACATACTAATACAAAATTTTCAAAATCCAAATATCATGTTCTTCCATAGAATTCCAAAGAAACTTGCCAAAATGATAAAGGAACTTACTAATTGATGAAGAATCCTCAAAATTTTCACTTGAATTATTCAAATCACTTCAATTCTTTGATGAATGGAAGAAGAACTCTCCTCTAGACTCTCTCTCTCAAACTCATGCCAAAGAAGAAGGAAGAAAGAAAAGACTCTTCTCTTTTCTTTCATCCTTATCTATATATATACATATATAATAATTACTATGCACTTAATTATACAATATATATATATGTAATGTATATCTTGAATATATGTATACATCTTATATATATATATATCATATTTACATCAAATATATTTCAAATATACACTTTACTTTTTCACTTAAAATCCTTTCATTTCATTTAAATTACTTATTTAATGTATCCAAATCTAATTTATTTTATTTAATATTAAAAAATTAGGGGTATTACAATTCTCTCCCCCTTAAGAGAATTTAGTCCACGAAATTATCTACTATCAACTCTGAAATAATTGAGGATACTGACTCTACATTATCTATTCACTTTCCCATGTTACCTCCTCAGTGTTATGATTCCTCCAAAGAACTTTCACAAGTGGCACTTTCTTATTTCTTAACTCTTTTACTTCTCGTGCCAAGATCGCTATTGGTTCTTCCTCATAAGTCAGATCTAAACTTGCCTCAATAGATTCTACTGACAAGATATGAGATGGGTCTGACTTGTACCTTCGAAGCATAGAGACATGGAAAACATTATGTATCTGTTCCAACTCAGGCGGTAAAGCCAGTCTATAGGCCACTGGATCAATTCTCTGCAGTACCTTATATGGTCCTATGAAACGAGGACTCAACTTCCCTTTGTGGCCAAATCTCAAAATTTTCTTCCAGGGAGATACTTTTAGAAACACTTTATCTCCCACACTGAACTCTATGTCTCTTCTTTTTAAATCTGAATAGGATTTCTATCGGTCTGAGGTTGCTTTCAGATGACCCCGAATCACCTTTACTATCTCTTATGTTTCCTTAATAAAATCGGGACCAACCAATTTACCTTTTTCATCTTCATCTCAACACAAAGATGTTCTGCATCTTCTGCCATACAAGGCCTCATAAGGTGCCATTCCAATACTAGACTGATGACTGTTATTATATGCAAACTCAATCAATGACAAGAATCTGTCCCAACTTCCACTGAAATCAATAATATAACTCCTTAACATATCATCTAAAATTTGTATCACTCTTTCTGATTACCCATCTGTCTGAGGATGAAAAGCAGTACTAAAATGCAATCGAGAATCCAATGCATTATGCAAACTCCTCTAAAATCTCGATGTAAACTGGGGATCTCGGTCTGACACCAAAGAAACTGGGACTCCATGCAACCTCACTATCTCACTGATATATAGCTCAGCCAATCTCTCAAGAGAATAATCCATCCAAACTAGAAGAAAATGAGTTGTCTTTGTCATCCAATCAACTATCACCTAGATTGCATCATGCTTCTTTTGGGTCAAAGGTAGTCCAGTCACAAATTCCATCATTACTCGTTCCCATTTCCAGTCTGGTATTGACAAAGGCTAAAGCAACCCTGAAGAAACTTGGGGCTCAGCTTTCACTCTTTGACAAGTGAGACAATTGGAAACAAACTCTGCTATGTCCCTCTTCATACCTAACCACCAATAATGCTACTTCAAATCCTGATACATCTTGGTACTCCTATGGTGCATAGTGTAACACCCCCATATCCAATGCACACACACTACAACCACAACAATGTAGTATAAGTGCACCAAACATAGGGATGCTACGGTTTCCTTAACATTCAATACATTTCAAACAAACCATAACCTTTCAATTATATACATTATAGAAAAATAGATCATTTACTTATAAAAAAAAACATATTAGATATACATATACATTTAAATATTACACAGCGGAAGTTATAAAATATTTACAAATTTACATTATAAACATTACTTTACAAAATATAAAAGAAATATACATGATTGGCAAGTCTGCTTTGATCTTTAAGCTCCCAAAAATGGGTTCCTCAAGGTCTACTCTCACTTGGTCTTGAAGAACTACCGGGTTCAACTCTATCAACTCTATTACCTGCGCGATTAAACACTATCGCGCTAAGCCAACGGCTTAGTAAGATAAAACATGCTATTGGTATGCTTTAATACAATACAATGTCAATTCTCAATTCATATTATACATGTAACCATTTATATGCAAAGCTAACATTATACCTTTACATTTCATAATTCAACATATAAATATATGCATATCACATTTCAACATCTTTTCTCATACTTCATTTACTAATCATTAAACAATCCATAAACAACACTAAACAAAGACAAGCATGGGCCCAAGACACACTAATATGCAATTAAATTTTCAGAGTTAATGCTTTGGTTTGTTATCACATTTATCAATATCATATACCCAACTAGGCTTCAAGGATCAAGTTCAACCAAGCTTCAAGGGGAGCAAAGCATGCTAAGCTTCTACCCAACTTGGCTTCAAGAACTAATCCAAACTAGCTTCAAGGGTGGTAACATCTCAATTAGGCTTCAAGGATCCAATCCAACCTAACTTCAAGAGATTGTTACACTTATTAGGCATGCCACCAACAACAAACTCTGAAAATGGAATAACACATTAGCCACACAATTCATTTAGATTTCATTCTCAATTCTCATTATCATTTAGGCAAACATGCCTCATTTATCTCCATTGAATCACATTAGCCAATAACAATGGCTTCACATTTTATTTCACAATATAACACTTCATTATTCAAGTGTATATTTATCTCATCCATGATCACATTATATCTCATATAGCATCATTCATCATAGCCAAACACAATGACATTGTCTCATATCATGTCTTATTTGAATTATCATTTCATCTTTGATACAACATTTCAATATACATTACTCATGAAACACCTTACCATTCAAAGTGCATAACAACATTGCTAAATCTCAACAATGCAATTAGGGCAAAACACAATTGATATGATTCATAGCTTTATGATCTTCCACATTCATTTGATTAGATCATTCTTGTGTTTGAAACATGTTTATAATGTTCATATTTAAGTTTAGAAACAATGGAACCTTTGAAGAATCAAAACAATGTAAAAGAAACAAAGTATAAAACAATATGTAATTCATTTGTAGGACACGCCCAACTCACTTGATTGACACGCCCAACCACCTTGAGTGACACGCCCGTGTCCTTAAAAAGAAAAGAGACAGTAGCTTCCTCAAATAAATGACACGCCCAACCAACTTGAGTGACACGCCCGTGTCCTTAAAAAGAAAAGAGGCAGTAGCTTCCTCAAATAAATGACACGCCCGTGTCCCCTTAAAGCATTTGGCCGTGTCACCCACAAACACAACCTAACTAAAACCAACACTTTCTCAATTGCACTCAAACACAATATTCATCATATAACATGTTTCAAATGAACATAAACAATGTTCTAAACACATATTCATTACAAGAAACACTTCACAACACATTAATATAACAATTAAACACACACATCATCTCAAAACCCTAAAACCAACATCCTTCTCCATCCTTCCAAATCAACATCTACCACTTCTAACAACAACAACTATATAAACTATTAACTTAAAACCAATTTAATACTTGAGAACACAACACAACACATCTCAAATCCATTAAATCACAAAATCACCAAACCCTAACTCACTTCCAACACAACTTCCAAATAAGTAAAGAAAACAAAAGATTACTTACATACAAGAAGAAATTCCACAAATCCCTTGTCAAATCTTTTGATTGTTTCTTCAATTTGCTCCAAGCATCAAGAACACCTTCCTTTCTCTCTCTACTCTTCAATGGCCGGCCACCTCTTGAAAGAAAAAGGAAAATAATGAAGACACCAAGTCAAATTTTGCTTTTAATCTCCACCAAGTGATCTTATCCAAGCAATTACCAAAATGCCCTCACTCAATTAACTAACTTCTTGTCTCATATAAGCCCTTATATGTAATTACACACTTAACACAAAAATATCTCTCTTCCTTTGACTCTTCCTTTGACCCATTTATATGTTATATATATCATCATATACACAACATATACCATTCTCTCTAAACCCTAAATCTTTCCCAATACACATATACACAAGCATTCTCCTCCCAATTTCTTTTCTTATCCCATCATATACATTCAATCCAATACATAACAATAACAACAACAATAACAACATCAACAATATGTAAAACTTCTAGGGCATAAATGAGGATATTACAATTCTCCCCCTCTAAAAAGAAATTTCGTCCTCGAAATTACCTGATATCAAAGCTGAAACAACTGCGGATACTGCTCTTGCATAAATTGCTCACTTTCCCAAGTTGCTTCTTCTTTTCCATGATTCTTCCATAGCACTTTCACCAATGGTACACTCTTGTTCCTCAACTCTTTCACTTCTCGTGCCAAGATAGCAACTGGTTCCTCTTCAAATGTCAAGTCTGGGCTCACCTCAATAGATTCAAATGGCAACACATGAGATGGATCCAACCTATATCTCCTCAACATAGAAACATGAAACACATTATGAATACGATCCAACTCAGGTGGCAAAGCAAGTCGATACGCCACTGGCCCAACTCTTTCTAACACTTCATACGGCCCAATGAATCGAGGACTCAATTTCCCTTTCCGACTGAACCTCAAAATCTTCTTCCAAGGAGATACTTTCAAAAATACCTTATCTCCAACATTAAACTCTATGTCTCTCCTTTTCAGATCTGCATAAGACTTCTGTCGGTCTGAAGCTGCTTTTAACCTGCCTCGAATCAACTTTACTTTTTCTTCAGTTTCTTGAATCAAATCAGGGCCAATTATTTTACCTTCACCAAGTTCACTCCAACAAAGAGGTGTCCTGCACCGTCTACCATACAATGCTTCAAATGGTGCCATACCAATGCTGGATTGGTGACTGTTGTTGTAAGCAAACTCCACAAGCGGTAGAAATCTGTCCCAACTTCCAGAGAAATCGATGACACAGCTCCTCAACATGTCCTCAAGAATCTGTATCACCCTCTCTGACTGTCCATCCGTTTGTGGATGAAAAGCAGTGCTGAAGTGCAGTCGAGAACCCAAAGCACTAAACAAACTCTTCCAAAATCTTGAAGTAAACCTGGGATCTCGATCAGACACTAAAGAAGTTGGAACACCATGCAGTTTCACAATCTCATGGATATACAGCTCAGCCAACCTCTCCAAAGAGTAATCCATCCGCACCGAAAGGAAATGAGCTGTTTTAGTCAATCTATCCACAATCACCCATATAGCATCATGCTTCTTTTGTGTCAATGGCAAACCAGACACAAAATCCATTGTCACTCTTTCCTACTTCCATTCTGGTACTGACAACGGTTGCAACAACCCGGTTGGAACTTGGTGTTCTGCTTTAACCTTCTGACAAGTGAGACATTTCGATACAAACTCAGCAATGTCTCTTTTCAACCCAATCCACCAATAATGCTGTCTCAAATCATGATACATCTTCGTATTACCCGGATGCATAGCAAACATCGACTGATGAGCTTCTTCCAAAATGATCTTTTTCAAAACAGTATCATCGGGTACACACAATCTGCTCTTGAACCAGAGACTCCCATCACTTTTCACAACAAAATCTCTAGATTTTTCATTTTTGCAATCTGAAATAATCTTTTGAATCTTCATATCCGTCATCTGAGCCTCTTTAATCTGATCTAGCAAAACTGGCTTCAATTGCAACTGTGCCAACAATGCACCATCATCACAAGGTACAAAACTGACATGCAATGCTCTCAACTCAACAAGCAACGAGAGCGAATACACAGTTAAACCAGCTACAGACTTCCGACTCAAGGCATCAGCAACAACATTTGCTTTACCTGGATGATAGTCAATCAAGCAGTCGTAGTCTTTAATCAATTCTAACCATCTCCTCTGACGAAGATTGAGCTCTTTCTGAACACCCAAATACTTCAAACTCTTGTGATCAGTGTAGATGAAACATTTCTCCCCAAACAGATAGTGACGCCAAAATTTCAATGCAAATACAATGGCAGCCAATTCCAAATCATGGGTTGGATAATTAAGCTCATGCGGTTTCAACTGTCGAGATGCATAAGCTATAACTTTCCCTTCCTGCATCAATACACATCCCAAACCTCTATGTGAAGCATCACTGTAGATCACATATGGTTTGCCTTCCACAGGTAAAGTAAGAACAGGCGCTTGAGTTAACATATCTCTCAACTGCTCAAAGCTCGCCTGACACTGATCCGTCCACAAAAACCTCACTCCCTTACGAAGCAATCTGGTGAGTGGAGTAGCTATCAGAGAAAACCCTTTTACAAATCGCCGGTAATAGCCTGCCAAACCCAGAAAACTTCTAACCTCTGTCACCGACTTGGGTGGACTCCAATTCAGAATAGCTTCAACTTTGCTCAAATCAACTCTGATGCCTTCTGCAGAAACAATATGTCCGAGAAAAGCTACTTGATCCAACCAGAACTCACACTTCGACAATTTGGCAAACAACTGCTTCTCTCTCAAAATCTGCAACACAATTCGCAGATGCATATCATGTTCTTCTTCATTCCGCGAATACACCAGAATATCATCGATGAAGACCACTACAAACTGATCCAGATAGGGCCTAAACACCCTATTCATCAAATCCATAAAAGCTGCAGGTGCATTCGTCAGACCAAAAGGCATAACTAAAAACTCATAATGCCCATACCTGGTCCGAAAAGCTGTCTTCGGAACATCCTCAGCTCTGACTCTTAGCTGATGGTACCCAGATCTCAGATCAATTTTAGAGAACACAGCTGCACCCTTCAACTGATCAAAGAGATCATCAATTCTAGGCAAAGGATATTTATTTTTAATAGTCACTTTGTTCAATTGCCTATAGTCGATACACAACCTCATAGTACCATCTTTCTTCTTCACAAATAGCACAGGAGCTCCCCAAGGAGAAACACTGGGGCGAATAAATCCTTTGTCCAATAACTCCTGTAATTGTACTTTCAACTCCCTTAATTCTGCTGGTGCCATTCTGTAAGGAGTAATCGAAATAGGAGTGGTACCAGGCAACAATTCGATACCAAACTCCACCTCTCTCTCAGGAGGCACTCCTGGCAACTCCTCTGGAAAAACATCAGGGAACTCTGCAACTGTGGCAATACTATCAATGGAAGAACCCTTCACTCTAGTATCTACCACATGAGCAAGATAGGCTTCACACCCCTTTCTAATCAATCTCCTAGCTGCAACAGCTGAAACAAATAAGGAGGCTAGCTGTTCCTGCTCATTAGATACTATCACCTCTCTACCATTAGCAGTTCTCAAAGAAACAATTTTCTTTTTACAATCTACCACAGCTCCATGTCGAGATATCCAATCCATGCCTAAGATCACATCATATTCTTTAAATGGCATCTCAATCAATTCCCCATGGAACTCCTCACCCTGCACCACTACTGCACTATCTCTGTGCACTCTACTCACAATCACACTATGTCCTAAGGGATTTGTCACCAACACATCAAACCCTAGGAACTCAGCATGCATATCAGAGACAGGCAAAATAGATGCACTAATATAAGAATGGGTGGAACCCGGATCAATCAAAGCAAGTACTAGTGTATCAAATAAAGAAAAAGTACCAGCTATGACTGCCGATGCATCAGGCTGCCTCTGCATCACATAAATCCTCTGAGAAGATCCCACCTCCTCTGGTCTATTCTCTCTGGATGCAGAACCTCCTCTGGAACTGAACCCAACTCTGCCTCCTCTGCCAAAGCCCCTGCTTCCTCGACCTCCCCTCACACTGGGCCGAGAAGCTGCAGTATCAACTGACACCTGCTCTTGCCTCTCAGGGCAATCTCTCACAAAGTGATCAGGTGACCCACACCTGAAACAAACTCCCGCTACCCCTGCTTTCCAACAAGGACCACCATGTGGCCTCCCACAATGAATGCAGATGGGGTAAGTAGATCTCTGAATCATTGGAGTTGGAGCACTAGCCACTGAAGCTGCAGGTCTAAATCTCTGCCTCTGAGACTGCACTGACCTACCAGTAGGCCTCTGACTCCTACCAACCCGAGGAACAAAACTCCCTTTTCCTCTCTTCGCAGAAGAAGACCCTGCCTCGAACTGGGGCCTCCTAACTTTAGTCTCTTCCTCTGAAGCAGCTGCAATAACTTGAGCTCTCTCCACACTGCGAGCTGCTGCCACAAGCTGGGAAAAATCAGTATATCTTGAACCAGCCACATGACACATAAGAGAAGGCCGCAATCCCTCCTCAAATCTCCTGCATCTATCAATCTCATCAACTATAATTCCCCCAGCATACTCACTCAACCGGATAAATTCAACCTCATACTCTGTCACGGTCCGGTGATCCTGCCTCAAATCTAAAAACTCTCTTTTCTTCCCATCTTTATACTCCCTTGGAGTATACTTCAATTCAAATTCTCTCAAAAAGTCAGCATATGACAAAGTTGGTGGATCATCCATAGAATGGGGCACTGTCTTCCACCAACTATATGCATCCTTTTGTAGCAAAGATCTTGCATAGTCAAACTTTTCCTCAGGGGTGGCTTGCAACTGAACAAATACCCTCTGAACTCTATCAAGCCACTGTTTTGCCACAGCTGGATCAACTGTACCAAAGAAATCCTCTGCTCCATATTTCCTTAGCTTATCATAGTGCCTCACTGATACTGAAGGCTGAGGGGGTGGTGGCACTGGTTGCACAGGTGCTGGTCTCATAACTTCCATCATATTCCTGAACCAAGCTGGCGGAACATCCTCACCAACTGGTCTACCCGACACCGAAGCAGGTGCCTCCTCAACACTATCAATCCTAGCTCCCTCCTCAGGAGCAACACTCTCCGCACTTCCCTCAATTGACTGCCGTGAGTGGGGATCCATTACTACCTATATCTGCAAACACAGCAGATGATGTCTTATTAAAGATCAAAGACTGCCAATCATAAACATTTATGTTATTCAGAAATTCATTTTTTTTTAAGTAAAAATATTCTTTTCCTTACATTTTACCTAGGTTGAGAATCTCAAACCTAGGCTCTGATACCAAAACAATTGTAACACCCCCATATCCAATGCACACACACTACAACCACAACAATGTAGTATAAGTGCACCAAACATAGGGATGCTACGGTTTCCTTAACATTCAATACATTTCAAACAAACCATAACCTTTCAATTATATACATTATAGAAAAATAGATCATTTACTTATAAAACAAAACATATTAGATATACATATACATTTAAATATTACACAGCGGAAGTTATAAAATATTTACAAATTTACATTATAAACATTACTTTACAAAATATAAAAGAAATATACATGATTGGCAAGTCTGCTTTGATCTTTAAGCTCCCAAAAATGGGTTCCTCAAGGTCTACTCTCACTTGGTCTTGAAGAACTACTGGGTTCAACTCTATCAACTCTATTACCTGCGCGATTAAACACTATCGCGCTAAGCCAACGGCTTAGTAAGATAAAACATGCTATTGGTATGCTTTAATACAATACAATGTCAATTCTCAATTCATATTATACATGTAACCATTTATATGCAAAGCTAACATTATACCTTTACATTTCATAATTCAACATATAAATATATGCATATCACATTTCAACATCTTTTCTCATACTTCATTTACTAATCATTAAACAATCCATAAACAACACTAAACAAATACAAGCATGGGCCCAAGACACACTAATATGCAATTAAATTTTCAGAGTTAATGCTTTGGTTTGTTATCACATTTATCAATACATATACCCAACTAGGCTTCAAGGATCAAGTTCAACCAAGCTTCAAGGGGAGCAAAGCATGCTAAGCTTCTACCCAACTTGGCTTCAAGAACTAATCCAACCTAGCTTCAAGGGTGGTAACATCTCAATTAGGCTTCAAGGATCCAATCCAACCTAACTTCAAGAGATTGTTACACTTATTAGGCATGCCACCAACAACAAACTCTGAAAATGGAATAACACATTAGCCACACAATTCATTTAGATTTCATTCTCAATTCTCATTATCATTTAGGCAAACATGCCTCATTTATCTCCATTGAATCACATTAGCCAATAACAATGGCTTCACATTTTATTTCACAATATAACACTTCATTATTCAAGTGTATATTTATCTCATCCATGATCACATTATATCTCATATAGCATCATTCATCATAGCCAAACACAATGGCATTGTCTCATATCATGTCTTATTTGAATTATCATTTCATCTTTGATACAACATTTCAATATACATTACTCATGAAACACCTTACCATTCAAAGTGCATAACAACATTGCTAAATCTCAACAATGCAATTAGGGCAAAACACAATTGATATGATTCATAGCTTTATGATCTTCCACATTCATTTGATTAGATCATTCTTGTGTTTGAAACATGTTTATAATGTTCATATTTAAGTTTAGAAACAATGGAACCTTTGAAGAATCAAAACAATGTAAAAGAAACAAAGTATAAAACAATATGTAATTCATTTGTAGGACACGCCCAACTCACTTGATTGACACGCCCAACCACCTTGAGTGACACGCCCGTGTTCTTAAAAAGAAAAGAGACAGTAGCTTCCTCAAATAAATGACACGCCCAACCAACTTGAGTGACACGCCCGTGTCCTTAAAAAGAAAAGAGGCAGTAGCTTCCTCAAATAAATGACACGCCTGTGTCCCCTTAAAGCATTTGGCCGTGTCACCCACAAACACAACCTAACTAAAACCAACACTTTCTCAATTGCACTCAAACACAATATTCATCATATAACATGTTTCAAATGAACATAAACAATGTTCTAAACACATATTCATTACAAGAAACACTTCACAACACATTAATATAACAATTAAACACACACATCATCTCAAAACCCTAAAACCAACATCCTTCTCCATCCTTCCAAATCAACATCTACCACTTCTAACAACAACAACTATATAAACTATTAACTTAAAACCAATTTAATACTTGAGAACACAACACAACACATCTCAAATCCATTAAATCACAAAATCACCAAACCCTAACTCACTTCCAACACAACTTCCAAATAAGTAAAGAAAACAAAAGATTACTTACATACAAGAAGAAATTCCACAAATCCCTTGTCAAATCTTTTGATTGTTTCTTCAATTTGCTCCAAGCATCAAGAACACCTTCCTTTCTCTCTCTACTCTTCAATGGCCGGCCACCTCTTGAAAGAAAAAGGAAAATAATGAAGACACCAAGTCAAATTTTGCTTTTAATCTCCACCAAGTGATCTTATCCAAGCAATTACCAAAATGCCCTCACTCAATTAACTAACTTCTTGTCTCATATAAGCCCTTATATGTAATTACACACTTAACACAAAAATATCTCTCTTCCTTTGACCCATTTATATGTTATATATATCATCATATACACAACATATACCATTCTCTCTAAACCCTAAATCTTTCCCAATACACATATACACAAGCATTCTCCTCCCAATTTCTTTTCTTATCCCATCATATACATTCAATCCAATATATAACAATAACAACAACAATAACAACATCAACAATATGTAAAACTTCTAGGGCATAAATGAGGATATTACACATAGCATAAACTGACTGATGTTATTCCTTTAAAATCAGCCTCTTTAATTTAGCATCACCAAGAATACATAACCTATCTCTGAACAACAGACTACCATCATCTCTCAAATGAAAGTCTCAACTCTCTCCCTTTTGGCAATCCAATAGAATTTTTTGAATTTTCTTATCTACTAACTGAGCCTCCCTAATATGATCCAACAACACTGGCCTTAACTGCAACTGAGCCATCAAAGCACCATCATCATAAGACTCAAATTTGACATACAATGCTCTTAACTCAATAAGCAACAAGAGCAAAAAAGCAGTTAAATTTGCCAAAGACTTTCGACTCAAGGCATCAGCAATAACATTTGCATTGCCAGGATGATAATCAATCAAACAATCATAGTCTTTAATCAACTCTAACCACTATCTCTGTCGAAGATTCAACTCTTTCTAAACACCCTAATATTTCAAACTCTTATGGTTAGTATAAATAAAACACTTCTCCCTACACAAGTAATGTCGCCAGATCTTCAATGCAAAAACTATGGCTGTTAACTTTAAATCATGAGTCGGGTGATTCAGCTCATGCGGCTTCAATTGTTAAGAGGCATAAGCAATAACTATACCCTCCTACATCAGAACACAACCTAGACCACTATGTGAAGCATCACTGTAAATTACATAAGGTTTTCCTTCCACAGGCAGAGTAAAAATAGGAGCCTGAGTCAACATCTCCCTCAGCTGCTCAAAACTCACCTAACACCGATCTTTCCACACAAATCAAATTCCAATCCAAAGTAATATGTCGAGTGGAGTAGCTATTATAGAAAAATCTTTCACAAATTGACAATAATAGCCTGTTAAACCCAGAAAACTTCTAACCTCTATCACAGTCTTAGGTGGACTCCAATTCAAGATAGCCTCAACTTTACTTAGATCAACTATAATACCCTTTGCTAATACCACATGATCGAGAAAAGTTACCTAATCAAGCCAGAACTCATATTTAGACAACTTAGCATACAATTGTTTCTCTCTCAGAGTCTGTAATATAATCTGCAAATGTCTATCATGATCCTTCTTATTATGCGAATACACTAGAATATCATTAATAAAGACTACCACAAACTGATCTAGATAGGGTTTGAATACCCTATTCATTAAAACCATAAATGCTACTAGTGCATTTATCAATCCAAAGGGCATCACGAAAAATTCATAATGACCATACCTCGTAAGAAAAGTGTCTTATGCACATCCACATCTCTAACTCTCAACTGATGGTACCCTGATCTCAGATCAATCTTAGAGAATACTACTGCTCCCTCCAAATGATCAAATAGATCATCTGTGAGCGGGGATTTTTGCCCCCACTCCCGATGGAATGGTTCTTGCGACTTCGGCACTGTTTAGGCTCTGGGCCTTAAAGAACACGGGCCTAAGCTCAGAGAAAATGGAGTCGCCACCCAGACGAGCCGGGAAAAAGAAAGGGGTGGATGACTCGATTTCTAAGGAATTCCCAACCCCCTAATGGGTTCAAAAATTTGGGTACGTGTGGGAAAGGTGAGAAATGGCCAGTACCCCCACAACGCCCGGTTCATTGGAACCGGCCTCCTTTTCAGGTCTTAATATTATAAAATTCTTAAATATAATAATAATATCCATATTACATGCAATAATTAAAATAAAGCATTATTATATTAAAATCAAAGCAAGGTCCAAACAAGGAAAATAAATGGACACCCATCCGAGGATGGAAACTTGACCTTACATCGTTCATGCCTAAACTAAATAGGACACCCACCAAAAGGTGGAAACATGTCCTTTACATTGGTCCAAAATATAAAAGCAATTTAAATTACATAAAATTTAACTAACGAGATACCCACAAAGTGGAAACATACCTCTTACAATTTTAATACCAAAACAAACAAATAATAATCATAATAATAAAGAAAATATCCATCCATGATAAATTAAATAAATCAAGTATTGAAATTAAATAAATTAACCATCAAAAAATATAATAAACTATATAATCAAATCTAAAATTAAATGAAGCAATAAATATAAGAATTATCAATTGAATTTAGGGTTTCAAAACTTAGGGTTTTAGAAACTAAAGTTTTATAATTAGGGTTTTGAAATTAGGATTTTAATGGTTTTTGAAACTAAGGTTTTGGAATTAGGGTTTTTAAAACTAGGATTTTGGAATTAGGGTTTTGGATAGTAAGGGTTTTTGGAATTAGGATTTTGGATAGTTAGGGTTTTTTTATTTGACTTACTGCCTAAAAAAAACATAATTTTGGATTTGGAAAAATAATCAATATTTTGGAGTTTAATAATGAAATGGTTTAGGCTTTTGGATAAAAATAGTTTGAGGTTTTGAGTTTTAATAAAATAACCTACGGTTCTTGAAGTTAAAGTAAACAAAATAAATTCTAACAATTAATTTAAATCCTCGACGGCTACTAGATAGTTATATGTTTTTTATGAAACATGCAAGTGGGGTTATGAATATCAACTGATCCATGTGTTAATTAAAGCAAACAATTAAAGTTATTGGAACAAAAATCAATTTACTGCGTATTCAAAGATCAAGGTACTGTGTGTTCAAAGATAAGGTTACTGCATGCATGTTTTTATTAATCAAAGAAATAAAGCTATTGTGATCATGAGTAATTTATAATTAAAGATCAAACCTCCGTTCGTTGGTTCCTCCAAATTGATTTCTAGATGAATAATGTGAAGACAATATGTAATCTGCCTTCTTCTTTGGTTGTCTTGATATTTCTATTTGTGGTTTCCTTCATCCTCCAAAAAGATGCTGCTATTCTTCTCACCTTGTTGCCGTCTCTTCTTCTTTGTGGTTTAATCCTCTGTTAATCTCAATTGCCAACCCTTGTTCCTGTTAATTCTCCCTTGTTAATGTTTGATGAGATAAATTTTATACTTGTTTTTAGTATGATTTTTATGTGTTTTTAGTTAATGTTTCATTTGATTTTTGTTTAAAGTTTGCTTTAAGTGTTTGTTTTAGGTTAAACTGCAAAAACTCCCTTGGATGGTCAAAACAATGAAGAAAGAGCATGAATCAAGCAATACATGGCCAAGCCAAAGCAAGCTTGGCCATGTCCCTCAAAAGAATTTCAAACAGTAGCTGACATGGCCAGGAGACACGGCCAAGCCACTGGCTGTGTCTCACCCAAGGAACAAAACCAAGAAAGAAAAGAAAAGAAAGCAGAAGCTGACACTGGCAGGTGACACGGCCAAGCCACTGGCCGTGTCATATGACATAGCCACAAGTTTGGCCGTGTCCCATCCTAACCCAAAGAATAATGAATGAGAAAAATGAAGAAACAGAAGGTGACACACCCACATGACACGGCCAAGCCACTGGCCGTGTCATATGACATGGCCACAAGCTTGGCTGTGTGACTCCTTGAAGAACAAAGAAAAGAAAGAAAGAAAGAGAGGCAGTGATGGACAAGGCCAACTAGCTTGGCCGTGTCCCAAAGGGAAATGAGAGACACGTCCAAGCCACTCATGGATTGGTCGTGTCACCTATAAAATATTGAACTCTTTTGCATGGATTGAGGAATAATTAGGGGACAAACAATTTGCTTTTGACAAAAGAAAGATTAAAGAAAGGAAAAGTTGGCCTAAATGATAGAAAGAAAGAAAAAAACAAAGGGAATGTGGGAGACAAGGGAGAGTGGTGTGAGTTGGAAGGTATGGGTTTTGAGCTTGGAATGGAATAAAAAGAGGAGGAAATGCAAAGAACCGGGAGACGAGGAAAGGGAGAAGGAGCCAACTATTGGAGCAAAGAGGAGAGTCTTGAGCTGAGTTTGAAGAAGAAGATACATCCTATACAAGATCTAAACTAAGAATCAAGGATTCAAGTGAAGAAATAAAAATTATTCGCCATGGATTATTTGGTTTCTTTTACTCATTTCCCTTGTTCTGTTTTTTTGGTTTTGAACATGAACTAATTCATTCTCTATCTAGATATTGATGAACCCTATCTTATTTGTATGGATTGAATAATCTTATTCAATTGAATCATTTGATTGAGTTGTTTTATTCTTATGATGCTTAATGATTTATTCCCAATTGATAATAGCATGCTTATTGATTGGTTGCAATTTTCATATTATTGACTTGAGAAAGCTTGATATGAATTGAATACTCATAAGGATTGAGGATTGATTGGAGTGCTAGAGATAGACTTACAAGATCCTTTAGTTTATAATTCCTTGTTCTTAATGCAAGATCTATTTAATTATGTTTAAGAAGAGATTCCGGCATTCTACTTAGTGATTAGGGATTAATTCACTTGAGAGAGGTTTTAGTCTAATTTAGAGGAATGCCAATTCAACTGTATTATGTGATTTAATTGAATTGATTTTCATAAATATAATTGTGGCTAGGGGGATTCAATATCTGGATAGTATCATTACCATCAATCCTTTTTGCATAACATTTAATTTCCCTTTACTTTTAGTTATTTAAGTTAATTGTCTTTAATTATAGAACATCACAAAACTATTGATTTGCTAAACAACAGTTAAGATTTGCACTAGTACTTGACCTTGTCCTCAGTGGAACAATAACACACTCACTACTTTATTACTTATGCGACCCGTGCAATTGCGATATTGCTATAGTATTTAGGTACGCACACACCAAGTTTTTGGCGCCGTTGCCGGGGACAATGGTTTTAATATTAGTAATATAATCAAGACTGTTGATTTAGTTTTATTTTCATTTGTTTTTTACATTGGTTCCTGCTTGTTGACTATCATTTTAGGTATTTCTTGCCGTTTATGACCAGAGGTAGCTCATCCCAACTGCTTGCATTAGACCCAGAGCTAGAAAGAACATTAAGGAGAAAGTGAAAGGAAGAAGGAGAGGTAGTTTTGGAAGATGCAGAAACAGAAATAAATTTGGAAATAGAAGAGGAAGAAGAGTTTGAAGTGATGGAAGGAGTTGGGCCAAGAACAATGTAGGAGTTTGCTAAGCCCAATCTCAATGGAACTGATTCTAGTATCCGGAGGCCAACAGTTGCTGCGAACAACTTCGAAATAAAGGCAAATGTAATTCAAATAGTGCAGCAGACTTGTCAGTTCGATGGGTTTCCTGATGAAGATCCTAATGCACATATTGAGAATTTTCTGGAGATATGTGACACATTCAAGATAAATAATGTCTCAGATGATGCAATTAGGCTGAGGTTGTTCCCATTTTCCCTTAGAGATAGACCAAAGAAGTGGCTGAAATCTTTTCCTCTAGGAACCTTCACCACATGGGGTCAGTTGGCAGAGAAATTCCTAGAAAAATACTTCCCACCGTCCAAAACTGCTATGTTGAGGAATGATATCTCATCCTTTCTGAAGCAAGATGGTGAGACCCTTTATGATGCCCGGGAAAGATTTAAAGATTTGTTGAGAAGGTGTCCTCATTATGGACTTCCACTATGGCTTCAAATTCAAACATTTTACAATGGGTTGAATTATGTAAGTAAGCAATCCATTAATGCAGCAGCTGGTGGTACCATAAACAACAAGACACCTGAACAAGCAAGGGATTTAATTGAAGACATGGCTATCACCAATTATCAGTGGCAAGCCCTAAGGGAGTAAGGAAAGCTAAAGGTCATGGGTTCACACCAATTAGATCCTATGGTGGCTTTGATAGCCCAATTAGAAGCATTGAAAAAAAAATTTTGATTCTTTGGCCTCTTCTTCTGGGAAAGTAATGCAGGTGATATCTTGTGAATGGTGTGGGGGTGGACATCAAAGTCAAGATTGCCAAAGTGGCTGTAATATCCCAAAGTATACCCTAAAAGTTTTGGAATATTTATTGTTGTATTTGGATTAAATGTATATGTTTAAATGGAAAGAGAAATGAGGTAAGGGAAGAGTGTATATGTTGTATATATAGTGATATATACAACATATACAAGTCAAAGAAATGGAAGTCAAAGAAGATTAATTAATTATTTTAAATTAATTTTAATTAATTGAAATGGAAATTTAGTGGAAAGTGGATGATGATATTTGTAATATTTGTAATATTTTATTTGCTTGGTTGAGAATTAAAGGATGATTGAATGGTTTAGAGAAGAGTTGAGTGTTGACTTTGCTCTTCTTTGTTCATCTTCTTCTTCTTTCCTTGTTTGGCCGACCATCACCATAGCAAGAGAGGAAAGTTAGATTTTGCTCATCCAAACTCAAGATTGAAGGATGTTTCAAGTGATCAAATTGGAAATCTAAGAGTTTTCATCACTTTTGGTAAGTTTTCCACTTGATTTCCTTGTTTTCTTTTAAGTTTGTGTTGTGGGTTTGGTGTTTGATTGTTGATGGTATGTGTATATTTGATTATGGTGTATTTAAGGGTGTGTAATCTTCTTGGTGTTGATTTTTGGGGTTGGATTGAAGAGAAAGTGTTAGGTTTGGTGGAAGAGCAAGTGTTGTTTTTGAGTTGTGTGTATGTGATGGTTGTGAATTGGTGTTTGATGTATATTTTGAATTGTTTTAGTGTTTTTGCAAGTTATTATGGTTTATGGGTGTGTTTAGTTAAGTTTGGTTGAAGTGGAAAATGGTGGAAGTAAGAGGTTTGTTGGATGTGAGGTTGTTGTTGCCGGAATCAGGATTTTTGGCCGGACACGCCCATGAGCACGGCCAGGTCTTTAGGCGTGTCAATGGTTATGTGTTCTTGGATGGGTGGCATGAGCAGTGACACACCCATGTCACTGAGCGTGCCATAGCTTCTGTGTTATAGTTGTTAGCAAATCAAGGAGATCACTGCAAACAAAAACACGCAGCGGAAAAATTTTTGATCTCTGATTTCCCACCAGGATCCATGCTGTTTGTTTAATTCGATGAAAGTGTACAAAGAACTAACCTGTTGATGATTCGAAATCACAGTTTGGAAGAGATACCTCGATCGCGAAACACCCTCTATCACGTATCCACACGAATGCTACCGTCTGGAGTGCTAGCTCTCTGCAACGGCGAAGGCTGAAAAACGTTTTCTCTAAAATGTATTAGGGTGTCAAAGTTTTCGTTCAGTTTTTATTTTCTAATGTTACCTATATGAAGACTTAACGTCTGAAGTGAATATAATCACTCCAGAATCCAATTCAAAATTGGATAAGGTAAGTCAAATTCAGAATACAAATCTAATTAGGATTCTGAATATATTATCTAATAATATATATAATTGGATAAGGTAAGTCAAATTCAGAATCCAAATCTAATTAGGATTCTGAATATATTATCTAATAATATATATATATAAAAATGAAAATAATAATAATAATAAATATTAATATCTAATATTAATATTATATCCAGCCCAAAGCGCATTCTTGTGTGTGACCCGATAGGCCCATATTAATTGGCATTCAATTTAATCTCTATTAAACCAACAAGTCATAATTGGCCTCTAGCAAGGCATTACAACTACCCAATTAATATAAGGAATGTCCAATTTGTCTAATAATAGTACATGCATTAATCCCTTTGTCACACGATATCTAGCTTGAACATAAGTCATGGTCAACGTCATACTTATATTGTCCAAACTTATGATTACTCGATCTCCAAGTAGACTGATAAAAACAAATGAAATTGATCACACTATCAATTCATTTGAGCACGGCCATGCATTTCACAGTCTCACTTATCGAGGGGCCCAAAAGATATCTCTCTCAAAGAGAGGGACAAATTCTATCTTGATTGTTCATTATCCTCTACATAATTTCTATCATATATGATCATAACCTTTATTACTATCCAGTTACGGATAATGTTTAATCATGTCAAAATATAATAGTCCTTATATTGGAAACTATGACAATCTCAAGTCAAAGAATTAATACATAACTATCATGAGATTTACTTATGACACTAACCCATGTAGTAATCTCATGATGGGTCTATCCAATACATTGTTCTCTAACAAGTATCTATGAAATTGATTTGTATCACTATACACATAACCATCTGATGATTATCAAATCAATGTTCATACTGGTTAAGAATTAATTTTTTTTTATCTCTATAACAATAATAAACCAGGGACAAATATCAAAATTGTGTAACATGCAAACAAACAATAATGATAATAAAACCTCATTTATTAATAATGAATGTATAACATAAAGATCCAAATAAATGGCCTAGGGCACATACACTAACAATCTCCCACTTGCACTAGGCCTACAAATTTCTAAGACCCATAGATCTAGTGTGCTGATCATGCTTGACCCGTGAGAGAGGCTTTGTTAATGGATCTACTATGTTATCATTTGTGTCAACTTTGCATATCTTGATATCTCCTCTATCGAAAATGTCTTGAATGAGGTGAAAACGCCTGAGTATATGCTTAGACCTTTGATGAGATCTAGGCTCTTTTGCCTGTGCTATGGCACCATTGTTGTCACAATAAATGTCCACAGGATTTGCAATGCTAGGCACCACTCCTAGCTCAGTGATGAATTTCTTCAACCAGACTGCTTCCTTAGCTGCATCTGATGCTGCTATATACTCAGCCTCTATTGTAGAATCAGCCACAGTGCTTTGTTTTGAACTCTTCCAACTAACAGCTCCACCATTCAATGTGAATACAAAACCTGACTGCGATCTAAAATCATCTATGTCAGTTTGGAAACTAGCATCTGTGTAACCATTTACAACTAGCTCATCTTCCAAACCTCCATAAACCAAGAATACATCTTTAGTCCTTCGAAGGTACTTAAGAATATTCTTGACAGCTGTCCAGTGACCTTCACCAGGATCAGCTTGAAATCTACTAGTTGCGCTTAATGGATATGAGACATCTGGTCTAGTACATAACATGGCATACATAATAGATCCTATAGCAGAAGCATAAGGAATCTTATTCATTCGATCTCGCTCATCAGATGTCATAGGACATTGACTCTTGCTGAGATGAATGCCATGAGACATAGGCAATAATCCCTTTTTGGAATCTTGCATGTTGAACCTCTTCAACACTTTATCTATGTATGTACTTTGACTCAGGCCAATTATCCTTCTAGATCTATCTCTATAGATCTTTATACCAAGGATATAGGCAGCCTCACCTAAATCTTTCATTGAGAAAGAATTCCCTAATCAAGTCTTAACCTTTTGCAAGGTAGGGATATCATTCCCAATGAGTAATATGTCATCCACATATAAGACTAAAAACACTACTGCACTCCCACTAACCATCTTGTAAACACAAGGTTCATCTTCATTCTTGATGAAACCAAAGTTCCTAACTGTTTCATCAAAACGAAGATTCCAGCTTCGAGATGCTTGCTTCAATCCATAAATGGATCTTTGAAACTTGCAAACCTTTGTAGAATTCTCAGGATTTACAAAATCCTCAGGTTGTGTCATATACACATCCTCAAGCAAGTTTCCATTAAGGAAAGCGGTTTTGACATCCATTTGCCATATCTCATAATCATAGTATGCTCCAATGGCAATGAGAATTCTAACAGACTTAAGCATAGCAACTGGTGAAAAGGTTTCATCATAGTCTATACCATGAGTTTGCTTGAAACCTTTTGCAACAAGCCTTGCTTTATACGTCTGCACATTCCCATCCATGTCAGTTTTCTTCTTGAAAACCCATTTGTAACCAATAGTCTTAATACCCTCTGGAGGATCAATTAAAGACCAAACTTGGTTGTCAAACATAGATTGCATCTCAGATTTCATGGCTCCAAGCCATTTGTCTGAATCTGGATTGACACAGCTTCTTGATAGGTAGTAGGCTCATCTTGATCTATGAGCATTACTTCACTATCATCAGTCACAAGAAATCCATATCTCTCTGGCTGACGATGTGTCCTATCAGACCTGCAAGGGATTTGTGTTACATCTTCAGACTCCACAACTATTTGTGGTTCTGAAATAGGCTCTATAGACGGCTCAATGATTTCTTGTGGTACTTGAGTTTCCTCAAGTTCTACTATACTCCCACTAGTTCTCTTAGAAAGAAATTCCTTTTCCAAAAAGATCCCATTTCGAGCAACAAACACTTTGTTCTCTGAAGGAGTATAGAAATAGTATCCTTTAGTTTCCTTAGGATACCCCACAAAATTACATTTGATAGACTTTAGAGCTAACTTATCTGAAACTGGTCTTTTCACATAAGCTTCACAATCCCAAATCTTAAGAAAAGACAAACTAGGTGTCTTACCTGTCCATATCTCATATGGTGTCTTTTCAACCGCCTTAGATGGTACACGGTTCAGAATGAATGCAGCTGTCTCTAAGGCATAACCCCAAAAAGATAAAGGAAGATCCGCTTAACTCATCATTGATTGAACCATATCTAATAGAGTTCGATTTCTCCTTTCAGAAACTCCATTCCACTGTGGAGTTCCTGGAGGAGTCAGTTGTGAAACAATTCCACAATCCCTTAGATGATCATCAAACTCTTGGCTCAAATATTCACCACCTCGATCTGATCGAAGTAGTTTAATTGTTTTACCAAGTTGATTTTGTACTTCATTTTGAAAAGTTCTAAACATTTCAAAAGACTCATGCTTATGTTTCATTAGGTAGACATAGCCATACCTACTGAAATCATCAGTAAAAGAAATGAAGTATCGAAATCCTCCTATGGCACTAATGCTAAAAGGACCACATACATCTGTATGTATCAAGCCCAATAAATCATTAGCCCTTTCACTATGCCCAGTAAAAGGATCCTTTGTCATCTTACCAAGCAAACAAGAATCACATGTTTCAAATGATTCAAAATCAAATGAAACTAATAATCCATCTTGATGGAGCTTAGAAATGTGTTTCTCATTTATATGGCTAAGGCGACAATGCCATAAATAAGTAGGGTTTAACTCATTTGGCTTAGTTCTCTTAGAAGTTATGTTATAGATATCATTACCATTAGAATCATCAAGATTAAGGATATAAAGGCCATTATAAGAATTTACAATACCATAAAGCAAATCATTTTTATAAAAAATAGAACATTTCTTATTCTTAATAAAAAATGAATAACCTTCATCATCCAAAACAGATACTGAAATAAGATTCCTACTCATAGTAGGAACATAAAAGCAATTGTTCAAAATTAACAAAAACCCATTGGGCATAACAAGTTCATAAGTTCCTACAGCTATAGCAGCAACTCTTGCTCTATTGCAAACCCTTCTTCAGCACCCTACTCCTTTTGAGTCCCTGCATATTTGTACAAATATGAGATCCACATCCGGTATCTAATACCCAGGAAGAAGGAATAGATAAATTAATTTCTATAACATAAATACCTGAAGATGTAGTCGCACTACCCTTCAACTTCTTTAACTCATTCAAATAGAGTTGACAATGTCTCTTCCAATGCCCAGGCTTGTTGCAATGGAAACAAGTCCCTTCCTTAGGAACTTTAGCCTTAGGTTCAGGTTTTGGTTTAGCTTGTCCCTTGACCCTTTAGCACCTTTTGCCTTACCCTTGCCTTTAGTATCTTTGGCTTTCTTTTTCATTTGTTTAATATTGACATTCAACATTTGGGTAGGCTTTTTGATATTCCCCTCAGCAGTTTTGAGCATACCATGTAGCTCAGGAATGGATTTCTCTATGTCATTCATGTTATAGTTCATGACAAACTATGAGAAACTGCTAGGCAATGAATGTAGGATCAAATCCGTGGAGAGTTCTAAACTCAGGGGATATCCAAGTCTAGCAAGGTGATCTAGATAGCCTTTCATCTTCAAAACATGAGCACTAACAGATTCACCCTCAAACATTTTGCAGTCAAATAATGTAACAGTGGTGTTAAACCTATCTTGCCTAGCCTGTTTTTGGAAAGCTTGTTTGAGATGCACACTCATCTCATAAGCCTCTAAGTGTTCTAGATCCTTCTGAAGTCCTGGACACATGGTAGCCAACATAAGACATCCTATGTCATTGGAATCATCCACATGCTTCTTATGCTTACTCTTAGTAGCATTAGAAGCATCAGTAGGAGGTGGGTCAGGGACAGCTTCATCAAGCACGTAGGACTTTTTCTCTTGTTTGAGAACAATTCTCAGGTTCCTAAACCAATCAACAAAATTAGTCCCACATTCTTTTAGTTTTTCCTTCTCAAGGATAGATCGCAGTGATAAGGTGGAATTGTTATTAGCAGCCATCTGTTGATAAATATGCAAAGTCAAATTTTAATTAATAATGAGGTTAAAATTATTTAAACTCCTACTAAAAATACAACCCTCTAAAAAAATATTTTAGTAGGCTAAGATCCGTATTTCACTTAATTCTAAACTCAGCTTTGGCGTGACGCTTAAAATCAAGTTATTTAGGTAGGTAACATCTTTACCAATTACATCTCATGTAACTCTTAGTAATTATGGAATATTGACATCATATGTCATAGCATGTTGAATTCCATCTAATGCCTTAGGCCCAAAACCATTTTGATAGCCTAATTAAGTCTAACCAATTTTAAAACATATGAGTAGCACTATTACTCATCCTACTTAGCTAGGAATGTTTAAAGCATATTGCTTTGGCAATACCTACTTTAATACAATCTTAGTTTTGATAGGTGTTCAAAACGTGGATGACATTTAGACTTAAATTATTAATGAGGGTTCAACTAAATTATTATCATGTCTTGCATTACATATCATTATATTTTAGCATCCTATATGCATATATATAATTTATCACATAAGCATCATATACCAAATGAAAAAATATGTAAACGTGACATAGCATGGCCAAACTAAATATGATCTTCAAGAGACCAAATGAAGATCATAAAGGCAACCCTAGGTGAAAAACCTATCTATTACAACACTTGCAATATTACATATCTTCAAAACTTGAGCTTGTGCTTCCATCACCATGGAACCATCTTCTCCTTGGCATGAATCTCCATCACAAACATTGTAGCTTGAATCTTCATTTATTAAAATAAAAGAAAATCTAACTACTAGTAAAATAAATTACAACAAAATAAACGACACGCAGGCCGTATTTACCCAAAATTAAGATATGAATAAACCAATCACATAGGTCATAAGGCCATGCTATGCACCATGCCAAGACATCAAACAAACATAACATATTCATCACCAACATGGAAACAAATATATTGACATTCTTAATGTTGTGGTAACGAACTATAGGGCGCGAACATACGGCGGTCCCGCTAGCCGATTAGCGGGCGGGACTCCCACTGGCCAGTCAGCGGGCGGGGTTCCGAAGGGGCAGCACCCCTGGGTGGGGTGGAGGGGCAGCGCCCCTCGAAGCCAAATAGAAACGTTAATCTCATTAACATTTTTCTTTGGCGAAACCCTAAAACAGAATCGTTAATCTCATTAACCTTCTTACTGTTTTATTTCGAATATGTATAACCCATTACAGAATCATTACCAAATGTTTATATCACATATAAACTTAATTGTTTTCATCATATGAAAATCATTTTAATCAACCAATCATATATACGTGATCATCTCATGAAAACAAAATTAAAAACACCAATCCTTTCTTATCATATGAAAAATGAATTAGGGTTTTACAGAAATGAAACCAAAAACCAATCCTTTCTCATCATATGAAAAACGAATTAGGGTTTTATAGTTAACATGCCATACGAAATCAATATATCTCATGTAATCATATCAACATGGCATTTTCGACTTAAATGAAAACAACAAGTGGCTCTGATACCACTGTTAGGAAATCAAGGAGATCACTGCAAACAAAAACACGCAGCGAAAAAATTTTTGATCTCTGATTTCCCACCAGGATCCATGCTTTTCATTTAATTCGATGAAAGTGTACAAAGAACTAACCTGTTGATGATTCAAAATCACAGTTTGGAAGAGATGCCTCGATCGCGAAACACCCTCTATCGCATATCCACACGAATGCTACTATTTGGAGTGCTAGCTCTCTGCAACAGCGAAGGCTGAAAAACGTTTTCTCTAAAACGTATTAGGGTTTCGAAGTTTTCATTCAGTTTTTATTTTCTAATGTTACCTATATGAAGACTTAACGTCTGGAGTGAATATAATCACTCCAGAATCCAATTCAAAATTGGATAAGGTAAGTTAAATTCAGAATCCAAATCTAATTAGGATTCTGAATATATTATCTAATAATATATATAATTGGATAAGGTAAGTCAAATTCAGAATCCAAATCTAATTAGGATTCTAAATATATTATCTAATAATATATATATATATATAATGAAAATAATAATAATAATAAATATTAATATCTAATATTAATATTATTAATATTATATCTAGCCCAAAGAGCATTCTTGTGTGTGACCCGATAGACCCATATTAATTGGCAGTCAATTTAATCTCTATTAAACCAACAAGTCATAATTGGCCTCTAGCAAGGTGTTACAACTACCCAATTAATATAAGGAATGTCCAATTTGTCTAATAATAGTACATGCATTAATCCCTTTGTCACACGATATCTAGCTTGAACATAAGTCATAGTCAACGTCATACTTATATTGTCCAAACTTATGATTACTCGATCTCCAAGTAGACTGATAAAAACAAATGAAATTGATCACACTATCAATTCATTTGAGCACGGCCATGTATTTCACAGTCTCACTTATCGAGGGGCCCAAAAGATATCTCTCTCAAAGAGATGGACAAATTCTATCTTGATTGTTCATTATCCTCTACATAATTTCTATCATATATGATCATAACCTTTATTACTATCCAGTTACGAATAATGTTTGATCATGTCAAAATATAATAGTCCTTATATTGGAAACTATGACAATCTCAAGTCAAAGAATTAATACATAACTATCATGAGATTTACTTATGACACTAACCCATGTAGTAATCTCATGATGGGTCTATCCAATACATTGTTCTCTAAAAAGTATCTATGAAATTGATTTGTATCACTATACACATAACCATCTGATGATTATCAAATCAATGTTCATACTGGTTAAGAATTATTATTTTTATCTCTATAACAATAATAAACCAGGGACAAATATCAAAATTCTGTAACATGCAAACAAACAATAATGATAATAAAACCTCATTTATTAATAATGAATGTATAACATAAAGATCCAAATAAATGGCCTAGGGCACATACACTAACAGTAGTAGCATTTACACGTCCTGTAATATCCCTAATTATGCTCTAGTAGTCTTGGTGTTAGTGTTGTTGCACTTGAATTATGTATATATGATAAGTTGATAAGAAATTGGAAGAGAATGTTTTTGTATGTGTTTTGGAGAAGAAATTTAGGGTTTAGAGACAAATGTATATATTGTGTATATGATGATATATATAACATATAAATGGGTCAAAGGAAGAGTCAATGCAAGAAGATATTTTTGTGGAATGTGCAATTACATATAAGGGCTTATATGAGACAAAAAGTTAGTTATATGATTGAGGGCATTTTGGTAATTGCTTGGATAAGATCACTTGGTGGAGATTAAAAGCAAATTTGACTTTGTCTTCATCATTTTCCTTCTTTCTTTCAAGAGGTGCCGGCTCTCCAAAAACCAAGAGAGAAAGAGAGGTGATCTTGAGGTTTGAAGCAATTTGAAGAAGGAAGCAAGGGTTTTGGTTAAAGATTTGTGGATTTCTTCATCTAAGGTAAGATCTTTTCTTTAAATTCTTCAATTCTTTTGAAGTGGTGTGAGAAAGGAATTAGGGTTTGTTGGTTTGATGATGAGATGAGTTGTGTTTAGTGAAATTCTTTTTCTGTTTTACAATTAGTAAAGGCTGTGACTTGTATGATTTTTAATTAATTATAGAAAAATGTTCTTAAAGTGAATTTTTGATATGTTGTGCCTCTATGAGTCTAGAATGACTGAAAAATATGTTGATTCGATTTTGGAATGGTTATGAGTTTAGAAAGATTATTTTTAGTAGAACTGTTCCAGCAGGTACCTTAACTGAGACAGCTATATTTCTGGATTTTTAATAAAATGTAGAAAAATCATATCCAAATGAATTTTGGATATGTTGTTTCTTAGTGAGTCTAGTATTTGAGAAAAATAATTTGGAACCACGTTGATTGAATTTGATTTATGGAATTCACAAAGTTCAGAACTGCTGCCAGGATGCAGGGCAATTGGGGCAGTCTGGTTAGGTGAACTATTTGACCAAGATTTTGTGTTCAGTTTGATCTGAAATTTTAAAGGAATGATTTTAAGATACAAAACTAAATTCTGTAAAAATTTTAGAATTTTTAATCAAGTAGATTATTTTATACAATTTTTCAAAATAAGGATAAAATGGAGTCTAAAACCAGAATGTATTATTCATATGAATCATATCAATTGTTCTTTGCCCTAATTGCATTGTTGAGATTGAACAATGTTATGTTATGCATTGTGAATGGTTATGTGTTTCATGAATAATATACATTGAAATTGAAATGATAATTCAAATAAGACATGATATGAGACAATGCCATTGTGATTGGCTATGATGATGATATTGAAAGAAAGAAGGCATGTTTGCCTAAATGTGATGAGAATTTGAGAATGGAAATGGTAACTATATAATAAATGAATTGTTTGTTTAATATGTTATTCAGTTTCAGAGTTCTGGATTTGGGTGGCATGCCTAAGAAATGATGAAAGGTAACAGTCTTGCCGGGTTGAGGATCTCCTCATATGTGTTGAGTTGATGGTCCAAGAGACTGGGTCTGTTACACTATGAGAATTGTGAATATAAGATATATGATTTGTAACAGTCTTGCCGGGTTGAGGATCTCCTCATATGTGTTGAGTGATGGTCCAAGAGACTGGGTCTGTTACACTATCCATGGATAGAGATACATGTATATACATTGCCTACGGGCGTGATTATTGTGACTATGAACCAAATCAGTAACTCTGAACTCTGAATATCATATTAAATACTTGTTGGGCCCATAGGTGTCAAGGTTATATGAATGTCCTAAATAATGTTATGAGTTAATGAAATGAAATGTGGTATACTCATATGACTATGATTTGTGAAATGCATAATTATGTGTTAACTTTATATTTATGATGTTGATCTTATCAATAACATATGTGGCATTGCATTACATTTAAGCATACCATTAACATGTTTTATCTTACTAAGTCGTTGGCTTAGAGCGATAGTGTTTAATCGCGCAGGTAATAGAGTGGATAGAGTTGAACCCGAGAGTTCATCAAGACCAAGTGAGAGTAGACCTTGTTGAATCCATTTTTGGAGCTTAAAGATCAGAGCAGACTTGCCAATCATGTATATTTCTTTATATTTTGTAAAGAAATGTTTAGTATGTAAATATGTAAATATTTTATAACTTCCGCTGTGTAATATTTAAATATAGGGGTTGTCACAAAACCTTTATTTTATGTTGCACTAGAAGTGTAAATTCTTTTTGCAGGTTGTAGTTGAGGTTACAAGGGGGATTTATTGGGAGTGTACTGAGAATGATTTTGTTTGCATTGGTTTGTGTAAAATGTTTTTAAAAATAAGAAAAAAACCGGTTTTGTCGACACTTGGGACTCAATTTTTAGGCGAAACTATGGCAAAATTTTTGAAAAAAAAATCGGAACTAAAATTTGACTAAGTAAAATTGGTAGCAACATTAGGTTAGTGTGGCGCCTCTACTCAGCTTACACATGTAGGTCGGGAAGGGGTGTTACAATTGTTTTGGTATCAGAGCCTAGGTTTGAGATTCTCAACCTAGGTAAAATGTAATAAAAAGACTATTTTTACTTAAAAAGTGGTTTTGAATAACATATACGTTTGAGATTGGCAGTCTATGATCTTTAATAAGATATAATCTGCTGTGTTTGCAGTGTTAGGTTGTGATGGATTCTCACTCACGACAGTCGGTTGAGGGTAGTGCCGAGAGTATTGCCCCTGATGATGGAGCTAGGGTTGTTAGTGTTGAGGAGGCACCTGCTTTGGTGTCAGGGAGATCAGCTGGGGAGGAGGTTCCGCCAGCTTGGGTTAGGCATGTGATAGAGGCTTTGAGGCCAGCACCAGTGCAACCACAGCCACCACCACCACCCCCACAGCCTTTGGTATCAGTGAGGCAATATGATAAACTAAGGAAGTTTGGAGCAGAGGATTTTATAGGTACTACTGATCCAGTTGTGGCTGAGCAATGGTTAGACAAAGTTCAGAGAATATTTGTACAGTTGCAAGCCACTCCAGAGGAAAAGTTTGATTATGCAAGATCATTGTTGCAGAAGGATGCTTATAGTTGGTGGAAGACAGTGCCCCATTCTATGGAAGATCCCCCAACATTGTCTTATGCAGATTTTCTGAGGGAGTTCAAATTGAAGTATACTCCGAGGGAGTATAAAGATGGGAAGAAGAGAGATTTTTTAGATTTGAAGCAAAACAACCGGACCGTGACGGAGTATGAGGTTGAATTTATCCGGTTGAGTGAGTATGCCGGGGGCATTATATCGGATGAGATAGATCGATGCCGGAGATTTGAGGAGGGGTTGAGGCCCTCTCTTATGTGCCATGTGGCTGGTTCTCGGTATCAGGATTTTTCTCAGCTTGTGGCAGCAGCTCGGAGTGTGGAGAAAGCTCAGAATATTGCAGCTGCTTCTGAGGAAGAGGTTAGGATTAGAAGGCCCCAATTTGAAGCAGAGTCTTCTTCTGCTAAAAGAGGTAAGGGAAGCTTTGCTCCTCGGGTCAGTAGAAGTCAAAGATCAGCTGGTAGGTCAGTGCAGTTCCAGAGGCAGAGATTTAGACCTGCAGCTTCAGTAGCGAGTGCTCCTACTCCTGGAGTTCAGAGATCCACCTTACCTGTGTGTAACCAGTGTGGTGGAAGACATGGGGGCGTTTGTTGGAGGCATAGTAGATCAAGGGTATGCTTCAGGTGTGGATCACCTGACCACTTTGTGAGAGACTGTCCTGAGAGGCAGGAGCAGATGCCAGTTGATTCTGCTGCTTCTCGAGCTAGTGTGAGGGGAGGCAGAGGAGGCAGAGGTGCCAGCCGAGGAGGTAGACCAGGGTTTAGTTTTAGAGGAGGTGCTACATCCAGGGAGAGTAGACCAGAGGAGGTTGGATCTTCCCAGAGGATGTATGTTATGCAAAGGCAGCCGGATGCACCGGCAGTTATAGCTGGTACTTTTTCTTTATTTGATACTGTAGTACTTGCTTTGATTGATCCCGGATCCACCCATTCTTATATTAGTGCATCTGTTTTGCCTGTGTTTGATATGCATGCTGAGTCCCTAGGATTTGATGTTTTGGTGACAAATCCTCTAGGGCATAGTGTGATAGTTAGTAAAGTGCATAAAGATAGTGCAGTGAGGGTGCAAGGTGAGGAGTTCCTTGGAGATTTGATTGAGATGCCATTTAAGGAATATGATGTGATTCTAGGCATGGACTGGCTATCTCGACATGGAGCTGTGGTAGATTGTAAGAAGAAGATTGTTTCTTTGAGAACTGGTGATGGTAGAGAGGTGATAGTATCTAATGAGCAGGAACAGCTAGCCTCCTTATTTGTTTCAGCTGTTGCAGCTAGGAGGTTGATTAGAAAGGGATGTGAAGCCTATCTTGCTCATGTGGTAGATACTAGAGTAAAGGGTTCTCCCATTGATAGCATTGCCACAGTTGCTGAGTTCCCAGATGTTTTTCCCGAGGAGTTGCCAGGATTGCCTCCTGAGAGAGAAGTGGAGTTTGGTATCGAATTGTTGCCCGGTACCACTCCTATTTCGATTACTCCTTACAGAATGGCACCAGCAGAATTGAGGGAGTTAAAAGTGCAATTACAGGAGTTGTTGGACAAAGGATTCATTCGCCCCAGTGTTTCTCCTTGGGGAGCTCCTGTGCTATTTGTGAAGAAGAAAGATGGTACTATGAGATTATGTATCGATTATAGGCAATTGAACAAAGTGACCATTAAGAATAAATATCCTTTGCCTAGAATCGATGATCTATTTGATCAGTTGAAGGGTGCAGCTGTGTTTTCCAAAATTGATCTGAGATCAGGGTACCATCAGCTGAGAGTCAGAGCTGAAGATGTTCCGAAGACAGCTTTCCGGACCAGATATGGGCATTATGAATTTTTAGTTATGCCTTTTGGTCTGACGAATGCACCTGCAGCTTTTATGGATTTGATGAATAGGGTATTTAGGCCCTATCTGGATCAGTTTGTAGTGGTCTTCATCGATGACATTCTGGTGTATTCGTGGAATGAGGAGGAACATGATATGCATCTGCGGATTGTGTTGCAGATTTTGAGAGAGAAGCAGTTGTTTGCTAAATTGTCGAAGTGTGAGTTCTGGTTGGATCAAGTAGCTTTTCTCGGACATATTGTTTCAGCAGAAGGCATTAGAGTTGATCCAAGTAAAGTTGAAGCTATTCTGAATTGGAGCCCACCTAAGTCTGTGACAGAGATTAGAAGTTTTCTAGGTTTGGCAGGCTATTACCGGCGGTTTGTGAAAGGATTTTCTTTGATAGCTACTCCACTCACCAGATTGCTTCGTAAGGGAGTGAGGTTTTTGTGGACAGATCAGTGTCAGGCGAGCTTTGAGCAGTTGAGAGATATGTTGACTCAAGCGCCTGTTCTTACTTTACCTGTAGAAGGCAAACCATATGTGATTTACAGTGATGCTTCACATAGTGGTTTGGGATGTGTGTTGATGCAGGAAGGTAAAGTTATAGCTTATGCATCTCGACAGTTGAAACCGCATGAGCTTAACTATCCGACCCATGATTTGGAATTGGCTGCCATTGTGTTTGCATTGAAAATTTGGCGCCACTATCTGTTTGGGGAGAAATGTTTCATCTACACTGATCACAAGAGTTTGAAGTATTTGGGTGTCCAGAAAGAACTCAATCTTCGTCAGAGGAGATGGTTAGAATTGATTAAAGACTACGACTGCTTGATTGACTATCATCCAGGTAAAGCAAATGTTGTTGCTGATGCTTTGAGTCAGAAGTCTTTAGCTGGTTTAACAGTTTACTCGCTCTCGTTGCTTGTTGAGTTGAGAGCATTGCATGCCAGTTTTGTACCTTGTGATGATGGTGCATTGTTGGCACAGTTGCTTTTGAAACCAGTTTTGTTAGATCAGATCAAAGAGGCTCAGTTGATTGATATGAAGATTCAGAAGATTATTTCAGATTGCAAGAATAGGAAGACTAGAGATTTTGTTGTGAAAAGTGATGGGAGCCTATGGTTTAAAAACCGATTGTGTGTACCCGATGATGCTGATTTGAAAAGGGTCATTTTGGAAGAAGCTCATCAGTCAATGTTTGCTATGCATCCGGGTAATACGAAGATGTATCAAGATTTGAGACAGCATTATTGGTGGATGGGGTTGAAGAGAGACATTGCTGAGTTTGTATCGAAATGTCTCACCTGTCAGAAGGTTAAAGCAGAGCATCAAGTTCCAACCGGGTTGCTTCAACCATTGTCAGTGCCAGAATGGAAGTGGGAAAGAGTAACAATGGATTTTGTGTCTGGTTTGCCATTGACACAAAAGAAGCATGATGCCATATGGGTGATTGTGGATAGATTGACTAAGACAGCTCATTTTCTTCCGGTTCGAATGGATTACTCTTTGGAGAGATTGGCTGAGCTGTATATCCATGAGATTGTGAAACTGCATGGTGTTCCAACTTCTTTAGTGTCTGATCGAGATCCCAGGTTTACTTCCAGATTTTGGAAGAGTTTGCATAGTGCTTTAGGTTCTCGACTGCACTTCAGCACTGCTTTTCATCCACAGACGGATGGACAGTCAGAGAGGGTGATACAGATTATTGAGGACATGTTGAGAAGCTGTGTCATTGATTTCTCTGGAAGTTGGGATAGGTTTTTACCTCTTGTGGAGTTTGCTTACAACAACAGTCACCAATCTAGCATTGGTATGGCACCGTTTGAAGCATTGTATGGCAGACGGTGTAGGACACCTCTTTGTTGGAATGAGCTTGGAGATAATAAGTTGGTTGGTCCTGATTTGATTCAAGAAACTGAAGAAAAAGTAAAGTTGATTCGAGGCAGGTTAAAAGCAGCTTCAGACCGACAGAAGTCTTATGCAGATCTAAAAAGGAGAGATATAGAGTTTGATGTTGGAGATAAGGTATTTCTGAAAGTGTCTCCTTGGAAGAAGATTTTGAGGTTCTGTCGGAAAGGAAAATTGAGTTCTCGTTTCATTGGGCCGTATGAAGTGTTAGAAAGAGTTGGGCCAGTGGCGTATCGACTTGCTTTGCCACCTGAGTTGGATCGTATTCATAATGTATTCCATGTTTCTATGTTGAGGAGATATAGGTCGGATCCATCTCATGTGTTGCCATTTGAATCTATTGAAGTGAGCCCAGACTTGACATTTGAAGAGGAACCAGTTGCTATCTTGGCATGTGATGTAAAAGAGTTAAGAAATAAGAATGTGCCTTTGGTAAAAGTTCTGTGGAAGAATCATGCAAGAGAGGAAGCAACTTGGGAAAGTGAGCATACCATGCGAGACCAGTATCCTCAGTTATTTCAGAGTTAATTTCAGGTAATTTCGAGGACGAAATTTCTTTCTAGAGGGGGAGAATTGTAATATCCCTAATTATGCTCTAGTAGTCTTGGTGTTAGTGTTGTTGCACTTGAATTATGTATATATGATAAGTTGATAAGAAATTGGAAGAGAATGTTTTTGTATGTGTTTTGGAGAAGAAATTTAGGGTTTAGAGACAAATGTATATATTGTGTATATGATGATATATATAACATATAAATGGGTCAAAGGAAGAGTCAATGCAAGAAGATATTTTTGTGGAATGTGCAATTACATATAAGGGCTTATATGAGACAAAAAGTTAGTTATATGATTGAGAGCATTTTGGTAATTGCTTGGATAAGATCACTTGGTGGAGATTAAAAGCAAATTTGACTTTGTCTTCATCATTTTCCTTCTTTCTTTCAAGAGGTCCCGGCTCTCCAAAAACCAAGAGAGAAAGAGAGGTGATCTTGAGGTTTGAAGCAATTTGAAGAAGGAAGCAAGGGTTTTGGTTAAAGATTTGTGGATTTCTTCATCTAAGGTAAGATCTTTTCTTTAAATTTTTCAATTCTTTTGAAGTGGTGTGAGAAAGGAATTAGGGTTTGTTGGTTTGATGATGAGATGAGTTGTGTTTAGTGAAATTCTTTTTCTGTTTTACAATTAGTAAAGGCTGTGACTTGTATGATTTTTAATTAATTATAGAAAAATGTTCTTGAAGTGAATTTTTGATATGTTGTGCCTCTATGAGTCTAGAATGACTGAAAAATATGTTGATTCGATTTTGGAATGGTTATGAGTTTAGAAAGATTATTTTTAGTAGAACTGTTCCAGCAGGTACCTTAACTGAGACAGCTATATTTCGGGATTTTTAATAAAATGTAGAAAAATCATATCCAAATGAATTTTGGATATGTTGTTGCTTAGGGAGTCTAGTATTTGAGAAAAATAATTTGGAACCACGTTGATTGAATTTGATTTATGGAATTCACAAAGTTCAGAACTGCTGCCAGGATGCAGGGCAATTGGGGCAGTCTGGTTAGGTGGCTATTTGACCAAGATTTTGTGTTCAGTTTGATCTGAAATTTTAAAGGAATGATTTTAAGATACAAAAATAAATTCTGTAAAAATTTTAGAATTTTTAATCAAGTAGATTATTTTATACAACTTTTCAAAATAAGGATAAAATGGAGTCTAAAACCAGAATGTATTATTCATATGAATCATATCAATTGTTCTTTGCCCTAATTGCATTGTTGAGATTGAACAATGTTATGTTATGCATTGTGAATGGTTATGTGTTTCATGAATAATATACATTGAAATTGAAATGATAATTCAAATAAGACATGATATGAGACAATGCCATTGTGATTGGCTATGATGATGATATTGAAAGAAAGAAGGCATGTTTGCCTAAATGTGATGAGAATTTGAGAATGGAAATGGTAACTATATAATAAATGAATTGTTTGTTTAATATGTTATTCAGTTTCAGAGTTCTGGATTTGGGTGGCATGCCTAAGAAATGATGAAAGGTAACAGTCTTGCCGGGTTGAGGATCTCCTCATATGTGTTGAGTTGATGGTCCAAGAGACTGGGTCTGTTACACTATGAGAATTGTGAATATAAGATATATGATTTGTAACAGCCTTGCCGGGTTGAGGATCTCCTCATATGTGTTGAGTGATGGTCCAAGAGACTGGGTCTGTTACACTATCCATGGATAGAGATACATGTATATACATTGCCTACGGGCGTGATTATTGTGACTATGAACCAAATCAGTAACTCTGAACTCTGAATATCATATTAAATACTTGTTGGGCCCATAGGTGTCAAGGTTATATGAATGTCCTAAATAATGTTATGAGTTAATGAAATGAAATGTGGTATACTCATATGACTATGATTTGTGAAATGCATAATTATGTGTTAACTTTATATTTATGATGTTGATCTTATCAATAACATATGTGGCATTGCATTACATTTAAGCATACCATTAACATGTTTTATCTTACTAAGTCGTTGGCTTAGAGCGATAGTGTTTAATCGCGCAGGTAATAGAGTGGATAGAGTTGAACCCGAGAGTTCATCAAGACCAAGTGAGAGTAGACCTTGTTGAATCCATTTTTGGAGCTTAAAGATCAGAGCAGACTTGCCAATCATGTATATTTCTTTATATTTTGTAAAGAAATGTTTAGTATGTAAATATGTAAATATTTTATAACTTCCGCTGTGTAATATTTAAATATAGGGGTTGTCACAAAACCTTTATTTTATGTTGCACTAGAAGTGTAAATTCTTTTTGCAGGTTGTAGTTGAGGTTACAAGGGGGATTTATTGGGAGTGTACTGAGAATGATTTTGTTTGCATTGGTTTGTGTAAAATGTTTTTAAAAATAAGAAAAAAACCGGTTTTGTCGACACTTGGGACTCAATTTTTAGGCGAAACTATGGCAAAATTTTTGAAAAAAAAATCGGAACTAAAATTTGACTAAGTAAAATTGGTAGCAACATTAGGTTAGTGTGGCGCCTCTACTCAGCTTACACATGTAGGTCGGGAAGGGGTGTTACACGTCCAGTGACACGCCCATGTCACTAAGCGTGTCATAGCTACTATGATGTTGGTGGATTGACACCGCCAGTGACACGCTCATGTCACTGAGTGTGTCAAAGCTTCTGTGTTGTGAGTTTAGGGCACGATCAGGGACACGCCCGTGTTGTTAAGCGTGTCATGTGTAAAGTTTGCCCTAGTTGGTTTTTATCTATATTATCTCATGTGTATCTCTAAGTGAGTGTGTGTGATCACCTTTGGTTTAGGTTTTGAAGAGAGTTGAGTTGCTCTAATCCTAGTGTTGAGGATTTTTGGAAGAGGAGTTTGGTGTTGTGTGAGGTGCACTTGAGGTAAGTACAAACCCTACATTATTGCATACATTTATATGACTATGGGGCTTAACACATTTGGTTGTAAATGTGTTAAGTAATCCATTACATTGTTAATATATTTGATTAATATCATGAATTTCATAAGCTGCCACGTCATCATTCTGCTAGGAAGCTACTCCATCCTGCTTCTTCATATGCTGACTGGATCGACTGGATCCACTCACGCTCCGAAGTCAATATCTGTTGGTCCATACCTTGGTGGAAGATTTCTCATATCACCATGCGAACATACTTGATGTACATTCCCCATGCTGCTCTTCATGAAGGTACATGCTATGATCCTCGCCGACTTGGCCGTCAGTATGGAGCTGAGCCTCGTGATTCTGACTTTGCTCCTAACTTAGACATGCCTTGCTTGACTGAAGCCTACTTGGATCGGCTGAGGCAAAGCTGGCATGCATGTTACACTTATCGACTGCCATAGATTTTTACATTTGTCAATTCAGAAAAATGTATTGTTAGGATGAAAAAATAATTAAAGTAATAAAAGATGCTTCTTTTCCATTTATAATTTGTCATCAGCTTTTGCAATTATGATTATTTATTTCATCCATATCTGGTCAAATACTTATAACAGTGCACATAGAACAATTTTAACATTAATTCTGTTTTATTAAAATGGGGAACAGCCAAACATAAAGCCAGCATACACAAGATCACTCATGTTGCCAACTAGCCCTTTCGGGTTTTCTAATTTACTATTTTCTCTCTTTTAGCTCTAATTGTTGCCTAGCCTGCCCTTTTGGGTTTTCGGGACTAGCGGACTGCTCTAACTTTTTCCTAGGCCGCCCTTTTTGGGTTTTCAACCTAGCAAGCTCTTTCTTTTTTTATTTTTCATACATAAAACTTCTTCAACCTATCAATGTTTACTGGCTCACTAAATTCGTTCCCATCCATGTCTAAAAACTTCACCGCACCTTTGTTCATGACATGTTTCATGACATATGGTCCTTTCCAGCTAGGTCTGAACTTTCCTCTTAGATCAGATACATTAGGCTTACATTGCTTCAACACCAAATCCCCAACTCTGAATTTTCTGACCTTAACCCTTCTATTGTAGGCCCGAGCTATCTTCTTTTGATACAGTTGGTGATGATACAGTGCCTTTAATCTTCTCTCTTCTAATAGAGCTAATTGTGTGTATCTGCTTTCTACCCATTCCGTTTCAGGCAGTTCAGCTTCCAAGACTACTCTTAATGACTTGATCTCAATTTCAATTGGCAATACCGCTTCCATCCCATAAACCAAAGAGAATGGTGTCATTCCAGTAGGCGTTCGCACACTTGTCCTATATCCCCATAAAGCAAAGGGGAGCATCTCTGACCAATCCCTGTAAGTCTTTGTCATCTTGGATAAAATTTGCTTAATAGTCTTGTTTGTTGCTTCTATTGCACCATTAGCCTTTGGTCTATAAGGAGAGGATTGATGATGATGGATTTGGTACTTTGAAAATAAACCTTTAACTGCTCCTTGAAACTATACCCCATTGTTTGATATCACACTGTGCGGGACCCCATATCTGCAGATGAGGTTCTTTTCAATAAACCTATCCATTTGACTTGCACCCATCTTGTTGAAGGATTCGGCTTTGACCCATTTTGAAAAATAATCAACTGCTACTACAATGAAACGGTGACCGTTTGAAGCTGTAGGATGTATCTCTCCTATAATGTCGATACCCTAGGTGGCAAATGGCCAGGGTGAAGACATTGAATGCAGTTCTTCAGGAGGCATGTGATTCAAGTTACCATACATCTGACATTGTTGGCACTTCTTGACAAACTCAATACAGTCTCTCTCCATGGTCAACCAATAGTAACTTTGTCGAATAACCTTCTTAACTAGGGCCAAACCACTCATGTGCGGACCGCAACTTCCCGCATGTATTTCTGACATGATGTGCTCCACTTCAGGTTTTCTTAAACATCTTAAATGCACTCCATCAGGCCATCTTCGATATAACTCTCCATGGAAGGTGATGTATTGTAATGACCACCGCCTTACGACTCTTCTTTCTTTCTTTGTTGCCCCCGGCGGGTATTCTCTTTCCTCCAAAAATTGCCTTATAGTATCATACCACGCATCATGGTCTATATCAATTTCCATGATTGTTTCATATTCATAGCAAGGAGTTGATGAACTGGTCAAGATCAGAGGCTTAAGGAATAGGCTAACAGGGTTTTCCCATACTGAAGCCAATGTGGCTAGGGCATCAGCCATCTGATTTTCTTCCCTCGATAGGTGTATAAATCTATACTCCTTAAAGTTCTTCTTCATCAAGGTCAAGCAATGGTGGTATGGTTTTAATTTTTCTTCTTTCAACTCCCATTCTCAATTTACTTGGGATACAACTAGCAATGAATCACCATATACTTCTACCTTATCCACCTTCATAATCATTAGGGTTTCCAAACCGAAAATACAAGCTTCGTACTCCACCATATTATTGGTTGCCCTAAATTTCAATTTTTTGGCTAAAAGGATGAGTTCCCCTTCGGGTGATTCTAGTTTAACTCCCAAACCTGCTCCTTTCATGTTTACCGCTCCATCAAAATACATTTTCCACCCTTGTACTTCAATTGCTTCTAAATGTTCATATGGAAATTCCAAGATTACCTCTTCACTTTCTGGTAATGGTTGTTGAGCTAGGAATTCTGCCACCGCTCTTCCTTTGATTGTTTTCCTGGTTGCATACTCGATCTCAAATTCTTTTAATATTATCAACCATCGACCATATTTCCCAATTAAAGAGGGTGTCTCCCTTAAGTACTTCACTGGATCCAACCTGGAAATTGCTTGCACACTATATGATTGAAAGTAATGCCGCAACTTCTTAGAAGACCAAACCACGGCTATACAGGTCTTTTCGATGATACTATACTTAATTTCATAAGGTAGGATCTTTCTACTCAAATAGTAAACGGCATGCTCAATCCCTGACTCATCTTCTTGGGCTAGCATGGCTCCTATCGACTCTTCTTCTACTGTTAAGTATAGTAATAGAGGTTTGCCAGGTTTAGGTGATTTCAAAATAGGTGGATTTAACAAATACTCTTTTATTCGATCAAAGGCCCTTTGACATTCTTCATTTCGTACGATCGGCTGATTCTTTCTAAGCAACTTGAAGATAGGCTCACAGATTATTGTGAGCTTTGCTATAAATCTGCTAATATACTGCAGTTTACCAATGAATCCCCGAACTTCTCTCTCTGTCTTTGGGGCTGGCATATCCCTGATTGCTTTGACTTTGTCAGGATCTATCTCAATACCATTCGGACCAATTACATGTCCCAATAATTTGCCTCAAGTAACACAAAATACACACTTCTTTGGGTTTAATCTTAGCTTATATTTCAAAGCTCTATCAAAGAATAATTCTAAGTTTTGGAAGTGTTGCTTTTTGTATCCGACTTAACCATCATATCATCAACATATACTTCAACTTCTTTGTGCATCATGTCATGAAATAGTGTGGTGGCCATCCTTTGGTAGGTTGCTCCAGCATTCTTTAAGTCGAAAGGCATCACCCTATAACAAAATATACCCCATGTAGTAATGAAAGCAATTTTAGCTTTATCCTCTTGGGCCATTAACACTTGATTGTATCCGGAAAATCCATCTACAAACGAGTGTAGCACGCTAGAGGCTGCACTATCAATGAGAACATCTATATGAGGTAAAGGAAAATCATCCTTAGGGGAAGCTTTGTTTAAATCTCTATAATCCACACAAACCCTTATCTTTCCATCTTTCTTTGGCACAGGTACTATGTTGGCTAGCCAATCTGGGTATTCTATCACTTTAAGGAATTTCACTTGTATTTGCTTAGTGACCTCTTTTTTAACCAATTTAGCCCACTCAGGTCTTAATCGCCTAAGCTTTTGTTTGACAGGTTTTATGTGAGTGTAAGTAGGAATGTGATGCTCGGCTATGTCTCGATCTATCCCTGGCATATCTTCATAAGACCAAGCAAAAACTTCTTCATATTTTTTGAATATTTTTTCAAATCTCTCTCTCTCATCAGGAGTAAGGTCGGATGCTATGCTAATGTTTTTAGGATTTTCAGTTGTTCCCAAATTTAATGATTGCGTGTTAACAAAATTAATATTAAAGATGCTCATGTAACTGCTATTTGAATGTATGCAACCATCAGGAGAAATATCACACAAGTAAGCAAAATCAGACTTTATTGAATTCATTTTGGAAAAGAAAACATCATCATCCTCATACAAAGCAGACAAATTAAAATCAAAATCAAAATCATTGTTCTCAGAATCATAAAGCGGGATGTCTTCAAACTTTTCTTCAACCAGGGTGGCAATATCTTCCGGAGTCTTATTGGCTTTCAAGGCAGCTTCATTCTTCTCTTTTGGATTGGATTCTTTGTTGGTTGACAAGGTGAGCTCTTTCTTCACTTGCTCCACTAGCTCAACAACATCCGTAAAAATTTCAAAACCTGGGATTAACTTACCCATGAACATGATTGGCTCAGGCCTTCCTTGGAGTGGTCCCATATCTGGAGCTTTGACAAAAATCTCTTCAAGTGGTGGGAAGCTCATCTTCTCACTCTTCTTTGGCTGGACATCGTTGTCTTCATCATATCCCAACCCTTTCTTGGAAGTTTGAGTTCTAAAATCTGGTAACTTTGTTAAACCGACCTTACCCTTTCCAAGACCAGCTCCGGGAAGGTAGTTAATGTTCTTCATCATATTCATGACTTTGGAGTCCACTACTTCATCATCAGAAATTGCAGCCACTTGAAAACCATTGAGAGGCCTCTCAACCATTAGAGCCCTAACAATCTCATTATCTTCAGCTTCAATGACCACTGTCTCATTTCCGTTGGGGAATTTGATCTTTTGATGAAGGGTGGAAGGAACTCCACCAAGAGGGTGAAACCATGGTTGCCCAAAGAGCAAGGCGAAGGTAACTGGTATGTCTAAAATAACAAATTCAACAATAGATTCAATTGGCCCAACCTTGACGGCCGCTTTGAAAGTCCCTTCGGCATGCCTCTTAGTGTTGTCATAAGCACGAATTGTCACCTCAGTTGGGTTTAGATCTCTTGTTGACATGGCTAGCTTTGGCAATATCTTAAGTGGACAAACATTTATGGCGAACCCATCATCGACCATTACACATGGAGTCCTCTTCCCCTTGACTTCTATTTTGACAAAAAGATGGCGAATGTGGTCTCTCCCCTCCTCCGGTAAGTCCGTATCTAAAAAAGAAACTGCTCCCATATTAACTTCACTCTTTTCTTAGACCTCTTCACATTTCATTACTTCCCCAATTTTTATGAAGTTGATCAACTCCTCTGGTGTTGTGGAGGTAGAAATTGTCATGCTAGCTAAGGCTTTGGCCATAGTTTCTCGGTGCTTTTTAGAAGTAGCTAACAAGTCCCAAATGCTAACACTTGCTTGGGTTCTTTTCAATTGCTTGAGCACATCATCATCTTCTTCTATTTCGACTTCCTTCCCCTTATTAGTTTCTATCTCCTTAGGTGGTGGCCTTGCGTAAGGCTTACCGGATCTAGTATTCATCACCTCATCTTCTTCGGGCTCGGACCAAGTCCACTCCTCCTTCTTGGGTATAATATCATCATCACTATCACTTGAATCCCAAAACCTGTTGACAACATAAATTGCTACTTCTCCTCCCATCATAGCTTGTTCAATTTTGACAAATGCCTCTTCTTCTTTGGTTGCTTCTCCACCCACATATTGAAAAGAAGAAATGACAAAGGCCTCATGCAAACATCCTCCAATCATGAAGGTTGCCGGTGGTGGTTCCCTATTAAATTTTAGCAACGGGTTGTCTTTGGTGTTTGGCTTATTGGGTTCGGGTAGCTTCACATTATCAATTAGATTTTGAATCTCATGTCTCAACCACACACATCTATTCGTGTCATGTCCTTGCATTTGGTGAAATTGACAAAATGCTTTGGTGTCCAAATTAGGTGGGAGAGGGTTAGGCAAAGGACGAGGATTTAAGGGTTGTAGCAATCCTTTTCTTTGAAGCTTGTTGAGAACCCAAGACATCAGTTTTCCCAATTCTGAAAATTGTCTCCTTGTTCCTTGGTTAGTAGCATTAATGTTTAGATCAATTTTGTATATATTTTCTATGATGTTTTTATCGATTTTAAGTCAATTTTCATGTTAATTTGTACTTAAGTTTGTTTGAAGTTGTTGATTTAGGTTGAAGTGCATTTGATGGAGCTTTTTAACAAAAATTTGGTGGACTTGTTGGAGAAAAATATGTGACACAGCCAGGCTTGTCATGGCTTGGCCGTGTCCTTCATCAAAAGAAGAAAAGATCAAGGCAAGGCAGGACACGACCAGGATTAACCAAGCTTGGCCGTGTCCCTCAAGCAAGCATGTCCAGAAGCAAACACGGCCATGAAACACGGCCAAGCCACTGGCCGTGTCTCACCAAAGGAACAAAAGGCAAAGAAAGAAAAGAAAGAAGCAAAGACTGACACCATCAAGGGACACGGCCAAGCAACTGGCAGTGTCACATGACACGGCCGTGTCCTTGACCGTGTCACCCCTTGGAGAAAAACAAGTAGCAAGGGACATGGCCAGAAGCTTGGCCGTGTCCCAAGAAAGAAAAACATGAGACACGACCAAGCTCCACATGGCTTGGCCGTGTCACCCTGGATCCCTTAGCTGGCTTGCACGAGGTGTAAATTGTTGTGTTTTAGTGGGTGACAAAAAGAACAAAAAGGAGTAAAAGGTGGAAGGATTTATGGAAGAAACATATAAAGAAATTGGAAAGTGGGAGACAAAGAGTGATGGTTGTCTTAAAAATTCAAAGTGGAAGAGCATGGAGGGAATAGAAAAATAGATTGAATATATTGAGTGGACATTCTCTACACCATTATCATCTTCTTCCTTGGTTCTTGCTTGAGAGAGCAAGACACCATTCTCTCATCTTCATTCACCATTTCCTTCACACATCAAGAGCAAAGACAATCATTGGAGTTGAAGTGAGTAGCTAGTTCTTGAGGATTAGGGTTTTAAGAGGCTTGATTGGAGAGTTGAGAACTTGAGAGAGCTATCATTTATCCTTCAAGAAGAGAGCCATTTATTCAAGAGAGCTTGGAAGTTCATCATCACACATCAAAGAGGGAGCTACGAAAGAGACAAGGAGTCCGATTTTTAGCATCTTCAAAAGGGGTTTTTCCAACTCTTTCTTTTAATCCATTTCTTATTTGTTGTTGTTGTATTAAGAACATTAATATTGCAATGAATAACATTGATTTGGTTTATATTGAAATGAGCATTTGTTTAAAGAATATGATGAGCTAATTTACTCATGCTTTGGGTTGTAGTATATTTGATTGAATGATTTGATTTGATGATTCCATTGATATACCTTGTTATTTGTTGACTGCATTGAAATTAAAGATAAATTGATAGATTGGCCACCTACTGATTACTTAATATTGAATGATGGACTGAGAGGAGAAGTTTAATATCGGGACTATGCAATTGACTACCCTAAGAATGAATTAGAAATATAAGTTCTAGGGTTTATTAATTTGCTAATGTAAAATAGTTGGTTGTTGTTGATTCATAAATGTGAAAACTAGTGAATTGATAATTGACTAATTAAACTAAAGGAACAAATTAAGGTACAAGGTTATATTGATGGATAATTTGATAATTAAACATTTGATTAAATGGACCTAAAACCCTAGGCATCATTTCCATAATTGAATTTATCTTGCATAAAATCACTCATTTTCATTTCTAAGGTTAATTACAATTCATCAATCCAATCACACACTCAAGTTTATTATTTCATGTTAATCAAACTATTACACGCAATTCCTTCCTTCTGAGACGACCTTGGGGCAATCAATGTCACTGCAATAGCCTCGTATACTTGCGAGTGCCGCTTTGTGATAGTGTTAATTTAAGTGCAACAAGTAACATCGATGCCCTTTTACATGCTTTGGCTACCAGGTTGATAGCTCCCTTTCTCATTCCTTTTTTTTTTTGCAAAGCGGCTCTTCTCCCTTTCCCATTCTTCAATTTGCAAACCAGCTTGGAGAAGGTCTTTGAAATCACGGATGAGTGTATGAGACATCCTCTCACGAAGACTAGGCAACACCCCTCTCACAATCATCCTTATTTGATCGGATTTATCGGGCCTCTTCTTGAGTAAAGCGGCCTTGTTTCTCCACCTTTTCACATAGTCCACAAAATTCTCATTTGGCCTTTGCCTAATGGACTCCACTTCCATTAAGGTAACTTCTAACTCAACATTATATCCATATTATTGGATGAAGGATTTGTAAAGTAGATCCCAACTCTTTTGTGTTCCATCATCTAAGGTATTGAACCAGTTTTGGACAACAGGGTCCAATGAGAGCATAAAGTACCTTAGGGTTTGAGCCTTAGTAGCTCGGGAGACTGCATGGCGGTGATGTACTACTTCACATGAAGATGAGGATTTCCAGTGCCATTGTACTTAGCAAAGGAAGGCATCTTGAATTTATAAGGGACCTCTTCATCTTGTTCAAATAGTTTATCGATCTCAGACATCTCTTCGGTTTTCAGCTTCTTCTCAAATTTCTTTTCTAAATCAGCAATCATCTTTTCAACATCGGATGTCTCGGTCTTTTCGATAGTTACTTTCTCACCAACCTTTGGTTCTTTCTTCTTCTCTTGAACATCTTGGTAGTATTGAGCCCAATCATCATCGTCATCAATGATCACCTTTTCATCATCAAAAACCACTTCACTAACTTTGGTCTTCCCTTGTTCCTTTGGTTTCTTAGTGCTAGCAGATGCCTCGGCATGGTTCTCTAAGATTTCAGTCAACTGGTTCTTCATGGTCTCAGCTAGGGCCTCTTTGATTTCTTCCATCTTGGCATTGAGGGCCTCATCCACCATCCTTTGAATTTGTTCGGGCTCCATTATTTTTGGTGAGCAAGTGATTGAATCATTACTAGATACTTCGTCTTCGGCGTAGGTCGGATTTTTGTAAGCTTTAGAACTATCGTAATCCAGGGCTGTGAGCCAGAGAGGATCAATGATATGAGATGCAAATGTATGCATGTATGCATGTATGCACAAACAATCAACAAATAAAAATAGGACGTTTCTTCCAACCTTATGACATCCATACACGAATGGCGAGTCCCTTTTCCTAGGTATATGGTTAACAAAATACCAACATGGGGTATCTTACTTTCGAATAATTCCCTCAGACGTTTCAACCAATAGTTATATTTTCGAAGATGGAAATCCATCCATGATAATTCCCATTAATTAGGTTTTAATCCATCCAACCAACTAAAGTAGCTTTTATGCTATATTGGATTAAAACTAAATTAAGAGGTTTATCATAAATAGATTTCTCACTTGCAAAAGGTAACTAATGGTTCATGCCAAAAATAAGCCCATGGTTAATATATTCTTAGTGTAAACTAGGCCCACAATTGATTTTTGGTATTTCATAATTGACCTAGATATTTTTGCAAGCTCTTTGTAAGAAAAGGTTGGGTGAAAATAGTTTTGTTTTTAAGCCCATTGTAAAAGATTTTAGAAAAATGGATTTTGAGCTTAGTATTTGGGCCATGGGCCAAAGAATTTTTTATTTGTTTTTAGAAAAGTCTTATGTCCAAAGACCAACTTGAAAAAAATTTTGAAAATAGCTTTGGTCTTTTGGACTTTAAAGAAAAGTTTATTTTGAGCTTACAATATACTTAGGTCATATTAGAAAAAGAACAAACCAAATAAGCCATGATTTAGACTAAGATAAACTAACCATAGTCAAACAACATGCATTTGGGGTAAAACCTAAGGAAAGTAACTAGGCCAATTACATGAGCTTTAGTCTTTGGGTAAAAAGGCTTAGGTTCCCATAGCAAGTATATACCAAATGGTACGAGGCTATGAGTGGTTATGCCATGCTCGATCTCCATACCTTGAGTGAAAGTATGGTATCCCTTACATAACATAACACGGGTAACACGGGTGTCCTAACTCATGCACACAATGCAATCTAATATGATGCAATGGATAATATCATTATAAGAAAAAATAGAATAATATAAAGACCAATGGAATCAACTTCTCTTATCCCCAGTGGAGTTGCCACTGTGAGCGGGGATTTTTGCCCCCACTCCCGGTGGAATGGTTCTTGCGACTTCGGCACTGTTTAGGCTCAAGGCCTTGGAGAACACGGACCTAAGTCCGGAGAAAATGGAGTGGCCACCCGGACGGGCTGGGAAAAAATAAAGGGTGGATGACTCGATTCCTAAGGAATCCCCAACTCTCTAATGGGTTCGGAAAGTTGGGTACGTGTAGGGAAGGTGAGAAATGGCCCAGCACCCCCACAACGCCTGGTTCATTGGAACCGGCCTCCTTTACAGGTCTTAATATTATAAAATTTTTAAATATAACAACATTATCCATATTACACACAATAATTAAAAGAAAGTATCAATATATTAAAATCAAAGCAAGGTCCAAGCAAAACAAATAAATGGACACCCATCCAAAGATGGAAACATGTCCTTACATCACATGCCTAAATAGGACACCCACCGAAAGGTAGAAACATGTCCTTTACATTGGTTCTAAAATAGAAAATTAATTTAAATTACATGATATTTAACTAATGAGGTACCCACCAAGTGGAAACATACCTCTTACAACATTTAAAAATCTAAATAAATTGATAAAAGTAAATAATCATTCATCATAAATAAATCATTCATCAAAGGTACCAAATATCAATAAAAAGTAAACATCCATCCATGATAAATAAAATAAACCAAGCATTGAATTTAAATAAATTAAAACATAAGAAATAAAACCAAGCATGATCAAATATGGAATTGAATAAGGTAAATAAAAATCCAAATTATAGCTACTGTTTCCATTTAGGGTTCTTTATCTCATGTGTTAAGGTTTTGGAATTCATAAAATTAAGCTATTGTGACTTTTTTATGGAATTAAAATAGATTAAGTTTTTATGTTTTAAAAGGTTGGTAAGACTCTTTGATTAACTAAATTAATATTTGAATGGTGAAATCATGAAACTAGGGTTGTGAACACTTTGAAATACTTTTGATTTGTGGGTTACGGTTATTCATTGTATTTTTAAGCTACTGTGTAAAATTAAAGTATTTATGTTTTTATGGTTTTCAAAAATTTTAAAGGATTGGGGTTTAGAAAAAATTAAGGTTTAAAGTTTTAAAGTAGGTTAGGGTTTATTATTTTAGGTTTTGGAGTTGAATTAGGTTTTTAGGCTTTTGATTTTAGGGTTTCGGGTGATTTATTGATTTTAGGATTTGGAAAAACAATTTGATGATTTCATGAGGTTTTATAACTTTAAACAAAGTGATTTGAAGTTTACATAAATAGAAAAGATATGTAATATCCCTATGCGTGCCCTAGAAGTTTTGTTGTTGTTGTTGTTGTTGTTGTTGTTGTTGTTGTTGGTTTAAATTGAGAAAAGAAAAATATATGTATATGTGTTTTGGAGAAGAAATTTAGGGTTTAGAGACAAATGTATATGTTGTGTATATGATGATATATATAACGTATAAAGTGGTCAAAATGGAAAGTCAAGGAAAGAAGATATTTTTGTGGAATGTGCAATTACATATAAGGGCTTATATGAGACAAAAAGTTAGTTATATGATTGAGGGCATTTTGGTAATTGCTTGGATAAGATCACTTGGTGGAGATTAAAAGCAAAATTTGACTTTGTGTCTTCATCATTTTCCTTCTTTCTTTCAAGAGGTGCCGGCTCTCCAAAAACCAAGAGAGAAAGAGAGGTGATCTTGAGGTTTGAAGCAATTTGAAGAAGGAAGCAAGGGTTTTGGTTAAAGATTTGTGGATTTCTTCATCTAAGGTAAGATCTTTTCTTTAATTTCTTCAATTCTTTTGAAGTAGTGTGAGAAAGGAATTAGGGTTTGTTGGTTTGATGATGAGATAAGTTGTGTTTAGTGAAATTCTTTTTCTGTTTTACAATTAGTAAAGGCTGTGACTTGTATGATTTTTAATTAATTATAGAAAAATGTTCTTGAAGTGAATTTTTGATATGTTGTGCCTCTATGAGTCTAGAATGACTGAAAAATATGTTGATTCGATTTTGGAATGGTTATGAGTTTAGAAAGATTATTGTTATTAGAACTGTTCCAGCAGGTACCTTAACTGAGACAGCTATATTTCGGGATTTTTAATAAAATGTAGAAAAATCATATTCAATTGCATTTTGGATATGTTGTTGCTTAGTGAGTCTAGTATTTGAGAAAAATAATTTGGAACCACGTTGATTGAATTTGATTTATGAAATTCACAAAGTTCAGAACTGCTGCCAGGATGCAGGGCAATTGGGGCAGTCTGGTTAGGTGAACTATTTGACCAAGATTTTGTGTTCAGTTTGATCTGAAATTTTAAAGGAATTATTTTAAGATACAAAACTAAATTCTGTAAAAAATTTAGAATTTTTAGTCAAGTAGATTATTTTATACAATTTTTCAAAATAAGGATAAAATGGAGTCTAAAACCAGAATGTACTATTCATATGGTCATTTTGCTAATATTCCTTTTGGATTAGGTTGTGAAGATGTTGAATTTCCCTAATTGCATTGTTGAGATTGAATAATGTTATGTTATGCATTGTGAATGGTAATGTGTTTCATGAGTAATGCACATTGAAATGTTATACCAAAGATGTTATAGTGATTCAAATGAAATATGATTGAAGCATACATTTGATGATATTAATGATGTATATGATATATGTTGTGTACAATGTGGAACATAATGTGAACATTGATGATGCATATGAGTACTTTTATGATGAATTACCTTAATGTAAATTGAGACATAAAGAGATGTGAAATTAATGTTATGTGTTATAATGATGTGAATGATATGATTGAATAATGATATGTTGTTTAGTTAATGTAATTGATGTTGTATATTATAATGATGAAAAAGAAATGAATTGAAAAAGTATTGATAAGTTTAATGAACGGACCTATCCGTCTCCTGCGGAACCATGCGGACCCAGTGGGTTGGGCAACCGATCTTGGACTACCGATCTGGTAGGAGGGAGGTTCGATATAGTCAGTATTATACGTGCCTATTTGCCTCCTGCGGAACCATGCGGACCCATTGGAATGGGCAACCGAACTTGGACAACCGACCTGGATGGGGAAAGGTATGTTACTGATAATGTTATACGTGCCTATTTGCCTCCTGCGGACCCTTGGAATTGGAGGGCAACCGACCTGGTTGGGAAAGGGTACGTATATAAAGTCATAGTTGTTGGCTATAATGATAAATTTAAATGAGTATAATGAATGGTGCTATTATATGAATATTGATGTGACATTGAACAAAGCAACATATTGAATAAATAATATGCTTTTGATTGATATATGTAATTAATTTGTGACATTGCATTTTAGCATGAATTATCTTACTAAGCCCTTGGCTTAGCGCGATAGTGTTTAATCGCGCAGGTAATAGAGCTGATAGAGTCGAACCCGAGAGTTCATCAAGACCAAGTGAGAGTAGACCTTGAAGAGTTGATTTTGGGAACTTAAAGATCAGAAGAGAATTGCCAATCATGTATATTTCTTTATATTTTGTAAAGAAATGTTTAATATGTAAATATTTTATAACTTCCGCTGTGTAATATTTAAATATGGGGGTTGTCACAAAACCTTTATTTTATGTTGCACTAGAAGTGTAAATTCTTTTTGCAGGTTGTAGTTGAGGTTACAAGGGGGATTTATTTGGAGTGTACTGAGAATGATTTTGTTTGCATTGGTTTGTGTAAAATGTTTTTAAAAATAAGAACAAAACCGGTTTTGTCGACACTTGGGACTCAATTTTTAGGCGAAACTATGGCAAAATTTTTGTAAAAATCGGAACTAAAATGTTTTATCAGTAAATGATTTACTTTTCTATAATGTATAATGATAAAGGTATTGTATCAAGTTTAAAGTGTTTTGAATATTAAGAAAACCGTAGCATCCCTATGTTTGGTGCACTTATGCTACATTGTTGTGGTTGTAGTGTGTGTGCATTGGATATGGGGGTGTTACAATTGTTTTGGTATCAGAGCCTAGGTTTGAGATTCTCAGCCTAGGTAAAATGTAATAAAAAGAATATTTTACTTAAAAAGTTGGTTTTGAAATAATATACATGTTTGGGATTGGCAACCTCTGATCTTTAATAAGATGTAGTATGTTGTGTTTGCAGACTTAGGTTGTGATGGATTCTCACTCACGTCAGTCGATTGAGGGTAGTGCCGAGAGTATCGCTCCTGCTGAGGGAGCTAGAGTTGATAGTGTTGAGGAGGCACCTGCTTCGTTGTCGGGTAGACCAGCTGGAGAGGAGGTTCCGCCAGCCTGGTTTAGACATATGATGGAAGTTATGAGGCAAGCACCAGTGCAACCAGTGCCACCACCCCCTCATCTGTGAGGCATTATGATAAACTAAGGAAGTATGGAGCGGAGGATTTCCTTGGTACTACTGATCCAGCTGTAGCAGAACAGTGGCTTGACAAAGTACAGAGGATCTTTATTCAGTTACAAGCCACCCCTGAGGAAAAATTTGACTATGCAAGATCTTTGCTACAGAAGGACGCCTACGATTGGTGGAAGACGGTGCCCCATTCTATGGATGATCCTCCAACACTGTCTTACACTGATTTTCTGAGGGAATTTGAGTTGAAGTATACTCCTAGGGAGTATAAAGATGGGAAGAAAAGAGAGTTTCTAGATTTGAAGCAAGATCATCGGACCGTAACTGAGTATGAAGTTGAGTTTATTCGACTGAGTCAGTATGCTGGGGGTATCATTGCTGATGAGATTGATAGATGCAGGAGGTTTGAGGAGGGATTGAGGCCCTCGATCACGTGCTTAGTGGCTGGATCCAGATATCAGGATTTCTCACAGCTTGTGACAGCAGCTCGAAGTATAGAGCGAGCTCAAGTTATTGCAGCTGCTTCAGAAGAAGAGGTTAGGGTTAGAAGGCCCCAGTTCGAGGCAGGGTCTTCCTCTGCGAAGAGGGGTAGAGGAAGTTTTGTTCCTCGGAGTAGTAGGAGCCAGAGACCAGCTGGTAGGTCTGTGCAGTTCCAGAGACAGAGATTTAGATCTGCAGCTTCAGTGGCAAGTGCTCCGATCCCTATGACTCAGAGATTCGCTCCACCTAGATGTGCTCAGTGTGGGGGTTATCATAGAGGTGTTTGTTGGAAGAGTGGTGGACCAGCTGTATGCTTCAGGTGTGGATCACCTGACCACTTTGTGAGAGACTGTCCTGAGAGGCAGGAGCAGATGCCAGTTGATTCTGCTGCTTCTCGAGCTAGTGTGAGGGGAGGCAGAGGAGGCAGAGGTGCCAGCCGGGGAGGTAGACCAGGATTCAGTGCTAGAGGAGGTGCTACATCCAGGGAGGGTAGACCAGAGGAGGTTGGATCTTCCCAGAGGATGTATGTTATGCAGAGGCAGCCAGATTCATCGGCAGTCATAGCTGGTACTTTTTTTTTATTTAATACTCCAGTACTTGCTTTGATTGATCCGGGTTCCACACATTCATATGTTAGTGTATCTATTTTGCCTGTATCTGATTTGCATGCTGAGTCCCTAGGATTTGATGTGTTGGTGACAAATCCGTTAGGGCATAGTGTGGTTGTGAGTAAGGTGCACCGGGATAGTGCAGTGAGGGTGCAGGGTGAGGAGTTCCTTGGAGATTTGATTGAGATGCCATTTAAGGAATATGATGTGATCTTAGGCATGGATTGGCTATCTCGACATGGAGCTGTGGTGGATTGTAAAAAGAAAATTGTTTCTTTGAGAACGGGTGATGGTAGAGAGGTGATAGTATCTAATGAGCAGGAACAGCTAGCCTCCTTATTTGTTTCAGCTGTTACAGCCAGGAGGTTGATTAGAAAGGGGTGTGAAGCCTATCTTGCTCATGTGGTAGATACTAGAGTGAAGGGTTCTTCCATTGATAGTATTGCCACAATTGCAGAGTTCCCTGATGTTTTTCCAGAGGAGTTGCCAGGATTGCCTCCTGAGAGAGAGGTGGAGTTTGGTATTGAATTGTTGCCTGGTACTACTCCTATCTCTATTACTCCTTATAGAATGGCACCAGCAGAATTGAGGGAGTTGAAAGTGCAATTACAGGAGTTGTTGGACAAAGGATTTATTCGCCCCAGTGTTTCTCCTTGGGGAGCTCCTGTGCTATTTGTGAAGAAGAAAGATGGTACTATGAGGTTGTGTATCGATTATAGGCAATTGAACAAGGTGACTATTAAAAATAAATATCCTTTGCCTAGAATCGATGATCTCTTTGATCAATTGAAAGGTGCAGCTGTGTTTTCTAAAATTGATTTGAGATCTGGGTACCATCAGCTGAGAGTCAGAGCTGAGGATGTTCCGAAGACCGCCTTTCGGACCAGGTATGGGCATTATGAATTTCTAGTTATGCCTTTTGGTCTAACGAATGCACCTGCAGCTTTTATGGATTTGATGAATAGGGTGTTTAGGCCCTATTTGGATCAGTTTGTAGTGGTCTTCATTGATGATATACTAGTGTATTCGCGGAATGAAGAGGAACATGATATGCATCTGCGGATTGTGTTGCAGATTTTGAGAGAGAAGCAGTTATTTGCCAAATTGTCGAAGTGTGAGTTCTGGTTGGATCAAGTTGCTTTTCTCGGACATATTGTTTCAGCGGAAGGCATTAGAGTTGATCCAAGTAAAGTTGAAGCTATTCTGAATTGGAGTCCACCCAAGTCTGTGACAGAGATTAGAAGTTTTCTGGGTTTGGCAGGCTATTACCGACGGTTTGTGAAAGGGTTTTCTTTGATAGCTACTCCACTCACCAGATTACTTCGAAAGGGAGTGAGATTTGTGTGGACAGATCAGTGTCAGGCTAGTTTTGAGCAGTTGAGAGAGTTGTTGACTCAAGCGCCTGTTCTTACTTTACCTGTTGAAGGCAAACCATATGTGATCTACAGTGATGCTTCACATAGAGGTTTGGGGTGTGTATTGATGCAGGAAGGGAAAGTTATAGCTTATGCATCTCGACAGTTGAAACCACATGAGCTTAACTATCCGACCCATGATTTGGAATTGGCTGCCATTGTGTTTGCATTGAAGATTTGGCGCCACTATCTGTTTGGGGAGAAATGTTTCATCTACACTGATCACAAGAGTTTGAAGTATTTGGGTGTCCAGAAAGAACTCAATCTTCGTCAGAGGAGATGGTTAGAATTGATTAAAGACTACGACTGCTTGATTGACTATCATCCAGGTAAAGCAAATGTTGTTGCTGATGCCTTGAGTCAGAAGTCTTTAGCTGGTTTAACAATTTACTCGCTCTCGTTGCTTGTTGAGTTGAGAGCATTGCATGCCAGTTTTGTACCTTGTGTTGATGGTGCATTATTGGCACAGTTGCAATTGAAGCCGATTTTGTTAGATCAGATCAAAGAAGCTCAGTTGGCCGATAAGAAGATTCAGAAGATTATTTCAGATTGTAAGAATGGGAAGACAAGAGATTTTGTTGTGAAAGATGATGGGAGTCTCTGGTTTAAAAACCGATTGTGTGTACCCGATGATGCTGAATTGAAAAGAGTCATTTTAGAAGAAGCACATCAGTCAGTGTTTGCTATGCATCCGGGTAATACGAAGATGTATCATGATTTGAGACAGCATTATTGGTGGATTGGTTTGAAGAGAGACATTGCTGAGTTTGTATCTCACTTGTCAGAAGGTTAAAGCAGAGCATCAAGTTCCAACCGGGTTGCTTCAACCATTGTCAGTGCCAGAATGGAAGTGGGAAAGAGTGACAATGGATTTTGTGTCTGGTTTGCCATTGACACAAAAGAAGCATGATGCTATATGGGTGATTGTGGATAGATTGACCAAGACAGCTCATTTCCTTCCGGTTCGGATGGATTACTCTTTGGATAGATTGGCTGAGTTATATATCCATGAGATTGTGAAATTGCATGGTGTTCCAACTTCTTTAGTGTCTGATCGAGATCCCAGGTTTACTTCCAGATTTTGGAAGAGTTTGCATAGTGCTTTAGGTTCTCGACTGCACTTCAGCACTATTTTTCATCCACAGACAGATGGACAGTCAGAGAGGGTGATACAGATTATTGAGGACATGTTGAGAAGCTGTGTCATCGATTTCTCTGGAAGTTGGGATAGGTTTTTACCTCTTGTGGAGTTTGCTTACAACAACAGTCACCAATCCAGCATTGGTATGGCACCGTTTGAAGCATTGTATGGCAGACGGTGTAGGACACCTCTTTGTTGGAATGAGCTTGGAGATAATAAGTTGGTTGGTCCTGATTTGATTCAAGAAACTGAAGAAAAAGTGAAGTTGATTCGAGGCAGGTTAAAAGCAGCTTCAGACCGACAGAAGTCTTATGCAGATCTGAAAAGGAGAGATATAGAGTTTGATGTTGGAGATAAGGTATTTCTGAAAGTGTCTCCTTGGAAGAAGATTTTGAGGTTCGGTCGGAAAGGAAAATTGAGTCCTCGTTTCATTGGGCCGTATGAAGTGTTAGAAAGAGTTGGGCCAGTGGCGTATCGACTTGCTTTGCCACCTGAGTTGGATCGTATTCATAATGTATTCCATGTTTCTATGTTGAGGAGATATAGGTCAGATCCATCTCATGTGTTGCCATTTGAATCTATTGAAGTGAGCCCAGACTTGACTTTTGAAGAGGAACCAGTTGCTATCGTGGCACGTGATGTGAAAGTGTTGAGAAACAAGAGAGTGCCATTAGTGAAGATTCTCTGGAAAAATCATGCAAAAGAAGAAGCAACTTGGGAAAATGAGCAAACGATGCGAGAGCAATATCCTCAGTTGTTTCAGAGTTAATTTCAGGTAATTTCGAGGACGAAATTTTCTTCTTAGAGGGGGAGAATTGTAATATCCCTATGCGTGCCCTAGAAGTTTTGTTGTTGTTGTTGTTGTTGTTGTTGTTGTTGGTTTAAATTGAGAAAAGAAAAATATATGTATATGTGTTTTGGAGAAGAAATTTAGGGTTTAGAGACAAATGTATATGTTGTGTATATGATGATATATATAACGTATAAAGTGGTCAAAATGGAAAGTCAAGGAAAGAAGATATTTTTGTGGAATGTGCAATTACATATAAGGGCTTATATGAGACAAAAAGTTAGTTATATGATTGAGAGCATTTTGGTAATTTCTTGGATAAGATCACTTGGTGGAGATTAAAAGCAAAATTTGACTTTGTGTCTTCATCATTTTCCTTCTTTCTTTCAAGAGGTGCCGGCTCTCCAAAAACCAAGAGTGAAAGAGAGGTGATCTTGAGGTTTGAAGCAATTTGAAGAAGGAAGCAAGGGTTTTGGTTAAAGATTTGTGGATTTCTTCATCTAAGGTAAGATCTTTTCTTTAATTTCTTCAATTCTTTTGAAGTAGTGTGAGAAAGGAATTAGGGTTTGTTGGTTTGATGATGAGATAAGTTGTGTTTAGTGAAATTCTTTTTCTGTTTTACAATTAGTAAAGGCTGTGACTTGTATGATTTTTAATTAATTATAGAAAAATGTTCTTGAAGTGAATTTTTGATATGTTGTGCCTCTATGAGTCTAGAATGACTGAAAAATATGTTGATTCGATTTTGGAATGGTTATGAGTTTAGAAAGATTATTGTTATTAGAACTGTTCCAGCAGGTACCTTAACTGAGACAGCTATATTTCGGGATTTTTAATAAAATGTAGAAAAATCATATTCAATTGAATTTTGGATATGTTGTTGCTTAGTGAGTCTAGTATTTGAGAAAAATAATTTGGAACCACGTTGATTGAATTTGATTTATGAAATTCACAAAGTTCAGAACTGCTGCCAGGATGCAGGGCAATTGGGGCAGTCTGGTTAGGTGAACTATTTGACCAAGATTTTGTGTTCAGTTTGATCTGAAATTTTAAAGGAATTATTTTAAGATACAAAACTAAATTCTGTAAAAAATTTAGAATTTTTAGTCAAGTAGATTATTTTATACAATTTTTCAAAATAAGGATAAAATGGAGTCTAAAACCAGAATGTACTATTCATATGGTCATTTTGCTAATATTCCTTTTGGATTAGGTTGTGAAGATGTTGAATTTCCCTAATTGCATTGTTGAGATTGAATAATGTTATGTTATGCATTGTGAATGGTAATGTGTTTCATGAGTAATGCACATTGAAATGTTATACCAAAGATGTTATAGTGATTCAAATGAAATATGATTGAAGCATACATTTGATGATATTAATGATGTATATGATATATGTTGTGTACAATGTGGAACATAATGTGAACATTGATGATGCATATGAGTACTTTTATGATGAATTACCTTAATGTAAATTGAGACATAAAGAGATGTGAAATTAATGTTATGTGTTATAATGATGTGAATGATATGATTGAATAATGATATGTTGTTTAGTTAATGTAATTGATGTTGTATATTATAATGATGAAAAAGAAATGAATTGAAAAAGTATTGATAAGTTTAATGAACGGACCTATCCGTCTCCTGCGGAACCATGCGGACCCAGTGGGTTGGGTAACCGATCTTGGACTACCGATCTGGTAGGAGGAAGGTTCGATATAGTCAGTATTATACGTGCCTATTTGCCTCCTGCGGAACCATGCGGACCCATTGGAATGGGCAACCGAACTTGGACAACCGACCTGGATGGGGAAAGGTATGTTACTGATAATGTTATACGTGCCTATTTGCCTCCTGCGGACCCTTGGAATTGGAGGGCAACCGACCTGGTTGGGAAAGGGTACGTATATAAAGTCATAATTGTTGGCTATAATGATAAATTTAAATGAGTATAATGAATGGTGCTATTATATGAATATTGATGTGACATTGAACAAAGCAACATATTGAATAAATAATATGCTTTTGATTGATATATGTAATTAATTTGTGACATTGCATTTTAGCATGAATTATCTTACTAAGCCCTTGGCTTAGCGCGATAGTGTTTAATCGCGCAGGTAATAGAGCTGATAGAGTCGAACCCGAGAGTTCATCAAGACCAAGTGAGAGTAGACCTTGAAGAGTTAATTTTGGGAACTTAAAGATCAGAAGAGAATTGCCAATCATGTATATTTCTTTATATTTTGTAAAGAAATGTTTAATATGTAAATATTTTATAACTTCCGCTGTGTGATATTTAAATATGGGGGTTGTCACAAAACCTTTATTTTATGTTGCACTAGAAGTGTAAATTCTTTTTCCAGGTTGTAGTTGAGGTTACAAGGGGGATTTATTGGGAGTGTACTGAGAATGATTTTGTTTGCATTGGTTTGTGTAAAATGTTTTTAAAAATAAGAACAAAACCGGTTTTGTCGACACTTGGGACTCAATTTTTAGGCGAAACTATGGCAAAATTTTTGTAAAAATCGGAACTAAAATGTTTTATCAGTAAATGATTTACTTTTCTATAATGTATAATGATAAAGGTATTGTATCAAGTTTAAAGTGTTTTGAATATTAAGAAAACCGTAGCATCCCTATGTTTGGTGCACTTATGCTACATTGTTGTGGTTGTAGTGTGTGTGCATTGGATATGGGGGTGTTACAAGATATTTTTAAAGCTTTTGGAAGGAAACAGAATCACATTTTGGTTTTGTTGAAAAACATGTTCAATTAAGGTTTTAAGATTTTGAAGAGGTAAAAATAATAATTTTAAGTCTTTTTGAAAAATAAAGTAACGTATTAGTGTTTTTAACTTTGGAAAAACTAAATTAAAATCCTAGGGTTTTTTATTTTGAAAGACACAATTTCATAGTTTAGCTACTGTAAAAAAATAAATACAACAATTAACACATACCTCTTTTTGATAGTTTCTCCAAAAATAATCCTTCTTGGATGAACAAGCTTAAAGCCCCTGTCTCTTTGCCTTTTGAATTCCTTAAATCGTGTCCCTGCTACTCCAGAAAAAAAATCAAATTGAATTGCTCCTTTTCCTTCACTGATTTGGTTTCAACGTTTTCCTATCACTGTCCAATTTTTTCTCCCCTTTCTCTCCTCCCTTTTTTTGATTGCCTTCGGTCCTTATTTATAGAGGGTTCATATGGTTTATTCCTAATTAGTCACGGCAAGTAATATTGATAAGAAAAGAAAACCAAAACCTAATTGAATTAGGTTTCGGAAAATTTGCATCGAAAAAATTGCGCTGCCGAAAAAAATCTGCCGCAGTCAACTACGGCAATGGGGGAGATGGTTGGCCCGCAGAAAATTCCTGTGGGCGGCTCGTAGGATTTTCCTGCTAACGAAATGGCTTTGCCATTAGCCATTTCGCCCATAGAAAAATTCTGCGGCTTGCGCGCTGGTTTTCCACGATGAATTTTTTGTCGCTGATTTTTTAGTCGCCAATTTTTTTTTATTTTTTTATTAATAAAAATTAAATACTAAAGAAAAAATTATTTAATTAAGATAATAAAAATTATTTTGGACCAAAAAAATATATTAATCAACACAAAAATTATTTTGGACTAAATAAAATATATTGGACCGGACCGGGTCAAAAATTAAGGGTCTACAAACGGCTGAAGCATCTAACTGCCTCTGCATCACATAGACCTACTGTGATGGCTCTTCCTTATCAAGTCTACCTCCGACTGTAGAACGTCCTCTCTGATTAGACCTAGATCTACCACCCCTACCCAAACCTCTGCTACCATGACCTAAAAGTTGCAATATCTGTCTATCTATTATCTGATGGCTCTGGATAATTTGTAATAAAATGATATGGTGATCCACATCTATAACATACTGCTGGTCCACCTATCCTGCAACAAACACCTCCATGTACTTTACCATAATGAACACAGGTAGGTAGAGCATATCTCTGAGTCACTGGGGTCGGAGCACTAGCCACTGAAACTGCAGGTCTCTGTCTCTGTTGCTGTACTGACCTGCCAAACTGCTCTTGGCTCCTACTGATGAAGACCCTGCCTCACTCTGGGATCTCCTAACTCTGGTCTCCTCAAGCCTAGCAGCTGCTATAAGACTCTATGCTCTCTCAATACTCCTGGCAGCTGCAACTAATTGGCAAAAATTTTGGTACTGTGAACGTACTATAATGCACATAATAGAGGGTCTTAGCCCCTCCTCAAACCTCCGACACCGGTCAATCTCATAAAAAATGATCCCACCAGCATACTGACTTAGTTGAGTAAACTCTATCTCATACTCCGGCACTATCTTGGTATCCTACCTCAAACTCAGGAACTCTATCTTCTTCGTATCCTTATACTCCCTCAGAGTATACTTCTTCTCGAATTCTTGCAAGAAATTGTCATAGGTCAGGACTAGTGGATCATTCAGAGCATGTGGAACCATCTTCCACCAATCATATGCATCCCTCTATAAAAGAGAACTGGCATAATCAAACTTCTCCTTTGGAGTAGCCTGTAGCTGAATGAACACTCTCTGGACCCTATCTAGCCACTGCTCTGCTATAGTAGGGTCTGTAGTACCAACAAAATCCTCAGCTCCAAACTTCCTCAGCTTATCATATTTTCTCATCAACAACTACGGCTGCGACTGTGGTGGCAGCAACTGCTGAACTAGAGCTTGCCTCAACAGCTCCACCATATGTTGTACCTAGCTCAGTGGAATCTCATCAATTGCTGGTCTCTCAAGCATAGAAGCAGGTGCCTCTTCAGCAATCTCAGCTCTAGCTCCATCTCTACCCTCACCAAGTGCCACACTCTCTGTAGTACCCTCTGTAGACTGATGCGTCCAAGATGCCATAACTACCTATATCTGCAAACACAGCAGAAAATTGCCACATCAGAGATCAGAAACTGCCGGTGCCAATGCATGTATCATAATTGAAAACCATATTTAAAATTTGATATTTTCTTTCTCTCATAACCCACCTAGGTTGAGAGCCTCAAACCTAGGCTCTGATATAAAAATAAATATAACACCTGTATACCCTATAAATGTATAATACACACACTCCCAATATGTAAAATATGCATATATGGTATAAAAATGTCACAATCCATTTTAATAAAAAACTTCCATATTCCCTTATTACTCAAAACATTTATATTTATACAAATATATATATGTATCAGAATACATGATACCTCATATTACATCATTATTTAAAACACTCTTTATAATTTACAGTATATATATACAAATTTTCAAAACATAATATTAAAATATATATTTTAATATAAGATTTATACATGCTGGCAAAGTAGCTATGTTCTTGATGTAGCAATATGCTTCAAGCTTAACCAACAAAAGCCTAGACCCAATCTGGCCTAGTAGAACCCTCCATCTCTACCGGATCACCCTTGTCACCTACGCGATGAATTACAATCACGCCAAGCCGAAGCCTAGTGGTACAAACTTTGATAATAATAAAATTCAGAAACAATGGCAATGCAGAATGTTCATATGCTTGTGAGCGGGGATTTTCGCCCCCACTCCCAAGTGAAATAGTTCTTGCGACTTTAGCACTGTTAGGCTCAGGGCCTTAGAGAACACGAGCCTAAATCCGGAGAAAATGGAGTCGCCACCCGGATGGGCCAAGAAAAAGAAAGGGGTGAATGACTCGATTCCTAAGGAATCCCCAACCCCCTATTGGGCTCAAAAAGTTGGGTACGTGTGGGGAAGGTGAGAATGACCCAGCACCCCCACAATGCCCGGTTCATTAGAACCGGCATCCTTTTCAGATCTTAATATTATAAAATTTTTTAATATAATGACATTATCCATACTACATGTGATCATAAGAATAAATAAATACTTTATTAAAAATCATAGTAATGTCCAAACAAAATAAATAAATGGACACCCATCCGAGGACTGAAACATGTTCTTACACCGTCCATGTCTAAAACTAAATGGGACACCCACCAAAAGGTGAAAACGTGTCCTTTACATTAATTCCAAAGTATGAAAATAATTTAGATTACATAAAGATTAATTAATGAGGTACCCAATCATGGAAACATACCTCTTAAAATTTTAATACCAAGATAAAAATAATAATAATAATAAAGAAACCACCCATCCATGATATATAAATCAAATATCAAAATCAAATAAATCAATCATCAAAACATATAATAAACTACATAATCAAATCTAAAACTGAATAAAGCTATAAATGCATAAGTTTAGGGTTTATATCTTAAATTAAGGTTTTTAGAATTTTAATAACTAAATTAGGATTAAAAATAAAAAAAGTTGAACACAAAGACATATAATACATAAATAAATATTGACCCCTTCGACGAGCCCATACGGCAGTCCCATAACTACCTATAATTTAGAAAATTTTGAAAACTGGCTTTTAGGGTTATAGATTTTGTTATTGAAAATTAAAATTTTAGGGTTTAAGATTTAGAAAATAGGGTTTAGAGATTTTTGAAAGCTAATCAAAGTTTTAAAGTTTATACGAATTAAAGTCACTGTGAATATTTTTAAAGAGTTTAAATGAAGCTACTGTGAGTTTTTATGGAAAAACCTTAAGTGAGTCTGTGTAGCATATTGGTTAAATAACCATGCGCAATAGAAAACAAATAAATATCCTGAGCCAGCAAGTTTACTGGTTCTAGTGTATGTGATGTAGAAAACTAATAATAGAAATATGCACTCCATGTAAACTATGAATTGATTTCAAAAGAACTAGCCTATTGTAACTTTAATTAGATGAAGAACAAACTTGTTCAATATTTAAAATAATCAAACCATATTATATTTATTTAATTTAGAGTATACCGTCGTTTGTTAGCTCCATCAAAATCGTTGAATGAGAATTCTAGGTGAGCTTTTCCAAGACAGTGAGTGCACTGCCTTTGTAAAGTTTGTGTGTCATTGGTCTTCTTTTCCTATCCTTTTCTCCGCTTCCTTTATTGATGAAAATTTGCTAGGGTTTATTCGTTGATCAAAAGTCCGATAATAATTCTTGAGTAATTTTTGCCATCCTTGTTTCTATGCTTGATTCTATTATTTATAGGAATTTTAAATAAAACCTAATATGGTAAGGAAGTTAAAACTATTTAGAAAATTAATTGACATTTCTGAGTAAAAATAGAATTTTAGAAAAAATTGGCCAATGCGCTGGCACGGGCTACTGAGAAACGAGCAACATGTGAGCAACTAGGCTGGGATGCGAACAATCGGGTGAGCGCCTACTAGGCGCTGCCCAATTCGCCGCAGGTTACGCCGGCGGCGAATTGCCTTGCTGCTTGTGGCTCACAGATTGATTCGTTCAATTTTTATTTTTTTATATATATATTTTAAAAATAAATAAAATTAATAATAAATAATAAAATAAGTATTAAAATAAATAATATATACCATAAAAATTATTTCAAACTTATTTTAAAATATTGGACTAAACATGGTCAAAAATTAAGGGTCTACAATGCTATGTCATCACATAATATTCAAGATCACTTTTGGATATATGATTTCATCACTTGATAATTCACATCAACACATACACAAGCATGGGCCCAAAAAACTAATACATCATTCAATTCTTAGAGTTTTCGTTTTGGTCCATAATGAAACAATGTGTCTAGTCCCAGAGGCAAAATATCAATGTATCACTCCAACTAGGCCTAGGCTTACGATCCAGTCTTTTCACCCAGGCCAGTTTCAAGGACTTGTTTCTAAGGTTTACAACCCAGTCTTTTTACCTCAAAAATATTTTCACAGTGATGCCAAGCGTCTAGCTCCATAGGCAAATATAGGCATGCCGCTAAACATAGAACTCTGAAAATTGAATAACATACTAGGCACACAATTATTTCATATTTTCATTATCAATCTCTTTCTCATTTTCTCATAATCAAGCTAGGAACATTGCCTCATTTATCTCATTTATATCAACATCATCATATTATCATAATGTATCCCATTTTCATATTTTGCACATAGTTCACATTTTATTCAATTTAGCCATTAACAATGGCTTTTTCACAATGCATAATAATACATACATAGCATTTCACATGTCTTAGCATCATATTCATGAATACATAATATATAAAGTAGCTTAACACATTTTCCATCCAAAATGTGTTAGGCCAAATGTAGTGCAATCACATTCCATTTATCAAGAGTTTGTACATGCCTTAGGAAACACTCCAAAACAAGCTTTAAAACTTCCTCTAACCTTCTCTTCCAAGTTGCCCTTCAACACTAGGGTTAGGAAAACTACTCTCTCTCAATGCCTATACAAAATGTGATCATAAACAACCATTTAATATCACATTCTAAGGCATTCTCAACATCAAATCATTTAAATAGCAATTGTAAATGAAAAACAAAGAAAAGAGTTATTCTCAAGTGACACGCCCAACAATACGAGCATGTTACTGACTCTGTCGCTAACCTAAATACACTGAAGCTTTGTGTAGACCCTTAATTTTAAACCCAGTCCAGTCCAATATTTTTAAAACAGTCCAAAATAATTTTTGTCGTATTTTAATTAAATAATATTTATTTTAATATTCATTACTTATAATATTTATTTTTAATAAAAATAAAAAATGTAACAGTAAAAAAAGATAATAAATAAATAAATAAAAATTGACGACAGAAGAATCGGTGATAAAAAAATTTTGTCGCCGAAGATGAATTGGCTTGGGCCAATTCGCCGCAGGAAATTCCTAGGGCCAATTGGCTGGCCCATGCCCGCTCGCACTCAATTCTCGCAGCTGGCCCACCCGTAGCCCGCATCAACTTTCGCCAGCTTAATTTTTGCTAGCGCAATTTTTTCCGAAACCGAATTCTATTTGGTTTTTATTTCTTTTCCTAAATAGTTTTTATTTCCTTAGACAATTGGAAGTAGGTTTTTTATATTTCCTATAAATACCACATTAAAACACACAGAAAGGGACTTTGATCTTTGAAAAAGGGGAGGAAATTCTTGAACTAAAATTTTAACCGGACTTGGGACTCTTGAATTCTTTCGGCCAAAAGAAAACCTTGAAGAAGAAAGAGGTAGTGAGGAAGCAACACCAATCCATCAAAGGCAGCCTACATTGTCTTTATTATTGTTCAACCAGAATTCAAAGATTGTGGTGGAATCAACAACGGAGGTTTGAATATTTATTTCTTTTCTTATATTCACAGTAACTTCATTATACAATTTGATAAATTGTTCAAGCATGCATATTTTGTTACTTGATCAATGGTTATGCTTATTATCCAAACTTTTTTTAAAAACATAGAAAAAAATTTTCCAAAACCTTAATGCCTTAATGCCCATAACACATATTTTTGAAATCACAAACCCTAATTACACTTTTCTAAAAACTTTAATAATTTGTTTCCTTAAAAAGCCTAATCAAATTATTTTTCCAAAATCTTCACAGTAGCCTCCTCTTTAAAAATTGAATATGATAGTGATAGTTTTCTTCGAAACCCTAATTCTAATTTAAATTAAACCCTAACTTATTTAGTTAAAACCTTAATCAATTATTAGTTATTATCATCATAGTAGCCTATTCCATTAAATCACTATAGTATTAGATTATTCAAATAATGTTTAAACGTCCAGTAGTTATATTACATATAAGTATTTATCAAAAATCCATGTCAAAATAGTCTTAGAGTTTTGTAATAATCATGTTTTGACAAAAACCCAAATCCTTTTTCCCGAACCCTAATTCTTTAAAACACTAATTCTAAATTCCAAAATCTTAATTCTTCAAAACTAAAATTTAGAAATCATAAAAATAACATCTAGTACCTGCAGTAGCCTAAAACCATAAATAAAACCAAAAAGCTCTAAAATTTTAAATCCCAGAACCCTAATTTCTTAAATCCTAAATCTTAAACCTTAACTTTGTTTATTTAATGGATTGAATTCTAATTTTATTTATTTATTTGATTATGTGATTTGTTATATGTTAATGATGAATGGTTTATTTTATTTTATGAATGGTTTACTTTTATTTATAATTAGATAATCAAACATTCTTTTATTTGCCTTAGTTCTAAAATTGTAAGAGGTATGTTTCCACTTTGTGGGTACCTCATTAGTTAAATATTATGTAATTTAAATTATTTTAAAGTTTTTGGACCAATTTAAAGGACACGTTTCCACCATTCGGTGGGTGCCCCATTTAGTTTTAGACATGGGCGATGTAAGGACATATTTTCATCCTCAAATGGGTGTTAGTTTATTTGTTTTGTTTGGACATTGCTTTGATTTTAATATAATGATGCTTTATTTTAGTTGTTGCATGTAATATGGATAATATTGATATACATAAGAATTTTATAATATTAAGACCTGCAAACCGATTCCAATGAACCGGACGTTGTGGGGTGCTGGGCCGTTTCTCACCTTACCCACACGTACCCAACTTTTCGAACTCATTAGGGGGTTGGGGATTCCTTAGGAATCAAGTCATCCACCCCTTTCTTTTTTTCGGCCCATCTGGGTGGTGAATCCATTTTCTCCAGGCTTAGGCCGGTGTTCTCTAAGGCCCTGAGCCTAAATAGTGTTGAAGTCGCAAGAACCATTCCACCGGGAGTGGGGGGAAAAATTCCCTCTCACAGTGGCGACTCCACTGGGGAAAAGAGAAATTGATTCTATTGGTCTTTATATTATTCTATTCTTTCTTATCATGATATTATCCATTGCATCATATTATATTGCATCGTGTGTGTGGGTTAGGATGCCGTGTTACCCGTGTTGTGTTATGTAAGGGATACCATACTTGCACTCAAGGTATGGAGATCGAGCATGGCATAACCACTCATAGCCTTGTACCTTTTAGGTATATACTTGCTATGGGAACCTAAGCCTTTTAACTCAAAGACTAAAGCTCATGTAATTAGCCTAGTTACTTTCCTTAGGTTTTACCCCAAATGCTTGTTGTTTGACTTTGGTTAATTTATCTTGGCTTAAATCATGGCTTATTTGGTTTGTTCTTTTTCTAATATGACCTAAGTACATTGTAAGCTCAAAATAAAATTTTCTTTAAAGTGCAAAAGACCAAAACTATTTTCAAAACTTTTCAAGATGGTCTTTGGACATAAAATTTTTCTAAAAACAAATAAAAAATTCTTTTGATCATGACCCAAATACAAAGTCAAAAATCCATTTTCTCTTAAAATCTTTTTACAATGGGCTTAGAAACAAAATTATTTTCATCCAACCTTTTCTTAAAAAGAGCTTACAAATTATTTAGGTCAATTACAAAAAACAAAAAATCAATTGTGAGCCTAGTTTATACTAAGAATTATTAATCATAGGCATGTTTTTGGCATGAATCATTAGTTACTTTTTCAAGTGAGAAATCTATTTATAATAAACCTTTTAATTTAGTTTTAATCCAATATAGCATAAAAGCTTCTTTAGTTGATTGAATGGATTAAAACCTAATTATTGGGAATTATCATGAACTGATTTCCATTTTTGAAAATATAACTATTGGTTGAAACGTCCGAGGAAAATATTCAAAAAGAAGATACCCCATTTTGGTACTTTGTTAACCATATACCTAGGAAAAGAGACTCGCCATCCTTGTGTAAAAGTTTTAAGGTTGGAAGGGACGTTCTACTTATCTTTGTCTATTGTTTGTGCATACATGCATACATTTGCATCTCATATCATTAATCCTTTCTGGCTCACAGCCCTGGATTACGATAGTTCAAAAGCTTATGACAATCCAACCTACGCCGAAAATGAGGAATCTAGCAACGACTCAATCACTTGCTCACCAAAAGCAATGGAGCCTGAATAAATTCAAAGAATGGTGGATGAAGCATTCAAGGCCAAGATAGAAGAAATAAAAGAGGTCCTGGCTGAGACCATAAAGAAAGAATTGGCTGCAATTTTAGAAAATAATGCTGAAGCATCTGCTAGCACCAAGAAGCCAAAGGACAAGGGGAAGGCTAAAGTTGGCGAAGTGGTTTTTGATGATGATAAGGTAATAATTGATGATGATGATGATTGGGCTCAATACTTCCAAGATCCTCAAGACAAGAAGAAAGAGTCAAAGGTTGTTAAAAGATCAGCTGTGGAGAAAACCGATACTTCAGATGTTGAAAAGATGATTGCGGACTTGGGAAAGAAATTTGAGAAGAAGCTGAAAATCGAAGAAATGTCCAAAGTTGACAAATTATTTGAGCTAGACGAAGAAATTTTATACAAGTTCAAGATGACATCCTTTGCAAAGTTTGATGGAACCAGAAATCCTCACCACCATATGAAGCAATATATCACTGCTATGCCGTCTGCCCGAGCTACTAAGGCTCATACTCTAAGGTACTTCATGCTCTCATTGGACCTTATTATCCAAAATTGCTTCAATACCTTAGATGATGGCACACAAAAGAGTTGGGATATGCTATACAAGGCCTTTATCCAATAATATGGATACAATGTTGAGATGGAAGTTACCTTAATGGAAGTTGAGTCCATTAGACAAAGGCCAAAAGAGAATTTTGTGGACTATGTGAAAAGATGGAGGAATAAGGCTGCTTTTCTCAAAAGAAGGTCTGATGACTCCAATCAAATTAGAATGATTGTAAGAGGAGTGTTACCTAGCCTTTGGGAAAGGATGTCTCATACACTCATTCAGGATTTCAAGGACCTTTTATAAGCTGGTGTAGACCCTTAATTTTTGACCCAGTCTAATCCGATAGTCTAAAATGATTTTTGTGGTATTTTAATTATTTTAATAATATTTTAATTACTTATAATATTTAATAGTTATTTTTAAAAAATAAAAATATAAAAAATATAAAAAAATAAAAAATAAAAAATTGACTAGCGACGCGCGGCAGCCCATTTTGCCGCAAAAATTATATGCGGCGAATTAGGCAGTCCCCAATTCACCGCAGTTGGGCAAGCCCAGTTTTGTGAGGAATTGGCTTGCCCAGCCTGCCGCGACCATTTTTCCCAGCGCAGCCCATGGGTTCGACAACCCGCGCGCTGCCTATTTTTTGACCAAACCTTGTTTTACCCGGTTTTCTAACAATTGGTATTTCCTTATTAAAATAGGATTAGGACTCTTTATTTTCCTATAAATACTAGCATTAAACACACGAATTGGGCAAGGATAAAAAAACTTAGAGGACAGCAATCAAAGAACATTAAGGGAGATTGAAAACAACAATGCAGAAAGAGCAAAAAAAGAAAGAAAGCAGCAACAAGTATCAATCATCAATCATCAATCCATCAAAGGTGGCAACGCTACCTTTGTTCATTGTTCATCTAGAAGTCAATTATGGAGGAACCAGCAAACGGAGGTTTGATTATAAATCTTTAATTTTATTATATTTAAAACATTCTTACATTTAGATTCATGGATTGTTAAAGCATATGATAGTATTGCCATATTTTATTTTAAATATTTATGTTATTTATTTTTATGTTGAGTCTTCCAGTAACTTAAATTATTAAACCTTAATAGTATGATTTAAATCAGATTTTCCATTCATCCAGTAGCCTAATTCATTGATTAAATTATCAAAACCCTAAACTATTCTTCTGTTTCTTAAACTTTGAAAATCTTAAACTATTCTTTTGTTTCTTAAACTTCAAAAACCCTAAATTGTTCTTCTATTTTCAAAACTTTAAAACTGTTATTTTATTTCCAAAACTTTTAAACCCTAAATTATTCCATTAAAGTCTCACAAACCTAATTGTTTTCCAAAATCTCAATTTATCTCTAGAACCAATGTTTCTTCTAAAAAGATAAATCAAAACCTTAATTTATTTTAAAGCTTGTCACCTCGTAACCCTAATCCAAATTATTCTACCAAAGCCACCAAAACCCTAATCCAAACTATTCTGCCAAAACACCTAAAACCCTAATATGAGAAAACCTTAATTTATTCCCAAAATGCCAAAACCCCATTTTTCAAATCCTCATCCAGTAAACCTAACAAACCCTCAAACCCTAATTCCAGTTGTCAAACCTAAAAAATCTTAAACCCTAATTCCAACCTTTTAAAATTATAGACCCTAATTCTCTAAAGCCTAATTTCATTTGTGTAATGATATAAACTTTGGTTTTAGCTGTTTATTTGATTTGTTATATGTTTTCATGGATGACTTATTTAATCTGTGATGAATTTATTTCATTTATGAATGAATGAATGGATATTTTCTTTATTATTATTGATTTATTTTGGTACTAATGTAAGAGGTATGTTTCCAATTTGTAGATACCTCATTAGTTAAATTTTAAGTAATTTAAATTATTTTTATATTTTGGGATTAATGCAAAGGACATGTTTCCACCTTTCGGTGGGTGTCCTATTTAGTTTTAGACATGGACGATGTAAGGACATGTTTCCATCCTTGAATGGTGTCCATTTATTTATTTTGTTTGGACATTGCTTTGATTTTAATATAATGATGTTGTATTTTAATTGTTGCATGTAATATGGATAATATTATATATATTTAAGAATTTTATAATATTAAGACTTGCAAAGGAGGCCGGTTCCAATGAACCGGGCATTGTGGGGGTGTTGGGCCATTTCTCACCTTTCCCACATGTACCCAACTTTTTGAACCCATTAGGGGGTTGGAGATTCCTTAGGAATCGAGTCATCCAACCCTTTCATTTTTTCAGCTCGTCCGGGTGGCGACTCCATTTTCTCCGGGCTTAGGCCGGTGTTCTCTAAGGCCCTGGGCCTAAACAGTGTCGAAGTCGCAAGAACCATTCCACCGGGAGTGGGGGCAAAAATACCTGCTCACAACTGGTTTACAAATTGAAGAGTGGGAAAGAGAGAAGAATCTGTAATATCCTTAATTATGCCCTAGTAGTCTTGGTGTTATTGTTGTTGCACTTGAATTATGCATATATTGTAATAAGTTGATAAGAAATTGGAAGAGAATGTTTATGTATGGTGATTGGGAAAGGAAATAGGGTTTAGAGACAAGTTTATATGTTGTGTATATGGTGATATATATAACATATAAAGTGGTCAAAATGGAAAGTCAAGGTGTTGGATAGTGGAGGAAGATATTTCTTTTATTATTGGGTAATTACATAATTGGGCACATAAGAGACAAAATGTTAGTTATATAGTTAAGGGTATTTTGGTAATTGTTTGAATTGGAATACTTGGTGGAGATTAAAGAAGAGTTGACTTTGTTTCTTGTGGTTCATATTTCTTCTTTCTTCTTGGTGTGGCCGGCTGAACAAAGGGACAAGGAGAGCAAGAGGATAATTGAAGGTTTTGATGATTTTAAGCTTGGATTGGAAGGAGTTTTCAAGTTTACAAGTTGGAATTTCAAGGAATTTCATTAATTGGTAAGTTTTCTCTTGTTTGCCTTTGTTATTTTTGAAGCTTGGTTTGAGTTGAGTTGTGTTTTGATGATGGTGTGATTAAATGGGTTATGGTGTGATTTTAAGTGTTGATTTTGCTTGTTAGATGAGAAGTTGAGTTGGTGTTGGTATTGGAAGTGGTTGTGTTGAGTTTGTGTTAGGGTTTGAGTTTGTAAGTGTTGTCAATGTTATAGAAATTGATGTATTATATTATTGTTTGGATTAGGTTTTGGAAGAAGTGGTTTATCTTAATTGTAAAGTGAACAATCTTTGGAAGAGAAGATTTCTTGGAGTTGTTTGAGTGTTTATAAGGTAAGTACAACTATTTGTTTACAAACATGCATATAATGTGTAAGCTTAACATTCTTTTGGTTGTAAATGTGTTGTGGTATCAAATGTGTTATTAATGTGTTTTGATGATGTAAATAAGTATTGAGGATGTTGATTGTGTCCATTTTAAATGAGGTTATGTTGTGTATAATGTGTTTGATGTTAAACAAAAGAAAGTTTGTTAAAGTTAGGGTTTATGCATGAGACACGTGAATTGGGGCGGTCGCGATTATTGAAGTGCGGTCGCGACTTAGATCGAACTTCTGACCGCGAAACCTACTGTGTTAAGGTTTCATCTTTGATTGTGAAGTGCGGTCGCGACTCAGATCGGACTTCTGACCGCGAAACCTACTGTGATAAATTTTATCTTTTGATTGTGTAGAACGGTCGCGACTTAGCTTGGTGCGACCGCGATAGTCGTTATGTTCTGTTTTATTTGAAGTAAGTAAAGATTGTAAAGCATGTTGCTTATATGATAATGTAATGTGAATTGTGATTGATTATGATAATTAAGATGATATGTGAGGCCATTGTGATTGGGCCCAGATGATTCAAATGAAATGGTTGAGGCATGATTGCCTAATAAATTATGAATTGTGAAATGAATTGAGAAAGAATAAATGATATGTTAGTATGCCTAATGTGTTGATTCAACTTTCAGAGTCCTGTATTTGATGGCATGCCTATAACTCATTGGATAGGCGAAATGGGAGGCCCGTAAGCCGAGTCCAATTTGAGTAATGTTTATGAATCACTGGATAGGTGAAATGGGAGGCCCGTAAACCGATTCCAATTGTAAGATGTGAATATGGAATGATGGTGAAATGGGAGACCCGTAAACCACTTCCATTTGAGAATTTGTAACAGTCTAGCCAGGTTGAGGATCTCCTCATGTTAATGGGTTGATGGTCCAAGAGACTGGGTCTGTTACGCTATCCATGGATAGAGATATGATATATATTGCCTACGGGCTTGATGATTGTGATATTGAATCAAACACAGGGACTCTGAACTTTGAATAACATATTGGGGTGTTTTGGGCCCAGGTATGTCTTAGGTTTAATGTAATTTAGGATTTATGAATCGTGACCATTGCCAAATGAAATTGATGAGTAATGATATATTATAATGTTCTGAAATGTAATTATGGTATGATAATTTATGATGAATAAGTTATGACTTGCTATGTATTATTTACTTGATTGAGTGTCATGAGCATTGCATCAAGCATTTTGATAGTGTAGTTGTTTTACTAAGCCGTTGGCTTAGCGCGATTGTGTTCATCGCGCAGGTGTTAGAGAAGAACCCGAGAGATCCACTAGACCGAGTGAGTCTAGGAATTGAAGAGTTGTGTAGGACTTAAAGATCAAAGAGAAAGCTGCCAATCATGTATAGACTCTTTATGTTTTGTAAAGTATTGGATTTAATGTATATGTATATAATTTTGTAAACTTGTACTTGGACATATCTATATATGCAAATACATTTGATAAATTCCGCTGCGTATTAAATCAAATGTTTATACTTATTTGTTTTATTTTAATAGTAAATACCATTATACTATATATATATATTACAGATTGTTTATGGAAAAATGTAGCATTCTTAGGTTCTATGTATGTTCATTACATGGTGGTGATATGTAGTGAACGTATTTGGAATTTAGGGGTGTTACAATTGTTTTGGTATCAGAGCCTAGGTTTGAGATTCTCAACCTAGGTAAAATGTAATAAAAAGAATATTTTGATTTTAAAAGTTGATTTTGAATAAAATATATGTTGGTATTGGCAGCCTTTGATCTTTAATAAGGTGTATTTGGTCGTGTTTGCAGATATAGGTAGTAATGGATCCCCATTCACGGCAGTCTGTTGAGGGAAGTGCAGAGAGTATAGCTCCTGTTGAGAGTAGGGAGGGAGCTAGAGTTGAGGTAGCCAGTGAGGTACCTGCTTCAGTGTCGGGGAGACCAGCAGGTGATGAGGTTCCACCAGCCTGGTTTAGACATATGATGGAAGTTATGAGGCAAGCACCAGTGCAACCTCCACCACCACCTCAGCCTCAGGTACCAGTGAGACAATATGATAAACTGAGGAAGTTTGGGGCAGAGGATTTTCTGGGTACGATAGATCCAGCTGTGGCAGAACAGTGGCTTGATAAAGTTCAGAGAATTTTTATTCAGTTGCAAGCCACGTCAGAGGAGAAGTTTGATTATGCTAGGTCATTATTACAGAAGGACGCTTATGACTGGTGGAAGACCGTACCACATGCTATGGATGATCCACCCACATTGACCTATGCTGATTTCCATAGGGAATTTGAATTGAAGTATACTCCTAGGGAGTATAAGGATGTGAAGAAAATGGAGTTCTTGAGTTTGAAACAAGATCATCGTACAGTAACTGAATATGAAGTGGAGTTTATTCGATTAAGTCATTATGCGGGAGGCATTATATCAGATGAAATTGACAGATGTAGGAGATTCGAAGAGGGGTTGAGGCCTTCTCTTGTATGTCATGTGGCTGGATCCAGATATACTGATTTCTCTCAGCTTGTGGCAGCAGCACGGAGTGTGGAAAGAGTTCAAAGCATTGCAGCTGCATCTGAGGAAGAGACTAGAGTGAGAAGACCCCAGTTTGAGGCAGGGTCTTCATCAGTGAAGAGGGGCAGAGGGAGCTTTGTTCCTAGAGTGGGAAGGAGTCAGAGGCCGATGAGTAGGTCAGGGCAGTTTCATAGACAGAGATCAAGACCTGCAGCTTCTGTGGCTAGTGCACCGACTCCCTTTATTCAGAGATCCACTCCGCTGGCATGTGAGCAATGTGGGAAGATTCATGTGGGTGCTTGTAGGAGGATTGGTGGACCGGGTGTGTGCTTCCATTGTGGGTCGCCTGACCATTTCATTAGAGAGTGTCCTGAGATGCAGGACCAGAGGTCATTGGAATCTACAGCTTCTCGACAGAGTTTTAGCAGAGGAGGTCGAGGAAGCAGGGGTTTCAGCCGAGGGGGTAGATCTGGGTATAGTCAGAGAGGAGGATCTGTACCCAGGGATGGCAGACCAGATGAGGCTGGGCCTTCTCAGCGGGTTTATGTGATGCAAAGACAGCCTGATGCTTCTGCAGTCATAGCTAGTACTTTTTCTTTATTTGGCATATTTGTACTTGCTTTGATTGACCCTGGATCCACACATTCTTACATTAGTGCATCTGTATTGCCTGTGTCTGAAATGCATGCTGAGTCCCTAGGATTTGATGTGTTGGTGACAAATCCTTTAGGGCATAGCGTAATTGTTAGTAAGGTGCATAGAGATTGTGCGGTAGTGGTGCAGGGTGAGAAGTTTTGTGGTGATTTGATTGAGATGCCATTTAAAGAATTTGATTTGATTCTTGGCATGGATTGGCTGTCTAGGCATGGAGCTGTGGTAGATTGTAAGAAGAAGTGTGTTACTTTGAGAACTAGTGATGATAGAGTAGTGTTGGTATCTAGTGAGCAGAGACAGCTTGCATCTTTGTTTGTTTCAGCTGTTGCAGCTAGGAAGATGATCAGAAAAGGGTGTGAAGCTTATCTTGCTCATGTGTTGGATACCAGAGTGGTAGGGTCTCAATTGGATAGCATTCCCACAGTTTCAGAATTCCCAGATGTTTTTCCTGAGGAGTTGCCAGGATTGCCTCCTGAGAGAGAGGTGGAGTTTGGTATTGAGTTGTTACCAGGTACCACTCCTATTTCTATTACTCCTTATAGAATGGCACCTGTCGAATTAAGAGAATTAAAGGTGCAGTTGCAAGAGTTGCTGGATAAGGGTTTTTTTTCGCCCTAGTGTGTCGCCATGGGGAGCTCCTGTTTTGTTTGTTAAGAAAAAGGATGGTACTATGAGGTTGTGTATCGATTATAGGCAATTGAACAAGATAACTATTAAGAATAAATACCCTTTGCCTAGAATCGATGATCTCTTTGATCAATTGAAGGGAGCAGCTGTGTTTTCTAAAATTGATTTGAGATCGGGGTACCATCAATTGCGGGTTAGAGCTGAGGATGTGCCAAAAACAGCTTTTCGAACCAGATATGGGCATTATGAGTTTTTGGTAATGCCATTTGGTTTGACGAATGCACCTGCCGCTTTTATGGACTTGATGAATAGGGTGTTTAGGCCCTATTTGGACCAGTTTGTGGTAGTGTTTATAGATGATATCTTGGTGTATTCGCGAAATGAAGAGGAGCATAGTGAGCATCTTCGGGTTGTGTTACAAATCTTGAGAGAGAAGCAATTGTTTGCTAAGTTATCAAAGTGTGAATTCTGGCTTGACCAAGTAGCTTTTCTCGGTCATATTGTGTCAGCAGATGGCATTAGGGTTGACCCGAGTAAAGTTGAAGCTATTCTAAATTGGAGTCCACCGAAGACTGTGACTGAAGTTAGAAGTTTTCTGGGATTGGCCGGCTATTATCGATGTTTTGTGAAAGGATTTTCTTTAATAGCTACTCCACTCACCAGATTGCTTCGGAAGGGAGTTAAATTTGTGTGGACTGATCAATGCCAGACTAGTTTTGAGCAGTTGAAAGAGATATTGACTCAAGCACCTGTTCTCACTTTACCTGTGGAAGATAAACCATATGTGATCTACAGTGATGCTTCACATAATGGTTTGGGTTGTGTGTTGATGCAAGAGGGTAAAGTGATAGCTTATGCTTCTCGACAGTTGAAACCGCATGAGCTCAATTATCCGACTCATGATTTGGAGTTAGCAGCCATTGTGTTTGCTTTGAAGATTTGGCGTCATTATCTATTTGGAGAGAAATGTTTCATCTATACTGATCACAAAAGTTTGAAGTATTTGGGTGTTCAGAAGGAGCTAAATCTTCGGCAGAGGAGATGGTTGGAATTGATTAAAGACTACGACTGCTTGATTGATTATCATCCAGGTAAGGCAAATGTTGTTGCTGATGCCTTGAGTCGGAAATCTTTAGCAGATTTGACTGCTTATTCACTCTTGTTGCTTGTTGAGTTGAGAGCGTTGCATGCTAGTTTTGTAGTTTGTGATGATGGTGCATTGATGGCACAATTGCAAATGAGGCCAGTATTATTAGACCAGATTAAGGAGGCTCAGTTGACTGATGAGAAAATTCAGAGGATTGTGTCAGTTTGTCAACAGGGAGAGAGCCGAGATTTTGTTGTGAGAGATGATGGGAGCTTATGGTTTAAGAGTAGACTGTGTATGCCTGATGATGATAATTTAAGAAAAATTATTTTAGAAGAAGCACACCAATCAACTTTTGCTATGCATCCGGGTAGTACCAAGATGTATCATGATTTGAGACAACATTATTGGTGGTCCGGTATGAAGAGAGACATTGCAGAGTTTGTGTCTAAATGTCTCACTTGTCAGAGGGTGAAAGCCGAGCATCAAGTTCCAACTGGGTTGCTTCAACCTTTGTCAGTGCCTGAGTGGAAGTGGGATAGAGTAACTATGGACTTTGTGTCTGGTTTGCCTTTGACACAAAGGAAGCATGATGCCATATGGGTGATTGTGGATAGATTGACTAAGACAGCTCATTTCCTTCCGGTGCGGATGGATTACTCTTTGGAGAAGTTGGCTGAGCTGTATATCCATGAGATTGTGAAATTGCATGGTGTCCCAATTTCTTTAGTGTCTGATCGAGATCCTAGATTCACCTCGAGATTTTGGAAGAGTTTGCATGGAGCTTTAGGTTCTCGATTGCATTTCAGTACTGCTTTCCATCCCCAGACAGATGGACAGTCAGAGAGAGTGATACAGATCATTGAGGATATGTTGAGAAGTTGTGTCATTGATTTCTCTGGAAGTTGGGACGGATTTTTGCCACTTGTGGAATTTGCCTATAATAACAGTCATCAATCGAGCATTGGTATGGCACCATTTGAGGCACTGTATGGTAGACGGTGCAGAACACCTCTTTGTTGGAGTGAACTTGGTGAAGGTAAAATAATTGGCCCTGATTTGATTCAAGAAACGGAAGAGAAAGTGAAGTTGATTCGAGGCAAATTAAAAGCAGCTTCAGACCGACAGAAGTCTTATGCAGATCTGAAAAGGAGAGACATAAAATTTGATGTTGGAGATAAGGTATTTTTGAAAGTATCTCCTTGGAAGAAGATTTTGAGGTTCGGTCGGAAAGGAAAATTGAGTCCTCGTTTCATTGGGCCGTATGAAGTGTTAGAAAGAGTTGGGCCAGTGGCGTATCGACTTGCTTTGCCACCTGAGTTGGATCGTATTCATAATGTGTTTCATGTTTCTATGTTGAGGAGATATAGGTCGGATCCATCTCATGTGTTGTCAGTTGAATCTATTGAGGTAAGTCCAGATCTGACATTTGAAGAGGAACCAGTTGCTATTTTGGCACATGAAGTGAAAGAGTTGAGGAACAAGAGAGTGCCACTTGTGAAAGTGTTATGGAAGAATCATGGAAGAGAAGAGGCAACTTGGGAAAGTGAACAATTCATGCAAGAACAATATCCTCAGTTGTTTCAGAGTTGATTTTAGGTAATTTCGAGGACGAAATTTCTTTTTAGAGGGGGAGAATTGTAATATCCTTAATTATGCCCTAGTAGTCTTGGTGTTATTGTTGTTGCACTTGAATTATGCATATATTGTAATAAGTTGATAAGAAATTGGAAGAGAATGTTTATGTATGGTGATTGGGAAAGGAAATAGGGTTTAGAGACAAGTTTATATGTTGTGTATATGGTGATATATATAACATATAAAGTGGTCAAAATGGAAAGTCAAGGTGTTGGATAGTGGAGGAAGATATTTCTTTTATTATTGGGTAATTACATAATTGGGCACATAAGAGACAAAATGTTAGTTATATAGTTAAGGGTATTTTGGTAATTGTTTGAATTGGAATACTTGGTGGAGATTAAAGAAGAGTTGACTTTGTTTCTTGTGGTTCATATTTCTTCTTTCTTCTTGGTGTGGCCGGCTGAACAAAGGGACAAGGAGAGCAAGAGGATAATTGAAGGTTTTGATGATTTTAAGCTTGGATTGGAAGGAGTTTTCAAGTTTACAAGTTGGAATTTCAAGGAATTTCATTAATTGGTAAGTTTTCTCTTGTTTGCCTTTGTTATTTTTGAAGCTTGGTTTGAGTTGAGTTGTGTTTTGATGATGGTGTGATTAAATGGGTTATGGTGTGATTTTAAGTGTTGATTTTGCTTGTTAGATGAGAAGTTGAGTTGGTGTTGGTATTGGAAGTGGTTGTGTTGAGTTTGTGTTAGGGTTTGAGTTTGTAAGTGTTGTCAATGTTATAGAAATTGATGTATTATATTATTGTTTGGATTAGGTTTTGGAAGAAGTGGTTTATCTTAATTGTAAAGTGAACAATCTTTGGAAGAGAAGATTTCTTGGAGTTGTTTGAGTGTTTATAAGGTAAGTACAACTATTTGTTTACAAACATGCATATAATGTGTAAGCTTAACATTCTTTTGGTTGTAAATGTGTTGTGGTATCAAATGTGTTATTAATGTGTTTTGATGATGTAAATAAGTATTGAGGATGTTGATTGTGTCCATTTTAAATGAGGTTATGTTGTGTATAATGTGTTTGATGTTAAACAAAAGAAAGTTTGTTAAAGTTAGGGTTTATGCATGAGACACGTGAATTGGGGCGGTCGCGATTATTGAAGTGCGGTCGCGACTTAGATCGAACTTCTGACCGCGAAACCTACTGTGTTAAGGTTTCATCTTTGATTGTGAAGTGCGGTCGCGACTCAGATCGGACTTCTGACCGCGAAACCTACTGTGATAAATTTTATCTTTTGATTGTGTAGAACGGTCGCGACTTAGCTTGGTGCGACCGCGATAGTCGTTATGTTCTGTTTTATTTGAAGTAAGTAAAGATTGTAAAGCATGTTGCTTATATGATAATGTAATGTGAATTGTGATTGATTATGATAATTAAGATGATATGTGAGGCCATTGTGATTGGGCCCAGATGATTCAAATGAAATGGTTGAGGCATGATTGCCTAATAAATTATGAATTGTGAAATGAATTGAGAAAGAATAAATGATATGTTAGTATGCCTAATGTGTTGATTCAACTTTCAGAGTCCTGTATTTGATGGCATGCCTATAACTCATTGGATAGGCGAAATGGGAGGCCCGTAAGCCGAGTCCAATTTGAGTAATGTTTATGAATCACTGGATAGGTGAAATGGGAGGCCCGTAAACCGATTCCAGTTGTAAGATGTGAATATGGAATGATGGTGAAATGGGAGACCCGTAAACCACTTCCATTTGAGAATTTGTAACAGTCTAGCCAGGTTGAGGATCTCCTCATGTTAATGGGTTGATGGTCCAAGAGACTGGGTCTGTTACGCTATCCATGGATAGAGATATGATATATATTGCCTACGGGCTTGATGATTGTGATATTGAATCAAACACAGGGACTCTGAACTTTGAATAACATATTAGGGTGTTTTGGGCCCAGGTATGTCTTAGGTTTAATGTAATTTAGGATTTATGAATCGTGACCATTGCCAAATGAAATTGATGAGTAATGATATATTATAATGTTCTGAAATGTAATTATGGTATGATAATTTATGATGAATAAGTTATGACTTGCTATGTATTATTTACTTGATTGAGTGTCATGAGCATTGCATCAAGCATTTTGATAGTGTAGTTGTTTTACTAAGCCGTTGGCTTAGCGTGATTGTGTTCATCGTGCAGGTGTTAGAGAAGAACCCGAGAGATCCACTAGACCGAGTGAGTCTAGGAATTGAAGAGTTGTGTAGGACTTAAAGATCAAAGAGAAAGCTGCCAATCATGTATAGACTCTTTATGTTTTGTAAAGTATTGGATTTAATGTATATGTATATAATTTTGTAAACTTGTACTTGGACATATCTATATATGCAAATACATTTGATAAATTCCGCTGCGTATTAAATCAAATGTTTATACTTATTTTGTTTTATTTTAATAGTAAATACCATTATACTATATATATATATTGCAAATTGTTTATGGAAAAATGTAGCATTCTTAGGTTCTATGTATGTTCATTACATGGTGGTGATATGTAGTGAACGTATTTGGAATTTAGGGGTGTTACAGAATCACTTTTCAATAAGAAGGAACGAGAAAGGAAACTACCAGTCCGGTAACCAAAGCATGCAAAAGGCAGCTGGTGTTAATGCTATTGGCCAAGAAGGAAGAAGGTAGTTTTCAGAATTAAGGAAGCCACTGTCTTGGGTCCTCAATAAGCTACAAAAGAAGGGATTATTACAACCCTTAAATCCTCGTCCTTTGCCTAACCCTCTCCCACCTAATTTTGACAATAAAGCATTTTGTTAATTTCATCAAATACAAAGACACGACACAGATAGATGTGTGAAGTTGAGGCATGAGATCCAGAATTTGATTGATAGTAGGAAGCTGCCAGCCCAACAAGCTAAACACCAAAGACAATCCATTACCGAGGTTCAATAGAGTACCACCACCGGCAACCTTCATGATTGGAGGAGGTTTGCATGAAAGTTTTGTCATGCCTTCTTTCCAAGCCGTGGATGAAGAAGAAACAAAAAAAAAGTGGTATTTAGCAAAGTTGAACAAACTATGATGGGTAAAGAAGTAGCAATCTGTGTTGTGAATGAATTTTGGGATTCAAGCGATAGTGATGACAATCTTGTACCCAAGAAGGAGGAATGGACCTAGTCCGAGCCCGAAGAAGATGAAGTAATAAACACAAGATCTGGTAAGCCTTATTCAAGGCCACCACCTAAGGAGGTAGAAGCTAATAAAGGAAAGGAAATTGAAGTGGGAAATAAAGAAGAGGAAGATGACACTATGCTTAAGCAATTGAAGATAACCCAAGCAAGTGTTAGCATTTGAGACTTATTGGTTACTTCTAAGAAGCACCGTGAAACTATGGCCAAGGCCTTGGCTAGCATGCCAACTTTGTAACACCCTTATACCTTATATACATACAATACATATTTTCAGCATATGTAAAATATGCATATACGGTACAAAAATGTCACAGACCGGTTTAATAATTTTTTTTTCACATTTCCAATTTAAAATTTAAAATTATAAATATATAAAAATTAAATAGAATATAAATATTCTTTACTTGTTATAAGAACCCAAAATAAATAATATATAAATAAATCTCTGAAAAAAATTTGCTAGAGTTTTATCTGTAATTTGGACATTCCAAAATTTAGCAATTACTCAACCTGCAAAAAGAAAACACTCCCAAATAATTTCAAATCACCATATCAACTATACTTCTCAATTTCATTAAGTTTCTCAAATATTTATATATATAGATATATATAATTTAAAACACACTTACTCTTCCATTTCAAATACATTGACCCTAACATTCTTTATAATATACAATATGTAAAATCCAAAACATAATATATTATGCATAAAACTCAAAATGTACAATAACAAAAAAATATATACATGCTACTGGTAGTGTTTCTGATCTCGATAGCAACTCAACAAGCTCAACTACAAGTCTAGACCCGACCTGGTCTAGAAGAACTCTCTGGCTCAGCTGGGTCTACCCTGTCACATGCACGATGGAAACAATCGCGCTAAGCCGAAGCCTAGTGGTATAAACTTTGATAATAACAATAAAACTCAATGCAATACCAATGCACAATGCATATAGATGTCACATCATTCCACTTATATTTTTTCAAATATTTCATAATCACAACTCATAACATTATATTGCTCAATTATATCACAATTCATATTTCATATTAAAAAAAAGACAAGCATGGGCCCAAAAAGGATCTAATATGCTATTCAAATTTCAGAGTTACTACTTTGGTCCATAATGACACCATGTGTCTAGCGCCGTAGGCAATATATCCATGGATAATGTAACAGCCCCAGTCTCTTGGACCTCAACCCGACAAGACCCTTAGGCCCCAGTATCTTGGTCCTCAACCTGGCCAAACTGCTATAGTTTTTGAGGCTCACAACCCAGTTTTTTCACCCCAAAAAATCATATTTATCAGCTGGCCTGGCTTATGACCCAGTCTTTTCGCCATTTCAGTGTGTACACCGTAGACAATCATAGGCATGCCGCCAAACCCAGAGCTCTGAAAATTGAATAACATACTAGTCACACAATTTATTCATTTTTCTCATTATTAATCTCTTTCTCATTTTCACATATTCAATCTAGGCACATTGCCTTATTTTCACATTTTTTTCTCACTTTTTATATTTTTTTCATTTTTCTCATTTATTATCAATATCAATTAATTTCATTATTCCACATATCTCATTTTTGCATTCACAACACAATACCCAATTACTTTGGGTATTTTCACATAATATGCACATTTCACATTCTACACAATTTAGCCATTATCAATAGCTTTTCACAATGCATTTAACACATATATGACATTACAAATGTCATAGCATATTATTCATACAAAATCAATGAACCAAGTAACTTAACACATTTTCCAACCAAAATGTGTTAAGTCCAAATGTTATGCAAATATAAACATTATATTCAAAGTTTGTACATACCTCCACTAGCAATCCAAAGCAAGCTAAAAACAACCTTCAATCCAATCTTTCCAATTTGCCCTTCACCACTTGGATGAAGAAAATCAACCTCCCTCAATGCCTAAACCAAATGTGATAGAAAATAATCATTTAGTATCACATTTAATGGCATTTCCAACATTAAACCATAATTACACATCACTCCTACAAATTTTCAAAAACTTAGCCTCTCCTTACTTCAACATTGGAATTCCATTCTACTACAATTAAATTAGCATTTTAAGTTTATTTATATTATTAAAAACATGTTTTAATACATTTAAATCATTTACATTATAAAAAATACACTCTTATACACAAAATCTCAAAAATGGCATAACCTTCCCCCATAGAAGGTTTTCCATTCCAACAAAATCCATTACTCATTCCAAGCTTATATTCATCACTTTTAACACTAAACGACATGCTTAAACAAATAAAATCACACAATTCAACCACTTTGGAAAATCACTTTTCCAAAACCCTAAATCTCCACTTCCATTCTCAAACTCCAACCCAACACCACCAAATCCAATATTTAACTTTAAAATACTTGTTTATGAATCAAAAAAACTCATTTAGAACCAATTTGCACAATTAAAGTTCATGTTTTCAAAACCCCAAAAATCCATAACCCTAAATTCTCTCTCTTCACCATTCTTTATCCAAACTCCATCATCTCTTCAATCTAACCTTAAAATTATTGTTAACTACCCAAAATAACATCATACACATCAATTACAACAATTATAACATACTACATCAAAATCCAAATTTTCACATAATACCATCTTCCATGGAATTCAAAGAAAAGAGATGGAAACTTACTAATTTTGGTGGAGATCACCAAAAATCCACTTGAAACTTGTTAATTCCTTCAATTTATGGAGTATGGAAGAAGTAGAATCCTTGGTCTAGCTCCCATGGAATTTTCAGCCAAAGGAAAGAGAAGAAGAAGAAGAAGAAAAAGACTTTTAATATTTCTTTTCCTTTCATCTTTTTTTTAAACCACACATATATATATATATATTAAAATAATTTAATATTTAATATTTAATTATTTTTTTAATAAATTAAAAGTCCTAATTTCCCTCTTCCATTCAAAAATAATTTATTTTTAAATTATTTTATCTATTTTGAATTTATAAGATTTAATTACCAAAATACCATTTTCTTTTAAAAAGTGTTGACTTTTATATATGTTATGTATATTTTGCATATATATCACATATATATTCCACTTTTTCATTTAAAATCCCTTCATTTTTCATTTAAAACCATTAATTTAATTTATCCTTTAAAATTATAATTTATTTTATCCAATTTTCCAAAAATTAGAAATTTTCAAAAATTTTAGGATGTTACAAACTTCATAAAGGTTGAAGGAGTAATGAAGTGTGAAGACATTCAAAAGAAGAGCGAAGTTGACATGGGAATGGTATCTTTCTTAGATGCGAATTTATCAGAAGAGTGAAGAGATCTCATCCGTCCTCACTTTATCAAAGTGGAAATCAAAGGAAAAAGGACTCCATATGTAATGGTTGATGATGGGTCCACCATAAACGTTTGTCCACTTAAAATATTGCCAAAGCTAGCTATATCAATGAGGGATCTAAGCCCAACTGAGGTAACCATTCGGGTTTATGACAATACCAAGAGGCATGCTGAAGGAACTTTCAAAGCTGCTGTAAAGGTTGGTCCAATTGAAAATATTGCTGAATTTGTTATTTTGGACATACCTGTTACCTTTGCACTACTTTTGGGATGGCCATGGTTTCATCCTCTCGGTGGAGTTCCTTTCACCCTCCATCAAAAGATCAAGTTTTCTAACGGAGATGAGACAATGGTCATCGAGGCTGAGGATAGTGAAGTTGTTAATGCTCTAATGGTGGAAAGGCCTCTCAATGGTTTCCAAGTAGCTATTATTTCTGATGATGAAGTAGTGGACTCTAAGGTCTTGAACATGATGAAGAACATGAGCTACCTTCTCGGAGCTGGTCTTGGAAAGGGCAAGGCCGGTGTAATAAAGCTTTTAGATTTTAAGACTCAAACTTTCAAGGAAGGGTTGGGGTATGAAGAGGCTAACAAAGATGTCCAGCCAAAGAAGAATGAGAAGATGAGCTTCCCGCCACGCGAAAAAATATTTTCAAAGCTCCAGACATGGGACCACTCCAAGAAAAGCACTAGCCAATCATGTTCATAGGAAAGTTGATCTTGAGTTTTAAAATTTTTGCTGATGTCGCCAAGCTAGTGGAACAAGTGAAAAAAGAGCTCACCATGCCAGCCGACAAGGAGCCCAATCCAAAAGGGGAGAAGGAAGCTGTCCTGAAAGCTGAGAAGACTCCAGAGGAGATTGCTGCCCTAGTTGAAGAGAAGTTTAAAGATGTTCTGTTTTATGATTTTGAGAACAATGATTTTGATTTTGATTTTAATTTGTCTGCTTTGTATGAGGATGATGATGTTTTCTTTTCCAAAATGAATGCAAAAAAGTCTAATTTTACTTACTTGTGTGATGTTTCTCCTGATGGTTGCATACAATCAAATAGTGGTTACATGAGCATCTTTAGTATTAACTCTGTTGATACACAATCATTAAATTTGGGAACAACCAAAAATCCTAAAAATATTAGCATAGCATCCGACCTTACTCCTGATGAGAGAGAGAGATTTGAAAAAATATTTAAAAAAAATATGAAGAAGCATTTGCTTAGTCTTATGAGGATATGCCTAGAATAGATCGAGACATAGCCAAACATCTTATTTGTACTTACACCCACATGAAACCTGTCAAACAAAAGCCTAGGCAATTAAGACCTAAATGGGCTGAATTGGTTAAAGAAGAGGTGACTAAACAAATACAAGTAAAGTTCCTTGAAGTGATAGATTATCCAGACTGGCTAGCTAACATAGTACCAGTGCCAAAGAAAGATGGAAGAATTAGGGTCTGTTTGGACTATAGAGACTTAAACAAGGCTTCCCCTAAAGATGATTTTCCTTTACCCCATATAGATATTATCATTGATAGTGTAGCCTCTAGCATGCTACACTCATTTGTAGATGGATTTTTCGGATACAACCAAGTGTTAATGGCCCAAGAGGATAAAGCCAAAACTTCTTTCATTACTACATGGGAAATATTTTGTTATAGGGTGATGCCATTCGGAATAAAGAATGCTGGAGCAACCTACCAAAGGATGGCCACCACATTATTTCATGACATGATGCATAAAGAAGTCGAAGTATATGTTGATGATATGATGGTGAAATCAGGTACAAGGGAACAACACTTCCAAAACTTAGAATTATTCTTTGATAGAGCATTGAAGTATAAGCTAAGATTAAACTCGAAGAAGTGTGTGTTCGGGGTTAACTCCGGCAAATTGTTGGGACATGTGATTGGTCCAAATGGCATTGAGATTGACCCTGACAAAGTTAAAGCAATCAAGGATATGCCAGCCCCCAAGACAAAGAGAGAAGTTCGGTGATTCATTGGTAAATTACAATACATTAGCAGGTTTATATTAAAGCTCACCACAATCTGTGAGCCTATCTTCAAATTGCTTAAAAAAATCAGCCGGTCATGTGGAATGCAGAGTGTCAAAAGGCCTTTGAGAGAATAAAAGAGTATTTGTTGAATCCACCTATTTTGAAACCACCTAAACCTGGTGAACCCCTATTACTATACTTAGCATTAGAAGAAGAGTCAAGAGGAGCTAAGCTAGCCCAAGCAGGTGAGTCAGGGATTGAGCACGCAGTTTACTATTTAAGTAGAAAGCTCCTACCTTATGAAATTAAGTATAGTATCATTGAAAAGACCTATATAGCTGTGGTTTGGTATTCTAAGAAGTTGCTGCATTGCTTTCAATCTTATAGTGTGCAAGCAATTTTCAGGTTGAATCTAATAAAGTACTTAAGGGAGGGGAAATATGGGCGATAGTTGATAATATTGGAAGAATTTGAGATTGAATATGTAACCAGGAAAACAATCAAAGGAAGAGCAGTGGCAGAATTCTTGGCCCAACAACCATTACTGGATAGCGAAGAGGTAGTCTTGGAATTTTTGAATGAACATTTAGAGGCCATTGAAGTATAAGGATGGAAAATGTATTTTAACAGAGCAGTGAATAGGAAAGGAGCAGGTTTGGGAGTCATACTAGAATCGCGCGAAGGGGAACTTATCCCTTTAGCCAAAAAGTTGAAATTCAGGGCAACCAATAATATGGTGGAGTATGAAGCATGTATCTTTGGTTTGGAAACCCTAATGATTTTGAAGGTGGATAAGGTGGAAGTTTTTGGCGATTCATTGCTAGTAGTATCCCAAGTAAATGGGGAGTGGGAGTTGAAAGAAGAGAAATTTAAACCATACCAACATTACTTGACCATGATGAAGATGAACTTTAAGGAGTGCAGGTTTATACACCTACCAAGAGAAGAAAACCAGATTGCTGATGCCCTAGCCACATTGGCTTCGGTATGGGAAAATCCTATCAACTTATTCCTCAAGCCTCTAATTTTAACCAGTTCATCAACACATGGATATGAATATAAGACAATCATGGAAACTGATATAGACCATGATGCATTGTATGATACTATAAGACAATTTTTGGAGGAAAGGGAATACCTGTTAGGGGCAATAAAGAAAGAAAGAAGAGCCATAATGTGAGCGAGGATTTTTGCCCCCACTGTGAGCAGGGATTTTCGGCCCCACTCCTTGTGGAATGGTTCTTACGACTTCGGCACTGTTTAGGCTCGGGGCCTTAGAGAAACACGGACCTAGGTCCGGAGAAAATGGAATTGCCACCCGGACGGGCCGGGAAAAAGAAAGGGGTGGATGACTCAATTCCTAAGGAATCCCCAACCCCCTAATGGGTTTGGAAAGTTGGGTACGTGTGAGGAAGGTGAGAAATAGCCCAACACCCCCACAATGCCCGATTCATTAGAACCGGCCTCCTTTACAGGTCTTAATATTATAAAATTCTTAAATATAACAATATTATCCATATTACACACAATAATCAAAATAAAGCATCGATATATTGAAAATCAAAACAATGTCCAAGCAAAACAAATAAATGGACACCCATCCGAAGATGGAAACATGCCCTTACATAATCCATGCCTAAATAGGACACCCACCGAAAATGGAAACATGTCCTTTACATTGGTTCTAAAATAGAAAAGCAATTTAAATTACATAATATTTAACTAATGAGGTACCCACCAAGTGGATACATACCTCTTACAACATTTGGAAATCTAAATAAATCGATAAAAGTAAATATCCATTCATCATAAATAAATTATTCATCAAAGGTATTAATCAAAATATAAAATAAATATCCATCCATGATAAACTAAATAAATCAAGCATTGAACTTAAATAAATCAACAAAGCATTGAAAATAAATTAAAGCATATAATAGACTACATAATCAAATATAAAATTGAATAAACCAAATAAAAATTCAAATAAGAGCTACTGTTTCTATTTAAGACTCTTTATTTAATGTGTGTAGGGTTTTGGAATTTATGGGTTTAAGTTACTGTGAGTTTTAAAGGAATTGAAATGGATTAAGGTTTTATAATTTAAGAGGTTGATAAAATTCTTTGATTAACCAAATCAGTGTTTGAGGAGTGAAATCATGAAATTAGGGTTTGAACACTTTAAAGTATTGGATTTATGATTATCATCTACTGAATTATGGTTTTTAGGCTTACTGTGTTTGAATTTTAATATTTATGTTTATAAGGTTTTAAGGTTTAAAGGATTAGGGTTTATAAAAATTAGGGTTTAAGTTTTTAAGGGAGTTAGGGTTTACTGTTTTGGGTATTGGAGTTGAATTAGGGTTTTAGAAGTTTAGAAAATCAATTGATAATTTTATGAAGTTTTATGAAAATAAACAAAATGATTTAAGGTTTATAGAAATAAAAAAGATATTTTTTAGGGTTTGTGGAAAGAAACAGATTCAATTTAGGGCTTTGAAAAGAAACAGATTCAAATTAGGGTTTTGGTAAATTTTGAAGAAACAAAAATAACAATTTTAAGATTTTTGGAAAACAAATAAATGAATTAAGGTTTTTAAGCTTTAGAAAAGGTAAATTAAAGTTCTAGGTTTTTTTGAATCAAAAGAGACAATTGAATTATTTAAGCTACTATGAAGAAATTAGACATTCATGCCTCCGTTTGTTGGTTCCACCAAAAATTTCTTCTTGGATGAACAAGAACAAAGACAAGCTTTGATGCCTTTGATGAATTAAATTGCTTGTTTGCTTCTCTCAATAAGTCTGATTGACTTCACTGCCAGAAGGAATTCTTCAAATCTTTCAAAGTTTTCCTCCTCAATTTCGGTCTCAAATTTCCCCTCAAAATCTTATCCCCTTTTTGTGTTATTTTAGTCCTTATTTATAGAAGATTTTTATGATTAATTTTAGTTATTCACGGAATCTAACATTAATTAAGAAAAGGAAACGAAACCTAATTGTATTAGGTTTTGGAAAAATTTGCGTCTGAAAAATTTTGCTGGCAAAAAAAAAACTGCTGTGGAAAAATTGCACTGGCAAAAAAAAGCTGCTGTGGAAAAATTGCACTGGCGAAAAAGCTGCGGCAGCGGGGCAAAAATTGGCCTGCGGGCAAAATGGCCAAAGCCATTTCGCCCCCCCCCCCCTCTTCGGCGATGAATTTTTCATCGCCGATTTTTATTTTTATTTTTTTTGTTTATTATTATTATTTTTTATTAATAAAAATTAGATACTAAAGTAAATATTATTTAATTAAGATAACAAAAATTAATTTGGACTAATTAAAATATATTGGACAACACAAAAATTATTTTGGACTAATTAAAATATATTGGACCGGACTGGGTTAAAAATTAAGGGTCTACAGTTTGCCCGCTGCTTGAATGATCTGAGACTTTAGTGAAAGAGAGTGAAAAGTAATAAGACTTAATTTTTGAGATGGTTGAGGTTTTGGGTTCTGAACCCAGTTCTAGTTCTGGACTCAAGGATAATTTTAGGTTCTGGACCTAAGTGTAATTTTAGGTTTTAGACCTAAGGAAAATTTGGGCTCTGGACCCGAGCTAAGATTTGGACTTAGAAAAGATTCTAGGTTCTGAACCTAAGAAAAATTTGGGTTCTGGACCCGAGCTAAGTTCTGGACTTAAAACAGATTCTAGGTTCTGGACCTAAGAAAAATTTGGGTTCTGAAACCGAGCTAAGTTCTGGACTTAAAAGAGATTCTAGGTTCTGGACCTAAGGAAAATTTGGGTTCTGGACCCGAGCTAAGTTCTGGACTTAAAAGGGATTCTAGGTTCTGAACCTAAGGATAATTTGGGTTCTAGACCCGAGCTAAGTTCTGTACTGTTTAGGTCAATTTTGTACTAGTTTTTAGTATGATTTTATGTGTGTTTTAGTTAATGTTTTGATTAATTTTTGTTTTAAGTGTGTTTAAAGTGTTAATTTTAGGTTTAGATGCAAAAAGACCCTTGGAGGATCAAAACAAAGCAAGAAATAGCAAAAATGAAGATCAGAAGGTGACACACTTAGGGGACACGGCCAAGCCTCTGGCCGTGTCCCTCCAAAAATGTCAGACACGGCCAAGTTCACCCTGGCTTGGCCGTGTCACACTCCAAAGAAGAAGAGAGGAAAATCAAGCAGAAGAGGACACACCTAGGGGACACGGCCGTGTCCTTGGCCGTGTCACCCTCTGGAGACCAAAAGAAAACAAAGCAAGCAAAGAAGGAAAGAACACACAGTGAGGGACACGGCTAGGAGCTTGGCCGTGTCACACCAAAAAGCGTATAAAATCTTTCGCACGACAGAAAAAAAGGGGGACGGCTAGGGTTTTGAAAGAAAGGAAAAGAAAAGAGAAAGGGAGGCAAACACCAATTTGGGATGAGGAGAGAGTGACACTCTCCTTGTCCCTCATCTTCATCCTCCATCTTCATCTTCTCCATCTTCCATTGACAAGATCTTTGAGGTTTTTTGGGATAAGTTGGGTTACAAGCTCTTGAAGGTTGAAGAAGCTTCATTGAAAGGTTTGGTGACTTGAGAAAGCTCCAATCCATCTCTCAAAGGCATAATCAATTGAAAGTTTGGTGACTTGAGAAAGCTCCATTCCATATTGCAAAGGAGAATCAACCATTGAAGAGGGCTTAAGTTCTTCATCATACATCAAAGTGGAGCTAGGAGGAAGATTAGTAATCCTACTCTTGGCATCTTCACAAGGGGTTTTTCTATTCTCTCTTTTAATTCATTTCAATATTGTTTTTGTCGTATTAAGAGATTGATATTACAATGAACAATTTGTATTTGATTAATATTGAGTTGAATGAATGTTTTTAAATAGATGATGTTGAGCTAAAAACCCATGCTTAGGGTTTATAGTATATTTGATTGAATGCTTTGATTTGATATTTACATTGATGTACCTTGTGTTGGTTGATTGCATTGGCTTGTATGCTAGGTTAATAGATTAGCTACCTATTGATCTCTAGATATTGAATGAAGGACCGAGAGGTGAAATCCAATATCGGAACTATGCAATCGACTACCCTATGAATGAATTAGAAATATAAGTTCTAGGGTTTCATTAATTTGGTAATGTAAAATAATTGGTTATTGCTAATTCATGAATGTGAGAACTAATGAATTGGTAATTGACTAATTAACCTTAAGGAACAAATTAATTGCAAGGCTATGTTAATGGATAATTGAGAATTGAACTTTGATTGAATGGACCTATAACCCTAGGCACTTTCCCAAGAACTGAATTGATCTTGTGCACCCATCACACACATCAAACCCTACGTACGTTAATTTTAGGTTTAAATTGTTCTTTAGCATTCCAAACAACAAACTCTCGCTTTTAATTTAATTGCTTTAATCAAGTTATTACGAACCACACCTTCTTGGGGAAACGACCTTGGGGCGATCACCTTTGCTACAACTACCTCGTATACTTGCGAGTGATGCTTGGTAGTAGTACTTAATCCGAGCGCAACAAGTTTTTGGCGCCGTTGCCGGGGAAGGCTGTCGCAGTAGTAATAGTTTGATTTTTTTTTTCATTGTTTGTTTATTTACTGTGAATTGTTTGTTTGTTTTGTTTTTCTTTCAATTTAATTATTTGTTCGTTTTCTTTAAGTTGCTAAGTGCCTTGTGTAAATATGCAATTTTCAAGGTACTTAGGGGTTTATGATGATAGCCCTAACTCTGACATGGCATTTCAATTAGCAGAATTAACGAACCAACTTAAGATGCTAAATGCAAGAGGACAAACACCTATGCCTACTCGTGAAGTATGTTCGGCATGTGGCATTGCAGGACATAGCGCAAACATGTGTTCATTTGGTTATGGACAATATCAAGAGAGGCAAGAGGAAGAATATGCCTATGAAAGTTTCCAGCAAAGGGGTAGAAGTAACCCATATTCTAATCCTTGTAATCCAAATTGGAGAAACTACCCAAATTTTTCTTGGGAAAACCAGCTGCACATTCCACCTCCAAATTTTTTTCAACCTTACCAAAGAAGTTCTTACTCTCAAGAACAATATTCAAATCAAGAGTACCTTAAGCGACCCACATTAGAAGATAGTTTGAATGCCTTCATTCAAATTAGTGCGCAAAATCAAAGTAAACTTAAGGAACCCACTTTGGAAGATAGTTTAATTGCCTTCATTCAAATTAGCTCACAAAACCATGATAAATTCGAGAAATCTACAGTGGAAGATGATTTGAATGCTTACCTTCAAATTAGCACAGAAATTCAGGAAGAAAGTAATGAGAGGTTTGATTCTTTGGAGGAATCATTGAAGAGGGTGGAAAAGCAAGTTGGACAACTAGCACATCAACTCCAAGCACACCAAGAGGAGGAATTTCCTAGCCAATTGGAGCAAATAGAGGTAATCACAAATTTTAAGAATAAACAGGTGATATATAACGATTTTTGTGATTCCTTTGATGCATGAACTAATAATGAAGAAGATGGCGAGGAAATGAAATCAAACATAGAGGAGTTAATTCAATCAAAGGAGGAGGAGAATTTGGAAGCATCGACTTCAACAAATTTGTATGAACCTCCAAATCCTTGTATGCCACCAATCCCATTCCCAAGTAAGCTGAATGCAGAGAAACAAGGTATGCAACTTTCTGAACTCCATGACATGCCCTATAGTGAAGATAGTGTAGATAAGCTTGAGGTGGCCATGACCATAAAAGTAGAGCCTAATTCTTCCAAATTAGAAATTGATGAGAGCAATTTACTAGTGAATAATGAGATTGTTGAGGGAGAACTTCAAATTGCTAAAGAGAATGTAGAACACATTCAACCAAACTTGGTTGATCTTAAATAGACCCCAGGAATTTTGAAAGATATTTTGGTTGGGAAATACAGTATGCAACAAATTATCATCTCTCCCACTCTTGGTGGTGAGAACGAGCAAAAACCATATAAAACCATGTTGCAAACTAAAAAAGGTTCTTACTACGTCCCTATAGCATTAAAAAATCAAGCTAAGACAACCCTCACATGTTCTTTTTGGACAATTGCTCCCCTAAGAATGCTACCTAGGCTTTTCAATACATTGGGCACTTTTCAAAGTTGCATGGTGTTCATCCTCTCAGTCATGGGCTCCAATTGTATTATGGGTGGAAGGAGCCCCACACATCGTATATGGGAACGATGGAAATCAGGTATCATCTAAACTCTCTCTGTAGTATGCATGCTCACATTGAGGACAATGTGAATTTTTAAGTGTGGGGTGCATTTGGTGTTTAATGTTTTTACTTTTAATTGCATTTTGTGTTTTAGTGTTTTTACCTTTAATTTGTTTTTTTTTTAAGTTTTAGTTAATGTTTTTAATATTTTTCTTTGAATAAATGAATTTTGGAAAGTTCAATTGTTATAAAATTGTTGATTGATGACCTTTGAATTTTTGAAGCATGAATTGGAGAATTGAGTAGAATTGGTGCTTATTGTCAATTTTATTGGTTTTTTTCCTTGCATTGCCATTAACCTAGTGAGGAATTGAGCCATCAACTTATCATTCTTGTTGTGGGTGAACATCTGTGATTGATGAATTACTAGAACTTGCTTTGAAATGATTTTTAAGACTACATAAAAATTTTTAATTAGGCATCAAGATGATTAAGGCAATTAGGTGAACCCACTTTGGCTTAAAAAGACCAGCCCTATTTTTAACTTTAGTTAGCCAATTTGGAGCTTATTTTATTTTCCTTTTCTTTCTTTTTCACAACACCATTAGCTTGAACCTTGTTGTTTAACTCTTACCCTTTCATTAGGTCAAGAGAATTTTAAGAGCGTTTATGACCGAGTGTTGTGTTGAATTAAGTGTGGGGTTAAATTAAGTAGGTTTGAGATTGCAAACTATTATGTTATTTAGTTGCAAACCCTAAAAATAAAAATATAGAAAAAGAAAAAAATAATAATAAAAATAAAAGAATAATTATTGTTCTTGTTGAAAGGGTTGGAATGTATCATTGCAAAATGTAATAAGTGAGTTCCCTTGAAAAGCTCTTTAATGTCAATGGGAATATGAGAGGAAGGTGTTTTGGGATTGTTAGTTATACATATGATCGGTTACTTCATTCTTGAAGTGCTCTTGAACTTAATGATTAAGCTTACATTTCCTAAATGTCATACCTTTACCTTAGCCCCATTACAACCAAAAGAAAGACCTTTTGATTGATGCTTGATTGAAATTTGGTGGTGGAGATCTGATTGATAAGCAAGCCAATGGTAATAATCTTTCATTGATTGTTATGAGTGTAAACACCACCATGATCAAATACTTGTAAGAGTTGGTGAGGGAGCGACAACATAGGTTTTGCATGGAAAACCACTTAATTGCATGAGTGTCAATTTTGTTTGATTCGATATTGATTGTGGATTTAGAGATAAGGAAGTCTTCATGCTTCTTTATAACTCTTGAACTTAACAAAATTCATCTGGTTAGTGTGTTTTGATTTTAGTCTTGCTTGGGGACAAGCAAGGAGTTAAGTGTGGGGTAGTTGTTTAGGTCATTTTTGTACTAGTTTTTAGTACGATTTTATGTGTGTTTTAGTTAATGTTTTGATTAATTTTTGTTTTAAGTGTGTTTAAAGTGTTTATTTTAGGTTTAGATGCAAAAAGACCCTTGGAGGATCAAAACAAAGCAAGAAAGAGCAAAAATGAAGATCAGAAGGTGACACACTCAGGGGACACGGCCAAGCCTCTGGCCGTGTCCCTCCAAAAATGTTAGACATGGCCAAGTTCACCCTGGCTTTGCCGTGTCACACTCCAAAGAAGAAGAGAGGAAAATCAAGCAGGAGAGGACACACCCAGGGGACACGGCCGTGTCCTTGGCCGTGTCACCCTCTGGAGACCAAAAGAAAATAAAGCAAGCAAAGAAGGAAAGAACACACAGTGAGGGACACGGCTAGGAGCTTGGCCATGTCCCAAGAATGGAAAGACAAGAGACACGGCCAAGCACCAAATGGCTTAGCCGTGTCATCTCTCACTACCAAAGAAAGAAAGAAAAGAAATTAAGAAAAAGAAAGCCAATGAGGGACACGGCCAGTTGGCTTGGCCGTGTCCCATGGAGATCAACCTTGGCTTGGCCGTGTCACCTCATGGAAAGGAAGAAAAGAAGAAGAGACATGGCCAAGCCACTCTTGGCTTGGCCGTGTCACACCAAAACGCATATAAAATCTTTCGCAAGACAGAAAAAAAGGGGGACGGCTAGGGTTTTGAAAGAAAGGAAAAGAAAAGAGAAAGGGAGGCAAACACCAATTTGGGATGAGGAGAGAGTGACACTCTCCTTGTCCCTCATCTTCATCCTCCTTCTTCATCTTCTCCATCTTCCATTGACAAGATCTTTGAGGTTCTTTGGGATAAGTTGGGTTACAAGCTCTTGAAGGTTGAAGAAGCTTCATTGAAAGGTTTGGTGACTTGAGAAAGCTCCAATCCATCTCTCAAAGGCATAATCAATTGAAAGTTTGGTGACTTGAGAAAGCTCCATTTCATATTGCAAAGGAGAATCAACCATTGAAGAGGGCTTGAGTTCTTCATCATACATCAAAGTGGAGCTAGGAGGAAGATTAGTAATCCTACTCTTGGCATTGGCTTGTATGCTAGGTTAATAGATTAGCTACCTATTGATCTCTAGATATTAAATGAAGGACCGAGAGGTGAAATCCAATATCGAAACTATGCAATCGACTACCCTATGAATGAATTAGACATATAAGTTCTAGGGTTTCATTAATTTGGTAATGTAAAATAATTGGTTATTGCTAATTCATGAATGTGAGAACTAATGAATTGGTAATTGACTAATTAACCTTAAGGAACAAATTAATTGCAAGGCTATGTTAATGGATAATTGAGAATTGAACTTTGATTGAATGGACCTATAACCCTAGGCACTTTCCCAAGAACTGAATTGATCTTATGCACCCATCACACACATCAAACCCTACGTACGTTAATTTTAGGTTTAAATTGTTCTTTAGCATTCCAAACAACAAACTCTCACTTTTAATTTAATTACTTTAATCAAGCTATTACAAACCACACCTTCTTGGGGAAATGACCTTGGGGTGATCACCTTTGCTACAGCTACCTCGTATACTTGCGAGTGACGCTTGGTAGTAGTACTTAATCCGAGCGCAACATGTACTTAAAAGAGATTCTAGGTTCTGGACCTAAGGATAATTTGGATTCTGGACCCGAGCTAAGTTCTGGACTTAAAAGAGATTCTAGGTTCTGGACCTAAGGAAAATTTGGGTTCTGGACCCGAGCTAAGTTCTAGACTTAAAAGAGATTCTAGGTTCCGGACCTAAGAAAAATTTGGGTTCTGGACCCGAGCTAAGTCCTGGACTTAAAAGAGATTCTAGGTTATGGACCTAAGAAAATTTTGGGTTCTAGACCCGAGCTAAGTTTTGGACTTAAAAGAGATTCTAGATTTTGGACCTAAGGAAAATTTGGGTTCTGGACCCGAGCTAAATTCTGAACTTAAAAGAGATTCTAGGTTCTGGACCTAAGAAAAATTTGGGTTCTGGACCGGAGCTAAGTTCTGGACTTAAAAGAGATTCTAGGTTATTGACCTAAGGAAAATTTGGGTTCTGGACCCGAGCTAAATTCTGAACTTAAAAGAGATTATAGGTTCTGGACCTAAGAAAAATTTAGGTTCTGGACCCGAGCTAATAATTTTTTGATTTTAAAAAGTTTGGCTAATTTTTATGCACATGTCTTCTTTTTTGCCCCTTGCAAGTGAAAATATTGATACACACAAGTATTTGAATGATTAAATTGAATAATTGAATTTACTATTTATTTACTGTGTAGTTACTGTTCATGCACTATTTACTGTTCATAAATAGCAACTCACTATTCATAAATAGTAATAAATAGTATTTACTATTTATCAATAGTAATTTATTATTCATAAATATTAAAATTTACTATTCATCAATAGTAAAATTTACTATTCATGAAATAGTAAACTTACTTTTGAATTTTATTTTTTTCCTTGCCGTTTCTCTATATAAACGAAGGAATTCCTTCATTTCATTCTCTGATAAATCCTCAATTTCTATAATTCTCTCAAATTCTTTCAATTTTAGCACATAGTTTTCAAAAAAAAAAAATGCATGCTTCAAAGTCAGGAACTCATTCTAATGCTGAGTTATTAGAGTTTACTTGGCATCATGAAGACAAGAATATAGATCTACTAGCCGGGATGCCGCTTCACCGTAGTTCCAACCAAAAGAGTGCGGTAATTATTTTTTTTTTCTTCTTTTTTTCTTTTCTTTTTCTTTTCTTTCTTTTTGTTTTTTATTCGTTTTTTTTTTCTGTTCTTCTTTTTTTTATTCTTACTTTCTGTTATTTATTATATTATATTATATTATATTTTTTTTATTTTTTTTTATTTATTTATGTTTTTATATTATGCTCTTTTATTATTATTATTATTTTTTCTTTTATTTTTTATTTATATATTTATATATTATTATCTTTTTAGAAAATTTATGAAAAATAGAATAATATGTACTTACCTGGTATTAACTTACTTGGCTCCGTGTTAGCGTGATCATTCCGTTGTTCAGGCCGGAGGGTATATTTACAAAGCCCGACAATGGTACGATGTAGTGCCATCTCGGGTAAGGCAGATTATCCGAGATTGCGGCTTTGAGAGCTTCATCTTACAATTCCCATTGGAGGAGTATTTGATAGACCAAAGCGTAGTCCAGGCACTTGCAAAATGATGGTTGGACACAACCCACACTTTTCACTTACCCATTGGAGAGATGACAATTGGTCTGGTCGATTTTACTGCTATAACAGGCCTTCGATATTATGGTGTTCCGGTTCCTCTTACCAATGATATTTTAACATTTGAAGAAATTCGGGAATTAATTGGTATGGAAACATCATAAAAGGGCCTTTTAAGATAAAAATTGAACTGATTCATAGCTATTGGATGAACTATGAAGGATGGATTCACAGTGACACGGCCCAACAGTATGCTCGAGGATTTTTGTTACATCTGCTTGGGTCAACCATCATAGGCAGCACTGAATACTCCATCCACTTGTCAGTGTTGAAGGCCCTTTCTTATTTCAGAACGGTACCATCTTCTGGCTGGGGTGAAGTTGGTCTCGCCTGTCTTTACCATGGTCTTGATAAAATTTGCAGAAATAAGAAGTCTGTTGTTGGCTTGATGGCGGTTGTCGAGGTATTTTTCTTCCACCAATGTCATTTCCACTCTTTTCTTGCATGAATTTGATTTTTATTATTATTGTAGGCATGGTCATATGAACACAACCTCGTGAGGGTACCCGGTATTTCCCGATAGAGGGTCGGGTATCCAAGATTAAATTTCTGGCTGTCCGATCGTGTGGACTTTCCTGGCTCTCACCATGTGCATACTCACCGCTTTGTGTTGAGCCGCTTAACCTGGGACCAGGTAAAATAGCATTAGTATACTTTAAATTTTATGTGAAAGTTTACTTACCTTATATCATCTTGCAGGTGAATTTGGCCTGGTGGAACCCAGAAGAGCAGAAAAACTGATCTCCCTTATGAAGGCTACGTTATCTTTCCAACATTCTCGCCTAGTCATCACCGGCCCAGTGTCTAGTGGTTGGTTTCTCGGAGAGAGAGTTTATGAGTGGTTTCTCGGTCCAGAGTAGCAGAGGATTCTAATCCCTTGCCCGTAATACACTTTAAATATTATGTCGATGCCGGAGGATGCATGGTGGTCGGCTCGGTACGGTTATGGTATTGAAGCATTTCTTTATCCGCCGAGTGCATCTTATGCCCACTTTATTTAAAGAAGGCTCTTGAACTTTGATGTATCTCCTATTGGCGTATGGGAGATTCCTGAAGAAAATGAGGGTAAAGATGAAGAGGAACATCACAGAGATGCAGGAGAGTTTGTTCCACATCTCGGGGCTAGTACTTCTCAGGTAAAACTTTTACCATTTTTTCCTTGCAACTGCTTCTTTCTTTTTTTAATACTTTAATGATTGTTGCAGGCTGTTGGCTCATTAGATCATGAAGCTGGACCTTCTTTTACTACCCCTTCATTTGCTCATTCTAGCCCGCCAGATATGCCATCTCATTCGCAGGGCATTGATATGAATTACCTGGTGAGTTTCCTTATTTCATGGTAATTTATGCTATATGTATGCATGATTACGTATGCTCTTACCTTTTTCCTTTTTTGGCTCACAACAAATGCTTGAAGAACAAAATAGCAAACTTTAAGAAGAGTTGGCTGCAAGTCATCAACAGGCTTCTCATTTTGAAAATTTGTATCATCAATCAGAACAACATTTCCGAGACTTTCGATTTCAAGGGATGAGGGATCCTGGCGCATTTTTAACAAGAGGCCCCCAGACTGATGACCATGAGATCCTTTCATCTGCTTCTGATGAGGACCGTGATAGATCAAAACTCCAAGGTAATAGGGATTTTAGTGCTCCTGCTTCGGGTGATCCCGGGACAAGTATTTTGCCCCCTCCTCCAACAGGCGATGACTTTTTCAGGGCTTTATTTGATGACCTACCTCCATCTTCTTAGTGATGTATAAATATTGTATGAACATTGTACAATAAGCATAAAAATAATAATACATAATTTTTGCCTTTACTATAACTAACTTTTTTTTTACTACGCCACAATTATTATACTTTTTTTTATCACATCTTAAACAGTACATCCGCATCACTTTGTCAAATGCAACACGGTAAAGGATTTTGTCGCCAATTCTTTTCCTTACATAATATGGTTTCACCCTTTTCCATTTCCTTTTCCTTGTCAATTTTGGAAAAACTTGTTACCTTTATATAAATCTCCTTCTTACACCTAATTTCATACAGAAGTTAAAATACTTTCCATTTCAACGTAAAGAAAAAACAAAATAAGAGATGAGCCGAGGTTTATATAGAAAAATTGCAAAGGAAAAAGACAAAATAAAAAAGAAAAAACAGTGTTCTCGTGAAGAAAAAAAAAGGAAAAAAGTAAATATTACTATTGATGAATAGTTAGTTAATAGTACATAAATAGTGACTACACAGTGAATAAATAGTAAACTCAATTATTAAATTCAATTATTTAGATATTTTTTCACATTTAAAATATTTTTTACACGCAAGGGGCAAGAAAATATAGGCATGGTAAAAAATAGCTAAATTTTTTGCAAATTTCTTTAGTATCCTACTGACTATAATTATTTTTTGCAGATAATCAAATTATTTTTTAAAGTTGAGAACTTACCTTGGGTCTAAAACTCAAATCCTAAATTCACCTTGGGTCCAGAACCCAAATCCTAAATTCACCTTGGGTTCAGAACCCGAATCTTAAATTCACCTTGGGTCCAGAACCCAAATATTTTTTAAGTCCAGAACTTATCTCGGGTCCAAAACTCAAATTATTTTTTAAGTCCAGAACTTACCTTGGGTCCAGAATTCAAATTATTTTTAAGTTTAGATCTTACCTCGGGTCCAGAATCCAAATTAAGTCTAGAATTTACCTTGGGTCTAGAATCCAAGTTATTTTTTAAGTTCAAAACTTATCTCGGTCCAAAACCTAAATTAAATCCAGAACATACCTCGGTCCCAGAACCCAAATTATTTTTTAAGTCCAAAACTTACCTTGGGTCTAGAACCCAAATTAAGTCCAGAACTTACCTAGGATCCAGAACCCAAATTATTTTTAAGTCTAGAACTTACCTTGGGTCCAGAACCCAAATCCTAAGTTTACCTTGGGTCTAGAACCCAAATTATTTTTTAGTCCAGAGCTCAAACCAACCTTGGGTATGAAGTCCAGTATGGCTTTAAATCCAGTAAAAAATCACATTGGTTTTCGCTCTCTTTTGACATAGTCTCAGATCGCTCAAGCAAGGGGCAAACTATAGACCCTTAATTTTGACCCAGTCCAGTCCGATATTTTTAAAACAGTTCAAAAATTTTTTTGTGGTATTTTAATCAAATAATATTTATTTTAATATTCATTACTTATAATATTTATTTTTAATAAAAGTAAAAAAGGTAACAGTAAACAAAAACATAAAAAATAAATAAACAAAAATCGGGGATGAAAGAATCGGTGATGAAAAATTTTTCGTCACCGAAGATGAATTGGCTTGGGCCAATTCGCCACTGGAAAAACCTGCACAGGAAATTCCTGTGACCAACTGGCTGGCCCGCGCCCGCTCCCACTCAATTCTCACATTTTTTCGAAATCGAATTCTATTTGGTCTTTATTTCTTTTCCTAAATGGTTTTTATTTCCTTACACAATTAAAAGTAAGTTTTTTATTTTTCCTGTAAATATCAAATTAAAACACACAGAAAAGGGACTTTGATCTTTGAAAAAGGGGAGGAAATTCTTGAACTAAAATTTTAACCGGACTTGGGACTCTTGAATTCTTTTTGCCAAAAGAAAACCTTGAAGAAGCAAGAGGTAGTAAGGAAGCAACACCAATCCATCAAAGGCAGCCTACACTGTCTTTATTATTATTCAAACATAATTCAAAGATTGTGGTGGAACCAACAATGGAGGTTTGAATCTTTATTTCTTTGCTTATATTCATAGTAACTTCATTATACAATTTGATAAATTGTTCAAGCATGCATATTTTTGTTACTTGATCAATGGTTATGCTTATTATCCAAACTTTATTTAAAAACCCTAGAAAGAATTTTTCCAAAACCCTAATGCCTTAATGCCCATAACACATATTTTTGAAATCACAAACCCTAATTACGCTTTTCTAAAAACTATAATAATCTGTTTCCTTACAAATCCTAATCAAATTAATTGTCCAAAATGTAACACCCCTAAATTCCAAATACGTTCACTACATATCACCACCATGTAATGAACATACATAGAACCTAAGAATGCTACATTTTTCCATAAACAATTTGCAATATATATATATAGTATAATGGTATTTACTATTAAAATAAAACAAAATAAGTATAAACATTTGATTTAATACGCAGCGGAATTTATCAAATGTATTTGCATATATAGATATGTCCAAGTACAAGTTTACAAAATTATATACATATACATTAAATCCAATACTTTACAAAACATAAAGAGTCTATACATGATTGGCAGCTTTCTCTTTGATCTTTAAGTCCTACACAACTCTTCAATTCCTAGACTCACTCGGTCTAGTGGATCTCTCGGGTTCTTCTCTAACACCTGCGCGATGAACACAATCGCGCTAAGCCAATGGCTTAGTAAAACAACTACACTATCAAAATGCTTGATGCAATGCTCATGACACTCAATCAAGTAAATAATACATAGCAAGTCATAACTTATTCATCATAAATTATCATACCATAATTACATTTCAGAACATTATAATATATCATTACTCATCAATTTCATTTGGCAATGGTCACGATTCATAAATCCTAAATTACATTAAACCTAAGACATACCTGGGCCCAAAACACCCTAATATGTTAATCAATCACAATTCACATTACATTATCATATAAGCAACATGCTTTACAATCTTTACTTACTTCAAATAAAACAGAACAGAACGACTATCGCGGTCGCACCAAGCTAAGTCGCGACCGTTCTACACAATCAAAAGATAAAATTTATCACAGTAGGTTTCGCGGTCAGAAGTCCGATCTGAGTCGCGACCGCACTTCACAATTAAAGATGAAACCTTAAAACAGTAGGTTTCGCGGTCAGAAGTTCGATCTAAGTCGCGACCGCACTTCAATAATCGCGACCGCCCCAATTCACGTGTCTCATGCATAAACCCTAACTTTAACAAACTTTCTTTTGTTTAACATCAAACACATTATACACAACATAACCTCATTTAAAATGGACACAATCAACATCCTCAATACTTATTTACATCATCAAAACACATTAATAACACATTTGATACCACAACACATTTACAACCAAAAGAATGTTAAGCTTACACATTATATGCATGTTTGTAAACAAATAGTTGTACTTACCTTATAAACACTCAAACAACTCCAAGAAATCTTCTCTTCCAAAGATTGTTCACTTTACAATTAAGATAAACCACTTCTTCCAAAACCTAATCCAAACAATAATATAATACATCAATTTCTATAACATTGACAACACTTACAAACTCAAACCCTAACACAAACTCAACACAACCACTTCCAATACCAACACCAACTCAACTTCTCATCTAACAAGCAAAATCAACACTTAAAATCACACCATAACCCATTTAATCACACCATCATCAAAACACAACTCAACTCAAACCAAGCTTCAAAAATAACAAAGGCAAACAAGAGAAAACTTACCAATTAATGAAATTCCTTGAAATTCCAACTTGTAAACTTGAAAACTCCTTCCAATCCAAGCTTAAAATCATCAAAACCTTCAATTATCCTCTTGCTCTCCTTGTCCCTTTGTTCAGCCGGCCACACCAAGAAGAAAGAAGAAATATGAACCACAAGAAACAAAGTCAACTCTTCTTTAATCTCCACCAAGTATTCCAATTCAAACAATTACCAAAATACCCTTAACTATATAACTAACATTTTGTCTCTTATGTGCCCAATTATGTAATTACTCAATAATAAAAGAAATATCTTCCTCCACTATCCAACACCTTGACTTTCCATTTTGACCACTTTATATGTTATATATATCACCATATACACAACATATAAACTTGTCTCTAAACCCTATTTCCTTTCCCAATCACCAAACATAAACATTCTCTTCCAATTTCTTATCAACTTATTACAATATATACATAATTCAAGTGCAACAACAATAACACCAAGACTACTAGGGCATAATTAAGGATATTACAATTCTCCCCCTCTAAAAAGAAATTTCGTCCTCGAAATTACCTGAAATCAACTCTGAAACAACTGAGGATATTGTTCTTGCATGAATTGTTCACTTTCCCAAGTTGCCTCTTCTCTTCCATGATTCTTCCATAACACTTTCACAAGTGGCACTCTCTTGTTCCTCAACTCTTTCACTTCATGTGCCAAAATAGCAACTGGTTCCTCTTCAAATGTCAGATCTGGACTTACCTCAATAGATTCAACTGACAACACATGAGATGGATCCGACCTATATCTCCTCAACATAGAAACATGAAACACATTATGAATACGATCCAACTCAGGTGGCAAAGCAAGTCGATACGCCACTGGCCCAACTCTTTCTAACACTTCATACGGCCCAATGAAACGAGGACTCAATTTTCCTTTCCGACCGAACCTCAAAATCTTCTTCCAAGGAGATACTTTCAAAAATACCTTATCTCCAACATCAAATTTTATGTCTCTCCTTTTCAGATCTGCATAAGACTTCTGTCGGTCTGAAGCTGCTTTTAACCTGCCTCGAATCAACTTCACTTTCTCTTCCGTTTCTTGAATCAAATCAGGGCCAATTATTTTACCTTCACCAAGTTCACTCCAACAAAGAGGTGTTCTGCACCGTCTACCATACAGTGCCTCAAATGGTGCCATACCAATGCTCGATTGATGACTGTTATTATAGGCAAATTCCACAAGTGGCAAAAATCCGTCCCAACTTCCAGAGAAATCAATGACACAGCTTCTCAACATATCCTCAATGATCTGTATCACTCTCTCTGACTGTCCATCTGTCTGGGGATGGAAAGCAGTACTGAAATGCAATCGAGAACCTAAAGCTCCATGCAAACTCTTCCAAAATCTCGAGGTGAATCTAGGATCTCGATCAGACACTAAAGAAATTGGGACACCATGCAATTTCACAATCTCATGGATATACAGCTCAGCCAACTTCTCCAAAGAGTAATCCATCCGCACCGGAAGGAAATGAGCTGTCTTAGTCAATCTATCCACAATCACCCATATGGCATCATGCTTCCTTTGTGTCAAAGGCAAACCAGACACAAAGTCCATAGTTACTCTATCCCACTTCCACTCAGGCACTGACAAATGTTGAAGCAACCCAGTTGGAACTTGATGCTCGGCTTTCACCCTCTGACAAGTGAGACATTTAGACACAAACTCTGCAATGTCTCTCTTCATACCGGACCACCAATAATGTTGTCTCAAATCATGATACATCTTGGTACTACCCGGATGCATAGCAAAAGTTGATTGGTGTGCTTCTTCTAAAATAATTTTTCTTAAATTATCATCATCAGGCATACACAGTCTACTCTTAAACCATAAGCTCCCATCATCTCTCACAACAAAATCTCGGCTCTCTCCCTGTTGACAAACTGACACAATCCTCTGAATTTTCTCATCAGTCAACTGAGCCTCCTTAATCTGGTCTAATAATACTGGCCTCATTTGCAATTGTGCCATCAATGCACCATCATCACAAACTACAAAACTAGCATGCAACGCTCTCAACTCAACAAGCAACAAGAGTGAATAAGCAGTCAAATCTGCTAAAGATTTCCGACTCAAGGCATCAGCAACAACATTTGCCTTACCTGGATGATAATCAATCAAGCAGTCGTAGTCTTTAATCAATTCCAACCATCTCCTCTGCCGAAGATTTAGCTCCTTCTGAACACCCAAATACTTCAAACTTTTGTGATCAGTATAGATGAAACATTTCTCTCCAAATAGATAATGACGCCAAATCTTCAAAGCAAACACAATGGCTGCTAACTCCAAATCATGAGTCGGATAATTGAGCTCATGCGGTTTCAACTGTCGAGAAGCATAAGCTATCACTTTACCCTCTTGCATCAACACACAACCCAAACCATTATGTGAAGCATCACTGTAGATCACATATGGTTTATCTTCCACAGGTAAAGTGAGAACAGGTGCTTGAGTCAACATCTCTTTCAACTGCTCAAAACTGGTCTGGCATTGATCAGTCCACACAAATTTAACTCCCTTCCGAAGCAATCTGGTGAGTGGAGTAGCTATTAAAGAAAATCCTTTCACAAAACGTCGATAATAGCCGGCCAATCCCAGAAAACTTCTAACTTCAGTCACAGTCTTCGGTGGACTCCAATTTAGAATAGCTTCAACTTTACTCGGGTCAACCCTAATGCCATCTGCTGACACAATATGACCGAGAAAAGCTACTTGGTCAAGCCAGAATTCACACTTTGATAACTTAGCAAACAATTGCTTCTCTCTCAAGATTTGTAACACAATCCGAAGATGCTCACTATGCTCCTCTTCATTTCGCGAATACACCAAGATATCATCTATAAACACTACCACAAACTGATCCAAATAGGGCCTAAACACCCTATTCATCAAGTCCATAAAAGCGGCAGGTGCATTCGTCAAACCAAATGGCATTACCAAAAACTCATAATGCCCATATCTGGTTCGAAAAGCTGTTTTTGGCACATCCTCAGCTCTAACCCGTAATTGATGGTACCCCGATCTCAAATCAATTTTAGAAAACACAGCTGCTCCCTTCAATTGATCAAAGAGATCATCGATTCTAGGCAAAGGGTATTTATTCTTAATAGTTATCTTGTTCAATTGCCTATAATCGATACACAACCTCATAGTACCATCCTTTTTCTTAACAAACAAAACAGGAGCTCCCCATGGCGACACACTAGGGCGAATAAAACCCTTATCCAGCAACTCTTGCAACTGCACCTTCAATTCTCTTAATTCGACAGGTGCCATTCTATAAGGAGTAATAGAAATAGGAGTGGTACCTGGTAACAACTCAATACCAAACTCCACCTCTCTCTCAGGAGGCAATCCTGGCAACTCCTCAGGAAAAACATCTGGGAATTCTGAAACTGTGGGAATGCTATCCAATTGAGACCCTACCACTCTGGTATCCAACACATGAGCAAGATAAGCTTCACACCCTTTTCTGATCATCTTCCTAGCTGCAACAGCTGAAACAAACAAAGATGCAAGCTGTCTCTGCTCACTAGATACCAACACTACTCTATCATCACTAGTTCTCAAAGTAACACACTTCTTCTTACAATCTACCACAGCTCCATGCTTAGACAGCCAATCCATGCCAAGAATCAAATCAAATTCTTTAAATGGCATCTCAATCAAATCACCACAAAACTTCTCACCCTGCACCACTACCACACAATCTCTATGCACCTTACTAACAATTACGCTATGCCCTAAAGGATTTGTCACCAACACATCAAATCCTAGGGACTCAGCATGCATTTCAGACACAGGCAATACAGATGCACTAATGTAAGAATGTGTGGATCCAGGGTCAATCAAAGCAAGTACAGATATGCCAAATAAAGAAAAAGTACTAGCTATGACTGCAGAAGCATCAGGCTGTCTTTGCATCACATAAACCCGCTGAGAAGGCCCAGCCTCATCTGGTCTGCCATCCCTGGGTGCAGATCCTCCTCTCTGACTATACCCAGATCTACCCCCTCGGCTGAAACCCCTGCTTCCTCGACCTCCTCTGCTAAAACTCTGCCGAGAAGCTGTAGATTCCAATGACCTCTGGTCCTGCATCTCAGGACACTCTCTAATGAAATGGTCAGGCGACCCACAATGGAAGCACACACCCGGTCCACCAATCCTCCTACAAGCACCCACATGAATCTTCCCACATTGCTCACATGCCAGCGGAGTGGATCTCTGAATAAAGGGAGTCGGTGCACTAGCCACAGAAGCTGCAGGTCTTGATCTCTGTCTATGAAACTGCTCTGACCTACTCATCGGCCTCTGACTCCTTCCCACTCTAGGAACAAAGCTCCCTCTGCCCCTCTTCACTGATGAAGACCCTGCCTCAAACTGGGGTCTTCTCACTCTAGTCTCTTCCTCAGATGCAGCTGCAATGCTTTGAACTCTTTCCACACTCCGTGCTGCTGCCACAAGCTGAGAGAAATCAGTATATCTGGATCCAGCCACATGACATACAAGAGAAGGCCTCAACCCCTCTTCGACTCTCCTACATCTGTCAATTTCATCTGATATAATGCCTCCCGCATAATGACTTAATCGAATAAACTCCACTTCATATTCAGTTACTGTACGATGATCTTGTTTCAAACTCAAGAACTCCATTTTCTTCACATCCTTATATTCCCTAAGAGTATACTTTAATTCAAATTCCCTATGGAAATCAGCATAGGTCAATGTGGGTGGATCATCCATGGCATGTGGTACGGTCTTCCACCAGTCATAAGCGTCCTTCTGTAATAATGACCTAGCATAATCAAACTTCTCCTCTGACGTGGCTTGCAACTGAATAAAAATTCTCTGAACTTTATCAAGCCACTGTTCTGCCACAGCTGGATCTATCGTACCCAGAAAATCCTCTGCCCCAAACTTCCTCAGTTTATCATATTGTCTCACTGGTACCTGAGGCTGAGGTGGTGGTGGAGGTTGCACTGGTGCTTGCCTCATAACTTCCATCATATGTCTAAACCAGGCTGGTGGAACCTCATCACCTGCTGGTCTCCCCGACACTGAAGCAGGTACCTCACTGGCTACCTCAACTCTAGCTCCCTCCCTACTCTCAACAGGAGCTATACTCTCTGCACTTCCCTCAACAGACTGCCGTGAATGGGGATCCATTACTACCTATATCTGCAAACACGACCAAATACACCTTATTAAAGATCAAAGGCTGCCAATACCAACATATATTTTATTCAAAATCAACTTTTAAAATCAAAATATTCTTTTTATTACATTTTACCTAGGTTGAGAATCTCAAACCTAGGCTCTGATACCAAAACAATTGTAACACCCCTAAATTCCAAATACGTTCACTACATATCACCACCATGTAATGAACATACATAGAACCTAAGAATGCTACATTTTTCCATAAACAATTTGCAATATATATATATAGTATAATGGTATTTACTATTAAAATAAAACAAAATAAGTATAAACATTTGATTTAATACGCAGCGGAATTTATCAAATGTATTTGCATATATAGATATGTCCAAGTACAAGTTTACAAAATTATATACATATACATTAAATCCAATACTTTACAAAACATAAAGAGTCTATACATGATTGGCAGCTTTCTCTTTGATCTTTAAGTCCTACACAACTCTTCAATTCCTAGACTCACTCGGTCTAGTGGATCTCTCGGGTTCTTCTCTAACACCTGCGCGATGAACACAATCGCGCTAAGCCAACGGCTTAGTAAAACAACTACACTATCAAAATGCTTGATGCAATGCTCATGACACTCAATCAAGTAAATAATACATAACAAGTCATAACTTATTCATCATAAATTATCATACCATAATTACATTTCAGAACATTATAATATATCATTACTCATCAATTTCATTTGGCAAAGGTCACGATTCATAAATCCTAAATTACATTAAACCTAAGACATACCTGGGCCCAAAACACCCTAATATGTTATTCAAAGTTCAGAGTCCCTGTGTTTGATTTAATATCACAATCATCAAGCCCGTAGGCAATATATATCATATCTCTATCCATGGATAGAGTAACAGACCCAGTCTCTTGGACCATCAACCCATTAACATGAGGAGATCCTCAACCTGGCTAGACTGTTACAAATTCTCAAATGGAAGTGGTTTACGGGTCTCCCATTTCACCATCATTCCATATTCACATCTTACAACTGGAATCGGTTTACGGGCCTCCCATTTCACCTATCCAGTGATTCATAAACATTACTCAAATTGGACTCGGCTTACGGGCCTCCCATTTTGCCTATCCAATGAGTTATAGGCATGCCATCAAATACAGGACTCTGAAAGTTGAATCAACACATTAGGCATACTAACATTTCATTTATTCTTTCTCAATTCATTTCACAATTCATAATTTATTAGGCAATCATGCCTCAACCATTTCATTTGAATCATCTGGGCCCAATCACAACGGCCTCACATATCATCTTAATTATCATAATCAATCACAATTCACATTACATTATCATATAAGCAACATGCTTTACAATCTTTACTTACTTCAAATAAAACAGAACAGAACGACTATCGCGGTCGCACCAAGCTAAGTCGCGACCGTTCTACACAATCAAAAGATAAAATTTATCACAGTAGGTTTCGCGGTCAGAAGTCCGATCTGAGTCGCGACCGCACTTCACAATTAAAGATGAAACCTTAACACAGTAGGTTTCGCGGTCAGAAGTTCGATCTAAGTCGCGACCGCACTTCAATAATCGCGACCGCCCCAATTCACGTGTCTCATGCATAAACTCTAACTTTAACAAACTTTCTTTTGTTTAACATCAAACACATTATACACAACATAACCTCATTTAAAATGGACACAATCAACATCCTCAATACTTATTTACATCATCAAAACACATTAATAACACATTTGATACCACAACACATTTACAACCAAAAGAATGTTAAGCTTACACATTATATGCATGTTTGTAAACAAATAGTTGTACTTACCTTATAAACACTCAAACAACTCCAAGAAATTTTCTCTTCCAAAGATTGTTCACTTTACAATTAAGATAAACCACTTCTTCCAAAACCTAATCCAAACAATAATATAATACATCAATTTCTATAACATTGACAACACTTACAAACTCAAACCCTAACACAAACTCAACACAACCACTTCCAATACCAACACCAACTCAACTTCTCATCTAACAAGCAAAATCAACACTTAAAATCACACCATAACCCATTTAATCACACCATCATCAAAACACAACTCAACTCAAACCAAGCTTCAAAAATAACAAAGGCAAACAAGAGAAAACTTACCAATTAATGAAATTCCTTGAAATTCCAACTTGTAAACTTGAAAACTCCTTCCAATCCAAGCTTAAAATCATCAAAACCTTCAATTATCCTCTTGCTCTCCTTGTCCCTTTGTTCAGCCGGCCACACCAAGAAGAAAGAAGAAATATGAACCACAAGAAACAAAGTCAACTCTTCTTTAATCTCCACCAAGTATTCCAATTCAAACAATTACCAAAATACCCTTAACTATATAACTAACATTTTGTCTCTTATGTGCCCAATTATGTAATTACTCAATAATAAAAGAAATATCTTCCTCCACTATCCAACACCTTGACTTTCCATTTTGACCACTTTATATGTTATATATATCACCATATACATAACATATAAACTTGTCTCTAAACCCTATTTCCTTTCCCAATCACCAAACATAAACATTCTCTTCCAATTTCTTATCAACTTATTACAATATATACATAATTCAAGTGCAACAATAATAACACCAAGACTACTAGGGCATAAATCTTGACAGTAGCCTTCTCTTTAAAAATTGAATATGATAGTGATAGTTTTCTTAGAAACCCCTAATTCTAATTTAAATTAAACCCTAACTTATTTAGTTAAAACCTTAATCAATTATTAGTTATTATCATCACAGTAGCCTATTCCATTAAATCACTATAGTATTAGATTATTCAAATAATGTTTTAAACATCCAGTAGATATATTACATATAAGTATTTATTAAAAATCCATGTTAAAATAGTCATAGAGTTTTATAATAATCATGTTTTGACAAAAACCCTAAATCCTTTTCCCGAACCCTAATTCTTTAAAACACTAATTCTAAATGCCAAAATCTTAATTCTTCAAAACTAAAATTTAGAAATCATAAAAATTACATCTAGTACCCGTAGTAGACTAAAACCATAAATAAAACCAAAAACTCTAAAACTTTAAATCCCAGAACCCTAATTTCTTAAATCCTAAATCTTAAACCTTAACTTTGTTTATTTAATGGATTGAATTCCAATTTTATTTTTTTATTTGATTATGTGATTTGTTATATGTTAATGATGAATGGTTTATTTTATTTTATGAATAGTTTACTTTTATTTATAATTAGATAATCGAACATTCTTTTATTTGTCTTAGTTCTAAAATTGTAAGAGGTATATTTCCACTTTGTGGGTACCCCATTAGTTAAATATTATGTAATTTAAATTATTTTAAAGCTTTTGGACCAATGTAAAGGGCATGTTTCCACCATTCGGTGGGCATCCCATTTCGTTTTAGACATGGGCGATGTAAGGACATGTTTCCATCCTCGGATGGGTGTCCGTTTATTTATTTTGTTTGGACATTGCTTTGATTTTAATATAATGATGCTTTTTTTTAGTTGTGCATGTAATATGGATAATATTGTTATGCTTAAGAATTTTATAATATTAAGACCTGCAAAGGAGGCCGGTTTCAATGAACCGGGCGTTGTGGGGGTGCTGGGCCGTTTCTCACGTTCCCCATTAGGGGGTTGGGAACTCCTTAGGAATCGAGTCATTCACCCCTTTCTTTTTTCAGGCCCGTCTGGGTGAGACTCCATTTTCTCCGGGCTTAGGCCCATGTTCTCTAAGGCCCCGAGCCTAAACAGTGCCGAAGTCGTAAGAACCATTCCACCAGGAGTGGGGGCAAAAATCCGCACTCATACTTTGACACGTCTAATGACATGGGCATGTCTCTGCCCATGTCATTCATTATGCCTCACAGAACGTTTGACATGCCTAACAACACACGCGTGTTAATGGCCGTGTCAATTATTTTGCCTTACAAAAGCTATAACACGCTCAGGGACATGGCCGTGTTAATGGTCATGTCATCAACATGGAACTCAGCACCGTTGACACACCCAATGATATGGCCGTGTTACTGGTCGTATCAAGCAAAATTTGCATTTTGAACTCTCAACCATATGAGCACAATCATTCCAAACTCAACAATACAACACCCTAAATCAACATCTTAGCTTATATCCATAATTCTCCCACAAATATAACATTTATATAACTCTCACATATCATAACTATCATCTTATTCAATCAATCATCACCTCCTCTAATAACACATTCAAAGAAGAAGAAAGATAAGAAATCTCTTCTCTTTCAATCCAACCTTAAAAATCATCATTAGCTATTTACAACATCTTCATACATATTCAAATAAACCATCAAAACATACTAATACAAAATCCACAAAATCCAAATATCATGTTCTTCCATAGAATTCCAAAGAAACGTGCCAAAATGGTAAAGAAACTTAGCAATTGATGAAGAATCCTCAAAATCTTCACTTGAATCCTTCAAATCCCTTCAACTCTTTGATGAATGGAAAAAGAACTCTCCTCTAGACTCTCTCTCTCTTTCAAACTCACGCCAAAGAAGAAGGAAGAAAGAAAAGACTCTTCTTTTTTCTTTCATCCTTATAAAATAATAATAATAATAATAATAATAATAATAATAATAATAATAATTACTATGCACCTAATTATACAATATATAAATATATATATGTCATGTATATCTTGAATATACGTATACATCTTATATATATCATATTTACATCAAATATATTTTAAATATGCACATTACTTTTTCACTTAAAATCCTTTTATTTCATTTAAATTATTTATTTAAAGTATCCAAATTTAATTTATTTTATTTAATATTCAAAAATTAGGGGTATTACACTTTTACATAAAATGTTATGGCAATATGTTTTCATGATATGTTATTTACATTTGTCTTCACATTATATGACAAAGAAGAATTAATATTGTCAGAAGAAACAAATGTTGGAGTGTAACAAGAAAATATCAAGATAATGACTATAGAATGACTATAATAATAATAGAAGTTAAGAGTGCAATTTTATATTTTTATTAAATTTTTAGACTGCTCAAACTAGGGCAGTGCAAAATGTTTGAACCTGACCAAATTCAATTGAACAGATCGGGTTAAACTAAATTTGGTTTGTTTAAATAAACTATAGGTTGGTTCAGTTTAAAAATAGAAAAAAAAAATTAGTTTTCTTAGATCGGTCTGGTTGAGATAATTTTTTTTCGTTTGAACTCGAACCCGATTGACTTTTCTATACTTATACATAAAATATATATTTTTATTATATTTTGCTATTTAACCCGACCTGACCCGATTATACTAAAATGAACTCAAATATGAGGCTCTAATATTAAATACCAATCCATTTGAAATCAAACCGACCATACCGAACCCGAAATTAATTCAGTTCAGTCGAAATTTTAAAAAAAATCGGTCGCCATCGGTTTGGTTTTTTATCCTTTAGTTGGGTTCAATTGAAAAGATTCACCCTCAACCCTGCAAAACCTGATCCGTGCTCATCCCTAAGTCAAACAATGATTGAGAATTATGTTTACACTTCCATTTTAGATTATAACTTTCTAATTATTTAGAAATCGTTATTAACATTATAAGCATAATTAATAAAATTAAAAGAATTAAATAAACTTTAGAAAAATACAAATATATAGATTTATTTAAATCATTAAACCTTAAAATAGTGAATAAGTTTATATGATAAATGCTGAATTTATAAGTTTAAATATATGTACATATATTTATATTTTGAAAAAAAAATAGAAAAATAGTTTTTTATCTTATAAATTTATCTTAATTTTTAAATATAAAAATTATTTTTACTTGTTTCAAATAAACATATTCTCTATTTTAATTAAATAGATAATTGTTTTCCATTTTCATCAAATAAACATGTTTTCAAGTTTTTTAAAATGAAATTTTGTTTTACCTTTTTATTAACTTAATATCTTTTCTTAATTTTCTGCAAAAAATAAATACTTTAATTTTCTGAAAGAATTTGAAATAGAAAATAGAATACTATTTTCTGTAAGTAAACACAAGCTAAATGATTCCATCATCTATTGTAACCTATTTATACTATTAATATCTCAACATTTTTAGGTAATTTAATGATCTAATTAAGACTAAAAATTTAAAGTTTAATTTTTAGATTTGATGTTTTTATAAATTAATGAATGAGTTAATATAAATAATTAAAACAGAGTTGTAAAACTTAATTTTTAGTTTGAATTATGTTTTTTCTCAATTTAAATTATAGTATTTTTTATATTTTAAAGGATAAATTGTTTATCCACTTGTTAAATTAAATTTAAAGGAAAAATTATTCGCCTAAATTGTAATATCCCAAACTATACCCTAAAATTTTGAAAATGCTTATTGCTGAAATTGGATTTAATGATATAAAGTATATATTTATGATTAAGTGGTAAGAGATGAAAAGTGAAGTGTGTAATAATACTTAAGAAGAATGTGTATATGTTGTATATATAGAGATATATACAACATATATACAACATATACAAGTCAATTAATGAGATGGTCAAATGAGATTTATTGATTATTTTATAGTGAAAATTAATTAAGTGGAAGATGATATTTTGGTTAATTAATATATTATATTAATTGCTTGGTGGAGATTAATTGGAATTTGAGTGGTTAAGCGAGGTTGAATGTTTGACTTGTTGATAACTTTCTTTTTCTTCTTCTTCTTCTTTCTTTTCTTTGGTCGGCTATCACCACAGCTAGAAGGAAAGGGATTTTTGTTGCTTCTTAATTCAAGATTTGAAGGTGTTTCAAGAGATCAAGTTGGAGTTTGAAGGATTTTCCTAACTTTTGGTAAGTTTCCAACTTGTTTCCTTGGTTTTCTTTTGAGTTTGTGTATTGAGGTTGTTGAATGGTTGGTGTATTTGTGTGTATGTTTAATTGTGGTGTGTTTGAGAGTGATTGGTTTTATTGACTTTGATTTTTGGGGTTGGTTTGGAGAAAAGGTTAAGTTTGGTGATGGAAAGCAAGTGTTGTGGATTGTGTATGGGTTGAGTTGTGATTATGGTTGTGAATTGTGTTTGATGTATGTATTGAGTTGTTTTGATGTTATACAAGTTTATTATGATTTATTGATGGTTTTGGGTAAGATTGTTTGGAGTGGAATAGTGTAAAGTATGATGCTTCTTGGATGTTGTGTTGTTGGTTTCGGAATCAGGATTTATGGCCTGACACGCCCATGAGCACGACCAAGTCTTTTGGAGTATCGATGGTTCTATTTTCTTAATGGGTGACACGAGTAGTGACACGTCAATGTCACTGAGCGTGTCACAGCTTCTATGTTAGAATAGTATTGACACGCCTAGTGACACGCCCATGTCACTGAGCGTGTCATGGCTGTTGTGATGTTGGTGGATTGACACAGCCAGTGACATGCCCATGTCACTGAGCATGTCATGGCGTCTGTGTTGAGGGAGGATTGCCCTAGTTGGTTCTTATCCTTATTATCTTATGTGTATCTCTAAGTGAGTGTGTATAATCACCTTTGGATTAGGTTTGAAGAGATTTGAGGTAACAATCCAAGTGTTGAAGGATTCTTGGAAGAGGAGTTTGGAATTGATGTGAGTTGCTTTTAGAGGTAAGTACAAACCCTACATGATTGCATACATTTACATGATTTTGGGACTTAACACTTTTGTTTGGAAAATGTGTTAGGTTACCTATTATATTGTTGATATATGAGAATGGTGCAATGATTTGTATTATATGCATTATGTGAAATATATGTTGAGGACTCAAAATATATGAATAATGTAATTAGTGATGTGCACTCAAATGATGGAATGTGAAGCCATTGATGTTGGCTATAATGATATAAATGAAATATTGAGGCATTGTGCCTAGATGATTATGAGGAAATAAGATTGATTTGATATTAAAATAATGAAAGAATTATGTGCCTAGTATGTTATTCAATTTTCAGAGTTTTGTTATTGGTGGCATGCCTAAAAGTAACAATCCCTTGAAGCTGGGTTGGGCTTGGTCCTTGAAGCCAAATTGGGTTGATGCTTAGCTCCCCTTGAAGCTTGGTTGGGTCTAGTCCTTGAAGCCTAGTTGAGATGTTACATATGAGATGTTTCTCATTGTGATAATGATTCGCCTACGGGCTTGATAAATGTGATTATTGAACCAAAACAGTAACTCTGGAATTTGAATGGCATATTAGTTTCTTTTAGGCCCATGCTTGTCTTTGTTTAAATGTGAATCATGAATAATGAAATAATTGAATAATATAATGAAAGCTAATGTTATGAAATATGATATCCTTGTATGTTGTTTCAAATTCTTGAAAGTATGATATTGGCATTACATTGAATCATGTTATTAGCATGGTTTGTACCACTAAGCCTATGGCTTAGCGCGATTGTGATTCATCGCACAGGTGACAGGGTACAACCGAAGAGTCCTGCTAGACCGAGTTGAGTCTAGGTTTGTGATCCTTGTGAAGTGTTGATTTTGGACTTCAAGATCAGAGACGAACTGCCAAGCATGTATAATTCTATATTTTTTTTTGTATTTATGGATTTTGATGTATATATATGTATATGCAGCTACATTTTCTGCTGCTTAATAAGAAAATGTTTTATCTATTATGTTCTATAATATAACTTAAATGTTTTAAGTTTTCTCATATTGTTAAATAGAAAGATTGGTTTGTTTCAAATAGACTGTGACATCCTTGTGTGAGCGGGGATTTTTGCCCCCACTCCCGGTGGAATGGTTCTTGCGACTTTGGCACTGTTTAGGCTCAGGGCCTTAGAGAACATGGACCTAAGTCCAGAGAAAATGGAGTCGCCACCCAGATGGGCCGGGAAAAAAAAAGGGGTGGATGACTCGATTCTTAAGGAATTCCCAACCCCATAATGGGTTCGGAAAGTTGGGTACGTATGAGGAAGGTGCGAACTGGCCCAACACCCCCACAACGCCCAGTTCATTAGAACCGGCCTCCTTTACAGGTCTTAATATTATAAAATTCTTAGGTATAAAAAGATTATCCATATTACACACAATAATTAAAAGAAAGCATCATTATATTAAAATCAAAGCAATGTCCAAGCAAAACAAATAAATGGACACCCATCCGACGATGGAAACATGTCCTTACATCACATGCCTAAATAGGACACCCACCAAAAGGTAGAAACATGTCCTTTACATTGGTTCTAAAATAGAAAAGCAATTTAAATTACATGATACTTAACTAATGAGGTACCCACCAAGTGGAAACATACCTCTTACAACATTTGGAAATCTAAATAAGTTGATAAATGTAAATAACCATTCATAATAAATAAATCATTCATCAAAGGTACTAAATATCAATAAAAAGTAAACATCCATCCATGATAAATAAAATAAACCAAGCATTGAATTTAAATAAATTAAAGCATAAGAAATAAATCAAAGCATAATCAAATATAGAATTAAATAAAGCAAATAAAAGTCCAATTATAGCTAATGTTTCCATTTAGGGCTCTTTATTTCATGTGTTTAAGGTTTTGGAATTAATGGAATTTGGCTACTGTGACTTTAAGAGAATTAAAATAACTTGAGGATTTTATGTTTTAAAACGTTGGTAAGACTCTTTGATTAATCAAATTAATGTTTGGATGGTGAAACCATGAAACTAGGGTTTGAACACTTTAAAATACTTTGATTTGTGATTTATGGCTATTCATTGAGTTAGGGTATTTAAGCTTACTGTGTCTAAATAGGGTTTTAAAGTTTTAAAGAATTAGGATTTAGAAAAATTAGGATTTAGGTTTTAAGGGGGGGGGGGGTTAGGGTTCATTGTTTTGGTTTTTGTAATTAAATTAGGTTTTAGGATTTTTGGATTAGGGTTTCAGTTAATGAGTTAAATTTTAGAATTTGAAAATCAATTTGATAATTTTATGAAGTTTATGAAAGTAAACCAAATGAATTAAAGTTTTTATAAATAGAAAAGATGTTTCTAAATCATCAATTCTTCAGGAGGCATGTGATTCAAGTTACTATACATCTGACAATAATGGCACCTCTTTACGAACTCAATACAGTCTTTCTCCATGGTCAACCAATAGTAACCTTGTCGAATAATCTTCTTAACTAAGGCCAAACCATTCATGTGCGGACCGCAACTTCACGCATGTATTTTTCACATGATGTGCTCCACTTTAGGCTTTCTTAAACATCTCAAATGCACTCCATCAGGCCATCTTCGATATAACTCTCCAAGGAAGGTGATGTATTGCAATGACCACCGCCTTATGGCTCTTCTCTCTTTCTTTGTTGCCCTTGGCGGGTATTCTTTTTCTTCCAAAAATCGCCTTATAGTATCATACCACGCATCATGGTCCGTATCAATTTCCATGATTGTTTCATATTCATAGCAAGGAGTTGATGAACTGGTCAAGATTAGAGGCTTAAGGAATAAGCTAACAGGGTTTTCCCATACCGAAGCCAATGTGGCTAGGGCATCAGCCAACAAATTTTAGTTTTGGGGTTTTAAAGAAATAAAACTAATATCTTTAAACTTTTTAGGAAATAAAGCAAAAATTTAAGGTTTTTTTAAGCTTTAAACAAAGGGAATTAGGGTTCTAGGTTTTGAATTAAAAAACACAATTTCATAGTTTTGGCTACTGTGAAAAAAATAACAATTAATACATACCTCCTTTTAATGGTTCTTCCAAAAATAATTCTTCTTGGATGAACAAAAACAAAGGCAATTACTGCCTTTGATCGTTTGTTGATGCTTTGCTTCTTCGTTTCTCAAAAAGTCAGATTTGATTTCACTGCTTTCCTTCACAGATTCGGTTTCACACTCTCAATTTCATCCAAATTTTCTCCTCCCTTTTTGTGTGTTAATCATGCTTATTTATAGAAGTTTTTTTTTGTGGTTTTTTCCTAGTTGCTCACGGCATACATTATTTATTAAGAAAAGGATACCGAAACCTAATTGCATTAGGTTTCAAAAAATTTGCGTCGAAAAAATTTCGTTGGCGAAAAAAAAAAACTACTGCGGAAAAATCGCGCTGGCGAAATGCCCACGGGCCCGCTGACTTTCGGCGATGATTTTTTTGTCTCTGATTTTTATTTTTATTTTTATTTTTTGATTTTTATTTGTTTATTTTTATTTTTATTAATAAAAATTAGATACTAAAGCAAAAATTATTTAATTAAGATAACAAAAATTATTTTGGACCAATTAAAATATATTAGACAACACAAAAATTATTTTGGATCGGACTGGGTCAAAAATTAAGGGTCTACAGTTTGCCCCTACTTGAATGATCTGAAACTTTAGTGAAAGAGAGTAAAAAGCAACAAGACTTAATTTTTTGAGATGGTGGAGGTTTTGGGTTCTAGACCCGGTTCGAGTTCTGCACTCAAGGATAATTCTAAGTTCTGGACTTAAGGAAAATTTGGGTTCTGGACCCGAGCTAAGTTCTGGACTTAGAAATAATTCTAGGTTCTGGACCTAATGGAAAATTTGGGTTCTGGACCCGAGCTAAGTTCTGGACTTAGAAATAATTCTATGTTCTGGACCTAATGGTAAAATTGGGTTCTAGACCCGAGCTAAGTTATGAACTTAGAAACAAATTCTAGGTTCTGGACCTAAGGAAAATTTGGGTTCTGGACCCGATTCGAGTTCTGGACTCAAGGAAGATTCTAGGTTCTAGACCTAAGGAAAATTTGGGTTTTGGACCCGGTTAGAGTTCTGGACTCAAGGATAATTCTAGATTCTGGACCTAAGGAAAATTTGGGTTTTGTATCCGAGCTAAGTTCTGGACATAGAAACAAATTCTAGGTTCTGGACCTAAGGAAAATTTGGATTCTGGACCCGATTCGAGTTCTGGACTCAAGGAAGATTCTAGGTTCTGGACCTAAGGAAAATTTGGGTTCTGGACCCGATTCGAGTTTTGGACTCAAGGATAATTCTAGGTTCTAGACCTAAGGAAAATTTGGGTTCTGGACCCGAGCTAAGTTCTGGACTTAGAAATAATATCTAGGTTCGGACCTAAGGAAAATTTAGGTTCTGGACCCGGTTCAAGTTCTGGACTTAGAAATAATTCTAGTTTCTAGAACTAATGGAAAATTTGGGTTCTGGACTCGAGCCAACTTCTAGACTTAGAAATAAATTCTAGGTTCTGGACTTAAGGAAAATTTGGGTTCTGGACCTGGTTGGGGTTCTGGACTCAAGAAAAATTCTAGGTTCTGGACCTAAGATAAATTTGGATTTTGGACCCGGTTCGAGTTATGGACTCAAGGATAATTCTAAGTTTTGGACCTAAGGAAAATTTGGGTTCTGGACCTGAGCTAAGTTCTGGACTTAGAAACAAATTCTAGGTTCTAGACTTAAGAAAAATTTGGGTTCTGGACCCGGTTCGAGTTCTGGACTCAAGAAAGATTCTAGGTTATGGACCTAAGAAAAATTTGGGTTCTGGACCCAGTTCGAGTTCTGGACCTAAGGAAAATTTGGGTTCTGGACCTAAGGAAAATTTGGGTTCTGGACCCGAGCTAAGTTCTTGTCTTAGAAACAAATTCTAGGTTCTGGACCTAAGAAAAATTTGGGTTCTGGACCCGGTTCGAGTTCTGAACTTAAGGATAATTCTAGGTTCTGGACCTAAGGAAAATCTAGGTTCTGGACATGAGCTAATAATTTTTTTATTTCAAATAGTTTGGCTAATTTTTATGCATATGTCTTCTTATTGCCCCCTAGGTGTAAAAGTATTTATATACCCGCAATTATTTGAATGATTAAAGTAGATTATTGAATTTACTGTTTATTTACTATGTAGTCACTGTTCATACACTATTTACTATTTATAAATAATAAATTTACTATTTGCAAATAGTATCAAATAGTATTTACTATTGGAAATAGTACTTTTACTATTTATCAATAGTAATACTATTTATAAATAGTAAAATTTACTGTTTATAAATAGTAATTCTATTTATAAATAGTAATACTGTTTAATTTTGTAATTCTCTCAAAATTCTTTTCAATTTTAGCATATATTTTTCAAAAACAATGCATGCTTCAAGGTCAGGACTCATTCTAATGCCGAGTTATTGGAGTTTATTCGGCATCATGAAGATGAAAATTTAGATATACTGGCCGGGATGCCGCTTCACCGCAGTTCCAACGAAAAGAGTGTGGTAATTATTTTTCTTTCTTTTTCTCTTAATTTTTTTATCATTTTTTTATTTTTTATTTATTTTTGTTATTTTTATTATATATATATTTTTTGTATTATTATTTTTAGAAAATTTAAGAAAAATATATTAATTTAAGTAGATAGAATAATATGTACTTACCTTGCATTAACTTACCAGGCTCTGTTCGGACTAGAAGATGTATTTACAAAGCCCGACAATGGTACGATGTAGTGCCTTCTCGGGTAAGGCGGATTATTCAAGATTGCGGCTTTGAACTGTTCATCTTACAGTTGCCATTTGAGGAATATCAGATAGACCGGAGCGTAGTCCAGGCGCTTGCAGAGCGATGGTTGGACACAACCCACACTTTTTACTTGCCCATTGGAGAGATGACAATTGGTCCGGTCAATTTTTCTGCCATAACCGGCCTTCGATATGATGGTGTTTTGGTCCCTCTGACCAACGAGACTTTAACATTTGAAGAAATTCAGGAATTAATTGGTATGGAACCATCATATAAAGGGCCTTTTAAGATAAAAATCGAGCCAATTCGTAGTTATTGGATGAACTACGAAGGACGGGTTGGCAGAGACAGGGCCAAACAGTATGCTCGAGGATTTTTGTTATATTTGCTCGGGTCGACCATCTTAGGCAGCACTGAATCCTCCATCTACTTGTTAGTGTTGAGTGCCCTTTCTCATCTCAGAATGGTACCATCTTCTGGCTGGGGTGAAGCTGGTCTCGCATGTCTTTACCATGGTCTTGATAAGCTTTACCGAAATAAGAAGTCTTTTGTCGGCTTGATGGCAGTTGTCGAGGGATTCTTTTCCTTCACCAATGTTATTTCCACTCTTTTCTTGCATGAATTTGATCTTTACTATCATTGTTGTCGGTATGGGCATATGAACATAACCTCGTGAGGGTACCCGGTATTTCCCGAGAGAGAGTCGGGTATCCGAGATTAAATTTTTGGTTGTCTGATCGTGTGGACGTTCCCAGCTCTCATCATGTGCATACTAACCGAGATGTGTTGAGCTGCTTAACCTGGGACCAGGTAAAATGACATTAGTATGCTTTAAATTTTATGTGAAAGTTTTCCTACCTTATGTTATTTTGCAGGTGAATTTGGCCTGGTGGAGCCGAGAAGAGCGAGCAAACTGGTCTCCTTTGATAAGGGCTGCACTGTCTTTTCAACATTCTCGCCGAATTATTGCTGGCCCAGTCTCTAGTGGTTGGTTTCTCGGGGAGAGAGTTTATGAATGGTTTCTCGGTCCAGAGCAGCGAAGGTTTTCGATGCAAATTCCATAATATACATTAAATATTATGTCAATGCCGGAGGATGCATAGTAGTCGGCCCGGTATGGTTATGATGCCGAGTCATTTCTCTATTTACCGGGTCCATTTTATGCCCATTTTATTCAGAGAATACTCTTGAACTTTGATGTATCTCCTGTTGGTATACGGGAGATAATGGGGGTAGAGATGAAGAAGGACATCACGGAAATACAGGAGAGTTTGTTCCACATCTCGGGACTAGTACTTCTCAGGTAAATGGCCGTGTCACCTGAGTGTGTCATCTTCTATTTCTCCTTTGGTCTTCTTTGTTCTTTGAAGATGAGAGTGACGCGACCAAGCTCCTGGCCGTGTCATGTGACATGGCCAGTGGCTTAGCTGTGTCTCCTGGGTGTGTCAGCTTCTGTGTCTTTTCTTTGTTTCTTCTTTGTTCTTGGCTTAGGATGGGACACAGCCAAGCTTGTGGCTGTGTCATGTGACACGGCCAGTGGCTTGGCCATGTCGCCTGCCAGTGTCACCTAGTATTTCTTTTCTTTCTTTGCTTGGTCCTTCTTGTCTTTGCCCTTTAGGTGAGACACGGCCAGTGGCTTGGCCGTGTATCCTGCCCATGTCATGTTCTGCCAAGATTTCCTTTGAGGTGACACGACCAAGCTTGATTTGGCTTGGCCATGTCTTGCTTGATTCATACTCTTCTTTCCTTGTTTTGATCTTCCAAGGGGTTTTTGCACTTTAACCACTTTTCCCTTGCAACTGCTTTTTTTTTCTTTCCTTGATTCTTTAATGATTGTTGCAGGCTGTTGGCTTATTTGATCATGAGGCTTGACCTTCTTTTGCTGCCCCTTTGTTTGCTCATTCTAGTCCACCAGATATGCCATCTCATCCGCAGGGCATTGATATGAACTACCTGGTACATTTTTTATTTCATAGTAATTTATGCTATATGTATGCATGATTATGTATGCTCTTACCTTTTTCTTCTTGGCTCACAGCGGATGATCAAAGAACAAAATAGGAAGCTTCAAGAAGAGTTAGTTGTAAGTCGTTAGCAGGCTTCTCATTTTGAAAGTTTATATCACCAATCCAAACAACATTTCCGAGACTTCCGATTTCAGGGGATGAGGGATCCCGGCGCTTCTTCATTAAGAGGGCCCCCAGACTGACGACCATGAGATCCTTTCGTCTGCTTCTAATGAGGACCATGACGTATCAAAACTTCAAGGTAATAAAGATTTTAGGTGTTCCCTCTTCGGGTGATCCCGGGACGAGTAATTTGTCGAGTTTTGGTGCTCCCGCTTTAGGCGGACTCGGGACAAGTGATTTGCTCCCTCCTCCAATAGGCGATGACTTTTTCAAGGCTTTATTTGATGACCTACCACCACCCTCTTAGTGATATTTAAATAATGTAGCAATTGTAAAATATTATACAATAATGAAAAAAATATAATTTTCCTCTTTACTATAACTCTCCTTTTTTTATTTTTATTATTATTATTATTATTATTTTATTACAGTACATCATAACTTTATAATACACATCATTTGCTAAACCCAATCAAACGTGGTAAAGGAAATTGCCACTAATTCCTTTCTATAGACCCTTAATTTTTGACCCAATCCGGTCCAATATGTTTTATTTAGTCTAAAATGATTTTTGTTGTCTAATTGGTCCAAAATAATTTTTATTAAATAATTTTTGCTTTAGTATCTAATTTTATTAACAAAAAATAGAAATAAACAAATAAAAGTCAAAAAATAAAAATAAAAATAAAAATAAAAATCGGAGTTGAAAAAATCATCGTGCGGGCCCGTGGGCATTTCGCCCGCAGCAAATTCCTACGGGCGAAATCACTGTGCAGTTTTTCTGCCTGCGAAATAGCTTACGGCCCGCTCAGCGCGCTGCCGCAGCCACAGAAATTTTCTGCCTGCAAAATAGCTTACGGCCCGCTCAGCGCGCTGCCGCAGCCAGCTGCGGCAGATTTTTTCGCCAGTGCAGTTTTTCCGGCAGCTCAAATTTTTTGAAACCTAATCCAATTAGGTTTTGGTTTCTTTTTTTATTAATATTACTTACCTTAACTAATTAGGAATAAACAACCTCAAACCACTATCAATAAGGACCAAAGGCAATTAATTTAAGGAAAAAAAATCCAAGAGTAGTTTGGAAAATTTGAAACCAAATCAAGGAAGGAAAAGAAGAAATTCAATTCAACTTTTTTCTGGAATAGCAGCAGCACGATTTAGAGGATTCAAAGGTAAAAAAAGCTTGTCTTTGGAGCTAGTTCATCCAAGAAGAATTGTTTTTGGAGAAATCATCAAAAGAAGGTATGTGTTAATTAATTTTCTTTAATTGTTTTTTTTACACAGTAGAAAATCTATGAAATCAAAATTAAAAACCTTTCAACTTTAATTTAGTTTTTATAAAGCAAAAAAAAAAAAACCTTATTTCGTTGGTTTATCTTCCAAAAGGCTTGAAATTGTTATTTTTTCTTCTTAAAAACCTTAAAACTCTAATTGAACGTATTTTTCAACAAAACTAAGATGTAAATTCAGCTTCTTTTAAAATTTTAAAGTAGGTTCTATTTCATTCAAAAAGCCTTAAAAAACATCTTTTCTACTTATAAAAACTTTAATTTATTTGTTTAAATTCATAAAACTTCATGAAATTATCAAATTGATTTCTAAAACCCTAAAAATTATTCACCACCTGTGACCCTACTTCTAAATCCTAAAATCCAAAATTTAACTTTTAAACCTAAAATAATGAACCCTAATCCTTTTAAAACCTTAAACCCTAATTTTTATGAACCCTAATCCTTTTAAAACATTAAAAAACATAAAAACCTAAAAACCTAAATTTTACACATTAGCTTAGGAACCCAATAACCAAAAATCACAAATTAAAGTATTTTAAAGTGTTTAAAACCCTAGTTTAATGATATCATCATTCAAACCTTAATTTTGTTAATCAAAGAGTCTTACCAACCCTTTAAAACATAAAACCCTAATTTATTTTAATTCCATAAAAAGTCACAGTAGCCATAATTGGACTTTTATTTGCTTTATTCAATTCCATACTTGATTATGCTTTGATTTATTTCTTATGCTTTAATTTATTTAATTTCAATACTTGATTTATTTAATTTATCATGGATTGATGTTTATTTTCTATTTTGATTAGTAGCTTTGATGAATGATTTATTTATGATGAATGATTATTTACTTTTATCAATTAATTTAGATTTCCAAAAGTTGTAAGAGGTATGTTTCCACTTGGTGGGTACCTCATTAGTTAAACATCATATAATTTAATTTGCTTTCCTATTTTAGAACCTATGTAAAGGGCATGTTTCTACCTTTTGGTGGGTGTCCTATTTAGGCATGTGATGTAAGGACATGTTTCCATCCTTGGATGGGTGTCCATTTATTTGCTTTGTTTGGACATTGCTTTGATTTTAATATATTGATGCTTTCTTTTAATTATTGTGTGTAATATGGATAATATTATTATATTTAAGAATTTTATAATATTAAGACCTGTAAAGGAGACCAGGTTCCAATGAACCGGGCATTGTGGGGGTTCTGGGCCATTTCTCACCTTCCCCACACGTACCCAACTTTCCGAACCCATTAAGGGGTTGGGGATTCCTTAGGAAACGAGTCATCCACCCCTTTCTTTTTCCTGGTCCGTCCGGGTGGCAACTCCATTTTTCTCTGGACTTAGGTCCGTGTTCTCTAAGGCCCCAAGCCTAAACAGTGCCGAAGTCTCAAGAACCATTCCACCAGGAGTGGGGGCGAAAATCCCCGCTCACACTTTCCTTATGGCATATGGTCTTATTCTTTCCCATCACCTTTTCATTTTCACTTTTGGTAAAGGTTTGTTTCTTCTATATAAATCACCCTTCATGCCATATTTTAATACATAAACCAAAATTCTTTCTCTTTCAACGTGAAGACTCCCTTTAACAATTTTAATTCTTTTTCATTCATTCACCATGACCGAGCATCATTTTAAGAGAATAAAAATTTTATTTAAGAATATGGATGCCATTCATTGGAAGCAAATTTCATGATCAAAACTTGATGTTTTAAAATGTTTTCAAAATGTTAAATTGGACCACTCCTTCTTACATGCTGTGGCTTCCTTTTGGGATACGGATTCTAGGGTATTTAGAATTAATGGCTTTGAAATATGTCCCTTGATTGAAGAATTTGAGGCCATCCTTGGATATCCCAATATTCAACAAATGGCATTACCCATATTGATTTTCAAGACTCAACAGAAGATGCAGATGTTATTTCAAATTCCAAAACTCGAAGTTCTTCGGTTGATGAGAGGTGAAAAAATTCTACTCGCCCCTTTGATTGACTTTTGTTTCTCTCATTTGGCCCCTACTAAGGCATGGGGACGCATGCTTTGTCTTTGCTTGCTCGGCCAATTCTTGCTTGTTTCTTTTGACGGCGATATTGATCCAGGAGTATTGGATATTATGGACCAAATGGAAGGAGGCTTGTCGCCGGTACCTGTGATCTTAGCCGAGACCTTAGTTGGATTAGACCGATTTAAATCAAGATTGTCAAAGAGACTAACTGGGAGTCTGTTGCTGCTTCAGGTAATTACCTAAACTGCCCTTTTGGGTTTCCAATTTAGGTTTTCTTTTTTCTTTTTATTGCTCTAACTTTTGCCTAGTCTGCCCATGCGGGTTTTCGGAACTAGCGAGCTGTCCTAATTTTTGCCTAAGCTGCCTTTGCGGGTTTTCAACTTAGCAGACTCTCTTTTTTTCTCTCTTTTTTTTTCTTTCTAATTTAATTCTTTCTTCACATATTTGGGTTCAGGAGCTTCTTTGTTTGCTTGATACTCCATCTATGGATTTTGCCAGATACCTGTCACGTCATCATTCTGCTAGGAAGCTACTCCATCTTGCTTCTTCATATGCTGACTGGGTTGATTGGATCCACTCACGTTCTGAAGTCAATATCTGTTGGTTGGTACCTTGGTGGAAAATTTCTCGTATCACCATGCGGACATACTTGATGTATGTTCCCCTTGCTGCTCTTCTTCAAGGTACATGCTATGACCCTCGGTGACTTGGACGTTAGTATGGAGCTGAGCCTCGTGATTTTGACTTTGCTCTTGACTTAGACATGCCTTGCTTGACTAAAGCCTACTTGGATCGGCTGAGGCAAAGCTGGCCTGCACGTCACACTTATCGACTGCCATAGATTTTACATTTATCAATTCAGAAAGTGTATTGTTAGGATGAAAAAATAATTAAAGTAATAAAAGATGCTTCTTTTCCATTTATAATTTGTCATCACCTTTTGCTATTGTGTTTATTTATTTCATCCATATCTGGTCGAATACTTATAACAGTGCATATAGAACAATTTTAACATTAATTCTATTTTATTAGATTGGGGAACAACCAAACATTAAGATAGCATACACAAGATTACTCATGTTGCCAATTAGCCCTTTTGGGTTTTCTAATTGACGATTTTCTCTCATTTAGCCCTAATTATTGCCTAGCCCTCCCTTTAGGGTTTTCAGAACCAGCGGACTGCTTTAACTTTTGCCTAGGCTGCCCTTTTTGGGTTTTCAACCTAGCAAGCTCTTTTTTCCTTTTTTTATCATACATAAAACTTCTTCAACCTGTCAATGTTTACTGACTCACTAAATTCGTTCCCGTCCATGTCTGACAACTTCACCGTACCTTTGTTCATGACTTGTTTAACGACATATGGCCCTTCCCAGCTAGGCCTGAACTTCCCTCTTCGATCAGATACATTAGGCTTACATTGTTTCAACACTAAATCCCCGACTCTAAATTTTCTGATTTTAACCCTTCTATTGTAGGCCCGAGCTATCTTCTTTTGATACAGTTGATGATGATACAGTGCCTTTAACCTTCTCTCTTCTAGTAAAGCTAACTGAGTATATCTGTTCGCTACCCATTCCGTTTCAAGCAGTTCAGCTTCCAAGACTACTCTTAATGACTTGATCTCAATTTCACTTGGCAATACTACTTACATCCCATAAACTAAAGAGAATGGTGTCATTATAGTAGGTGTTCGCACACTTGTCCTATATCCCCATAAAGCAAAGGGAAGCATCTCTGACCAATCCCTGTAAGTCTTGGCCATCTTGGACAGAATTTGCTTAATTGTCTAATTTGTTGCTTCCACAGCACTATTAGCCTTTGGTCTATAAGGAGAGGATCTATGATGATGGATTTGGTACTTCGAGAATAAATCCTTAACTGCTCCTTGAAACTGTACCCCATTGTCTGATATCACACTATGCGGGACCCCATATCTGCATATTAGGTTCTTTTCAATAAACCTAACCATTTGGCTTGCACCCAGTTTATTGAAGGATTCTTCTTCGACCTATTTTGAAAAATAATCTACTGCTACCACAATGAAATGGTGACCGTTTGAAGCTGTCGGATGTATCTCTCCTATAATGTCGATACCCCAGGTGGCAAATGGCCAGGGTGAAGACATTGAATGCAATTCTTCAGAAGGCATGTGATTCAAGTTACCATACATCTGACATTGATGGCACCTCTTTACGAACTCAATACAGTCTTTCTCCATGGTCAACCAATAGTAACCTTGTCGAATAATCTTCTTAACTAGGGCCAAACCATTCATGTGCGGACCGCAATTTCCCGCATGTATTTCTTACATGATGCGCTCCACTTCAGGCTTTCTTAAACATCTCAAATGAACTCCATCAGGCCATCTTCGATATAACCCTCCAAGGAAGGTGATGTATTGCAATGGCCACCACCTTATGGCTCTTCTCTCTTTCTTTGTGCCCTCGGTGGGTATTTTCTTTCTTCCAAAAATTGGCTTATAGTATCATACCACGCATCATGGTCTGTATCAATTTCCATGATTGTTTCATATTCATAGCAAGGAGTTGATGAACTGGTCAAGATCAGAGGCTTAAGGAATAAGCTAACAGAGTTTTCCCATACATAAGCCAATGTGGCTAGGGCATCAGCCATCTGATTTTCTTCTCTTGATAGGTGTATAAACCTACACTCCTTAAAGTTCTTTTTCATCATGGTCAAGTAATGGTGGTATGGTTTTAATTTTTCTTCTTTCAACTCCCATTCTCCATTTACTTGGGATACAACTAGCAACGAATCACCATAAACTTCCACCTTATCCACCTTCATAATCATTAGGGTTTCCCAACCAAAAATACAAGCTTCGTACTCCACCATATTATTGGTTGCCCTAAATTTCAATTTATTGGCTAAAGGGATGAGTTCCCCTTCGGGCGATTATAGTATAACTCCCAAGCCTGCTCCTTTCCTGTTTACTGCTCCATCAAAATACATTCTCCACCCTTATACTTCAATTGCTTCTAAATGTTCATATGGAAATTCCAAGATTACCTCTTCACTATCTGATAATGGTTATTGGGCCAGGAATTCTGCTACTGCTCTACCTTTGATCATTTTCCTGGTCACATACTCAATCTCAAATTCTTATAATATTATCAACCATCGACCATATTTTCCAATCAAAGAAGGTGTCTCCCTTAAGTACTTCATTGGGTCCAACCTGGAAATTGCTTGCACACTATACGATTGAAAGTAATTTCGCAACTTCTTAGAAGACCAAACCATGGCTATAAAAGTCTTTTCAATGATACTATACTTAATTTCATAAGGTAGGAGCTTTCTACTCAGATAGTAAACTGCATGCTCAATCCCTGACTCATCTGCTTGGGCTAGCATGGCTCCTATTGACTCTTCTTCTACTGCTAAGTATAGTAATAGAGGTTTGCCGGGTTTAGGTGGTTTTAAAACAGGTGGATTCAACAAATACTCTTTTATTCGCTCAAAGGCCTTTTGACATTCTTCATTCCATATGACCAGCTGATTCTTTTTAAGCAATCTGAAGATGGGCTCACAAATTGTTGTGAGTTTTGTTATGAATCTGCTAATGTACTGTAATTTACCAATAAATCCCCAAACTTCTCTCTCCGTCTTAGGGGCTGGCACATCCCTGATTGCTTTAACTTTGTCAGGATCAATCTCAATGCCATTTGGACCAATCACATGTCCCAATAATTTTCCTGAAGTAACACCGAACACACACTTCTTCGGGTTCAATCTTAGCTTATATTTCAAAGCTCTATCGAAAAATAATTCTAAGTTTTGGAAGTGTTGTTCCCTTGTATCTGATTTGACCATCATATCATCAACATATACTTCAACTTCTTTGTGCATCATGTCATGAAATAGTGTGGTGGCCATCCTTTGGTAAGTTGCTCCAGCATTCTTTAAACCAAAAGGCATCACCCTATAACAAAATATACCCCATGTAGTAATGAAAGCAGTTTTGGCTTTATCCTCTTGGACCATTAACACTTGATTGTATCCGAAAAATCCATCTACAAACGAGTGTAGCACGCTAGAGGCTGCACTATCAATGAGAACATCTATATGAGGTAAAGGAAAATCATCCTTAGGGGAAGCCTTGTTTAAATCTCTATAGTCCATGCAGACCCTTATCCTCCCATCTTTCTTTGGCACTGGTACTATGTTGGCTAGCCAATCTGGGTATTCTATCACTTCAAGGAACTTCACTTGTATTTGCTTAGTGACCTCTTCTTTAACCAATTTAGCCCACTCAGGTCTTAATCACCTAAGCTTTTGTTTGACAGGTTTAATGTGAGTGTAAGTAGAAATATGATGCTCGGCTATGTCTCGATCTATCCCCGGCATATCTTTATAAGACCAGGCAAATACTTCTTCATATTTTTTGAATATTTTTCAAATCTCTCTCTCTCATCAGGAGTAAGGTCGGATGCTATGCTAATGTTTTTAGGATTTTCAGTTGTTCCCAAATTTAATGATTGTGTGTTAACAGAATTAATATTAAAGATGCTCATGTAACTGCTATTTGAATGTATGCAACCATCAGGAGAAACATCACACAAGTAAGCAAAATTAGACTTTATTACATTCATTTTGGAAAAGAAAACATCATCATCCTCATATAATGCAGACAAATTAAAATCAAAATCAAAATCATTGTTCTCAGAATCATAAAGCAGGATGTCTTCAAACTTTTCTTCGACCAGGGAAGCAATCTCTTTTGGAGTCTTCTCAACTTTCATGACAGCTTCATTCTTCTCTTTTAGATTGGATTCCTTGCTGGCTGACAGGGTGAGCTCTTTCTTCACTTGCTCCACTAGCTCGGCAACATCTGTAAAAATTTCAAAACCTGGAATCAACTTACCCATGAACATGATCGGCTCGGGCTTTCCTTGGAGTGGTCCTTTATATGGAACCTTGACAAAGATCTCTTCAAGTGGTGGGAAGCTCATCTTCTCACTCTTCTTTAGCTGGACATCATATCCCAACCATTTCTTGGAAGTTTGAGTTCTAAAATCTGGTAACTTTGTCAAACCGGCCTTACCTTTTCCAAGACTAGCTCCGAGAAGGTAGTTCATGTTCTTCATCATATTCAAGACTTTGGAGTCCATTACTTCATCATCAGAAATTATAGCTACTTGAAAACCATTGAGAGGACTCTCAATCATTAGAGCGTTAACAATCTCATTATCTTCAGCTTCAATGACCACTGTCTCATCTCCGTTGGGGAACTTGATCTTTTGATGAAGGGTGGAAGGAACTCCACCAAGAGGATGAAACCATGGTCGTCCCAAGAGCAAGGCAAAAGTAACCAGTATGTCTAAAACAACAAACTAAATAATAGATTCAATTGGACCAACCTTGACAGCTGCTTTGAAAGTCCCTTCGGCATGCCTCTTAGTGTTGTCATAAGCACGAATCATTACCTCGGTAGGGTTTAGATCTCTTGTTGACATGGCTAGCTTTGGCAATATCTTAAGTGGACAAACATTTATGGTAGACCCATCATTGACCATTACACAAGGAGTCCTCTTCCCCTTGACTTCTATTTTGATAAAGAGATGGCGGATGTGGTCTCTCCCCTCCTCCGGTAAGTCTGCATCCGAAAAAGAAACTGCTCCCATATTAACTTCACTCTTTTCTTGAACCTCTTCACATTTCATTACTTCCCTAATTTTTATGAAGTTGATCAACTCCTCCAGTGTTGTGGAGGTAGAAATTGGCATGCTAGCTAAGGCTTTGCCCATAGTTTCTCGGTGTTTTTTAGAAGTAGCTTATAAGTCCCAAATGCTAACACTTGCTTGGGTTCTTTTCAATTGCTTGAGCACAACATCATCTTCTTCTGCTTCAAATTCCTTCCCCTTATTAGTTTCTACCTCCTTATTTGGTGGCCTTGCATAAGGCTTACCAGATCTAGTGTTCATTACTTCATCTTCTTCGGGCTCGGACCAAGTCCACTCCTCCTTCTTGGATACAATATCATCATCACTATCACTTGAATCCCAAAACCCGTTGCCAACACAAATTGCTACTTCTCCACCCATCGTAGCTTGTTCAAATTTGAAAAATGCCTCTTCTTCTTTGGTTGCTTATTCACCCACATCTTGAAAAGAAGACATGAAAAAGTCCTCATGCAAACCTCCTCCAATCATGAAGGTTGCAGGTGGTGGTACCCTATTGAATTTTGGCAATGGGTTGTCTTTGGTGTTTGGCTTATTGGCTCGAGTAGCTTCCCATTATCAATTACATTTTGGATCTCATGTCTCAACCTCACACATCTATCCGTGTCATGCCCTTGCATTTGGTGAAATTGACAAAATGCTTTGGTGTCAAAATTAGGTGGGAGAGGGTTAGGCAAAGGATGAGGATTTAAGGGTTGTAGCAATCCCTTTCTTTGAAGCTTATTGAGAACCCAAGACATCAATTTTCCCAATTCCAAAAATTATTTCCTCGTTCCTTGGTTAGTAGCATTAACACCGACAGCCTTTTGCATGCTTTGGCTACCAGATTGATAGCTCCCTTTCTCGTTCCTTTTTGTTGTAAAGGGGCTTTTCTCCCTTTCCCATTCTTCAATTTGCAAACCAGCTTGGAGAAGGTCTTTGAAATCACGGATGAGTGTATGAGACATCCTCTCACGAAGATTAGGCAACACCCCTCTCACAATCATCCTTATTTGATCGGATTCATCGGGCCTCTTCTTGAGTAAAGCGGCCTTGTTTCTCCATCTCTTGACATAATCTACAAAATTCTCATTCGGCCTTTGCCTAATGGACTCTACTTCTATCAAGGTAACTTCTAACTCAACATTATATCCATACTATTGGATGAAGGCTTTGTAAAGTAGATCCCAATTCTTTTGTGTTCCATCATCTAAGGTATTGAACCAGTTTTGGACAACAGGGTCCAATGAGAGCATAAAGTACCTTAGGGTTTGAGCCTTAGTAGCTCGGGCAGACTGCATGGCAGTGATATACTGCTTCACATGGAGATGAGGACTTCCGGTGCCATTGTACTTTGCAAAGGATGGCATCTTGAACTTGTACGGGACTTCTTCATCTTATTCAAATAGTTTATCAATCTCAGACATCTCTTTGGTTTTTAGCTTCTTCTCAAATTTCTTTTCTAAATCAGCAATCATCTTTTCAACATCAGATGTCTCGGTCTTTTCAATAGTTGCTTTCTCAACAACCTTCGGTTCTTTCTTCTTCTCTTGAACATCTTGGTAGTATTGAGCCCAATCATCATCGTCATCAATGATCAACTTTTCATCATCAAAAACCACTTCACCAACTTTAGTCTTCCCTTTGTCCTTTGGTTTCTTATTGCTAGCAGATGCCTCAGCATGATTCTCTAAGATTGCAGTCAACTGGTTCTTCATGGTCTCAACTAGGGCCTTTTGATTTCTTCCATCTTGGCATTGAGAGCCTCATCCACCATCCTTTGAATTTGTTCGGGCTCCATTGTTTTTGGTGATCAAGTGATTTAGTCGTTGCTAGATACTTCATCTCCGGCGTAGGTCGGATTGTTGTAAGCTTTTGAACTATCGTAATCCAGGGTTATGAGCCAGAGAGGATCAATGATATGAGATGCAAATGTATGCATGTATGCATGAACAATCAATAAACAAGGACAAAAAGGACGTTCCTTCCAACCTTATATCATCCACAAACGAATGGCGAGTCTCTTTTCCTAGGTATATGGTTAACAAAATACCAACATGGGGCATCTTGTTTTCGAATAATTCCCTCGGACGTTTCAACCAGTAGTTATATTTTCAAAAATGAAAATCCATCCATGATAATTCCCATTAATTAGGTTTTAATCCATTCAACCAACTAAAGTAGCTTTTATGCTATATTGGATTAAAACTAAATTAAGAGGTTTATTATAGATAGATTTCTCACTTGAAAAAGGTAACTAATGATTCAAGCCAAAAACAAGCCCATGGTTAATTTATTGTTAGTGTAAACTAGGCCCACAATTGATTTTTGGTATTTCGTAATTGACCTAAATAATTTGCAAGCTCTTTGTAAGAAAAGGTTGGATAAAAATAATTTTATTTCTAAGCCCATTGTAAAAGATTTTAGAAAAATAGATTTTGGGCTTAGTATTTGGGCCATGGGCCAAAGAATTTTTTTATTTGTTTTTGGAAAAGTCTTATGTCCAAAGACCATCTTAAAGAATTTTGAAAATAGCTTTGGTCTTTTGGACTTTGAGCTTACAATATACTTAGGTCATATTAGAAAAAGAACAAACCAAATAAGCCATGATTTAGACTAAGATAAACTAACCATAGTCAAACAACATGCATTTGGGGTAAAACCTAAGGAAAGTAACTAGGCCAATTACATGAGCTTTAGTCTTTGGGTTAAAAGGCTTAGGTTCCCATAGCAAGTATATACCAATTGGTACGAGGCTATGAGTGGTTATGCCATGCTCGATCTCCATACCTTGAATGAAAGTATGGTATCCCTTACATAACACAACACGAGTAACACGGGCGTCCTAACTCACACACACACTGCAATCTAATATGATGCAATAGATAATATCATTATAAGAAAGAATAGAATAATAAAAAGACCAACGGAATCAACTTCTCTTATCACCAGTGCAGTCGCCACTGTGAGCGGGGATTTTCGCCCCACTCCTGGTGGAATGGTTCTTGCGACTTCGGTAATATTTAGGCTCGGGGCCTTAGAGAACACAGACCTAAGTCCGAAGAAAATGGAGTTGCCACCCGGACGGGCCAGGAAAAAAAGAAAGGGGTGGATGACTCGATTCCTAAGGAATCCCCAACCCCCTAATGGGCTCGGAAAGTTGGGTACGTGTGAGGAAGGTGAGAAATGACCCAGCACCCCCACAACGCCCGGTTCATTGGAACCGGCCTCCTTTACAGGTCTTAATATTATAAAGGTCTTAATAATATAAAGTTCTTAATATTATAAAATTCTTAAGTATAAAAAGATTATCCATATTACACACAATAATTAAAAGAAAGCATCATTATATTAAAATCAAAGCAATGTCCAAGCAAAACAAATAAATGGACACCCATCCGAAGATGGAAACATGTCCTTACATCACATGCCTAAATAGGACACCCACCGAAAGGTAGAAACATGTCTTTTACATTGGTTCTAAAATAGAAAAGCAATTTAAATTACATGATACTTAACTAATGAGGTACCCACCAAGTGGAAACATACCTCTTACAACATTTGGAAATCTAAATAAGTTGATAAATGTAAAAAACCATTCATAATAAATAAATCATTCATCAAAGGTACTAAATATCAATAAAAAGTAAACATCCATCCATGGTAAATAAAATAAACCAAGCATTGAATTTAAATAAATTAAAACATAAGAAATAAATCAAAGCATATTCAAATATAGAATTAAATAAAGCAAATAAAAGTCCAATTATAGCTACTGTTTCCATTTAGGACTCTTTATTTCATGTGTTTAAGGTTTTGGAATTAATGGAATTTGGCTACTATGACTTTAAGAGAATTAAAATAACTTGAGGATTTTATGTTTTAAAAGGTTGATAAGACTCTTTGATTAATCAAATTAATGTTTGGATGTTGAAACCATGAAATTATGGTTTGAACACTTTAAAATACTTTGCTTTGTGATTTATGGCTATTCATTGAGTTAGGGTATTTAAGCTTACTATGTTTAATTATGGTTTTAAAGTTTTAAAGAATTAGGATTTAGAAAAATTAGGATTTAGGTTTTAAGGGGGGTTAGGGTTCATTGTTTTGGTTTTTGTAATTAAATTAGGGTTTTAGGATTTTTGGATTAGGGTTTCGGTTAATGAGTTAAATTTTAGAATTTGAAAATTAATTTGATAATTTTATAAAGTTTATGAAAGTAAACCAAATGAATTAAAGTTTTTATAAATAGAAAAGATGTTTTTGGAGCTTTTGGAAATAAACAGAACTTAATTTTGGCTTTTGAAAACTTGGAAAGCAAAATTTTGTTTTGGGGTTTTAAAGAAATAAAACTAATATCTTTAACCTTTTAGGAAATAAAGCAACGATTTAAAGTTTTTTTAAGTTTTAAACAAAGGGAATTAGGGTTCTAGGTTTTTGAATTAAAAAACACAATTTCATAGTTTTGACTACTGTGAAAAAAATAACAATTAATACATACCTCCTTTTGATGGTTCTTCCAAAAATAATTCTTCTTGGATGAACAAAAACAAAGGCAATTACTGTCTTTGATCGTTTGTTGATGCTTTGTTTCTTTGTTTCTCAAAAAGTCAAATTTGATTTCACTGCTTTCTTTCACAGATTCGGTTTCAAAATCTCAATTTCGTCCAAATTTTCTCCTCCCTTTTTGTGTTGTAATCATGCTTATTTATAGAAGTTTTTTTTTTTGTGGTTTTTCCTAGTTTCTCACGGCATACATTATTTATTAAGAAAAGGAAACTGAAACCTAATTGCATTACCTTTCGGAAAATTTGCGTCGAAAAAATTTTGCTGGCGAAAAAAAACTGTTGTGGAAAAATTGCGCTGGTGAAAAAAATTTGCCGCAGGAAAAATTGCGCTGGCAAAAAAGCTGCCGCATGCGGGCAAAGCAGGCCTGCGGGCCGTTTTTTTGTCGCTGATTTTTTCGTCTCCGATTTTATTTTTATTTTTTTATTTGTTTATTTTATTTTTTATGAATAAAAATTAGATGCTAAAGTAAAAATTATTTAATTAAGATAACAAAATTTATTTTGGACTAATTAAAATATATTAGACAACATAAAAATTATTTTGGATCGGACTGGGTCAAAACTTAAGGGTCTACACGTTGTATCCAGTATATGTGTATTACATATTGAGAGTATATGTGGTGTACGTATATGGGGTATAGGGGTGTTACAATTATTTTTGTATCTGAGCCTAGGTTTAAGGTTCTCAACCTAGGTGAATTGTAAGAAAAAGGAAATTTAGATTTTTAAACTATGGTTTTTAAATGAGATACATGCTTTGGCATTGGCAGTTTCTGATCTTTGATGAGGTATATTCTGCTGTGTTTGCAGATATAGGTAGTGATGGCTTCTCAGTCACGTGAGTCCAGAGAAGGTAGTGCTAAGAGTGTAGCTCCTAATGAGGGTAAAGAAGGAGCTAGGGTTGAGAGAGCTGGAGAGGCACCTGCTCCTGTGCCAGAGAGACCAGCTGCTGATGAGATTCTGTCGGTTTAGTTATGGCATATGGTAGAATTGTTGAGGCAAGCTCCAGTGCAGCAGCTGCCACCTCAACCACAGCCACAAATACCGATGAGGCAGTATGATAAATTGAGAAAATTTGGAGCTGAGGATTTATTTAGTACTACAGATCCTGCAGTAGCTGAATAGTGGTTGGATAGAGTTCAGAGGGTATTCATTCAGCTGCAGGCTACTCCTAAAGAGAAATTTGATTATGCTAGATCCCTTCTGCAAAGAGATGCGTATGATTGGTGGAAGACAGTTCCACATGCAATGGATGATCCATCAACCTTGTCTTATGGTGATTTTCTACGGGAGTTTGAGCAGAAGTATACTCTGAGGGAGTATAACGATGCTAAGAAGATAGAGTTTCTGAGTTTGAGACAAGATAACCGGACAGTGACAGAGTATGAGATTGAGTTCATCTAGTTGAGTCATTATGCCGCTGGGATTATTTCAGATGAGATAGACCAATGTAGGAGATTTGAGGAGGGGTTGAGACCCTCTATTATGTGTATTGTTGCTGGTTCTCGGCACCAAGATTTTTCTCAATTGGTTGCAGCAGCTAGAAGTGTTGAGAGAGCACAGGGTATTGTAGCAGCTGCTACTGAAGAGGAGATTAGAGTTAGGAGACCCCAGTTTGAGGCAGGGTCTTCATCTATGAAGAGAGGTAGAGGAAGTTTTGTTCTGAGGATCAGTAGGTGCCAGAGGCAGTCTGGTAGATCAACTCAGTATCAGAGGTAGAGATCGAGGCCTACAGTTTTCTGTAGCTAGTGCTCCGACTCCAGTGGTTCGTAGATCTATTCCACCTACATGTGTTCATTGTGGTAGGGCACATGGGAGTGCTTGCTGAAAGATGGGTGGACCAGGAGTATGTTTTAGATGTAGGTCACCAGATCATTTCATCAAAGATTGTCCTCAGCTACTGGAAGATAGACAAACTAATACTGCAGCTTCTCAATCCAGTGTCAGAAGAGGAGGTCGAAGGGGCAGAGGTTTTAGTAGAGGTGGTTGATATGGGTTTAGTCAGAGAGGAGGCTCTATATCCAGAGGCAGTAGGCAGATGAAGCTGGGCCATCTCAGCGAGTGTATGTGATGCAGAGGCAGCCGGATGCTTCGGCTATCATTGCTGGTACATTTTCTTTATTTGGCATTTCAATTCTTGCTCTTATTGATCTAGGATCTACTCATTTATACATAAGTGCATCTATTTTGCATGTGTCTGAATTACATTCAGAGTCCCTAGGATTTGATGTCTTGGTGACAAATCCTTTAGGGCATAGTGTGGTAGTTAGCAAGGTGCACCGAAATAGTTCAGTTGTGGTGCAGGATGAAGAGTTCTTGGGTGATTTGATTGAAATGCCTTTTAAGGAGTATGATTTGATTTTAGGGATGGATTGGTTGTCTAAGCATGGGGCTGTGGTAGACTGTCAGAATAAGTGTGTTACCTTGAGAACCGGTTAGGAGGTTGATTCGAAAAGGGTATAATGCTTATCTTGCTCATGTTGTAGATGCCAGAGTAGTGGGTTTTCAACTTGATAGTATACCCACAGTTGCTGAATTCCCAGATGTGTTTCCTGAGGAATTGCCAGGGATACCCCCTAAGAGAGAGTTGAGTTTGGTATCGATTTGTTGCCTGGTACCACTCCCTTCTCTATTACTCCTTATCGAATGGCACCTGCAGAGTTGAGAGAATTGAAGGTGCAGTTGCAGGACTTGTTGGATAAAGGGTTTGTTTGCCCTAGTATGTCTCCGTGGGGAGCATCTATTTTGTTTTTGAGGAAGAAGGATGGTACTTTAAGACTGTGTATTGATTATAGGAAATTGAATAAGGTGACTATCAAGAATAAGTACCCTTTGCCTAGGATTGATGATCTGTTTGATCAATTGAAGGGAGTAGCAGTTTTCTCCAAAATTGATTTGAGATCAGGGTACCATCAGTTGAGAGTCAGAGCTAAAGATATATCTAAGACAGCTTTCCGTATAAGGTTTGGGCATTATGAGTTTTTGGTGATGCCTTTTGGGTTGACGAATGCACCAGCAGCTTTTTATGGATTTGATGAATAGGGTGTTTAGACCCTATCTAGATCAGTTTGTGGTGGTTTTTATCGATGATATTTTGGTGTATTCGCATAATAAGGAGGAGCATGACAAGCACTTGAGGATTATATTACAGACTTTGAGAGAGAAGCAGTTGTATGATGAGTTGTCTAAGTGTGAGTTTTGGCTTGATCAAGTAACTTTTCTTGGTCTTGTGGTTTCAGTAGATGGTATAAGAGTTTATCTGAGTAAAGTTGAGGCCATTTTGAATTGGAGTCCACCGACGATAGTGACTGAACTTAGAAGTTTTCTAGGATTGGCAGGCTATTATCGACGATTTGTGAAGGGTTTTTCTTTGATAGCTACTCCACTCACCAGATTACTTCGAAAGTGAGTTAGATTCGTATGGATAGATCAGTGTCAAGCAAGCATTGAGCAGTTGAAGGAAATGTTGACTCAAGCTTCTGTTCTTACTTTGCTTGTGGAAGATAAACCATATGTGATTTATAGTGATGCTTCATATAATGGTTTAGGATGTGTTTTGACGCAGGAGGGTAAAGTCATAGCTTATGCTTCTTGGTAGTTGAAGCCGCATGAACTTAATTATCTGACACATGATTTGGAGTTAGCAGCCATAGTGTTTGCTTTGAAGATTTGGCGATGTTATCTTTATTGGGAGAAATGTTTCATTTATACAGATCACAAGAGTTTGAAATATTTGGGTGTTCAGATAGAGTTGAATCTTCGGCAAAGACAATGGTTGGAGTTGATTAAAGACTTCGACTGTTTGATTGATTATCATCCTAATAAGGCAAATGTTGTTGCAGATGCCTTGAGTCGGAAGTCTTTGGCAGGTTTGACTGCTTATTCGCTCTCGTTGCTTGTTGAATTGAGAGCATTTCATGCTGGTTTTAAATCATGTGATGATGGTTCTTTATTAGCTCAGTTGCAATTAAGGCCAGTCTTGTTGGATCAGATTAGAGAAGCTCAATTGGTAGATGAAACACTTCAGAAAGTTGTTTCGGATTGCCAAAATGGGAGAGCCGAGGTTTTTTTTATGAGAGATGATGGTAGTCTTTGGTACAAAGATAGATTGTGTGTTCCTGATAATGCAAGATTGAAAAAGACTATTTTAGAGAAAGCACATCAGTCGACTTTTGCTATGCACCCTGGGAATACCAAGATGTATCATGATTTGAAGCAATACTATTGGTGGTTAGGTATGAAGAGGGACATAGCGGAGTTTGTATCTAAATGTCTCACTTGTCAAAGAGTGAAGGCCGAGCACCAAGTTCCTTCAGGGTTACTCCAACCATTATCAGTGCTAGAATGGAAATGGGAGTGTGTAACGATGGATTTTGTGACTAGTTTTCCGTTGTCTCAGAAGAAACATGATGCAATTTGGGTGATTGTTGATCGGTTAATGAAGATAGCTCATTGTCTTCTAGTTCGGATGGATTATCCTCTTGAGAAGTTAGTTGAGCTGTATATCAGTGAGATAGTAAAGTTGCATGGAGTCCCAATTTCTTTGGTATCTGATCGAGATCCCCGGTTCACTTCAAGATTTTGGAAGAGTTTGCATGGTGTTTTGGGTTCTCGGTTGCATTTTAGCACTGCTTTTCATCCTCAGATAGATGGGCAGTCAGAGAAAGTGATACAGATTTTAGAGGACATTTTGAGAAGCTGTGTCATTGATTTCTCTGGAAGTTGGGAAAAATTTTTCCATTGATGGAATTTGCTTATAACAACAGTCATCAATCTAGTATTAAAATGGCACCTTGTAAGGCATTGTATGGTAGAAGATGTAGGACGCCTTTTTGTTGGGATGAGGTTGGAGAAGGAAAGTTGGTTGGTCCCGATTTGATTAAAGAAATGCAAGAGAAAGTGAAGATAATTCGGGATCATTTGAAAGCAGCCTCAGATCGGCAGAAATCATATTCAGATTTGAAGAGGAGAGACATAGAGTTCAATGTAGGAGATAAAGTATTTCTGAAAGTGTCTCCTTGGAAGAAGATTTTGAGATTTGGCCTCAAAGAAAAGTTGAGTCCACGTTTCATTGAGCCTTATGAGGTATTGGAGAGAGTTGGACCATGTTGTGCTCTAATAAACACTACTAGAACTACACTCGCAAGTATACGAGGTAGTTGTAGCAAAAGTGATCGCCCCAAGGTCGTTTCACAAGGAAGGTGTAGTTCGTAATAGCTTCATTGACAACTAATTTAAAAATGAGAGTTTGTTGTTTGGAATGGTGCAGGAGTAATTTAAACCTAAGAGTAATGAGTGTAAGGGTTAATGTGTGTGATGGTTGTACAAGATCAAATCGATTATTGGGAAGGTGCCTAGGGTTATAGGTCCATTCAATCAAAGCTCAATTCCCATATTATCCATTAACTTAACCTCGTAATTAATTTGTTTCTTAAGTTTAATTAGTCAATTACCAATTCATTAGTTTTCACATTCATGAATTAACAACCAATTGTTTTACATTCGCAAATTAATAAACCGTAGAACTTATATTTCTAATTCATTCTTAGGGTAGTCAATTGCATAATTCCGATATCAAATTTCACCTCTCGGTCCTTCATTCAACATCTAGAGATCAATAGGTAGCTAATCTATCAACCTAGCATGCAATCCAATGCAATCAACAAACAACAAGATACATCAATGGAAATATCAAATTAAAGCATTCAATCAAATATACTACAAACCCTAGGCATGGGTATTTAGCTGAACATCATCAATTTAAAACATTCATTCAACTCAATATAAATCAAATACAAATTGTTCATTGCAATATCAATTCTCTTAATACAACAAAGACAATATTGAAATGAATTAAAAGAGAGAATAGAAAAACCCCTTGTAGATGCCAAGAGTAGGATTACTAGTCTTCCTCCTAACTCCACTTTGATGTATGATGAAGAACTCAAGCCCTCTTCAATGGATGATTCTGTTAGTGTATGTGCCCTAGGCCATTTATTTGGATCTTTATGTTATACATTCATTATTAATAAATGAGGTTTTATTATCATTATTGTTTGTTTGCATGTTACACAATTTTGATATTTGTCCCTGGTTTATTATTGTTATAGAGATAAAAAAAATAATTCTTAACCAGTATGAACATTGATTTGATAATCATTAGATGGTTATGTGTATAGTGATACAAATCAATTTCATAGATACTTGTTAGAGAACAATGTATTGGATAGACCCATCATGAGATTACTACATGGGTTAGTGTCATAAGTAAATCTCATGATAGTTATGTATTAATTCTTTGACTTGAGATTGTCATAGTTTCCAATATAAGGACTATTATATTTTGACATGATCAAACATTATCCGTAACTGGATAGTAATAAAGGTTATGTTCATATATGATAGAAATTATGTAGAGGATAATGAACAATCAAGATAGAATTTGTCCCTCTCTTTGAGAGAGATATCTTTTGGGCCCCTCGATAAGTGAGACTGTGAAATGCATGGCCGTGCTCAAATGAATTGATAGTGTGATCAATTTCATTTGTTTTTATCAGTCTACTTGGAGATCGAGTAATCATAAGTTTGGACAATATAAGTATGACGTTGACCATGACTTATGTTCAAGCTAGATATCGTGTGACAAAGGGATTAATGCATATACTATTATTAGGCAAATTGGACATTCCTTATATTAATTGGGTAGTTGTAACACCTTGCTAGAGGCCAATTATGACTTGTTGATTTAATAGAGATTAAATTGACTGCCAATTAATATGGGCCTATCGGGTCACACACAAGAATGCGTTTTGGGCTGGATATAATATTAATATTAGATATTAATATTTATTATTATTATTATTTTCGTTTTTATATATATATATTATTAGATAATATATTCAGAATCCTAATTAGATTTGGATTCTGAATTTGACTTACCTTATCCAATTATATATATTATTAGATAATGTATTCAGAATTCAAAATTAGACTTGGATTCTGAATTTGACTTTCCGTATCCAATTTTGAATTGGATTCTGGAGTGATTATATTCACTCCAGACGTTAAGTCTTCTCAGAGGTAACAATAAAACAAAGAGGAACGGAAAAGGTAACCCTAATACGTTTTTAGAGAAAACGTTTTTCCAGCCTTCGCCGTTGCAGAGAGCTAGCACTCCAAACGGTAGCATTCGTGTGGATACGCGATAGAGGGTGTTTCGCGATCGAGGCATCTCTTCCAAACTGTGATTTCGAATCATCAACAGGTTAGTTCTTTGAACACTTTTGTCGAATTAAATGAACAGCATGGATCCTGGTGGGAAATCAGAGATCAAATATTTTTCCGCTGCGTGTTTTTGTTTGAAGTGATCTCTATGATTTCCTAACAGTGGTATCAGAGCCACTTGTTGTTTTCGTTTAAGTCGAAAATGCCATGTTGATATGATTATGGTGATATATATTGTTTACGTATGGCATGTTAACTATAAAACTCTAATTCGTTTTTCATATGATGAGAAAGGATTGGTTTTTCGTTTCGTTTCTGTAAAACCCTAATTCGTTTTTCATATGATGAGAAAGGATTGGTGTTTTTAATTTCGTTTTCATGAGATGATCACGTATATATGATTGGTTGATTAAAATGATTTTCATATGATGAAAACGATTAAGTTTATATGTGATATAAACATTTGGTAATGATTCTGTAATGGGTTGTACATATTCGAAATAAAACAGTAAGAAGGTTAATGAGATTAACGGTTCTGTTTTAGGGACCGCCGTATGTTCGCGCCCTATAGTTCGTTACCGCGACATTAAGAATGTCAATATATTTGTTTCTATTTAACATGTTGGTGATGAATATGTTATGTTTGTTTGATGTCTTGGCATGGTGCATAGCATGGCCTTATGACCTATGTGATTGGTTTATTCATATCTTTATTTTGGGTAAATACGGCCTGCGTGTCGTTTATTTTGTTGTAATTTATTTTACTAGTAGTTAGATTTTCTTTTATTGTAATATATGAAGATTCAAGCTACAATGTTTGTGATGGAGATTCATACCAAGGAGAAGATGGTTCCATGGTGATGGAAGCACAAGCTCAAGTTTTGAAGATATGTAATATTGCAAGTGTTGTAATAGATAGGTTTTTCACCTAGGGTTGCCTTTATGATCTTCATTTGGTCTCTTGAAGATCATATTTAGTTTGGCCATGCTATGTCACGTTTACATATTTTGTCATTTGGTATATGATGCTTATGTGATAAATTATATATATTCATATAGGATGCTAAAATATAATGATATGTAATGCAAGACATGATAATAATTTAGTTGAACCCTCATTAATAATTTAAGTCTAAATGCCATCCACGTTTTGAACACCTCAAAACTAAGATTGTATTAAAGTAGGTATTGCCAAAGCAATATGCTTTAAACATTCCTAGCTAAGTAGGATGAGTAATAGTGCTACTCATATGTTTTAAAATTGGTTAGACTTAATTAGGCTATCAAAATGGTTTTGGGCCTAAGGCATTAGATGGAATTCAACATGCTATGACATATGATGTCAATATTCCATAATTACTAAGAGTTACATGAGATGTAATTGGTAAAGATGTTACCTACCTAAATAACTTGATTTTAAGCGTCACGCCAAAGCTGAGTTTAGAATTAAGTGAAATACGGATCTTAGCCTACTAAAATATTTCTTTAGAGGGTTATATTTTTTAGTAGGAGTTTAAATAATTTTAACCTCATTATTAATTAAAATTTGACTTTGCATATTTATCAACAGATGGCTGCTAATAACAATTCCACCTTATCACTGCGATCTATCCTTGAGAAGGAAAAACTGAAAGAATGTGGGACTAATTTTGTTGACTCGTTTAGGAACCTGAGAATTGTTCTCAAACAAGAGAAAAAGTCCTACGTGCTTGATGAAGCTATCCCTGACCCACCTCCTGCCGATGCTTCTAATGCTGCTAAGAGTAAGCATAAGAAGCATGTGGATGATTCCAATGACATAGGATGTCTTATGTTGGCTACTATGTGTCCAGGACTTCAGAAGGATCTGGAACACTTAGAGGCTTATGAGATGAGTGTGCATCTCAAACAAGCTTTCCAACAACAGGCTAGGCAAGATAGGTTTAACACCGCTGTTGCATTATTTGACTGCAAAATGTCTGAAGGTGAATCTGTTAGTGCTCATGTTTTGAAGATGAAAGGCTATCTAGATCACCTTGCTAGACTTGGATATCCCCTGAGTTTAGAACTCTCCACGGATTTGATCCTACATTCATTGCCTAGCAGTTTCTCACAGTTTGTCATGAACTATAACATGAATGACATGGAGAAATCCATTCCTGAGCTACATGGTATGCTCAAAACTGCTGAGGGGAATATCAAAAAGCCTACCCAAATATTGAATGTCAATATTAAACAAATGAAAAAGAAAGCCAAAGATACTAAAGGCAAGGGTAAGGCAAAAGGTGCTAAAGGGTCCAAGGGACAAGCTAAACCAAAACCTGTACCTAAGGCTAAAGTTCCTAAGGAAGGGACTTGTTTCCATTGCAACAAGCCTGGGCATTGGAAGAGAAATTGTCAACTCTATTTGGATGAGTTAAAGAAGTTGAAGGGTAGTGCGACTACATCTTCAGGTATTTATGTTATAGAAATTAATTTATCTATTCCTTCTTCCTGGGTATTAGATACCAGATGTGGATCTCATATTTGTACAAATATGCAGGGACTCAAAAGGAGTAGGATGCTGAAGAAGGGCGAAGTGGACCTACGTGTTGGCAATAGAGCAAGAGTTGCTGCTATAGCTGTAGGAACTTATGAGCTTGTTATGCCCAATGGGTTTTTTTTAATTTTGAACAATTGCTTTTATGTTCCTACTATGAGTAGGAATCTTATTTCAGTATCTGTTTTGGATGATGAAGGTTATTCATTTTTTATTAAGAATAAGAAATGTTCTATTTTTGATAAAAATGATCTGCTTTATGGTATTGCAAATTCTTATAATGGCCTTTATATCCTTAATCTTGATGATTCTAATGGTAATTATATCTATAACATAACTTCTAAGAGAACTAAGCCAAATGAGTTAAACCCTACTTATTTATGGCATTGTCACCTTAGCCATATAAATGAGAAACGCATTTCTAAGCTCCATCAAGATGGATTATTAGATTCATTTGATTTTGAATCATTTGAAACATGTGAGTCTTGTTTGCTTGGTAAGATGACAAAGGATCCTTTTACTGGTCATAGTGAAAGGGCTAATGATTTATTGGGCTTGATACATACAGATGTATGTGGTCCTTTTAGCATTAGTGCCAGAGGAGGATTTCGATACTTCATTACTTTTACTGATGATTTCAGTAGGTATGGCTATGTCTACCTAATGAAACATAAGCATGAGTCTTTTGAAATGTTTAGAACTTTTCAAAATGAAGTACAAAATCAACTTGGTAAAACAATTAAACTACTTCGATCATATCGAGGTGGTGAATATTTGAGCCAAGAGTTTGATGATCATCTAAGGGATTGTGGAATTGTTTCACAACTGACTCCTCCAGGAACTCCACAGTGGAATGGAGTTTCTGAAAGGAGAAATCGAACTCTATTAGATATGGTTCGATCAATGATGAGTCAAGCGGATCTTCCTTTATCTTTTTGGGGTTATGCCTTAGAGACAGCTGCATTCATTCTGAACCGTGTACCATCTAAGGCGGTTGAAAAGACACCATATGAGATATGGACAGGTAAGACACCTAGTTTGTCTTTTCTTAAGATTTGGGGTTGTGAAGCTTATGTGAAAAGACCAGTTTCAGATAAGTTAGCTCCAAAGTCTATCAAATGTAATTTTGTGGGGTATCCTAAGGAAACTAAAGGATACTATTTCTATACTCCTTCAGAGAACAAAGTGTTTGTTGCTCGAAATGGGATCTTTTTGGAAAGGGAATTTCTTTCTAAGAGAACTAGTGGGAGTATAGTAGAACTTGAGGAAACTCAAGTACCACAAGAAATCATTGAGCCGTCTATAGAGCCTATTTCAGAACCACAAATAGTTGTGGAGTCTGAAGATGTAACACAAATCCCTCGCAGGTCTGATAGGACACGTCGTCATCCAGAGAGATATGGATTTCTTGTGACTGATGATAGTGAAGTAATGCTCATAGATCAAGATGAGCCTACTACCTATCAAGAAGCTGCGTCAGGTCCAGATTCAGACAAATGGCTTGGAGCCATGAAATCTGAGATGCAATCTATGTTTGACAACCAAGTTTGGTCTTTAATTGATCCTCCAGAGGGTATTAAGACTATTGGTTGCAAATGGGTTTTCAAGAAGAAAACTGACATGGATGGGAATGTGCAGACCTATAAAGCAAGGCTTGTTGCAAAAGGTTTCAAGCAAACTCATGGTATAGACTATGATGAAACCTTTTCACCAGTTGCTATGCTTAAGTCTGTTAGAATTCTCATTGCCATTGCAGCATACTATGATTATGAGATATGGCAAATGGATGTCAAAACCGCTTTCCTTAATGGAAACTTGCTTGAGGATGTGTATATGACACAACCTGAGGGTTTTGTAAATCCTGAGAATTCTACAAAGGTTTGCAAGCTTCAAAAATCCATTTATGGATTGAAGCAAGCATCTCGAAGCTGGAATCTTCGTTTTGATGAAACAGTTAAGAACTTTGGTTTCATCAAGAATGAAGATGAACCTTGTGTCTACAAGATGGTTAGTGGGAGTGCAGTAGTGTTTTTAGTCTTATATGTGGATGACATATTACTCATTGGGAATGATATCCCTACCTTGCAAAAGGTTAAGACTTGGTTAGGGAATTCTTTCTCAATGAAAGACTTAGGTGAGGCTGCCTATATCCTTGGTATAAAGATCTATAGAGATAGATCTAGAAGGATAATTGGCCTGAGTCAAAGTACATACATAGATAAAGTGTTGAAGAGGTTCAACATGCAAGATTCCAAAAAGGGATTCTTGCCTATGTCTCATGGCATTCATCTCAGCAAGAGTCAATGTCCTATGACATCTGATGAGCGAGATCGAATGAATAAGATTCCTTATGCTTCTGCTATAGGATCTATTATGTATGCCATGCTATGTACTAGAACAGATGTCTCATATCCATTAAGCGCAACTAGTAGATTTCAAGCTGATCCTGGTGAAGGTCACTGGACAACTGTCAAGAATATTCTTAAGTACCTTCGAAGGACTAAAGATGTATTCTTGGTTTATGGAGGTTTGGAAGATGAGCTAGTTGTAAATGGTTACACAGATGCTAGTTTCCAAACTGACATAGATGATTTTAGATCGCAGTCAGGTTTTACATTCACATTGAATGGTGGAGCTGTTAGTTGGAAGAGCTCAAAACAAAGCACTGTGGCTGATTCTACAACAGAGGCTGAGTATATAGCAGCATCAGATGCAGCTAAGGAAGCAGTCTGGTTGAAGAAATTCATCACTGAGCTAGGAGTGGTGCCTAGCATTGCAAATCCTGTGGACATTTATTGTGACAACAATGGTGCCATAGCACAGGCAAAAGAGCCTAGATCTCATCAAAGGTCTAAGCATATACTCAGGCGTTTTCACCTCATTCGAGACATTATCGATATAGGAGATATCAAGATATGCAAAGTTGACACAAATGATAACATAGCAGATCCATTAACAAAGCCTCTCTCACGGGTCAAGCATGATCAGCACACTAGATCTATGGGTCTTAGAAATTTTTAGGCCTAGTGCAAGTGGGAGATTGTTAGTGTATGTGCCCTAGGCCATTTATTTGGATCTTTATGTTATACATTCATTATTAATAAATGAGGTTTTATTATCATTATTGTTTGTTTGCATGTTACACAATTTTGATATTTGTCCCTGGTTTATTATTGTTATAGAGATAAAAAAAATAATTCTTAACCAGTATGAACATTGATTTGATAATCATTAGATGGTTATGTGTATAGTGATACAAATCAATTTCATAGATACTTGTTAGAGAACAATGTATTGGATAGACCCATCATGAGATTACTACATGGGTTAGTGTCATAAGTAAATCTCATGATAGTTATGTATTAATTCTTTGACTTGAGATTGTCATAGTTTCCAATATAAGGACTATTATATTTTGACATGATCAAACATTATCCGTAACTGGATAGTAATAAAGGTTATGTTCATATATGATAGAAATTATGTAGAGGATAATGAACAATCAAGATAGAATTTGTCCCTCTCTTTGAGAGAGATATCTTTTGGGCCCCTCGATAAGTGAGACTGTGAAATGCATGGCCGTGCTCAAATGAATTGATAGTGTGATCAATTTCATTTGTTTTTATCAGTCTACTTGGAGATCGAGTAATCATAAGTTTGGACAATATAAGTATGACGTTGACCATGACTTATGTTCAAGCTAGATATCGTGTGACAAAGGGATTAATGCATATACTATTATTAGGCAAATTGGACATTCCTTATATTAATTGGGTAGTTGTAACACCTTGCTAGAGGCCAATTATGACTTGTTGATTTAATAGAGATTAAATTGACTGCCAATTAATATGGGCCTATCGGGTCACACACAAGAATGCGTTTTGGGCTGGATATAATATTAATAATATTAATATTAGATATTAATATTTATTATTATTATTATTTTCATTTTTATATATATATATATTATTAGATAATATATTCAGAATCCTAATTAGATTTGGATTCTGAATTTGACTTACCTTATCCAATTATATATATTATTAGATAATGTATTCAGAATTCAAAATTAGACTTGGATTCTGAATTTGACTTTCCGTATCCAATTTTGAATTGGATTCTGGAGTGATTATATTCACTCCAGACGTTAAGTCTTCTCAGAGGTAACAATAAAACAAAGAGGAACAGAAAAGGTAACCCTAATACGTTTTTAGAGAAAACATTTTTCCAGCCTTCGCCGTTGCAGAGAGCTAGCACTCCAAACGGTAGCATTCGTGTGGATACGCGATAGAGGGTGTTTCGCGATCGAGGCATCTCTTCCAAACTGTGATTTCGAATAATCAACAGGTTAGTTCTTTGAACACTTTTGTCGAATTAAATGAACAGCATGGATCCTGGTGGGAAATCAGAGATCAAATATTTTTCCGCTGCGTGTTTTTGTTTACAGTGATCTCTATGATTTCCTAACAGATTCTCCTTTGCAACGTGGAATGGAGCTTTCTCAAGTCACCAATCCTTCAATTGATTATGCCTTTGAGAGATGAATGGAGCTTTCTCAAGTAACTAATCCTTTAATGAAGCTTCTTCAACCTTTAAGAGCTTGTTAACCCATTTTATCCCAAAGAATCTCAAAGATCTTATCAATGGAAGATGGAGAAGATGGAGAGGATAGAAATGGAGGATGAAGATGAAGGGACAAGGAGAGTGTCACTCTCTCCTCTCCCTAAATCGTGTTTCCCCTATTTTCTTTTCTTTTTCTTTTTTCTCTTTTCTTTTCCGCAAAAACCCTAGCCTTCTCCCCCCCCACTTCTCTTTTCTTTTTCGCAAAAGAATTTATATATATTAAGGGTGACACAGCCGAGCTGGATTTGGCTTGGTCGTGTCTCTTATTTTTCTTTGGGACACGGCCAAGCTTGTTGGCCGTGTCCATCACTGCTTCTTTCTTTCTTTCTTTGGTCTCAAGGGGTAACACGACCAAGCTTATGGCCGTGTCATGTGACACGGCCAGTTACTTGGCCGTGTCATGTGGGTGTGTCACCTACTGATTCTTCATTTTGCTTCTTTTCTCGTGGTCCTTCATTTCTTGGCTTAAGATGGGACATGGCCAAGCTTGTGGCCGTGTCACCTGCCAGTGTCAGCTTCTGCCTTCTTTTCTTTTATTTTCGGGTTTTGTTCCTTAGGTGAGACACGGCCAGTGGCTTGGCCGTGTCAGCTATTGCCTTGAGATTCTTTTGAGGGACACGGCCAAGCTTGCTTTGGCTTGGCCATGTCTTGCTTGATTCATGCTCTTCTTGCACTGTTTTGATCTTCCAAGGGAGTTTTTGCACTTAAACCTAAAACAAACACTTTAAACAAACTTAAAACAAAAATCAATCAAAACATTAACTAAGAACACATAAAAATCACACTAAAAACTAGTATAAAAATGATCTAAACAACTACCCCACACTTAATTTCTTGCTTGTCCCCAAGCAAGGCTAAAATCAAAACACTAAACAAGATAAATTTAGTTAAGTTCAAGAGTTATAAAGATGCATCAAGACTTCCCTATCCCTAAGTCTGCAATCAATATCGAATCAAACAAAATCGATACCCATGCAATTAAGTGGTTTTCTATACATAACCTATGTTGTCGCTCCCTTACCAACTCTTACAAGTGTTTGATCATGGTGGTGTTTACACTCATAATAATCAATGAAAGATTATTGACATAGGCTTGCTTATCAATCAAATCTCCACCACAAAATTACAATCAAGCATCAATCAAAAGGTCTTTCTTTTTTGTTGTAATGGGGATAAGGTAAAGGCATGACATTTAGGAAATGTGAGCTTAATCATTAAGTTCAAGAGCACTTCAAGAATGAAGTAACCATTCATATATATATACCCCAACAATTCCAAAACACCTTCCACTCATCTACCCTTTGTCATTAAAGAGCTTTTTAAAGGAACTCACTTATTAAATCTTGCAATGATTATTCCCAAACATATTCCAACCCTTTCAACAAGAACATCAATTATTCTTTTTCTTATTATTTTTTTATTTTTCTCTTCTTATTTTTTTATTTGCATTTAATTTTTTTTATTTTTTATTTTTTTAGGGTTTGCAACTAAATAACATAATAGTTTGCAATCTTAAACCTACTAAATTTAACCCCACACTTAATTCAACACAACACCCCGCCCTAAACGCTCTTAAAATGCTCTTGACCTATTGAAAGGGTAAGAGACAAAATAGCATGATTCAAAATTAGTATTGTTGCAAAACAAAAAAGGAAAAATGAAATAGGCTCAAAATTGGCTAACTAAGGTTGAATATAGGGTTGGTCTTTTTAAGCCAAAGTGGGTTCACCTAATTGTCTTAATCATCTTGATGCCTAATTGAAATTTTTATGTAGTCTTAAAATGCATGTCAAAGCAATTTCTAGCAATTCATCAATCAAAGATGTTCACCCACAATAATAATGATAAGTTGATGGCTCAATTCCTCACTATGTTAATGCCAATGCAAGGGAAAAACTAACAAAATTGACAATAAGCACCAATTCTAATCAATTCTCAAATTCATGCTTCAAAAATTCAAAGGTTATCCATCAATAATTTATAACAATTGAACTTTTCAAAATTCATTTATTCAAAGAAAAACATTAACTAAACTTAAACAAAAACAAGTTAAAAGTAAAAACATGAAATAAAAACACGAAATGCACCCCACACTTAAAGATTCACATTGTCCTCAATGTGAGCATGCATAAACTAAGAGATAGGGTTTAGATGAAACCTGATTTCCATCATTCCCATATGCGATGTACAATACTCCTTCTACCCATAATGCAATTGTCGTTCATGTCTACAGGGATAGATAACATACAACTCCAAAGGATACCCGATATATTGCTACACCTAAGTAGTGATATTTGAAAACATGTGAAGGTGATCTTAGGGTAATCCTCCAGTGCAATAGGAACTTTGTAAAACCCTTTTTCATTGTGCAACATGGTTCTATCCATTGCATGCTCTTCTTTACCACTAAGAGTAGAAGAGATGATTTTTTGGGACTCTTTAAGTTCAACCAAGTTTGGTTGTGTAACACCCACATACTCTATATAAGTACTATACATATACCTGGTATACATACAATACGTATATAAAGTATAAGAATGTCACTTTTCGTTTTACTTTAAAACCCTTTATTCAAGTTCAAGCGATATTACATTAAATTAAAGAACATTTACGAAAATCATTATTGTTATCAAAAATAAAACCTAAATAAAATTATACATGTATGCATCACCTTCTAGTTGGTCTCGAGACACTCTTACCCTTCTCGTGGCATAGCAACTAGGCATCCAGATCATCCACATAAATACCTGCACGATTACATAACCGCACTAAGCTTGAAAGCTTAGTAAGACAAATAAACATTAAAATATACTTTACAAAATATTCATACCTCATGTTTTTAGCATTATGTTCTATTATTCGCTTATCCCATTTTTCCTTTCTCAAAACATTCTTCATATATTCCTACTAATCTCAGAAATTATACACATATTTATATAAAACATTCACAACATAATATCTACCATTTTTATCTCATATACATATGCATAAACATCATTTCAACAAATCACCCTTATTTGGCATATCCAAACTTCCATGGAAACAATTATCACAAATTCCACATTCACATACACTTTACATATCACACAACATTTTCATAAGCTCATATCTCAACAAAACTCCTCAAGCCATATTCACTTTCAATATATCAATACACCTATTACATCATAACATCATTTTATTCACAATTCATTAATCATGAAATACATTTCCATCAAAAGCATTCATAGATCTCATTTATCAATCATGTTACAATTCATGACTCACATTACACAAAGACAAGCATAGATCTCATTGCTCATATATTTCATCATTTGCATATCACATTGAAAACAAAGATAGACTCGGGCCCAAAAGACACTAATATGTTATTCAAAGTTCAGAGTTACTGCTTTGGTCTCTAATCATAATCATCAAGCCCTTAGGCATCATATATATATCTCTATCCATGGATAGTGTAACAGACCCAGTCTCTTGGACCATCAACTCAACATGCTTGAGGAGATCCTCAACCCGGCAAGACTGTTACCATTCATATATCTCATATTCACAATTTCCATAACGTAACAGACCCAGTCTCTTGGACCTCAATTCAATTCAAATTGAAGAGATCCTCAACCCGGCAAGACTGTTACTATAATTCATAGGCATGTCGCCAAATGCAGAACTCTGAAACTTGAATCAACATATTAGACACAACATCATTCCATTTATAACTTTATACATTTCTTTCTCAATTCATTTCATTCTCATCATTATAGCCAACACTCATGGCTTCATATTTCACAATCATAATAGGCAACCATGCCTCAATCATCTCATTAGTATCATCATAGCCAATCACAATGGCTTCATGTCTCATTTAAATCATCATATCATGTCTCAAATCATGTTGTATGATTTCATTATTCAATTATACATAATCAATTACTTCATCATATCCTTCACATTATATATATATAGCATCATTGATATAACATCACAATTTACATTATTCACATACCACATTACAATTCACAAGGTTCACAATGCATAAGACATCACATGGTTAATATAGTGTTAACACTATCATCAAATCATATTGATCAATATATCTTCCACATTTCCTATATTATCATTGATATATTCATACATAACCATTTACCTTATTCAAGGACTTAGAATCTTCCATATACATTTGGTTGAATCATTATTGTTTTAAGTGTGTTTAGGTACAAAAGACATTTGAAGATCCAACAATGTTTGAAGACCAAATAACAAACACAATTGCAAACACCCTCAAGGGACACGGCCAAGCTTGTGGCCGTGTCTCTCAACACAAACATCCAGTAGCAAACACGCCCAAGGGACACGGCCAAGCTTGTGGCCGTGTCACTCAACACCAATTCAAATAGTAACAAACACGGGCAATGGACACAGCCAAGCCAGTGGCTGTGTCTCTCAACACCAAAATCCAGTACCAGACACGGGCAAGGGACACGGCCGTGTCTCTCAACACAAATCAGACAGTAGCAAACACAGGCAAGGGACACGGCCAAGCCAGTGGCCGTGTCTCTCCAAAACTCATCCAACACGACCAATTTTGCCCTAACTTGGCCGTGTCTCCCATTACTTGGCCGTGTCCTTCAATAATTCAAAGACCAAACACTTCGAAATTCATCTAAACCAAACTCTAATTCAAAATTTCATCATTTTCCTCACAATTTTCTCAACTCATCATCACTTAGATATCAATTCCACACATTTACATACTTCAATCTCTTGTTATCATCATTTTACACACCAATCATACCCAACATAACCTCAATCCAAAAGAAAACCACACAAGAAGGTATATACTTATATATATGTATAATCAATAAAATTCATTCAAGAAATGTGTACTTACCTGTATAGCTTGCCAAATCTTCATCTCCATCTTCAATACTCTTAAAATCCTTAAGAAATTTGATGAAGATCAATCTCTCTCTCTCTCTCTCGTGCTCTCTCTCTCTCTCTCGTGCTCTCTTGTCCACGAAGAAGAAACAGAAGAAGAGGAAGAAGGAAGGTTCTCCATCCTTCCTTCGTTCTTATCTTATATATATATATATAATAATAATAATAATAATAATAATAACAATAATAATAATAATAATAACAATAACAATAATAATAACAATAATAACAATTATACCATTAAATCTCCACCACACACAATTCCTTTTGACTTTCTTCTTCTTTTCTCTTTCCTTCAATACACACATTGAATCCAAATACAATAGTAACCCCAACACTTTTAGGGTATACTTTAGGATATTACAGGTTGAATCACTTCTTCATCCATTTTAACAATGTCAAGTGCCCTCTCAACAACCTCAACATCTAAAATTAGCTTACTCTCCTCATTTTCTAAATTGGGCAATACCTGCTCTTCTTCTAAGGTCATGGCTATCTCAAGCTTATTTTCACTATCTTCACTATAGGGCATGTCATAAAGTTTAGAAAGTTGCATACTTTGATTCTCTTCCTTCAGCCTACTTGGGAATGGAATTGGAGGCATATAAGGATTTGGAGGTTCATGCAATTTTTTCGATGTTGATGCTTCCAAATTCTCCTCCTCCTTTGATTGAACTAACTCCTCTATGTTTAGTTGTATCTCCTCGCCGTTTTCATCTTGATTAGTACCTACATCAAAGGAATCACAAATTTTGTTATATATTACTTGTTCACTCCTCAAATTTGTGATTACATTGGCTTGCTCCAATTGGCTAGGAAATTCCTCTTTTTGGTGTGCTTGGAGTTGATGTGCCAATTGCCCAACTTGAATTTCTACCTTCTTCAATGATTCCTCCAAAGAATCAAACCTCTCATTGCTCCTTTCCTAATTTTGTGCACTAATTTGAATGAAGGCATTCAAACTATCTTCCAAAGTAAGTTGATCTTGATTTTGTGCACTAGTTTGAATGAAGGCATTTAAACTATCCTCCAATGATGGTTTCTTAAGGTGATCTTGATTTGAATATTGTTCTTGAGAGTAAGAACTTCTTTGGTAAGGTTGAAAATGATTTTGAGGTGGAATGTGTTGCTGATTTTCCCAAGAAAAATTTGGTTGGCTTCCCCAGCTTGGGTTGTAAGGATTAGAATATTGGTCATTTCTACCCATTTGCTGGAAACTATCAAAGTCATCTTCTTTCTCTTGCCATTCTTGGCATCGTGTGAAACCGAATGATCATGTATTTGCACTATGCCCTGCATTGCCACATGCTGCACATATCTCTTGGCGTGGCATAGGTGCTCTTCCTCTTGCATTTAGCACCTTAAGTTGATTCGTCAATTCTGCTAATTGCCATGCCATTTCAGACTCATCATTCCTATCATAAACTCCCTCATGCCTTGAAAACTACATCTTTACAAAAGGCACTTAGCAACTTAAAGAAAACAAACAAATAATTAAATTGAAAGAAAATCAAACAAAACAAACAAACAATTCAAAGAAAACAAACAAACAATTAAATTTAAAAAAATCAAACTATCACTACTTAAATAGCCTTCCCATGCAGCGGCACCAAAAACTTGTTGCGCTCTAATAAACACTACTAGAACTACAATCGCAAGTATACGAGGTAGTAGTAGCAAAAGTGATCGCCCCAAGGTCGTCTCAAAATGAAGGTGTAGTTCATAATAGCTTGATTGACAGCTAATTTAAAAATGAGAGTTTGTTGTTTGGAATGGTGCAGGAGTAATTTAAACCTAAGAGTAATGAGTGTAAGGGTTAATGTGTGTGATGGTTGTATAAGATCAAATCGATTCTTGGGATGGTTCCTAGGGTTATAGGTCCATTCAATCAAAGCTCAATTCCCATATTATCCATTAACTTAACCTTGTAATTATTTTGTTTCTTAAGTTTACTTAGTCAATTACCAATTCATTAGTTTTCACATTCATGAATTAACAACAACCAATTGTTTTACATTCTCAAATTAATAAACCCTAGAACTTATATTTCTAATTCATTCTTAGGGTAGTCGATTGCATAATTTCGATATCAAATTTCTTCTCTCGGTCCTTCATTCAATATCTAGAGATCAATAGGTAGCTAATCTATCAACCTAGCATACAATCCAATGCAATCAACCAACAATAAGATACATCAATGGAAATATCAAATCAAAGCATTCAATCAAATATACTACAAACCCTAGGCATGGATATTTAGCTCAACATCATCAATTTAAAATATTCATTCAACTCAATATAAATCAAATACAAATTGTTCATTGCAATATCAATTCTCTTAATACAACAAAAACAATATTGAAATGAATTAAAAGAGAGAATAGAAAAACCCCTTGTCGATGCCAAGAGTAGGATTACTAGTCTTCCTCCTAGCTCCACTTTGATGTATGATGAAGAACTCAAGCCCTCTTCAATGGATGACTCTCCTTTGCAACGTGGAATGGAGCTTTCTCAAGTCACCAATCCTTCAATTGATTATGCCTTTGAGAGATGAATGGAGCTTTCTCAAGTCACCAATCCTTCAATGAAGCTTCTTCAACATTTAAGAGCTTGTCAACCCATTTTATCCCAAAGAATCTCAAAGATCTTATCAATGGAAGATGGAGAAGATGGAGAGGATAGAAACGGAGGATGAAGATGAAGGGACAAGGAGAGTGTCTGTCACACCCCGATACTCCATATAAGTACTATACATACACCTGGTATACATACAGTAAGTATATAAAGTATAAGAATGTCACTTTTCGTTACCTTTTTAAAACTTTTCACAAAGTTCAAACCATTATACATAAATTTAAAGAATATTTACAAAATCATTATACCTTAAATGATCTTACATATGTATCATATTCTTATTTTTATCAAATACATCGTTTATACATATGAATGCACTTTATAAAAATACATCATAATTAAAAACTATACATGTATGCATAACCCTCTAGTTGGTCTCGACAAACTCATACTCTTCTCGTGGCATGACGAAAGACTTCATACTCTCCACCAAGATACCTGCGCGATTATACATCCGCGCTAAGCTCGAGAGCTTATTAGTACAAATATAATATGTAAACATATATTATAAAAACATTAATATATCATGACATATCAATTCCATGTGCCATTAGTTTCTTATCATGTTTTCCTTTTAAATTGCATCTTTCATATATCTTAACTAACCTCATGTATTATATACATGTCATTTTTACTAACCACAATTCATCACTAATAATCATCATCAACATAGTAATACCCACATTACATCTCATATCATTATCATCAATCATCGATCCAATATTAATACTCACCATCAATATTTCAGTATACATATTACATATCATTTCATATTATTATTTTATTCACAATTCATCAATCATGAATCTCATTTCCAACCAATACAATCATAGATCTTATTACTCGTTTATTACAACATTTATAGATTACTTTGACAACAACGACTGACTCGTTTATTACAACATTTATAGATCACTTTGACAACAACGACTGACTCGGGCCCAAACAACACTAATATGCCATTCAACTTTCAGAGTTAATGCTTTGGTTTAATTATCACATTATCATTATCATTGACCCAACTAGGCTTCAAGGATTTAGATTCAACCAAGCTTCAAGGGGAGTAAAACATGTTAAACTTCAACCCAACTTGGCTTCAAGAACCAATCCAACCTAGCTTCAAGGGTTGTAACATCTCAATTAGGCTTCAAGGATCATATCCAACCTAACTTCAAGAGATTGTTACTATTATTAGGCATGCCACCAACAACAAAACTCTGAAAATGAATAACATATTAGACACACAATTCATTTATCAATTCATTATAAATTCCATTATCACTTCTCATCATCATCTAGGCAAACATGCCTTGTTTCTTTCAATTGAATCATCATAGCCAATCACAATGGCATCATATCACATTTAAGTCATCATAGCCAATCACAATGGCATCATATCACATTTAAATCAATTCACATTATACACTTTATCATCCAAGCATACATAATTAATTATATTGCACATGTATCTTAAATTCATGGTAATATAAGCCAAATGCCCATTTATTTTATTTTGATCATTATTATCAACCATGATAACATCACATTTCATCATCTCTCAAAACACATTTACACCTTTCATTATTAAAACATTTATCATAACAATTAACATTGCACATACCTTTTTGGATAACCACTATAGCTTTCACACTATACAAATAACAACATTAGTCACATGGTATTAACAAAAAAACAATCTACTTAACATTGTTTTAGATTTCACAATCATTTAAGAGAATGCCTTTAGGTAAATTTGTACTTACCTCAAAAACTACTCCCATCAAGCAATACATAGTCAATTACCTCATCATATCCTTTACATTTTACCTATAGCATCATTGATGTAACATTACAAACTACATTATTCATGTAACACATTTCCATTCATAATGCATAAAACATAACATTGCTCATATAATATCATATGCATTATCAAATGTATATATATATATATATCCATTTACATTATTCATAGCTTTAGGATCTTCCTCATACATTTGTTTAGGTCATTCTTTGTTTAACATGTGTTTAAGTTTAGGTTTAGGTACAAGAATACCTTTGGAGAATCAAAACAATGCAAGAAGATCAAGGAATAAAAACATAAACTAACAAATTTGAGGCACACGGTCAGCACACTTGAGGGACACGGTTAGGGCAATTCAACCTCTTCACAATCTAATCCAAAAGGAATATTAGCAAAATGACCATATGAATAGTACATTCTGGTTTTAGACTCCATTTTATCCTTATTTTGAAAAATTGTATAAAATAATCTACTAGACTAAAAATTCTAAAATTTTTACAGAATTTAGTTTTGTATCTTAAAATCATTCCTTTAAAATTTCAGATCAAACTGAACACAAAATCTTGGTCAAATAGTTTACCTAACCAGACTGCCCCAATTGCCCTGCATCCTGGCAGCAGTTCTGAACTTTGTGAATTTCATAAATCAAATTCAATCAACGTGGTTCCAAATTATTTTTCTCAAATACTAGACTCACTAAGCAACAACATATCCAAAATTCAATTGAATATGATTTTTCTACATTTTATTAAAAATCCCGAAATAGAGCTGTCTCAGTTAAGGTACCTGCTGGAACAGGTCTAATAAAAATAATCTTTCTAAACTCATAACCTATCCAAAATCGAATCAACATATTTTTCAGTCATTCTAGACTCATAGAGGCACAACATATCAAAAATTCACTTCAAGAACATTTTTCTATAATTAATTAAAAATCATACAAGTTACAGCCTTTACTAATTGTAAAACAGAAAAAAAATCACTAAACACAACTCTTACTCTTCCATCACCAACACCAACCTAGCTTCTTATCTTTAATTCCATTTCAACACTTGAGAATAAATCATAAACACATCTCAAACACATCAATTCACAAAATCAACAAACCCCAATTCATTTCAAACACTACTTCAAAATAACCAAAGAAAACAAGAGAATACTTACTTGAATTGAAGAAATTCCACAAATCTCCAACTTAATCCTTTGATTCTCCCTTCAATTTCATTTTAGAATATTAACTCACTCTTGTTCTCTCTTTGTTTTAGGTGGGCAGCCAACCGTGGAGAAGAGAAGAAGAAGAAATGAAGAAAAAGACAAATGATCACCTCTTTAAATCTCCATCATACATTTTTAACATAATAATTACCTAAATGCCCTCCTCCATTTAACTTAACTCTTGTCCTATATATGCCCATTTAAGTAATTTTACATATCACCAATAGATATCTTCTTCCACTAACCATCCATTGACTTTCCATTTGACCAACTTATATGTTATATATACAACAATATACACAACATATACATTCTCTTAACACACTCATTTCCTTTGCAAAAACATATATATACATTTAATTCAAATCAACCAACAATTGTATTAAAACTTCTAGGGCACACTTTGGGATATTACAATTCTCTCCCCCTTAAATAATTTCGTCCTCGAAATTATCTAATATAATTGTAATTCATTCATAATACAATACCATCTTAACTTCTATACGAAGTTAATTATGTGCTTAAGTTATTATATCATCAAATCATATAACTTCAACTTTCCTCTTTATAATCAACCACCTTCTTTAAATTCCATAATTCATCATTCTATATGTTCATACAACTTATTACTTACTTGATCAAAATATTCAAAAGATCTCATTACATTTTCTATTAATATCTTTATACAAGAATCAGATCATTTATAGTACACTTATACTTCATCCAATCTTTATATTGAATAAACATTGTTCCTTCATCTCTTTATAATTACTCTCTTAACTTTAACTTTAGAATCACTGATTTATATATTAGCATTTATCATTCCGTCATTACAATCACTATCTAAATAGACATTTATTGAGCCTCAATGAATAACAAGATACTTATTTTCCTCAATTGATTTATTTCTTTAGCATGCTTCTCACTTAACTCACATATTAATACACTATCTCTCAACTTATTTTATAAATAACCAATCCTTTCCCTTTTTATCATGATTTATAACTACTATAACTACAATCATTCATGTCTAATCACACTTTAAAATTTTACTTCTTATACATTATCAGGTATATCTTATACTCCTTGTACAGTTATACACATTAAATCTCAATCATAATTCATAACTTTAGCAAAATCCAGATCAATTAATCTATCCATCACAATATACTCACATTCCAATCTTGTTCAATTCCAACCAACCATTAATTTAACCAAACTCATCATGAAAGTTCATAATATTCACATATATACATATAACCTAATTCCATTAGGGCAAACTTATATACAATTCCTGATCTCTTCTGATCCAGATTCAATCAGATTATCATAATAACCAATCATTTCAAACTATCTTAATATAATTCTCACCAATTGTCATAATAATTTTGTATTATATCTACTATCAATAGTTCTTTCACTTAGATCTCAAATCCATTCATTCATCCAGTACATACCATATACATATTTAGTATAACTTTCAGTCATATTCCCCATAACTTAACACATTTCCATAATTTCCTGTTTCTTTTTTTTTTTTTACCTTCATAATTATAACCAAATTCTTAACATAAAATGATAAGGTACAACTTTACCATTCATAACTTCTAACCATATTTCTTGAAACAAAATTATCAACTTCACCCACATAATATTATAATCATATCATCTCAGGCCCAAATATGCTGATACAAAATTAACCAGCCAATTACATCAACAAATCATACGACCCGAGTATATTAATGGTCACGTTTGAAGTATATAACTCAATATTACTCCTCTATTATTCTTCTTCAAACATTTCCAATTACCATACTAAGTTTACATATTCCTTTTCTATACTTTTTCTATCTCCAAGAGTCAACATATTTCAACTTTGTTTCAAAACAATTTGCTCTAGATTATGAGATCATCATTAGTCTAATTCACGACAATAATATTCTTTATAACACCTTTATGCATCACATTTAATCATGTACAAATTTCATTTATTACTCCACTTCTAGTCTATCTCTTGTAAAACTTTTCATACATTAAATTCCCCTTTATTTTGTACACATATACATATATAACATTTTCACGTGCATAATCCTTGAACCAGGAAGCATTATATGGTAGTCTAGCTCAGTTACTATCATAACAATTTCATCGTCCATTATTACTTGAGTACTTTATCACTCTTCATTTCATCCCATTATCTAATTTACATGAGTCAAGACCTAATCTCCCATAGGTCCACTAATATATACCATAACATTTTCCATACTACTAGACAAGTAGTTATATCACATTCACATTCATAGGTCACATTCACAATGTGACTTACTTTCCACATTTCTTATGCATGCATACACAAAATCATACAATTATATTAATTTCCTCTTTTACCTACCATCAACACAATTTAACATTGATTACTTTTCATTGAACAATATCATTCTTATCCCTTTACACGACTTAAGTTATTTATCAACTCAACACATATATATACACTCTCACCATAATAATACTTCACAAAATCTTAGTCACATTACTAAGGTGACATCTCTCTCACATTTATTTATTTATTTATTTTTTTTAATGCATTTAGTATACCACCTTTATATCCATTTGTTTACCCTTCAACTTATATATATCACTCACATATTTATACATATGTACATTACATTCAATCATATATATATATTGAGCCCAATAACCTCTACACACTTTCTAAGTCTAGTTATCACAAATCTCAATTTCTTGAACCAACATTGCTCAATCCAATTCTCACTATCAGTTTTATCACATAACCTAGCTTTACACAAGTTTATCAATGCAAGCATAATCATTCACATATTATCAATCACATTATCAAATTCATAGTGATCTCATATTCAATAATACTCATTCCACCAAGTTCATAAATTTAACCTACATTAAACTATCGATATTTAAATAATCTTTATCGAAGTCCACTAAAATTTTAACTTTCAACTTACTATTTCGCTTAAGCTTTAACTTGCCCAACTCATCTTTTCTTACTATCAACTTTAAAAAAAACATCTTATGTATATATATCACAAAACAATATCAAAACATGAAATTTTCACAATTATCAAGCTCATATTAAAAAATCTCAAATATCACATATTATCACCATTACCATGTACTTTCACAACATTCAAGCATCTCACATTTCTAACATTGAATTCACAATTTTTTTTTATATATAAATATATATATTCCCCAAACGTTAAATAGTCACATTTTGTCTATACTATTCAACTCATTCAATATCCAACCATACTTTTCTCATTTCCATAACATAACTTTCAATATTAATAATTCGACACTATTTCCTCTGTCTAGCAAACTCAACATTAGCAAACCCAACATAAACTCTATTATAAAGAGGTTCAAAGTATAGAAGAAAGAATACATACTCTTATCTTAATTTGACTTTCAACTCATTTTCAACTTTATTCCCCTTTTCATTTCTTTATGTTTCAATTCATATTATGTCCTACATAATATTGCTCATAAACATCAACATTACATTCCATGTTGCACACGACATAACATTTTTCATATGCATCATCAATATGCATATATCACATTACATTTCGCAATTCGTTTCTTATAATCAATTAGGCACTATGCCTCCATTATAACTCATTTCAACATCATTGCCAACAATCATGGTTTCTCCTCACATTAACATAGTATACACATATATCATCAACTATATTGAACATCTCATATAACACAAATATTTTACATATCATACAATGCCACATCCGAGACCAACCTAGGTGTTAATGCATATGCATATATTACCAATTGCATTTCAAGACTCTTCTTTTTAATTCATTTTAAACGTTTCAAAACTTTTTCTTCTTAATTTCACTTAGGCCGAGAATCTCGAACCTAAGCTCTGATACCAAAATAATTGTCACACCCCGATACTCCATATAAGTACTATACATACACCTGGTATACATACAGTAAGTATATAAAGTATAAGAATGTCACTTTTCGTTACCTTTTTAAAACTTTTCACAAAGTTCAAACCATTATACATAAATTTAAAGAATATTTACAAAATCATTATACCTTAAATGATCTTACATATGTATCATATTCTTATTTTTATCAAATACATCGTTTATACATATGAATGCACTTTATAAAAATACATCATAATTAAAAACTATACATGTATGCATAACCCTCTAGTTGGTCTCGACAAACTCATACTCTTCTCGTGGCATGACGAAAGACTTCATACTCTCCACCAAGATACCTGCGCGATTATACATCCGCGCTAAGCTCGAGAGCTTAGTAGTACAAATATAATATGTAGACATATATTATAAAAACATTAATATATCATGACATATCAATTCCATGTGCCATTAGTTTCTTATCATGTTTTCCTTTTAAATTGCATCTTTCATATATCTTAACTAACCTCATGTATTATATACATGTCATTTTTACTAACCACAATTCATCACTAATAATCATCATCAACATAGTAATACCCACATTACATCTCATATCATTATCATCAATCATCGATCCAATATTAATACTCACCATCAATATTTCAGTATACATATTACATATCATTTCATATTATTATTTTATTCACAATTCATCAATCATGAATCTCATTTCCAACCAATACAATCATAGATCTTATTACTCGTTTATTACAACATTTATAGATTACTTTGACAACAACGACTGACTCGTTTATTACAACATTTATAGATCACTTTGACAACAACGACTGACTCGGGCCCAAACAACACTAATATGCCATTCAACTTTTAGAGTTAATGCTTTGGTTTAATTATCACATTATCATTATCATTGACCCAACTAGGCTTCAAGGATTTAGATTCAACCAAGCTTCAAGGGGAGTAAAACATGTTAAACTTCAACCCAACTTGGCTTCAAGAACCAATCCAACCTAGCTTCAAGGGTTGTAACATCTCAATTAGGCTTCAAGGATCATATCCAACCTAACTTCAAGAGATTGTTACTATTATTAGGCATGCCACCAACAACAAAACTCTGAAAATGAATAACATATTAGACACACAATTCATTTATCAATTCATTATAAATTCCATTATCACTTCTCATCATCATCTAGGCAAACATGCCTTGTTTCTTTCAATTGAATCATCATAGCCAATCACAATGGCATCATATCACATTTAAGTCATCATAGCCAATCACAATGGCATCATATCACATTTAAATCAATTCACATTATACACTTTATCATCCAAGCATACATAATTAATTATATTGCACATGTATCTTAAATTCATGGTCATATAAGCCAAATGCCCATTTATTTTATTTTGATCATTATTATCAACCATGATAACATCACATTTCATCATCTCTCAAAACACATTTACACCTTTCATTATTAAAACATTTATCATAACAATTAACATTGCACATACCTTTTTGGATAACCACTATAGCTTTCACACTATACAAATAACAACATTAGTCACATGGTATTAACAATAAAACAATCTACTTAACATTGTTTTAGATTTCACAATCATTTAAGAGAATGCCTTTAGGTAAATTTGTACTTACCTCAAAAACTACTCCCATCAAGCAATACATAGTCAATTACCTCATCATATCCTTTACATTTTACCTATAGCATCATTGATGTAACATTACAAACTACATTATTCATGTAACACATTTCCATTCATAATGCATAAAACATAACATTGCTCATATAATATCATATGCATTATCAAATGTATATATATATATATCCATTTACATTATTCATAGCTTTAGGATCTTCCTCATACATTTGTTTAGGTCATTCTTTGTTTAACATGTGTGTAAGTTTAGGTTTAGGTACAAGAATACCTTTGGAGAATCAAAACAATGCAAGAAGATCAGGGAATAAAAACATAAACTAACAAATTTGAGGGACACGGGCAGCACACTTGAGGGACACCGTTAGGGCAATTCAACCTCTTCACAATCTAATCCAAAAGGAATATTAGCAAAATGACCATATGAATAGTACATTCTGGTTTTAGACTCCATTTTATCCTTATTTTGAAAAATTGTATAAAATAATCTACTAGACTAAAAATTCTAAAATTTTTACAGAATTTAGTTTTGTATCTTAAAATCATTCCTTTAAAATTTCAGATCAAACTGAACACAAAATCTTGGTCAAATAGTTCACCTAACCAGACTGCCCCAATTGCCCTGCATCCTGGCAGCAGTTCTGAACTTTGTGAATTTCATAAATCAAATTCAATCAACGTGGTTCCAAATTATTTTTCTCAAATACTAGACTCACTAAGCAACAACATATCCAAAATTCAATTGAATATGATTTTTCTACATTTTATTAAAAATCCCGAAATAGAGCTGTCTCAGTTAAGGTACCTGCTGGAATAGGTCTAATAAAAATAATCATTCTAAACTCATAACCTATCCAAAATCGAATCAACATATTTTTCAGTCATTATAGACTCATAGAGGCACAACATATCAAAAATTCACTTCAAGAACATTTTTCTATAATTAATTAAAAATCATACAAGTCACAGCCTTTACTAATTGTAAAACAGAAAAAAAATCACTAAACACAACTCTTACTCTTCCATCACCAACACCAACCTAGCTTCTTATCTTTAATTCCATTTCAACACTTGAGAATAAATCATAAACACATCTCAAACACATCAATTCACAAAATCAACAAACCCCAATTCATTTCAAACACTACTTCAAAATAACCAAAGAAAACAAGAGAATACTTACTTGAATTGAAGAAATTCCACAAATCTCCAACTTAATCCTTTGATTCTCCCTTCAATTTCATTTTAGAATATTAACTCACTCTTGTTCTCTCTTTGTTTTAGGTGGGCAGCCAACCGTGGAGAAGAGAAGAAGAAGAAATGAAGAAAAAGACAAATGATCACCTCTTTAAATCTCCATCATACATTTTTAACATAATAATTACCTAAATGCCCTCCTCCATTTAACTTAACTCTTGTCCTATATATGCCCATTTAAGTAATTTTACATATCACCAATAGATATCTTCTTCCACTAACCATCCCTTGACTTTCCATTTGACCAACTTATATGTTATATATACAACAATATACACAACATATACATTCTCTTAACACACTCATTTCCTTTGCAAAAACATATATATACATTTAATTCAAATCAACCAACAATTGTATTAAAACTTCTAGGGCACACTTTGGGATATTACAGTGTCACTCTCGCCTCTCCCCAAATCGTGTTTCCCCTATTTTCTTTTATTTTTCTTTTTTCTCTTTTCTTTTCCGCAAAAACTCTAGCCTTCTCCCCCCCCACTTCTCTTTTCTTTTCCGCAAAATAATTTATATATATTAAGGGTGACACGGCCAAGCTGGATTTATCTTGGTCATGTGTCTCATTTTTCTTTGGCCGTGTCCACCACTGCTTCTTTCTTTCTTTCTTTGGTCTCAAGGGGTGACACGACCAAGCTTATGGCCGTGTCACATGGCTTGGCCGTGTCATGTGGGTGTGTCACCTACTGCTTCTTCATTTTGCTTCTTCTCTCTTGGTCCTTCGTTTCTTGGCTTAAGATGGGACACGGCCAAGGTTGTGGCCGTGTCATGTGACATGGCCAGTGGCTTGGCCATGTGACCTACCAGTGTTAGCTTCTGCGTTCTTTTCTTTTCTTTCTGGGTTTTGTTCCTTGGGTGAGACATGGCCAGTGGCTTGGCCGTGTCAGCTACTGCCTTGAGATTCTTTTGAGGGACACGGCCAAGCTTGCTTTGGCTTGGCCATGTCTTGCTTGATTCATGCTCTTCCTGCAATGTTTTGATCTTCCAAGGGAGTTTTTTGCACTTAAACCTTAAATAAACACTTTAAACAAACTTAAAACAAAAATCAATCAAAACATTAACTAAGAACACATAAAAATCAGACTAAAACTAGTACAAAAATGATCTAAACAGACCAGTTGCTTATCGACTTGCTTTGCCACCTGAATTGGATTGAATTCGCAATGTCTTTCATGTCTCTATGCTACGGAGGTAGAGGTTAGATCCATCTCATATTTTGTCAGTTGTATCTATTAAGGTGAGTTCGATCTGACTTTTAAAGAAGAACTTGTAGCTATCTTGGCACATGAAGTGAAAGAGTTGAGAAATAAGAAAGTGCCACTTGTGAAGGTTCTTTGGAAGAATCATGCCATGGAAGAGGCGACTTTGGAGAGTGAGCAAATGATGCGAGACCAGTATCCTCAATTATTTCAGACTTGAGATCAGGTAATTTCAAGGATGAAATTTAATTATAGAGGGGGAGAATTGTAATATCCCAAACTATACCATAAAATTTTAAAAATGCTTATTGTTGAAATTGGATTTAATGATATAAAGTATATATTTATGATTATGTGGTAAGAGAGGAAAAGAGAAGTGTGTAATAATGCTTAAGAGGAATGTGTATATGTTGTATATATAGAGATATATACAACATATACAAGTCAATTAATGAGATGGTCAAATGAGATTTATTTATTATTTTATAATGGAAATTAATTAAGTGGAAGATGATATTTTGGTTAATTAATATATTATATTAATTGCTTGGTGGAGATTAATTGGAATTTGACTGGTTAAGAGAGGTTGAATGTTTGGCTTGTCGATAACTTTCTTTTTCCTCTTCTTCTTTCTTTTCTTTGGACGGCTATCACCATAGCTAGAAGGAAAGGGATTTTGTTGCTTCTTAATTCAAGATTTGAAGGTGTTTCAAGAGATCAAGTTGGAGTTTGAAGGATTTTCCTCACATTTGGTAAGTTTCCAACTTGTTTCCTTGGTTTTCTTTTGAGTTTGTGTATTAAGGTTGTTGAATGGTTGGTTTATTTGTGTGTATGTTTGATTGTGGTGTGTTTGAGAGTGTTTGGTTTTATTGACTTTGATTTTTGGGGTTGGGTTGGAGAAAAGGTTAAGTTTGGTGATGGAAAGCAAGTGTTATGGATTGTGTATGGGTTGAATTGTGATTATGGTTATGAATTATGTTTGATGTATGTATTGAGTTTTTTTTATGTTATACAAGTTTATGATGGTTTATAAATGGTTTTGGGTAAGATTGATTGGAGTGGAAAAGTGTAAAGTATGATGTTTGTTGGATGTGGTGTAGTTGGTGTCGGAATCAGGATTTTTGGCCTGACACGCCCATGTCACTGAGCGTGTCACAGCTTCTATGCTGGAATAGTATTGACACGCCTAGTGACACACCCATGTCACTGAGCATGTCAGATGTTGGTGGATTGACACGGCCAGTGACATGCCCATGTCACTGTGCGTGTCAAAGCTTCTGTGTTGTGGATTTAGGGCACGATCATGGGCACGCCCGTGTTGTTAAGCATGTCATGTGTAGAGTTTGCCCTAGTTGGTTCTTATCCTTATTATCTTATGTGTATCTCTAAGTGAGTGTGTATAATCACCTTTGGATTAGGTTTTGAAGAGATTTGAGGTAACAATCCAAGTGTTGAAGGATTCTTGGAAGAGGAGTTTGGAATTGGTGTGAGTTGCTCTTAGAGGTAAGTACAAACCCTACATGATTGCATACATTTACATGATTTTGGGACTTAACACATTTGGTTGGAAAATGTGTTAGGTTACTTATTATATTGTTGATATATGAGAATGGTGCAATGATTTGTATTATATGCATTATGTGAATTATATGTTGAGGACTCAAAATATATGAATATGTAATTTGTGATCTGCACTCAAATGATAGAATGTGAAGCCATTGATGTTGGCTATAATGATGTAAATAAAATATTGAGGCATTGTGCCTAGATGATTATGAGGAAATAAGATTGGATTTGATATTAAAATAATGAAAGAATTGTGTGCCTAGTATGTTATTCAATTTTCAGAGTTTTGTTATTGGTGGCATGCCTAAAAGTAACAATCCCTTGAAGCTGGGTTGGGCTTGGTCCTTGAAGCCAAGTTGGGTTGATGCTTAGCTCCCCTTGAAGCTTGGTTGGATCTAGTCCTTGAAGCCTAGTTGGAATGTTACATATGAGATGTTTCTCATTGTGATAATGATTCACCTACGGGCTTGATAAATGTGATTATTGGACCAAAACAGTAACTCTGGAATATGAATGGCATATTAGTTTCTTTTGGGCTCGAAGAGTTTTGCTAGACCGAGTTGAGTCTAGGTTTGTGATCCTTGTGAAGTGTTGATTTTGGACTTCAAGATCAGAGATAAACTGCCAAGCATGTATAATTCTATATTTTTTTTGTATTTATGGATTTTAATGTATATATATGTATATGCCGCTACATTTTTCGCTGCTTAATAAGCAAATGTTTTATCTATTATGTTATATAATATAACTTAAATGTTTTAAGTTTTCTCATATTGTTAAATAGAAAGATTGGTTTGTTTCAAATAGACTGTGACATCCTTGTATCCAGTATACATGTATTACATATTGAGAGTATATGTGGTGTACGTATATGGGGTATAGGGGTGTTACATAAATTTTATAAAGTATCTATATTATATATATATATATATATATATAAACTAAGGATAGAAGAAATGTTCTAAGGTTATCGCATTATCAGTTTTTAAAAATAATATTATTTATTTTTTTCTTAATTAATTTGTTATTTAATAATTAATAAATTATATTTATGACTTTTAATATTCTATTAAATAATTACACATTAATATAATTTTATAATATTGATTTAATAAATTATATTTGTTTAATCTTTCATAAATTAATAACATATTAATATAATTCAATAACATTGATTGATTTATATTTTTGTTATAAATATAAAAGTTAAAAAATATATCTCCTAACATTCATAATAAATAAGTTATAAATCAAATAATTTATTTATAATAACAATTGATTTATATATTTTTAGAAATTTAAAATATTAAACAATAAAATATATAATTTTTGACATTTTTAATAAATTAATTATACAATAATAATTTATTTAAATAAATTTTAATTAATAATTTATTTATAATAATTATTAACTTATATATTTTTTAAAAAATTTAAAAATTTATAAAATGAAAAATATGACATATAATCTTTCTAATAAATTAATTATATGTTAATAATTCATGTAATAATAATATTAATATCAGTAACAATTCTAATATAAATCTATGATTATAAATCATCCTATTCACTTTTTTCTTTGTATTTAAAAAAATTTACTTGAATTTTTTTAAAATTTAAAATTCACTATTTTTCTATAGCAAAAATGTGTTTAAATTTTATTGGTGATTAGTAAATTGTCAAATTATAAAAATAAAAAATTATATTTACTCACTCATATTGTTTCGGCAAAGTTATCATAAAAATCCAATAAATATTTACGCAGCAGAGGACCATGCATGTAGTCTCCCAATATTCAAGCGGCAGCGCTCCATGGGGCCAGGCAGCATGTTGTGGCTTACCGCTCTCCCAGTGGGTCACATGCCACATGGCAGGCCATGCTATTCCACATCACGCGCGGCCCGGACATGTTTTTTGACTCCTATAAATAGGAGTCTGCCCCTTTTAATTTGGAGGACAATTTTTGGACCTCGAAACTTTGTCAAATTTTAACTATGACAAAAATCTTATTTTTAATTATCCATTTGATTTTGGTTCATTTTTTTTCGTGCAAGTAGAGCTCCAAAGTGACAAAGCCCTCCAACATTTCTTCAAGAAAAAACACTTATCCAAGGTAAAGTGCACTTCTCAAATTCTTATTTATTTTAATTCGGTAATAATGCCTAATTGAAATCAATCTTTTTTAAGCTCTTTGGAATCAATGGCCCGAACTACTTATGGTTCTCATTTCCATTCAAATAGGATAAGTAGACACACTCGGAATATCACTCCGAGTGGTGAGCCCACACCTAAACCAACCCAACCGGTATTGTTTCTTCTATTTTCATTTCTTATTCCTTGTTTATTATTTTCTCTTCTACCATTATGGTTTTGGGTAATTGTTGTAAATTTAATGAGCTTTTCAATAGCTACCATTATTATTGTTATTTGTCTTTTATTTAAATTATTTATTTGGATATTTGTGTTCAACTTAGGACCCATAAGGGCTAGAGTTGAAGCTCCTCTAAAATCATCATTTTGGTGGATTTGTAATATTTTGTTTTCCTGCAGTGCATTTGCAAATGTCATAGTTATTAAGTGCTCATGCATTATAATATCCTGTTGTTTATGATAATTATGGCATAATCCATAAAAAAATTCATTTTTTTTAAAAATCAATATAAAGAAAGGGGAAAATCAATCCAAGAGAAAGTTTTTATTAAAATTGGTTTAGAAAACTTAGCTTGGAACCCATCGTGATTGGTTTCAGTCTAGTGTCATTTGGGTACAAAATGATACATTTTTATGGAGTCAACTAATGGATTTTTCCTTAATGTTTCTAACAAAAAAACTAAGGTGATGACTCTTAAATCTTGGCTTTTCAAAATAAAGGCCACCCATTCCTTTTTCAAAATAAAAGCAGAGTGTTCTTTTCAAAATAAAAAGAGATTTTTTAAACCTATGCTTATCAAACGGAGTGGAGACCGTTCGTGGAACTGTCAACATGAGACTATAGCCCAACAGAGTAATGCTCCTGCTCCCTCATTGGCGAGTCGAGCTTCGGCGCTCTGGCGAGGTGTGAGAGGGGATTTTTACCCCACTCTCGGTGGAATGGTTCTTGCGACTTCTGCACTGTAAGTCCGGAGAAAATGGAGTCGCCACCCGGACGGGCCGGGAAAAAAGAAAGGGGTAGATGACTCGATTCCTAAGGAATCCCCAACCGCCTAATGGGTTCGGAAAGTTGGGTACGTGTGGGGAAGGTGAGAAATGGCCCAGCACCCCCACAATGGCCGGTTCATTGGAACCGGCCTCCTTTACAGGTCTTAATATTATAAAATTCTTAAGTATAATAACATTATCCATATTACACACAATAAAAAGAAAGCATCATTATATTAAAATCAAAGCAATGTCCAAACAAAGTAAATAAATGGACACCCATCCAAGGATGGAAACATGTCCTTACATCACATGCCTAAATAGGACACCCACCAAAAGGTAGAAACATGCCCTTTACATAGGTTCTAAAATAGAAAAGCAAATTAAATTACATGATGTTTAACTAATGATGTACCCACAAAGTGGAAACATACCTCTTACCACTTTTGGAAATCTAAATTAATTGATAAAAATAAATAATCATTCATCATAAATAAATCATTCATCAAAGCTATTAATCAAGATATAAAATAAACATCCATCCATGATAAATTAAATAAATCAAGTATTGAATTCAAATAAATTAAAGCATAAGAAATAAATCAAAGCATAATCAAGTATGGAATTGAATAAAGCAAATAAAAGTTCAAGTATAACTACTATTTCCGTTTAGGGTTCTTTAACTCATGTGTTAAGGTTTTGGAAATTCTAAAGTTAAGCTACTATGACTTTTTAGGGAATTAAAATAGATTAGGGTTTTATGTTTTTTAAAGGTTGGTAAGACACTTTGATTAAACAAATTAAGATTTGAATGGTGAAATCATGAAACTAGGGTTTTGGACACTTTGAAATACTTTTTAATTCATGGTTTTAAATAGTGATGTAAGCTACTGTGTAATTTTAGAGTTTTTATGTTTTTATGGTTTTCAATGTTTTAAAAGGATTAGGGTTCATAAAAATTAGGGTTTAAGGTTTTAAAAGGATTAGGGTTCATTATTTTAGGTTTAAAAGTTGAATTTTGAATTTTAGGGTTTTAGAATTTAGGTCACGGGTAAAAGATTTGAATTAGGGTTTTAGAAATCAATTTGATAATTTTATGAAGTTTTATGAATTTAAACAAACAGATTGAAGTTTTTATAAGTAGAAAAGATTTTTTTAAGGCTTTTTGAATGAAATAGAACCTACTTTAAAATCTTAAAAGAAATAGAATTTGATTTTGGTTTTGTTGAAAAATATGTTCAATTAGAGTTTTAAGGTTTTTAAGAAGAAAAAATAACAATTTTAAGTCTTTTTAGAAAAGAAGGTCACGTTTTAGTGTTTTAACTTTGGAAAACTAAATTAAAGTTCTAAGATTTTAACTTTTGAAAAACACAAAAAACCCTAGTTTAGCTACTGTGTAAAAAAATTAGAATTTAGAATTTCATACCTTCTTTTGTAAGTTGCTCCAAAAACAATTCTTCTTGGATGAACTAGCTCCAAAGACAAGCCTTTGAAATCCCCTCCCCCTTGATGCGGCTGTCCAGAAAATATTTAAATTGAATTTCTTCTTTTCCTTCCTTGATTTGGTTTCAAATTTTCCAAACTCCCCTTGGATTTGCCCTCTCTCGGCCACCTCCCAACAATTTTAATTGCCTTTGGTACTTTTTTATATTAGTTTTAGGTTATTTTTTCCTAATTATACGCGGAAAGTGATATTAATAAAAAAAAAAAGAAATTAAAACCTAATTGGATTAGGTTTCAAAAAATTTGCGTTGAAAAATTTTGAGCTGGCGAAAACTGCGGCAGCGGGCCAATTTTGGGCTAGTGGGCGTGTTGCTCGCAGGAAAATCCTGCGGGAAGTTATTTTGCCCATAGGAATTTCCTGCGGGTGAAATAACTCGCCCACAGAAAAATCCTGCGGGAAGTTATTTCGCCCGCAGGCCTGCGGGTGAAGTGCCGGGCCTACGGGCGTGCCGCCCGCAGGAAATTCCTGCGGGCAAAACGCCCACAGGCCAGCACGACTGCTTTTCGCTACCTATTTTTTCCGACTCTGATTTTATTTTTATTTTTATTTTTTAATTTTTATTTGTTATTTTTTATTAATAAAAATTAGATACTAAGGTAAAAATTACTTAATTAAAATTATTTTGGACCAATTAGACAACAAAAATCATTTTGGGCTAAATAAAACATATTAGATCGGATTGGGTCAAAAATTAAGGGTCTACAGTTTGCCCCCTGCTTGAATGATCTGAAACCTTAGTGAAAGAGAGTGAAAAGCAAAAAGACTTAATTTTTGAAATGGCGACTTATTTTGGGTACTTGGACCCAATTTGAGTTCTGGATTCATGGATGGTTATAGGTTCTAGACCCAAGGCAAATTTGGGTTCCGGACCCTGATTCGAGTTCTGGACTCGAGGATATTTCTAGGTTCGGGACGTAAGAAAAATTTGGGTTCTGGACCTAAGGAACATTTGGGTTCTGGACCCGAGAAAAATTCTAGGTTCTGGACCTAAGGAAAATTTGGGCTCTGGACCCGGATTCGAGTTCTGGAATCGAGGATAATTCTAGGTTCTAGACCTAAGGAAAATTTGGGTTCTGGACCCGAGAAAAATTTTAGGTTCTGGACCTAAGAAAAATTTGGGTTCTGGACCCGGTTCGAGTTCTGGACTCAAGGATGATTCTAGGTTCTGGACCTAAGGAAAATTTGGGTTCTGGACCCGGTTTGAGTTCTGGACTCAAGGATGATTCTAGGTTCTGGACCTAAGGAAAATTTGGGTTCTGGACCCGGTTCGAGTTCTGGACTCAAGGATAATTCTAGGTTCTGGACCTAAGTATAACACCCCTATACCCTGTATACGCACACTACATACCATCATATCTGTAATATACGTATACTGAATATAGAATGCTACAGTTTAATAAACAACATCTCATTCCTTTATACAATAATATAAAGCAAACCCAAAACATTTAAGTTATATCATAAAACACAATAAATAAAACGTTCATTCAATACGCAGCGGAAAATATAAAAATATTTACAAATACATAAACATCAAAATCAAATTTTACAAAACATAAAATTTATACATGTTTGACAGTCAATCTTTGATCTTTATGCTCACAATCAACACTTCAAAATTCTAGACTCGACTCGGTCTAGATGAACTCTCAGGCTCAATCCTGTCACCTGCGCAATGAACCACAATCGCGCTAAGCCAACGACTTAGTGGTACAAACTACAATAATATTATGCTTCAATGCAATGCCAATGTCACAAAATCAAGTTTCATAAACAATTCAAAAGAATATTATATTTCAAAACCTTACATTATTCAATAACTTACCAAAACATTTATGAAGTAATACTCACCATTTCCACATCCATAAACATATCACACATCATGTTGTATTTTCACAGTTTCATTACTCAACATAGCTTCCCAAGCCACATTTAAGTTACTCATGTATTATAATCATCTCATAACATTATATCTCACTCCATAGTTCCTATTAAAGCAAAGACAAGCATGGGCCCAAAAGACACTAATATGCCATTCAACTTTTAGAGTTAATGTTTTGGTTTAATTATCACATTTATCATTATCATTATCCCAACTAGGCTTCAAGGATTAGGCTCAACCAAGCTTCAAGGGGAACAAAGCATGCTAAGTATCAACCCAACTTGGCTTCAAGAACCAAACCCAACCTAGCTTCAAGGGTTGTAACATCTCAATTAGGCTTCAAGGACTAGACCCAACCAAGCTTCAAGGGGAGTTAAGCATGCTAAACTTCAACCCAACTTGGCTTCAAGGATCAAGCCCAACCTAACTTCAAGAGATTGTTACTGTTGTCCTAAGATGGCAACCAAGAGGGGGGTGAATTGGTTTCCTCAAGAAATGATGACAATTTTAAAAAAAAAACTCAACAAAATAGAAGTGCGGAATTAAGAGATCGTTGAGTAATGGAAGAAAGAAAGAACACACAAGATTTATAGTGGTTCGGATTTACTTTAATCCTACATCCACTTCCTTAACAACTTGTTAAGGTTCCACTAATCTTTGAAGTTTTTACAAGCTCACTTCCAACTTTGGTGTTTTCACAAGTTCACACCTAACTTCACAAGTGTTTTCTAAGGCTAACACTCAAGAACCTTTAAAGGAGTTTTTAAGGCTTACTCTCACAACCCAAACAAGAGTTTTACAAGGCTTACTCTAACAACCCAAGTGTTTCCCAAGCTCACACTCAAACTTATACAATGGTGTTTTCAATGCTAACACCTAACATTCATTACAATTCAAAATGTAAGTTTAAGTAAAAGAAAAACTGTTGCTTGGCTATCAAATTCTGTTTTGCTTTTTTCACTCTATATGTTTTCTCATAGAAACATTGTATTTATAGCCAATGTGGTCTTACTAGCCGTTATTGATAGTGAGATTAAAGTCTTGGCAGCTTAGACCTTCTTTACTTAAACTGTCCGAAGCATTTCGCGGTCGTCCTTCATACAAGGATGGTCGCGCTCATATCTAATGAGGTCGTCCTTGGACAAGGAGCGGTCGCTGCATTTTAAAATTACTTTAAATACTTCAACGGTCGAATTGTAGTGCGTTGCAGCAGGAATCTTGCCCATGCTGTGATTGTCTGGACGGTCGCGCCTAGCCAAGGTGCGGTCACCCTTTTTGAATGTTGAAGTAGATTTTTAACGGTCATGTCACGTGGCATTCTCTGACAGGGCAGAAGAGATGTCCACCAAAATTTGAATATTGCGGTCGCCCTAGGTAGTCTCTCGCGGTCGGAGTAAGGTTCTCGCGTTGAACTTCTGTACGCACCTGAGGACGTGAACACTACTGTCTCTTTAAGCAAATTCTTCTTGAATTGGTGGAGCGGTCACGAATCTATATGGGCGGTCGCTACAGCAGCAAGTGAGACCGTGTCATTCACCGTTCTTGTTACCGCGAACCTTACTGTGATTAGAATGATTCAAGGCCTTTGAGTAGTGGTAGTCCAGAACATGGGACGGTCGCTCTCCTTGAAGTGCGGTCGCGACTAGGGTCGGGCTTCTGACCGCGAAACCTACTGTGATAAGGTTTCATCTTTGAATTGCATGGTGCGGTCGTATGCATGTAGGGTGCGACCGCTAGAAGTGTTCTGTTCAGTCTTTTTGAAGCAACCTAATCCTGCAACAAGATTCTTCAAACACATGTTAAATGGATCATTCAATTTGAGTTGTCAAGGATCAAAATTGAGATCTTTTGTCTAACAATCTCCCCCATTTTGACTTTGACAATTCAAATGGAATGATGAGAAAAATAATAAGTTTAAAATACTGCCCCTTAACATATGCATGAATTATGATTAAGAGCATTGTGATTATTAGATGTGCAATTGTTAACGTTTGATGCAAACATTTCTCCCCCATTGTCAATAAACATACCTTGGTGCAAATGTTCAACAATCATTCCAAGTTATTTCATTTCTCCCCCATTGTCATAGGCAAAATTTGATGATTTAAACATTGATGATTTAAGAGAAGTGAACATTATGTTTATTAAAATGTAAGAGAAAAATACAAGGAGATAGTAAAAAATAACAACAAAACAAAGCAAGACAGAACACAAAATGTAAGTATAAAAACTATCTAATCAGATTCATCATCCTCATCTATCTCTTCTTCTACTAAAGGAGCTTTTCCTTTATCAAGAGGAGCAATAGAGGCAGAGCTAGTGCTAATGGATTCTTCTTCTTCAGGAGGGCTTTGGTATGATCACTTATATCCCAATCTTCAAGGTTGCATTGAGGCAAGTCCAGTTTGCCTTGCATATCATATAGATCATGATGCATGTGAGATATAAGGTCAATTCTCTTGTTCAAGTGCTGGAATCTTTTGGAGACACTCTTCTTAAACTTAGAGAGTTTCCTGGAGAGAGATTTGATAGCATGGAGGATGAGTTGAGTAGAGGATGAGGTAGTTTCTTGAGTAGCTTTGGATGAAGCAGCTTTTGGAGGTAATTCTACTGCAACTTCTACAGAGTCTCCCTCTTCCTCAATTGTATACCTTGGCCTTTTCTTTTGTTTATCCATAACTCCTTTCTTGCCAAAATAGTATACATATGATCCTTCAATCTTCCTCACACAACCAGCATGCTCTAAGTAGTCAATAGTAATGGCACTAGAGGCAAGATTGAAAGGGTTTCTCATGGTAGCTAAGTTCAAATCATTTAGCAAGTTTAGGTGCCTAGCTATTTGAGTAATTTGTGAGGATAGGAAAAAAGTACCAGTTCTTGTAACAGCATGATGATAGAGGGTGTCAATCAAGAACTTGGTTGTGTTCATTTTGATGTTGTGGGTGAAAGCATACAAAAAGATGAGGTCTCTCTTGGTTACTTTCTCATTCCCATCTGCTCTTTGATGGATGGTGTAGGTGATAATCCTGTGGAGCATCCAATGGGTGAGAGTTTTGATGTGTCTGGCTTTAGATTCTTTTTCAAAAGAAGTTTCAATAGAAATTTCTTGCCAGAAATCAGAAAGGGTTTGGTTTGAGAAGATTTGGTCATTGTAGGAGGTTATACCATCAGTAGGGAAGTTCCAAATGCTGCCAAAATCTTCTAAGGTTAAGGATTGGTATTGATCAAAGATTTTAAACCTAACTCCATACCATCCTAGTGCAGAGTTTGCACTCTACTCTATTTGGAGAGACATCAGAAACTCCTTACTCAGACTAGAATAGTCTACCTCTTCTGGAAAGACAAATTTTCTCCATCCAAGGACATCCAGCAATCTCTCAATTTCGTCCTTGATGTCCAAGGCAGAAAGCATCCCACCAAAAGGAGATTTGGTGCCTTCAACCTTCTTTCTTTTCAGCATAGCATACCTAACATCTTCCTCAGAAAGTTTGGTGGTGAGATTTGTGAATTTTCTCACCTCTTCTAGACTGTGGAGGAGATGGAGGATCAACTATGGGTTCTCTAATAGTGATTCCTGGAACTCTCTTGGCTTGACCTTTGATTTTGGAAGTGGTTTTCTTTTTGGGAGCCATCAGAAAGTCAGAATAGAAAAGAACTTGAAAAATAGAGGGTGATGGAGAAACTGATGATTTTGAGAAGTTTTTAGAGATTCAGAGGGAAGTTTGTGTGTTTTAATAAGCAAAATATCAAAGAAACTGATGTAACATACACTTAAATAGATGAAATTAAGGAAATAGCCATTTATGACTGTTGAAAGTTAAGAGTTGCGACCTGTCACACAGCCAACTGTTATAAAATTTCGAGCTGAGTGTATAGAGTGCGGTCGCATATTCAACAAGGTGCGATCGCGACAATCAGTCTAGCGACCATTAGTAAGATAGGTACGCTCGCGAGGGAAGAAATTGTCTGTAACGATCGAAACTATTCAAATTGGTGAGTCCGCGCACAAAATTTCTCGACCGCGTACAGAGTTATTTGTGTGAATGAATCTGGCAGACAAGATAGCGATCGCGAGAGGATACTAGAGCAAACGCGACTGTCTTAAATTTGAAAGAATCAAGGAAAGATGGAGGTATTTTCTAATGTTTAGGCAAAAATATACATATATGCATAAAGAAACTTTATTAATAGGTAAAACTTTTAATTAATTCAAAGTGATTCCATCAATCATTCCCAAATTGAGTTTAATGAAGTTAAGTCTATCTTCATTCAAAGGTTTTGTAAAGACATCAGCAAGTTGATGTTTTGTATCTATAAATTCTAGGATTATATTCTGATTTTGCACATTTTCTCTTAAGAAATGATGTCTAATATATATATGTTTGGATCTGGAGTGTTGGATAGGATTCTTAGACAAATTGATAGCACTAGTGTTGTCACATTTAATGGAGATATTGTTAAACACTTCACCATAGTCAAGCAATTGTTGTTTCATCCATAATACTTGTGTGCAACAAAAACATGCTGCAACATATTCAGCTTCCGTTATGGATAAAGCAACCGATGCTTGTTTCTTACTATGCCAAGAAACTAGACAATTACCAAGAAAGTGACATGCTCCTGTTGTGCTCTTCCTATCTAAGATGCTACCAGCATAATCTGCATCTGAAAATCCTATAATATGAAATGATGTATTTTTAGGATACCAAAGTCCTAAATGCATTGTACCACTCAAGTATTTCAAGATTCTCTTAGTGGCATTCAAGTGTGATTCTTTAGGACTAGTTTGAAATCTAGCACAAAAGCATACACTATACATTATATCAGGCCTAGAAGCGGTTAAGTAAAGTAGTGATCCGATGATACCTCGATATTTCTTCTCATCTACTGCTTTACCATTTTCATCTTTACTTAATTTTAATGATGTGCTCATAGGAGTTTTGCTAGTTTTGCAGCCATCCATTCCAAATTTCTTGATGAGTTCTTTCATATATTTGGATTGGTTGATGAAGATCCCATCTTCACATTGCTTGACTTGCAGTCCAAGGAAGAACTTGAGTTCACCCATCATGCTCATTTCAAATTCCCTAATCATACAAGAAGCAAATTTCCCTTAGATGTTTCTCCAATGATGAGTTCCTTAGGATGATCTTTCTTGTATTGCCAATCCTTAGGTAGATCTTGAGTTTTTTCTTCAAGTTGATTGATCTTTGGAGCATCAATAGATTCGAGAGGTTCAAGGGTACCTGTAGGGTCATTGAAAGTAATACCTTTCTTTTGATCAAGTTTAGATGATTCATCAAATACAACATGCATTGATTCTTCTATAACTAGAGTTTTCATGTTAAATACTCTATATGCTTTGCTATATGATGAATATCCTAAGAATATGCCTTCATCTGATTTAGATGAAAATTTTCCAAGATTATCCTTGGTATTCAATATGAAGCATTTGCATCCAAATACTCTAAAATATCCAATTCTAGGTATTTTTCCATTCCATAGCTCATAAGAAGTTTTATTAGTTAAATGCCCTTTGTAAACACGATTTGCAATGTAACAAGCTGTATTAACGGCTTCCGCCTAAAAATAAGATGGTAAATCATATTCATTGAGCATTTTCCTAGCCATTTCAATTAAAGTTCTATTTTTCCTTTCAACTACACCATTTTGCTGTGGAGTTCTAGGAGCAGAAAAATTGTGTGAAATGCCAAGTTCATTGCAAAAGCCTTCAAAGTTTTCATTCTCAAATTCTTTGCCATGATCACTTCTAATAGATGTGATCACATATCCTTTTTCATTTTGAACTCTTTTTGCAAAAGTTTTGAAGTAATTAAAGGCTTCATTCTTATGAGCTAAGAAATTAACCCATGTGAATCTAGAGTAGTCATCAACAAGAACAAATGCATATGATTTGCCTCCTAAGCTTGTAACTCTATTTGGTCCAAACAAATCCAAATGAATGAGCTCTAAAGGTCTAGAGGTGCTTATAACATTCTTTGTTTTAAATGAGCTTTTTGTGTTGCTTACCATGTTGACAAGGTTCACAAATTCTGTCTTTATCATATTTTATCTTAGGTAAGCCATCAACTAAGTTTTCATTGCAGATATATTTCAATTGATCCATACCAGCATATCCTAGTCTTCTATGCCATAACCATGCATCATTATTAGTGGACATTAAACATGTATGATTTGAATGTATGTTGACATTATAAGTGTTGTTTGTTCTAGTACCTTTAAATATGATAACATCATTTGAATTTGTGATTTTGCATTCCTTGGAATCAAAATTGACAAAGTATGCTTTATCACAAAGTTGACTAACACTTAGCAAGTTATGTTTCAAACCATCAACAAGCCATACATCTTCTATTAAATCCTTACCAATAGAACCAATGGAGCCAACACCAAGAATTTTACCTTTTGCATTGTTTCCAAAAGTTACATTACCTCCATGTTTGTAGGTAATACTAGTAAAGAGGTTTGCATTTCCAGTCATATGCCTTGAGCATCCACTATCCACAAGCCATGTGCTTCATTGATAGTAGATTTTAGGCATACCTGCAAGACAATTGTGATCATTTTCTTTTAGGTACCCACATGAAGTTGGGTCCTTGATGGTTAGCAGAAAAGGAGTCTTCTAACTTGAGATGAGCCTTTCTTATATAACAATAGAAGTTTTTGTGTCCGAATTTCATGCAATATGTGCATTGCCATGGCATTCTATACTTCTGCATTTTCCTTTTTTGTATTTATCGTATTATGCATGCAGCTACAAGTATGTGATTTCTTTTGTGCAAGTTTAGTGAACAACAATGCATAATTATTCTTAGCTTTTTCTCCTAGCAAGCCATAAGAGGTACTTTTGGTACTTTTAGACTTGGTGCAAGCATCTTTGATATGATCATCAGAAATTTCAATTGTAGATGCTTTTACAAAAGTTGGTTTACTTGGTGCAATGTTGGTTGATCCATTGAATCCTAATCCATACTTTAAGGAAGGTGATCTTTGGTTATTAATTAATGTATTTAATGCTTCCTTTCCTTTATGAAATTTGGAAATTGATTCTTTTAGTTCTTTTAGCTCATGCTTCAATGTTTCATTTTCTTTAATCACCTTTTCCAAGTCATGTGAGTTTTTATTTAACTCTCCTATCGTATTCATCAAGTGTTCATTTGAGGTTTTCAATTCTAAGGTAGAGTTCTTTAAGCATATAAAATCTTTTTCTAACTTTGAGTTTTTCTCTTTATAAAGCATCATTTTAGAAATATATTTTTCTATTTTAAAGTTCATGTGCTCAATCAAATCACTATCATCTATATCATTTGTATCATTATGTGCTACTAAATTAAAGGATTGAGTACTTACCTCATTGGAGTCATCTTCAATAGCCATGAGACAAAGATTTGCAATTCCTTCTTCTTCTTCTTCTTCACTTGAGGAAGAGTCATCCCATGTTGCTTTGAGAGACTTTTTCTTTTCTTTATCCCATTTCTTTTTGTTCTTTAATTTGAAGCAATCTGATTTAATGTGACCAGTTTTTCCACATTCATAGCATTTTACCTCATTTTTCTTTTCTTTATCTTTGAAGAAGAATTTTGGAGGTGTGCCTTTGTTTGCTTGTAATCTTTTCTTTCTTTTCCATTCATTGATTCTTTTTGAGAACATTGCCATTTCATCTTTATCATCAGTACCTTCATTGCTTGAGCTCTCAACTTCTTTTATTGCTTTGAGTGCAATTGGTTTTCTCTTTTCTTTCTCACCTTGATCTTCTTCTTTCTCACTGTGTAGCTCAAATGTGAGTAACTTTCCAACTAGCTCGTCGGTTCTTAATGTGCTGAGATCATGAGCTTCTTCTATGGATGATACTTTGGATTCAAAGTTCTTTCTAGCTCTTAGGGCTCTCAAGATTTTACTGTTTACATCACCTTGATCATATACCTTGCCATACTTTTTTAGTTCATTAACAATAGCAAGCAAGCGATTGGTCATGTCGGTGACATTTTCATTTGGTTTCATCTTGAATAGCTCATACTCATGGACATGCATTTGTTTTTTGGTGAATCTCACTTGAGTTGTACCTTCATGGTAGTTTTCAAGTGTTTTCCAAATGCAATGTGCACAAGTTAAATGTTGAACTCTTCCACCTTCTTCTCTTGAAATGGAATTCATCAAGATGGAAGCAGCTCTATTGTTCTTAAATCGATCTCTGATATTGCTAGTTGACCATTGAGCTTTGGGAAGTGGAACTTGAATACCATCAACTTCATAAGTGGGAGATTTCCACTCACTTTCCACGAAATCCCATAGTTCAATCCCTTCACTGTCTAGAAACAAATACATTTTGTTTTTCCAGTATGAATAGTCAGTTCCATCAAAGTAGGGTCTAAGAATAGTGTTAAGATTTCCATGAGAGCTTGATGAAGAAGAAGTTGCCATAGTGGATCAAATTTCACAGTTAAGTTTAAGAAATTTCAGGGCTCTGATACCAATTGTTGTCCCAAGATGGCAACCAAGAGGGGGGGTGAATTGGTTTCCTCAAGAAATGATGACAATTAAAAAAAAAACTCAACAAAATAGAAGTGCGGAATTAAGAGATCGTTGAGTAATGGAAGAAAGAAAGAACACACAAGATTTATAGTGGTTCGAATTTACTTCAATCCTACATCCACTTCCTTAACAACTTGTTAAGGTTCCACTAATCTTTGAAGTTTTTACAAGCTCACTTCCAACTTTGGTGTTTTCACAAGTTCACACCTAACTTCACAAGTGTTTTCTAAGGCTAACACTCAAGAACCTTTAAAGGAGTTTTTAAGGCTTACTCTCACAACCTAAACAAGAGTTTTACAAGGCTTACTCTAACAACCCAAGTGTTTCCCAAGCTCACACTCAAACTTATACAATGTTGTTTTCAATGCTAACACCTAACATTCATTACAATTCAAAATGTAAGTTTAAGTAAAAGAAAAATTGTTGCTTGGCTATCAAATTATGTTTTGATTTTTTCACTCTATATGTTTTCTCATAGAAACATTGTATTTATAGCCAATGTGGTCTTACAAGCCGTTATTGATAGTGAGATTAAAGTCTTGGCAGCTTAGACCTTCTTTACTTAAACTGTCCAAAGCATTTCACGGTCGTCCTTCATACAAGGATTGTCACGCTCATATCTAACGCGGTCATCCTTGGACAAGGAGCAGTCGCTGCATTTTAAAATTACTTTAAATACTTCAACGGTTGAATTGTAGTGCGTTGCAGCAGGAATCTTGCCCATGCTTTGATTGTCTGGACGGTCGCGCCTAGCTAAGGTGCGGTCGCCCTTTTTGAATGTTGAAGTGGATTTTTAACGGTCATGTCATGTGGCATTCTCTGACAGGGCAGAAGAGATGTCCGTCAAAATTTGAATATCGCGGTCGCCCTAGGTAGTCTCTCGCGGTCGGAGTAAGGTTCTCACGTCGAACTTCAGGACGCACCTGAGGACGCGAACACTACTGTCTCTTTAAGCAAATTCTTCTTGAATTGGTGGAGCGGTCGCGAATCTATATGGGCAGTCGCTACAGCAGCAAGTGAGACCGTGTCATTCACCATTCTTGTTACCGCGAACCTTACTGTGATTAGAATGATTCGAGGCCTTTGAGTAGCGGTCGTCCAGAACATGGGACGGTCACTCTCCTTGAAGTGCGGTCGAGACTAGGGTCGGGCTTCTGACCATTAAACCTACTGTGATAAGGTTTCATCTTTGAATTGCATGGTGCGGTCGTATGCATGTAGGGTGCGACCGCTAGAAGTGTTCTGTTCAGTCTTTTTGAAGCAACCTAATCCTGCAACAAGATTCTTCAAACACATGTTAAATGGATCATTCAATTTGAGTTGTCAATGATCAAAATTGAGATCTTTTGTCTAACAGTTACTATAGTCATACCACCAACAACAAAACTCTGAAAATGGAATAACACATTTGTCAACTTCGGACATTTCTTCAGTTTTCAGCTTTTTCTCAAATTTCTTTTCTAAATCAGCAATCATCTTTTCAATATCAGATGTCTCGGTCTTTTCCATAGTTGCCTTCTCAACAACCTTTGGCTCTTTTTTGTCTTGAAGATCTTGGTAGTATTGAGCCCAGTCATCATCATCAATGATCACCTTATCATCATCAAAAGCTACTTCACTAACTTTAGTCTTCCCTTTGTCCTTTGGCTTCTTAGTGCTAGCAGAAGCCTCAGCATGATTCTCTAAGATTGCAGTCAATTGGTTCCTCATGGTCTCAGCTAGGGCCTCTTTTATTTCTTCCATCTTGGCATTGAGGGCTTCATCCACCATTCTTTGAATTTGTTCGGGCTCCATTGTTCTTAGTGAGCAAGTGATTGAGTCATTGCTAGATATCTCATCTCCGGCGTAGGTCAGATTGTAAGCTTTTGAACTATCGTAATCCAGGGCTGTGAGCCAGAGAGGATTAATGATATGAGATGCAAATGTATGTATGTATGCATGTATGTACAAACAAGGACAATTAGGACGCTCCTTCCAACCTTATAACATCCACACACGAATGGCGAGTTTCTTTTCCTAGGTATATGGTTAACAAAATACCACCATGGGGTACCTTGTTTTCGAATGAATTCTCTCGGATGTTTCAACCAATAGTTATATTTTTTAAAATGGAAATCAGTTTATAATAATTCCTATTAATTAGGTTTTAATCCATTCAACCAACTAAAATATCTTTTATGCTATATTGGATTGAGACGAAATTAAGAGGTTGATTATAGATAGATTTCTCACTTGAAAAAGGTAACTAATGATTCATGCCAAAAACAAGCCCATAGTTAATTTATTCTTAGTGTAAACTAGGCCCACAATTGATTTTTGGTATTTCATAATTGACCTAAATATTTTGCAAGCTCTTTGTAAGAATTTTGTTTCTAAGCCCATTATAAAAAGATTTTTAGAGAAGTGGATTTCGGGCTTAGTATTTGGGCCATGGGCCAAAGAATTTATTTATTTTTTTATAAAAGTCTTATGTCCAAAGATCATCTTGGAAAAATTTTGAAAATAGTTTTAGTCTTTTGGATTTTAAGGAAAAATTTATTTTGAGCTTACAATATACTTAGATCATATTAGAAAAAGAACAAACCAAATAAGCCATGATTTAGACTAAGATAAACTAACCATAGTCAAACAACATGCATTTGGGGTAGAACCTAAGGAAAGTAACTAGGCCAATTACATGAGCTTTAGTCTTTGGGTAGAAAGGCTTAGGTTCCCATAGCAAGTATATACCAAATGGTACGAGGCTATGAGTGGTTATGCCATGCTCGATCTCCATACCTTGAGTGAAAGTATGGTATCCCTTACATAACACAACACGGGTAACACAGGCGTCCTAACTCATGTTCACGATGCAAACTAATATGATGCAATGGATAAAATCATTATAAGAAAGAATAGAATAATATAGAGACCAACGGAATCAACTTCTCTTATCCCCAGTGGAGTCACCACTGTGAGTGGGGATTTTTGTCCCCACTCCCGGTGGAATGGTTCTTGCGACTTCGGCGCTGTTTAGGCTCGGGGCCTTAGAGAACATGGACCTAAGTCTGGAGAAAATGAAGTCGCCACCCGGACGGGCTGGGAAAAAAGAAAGGGGTGGATGACTCGATTCCTAAGGAATCCCCAACCCCCTAATGGGTTCGGAAAGTTGGGTACGTGTGGGGAAGGTGAGAAATGGCCCAGCACCCCCACAACGCCCGGTTCATTGGAACCGGCCTCCTTTACAGGTCTTAATATTATAAAATTCTTAAGTATAATAACATTATCCATATTACACACAATAAAAAGAAAGCATCATTATATTAAAATCAAAGCAATGTCCAAACAAAGTAAATAAATGGACACCCATCCAAGGATGGAAACATGTGCTTACATCACATGCCTAAATAGGACACCCACCAAAAGGTAGAAACATGCCCTTTACATAGGTTCTAAAATAGAAAAGCAAATTAAATTACATGATGTTTAACTAATGAGGTACCCACCAAGTGGAAACATACCTCTTACAACTTTTGGAAATCTAAATTAATTGATAAAAATAAATAATCATTCATCATAAATAAATCATTCATCAAAGCTATTAATCAAGATATAAAATAAACATCCATCCATGATAAATTAAATAAATCAAGTATTGAATTCAAATAAATTAAAGCATAAGAAATAAATCAAAGCATAATCAAGTATGGAATTGAATAAAGCAAATAAAAGTTCAAGTATAGCTACTATTTCCATTTAGGGTTCTTTATCTCATGTGTTAAGCTTTTGGAAATTCTAAAGTTAAGCTACTGTGACTTTTTAGGGAATTAAAATAGATTAGGGTTTTATGTTTTTTAAAGGTTGGTAAGACACTTTGATTAAACAAATTAAGATTTGAATGGTGAAATCATGAAACTAGGGTTTTGGACACTTTGAAATACTTTTTAATTCATGGTTTTAAATAGTGATGTAAGCTACTGTGTAATTTTAGAGTTTTTATGGTTTTATGGTTTTCAATGTTTTAAAAGGATAAGGGTTCATAAAAATTAGGGTTTAAGGTTTTAAAAGGATTAGGGTTCATTATTTTAGGTTTAAATGTTGAATTTTGAATTTTAGGGTTTTAGAATTTAGGTCACGGGTAAAAGATTTGAATTAGGGTTTTAGAAATCAATTTGATAATTTTATGAAGTTTTATGAATTTAAACAAATGGATTGAAGTTTTTATAAGTAGAAAAGATATTTTTTAAGGCTTTTTGAATGAAATAGAACCTACTTTAAAATCTTAAAAGAAACAGAATTTGATTTTGGTTTTGTTGAAAAATATGTTCAATTAGAGTTTTAAGGTTTTTAAGAAGAAAAAATAACAATTTTAAGTCTTTTTAGAAAAGAAGGTCACGTTTTAGTGTTTTAACTTTGGAAAACTAAATTAAAGTTCTAAGATTTTAACTTTTGAAAAACACAAAATACCCTAGTTTAGCTACTGTGTAAAAAAAAATTAGAATTTAGAATTTCATACCTTCTTTTGTAAGTTGCTCCAAAAACAATTCTTCTTGGATGAACTAGCTCCAAAGACATGCCTTTGAAATCCCCTCCCCCTTGATGCGGTTGTCCAGAAAATATTTAAATTGAATTTCTTCTTTTCCTTCCTTGATTTGGTTTCAAATTTTCCAAACTCCCCTTGGATTTGCTCTCTCTCGGCCACCTCCCCCCAATTTTAATTGCCTTTGGTCCTTTTTTATATTAGTTTTAGGTTGTTTTTTCCTAATTATACAAGGCAAGTGATATTAATAAAAAAAAAGAAATTAAAACCTAATTGGATTAGGTTTCAAAAAATTTGCGTTAAAAAATTTTGCACTGGCGAAAACTGCGGCAGCGGGCCAATTTTGGGCCAGTGGGTGTGTCGCCCGCAGGAAAATCCTGCGGGAAGTTATTTCGCCTGCAGGAATTTTCTGCCGGCGAAGTGCTGGGCCTATGGGCGTGCCGCCTGCAGGAAATTCCTGCGGGCAAAATGCCCACGGGCCCGCACGACTGCTTTTCGCTGCCGATTTTTTTTCCGACTCCGATTTTATTTTTATTTTTATTTTTAATTTTTATTTGTTTTTTTTATTTTTTTTATTTATAAAAATTAGATACTAAGGTAAAAAGTACTTAATTAAAATTATTTTGGACCAATTAGACAACAAAAATCATTTTGGGCTAAATAAAATATATTAGATTGGATTGGGTCAAAAATTAAGGGTCTACACGAGGCCTCACAGTTTGCGACTCTACTGGGGACTTCAAAATTTTCAAAAATAAAATTTTAATGGGCTTTCTTCAAGATTATTTTCTCTTGGATTGATTTTTCTCCTCCTCATACATAAGGGTTCCTTACTCTTTAGTTTTAGGAAGCCTTGGATATCAAGTAGCATCCACTCGACAACCTTCATTAGGTATGCTTGTATGACCTAAGCTTCTATGCAATATGAGCATGTGCTCCTATCTAAATGGACATTGTCCAAGTTGATATGAGCTTGTGCTCATATTGAATTAGGATGTCCAATTTGATATTAGCATAGCTCATATCGAATTAAACCAAACCGAGTTGATTTTAATAATGGACTGGACTTAATTTGAACTTTAAAAATTGGACTGAATTTAATTTAGGCCTTTTTAAATTGGATTGATGTAATTCAAGCCTTTAAAGTTTGACCAGACTAGGTATAAGCTTTTAAAGTCGGACTGAATTTGGCTTGGCCTCTTTTAATTGGCACTGAACTTGTTTAGGGCCAAATTAACACTCCCAAACTTTATTTCTCTCAAATTAGTTGAGTTCATCTTGCATAGCAATCACCAAACACTCATCATTTAGAGCTCCTCAATGGTCCTTGGCTCTATTTGATAAATAAAATCTATGCTACAGTCTAAATATCTAAGCTTGGAATGAGTACTTACACCCTTGGAGGTATCTCAAATAATGAGCTCTTTAGGGTGGTCCTTACGATATTGCCACTACTTGGGTAGCCTCCTCATGGGGTTCCTCTTGATGCTCCATTGGTTGTTCAAGTATCTCATCTTTCTCTTACTTATGGGGATCCACCACCTCAAGCTTCTTAAATGAACCTATAAGATTATAAAGCAAAATACCTTCCCCAATACCTAGCTTAGAGGATTCATAAAAAATAATATACATAGACTCTTCAACCATTAAAGACCTTTTGTTGTAGACCCTATAAGCCTTGCTAGAGGAAGAATAACCTAAAAATATAAGTTAATCTAATTTGAATGAAAATTTCCTAAGACTATCCTTTGTGTTTAATATCAAGCATTTATAACAAAATACTCTTAGGTATGAAATATTGGATTTATACCATTCCATAGGTTATGAGAAGTTTTGATCATTAGAGATATTTTGTAAAATTTATTTAAAACATGCCACACAGTATTGATGACTTCAGCCTAAAAGTATAAGGAACGTTTATACTCGTTAAGCATGGTTCTAATAATCTCAACTAATGTTCTATTTTTCCTTTCCACAACACATTTTCTTGTGGGATCTTAGGTTCAAAAAAATTATACGAACTTCCTAGTTCATTACAAAAATTTTCAAAATCCTCATTTTCAATTTCTCTACCATGATCACTCCTTCATATAAGCCTTTTCATTTTGAACCTTTTTTGCAAAAAAATTAAAAGCATTAAAAGTCTTGTTCTTACGAGCTAAGAAAATAACCCAAGTAAACCTTGAGTAGTCATTAACAAGGACAAATGCATATTATTTTCATCCTAAACTTGCTACTCTATTAGGTCCAAACAAATCTAAATGAATTAATGATAAGTGCATAATTGATGATATTTTGTCCCTATTTCTTAATATGATTATTATCCAATTGAGTTTAATTTATTTGTTCAAGTGCTTTTTAGGAATATGTAAACCCTTAATGTTTGACCCAATTTGGTCCGATATTTTTTATATAGTCCAAAATAATTTTTGTGGTATTGTAATTAAATAATATTTATTTTAGTATTTATTATTTATAATGTTTAATAAAAATAAAAATGGTAAAGTTAAATAAATAAATATAAATAAATAAATAAAAATCGACGATGGAAAAATCGGCGACAAAAAAATTTATCGCCCAAGGTGAATTGGCCATAGGCCAATTCGCATGCAGGAATTTCCTGTGGGCGAATCGGCCATAGGCCATTTCTCCATAGGAAATTCTTGCGATGAATTGGCGCCCGCCCCAGCCAACTCGCAATTTTCTCCCGCAATTTTCCTAGCCGGTGCTCGCAGTTTTCGCCAGCAGTTTTTTTGCCAGTGCAATTTTCCAGCGCAGTTTTTTTCGAAACCAAATTCTATTTGGTTTTGGTTTCTTTTCCTAATTAGTTTTAGTTTTCTTAGACAATTAGAAGTAGGTTTATTATTTTTCCTATAAATACCACATCAGAACACATAATTAGGGGACTTTTTATTGGATCAAAAATTTATTTTTACCAAGATAAACTTAGGACTTCTAACTTGGGAAGAAAAGAGGACAGAAACCCCAAGGAGCAAGAGACATTAGCAATTACCAACCCATCAAAGGCAATAACACTGCCTTTGTCTTTATTCGTCCAGAAACAAATTGTGGATGAACCAACGACTGGAGGTTTGATTATAAATCTTTGATTTGATGTTATTTACAATGTTTCTATTGTTTGTTTTGGATATTAAGTCAGTAACTTAAATTATTAAACTTAGTAATATGTTTTGCATTAAACCGTACATTCATCCAATTGCCTTATTCAGTGATCAAAACTTCAAAACCCTAAATTGTTTCTCTCCCGTTTCCAAAACTTCAAAACCCTAAAATTGTTCTTCTCTTTCCAAAAACCTTAAAAACCCTAAATTGTTTCTTTTGTTTCCAAAACTTTAAAAACCATAAATTGTTTTCCCTGAACTATTTTCTTCTAAACTCTAACTTTTTATCCAAATTTTCCAAATGTCTTCTTAAATCTCCAAACCCTAATCTTCTTTCCAGTTCCTAAAAAACTTTAATCATAATTATTTCTATAAAACTCTAAATTGTTTTCTTAAATCCTAAAATCAAATATGTTTTTCAAAATATCAAAAACCCTAACTTTCTCAAAACCCAATACAGTAAACCCTAGTTTTCCTAAACCCTAAATTCTTAAAGCATCAAAACCCTAAACCCTAATTCTTAAAACCTCAAAATTTTATGACAAATAAATCTAAACCCTCAATCCATAATCCAGTAATCCCAAAATCACAATCCAGTAACCGTGAATTACAAACCCTAATGTTTTAAAATTCCAAAACCCTAATTTCATGATGTTACCCCTAAATCCTAATTTAATCAACCAAAAAAACCTTACTACTTTCTTAAATTTATAAAACCCTAATCCATTCCAATTTTTCAAAATCTTTACAGTAGCCTAAATAATAATAATAATAATAATAATAATAATAATAATAATAATAATAATAATAATAATAATTCTAAGATCCCAAAACCCTAAATGTTAATTAAAGAACTCTAAATTGAGACATAAACCTAAATTTGATTATGTAGTTTATTATATGTTTTGATGGTTGATTTATTTAATTTCAATGCTTGATTTATTTAATTTACCTTGGATGATTATTTTCTTTATTGTTATGATTATTATTTGTTTGTTTTAGTATTAAAATTGTAAGAGGTATGTTTCCACCTTGTGGGTACCTCATTAGTTAATTATTATGTAATTTAAATTGCTTTTATATTTTGAGACCAATGTAAAGGACATGTTTTCACCTTTTGGTGGGTGTCCTATTTAGTTTAGACATGGATAATGTAAGGACATGTTTCCATCTTCGGATGGGTGTCCATTTATTTACTTTGTTTGGACATTGCTTTGATTTTAATATAATGATGCTTTATTTTAATTATTGCATGTAATATGGATAATATTGTTATACTTAAGAATTTTATAATATTAAGACCTGCAAAGGAGGTCGGTTCCAATGAATCGAGCATTGTGGGGGGTGCTGGGCCATTTATCACCTTCCCCACACGTACCCAACTTTCTGAACCCATTAGGGGATTGGGAATTTCTTAGGAATCGAGTCATCCACCCCTTTCTTTTTCTCGTACCGTCCGAGTGGCGACTCCATTTTCTCTGGGCTTAGGTCCGTGTTCTCTAAGGCCCTGAGCCTAAACAGTGCTGAAGTCGCAAGAACCATTCCACCAGGAGTGGGGGCAAAAATTCCTGCTCACAGTGACGACTCCGCTGGGGGTAAGATAAGTTGATTCCATTGGTCTTTTTCTTATCCTATTCTTTCTTATAATGATGTTATCCATTGCATCATATTAGATTGCATCATGTGCGTGAGTTAGGACGCCCGTGTTACCCTTGTTGTGTTGTGTAAGGGATACCATACTTTCACTCAAGGTATGGAGATCAAGCATGGCATAATCACTCATAGCCTCATACCATTTAGTATATACTTGCTATGGTAACCTAAGCCTTTTTACACAAAGACTAAAGCTCATGTAATTGGCCTAGTTATTTTCCTTAGGTTTTACCCCAAATGGTTGTTGTTTGACTATGGTTAATTTATCTTGGCTTAAATCATAGCTTATTTGTTTTGTTCTTTTCTAATATGACCCAAGTACATTTGTAAGCTCAAAATAAATTTTTCTTTAAATCCAAAAAACTAAAGTTATTTTCAAGAATTTTTAAGATGGTCTTTGGACATAAAACTTTTCTAAAAAATTAAATAAAAAAATTCTTTTCTCATGATCCAAATACAAAGCCCAAAATTCATTTTTTTCTAAAATCTTTTTACAATGGGCTTAGAAACAAAATTATTTTCATCCAACCTTTTCTTACAAAGAGCTTACAAATTATTTAGGTCAATTACGAAATACCAAAAATCAACTGTGAGCCTAGTTTATACTAAGAATAATTAATCACGAGCTTGTTTTTAGCATGAATCATTAGTTACTTTTTCAAGTGAGAAATCTATTTATAATAAACCTCTTAATTTAGTTTTAATCTAATATAGCATAAAGGCTACTTTAGTTAGTTGGATGTGTTAGAAAATCATAGAGATCACTGCAAACAAAAACACGCAGCGGAAAAATATTTGATCTCTGATTTCCCACCAGGATCCATGCTGTTCGTTTAATTCGACAAAAGTGTTCAAAGAACTAACCTGTTGATGATTCGAAATCACAGTTTGGAAGAGATGCCTCGATCGCGAAACACCCTCTATCGCGTATCCATACGAATGCTACCGTTTGGAGTGCTAGCTCTCTGCAACGGCGAAGGCTGGAAAAACGTTTTCTCTAAAAACGTATTAGGGTTACCTTTTTTTCGTTCCTCTTCGTTTTTTTTGTTACCTCCTTTAAGACTTAACGTCTGGAGTGAATATATTCACTCCAGAATCCAATTCAAAATTGGATACGAAAAGTCAAATTCAGAATCCAAGTCTAATTAGGATTCTGAATATATTATCTAATAATATATATATAAAAACGAAAATAATAATAATAATAAATATTAATATCTAATATTAATATTATTAATATTATATCCAGCCCAAAACGCATTCTTGTGTGTGACCCGATAGGCCCATATTAATTGGCAGTCAATTTAATCTCTATTAAATCAACAAGTCATAATTGGTCTCTAGCAAGGCGTTACAACTACCCAATTAATATAAGGAATGTCCAATTTGCCTAATAATAGTATATGCATTAATCCCTTTGTCACACGATATCTAGCTTGAACATAAGTCATGGTCAACGTCATACTTATATTGTCCAAACTTATGATTACTCGATCTCCAAGTAGACTGATAAAAACAAATGAAATTGATCACACTATCAATTCATTTGAGCACGGCCATGCATTTCACAGTCTCACTTATCGAGGGGCCCAAAAGATATCTCTCTCAAAGAGAGGGACAAATTCTATCTTGATTGTTCATTATCCTCTACATAATTTCTATCATATATGAACATAACCTTTATTACTATCCAGTTACGGATAATGTTTGATCATGTCAAAATATAATAGTCCTTATATTGGAAACTATGACAATCTCAAGTCAAAGAATTAATACATAACTATCATGAGATTTACTTATGACACTAACCCATGTAGTAATCTCATGATGGGTCTATCCAATACATTGTTCTCTAACAAGTATCTATGAAATTGATTTGTATCACTATACACATAACCATCTAATGATTATCAAATCAATGTTCATACTGGTTAAGAATTATTATTATTTTTTTATCTCTATAACAATAATAAACCAGGGACAAATATCAAAATTGTGTAACATGCAAACAAACAATAATGATAATAAAACCTCATTTATTAATAATGAATGTATAACATAAAGATCCAAATAAATGGCCTAGGGCACATACACTAACAGGATGGATTAAAGCCTAATTAATGGGAATTATCATGAATTGATTTCCATTTTTAAAAATATAACTATTGGTTGAAACGTCCAAGGGAATTATTCAAAAAACAAGATACCCCATGTTGTATTTTATTAACCATATACCTAGGAAAAGAGATGCGTCATTCGTGTGTGGATGTTATAAGGTTGGAAGGAACGTCCTAATTATCTTTCTTGGTCTATTATTTGTGCATACATGCATACATACATTTGTATCTCATATCATTGATCCTCTCTGGCTCACAGCCCTGGATTACAACAGTTCAAAAGCATACAATAATCCGACCTATGCCAGAGACGAAGAATCTAGTAGCAACTCAATCACTTGCAAACCAAAAGCAATGGAGCCCGAACAAATTCAAAAAATGGTGGATGATGCCCTCAATGCCAAGATGGAAGAAATAAAAGAGGCCCTAGCTGGGACCATGAAGAACCAATTGGCTACAATTTTAGAAAATCATCTCAAAGCATCTGCTAGCACTAAGAAGCCAAAGGACAAAGGGAAGGCTAAAGTTGGTGAAGTGGCTTTTGATGATGATAAGGTGATCATTGATGATGATGATGATTGGGCTCAATACTTCTAAGATTCTCAAGACAAGAAGAAAGAACTGAAGATTGTTGAAAGATCAGCTATGGAGAAAACTGAGACTTCTGATGTTGAAAAGATTATTGTGAATTTAGAAAAGAAATTTGAGAAGAAGCTGAAAACCGAAGAAATGTCCGAAGCTGAAAAATTATTTGAGCTAAACGAAGAAGTGCCATACAATTTCAAGATGCCATCTTTTGCAAAGTTTGATGGAACAGGAAATCCTCACCTCCATGTTAAGCAGTATATCACTGCTATGCAGTCTGCCCGAGCTACAAAGGCTCAAACTCTAAGGCACTTTATGCTCTTATTGGATCCTATTATCCAAAATTGGTTCAATACCTTAGAAGAAGAAACACAAAAGAGTTGAGATCTGCTATACAAGGCCTTCATCCAACAATATGGATACAACGTTGAGATGGAAGTTACCTTAATGGAAGTTGAGTCCATTAGACAAAGGCCAAATGAAAATTTTGTGGACTATGTGAAAAGATGGAGAAATAAGGCTGCTTTGCTCAAGAAAAGGCCCGATGAATCCGATCAAATAAGGATGATTGTGAGAGGGGTGTTGCCTAGTCTTTGTGAAAGGATGTCTCATACACTCATCCGTGATTTCAAAGATTTCCTCCAAAATGGTCTGCAAATTGAAGAATGGGAAAGAGAGAAGAACCTTTTTTCAACAAGAAGGAACGAGAAAGGAAACTACCAGTCTGGTAACCAAGGTATGCAAAAGGTAGTTGGTGTTAATGCTACTAACCAAGGAACAAGAAGGGAATTTTTAGAATTGGGAAAACCGATGTCTTGGGTTCTTAATAAACTTCAAAGGAAGGGATTGTTACAACCCTTAAATCCTCGTCCTTTGGCTAGCCCTCTTCCACCTAATTTCGATACTAAAGCATTTTGTCAATTTCATCAAATGCAAGGGCACGACATGGATAGATGTGTGAGGTTGAGACATGAGATCCAAAATTTGATTGATAGTGGGAAGCTACCCGAGTCCAACAAGCCAAATACCAAAGACAATCCATTATCGAGGTTCAATAAAATACAACCACCGGCCACCTTCATGATTGTAGGAGGTTTGCATGAAAGTTTTGTCATGTCTTCTTTCCAAGATGTGGGTTGAGAAGCAACCTAAGAAGAAAGAGCTTGCTAGGTTGAAAACCCAAAAGGGCAGCCTAGGCAAAAGTTAGAGCAGTCTGCTAGTTCTGAAAATCCAAAAGGGAAGGCTAGGCAACAATTAGGGCTAAATGAGAGAAAATCGTCAATTAGAAAACCCGAAAGGGCTAGTTGGCAACAGGAGTGATCTTGTGTATGCTGGCTTTATGTTTAATTGTTTCCCAATTTAATAAAACAAAATTAGTATTAAAAATTAATCTTTGTGCACTTTTATAAGTACTTAACAAGATATGGATGAAATAAATAAACATAATAGCAAAAGGTGATGACAAATTATAAAAGGAAAAGAAGCATCTCTTATTATTTCTTTTATTATTTTCGCATCCTAACAATGCGCTTCCTAAAGAAATTGACAAATGTAAAATCTATGGCAGATGATAAGTGTAACGTGTAAGCCAACTTTGCTTTAGCCGATCCAAGTAGGCTTCAGTCAGGCAAGGCATGTCTAAATCGGGAGTGAATTCAGAACCTCGAGGCTCAGCTCCATACTGACGGTCAAGCCAGCGAGGATCATAGCAAGTACCTCGATGAAGAGTAGTAAGAGGAACATACATCAAGTATGTCTACATGGTGATGCAAGAAATCTTCCACCAAGGTACTAACCAACGGATGTTGACTTTAGCGCATGAGTGGATCCAGTCAACCCAGTCAGAATATGAAGAAGTAGGGTGGAGTAGTTTTCTAGCAGAATGATGTCGTGGCAAATATCAGACAAAACCCATAGATGGAGTAACAAGAAAGTAGAGACACTTTTGAAGACAAATCTGTGAGGAAAAATTAGAAAATTAAAAAAAAAAGGTCCGCTAAGTTGAAAACCCGCAAGGGTGGCTTAGGCAAAAATTAGGACAACTCGCTAGTTTCAAAAACCTACATGGGTGGACTAGGCAAAAATTAGAGGAATAAAATTTAAAAAAAAAAAAGAAAAAAAGGGGGTTCGCTAAGCTAAAAACCCACAAGGGCAACTTAGGCAAAAATTAGGACAGCTCGCTAGTTCCGAAAACACACATGGGCGGACTAGGCAAAAATTAGAGCAATAAAAAAATAAAAAAAGAAGAAGAAGAAAAACCTAAATTGAAAACCCAAAAGGGCAGTTTAGGTAATTACCTGAAGCAACAATGGACTCCAGTCATTCTCTTTGACAATCCGGATTTAAGTTGGCCTAATCCAACTAAAGTCTCAGCTAAGATCACGGGTATCAGTGATAAACCTCCTTCCATTTGGTCCATGATATCCAATGCTCATAATCAATATTGCCATCAGAAGAAACAAGCAAGAATTGGCCAAGCAAGCATAGACAAAGCATGCGTCCCCATGCCTTAGTAGGAGCCAAATGAGAAAGGCAAAAGTTAATCAAGGGACCAAGCAGAATTTTCTCACCTCTCATCAACTGTAGAACTTTGGGCTTTGAGATTTGAAATAACATCTGCATCTTTTGTTGAGTCTTGGAAATCAATATAGGTAATGCCATTTATTGATTATTTGGATATCCAAGGATGGGCTCAAATTCTTCAATCAAGGGACATATTTCAAAGCCATTAATTTTAAATGTCCCAGAATCCACATTCCAAAAAGAAGCCATGGCATGTAAAAAAGAATGGTCCAATTTAACATTTTGAAAATACTTCAAAGTATCAATTTTTGACAAAGATATTTGTTTCCAATGAATGGAATTCATATTCTTAAATAGAACTTTTATTTTCTTTAAATGGAGTTTGGTCATTGTGAAAGGTTGAAGGAAAATTAGAATTGTTAAAAGGAGTTTTTACATTGAAGTAGAAAATCTCTTGGCTTCTGTATGAAATTATGGCATGAAAAGTGATTTATATAGGAGGATTGTGCTTTTCCAAAATTGATAAGGAAAGCATGAGACCGAGATGCATGAGAAAAGGGAATTGGCAATGAAAGTTCTTTAATTACAGTGTTGCATTTGGTTTTAGTTAATTGGTATGACTGTGAATGTGAAAAGGAAAATTGTAGCGCAATAATGATGATAAAAAAAAAAGAGTTGCAGTAAAGATAAAAATTATATATTTTCATTAGTATTTTTATACTTATTATACGATATTTCTTCAATTGATACAATATTCATACATCACTAAGAAGGAGGTGGTAGATCATCAAATAAAGCTCTGAAAAAATCATCGCATGTTGGAGGAGGCAAATCACCCGTCTCGAGTTTGCCCGAAGCAGGAGCACCAGAATCTCTATTACCTTGGAGTTCCAATATGTAATGGTCCTCATCAGAAGTAGATGAAAGGATCTCTTGGTCATCAACTTGGGGGCCTCTAGATGAAGAAGCACCACGATCTCTCATCCCCTGAAACCGGAAGTCTCAAAAATTTTCTCTGATTGATGGTACAAATTTTCAAAATGGAAAACCTGTTGACGACTAGCAGCCATCTCTTCTTGAAGTTTCTTGTTTTGTTCTTTAAGCATCCGCTGTGAGCCAGAAAGGAAAAGAGTAAGAGCGTACATAATCATGCATACATATAGCATAAATTATCATGGAATAAGAAAATCTACCAGGTAATTCATGTCAACGCCCTGTGGATGAGATTGCATATCCGGTGGACTAGAATGAGCAAATGAAGGAGCAGTAAAAGAAGGTCTAACCTCATGATCAAATGAGCCAGCAGCCTACAACAATCATTAAAAAAAGTCAAAATAAATTAAGAAAGAAGAGTTTGCAATGGAAAAATGGTAAAAGCTTATATTAGAAGTGCTAGCCCTGAGATGTGGAACAAACTCTCCTCCCTCTCCATGATATTCTTCTTCATCTCTATCCTCATTTTCTTTAGGAATTTCCCATACACCAACATGAGATACGTCAAAGTTCAAAAGCCCTACTTGAATAAATTGGGTATAAGATACACCCGATAGATAGAGAAAGGTTTCAACATCATAACCGTGCCGAGCCAACCACCATGCATTCTCTAGCATTGATGTGATATTTAAAGTATATTCCAGGCAACACATCGAGATCCTCCACTATTCGGGACCAAGAAACCACTCATATACTCTCTCTCTGAGAAACCAGCCAATAGACATTGGGCCGGCAATGACTCGGCGGGTATGTTGAAAAGGCAGTGCGGCATTCATGGAGGAAGTTCAGTTTGTCCGATCTTCTGTGTTCCACCAGGCCAAATTGACCTACAAAAAGTCATAAGGTAAGTGAACTTTTATATAAAATTTAAAGTATACTAATGTTATTTTACCTGGTCCCAGGTTAAGCAGCTCAAGATAATGCGTTGGGTATGCACATGGTGAGAGTCAGGAACTTCTACATGATCTGACAACCAAAAATTTAATCTCGGATACCCGACTCTCTCTCGGGAAATACTAGGCACCCTCATAAGATTGTGCTCATATGCCTATGCCTACAACAATAATAAAAAAAATCAAATTCATGCAAGAAAAAGAATGGAATTTACATTGGTGGAAGAAGAGTACCTCGACAACAGCCATAAAGCCAACAAAAGACTTCTTACTTCTGAAAATTTTTTCAAGTCCATGGTAAAGATAGACAAGACGAGCTTCACCCCAGCCGTAAAGTGGTACCATATTCATATCAGTAAGGGCCTTCAACACCAAGAAATGGATGGTTGATTCGGTGCTGCCTAAAATGGTCGACTCGAGCAAATACAGCAAAAATCCTCAAGCATATTGTTTGGTTGTGTCTCTATGAACCCGTCCTTTGTAGTTCATCCAATAACTACGAAGTGGCTCAATTTTTATCTTGAAAGGCCCTTTAAATGATGGTTCCATACCAATTAACTGTTGAATTTCTTCGAATGTCAGAATATCATTGGTAAGAGGAACCGGAAGGCCATAGTATCGGATACCAGTTATGGCTGTATATTTGACCGGACCAATGGTCATTTCTCCTATAGATAAGTGAAAAGTATGGGTCATGTCCATCCACCATTCTGATAATGCTTGAACCACACTCCAGTCTATCGGATACTCCACGGATGGTAATTGCAAGATAAAGCTTTCAAAATTGCAATCTCGGATAATCCGTCTTACCCGAGAAGGCGCTATATCATACCATTATCGGGCTTTATAGACACATCCTCCGGCCCGGATAATGCAACGATCACACTAATACGGAGCCAGGTAAGTTAACACGAGGTAAGTATATCATTATATCAATACCACCGATTTTTAGGCTAAATTTATTTATATTCTATTTTTAGTCCATCTATTTACTTAAATTCTTAAATATATTCATCTAATTAATTTATTATTTCTAAATCTTTTATAAAAAAAACACAACAAACAAAAAATAAAAAGAAAACAAACAAAAAAAATAAAAAAGGAAAATGAAAAAAATATTATAATAAAAACACAAAAAAAAAGAATAAAAAAGAGGATAAAAATAAAAAATAATCTCCTGTTAAAATAAATAATTACCTTGCTCTTTGATTTGAACTGCGATGAAGCGGCATCCCGGCTAGTAGACTTATATTTCCATCTTCATGTCGCCGAATAAACTCCAATAACTCAGCATTAGAGCATTAGATCGAGTTCCTGATCTTGAAGCTTGCATTTTTTTCAAAACTCTATGCTAAACTCTCTAAAATAAAAGATGTATAGCTATGAATGAGTGAAATGAAGAAATCTGCTGTGAATTAAATAAAGAAATCTGTTGTGTTTATATAGAGGAATGCAAAGGAAAAAGACAAAAATTAAAAAAACAGTATTCTCGTTTTAAAAAAAAAGTAAAAGTAAATTTTACTATTGATAAATAGTAAGTTACTATTTATAAATAGTAAATGAATTGTAGTGAATAGTGCATAAACAGTAACTGCACAATAATTAAATAGGAAACTCAATTATTCAATTCAGTCATTCAAATACTTGCGTGTATATAAATATTTTTGCACTTTTAAAATATTTTTACACGCAGGGGGCAAAAAAATATATTTATGGTAAAAATTAGCTAATTTTTTTGCAAATTCCTTTAGTATACTACTGACTACAATTATTTTTTGTAGACAATTAAATCTCTCTTAGCTTAGGTATAGATTCTAAATTTCTTCTTAAGTCCAGAACTTAGCTTGGGTCCAGAACTCTAATTACTCTTAAGTCCAGAATTTTGCTCGGGTCTAGAACCTAAATTACCCTTAAGTTCAGAACTTAGCTTAGGTCCAGAACCTAAAATCTCTCTTAAGTCCAGGACTTAGCTCGGGTCCAGAACCCTAATTACTCTCAAGTCAAGAACTTAGCTCGGGTCCAGAATCCTAATTACTCTTAAGTCCAGAACTTAGCTTAGGTACAAAACCTAAAATTACTTTTAAGTCCTGAACTTAGCTTGGGTCCAGAACCCAAATTATCCCGGGTCCAGAACCTAAGTCCTTTCCGAGTTCAAAACTCGAACCGGATCCAGAACCCAAAACCTAAACTATCTCAAAAAAATTAAGTCTTATTGCTTTTCACTCTCTTTTGCTGTAGTCTCAGATCGTTCAAGCAGGGGACAAACCCTTAATTTTTGACCCAATCTGGTATGATATTTTTTATATAGTCCAAATAATTTTTATGGTATTTTAATTAAATAATATTTATTTTAGTATTTATTATTTGTGGGGGTGCTGGGCCATTTCTCACCTTCCCCACACGTACCCAACTTTCCGAACCCATTAGGGAGTTGGGGATTCCTTAGGAATCGAGTCATCCACCCCTTTCTTTTTTTCCCGGCCCGTCCGGGTGGTGACTCCATTTTCTCCTGACTTAAGTCCGTGTTCTCTAAGGCCTCGAGCCTAAACAGTGCTGAAGTCGCAAGAACCATTCCACTGGGAGTGGGGGCGAAAATTCCCTCTCACAATGGCTAATCCACTGGGGATAAGAGAAGTTGATTCCGTTGGTCTTTATATTATTCTATTCTTTCTTATAATGATATTATCCATTGCATCATCTTAGATTGCATCATGTGCGTGAGTTAGGATGCCCGTGTTATGTTATGTAAGGGATACCATAATTTCACTCAAGGTATGGAGATCGAGCATGACATAACCACTCATAGCCTCATACCATTTGGTATATACTTGCTATGGGAACCTAAGCCTTTTTACCCAAAGACTAAAGCTCATGTAATTGGCCTAGTTACTTTCCTTAGGTTTTACCCCAAATGCATGTTGTTTGACTATGGTTATTTTATCTTAGTCTAAATCATGGCTTATTTGGTTTGTTCTTTTTCTAATATGACCTAAGTATATTGTAAGCTCAAAGTCCAAAAGACCAAAGCTATTTTCAAAATTCTTCAAGATGGTCTTTGGACATAAGACTTTTCCAAAAACAAATAAAAAATTCTTTGGCCCATGGCCCAAATACTAAGCCCAAAATCCATTTTTCTAAAATCTTTTACAATGGACTTAGAAACAAAATTATTTTTATCCATCCTTTTCTTACAAAGAGCTTGCAAATTATTTAGGTTAATTATGAAATAGCAAAAATCAATTGTGGGCCTAGTTTACACTAAGAATAAATTAACCATGGGCTTGTTTTTGGCATGAATCATTAGTTACCTTATTCAAGTGAGAAATCTATTTATGATAAACCTCTTAATTTAGTTTTAATCCAATATAGCTACTTTAGTTGGATAAATGGATTAAAACCTAATTAATGGGAATTATCATGGATGGATTTCCATTTTCAAAAATATAACTATTGGTTGAAACGTCCGAGGGAATTATTCAAAAGCAAGATGCCCCATGTTGGTATTTTGTTAACCATATACCTAGGAAAAGAGACTCGCCATTCGTGTGTGGATGATATAAGGTTGGAAGGAACGTCCTATTTGTCCTTGTTTATTGAATTGTTCGAGCATACATGCATACATTTGCATCTCATATCATTGATCCTTTCTGGCCCACAGCCCTGGATTACGAAAGTTCAAAAGCTTACAACAATCTGACCTACGCCGGAGATGAAGTATCTAGCAACAACTCAATCACTTGCTCACCAAAAGCAACAGAGCCCGAACAAATTCAAAGAATGGTGGATGAAGCCCTCAATGCCAAAATGGAAGAAATAAAAGAGGCCAGGGCCGAGACCATAAAGAATCAACTAGCTGCAATTTTAGGAAATAATGTCGAAGCGTCTGCTAGCTCCAAGAAGCCAAAGGATAATAGGAAGGCCAAAGTTGGTGAAGTGGCTTTTGATGATGATAAGGTGATCATTGATGATGATGATTGGGCTCAATATTACCAAGATCTTCAAGACAAAAAGGAACCGAAGGTTGTTGAGAAGGCAACTATTGAAAAGATCGAGACTTCTGATGTTGAAAAGATGATTGCTGATTTAGAAAAGAAATTTGAGAAGAAATTGAAAACCGAAGAGGTGTCCGAGATCGACAAATTGTTTGAGCTAGATGAAGAAGTTCCGTACAAGTTCAAGATGCCATCTTTTTCCAAGTACAATGGCACCGGAAATCCTCATCTCCATGTGAAGCAGTATATCACTGCCATGCAGTCTGCCCGAGCTACTAAGACTCAAACCCTAAGGTACTTCATGCTCTCATTGGAGCCTGTTGTCCAAAATTGGTTCAATACATTAGATGAAGGAACACAAAAGAGTTGGGATCTGCTTTACAAAGCCTTCATCCAGCAATATGGGTATAATGTCGAGTTGGAAGTTACCTTAATGGAAGTGGAGTCCATTAGACAAAGGCCAAATGAGAATTTTATGGACTATGTGAAGAGATGGAGAAATAATGATGCTTTGCTCAAGAAAAGGCCCAATGAATCTGATCAAATAAGGATGATCGTGAGAGGCGTCCTGCCCAATCTCCGTGAAAGGATGTCTCATACACTCATCCGTGACTTCAAAGATCTTCTCCAAGCTGGTTTGCAAATTGAAGAATGGGAAAGAGAGAAGAATCGCTTTTCGGCAAGAAGGAATGAGAAAGGGAATTACCAGTCCAAAAATCAAAGCACGCAAAAAGAAATTGATGTTAATGTAACCGGTCAAGGAAATAAAAGACAATTCTCAGAATTGGGGAAACCTCTATCTTGGGTTTTTAGCAAGCTGCAAAAGAAAAGGTTGTTGCAACCATTAGCTCCTCGACCACTACATAATCCACTGCCACCAAACTTCAATGCCAAGGCCTTCTGTCAATTTCATCAAATGTGAGGGCATGAAACAGATAAATGTGCTCATCTAAGGCATGAGATCCAAGATTTTATTGATAGTGGCAAGCTACCCGAGCCGGATAAGCCCAATACCAAGAACAACCCTTTGGCTAAATTTGGAAGAGTGCCACCACCAGCAACCTTTATGGTGGGAAAAGGATTGGAAGAAGATTTTGTTTTATCATCCTTTTGAGATGGAAATACTGAAGATGTGAAGGGAAAAGAAGCTTAAACTCAACGAACTTTCCTTAGCTTGAATGTTGCTTTTCAATCTTACTTTCTTTAATATTTTGGAACTATTGTGTTTTTCAATTTTAAATTTGTTTGAATAAATTTCATCAAAATTTTTGTTGGTCTTTGTTCATTTTGGTGCTCAACCAATGAGGAATCTAGCTTGATGTTCATAAATTAATGTGTCTAGGCATCATGACTTGAATGACTTTACTAGGTGAGGAAATTGCTCTATAGTATTGAGTTGTGTATGCTTACTTAGAGAGGGCTCCTGCACAATTACCTTTGTCTAGGTCCTAGTCAGTCTTAGAACATGCTTTGACAAATTTTTGAGGAGAAATTGAACTCTACTTATTTAAGGGAGAGATAATCTAGGCATTGTTTGGTTAGCCAACAACTAGTATCTACCCAATTAGATATCAATCCCTAGTTGTCCCTTTGAGCCTTCATAAAATTTTAGCTTTCTTTTCATTGGCTTACAAATCTCAAAATAACTTACCCTGAGCTATTGTGATACTTTTGACAAGTCTTATGATCAATAAGATGAAGAGGCAAGAAGATCAAAGAAGGCAATGATTAGTCAAGATCATAAAGATAGTTGAAGTTCTCAAGACTATGAAGATAGTTGAAGTTCTCAAGACCATAAGGGTAGTTGATGTTTTCAAGACTATAAAGATAGTTGAAGTTCTCAAGACCATAAGGGTAGTTGAAGTTCCCTTAAATATCTCCAATATATCAAGACAACATCGAAGTAACAAATGATTTATCCCTATTAAAGAAGATTTATGTTACTCCACTCATCCATTATTGGAAGCCCAAGTTGGTACAAACAAAACAACTCTTTTAGAACTAGAACCAAGAAAAAAACAACAAAACAAAACAAAAAAGAAGAAAAGGAAAAAAGAAAAGAAAGAAAAAAAGAGAAGAAAAAAGGAAAAGAGAAAAACAGAAAGAAAAGAAAAAAGAGGAAACCCAAAATGGTTCAAAAAGCCAACTGAATTCTCTTTTACCTAAGACAACAAAAGGCTTCCATTGGGTTCATAAGGATGATTTGGTTTGAATTGGTCCAACCCAACTAAAGATTCAATCAAAATTGGAGAAAGACCATATAGTTCTTGAAAGTTTTGTACTTGACAGTCCTACAAGAAAGAAGGACAAAATGATAAAAGAAAGGGAAGAGTAAGAGAAATAAAGAAAAGGGAGAAGAAGAAAAGAAACGAATTTGGGAACCAAACTTTCTGCAAGGGCATAAACTGTCCTAATCAAGATCCAGATTAATGCCAAGAATTTGGAATTTAGCAAGATTGCTCCAAGCTGCAGAAAATTCAAACAAGAAATTTGTAGTGTGAAGGTTTGTCCTTTGTGTCACAACAGCTCCAATCTCAAAATGGCTTTCATTTAAACTCGTGTCCCTTATAGACCCCATTTCAAGCCTATCAAAGACCTGTTGATCTCTCTGGGTAGGTAGAGTCTATTAGTGGAGATATTTTGGATAAGCATGCATATGAGATAGATTTAAACCAAATAAGACCTTTGGCCAAGTAATGTGTATGTGCCTATCTGAAGTGCAACAATTCTTACTTAAATAGAAATAATTCCCGAGTTTAGTACGGTAACTAGGGTTGTCATGTTATGGATATGTTAATTTAAAAAAATCAAGTCCTGAGGTATATTGACATTAATTTGGCAAAGCCAACATTTGATTTCAAAATTAAAATTCAAAAATTCAAAAAAAAAAGTTTTGTCATACAAAGCCTTCAAGTTAAGGAAAGTATGTTGAACCTCCAAAGGACACATTGGGCAAAGGAAATGATTATTGGCAAGGTCATGAAGAAGCTATCAGTCAACATTCTGAAAAATAGTTTGAAATGGATGTATCCCTGACTCTGCTGTTTGGGGTCTCCACCACTCATGTTCTCAACATCTTGAAGATAAAAGCCATAAATGCAAAGCTTTCAATCATTCCAATACAAGGCTAAGGAACCAATGAGAACACTTTTGCTAATCACCTCGGTCTATGAGTCGATGGAATGACTGTAAGTACTATTCATGCATATCATGCATACATGAGCATATTACATTGCACTTTCTTGTCTTAATGAACAGCAAACACCTTGCGAATTAAAGAATCAAAAGAAGATATCGAATCAAGGGGTCATGGAAAGCCTATTCGCTTGTGGAAGCCCCAGTCACTTTGCAAAGAGAAGAAATGCATGCTTATGCAAAGAACTAGACAAGAAAAACATCAATCAAAGCTTGCATAAAAGAAAAAATCCTTGGGGGTCAAGGAGAGGATATAAGATCCAATCAAAATTGGAGAAAAAAGGAAAAAGCAGTTGCAAGGGAAAAGTGGTTAAAGTGCAAAAACTCCATTGGAAGATCAAAACAAGGAAAGTAGAGCATGAATCAAGCAAGACATGGCCAAGCCAAATCAAGCTTGGCCGTGTCACCTCAAAAGAAATCTTGGCAGAACATGACACGGGCAGGAGACACGGCCAAGCCACTAGCCATGTCTCAACTAAAGGGCAAATCCAAGAAAGACCAAGCAAAGAGAGAAAAAGAAACTGTAGGTGACACTGGCAAGCAACACGGCCAAGCCACTGGCCGTGTCACATGACAAGGCCACAAGCTTGGCCGTGCCACTCCCATCTTCAAAGAACAAAGAAGAGCCAATCTCCAAGAACAAAGATCCATTTACAAAGGTGAAGAGCCAATCTCCAAGGATGAAGATCCATTTACAAGGGTAAAGACCTGATCTCAATGGATGAAGATCCATTTGCAAGGGTGAAGACCCAATCTCCAAGGATGAAGATCCATTTTCATGGGTGAAGACCCAAAGTCTAAAGGATGAAGATCCATTTACAAGGGTGAAGACCCGATCTCCAAGGATTAAGATCCATTTACAAGGGTGAAGACCCCGATTTCCAAGGATGAAGATCCATTCTGAGGGTGAAGAATCACAATGCATAGAACAACCGGAGCAGTCAGACTTCTCAACTGATAAAAGGTTAGTCAAATTCATTCTCAGGTCCAAGTACCCAATCTCGGGTCCAAGTACCCAAATTAAATCAAAATCAATTCAATCTCAGGTCAAAGTACCCAATCTCGAGTCCCAAATCAATTCCCAATCCAGTTTAGGATCGAGTATCCAAAGCCAATTTAGGATCGAGTATCCAAAGCCAATTTAGGATTGAGTATCCAAATCCAGTTAGGATCGAGTATCCAAATCTAGTTAGGATCGAGTATCCAAATCAATTTTAGGATTGAGTATCCGAACCCAATTTAGGATTGAGTATCCCAATCCAGTTTAGGATCGAGTATCCAAAGCCAATTTAGGATCGAGTATCCAAATCCAGTTAGGATCGAGTATCCGAATCCAGTTAGGATCGAGTATCCCAAATCCAGTTAGGATTAAGTATCCAAATCCAGTTAGGATCGAGTATCCAAATCCAGTTAGGATCGAGTGTCCAAATCTAGAACCCAAATTTTTCATTACGTTCAGAACCTAGAATTATTTGTAAGTCTAGAACTTAGCTCGGGTCCAAAACCCAAATTTCTCTTAGGTCTGGAACCTAGAATTCTCCTTGAGTCCAAAACTCGAACAGGTCCAGAACCCAAAATCTCCACCATTTCAAAAATTAAGTCTTGTTGCTTTTCACTCTCTTTCACTAAAGTTTTAGATCATTCAAGCAGGGGGCAAACTGTAGATCCTTAATTTTTGACCCAGTCCAGTCCAATATATTTTGTTTAGTCCAAAATAATTTTTGTGTTGTCTAATATATTTTTTGGTCCAAAATAATTTTTGTTATCTTAATTAAATAAATTTTTCTTTATTATCTAATTTTTATTAATAAAAAATAAAATCAAAAAATCAAAATCAAAAAATAAAAATAAAAATCGGCGATGAAAAAATCATATCCGAAAGTCAGCAGGCCCGTGGGCATTTAACCCGCAGGAGTTTCCTACAGGCAAAATGGCCTTCTGCGGGTGAAATGGCCCACAGGCCTATTCCCCGCCCCCTACCGCAGCCAACTGTGGCAAATTTTTTGCCAGCGCAATTTTTCCTCCGGCAAATTTTTTTTCCAGCGTAATTTTTCTCAGCATTTTTTTTTGCCAGTGAAATTTTCCGACGCAAATTTTTTGAAACCTAATACAATTAGGTTTCGGTTTCCTTTTCTTATTAAATATTGTATGCCGTGAGTAACTAGGAAAAACCATTAAAAAAACCTCTATAAATAACAACACAAAAAGAGAAGTTAGGGATAAGAAATTAGGGGACGAAATTGGAGATTGGGAAACCGAATCTGTGAAGGAAAGTAGTGGAACTAAGCTTATTTTTGGAGAGCCGAAAAACAATTCAAACAATTCATCAAAGGCATCAACTGCCTTTGATTTGGTTGATCTAAGAAGCAATTTTGGTGCAACTCCACGAAAGAAGGTTTGAATTCTAAATTCTTTTTGTTTTTTTTGCTTACAGTAGCTTAATTCATCAAAAAAAAATTCTAGAACCTTTAATTTAGTTTTTCTAAAGTTAAAAACCTTATTTCGTTGGTTTATTTTCCAAAAGACATAAAATTGTTACTTTTATTTCTTCAAAATCTTAAAACCCTAATTTAGCATATTTCTTTTCAAAACATTAAATTAAAATTATGTTTCTTTCAAAAAGCCTTAAAAAACATCTTTTCTATTTATAAAAACTTTAATTCGTTTGGTTTACTTTCATAAAATCTCATAAAAGTATCAAATTGATTTTCAAACCCTAAAAGCCTAAACATCCACCGAAATCCTAAATTCTAAAACACTAAACCCAAATGCAACTTCTAAACCTAAAATAGTAAACTCTAACCCCTTTAAAACCTTAAACCCTAGCATTTTCTAAACCTTAATCCTTTAAAACTTTAAAAACCATAAAACCACAAATATTTTAATTTTACACAGTAAGCTTGAAATCATCATTTAAAACCACAAATTTTAAAGTGTCCAAAACCCTAGTTTCTTGATTTCACCATTCAAACCTTAATTTGTTTAATCAAAGAGTCTTACAAACCTTTTAAAACATAAAACCTTAATCTACTTTAATTCCATAAAAAAGTCACAGTAGCCTAATTTTATGAATTCCAAAACCTTAACACATGAGATAAAGAACCCGCCTAAATGGAAACAGTAGCTATAATTTGGATTTTTATTTACCTTATTCAATTCCATATTTGATTATGCTTTGATGCTTTAATTTATTTAAGTTCAATGCTTGGTTTATTTTATTTATCATGGATGGATGTTTACTTTCTATTGATATTTAATACCTTTGATGAATGATTTATTTATGATGAATGATTATTTACTTTTATCAATTTATTTAGATTTCCAAATGTTGTAAGATGTATGTTTCCACTTGGTGGGTACCTCATTAGTTAAATATCATGTAATTTAATTTGCTTTTTTATCTTAGAACTTATGTAAAGGGCATGTTTCTACCTTTTGGTGGGTGTCTTATTTAGGCATGTGATGTAAGGACATGTTTCCATCTTTGGATGGGTGTCCACTTATTTGTTTTGCTTGGACCTTGCTTTAATTTTAATACAATGATGCTTTCTTTTCATTGTGTGTAATATGAATAATATTGTTATATTTAAGAATTTTATAATATGAAGACCTGTAAAGGAGGCTGGTTCCAATGAACCGGGCGTTGTGGGGGTGCTGGGCCATTTCTCACCTTCCCCGCACGTACCCAACTTTCCGAACCCATTAAGGGGTTGGGGATTCCTTAGGAATTGAGTCATCCACCCCTTTCTTTTTTCTCGGCCCGTCCGGGTGGCGACTCCATTTTCTCCGAACTTAGATCCGTGTTCTCTTAGGCCTCGAGCCTAAACAGTGCCAAAGTCTCAAGAACCATTCCACCGGGAGTGGGAGCGAAAATCCCCGCTCATAGAAATGTTACTTATTATTGAATTATGTATATTTAGGGTAAAGTGATAAAGAGATAGAATTTAGAATTTGGCTTGTGAAGGAGAAAAGAGGTAAGTACATACTTTGGTTTTGTATAACTCATTTGCATTTAATTTGGCTTAGTACATTTTAATGTTAAGAATGTGCTAAGCTACTTTAATATTGAGTCTTACAAGTAAGTGCATTGATGTTGTAGAAAAATGTGTATAAAGTATTAATTACATTATGTTAAACCATTATAAATGGTGAAAATAGCTAATATATGCCAAATAAGAAAAATGTGAAAAAATGCCCAAAGTGTTTGGGTAATGTAGTCACATTGTAAATGTGACATATATTATTAAAAATATAGTGAATTATATTGAATTAAGGGAATTATGCATGATTATGGAAAAGAGTAATGTTTTATGAATGTGATGTTAAGTCATGGAATTATGCTAGTATTAATGTTGTGTATAAATTGGGGAATTATGAGATAACTAGTAGTAATGAAATAAATATTCATATTGCAATAGTGTTTAAGTAATATGTAATATAATGTGAATTATGTATATGTATGAGCGGGATTTTCGCCATATTTTCGCCATATGTAATAACCTAGCACCCCCATAACGCCCGGTTCATTAGAACCAGCCTCCTTTTCAGGTCTAAATATTATTGAATTCTTAATTATTATAACATTATCCATATTACATACATTTATAAAAATAAAGAATGCTATATTATTAATCAAACAAATTAAATGAAATGGGCACTCAGTAAATAAATAAAATAGGACACTCACCAAGAGGTAGAAACGTGTCTCTTACAATTATCCCAAAGCCTTTAAATAAAGTAAACTACATAAATAAATAAAACAAATAAGGCACCCACAAATGAAAACATGCCTTTTACAATTCCCTTTAAAAATACATATAAATCTAAGAAAAAGAATAAAGCAAAGAAAAAATAATGCAACACATATGAAAATAATTGAATAATTAAAATAAAAATAAACAAACACATTTTAATATTATCCCATTAATGAAATATAGTGTGCTACGACAAGGGTCGCACCTACGACGGTATTACTAGTCGATTAGCGAGCAAGGGTCAAGGGGGCAGCGCCCCTTGTGGGGGATCATGGGCAACACCCCCAAAAGGTAAAGTGTTTATACAATACATTTTGTTGGGAAATTATGGTTTCTATCTAACTAGGGTTTTATACTTATAGAAATTAGGGTTTTATATTTTGAAAAATAAGGTTAGGTTTTTTTTTTTTTTTTATAAAAACAAGGGTTTAGAATGTAAACTAGGGTTTTAGAAAATGAATTAGGGTTCTGGAAGTAAAATGGTTGCTTTGGTTTGGAATTAGCATTTTTTATTTTTAACTTGGTTACTGTAAAAACTTAAGGCCACTATAATATTGACTTTAATAAATAATTGCTCGGGATAAGCTTTGGTGAATGGTTATTGGATGAAACAAAGTTGAACAGATAACCTATTGTTAATTTAAAACCAATCAATGCAAGTTGCTGGACATATTTTAATAAATAAATATTGATTGAAATTAATGAATATAAACTACTGGAACTAATTGGACAAAGAAGAAATATAAATAGTGTTTAAAGTTATCACCAAAGCATCCTATGTTGAATTTAAATGAGTTAAAAGTGTAGAATGTACCTTCATTTGTTGGCTCCATCAAAATTATACATTGATCCAAGCTTTTACCTGTAATAAAATAGAATTCTAGCTGAGCAAGGCAAAGATAGGATGCTACTGCCTTTGTGTGATGTAGTGTTTATGGTTTGATAATCTGGTGTGCGTTAATAACTGTTGTTTAACTCTCTGCCTTTTGCTCTGTGGCTGCTAGGTTTTTTGTTTAATTGTCGCTCTTTTGTTTACTGCCTATTATTGCTTGTTACTGCCTTCGACTGCTTCTTAAATCTTCTATTTATAAGAAAACGTTAGGTTAAATTCTATAAACTAGTTAAATTCTATAAACAAGTCTTATTTTCCTATTTTAGCACAGTTCCTCTGAGGCATATCGAATTAAAATAATTTTAATCTGAGGTAAATGGTGATCATATCAGATTAAAAAAATTTGAATTCGAGGTAAAACATGACCATACCGGACTAAAACCATTATAATTTGACATGGACCAAAGTCCATATCGAATTGGCAGCCCCAGTTTGACATGGACAAGGTCCATATTGAATTAGGATTTCCATATCGAATTGGGCAATATCTAGTTCAATATGGACATCCATATCAAATTGGGCAGGCGTAAGTTGATATGGCATGATCCATATCAAACCAAATTTGCTTTCAGACCATTTATGGGCCTTAAAAATCAAACCGAACTTATTTTAGGCCTTATAAAATTGGACCAAAGTAACCAAAAGCATAAAATAGTTTTACACTTATTAAGAATGGACCAATCTTGACTTAGGCCTTCATTAATTAGAACCGAACTATCTTAGGGCCAAAATCAACGATCTCCAACATGATCATGAATTGTGAAAAGAATGTGAGAATGATCATTGAGATTGTGGAAATATGAAAGTGATCATGATAAGATTGATCACTTGAAAACTATGGAAAAATATTAAGATTAAATGAGTATTACGTTATGAAAGTTTGATTGAATATGTTGAAATGAGATAATATGACATAATGGAAATGAGAAATGATGAAAATGGTATATGATGATTTGGTTGTGATAAGTTAAAGTATGTGGGATAAATTGATAAATAAAGTATGGTAATATATTGTGACTAATTTATGAGAATAAGAATACACATATTGATAGGCCTAAGCTGAGCTAGGTCTAAACACTAAGATGACATGAGCAGAGTTGGGTCATGAAATTGATAATATGTGCACTAGACTTGGTGATTGAATAGGGAAAATTGAGCCAATGAGTATGTAAAAGTGTTGTATTTGAGGAATTGATGATATGATTTATATATTAGATATGGAATAAAAGTTAACAAAAGTTTTATAAAAATATCGTAAAGCTATAATTTGAGAAAAAGAATAATAAATGTGGGTGTAATTTGTATTGTTATTTTATAAAACAAAATATATATATATGTACCACTAAGCTTTTGAGCTTAGCGCGGTAGTGTGTGTCACGCATGTATCAAAGGTACGGACTAGGGTGAGCCAGTGAGTAATTGAGACATGAAGATGTGGGTGCCATGAGACCAACATTAATAGTGTAGAATTCATGTATTTATTTGTGAATTGTAGAGTTTGAATTTTGTATAAAACTCATGATTGCAAATAATGTTATATATGCAAATGTACATTGTAAGATATTGTAAGTATATTTTGTAACTACATTTTTGTAAAAATACTGTATAAATATTTAAAATATTTTGTGTATATGATTGTGAAATTTATTGATGTTATTGGTTGGAAGAATGAAAATGGATGAATAATATTTTTGGGAGTGTTTTTTAAACTGCAGGTTGAGTTTTTGATATTTGGAAAATACTAATATTACAGTCAAAACTCTGGCAAGATTTTTTTCAGAGATTTTCATTAATAATTATTATTAAATATTTAATTATTAATGTGTACACTAGTTTACTTAATAAAATTATGATTTAAGAAATAAATTATTTTTCTAATAATTTTGGTAAAATTTGTAATGACTATATTTGTGATATTCTTGTATTCTACATATGTATTTTACATGTATAGAGCATATGTATCATATGTATATAGGGTATAAGAGTGTTACATGGTGAATTGGCAAGGCCAATTCGTCATGGAGGCCCTATATGGCTATGAGCGAGGATTTTTGCCCCACTCCCATGTGGAATGGTTCATGCGACTTCGGCACTGTTAGGCTCAAGGCCTTAGAGAACACGGGCCTAAATCTGGAAAAAATGAAGTCACCACCAGAACGGGCAGGGAAAAACAAAGGGGTGGATGACTCGATTCTTAAGAAATCTCCAACTCTCTAATGGATTTGAAAAGTTAGGTATATATAAGGAAGGTGAGAATGACCCATCACCACCACAATGCCCGGTTCATTGGAATTGGCCTCCTTTTCAGGTCTATATATTATTAAATTCTTGAAGATTACGATACCATCCATACTAAATGCGACAATTAAAAGAAATAGAGATCCATCACTTTATTATATATAAAAACAAACAAAATAGGCACCCATCCATGGATAGAAATATGCCTTTACAATGTCCATGTCCATGAAAATAAACACAATAGGACACCAACAAAAAGATAGAAATGTGTCCTTTACAAAATTTCAAAACTCGTAATATAAATTACATAATTAAAAATAATTAAGGCACTCACAAATTGGAAACATGCCTTTTACAATTCTTGAAACTAAATAAACAATTAATCAAGTAAATTAAATTATTCAAACATAATAGTTAAACATAAAACAACTAGTACAACTAACATAAATCATCCATCATAAAAATAAATCAAATAAATAAATAAAGCTAGAGTTTAAACTACTAAATAAACAAAATTAGGGTTTTAAATTTAAAAGGTTGGTCTTTCAGTTTAGTGATTAGAGTTTTAAAGCTATTGGATAAAATTGGTTTTAGTTACTGGATTTAGGAAATTTGGAGAATGGGGCAAGTGGATTAAGATTTTGAGCATTAGGATTTAAATTGAGATTTTAGCATTTAGGATTTAAGATTTGAGGTTACTAGGATCAAGAAATTTAAGGTTTAAGAAATTTTAAGGTTTCTATGAAACTAGGGTTTAGGAATTAAGTTATTGAAATTAGGGTTTGGACCTGGGTTTGGGAATTAGGCTACTGGAATTCGGGTTTGAATTTGGGTTTGGGAAATAAGCCATTGGAATTAGGGTTTGGATCTAGGTTTAGGGATTAAGCCACTGGAATTAGGGTTTTAGGTATTTTGGAATTAGAGTTTGAGGCTTATTGGACATTGGGTTTTTGGTGTCTTGGAGTTAAATTAGGGTTTTGGTGCTTTTGGCTTTAGAAAATAGTTTTATAAATTAGGATTTGAAGTTTTAGAAAATAGTTTAGGGTTTTGGAAGAAGATTAGCATTTTAGAAGTTGGAAAATAATTTAGGGTTTTATAATTTAGAAAGGAAGTGCTAGGATCCCCTAGAAGGAGCACCTCATGGTCATTAGTTTTGGGGGCCCCTAGAATATGAAGTGCTAGGATCCCTAATGCTACGGAACTTGAAATTTCAAAAACTTTATTTTAATTGTTGATACAATCCTTTGAGATGGGTGATTGTTGGCAACTAGCAGCTAATTCTTCTTACAGCCTAGCATTCGCTGTGAGTCAGAAAAGGAAAAGGTAAGAACATGAATACATACATCATAAATCATAATGACAGACTAGGTAGTTTAAATCAAAGCCCTGAGAATGAGGTGGCATATCCAGGCAAGAAGCGTGAGCAAGGGGAGAAGATTGACCAGTAGCCTACAACAAAAATAAAAGAGAGTCAACATAAATTTAAGTATGAACAATCCTAACGGATAAAAATGTTGGAAACTCACCTGAGAAGTACCGGCCCTAAAGGGATCACCTGGATGATAAATAGGTTCTTTTCCCTCTCCTTAATATGCTTCTTCACCATTGTTTTCTTCCTCTTCTTCTTATTCTTCTTCTCATCCTCCTCTTTCCCCCTCCTCGAGAACTCCTTGGATGCCAATGGAGACACATCAAAGTTCAAGAGCTACCCAAATAAATCGAACATATGGCATAATAGGTGGAAAGAGATAAGTTTCAGCACCATAACCATTATGAGCCTGCCACCACCAATCCCTATCATTGATGTAATATTCAAAGTGTACGCCGGACTATTCATTGGAACCCTTCATTGCTTGGGACCAAGGAACTAGTCTAACATCCTCTCCCCGAGAAACCAATCGCTAGACATAGGACCGATAATGACTCGATAGGAGTACTAGAAAGGCAATGCAGCATTCATGAATGGAGTCCAATTTCCCTACTCTTTCAGTTTCCATAAAGCCAAGTAGACCTACAAGTTTCCAAAAGGTAACTGGGCTTTTACATTAAAATTTCCAAGTATACTAACATCTATTTTACTTGATCCTAAGTTAAGCGACTCAAACGATAGCGATGGGAGTACACATGATGAGAGCCAGTAACTACTGTTCAATCAGACAACCAAAAGTTCAACCTTGGATACCCGACTCTCTGCCAGAAAAAACCAGGCACCCTCTCGAGATTGTGCTCATAATCCCATACTTGTAAATGGGAATAATAGCCAAATTCAAGTAATTACCTGGATTGAATTTACAATGGTGAAAGAAAGTACCTTAGCGATAACCATAAAGCCAATAAAAGAAATTTTATTCTAATAAATCTTGTCTAAACCATGGTATAGGCAAGCAATGCCAGCTTCACCCCAACCATAGATCTGCAAGATATCTATATTAGCAAGGGCCTGCAACACTGATAAGTGAACAATAAATTCGATAGTGCATAAAATGGTTAACCCCAGCAAGTATAGTAAAAATCCTCAAGCATATTACTTAGCCATTTCTCCACCTACCCTTTGGGAATAATTCATCCAATAACTCCAAATTGGTTCAAATTTTATTTTGAACAGCTCTTTTAATAGAGGTTTTATACCTATTAACTGTTGAATTTTGTCATGTGTCAGGATATCATTAGTAAGAGGAATCGGAATACCATGGTATCAAAGGCCAGTTACAGCAGTCAATTCAATTAGGCCGATGGTCATTTCTCCCACAGGAAGGAAAAAAGTATGGGTCGTATCCATCCATCATTTCGATAACGCCTGAGCCACACTCCTATCTATTTGGCATTCTTCGGATGGTAGTTATAGAATAAAGTCTTCAAAACCACAACTTTGGATGATCTACTTTACCCAAGAAGGCACTACATCATACGATTGCTAGGCCTTATAAATACACCCACAACCTCATACAATGTAATGATCACGCTGATATTAGGCTAGGAATGTCAATACGAGGTAAGTAAATCATCTCACAAATGCTAATATTTTAAATTCTAATATCATCATAAGTTACTCATTGTTTTCTATTTCAATTTATTAATATGAAGTTCCTCGTCTAATTTTTGCTCTAATTTATCAGTTTATTTTTAGCAATAATATACTGCTTAAACCTTTGCAATAACTTATTGGCTAATTTACTTTTAATAACTCAATCACAACTTAAAAAATGATAATTTCCTTTTCTTATTTTCCTTCTTCTCTCTATAATTTTGCTCATATATAGACAACTAATAAAGTTTTAAATTACAACATAGTAAATCTCACCTCAGTTCTTTAGCTCAAACTATAATGAAGCCACATCCCAACTAAAATATCAACATTCCCATGCTCATGCTCACAGATGTAGGCTAGCAATTTATAGTTGGGACAAGGCCTCAATCTTGAAGGATGTTGTTCCCCCTCCATTTGCAAGTCTAAATGGTGTCCCAAGGTTTACATGAAGAAGAAGCAAGCTATTGAGATTGTTTAAATAAAAAAAACTTTGAAACATTCAAAGTCAATAATACACAAAGTACTGTGCATCAATAGTTACCGCCAATTATTTTTAAAAAAAGCCAAGATAAATATTGTGCGTCAATAGTCTATTTCAATTATAACCTTCTTACCATTATACCATCACATGAATACAATAAATATTTGCCAAAATGCTTTACTGATTACAATTAATTTTTACAAGTACCTCGAGTCCAGAACCCAAATCTTTTTTTAGTCCATAATTCAATCTAGGTCCAAAACCCAAGTCATTTTTTAGTCTAGAACTCAAACTGGGTCTAGAACCCAAACCACCTTGGGTCCATAACCCAAATATATTTCGAGTCTAAAACTCAAACTGGGCCCAAAACCCAAATCACCTTGGGTCTAAAATCCAAATCTTTTTCGAGTCTAGAACTCAATCCGAGTCCAGAACCCAAACCACCTCGGGTCCAAAACTTAAGTTTTTTTTAGTCCAAAACTCAATCCGGGTCCAGAAACTAAACCACCTCAGGTTTAAAAAAGTCATTTTTGAGTCAAGAACTCAAACTATGTCAAGAAACCAAACTACATCGGTTCTAGAATCCAAATCTTTTTCGAGTCTAGAACTTAATTCGGGTCCAAAACCCAAACTACCTCGGGTCCAGAATCCAAATCTTTTTCGAGTCTAGAACTCAATCTGGGTCTAGAATCCAAACCACCTCAGGTACATAACCTAAATCTTTTTTGAGTATAGAACTCAATTCTGGTCTAGAAACTAAACCACCTCGGGTCTAAAAACTAAGTCATTTTTTAGTCAAGAACTCAAACTAGGTCCAGAACTCAAACTACCTCGGTTCTAGAACTCAAATCTTTTTTAGTCCAGAACTTTATTCGGGTCCAGAACCCAAACTACCTCAGGTCCAGAACCCAAATCTTTTTTTAGTCCATAACTCAATCCGGATCCAGAATCCAAGCCACCTTGGGTACATAACCCAAATCTTTTTTGAGTCTAGAACTCAAATCGGGTTCATAACCCAAACTACCTTGGGTCCAAAACCTAAATCTTTTTTGAATCTAAAACTCAAATATGGTCCAAAACTCAAACCGCCTCAGGTCCAGAACCCACATATATTTTGAGTCTCGAACTCAATCCGGGTCCAAAACCCGAACTTCTGGGTCTAGACATTTTGACCAAAATTAATTTGAAAGTCATGTTGCTTTTAACTCTCTGAATAAATCCAAGATAGTTCAAGCATGAGGTAAATTGTAGACTCTTAATTTTGGCCCTAAGCTAGTCGATCCCAATAAAAGCTTAAACCTAGCTTATAACTTTGATATAAGTTGGTCCAATTTTAAAAGACCTAAAATAAGCTATTCAAATTTTAAAATAGTTCTGATACAAATCTAGGACCATTCAATCAAGGCCCAAGCCCAATATGATTTCATATTTCTTTTTGCAAATGACAAAATTGCCCTCAGGTCTACAGTCCTGGCTATGGCGAATTGGTACTCCCAATTCGCTGTAGGGGCCTATTGCGATAAATTGGGCTCTTAATTCATCATGGGCCTTAGCTGCGATGAATTGGAGGCCCCAATTCGCTGCATACATTGGCTGCGGTGAATTAGGCTTGCCAATTCACCATAGCCAGGGTCGTGGCTAAGGCTTGCGGTGAATTGGGGCCTCTAATTTGCCATGGCCAAGGCTGCGGCAGACACGAATTGGTATCCAACTTGCCACGGCTCGCCAACAGGTCTTGAGTTTTAACGTTATTTCTGAACTTGGATTTTATTGCATCCAGATTCAATTTAAATCAGCTTCCAATTTTAATTATAATCCTATTAGCTTTTGGAGTCTTCATGGATTTAATCTAATGTATTCAATATAAATACATGATTGAAAAGCACAGAGAGGCAGCAACAATGATTAATAAGCAATTAGCACGGAGACAACATTCAAGGCAATTTGTAAGGATCAACAAAAACACAAATCATCAATACACTAAAGGCAGTAACACTGTCTTTAATCTTTGCTCAGCCATAATTAATTGGTACAGGCAATAGCTTGGATTCGATAATGAATTTGGTGGAGGCTTCAATGCAGGTTTTGTATCTTAAACTTAATTTGCTTAAACATACATTAGCTGCATCTTCTTCTCTTTTAAATGTTTTGATTACTAGTTATAATTTTAATCCAATAGTTTTATTTGCTAAACCCTAATCACATATTTTATAAAACCAAGGTTTAATTCATATTATATCATCCAGTAGCTTAAGGTTTAAACTAATTGCAAAAACCCTAAACTTTTTTATTAATTTTTGACTTATGAAACCCTAACTATATTTCTTCTAAAACCCTAAACTATTTTCTAAATTCCAAATCCTAGTTCATAAAATCTATTTTTCAACGTCAAAACATCAAAAACCCTAATTTAATCCCCAGACACCAAAAACCCCAATGTTCAATAAGCTTAAAACTCTAATTCCAAAATATTTAAACCCTAATTTTCCTAAACCCTAAATCCAAAAAACCCTAATTTCAATGGCTTAATTCCCAAACCTAGGTTCAAACCTTAATTCCAATAACTTGTGAGTGGGGATTTTTGCCCCCACTTTCATGTGGAATGATTCTTACAACTTCAACACTGTTAGGATCAGGGCCTTAGAGAACACGGGTCTAAACCCGGAGAAAATGGAGTTGCCACTCAGACGGGTCAGAAAGAAGAAAGAGGTTGATGACTCAATTTCTAAGGAATCCCTGACCCCCTAACAGGTTCGAAAAGTTGGGTACATATGGGGAAGGTAAGAATGGCCCAATACCCTCATAATGCCCGGTTCATTAGAACGGGCCTCCTTTTCAAGTCTAGATATTATAAAATTATTAAATATTATAATATTATCCATACTTCATGCAAATACTAAAATAAATAATCATTATATTGAAATCAAGATAAGTCCAAACAAAATAGCAAATAGGCACTCATCTAAGGATGGAAACATGCCTTTACAAATGTCTAATGTCTAAAAAAAACAAAATAAACAAATGGAACACCTACCATAGGTGGAAATGTGTCCCTTACAAATAGTCCCAAAATCCTTAAAAGAAAAATTAAATTAAATAATAAAAGTCAAGGTACCCACAAAGTGGAAACATACCTCTTACAATTCTTAAAAAAAATAAATCAAAACATTCAACCAAATGTATTCACCACCCGAATGAGCTGAAAAAAAAGGGGTGGATGACTCGATTTCTAAAGAATCCCTAACCCTCGAATGGGTTCTGAAAGTTGGGTACGCATGGGGAAGGTAAGAAATGACCCATCGATCGATGGAAACATGCCCTTACAAATGTCCAAAAGTCCACAAAAAGAAAAAAAAAAGTAAATAAAATGGGACACCTACCACAGGTGGAAACATGCCCCTTACATCAATCCAAAGTCTTTGAAATAAACTAAATAAAGAAGGCACCAATGCTAGATGAAAATATGCCTTTTACAATTTCCTTTAAAAATACATATAAATCTAAGGAAAAGAATAAAGCAAGGAAAAAATAATACAACACATATGAAAATAATTTAAAAAAAATAAACAAATATATCTTAATGTTATCCCATTAAGGAAATATAGTGCACTACAATGAAAGTCACGCCTATGGCGGTGCCGCTAGCCGGTTAACAGGCAGGGGTCAAGGGGGCAGCGCCCTCGAAAGATAGACGGTTTACATGATATGGTTTTGTTAGGGAATTAGGCTTTCTATGTAAGCTAGGGTTTTATATTTATAGAAATTAGGGTTTTAGGGTTTTAGAAAGCAACATTTAAGGTTTTGGGATTTTAGAAAATAAAATTAGTGTTTTAGGCTTTTATAAAAATAATATTAGGGTTTAACAATTTAGAAAAATAAGATTAGGGTTTATGGTTAATTAGGGTTTTAAGAAATTACTTAGCTACTGTGATATTAAATGCTTAATGTTAATTTGATTAAATAGTTTACTATGATGCTAAAGCAGTTTATTGGGCATAAACTAATTGTTGAATTGTTAAATGAGCTACTGGATGAAACAAATTAAAATATATAGCCTATTATAAATTTTAAATCCAACATCAACCGATCATGCTTGAAATAAAATCTATATGAATTAAAACCAATGGATGCTACCTACTAGATGTTTTATAAAAGTGCAAGAACAAAATAAAATAATGTAACAAGAATGGATGAAGTACTATGAATTTAAAACAAAGTGAATAAGGGATTGCAAACCTCCGTTATTGGTTCCACCAATATTTTATGTTGATCCAAGCTTTATATTTGCACCAGTGGTCAAACATGATTTAGAAAAATGAAGGCAATGTGTCACTGCCTTCTGCTTTGTTGGTGGATGCTATTTGGTGCCTCTGTTAACACTCAGTCAATATTTACTAGGGTTCCTGTTTAATTGTGGCTTATTGCTTGATATTTTTTTTGTTAGAATTAAAACCTTGTTATTTATAGGCCAAGAATGGTTTAAATTAGAACCCTAATACTTAATTTGATGATCAACCCAAGAGTCCAATCTAAATTATGAATAAGGATTACTGGCCGTAGTGTGGTCCTGTAGGGAATTGGCATGTCCAATTCATTACAGGTGAGACCTGGGGCGAATTGGCCATGCCATTTCACCATAGGCAAGAGCCTATAGAGAATTAGCATGTCCAATTTGTCGTAGGCAAGGCTTGGGGAAAATTGGGATTTTGATCGACTGGGATTTTAATAATTTTACTAATATATTGGATCCATTTTAAGGTTTAAAGGTTTAGCCAGTTATTTAGCCCCTTTTAAAATTGGACTGAATTAGGTTTAAGCTTTTAAAATAGGATCAAATTTGGCTTGGCCATCTTCAAGTTGGATCGGACTAGCTTATGGCCGAAATTAGGGGTCTACACAAATTCTTTTTATTTGACTATGATTGATATATCTTGGTTTGAACCATGGCCTATTTGGTTTATTTTTTTTTCTTATATGACCTAATTATATTGTAAGCTCAAAATGATTTTATTCTTTTAAGCCAAAAGACCAAAATTATTTTCAAAAATTTTCAAGAGGGTTTTGGACATAAAACTTTTCTGAAATGGGTCAAAAATTCTTATCTACCTCATAGCCCAAGTACAAAGTACGAGATTCATTTTTTATTAAAACCTTTTCTTAAATGGGATTACAACTAATTAGGTTAATTATGGATTATTAAAATCAATTGTGGGCCTAATTTATACCAAGAATTGTTAATCATGGGCTTGTTTGTGGCATGAATCATTAGTTGCTTTTCCAAATGGGAAATATATTTATGATAAACTCTTTAATTTGGTTTTAATCTTAAATATAGCATAAATGCTATCCCTTTGTTGGCCTAATAGATTAAGTATTAATTATTGAGAAATACCATGGACTGACTTCTAAATTTAAGAATACAACTATTGGTTAAACTGTTAGAGTGAATTTTTTGAAAACAAGATATCCTATGTTGATATTTTGATGACCATATATCTAGAAAAATAGAGTCGCCATTCATGTGTGGAAGATATAAGGTTGGAAGGGTCATTCCTACTCTTTTGGTTTGTTTTTTTGTTTGTTTATTATTTGTGCATATATGCATTGCATTACTTGCCATTGATCCTTTTTGGCTCATAGACCTAAAGTATAGTAGTTCAAGAGCTTATGACAATTTGACCTACATCAGTGACTCAGAGTCCAGTGAGAATTCTGTCAATTTCACATCAAAATTGATGGATCTTGAGCAAGTTCAGAAATTGGTGAATGATGCCCTCAACTCAATGTTAAAGAATTGAAGAAGACCCTAGCTAAGATTGTGAAAAACCAGCTGGCTGCACTATTGGGGAATACTGCTAAAGCATCTGCTAGTAGTAAGAAGTAGAAAGATAAGGGAAAAGCTAAGGTTGGTGAAGTGGCTATGACGATGATAAAGTGATAATTGATTATTACGACTAGGCTCAATATTTCCAAAATCCTAAAGATAAGAAGGAAAAAATGAAGGCTGTGGAGAAATCAATAGTGGAAAAGGCTGAAACTTCAGATGTGGAGAAGATGATTGCTGATTTAGAAAAGAAGTTTGAAAAGAAGTTGAAGGTTGATGAAATGTTGGAAGTAGACAAGTTGTTTGAACAAGATGAGAAAGTTCCTTATAAGTTCAAGATGCCTTCTTACGCTAAGTATAATAGCACAGGAAATCCTCGCTTACATGTTAAGTAGTACATCACTACCATATAGTTTGCTGAGCTACTAAAGTTTAAACTCTAAGGTATTTCATACTCTTATTGGAACCTATTGTGCAAAATTGATTCAATACCTTAGAGAAAAGTACTCAAAAGAACTGGAATTTGCTATACAAAGCCTTCATCCAGTAGTGTGGGTATAATGTGGAATTGGAAGTTACCCTAATGGAGGTAGAGTTAATCAGCAGAAGAAAAATGAGAATTTTATTGACTATGTGAAGAGGTGGAGAAACAAGGTTGCACTACTTAAGAAGAGACCAAATGAGTCCTATCAGATTTGAATGATAGTAAGGGGTATCCTACCCAGTCTATGTGAATGGATGTCTCATACTCTTATTAGGAATTTCAAAGATCTCCTTCATGCTAGCTTGCAAATAGAAGAATTGGAAAGAGAGAAAAATCATTTTTCTAGAAGAAGAAGTGATAGGGAAAGTTATCAGTCTAGTGGTCAAGGTACACGGAAGTCAGTGGATGTCAATGCAAATAGAAGACAGTTTTCAAGGTTGGGGAAACCTCTATCTTGGGCTTTTAATAAGTTATAGAAGAATGGGCCATTAAAGCCATTGGCTTCCCGACCTTTGCCAAATCCTCTTCCATCAAGCTTTGATGCCAAAGCCTTTTGCAATTCCATAAAGTGCAAGGGCAAGAGATAGATAGATGTGTTCACTTAAGGCATGAGATCCAAGATTTGATTGACACTGGGAAAACTGCCTGAGCCTGATAAGACAACACCAAGAATAATGCCTTAACTAAATTCAGAAGAGTGCCGCCGCCTGCAACCTTCATGAAAGAGGGAGGATTAGAGAAGAGTTTTGTCTTGTCATCTTGTCATGATATGGATGGAGAAGCTGCGAAAAAGGAGGTACTACTAAGAAAGCTTGAACCAACTATGGATTAAGAAGCGATGACTATCATTGATGATCTTTGCCCTTATTATGCCCAAGTAAAGAAAGCTCTTTCAACTTCAAATCAATAAAACTTCTCTTGGCTTGTTTGGTTTTTGTTTCATTTTTTTAGTGTTTTCTGGAATAATTTAATTTTTAAAATTAAGATTGTTTGAATAAATTATTAAATTTTTATTAGTCTTTGTTCATTTTGGTGCTCAACGGATGATGAGTCTACCTTGATATTCATAAATTAGTGTATCTATGCATCATGATCCGAATGATTTTACTAGGTGAGGAAATTTTTCTATAGTATTAAGTTGTGTATGCTTACTTAGAGAGGGCTCCTACATAATTATGAGGTTCTAGGTACTAGTCAATCTTAGAACATGCTTTGATGAACTTTCGAGGTGAAATTGAACTCTACTTATTTAAGGGAGAGATGATCTAGGCATTATTTGATAAGCCAACAACTAGAATCCACCCAATTAGATATCAATCCCTAATTGTCCCTTTAAGTCTTTATGAGATTTTAGCTTGCTCTTTATTGGCTTGTAAGCCTGATAACCAACCCTATGTTGTTGTGACACTTATGACAAGTTTGATGATCACTAATGTGAAGGGGCAAAAAGATAAATGAAGGGAATGCATAATCGATACCGTAAGGATAGTTAAAGTTTACCTGAACTAGACGTAATATCTCATATCTACTTCATCATTGAGATGGCATCAAAGCAGCAAAAGATTCATCCTTATTGGAGCATACTCACTCTATTATACTCATCCATAGTCAAAAGTATACAATGGTGCAAACAAGACAATTCTCTTGGAGCTAGGACCCAAAAAAGAGAGAAAATGAAAAAAAAATAAAAGAAAGAAAAAAGAAAAAGAAGAAAAAAGAAGAAAAGAAAACCCCCAAAAAGGGTTGTTAACTCAAAAGGTCGGTTCAGAAAGCTAACAAAGTTCTTCTTACCTGAAGCATCAGAAGACTTCCACTTAGTTTATGAGGATATATTGACTTGAATTGGTCCAGTCCAGCCAAAGATTCAAATAAAATTAGGGAATTATGGGAAAGACCATCTTTCATTTTATTCAAAGGCAGCTCCAAGAATGCAATATTCCAAAAGGGAAAAGGATGGAAAAAAAGAGGAAAAAAAGGATGGTCTAAAGATCAAGATAGTACTGATCGGATCCAGATTTCTACTAAAAAGATGGAAGGACATTCAAGCTTTGTGTTTTCATAAAGTCTAAAGATAAAAGTGATGCTCGAAGTTTAAAAATACCTCCAAAAACATATGGTTCTAGCAAAAAGTTTGTAGTGTGAAGGTTTGTCCATAATGTTACATCAGCTCCAATTTAAAAATGGCCATCATTTAACTTATGTCCCTTATAAGACCCCAATTTAAGCCTATTGAAAACATGTTGATCTCTCTTAGTAGGTGGAGTCTATTAATGGAAATTGTTTGAATAAGCATGCATATGAGATAGACAATAATTAAACTCAATGAGACCTTTGGCCAAGGAATGTGTATGTGCCTATCTAAAGTGCAATAGTTCTTGCTCGAGTGGAAATGGTTCCTAAGTCTACTGTGGTAACTAGGGTTATCATGTTATAGATATATTGATTTGGAAAAGTCGAGTTCTGAGGATAATTGACACTTTTTTGACAAGTCAACATTTAATTTTTAAAAATAAAAAAACTATTTTTCTTATTGCATAAACCTTCAAGTTAAGGAAAGTATGTTGCACCGTCGAACCTTGTATGACATATTGGGTAGTAGTGAATTTGTGCTATTGCAATGTTACCGCAAGTGCAGGGGTCATTCAAGTAATAAAGTAGTAAGTAACATATCGTTCCACTGGAGATAAGGTCAATTACTAGTGCAAATTTTAATTGTTGTTTAGCAATCCAATAATTTTTATGATGATTTAAAAAAAATATGAATTACTTAATAAATTAAATTAAGGAAAAATTGAGTATTGTACTGTAAAAAGAATTGATGATAAAAATACTATCTAGATATTGAATCTCCCTAGCCATAAAAATATTTATGAATATCAATTCAATTAAATCAAATAACAGAACTGAATTGGCATTCCTTTAAATTAGACTTAAACCTATCTCGAGTGAGTTAATCCCTAATCACTAAGTAGAATGCTAGGAATCTCTTCTCAAGCATAATTAAATAAATCTTGCAATAAGAACAAGGAATTATGAACCAAAAGATCTTATAAGTCTATCTCTAGCACTCCAATCAACACTTAATGCTCAATAGATTTCTATTCATATCAAGCTTTCTCAAGTCAATAATATGAAAATTACAACCAAATAATAAGCATGCTATTATCAATTGAAAATAAACAATTAAGATTCACAAGGATAAGATAACTCAATTAAATGATTTAATTTAATAAAAACTATTCAATCCATGCAATAAAACTGGGGCTCATCAATATCTAGATAGATATAATTTAGTTCATGTTCATAATAAAAAAATCAGAATAAAAGAAATAAGTAAAAGAATTCAAACAATCCATGATGAATGATTTGTGTTTCTTCACTTCAATCCTTGATTCTTGGTTTAGATCTTGTACAAATTAGATCTCACTTCAATCTAAGTGATAAAAATGGGATACCTAATTTGCACTTCAGTTTTGATTTTATACTCAAGAGATATATCCTGACATGCCCAGTGACACGACCATATCTCTAGTCGTGTTGTCGCTGTTGTTTCTCAATGTTAATGACATGGAAAGTGACACACCCATGTCCTTGGGCATGTCATAGCTACTATAATGTTAGGTTAAGGACACGGTCAGTGACACTGCATGTCATTGGGTCTGTCGAAGCTTCTGTAAGGTGGGCAAACGACACGGTCATTGACACGCCCAAGTCGTTGGGCGTGTCACTTGAAGAATTTGTCCAAAATAGCTCTTTTCCTTGTCTTTAATCCTTAATTCCAGTCAAAATGACCATAAGGCCTCAAAATGTAAAAGATTCCCAAAATCAACCCTAATAAGCACTTGAACAAATAAATTAAACTCAATTTGACAATAAATATACTAAGAAATAGGGGCAGAAATGTCATCAATTATAAACTTATCAAATTCTCCCACACTTAAGCTTTTGCTTGCCCTTAAGCAAACTAAATTACTATAATAAGAAGAAATGATGGACCCCTCTATATCCAAAAAGAAAAGAAAAGTTTTATAATATTCGAATAAGAAAACGCGACATTCTTAACCAAAAACTATTCACAAACATGATAGTTGAATTAATAAGTTTCAAAACAAAAATTTTACAGACCTAAAATTTAAAAATCCAGAGTTAAAAGATTGAGCAAAAAATTTTAGGAACTCAAAAGTCACAAAAAAAGTAAGAAAATGTAGATTTTCTTTTATGTTCTTTGCCTTTTTTTAAGAAGCCAACCTTATTTGAACTAATATTAGCTTTTTGACATGAAGGTAAACATTTATGATGTTAACCCCGGTTACTCAGTTGGAATCACCGTTCAAATGGCTACTAGTACTATTTATAATTCCAACTCCTTCTTTCAATTCAAGAGTTAAAACCAGCGGAATATAGATTAATTTTCAATGCTCCGACCCCAGTGACTCAGAGATCCACTCCACCTGTATGCATTCATTGTGGCAAGCCCCATGGTGGTACTTGTTGGAGGACTGGTGTGTCAGGGGTATGCTTCAGATGTGGATCACCTGATCACTTTGTGAGAGATTGTCCTGAGAGGCAGGAGCGGATGTCAGTAGATACTGCAGCTTCTCGACCCAGTGTGAGGGGAGGTCGAGGAGGCAGAGGTTTTGGCAGAGGAGGCAGATCTGGGTTCAGTGCTAGAGGAGGTTCTACATCCAGGGAGAGTAGACCAGAGGAGGCTGGATCTTCTCAGAGGATTTATGTGATGCAGAGGCAACCAGATGCTTCAGCAGTCATAGCTGGTACTTTTTCTTTATTTGATACTTCAGTACTTGCTTTGATTGATCTGGGTTCCACACATTCATATATTAGTGCATCTGTTTTGCTTGTGTCTGATGTACATGCTGAATCCCTAGGATTTGATGTATTGGTGACAAATCCGTTAGGGCATAGTGTGTTGTTAGCAGGGTGCACCGAAATAGTACAATAGTGGTTCAAGGTGAGGAGTTCCTTGGAGATTTGATTGAGATGCCTTTTAAGGAATATGATGTGATCCTAGGTATGGATTGGCTATCTAAACATGGAGCTGTGGTTGACTGTAAAAAGAAAATTATTTCTTTGAGAACTGGTGATGGTAGAGAGGTGATAGTATCTAATGAGCAAGGACAGTTAGCATCTTTGCTTGTTTCAGCTGTTGCAGCCAGGAGGTTGATTAGAAAGGGGTGTGATGCCTATCTTGCTCATGTGGTAGATACTAGAGTAACAATTTCTCAAATTGATAGCATTGCCACAGTTGCAGAGTTCCCAGATGTGTTTCCAGAGGAGTTGCCAGGGTTGCCTCCTTAGAGAGAGGTGGAGTTTGGTATTGAATTATTGCCTGGTACTACTCCTATCTCTAGTACTCCTTACAGAATGGCACCTGCTGAACTGAGAGAATTGAAAGTGCAATTACAGGAGTTGTTGGATAAAGGATTTATTCGCCCCAGTGTTTCTCCGTGGGGAGCTCCTGTTTTATTTGTGAAGAAGAAAGATGGTACTATGAGATTGTGTATCGATTATAGGCAATTGAACAAGGTGACTATTAAAAATAAATATCCTTTGCCTAGAATCGATGATCTCTTTGATCAGTTAAAGGGTGCAGCAGTGTTTTCTAAAATTGATTTGAGATCAGGGTACCATCAGCTGAGAGTTAGAGCTGAAGATGTTCCTAAGACCGCCTTTCGGACCAGGTATGGGCATTATGAGTTTCTAGTTATGCCTTTCGGTTTGACTAATGCACCTGTAGCTTTTATGGATCTGATGAATAGGGTGTTTAGGCCCTATTTGGATCAGTTTGTGGTATTGTTTATTGATGATATTTTGGTGTATTCGCGTAATGAGGAGGAGCATGACAAGCATTTGCGGATTGTGTTGCAAATCTTGAGAGAGAAGCAATTGTTTGCTAAACTGTCGAAGTGTGAGTTTTGGCTTGACCAAGTTACTTTTCTCGGTCATATAGTTTCAGCAGAAGGTATTAGAGTTGATCCGAGTAAAGTTGAAGCTATTCTGAATTGGAGTCCACCCAAGTCTGTGACTGAAGTTAGAAGTTTTCTGGGTTTGGCAGGTTATTACCGACGGTTTGTAAAAGGATTTTCTTTGATAGCTACTCCACTCACCAGATTGCTTCGAAAGGGAGTTAGATTTGTGTGGACGGATCAGTGTCAGGCTAGCTTTGAACAGTTGAGAGAAATGTTGCCTCAAGCGCCTGTTCTTACTTTACCTGTGGAAGGCAAACCATATGTGATCTATAGTGATGCTTCACATAGTGGTTTGGGGTGTGTGCTAATGCAAGAAGGTAAAGTTATAGCTTATGCATCTCGACAGTTGAAACCGCATGAGCTCAATTATCCGACCCATGATTTAGAGCTAGCAGCCATTGTGTTTGCATTGAAGATTTGGCGACATTATTTGTTTGGGGAGAAGTGTTTCATCTATACTGACCATAAAAGTTTGAAATATTTGGGGGTTCAGAAAGAGCTTAATCTTCGACAGAGGAGATGGTTGGAATTGATTAAAGACTACGACTGTTTGATTGATTATCATCCAGGTAAAGCAAATGTTGTTACTGATGCCTTAAGTCGGAAGTCTTTAGCAGGTTTGACTGTTTATTCGCTCTCATTGCTTGTTGAGTTGAGAGCATTGCATGCCAGTTTTGTATCTTGTGATGATGGTGCATTATTGGCACAATTGAAGTTGAAACCAGTTTTGTTGGATCAGATTAAAGAGGCTCAGTTGGTTGATGAGAAGGTTCAAAAGATTGTTTCGGATTGCCAGAGTGGAAAGAGTCAAGATTTTATTGTGAGAAATGATGGGCGTCTCTGGTTTAAGAACAGATTGTGTGTACCTGATGATGCTGAGTTGAGAAGGATTATTTTAGAAGAAGCACATCAGTCAGTATTTGCTATGCATCCGGGCAATACCAAGATGTATCATGATTTGAAGCAACATTACTGGTGGTCTGGTATGAAGAGAGATATAGCGGAGTTTGTATCCAGATGTCTCACATGTCAGAAGGTAAAAACAGAGCATCAAGTTCCGACCGGGTTGCTTCAACCTTTGTCAGTGCCTGAATGGAAATGGGAGAGAGTGACAATGGATTTTGTGTCTGGTCTTCCATTGACGCAAAGGAAACATGATGCTATTTGGGTGATTGTGGATAGATTGACTAAGACAGCTCATTTCCTTCCGGTTCAGATAGATTATTCTTTGGAGAGATTAGCTGAGCTGTATATCCATGAAATTGTAAAGTTGCATGGTATTCCAATTTCTATAGTGTCTGATCGAGATCCCCGGTTTACTTCAAGATTTTGGAAGAGTTTTCAGGGTGCTTTGGGTTCTCGATTGCACTTCAGCACTGCTTTCCAATCCGCAGACAGATGGGCAGTCAGAGCGAGTGATACAGATTATTGAGGACATGTTGAGAAGCTGTGTCATTGATTTCTCTGAAAGTTGGGACAGATTTCTACCGCTTGTTGAATTTGCTTACAACAACAGTCACGAATCCAGCATTGGTATGGCACCTTTCGAAGCGTTGTATGGTAGACGGTGTCGGACACCTCTTTGTTGGAGTGAACTTGGAGATGGTAAATTGATTGGGCCTGATTTGATTAAGGATACTGAAGAGAAAGTGAAAATGATTCGAAATAGATTGAAAGCAGCTTCAGACCGACAGAAGTCTTATGCAGATCTGAAAAGGAGAGACATAGAGTTTGATGTGGGAGATAAAGTATTTTTGAAAGTGTCTCCTTGGAAGAAGATCTTGAGGTTTGGTCGGAAAGGGAAATTGAGTCCTCGTTTCATTGGACCGTATGAAGTTTTAGAAAGAGTTGGGCCAGTTGCTTATCGGCTTGCTTTGCCACCTGAGTTGGATCGTATCCATAATGTATTCCATGTTTCTATGTTGAGGAGGTACAGATCGGATCCATCTCATGTTTTGCCAATTGAATCAATCGAAGTGAGTCAGGATCTGACGTTTGAAGAGGAACCAGTTGCTATCTTGGCACGTGAAGTGAAAGAATTGAGAAATAAGAAAGTGCCACTTGTGAAGATTTTGTGGAAGAATCATGCAAAAGAAGAAGCAACTTGGGAAAGTGAGCAAACCATGTGAGATCAATATCCTCAGTTGTTTCAGACTTGATATCAGGTAATTTCGAGGACGAAATTTCTTTTTAGAGGGGGAGAATTGTAATATCCCTATGTATGCCCTAGAAGTATTGGTTATGTTGTTATTATAATTGGATTGAATGTATATGTATATGTGTTTTGGGAAAGAAAGAGGGTTTAGAGACAAGTTTATATGTTGTTTATATGATGATATAACTAACGTATACATAAGTCAAATAGAGAGTCAATGCAAGAGGATATTTATTTGAGATTTGTGAAATTACTTAAATGGGCACATATGAGACAAAAGGTTAATTAAATGGATGAAGGGCATTTAAGTAATTATTTTGTTAAATTGTGTGGTGGAGATTTAAAGAAGAAGAAATGGTTGATTTGTATTCATTCTTCTTCTCTTCTCATGTGTGTGTCGGCCATTGAAGAAAAGAGAGAGCAAGAGAGGTGTGCTTGATGCTAGAACCAAATTGAAGAAGGAATCAAAGGATTTGGCTAGAGATTTGTGGAATTTCTTCATTTAAGGTAAGTACTCTCTTGTTTGCTTTGGTTATTTTTAAAGTTATGTTTGATGTGAGGTTTGATTGGTTGGAATCTTGATTTGGTGTGTTTGAGATGTGTTTACAAGTGTTTAAATTGATTGCAAGTTAAAAGATTGAATTGGTGTTGGTTTGGTTTTGAATATGGTAAGTTATGTAGAGGTTGATAGTGAAAGATTATGAAGGATGTTGGAATTAGGGTTTTTAGATGGCTTGTGTTTAAATGTGAAGTTAATGTGTTGTTTAAGTGATTATTGTGATGATTATGTAAGATATGTGTTTATGTCATTGATTGTATCCATTTGAATGAGGTTATTGTTGTGCAAAAGAGTGTGTAAATGCAATTGAAAGAGTGTTGGCTTTGGTTAGGGTGTTGTTCATGAGTGACACGGCCAAAAGCAAGGAGAGACACGACCAATTCATGAGAGACACGGCCAAGTCAAGGAAATTTAGCCCGTGTTGGATTGATTTTGGAGAGACACGGCCGTGTCTTATGCATGTGTTTGCTACTGCCAAAATTGTGTTGAGAGACACGGCCACAAGCTTGGCCATGTCCCTCAAGTGTGCTGCCCGTGTCCCTCAAATGTGTTAGTTAAGGTTTTTATTATTTGTTTTTCTTGCATTGGTTTGATTCTCCAAAGGTATTTTTGTACCTAAACCTAAACATAAACACATTTAAAACAATAATGATCCAAACAAATGTATGTGGAACATACATTCATATGATGTTGAGATGTTAGCACACATTTGATGATAATTATGAAGCATATGAACAATGTTAGGCTACATGCATTGTGAATGGTAATATGATATGTACTTTGAAATGTGGTATCAATAATGCATATGATATTACATGATTAAGGTTAGGTATTATGCATTGTAAACTTGTGAATGGTAATGTGTTATAGGAATAATGTATCTTGAAATGTAATACCAATGATGATGCTATGTGAATAACATGAATTGTGATTTGAGATATAGTGAGATGTAAGATCAATGTGTTTGGTGATAATGATGCAAATGTAATTGAAGCCATTGTGATTGGCTATGTTGATGCAATTGAAAGAAATAAGGCATGTTGCCTAAATGATTATGAGAATTGAGAATGGAAATGATAATTAAATAATAATTGAATTGTGCGGCTAATGTGTTATTCCATTTTCAGAGTATGTTGTTGGTGGCATGCCTAATAATGGTAACAATCTCTTGAAGTTAGGTTGGATTTGATCCTTGAAGCCTAATTGAGATGTTGCAACCCTTGAAGCTAGATTGGATTGGTTCTTGAAGCCAAGTTGGGTTGATGCTTAGCATGCTTTGCTCCCCTTGAAGCTTGGTTGAACCTAAATCCTTGAAGCCTAGTTGGGATTATGATAATGATAAATGTGATAACAAAACCAAAGCATTAACTCTGAAAATTGAATAGCATATTAGTGTGTTTTGGGCCCATGCTTGTCTTTGTTTAATGTGAGTCATGAATAATAACTTGATTGATTAATGAAGGAGATGGAAAGATGTTGAAATGTGGTATGTTTATATGGTTGTGATTTGTGATGTGCAAAGGTGTGATGTTAGCTTTTCACCTATGTTGTTGCCTTTATTGATAACATGTGTGACATTGCATTGCACTAGAGCATAATATTAGCATGATTTGTCTTACTAAGCCGTTGGCTTAGCACGATAGTGTTGATCGCGCAGGTAACAGAGTTGAACCCGAGAGCTCCTCGAGACCGAGTGAGAGTAGAAATTGAAGAGTTTATTTTGGGACATAAAGATCAGAGAAAGCTGCCAATCATGTATAACTTCTTTATATTTTGTAAATATTGTTTATAATGTGAATATATATATATATTTAAATATGGATTTAAATGCTTTCATATATGTAACTATTTTATAAATTCCGCTACGTACTAAATAAACATATTTATATCTACTTTGTTTTATTTTACAAGTTAATTACTTATTATCTATATTATATACTGAAAAAGATTATGATATCATTTAAAAAGGTGTTCTTGAATGTTAAGAAAAATACGTAGCATTCCTATATTCGATACATGTATACAACATTGTGGTGTATGTAGTGTGTATGTATTGGGTGTGGAGGTGTTACAATGTCTATCGGTTGAGGTGGAGGTATGTCAGTAGTGGGAGAGGGAGGGACTGGCTCAGAATTCATAGGTGATACCTGCAACTCCACTACCTTCTCTCGGTCTAATCATTTTAAAGTGTCCATGCCTAAAAGTTTAGGGAACTCATTCACAATCATCAGGAGGCATCCATCCAACACACCCAAACTGCGAGCTAGCCTTGTGACATACCTGCCACCATGTAAGTTACCCGGCACCCCTTTCTTAGACTGCTCGTAGAAGAAATGTGTGATAGCATGAGCTATATTGCATCAGATTTTCTTAACCATGCAATTCATGAAAAATAAATCCCTCAAGCCAACCACCCACGCACTACTTTATCGACCCATAATAGTGTAAACAAAAGAATATGTACCACTCGGTAAGGAAATGATTCAAAGTTTGATGCTTAGGACACCTTAGGCTAATATTAGGTTGTATTTGGTGCAAATGTCCTCCAAACCTGGGGACGAACAACTTTGTATTCTGCAAAATTTATCTCATAATTAAGATAATCAAAAGTCTCCACCTCCTCCACAGTATATAACTCTAAATGCATGCTAAGGTCATTAATACTCATGTGGAATCGTTATCCACCCAATCGGAATGTCATTGTTGACTCGGTAATTGAGATCTTATTTTTGTCGAATTGGAAAGTGTAATAAAATTCTAGTGTTAATTCTCTATATGAAGGCTCATAAATGGAAAAGAGTTGTTCCCATCCCGGTTGGTTTATCAAGTCCCGAATCTCAGCCGCAATGTTTGCTTGTTCCATAGCATCCTAATACAAAATCCTAGCAGGAAACCAATCCTTGTTTCCTAATAATTCAAATCGCTTCCTTTCCTTTGAATTCAATAATCGAATACACTTGTGGCTGGCCATAAAATTAGAGGTTGGATGAATAGTGGGTTGGCTTAAGCTGCCTTTCCCTCCAGCCCTTTTGGTGGGTAACTTGGAAGGCAGTTGTTTACAAGAGCTCATTGTAATATCCTAAAATTTTGAAAATTTTAATTTTTGAAAATTAAATAAATGATTTTAAAAAAATATTTAAGTGAAAAAGTAAAATGTGTATATGATATATATATGTAGATATACATAACATATAGAAGTCAATATTTTAAATTATTCAAAGGTTATTTTAAATTATTGAAAAGTAAATTTTATAGTTAGTGGAAGATATTTTTGATGTTAATTAAGTAATAAAATATTTTACTTGGTGGATAATTAAAGTGGAAAAGTATATGGTTAAAGGTGTAGTAGTTGGATAGATATGAGTATGTATCTTCTTCTTCTTCTTCTTCTTTCTCTATTGAAGGCCAATTTTCTCCATTAAAGGGAAGGAAGGATTTGCTTCTTCCAAGCATAAGTAATTAAAGGATTTCAAGTGTTCAAGTTGGAGTTTTGGGGATTTCCTCCATATTTGGTAAGTTTCCAACTTGTTTCCTTGATTTTTCTATGAAAGTTTGTATATGTGTGAATTGGATGTTTGGTGTAGTATGTTTTAATGGTTGGTTTTGGTATCCATGAAGTTGTTTTGAGTAGTTAACTATGATTTTAGGGTTGGATTGAAGAAATGGTTAAATATGGTGAAGAGAGTAAGAGTTTTGGGTTATGTAACTTTTGAGTTGTAAAGTCATGATTTTAAATTGTGCATTTTTCTTTTAATTGAGTTGTTTTGATGTATAAACAAGTATTTTATATTAAAATGATGGATTTGGTTGAGTTTGAATAGATTTTGAAAGGGAAAAAAAGATAACTTTGGAGGTGACAATTATGTGTTGATATCAGGAATTTAGCCTGACAAGCACGGTGACATGGCCATGTCTTTGGGTGTGTCGATGGTTCTATTTTCAGTGTTGGTGACATGTGAAGTGACATGCCCATGTCACTAAATGTGTCACAGCTTCTGTAATGTTATAGTATTGACATGTGCAATGACACACCCATGTCTTTGAGCGTGTCACAACTACTGTGATGTAGGAGTTTTGGCATGGGCAGGGACATGCCCATGTCTCTGGATGTGTCTTATCTACTGTAATACAGAGCTAAGGACATGGTCATTGACACGCCCATGTCACTAAGCATTTCAAAGCTTCTGTGTTATGGATTTAGGGCATGGTCATTGACACACCCGTGTGGTTGAGAGTGTCATTTGTAGATTTTTTCCTTCCTTTGTGCTCCTTATTCTTGTGTTGAGAGGTTATTTATATGCCTTTAATTATGTTACTAAGTGATTATTTATAATCACATTTGGTTTAGGCTTTCAGGAGACTTGAGTTCCTAATCCAAGTGTTGAGGGATATCTTGGAAGAGAAGGTTGAAAGTGGTGTTTGAGCTTGTTTTATTGCTTTTAGAGGTAAGTACAAGCTTTGAATAATTGATTATATTTGCATGACATTTGGACTTAACACATTTTGGTTGGAAAATGTGTTAAGTTACTTACTACATTGTGTATGCATGAGTAATATGCTATGACTTGTATATTATCATAAATGCATTATATGTAATGTGAAAAGCCATTGTTAATGGCTAAATTGAATGAAATGTGAACTATGTGCAAAATAAGAAAATGACCCAAAATATTTGGGTAATGTGGTTTGTTGTGTATACATTAAAGATATTATGTAAAGCCATTGGTGATTTCTATATTGTATAAAATGAGATACATTATGATTATATGATGATGTTGATATAAATGAGATAAATGAGGCAATGCGCCTAGCTTGATCATGTGAAAATGAGAAAGAGATTGACAATGGAAATATGAACTAATTGCGTGCCTATTATGTTATTCAATTTTTAGAGTTCTGTGTTTGGTGGCATGCCTATGATGTAGCAGTCCCTTGAAGCTGGGTTGGGCCTAGCCCTTAAAGCTTAGTTAGGATGTTACATAGGAGGTTATCCTCGTTATGATATGATCTACCTTTAGAGCTAGATTTTGTGCAATTACTTGATTTGCCTTCAGGGCTAGACACATGGTGTCAACTTGGACCAAAACAGTAACTCTGGGATTTGAATAGCATATTAGATCCATTAGGCCCATGCTTGTGTTTGTTTTTATGCGAATTGTAAATTGTATCTATATGCATTGTGCATTGGCACTGCATTTGAAATTTATTGTTATCAAAGTTTGTATTGCTAAGCTTTTGGCTTAGCGCGATTGTGATTCATCGCATAGGTGACAGGGTAGATTCGATTGAGTCAGAGAGTTCATCTAGATCCAGCCAGGTCTAGGCTTGAGATCTTGAGTATAGAGTTAATTGTTGGATATCAAGATCAGAGACAAACTGCCAGCATGTATATATTTTATATTTTTGTACATTTTGACTCCATGTATGTTATATTATATTTTGATGTATATATATATATCACAAACTATTAAGAATATTTTGGATAAAAATTTTGTATTGAAGTTATGTATGTATTTTAGCAAGTAATATTTTATTTATTATTTAAATTATATTAGTTAAATGATTTAAGTTTATACAAATTCGAAAGGTAAGGTTTTTATTAGAATGGGTTATGGCATTCTTGTACTATATATTCATATATTACATATGTTGGGTGTATGTATTTATGCATATAGGGTATAAGGGTGTTACATTTATTTCAGTATCAGAGCCTAGGTTTGAGATTCTCAACCTAGGTGGGTTATGAGAGAAAGGAAATGGGATTTTTAAATATGATTTTTAATTATGATACATGCATTGGCACTAGCAGTTTTTGATCTCTAATGTGGCAATTTTTGCTGTGTTTGCAGATATAGGTAGTTATGGCGTCCCAAACGCATCAGTTTTCAAAAGGTAGTGTTGAGAGTGTGGCTCTTGGTGAGGGTAGAGTTGGAGCTAGAGCTGAGATAGCAGGAGAGGCACCTACTCTTGTGCTAGAGAGACCAGCAGCTGATGAGATTTCATCAGGCTGTGTACGACATATGGTGGAGCTATTGAGGCAGGCTCTAGTACAGCAGCCGTCGCCACCGCAGCCACAGGCACAACCGTAGTTGCTGACGAGGAAGTATGATAAGCTGAGGAAGTTTGAAGCTGAGGACTTTATTGGTACTACAGACCCTGTTATAGCGGAGCAGTGGTTAGACAGAGTCTAGTGAGTGTTCATCCAACTGTAGGCTACTCCAGAGGAGAAGTTAGATTATGCCATATCTCTTCTGTAGAGGGATGCCTATGATTGGTGGAAGACAATTCCACATGCTCTGTATGATCCCCCATTTCTAATCTATGATTATTTCCTGCGAGAATTTGAGCAAAAGTATACTTTGAAGAAGTATAAAGATGCGAAGAAGATAGAGTTCTTGAGTTTGAGGCAGGATACTAGGACAGTGTTGAAGTATGAGATAAAAGTTTACCCGGCTGAGTCAGTATGCTGGTGGGATCATTTCAGATGATATTGACCAGCGTCGAAGGTTTGAGGAGGAGCTGAGACCCTCTATCATGTGCAATATAGAAGGCTCCCAGTACCAGGATTTTTCCTAGTCGGTTACAACTGCTAGGAGTGTTGAGGGAGCATAGGGTCTTACAGCAGCTGCTAGGGATGAGGAGACCAGAGCTAGGAGACCCCAAAGTGAGGTAGGGACTTCATCAGTGAAAAGAGGCTGAGAGGGATATTTTTAGAGATTCAGTAGGAGCCATAGGCAGTGTGGCAGGTCAGTACAAGAACAGAGAAAGAGACAGAGACCTACAGTTTCAGTGGCTAGTGCTTCAACCCCAGTAGTTCAGAGGCCAGTTTCATATACCGGTGTCCATTGTGGTAGGACACATGGGGTTGTCTACTGGAGGACATGTGCACCAACAGTGTGTTATAGATGTGGGTTGCCATATCACTTTATCAGAGATTGTCTAGAGCCATCAGAGGATAGACAGACAAATACTGCAACTTCTCGACCAAGTGTCAGAGGAGGTAGTAGTAACAGAGATTTTGGTAGGGGTGGTAGATCTGGGTCTAGTCAGAGAGAAGGTTCTACAGTCGGAGGTAGACCAGATGAATTAAGGCCATCATAGTGGGTATATGTGATGCATAGGTAGCTTGATGCTTCAATCATTATTGCCGGTACTTTTTCTTTATTTGGCATTTCAGTTCTTACTTTGATAAACCCTGGGTCGACTCATTCATACATTAGTGCATCCATCTTGCCTGTAAGTAATTTGCATTTAGAGTCCCTAGGATTTGATATTTTGATGATAAATCCTTTAGGGCACAGTGTTGTGATTAGCAGAGTGCACCGAGATAACCCGGTTGTGGTTCAGGATGAGGAGTTCCTCGGTAACCTGATTGAGATGCCTTTTAGGGAGTATGATATGATTTTAGGTATGGATTGGTTATCCAAGCATGGGATTATGGTAGACTATCAGCAAAAGTGTGTTACCTTAAAAACCTATGATGGTAGAAATGTGATCTTATCTAGTGAGCAGAGACATCTTTCATCCATGTTTATTTTAGTTATTTTAGCAAGGAGGATGATTCAGAAGGGATGTGAGGCTTATCTTGCTCATGTTGTAGATACCAGAGTAATGGGGTCCCAGCTTGGTAGTATACCCACAGATTCTGAGTCTCTAGATGTTTTTCCTGAGGAGTTGCGAGGGATACCCCCTGAGAGAGAGATTGAGTTTGGTATTGATTTGTTGCCGGTACCACTCCCATTTCTATTACTCCTTATCATATGGCACCTGCTGAGTTGAGAGAGTTGAATGTGTAGTTACAGGAGTTATTGGATAAAGGGTTCATTCGCCTTAGTGTGTCCTCGTGGGGAGTGCCTATTTTGTTTGTGAAAAAGAAGGATGGCACCTTGAGATTGTGTATTGATTATCGGCAGTTGAATAAGGTGACCATCAAGAATAAATATCCATTGCCTCAGATAGATGATCCCTTTGATCAGTTGAAAGGAGCAGTAATATTCTCTAATATTAATTTAAAATCAGGGCAGCTGAGAGTCAGAGATGGGGATGTACCTAAGACAACTTTCCACACGAGGTATGGTCATTATGAGTTTTTGGTGATACCTTTTGGATTGATGAATGCACCAGTAACATTTATGGATTTGATGAACAGGATATTCAAACCCTATCGAGATCAGTTTGTGGTGATTTTCATTGATGATATTCTGGTGTATTCACGTAATGAGGAGGATCATGACAAGCATTTGTGAATTGTATTGTAGACTCTAAGAGAGAAGTAGTTGTATGCTAAGTTGTCTGAATGTGAGTTTTAGCTTAATAAAGTGACTTTTCTCGGTCATGTGGTTTTAGCAGAGAATATTAGAGTTGATTTGAGTAAAGTTGAGGATATTTTGAATTGGAGTCCACTGAAGACTGTGACAGATGTTAGAAGTTTTCTAGGTTTGGCAAGCTATTATCATTGGTTTGTGAAAGGTTTTTTTATGATAGCTACTTCACTCACCAGGTTACCTCATAAGGGAGTTAGATTTTTGTGGACAGATCGGTGTCAGGCAAGTTTTGAGCAGCTGAGGGAGATGTTGACTCAGGCTCCTGTTCTTACCCTGCCTGTGGAAGGTAAATCTTATGTGATTTATAGTGATGCTTCACATAGTGGTTTAGGTTTTGTTTTGATGCCGGAGGGAAGGGTCATTGCTTATGCCTCTCGATAGTTGAAGCCGCATGAGCTGAATTACCCAACACATAATTTGGAGTTAGCAGCCATAGTTTTTGCCTTGAAGATTTGGCGACATTACTTGTATGGGGAGAAGTGTTTCATTTATATGGATCACAAGAGTTTGAAATATCTTGGTGTTCAGAGAGAGCTGAATCTTCAGCAGAGTCGGTGGTTAGAGTTGATTAAAGACTATAATTATTTAATTGATTATCATCCTGGAAAGGCAAATATTATTGTTGAGTCACAAGTCTTTGGCAAGTTTGACTGCTTATTCGCTCTTGTTGCTTGTTGAGTTGAGAGCGTTGCATGCCAAATTTGAGTGTTGTGATGATGGTGCTTTAATGGCTCAGTTGCAGTTGAGGCTAGTGTTATTGGATCAGGTTAGGGAGGCTCAATTGGTAGATGAGAAAATCCAGAAGATTGTATTGGATCACTAAAAGGGGAGAGTTGAAACTTTCATGTGAGAAATGATGGCAGTCTGTGGTACAAAGATAGATTGTGTATTCCTGATGATGCAGGGAGGTGTTAATTTTTAGTGGGTTAATATTAGAAATGAGTTGACACATTTATGACATGATTTAAAACATATTATGTATCAAGTTGATATACGAATTTCGTACAATCCATTTAACCCAAATAATACAGCTTTAGTAAAATTCAAAACTTTATCATTTTATTATTATTTATTTTAAATGAGTAAAAAAATTCTTATATCTATTTTTTTTAAAAAATTCTTACAAAAATTTATGTTGGCATCTGAATATCACTTCCTTCATTATTTCTTTTTATTACTAAATCCAAAATATACTTATTATCTCCTTCATATTGGCTATATCATTTTATTTTTAGTCTGTTTTGAAGAAATTTTTTTGATGCATTATGCTTAAAATTATTTTATTCGTGATTTTATTTTATAAATAATGTTTTAATTGATTGTGTAAAAATATATAATTATTTTAGTTTAGAAATATTATATAAGTTAAACGGATCACGTCGACTTTTATTACTTACATATAACTAATTTAAATAAACATGTTATATGTGTTGTGTTCGTGTAACTTATTTAAATTTCATGTCATCTTATGATTGAGATATTTTGACATGATTAATAAATATGTTGCATTTTTAATGATACTACTTATATCGCTAGAGTGGGTTAACATGACATCGAATACAACCCAACAATATGTGTGTGTGTGTGTGTATGTATATAGGTATGCATGTATATATGTATATATGTATGTATGTATGTACGTATATTGGTAAACTCAAAAAACCTTCCAATTTTATTTTAAAGATGTATTTCAAATTATTTAATATAGGTTTTATATAAATAATATGGATTTTGATATTGACAATCAATCGATGGATTGAATTATTATTGTTATTATCTTAATATTATAAAATTCTTAAATATAATGATATTATCCATACTACATGCGATAAATAGAATAAATAAATACTTTATTAAAAAAATCTTGGCAAGGTCCAAACAAAACAAACAAATGGACACCCATCGAAGGATGAAAACGTGTTCTTACATCGTCTAATGTCTAAAACTAAATAGGATACCTACCAAAAAGGTAGAAACATGTCCTTTACATTAGTCCCAAAATTAGAACATAAATTAAATTACATGATGCTTAATACATGAGGTATCCAAAATATGGAAACATACCTGTTACAATGTTAATACCAAAATAAATAAATAATAATCATAATAATAAAGAAAATATCCAACCATGATAAATTAAACCAATCAAATATCGAAATTAAATAAATCAATCATCAAAACATATAACAGACTACATAATCAAATCTAAAATTAACTAAAGTAATAAATATATAAATTTAGGGTTCGTATCTTAAAATAGGATTTTAGAATTTTAATTATTAAATTAGGGCTTTGGAAAAAAGAAAGTTAAATACATAGACTCATAATACACAAATGAATATTGAAACCTTTGGAAATTTAAGGTTTTGGAAAACAAGGCTAGGGTTTTTTAATTTAGAAATTAGGGTTTAGGTCATGGTTTTGGGATTTAAGTTTTATAAGTTAGGTAAAATGTTAAACAATTAGGGATTAATGGTTTGAAAACAATTTAGGATTTGGATTAAGAATATTAACATTATTATTATTTTTAAGTACTTAGGCTACTATGATAATTTTTTAAAAACTTAAACGAAACCACTGAAGCTACTATAATGTATTAAAACTTTTAATACATAACCTTTTGTGAATTAATTTAGGTCAATAAATAACATATTTAATACTTAAAATGATCAAAGTATATTATATTTATTTAGTTCGAAACATACCTTCGTTGTTGGTTCCTTCACAATTTATTGAGTAAAATTCTGGCAGAACAATCACCAAGACAATACTGATTTGTTGCCTTGATTATGGATCCTCTCTTGTTGTTGATTGATTTTTTTTTAGATGGTAAACTGCTTCCCCTAATAGTCACTGCCACTCCAAGTTTCGTCTCCAAAAAAGTCCAAAGCTCCCTTCTGGTCGAATCCAAAAATCCTCCAAAAGATCAATGTCCCCTTTCTATGTGTTTTAATGTAGTATTTATAGGCAACTAAAATAAAAAACCTAGTATATTAAGAAAATTAAAAAAATATTTTGGAAATAAAATAAAAAATCATGTAAAATAAGCTTTTGGTGAAAACTGCGTGCAGGCGAGCTGGGGGAGAGTTGTGGGCTGGGCAGGGGCAAAATTGTTGGCGAGGCGCAATTTTGCCGCAGCAGCAAATTGGTCCATGGCTAATTCGCCGCAGGTTTTGCCATCGCTGATTTTTTACTTTTTATTTTTTATTTTTTGTTTTCATTATTAAAAATAAATATTATAAGTAATAAATATTAATAAAATAAATAATAAATAATAAAATACCATAAAAATTATTTTAGACTATTTAAAAATATCGGACTGAACTGGGTTAAAAATTAAGGGTCTATAGTAGGCTATTAGAAGTGTTTCTTCTTTATTTTGTTTCAAGAGGGAAATATTATGGTTATAGGAGAGACTTTATTAAAATTTACATGAATATTTTAACATTTGCTTGTGTATGTTACATCATGTAATGATTATATATTATGTACAATTGCTAGATGGGATTAGGATGACATAGTTCCACATGTGATTGAGACATGGATTTTGATATTGAGATGAGTTTGAGATATAATGATGAGCTTATAAAAAGACATGGCGGCAGGGCCTTGCTCATTGCTCGATGATACTTGCCAATTAGGTGGCAATGTTTGGCTATAACCCATGAGTATTAGAACTCAGAGAGTCATATAAGGGGATTGCTCCCCAGTTTGATGTTTAGATTGGTTTATGTGGACTAATTCCCATTTTTGGTTAATTATGTGATTTGTTGTATGTTTGACGTGAAGCATGAGCTTACTTACTAGTAAAATGATCAATGCACCAAACTTATATATTAGTGAGTATCATTCATTGAGTTAAGATGCTCATCCTCATCTCATTTTTTTTAGTTTTCTAGTTGAGAATGAATTGCTTTTACCTTCCTCTCTTTGGTAGGAAAATTTATGATACGAACCCTTAGTATATGAAACTTGAGACCTAATATCTTTACGCTTGGAAACATTTCCTTAAAAGTCTAAATTAAATTCACCTAGTCCTTGGAATTTAAAATACTCTCAAAATAATTAGTTTTGATTATATGAATCTTGATTTGAATAAGAATCAAAATAAAAGAACACTCTTAATTCTTAATTTTCATTCAAAAACCATCTCCTCCTTTTGAAAACATAAGGTCATATACATATGTGTTTGGCCATAAATGAAGTGTTTGGCCATAAGATTTCATTTATATTAAATTAAAGCAAACTAAATTTAGGCTTAAAGACCAATATAAATATCCCAAACATATAACAAATTATAACATATGTTTTTAAATAAATCTAAAATAAATAATAGGCTTAAGCAATAAAACCAATTCTAGACGTTTGAATTTTCCACTAGTTTAAAAATGTACTAGTATGAAATGGACTAAATGTAAGGAAATTGGGAGTGACACATTGAATGGGATTAGCATGGTCCATAGACAAGTGTTTGGCTTTGGACTGAAGGGTTAGCAAATTTTGCTAAAGGTTTGGTGAATTTGCCAATTCTTCAGGCAAATTCCTCACTCCCTTAGATGAATTCATCCATCCTTAATTATCTAGTGAAGTTTAATATCCCACAGTCAATTTGCATATGGATAGATGAAAAACACCAATCATTGACAGTGATGTGCATAATGGTTTCTTATGAGTTAATGTCTAATGAAGTAGTGTGTGGGACTAATAGTTAAAGATGATGGAGATGTGAGGAATAAAAAAATAGAGGAAAACAAATAAAAAAAGAAAAAAAGGAGAAAGAACGACAAATAAGAATAATGAAAGAAAAGATTGGAGAAAAAAATAATGAACAAATAGAGAGGAAAGAAAAACAAATAGAAACAAGAACTTAATCCTAAGATCTAAAGTCTATAGTAGATAGCCTTGAATGTTACTACAAGAGGATTTGTACAACCTTACAAGACTTTGGGAACCACAATAGACCAAAAGTGAAAGAATGAAGGAGCCAACTCATATGTATGTGGTCCTCACCTTGGAATTAGGTTTTTGGAGTTTAAGAAAACCAAATAGGATCTTTAGGAATTATTTTCATAATCTATATTAATCCTATTAAATTATCTTATCAATGTTGATAATTTTGAAATTATAAATTAATTAATATAATACTATTTATTGTGTATGCTTGTTTGCTTTATTGTTTTAATTATTATGATTTTATGATGATATAATATGGATTAAATATTAAACTAGTTTAGACACTATTAATTTAGAGAACTTTAGATTTAGTTTTGTACCACTTAGGATTTAATCGCTTCTACATTGTTAAAGACGTATTGTAGAGTGATGATTTGTAACATTTCTAATTTTTAAAAATTAAATTAAATAAATAATTTAAATGGAAAATGGAAGAATTTAAAGTGAAAAAGTAAAGTGTATATATGATATATGTGAAATATATACAACATATACAAAAGTCAACACTTTAAGAAGAAAAGTCAAATGGAAAATGGCAAAATGGTAAATAAACTTTAAAAAAATAAAATTATTTAAATAAATTAAAATTTTTTTTTTCGTTGAAAGAGGAATTTTTTGGTTTTTTAAATAATTAATTAATTATTTAAAAATATAATAAAATAATATATGTATGGTCATTTTTAAAGTGGAAAGAGAGAGAAAATTCAAAGCGATCTTCTTCTTCTTCTCCTTCTTCTTCTTCTTCTTGTGAAGGCCAAACCTCCATGGTTATCCAAGGGAGCTTTTTCTTCTTCGAAGCTTCATCAATTGAAGGAATTAACAAGTTTCAAGTGAAATTTTTTAGAATTCATCAATTGGTAAGTTTCTTTACCAATTTTACAAGTTTTTTGGATTTCCATGAAATTGTGATTATGTGGACTTTGGATTTTGATAGTAGCATGATTTAATGGCTTGAATGGGTATGTGTAAAGTTATTTTGATTAGTTATTAAAGATTCTTAAGTTGGATTAAAGAAATGATTAAGTTTGAGTGAGTTTGGTTAAAGAGAGAGAATTTAGGGTTATAGAACATTTGGACTTTCAAAATCCTATGTTTTAATTGTGCAAATTTATTCCAAATGTGTCCTTTTGATGCATAAACAAGGATTTTAAAGTCAAATGATGGATTTTGTTAAGTTTGGTTAGAGATTGGATGAGGTAGTTTTGAATTTAAGGTTTTGGAAGGGAATTTTCAAAGATTGGATGTTTGTTTGATTTTAATGTTTAAATCATGTTATTTAATAATATAAGTGATGGAAATAAACTTGGATTAATAATTGGTATGAGATGGAATGAAGAGCCCTTATTGAGGAAGGTTATGGCATTTTAGGGTTTTGTTTAAGAGTGTGTATTTAATTAATGTGATTGATTGAAACATGTTATAATATGTTTTTAATGATGTGAATAAACTTAAAACACTAATTTAAATGGATTAAAATGCATTTTTAATGTTAAAGTAAGGTTAGGCTAAATTTTGGGGTATTGCTTAGAATGATGTTTAATTAGGATTTAATATTGAAAATGCTTTAAAATGTAATATTAAATGATTATATTTGATCACATTGTGTATAGGCATTAAGAGGTAGTAGATTCCCCACCCTAGTAATGAAGGGCAAGTTGGAAGTGAAGATTTGTGGGAGATTTTTAGCTTGCTTTTGAGAGCTTATTGAGTTATGCACAAGCTTTTGATAAATGGGATATGTTTGCATTATAGTTGGCCTAACACATTTTGGGTAGAAAATGTGTTAAGCTACTTCATAGCTTGAATATTTATGAACATTGTATTATAACATGTGGCTTGTTATGTATGCAATATGTGCATTGTGAAAAGCCATTATTAATGGTTAAATTGAATAAAATTTGATTTGTATGAATTATGTGAAAATAATCCAAAATATTTGGGTAATGTGATTTTGATGTAAAATGTCATACATTGTGATGAAATGATGACATATGGTGAATTAAGGTGAATTGACATTGATATGAATGAGAAAAATGAGAAATGAGGCAATGTACCTAGTTGATTATGGGAAAATGAGAAAAAAAGGTTTATTATGGAAAACATGTATATTTGTGTGCCAGGTATGTTATTCAATTTCTCGAGTTATGTGTTTGGCGGCATGCCTGTGAGGTTATCCTCATTATTTTCCTTCAGGGCTAGACGCTATGCATCACTAATACATTATTTTTCCTTTGGGGCCAGACGTTAGGTGTCACTGATACATGATTTTACCTTTGGGGCTAGATGTTAGGTGTCACTGCTATGTGATTTGCCTTTAGGGCTAGGCACTGAGTGTCAATATGAACCAAAATAGTAGCTCTGGTGTAACACCCCCATATCCAATGCACACACACTACAACCACAACAATGTAGCATAAGTGCACCAAACATAGGGATGCTACGGTTCTCTTAACATTCAAAACACTTTAAAACTTGATACAATACCCTTATCATTATACATTATAGAAAGGTAGATCATTTACTTATAAAACAAAACATATTAGTTATATATATATATACATTTAAATATTACACAGCGAAAGTTATAAAATATGTACATATTTACATATTAAACATTTCTTTACAAAATATAAAGAAGTATACATGATTGGCAAGTTTGCTCTGATCTTTAAGCTCCCAAAATAGATTCTTCAAGGTCTACTCTCACTTGGTCTTGATGAACTCTCGGGTTCAACTCTATCAACTCTATTACCTGCGCGATTAAACACTATCGCGCTAAGCCCACGGCTTAGTAAGATAATCATGCAAATGATATGACTTAGTGCAATGCAATGTCATTTCTCAATCCATATTATACATGTAACATCATATATGCAAAACTAACAACATACTTTCACATTACATATCACATTTCAATATCTTTTCATATACCTCATTAGTATTCATTTAACCATTCATAATCAACACTAAACAAAGACAAGCATGGGCCCAAGACACACTAATATGCCATTCAATTTTCAGAGTTAAAGCTTTGGTTTTGTTATCACATTTATCAATATCATATACCCAACTAGGCTTCAAGGATTAAGTTCAACCAAGCTTCAAGGGGAGCAAAGCATGCGAAGCTTCTACCCAACTTGGCTTCAAGAACTAACCCAACCTAGCTTCAAGGTTGGTAACATCTCAATTAGGCTTCAAGGATTCAATCCAACCTAACTTCAAGAGATTGTTACACTTATTAGGCATGCCACCAACAACCAACTCTGAAAATGGAATAACACATTAGCCACACAATTCATTTATTATTCAATTATCATTTTCATTCTCAATTCTCAACAACATTTAGGCAAACATGCCTTATTTCTTTCAATTGCATCATCATAGCCAAACACAATGGCATTGTCTCATATCATGTCTTATTTGAATTATCATTGCATCTTTGACATACATTTCAATTTCAATGTATATTACTCATGAAACACATTACCATTCATAATGCATAACATAACATTGTTCAATCTCAACAATGCAATTAGGGCAAAGAACAATTGATATGATTCATAGTTTTAGGACCTTACACATGCATTTGATTATATCATTCATTGATTCAAGTGTGTTTAAAGTGTTTAGGGTTAGGTTTAGGGACCAACCTACCCTTGGAGAACCAAAACAATGCAATTAGAACAAAGAATAAAAACCCCAACCCACACAATTGAGGGACACGGGCAGCCACTTGGGGGACACGGGCAAGCTTGTGGCTGTGTCACTCAACCCACTTGGACAGTAAGCAACACGGGCAAGGGACACGGCCAAACTTGTGGCCGTGTCTCTTAAACCAAAACTCACAGTAGCTAACACGACTTGGGAACACGGCCGTGTCACCCAAAAACTAATCCAACACGCCCAAAATCTCTTGGCTTGGCCGTGTCTCACATTGCTTTTGGCCGTGTCTCCCAAAACACAAACCATAATATGCACAACTCTCCTCCAATTGCACTCAAACTCATCAAACACCATATAACATGTTTCAAATGAATGGAATCAATGTTCTAAACAAAAATTCTACATGTTTATCACAATATTCCTTATTAAAACACATCAACCAAAACATTTAGACACATACCATCTCAAACCCTAAAACCAACTTTACACTTGAACTTCAACTATCAAAATCCATTTAAACTTACAACCTTCACAACCAAACCAACCTCAATTCAATCTTTTAACTAACAATCAACTTTAACACTTGTAAACACATATCAAACACACCAAATCATCAACTCAACAATTCACAATACACCTTAGCCACAACTTCAAAATTAATAAAAGAAAATAAGAAATTACTTACCTTAAATGAAGAATTCCACAAATTTCTAACCAACACCCTTGATTCCTTCTTCAATTTACTTCTTGCCTCAAGAACACCTCCCTTTCTCTTTGCTATTTGGAGAGCCGGCCACTTCAAGAAAGAAAGAAGAAAAATGCACAAGTCAAACACCTTTTCTTCTTTTAATCTCCACCATGCATTTCATTTCAAGCAATTACTCATATACCCCTCATCACTTAACTTAGCTTTTGTCTCTTATAAACCCAATTAAGTAATTTTACATACCATATAAAAATCTCCTCTTGCATTGACTCTCTCTCTTTGACCATTTTATATGTTATATATATCACCATATACACAACATATAAACTTATCTCTAAACCCTAAATTTTTCCCAAAACACATATACATATACATTCTTTTCCCAATTTAAACCAACAACAACAACAACAACAACATACAAAACTTCTAGGTCATGCATAGGGATATTACAATTCTCCCCCTCTAAAAAGAAAATTTCGTCCTCGAAATTACCTGATATCAAAGCTGAAACAACTGAGGATATTGCTCTCGCATGGATTGTTCACTTTCCCAAGTTGCTTCTTCTTTTGCATGATTCTTCCATAGAACTTTCACCAATGGCACACTCTTGTTCCTCAACTCTTTCACCTCTCGTGCCAAGATAGCAACTGGTTCCTCTTCAAATGTCAAGTCTGGGCTCACTTCAATAGATTCAAATGGCAACACATGAGATGGATCCGACCTGTACCTCCTCAACATATAAACATGGAATACATTATGAATACGATCCAACTCAGGTGGCAAAGCAAGTCGATACGCAACTGGCCCAACTCTTTCCAACACTTCATACGGCCCAATGAAACGAGGACTAAATTTTCCTTTCCGACCGAACCTCAAAATCTTCTTCCAAGGAGACACTTTCAAAAACACCTTATCTCCAACATCAAACTGAATGTCTCTCCTTTTCATATCTGCATAAGCTTCTGTCGGTCTGAAGCTGCTTTTAATCTGCTTCGAATCAACTTTACTTTCTCTTCAGTTTCTTGAATCAAATCAGGCCCAATTAACTTACCTTCACCAATCTCATTCCAACACAAAGGTGTCCGACACCGTCTACCATACAGTGCTTCGAATGGTGCCATACCAATGCTAGATTGGTGATTGTTATTGTAAGCAAACTCCACAAGAGGTAAAAATCTATCCCAACTTCCAGAGAAATCGATGACACAGCTTCTCAACATATCCTCAATAATCTGTATCACCCTCTCTGACTGTCCATCCGTCTGTGGATGAAAAGCAGTACTGAAGTGTAATCGAGAACCCAAAGCACTATGCAAACTCTTCCAAAATCTTGAAGTAAACCTGGGATCTCGATCAGACACTAAAGAAGTTGGAACACCATGCAGTTTCACAATCTCATGGATATACAGCTCAGCCAACCTCTCCAAAGAGTAATCCATCCGCACCGGAAGGAAATGAGCTGTCTTAGTCAATCTATCCACAATCAACCATATAGCATCATGCTTCTTTTGTGTCAATGGAAAACAAGACACAAAATCCATCGTCACTCTATCCCACTTCCATTCTGGTACTGATAATGGTTGAAGCAATCCAGTTGGAACTTGATGCTCTGCTTTAACCTTCTGGCAAGTGAGACATTTCGATACAAACTCAGCAATGTCTCTCTTCAACCCCATCCACCAATAATGCTATCTCAAATCATGATACATCTTTGTATTACCTGGATGCATAGCAAACATCGACTGATGAGCTTCTTTCAAAATGACCCTTTTCAAATCAGCATCATCGGGTACACACAATCGATTTTTAAACCATAGGCTCCCATCACTCTTCACAATAAAATCTCTACCCTTTCCACTCTGACAATCCGAAACAATCTTCTGTATCTTCTTATCGGCCAACTGAGCTTCTTTGATCTGATCTAACAAAACCGGCTTCAATTGCAACTGTGCCAATAATGCACCATCAACATAAGGTACAAAACTGGCATGCAATGCTCTCAACTCAACAAGCAACGAGAGCGAGTAAACTGTTAAACCAGCTAAAGACTTCCGACTCAAGGCATCAGCAACAACATTTGCTTTACCTGGATGATAGTCAATCAAGCAGTCGTAGTCTTTAATCAATTCTAACCATCTCCTCTGACGAAGATTGAGTTCTTTCTGGACACCCAAATACTTCAAACTCTTGTGATCAGTGTAGATGAAACATTTCTCCCCAAACAGATAGTGGCGCCAAATCTTCAATGCAAACACAATGGCAGCCAATTCCAAATCATGGGTCGGATAATTAAGCTCATGCGGTTTCAACTGTCTAGATGCATAAGCTATAACTTTACCTTCTTGCATTAGCACACACCCCAAACCACTATGTGAAGCATCACTGTAGATCACATATGGTTTGCCTTCAACAGGTAAAGTAAGAACAGGCGCTTGAGTCAACATATCTCTCAACTGCTCAAAGCTCGCCTGACACTGATCTGTCCACAAAAACCTCACTCCCTTACGAAGCAATCTGGTGAGTGGAGTAGCTATCAAAGAAAACCCTTTCACAAACCGCCGGTAATAGCCTGCCAAACCCAGAAAACTTCTAATCTCTGTCACAGACTTGGGTGGACTCTAATTCAAAATTGCTTCAACTTTGCTCGGATCAACTCTGATGCCTTCTGCAGAAACAATATGTCCGAGAAAAGCTACTTGATCCAACCAGAACTCACACTTCGACAATTTGGCAAATAACTGCTTTTCTCTCAAAATCTGCAACACAATCCGCAGATGCAAATCATGTTCCTCTTCATTCCTTGAATACACTAGAATATCATCGATGAAGACCACTACAAACTGATCCAGATAGGGCCTAAACACCCTATTCATCAAATCCATGAAAGTTGCAGGTGCATTCGTTAGACCAAAAGGCATAACTAAAAATTCATAATGCCCATACCTGGTCCGAAAGGCCGTCTTGGAAATGTCTTCAGCTTTAACTCTCAATTGATGGTACCCAGATCTCAAATCAATTTTAGAAAATACAGCTGCACCCTTCAATTGATCAAAGAGATCATCGATTCTAGGCAAAGGATATTTATTTTTAATAGTCACCTTGTTCAATTGCCTATAATCGATACACAACCTCATAGTACCATCTTTCTTTTTCACAAATAGCACAGGAGCTCCCCAAGGAGAAACACTGGGGCGAATAAATCCTTTGTCCAATAACTCCTGTAATTGCACTTTCAACTCCCTTAATTCTGCTGGTGCCATTCTGTAAGGAGTAATCGAGATAGGAGTGGTACCAAGCAACAATTCGATACCAAACTCCACCTCTCTCTCAGGAGGCAATCCTGGCAACTCCTCTGGAAATACATCTGGGAACTCAACAACTGTGGGTATATCATCAATAGGAGAACCTCTCACTCTAGTATGTACCACATGAGCAAGATAGGCTTCACATCCCTTCCTAATCAACCTTCTGGCTGCAACAGCTGAAACAAATAAGGAGGCTAGTTGTTCCTGCTCATTAGATACTATCACCTCTCTACCATCACCCGTTCTCAAAGAAATAATTTTCTTTTTACAATCCACCACAGCTCCATGTCGAGATAGCCAATCCATACCTAAGATCACATCATATTCCTTAAATGGCATCTCAATCAAGTCTCCAAGGAACTCCTCACCTTGCACCCTCACTGCACTATCTCGGTGCACCTTACTCACAACCACACTATGCCCTAACGGATTTGTCACCAACACATCAAATCCTAGGGACTCAGCATGCACATCAGACACAGGCAAAACAGATGCACTAATATAAGAATGCGTGGAACCCGGATCAATCAAAGCAAGTACTGGAGTATCAAATAAAGAAAAAGTACCAGCTATGACTGCCGATGCATCTGGCTGCCTCTGCATAACATACATCCTCTGGGAAGATCCAACCTCCTCTGGCCTACTCTCCCTGGATGTAGCACCTCCTCTAGCACTGAACCCAGATCTTCCTCCTCCGCTGAAACCCCTGCCTCCTCGACCTCCCCTCACACTAGGTCGAGAAGCTGCAGTATCAACTGACATCTGCTCTTGCCTCTCAGGACAATCTCTCACAAAGTGATCAGGTGACCCACACCTGAAACATACCCCTGCAATACCAGCCTTCCAACAAGGACCACCATGCGGCCTACCACAATGGATGCAGATGGGTAAGGTGGATCTCTGAACCATAGGGGTCGGAGCACTCGCCACTGAAGCTGCAGGTCTAAATCTCTGCCTCTGTAACTGCACTGACCTACCCGCTGGTCTCTGGCTCCTACTACTCCGAGGAACAAAACTTCCTCTACCTCTCTTAACAGAAGAATACCCTGCCTCAAATTGAGGTCTTCTCACCTTAACCTCTTCCTCTGAAGCAACTACAATGCCCTGAGCTCTCTCCACACTTCGAGCTGCTGCCACTAACTGGGAGAAATCGTGATATCTGGATCCAGCCACTAAGCACATGATCGAGGGCCTCAATCCCTCCTCAAATCGCCGACACCTATCAATCTAATCAGCAATGATACCCCCAGCATACTGACTCAGTCGAATAAACTCAACCTCGTACTCAGTAACAGTCTTGCTGTCTTGCTTCAAGCTCAAGAACTCCATCTTCTTCATGTCCTTATACTCCCTAGGAGTATACTTTGACTCAAATTCCCTCAGAAAATCGGCATATGACAAGGTTGGTGGATCTTCCATAGAATGTGGCACTGTCTTCCACCAATCGTAGGCATCTTTCTGTAGCAATGATCTGGCATAATCAAACTTTTCCTCCGATGTGGCTTGCAACTGAATAAAAATCCACTGTACTTTATCAAGCCACTGTTCCGCTACAGCTGGATCAGTAGTACCAAGGAAATCCTCCGCTCCATACTTCCTTAGTTTGTCATAGTGCCTCACTGGTACCACAGGCTGAGGGGGTGGTGGCACTGGTTGCAAGGTGCTTGCCTCAAAACTTCCATCATATGTCTAAACCAGGCTGGCGGAACCTCCTCTCCAGCTGGTCTACCCGACACCGAAGCAGGTGCCTCCTCAACACTATCAACCATAGCTCCCTCATCAGGAGCAACGCTCTCCTCACTACCCTCAACCGACTGTCTCAAATGAGGATCCATCAACACCTAACACTGCAAACACAACATACTACATCTTATTAAAGATCAGAGATTGCCAATCCCAAACATGTATTTTTATTCAAAACCAACTTTTTAAGTAAAAATATTCTTTTTGTTACATTTTACTTAGGTTGAGAATCTCAAACCTAGGCTCTGATACCAAAACAATTGTAACACCCCCATATCCAATGCACACACACTACAACCACAACAATGTAGCATAAGTGCACCAAACATAGGGATGCTACGGTTCTCTTAACATTCAAAACACTTTAAAACTTGATACAATACCCTTATCATTATACATTATAGAAAGGTAGATCATTTACTTATAAAACAAAACATATTAGTTATATATATATACATTTAAATATTACACAGCGGAAGTTTTAAAATATGTACATATTTACATATTAAACATTTCTTTACAAAATATAAAGAAGTATACATGATTGGCAAGTCTGCTCTGATCTTTAAGCTCCCAAAATAGATTCTTCAAGGTCTACTCTCACTTGGCCTTGATGAACTCTCGGGTTCAACTCTATCAACTCTATTACCTGCGCGATTAAACACTATCGCGCTAAGCCAACGGCTTAGTAAGATAATCATGAAAATGATATGACTTAGTGCAATGCAATGTCATTTCTCAATCCATACTATACATGTAACATCATATATGCAAAACTAACAACATACTTTCACATTACATATCACATTTCAATATCTTTTCATATACCTCATTAGTATTCATTTAACCATTCATAATCAACACTAAACAAAGACAAGCATGGGCCCAAGACACACTAATATGCCATTCAATTTTCAGAGTTAAAGCTTTGGTTTTGTTATCACATTTATCAATATCATATACCCAACTAGGCTTCAAGGATTAAGTTCAACCAAGCTTCAAGGGGAGCAAAGCATGCTAAGCTTCTACCCAACTTGGCTTCAAGAACTAACCCAACCTAGCTTCAAGGGTGGTAACATCTCAATTAGGCTTCAAGGATTCAATCCAACCTAACTTCAAGAGATTGTTACACTTATTAGGCATGCCACCAACAACCAACTTTGAAAATGGAATAACACATTAGCCACACAATTCATTTATTATTCAATTATCATTTTCATTCTCAATTCTCAACAACATTTAGGCAAACATGCCTTATTTCTTTCAATTGCATCATCATAGCCAAACACAATGGCATTGTCTCATATCATGTCTTATTTGAATTATCATTGCATCTTTGACATACATTTCAATTTCAATGTATATTACTCATGAAACACATTACCATTCACAATGCATAACATAACATTGTTCAATCTCAACAATGCAATTAGGGCAAAGAACAATTGATATGATTCATAGTTTTAGGACCTTACACATGCATTTGATTATATCATTCATTGATTCAAGTGTGTTTAAAGTGTTTAGGGTTAGGTTTAGGGACCAACCTACCCTTGGAGAACCAAAACAATGCAATTAGAACAAAGAATAAAAACCCCAACCCACACAATTGAGGGACACGGGCAGCCACTTGTGGGACATGGGCAAGCTTGTGGCCGTGTCACTCAACCCACTTGGACAGTAAGCAACACGGGCAAGGGACACGGCCAAGCTTGTGGCCGTGTCTCTTAAACCAAAACTCACAGTAGCTAACACGACTTGGGAACACGGCCGTGTCACCCAAAAACTAATCCAACACGCCCAAAATCTCTTGGCTTGGCCGTGTCTCACATTGCTTTTGGCCGTGTCTCCCAAAACACAAACCCTAATATGCACAACTCTCCTCCAATTGCACTCAAACTCATCAAACACCATATAACATGTTTCAAATGAATGGAATCAATGTTCTAAACAAAAATTCTACATGTTTATCACAATATTCCTTATTAAAACACATCAACCAAAACATTTAGACACATACCATCTCAAACCCTAAAACCAACTTTACACTTGAACTTCCACTATCAAAATCCATTTAAACTTACAACCTTCACAACCAAACCAACCTCAATTCAATCTTTTAACTAACAATCAACTTTAACACTTGTAAACACATATCAAACACACCAAATCATCAACTCAACAATTCACAATACACCTTAGCCACAACTTCAAAATTAATAAAAGAAAACAAGAAATTACTTACCTTAAATGAAGAATTCCACAAATTTCTAACCAACACCCTTGATTCCTTCTTCAATTTACTTCTTGCCTCAAGAACACCTCCCTTTCTCTTTGCTATTTGGAGAGCCGGCCACTTAAAGAAAGAAAGAAGAAAAATGCACAAGTCAAACACCTTTTCTTCTTTTAATCTCCACCATGCATTTCATTTCAAGCAATTACTCATATACCCCTCATCACTTAACTTAGCTTTTGTCTCTTATAAACCAAATTAAGTAATTTCACATACCATATAAAAATCTCCTCTTGCATTGACTCTCTCTCTTTGACCATTTTATATGTTATATATATCACCATATACACAACATATAAACTTGTCTCTAAACCCTAAATTTTTCCCAAAACACATATACATATACATTCTTTTCCCAATTTAAACCAACAACAACAACAACAACAACAACATACAAAACTTCTAGGGCATGCATAGGGATATTACATCTGGGATTTGAATAATATATTAGTTGGTTTGGGCCCATGCTTGTGTATGTGTTTATATGAATTATAAAATAATTAAAGATTATATTTTAGAAGGAATTGTATGCCACATTGTGAAACATGTAAAGGCATTATGCATTGGCATTATATTAAAGCTTTATTGTTATCAAAGTTTGTACTGTTAAGCTTTTTTCTTAGAGCAATTGCAATTCATCGCACAGGTGATAGGGGTGATCTGGTAGTTCCAAAGGATTCTTCTAGACCTGGTAGGGTCTAGTTTTGAGGTTGTTTAAGTTGATTTTGCTTCTTCAAGATCATAGCCATTTGCCATCATGTATATATTTTATATTATAGTACATTTTGATGTTATGCATATTATGTTTATGCTTTTGGAGTATACATTGTAAATTATAAAGAATATTTTGGATAAATTGTATAATATGGGATTTTATATGTGTGTTTTGATATATGTATATGTATATTTATAAAAGTTTTGACGAAATGGGATATAATTGAGAAGTATTGGTGAAATGGTGAATTATTGTTTATTGGGAGTGTGTTTTGTGCAGGTTGTGTAACTGTTGAATTTTTGGGACATCCTATTTACAAACAAAACTCTAGCTAATTTTTTCCAGAGATTTTTATATAAAATGCTTATTTTGGAATATATATAACTAATAAAGAATATTTTATTATTATTTAAATATACATCTTAATATATTTGGGATTTTAAATTGGAAAAGAAATTTTTTTTATTAAATCGGGTTGTGGCATTCTTTACTTTATATGTGTATTTTACATATACTGAGTGTATGTATTATACGTATATAGGATATAATGGTGTTACATTTATTTTTGTATCAGAGCCTAGGTTTGAGGTTCTCAACCTAGGTGGGTTGTTAGAGAGAGAAAAAGGGGCTTTTAAATATGGTTTTAAACTGTGATACATGTATTGACATTGGAATATATCTGATCTTTGATGTGGCAATTTCTACTGTATTTGCAGATATTGATAGTTATGGCATCTAGGATGCACCAGTCTGCTGAGGGTAGTGCAGAGAGTGTAGCTCCTGATTGTAGATGCCATTTGATAAGGGATGTCTTCTCCTGATGATATTTGAGTAGAGTTGGAGCCAGTATTGAGACTGCTAGAGAGATGTCTGCTTCTGTGCTAGTTAGACCAACAGCAGAGGAGGTTCTACCGGGCTGGGTATGGCATATGGTGGAGTTGTTACGATAAGCTTCGATTCAGTAGTCATAGACACCACCACAGCCCCAGCTGCAACATCAGTTGCCGACTTGGAAGCATGACAAGCTGAGGAAGTTTGGAGCCACAGGTTTTGTTGGCACTATAGACCCGGTTGTAGCAGAGTAGTGGCTAGACAGGGTGTAGAGAGTGTTAATTTAGCTATAGGCTAGTCCAGAGGAGAAGTTTGATTATGCTAGATCTCTTTTGTAGAAGGAGGCGTATTAGTGGTGGAAGACGGTTCCCTGTAGTACAACTGATCCACTAGTTCTGACATATTCTGATTTCCCACAGGAATTCGAGAAGAAGTATACTCCCAGAGAGTATAAGGATGTAAAGAAGATGGAGTTTCTGAGTTTGAGGCAGGACACAAGGACTATAACAGAGTATGAGATTGAGTTTATCCGGTTGAGCTAGTATACTAGTGGGATTATATTTGATGAGATTGACAGATGCCGGAGGTTTGAGAAGGGGCTGAGACCCTCTATTATGTATCTTATGGCAGACTCTCGGTATAAGGATTTTTTCAGTTGGTTATAGCTGCAAGGAGTGTAGAGAAGGAATAGGGTCTTACAGCAGCTGCCAGAGTAGAGAATAGCAAAGCTAGGAGACTCCAAGGTCAGACATGGTCTTTATCATTGAAGAGAGGTCAAGGGGGATATCCTAAGAGGTTCAGTAGGAGCCAAGGGCATCTGGCAGGTCATCACAATAGCAGAGACAGAGATAGAGACCTGCAGCCTCAGTGGATAGTACCCTGACCCCAATGACTCATAGGCCTACTCCACCTACCTGTGCTCATTGTGTTAGGGCACATAGAGGTGTCTACTGGAGGATTGGTGCACCAGCAGTTTGTTATAGATGTGGATCACTAGACCATTTTCTCAAAGATTGTCTAGACTCACCAGATGATAGACATGTAGATACATCAGCTTCTAGACCCAGTGTCAGAGGGGTCATGGTGGCAAATGTTTTGGTAGAGGAAGTAGATCAGGGTTTTATTAGAGAGTAGGTTCTGTAGCAAGGAGTAGACTAGAGGATGCAAGGCCATCACAGCAGGTTTATGTGATGCAGAGGTAGTCGGATGCTTCAGTTGTCATAGCTAGTATTTGTTAATGCATTGATAGGCCCTAGGATTTGATGTGTTGGTTACAAATCCTTTAGGGCATAGTGTTATAGTTAGCAAGGTGCGCCGAGATAGTCCAGTTGTTGCTCAGGATGAGAAGTTTCTCAATGACCTGATTGAGATGACTTATAGGGAGTATGATATGATTTTGGGCATGGATTGTTTATCCAGGCATGGGGTTGTGGTAGACTGTCAACAAAAATGTGTTACCCTAAGAACACATTATGGTAGAGATGTGGTGGTATCTAGTGAATAGAGACACCTTTCATCCATGTTTCTTTTAGTAATTTCAGCTACAAGGATGATCCAGAAGGGATGTGAGGCATATCTTATGTTGTAGATACTAGAGTAGTGGGGTCCCAGCTTAACAATATACCTATAGTTACAGAGTTTCCTGATGTTTTCCCTAATGAGTTGCTAGGGGTACCTCCTAAGGGAGAGGTGGAGTTTGGTATTTGATCTGATGCTTGGTACCACTCCCATCTCCATTACCCCTTATCAAATGGTATCTACAGAGTTCAAGGAGTTGAAGGTGCAGTTGCAGGAGTTGCTTGATAAAGGGGTCATCTGCCCTAGTGTGTCACCGTGGGGAGCACCTGTCTTGTTTATGAAGAAGAAGGATGCCACTTTAAGATTATGTATTGATTACAGACAGTTGAATAAGGTGACCATCAAGAACAAGCATCCATTACTTCGAAAAGATGATCTCTTCGATCAGTTGAAGGGAGCAACAGTATTCTCTAAGATTGATCTAAGATCAATGTACCATCAGTTGAGAGTTAGAGATGTAGATGTTCCCAAGACAACTTTCAGCATGAGGTATGGGCATTATCAATTTTTGGTGATGCCCTTTGGACTGACGAATGCACTAACAACATTTATGGATTTGATGAACAAGGTGTTTAGACCATACTTAGATCAGTTTGAAGTGGTCTTCATTGATGATATTCTGATGTATTCACGTAATAAGGAAGATCATGACAGGCATCTGTGGATTGTACTGCAGACTTTAAGAGAGAAGCAGTTGTATGCTAAGCTATCTAAGTGTGAGTTCTAGCTCAATCAGGTGACTTTTCTTGAACATGTGGTATCAGGAGAGGGTATTATAGTTCATCCGAGTAAAGTTGAGGCTATCTTGAATTAGAGTCCACCAAAGAATGTGACAGAGGTCAAACATTTTCTGGGATTGGCAGGCTATTATCATCAGTTAGTGAAGGATTTTTCTATGATAGCTACACCACTCACCAGATTTATGTGGACAGATCGGTGTCAGGTGAGTTTTGAGCAGTTGAGGGTTATGTTGACTCAAGCTCATGTCCTTACCCTATCTGTGGAATGTAAACCTTATGTGATATACAGTGATGCTTTACATAGTAGTTTAGGTTGTGTTTTGATGCAGAAGGGTAAAGTCATTGCTATGCCTCTTGACAGTTGAAGCCTCATGAGTTGAATTACCTGACTCATGATCTGGAGCTAGCAGCCATAGTTTTTACATAGAAGATTTGGCAGCATTACTTGTATGGGAAGAAAAGTTTCATTTATACATATCATAAGAGTTTAAAGTAATTGGATGTTCAGAGAGAGCAGAATTTGAAACAGAGACAGCGGTTGAAATTGACTAAAGTCTATGACTATTTGATTGATTATCATCCTGGTAAGGCAAATGTTATTGTAGATGCCTTGAGTCAAAAGTCTATGGTAGGTTTGACTGCTTATTCGCTCTCATTGCTTATTGAGTTTATGATGTTGCATGCCAAATTTAAGTTTTATGATGATGGTGCATTGATGGCTCAGTTACAGTTGAGGCCAATTTTATTGGATCAGATTAGGGAGGCCCAATTGGTAGATGAGAAAACCCAGAAGATTGTGATGGATTGCCAAAAGGGGGAGAGTGGAGTCTTTCATGTGAGAGATGATGGCAATTTATGGTACAGAGATAGACTATGTATTCCTATTGATGCAGGATTGAAGAGGAAGATTTTAGAGGAAGCACATTAATCATTCTATGCTATGCACCTTGGAAGTACCAAGATGTATCAAGATTTGAAGTAGTATTATTGGTGGTTGAGTATGAAGAGGGACATAGTAGAATTTGTATTCAGATGTCTCACTTTCCAGAGAGTGATGGCTAAGCACTAAGTTTCTTCAGGGTTGCTTCAACCATTATCAGTGCCAAAGTGAAAATGGGAGTAAGTGACAATGGATTTTGTGACTGGACTGCCTTTGACCCAGAAGAAGCATGATGCAATCTGGGTGATAGTTGATCGAATGATAAAGGCAACTCATTTTCTTCCAGTTCAGATGGATTAATCACTTGAGAGGTTGGCTAAGCTGTATATTAGTGAGATAGTGAGATTGCATGGAGTTCCAGTTTCTTTGGTGTTGGACTGAGATCCCTATTTTACATCAAGATTTTGGAATACTTTGCAGGATGCTTTGGGTTTTCAGTTGTATTTTAGTACTACTTTCCATCCTCATACATATGGGCAGTTAAAGAGAGTGATACAGATTCTAGAGGATATCTTGAGGATCTGTATCATTAATTTTACTGGGAGTTGGAAAGATTCTTGCCATTGATTGAGTTTGCCTATAACAATAGTCGTTAGTCTACTATTGGGATTGCACCTTATGAGGCCTTGTATGACAGGAAGTGCAGGACACCTTTATTTTAGGATGAGGTTGGAGAAGGTAAATTGGTTGGTCTTGATTTGATTAAGGAAATAGAAGAGAAAATAAAGGTGATTCGTGGTCATTTGAAATCAGCTTCAGACAGACAAAGATCTTATACAGATCTAAAGAGAAAAGATATAGAAGAAGATTTTAAGATTTGGTCTAAAAGGGAAGTTGAGTCATCGTTTCATAGGAACATATGAGGTACTGGAGAGAGTTGGTCCAGTGGCTTATAAATTGGCTCTATCGCTCGACTTAGATCGGATACACAATGTCTTCCATGTCTCAATGCTTTAGAGATACAAATAAGAACCATCTCATATCTTGTCAGTGGAGTCTATTGAGATGAGTCCGGAACTTACTTACAAGGAAGAACCAGTGGCAATCTTGGCACTAGAGGTGAAAGAGTTGAGAAATAAGAAGGTACCACTTATTAAAGTTCTTTGGAGGAATCATGCCACTAATGAGGTGACATGAGAGAGTGAGCAGTCGATGCAGAGCCAGCATCCTCAGCTGTTCCATAGTTAATAGCAGGTAATTTCACGGACGAAATTTTCTTTAGGGGTAGAGAATCGTAACATCCCTAATTTTTAACAATTAAATAAAATAAATTAAATTAAATTAAATTAAATAAATAAATAATTTAAATGGAAAATAAAAGGATTTTAAGTGAAAATTTAAAGTGTATATGCGATATATATGTGAAATATATACAACATATACAAAAGTCAACACTTTAAGAAGAAAAGTCAAAAGTCAAGTGGAAAAATAGCAAATATACTTTGGAAAATTAAAATTATATAAATAAATTACTTTTGGATGAAAGAGGAAATTTATGTTTTTTTAAATAAATAAATAAATAATTATTTAATTAAAAATAAAATAAAATAATATATATATGGTCATTTTTTAAGTGGAAAGAGAGAGAAGATTCAAAGTGATCTTCTTCTTCTTCTTCTTCTTGTGAAGACTGAACCTACATGGTTACCCAAGAGAGCTTTTTTCTTCTTCCAAGCTTCATCAATTGAAGGAATTAACAAGTTTCAAGTGAAATTTTTGGGAATTCTTCATCAATTGGTAAGTTTCTTTACCAATTTTGCAATTCTTTGGATTTCCATAAAATTGTGATTATGTGGACTTTGGATTTTTGCAGTAGCATGATTTAATGGCTTGAATGGGTATGTGTGAAGTTATTTTTATTAGTTATTAATAATTCTTAAGCTGGATTGAAAAAATGATAAGTTTTAGTGAGTTTGGTTGAACAGAGAGAATTTAGGGTTATGAAACATTTGGACTTTTGAAATCTTATTTTTTAATTGTGCAAATTGATTCCAAATGTGTTGTTTTGATGCATAAACAAGGATTTTAAATTCAAATGATAGATTTGGTTTAGTTTGGTCAGAGATATGTTGAGGCAGTGTTGAATTTAGAGTTTTAGAAGGGAATTTTCAAAGATTGGATGTTTGTTTGATTTTAATATTTAAATCATGTTATTTAATGTATATGTGATGGAAATAAACTTGGATTAATATGATAGTTTCTTTTAATGGTTTCAAATGTTATATAATGCATACATAGAATTGATAATACTTCAACCATTAAAAATGAAATAATACTAACATTTAAAAGAAGGCTAGTTTTAACGAAGGCATATAAGGATGCTAGGCTGTAAAATCCAATAATTTATAATAAAAAAATAATTAAATGAATTAAGTAAATAATTTGAATTAAAATTAAAGGATTAGAAGTGAGAAAATAAAGTGTATATGTGAAATATATATAACATATACAAAATGTAACACCCCTTCCCAACCTATATATGTAAGCTGAGTAGAGGCGCCACACTAACCTAATGTTGCTACCAATTTTACTTAGTCAAATTTTAGTTCCGAATTTTACAAAATTTTTGCCATAGTTTCGCCTAAAAATTTAGTCCCAAGTGTCGACAAAACCGGTTTTTTTCTTATTTTTAAAAACATTTTACACAAACCACTGCAAACAAAATCATTCTCAGTACACTCCCAATAAATCCCCCTTGTAACCTCAACTACAACCTGCAAAAAGGATTTACACTTCTAGTACACATAAAATAAAGGTTTTGTGACAACCCCCATATTTAAATATTACACAGCGGAAGTTATAAAATATTTACATATTTACAAATTCATATACATCAAAACTCAAGTTTTACAACACATAAAATTTATACATGATTGGCAAGTCTACACTGATCTTTAAGCTCCCAAAATGGATTCTTCAAGGTCTACTCTCACTAGGTCTTGATGAACTCTCGGGTTTAACTCTATCCACTCTACTACCTGCGCGATTAAACACTATCGCGCTAAGCCAACGGCTTAGTAAGATAAAACATGCTAACGGTATGCTTTAATGAAATGCAATGCCACATATGTTATTGATAAGATCAACATCATAAATATAAAGTTAACCACACAATTATGCATTTCACAAATCATAGTCATATGAGCATACCACATTTCAACATCTTTTCACATTCAACATTAATCAATCATACTCCATAACCAACATCTCATTTCATTAAACTCATAACATTATTTAGGACATTCATATAACCTTGACACCTATGGGCCCAACAAGTATTTAATACGATATTCAGAGTTCAGAGTTACTGCTTTGGTTCATAGTCACAATAATCACGCCCGTAGGCAATGTATATACATGTATCTCTATCCATGGATAGTGTAACAGACCCAGTCTCTTGGATCATCAACTCAACACATATGAGGAGATCCTCAACCCGGCAAGACTGTTACAAATCATGTATCTCATAGTGTAACAGACCCAGTCTCTTGGACCATCAACTCAACACCTATGAGGAGGTCCTCAACCCGGCAAGACTGTTACCTTTCATCATTTCTTAGGCATGCCACCCAAATCCAGAACTCTGAAACTGAATAACATATTAAACAAACAATTCATTTCCATTCTCAATTCTCATCACATTTAGGCAAACATGCCTTCTTTCTTTCAATTACATCATCTTAGCCAATAACAATGGCTTCACATTTCATTTCACAATATAACATCTCATTATTCAAGTATATATATATATATATATCTCATCCATGATCACATTATATCTCACATAGCATCATTCATAAATATTAACATTTCATTCCACATTACTCATGAAACACATTACCATTCACAATGCACAACATAACATTGTTCAATCTCAACAATGCAATTAGGGCAAAGAACAATTGATTATAACATTCATTGATTCAAGTGTGTTTAGGGTTAGGTTTAAGGACCAACCTACCTTTGGAGAACCAAAGCAATGCAAGAAGAACAAAGAATTAAAACCCTAACCATAAATAGTACATTCTGGTTTTAAACTCCATTTTATCCTTATTTTGAAAAATTGTATAAAATAATCTACTTAACTAAAAATTCTAAAATTTTTACAGAATTTAGTTTTGTATCTTAAAATCATCCCTTTAAAATTTCAGATCAAACTGAACACAAAATCTTGGTCAAATAGTTCACCTAACCAGACTGCCCCAATTGCCCTGCATCCTGGCAGCAGTTCTGAACTTTGTGAATTCCATAAATCAAATTCAATCAACGTGGTTCCAAATTATTTTTCTCAAATACTAGACTCACTAAGCAACAACATATCCAAAATTTAATTGAATATGATTTTTCTACATTTTATTAAAAATCCCGAAATAGAGCTGTCTCAGTTAAGGTACCTGCTGGAACAGGTCTAATAAAAATAATCTTTCTAAACTCATAACCATTCCAAAATCGAATCAACATATTTTTCAGTCATTCTAGACTCATAGAGGCACAACATATCAAAAATTCACTTTAAGAACATTTTTCTAAAATTAATTAAAAATCATACAAGTCACAGCCTTTACTAATCCTAAAACAGAAACAATTTCACTAAACACCAATCTTACTCTTCCATCACCCACACCAACCCAACTTCTCATCTATCAAGCAAAATCAATACTTACAATCATACCATAAGCAACTTAATCATACCACTTCAAAAGAATTGAAGAAATTAGAGAAAAGATCTTACCTTAGTTAAAAACTTCTTAAATCAACACTTGAACACTTAATCTTTCTTCAATTTAAGCTTGAAATCATCAAAACCATCACTTGTCTCTTTCTTTCTCTTTGGCTATGGAGGGCCGGCCATCAACAAGAAGAAGAAGAAGAAATGATAAAGAAAACACAAGTCAAACCTTCTTTAAATATCCACCATGTGATTTTATCCAAGCAATTACCAAAGTGCCCTTATTCACATAATTATCTTTTTGTCTTATGTGTGCCCAATTAAGTAATTTACCAATCTCAAATAAATATCTTCTCTTGCATTGACCAAGCCTTTTGACCACTTTATATGTCATATATATTAACATATACACAACATATAAATTTGTCTCTAAACCCTATTTCTTCCCAAAATACATATACATATACTTTCTCTTCTCAATTTCTTTTCTCTTACAATATAACACATATATTCAATCCAATATATAACAATAACAACAACAACAATATGCAAAACTTCTAGGGCATAAATGAGGATATTACAATTCTCCCCCTCTAAAAAGAAATTTCGTCCTCGAAATTACTTGATATCAACTCTGAAACAACTGCAGATACTGTTCTCGCATGGATTGTTCACTTTCCCAAGTTGCTTCTTCTTTTCCATGATTTTTCCACAAAATCTTCACCAATGGCACTCTCTTGTTTCTCAACTCTTTCACTTCCCGTGCCAAGATAGCAACTGGTTCCTCTTCAAATGTCAAGTCTGGGCTCACTTCAATAGATTCAAATGGCAACACATGAGATGGATCCGACCTATATCTCCTCAACATAGAAACATGGAATACATTATGAATACGATCCAACTCAGGTGGCAAAGCAAGTCGATACGCCACTGGCCCAACTCTTTCTAACACTTCATACGGCCCAATGAAACGAGGACTCAATTTTCCTTTCCGACCGAACCTCAAAATCTTCTTCTAAGGAGACACTTTCAAAAATACCTTATCTCCAACATCAAACTCTATATCTCTCCTCTTCAGATCTGCATAAGACTTCTGTCGGTCTGAAGCTGCTTTTAACCTGCCTCGAATCAACTTTACTTTTTCTTCAGTTTCTTGAATCAAATCAGGACCAACCAACTTATTATCTCCAAGCTCATTCCAACAAAGAGGTGTCCTACACCGTCTGCCATACAATGCTTCAAACGGTGCCATACCAATGCTGGATTGGTGACTGTTGTTGTAAGCAAACTCCACAAGAGGTAAAAACCTATCCCAACTTCCAGAGAAATCGATGACACAGCTTCTCAACATGTCCTCAATAATCTGTATCACCCTCTCTGACTGTCCATCCGTCTGTGGATGAAAAGCAGTACTGAAGTGTAGTCGAGAACCCAAAGCACTATGCAAACTCTTCCAAAATCTTGAAGTAAACCAGGGATCTCGATCAGACACTAAAGAAGTTGGAACACCATGCAATTTCACAATCTCATGGATATACAGCTCAGCCAATCTCTCCAAAGAGTAATCCATTCGAACCGGAAGGAAATGAGCTGTTTTAGTCAATCTATCCACAATCACCCATATGGCATCATGCTTCTTTTGTGTCAATGGCAAACCAGACACAAAATCCATTGTCACTCTTTCCCACTTCCATTCTGGCACTAACAATGGTTGAAGCAACCCGGTTGGAACTTGATGCTCTGCTTTAACCTTCTGACAAGTGAGACATTTCGACACAAAATCTGCAATGTCTCTCTTCAAACCAATCCACCAATAATGCTGTCTCAAATCATGATACATCTTCGTATTACCCGGATGCATAGCAAACATTGACTGATGAGCTTCTTCTAAAATGACTCTTTTCAAATCAGCATCATCGGGTACACACAATCGGTTCTTAAACCAGAGACTCCCATCATCTTTCACAACAAAATCTCTAGTCTTCCCATTCTGACAATCTGAAATAATCTTCTGAATTTTCTTATCAGCCAACTGAGCCTCTCTGATCTGATCCAACAAAATCGGCTTCAATTGCAACTGTGCCAATAATGCACCATCAACACAAGGTACAAAACTGGAATGCAATGCTCTCAACTCAACAAGCAACGAGAGCGAGTAAACTGTTAAACCAGCTAAAGACTTCCGACTCAAGGCATTAGCAACAACATTTGCTTTACCTGGATGATAGTCAATCAAACAGTCGTAGTCTTTAATCAACTCCAACCATCTCCTCTGATGAAGATTGAGTTCTTTCTGGACACCCAAATACTTCAAACTCTTGTGATCAGTGTAGATGAAACATTTCTCCCCAAACAGATAATGGCGCCAAATCTTCAATGCAAAAACAATGGCAACCAATTCCAAATCATGGGTTGGATAGTTAAGCTCATGCGGTTTCAACTGTCGAGATGCATAAGCTATAACTTTACCTTCTTGCATCAATACACACCCCAAACCTCTATGTGAAGCATCACTGTAGATCACATATGGTTTGCCTTCAACAGGTAAAGTTAGAACAGGCGCTTGAGTCAACATTTCTCTCAACTGCTCAAAGCTAGCCTGACACTGATCCGTCCACACAAATCTCACTCCCTTACGAAGCAATCTGGTGAGTGGAGTAGCTATCAAAGAAAACCCTTTCACAAACCGCCGGTAATAGCCTGCCAAACCCAGAAAACTTCTAATCTCTGTCACTGATTTAGGTGGATTCCAATTCAATACAGCTTCAACTTTGCTCGGATCAACTTTAATGCCTTCTGCTGAAACAACATGTCCGAGAAAAGCTACCTGATCCAACCAGAACTCACACTTCGACAATTTAGCAAACAACTGCCTCTCTCTCAAAATCTGCAACACAATCCGCAGATGCATATCATGTTCCTCCTCATTCCGCGAATACACCAGTATATCATCAATGAAGACCACTACAAACTGATCCAAATAGGGCCTAAACACCCTATTCATCAAATCCATGAAAGCTGCAGGTGCATTCGTCAGACCAAAAGGCATAACTAAAAATTCATAATGTCCATACCTGGTCCGAAAGGCGGTCTTATGAACATCTTCAGCTTTGACTCTCAACTGATGATACCCAGATCTCAAATCAATTTTGGAGAACACTGATGCTCCCTTCAACTGATCAAAGAGATCATCGATTCTAGGCAAAGGATATTTATTTTTAATAGTCACTTTATTCAATTGCCTATAATCGATACACAACCTCATAGTACCATCTTTCTTTTTCACAAATAGAACAGGAGCTCCCCAAGGAGAAACACTGGGGCGAATAAATCCTTTGTCCAACAACTCCTGTAATTGCACTTTCAACTCCCTCAATTCTGCTGGTGCCATTCTATAAGGAGTAATAGAGATAGGAGTGGTACCAGGCAACAATTCAATACCGAACTCCACCTCTCTCTCAGGAGGTAACCCTGGCAACTCCTCTGGAAATACATCTGGGAACTCAGCAACTGTGGCAATGCTATCAATAGGGGAACCCTTCACTCTAGTATCCACCACATGAGCAAGATAGGCTTCACACCCCTTTCTAATCCACCTCTTGGCTGCAACAGCTGAAACAAATAAGGAGGCTAGCTGTTCCTGCTCATTAGATACTATCACCTCTCTACCATCAACAATTTTCAAAGAAACAATTTTCTTCTTACAATCTACCATAGCTCCATGTCGAGATAGCCAATCCATACCTAAGATCACATCATATTCCTTAAATGGCATCTCAATCAAATCCCCTAAGAACTCCTCACCCTGCACCACTACTGCACTATCTCTATGCACCTTACTCACAACCACACTATGCCCTAACGGATTTGTCACCAACACATCAAATCCTAGGGACTCAGCATGCAAATCAGAGACAGGCAAAACAGATACACTAACATATGAATGCGTGGAACCCGGATCAATCAAAGCAAGTACTGGAGTATTAAATAAAGAAAAAGTACCAGCTATGACTGCCGATGTATCTGGCTGCCTCTGCATAATATACATCCTCTGGGAAGATCCAACCTCCTCTGGTCTACCCTCCCTGGATGTAGCACCTCCTCTAGAACTGAATCCTGGTCTACCTCCCCGGCTGGCACCTCTGCCTCCTCTGCCTCCCCTCACACTAGCTCGAGAAGCAGCAGAATCCACTGGCATCAGCTCCTGCCTCTCAGGACAGTCTCTCACAAAGTGGTCAGATGATCCACACCTGAAGCATACAGCTGATCTACTGTACCTCCAACAAACGCCCCCATGTCTTCCACCACACTGGTCACACATAGGTAAGGTGGATCTCTGAATTCCATGAGTAGGAGCACTCGCTACCGAAGCTGCAGGTCTAAATCTCTGCCTCTGGAACTGCACTGACCTACCCGCTGGTCTCTGGCTCCTACTACTCCGAGGAACAAAACTTCCTCTACCCCTCTTCGCAGAAGAAGACCCTGCCTCTAACTGGGGCCTTCTAACCCTAACCTCCTCCTCTGAAACAGCTGCAATAACTTGAGCTCGTTCTACACTTCGAGCTGCTGCCACAAGTTGTGAGAAATCCTGATATCTGAATCCAGCCACTAAGCACATGATCGAGGGTCTCAATCCCTCCTCAACACTATCAACCCTAGCTCCCTCAGCAGGAGCAATACTCTCGGCACTACCCTCAATCGACTGACGAGAGTGAGAATCCATCACAACCTAAGTCTGCAAACACAACAGAATACCTCTTATTAAAGATCAGAGACTTCCAATCCCAAACATGTATTTTTGTTCAAAAACTCACTTTTTAAGTAAAAATAGTCTTTTTCTTACATTTTACCTAGGTTGAGAATCTCAAACCTAGGCTCTGATACCAAAAATTGTAACACCCCTTCCCAACCTATATATGTAAGCTGAGTAGAGGCGCCACACTAACCTAATGTTGCTACCAATTTTACTTAGTCAAATTTTAGTTCCGATTTTTACAAAATTTTTGCCATAGTTTCGCCTAAAAATTTAGTCCCAAGTGTCGACAAAACCGGTTTTTTTCTTATTTTTAAAAACATTTTACACAAACCACTGCAAACAAAATCATTCTCAGTACACTCCCAATAAATCCCCCTTGTAACCTCAACTACAACCTGCAAAAAGGATTTACACTTCTAGTACACATAAAATAAAGGTTTTGTGACAACCCCCATATTTAAATATTACACAGCGGAAGTTATAAAATATTTACATATTTACAAATTCATATACATCAAAACTCAAGTTTTACAACACAAAATTTATACATGATTGGCAAGTCTGCACTGATCTTTAAGCTCCCAAAATGGATTCTTCAAGGTCTACTCTCACTAGGTCTTGATGAACTCTCGGGTTTAACTCTATCCACTCTACTACCTGCGCGATTAAACACTATCGCGCTAAGCCAACGGCTTAGTAAGATAAAACATGCTAACGGTATGCTTTAATGAAATGCAATGCCACATATGTTATTGATAAGATCAACATCATAAATATAAAGTTAACCACACAATTATGCATTTCACAAATCATAGTCATATGAGCATACCACATTTCAACATCTTTTCACATTCAACATTAATCAATCATACTCCATAACCAACATCTCATTTCATTAAACTCATAACATTATTTAGGACATTCATATAACCTTGACACCTATGGGCCCAACAAGTATTTAATACGATATTCAGAGTTCAGAGTTACTGCTTTGGTTCATAGTCATAATAATCACGCCCGTAGGCAATGTATATACATGTATCTCTATCCATGGATAGTGTAACAGACCCAGTCTCTTGGATCATCAACTCAACACATATGAGGAGATCCTCAACCCGGCAAGACTGTTACAAATCATGTATCTCATAGTGTAACAGACCCAGTCTCTTGGACCATCAACTCAACACCTATGAGGAGGTCCTCAACCCGGCAAGACTGTTACCTTTCATCATTTCTTAGGCATGCCACCCAAATCCAGAACTCTGAAACTGAATAACATATTAAACAAACAATTCATTTCCATTCTCAATTCTCATCACATTTAGGCAAACATGCCTTCTTTCTTTCAATTACAGCATCTTAGCCAATAACAATGGCTTCACATTTCATTTCACAATATAACATCTCATTATTCAAGTATATATATATATATATCTCATCCATGATCACATTATATCTCACATAGCATCATTCATAAATATTAACATTTCATTCCGCATTACTCATGAAACACATTACCATTCACAATGCACAACATAACATTGTTCAATCTCAATAATGCAATTAGGGCAAAGAACAATTGATTATAACATTCATTGATTCAAGTGTGTTTAGGGTTAGGTTTAAGGACCAACCTACCTTTGGAGAACCAAAGCAATGCAAGAAGAACAAAGAATTAAAACCCTAACCATAAATAGTACATTCTGGTTTTAAACTCCATTTTATCCTTATTTTGAAAAATTGTATAAAATAATATACTTAACTAAAAATTCTAAAATTTTTACATAATTTAGTTTTGTATCTTAAAATCATCCCTTTAAAATTTCAGATCAAACTGAACACAAAATCTTGGTCAAATAGTTCACCTAACCAGACTGCCCCAATTGCCCTGCATCTTGGCAGCAGTTCTGAACTTTGTGAATTCCATACATCAAATTCAATCAACGTGGTTCCAAATTATTTTTCTCAAATACTAGACTCACTAAGCAAAAACATATCCAAAATTCAATTGAATATGATTTTTCTACATTTTATTAAAAATCCCGAAATAGAGCTGTCTCAGTTAAGGTACCTGCTGGAACAGGTCTAATAAAAATAATCTTTCTAAACTCATAACCATTCCAAACTCGAATCAACATATTTTTCAGTCATTCTAGACTCATAGAGGCACAACATATCAAAAATTCACTTTAAGAACATTTTTCTAAAATTAATTAAAAATCATACAAGTCACAGCCTTTACTAATCCTAAAACAGAAACAATTTCACTAAACACCAATCTTACTCTTCCATCACCCACACCAACCCAACTTCTCATCTATCAAGCAAAATCAATACTTACAATCATACCATAAGCAACTTAATCATACCACTTCAAAAGAATTGAAGAAATTAGAGAAAAGATCTTACCTTAGTTAAAAACTTCTTAAATCAACACTTGAACACTTAATCTTTCTTCAATTTAAGCTTGAAATCATCAAAACCATCACTTGTCTCTTTCTTTCTCTTTGGCTATGGAGGGCCGGCCATCAACAAGAAGAAGATGAAGAAATGATAAAGAAAACACAAGTCAAACCTTCTTTAAATATCCACCATGTGATTTTATCCAAGCAATTACCAAAGTGCCCTTATTCACATAATTATCTTTTTGTCTTATGTGTGCCCAATTAAGTAATTTACCAATCTCAAATAAATATCTTCTCTTGCATTGACCAAGCCTTTTGACCACTTTATATGTCATATATATTAACATATACACAACATATAAATTTGTCTCTAAACCCTATTTCTTCCCAAAATACATATACATATACTTTCTCTTCTCAATTTCTTTTCTCTTACAATATAACACATATATTCAATCCAATATATAACAATAACAACAACAACAATATGCAAAACTTCTAGGGCATAAATGAGGATATTACACAAAAGTCAATATTTAAAGAAGAAAGTCAATGGTCAATTGACAAATTTGTATATATGCTTTGTAAAAATAAAATTAATTAAATAATTTAAAAATAAATTATTTATGAATGGAAGATAAAAATTAACATTTTTAAAGTAAATAAATAATTAATTAATTAAAAATATTAAAATAACATATATATGTTCTTAAATTGAAAGTGGAAAGAAAGAGAAAATATCAAAATTATCATTATCTTTTTCTTCTTTAGAGGGGTCGAACCTTCATGGTTAAGGGAGCAACATTTTTTCTCCTTCCAAGCATCAAGAATTGAAGGGATTTTCAAGAATTAAGTGGAGTTTTGGTGTTTTCTTATCTAATTAGTAAGCTTTCCATCTTAATCTTTAAAATTTCATAAAACTATGAATATGTGAAGTTTGGGATTTTAGGTATGTGTGTTATAATTGCTTGGATGGGTATGTATGATGCTATTTTGACTAGTATATAATGATTTTCAAGTTAGATGGAAGAAAAAATTAAGTTTGGGTTGAGTTTGGATGAAGTAGATGGTTTAGGGCTATGTGTAAATTGGAATTTTGCAATCTTGTGTTTTAATTGTTCAAATGGATTCAAAAGATGTTGTTTTGATACTTAAACATGTATTTTAAAGTCAAATAATGGATTTAATCAAGTTTGGTTAGAGATTAAGAGAGGTAGTGTTGAATTTAGAGTTTTGGAAGAGGATCTTAAAGTGTGGATGTTTATTTGATTTTAATGAATAAATCATGTTACTAAAAGATTTAAATGATGGAAATGAGCTTGGATTAATAATTGGAATGGGTTGGAATGAAGAATTAGAAATGAAGAGGCTTGGGGCACATTTTAGGGTTTTGTACAAGAATATGTGTTCAATTGATATAATTGCTTAAAACATATTCTAATGTGATTGTATTAATAAAAATAAACTTAAAACACCATTAATAATGGGTTAAAATGAAATATGGTAAGGCAAATTTTGGAAATTTAGTAGGAATGTGGTTTAATTGGAGTTTAATATTTGAAATGCCTTGAAATGTGATGCTAAATGATTATATTTACTCACATTTTGGATAGGCATTAAGTGGAAGCATTTTGCCCAATTCTAGTATTGAAGGACATTTGGAAGTGAAGGATAAAGAGTGACTTTAGCTTGGGTTTGAGTGTTAAATTAAGGTATGTATATACTTTTGATAATTTAAATATGTTTGCATTTAATTTGGCTTAACACGATGTAGATAGAAAATGTGTTAAGCTACTTGGTTATTTGAATATGCATATACATTGTGATATGACATGTGAATTGATGAGTATGCATTATGTACATTGTGAAAAGCCATTATTAATGGCTAAAATGAGTGAAATGTGATTTATGTGAATTATGTGAAAATAACTCAAAAATGGTTAGGAAATATGATTGTAATGCTAAATGAAATACATTGTGATAAAGTGATAAAATATAATGTATTAAAGTGATTTGGCATTGTTATGAATGAGAAAGATGAGAAAAAGAGGCAATGTGATAAGAAAGTTGGTTATGGAAATATATACTATTTGTGTGTTGCTTAGTATATTATTCAATTTCTAGAGTTTTGTGTGGTTGTATGCCTATGAGATTATTCTCATCATTTGCCTTCGGGGCCAGACGTTGGGCGTCACTGATATATGATTTGCCTTCGGGCTAGACGTTGGACGTCACTTTGATTTACCTTCGGGCTAGACGCTGGGCATCACTTGTATTGCCTTTGGGCTAGACACTAGGTGTCAAAATAAATCAAAATAATAACTCTGGGATTTGAATAATGTACTAGGTTAGTTGGGCCCAATGCTTGTATATGTATTGATGTTCTGTTTAGAAAGAATGAGAAATGTGGAGTAAAGTGAAATTGCTTATTACATTGTGAAATATCATGATCAAGTATAATGCATTGTCTTTTCTTTTAAAGTTTCATTAGTATCAACATATGTACTACTAGGCTTTTAGATTAGTGCAATTGATATTCATCGCATAGGTGACAGGATCACCAGTAGATCCGGAGAGTTCATCTAGACCTGGTTAAGTCTAGGCTTGAGGTTGATAGTGTTTGAAGTGAGTTTTACTGCCACAGGATCAGAGTCAGCTACTGTCGTGTGTACATTTTATTTTAAAAAACCTGACATAATTATGTATATTATGTCTACATATTTGGGAGTGTTGTAAACTATAAAGAATTTTGGACATAGTTTTGTGATATGGGATTATGTATATGTTATATATATATATATATGTGTGTACAAATTTGAGTATTTTTGGGGAAAATTGAAGAATTATTGGATTTACTATCCTTGGGAGTGTGTTTTCTGCAAGTTGAGAAATGTTGAAACTTTTGAGATATCCGAATTATAGACAAAACTTTGTCAAAAAAAATTCTAGATATTTTTTATATAAAATACTTATTTTGGCTACCTAGAAATAATAAAGTATATTTTATTTTACTTATTAAAATTACATTTTTTTTAATGTTTGGGAATATGAGAATTTTTAATAAAACTGAATTGTGACATTCTTATATTCTATATGTATATTTTACACATATTGGGTGTATGTATTATATGCATATAAAGTATAAGGGTATATATATTTGGTGGTATATAAATTAATAGATCTATAACTTATTTATGTATACATGGGTGTTTAAGAGAGAAATGAAAAAAAAATTGAAGTGAGACTACGTAAATACATGTTAGGAGTATAAAATTTATATATTATGTTGGCAAATAAGATGAAATAGAGATGATTGGATTCACATGAGTGTGTATATAGAGAAAACATGGGTGTGATGTGAATTGATGAAATGATTTATTTAAGGTAGAAGAGATTTTTTATACATGGGCTAGTCAACTAAATTGATACGAACGTGTCTATGAATTTTATATGGGAATGGCAGTAGAGGTTCAAATCACATGGGTTGTAATATTTTCTAACCCAGGTGTGTTTGATGGATGAAACTTAATCTATATTGTACAATATAGAGTGATTGAAATGTAACTGATGGTTTTGATTCAAAAGAATCATAAGTAAAGTCAAGTATGATACTAATTGTTAATATATTTTGTTAAAGTATGTATATTCTTGAGTTTACAAAAAAAAATACTAGAGTAAATAAATGGAAATTATGGTGGAATAACCAATGTTTAATATAAAGGTTGATATTTAGTTTAATTGGAGTTAGTAGTTATGTTTCAAAATTTCCTTAATTAATTTACTTAGGGAAAACAATAAACAATAATAATTTTAATTAAAATTGAATGTAATTGTGATTTTGGAGTATAAGGAATTATTTCCTTGGTTGACATGAACAAAATAGTAGTGAATTAGCTGAGGGAAGGTTGTTATAAGATATTGAAAAAGGGTTACTCTATTGGTTGGCGAAATTTAGGAAGATGGAAATTTTGAGAAAATTATTGATAAATGGTATGGGTAGATAATAAGTGTATGTGATTAGTGAATGTTCAAATATTATTAAAGGAAAAGACAAGTGTTATTAAATGAAACTTGAAGCGAAAAAGACTAATTTGAGTAAGAAAGATTAGTATTTAATTGAATGAAACCTAATGTAAGTATATCGATATAAGCTATTGGTTTACTTATGAAAGTTTAAACTTAGAATTGATTGCAATTTTTAGAGAGTTAGACATTATTTATTTGATTTAAGTAGGACGAATTGATAAAAAGTTGTTGAATAAATTTTAGCATAATTTATAATTATTGGTAAATGGATTCTATGATTGGAATGAGATTAATTTATTACATAATAAATGATAAGAATATATAATTAGTAAATTATGGATTATTTTCCTTTAGAAAAATATATAATAAATAAATAAGACATTTGGGAATCAAAGAAAGAATATTTATTTACTTATTTAAAATACATTTTCTAATGGCTAGGAATATGAGAATTTTTATTAAAACTGAATTATGACATTCTTATACTATATATGTATATTTTACATATACTGGGTATATGTATTATATGTATATATGGTATAAGAGTGTTACATAGGCCATTTTCTACCTTCTTCATTTGTCTTTATTTTAAACTAGTAGGGAGTTGGAAATTCTTAATAATTGAGGATCTTCCATCTTCATGTGTTCCTAACTTTCCAAACATAGTAGGGAGTAAAAAATTCTTAGGAATTATCTGCCCTCTTCTTTTCTTGGTCTTATCATATGGCAACTCCATATCTTTAGGCCTAGGCATGTGTTCCATAAGTATTTGATCTTAAATAGTGACAAAGTCACAATAACCATTTCATCATGAGTTTAGGTTGAAAATCTCTGCTCACACTATCACAAATGACAAATGGAATCTAAAAGTTGAATGGGCTTGTGCCATTGAGAATTTGAATTCCATAGAAGCTTTGAGCTTTAACTTTTGCTTTATTGTGCATGTGTCAATGTTACCAAAATTTAATTTTTGTCTTAAGGGCCAAGCTTCATATTTGACTCTTCCTTATACTCCTATATTGTTGCAAGATCATTCCAAGTCTTGAATAATCACATTTAATACATCCTTCTATTTCTGCATTATTGCTCATTTAACAAGGCCACTAGGTAGTTGAATTGGATCTTTTCTCTTGTGTACATCATCATTTGCAGTATTCCCTCCCTCCTTATGATGATTCATCTATAAACCTTCATCATCAATATCAAAAGGAGAAAGATCATCCATATTAAAAGTTTCATTCACATTATACTCACCAGGAAGATCCAATTTATAAGTATTGTCATTAATCTTATCAATGACTCAAAAAGGATCATTGCCTCTTAGATAAAGCTTTGATTCCTTTTGAGTTGGAAATCATTCCTTGCATATGTGTATAAAAACTCACTCACCTAATTTTAACACCACTCGCTTTCTTCCCTTGTTTACTTTGCTTGCAATTTGTTAAGCCTTCCTTTCTATGATCTTGCACACATCTTCATATAGCTTCTTTAACAAATCTACATTTTTTCTCCCATACAAGCTATTTCTTTCATCACACGATAGAGGAACTAAATCCAAAAGGGTTAGAGAATAAAAGCGATAAACAATTTCAAAAGGTGACAAGCCATTAGTAGAGTGCACAACTCTATTATATGTGAATTCAACAAATAGAATGCACCCTTTCCAATTCTTCAAATTCTTTTGGACTATACCATGCAACAAAGTTCGTAGTGTCCTATTCAAAACTTTTATTTGATCATCAGTATGTGGATGACAAATAGTAGAGAATAATATTTTAATACCTAATTTACTCCATAAAACTTTTCAAAAATGAGTTAGAAACTTCACATTATATCATTGAAAATAGCTTTTGGAGTGCCATGTAAATTACTGCTTCCTTCAAGAGCATATTGTTTCAATCACTTATGTTTATATTTTTAGGGTAATTTTATTGGGTTTTAATTAATTTTTCTTTTAATTTTTGTTTAAAGATTGTTTGAAGTATTTGATTTAGGTTGAAGTGCAAAACAATAGAGTGATGGATCAAAGTTTGTGAAAAATCAAGAGACACGGCCAAGACACCCCTTAGCTTTGCCATGTCACGCATCAAAAGAAAAGAAGTAGGACATGGGTTAAGGCAATAAGGCTTGGTCATGTCCTTCAGGAAAATCGAGCAGAGGTAGACACTGGCAAGAGACACGGCCAAGCCATTGGCCGTGTCATATGACATGGCCAAGGCCTTGGCCATGTCCCACTTGATGAAACCAAAGAATAAAGGAAGCAAAGCGAATGGCATAGGTGATCACAAGCAGAAGATACAGCCAAGCCACTGGCCGTGTCACATGACATGGTGTCACACTTGGAAAAGAAGAAGAAATATGGGCAGCTATGGACATGACCTCAAGCTTAGCCGTGTTCCAGGAAGAATGAGTGGCATGGCCTAGTCACTCAAGGCTTGGCCATATCTCATATTGACCCTTTGAATTATTTTGCACGAAGTGAGGGACAAATGGGGGACAAAAGACTCTTTCTTTTTAAATAAATATTAAAAATGAGTAAAAGGTGGATGGATTTATGGGAAGAAATATTAAATAAAGAAAAAGAGGGAGACAAAGAGTGGTGTGTGAGTTGGCAAGACATGCTTGGTGTCTTAAAAAATTGAAAGGAATTGGAAGTGGAGGGGATGGAAATAGAGATACACATTTGGCTTGAGAGGGGCTATCTAGTTCTTAGTTTTTGGTTCTTATTTTATAGGGGGAGACACCATTCTCTCTTCATCTTCATTTCCATTCATCTTTCATTTCTTCCATAGACAAGACTTAATTAAGTTTGGGGATTAAATTGAGTGAGCAAGCTCCTTAGAAGCTTAGGGTTTGAAGAAAGCTTGATTGGAGTTGTAAGCTTGAGAGAGTTACCATTCCACCTTTCAAGAAGAGAGCCATTGAATGAAGAGGATTTGGAAGTTGTTCATCATATATCAAGGTGGAAGCTAGGAAGAAGACAAGTAGTTCAACTCTTGGCGTCTACAAGGGGTTTTTTATATTCTCTCTTTTAATTCATTTCTAGATTGTTGTTGTTTTATTATGAACAGTAATATTACAATGTATAATTTTGATTTGATGAATATTGAGATGGATATTTGTTTTAAATTGATGATGAGCTAATTTACTCATGCCTTGGGTTATAGTAGATTTGATTAAATGACTTGATTTGATAATTCCATTAGTATTTAGAGTTATTGGTTGATTGCATTGGACTTAAATTAGTTTGATAGATTGGCCACCTATTAATCACTTAATATTGAACGATGGACCGAGAGGTGAAATTCAATATCAGAACTATGTAATCAACCACCCTAAGAATGAATTAGAAATATAAGTTCTAGGGTTTATTTAATTTGCAATTTCAAAAAAAATGGTTGTTGTTAAATCATGAATGTGAAAACTAACGAATTGATAATTACTAATTGAACCCAAGGGACAAATTAAAATACAAGGTTATATTAATGGATAATTTGAGAATCAAGATTTAATTAAATTGATCTACAACCCTAGGCACTATTCCTAGAATTGAATTAATCTTACACAACTACTACTCATTTTTACTTTCAAATTTTAATTACAACTCACCAATTCAACAACACACACTCAATTTTATTTATTTTGTTTAAATCAAACTATTACAAAATAATTCCTTCCTTATGAGACGACCTTGGGTTCATCACCGTTGCTACAATTACCTCGCATACTTGCGAGTGTCGCTTAGTAGTAGTAATTAATCGAGCGTAATAAGTTTTTAGCTCCACTGCCGAGGAAGGAAATTATTGTTTGTAGTTTGATTTTATTATTTTTATTGTTTAATTATTTAATGTGTTCCTTTTTGAAATGCCTAGGTGATTTATGAAAGGACAAAGGTCTCAAGAAAATGAACTTGTTTCATATATAGATGATATTCATGGACTCCCAAGAACCGAAGGAGTAGATCCCTTGGGACAAGGAGAAGAAATCTATGGGCAATTTGAGGAGAACATGGAAGTAGAAATGGGTGATGTAGAGGAACCACCTATGAAGGAGTTTGCCCAATTGATCATTGGAGTAACCACATTATGTATCCGGTTGAGCAACACAACAAGAAATTATGAACTTAAAAACACTCATTATAGTATGCTACCATCCTTCCATGGATTAACGAATGAAGATCCTCTCAACTTCATTCTAGATTTTTATACAACATTGCATACTTTCCCTTTGCAAGCATTAATAGAGGATGAACTCAAAATGAGATGTTTCCCATATAGTTTGAAAGATAGGGAAAAAGCATGGTTGATGACCTTACCGAAAAATTCCTTGACCACTTGGACCGAAGTGTATACAAATTCATGGGAAAATTTTATTCATACCAAAAGACAAAGGAGCTTAGGGGGATTATTGAAACTTTCACCCAATTTGATGGGGAAACATTTCATGAGGCATGGGATCGCTTCAAATCTTTATTGTTTCAATGCCCTCATTATTATTATCCATAATAATTGCTCAATTAGTTCTTCTATGATGGGCTAACTCAACAATGTCAAAACACAGTGGATAATGCTACAGGAGGGGTAATTGGTGAGAAAACAACTACTAAAATGGTTGCATTATTTGAAATATTAGGAGAATGTTCTCAACAAAAGAGTATTGGGGAAAGGAGAAGAGGAGAATATGAGTTGAATACAAACTCAAAAATGGAAAGGCAAATTATCTAGTTGACAAGGCAAGTTAAATTGTTGAATGCTAGAGAAAACTTGCCGGTGCCAAGCCAAGAATCATGTGCATCATGTGGTGTGGTAGGCCACAATGCAAAGGTATGTCCTTCAAACTTTGACCAATTCCAAGAAGGGTAAGAGCAAGCTTTTGCTTTTGAAGGGTTCCAACAAAGGGGAAGGAATGACCCGTACTCAAATTCTTATAACCCCAGTTGGAGAAATCACCCTAATTTTTCATGGAAGAACCAACAACAAGTTCCACCTCAACATTTATTCCAACCTTATCAAAGGGGACCCCAATTTCAAGGGCAAATTTCAACTCATGAGCAAGCCAAGAAACCTTCACTTGAAGACAATTTGAATGCTTTCATTCAAATAAGCACTCAAAATCAAGAGGTGAACAAAAAACAATTTGACTCTTTGGAAGCCTCACTTAAGAAGGTAGAAAATCAAGTGGGTCAATTGGCTAATCAATTCCAAGCTAATAAAAAAAATTTCCAAGCCAACCGAAGCAAGCCAAAGTAATCATAGTTTAAGAAGTTGTAAGGTACTTGATAATAAAATTGGTGATAATACAATTGATGATTCTTTGGATGCAGGAAGGCACAATGCAAGAGAATGTTAAGGAAATGCAAAGCTCAACCAAGTGAGCTAAAGGAAGATAGTGAGGAGTCATTAGTTGCAGCAAAGCTGCACACATCTCTAAATCCGTACAAACCACCAATTTCTTTTCCAAGCAGGTTTAAATATGAGAAGCATGATAAGTGATTTTCTGAAATTTATAATATGCTCTCATAGGTAAGTATTAACCTCCCCTTACTTGAGGTGATTAAAAACATGCCATCATATGCCAAATTCTTTAAGGAGCTTAACACAAAAAAAAAACTATGAGTTGAATGAGAAGGTGATAGTCTCAGAAGTAACAAGTGTTGTTTTACAACACAGGTTACCTCCAAAACTAAAGGATCCTGGAAGCTTTATAGTTAGCATCTCTTTGGGGAATGGGAAAGAAACTATTGGTATGTGTGATTTAGGAGCAAATATTAATTTGATGCCATACTCTGTTTACTTGAAATTAGAGCTAGGGGAACTCAAACCAACTCAAATGGTTTTGCAACTTACGGATAGAACTCTTAGATACCGTAAGGGAATCATAGAAGATGTTCTAGTTAAGGTAGGTGGTTTGATTGTGCCCGTTGATTTCATTGTCTTAGATATGGGAGAAGAAATTCTTAGAGAATTTGAACATATAATTTTGTTAGGGAGGCCTTTTATGGCCACAACCAACACATTAATTGATGTTAAAAATGGGAAATTTACCATGATTGTTTTAGGTTAAACTGTAGAATTTTTAATTTTTAACACTTCCCTTATTCCCACTACTACTTTATATGAGGACTGCTCTTTCATTGATTTTACTGATAATATTGTTGAAGATGTTTTCTTGCATGAGAGTGGTGAAGACAAGTTAGAAAGGGCTCTAAATTTGGAGGAAGAAGTTGAAGGTTCAAATGAGGAGATTCAACCAAAGGGGGTTGAACTTAAAAACACTTCCAAAGCACTTAAAGCATGTTTTTCTTGGGGAGAACAACTCACAACCAGTGATAATTTCTGCTACTCTTAGTAGTGAGAAGGAAGAAAAACTTATGAGAATGTTGAAAAAATTCAAGAGAGCTATTGGTTGGGGGTTAAGTGATATCAAGGGTATTAGTCCCTCTATGTGCATGCACAAGATAATTTTAAAGGAAGGAGCTAAACCGGTGAGAGAGTCTCAAAGGAGGTTTAACCATAATATGAGCGAAGTAGTGAAAAAGGAGGTTCTAAAATTGCTTAATGAAGGGGTAATCTACCCCATTGCTGATATTGAATGGATTAGTCCCGTATACATTATTCCAAAGAAAGCAGACTTGACTATAGTCCAGAATGAGAAAGGAGAGTTGGTACCTACACGAACACAATTCGAGTGGCGAATGTGCATAGATTATAGGAAATTAAATATTGAAACCAAGAAAGATCACTTTCCTTTACCATTTATTGATCAAATACTCAATAGGTTATTTGGACACGCTTTTTACTATTTTCTTGATGGTCTTTCAGGTTACTACCAAGTCCCGATAGCACCGAAAGATCAACCAAAGATAACTTTTACTTGTCCCTTTGGGACATTTACCTTTTGGAGGATGCTATTCGGACTTTGCAATGCACCGAGTACATTTCAAAGATGTATGCTTTCAATTTTTTTAATATGTTGGACAAATGCATTGAGGTATTTATGGATGACTTCTCTGTTTTTGGTAATTCTTTTAATGATTGTTTGCAAAAGTTGACTCTCGTGCTTGAAAGATGTATTGAATGCAATCTTACCTTGAGTTAGGAAAAGAGTCACTTTATGGTTGATCTTGGAATTATTTTGGGTCATGTTGTTTCTCATAAAAGGATTGAGGTAGACAAGGATAATGTTGAATTAATCATGAATCTACCTCCACCCACATCTGTTAAGGGGATTAGAAGTTTTTTGGGACATGTTGGATTTTATAGGAGGTTTATAAAAGATTTTTCAAAAATTTCACGTCCTTTGTGTCATTTGCTAGGAAAAGATGTCTCATTTGTTTTTTATGACAAGTGCTTAGAAGCTTTTGAAATTTTGAAAGAAAAATTAACTTCTACTCCTATAATTGTTGCCCCAAATTGGGATTTGCTATTTGAAATCATGTGCGATGCATCAAATTATGCCATTAGAGATGTTTTGGGCCAAAGAATGAATAAATTGATGTTTGTTATTTATTATGCAAGTTTATCTTTAAATGATTCATAAGTGTGTGCGGGGATTTTTGCCCCCACTCCTGGTAGAATGGTTCTTGCAACTTTGGTACTGTTTAGGCTCGGGGCTTTAAAGAACACGGGCCTAAGCCAGGAGAAAATGGAGTTGCGACCCGGATGGGCTGAGAAAAAGAAAGGGGTGGATGACTCAATTCCTAAGGAATCCCCAACCACCTAATGGGTTCGAAAAGTTAGGTACGAGTGGAAAAGGTGAGAAATGGCCCAGCACCCCCACAATGCCCCTTTCATTGGAACCGGCCTCCTTTGCAGGTCTTAATATTATAAAATTCTTAGGTACAACAATATTATCCACATTACATGCAACAATTAAAATAAAGCATCATTATTGTGAGTAGGGATTTTCGCCCCCACTCCTGGGGCCTTAGAGAACACGGACCTAAGTCCGGAGAAAAATGGAGTCGCCACCCAGACGGGCCGGAAAAAAGAAAGGGGTGGATGACTCAATTCCTAAGGAATCCCCAACCCCCTAATGGGTTCGGAAAGTTGGGTACGTGTGGGGAAGGTGAGAAATGGCCCAGCACCCCCACAACGCCCGGTTCATTGGAACCGGCCTCCTTTACAGGTCTTAATATTATTAAATTCTTAAATATAACAATATTATCCATTTTACACACAATAATTAAAAGAAAGCATTAATATATTAAAATGAAAGCAATGTCCAAACAACGAAAATAAATGGACACCCATCCAAGGATGGAAACATGTCCTTACATCACATGCCTAAATAGGACAACCACCAAAAGGTAGAAACATGCCCTTTACATAGGTTATAAAATAGAAAAGCAAATTAAATTACATGATGTTTAACTAATGAGGAACCCACCAAGTGGAAACATACCTCTTACAACTTTTGGAAATCTAAATTAATTGATAAAAGTAAATAATCATTCATCATAAAATAAATCATTCATCAAAGCTATTAATCAAAATATAAAATAAACATCCATCTATGATAAATTAAATAAATCAAGTATTGAAATTAAATAAATTAAAGCATAAGAAATAAATCAAAGCATAATCAAGTATGGAATTGAATAAAGCAAATAAAAGTCCAATTATGGCTACTGTGACTTTTTATGGAATTAAAACAAATTAGGGTTTTATGTTTTAAAGGGTTGGTAAGACTCTTTCATTAACAAAATTAAGGTTTGAATGATGATATAATGAAACTAGGGTTTTAAACACTTTAAAATACTTTAATTTGTGATTTTTGGTTATTGGGTTTCTAAGCTACTGTGTAAAATTTAGGTTTTTATGTTTTTATGTTTTTTAATATTTTAAAAGGATTAGGGTTCATAAAAATTAGGGTTTAAGATTTTAAAAGGATTAGGATTCATTATTTTAGGTTTAAAAGTTGAATTTTGGATTTAGAAGTAGGGTCATGAGTGGTGAATAATATTTAGGGTTTTAGAAATCAATTTGATAATTTCATGAAGTTTTATGAATTTAAACAAATAAATTAAAGTTTTTATAAGTAGAAAAGATGTTTTAGAAGACTTTTTGAATGAAATAGAACCTACTTTAAAATTTTTAAAGAAGTAGAATTTACATCTTAGTTTTGTTGAAAAATATGTTCAATTAGAGTTTTAAGGTTTTTAAGAAGAAAAAATAACAATTTTAAGCCTTTTGGAAGATAAACCAACGAAATAAGGTTTTTTTTTTGCTTTAGAGCAACTAAATTAAAGTTCAAAGGTTTTTAATTTTGATTTCATAGATTTGCTACTTTGTAAAAAAAAAACAATTAAAGAAAATTAATTAACACATACCTTCTTTTGATGATTTCTCCAAAAATAATTCTTCTTGGATGAACTAGCTCCAAAGACAAGCTTTTTTTTCCTTTGAATCCTCTAAATCGTGCTGCTGCTGTTCCAGAAAAGAGTTGAATTGAATTTCTTTTTTTCCTTCCTTGATTTGGTTTCAAATTTTCCAAACTACTCTTGGATTGTTTTTCCTTAAATTAATTGCCTTTGGTCCCTATTTATAGTTGTTTGAGGTTGTTTATTCCTAATTAGTTAAGGTAAGTGTGAGCGGGGATTTTCGCCCCCACTCCCGGTGGAATGGTTCTTGCGACTTCGGCACTGTTTAGGCTCGGGGCCTTAGAGAACACGGACCTAAGTCCGGAGAAAATGGAGTCGCCATCCGGACGGGCCGGGAAAAAGAAAGGGGTGGATGACTCGATTCCTGAGGAATCCCCAACCCCTTAATAGGTTTGAAAAGTTAGGTACGTGTGGGGAAGGTGAGAAGGGGCCCAGCAGCCCCACAACGCCCGGTTCATTGGAACCGGCCTCCTTTACAGGTCTTAATATTATAAAATTCTTAAATATAACAATATTATCCATACTACACACAATAAAAAGAAAGCATCATTATATTAAAATCAAAGCAATGTCCAAACAAAACAAAACAAATAAATGGACACCCATCCAAGGATGGAAACATGTCCTTACATCACATGCCTGGGTAGGACATCCACCAAAAGGTAGAAACATGCCCTTTACAAAGGTTCTAAGATAGAAAAGAAAATTAAATTACATGATGTTTAACTAATGAGGTACCCACCAAGTGGAAACATACCTCTTACAACTTTTGGAAGTCTAAATTGATTGATAAAAGTAAATAATCATCCATAATAAATAAATCATTCATCAAAAGTATTTAAATATCAATAAAATAAACATCCATCCATGATAAATTAAATAAATCAAGTATTGAAATCCAGGGCAATGGGCTTTCTATAAAATAAAATAATCTTCTCTTTGCAAGATTACTGGAGCTTTCTCAAGCAATGGGCTTTCTATGCCCCCCTGATTTGATATCTTCTTTTGATTGCTTGCTGTTCATTTTGACAAGGAATAGACAACACAAGACAAGAAAGTGTGATGTGACATGCTCATGTATGCATGATATGCATGAATAATACTTACAGTCGTTCCATCGACTCACAGACCGAGGTGATCAGCAGAAGTGTTCTCATTGGTTCCGTTTTGATGCTTGTTCAAGTCTTGCATTGGAATGATCGAAAGCTTTGCATTTGTGGCTTTTATCTTCAAGATGATGAAAACATGAGTGGTGGAGACCCCAAGCAACAGAGTTAGAGATACATCCATATCAAACTATATTTCAGCATGTCGGTTGGTAGTTTCTTCATAACTTTGCCAATAATCATTTCCTTTGCCCAATGTGTCCTTTGAAGGTTCAACATACTTCCCTTAACTTGAAGGCTTTGTATGACAAAAAAAAATTTTATTTGATTTTTTGAATTTTAATTTTGAAATCAAATGTTGGCTTTGCCAAATCAATGTCAATATACCTCAGGACTTGATTTTCCAAACTAACATATCTATAACATGACAACCCTAGTTACCGTACTTAAACTTGGGGATTATTTCTACTTAAGCAAGAATTGTGGCACTTCAGATAGACACATACGCATTACTTGGCCAAAGGTCTCATTGAGTTTAAATATTGTCTATCTCATATGCATGCTTATCCAAACTATCTCCACTAATAGACTCTACCTACCAAGAGAGATCAACAGGTCTTTGATAGGCTTGAAATGGGGTCTATGAGGGAAACAGGCTTAAGTGAAGGCCATTTTGAGATTGGAGCTGGTGTGACACAATGGACAACCCTTCACACTACAAATTTCTTGTTGGACTTTTAGGCAGCTTGGAGGCAACCTTGCTAGACTCCAAATTTCTTCTATCTTCTTAGCATTAACTGGATATTGACTAGGACAGTTTTTTTTTGCCCTTGCATAAAGTTTAAGACCCAAATTTTTTTCTTTTTTTCTTCTCCCTTTTCTTTCTTTTTATTTTTCTTACTCTTCCCTTTCTTTGTTTTTTTTTTCTTTCTTGTTGGACCACAGAACTTTCAAGAACTGTGTGGTCTTCCTCCTTTTCTCCAATTTTAATTGAATCTTTGGTTGGGTTGGACCAACTCAAAAAAAGTCTTTATGAACCAAATAGAAGCCTTTTGCTGCTTTAGGTAAAAGAGAGCTCAGTTGGCTTTTTGAACCATTTTGGGTTTTTTTTTTCTTCTTTTTTTTTTACTCTTTTTTCTTTTTCCTTTCTTTTTCTATTGATTTTTTTCTTGTTTTTCTTTCTTTCTCTCCTTTTTTGTTTTTGGTTCTAGCTCAAACATAGTTGTCTTATTTGTACCAACTTGGGCTTCCAATAATGGATGAGTGGAGTAACATAAATCTTCTTTAATAGGGATAAATCATTTGTTACTCTGATATTGTCTTGATATATTGGATATATTAGGAGAACTTCAACTACCCTTATGGTCTTGAGAACTTCAACTATCCACATGATCTTGATTAATCATTGCTTTCTTTGATCTTCTTGCCTATTCATCTTAGTGATCATAAGACTTGTCAAAAGTATCACAACATCTCAAGATAGGTTGTTGAGGTTATATGCCAATGAAAAGAAAGCTAAAATTTTATGAAGGCTCAAAGGGACAACTAGGGATTGATATTTAATAGGGTGGATACTAGTTGTTGGCTTATCAAACAATGCCTAGATCATTTCTTTCTTAAATAAGCAGAGTTCAATTTCGCCTCGAAAGTTTGTCAAAGCATGTTCTAAGACTGACTAAGACCTAGACAAAGATAATTATGCAGGAGCCCTCTCTATGTAAGCATACACAACTCAATGCTATAGAGCCATTCCCTCATCTAGTAAAGTCATTCGAGTCATGATGCCTAGACACATTAATTTATAAATATCAAGCTAAATTCCTCATTGGTTGAGCACCAAAATGAACAAAGACCAACAAAATTTTGATGAAAGTAATTTATTCAAACAAATTTGAAAAAGTTCCAAAATATTAAAGAAAGTAAGATTGAAAAGCAACATTCAAGCTAAGGAAAGTTCATTGAGTTAGGCTTCTTTTCCTTTCACATTTTCAATATCCCCATCTTGAAAGGATGATAAAACAAAATCTTCTTCCAATCCTTTTCCCACCATGAAAGTTGCTGGTGGTGGCACTCTTCCAATTTTAGGCAAATGGTTGTCCTTGGTATTGGGCTTATTCAGCTCGGGTAGCTTGCCACTATCAATCAAATCTTGGATCTCATGCCTTAATCGGGTACACCTATCAGTCTCATGTCCTTGAGTCTGATGAAATTGACAAAAAGCCTTAGTATCAAATTTTGGGGGTAATGGACTAGGTAAAGGTCGAGGAGCCAATGGTTGTAACAACCCTTTCTTTTATAGCTTATCGAAGACCCAAGACAAAGGCTTCCCCAGATCTAAAAACTGCCTTCTATTTGCTTGACCGGTTACATTAACATCAACTTCTTTTTGTGTGCTTTGATTGCCCGACTGGTAGTTCCCTTTCTCATTCTTTTTCATTGAAAAGCGATTCTTCTCCCTTTCCCATTCTTCAATTTGTAGACCAGCTTGGAGAAGATCTTTGAAGTCCCTTATAAGGGTGCGAGACATCCTTTTGCGGAGATTGGGCAGGACACCTCTCACAATCATCCTTATTTGATCAGATTCATCGGGCCTTTTCTTGAGCAAAGCAGCCTTGTTTCTCCATCTCTTGACATAATCTACAAAATTCTCATTCGATCTTTGCCTAATGGACTCCACTTCCATCAAGGTAACTTCCAACTCAACATTATATCCATATTGTTGGATGAAGGCTTTGTAAAGTAGATCCCAGCTCTTTTGTGTTCTATCATCTAAGGTATTGAACCAATTTTGGACAGCAGGATCCAATGAGAGCATAAAGTACCTTAGGGTTTGAGCCTTAGTAGCTCGGGCAGACTGCATGGCAGTGATATATTGCTTCACATGGAGATGAGGATTTCCAGTGCCATTGTACCTTGCAAAAGATGGCATCTTGAACTTGTACGGGACTTCTTCATCTAGCTCAAACAATTTGTCGATCTCGGACACCTCTTCAGTTTTCAATTTCTTCTCAAATTTCTTTTCTAAATCAGCTATCATCTTTTCAACATCGGAGTTGCCTTCTCAACAACCTTTGGCTCCTTTTTATCTTAAAGATATTGGTAGTATTGAGCCCAATCATCATCATCAATGATCACCTTCTCATCATCACAAACCACTTCATTAACTTTAGTCTTCCCTTTGTCCTTTGGTTTCTTAGTGCTAGCAGATGCCTCGACATGATTCTCTAAGATTGCAGTCAATTGGTTCTTCATGGTCTCAGCTAGGGCCTCTTTGATTTCTTTCATCTTGGCATTGAGGGCTTCATCCACCATTCTTTGAATTTGTTCTGGCTCCATTGCTTTTGGTGAGAAAGTGATTGAGTCATTGCTAGATTCTTCGTCTCCAGCGTAAGTCGGATTGTTGTAAGCTTTTGAACTTTTGTAATCCAGGGCTATGAGCCAAAGAGGACCAATGATATGAGATGCAAATGTATGCATGTATGCATAAGCAATTAACAAACAAGAACAAATTAGGACGTTCCTTCCAACCTTATAACATCCACACATGAATGGCAAGTCTCTTTTCCTAGGTATATGGTTAACAAAATACCAACATGGGGTACCTTGCTTTTGAATAATTCCCTTCAACCAATAGTTATATTTTCAAAAATGGAAATCAATCCATGATAATTCCCATTAATTAGGTTTTAACCCATTTAACCAACTAAAGTAGCTTTTATGCTATGTTGGATTAAAACGAAATTAAGAGGTTTATTATAAATAGATTTCTCACTTGAAAAAGTAACTAATGATTCATGCCAAAAACAAGCCCATGGTTAATTTGTTCTTAGTGTAAACTAGGCCCACAATTGATTTTTGGTATTTCATAATTGACCTAAATATTTTTGCAAGCTCCTTGTAAAAAATGGTTGGGTGAAAATAGTTTTGTTTCTAAGCCCATTGTAAAAGATTTTAGAAAAACAAATTTTAGGCTTAGTATTTGGGCCATGAGCCAAAGGATTTATTTTTAGAAAAGTCTTATGTCCAAAGACCATCTTAAAAAGTTTTGAAAATAGCTTTGGTCTTTTAGACTTAAAGAAAAATTTATTTTGAGCTTGCAAATGTACTTGGGTCATATTAGAAAAAGAACAAACCAAATAAGCCATGATTTAGACTAAGATAAATTAACCATAGTCAAACAACATGCATTTATGATAAAAACCTAAAGAAAGTAACTAGGCCAATTACATGTGCTTTAGTCTTTGGGTAAAAAGGCTTAGGTTCCCATAGCAAGTATATACCAAATGGTACGAGGCTATGAGTGGTTATGCCATGCTCGATCTCCATACCTTGAGTGAAAGTATGGTATCCCTCACATAACATAACACGGGTAACACGGGCATCCTAACTCACGCACATGATGCAAACTAATATGATGCAATGGATAATATCATTATAAGAAAGAATAGAATAATATAAAGACCAACGGAATCAACTTCTCTTATCCCCAGTGGAGTCGCCACTGTGAGCGGGGATTTTTGCCCCCACTCCCGGTGGAATGGTTCTTGCGACTTCGGCACTGTTTAGGCTCGGGGCCTTAGAGAACACGGACCTAAGTCCGGAGAAAATGGAGTCGCCATCCGGACGGGCCGGGAAAAAGAAAGGGGTGGATGACTCGATTCCTGAGGAATCCCCAACCCCTTAATAGGTTCGAAAAGTTGGGTACGTGTGGGGAAGGTGAGAAGGGGCCCAGCAGCCCCACAACGCCCGGTTCATTGGAACCGGCCTCCTTTACAGGTCTTAATATTATAAAATTCTTAAATATAACAATATTATCCATACTACACACAATAAAAAGAAAGCATCATTATATTAAAATCAAAGCAATGTCCAAACAAAACAAAACAAATAAATGGACACCCATCCAAGGATGGAAACATGTCCTTACATCACATGCCTGGGTAGGACATCCACCAAAAGGTAGAAACATGCCCTTTACAAGGGTTCTAAGATAGAAAAGAAAATTAAATTACATGCCTGCCGATTTTTTTTTCCGACTCCGACTCCGACTTCGATTTTTATTTTTATTTTTATTTGTTTATTTTCATTTTTTATTAATAAAAATTAGATACTAAGGTAAAAATTATTTAATTAAAATTATTAAACAATAAAAATTATTTTGGACTAAATAAAGCATATTGGATCTGATTGGGTCAAAAATTAAGGGTCTACAGTAAGTAATATTAATAAAAAAAAACTAAAACCTAATTGGATTAGGTTTCAAAAAATTTGCATCGGAAAATTTGCGCTGCAAAAAAAAACTGCTGCGGAAAAACTGCGCTGGCAAAAAAATCTGCTGCAGCTGGCTGCGGCAACGCGTGCAGAGCAGGCCCGTAAGCTATTTCGCAGGTAGAAAATTTCTGCGTGCCTATTTCACTGGCAGAAAATTTCTGCGTGCGAAATAGCACAGTGATTTCGCCCGCAGGAATTTCCTGCGGGAGAAATGCCCACGGGCCCGCGCTACTCCGATTTTTATTTTTATTTTTATTTTTTGACTTTTATTTGTTTTTTTCTATTTTTTATTAATAAAAATTAAATTGTAAAGAAAAAATTATTTAATAAAATTATTTTGGACCAATTAGACAACAAAAATAATTTTAGACTAAATAAAACATATTGGACCGGATTGGGTAAAAAATTAAGGGTCTATAGTTTGCCTCCTGCTTGAATGATCTGAAACCTTAGTGAAAGAGAGTGAAAAGCAATAAGACTTAATTTTTGATGAAAAGGTTGAGGTTTTGGGTTCTGGACGAGATTCGAGTTCTGGACGAGATTCGAGTTCTGGACTCAAGGATAATTCTAGGTTCTTGACCTAAGGAAAATTTGGGTTCTGGACTCGGTTCGAGTTCTGGACTTAAGGATAATTCTAGGTTCTGGACCTAAGGAAAATTTGAGTCTAGACCCAGTTCGAGTTCTGGACTCAAGGATAATTCTAGATTCTCGACCTAAAGAAAATTTTTGTTCTGGACCTGGTTCGAGTTCTGGACTCAAGGATAATTCTAGGTTCTGGACCTAAGAAAAATTTGGGTTCTGGACCTGGTTCGAGTTCTGGACTCAAGGGAGATTCTAGGTTTTGGACCTAAGAAAAATTTGGGTTCTGGACCCGAGCTAAGTTCTGGACTTAAAAATAATTCTAGGTTCTGGACCTAATGGTAAACTTGGGTTCTGGACCCGGTTTGAGTTCTGGACTCAAGGACAATTCTAGGTTCTGGACCTAAGGAAATTTTGGATTATGGACAAGAGCTAAGTTCTGGACTTAAAGATAATTTTAGGTTCTGGACCTAATGGTAAACTTGGGTTCTGGACTCAAGGATAATTCTAGGTTCTTGACCTACGAAAAACTTTGGGTTCTGGACTCGAGAGATTTGAATACTCAATCCTAAACTAGACTCGGATACTCGATCCTATCTGGATTCGGATACTTGATCCTAAATTGGATTAGGATACTCGATCCTAACTATATTGGGATATTCGACCCTAAATTGATTAGATTGGGCACTTAGACCCAAGATTGGGTACTTGGACCCGAGCTTGAATTGACCTGGGTACTTGGACTCGGGATTGATTTGATTTGGGTACTTGGACCCGAGATTGATTTGATTTGAGTACTTGGACTCGAGAATTGGTACTTGGACCAGAGAATGGGTGCTTGGACCCGAGATTGAGTTTGACTGAAACTTTATCATTTGAGAAGTCTGACTGCTCCGGCTGTTTTATGCATTGTGATTCTTCACCATCAAAATGGATCTTCATCCTTTGAGATCGGTTCTTCACCCTTAAAAATGGATCTCCATCCTTTGAGATCGGGTCTTCACCCTTGAAAATGGATCTTCATCCTTTAAGATCGGGTCTTCACCCTTGAAAATGGATCTTCATCCTTTGAGATCGGGTCTTCACCCTTGAAAATGGATCTTCATCCTTTGAGATCGGGTCTTCACCCTTGAAAGTGGATCTTCATCCTTTGAGTACGGGTCTTCACCCTGTCTTCAGTTCTTTTAGCTGGATTGGTCTTTTGTCTTTTGCATCTTCATTCTTTTGAGAGTTCTAATGTTCCATTCTTTTGTTCTTTCTTTTTGCAAAGATTTAGCTATCTTTAATTGGACCTTATATCCTCTCCTTGCCCCCCCGTGTGGCAAAATATTTGTAAGTGAGCTTAAAAATATTTGGTATATAAACTCAAAAAAATTGAAAAGTAGAAACTTTGCCCCCTGTGTAGGGTCAAACCCATGATTTTTTTATGCGGACTCTGATTGATGGTGTTGTCATCTAGCTCTTCACACAAGCACGCATTTCTTCTCTTTGCAAAATTACTAGAGCTTTCTCAAGCAATGGGCTTTCTATGCCCCCCTGATTTGATATCTTCTTTTGATTCCTTACTTCACAGAGTGTTTGCTGTTCACTTTTTTTATAAAGAATACAAGACAAGAAAGTGTGACGTGATATGCTCATGTATGCATGATATGCATGAATAATACTTACAGTCGTTCCATCGACTCACAGACTGAGGTGATTAGCAGAAGTGCTCTCATTGGTTCCTTTTTGATGCTCGTTCAAGTCTTGCATTGGAATGATCGAAAGCTTTGCATTTGTGGCTTTTATCTTCAAGACGATGAAAGCATGAGTGGTGGAGACCCTAAGCAGCAGAGTCAGGGATGCATCCATTTCCAACTATGCTTCAGTATCTCGGTTGATAGCTTCTTCATGACCTTGCCAATAATCATTCCCTTTGCCCAATATGTCCTTTGGAGGTTCAACATACTTCCCTTAACTTGAAGGCTTTGTATGACAAAAACATTTTTTATTTGATTTTTTGAATTTTAATTTTGAAATCAAATGATAGCGTTACTAAATTAATGTCAATGTTGTAAGCCAATAAAAAGAAAGCTAAAATTTTATGAAGGCTCAAAGGGACAACTAGGGATTGATATTTAATTGGGTGGATACTAGTTGTTGGCTAACCAAACAATGCCTAGATCATTTCTCTCTTAAATAAGCAGAGTTCAATTTTGCCTCAAAAGTTTGTCAAAGCATGTTCTAAGACTGACTAGGACCTAGACAAAGGTAATTATGCAGGAGCCCTCTCTAAGTAAGCATACACAACTCAATGCTATAGAGCCATTCCCTCACATAGTAAAGTCATTCAAGTCATGATGCATAAATATATTAATTCATGAATTATCAAGCTAGATTCCTTATTGGTCGAGCACCAAAATGAAGAAAGACCAACAAAAATTTTGATGAAAGTAACTTATTCAAACAACTTTAAATTTGAAAAACACAATAGTTCCAAAATATTAAATAAAGTAAGATTGAAAAGCAACATTCAAGCTAAGGAAAGTTCATTGAGTTAGGCTTCTTTTCCTTTCACATCTTCAACATTCCCATCTTGAAAAGAGGATAAAACAAAATCTTCTTCCAATCGTTTTCCCACCATAAAGGTTGCTGGTGGTGGCACTCTTCCAAATTTAGGCAAAGGGTTGTCCTTGGTATTGGGCTTATCCGGCTCGGGTAGCTTGCCACTATCAATCAAATCTTGGATCTCATGCCTTAATTGGGAACACCTATCAGTCTCATGTCCTTGAGTCTGATGAAATTGACAAAAAGCCTTAGTATCAAATTTTGGGGGTAATGGACTAGGTAAAGGTCGAGGAGCCAATGGTTGTAACAACCCTTTCTTTTGTAGCTTATCGAAGACCCAAGACAAAGGCTTCCCCAGATCTAAAAACTGCCTTCTATTTGCTTGACCGGTTACATTAACATCAATTTTTTTTTGTGCTTTTATTGTTAGGCTGATTGTTTCCTTTCTCATTCCTTCTTATTGAAAAGTGATTCTTCTCCCTTTCCCACTCTTCAATTTTTAGACCAGCTTGGAGAAGATCTTTGAAATCATGGATGAGTGTATAAGACATCCTCTCACGAAGATTAGGTAACACCCCTCTCACAATCATCCTTATTTGATCGGATTCATCGGGCCTCTTCTTGAGTAAAGCGACCTTACTTCTCCATCGCTTCACATAGTCCACAAAATTCTTATTTGGCCTTTGTCTAATGGACTCCACTTCCATTAAAGTAACTTCTAACTCAACACTATATCCGTATTGTTGGATGAAGGTTTTGTAAAGTAGATCCCAACTCTTTTATGTTCCATCATCTAAGGTATTGAACCAATTTTGGACAACAGGGTCCAATGAGAGCATAAAGTACCTTAGGGTTTGAGCCTTAGTAGCTCGGGCAGATTGCATGGCAGTGATATACTGCTTCACATGAAGATGGGGATTTCCAGTGCCATTGTACTTAGCAAAGGAAGGCATCTTGAACTTATAAGGGACCTCATCATCTTGTTCAAATAGTTTGTTGATCTCAGACTTCTCTTCACTTTTTAGCTTCTTCTCAAATTTCTTTTTTAAATCAGCAATCATCTTTTCAACATCGGATGTCTCGGTCTTTTTAATAGTTGCCTTCTCAACAGCCTTCGGTTCTTTCTTCTTTTCTTGAACCTCTTGGTAGTATTGAGCCCAATCATCTTCATCATCAATGATCACCTTTCCATCATCAAAAACCACTTCACTAACTTTAGTCTTCCCTTTGTCCTTTGGTTTTTTAGTGCTAGCAGATGCCTCGGCATGATTCTCTAAGATTGCAGTCAATTGGTTCTTCATGGTCTCAGCTAGGGCCTCTTTGATTTCTTCCAGTTTGGCATTAAGGGCTTCATCCAGCATCCTTTGAATTTGTTCGGGCTCCATTATTTTAGGCGAGCAAGTGATTGACTCATTGCTAGATACTTCGTCTCTGGCGTAGGTCGGATTGTCGTAAGCTTTTGAACTTTTGTAATCCAGGGCTGTGAGCCAGAGAGGATCAATGATATGCAAATGTATGCATGTATGCACAATCAACCAATAAACAAGTGTAATTAGGATGATCCTTCCAACCTTATAACATCCACACACGAATGGCGAGTCTTTTTTTCCTAGGTATATGGTTAACAAAATACCAACACGGGGTATCTTGCTTTCGAATAATTCCCTTGGACGTTTCAACCAATAATTATATTTTCGAAAATGGAAATCAATCCATGATAATTCCCATTAATTAGGTTTTAATCCATTCAACCAACTAAAGTAGCTTTTATGCTATGTTGGATTAAAACGAAATTAAGAGGTTTATTATAAATAGATTTCTCACTCGGAAAGAGTAACTAATGGTTTATGCTAAAAACAAGCCCATGGTTAATTTATTCTTAGTGTAAACTAGGCCCACAATTGATTTTTGGTATTTCACAATTGATCTAAATATTTTTGCAAGCTCTTTGTAAAAAATGGTTGGGTGAAAATAATTTTGTTTCTAAGCCCATTGTAAAAGATTTTAGAAAAATGGATTTTGGGCTTAGTATTTGGGCCATGGGCCAAAGAATTTATTTATTTTTTAGAAAAGTATTATGTCCAAAGACCATCTTAAAATATTTTAAAAATAGTTTTGGTCTTTTGGATTTTAAAGAAAAATTTATTTTGAGCTTACAATATACTTAGGTCATATTAGAAAAAGAACAAACCAAATAAGCCATGATTTAGACTAAGATAAACTAACCATAGTCAAACAACATGCATTTGGGGTAAAACCTAAGGAAAGTAACTAGGCCAATTACATGAGCTTTAGTCTTTGGGTTAAAAGGCTTAGGTTCCCACAGCAAGTATATACCAAAAGGTACGAGGCTATGAGTCATTATGCCATGCTCGATCTCCATACCTTGAGTGAAAGTATGGTATCCCTTACATAACATAACACGGGTAGCACGGGCGTCCTAACTCACGCACACAATGCAATGTAAATTGATGCAATGGATAATGTTATTATAAGAGAGAATAGAATAATAAAAAGACCAACAGAATCAACTTCTCTTATCCCCAGTGGAGTCGCCACAATGAGCGGGGATTTTTGCCCCCACTCCCGGTAGAATGGTTCTTGCGACTTCGGCACTGTTTAGGCTCGGGGCCTTAGAGAACACGGACCTAAGTCCGGAGAAAAATGGAGTCGCCACCCGGACGGGCCGGGAAAAAGAAAGGGGTGGATGACTCGATTCCTAAGGAATCCCCAACCACCTAATGGGTTCGGAAAGTTGGGTACGTGTGGGGAAGGTGAGAAATGGCCCAGCACCCCCACAACGCCTGGTTCATTGGAACCGGCCTCCTTTACAGGTCTTAATATTATAAAATTCTTAAATATAACAATATTATCCATTTTACACACAATAATTAAAAGAAAGCATCAATATATTAAAATCAAAGCAATGTCCAAACAAAGCAAATAAATGGACACCCATCCAAGGATGGAAACTTGTCCTTACATCACATGCCTAAATAGGACACCCACCAAAAGGTAGAAACATGCCCATTACATAGGTTCTAAAATAGAAAAGCAAATTAAATTACATGATGTTTAACTAATGAGGTACCCACCAAGTGGAAACAAACTTCTTACAACTTTTGGAAATCTAAATTAATTGATAAAAGTAAATAATCATTCATCATAAATAAATCATTCATCAAGCCTATTAATCAAAATATAAAATAAACATCCATCCATGATAAATTAAATAAAACAAGTATTGAAATTAAATAAATTAAAGCATAAGAAATAAATCAAAGCATAATCAAGTATGGAATTGAATAAAGCAAATAAAAGTCCAATTATGGCTATTGTGACTTTTATGGAATTAAAAAAAATTAGGGTTTTATGTTTTAAAGGGTTGGTAAGACTCTTTGATTAACAAAATTAAGGTTTGAATGATGATATCATGAAACTAGGGTTTTAAACACTTTAAAATACTTTAATTTGTGATTTTTGGTTATTGGGTTTCTAAGCTACTGTGTAAAATTTAGGTTTTTATGTTTTTATGTTTTTTAATGTTTTTAAATGATTAGGGGTTAAGGTTTTAAAAGGATTAGGGTTCATTATTTTAGGTTTAAAAGTTGAATTTTGGATTTTAGGATTTAGAAGTAGGGTTGTAATATCCCAATGTGTGCCCTAGAAGTTGGGATATAATTGTTGTTTGTTTGAATTATGTGTATATGTTATGTTGATAAGAAAAGAAATTGAAAAGAGAATGTTTAGGTATTGTTTTAAAAGGAAAGTAATGTGTAGAGAGAAAGTGTATATGTTGGGTATATGGTAGTATAAATAACATATATATAAGTCAAAAGGGATGGTCAATGGAAGAGGATATTTATTTGTTGTGTGTGAAATTACCTAAATGGGCAAGTAAGTGAAAAGAGAGTTAAAACAAATGGAAAGGGGTATTTAAGTAATTTCTTGTTTTGGAATACATGGTGGAGATTTAAAGAGAAGTTGACTTTGTTTTCTTCATTTCCTCTTCTTCTCTTTCCCATATGTTGGCCGGCCATTCCAAAGCAAGAGAGCAAAGTGATTTTTGTTTATTTCAAATTCAAAATTGAAGGAAGAATCAAAGAATTAAGTTGGAGATTTGTGAAATTCATCAACTTTGGTAAGTTCTTTCTCTTGATTTTCCTTTGTTCTTTTGAGGTTGTGTTTGAGGTTGATGAGTTGATATGGATGGTTGATTAGATTTGTTTGTGGTATGTTTTTAAGTGTTGAATTTGATGTTAAGTTGAGAAGTTAATTGTTGTTGATTTTGGAAGTGTCGAAGTTGAGTTTGTTTTAGGGTTTTGAGTTGGTATGTGTTGTTAATGTTAAGTTTTATTGATTATTTTCATAGATCTTCATGTTGGGTGTGTTTATTGGAGTTGTAAGCATTAAACATGTGATTTTGGTTGAAGGCAGTAGCATTTTGGATGCCACGCCCGTGGCCCTTTGGTGCTATGGACGTGGAGGTGTTGGATATTTTGGACAGATTTGGTTTCTATCCCACGCCCGTGGGGGTTGGGGTGGCCATGGCCATGGGCTATAATGTGTATTGATGGATTGTTTATTATGATCTAAAGGTCTAAAAGGAGGTTAACAAGTGCTAAATTGTATTGGAATTGATGTGGTTCATCATTGTTTTGGGTTAGGTTGTGAAGAAGGTGATTTGCCCTAATTTGGAAAGTGAAGAATCTTGGAAAAGGAAAGTGTTTAGAGTTGTGTGAATTGTTATTGAGGTAAGTACAAATCTTACATTATTGCATTGTTAATGCATATGAATAATGTTATGTTGTGTACAATGTGGAACATACATTCATATGATGATGAGATTGAATATACATTTGATGATATTGATGATGCCATAAGTATAATGTGAAGGATATGATGTAAATGATTGTGTATTTGAAAGATGAGTTGCTATAATGTTATGTTTTGCATAATGTGAATTGAGATAAGTGAGGCATGTATGCCTATGAGATGATGTTTAATGTATTTTGTTATGTATACTTGAATAATGAAGTGTGATAATGTAAATTGAGTCATGATAAGATATGAGGCCATTGTGATTGGCTATGATGATTCAAAAGAGACATGAGGCCATTGTGATTGGCTATGATGATTCAAAAGAGACATGAAGCCATTGTGTTTGGCTATGATGATGAGAATTGAGAATGAAATGAATAATGAAATAATAAATGAATTGTGTGGCTAATGTGTTATTCCATTTTCAGAGTTTGTTGTTGGTGGCATGCCTATTATTAGTAACAATCTCTTGAAGTTAGGTTGGACTTGGTCCTTGAAGCCTAATTGAGATGTTACCACCCTTGAAGCTAGGTTGGGTTGGTTCTTGAAGCCAAGTTAGGTTGATACTTAGCATGCTTTGTTCCCCTTGAAGCTTGGTTGAACCTAATCCTTGAAGCCTAGTTAGGTTTATGATAATGATAAATGTGATAACAAAACCAAAGCATTAACTCTGAAAATTGAATGGCATATTAGTGTATGTTGGGCCCAATGCTTGTCTTTGTTTAAATGTGATTCATTAATGATAAAATGATTGAATAATGAGATCTATGGAAGGACTTTGCAATGGGATATGTATATATGTGTATGGTTTGTGAACTATGAAGGTGTAATATTAGTTTTCCACTTGTGATGTTATTTTTATTGCTAAAATGGGTGACATTGCATTGCATTAAAGCATAATGCTAGCATAATTTGTATTACTAAGCAGTTGGCTTAGCGCGATTGTGTTGATCGCGCAGGTGACAGAGTTGAACCCGAGAGTTTCTCGAGACCAAGTGAGAGTAGACATTGAAGAATTTACTTTTGGACTTAAAGATCAGAGAAGAGCTGCCAATCATGTATATATTCTATGTTTTGTAAACTTTGGTTTGTAACATATTTGTAATAACTTCCGCTGTGAATTAATAAACATTTTGTATATATCTATATATGGTGTCTTTTGAATTTCTTTTAAAATGTTTGAGATTGGTTTCACTTATTTACAAAGATATATGTTGTGTATTTTTTTTAAACTGTGACATTTCCTATATTCAGTATACGTATATTACGATCGTTTAAGCATGCTTGGTACGTATACGGGGTATAGGAATGTTACAATTGTTTTGGTATCAGAGCCTAGATTTAAGATTCTCAACCTAGGTGAAGTGTAAGAAAAAGAGTATTTTGACTTAAAAAAATTGGTTTTTGAATAATATACATGTTTGGGATTGGCAGTCTCTGATCTTTAATAAGATGTATTATGTTGTGTTTGCAGACATAGGTTGTGATGGATTCTCACTTGTGACACTCAGTAGAGGGTAGTGCGGAGAGCGTAGCTCCTGATGAGGTTAGAGAGGGAGCTAGAATGGATAGTGCTGGAGATGTACCTGCTTCTATGTCGGGGGGGACCAGCTGGTGAGGAGGTTCCACCAGTCTGGCTTAGGCATGTGGTAGAGGCTTTGAAGCCAGTACCAGTGCAACCACCGCCACCACCCCCACAGCCTTTGGTATCAGTGAGGCATTATGACAAATTAAGGAAATATGGAGCAGAAGATTTCTTAGGTACTATTGATCCAGCTGTAGCTGAGCAGTGGCTAGATAAAGTACAGAGAATATTTGTTCAGTTGCAAGCCACTCCAGAAGAAAATTTTGATTATGCAAGATCCTTGTTGCAGAAGGATGCATATAACTGGTGGAAGACAGTGCCTCATGCTATGGATGATCCACCTACATTGTCCTATGCTGATTTCTTAAGAGAGTTTGAATTGAAGTATACTCCGAGGGAGTATAAGGATGTGAAGAAAATGGAGTTTCTAAGCTTAAAGCAAGATCACCGGACTGTGACGGAATATGAGTTAGAGTTTATCCGGTTGAGCTAGTATGCTGGGGGTATTATATCTGATGAGATAGATAGATGCAGGAGATTTGAGGAGGGATTGAGGCCCTCTATCTTGTGTCTTGTGGCTGTATCTAGATATCATGATTTTTCCCAGCTTGTGGCAGCAGCTCGGAGTGTGGAAAGAGCTCAGGTTATTGTAGCTGCTTCAGAGGAAGAGATCAGGGTTAGAAGGCCCCAATTTGAGGCAGGGTCTTCATCTGCGAAAAGAGGTAAAGGAAGTTTTGTTTCTCGGGTTAGTAGGAGTCAGAGGCCAACTGGTAGGTCAGTTCAGTTTCAGAGGCAGAGATCTAGACCTACAGTTTCAGTGGCGAGTTCTCCGACCCCAGTGACTCAGAGATCCACTCTACCCATCTGCATTCATTGTGGTAGGCCACATGGTGGTACTTGTTGGAGGACTGGTGTGACAAGGGTATGTTTCAAATGTGGGTCGCCTGATCACTTTGTTAGAGATTGTCCTGAGAGGCAGGAGCAGATGTCAGTAGATTCTGCAGCTTCTCGATCTAATGTGAGGGGAGGTCAAGGAGGCAGAGGTTTCAACAGAGGAGGTAGATCTGGGTTCAGTTCTAGAGGAGGTTCTAAATCCAGGGAGAGTAGACCAGAGGAGGCTGGATCTTCTCAAAGGATTTATGTGATGCAGAGGCAACCAGATGCTTCGGCAGTCATAGCTGGTACTTTCTCTTTATTTGGTATTTCAGTACTTTCTTTGATTGATCCCGGATCTACACATTAATATATTAGTGCATCTATTTTGCCTGTGTCTGATGTGCATGCTGAATCCCTAGGATTTGATGTATTGGTGACAAATCCTTTAGGGCATAGTGTGATTGTTAGCAAAGTGCACCGAGATAGTGCAGTGGTGGTGCAAGGTGAGGAGTTCCTTGGAGATTTAATTGAAATGCCTTTTAAGGAATATGATGTGATCCTAGGCATGGACTGGTTATCTAGACATGGAGATGTGGTAGATTGTAAAAAGAAAATTGTTACTTTGAGAACTGGTGAGGGAAGAGAGATAATAGTATCTAATGAGCAGGGACAACTAGCATCCTTGTTTATTTCAGCTGTTGCAGCTAGGAGATTGATTAGAAAAGGATGTGACGCTTATCTTGCTTATGTGGTGGATACTAGAGTTAAGGGTTTTCAAATTGGTAATATGCCTACAGTTGCAGAATTTCCAGATGTGTTTCCATAAGAGTTGCCAGGGTTGCCTCCTGAGAGAGAGGTGGAGTTTGGTATTGAATTATTACCCGGTACCACTCCTATCTCTATTACTCCTTATAGAATGGCACCTGTTGAACTGAGAGAACTGTAGGTGCAGTTGCAGGAGTTGCTGGATAAAGGGTTTGTTCGCCCTAGTGTTTCACCGTGGGGAGCTCCTGTTTTGTTTGTGAAGAAGAAAGATGGTACTATGAGATTGTGTATCCATTATAGGCATTTGAACAAGGTGACTATTAAAAATAAATATCCTTGGCCTAGAATTGATGATCTCTTTGATCAATTGAAGGGTACAGCAATGTTTTCCAAAATTGATTTGAGATCAGGGTACCATCAGTTGAGGGTCAGAGCTGAAGATGTTCCTAAAACAGCCTTTCGTACAAGGTATGGGCATTATGAGTTTCTAGTAATGCCTTTTGGTTTGACGAATGCACCTGCAGCTTTTATGGATTTGATGAATAGGGTGTTTAGGCCCTATTTGGATCAGTTTGTGGTGGTTTTCATCGATGATATTTTGGTGTATTCGCGTAATAAAGAGGAGCATGACAAGCATTTGCGGATTGTGTTGCAAATTTTGAGAGAGAAGTAATTGTTTGCTAAACTGTCGAAGTGTGAGTTTTGGCTTGACCAAGTAACGTTTCTCGGTCATATAGTTTCAGCGGAAGGTATTAGAGTTTATCCGAGTAAAGTTGAAGCTATTTTGAATTGGAGTCCACCAAAATCTGTGACTGAAGTTAGAAGTTTTCTGGGTTTGGCAGGCTATTATCGACGGTTTGTGAAAGGATTTTCTTTGATAGCTACTCCACTTACCAGATTACTTCAAAAAGGAGTTAGATTTGTGTGGACAGATCAGTGTCAGACAAGCTTCGAACAGTTGAGAGAAACGTTGACTCAAGCGCCTGTTCTTACTTTACCTGTGGAAGATAAACCATATGTGATTTACAGTGATGCTTCACATAGTGGTTTGGGTTGTGTTCTGATGCAATAAGGTAAAGTTATAGCTTATGCTTCTCGACAGTTGAAACCTCATGAGCTCAATTATCCAACCCATGATTTGGAATTAGCAGCCATTGTGTTTGCATTGAAGATATGGCGACACTATCTGTATGGGGAGAAATGTTTCATATACACTGATCATAAAAGTTTAAAATATTTGGGTGTCCAAAAAGAGCTTAATCTTCGGCAGAGAAGATGGTTGGAATTGATTAAAGACTACTACTGTTTGATTGATTATCATCCGGGTAAAGCAAATGTTGTTGCTGATGCCTTGAGTCGGAAGTCTTTAGCAGGTTTGACTGTTTATTCGCTCTCGTTGCTTGTTGAGTTGAGAGCATTGCATGCTAGTTTTATATCTTGTGATGATGGTGCATTGTTGGCACAGTTGCAATTGAAACCAATATTGTTGGATCAAATTAAAGAGGCTCAATTGGCTGATAAGAAGATTCAAAAGATTATTTCAGATTGTCAGAATGGAAAGAGTCGAGATTTTATTGTGAGAGGTGATGGGAGTCTTTGGTTTAAGAACAGATTGTGTGTACCTGATGATGCTAATTTGAGAAGAATTATTTTAGAAGAAGCACATCAGTCAGTATTTGCTATGCATCCAGGCAATACAAAGATGTATCATGATTTGAACCAGAATTACTGGTGGTCTGGTTTGAAGAGAGACATTGCAGATTTTATGTCCAAATGTCTCACATGTCAGAGGGTAAAAGCGGAACATCAAGTTCCCACAGGGTTACTTCAACCTTTGTTAGTGCCTGAGTGGAAATGGGAAAGAGTGACAATGGATTTTGTGTCTGGTTTGCCATTGACACAAAGGAAACATGATGCTATTTGGGTGATTGTTGACAGGTTGACTAAGACAGCTCATTTTCTTCCGGTTCGGATGGATTACTCTTTGGAAAGGTTAGCTGAGCTATACATCCATGAGATTGTGAAGTTGCACGGTGTCCCAACTTCTATAGTATCTGATCGAGATCCCCGATTTACTTCAAGGTTTTGGAAGAGTTTACATGGTGCTTTGGGTTCTCGATTGCACTTTAGTACTGCTTTTCATCCGCAGATAGATGGGCAGTCAGAAAGAGTGATTCAGATTATCGAGGACATGTTGAGAAGCTGTGTCATTGATTTCTCTGGAGGTTGGGATAGATTCTTATCACTTGTGGAATTTTCTTACAATAATAGTCATCAATCCAGCATTGGTATGGCACCATTCGAAGCATTGTATGGTAGACGGTGTAGGACACCTCTATGTTGGAATGAACTTGGTGAAGGTAAGTTAATTGGTCCTGATTTGGTTAAAGAAACTGAAGAGAAAGTGAAAGTAATTCGAGATAGGTTGAAAACAGCTTCAGATCGACAGAAATCTTATTCAGACTTAAAAAGGAGAGACATAGAGTTTGATGTGGGAGATAAGGTATTTTTGAAAGTGTCTCCTTGGAAAAAGATTTTGAGATTTGGTCGGAAAGGGAAATTGAGTCCTCGTTTCATTGGACCATATGAAGTTTTGGAAAGAGTTGGGCCAGTTGCTTATCGGCTTGCTTTGCCACCTGAGTTGGATAGGATCCATAACGTATTCCATGTTTCTTTGTTGAGGAGGTATAGGTCAGATCCATCTCATGTTTTCAGATCTGACATTTGAAGAAGAACCAGTTGCTATCTTGGCACGTGAAGTGAAAGAATTGAGAAATAAGAAAGTGCCTTTGGTGAAGGTTCTATGGAAGAATCATGCAAAGGAAGAAGCAACTTGGGAAAGTGAGCAAGCCATGTGAGATAAGTATCCTCAGTTGTTTCAGACTTGATATCAGGTAATTTCGAGGACGAAATTTTTTTTTAGAGGGGGAGAATTGTAATATCCCAATGTGTGCCCTAGAAGTTTGGATATAATTGTTGTTTGTTTGAATTATGTGTATATGTTATGTTGATAAGAAAAGAAATTGAAAAGAGAATGTTTAGCTATTGTTTTAAAAGGAAAGTAATGTGTAGAGAGAAAGTGTATATGTTGGGTATATGGTAGTATAAATAACATATATATAAGTCAAAAGGGATGGTCAATGGAAGAGGATAATTATTTGTTGTGTGTGAAATTACCTAAATGGGCAAGTAAGTGAAAAGAGAGTTAAAACAAATGGAAAGGGGTATTTAAGTAATTTCTTATTTTGGAATACATGGTGGAGATTTAAAGAGAAGTTGACTTTATTTTCTTCATTTCCTCTTCTTCTCTTTCCCATATGTTGGCCGGCCATTCCAAAGCAAGAGAGCAAAGTGATTTTTGTTTGTTTCAAATTCAAAATTGAAGGAAGAATCAAAGAATTAAGTTGGAGATTTGTGAAATTCATCAACTTTGGTAAGTTCTTTCTCTTGATTTTCCTTTGTTCTTTTGAGGTTGTGTTTGAGGTTGATGAGTTGATATGGATGGTTGATTAGATTTGTTTGTGGTATGTTTTTAAGTGTTGAATTTGATGTTAAGTTGAGAAGTTAATTGTTGTTGATTTTGGAAGTGTTGAAGTTGAGTTTGTTTTAGGGTTTTGAGTTGGTATGTGTTGTTAATGTTAAGTTTTATTGATTATTTTCATAGATCTTCATGTTGGAGTTGTAAGCATTAAACATGTGATTTTGGTCGAAGGCAATAGCATTTTGGATGCCACGCCCGTGGCCCTTTGGTGCTATGGCCGTGGAGGTGTTGGATATTTTGGACAGATTTGGTTTCTATCCCACGCCCATTGGGGTTGGGGTGGCCACGGCCGTGGGCTATAATGTGTGTTGATGGATTGTTAATTATGATCTAAAGGTCTAAAAGGAGGTTAACAAGTGCTAAATTGTATTGGAATTGATGTGCTTCATCATTGTTTTGGGTTAGGTTGTGAAGAAGGTGATTTGCCCTAATTTGGAAAGTGAAGAATCTTGGAAAAGGAAAGTGTTTAGAGTTGTGTGAATTGTTATTGAAGTAAGTACAAATCTTACATTATTGCATTGTTAATGCATATGAATAATGTTATGTTGTGTACAATGTGGAACATACATTCATATGATGATGAGATTGAATATACATTTGATGATATTGATGATGCCATAAGTATAATGTGAAGGATATGATGTAAATGATTGAGTATTTGAAAGATGAGTTGCTATAATGTTATGTTTTGCATAATGTGAATTGAGATAAGTGAGGCATGTATGTGTGAACACTCGAATTTTGAGGCTTGGAAAGTCGACTGCAGAAAATCGAGCCGGACCGGATGTCCCCGGTAAAATCCACCGAAAGTATGTCTTCATGGTACTTGAAACGTCCGGAACGATGCAAGGATCAAAGGTATTGTCTCGGAATAATTTTTGGAGGTCCGCAGCTCTCAGAAAATCACTTTGAACGGAAAAAATGCGGTTTTCGGTGCAGTTTTTGGGGGTGAACCGCTGGGACAGGCGGTCCGACCTCCGGCCGACCGGCGGTCCGACCGCCAACCGCGGCGGTCCGACCGCCGTCCGTGTCCTTTTCCCGGTTTTTCGGTGACCCCGGCGGTCCGACCGCCGTCCAGTCCGAATTTTGCCTATATAAGGCTGTTGAGTTTTCAGAAAAGGGGTTGGACTTTTTCGGGTGGGCCTCATGTTGTCGAATTCATTTCACGCCTAAAAAACTCTTATTGGACTTTTATTTGCAAGAATCTAACCTTGTGTGGCAGGGATTAAGAATCATATTTCAAGATCTAAGAAAACAAGACCTGGAACTTCGAAGTGGGAAAATCCTAAGCAAGGTAATATCCTAATTCATTCTTTGTCAATTTAAACATGTCATAAGCATTCCATCTTCTTTTTAATTTCTTCTTGGTCAAAGACCTAATCCTTTTAGGTCTAAGGGCCTAATGGACTAATCAATCAATCTTTCGGCATTAAGCCGTGAATCAATCAACCTTTTTGGCACGAAGCCTAAATTGCATCTTTTTGGTACAAAGTACCTAAATTTCACAATTAAAATCAACCTTTTTGGCCAAAGGCCTAAATTCCACATTTTGGTACAAAGTACCTAAATTTCATAAGTTAGCACTAAGTGCTAAATCTCACAAATTTGGCAAAAGCCTGACAATGCACGAAGCATAAACCACATTTTGGTACAAAGTACCTAAACTTCATAATTTAGCACTAAGTGCTAAATCTCACAAATTTGGCAAAAAGCCCGACAAATGCACGAAGCATACACACACACATGCATGAAGCATAGTTTTCATCGCCTTTAAATAGGCTTTTCCGAACTACATGGGCTTTGATCTCTCATAAAAACGAGAGTATGTAGGCATATTTGGGATTCACCCCAAATAGCAAGTCCGCAATTTACTAACAATCTATTCTTCTTCCTTTCTGTGTTCTTTTTGGATTCAATTCTAAATTGGCAAATTAATCAAATACATGACATAGTCCCCAAATCCTCCTTGGGTTCGTAGATTAGAAACCTTAACATTGGATGCATCAATTGGAGTCAAACAAGGGTTTTCTTAGTTTTTCCCTTTGAACAAAATAAACTGAGTGGCGACTCCAGACAACGAGTGAACTTTCATCCGAATCCTTTTCGGGTGAAAAACCGAGGTTCACAAATTGGCGACTCCACTGGGGACCATAAAAATGATTTATGGGATCTTAGTGGACTACAATTGTTTATTTGATTAACTTGCTCTTGTTTAGGGCACTTTTTATTTATTTTGCAGGGTACCTTAGCAATGATTATCCTTTCTTTAAGGATATTGAAATTGAAAATTGACGAAAGGACTTTCTGGGGACCATAAAAATAATTTATGGGATCCTAGTAGACTATTATTCACTTGACTAACTTGCCCTTCTTTAGGGTACTTTTATTCATTTTATAGGGTACCCTAGCAATATATATCCCCTCCTTGGGGATATTGGATTGAAAATTGACAAAAGGAATCTTTTTCCTTTAATGGACCTCTTGTTTGACTAATTGTGCATTTATCTTGACATTCAGAGAATCTTTTTCTCTTGCATTATATGGGGGAATCCTTTTCCTTCATTTCATAAAAAAATTGTTTTCAAATGAATTTCTTCTCTTTCTGTTCAAAATTCTGAGTCTGGATAGCAAGTAGCGCTGACCGGCAGGTCTCCTTGATTATGCCGGCGGACAGCCAAAGCGTCCTCCCTGTTGTCGCAAACCATTCCAATCCTTTTGGAGTGGCCCATGAGTAATCGTACTGTTGGACCCACGCGAAACTCCTTGTTTCACATGTGGTTAGGTATATCTTACTCAAGACTCAAGGGTCCCTGTTATGAGCCAATTCTCTATTTTTCATGAGCAATAGAACCTTCCCTTAGGTTGTATGTACCCAATGATAGTGCCACATTCCATTAAAATGAATTATGATGTGATGAGGTGCATTCATGCAACATGACGACATTATTTTGGGGGAAAATCTTTTGGGGAAAACTTTTGATGTATACAAGTGGACCAAGAGTCTTCCTACCTTACACACTACCCTGATCATTTACCCTTAACCTTTGTAGGTATCCACTACCCGTGTGCCTTCACCCACACAAGCTACACCAACTCCAACTGTCCAAACACCCACAAGTTCTACTACCCCAACTTCACCAACTACTCCAATTACTGAAATGGCTACAATTGAACAGATTAAGGCTTTGCTAGATGGACAGGTTAAGGAAATTGAAGCTAGGATGCAAGAGAGAATTGATGAAGCTTTGGCTGCCCAAAGGGTAGCCATCTTGGCTTAATTAGGAGGGGCACCAAAGACAGCCACTACTTCTGAAAATTTGGGGAAAGAACCTATTGTGGGGCAAACTAGTACCCCCATGACTGCTCAGAACAATACCCCTGTCATCAATTTGGAGGATCCGCCCTCTAAGAATGAAACTGATGAACTGAAAAAGGAACTTGAATTGCTTGAAAGGTCAATCACTGCCATGAAAACTCATAAAGAGGTGGTAGACATGGATTCCTTATCCTTGTTTCCCCAAGCTAGATTGCCTCCAAAATTCAAGATGCCTGGGATGGATAGATTTGATGGGACCACTTGCCCTAAAACCCATTTGAAGATGTATGTGGGGGCCTTGAGCCCTTGGGGTTTAAATGATGAGCTCTTTGCTCAACTCTTTCAACAATCCTTGACTGGGGCTGCCCTAAAATGGTTTGTAAGCCTGGACCGAGCCAAGATTAAGACCTGGGAAGACATCTGCAATGCATTTAACACTCAATACCACTACAATATTGAGGTGGATGTCACTAGAAGAGAACTTGAGACTACCAAACAAAACAACAATGAGCCCTTCTCCTCGTTCCTTATGAGGTGGAGGGCAAAAGCTGCCCAAATGATCAATCGCCCTTCAGAACAGGAACATATTGATATCATAATCAGGAATTTAAGACCTACATATCAAGCCCAACTGCAAACCCAATACCTACCTACTTTCAAATCGCTCATTGCGACTGCAACCAAGGTAGAAGATTTGATACAATTGGGTAAGATAGTAGATGAGGGAGCTACTTTGAAATATAAGAAACAAGGCCAAGCTGCTTCCTCAAGCGAAGTAAATGAAGTGGCCAATATTGCCCCTGCGAATCCTTTACGTGTGGGCAATCTTGGGCAGAGAAATCAGCCAAGAAGGCAATATACTGACCTTGGGATGCCCCTTCATCTGGTATTTAAAAAGGCTGTGGAAGGAAAATACTTGAAGCCTTTGGACCCAAGGCCTCCTCCAAACCCATTACCTTCCAGTTATAGGGTCAATGAATACTATGAATACCACCAAGGAAATGGGCATAGAACAGATGCTTGCTGGACTTTGAAAAACCGCATTCAGGATTTGGTGGATAGTGGTGATATTATTCCTCTCAGGAGGCAACCAAACATTAACACTAACCCTTTGCCCAATCACTCCTTCCATGCCATCACTGTGGAAGAAGAGCCGGAACTTATAATTGACCCACAAGTGGAGGGTTTCATGCAGCCTAGTCTCTTTGATGAGGTTGCTATGATAACCAATTTTGAAGACAAAAGGGACTTAACAAAGCTGATCAAGACCATAGATGGACCACTGATAAATTGGTATGCCGAGGAGGGACAAGCTGCTGTAGTCAAATCTAGTCCTGTGTCACACCCTGAACCCGAGTCTTGTACTAAGTCAAATTCTGAGTCACACACCAAGTCAGAGTCTAATTTTGAGTCTTCTGTAGTTTCATATTCAGAAAATCCTGATGTCAAATCTAATGTAATCTTGGAGAATGACTCCGCCATTATCAATGAAACTCTTCAAATTCTTGGTTACCCTGTGTCTTTTGCTTTCCAAGTATTATCTAGCAAAAATGAAATAAAAGAAATAAATGAAAAGATAATAATTGGCAAAGAAAATGAACATACATACATTGCATATGATTGTGCGAATAAAGAACAGGTTATTGATTGCATCAAAAAGTATGTCGACTGCTTCATGTGGAAGGCAAGTGATGTCACGGGAATAGACCCAGCCATAGCAGTTCATAAGATTCTATTATACCCAGATGTGAAGCCGGTTAAGCAAAAGTTGAGAAGAATGAAGCCAGAATGGTCTTTGAAAATTAAAGAGGAGGTTGCCAAGCAACTGGATAATAAGTTCATAGAACCAATTGTATACCTTTCCTGGTTAGCAAACATTGTACCGATCCCAAAGAAAGACGGAAAGGTCAGAATGTGTGTTGACTACAGAGATCTGAATAAGGCTTGTCCCAAGGACGATTTCCCGCTACCACACATCCATTTGCTAATAGTTGGGGAATAGATATAATTGGCAAAATACATCCAGAAGCCTCAAATGAACATCAGTTTATCTTGGTAGCAGTGGATTACTTCACAAAGTGGGTTGAAGCAGCTTCCTATGCAGAATTAAACGCCAAAAAGGCAGCACAGTTTTTCCGAACCAACATCCTTTGTCGGTACGGAATGCCATTTGAGATTGTCACTGATAATGGAACTCATTTCCAAGCAGAATTTGCTAAGCTCTTGAAGGATAAGAATATCCAGCACCATAAGTCCTCTCCCTATAGACCTCAAACAAATGGAGCTGTAGAAGCAGCGAACAAGTCTACAAAGGTGATCATACAAAAAATGATCAAGGAACATAGGCGTTGGCATGAGAAGTTACCGCTGACTTTGTGGGGCTATAGAACATCAATTAGAACTCCTACTGGGGCAACCCCGTATTCCCTGGTGTATGGGATGGAAGCAGTACTCCCCATTAAACTGGAAGTTCAATCGGTGAGGATAATTCAAGAAAGTCAGATAAATGAAGCTGAATGGATCAGCAATTATCATCATCAGTTGTTGGGTTTGGATGAAAAAAGACTCCAAGCCCTACATCGGATTCAAGGGTATCAGAGGCGAATGGCCAAACATTTCAACAAAAAGGTCAAAGACCGAAAGTTGGAAGAAGGTTGTTTGGTTCTGAAAGAAATCAGAACACCTGTCACGGATCCTCGTGGGAAGTTTCGTCCTCATTGGGCGGGACCCTACGTTTTAAAGAAAATACTTTCCAGCGGAGCCGTCATCTTGTCTGACTTGGATGGTCTGGAGTTCACAAATCCATGCAACCTGGACCAATTAAAGAAATATTATGTATAATCATGCATTGTAAGGAACTACATTAGACCTGATTCTCTCAAACTAATTCGAGATATGTAGGCAGCTCTCCTTGAGCACGGTCTAAATTTTAAAAAAATCATTGATTCATTTTTCTTTTGCCAACATATATAAAAAAATAAAAAAAATAAAAAAAAGAGAGAAAAGAAAAGAAAAGAAATGAAAAATCCCGCTAAGCCGAAAACCCACAAAGGGCGGCTTAGGCAATAGTGGGGCCCGTTAAGTCAAAAACCCGCAAAAGGGCGGCTTAGGAAAAAATGGGTAAGAGCTCGCTAAGTTGAAAATCCGAAAGGACGGCTTAGGCAAAAATTAGAGCAAGTAAATAAAGTAGACAACGCTTGGAAAGCAAATGAAAGAGTCATTCCAAAAAAGAGTCATTCATTCCAAAAAAGAGTCATTCATTCCATGAAATATCAAACCTGTCAAAAGTGTCAAACCATAAGTCCAAAATGTCAAATGAACAAAAAAAAAAGGGTCAACCCTAGGATCTAAATCCTACGCCTCCTACGTGGGGCAGAGTCTTCGGTATCTTCCTTAGTTCCGGAACTCTCTGCAACATCTATCTTCCCCTCATTAAGAGGAACCACATCCTCACCCTCCAGCTCCTGCAGCAATGCACGCCTCCTTGGCTTCTCAATTGGCCAAACTTCGGCAACTTCATTATTGGGAATAATTTGGGGGCAACTTCAGAAAAATTCAAGTTCCTTCCCCAATTGAGTTTGACTTCCTAGAGGATTATTTCTAAGTTCTTTACTAGAAATAATTACTGATAGCAAAGCATAGTGAAGCCTGGTATTACTCTTGGTTCATTACTAGAGCTAATTCAGGTACATGTAAAGGAAAGATTCCTAAAAATTATTTCTAAGTTCTTTACTGGAAATAAATAAAAATCTCAATCCACCAATATCCCCCTAAGAAAGAAAACAACCCATATCTACCCATATTGATTCTTTTAACCTTTTGAAGACTCTTGGTCTAGTTGTGCATGCAATGGGTGCAAAGAAGCAAATAAATACCTTTATGAAAATAAAAGGGGACATCATGCATACATATGTACTGTTTGTGCTAAACAAAAGTGCAGGTACAGAAAAATCAGAAATGTTGCAAGCAATCGGAAATGCCAAAAGGCGGATCTTGTACCCCTCGCTCAAAATTCGCTCTTCAGAAGGCCACTGGGCCCCATAAATCATTTTTATGGACCCTAGTGGGGGGCAATTGTGAACACTCAAATTTTGAGGCTCGGAAAGCCGACTGCAGAAAACCGAGCCGGACCGGACGTCCCCGGTAAAATCCACCGAAAGTATGTCTTCATGGTACTTGAAACGTCCGGAACGACGCAAGGATCACAGGTATGGTCTCGGAAAATTTTTTGGAGGTCCGCAGCTCTCAGAAAATCACTTTGAACTGAAAAAATGCGGTTTTCGGTGCGGTTTTTGAAGGTGAACCGCTGGGACCGGCGGTCCGACCGCCGCCGACCGCCAACCGCGGTGGTCCGACCGCTGTCCATGTCCTTTTCCCGGTTTTCCGGCGAGCTGCCCGGTCCGACCGTCGACCCCGGCGGTCCGACCGCCATCCAGTCCGAATTTTGCCTATATAAGGCTGTTGAGTTTTCAGAAAAGGGGTTGGACTTTTTCGGGTGGGCCTCATGCTGTCGAATTCGTTTCACGCCTAAAAAACTCTTATTGGACTTTTATTTGCAAGAATCTAACCTTGTGTGGCAGGGATTAAGAATCATATTTCAAGATCTAAGAAAACAAGACCTGGAACTTCGAAGTGGGAAAATCCTAAGCAAGGTAATATCCTAATTCATTCTTTGTCAATTTAAACATGTCATAAGCATTCCATCTTCTTTTTAATTTCTTCTTGGTCAAAGACCTAATCCTTTTAGGTCTAAGGGCCTAATGGACTAATCAATCAATCTTTCGGCATTAAGCCGTGAATCAATCAACCTTTTTGGCACGAAGCCTAAATTGCATCTTTTTGGTACAAAGTACCTAAATTTCACAATTAAAATCAACCTTTTTGGCCAAAGGCCTAAATTCCACATTTTGGTACAAAGTACCTAAATTTCATAAGTTAGCACTAAGTGCTAAATCTCACAAATTTGGCAAAAGCCCGACAATGCACGAAGCATAAACCACATTTTGGTACAAAGTACCTAAACTTCATAATTTAGCACTAAGTGCTAAATCTCACAAATTTGGCAAAAAGCCCGACAAATGCACGAAGCATACACACACACATGCATGAAGCATAATTTTCATCGCCTTTAAATAGGCTTTTCCAAACTACATGGGCTTTGATTCTCATAAAAACGAGAGTATGTAGGCATATTTGGGATTCACCCCAAATAGCAAGTCCGCAATTTACTAACAATCTATTCTTCTTCCTTTCTGTGTTCTTTTTGGATTCAATTCTAAATTGGCAAATTAATCAGAAATACATGACATAGTCCCCGAATCCTCCTTGGGTTCATAGATTAGAAACCTTAACATTGGATGCATCAATTGGAGTCAAACAAGGGTTTTCTTAGTTTTTCCCTTTGAACAAAATAAACTGAGTGGCGACTCCCGACAACGAGTGAACTTTCATCCGAATCCTTTTTGGGTGAAAAAACGAGGTTCACAGTATGCCTATGAGATGATGTTTAATGTATTTGGTTATGTATACTTGAATAATGAAGTGTGATAATGTAAATTGAGACATGATAAGATATGAGGCTATTGTGATTGGCTATGATGATTCAAAAGAGACATGAGGCCATTGTGATTGGCTATGATGATTCAAAAGAGACATGAAGCCATTGTGTTTGGCTATGATGATGAGAATTGAGAATGAAATGAATAATGAAATAATAAATGAATTGTGTGGCTAATGTGTTATTCCATTTTCAGAGTTTGTTGTTGGTGGCATGCCTATTATTATTAACAATCTCTTGAAGTTAGGTTGGACTTTGTCCTTGAAGCCTAATTGAGATGTTACCACCCTTGAAGCTAGGTTGGGTTGGTTCTTGAAGCCAAGTTGGGTTGATACTTAGCATGCTTTGTTCCCCTTGAAGCTTGGTTGAACCTAATCCTTGAAGCCTAGTTGGGTTTATGATAATGATAAATGTGATAACAAAACCAAAGCATTAACTCTGAAAATTGAATGGCATATTAGTGTATGTTGGGCCCAATGCTTGTCTTTGTTTAAATGTGATTCATTAATGATAAAATGATTGAATAATGAGATCTATGGAAGGACTTTGCAATGGGATATGTATATATGTGTATGGTTTGTGAACTATGAAGGTGTAATATTAGTTTTCCACTTGTGATGTTATTTTTATTGCTAAAATGGGTGACATTGCATTGCATTAAAGCATAATGCTAGCATAATTTGTATTACTAAGCCGTTGGCTTAGCGCGATAGTGTTGATCGCGCAGGTGATAGAGTTGAACCCGAGAGTTCCTCGAGACCAAGTGAGAGTAGACATTGAAGAATTTACTTTTGGACTTAAAGATCAGAGAGGAGCTGCCAATCATGTATATATTTTATGTTTTGTAAACTTTGGTTTGTAACATATTTGTAATAACTTCCGCTGTGAATTAATAAACATTTTGTATATATCTATATATGGTGTCTTTTGAATTGCTTTTAAAATGTTTGAGATTGGTTTCACTTATTTACAAAGATATATGTTGTGTATTTTTTTTAAACTGTGACATTTCCTATATTCAGTATACGTATATTACGATCTTTTAAGCATGCTTGGTACGTATACGGGGTATAGGGATGTTACAAGGGTCATGGGTGGTGAATAATTTTTAGGGTTTTAGAAATCAATTTGATAATTTCATGAAGTTTTATGAATTTAAACAAATAAATTAAAGTTTTTATAAGTAGAAAAGATGTTTTAGAAGACTTTTTGAATGAAATAGAACCTACTTTAAAATTTTAAAAGAAGTAGAATTTACATCTTAGTTTTGTTGAAAAATATGTTCAATTAGAGTTTTAAGATTTTTAAGAAGAAAAAATAACAATTTTAAGCCTTTTGGAAGATAAACCAACGAAATAAGGTTTTTTTTTCGGCTTTAGAAAAACTAAATTAAAGTTCAAAGGTTTTTAATTTTGATTTCATAGATTTGCTACTGTGTAAAAAAAATTAAAGAAATTTAATTAACACATACCTTCTTTTAATGATTTCTCCAAAAATAATTCTTCTTGGATGAACTAGCTCCAAAGACAAGCTTTTTTTGCCTTTGAATCCTCTAAATCGTGCTGCTGCTGTTCCCGAAAAGAGTTGAATTGAATTTCTTCTTTTCCTTCCTTGATTTGGTTTCAAATTTTCCAAACTGCTCTTGGATTTTTTTTCCTTAAATTAATTGCCTTTGGTCCTTATTTATAGTGGTTTGAGATTGTTTATTCCTAATTAGTTAAGGTAAGTAATATTAATAAAAAAAAAGTAACCAAAACCTAATTGGATTAGGTTTCAAAAAATTTACGTCAGAAAATTTGCGCTGCCGAAAAAAAACTGCTGCGGAAAAACTGTGCTGGCGAAAAATCTGCTGCAGCTGGCTGCGGCAGCACGCGCGGAACGGTCCCGTAAGCTATGCAATCGAAATAGCACTGTAACACCCCTATACCCCGTATACGTACACAGCATGCTAATACGATCGTAATATACGTATACTGAATATAGAAATGTCACGGTTACAAAACACACATGACATGACTCTTATATACTATGAACAAATTCAAAACCTTTAAATGAGTTTATAAAACGAAATAGATAGAAAGTTTATTTAAAACGCAGAGAAAATATAACAAATGTTTCCCAATACATTTGCATCAAAATCAAAAGTTACAAATATAAAATATATACATGAGTGGCAGCTCTTCTCTGATCTTTAAGTCCAAAAATCAACTCTTCAACGCCTAGACTCACTAGGTCTAGAGGAACTCTCGGGTTCAATCCTGTCACCTGCGCGGTGAACCACAATCGCGCTGAGCCAACAGCTTAGTAGAACAAACTATAATGATATTATGCTATGTCATACATTCAAACAGTATAGATCATACTCAATACACTTTATTTTATGGATGTTACATTTCATTATTTCAATAATTGTATCATCATCCATTACTCACACATTTAACATAGACACACATGGGCCCAACAAGCATTTAATATGATATTCAAAGTTCAGAGTTACTGCTTTGGTTTATAATCACAATGATCAAGCCCGTAGGCAATATATATCATATCTCTATCCATGGATAGTGTAACAGACCCAGTCTCTTGGACCATCAACCCATTAACATGAGGAGATCCTCAACCCGGCTAGACTGTTACTAGTAACAGACCCAGTCTCTTGGACCATCAACCCGACTAATCGAGGAGATCCTCAACCCGGCTAGACTGTTACTTTTCATAAATTTCATTTTCACATTTCATTTAGTGTAACAGACCCAGTCTCTTGGATCATCAATTCAATTCAATTGAAGAGATCCTCAACCCGGCTAGACTGTTACCTTTATATAGGCATGCCACCAAAACCAGTACTCTGAAATTTGAATAAACATATTAGGCACACAACCATTTCATATATCTCTTTATAAATCTTTTTCTCAATTCATTTCTCATTCCACAATCAACTAGGCAAACATGCCTCATTTGAATCAATATAGCCAATCACAATGGCTTTACACATCATCTTATCATCACATCTTTCATTTTCATAACACATACATATACCATATTACATTTCATGAGGTTCATATTGTATAAAACATAACATTATTCAAACATATCAACAATACAATGAAATTACTTAGTACATTCACACTCAAATGTATAAGTTCCAAAATCACATGAATGTATGTTATAATGCAAGGTTTGTAATTACCTCAAAAGAAATCCACACAATTCTAAACACTTCCTCTTAACAAGTCCTTCACCAAATAATTAAGGCAATTCACCTTCTTCACAACCTAATTCAGAACAATGAGGAAACTCACATAAGATCATAAGACTAAGAATCAATTAGGGCAAACTCTAAACTGGACACGCTCACCCACACGGGCGTGTCCCTGACCGTGCCCTAACTCCACAACACAGAAGCATTTACACGTTCAGGACCACGGGCGTGTCACTGGGCGTGTAATACCTACTGTCTCTCAGAAGTATCGACACGTCAAACATCATGAACGTGTTCCTGGCCATGTCAATTCCCCAAAGTCACAGTAGCTATGACACGCTCACTAACACGGGCGTGTTAATGGCCGTGTCACACCTACTGCCATCCAACACAATTGACACGCCTAAAGACCTGGACGTGCTCCTGGGCGTGTCAGGCCAAAAACCCAGATTCCGGCCAAAACAACAATCCAACCAACAAACAACAATCTTCCACCATCTTCCACTTCAACAAAACTCAACTAGACACACCCAAAACCATAACAACCTTGCAAAAACACCAACACAACTCAAAATACACATCCAACACCAAATCACAACATCATCAAAAACTCTAAACACAACCACAACTCAATCTTAACCAACAAACTTATTCTTCCTTTCAATCTTACTCTTTTCTTCAATCCAACCCAAGAATCAAAGATCAAGTAAACCCAACACTCTTAAACACAACACATTCAAACATATCCATATCAACAACCATAAATCACCAAACCCACAACACAAACTCAAAGAAAACAAGGGAATCAAGAGGAAACTTACCAAGAATGAAGAAAACTCTTAAATTCCTCCTTGATCTCTTGAAAACTTCTTCAATCTTGAGCTTGGAAGGTCAAATCTCTCCCTCTCTCTTGTTCTCTTGCTGCTGCCGTCCAAAGCAAAGAAAGGAGAAGAAAAGGAAAATGAGAGACACGAGAAGAGAGGAAGAAGGAAGAAAAGGAAAAGAAAGAAAAGTCAAACATTAACCCTCTCTCTCCTCAAAACATTCTCCTCCACACAAATAAAAAATAAAATAATCTCAAACATCACCATCCACCCATCTTAATCCACTAACTCAATTTCAAAATAATTACCTTTATACCCTTCAAACAAATATTTGTATATGTTAAGTATATCACAATATATACAACATATACACATTACTCTAACCTCAACTCTCTTTCCAATAAAATAAATACACTTAATCCAATAATAACAATAATTACTCCAATACTTCTAGGGTACATTTTGGGATATTACAATTCTCCCCCTCTAAAAGAAATTTCATCCTCGAAATTACCTGAAATCATGTCTGAAACAACTGAGGATATTGTTCTAGCATCGTTTGCTCATTCTCCCAAGTTGATTCTTCTCTACCATGACTCTTCCAAAGAACCTTCACAATTGGCACTTTCTTATGTCTCAACTCTTTCATCCCATATGCTAAGATAGCAACCGGTTCTTCTTCAAAAGTCAGATCCGGACTCACCTCAATAGATTCCACTGATAACACATGAGATGGGTCTGACCTATACCTCCTCAACATAGAAACATGGAAGACATTATGGATTCTGTCTAACTCTGGTGGCAAAGCAAGCCGATAAGCAACCGGTCCCAATCTTTCCAATACTTCATATGGTCCAATGAAACGAGGACTCAGTTTCCCTCTTCGACCAAATCTCAAAATCTTTTTCCAAGGAGACACTTTCAAAAATACTTTATCTCCCACATTATACTCAATGTCTCTCCTCTTCAAATTCGAATAAGATTTCTGCCGATCTGAAGCTGTTTTCAACCTATCTCGAATTATTTTCACTTTATCTTCTGTCTCTTTAACCAAATCAGGACCAATTAACTTACCTTCACCAGTCTCATTCCAACATAAAGGTGTTCTACACCTTCTTCCATACAATGCCTCAAATGGTGCCATACCAATGCTAGATTGATGACTGTTATTGTAAGCAAATTCCACAAGTGGCAACAATCTGTCCCAACTTCCTGAGAAATCAATGACACAGCTTCTCAACATATCCTCAATAATCTGTATCACTCTCTCTGACTGCCCATCTGTCTGCGGATGGAAAGCAGTGCTAAAGTGTAATCGAGAACCCAAAGCACCATGCAAACTCTTCCAAAACCTCGATGTGAACCTCGGATCTCGATCAGACACTAAAGAAATTGGGACTCCATGCAATTTCACAATCTCACTAATATACAGCTCAGCCAATCTCTCAAGAGAATAATCCATCCGAACCGGAAGAAAATGAGCTGTCTTAGTCAACCTATCAATAATCACCCAAATGGCATCATGCTTTCTCTGTGTCAATGGTAAACAAGACACAAAGTCCATAGTCACTCTTTCCCATTTCCACTCAGGCACTGATAAAGGTTGAAGCAACCCTGTTGGGACCTGATGCTCTGCTTTAACCCTCTGACATGTGAGACATTTGGATACAAACTCTGCAATGTCTCTCTTCATACCAGACCACCAGTAATGCTGTCTCAAATCATGATACATCTTCGTACTGCCAGGATGCATAGCAAAAACTGATTGATGTGCTTCTTCTAAAATAATCCTTCTCAAACTAATATCATCTAGCACACACAGTCTACTCTTAAACCATAAGCTCCCATCACCTTTCACAAGAAAATCTCGGCTCTCCCCTTTTTGGCAATCTGAAACAATCTTCTGAATTTTCTCATCAATCAATTGAGCCTCTTTAATCTGATCTAACAACACTGGTCTCAGCTGCAATTGTGCCAACAATGCACCATCATCACAAGATATAAAGCTAGCATGCAACGCTCTCAACTCAACAAGCAACGAGAGCGAATAAGCAGTCAAACCTGCTAAAGACTTCCGACTCAAGGCATCAGCAACAACATTTGCTTTACCTGGATGATAATCAATCAAACAATCGTAGTCTTTAATCAATTCCAACCACCGTCTCTGTCGAAGATTAAGCTCTTTCTGAACCCCCAAATATTTTAAACTTTTGTGATCAGTGTAAATAAAACATTTCTCTCCATACAAGTAATGTCGCCAAATCTTCAATGCAAACACAATGGCTGCTAACTCCAAGTCATGGGTTGGATAGTTTAGCTCATGTGGCTTCAACTGTCGAGAAGCATAAGCTATCACTTTACCCTCTTGCATCAAAACACAACCCAAACCACTATGTGAAGCATCACTGTAGATCACATATGGTTTATCTTCCACAGGTAAAGTGAGAACAGGTGCTTGAGTTAACATCTCTTTCAACTGCTCAAAACTAGCTTGACACGGATCAGTCCACACAAATCTAACTCCTTTTCGAAGTAATCTGGTAAGTGGAGTAGCTATCAAAGAAAATCCTTTCACAAAGCGTGGATAATAGCCTGCCAAACCCAGAAAACTTCTAACTTCAGTCACAGACTTTGGTGGACTCCAATTCATAATAGCTTCAACTTTACTCGGATCAACTCTAATGCCATCTGCTGAAACTATATGACCGAGGAAAGTTACTTGATCTAGCCAGAACTCACATTTTGACAGCTTAGCATACAATTGCTTCTCTCTCAAGATTTGCAATACAATCGGCAGATGCTTGTCATGCTCTTCTTCATTACGAGAATACACCAAAATATCATCAATGAAGACTACCACAAACTGATCCAGATAGGGCCTAAACACCCTATTCATCAAATCCATGAAAGCTGCAGGTGCATTCGTCAACCCAAAAGGCATCACTAGAAACTCATAATGCCCATACCTGGTTCGAAAAGCTGTCTTGGGCACATCCTCAGCTCTGACCCGCAACTGATGGTACCCTGATCTTAAATCAATCTTGGAAAATACTGCTGCTCCCTTCAATTGATCAAAGAGATCATCAATTCTAGGCAAAGGATATTTATTCTTGATAGTCACTTTATTCAATTGCCTATAATCGATACACAATCTCATAGTACCATCTTTCTTCTTTACAAACAAAACAGGAGCTCCCCATGGCGAAACACTAGGGCGAATGAATCCTTTATCCAGCAACTCCTGCAACTGCACCTTCAACTCTCTCAATTCAACAGGTGCCATTCTATAAGGAGTAATAGAGATAGGAGTGGTACCTAGCAACAAATCAATACCAAACTCTACCTCTCTCTCAGGAGGCAATCCTGGCAACTCCTCTGGAAATACATCTGGAAACTCAGCTACTGTGGGAATGCTATCAAACTGAGAACCCTCTACCCTGGTATCCAAAACATGAGCGAGATAGGCATCACACCCTTTTCTAATCAGCTTCCTAGCTGAAACAGCTGAAATCAACAAGGATGCAAATTGTCTCTGCTCGCTAGATACCATCACAATTCTATCATCACTAGTTCTCAAAGTAACACACTTCTTCTTACAATCTACCACAGCTTCATGTCTAGACAACCAGTCCATGCCCAAAATCAAATCATACTCTTTAAATGGAATCTCAATCAAATCACCAGGAAATTCCTCTCCTTGCACAACAACTGCACTATCTCTGTGCACCTTACTAACAACCACAATATGCCCTAAAGGATTTGTCACCAAGACATCAAATCCTAGGGACTCAGAATGCAAATCAGTCACAGGCAAAATGGATGCACTTATGTATGAATGAGTAGATCCTGGATCAATTAAAGCAAGTACTGAAATGCCAAATAAAGAAAATGTACCAGCAATAACAGCTGAAGCATCTGGCTGCCTCTGCATCACATAAACTCTTTGGGAAGGTCCAGCCTCATCTGGTCTACTGTCCATAGATGAAGAGCCTCCTCTCTGACTGAACCCAGATCGACCCCCTCTATTAAAACTTCTGCCTCCTCTACCTCCTCTGCTAAAACTAGGTCGTGAAGCTGCAGTATCCACCGACCTCTGCTCCTGTACCTCAGGACATTCTCTAATGAAATGATCAGGGGATCCGCATCTGAAGCACACAGCTGGTCCCCTACTTATCCAACAAACGCCTCTATGTGACCCCCCACACTGAGCACATATAGGTGGAGTGAACCTCTGAACCGTTGGAGTCGGAGCACTCGTCACTGAAACCGTAGGTCTCGATCTCTATCTTTGAAACTGCACTGACCTACCAACTGGCCTCTGACTCCTGCTGGTCCTAGGAACAAAGCTGCCTCTACCTCTCTTCACAGATGAAGACCCTGTCTCAAACTGGGGCCTTCTCACTCTAGTCTCCTCCTCAGAAGCAGATGCTGCAATGCCCTGGGCTCTCTCTACACTCCTAGCTGCAGCAACAAGCTGGGAGAAATCCTGGTATCTGGAACCAGCCACAAGACACAAAATAGAGGGCCTCAATCCCTCCTCAAACCTTCTGCATCTATCAATCTCATCAGATATAATACCTCCAGCATAATGACTCAATCTGATGAACTCGACCTCATACTCTGTTACTGTCCTGTGGTCTTGTTTCAAACTCAGAAACTCCATCTTTTTAACATCTTTATACTCCCTAGGAGTATACTTCAGCTCAAACTCTCTGAGAAAGTCAGCATAAGACAAGGTAGGTGGATCATCCATAGCGGGAGGCACTGTTTTCCACCAGTCATATGCATCCTTCTGCAATAATGACCTAGCATAATCAAATTTTTCCTCTGGAGTGGCTTGCAACTGAATAAAGATCCTCTGTACTTTATCTAGCCACTGCTCAGCCACTGCTGGATCTATAGTACCCAGAAAATCTTCTGCCCCAAACTTCCTCAACTTATCATATTGTCTCACTGGTACTTGAGGCTGAGGTGGTGGTAGCGGTGGTTGCACTGGTGTTTGTCTCATCAGTTCCATCATATGCCTGAACCAAGCTGGTGGAACCTCATCACCAACTGGTCTCCCTGACCCAGAAGCAGGTGCCTCACCGGCTCTATCAATTCTAACCTCATCTCTACTCTCTTCCGGAGCTACACTCTCCGCACTTCCCTCAACAAAATGACGTGAATGAGGATCCATTACAACCTATATCTGCAAACATAGCAGAATACACCTTATTAAAGATCATAGACTGCCAATACTAAATATATATTTTATTCAAAACCAACTTTTAAAATCAAAATATCATTTTTCTTACAGTTTACCTAGGTTGAGAATCTCAAGCCTAGGCTCTGATACCAAAACAATTGTAACACCCCTATACCCCGTATACGTACACAGCATGCTAATACGATCGTAATATACGTATACTGAATATAGAAATGTCACGGTTACAAAACACACATGACATGACTCTTATATACTATGAACAAATTCAAAACCTTTAAATGAGTTTATAAAACGAAATAGATAGAAAGTTTATTTAAAACGCAGCGGAAAATATAACAAATGTTTCCCAATACATTTGCATCAAAATCAAAAGTTACAAATATAAAATATATACATGAGTGGCAGCTCTTCTCTGATCTTTAAGTCCAAAAATCAACTCTTCAACGCCTAGACTCACTAGGTCTAGAGGAACTCTCGGGTTCAATCCTGTCACCTGCGCGGTGAACCACAATCGCGCTGAGCCAACAGCTCAGTAGAACAAACTATAATGATATTATGCTATGTCATACATTCAAACAGTATAGATCATACTCAATACACTTTATTTTATGGATGTTACATTTCATTATTTCAATAATTGTATCATCATCCATTACTCACACATTTAACATAGACACACATGGGCCCAACAAGCATTTAATATGATATTCAAAGTTCAGAGTTACTGCTTTGGTTTATAATCACAATGATCAAGCCCGTAGGCAATATATATCATATCTCTATCCATGGATAGTGTAACAGACCCAGTCTCTTGGACCATCAACCCATTAACATGAGGAGATCCTCAACCCGGCTAGACTATTACTAGTAACAGACCCAGTCTCTTGGACCATCAACCCGACTAATCGAGGAGATCCTCAACCCGGCTAGACTGTTACTTTTCATAAATTTCATTTTCACATTTCATTTAGTGTAACAGACCCAGTCTCTTGGATCATCAATTCAATTCAATTGAAGAGATCCTCAACCCGGCTAGACTGTTACCTTTATATAGGCATGCCACCAAAACCAGTACTCTGAAATTTGAATAAACATATTAGGCACACAACCATTTCATATATCTCTTTATAAATCTTTTTCTCAATTCATTTCTCATTCCACAATCAACTAGGCAAACATGCCTCATTTGAATCAATATAGCCAATCACAATGGCTTTACACATCATCTTATCATCACATCTTTCATTTTCATAACACATACATATACCATATTACATTTCATGAGGTTCATATTGTATAAAACATAACATTATTCAAACATATCAACAATACAATGAAATTACTTAGTACATTCACACTCAAATGTATAAGTTCCAAAATCACATGAATGTATGTTATAATGCAAGGTTTGTACTTACCTCAAAAGAAATCCACACAATTCTAAACACTTCCTCTTAACAAGTCCTTCACCAAATAATTAAGGCAATTCACCTTCTTCACAACCTAATTCAGAACAATGAGGAAACTCACATAAGATCATAAGACTAAGAATCAATTAGGGCAAACTCTAAACTAGACACGCTCACCCACACGGGCGTGTCCCTGACCGTGCCCTAACTCCACAACACAGAAGCATTTACACGTTCAGGACCACGGGCGTGTCACTGGGCGTGTAATACCTACTGTCTCTCAGAAGTATCGACACGTCCAACATCATGAATGTGTTCCTGGCCGTGTCAATTCCCCAAAGTCACAGTAGCTATGACACGCTCACTAACACGGGCGTGTTAATGGCCGTGTCACACCTACTGCCATCCAACACAATTGACACGCCTAAAGACCTGGACGTGCTCCTGGGCGTGTCAGGCCAAAAACCCAGATTCCGGCCAAAACAACAATCCAACCAACAAACAACAATCTTCCACCATCTTCCACTTCAACAAAACTCAACTAGACACACCCAAAACCATAACAACCTTGCAAAAACACCAACACAACTCAAAATACACATCCAACACCAAATCACAACATCATCAAAAACTATAAACACAACCACAACTCAATCTTAACCAACAAACTTATTCTTCCTTTCAATCTTACTCTTTTCTTCAATCCAACCCAAGAATCAAAGATCAAGTAAACCCAACACTCTTAAACACAATACATTCAAACATATCCATATCAACAACCATAAATTACCAAACCCACAACACAAACTCAAAGAAAACAAGGGAATCAAGAGGAAACTTACCAAGAATGAAGAAAACTCTTAAATTCCTCCTTGATCTCTTGAAAACTTCTTCAATCTTGAGCTTGGAAGGTCAAATCTCTCCCTCTCTCTTGTTCTCTTGCTGCTGCCGTCCAAAGCAAAGAAAGGAGAAGAAAAGGAAAATGAGAGACACGAGAAGAGAGGAAGAAGGAAGAAAAGGAAAAGAAAGAAAAGTCAAACATTAACCCTCTCTCTCCTCAAAACATTCTCCTCCACACAAATAAAAAATAAAATAATCTCAAACATCACCATCCACCCATCTTAATCCACTAACTCAATTTCAAAATAATTACCTTTATACCCTTCAAACAAATATTTGTATATGTTAAGTATATCACAATATATACAACATATACACATTACTCTAACCTCAACTCTCTTTCCAATAAAATAAATACACTTAATCCAATAATAACAATAATTACTCCAATACTTCTAGGGTACATTTTGGGATATTACAATTACAGTGATTTCCTGCGGGTGAAATGCCCACCGGGCCCGCGCGACTATTTTTTTGTCTTCGATTTTTCCGACTCCGATTTTTATTTTTATTTTTATTTTTTGACTTTTATTTGTTTATTTCTATTTTTTATTAATAAAAATTAGATACTAAAGCAAAAATTATTTAATAAAATTATTTTGGACCAATTAGACAACAAAAATCATTTTAGACTAAATAAAAAATATTGGACCAGATTGGGTCAAAAATTAAGGGTCTATAATTATATTAAAATCAAATCAATGTCCAAACAAAGCAAATAAATGGACACCCATTCGATGATGGAAACATGTCCTTACATCGTCCATGTCTAAAACTAAATAGAACACCCACTGAAAGGTGAAAACATATCCTTTACATTGGTCCAAAATAAAAAAGCAATTTAAATTACATGAAAATTAATTAATGAGGTACCCACAAAGTGGAAACATACCTCTTATAATTTTACTATGAAAACAAATAAGTAATAATAATAATAATAACGAAAATATCCATCCATGATAAATTAAATAAATCAAGCATTGAAATTAAATAAATCAACCATCAAAACATATAATAAACTGCATAATCAAATCTAAACTTAAATAAAGCAAATAAAGATACAAATTTAGGTTTATGTCTCAATTTAGGGTTCTTTAATTAACATTTAGGGTTTTGGGATTTTGAAATTATTATTATTATTATTTAGGCTACTGTGAGGGTTTTTTGGAAAAATGAAATTGATTGGGGTTTTATAAATTTAAGAAAGTAGTAAGGTTTTTAGTTAATCAAATTAGGGTTTAGGGCTAACATCATGAAATTAGGATTTTGGAACCTTAAGACATTAGGGTTTATAAATTTAAAAGATTGGGTTTTAGGTTCACTGGATTATGGTTACTAAGTTAAGAATTAGGATTTAAATTTACTAGATTGGGTTTTAAGTTCACTAGATTAGGGCTTTAGGTGCTGATAAACTTGTCATAAAGTTTTGATGTTTTAAGAATTAGGGTTTAGGAAAACTAGGGTTTACTGGATTGGGTTTTGAGAATTAATAAGATAGTTTAGGGTTTTTGATATTTTGGAAAACATATTCGATCTTAGGATTTAAGAAAACAGTTTAGAGTTTTATAGAAACAATTATGATTAAAGTTTATAGAACCTGTAAAGAAGATTAGGGTTAGGAGAATTAAGAAAACATTTTGAAGTTTCGGACAAAAAAGTTAGGGTTTAGATGATTAAGAAAATAGTTCGGGGAAAAATAATTTAGGGTTTTAAAGTTTTGGAAACAGAAGAACAGTTTAAGGTTTTAAAGTTTTGGAAACAGAAGAACAATTTAGGGTTTTTGAAGTTTTGAAAACAGAAGAATAATTTAGGGTTTTTGAAGTTTTGGAAACAGAAGAATAATTTAGGGTTTTTGACAATTTAATCAATTATTTAGGCTACTAGACGATTTTAAGTTTTTAGTTTTTATAAAACGTGCAAGTGATGTTTTGAAAACCAACTGATTAATGTATTAACTAAAGTAAACAATTAAAGTTAAAGTTATTAAAATAAAGAACAAGTTACTGCATATTCTTATTAATAAAAAAAAATAAAGCTAATGTGAATATATAATTTATGATTAGAGATCAAACCTGCGTAGTTGGTTCCACCAAAAAATTGATTTCTGGATGAACAATAACAAAGGCAATGTTGCTGCCTTTGATGGATTGATGATTAATGAATGCTGCTAATTCCTTTTTGTCGTCTCTTCTCCTAGGATTTTTTATCTCCTTTATTTTCGTCCTCCAAAGTCTGGAGTCCAAAGTCCTGATCCAGATCCCTAATTTTGTGTTTTAATATGTTATTTTTAGGAAACAATTCAAACCTAATTCTAATTGTCTAAGGAAATTAAAATCATTTAGGAAAAGAAATTAAAACCAAATAGAATTTCGTTTCGGAAAAAAATGCACTGGAAAAAATTGTGCTGGCGAAAAATTGCTGCAGGCTATGAAAATTGCGGGCGAGAGCTGGGGCGGGCCAGCCAATTCACTTTCAGCGATGAAATTTTTCGTCGCCGATTTTTCCGTCGCTGATTTTTATTTATTTATTATTTTCTATTTTTATTATTTTTTTAACTTTACTAATATTACCTTTTTATTAAAAATTATAAATAATAAATATCAAAATAAATATTATTTAATTAAAATACCACAAAAATTATTTTGGACCATATAAAAAATATTGGACCCAACTGGGTCAAAAATTAAGGGTCTACAGTTTGCTCCCTACTTGAGCGATCTGAGACTATGGCAAAAGAGAGTGAAAAGCAATGTGATTTTTGACTGGGTTTGGAGCCATGCTGGACTTCCAAGGTTAGTTTGAGCTTTGGACTAAAAAATAATTTGGGTTCTGGACCCGAGCTAGATTTAGAATTTGAGTTCTGAACCCGGGGTAAGTTCTGGACTTAAGGGTAATTTGGGTTCTGTACCTGAGCTAAGTTCCGGACTTAAGAGAGATTTGGAATCTGGATCCGTGCTAAGTTCTGGACTTAAGGGGAATTTGGATTCTGGACCCGAGCTAAGTTTCGCACTTAAGGGTAATTTGGGTCCTGGACCCGAGCTAAGTTCTGGACTTAGGGGTAATTTGGGTTTTGGACCTGAGCTAAGTTCTAAACTTAAGGGTGATTTGGATTCTGGTCCCGAGCTAAGTTTTGGACTTAAGGGTAATTTAGGTTCTGGACCCGAGCTAAGTTATGGACTTAAGGGTAATTTAGGTTTTGGACCCGAGCTAAGTTCTAGACTTAAGAGAGATTTGGGTTCTGGATCCGAGCTAAGTTCTGGACTTAAGGGTAGTTCGGGTTCTGGACCTGAGCTAAGTTCTAGACTTAAGGGAGATTTGGGTTCTAGACCTGAGCTAAGTTCTAGACTTAAGAGAGATTTGGGTTCTGGACCCAAGCTAAGTTCTGGACTTAAGGGTAATTTGGGTTCTGGACCCGAGCTAAGTTCTAGATTTAAGGGTAATTTGGGTTTTGGACCCGAGCTAAGTTCTGAATTTAAGAGAGATTTGGGTTGTGAACCCGAGCTAAGTTCTGAACTTAAGGATAATTTGGGTTCTGGACCCGAACTAAGTTTTGGACTTAAGGATAATTGGGGTTCTAGACCCGAGCTAAGTTCTGTACTTAAAGGGGAATTTAGGTTCTGGACCTAAGCTAAGAGAGATTTAATTGTCTGCAAAAAATAATTGTAGTCAGTAGGATACTAAAGGAATTTGCAAAAAAATTAGCTAATTTTTACCATGCCCATATCTTCTTGCCCCCTGCTTGTAAAAATATTTTAAAAGTGCAAAAATATTTGTATACATGCAAGTATCTGAATAATTGATTTGAATAATTGAGTTTCCTATTTATTCACTGTGTAGTTACTATTTATATAATATTTACCAACTATTCATTTACTATTTGTAAATAGTAATTTACTATTTAACAATAGTAACATTTACTTTTTCTTTTCTTTTTTTTCACAAGAATACTATTTTTCTCTTTTTATTTTTGTCTTTTTCCCTTGCAATTTTTCTATATAAATCTTGGCTCATTTCTTCATTTCATCCATACTCATATAAATTTTGAATTCAGAGGGTTTAGAGAGTTTAGCATAGAGTTGAGGAGAAAATGCATGCTTCAAGATCAGGAACTCAATCTAATACTGAGTTATTGGAGTTTATTCGGCAGCATGAAAATGGAAATATAAGTCTACTAGCTGAAATACAGCTTCATCATAGTTTAAATCAAAAGACCAAGGTAACAATTCAATTATTTATTTTGACAGCAAATTATTTTTCATTTCTTTGTGTTTTTTTTCTTTTTCTTTTATTTTTTTCTTTTTTTATTTTGTTTGTTTTTTTATTATTATTTTTGTTTTGTTCTTTTTTAAGATTTTAGAAAAAATAAATTAATTAGATGAGTATATTTAAGAATTTAACATAAATAAATTTAGCCTAAAAATCAGTGGTATTGATATGATGATATACTTACCTTGTGTTAACTTACCTGGCTCCGTGTTAGCATGATCATTGCGTTATCCGGGGCGGAGAGTGTGTCTATAAAGCCTGACAATGGTATGATGTAGCGCCTTCTCAGATAAGATGGATTATCCGAGATTGCGGTTTTGAAAGCTTTATCTTGCAATTACCATTTGAGGAGCGTCTGATAGACAGGAGTGTAGTTCAAGCATTGTCAGAGTGGTGGATGGACATGACCCATACTTTTCACCTACCTATAGGTGAAATGACCATTGGCCCAATCGATTAAACAACCATAACTGGTATCTGGTACTATGGCCTTTTGGTCCCTCTTACCAATGATATTCTAACATTTGAAGAAGTCCAACAGTTAATTGGTATGGAACCATCATTCAAAGGCCTTTCAAGATAAAAATTGAGCCAATTCAGAGTTATTGGATGAACTACGAAGGATGGGTTTGTAGAGAAACAGCCAAGCAATTTGCTCGAGGATTTTTACTGTATTTGCTTGGGTCTACCATTTTATGCAGCATCGAATCTACCATCCATTTTTCAGTGTTGAGGGCCCTTACTGATATGAGTATGGTACCGCTTTACAGTTAGGGTGAAGCTGGCCTTGCCTGTCTCCATCACAGACTAGATAAAATTTGCAGAAATAAGAAGTCTTTTGTTGGCTTTATGATGGTTGTCGAGGTATTCTTCTTCTACCAATGTCAATTCCATTCTTATTCTTGCATGAATTTGATTTTTTATTATTGTTATAGGCATAGGCATATGAGCATAATCTTGTGAGGGTGCCTGGCATTTCCCGAGAGAGAGTCGGGTATCCAAGATTAAATTTTTGGTTGTCAGATCATGTAGCCGGCTCTCACCATGTGAACACCCAATGTTATCTCTTGGGTTGCTTAACTTGGGGCCAAGTAAAATAGCATTAGTAAACTTTAAAATTTATATAAAAGTTCACTTACCTTATGTCATCTTGTAGGTCAATTTGGCCTGGTGGAACACAGAAGAGCAGACGAACTGGACTTCCTCCATGAATGTCGCATTGCCTTTTCAACATACCCGCTGAGTCATTGCCGGCCCTGTGTCTAGTGGCTGGTTTCTCAGAGAGAGAGTATATGAGTGGTTTCTTGGTCCCGAGCAGCAGAGGATCTCGATGTGTTGCCTGAAGCATACTTTAAATATCACATCAATGCCGGAGAATGCATGGTGGTTGGCTCGGCACGGTTATGATGTTGAAACCTTTCTCTATCCACCGGGTGCATCTTATACACAGTTTATTCAAATAAGGCTCTTGAACTTTGATGTATCCCCTGTTGGTGTATGAGAGAATTTCGAGGAAAATGAGAATAGAGATGAGGAGGAGTATCATGGAGAGGGAAGAGAGTCTGTCTCGCATCTCGAGGCTAGCACTTCTCAGGTAAACTTTTACCATTTTTCCGTTGTAATTTCTTCTTTCTTAACTTGTTTTGACTTTTTAATGATTGTTGCAGGTTGCTGGCTCGTTTGGTCATAAGGTAGGACCTTCTTTTACTGCTCCTCCATTTGCTCATTCTAATCAACCGGAGATGCCATCTCATCAACAGGGCATTAATATGAATTACTGTTTTATTAGTTTTTGTTATAGATTTGTGCCTTGTTTATTATGATAATTATTGTTTTATTTAGGTATTTTGTTAGTTTTTATCGGTTTGTTTTGTGTTTTTATTAATTTTGGTATTTTAGTTTATTTCAGTGTTTATGTTATTTTTGATCTAGTTTTTAGTATGTGTTTATGTTTTGTTGGTTATTGTCTATTTATTTCTTGTTTAAAGTTTTGTTGCAAGTATTGTGTTAGGTTAAAAAAGGCAAGGAAACAAATTGAAGGAGAAAGGGGCAGTGGCTGACACAGGCAGAGGTACCAAGTTAAAAAGGAAGAGCAAGTCCCAGTAGCAGACACAAGCAAGGGACATGGCCAAGTCAGTGGCCGTGTCCCTCCAAAGAAGCCCAACACGGCCAAGTCACCTTCACTTGGCCGTGTCTCACTTGGTTCCAAAGGAAAAGAGAAGCAAATCTTCACAGAAGCAAACATAGGCAAGGGACACGGCCAAGTCACTGGCCGTGTCCTTCCAAAAGGCTCCAACACGGCCAAGTCAAGCTCCAACTGGCCGTGTCACTCAACCAAAGAAGAAAAGAAGAAAATTTTCACAGTAGGCGACACATGCAAGGGACACGGCCAAGTCACTAGCCGTGTCCCTCCAAAGAGCACCCACACGGCCAAGTCACATGCAACTTGGCCGTGTCTCTCATGAACTAAGCCCGTAGCGGATTTTAAAGCGGACATTTCGTATAAAAGGAAAGAGTGAAGCTAGGGTTTGGGACTGTTGACGATTTGGAGAGCTGATTTAGCCGTCTGAGAGTGAGCTTAGGGTTTTGACAATTGTTTTCTTTAATTTTGATTACACTTTTGATTACTTTAGCTTAGATTAGATTGTTCTAGCCATTGATGCATCCTTCTTGCAAGATTTGAACAAGAGATTCTTCAGAAGCTTCAAGGAGTTTGTAACTTGGTTTTGTGCTCGAACTTATTCTCTTTATTTTCATTGAAATTGTATTTATGGATATTATCATGTCTATTTTGATTTCTTTGAACATTAATGAGATGAATATGTTTGATTGCATTATGAACTAATTTGATCTAATCTAGGGTTTGTATGGATCTGCTATGATTGTATGAATTGGTTATTCTCTTAACTAATAATTTCTTTAGCCTTGATTGAATGGAATATTGTTAATATATAAATGATTGGCCACCAATTATGTGTTTTAGGTATTAGATGATGGATTGAGAGATGAAGTCTAATGCTGGAACAATTCAATTAAGGACTTAGGTGAATTAGAGATATAACCTATTAAAAAGATTATTTCAATTATAACAAGATTAGTTGAAAGAGGTTTGAATGCGAGAGCTTATTTCCTTGACTTGATTAATTGAGTTGTTTGAGATTTAATCTTTGAAATTAAATTAGTTAAGAGGAATAACCATTCATACATATAAGTAGTAGAGAAGTGCAAACCCTAGACCTTTCTATCCAGTGAATCAATACATCAGCTTAATTTACTTTTATTCATTTTAAAAACTTCAATCAATTTTCTTCTTTAATTAGCAATTTAAATTTTCTTCATTACTTGTTATTCATAATCTGATAATCAATTAGCCACTTTAGCTTCCTTGTGAGACGACCTTGGGGCGATCACCTTTGCTACAGCTACCTCGTATACTTGCGAGTGACGCTTTGTGGTAGAGTTAATTTGAGAGCAACAAGTGTTTGGCGCCGCTGCCGGGGAGGCTAATTGGCGAAATTGTTTATTAGGTAAAAATATTTTAGATTATTTTTCATTGTTTATTTTTTATTTTATTTTGTCTTTTGCTTTTAATAATTTCTTTTTCTAGAAAAATTCTGTTTATGCAAGGCAGGAGATCGCTCGAAGGAGAGCTACATCCATTCATTCCAGAAATTCAGAGAGTGAAAAGGAGCAGAGAAGAGTTTGAGCTCTACACCAGATTTGATACAGAGGAGGACACTTCTGAATTTGAGTCAGATTCTGCACAATCAGTTAAAATGGCTGAAGAAAGACAAAGAACCATGAGAGATTTTGTTGGACCTGTCATTGGGACTTCCACATCTTGTATAAGGTTGACAGATGCAGCAAGGAATTATGAGTTGAAGAACATTCACTACAACATGCTGCCATCATTCTATGGAGTTCCAAATGAAGATCCTTTGAACTTTATTCGGGATTTCTACTCCACCCTCAACACTTTTCCATTGGGAGGATTAACAGAGGATCAGTTGAGGATGTGGTGTTTTCCATATACTTTGAAGGATAGGGAAAAGAGCTGGCTTATGATGTTGCCCGAAAACTCACTGACAACTTGGGAGCAAGTTTATAACAAGTTCATGGGCAAGTTCTATTCACATCAAAAGACAGCTGAGTTGAGAGGGAAGATTGCCACATTCTCTCAATTTGAAGGAGAACCATTTCATGAGGCTTGGGACAGATTTAAGATGCTATTGATCAGTGTCCACATCATCACTACCCACTTCAACTTCTGAACCAGTTTTTCTATGATGGTCTCACCCAGCAATTTCAGAACACTGTCAATAATGCAGCTGGGGCAGCTGTGGGAGAAAAGATAGCTGATGAGACTTATGAGATCTTTGAGATGTTGGGAGCTAATTCTCAACAAAAGAGTGTAAGGGGAAGAACTAAAGGGGTGAATCAATTGGAAGCCAATAGTGAAATGGTCAGTCAAATAGCTGAATTGACAAGGCAGGTTCAGATGCTAAACATGAAGAACAATATTTCTTCATCTACTCAAGAAGTGTGTGGAATCTGTGGGACATTAGGGCATGGAGCAAACAGTTGCCCCTTTGCATATGAATCATATGGGAATGAAGCTGAGCAAGTCAATGCCATGGGGGGATTTCAACCAAGGGCCCGGAATGATCCTTACTCCAATTCTTATAACCCTGGTTGGAGGAATCACCCAAATTTTTCTTAGGCAACAAATAATTCTCAGTAGCCTTTCCATTTGCTCCAGAGACAGAACTAACAGCAGGGTCAATCCTCAAATCAAGGGCAGTCTAAGATAGAGAGCTTGGAGGAAAGTTTACAAGCTTTCATCAAAGTCAGTGCTCAAAATCAAGAGATGACTAATAAGAGGCTGGATTCATTAGAAGCATCCTTTAAAAAAGTGGAGACTCAAGTAGGACAACTTGCACAACAGATGCAGATTCAACAGAAGGGGAAATTCCCAAGTCAACCTGAGCAGGCACATTCAGTGACTGTTCATAGGAGTGGTAAGAAAATTAACAATAATGTTGAAAATGATTTTGTGAATGCAGGTGACCAAGAGAACAAGGAGGAAGGAGAACCAGAGAACAAAGGTGATGGAGTTATATCAGTGGAGAAATCACCTTCAGCAGATTTACATAAGGCAAGCAATCCGTACCGGCCTCCTATGCCATTCCCTAGCAGGTTGAAAGATGATCAAAAAGATAAGCAATTTTCTAATATCTTCAACATGCTGTCTAAGGTAAGTATTAACTTACCTTTACTTGAAGCAATAAAGAACATGCCGGCTTATGCCAAATTCTTCAAAGAGCTGATCGCCAATAAAAAGAGGTATGAGACGAATGAAAAGGTGATAGTTTTCGAGGTAGTTAGTGCTATTTTGCAGCATAAACTACCTCCCAAACTAAAGGATCCTGGAAGCTTTATAATTCAAATTACTGTGGGAAATGGAAAGGGGATTGAGGGCATGTGTGATCTAGGAGCTAGTGTGAATTTGATGCCTTATTCTGTTTATAAAGAATTAGGATTAGGGGAACTTAAACCGACAAAAATGGTGTTGCAATTAGCTGATAGGTCTTTTGGATTCCTGAAAGGGGTTATAGAAGATGTGTCAGTTAAGGTTGGAGGGTTAATAGTACCTGTGGATTTCATAGTTCTTGACATGGAAGGGAGTCTGCACCATCAGCACACACTATTTTGCTGGGTAGGCCTTTCATGGCTACTACCGACACCTTAATAGATGTTAAAAATGGTAAACTATCAATGATTGTCTTGGGTCAGACTGTTGATTTTTCTATTTTTAACACTTCTCCCATTCCTACAACTGCTTTATATGAGGAATGTTCTTTAATTAATTGTGTTGAAGCAGTTGTTTCAGATGCTCTCTTGCAGACAGGTTCATCAGATAAATTGGAGCTGAAACTGACTTTAGAAGAGGGGGCTAAACCAGTGGGGGAGACCCAAAAGTGCCTTAACCCAAAGGTATATGAGAGTTCGAGGAATTATATGGATCACACTAAAGCACTTCATGACATATTTATTGGGCGACAGACATTGAGTCTAGGTATGAAAGTTTTACTTTTTAATTATCGACTACGTTTGTTTCCAGGTAAATTCAAGTCTCGATGGAGTGGTCCTTTCGAGGTATCTAAGGTATGTCCTTCTGGTGCCATTGAATTGCTTAACTCTAGAACCAATAAGACTTTTAAAGTAAATAGACATAGAGTTAAACCATATAAAGAAGGATTTCAAGAAGTGAGGATCATTGACAATACTTTGATCCACGATTCCTAGTCTTGCATGATGTCCAGCTTTATGACATTAAAGAAGTGCTTAATGGGAGGCAACCCATTAGTTTGAATTTCTTTTTCATAGTTATAATTTTATATTTAGCAAATTTGATTTTATGTTTAGTTTAAATAAATGGAAACCCTTAAGCTCTCTTGTATCTTGTTTTTGACCATTTGTGTTTATGATGAAAAGTTAGGGTTTTGCCTCACCAGGGGTACGATGGAAGACAAGTTGTACTTTCTCTTTCTCTTTATTATTCTTGTTTTCCATTGAGGACAATGGAAATTCTAAAGTGTGGGGTAATCTTTTAGCTGTTCCTTAATTCTTGTTTTGTTTGTCTTGGTGTGTTTTATTGTGTTGTGCATGGCATAATTGTTGAAAATTTATTGATCTTTTCTGTGATTCTAGCATTGTAGTTGAGACTTTAGTATCAGCATAGAAATGAGCATTTGAATTCATTCAGGATCAATTTTCACATTCTGCAATTCTTGACATATAAATCTTTATGAACCCACCTGTTTGAGTTTTGAGCCTCATAATTTGATATTATTATCAGTTGATTTTCTTTTCTTAAGTGTGCACCTTCATGATTTTGCATCTCTAGAGTTTGCTTTTGCATACTAATTGAACTCACATTATGATTTAATCTCAAGTTTTAAAACGATGAAGGCAAATTAGGTTAGCCCTTTAGCTTAAAAAGACCTCCCTTAATATTGATTTCCTTAGTGAGCCAAGTTGAGCCTTTGACCTTTTCTTGTTTGATCAACACAATTCTCAACTTAACATGTTCTTATTATCATCATACCTATGCATTAAGGAATGGAGTTTTTATGTTTTGACAATTGGGTAGTTTATTTCAAAGTGCGGGGTAAGTAAGTAAAAAAAAAAATGGTATTGCTATTTGGGGTTGAAATGCATACTTTGCACATTGTGTTGGATTAAGAGTTGATTATTCTTTTCCTCTACATGTTAAGCTAGATGATATATGCAATGTTATACTTTGTATATATATGTATTAAAAAAATAAAAAAAATTATTATATATAATAAAAGAAAAAGAAAAAGAGAAAATAAAAAAAAGAGAGATATATATATATACTAAAGTCAAATATGTTCTAGCATTGGTTATCAAAAGAGGAATGTCGACTTATGCATTTTTTTCTTGATTATGCAAGTATGTGAGGTAGCAAGGGTTGGTGAGTATGCTATTTGAAGGAGTTATGAGTTTCCTTAGAAAGAGTAGTGTCTAATTTAGATACTCCATTTCTTGATGCTCTAGCTTAAATGTCTTTTCTCACACCTTTACCTTAGCCCCATTGCATCCAAATAAAAGACCTTCAGATTATTTCTTGAGACAATCAGTGAGGGAGATTGGATAATTAAGCAAGTTTATGGTAGTATGCATTCATGAGTGGTTTGAGTGATTAACCTTTGAAATCAAGTGAAACACTTAGATGAGAGATAAGATTTGTATGTCTGAATTAATGAATGAGTTAAGAAAATCTTGATTGAAAGTAATTGCAATTATTTATGTCTGACTCTTAAAGTATTTCATCTTATATGTTGGATTTATAGTTAAGGTTGTTTGAGTTTTTAATTTATGCCATGTGAATTTGCTTGAGGACAAGCAAAGTTTTAAGTGTGGGGTAGTTGTTTTATTAGTTTTTGTTATATATTTGTGTCTTGTTTATTATGATAATTATTGTTTTATTTAGGTATTTTGTTAGTTTTTATCGGTTTGTTTTGTATTTTTATTAATTTTGGTATTTTAGTTTATTTCAGTGTTTATGTTATTTTTGATCTAGTTTTTAGTATGTGTTTATGTTTTGTTGGTTATTGTCTATTTATTTCTTGTTTAAAGTTTTGTTGCAAGTATTGTGTTAGGTTAAAAAAAGGCAAGGAAACAAATTGAAGGAGAAAGGGGCAGTGGCTGACACAGGCAGAGGACACGGTCAAGTCACTGGCCGTGTCCCATACCAAAATAAAAAGGAAGAGCAAGTCCCAGTAGCAGACACAAGCAAGGGACATGGCCAAGTCAGTGGTTGTGTCCCTCCAAAGAAGCCCAACACGGCCAAGTCACCTTCACTTGGCCGTGTCTCACTTGGTTCCAAAGGAAAAGAGAAGCAAATCTTCACAGAAGCAAACATAGGCAAGGGACACTGCCAAGTCACTGGCCGTGTCCCTCCAAAAGGCTCCAACACGGCCAAGTCAAGCTCCAACTGGCCGTGTCACTCAACCAAAGAAGAAAAGAAAAAAATTTTCACAGTAGGCGACACATGCAAGGGACATGGCCAAGTCACTGGCCGTGTCCCTCCAAAGAGCACCCACATGGCCAAGTCACATGCAACTTGGCTGTGTCTCTCATGAACCAAGCCCGTAGCGGATTTTAAAGCGGACATTTCGTATAAAAGGAAAGAGTGAAGCTAGGGTTTAGGACTGTTGACGATTTGGAGAGCTGATTTAGCCGTCTGAGAGTGAGCTTAGGGTTTTGACAATTGTTTTCTTTAATTTTGATTACACTTTTGATTACTTTAGCTTAGATTAGATTGTTCTAGCCATTGATGCATCCTTCTTGCAAGATTTGAACAAGAGATTCTTCAGAAGCTTCAAGGAGTTTGTAACTTGGTTTTGTTCTCGAACTTATTCTCTTTATTTTCATTGAAATTGTATTTATGGATATTATCATGTCTATTTTGATTTCTTTGAACATTAATGAGATGAATATGTTTGATTGCATTATGAACTAATTTGATCTAATCTAGGGTTTGTATGGATCTGCTATGATTGTATGAATTGGTTATTCTCTTAGCTAATAATTTCTTTAGCCTTGATTGAATGGAATATTGTTAATATATAATTGATTGGCACCAATTATGTGTTTTAGGTATTAGATGATGGATTGAGAGATGAAGTCTAATACTGGAACAATTCAATTAAGGACTTAGGTGAATTAGAGATATAACCTATTAAAAAGATTATTTCAATTATAACAAGATTAGTTGAAAGAGGTTTGAATGCGAGAGCTTATTTCCTTGACTTGATTAATTGAGTTGTTTGAGATTTAATCTTTGAAATTAAATTAGTTAAGAGGAATAACAGTTCATACATATAAGTAGTAGAGAAGTACAAACCCTAGACCTTTCTATCCAGTGAATCAATACATCAGCTTAATTTACTTTTATTCGTTTTAAAAACTTCAATCAATTTTCTTCTTTAATTAGCAATTTAAATTTTCTTCATTACTTGTTATTCATAATCTGATAATCAATTAGCCACTTTAGCTTCCTTGTGAGACGACCTTGGGGCGATCACCTTTGCTACAGCTACCTCGTATACTTGCGAGTGACGCTTTGTGGTAGAGTTAATTTGAGCGCAATAATTACCTGGTAGGTTTTCTTGTTCCATGATAATTATGCTATATGTATGCATGATTATGTATGCTCTTACTCTTTTTCTTTCTGGCTCACAGTGGATGCTCGAGGAACAAAATAAGAAACTTCAAGAAGAGTTGGCTGCTAATCGTTAACTGGTTTCCCATTTTGAAAAATTGTATCACCAGTTATAGTAAGATTTTTGAGACTTCCGGTTTCAGGGGATGAGAGATCCTGGTGCTTCATCATCTAGGTGACCCCAAGCTAATGACCATAAGGACTGCTATAGATCTGAATTCCAAGGTAATAGAGATTTGAGTGCCTTTGCTTCAGGTGGACTTAGGATAGATGATATGCCTCCTCCTTCAATAGGCGATGAGTTCTTCAAGGCTTCGTTTGATCATAATCCACCACCTCCTTCTTAGTGATCTATTATTGTATAATAATAATGATAATTATAATTTGCACTTTTACTGTAACTTTTGACTTTTAAATTTTTTTTTCTTCTTCTTTTTATCTAGACTTCATATCTTCTCCTTGCCCCCTATGTAGGCTCAAACCCATGATTTTTTATTTGCGACTTTAGTTGATGTTTATATATTGTCTAGCTCATTGAACAAGCATGTGTTTCTTCCTTTCTTTTGTAAAATGACTGGAGTTTTTTCAAGCAATGAGTCTTCTATGCCCCCTGATTCTATACTCGCTTCATCTTTGCTTCATAGAGTGTCTGTTGAATAGACAATACAATATAAGAAAATGCCATGTGATATGCTCATGTATGCATGATATGCATGAATAACACTTACAGCGATTCCGTTGAATCACAGACCAAGGTGATTAGCTGAAGTGTTCTCATTCACTCCTTTTAGATGCTCGTTCAGGTCTTACAGAAGGCTTTATTTTTATGGCTTTTATCTTAGATGTTGAGAACATGAGTGATGAGGCCCAAGCAGTATACATACCTTCACAACCTTGCCAATAATCATTTACTTTGCCTATGTGTCTTCCGGGGTTTAACTATTCAAGAAACTTCTGTTAACTTGAAGGCTTTGTATGACAAAAACATTTTTTATTTTTGAATTTTGATTTTGATATCAAATGTTGGCTTTGCCAAATCAATGTCAATGTACGTCAAGACTTGATTTTTCAAATTAACATATCTATAACCTGACAACCCTAGTTACCATACTAAGCTCGGGAATCATTTCTATTTAAGCAAGAACTGTTGCACTTCAGATAGGAACATGAACGTTACTTGGCCAAAGGTCTCATTGAGTTTGAATATTGTCTATCTCATATGCATGCTAATTCAAACTATCTCCACTAATAGACTCTACCTACCAAGAGAGATCAACATGTCTTTGATAGGCTTGAAATGGGGTCTATAAGGGACAGGGGTTAAATAAAATCCATTTTGAGATTGGAGCTGATGTGACACAATGAATAAATCTTCACACTACAAATTTCTTATTGGAACTTTAGACAGTGGGGAGCATGAAAAGATATAGGCTTGAGTATCCTTCCATCTTCTTGGCATTAATCTAGATCTTAATTGGGACAGTCTTCATTTCTTTTCTTCTTCTCCCTTTTTTTTTCTTACTCTTCCCTTTCTTTGATCGTTTTATCATTTTGTCCTTCTTCCTTGTAGGACTGTCAAGTATAGAACTTTTAAGAACTGGATAGTCTTTCTCCTTTTTCTTTGATTTTGATCGAATCTTTGTTTGGGTTGGACCAATTCAAGTCAAATTGTCCTTATAAACTAAATGGAAGCCTTTTGCTGCTTTAGGTAAAAGAGAACTCAGTTGGCTTTCTAAACTGCCTTTTTAGGTTTTATCTTTTTTCTTTCTTTTTTCCTTTTTTTCCTTTTGTGCTTTTTTCTTTTCTTTTTTTTTCTCCTTCTTTTCTTTTCTTTTTCTTTTTTTTTGGTTTTTTTTATTTTTTTATAGCTCTTAAAGAGTTGTCTTGTTTGTACCAACTTGGGTTTCTAATAATGGATGAGTGGAGTGACATAAATCTTCTTTACCAGGGATAAATCATTTGTTACTCTGATGTTATCTTGATAGATTAGATGTATTAGGTGAACTTCAAATACCCTTATGGTCTCAAAAACATCAATTATCCTTATGATCTTGACTATTCATTCCTTTCTTTGATCTTCTTGCCTCTTCACCTTAGTGATCATACGACTTGTCAAAAGTATGATAACAACTCAGGGTAGGTTGTTGGGGTTATATGCCAATGAGAAGAAAGCTAAAATTTTATGAAAGCTCAAAGGGACAACTAGGGATTGATATTTAATTGGGTGGATACTAGTTGTTGGCTAACCAACCAATGCCTAGATCAATTTTGCCTCAAAAATTTGTTAAAGCATGTTCTAAGACTGACTAGGACCTAGACAAAGGTAATTATGCAGGAGCCCTCTCTAAGTAAGCATACACAACTCATTGCTATAGACCAATTCCCTCATCTAGTCATTCAAATCATGATGCCTAGATACATTAATTTATGAACATCAAGCTAGATTCATCATCGGTTGAGCACCAAAATGAACAAAGACCAACACAAATTTTGATGAAAGTAATTTATTCAAACAAAAACAGAAAAACATAATTGTTCCAATTAAATATTAAAGAAAGCAAAATTGAAAAGCAACATTCAAGCTAAGGAAAGTTTATTGAGTTAAGATTCTTCTCCTTTCACATCTTCAATATTTCCATCTTGAAAGGATGATAAGACAAAATCTTCCTCAAATCCTTTTCCTACCATGAAGGTTGCCGGTGGAGGTACTCTTCCAAATTTAGGCAAAGGATTATTCTTTGTATTGGGCTTGTCTGGCTCAGGTAGCTTACTACTGTCGATCAAATTTTGGATCTCATGCCTCAACCTCATACAATTGTCAGTTTCATGTCCAAGCCTTTGATGGAATTGGCAAAATGCATTAGTATTAAAGTTAGGTGAAAAAGGATTAGGCAAATGACGGGGAGTCAAGGGTTGTAACAATCTCTTCTTTTATAGCTTATTGAGAACCCAAGATAGTGGCTTTCCTAATTCTGAAAGCTGCCTCATTCCTCCTTGACAAGTGGCATTAACATCAGCTTTCTTTTGTGTACTTTGATTGCTAAGCTGATAGTTCCCTTTCTCATTCCTTCTTGCCGAAAAGTGGTTCTTCTCCCTTTCCCATTCTTTGATTTGCAGAACAGCTTGGAGAAGATCTTTGAAATCTCGAATGAGTGTATGAGACATCCTTTTATAAAGACTAGGCAACACCCCTCTCACAATCATCCTTATTTGATCAGATTCATCGGGCCTCTTCTTGAGTAAAGCAGCCTTATTCCTCCATCTTTTCACATAGTCCACAAAATTATCATTTGGCCTTTGTCTAATGGACTCAACTTCCATTAAGTTAGCTTCCAACTCGACATTGTACCCATATTACTGAATGAAAGCCATGTACAACATCTCCTAATCTTTTTGAGTACTTTCCTCCAAGGTGTTGAACCAATTTTGGACAATAGGGTCTAATGAAAGCATGAAATATTTTAGAGTTTGAGCCATATTAGCTCAGGTAGATTGCATAGCAGTGATGTTTTCTAGTATTATCGTACCTAGCAAAGGAGGGCATCTTAAACTTATAAGGGACCTCCTCATCTTATTCAAATAGTTTGTCGATCTCGGACATCTCTTTGGTTTTCAACTTCTTCTCAAATTTCTTTTCTAAATCAACAATCATCTTCTCAACATCAGATGTCTCGGTCTTTTCAACAATTATCTTCTCAATAACCTTTAGCTCCTTTTTGTCTTGAGGATATTGGAAGTATTGAGCCTAATCATCATCATCAATGATCACCTTATCATCATCAAAAGCCACTTCACCAACTTTAGCCTTCCCCTTGTCTTCCTTGGTGCTAGCAGATGCTTCGGCATTGTTTCCTAAAATTACAGCTAATTGGTTCTTCATGGTCTCAGCCAGGGCCTTTTTATTTCTTCCATTTTGGCATTGATGGCATCATCCACCAATCTTTGAATTTGTTCGGACTCCATTGCTTTTGGTGAGCAAGTGATTGAGTCGTGGCTAGATTCTTCATCTCTGGCGTAGGTCGGATTATCGTAAGCTTTTGAATTGTCATAATCCAGGGCTCTAAGCCAGAGAGGATCAGTGATATGAGATGTGATGTATGTATGCATGTATGCATGTACGCACAAACAATAAACAAACAAGGATAAATAGGACGTTCCTTCCCACCTTATAACTTCCACACACTGATGGTGAGTCTCTTTTCCTAGGTATATGGTTAACAAAATACCAACATGGGGTATCTTGTTTTCGAATATTTCCCTCGAATGTGTCAACCAATAGTTATATTTTAAAAATGGAAATTAGTTCATGATAATTCCCATTAATTAGGTCTTAATCCATCCAACCAACTAAAGTAGCTTTTATGCTATATTGGATTAAAACTAAATGAAGAGCTTTATTATAAATAGATTTCTCACTTGAAAAAGTAACTAATGATTCATGCCAAAAACAAGCCCATGATTAATAACTCTTAGTATAAACTAGGCTCACAATTGATTTTTAGTATTTCGTAATTGACCTAAATAATTTGCAAGCTCTTTGTAAGAAAAGGTAGGATGAAAGTAATTTTGTTTCTAAGCCCATTGTAAAAAGATTTTAGAAAAAATGGATTTTGGGCTTAGTATTTGGGTCATTTTAAAAGTTTTATAACCAAAGACCATCTTAAAAAAAAAAATTTTAATTGCTTTGGTCTTTTGGACTTTAAAGAAAAAATTTATTTTGAGCTTACAATGTACTTAGGTCATATTAGAAAAATAACAAACCAAATAAGCCATAATTTAGGCCAAGGTAAATTAACCATAGTCAAACAACAAGCATTTGGAGTAAAATCCTAAGGAAAGTAACTAGGCCAATGAGCTGTAGTCTTTAGGTTAAAAGGCTTAGGTTCCCATAGCAAGTATATACCAAATGGTATGAGGCTATGAGTGGTTATGCCATGCTCGATCTCCATACCTTGAGTGAAAGTATGTTATCCCTTACATAACACAACACGGGTAATACAGGCATCCTAACTCATGCACACGATGCAATCTAATATGATGCAATGGATAATATCTTGATAAGAAAGAATAGAATACAACTTCTCTTATCCCCCAGTGGAGTCGCCACTGTGAGTGGGGATTTTTCCCCCCACTCCTAGTGGAATGGTTCTTGCAACTTCGACACTATTTAGGCTCGGGGCCTTAGAGAACATGGGCCAAAGCCCAGAGAAAATGGATTCGCCACCCGGATAGGCCGGGAAAAAGACAAGGGTGGATGACTTGATTCCTAAGGAATCCCCAACCCCCTAATGGGTTCGAAAAGTTGAGTACGTGTAGGGAATGTGAGAAATGGCCCAGCACCCCCACAATGCACGATTCATTGGAACCGACCTCCTTTGCAGGTCTTAATATTATAAAATTCTTAAGTATAACAATATTATCCATATTACATGCAACAATTAAAATAAATCATCATTATATTAAAATTAAAGCAATGTCCAAACAAAGCAAATAAATGGACACCCATTCGAGGATGGAAACATGTCCTTACCTCGTCCATATCTAAAATTAAATAGGACACCCACAGAAAGGTGGAAACATATCCTTTACATTGGTCCAAAATAAAAACGTAATTTAAATTACATGAAAATTAATTAATGAGGTACCGATAAAGTAGAAACATACCTCTTACAATTTTACTGCCAAAACAAACAAATAATAATCGTAATAATAAAAAAATATCCATCCATGATAAATTAAATAAATTAAGCATTGAAATTAAATAAATCAACCATCAAAACATATAATAAACTGCATAATCAAATCTAAAATTAAATAAAGCAAATAAAGATACAAATTTAGGTTTATGTCTTAATTTAGGGTTCTTTAATTAACATTTAAGGTTTTGGAATTTTGGAATTATTATTATTATTATTTAGGCTACTATGAGGGTTTTTTGGAAAAATGAAATTGATTAGGGTTTTATAAATTTAAGAAAGCAGTAAGGTTTTTAGTTAATCAACTTAGGGTTTATGGCTAACATCATGAAATTAGGGTTTTGGAACCTTAAGACATTAGGGTTTATAATTTTAAAAGATTGGGTTTTAGGTTCACCGGATTATGGTTACTAAGTTAAGAATTAGGATTTAGATTTACTAGATTGGGTTTTAAGTTCACTGGATTAGGGCTTTAGGTGTTGATGAACTTGTCATAAAGTTTTGATGTTTTAAGAATTAGGGTTTAGTAAAACTAGGGTTTACTGGATTGGGTTTTGAGAATTAATAAGATAGTTTAGGATTTTAGATATTTTGAAAAACATATTCGATCTTAGGATTTAAGAAAATAGTTTTGAATTTTATAGAAACAATTATGATTAAAGTTTTTAGAAACTGTAGGGTTTGGAGAATTAAGAAGACATTTTGAAGTTTCGAGCAAAAAAGTTAGGGTTTAGATGATTAAGAAAATAGTTCAGGGAAAAATAATTTTGGGTTTTAAAGTTTTGAAAACAGAAGAATAATTTATCGTTTTTAAAGTTTTGGAAACAGAAGAATAATTTAGGGTTTTTGAATTTTTGGAAATAGAAGAATAATTTATGGTTTTTGAAGTTTTGGAAACAGAAAAATAATTTAGGGTTTTTGATAATTTAATCAATGATTTAGGCTACTGGACGATTTTAATTTTTTTGTTTTTATACAACGTGCAAGTGGAGTTTTGAAAACCAACTGATTAATGTATTAACTAAAGTAAACAATTAAAGTTAAAGTTATTAAAAAAAAGATCAAGTTACTGCATATTCTTATTAATCAGAGAAAACAAAGCTACTGTGAATATATAATTTATGATTAAAGATCAAACCTGCATAGTTGGTTCCACCAAAAAATTAATTTCTGGATGAACAATAACAAAGGCAATGTTGCTGCCTTTGATGGATTGATGATTGATGAATGCTTCTAATTCCTTTTTGCTGTCTCTTCTCCTAGGGTATTTTGTCTCCTTTTTTTTCATCCTCCAAAGTCTAAAGTCCAAAGTCCCAAACTAGTTCCCTAATTATATGTTTTAATGTGGTATTTATAGAAAAAAAAATCCAAACCTATTTCTAATTGTCTAAGGAAATTAAAATCATTTAGGAAAAGAAATTAAAACCAAATAGAATTTGGTTTCGAAAAAAACTGCGCTAGAAAAAATTACGCTGGCAAAAAATTACTGCAGGCTACGAAAATTGCGAGCTAGAGCTGGGGTGGACTAGCCAATTTTCCGCAGGAATTTCCTGCTGTGAATTGGCCGAAGGCCATTTTGCCGCAGGAATTTCCTGCGGAGAATTGGCCCAAGCCAATTCACTTTCGGCAATGAAATTTTTAGTCGTCAATTTTTATTTATTTATTATTTTCTATTTTTATTATTTTTTTAACTTTACTAATATTACCTTTTTATTAAAAATTATAAATAATAAATACTAAAATAAATATTATTTAATTAAAATACCACAAAAATTATTTTGGACCATATAAAAAATATTGGGCCCAACTAAGTAAAAAATTAAGGACCTACAATAAGTGAATTACACAACCACTGAAAGGGAAATGTTAGCTGTGGTATTTGCACTAGACAAATTTAGATCTTACTTGATAGGTTCTAAAGTCATAGTATTTTCGGACCATACAGCCTTGAAATACCTATTGATCAAACCACAAGCTAAACCTATGCTCATTAGGTGGGTATTGATGTTTCAAGAATTGGATGTTAAAATCAAAGATTGGAATGGAAGTGAGAATGTAGTAGCTGACCATCTTTCTAGATTGAACTCCCATGATAATGATGCAAAAATTGCTTGTGAAAATGCTTTTGGAAAATTTTTGGATGAACACTTGTTTGCTTTAACTCAAGCACCTTGGTATGCAGATATTGCTAATTATCTTTCTTATGGTGTTGTGAGAAAGGATTTGAATTTCCAGGCAAAGAAGAGGTTTCATCATTCATGTAATTACTATTTTTGGGATGAGCCACATTTGTTTAGAATTTGCAGGGATGAAATCATAAGAAGATGTGTACCGGAGGGAGAACAAAAACAAGTGCTGTAATTTTGCCATAACATGTATTGTGGAGGGCATTTTGAAGGAAAGAAGACCGCCAAGAAATTTATTTTCATAAAACTTCATAAAATTATCAAATTTATTTATTTTCATAAAACTTCATAAAATTATCAAATTTATTTTCAAATTCTAAAAATTAACTCATTACCCGAAACCCTAATCCAAAAATTCTAAAACCCTAATTCAACTCCAAAACCTCAAATAGTAAACCCTAACCCCTTAAAACCTTAAATCCTAATTTTTTTTCTAAACCCTAATCCTTTAAAACTTTAAAAATCATACAAATACAAATTTTACAACTTTACACAGTAGCTTAAAAACACAATGCAATAAACGAAAATCATAAATCAAAGTGTTTTAAAGTGTCCAAGAACTAATTTCATGATTATACATCTCAAACCCTAATTTGGTTAATCAAAGAATTTTACCAACTTTTTAAATCATAAAACTTTTGCTCCATTTTAATCCCATTAAAATCACAGTAGCTTCCTAAACACTAAATTTTTGGAATAAAGAACCCTAAATGGAAACAGTAGCTATAATTTAGATTTTTATTTGCCTTATTTAATTCTATATTTGATTATGCTTTGATTTATTTTATATGCTTTAATTTATTTAAGTTCAATACTTTGTTCATTTAATTTATCATGGATGGATGTTTGCTTTCTATTGATATTTAATGCCTTTGATGAATGATTTACTTATTATGAATGGTTGTTTGCTTTTATCAATTTATTTAGATTTCCAAATGTTGTAAAAGGTATGTTTCCACTTGGTGGGTACCTCATTAGTTAAATATCATGTAATTTAAATTGCTTTTCTATTTTAGAACTAATGTAAAGGACATGTTTCTAACTTTTGGTGGGTGTCCTATTTAGGCATGAGATGTAAGGACATGTTTCCATCCTTGGATGGGTGTCCATTTATTTGCTTTGTTTGGACATTACTTTGATTTTAATATATTGATGCTTTCTTTTAATTATTGTGTGTAATATGGATAATGTTGTTATATTTAAGAATTTTATAATATTAAGACCTATAAAGGAGGCCGGTTCCAATGAACCGGGCGTTGTGGGGGTGCTGGGCCATTTCTCACCTTCCCTACATGTACCTGACTTTCCGAACCCATTAGGTGATTGGGGATTCCTTAGGAATCGAGTCATCCATCCCTTTTTTTTTCCCGGCCCGTCCGGGTGGTGACTCCATTTTCTCTGAATCTAGGTCCGTGTTCTCTAAGGCCCCGAACCTAACAGTGCCGAAGTCGTAAGAACCATTCCACCGGGAGTGCGGGAAAAATCCCCGCTCACAGTGGTGACTCCACTGGGGATAAGAGAAGTTGATTCCATTGGTCTTTATATTATTCTATTCTTTCTTATAATGATATTATCCATTGCATCATATTAGATTGCATTGTGTGCGTGAGTTAGGACGCCCGTGTTACCCGTGTTGTGTTATGTAAGGGATACCATACTTTCACTCAAGGTACGGAGATCGAGCATGGCATAACCACTCATAGCCTCATACCATTTGATATAGACTTGATATGGGAACCTAAGCCTTTTAACCCAAAGACTAAAGCTCATGTAATTGGCCTAGTTACTTTCCTTAGGTTTTGCCCCAAATGCATGTTGTTTAACTATGGTTCATTTATATAGGCTTAAATCATGGCTTATTTGGTTTGTTCTTTTTCTAATATGATCTAAGTACATTGTAAGCTCAAAATAAATTTTTCTTTAGAAAATCCAAAAGACCAAAGCTATTTTCAAAATTTTTCAAGATGGTCTTTGGACATACAACTTTTCTAAAAACAAATCAAAAATTCTTTGGCTCATGGCCCAAATACTAAGCCCGAAATCTATTTTTCTAAAATCTTTTTATAATGGGCTTAGAAACAAATTTTTTTTTATCCTCTCCTTACAAAGAGTTTGCAAAAATATTTAGGTCAATTAAGAAAAACCAAAAATCAATTGTGGGCCTAGTTTACACTAAGAATAAATTAACCATGGGCTTGTTTTTGGCATGAATCATTAGTTACCTTTTTCAAGTGAAAAATCTTTCTATGATAAACCTCTTAATTTAGTTTTAATCCAATATAGCATAAAAGCTACTTTAGTCGGTTGGATGGATTAAAACCTAATTAATGGAAATTATCATGGATGGATTTTCATTTTTGAAAATATAACTATTGGTTGAAACATCTGAGGGAATTATTCGAAAATAAGATACCCCATGTTGGTATTTTGTTAACCATATACCTAGGAAAAGAGACTCGCCATTCATCTTTGGATATTATAAGGTTGGAAGGAACGTCCTAATTATCCTTGTTTGTTGTTTGTGCATACATGCATACATTTGCATCTCATATCATTGATCCTTTCTGGCTCACATCCCTGGATTACAATAGTTCTAAAGCTTACAATAATCCAACCTATGCCGGAGATGAAGTATCTAGCAACGACTCAATCACTTGCTCACCAAAAAATAATGGATCCCGAACAAATTCAAAGAATGGTGGATGATGCCCTCAATGCCAAGATGGAAGAAATAAAAGAGGCCATGGCTGAGACCATAAAGAATTAACTAGTTGCAATTTTAGGAAACAATGTCGAAGCATCTGCTAGTACCAAGAAAGACAAAGGGAAGACTAAAGTTAGTGAAGTAGCTTTTGATGATGAAAAGGTGATCATTGATGATGATGATGATTGGGCCCAATACTACCAAGATGCTCAAGAGGATAAAAAGGAACTGAAGATTGTTGAAAGAGCAGCTATTGAAAAGACCGAGACATCTGATGTTGAGAAGATGATTGTTGATTTAGAAAAGAAATTTGAGAAGAAACTGAAAACCGAAGAAATGTCCGAAGTCGACAAACTATTTGAGCTAGATGAAGAAGTTTCGTACAAGTTCAAGATGCCATCTTTTGCAAAGTTTGATGGAACCGAAAATCCTCACCTCCATGTGAAGTAGTATATCACTGCTATGCAGTCTGCCCAAGCTACTAAGGCTCAAACTCTAAGGTACTTTATGCTCTCATTAGACCCTATTGTCCAAAATTGGTTCAATACCTTATATGATGGAACATAAAAGAGTTGGGATCTACTTTACAAAACCTTCATCCAACAATATAGGTATAATGTCGAGATGGAAGTTACCTTAATGGAAGTTGAGTCCATTATGCAAAGGCCAAATGAGAATTTTGTGGACTGTGTGAAGAGATGGAGAAACAAGGCTGCTTTGCTCAAGAAAGGGCCCGATGAATCTGATCAAATAAGGATGATTGTGAGAGGTGTCCTACCCAATCTCCATGAAAGGATGTCTCACACCCTTATAAGGGATTTCAAAGATCTTCTCCAAGCTGGTCTACAAATTGAAGAATGGGAAAGGGAGAAAAATTGCTTTTCAATAAGAAGGAATGAGAAAGGGAATTACCAGTCTGGAAATCAAAGCACGCAAAAAGAAGTTGATGTTAATGCCACTAGTCAAGGAGGAATGAGGCATTTTTCAGAATTGGGGAAACCACTGTCTTGGGTTCTCAATCAGCTACAAAAGAAGGGATTGTTAAAACCTTTGACTCCTCGTCCTTTGCCTAATCCTCTTCCACCTAACTTTGATACTAATGCATTTTGCCAATTCCATCAAAGGCCTGGACATGAAACGAACAATTGCATGAAATTGAGGCATGAGATCCAGAATTTGATTGATAATGGCAAATTTCCTGAGCCGGACAAGCCAAATACCAAAGGTAATCCATTTCCAAGGTTCAACAGAGTACCTCCACCGGCAACCTTCATGGTGGGAAAAGGATTGGAAGAAGATTTTGTTTTATCATCCTTTTAAGATGGAAATATTGAAGATGTGAAAGGAAAAGAAGCTGAAACTCAATGAACTTTCCTTAGCTTGAATGTTTCTTTTCGATCTTACTTTCTTTAATATTTTGGAACTATTTTGCTTTTCAAATTTAAAGTTGCTTGAAAGAAATTACTTTCATCAAAATTTTTGTTGGTCTTTGTTCATTTTGGTGCTCAACCAATGAGGAATCTAGCTTGATAATTCGTGAATTAATATATTTATGCATCATGACTCGAATGACTTTACTAGGTGAGGGAATTGCTTTATAGCATTGAGTTGTGTATGCTTACTTAGAGAGGGCTCCTGCATAATTACTTTGTCTAGGTCCTAGTCAGTCTTAGAACATGTTTTGACAAACTTTCGAGGAGAAATTGAACTCTACTTATTTAAGGGAGAGATGATCTAGGCATTGTTTAACGAGCCAACAACTAGTATCCACCCTATTAAATATCAATCCCTAGTTATCCCTTTGAGCCTTCATAAAATTTTAGCTTTCTTTTCATTGACTTAAAAACCCAATAATCTACCCTGAGCTGTTGTGATACTTTTGATAAGTCTTATGATCACTAAGATGAAGAGGCAAGAAGATCAAAGGAAGCAATGATTAGTCAAGATCATGAAGATAGTTGAAGTTCTCAAGACCATAAGAGTAGTTGATGTTTTCGAGACCACAAGGGTAGTTGATGTTCTCAAGACCATAAGGGTAGTTGAAGTTTTCCTGATATCTCCAATATATCAAGATAATATCAAAATAGCAAATGATTTATCCCTATTAAAGGAGATTTGTCACCCCACTTATCCATTATTGGAAGCCCAAGTTAGTACAAACAAGACAACTCTTTTAGAGCTAGAACAAAAAAAAGAGAGAGAAGAAAAGAAAACAAAAAAAGACAAAAGAAAAAAAAAGAAAAGAAAAAGAAAAGAAAAGAAAAAAAGAAAAGAAAACCTAAAAAGGTGGTTTAAAAAGCCAACTGAGTTCTCTTTTACCTAAGACAACAAAAGGCTTCCATTTGGTTTATAAGGACAGTTTGACTTGAATTCATCCAACCCAACTAAAGATTCGATCAAAATCAAAGAAAAAAGAGAAAGACCATTCAGTTCTTAAAAGTTCTATACTTGACAGTCCTACAAGGAAGAAGGTCAAAAATGATAAAATGCTCAAAGAAAGGGAGGAGTAAGAAAAATAAAAGGAAAGCAAAGGGAAAAGAAGAAAGGAAACGAATTTGGGAACCAAACTTTTTGCAAAGGCAAAAACTGTCCTAATCATGATCCGGATCAATGCCAAGAAGATAGAAGGAATTTGGAGTCTAGAAAGATTGCTCCCAACTGTCTAAAGTTCAAACAAGAAATTTGTAGTGTGAGGGTTTGTCCATTGTGTCACACCAGCTCCTATCTCAAAATGGCCTTCATTTAACCCATGTCCCTTATAGACCCCATTTCAAGCCTATCAAAGACCTGTTGATCTCTCTTGATAGGTAGAGTCTATTAGTGCAGATAGTTTGGATAAGCATGCATATGAGATAGACAATATTTAAACTCAAATGAGACCTTTGGCCAAGTAATGTGTATGTGCCTATCTGAAGTGCAACAATTCTTGCTTAAATAGAATTGATTCCTGAGTTTAGTATGGTAACTAGGGTTGTCATGTTATAGATATGTTAATTTGGAAAAATCAAGTCCCGAGGTACATTGACATTAATTTGGCAAAGCCAACATTTGATGTCAAAATCAAAATTCAAAAAAAAAAGGAAAGGAAAAAAAGTGTTTTGTCATACAAAGCCTTCGAGCTAAGGGAAGTATGTTGAATTGATTATTGGCAAGGTCATGAAGAAGCTATCAATTGACATGCTAAGACATAGTTTGAAAAGGATGCATCCCTGACTCTGCTGCTTAGAGTCTCCACCACTCATGTTTTCAACATCTTAAAAATAAAAGCCACAAATGCAAAAGCTTTCGATCATTCCAATGCAAGACTTGAAAAAGCATCAAAATGGAACCAATGAGAACACTTCTGCTGATCACCTCGGTCTGTGAGTCGATGGAACAACTGTAAGTATTATTCATGCATATCATGCATACATGAGCATATCACATCACACTTTCTTGTCTTGTGTTGTCTATTCTTTGGCAAAATGAATAGCAAACACCCTGCGAAGTAAAGAATCAAAAGAAGATATCAAATCAGGGGGCATAGAAAGCCCATTGCTTGAGAAAGCTCCAGTAATCTTGTAAAGAGAAGAAATATGTGCTTGTGAGAAGAACTAGACAACAACAACATCAATCAGAGTCCGCATAGAAGAATCATGGGTTTGAGCCTACACAGGGGGCAAAGTTTCTCCTTTTCAATTTTTTGAGTTTATATATAAAATATTTTCAAACTCACTTGCAAATATTTTGCCACGCAGGGATATGAGAGCCAACTAAAAAAGGGCTGAATTTTTTACAAAAGTGCAAAGGAAGAACAAAAAGAATGGAATAAAAAAGAAAATTAGAATTCTCAAAAGAATGAAGATGCAAAAGACAAAAGATCAATCCTGCTAAAAGAGCTTAAGCTAGGGTGAAGACCCGATCTCAAAGGATGAAGATCCATTTTCCAGGGTAAAGACCCAATTTCCAACGGATAAAGATCCATGTTTCAAGGATGAAGACCTGATCTCAAAGGATGAAGATCCATTTGCAAGGGTGAAGACCCGATCTCAAAGGATGAAGATCCATTTTGATGGTGAAGAATCACAATGCATAAAACAGCTGGAGTAATCAGATTTCTCAAATGATAAAAGGTCAGTCAAACTCAATCTTGGGTCCAAGCACCCTTTCTCGGGTCCAAATACCCAAGCTCGGGTCTAAGTACCCATTCTCGAGTCCAAGTAACCATTCTCGGGTCTAAGCACCCATTCTCGGGTCCAAGTACCCAATCCTGGGTCCAAGTACCCAAATCAAATCCAATTTAGGATTGAGTATCCAAATCCAATTAGGATCGAGTATCCCAATCCAGTTTAGGATCGAGTATCCGAGTCTAGTTTAGGATCAAGTATCCAAACCTACCGGGTCCAGAACCCAAATCTTCCTTAGGTCCAGAACCTAGAATTATCCTTGAGTCCAGAACTTGAACCGGGTCCAAAACCCAAATTTTCCTTAGGTCCAGAACCTAGAATCTTCCATGAGTCCAGAACTCAAACCGGGTCCAGAACCCAAATCTTCCTTAGGTCCAGAACCTAGAATTGTCCTTGAGTCCAGAACTCGAACCGGATCCAAAACCCAAATTTTCCTTAGGTCCAGAACCTAGAATCTTCCTTGAGTGAACCCAAATTTTCCTTAGGTCCAAAACCTAGAATTTGTTTCTAAGTCTAGAACTTAGCTCGGGTCAAGAACCCAAATTTTCCTTAGGTCCAGAACCTTGAATTTATTTCTAAGTCCAGAACTTAGCTCGGTTCTAGAACCCAAATTTTCCATTAGGTCCAGAACCTAGAATTATTTCTAAGTCCAGAACTTAGCTCGGGTCCAGAATCCAAATTTTCCTTAGGTCCAGAACTTAGAATTATCCTTGAGTCCAGAACTCGAACCGGGTCCGGAACCCAAAACTTCCACCATCTCAAAAATTAAGTCTTGTTGCTTTTCACTCTCTTTCACTAAAGTTTCATATCATACAAGCAGGGGGCAAACTGTAGACCCTTAATTTTTGATCCAGTTCGGTCCAATATATTTTATTTAGTCCAAAATAATTTTTGTGTTATCTAATATATTTTCTAGTCCAAAAAATATAATTTTTGTTATTTTAAGTAAGTAATGTTTGCTTCAAAATAAAAAAATATAAAAAAATAAATTAATAAAGAGATAAAAAATAAAAATGAAAAAAAAGGAGTCGGATTGGCCAAAGGCCATTTCGCCTACAGATAATATCTAAGGGCGAAATGGCCAAGCCATTTCGCTCGCATGAAAAACCTGCGAACGAAATGGCCCAGGCCATTTCGCCCTGCTGCAGCTTTTTCGTCAGCGCAATTTTTCCTATGGCAAATTTTTTCTCCAGCGCAATTTTTCCGTAGCAGTTTTTTTTTTGCTAGCAAAATTTGTCGATGCAAATTTTTTGAAACCTAATACAATTAGGTTTCAGTTTCCTTTTCTTATTAAATATGGTATGCCATGAGTAAATAGGAAAACCATGAAAATATTTCTATAAATAAGGAGGTAGAGAGAGGGAAAAGACAAGGAGAAATTGCGAAAATTGGGAGAGTTGGAAACTGAATCTGTGAAGGAAAGGCAACAAATCAATTTGACTTTTTGAGAGCAACAGAAAAGCATTAACAAACAATCAAAGGCAGCAATTGTCTTTGTTTTAATTCATCCAAGAAGAATTATTTTTGGAGGAACCATCAAAAGGAGGTATGTATTAAATTTTTGTTTTGTTATATTTTTTACAGTAGCATAAACTATCTAATTGTGGCGTTCAAAATCAAAATCCCAGTAACTCAATTCACTTTTTCTAAAGTTCAAAAATCTTAATTTGTTGCTTTGTTTTATAAAAAGTTTAAAGTTGTTAGTTTTGCTTCTTCAAAACCCCAAAACAAAAATTTGCTTTCCAAGTTTTCAAAAGCTAAAATTGAGTTATGTTTATTTCCAAAAACTCCAAAAACTTCTTTTTTTGCTTTATAAACTTTAAATAGTTTGTTTATTTTCATAAAACTTCATAAAATTATCAAATTGATTTTCAAATTCTAAAAATTAACTCATTACCTGAAACCCTAATCCAAAAATTCTAAAACCCTAATTCAATTCCAAAACCTAAAATAGTAAAACCTAACCCCTTAAAACCTTAAATCCTAATTTTTTCTAAACCCTAATCCTTTAAAACATTAAAAATCATACAAATAAAAATTTTACAACTTTACACAGTAGCTTAAAAACACAATGCAATAACCGAAAATCATAAATCAAAGTGTTTTAAAGTGTCCAAGTACTAATTTCATGATTATACATCTCAAACCCTAATTAGGTTAATCAAAGAATTTTACCAACTTTTTAAATCATAAAACTTTTGCTCCATTTTAATCCCATTAAAATCACAGTAGCTTCCAAAACTCTAAATACTTGGAATAAAGAACCCTAAATGGAAACAGTAGCTATAATTTAGATTTTTATTTGCCTTATTTAATTCTATATTTGATTATGCTTTGACTTATTTTATATGCTTTAATTTATTTAAGTTTAATGCTTTGTTCATTTAATTTATCATGGATGGATGTTTGCTTTCTATTGATATTTAATGCCTTTGATGAATGATTTACTTATTATGAATGGTTGTTTACTTTTATCAATTTATTTATATTTCCAAATGTTGTAAAAGGTATGTTTCCACTTGGTGGGTACCTCATTAGTTGAATATCATGTAATTTAAATTGCTTTTCTATTTTAGAACTAGTGTAAAGGACATGTTTCTACCTTTCGGTGGGTGTTCTATTTAGGCATGAGATGTAAGGACTTGTTTCCATCCTTGGATGGGTGTCCATTTATTTGCTTTGTTTGGACATTGCTTTGATTTTAATATATTGATGCTTTCTTTTAATTATTGTGTGTAATATGGATAATGTTGTTATATTTAAGAATTTTATAATATTAATACCTGTAAAGGAGGCCTGTTCCAATGAACCGGGCGTTGTGGGTGTGCTGGGCCATTTCTCACCTTCCCCACATGTACCCAACTTTCCGAACCCATTAGGGGATTGGGGATTCCTTAGGAATTGAGTCATCCATCCCTTTCTTTTTTCCCGGCCCATCCGGGTGGCGACTCCATTTTCTCCAAATCTAGGTCCGTTTTCTCTTAGGCCCCGAGCCTAACAGTGCCGAAGTTGTAAGAACCATTCCACCAGGAGTGGGGGCAAAAATCCCAGCTCAAACCATTTCAAGTAATTCAAATATTCCCATACGGGGTTGTTGAGTTACCCAATTTGAAAACCACTGAGACATTTAAGGTAAATGGACAAAGGGTGAAGCCCTACTTAGAAGAAATTGATGTTGCAAAAACTGTTGAAAGCTTGGTGTTTATCGACAAATGATGCAACAATGTCTAGCTACACGACATTAAAGAAGCACTCAATGGGAGGCAACCCATAGGTTTGTATTTCTTTTCATAGTTAAATTTTTGTGTTTTGCAATTTAAATTTTATTTTTTGGTTTTAAGAGAATAGAATGGGTGCTTTGATCGGTTTTTATTTTGATGGAGTTTCAAGGTGAAGCCAGGAAGAAAAGTTGCATGTATTAGACTTAGATGACATACTTACCACCAAAAAAAGGGAGAAAAATGGTAGTGAAGGACACTGTCACATGACACGGCCAAGCTACTAGCCGTGTCAAGCGAGTCCAGAAAATCTAGGCGTGGACACAGCCAGAAGGCTTGGCTGTGTCCATAGCTGTGTCACCCAGACACGATTAAGCCACTCATCCCATGTCCCCATTTCTTTCCCCTGCTGACAAAACTTAGTGGTGGACACACACATGGGACACGCCCAAGCCACTGGTCGTGTGCCCCCTATAGACTCAAACACGGCCAAGCCATTCCCAGCTTGGCTGTGTTACCCTTTTTTAAAACCCAATTTTACCCGATCTCATCCATTTTCAAAACCCTCACTTTTGTTTTCCTTTCTTCTTTCTCTCGTCTCTCTCTCTCTAAAACCTCCATTCCCATCCCTACAAACATCAAAATTTCACCAAATCTTCCATTATTCTTAACCAAAAACTCAATTAAACCCATTAAATCTTCCAATTTTCTAATAAAAAATCAATAAAATCCATCAAAGCTTCACTTTTCACTAAAGAATCAAGATGCCTAGAACAAAATCGGTGTCCCAACACAAGAGGAGGCAACCTTCATCATCTTCAAAGAGATTGACTCTTCTAGCATGGAGTTTCTTTTCAACGAGGTATGTAAGGGAAGAATCCCTTGATACTCTCCAACTTAGAGAAAATTTTACAAGATATGTTCAAAACCTTGGATGGAAGAAATTAGTTTCCCTTAAACCTTTGCATTTCCAAGAACTTACTATAGAATTTCTAACCTCTCTTAATGTTGAAAGAGATGAAAAGAAGATTTGCACTAGGCTGAGCTTTAAATTGCTTGGAAAACCATGTGTTCTTGATATTGACCAATTGAATGCTATTTTTGGTTTCCATCAAGAAGGGGCAAAATTTGTTCCTAAAGGTTTTAGACAATAATTCACATGGGGAGCAATAGGCTCAGGTGGAATGTAAGTGGCCAAATAATCCAAGGCAATGAAATTGATAAATCCCGCCTTGAGGTATTTACATATTTTTATGTCATGTGGGTTCTTTGCATGGAAAAAAAGTACGGGTGTGGTAGAACTAAGTGTGCTATTTTTCTTAGATTGTGCTAGCAATGCTGTACCTGTGAGTACCGGCTATTTGTTAGCCGAATTTTTTGATAGTGTAGCAAATAGAAAATGGGGCGCTATTTATATAAGTGGATTGGTGACCACCTTAGTTATGGCACTTGTTGATGTTTTTAACTTGAGTGCTTGCCATATGACTAGAATTCCAGGAAGTGGTTCATTAGATCTTTCTACCCTTGAGAAGATGCACATGGTTACAAAAAGGGGAGGGGCTTATGTGATGGCTTCAAATGAGCAAGTTGCACCAGTGGACCGGCAAAAGTGACCACTAGTTGATGAGGAATCCAACTATAATTCACTCGATTTGGATGAAGATGCTCCGGCACTAGAAAATTAGGAGATTATTAGTAGGATTGAAGCATTGAAAAGCAAGGTAGATCGTAATCATGCTAAAGTCCTTTACCAGTTGGAACAAATCAATAACAACCTTGCCAAGATCCTTAGTCTCCACCTTTCAGTAGCATCATCATCACATCCTCCATCACTATAGATCATATCAGCTTCTGCCTTTTGAGAACACTTCTTACTTTTCTTATTTTCAGTTGTTGAATATTTTAGTTGTTATTTTTTTATTACCGTTGTTTGTTATTAAAACTTTATGCTTTTGGTTATTTTATATTTATATCTTTTTGATATTGAATAATTAATGTTTTGTGGATTATAGGTAGCACTTGCCTCACAAAGAAAATGATAGAAATCAGGTTGTACTTTAACTTTTACTTCTTTTAAATTATCCTAGTTTCCATTGAGGACAATGTCAATCTTAAAGTGTGGGGTGCTAAGTTTTTATTCATAAATGCAAGCTTTTTGTTTTTCATAATTTAGTTGTTGTTTTTAAGTCTTTGTTTTAGTCATTTTTGTTAAGTGATTTGTCTTACTTTACATATTGTTTTGAAGTATATATTTTTTTAAGTTCAATTGTTATAAGTTTCTTGGTAGATGATCTTTAATTTCTAAAGCATGAATTGGAGAAATTGGTGCTTATTGTTGATTTGGTGGATATTCCTTGTATTACCTTTTTAAACTTATGAGAAATAGAGCCTATTAATTTCTTAGCCAACTTAATATTCTTTTATGAGTGAGCATCTTTGACTGATGAATTGCTAGAACTTGCTTTGACATGCATTTTGAGGCTACTTAAAAATTTCAATTAGACATCAATATGATTAAGGCAATTAAGTGAACCCATTTTACCTTAAAAAGGCCAACCTTATATTCAACCTTAGTTAGCCAATTTTGATCATATTTCATTTCTCCTTTTCTTTCTTTTTCACAACACTACTAGCTTTGAACTATGCTATTTTGTCTCTTACCCTCTCATTAAGTCAAGAGCATTTGAAGAGCGTTAATGATTGAGTGTTGTGTTAAATAAGTGTGGGGTTATAGTGGGTTTAAGATTGTAAACCATTGTGTTCTTTACTTGCAAACCATAATTTATAATAATAATAATAATAATAATAATAATAAAGTAAAAAAAACACGGTAACAAAAATTATTGTTCTTGTTGGAAGGGTTGAAATGAGTTTGGAAATGATCTTTTCAAATTTAATAAGTGGAGCTCCTAAAAAGTTTTTTAATGTCTAGTGCTAAGTGATTGGGAGGTACGTTGGAATTGCTGGTCATACAACGTTACTTACTTCACTCTTGAGGTGCTCTTGAACTTAGTGGATAAACTCACACTCCTAAATTTCATGCCCTTACCTTAGCCCTATTACAATCAAATGAAAGACCTTATGATTGATGATTGATAGGAATTTAGTGGTGGAAGTTTGATTGATAAGCAAGTTCATGGTGATAATCTTTCATTGAATGTTATGAGTGTAAACACTACCTTATTAAACACTCCAAAGAGTTGGTGAGGGAGTGACAACATTGGTTATGCATGGAGAACCACTAAATTACATAAGTATTGGTTTTGTTTGGTTTGATATTGATTGCGGATTTAAGAAATTGGAAGTCTTGATACATTCTTATAGCTCTTAAACTTGGCTAAATTTTCTTGTTAAGTTTATTTTAATTTTAACTTTGCTTGGGGACAAGCAAAGAATTAAGTGTGGGGTATTTGTTTCAATCATTTATGTTTATATTTTTAGGGTAATTTTATTGGTTTTTAGTTAATTTTTCTTTTAATTTGTGTTTAAAGATTGTTTGAGGTATTTGATTTATGTTAAAGTGCAAAACAATGGAGTGATGGATCAAAGTTTATGCAAAATCAAGAGACATGGCCAAGACACCACTTAGCTTGGCCGTTTCACTCATCAAAAGAAAAAGAAGAAGTAGGACACGGGTTAAGGCAACAAGGCCTGGCTGTGTCCTTCAGGAAAATTAGGCAGAGGCAGGCACTGTCAAGAGACACGGCCAAGCCATTGGCCATGTCACATGACATGGCCAAGGCCTTGGCCATGTCCCACTTGATAAAACCAAAGAATAAAGGAAGTAAAGCGAATGGTAGAGGTGAACATAAGCAGAAGACATGGCCAAGCCATTGGTCGTGTCATATGACATGACTAGTAACTTCATCATGTCACACATGGAAAAGAAGAAGAAATATGGGCAGCTATGGACACAGCCTCAAGGCTTAGCTGTGTCCCAAGAAGAATGAGTGACATGGCCAAGTCACTCAAGGCTTGGTCATGTCTCATATAATCCCTTTGAATTATTTTGCACGAAGTTAGTGACAAATGGGGGACAAAAGACTCTTTTTTTAAAAAAGAAATATTAAAAATGAGTACAAGGTGGATGGATTTATGGGAAGAAATATTAAACAAAGAAAAAAAGGGAGACAAAGAGTGGTGTGTAAGTTGGCAAGACATGCTTGGTGTCTTAAAAAATTGAAAGGAATTGGAAGTGGAGGGGATGGAAATAGAGATACACGTTTGGCTTGAGAGGGGCTATCTAGTTCTTAGTTTTTGGTTCTTGTTTTGGAGGGGGAGACACCATTCTCTCTTCATCTTCATTTTCATTCATCTTTCATTTCTTCCACAGACAAGACTTAATCAAATTTAGAGACTAAATTGAGTGAACAAGCTCCTTAGAAGCTTAGGGTTTGAAGAAAGCTTAATTGGAGTTGTAAGCTTGAGAGAGTTACCATTCCATCTTTCAAGAAGAGAGCCATTGATTGAAGAGGGCTTGGAAGTTGTTCATCATACATTAAGGTGGAAGCTAGGAGGAAGACAAGTAGTTCAACTCTTGGCGTCTATAAGGGGTTTTTCATATTCTCTCTTTTAACTCATTTCTAGATTGTTGTTGTTTTATTATGAACATTAATATTAGAATGTATAATTTTGATCTGATGAATATTGAGATTGATATTTGTTTTAAATTGATGATGAGCTAATTTACTTATGCCTTGGATTGTAGTAGATTTGATTAAATGAATTGATTTGATAATTCCATTAATATACCTTGTTATTGGTTGATTGCATTGGATTTAAAGTTAGTTTGATAGATTGGCCACCTATTAATCAATTAATATTGAACAATGGACCGAGAGGTGAAATTCGATATTATAACTATGTAATCAACCACCCTAAGAATGAATTAGAAATATAAGTTCTAGGGTTTATTTAATTTGCAATTTCAAAATAATTGGTTATTGTTAATTCATGAATGTAAAAACTAATGAATTGGTAATTACTAATTGAACCCAAGGGACAAATTAAAATTCGAGGTTATATTAATGGATAATTTGAGAATCAAGATTTAACTAAATTAATCTACAACCCTAGACACCATTCCTAGAATTGAATTAATATTACACAACTACCACTCATTTTTACTTTCAAATTTTAATTACAACTCGCCAATCAACAACATACACTCAGTTTTATTTATTTTGTTTAAATCAAATTATTGCAAAATAATTTCTTCTTTGTGAGATGAACTTGGGGCGATCACCATTGCTATAATTGCCTCGTATACTTGTGAGTGTCGCTTTGTAGTAGTAATTAATCGAGTGCAACACATATTTGTTATGTTAGTGACATCATCAGTTTTGTTACAAGGTATAAAAGGTGATATCTTTGAAAAACTACCAACAATTATGAAATTATAATCTTTTCCTTTTCTGACATAGGTGAACCTAAAATAAAATCCATGGAAACATTAGTCCGAGGTTCATCAGATATAGGTAAAAGAGTGTGCAGTCCTTAATTCAAAAATTTAGATTTAGCTTTGTTTGCATACAACACATCTATCATAAACTCTTTGTTAATATTTTCTTAACTTAGGCCAATAATATTGTTTTTTTAGAGTATCTAAAGTTTTTGCAATGCCAAAATGATCAATTGAACCCAGCCCTATGAGATTGATTTATATGCAATCCCTCTCATACAACAAATAGGTATACATAATTTATTTTCCCTTAACAAAAACCCATTTATTATATAGAACTTACCATATATAGTTTTTTTTTACATGCTTGAAAAATGTTAAAGAAGTATGAATATTTTCATAAAAAATAGATTTAATATGTTCAAAACCAAAAATTCATTAATCTAAAATATTGAGTAAAGTGTACTTCTCAAAAGTGCATAAGCCACAATATTGTTTTTGTTTAGCAAGCCTTTTATTTAGTTTCCTTTCTCTTTTATAAACTTCAAAGATTGATAATCAATAGGAAGAACACATTCCTTGGGCCATATGAAATGCTCTATATGCCAACATACTTAAACGGAAAGAAGCTAACCATTTCTATCAAAATCTTAATTTGTCAGTTGAGACATCCATTTTTTTTATCTAGAACAAACATGGTGTAGACCCTTAATTTGGACCCCAATTTAGCATGGTCCTAATTAAAGAATGTGTGAGCGGGGATTTTTGCCCCCACTCCCGGTGGAATGCGACTTCGGCACTATTCTCGGGGCCTTAGAGAACACGGGCCTAAGCCCGAAGAAAATAGAGTCGCCACCCGGACGGGCCGGGAAAAAGAAAGAGGTGGATGACTTGATTCCTAAGGAATTCCCAACCCCCTAATGGGTTCAAAAAGTTGGGTACGTGTGGGGATGGTAAGAAATGGCCTAGCACCCCCGTAACGCCCAGTTCATTGGAACCGGCCTTATTTGTAGGTCTTAATATTATAAAATTCTTAAATATAACAATATCATCCATAATACATGCAACAATTAAAATAAAGCAATGTTATATTGAAATCAAAGCAAAGTCCAAACAAAGCAAATAAATTGACACCCATCCGAGGATGGAAATATGTCCTTACATCGTTCATATCTAAACTAAATAGGACACCCACCGAAAGGTGAAAATATTTCCTTTACATTGGTCCAAAATATAAAAGAAATTTAAATGACATAGAAATTAATTAATGAGGTACCCATAAAGTGGAAACATACCCCTTACAATATTTGAAAATCAAAATAAATCTATAAAAGTAAATAGCCACTCATAATAAATAAATCATTCATCAAAGATATCAAACATCAATCAAAACATATAATAAACATTCATCCAATTTAAATAAAATAGTAAATATATTACCTTTAGGGGTTCATGCATCAATTAGGGTTTCTAGAGTTTTATGTTCAATAACTAGGGTTTTGCATATACTAGTTTAATTTGTGGAGAAATATTTTAAAGTAATAACATAGCTACTGGATATTAAAAAGATTTAAGGTTTTAGATTTTTTTTGAAGATAATGTTACTGTGATTTAAAAAAGTAGGTTTAGTTAGGGGTTTTAAGAAAACATCATGAAACTAGGGTTTTTTAAGACATTAGGGTTTATAATTTTAAAAGATTGGGTTTTAGGTTCACTGGATTATGGTTTTAGGTGTTGATGAACTTGTCATAAAGTTTTGATGTTTTAAGAATTAGGGTTTAGGAAAGCTAGGGTTTACTGGATTAGGGTTTTTGATATTTTTGGAAAACATGTTTGATCTTTTGGATTTAAGAAAATAGTTTAGAGTTTTATAGAAACAATTATGGTTAAAGTTTTTAGAAACTGTAAAGAAGATTAGGGTTTGGAGATTTAAGAAGACATTTGGAAGTTTTGGACAAAAAGTTAGGGTTTAGATGATTAAGAGAATAGTTCAGGGAAAAATAATTTAGGGTTTTAAAGTTTTGGAAACAGAAGAGTAATTTAGGATTTTTGAAGTTTTGAAAATAGAAGAACAATTTTAGGATTTTTGAAGTTTTGGAAACAGAAGGATGATCTAGGGTTTTTGAAGTTTTGATCAAGGACTTAGGCTTCTAGATGAATGGATGATTTAATCTGTAAAACATATTACTAAGTTTAATAATTTAGGTTAATGACTCAATATCAAAACAAATGATTATGCTTAAACAATTCATGAATTTAAACGTATGAATATAATAAAATCAAAGATTTATAATCAAACCTCCGTTTGTTGGCTCTACCAAAAACTGATTTCTGGATGAACAATGACATAGGCAATGTTGTTGCCTTTGATGGATTGATGATTGCTTCTTGTTGCTAATGTCTCTTGCTTGCCAGGGCTTTTCTTTTGGCCGATCAAATGGTTGAGTCTCTGATCCAATAAAACAATTTTTTCCTCCTGATCAAAGTCCCCTAATTCTGTGTTTTAATGTGGTATTTATAGAAAAAATAATAAACCTACTTCTAATTGTCTAAGGAAATTAAAACAGGAAAAGAAACCAAAACCAAATAGAATTTGGTTTCGGAAAAAAATTGCGCTGAAAAATTGAGTTGGCAAAAAAACTGCTGGAGAAAACAGCGAAAATTGCGAGAATTGCTGGGGCGGGCACCAATTCCTATGGCAAATTGGCCCAAGGCCATTTCGCAGCAGGAATTTCCTACTGCGAATTGGCCTGTGGCTGATTCACCTTCGGTGATGAAATTTTTTATCGCCGATTTTTTCATTGCTGATATTTATTTATTTATTTATTTATAACTTTACTAATATTACTGTGAGCGGGGATTTTCGCCCCCACTCCCGGTGGAATGGTTCTTGCGACTTCGGCACTGTTTAGGCTTGGGGCCTTAGAGAACACGAACCTAAGTCCAGAGAAAATGGAGTCGCCACCCGGACGGGCCGGGAAAAAAGAAAGGGGCGGATGACTCGATTCCTAAGGAATCCCCAACCCCTTAATGGGTTCCAAAAGTTGGGTACGTGTGGGAAAGGTGAGAAATGGCCCAGCACCCCCACAACGCCCGGTTCATTGGAACCGACCTCATTTACAGGTCTTAATATTATAAAATTCTTAAATATAACAATATTATCCATATTACACACAATAATTAAAAGAAAGCATCATTATATTAAAATTAAAGTAATGTCCAAACAAAGCAAATAAATGGACATCCATCCAAGGATGGAAACATGTCCTTACATCACATGCCTAAATAGGACACCCACCAAAACGTAGAAACATGCCCTTTACATAGGTTCTAAAATAGAAAAGCAAATTAAATTACATGATGTTTAACTAATGAGGTACCCACCAAGTGGAAACATACCTCTTACAACTTTTGGAAATCTAAATTAATTGATAAGAATAAATAATCATTCATCATAAATAAATCATTCATCAAAGCTGTTAATCAAAATATAAAATAAACATCCATCCATGATAAATTAAATAAATCAAGTATTGAAATTAAATAAATTAAAGCATAAGAGATAAATCAAAGCAAAATCAAATATGGAATTGAATAAAGCAAATAAAAGTCCAATTATAGCTACTGCAACTTGTTATGGATTTAAAATAAATTAGGGCTTTATGTTTTAAAAGGTTGGTAAGACTCTTTGATTAACTAAATTAATATTTGAATGGTGAAATCATGAAACTAGAGTTTTAGACACTTTAAAATTATTTTGATTTGTGGTTTTAAATGGTGATTTCAAGCTACTGTGTAATTTTAAAATATTTATATTTTTATGGTTTTTTAATGTTTTAAAGGATTAGGGCTTAGAAAAAAAAATTAAGATTTAAGGTTTTAAAGGAGTTAAAGTTTAATATTTTAGGTTTAGAAGTTGAATTAGGGTTTTAGTGTTTTAGAATTTGGGTCTCGGGTGATGAATTTGAATTAGGGTTTAGAAAAATAATTTGATGATTTCATGAGATTTTATAAGTTTAAACTAAACAAATTAAAGTTTTTATAAATAAAAAAAAGATTTATATAATTGGAAAAAGTATTTTAGGGTTTTTTTTTATAAGAAACAGAATATGTTTTAAGAGTTTACATAATTTGAAAAGTTAATTGAAGTTTTGGGGTTTTGAAGAAATAAAATTAATAACTTTAAATTCTTTGGGAAATAAAGCAACGGATTAATGTTTTTAACTTTGAACAAAAAGGTGGATTGAATTCTGGGATTTTTGAATCAAAAGAACAAAGGAAAATTTAGCTACTGTATATATAAAAAATAACAAAGAATTTAATACATACCTTTTTTTTTATGATTCCTCCAAAAATAATTCTTCTTGGATGAACAAGCTCCAAAGACAAGCCTTTTTTGCCTTTGAATTGCTTAAATCATGTTTCTGCTCCTTAAAAATCAATTGAATTCAATTATTGCTTTTCCACTTCACTTTCGGATTCAAATTCTCAAAGCTACAGTGAAATTTTTCCTCCCTATTTTCATTGCCTTTGGTCCTTATTTATAGTGGTTTGATGTGGTTTTTTCCTAATTGGTTAAGGCAAGTAATATTAATAAAAAAAAGAAACTGAAACCTAATTGAATTAGGTTTCAAAAAATTTGCGTCGAAAAAATTGCGTTGCCGAAAAAAATTGCCGCAGGAAAAAATACGCTGGCGAAAAAAAACTGCAGCAGAAAACTGCGGCAGTGGGCGGGCTAGGGCGTCACCCGCAGGATTTGGGCTGTTTCGCCCGTAGGAAATTCCTACAGGGCTAAATACCCACGGGCCCGCGCGACGATTTTTTCGTCGCCGATTTTTTTGACTCCGATTTTTATTTTTATTTTTATTTTTTGACTTTTATTTGTTTATTTTTATTTTTTATTAATAAAAATTAGATAATAAAGAAAAAACTATTTAATTAAAATTATTTTGGACCAGTTAGACAACAAAAATCATTTTGGACTAAATAAAACATATTAGACCGGATTGGGTAAAAAATTAAGGGTCTACAATTACCATTTTTATTTTTATTATAAATTATAAATAATAAATACTAAAATAAATATTATTTAATTAAAATACCACAAAAATTATTTTAGACTATAAAAAATATCGGACCAAACTGGGTTAGAAATTAAGGGTCTACAGTTTGCCCCCTGCTTGAACGATCTGAGACTACAACAAAAGAGAGTGAAAAGCAATAGGACTTAATTTTTCTGAGATGGTTTATGTTTTGGGTTCTGGACCTGGTTCGAGTTCTGGACTCGAAAAAAACTTGGATTCTGGATCCGGGATAATTTGGGTTCTAGACCCGAGCTAAGTTCTTAAATTAAGGGTAATTTGGGTTCTGGACGCGAGCTAAGTTCTGGACTTAATGGAGATTTTAGGTTCTGGACCTAATGGTAATTTGGGTTCTGGACCAGAGCTAAGTTCTAGACTTAAGGTTAATTTGGATTCTGGATCCAAGCTAAGTTCTGGACTTAAGAGTAATTAGAATTTTGGACCCGAGCTAAGTTCTGGACTTAAGAGTAATTTAGGTTCTGGACCTAAGCTAAGAGAGATTTAATTGTCTGCAAAAATTAATTGTAGTAAGTAGTATACTAAAGGAATTTGCAAAAAAATTAGCTAATTTTTACCATACACATATCTTCTCCTTGCCCCCTGCATGTAAAAATATTTTAAACGTGCAAAAATATTTATATACACGCAAGTATCTGAATGATTGAATTGAATAATTGGGTTTCCTTTTTATTTACTGTGTAGTTACTGATTATGCACTATTCACAAACTATTCATTTACTATTTATAAATAGTAATTTACTATTTATTAATAGTAACATTTACTTTTTTTTCACGAGAATACTCTTCTCCTTTTTGAATTTTGTCTTTTTCCTTTGCCATTCCTCTATATAAACTTTGCAAGCAGCAGTTTATTTCTTCATAGTTATACATTTTTATCTCAGAGATTTTAGAGAGTTTAGCATATAGTTGAGGAGAAAATGCATGCTTCAAGATCAGAAACTTGATCTAATGCTGAGTTATTGGAGTTTATACGGCGGCATGAAAATGGAAATATAAGCCTACTAGTCGGGATGCCGCTTCATCGCAGTTCAAATCAAAAGAGCAAGGTAATTATTTATTTTAACAGCAGATTATTTTTCATTTTTTCATTGTTTCCTTTTTTCTGTGTTTTTATTATTTTTAATTTTTTGTGTGTTCTTTTTTATTTTCCTTTTCTGTTTCTTTTTTCTTTTTTTTTATATATTCTTATTTTCTTTTTCTTTATATATTTTTTTGTTTTTTTTGTTGTTTTTTTTTCATTTTTGTTTTCTATTTTTTTTGTTTTCTTTTTCTTAAGATTTAGGAAAAATAAATGAATTAGATGAATATATTTAAGAATTTAAGTAAATAGATAGACTAAATATAGAATATAAATATATCGATGGTATTAATATAATGATATACTTACCTCGTGTTGACTTACCTGGCTCCGTATTAGCATGATCATTGCGGTATCCGGGGAGGAGGATGTGTCTATAAAACCCGACAATGGTATGATGCAGCGCCTTCTCGAATAATTGCCATCCGAGGAGTATCCGATAGACTTGAGTGTGGTTCAAGCATTGTCAGATTGGTGGATGGATAAGACCCATACTTTTCACCTAACTATAGGAGAAATGACCATTGGCCCGATCGATTATATAGCCATAACTGGTATTCGGTACTATGGCCTTCCGGTTCCTCTTACTAATGATATTCTGATATTCGAAGAAATTCAACAGTTAATTGGTATGGAACCATCATTTAAAGGGCCTTTCAAGATAAAAATTGAGCCAATTCGGAGTTATTGGATTAACTACAAAGGACAGGTTCACAGAGATACATCTAAACAATATGCTCGAGGATTTTTGTTGTATTTAATCAGGTCGACTATTTTAGGCAGCACCGAATCCGCCATCCATTTGTCAGTGTTAAGGGCCCTAACTAATATGAGTATGGTACTGCTTTACGGTTGGGGTGAAACTGGCCTTGCCTGTCTTTACCATGGACTTGACAAAATTTGCAGAAATAAAAAGTCTTTTGTTGGCTTTATGGCAGTTGTCGAGGTACTCTTCTTCAACCAATGTCAATTCCATTCTTATTCTTGAATGAATTTGATTTTTATTATTGTTGTAGGCATGGGCATATGAGCACAATCTTGTGAGGGTGCCTGGTATTTACTGAGAGAGAGTCGAGTATCCAAGTTTAAATTTTTGGTTGTCAAATCGTGTAGAAGTTCCCGGCTCTCACCATGTGCATACCCAACGCTTTGTCTTGAGATGATTGACCTGGGGCCAGGTAAAATAGTATTAGTATACTTTAAAATTTATATAAAATTCCACTTACCTTATGTCATTTTTTAGGTCAACTTTGCCTGGTGGAACACAGAAGAGCTAAAGAACTGGACTTCCTCCATGAATGTTGCACTGCCTTTTCAATATACCCGCCGAGTCATTGTCGGCCCTGTGTCTAGTGGCTAGTTTCTTAGAGAGAGTATATGAGTGGTTTCTTAGTCCCGAGCAGCAGAGGATCCCGATGCATTACCCAAAATATACTTTAAATATCACATTAATGCCGGAGAATGCATGGTGGTTGGCTCGGCACGGTTATAATGTTGAAACATTTCTCTATCCACCGGGTGCATCTTATACCCAGTTTATTAAAATAGGGCTCTTGAACTTTGACATATCTCCTGATGGCGTACGAGTGATTCCCGTGAAAAATGAAGATAGAGATGAAGAGGAGTATCATGGAGAGGAAGGAGAGTTTGTCTCATATCTTAGGGCTAGCACTTCTCAGGTAAACTTTTACCATTTTTCCACTGCAATCGTTTCTTTCTTAACTTATTTTGACTTTTTTTTAATGATTGTTGCAGGCTGCTGGCTCGTTTGGTCATGAGGCTGGACCTTCTTTCACTGCTCCTCCATTTGATCAATCTAATCAACCAAAGACGCCATCTCATCCACAGGGTATTGATATGAATTACCTGGTAGGTTTTCTTGTTTCATGATAATTTATGCTATATGTATGCATGATTATATATGCTCTTACTCTTTTCCTTTCTGGCTCACAGCGAATGCTTGAAGAACAAAACAAGAAACTTCAAGAAGAGCTGGCCGCTAGTCGTCGATAGGTTTCCCATTTTGAGAAATTGTATCAACAGTCAGAGCAAAATTTTTGAGACTTCCGATTTCAGGGGATGAGAGATCTTGGTGCTTCTTCATCTAGAGGGCCCCAAGTTGATAACCATGAGATCCTTTTGTCTGCTTCGGATGAGGACTGTTACAGATCTGAATTCCAAGGTAATAGAGATTCAGGTGCTCCTACTTTGGGTGGATTGGGGACGGGTGATATGCCTCCTCCTCCGACAGGCAATGATTTTTTTAGAGCTTTATTCAATGATCTACCACCTCCTTCTTAGTGGTCTATGAATATTGTATCAATTGATGAAATAGTGTATAATAAGTATAAATAATAATTACAATACATAATTATTATCTTTACTACAAATCTCTTCTTTTATTTTCTTTTTTTTCTCTTTTTTTTATATCATCATTATTACTACGATACAATTATTAAACTTTCCTCTTCATATTTAATACTTACACAGTATCACTACAAAACCAAATGCAACACGGCAATTCAAGAACTTTCATCGCCAATTCCCTTTCCTCATGCATCTCAGTGTCACACTTTTCCTTATCAATTTCGGAACAACATAATCATTCTATATAAATATCTTTTCAAGCCACAATTTCATACAGAAGTCAGGAGATTTTCTACTTCAACGTAAAAACTCCTTTTAACAATTCTAATTTTCCTTCAGTCTTCCACAATGACCAAACTTCATTTGAAGAAAATAAAAGTTCTATTTAAAAATATGAATTTCATTCATTAGAAAAAAATATCTTGGTCAAACATTGATACTTTGAAGTGTTTTCAAAATGTTAAATTGGACCATTCATTTTTACATGCCATGGCTTCTTTTCAAAATGTGGATTCTAGGACATTTACATACCGGGAGTCCATTGTTGCTTCAGGTAATTACCTAAACTGCCCTTTTGGGTTTTTAATTTAGGTTTTTTCTTCTTTTTTTTATATTGCTCTAGTTTTTGCCTAGTCCACCCATGCGGGTTTTCGAAACTAGCGAGCTATCCTAATTTTTGCCTAAGCTGCCCTTGCAGGTTTTCAACTTAGCAGACACCTTTTTTTATTATATTTTATATTGCTTTAATTTTTTCCTAGCTGCCCATGTGGATTTTCAAAACTAGCGAGCTGTCCTAATTTTTGCCTATGCCGCCCTTGCAGGTTTTCAACTTAGTGGACCCTTTTTTTTATTTAAATTTTTTCTTACATATTTGGCTTCAGGAGCGTCTCTGCTTACTAGATATCTACCACAACATCATTCTACTAGGAAATTACTCCATCCTGCTTCATCGTATATTGACTGGGTTGACTGGATCCACTCATGCGCTGAAGTCAACATCTGTTGGTTAGTACCTTGGTGAAAATTTTCTCGTATCACCATGCGAACATACTTGATATACGTTCCTCTTGCTGCTCTTCATCGAGGTACTTGCTATGACCCTCGCTAGCTTAACCGTCAGTATGGAGCTGGGCCTCAAGGTTCTAAATTCACTCCTGATTTAGATATGCCTTGTCTGACTGAAACCTACTTAGATCGGCTGAAACAAAGCTGGCCTGTACGTTACACTTATCATCTGCCATAGATTTTACATTTTTCAATTTCTTTAGAAAGTGTATTGTTAGGATGAAAATAATAAAAGTAATAATAAGAGATGTTTCTTTGCCTTTTATAATTTGTCATCACCTTTTGCTATTGTGTTTATTCATTTCATCCATATCAGGTCAAATACTTATAACAGTGCATATAGAACAATTTTAATATTAATTCTATTTTATTAAATTGGGGAACAACCAAACATAAAGCTAGTATACACAAGATCACTCCTATTGCTAACTAGCCCTTTCAGGTTTTCTAATTGACGATTTTCTCTCATTTAGCCCTAATTGTTGCCTAGCCCGCCCTTTCGAATTTTTGAAACTAGCGAACTACTCTAACTTTTGCCTAGGCCGCCCTTTTGGGTTTTCAACCTAGAGAGCTCTTTCTTCTTTTTCTCTCTTTTTTTTTTCTTCTTTTCTTCTTTTTTTATACATAAAACCTCTTCAACCTGTCAATGTTCACTGGCTCACTAAACTCGCTTCTGTCCATATATGATAACTTCATTGCACCCTTATTGATGACTTGTTTCACAACATATGGCCCTTCCCAGCTAGGCTTAAATTTTCCTCTTTGATCAGATACATTAGGCTTACATTGTTTCAACACTAAATCACCTATTTTGAGTTTTCTAGTCTTAACTCTTCTATTGTAGGCCCGAGCTATCTTCCTTTGATACAGTTGATGATGATACAGTGCTTTTAACCTTCTCTCCTCTAGTGAAGCTAATTGTGTGTATCTGCTCACTACCCATTTCGTTTTAGGCAGTTCAGCTTCCAAGACCACTCTTAAGGACTTGATCTCAATTTCAAGTGGCAACACTACTTCCATCCCGTAAACCAAAGAGAATGGTGTCATTCCAGTCAGTGTTCGTACACTTGTTCTATATCCCCATAAAGCAAAAGGAAGCATCTTTGACCAATCCTTGTATGTTTTAGTCATCTTGGATAGGATCTGCTTAATTCTCTTATTTGTTGCTTCTACCACACCATTAGCCTTTGGTCTATAAGGAGAGGATCGGTGATGATGAATTTGGTACTTCGAGAATAAATCCTTAACTGCTCCTTGAAACTGTACCCCATTGTCTGATATCACACTGTGCGGGATCCCATACCTGCAGATGAGGTTCTTTTCAATGAATCTAGCCATCTGACTTGCCCCCAGTTTGTTAAAGGATTAGGCTTTGACCCATTTTGAAAAATAATCTACTGCTACTACAATGAAACGGTGACCGTTTGAGACTGTCAGATGTATCTCTCCTATAATGTCAATAGGCCAAGTGGCAAAGGGCCAGGGCGAAGACATAGAATGCAATTCTTCAGGAGGCATGTGATTCAAGTTACCATACATCTAACATTGTTGACACTTCTTTACAAACTCAATACAATCTCTCTCCATGGTCAATTAGTAGTAACCTTGTCGAATTATCGTCTTAACTAGGGGTAAACCACTCATGTGCAGACCGCAACTTCCCACATGTATTTCTGACATGATATGCTCCACTTTAGGCTTCCTCAAGCATCTCAAATGCACCCCATCAGGCCATCTTTTATATAATTCTCCATGGAAGGTGATGTATTGCAAAGACCATCGCCTTATGGCTCTTCTTTCTTTCTTTATTGCCCTCGACGGGTCTTCCCTTTCCTCTAGAAATCATCTTATAGTATCATACCATGCATCATGGTCTGTATCAGTTTCAATGATCGTCTCATATTCATAGCAAGGAGTTGATGAACTGGTCAAAATCAGAGGCTTGAGGAATAAATTGATAGGATTTTCCCATACCGAAGCCAATGTGGCTAGGGCATCAGCCATATGGTTTTCTTCTCTTGGTAGGTGTATAAACCTGCACTCCTTAAAGTTCTTCTTCATCATGGTCAAGTAATGGTGGTATGGTTTTAATTTTTCTTCTTTCAACTTCCACTCTCCATTTACTTGGGATACTACTAGCAATGAATCGCCAAAAACTTCCACCTTATCCACCTTCATAATCATTAGGGTTTCCAAACCAAAGATACATGCTTCGTACTCCACCATATTATTGGTTCCCCTGAATTTCAACTTTTTGGCTAAAGGGATAAGTTTCCCTTCGGGTGATTCTAGTATGACTCTCAAACCTTCTCCTTTCCTATTCACTGCTCCATCAAAATACATTTTCCACCCTTGTACTTTAATGGCCTCTAAATATTCATCTGGAAATTCCAGGACTACCTCTTCGCTATCTGGTAATGGTTGTTGGGCCAGGAATTTTGCCACTTCTCTACCTTTGATTGTTTTCCTGGTTACATACTCAATCTCAAATTCTTCCAATATTATTAACCATCGACCATACTTCCCAATCAAAGAGGGTGTCTTCCTTAAGTACTTCATTAGATCCAACCTGGAAATTGCTTGCACACTATAAGATTGAAAGCAATGCTGCAACTTTTTAGAAGACCAAACCACGGCTATACAGGTATTTTCAATGATACTATAATTTATTTCATAAGGTAGGAGCTTTCTACTTAAATAGTAAACTGCATGCTCAATCCCTGACTCGTCTGCTTGGGCTAGCATGGCTCCTATTGACTCTTCTTCTACTGCTAAGTATAGTAACAAGGGTTTACCGGGTTTAGGTGGTTTTAAAATAGGTGGATTTAGTAGATACTCCTTTACTCTCTCAAAGCCCTTTTGACACTCTTCATTCCACAGGACTAGCTGATTCTTTTTAAGCAATTTGAAGATAGGCTTACAGATTGTTGTGAGCTTTGCTATAAACCTGCTAATGTATTGTAACTTACCAATGAATCCCCAAACTTCTCTCTCCGTCTTAGGGGCTGGCATATCCCTGATTGCTTTAACTTTATCAGGATCAATCTCAATGCCATTCGAACTAATCACATGTCCCAACAATTTACCTGAGGTAACCCCGAACACACACTTCTTTGGGTTTAATCTTAGCTTTTATTTCAATGCTCTATTGAAGAACAATTCTAAGGTTTGGAAGTGTTGTTCCCTTGTATCTGATTTCACCATCATATCATCAACATATAATTCAACTTCTTTGTGCATCATGTCATGAAATAGTGTGGTGTGTTAGTGTATGTGCCCTAGGCCATTTATTTGGATCTTTATGTTATACATTCATTATTAATAAATGAGGTTTTATTATCATTATTGTTTGTTTGCATGTTACACAATTTTGATATTTGTCCCTGGTTTATTATTGTTATAGAGATAAAAAAAAATAATTCTTAACTAGTATGAACATTGATTTGATAATCATCAGATGGTTATGTGTATAGTGATACAAATCAATTTCATAGATACTTGTTAGAGAACAATGTATTGGATAGACCCATCATGAGATTACTACATGGGTTAGTGTCACAAGTAAATCTCATGATAGTTATGTATTAATTCTTTGACTTGAGATTGTCATAGTTTCCAATATAAGGACTATTATATTTTGACATGATCAAACATTATCCTTAACTGGATAGTAATAAAGGTTATGATCATATATAATAGAAATTATGTAGAGGATAATGAACAATCAAGATAGAATTTGTCCCTCTCTTTGAGAGAGATATCTTTTGGGCCCCTCGATGAGTGAGACTGTGAAATGCATGGCCGTGCTCAAATGAATTGATAGTATGATCAATTTCATTTGTTTTTATCAGTCTACTTGGAGATCGAGTAATCATAAGTTTGAACAATATAAGTATGACGTTGACCATGACTTATGTTCAAGCTAGATATCGTGTGACAAAGGGATTAATGCATGTACTATTATTAGGCAAATTGGACATTCCTTATATTAATTGGGTAGTTGTAACACCTTGCTAGAGGCCAAATACGACTTGTTGGTTTAATAGAGATTAAATTGACTGCCAATTAATATGGGCCTATCGGGTCACACACAAGAATGCACTTTGGGCTGGATATAATATTAATAATATTAATATTAGATAATAATATTTATTATTATTATTATTTTCATTTTTTTATATTATTAGATAATATATTCATAATCCTTATTAGATTTGGATTCTGAATTTGACTTACCTTATCCAATTTCGAATTGGATTCTGGAGTGAATATATTCACTCCAGACATTAAGTCTTCTCATAGGAACCCTAATATGTTTTAGAGAAAACATTTTTCAGCCTTCGCCGTTGTAGAGAGCTAGCACTCCAGACGGTAGCATTCGTGTGGATACGCGATAGAGGGTGTTTCGCAATCGAGGCATCTCTTCCAAACTATGATTTCTAATCATCAACAGGTTAGTTCTTTGAACACTTTTGTCGAATTAAACGAACAGTATGGATCCTGTTGGGAAATCAAAGATCAAAATTTTTCCGCTGCGTGTTTTTGGTTTGCTGTGATCTCCTTGATTTCCTAACATGGTGGCCATCCGTTAGTAGGTTGCTCCAGTATTCTTTAAGCCAAACAGCATCACCCTATAACAAAATATACCCCATGTAGTAATGAAAGCAGTTTTGGCTTTATCCTCTTGGGCCATTAACACTTGGTTGTATCCAAAAAATCCATCTAAAAATGAGTGTAGCACGCTACAGGCTACACTATTAATGAGGACATCTATATGGGGTAAAGGAAAATCATCTTTAGGGGAAGCCTTGTTTAAATCTCTATAGTACACACAGACCCTTATTCTTCCATCTTTCTTTGGCATGGGTGCTATGTTGGCTAGCCAATTTGGATATTCTATTACTTTAAGGAACTTTACTTGTATTTGTTTAGTGACCTCTTCTTTAATCAATTCAGCCCACTCAGGTCTTAATCAACTAAGCTTTTGTTTGATAGGTTTCATGTGAGTGTAAGTAGGAATAAGATGTTTGGCTATGTCTTGATCTATTCCAGGCATATCCTCATAAGACCAAGCAAATACTTCTTCATATTTTTTGAATATTTTTTCAAATCTCTCTCTCTCATCAGGAGCAAGGTCGGATGCTATGCTAATGTTTTTAGGATTTTTAATTGTTCCCAAATTTAATGATAGTGTATCAACAGAATTAATATTAAAGATGCTCATGTAACTGCTATTTGAATGTATGCAACCATCAAGAGAAACACCACACAAGTAAGCAAAATCAGACTTTATTGCATTCATTTTGGACAAGAAAACATCATCATCCTCATACAAAGCAGACACATTAAAATCAAAATCATTGTTCTCAAAATCACAAGGCAGAATATCTTCAAACTTCTCTTCAACCAGGGCAGCAATCTCCTCTGGAGTCTTCTCAGCTTTCAGGATAGCTTCCTTCTTCTCTTCCTGATTGGACTCTTTCTTGGTTGGCAGGGTGAGCTCTTTCTTCACGTGTTCCAATAACTTGGCAACATCTGCAAAAATTTCAAAACACGGGATCAACTTTCCCATGAACATGATTGGCTCGAGCTTTCCTTAGAGTGGTCCCATGTCTAGAGCTTTGACAAAGATTTTTTCAAGTGGTGGAAATCTCATATTCTCATTCTTCTTTGGCTGGACATCTTTGTTGGCTTCATCATATCCTAACCCTTTGTTGGAAGTTTGAGTTATGAAATCTGGAAGCTTTGTCAAACCGGCCTTGCCCTTTCCAAGACCAGCTCCGGGAAGGTAGCTCATGTTCTTCATCATGTTCAAGACCTTAGAGTCCACTACTTCATCATCAGAAATTGCAACTACTTGGAAACCATTGAGAGGCCTCTCAATCATTAGCGCATTAACAACCTCATTATCTTCAGCTTTGATGACCACTGTCTCATCTCCATTAGGGAACTTGATCTTTTGATGAAGGGTGGAAGGAACTCCACCAAGAGGATGAAACCATGGTCATCCCAAGAGTAAGGTAAAGGTAACAGGCATGTCCAAAACAACAAATTCAACAATAGATTCAATTTGACCAACCTTGACAGCAGCTTTGAAAGTTCCTTCAGCATGTCTCTTGGTGTTGTCATAAGCCCAAATGGTTACCTAGGTTGGGTTTAGATCCCTTGTTGACATGGCTAGTTTTGGCAATATTTTAAGTGGGCAAACATTTATGGTGGACCCATCATCAACCATTACACATGGAGTCCTTTTCCCTTTGATTTCTATTTTGATAAAGAGAGGGCGGATGTGATCTCTTCCCTTTTTTGGTAAATTCACATCTGAGAAAGATACCACTCCCATATTAACTTCGCTCTTCTCTTGAATATCTTCACATTTCATTACTCCCTCAATTTTTATGAAGTTGATCAACTATTTCGGTGTTATGGAGGTGGAAATTGGCATGCTAGCCAAGGCCTTGGCCATAGTTTCTCAGTGCTTTTTAGAAGTAGCCAATAAATCCCAAATGCTAACACTTGCTTGGGTTCTTTTCAATTGCCTGAGCACGGTATCATCTTCCTCTTCTTTATTCCCTACTTCAACTTTCTTTCCTTTATTAACTTCTACCTCCTTAGGCGGTGGCCTTGCATAGGGCTTACCGGATCTAGTGTTCATTACTTCATCTTCTTCAGGGTCGAACCAGGTCCATTCTTCCTTCTTGGGTACAAGATAGTCATCACTATTGCTTGAATCCCAAAACCTATTCACAACACAAATTGCTACTTCTTTACCCACCATAGCTTGTTTAATTTTGCCAAATACCTCTTCTTCTTTGATTGCTTCTCCACCCACATCTTAAAAAGAAGACATGACAAAACCTTCATGCAAACCTCCTCCAATCTTGAAGGTTGCTGGTGGTGGTACTCTATTAAACCTTGGTAATGGATTGTCTTTAGTGTTCGACTTGTTGGGCTCGAGCAACGTTCCACTATCAATCAAATTTTGGATCTCATGCCTCAACCTCACACATCTATCCGTGTCGTGCCCTTGGATTTGATGAAATTGACAAAATGCTTTAGTGTCGAAATTAGGTGGGAGAGGTTTAGGCAAACAGTCCCTTCCTTTGAAGCTTATTGAGAACCCAAGACAGCGGTTTTCCCAATTCTAAAATTGTCTTCTTGTTCCTTGGCTAGTAGCATTAACACCAACTGGCTTTTGCATGCCTTGTTTACCAGACGGATAGTTTCCTTTCTCGTTCCTTCTTGTTGAAAAATGGTTCTTCTCTCTTTCCCATTCTTTGATTTGTAGACCAGCTTGGAGGAGATCTTTGAAATTACGGATGAGTGTATGAATCCTTTCACGAAGACTAGGCAACACCCCCTCTCACAATCATCCTTATTTGATCAGATTCATCGGGCCTCTTCTTAAGCAAAGCAGCCTTATTTCTCCATCTTTTCACATAGTCCATAAAATTTTTGTTTGGTCTTTGTCTAATGGACTCAACATACATTAAGGTAACTTCCATCTCGACGTTGTATCCATATTGTTGGATGAAGGCCTTGTATAGCAGTTCCCAACTCTTTTGTGTTCCCTCTTCTAAGGTATTGAACCAATTTTGGATAACAGGATCTAATGAGAGCATAAAGTACCTTAGTGTTTGAGCCTTAGTAGCTCGGGCAGACTGCATATCAGTGATATACTACTTCACTTGGAGGTGAGGATTTTTTATTCCATCAAACTTTACAAAAGATGGCATCTTGAATTTGTATGGCACTTCTTCGTCTAGCTCAAATAATTTGTCAACTTCAGACATTTCTTCAGTTTTCAGCTTCTTCTCAAATTTCTTTTCTAAATCCACAATCATCTTTTCAACATCAGAAGTTTCAATTTTCTCCATAGCTGATCTTTCAATAATCTTTGGTTCTTTCTTCTTGTCTTGAGGATCTTGGAAGTATTGAGCCCAATCATCATCATCATCAATGATCACCTTATCATAATCAAAAACCACTTCACCAACTTTAGCCTTCCCTTTGTCCTTTGGCTTCTTTGTGCTAGCTGATGCTTCGGCATGATTTCCTAAAATTGTAGCCAATTGGCTTTTCATGGTCTCAGCTAGGGGTTTAGGTTTTATTTCTTCCATCTTGGCATTAAGGGCGTCGTCCACAATTATTTGAATTTTTTCGGGCTCCATTGCTTTTGGTGAGCAAGTGATTGAGTTGCTACTAGATTCTTCATCTCCGACATAGGTCGGATTGTCATAAGCTTTTGAACTGTCGTAATCCAGGGCTGTGAACCATAAAGGATTAATGATATGGGATGTGATGCATGTATGCACAAACAATAAATAAACAAAGATAATTAGGACATTTCTTCTAACCTTATAACATCCACACACGAATGGCAAATCTCTTTTCATAAGTATATGGTTAACAAAATACCAATATGGGGTATCTTGTTTTCGAATATTTCCCTCGAACGTTTCAACCAATAGTTATGTTTTCGAAAATGGAAATTAGTTCATGATAATTCCCATTAATTAGGTTTTAATCCATTTAACCAACTAAAGTAGCTTTTATGCTATATTGGATTAAAACTAAATTAAGAGGTTTATTATAAATAGATTTCTCACTTGAAAAAGTAACTAATGATTCATTCCAAAAACAAGTCCATGATTAATTATTCTTAGTATAAACTAGGCTCACAATTGATTTTTGGTATTTCGTAATTGACCTAAATAATTTGTAAGCTTATTATAAGAAAAGGTTGGATAAAAACAATTTTGTTTCTAAGCCTATTGTAAAAATATTTTAGAAAAAATGGATTTTGGGCTTTGTATTTGGATCATGAGAAAAGTATTTTTTATTTGTTTTTAGAAAAGTTTTATGTTCAAAGACCACCTTAAAAATTTTTGAAAATAGTTTTGGTCTTTTGGACTTTAAAGAAAAATTTATTTAGAGCTTACAATGTACTTAGGTCATATTAGAAAAAGAACAAACCAAATAAGCCATGATTTAAACCAAGATAAATTAACCATAGTCAGACAAAAGCATTTGGGGTAAAACCTAAGGAAATTAACTAGGCCAAGTACATGAGCTTTAGTCTTTAGGTTAAAAGGCTTAGGTTCCCATAGCAAGTATATACCAAATGGTATGAGGCTATGAGTGGTTAAGCCATGCTCGATCTCCATACCTTGAGTGCATGTATGGTATCCCTTACATAACATCACACAGGTAACACGGGCATCCTAACTCACGTACACGATGCAATCTAGTATGATGCAATGGATAATATCATTATAAGGAAGAATAGAATAATAAAAAGACCAACGGAATCAACTTCTCTTATCCCTAGTGGAGTCACCACTATGAGCGGGGATTTTTGCCCCCACTCCTAGTGAATGGTTCTTGTGACTTCGGCACTATTTAGGCTCTTGGCCTTAGAGAATATGGGCCTAAGCCCAGAGAAAATGGAGTTGCCACCCGGACGGGCCAGGAAAAAGAAATGGGTGGATGACTCGATTCCTAAGGAATCCCAACCCCTAATGGGTTCGAAAAGTTAAGTACGTGTGAGGAGGTGAGAAATGGCCCAGCACCCCCACAATGCCCGGTTCATTGGAACCTGCCTCCTTTGCTGGTCTTAATATTATAAAATTCTTAAATATAACAGTATCATCCATATTACATGCAATAATTAAAATAAAGCAACATTGTATTAAAATCAAAGTAATGTCCAAACAAAGCAAATAAATGGACACCCATCCGAGGATGGAAACATGTCCTTACATCATTTATATCTAAATTAAATAGGACATCCACCGAAAGGTGGAAACATGTCCTTTACATTGGTCCAAAATATAAAAGCAATTTAAATTACATAGAAATTAATTAATGAGGTACGCACAAAGTTGAAACATACCCCTTACAATATTAAAAAATCAAAATAAATCGATAAAAGTAAATAGCCATTCATTATAAATAAATCATTCATCAAAGATATCAAACATCAATCAAAACATATAATAAACATTCATCCAATTTAAATAAAATAGTAAATATATTAACTTTAGGGGTTCATACATCAATTAGGGTTTCTAGAGTTTTATGTTCAATAACTAGGGTTTTGCATATACTAGTTTAATTTGTGGAGAAATATTTTAAAGTAATAACATAGCTATTGGATATTAAAAAGATTTAAGGTTATGGATGTTTTTATGAAGATAATGTTACTGTGATTTAAAAAAGTAGGTTTAGTTAGGAGTTTTAAGAAAACATCATGAAACTAGGGTTTTTTAAGACATTAGGGTTTATAATTTTAAAAGATTGGGTTTTAGGTTCACTGGATTATGATTTTAGGTGTTGATGAACTTGTCATAAAGTTTTTATGTTTTAAGAATTAAGGTTTAGGAAAGCTAGGGTTTACTGGATTAGGGTTTTTGATATTTTGGAAAACATGTTTGATCTTTTGGATTTAAGAAAATAGTTTAGAGTTTTATAGAAACAATTATGGTTAAAGTTTTTAGAAACTGTAAAGAAGATTAGGGTTTGGAGATTTAAGAAGATATTTGGAAATTTTTGAGAAAAAGTTAGGGTTTAGATGATTAAGAGAATAGTTCGGGGAAAAACAATTTAGGGTTTTAAAGTTTTAGAAACAGAAGAGTAATTTAGGGTTTTTCAAGTTTTGAAAATGGAAGAACAGTTTTAGGGTTTTTGAAGTTTTGGAAACAGAAGGATGATTTATGGTTTTTTGAAGTTTTGATCAAAGACTTAGGCTACTGGATGAATGGATGATTTAATCTATATAACATATTACTAAATTTAATAATTTAGGTTAATGACTCAATATCAAAACAAATGATTATGCTTAAACAATTCATGAATATAAACATAAGAATATAATAAATTCAAAGATTTATAATCAAACCTCCGTTTGTTGGCTCCACCAAAAACTGATTTTTGAAAGAACAATAACAAAGGCAATGTTGTTGCCTTTGATGGATTGATGATTGCTTCTTATTGGTAATGTCTCTTGCTTGCTAGGGCTTTTCTTTTGGCCGATCGAATGGTTGTGTCTCTAATACAATAAAATAATTTTTTCTCCTGATCAAAGTCCCGTAATTCTGTGTTTTAATGTGGTATTTATAGGAAAAATAATAAACCTACTTCTAATTGTCTAAGAAAATTAAAACCATTTAGGAAAAGAAACCAAAACCAAATATAATTGGGTTTCCAAATAACTGCGCTGGCAAAAAAACTGCTAGCGAAAACTGCGAGAATTGGGAGAATTACTGGGGCGGGCGCCAATTCGCCGCAGGAATTTCTTGCTGCAAATTGGCTTGGGGCCAATTTAGCACGGGAATTTCCTGCGGCGAATTGTCCTGTGGACAATTCACCTTCGGCAACGAAATTTTTATTTATTTATTTATTTATTTTTAACTTTACTAATATTACCATTTTTATTTTTATTAAAAATTATAAATAATAAATACTAAAATAAATAATATTTAATTAAAATACCACAAAAATTATTTTAGACTATAAAAAATATCAGACCAGACTGGGTCAAAAATTAAGGGTCTATAGAATGTCAAAATAAATCCAATCCCACATTAAACTATTTAAACCTAGTTTATAATTTTTAAATAAGTTTGTTTGGATTAAAAAGGCATAATTAAAATACCACAAAAATTATTTTAGACTATAAAAAATATCGGACCAAACTGGGTCAAAAATTAAGGGTCTATAGAATGTCAAAATAAATCCAATCCCACATTAAAATATTTAAACCTAGTTTATAATTTTTAAATAAGTTTGTTTGGATTAAAAAGGCATAAATTCAATTGTAAAACCCTAAATCAAGTTGGTTTGGCCTAAATTAAGAGTTTACAATCCAAGAAATTAAAAAATACAACATAACTTAGAGTTAGGAAGGGCTCAGGCAATTTGATCCTTTGTTCATGTCAACCTGGATAACCTAGGTCGACATGAGCAAGGCCTCATGTCAACCTAGCACTCCAAATCGACATGAACCCAAATATTTTTTAGTTTTAGCCGCTTGATTCCTGATTTAGCAAGGATTTGTTGTTAAACATGGATCTAGTCAATTAGGTTTAGGGTTAACGATGAATTGCCTATAAATATAAATTTAAAAGGCAAGCAAAGGATCAGCAATTTTCAATTAAAAAGCAAGAGGCAGCAAGCAACAAACTACCATAAAAAAGAATCAAGCAACAACCAAGGACATTCATCAATAAGCAATCCATCAAAGGAAGCCACACTGTCTTTGCTATTGTTCAACTAGAATCAAATTGTGGTGGAACCAACAGCAGAGGTCTGAGCTTTGACATTAAATTGTTCATATATAAAATTGTTTCATCTTTTGGTTTGATAAACTATTTAAGCATGCAATATCTGGGTTTTCTTTTTTTTTTTGAACATTTTGATTAATTTAATGTCTCAATTGTTATTTTGATCCAGTTTAAGTTGATAAATCATAAAACCCTAATTTGTTTCACAATTTACAAAACCTATTTCCAATCTTCAAAAACCCTAATTATTTTCTTAAAATAAAAAAAACCATAAATAGTTTTCAAGTTCAAAAAACCCTAATCTATTTCCAATCAATAAAACCCTAATTATTTTCTTAACATCCAAAAATTGTGACTTCCTAAAACCTAATCCCCCAGCCTCGGTTCCAAACCCTAATATCCAGTAAACCAATAAACCAAACCCTAATATCCAGTAAACCTATTATCACTAAATCATAAACTAAAACCTAATATCCAGTAAACCTAATCCCTAAACCCTAATCCAAACCTTAGTATTCAATAACCAATAATCCGAGCCCTCATCCAAAATCCAAATCTTAAAACCCTAATCCAGTGACCTAATTCTCATACTTAATCCATTTATAGAAATAAAAAATCCAAACCCTAGAATTCCAAACCCTAGCTCAAAGACCCTAAATTTCGTTGATCTTAAATCCAAAACCTTATTTTCTAAACCTCCTAATCTTAACACAGTAACTACAATTTCAAAATCTAAAAACCTAATCTCAAAATATTAAACCCTAATTTTGTTTATTTAATGATTTTAATTTTAGTTCTAATTATTTGTTTGATTATGTGATTTGTTATATGCTAATGATGAATGGTTTATTTTATTTTTAGAATGGTTTGATTTTATTTATATTGGATGATTGAATGTTATTTTATTTGTTTACCTTAGTTTAAAAATTATAAAAGGTTTGCTTCCACTTTGTGGGTGCCTCATTAGTTAAGCCTTATATAATTTAAATTATTTTTTGAAATTAATGTAAAGGACATGTTTTCACCTTTTGGTGGGTGTCCTATATAGTTTTAGACATTGGACGATGCAAGGACATGTTTTCATCCTCAGATGGGTGTCTATTTATTTATTTTATTTGGACATTACTTTGATTATTAATATAATGATGGTTTATTTTAATTATCGCATGTAGTATGGATTATATCATAATAATTAATAATTTTATAATATTTAGACCTAAAACGTATGCCTGTTCCAATGAACCAGGCGTTGTTGGAGTACTGAGTCATTCTCACCTTCCCCATGCATATCCAATTTTTCGAACCGATTAAGGGGTTAGGGATTCCATAGGAATCAAGTCATCCACTCCTTTCTTTTTCCCTACCCATTCGGGTGGCAACTCCATTTTCTCCAGGTTTAGGTTTGTGTTCTCTAAGGCCCTGAGTCTAATAGTACCGAAGTTGCAGAAACCATTTCACATGAGAGTGGGGGCGAAAATCCCCGCTCACACATGGCCCTGCAGTCTCCTTTAAATTTTTATGACACCTGGATGGACTTGATCACACCCCTAGACCTAAGACATATAATTTTCTCTCTCTTTAAAGACGTTCGTCCTCAAACTTGGTACATGTAGCAGGATTTGACCCAATAACTAGGCTCTAATACTAAGACATAACTATGCCAAGGCCTTAAGGAGGTTCATCCTAGAACTTGGTGCATGTAGTGGTATTAAACTGAACAACTAGGCTCTAATTCCAAATGACATGGCTGGGCTGAGTCCTTTCTAGGAGATCATCCATCTTGGTAAGGTTGAACACAGATATCAAAAAACTTCGAACAAATCTAAAAACCTTGTTGAAATATCAAGAACAAAAAAGAATCATTGACTTTTTTATTATCTTTGAACCACACGATACCACTTTTTATAATATGTGGTGGTTGTGGATATTAAGTAATATCTACACTGAGAACCATATCATATCGAACCAAATAACTAAAATAACAACCAATTTATTGCTAATAATATGAAATTATATTTTATTATATTGATTTATTAACTTAATATTTATTATTATGTAAATAAATTAATTTCATTGTTTAAGTACAAAAAAAAGTAAATGTAAATAAAAAATATAATTAGTGGTTATATATAATTTTTAGTTTGTCAACTAATCAATATTAATTTACATATTTTTATGAGATTATTAAATTAATAAAATATTAAGTAAAATAAAAAAAATGCACTTACTAATAATTTTTTTAATATTTCTTTAATGTTATATACTCACTTTGAAATATCTAATATGCTATATATATGTATATTACCTTGATTATATTATACCTTGTAATTTATATCATACTATAAATTTCACAAGCATTAAATTAAAAATACAATAAATAATTACTCATTTAGTCAAAATAAAATAATTAAAATATATAATTATTAGTCTGTCATTATAAGTAAATGATAATTAAATTTAATTTATTAATTAGTTTTGTGTGTATTCAAGGTCAAAATATACCAATTTTATTTTTTTACCATCTTACATAATCTAATTATTTTTATATAGTTTATTTTTACAATATAATTTGTTAATTTTTTATCATCTAACTTAATGTACTTAATACCTCACAAGTCACTCATGCCCCAAACACATCCTCGCTCACATGCAGTCATTTCACAACTTACACTCATAACTCACAATCACAAAATCAGAAACCCCAGCACCACCTTCATCCTCTCCCTCTCCTGAGTCACCTACCCCTCAAAAAAGCCTCATAACCTAGCCTTATGCCAGCCTCACCAGTCTCACACATAGTAGTACTGTCTTGCCTCTCACACTAGTTGGGCAAGTACAATAATGTAGTCTTTCACTCACTAGTCTTTTATTGCATTTTTTTTTCTCAATACTCCAATATAATATTATTTGTAAATGGAATTTGTCTATGAATCTTGTGAATTTATTTAACTAGAGTGAGCAAAAGAATATTTCTTTTATTTTCTTATGTCATTATTTGCTTTAATTAAATAGGTTTATCATATTTGTATAACTAGACTGTTTTAGAATTAGATTGTGTGATTTGGGGTATTTCAGCTTTTTTGTTGTGCTTCATTGTATATGTTTTGAATTTACAATTTGGAATTATGATCGAGTAGGCAGTGGACTAGTTTTGTGGCCATATTTCATTGCTTGGACATCAATTTGAAACATTATAATAAGATATTTTATGTTAGTTAGTTTTATTATTAAATGCATGTATGAAAAAAAAAAGAATAGTGAATTATTTTATAATTAATTAAAAATTTTATGTTCTGTACTATCACAACATCACTTTTAATAGGTGAGAATAAAATTTTCTTCATAACATGATAATTTAGATATTAAAATACAATGAAATTTCAAAATTTTAAAATTTAAATGTAATAAATGTTTAAGACCAAAATACTATGAAAAATTAAATTTTATAATTAAGAACTAATGTATAGAAAATTTCACGACCACACCCTAGAATGCATAATTGAACAAAACACACAAGATATCATGGTGTGGTTTGCATGTCATGAAAAGAGTCTTATGATTGCACTACGTCATGAAAGGACTCTTGTGACTACATTATCAAATTCATGACTGATTTAAATGGAGAGGAAAATTACTAAAGTCATAGAAGAGATCACATCTTGCCTCCCGACTCTCACTCCCACCATGATGTTGGTCTTGCGACTTTGATGGCAAGAGTGTGACCGCTAGATTAGTTGTCACTTAAGGTGGAAAAATGGCAGAAGAGATAGTGATGAGCTTCATGGTGATCTTCCTAGAGAAAAAATCCTCGTTCTATACAAACTCAACCAGGCACAATTGACAAGTTCAAATAATCAAAATTTCTTGGCAACAAGTTGACCATCAATTATAAGTTGACATGTGGCAAGCAAGTTATTGTAGACTTTTTATCATTTGAGATCGTGACCACGACAATGACAGACAGCGTGAACCATTGCCATGTCAACCATTGCCATCTCACTGAAGCTGAATATGTAGTGGCTTGCTTTTATAACACACACATCCTATGAATAAAGAAAAAATTGTTTGATTATGGACAAATAATTGATCACATTCTCATCAAATACGACAATACTAGTATGATAAACCTATATAAAAATTTCATCTTGTAATATCCGTAATTTTTGAAAATTAAATAAAATTAATTAAAATTAAATTAAATATATTAAATAAATAATTTGAATAAAAAATGAAAGGTTTAGAAGGGAGAAAATAGAATGTATATGTGAAATATATATGAAATATAATAATATATATAAAAGTTAACTCTTAAAGTCAAAAGTCAATGGTAACATGGTAAATATATTTTGAAAAATTAAAATTATTTAAATAAAATAAAAATAAATTATTTTTAGTTGGAAGAGTAAATTTATGGTTTTTTAAATAAATAAATAATTAAAAATATAATAAAATATATTATATATATGGTCAAATTTAAAGTGGAAATAAAGTGAAATTTAAAAAGTCTTTTTCATCATCTTCTTCTTCCTCTAGGGCCGAACCACCATGGTTACCCAAGCCAAGCTTTTTTTTCTTCTAAGTTTCCATAATTGAAATGATTTCAAGGTTTCATGTAAAGTTTTGGTGATTTCCTCTTGAAATAGTAAGTTTTCCAAGTTATTTCTTTGGATTTCCATAAAGATTTGAGTATGTAGATTTTGGATTTTCGTAGTAGCATAATTTAATGGCTTGAATGAGTATGTATGAAGTTGTTTTAATTAGTTATTAATGATTCTTAAGTTGGATTGAAGAAATGGTTAAGTTTGAGTGAGTTTGGTTAAAGAGAGAGAATTTAGGGTTATGGAACACTTGGACTTTTGAAATCCTATGTTTTAATTGTGTAAATTAATTCTAAATGTGTTGTTTTGATGCATAAACAAGTATTTTAAAGTCAAATGATGGATTTGATTAAGTTTGATTAGAGATTGGATGAGGTAAAGTTGAATTTAGGGTTTTGAAAGGTAATTTTCAAAGATTGGATGTTTGTTTGATTTTAATGTTTAAATCATGTTATTTAATGATATAAATGATGGAAATAAACTTAGATTAATAATTGGAATGATTTGGTATGATGAACCTTTACTGATAAAGGTTATAGCATTTTAGGGTTTTGTTTGAGAGTGCGTATTTAATTAATGTGAATGATTGAAATATGTTGTAATATGTTTTTAATGATTTAAATAACTTAAAACACTAATTTAAATTGATTAACATGGTTTTCCGATGCTTAAGTAAGGCTAGGATAAATTTTGGGTTATTGGTTAGAGTGATATTTAATTAGGGGTTTAATGTTGGAAATGCCTTAAAATTTGATATTAAATGATTATATTAGATCATATTTTGTATAGGCGTTCAGAAGAAGTAGATTTCCCAATCCTAATGTTGAAGGGCAAGTTGGAAGTGAAGGCTTGTGGTAGATCACTAATGATTTCCCAATCATATTTTGCATTTGAGAGCTTATTAAGGTATGTACAAACTCTCAATAAATGAGGTATAATTACATTACATTTGGCCAAATACATTTTGGATGAAAAATGTGTTAAGCCACTTGGTAGCATGAACATTCATGAACATTGTGTTAATATGTGAATTGTTATGTATGTATTATGTGCATTATGAAAAGCCATTATTAATCGCCAAAATGAATGAAAATGTGAATTATGTGCATTATCTGAAAATGACTCAAAAATATTTGGGTTATGTGATTTTTCTATAAAATGACATACATTGTGATAAAAGAATGAGATATGATGAATAGACATTGATATGAATGAGAAAAATGAGAAAATGAGGCAACGTGATGAGAAAATGAGGAATTGAAGTAATGTGATAATAAAAGTTGATTATGGGAATATGAATTATTTGTGTGCTTAATATGTTATTTAATTTTTAGAGTTTTGTATTTGGCGGCATGCCTATGAGTTTATCCTCATTATTTGCCTTCGGGCTAGACGCTAGGCCTCACTGATACATGATTTTTTCTTCAGAGCTAGACGCTAGGCGTTACTGTTATATGATTTGCCTTCGGGGCTAGAAACTGAGTGTTAATATGGACCAAAGCAGTAACTATAGGATGTGAATGCTATATTAGTTTGTTTGGGTCTATGCTTATGTATGTGTTTATATGAATTATAAAATGATAAAAGATAATATTTTAAATGGAATTGTATTCCGCATTGTGAAAACCACATGTAAAAGCATTATTCATTGGCATTATATTAAAGTTTATTTGTTATCAAAGTTTGTACTGCTAGGCTTTTAGCTTAGCGTGATTGTAATTCATCGCGCGGGTGACAGAGTTGATCTGGTAGATCCGGAGAGTTCTACTAAACTTGGTCGGGTCTAAACTTATGGTTCTTTGATATCAGAGTCATTTGCCATAATGTATATATTTTATATTATAGTACCTTTTGCTATTATGTATATTATGGTTATATTTTGAGTACTTTGTAAATTAAAAAGAGTATTTTTGATAAATAGTATAATGTGGGATTTTATATGTGTGTTTTGATATATGTATATGTATATGTATATGTATATGTATATGTATATGTATATGTATATGTATAAAAGTTTTGAGGAAATGGGAGATGATTGAGAAGTATTGGTGAAATGGTGATTTATTATTTATTGGGAGTGTATTTTGTGCAGGTTGTGTTTTATTGAATTTTTGAGATATCCTATTTACAGACAAAATCCTAGTGAATTTTTAACAAAGATTTTTACATAAAAATTCTTATTTTGGAATCTATAATTAATAAAGAATATTTATTTTACTATTTAAGTAAACATTTTAAGTATTTGGGATTTTAATTTTGAAATGTGAAATTTTTTTATTAAACTTGGTTGTGGCATTCTTACACTTTATATGTGTATTTTACATATGCTGGATGTGTGTATTATACGTATATAGGGTATAAGAGTGTTATATTTATTTGGTATCAGAGCCTGGATTCAACGTTCTCTACTTAGGTGGGCTGTTAGAGAGAGAAAATGGAAATTTTAAATATGGTTTTAAATTGTAATACATACATTGGCACTGGTAATTTTTCTGATCTCTGATATGATAATTTTTGTCGTATTTTCAAATATAGGTAGTTATAACATCTAGGACACACCGGTCTGTAGAGTGTAGTGCAGAGAGTGTAGCTCCTGATGAGGGTAGAGTTGGAGCTAGTGTTGAGACTGCTGGAGAGGCATCTGTTTCTGTGCCTGTTAGACTAGCAGCTAAGGAGCTTCTACTCGGCTGGGTATGGTATATGGTTGAGTTGTTGAGATAGGCTATGGTTCAGCAGTCGTAGCTGCCACCACAGCTGTAACCGCAGCAGCAGTTGCCGACTCGAAAGTATGACAAATTGAAAACGTTTGGAGCCACAGCTTTTTTTGGCACTACAAACCCAGCTGTAGTAGAGCAATGGCTAGACAAGGTCCAGAGAGTGTTTATTTAGTTGTAGGCTAGCTAGGAGGAGAAGTTTGATTATGCTAGATCTCTTCTGCAGAGGGATGCACATGAATGGTGGAAGATGGTTCCCCATGGTACAACTGATCCACCAGTTCTGACATATGTCAATTTCTTATGAAAATTTGAGAAGAAATATACTCCTAGAGAGTATAAAGATGCGAAGAAGATGGAGTTTCTGAGTTTAAGATAGGACACGAGGACTGTGACTGAGTATGAGATTAAGTTTATCCGGCTGAGTCAGTATGCTGGAGGGATTATTTCTAATGAGATTGATAGATGCTGGAGCTTTGAGGAGGGGTTGAGACCCTCTATCATGTGTTTAGTGGCAGGCTCTCGGTATCAAGATTTTTCTAATTGGTTGCAGTTACCAGGAGTGTAGAGAAGGCAATCTTACAGTAGCTGCCACAACATATGAGAGCAGAGCTAGGAGACTCAAGGGTGAGGTAGGGTCTTCATTAGCCAAGAGAGGTCGAGGGGACCAAAAATCTAAAAATCCTTACAAGTTCAAGATACCATCCTTTGCAAAGTTTGATGGAACCGAAAATCCTCATCTCCATGTGAAGCAATATATCACTTCTATTTAGTATGTCCGAGCTACTAAGGCTCAAACCCTAAGGCACTTCATGCTCTCATTGGATCTCGTTATCCAAAATTGGTTCAATACCTTAGATGATGGCACTCAAAAGAGTTGGGATCTGCTATACAAAGCCTTCATCCAATAATATGGATACAATACTGAATTGGAAGTTACTCTAATGGAGGTGGAGTCCATCAGACAAAGGCAGAATGAGAACTTCGTGGACTATGTGAAGAGGTGGAGGTCTAAGGCTGCATTGCTCAAGAGAAGGCCCAATGAATCCGATCAAATTAGAATGATTATGAGAGGAGTGTTACCTAGCCTTCATGAAAGGATGTCTCATACACTCATTCAAGATTTCAAGGACCTTTTACAAGCTGGTCTACAAATTGAAGAGTGGAAAAGAGAGAAGAACTACTTTTTAGTGAGAAGGAAAAAAAAAGAAAAACTACCAGTCTGGTAACCAAGGCACACAAAAATCAATTAATGTTAATGTCACTATCCAAGAAGGAAGAAGGAAACTTTTAAAATTGGGGAAGCCGCTGTCTTGGGTCCTCAATAAGCTACAAAAGAAGGGATTGTTACAACCCTTAAATCTTCATCCTTTGCCTAACCCTCTCCCACCTAATTTTGACACTAAGGCATTTTGCCAATTTCATCAAATGCAAGGGCACAACACGGATAAATGTTTGAGGTTGAGGCATGAGATCCAGAATTTGATTGATAATGGGAAGCTACCCGAGCCCAACAAGCAAAACACTAAAGACAATCCATTTCCAAGGTTCAATAGGGTACCACCAAAAGTGACCTGCATGATTGGAGGAGGTTTGCATGAATGTTTTGTCATGTCTTCTTTCCAAGATGTGGATGTAGAAGCAACCAAAGAAGAAGTGGTGTTTAGCAAAATTAAACAAGCTGTGGTTGGAAAAGAAGTGGCAACCTGTGTTGTGCACAAATTTTAGGATTCAAGCGATAGTGATGATGATCGTGAACCCAAGAAGGAAGAATGGACCTGGTCCGAACTTGAAGAAGATGAAGTGATGTACACTAGGTCTGGTATACCTTATGCAAGGCTACCACCCAAGGAAGTAGAAGCTAATAAAGGAAAGAAAGTTGTATTTGGGAACAAAGAAGAAAAAGATGACACTGTTCTTAAGTAATTGAAGAGGACCCAAGCAAGTGTTAGCATTTGTGACTTATTGGCCACTTCTAAGAAGCACCGTGAAACTATAGCCAAGGCCTTGGCTAGCAAGTCAATTTCCATCTCTATAACACCGGAGGAGCTGGTTAACTTCATGAAAGTTGAAGGAGTAATGAAGTGTGAAGAGATTCAAAAGAAGAGCAAAGTTGATGTGGGAATGGTATCTTTCTCAGATGCGGATTTACCGAAAGAGGGGAGAGATCACATCTTCCCTTTCTTTATTAAAGTAGAAGTCAAAGGAAAAAGGACCCCATGTGTGGTGGTTGATGATGGGTCTGCCATAAATGTTTGCCCACTTAAAATTTTGCCAAAGCTAGCCATGTCAACAAGGGATCTAAGCCCAACCGAGGTAACCATTAGGGCTTATGACAATACTAAGAGGCACACCGAAGGGACATTCAAAGCTATTGTGAAGGTTGGTCCAATTAAATCTATGGTTGAATTTGTAGTTTTTGACATACTTGTTACTTTTACTCTACTTTTGGGAGGACCATGGTTTCATCCTCTTGGTGGAGTTCCTTTCACCTTTATCAAAAGATCAAGTTCCCAAACGGAGAAGAGATGGTAGTCATCAAGGCCGAAGAAAATGAGGTGGTCAATGCTTTAATGATTGAGAGACCTCTCAATGATTTCCAAGTAGCTACAATTTTTTATGATGAAATGGTGGACTCTAAGGTCTTGAATATGATGAAGAACATGAACTACCTTTCTGGAGCTGGTCTAGGGAAGGGCAAGGCCGATGTGACAAAGCTTCCAGATTTTAAGACTCAAACTTCCAAGAAAGGGTTAGGGTATGAAGAAGCCAGCAGAGATGTTCAGCCAAAGAAGAATGAGAAGATGAGCTTCCCATCACTTAAAGAGATCTTTTTCAAAGCTCCAGACATGGGACCACTCCAAGGAAAGCCCGAGCCAATCCTGTTCATGAGAAAATTGATCCTGGGTTTTAAAATTTTTGCTGATGTTGCCGAGCTAATGGAACAAATGAAGAAAGAGCTCACCTTGCTATCCGGTAGTGGAGAAGGAAGCTGTCCTGAAAGCCGAGAAGACTCTCGAGGAGATTGCTGCCTTGGTTGAAGAGAAGTTTGAAGATGTTCTACTTTATGATTTTGAAAATAATGATTTTGATTTTGATTTTGATTTTAATTTGTCTGCTTTGTATGAGGAAGATGATGTTTTCTTTTCCAAAATAAATACAATAAAGTCTGATTTTGCTTACTTATGTGATGTTTGTCCTGATGGTTGCATATATTCAAATAGTAGTTACATGAGCATCTTTAATATTAACTCTCTCGATACACAATCATTAAATTTGAGAACAATCAAAAATCCTGAAAATATTAGCATAGCATCCAACCTTACTCCTGATGAGAGAGAGAGAGAGATTTGAAAAAATATTTAAAAAATATGAAGAGGTTTTTGGTTGGTCTTATGAGGATATACCTGGAATAGATAGAGACATAGCCGAGCATCTGATTCCTACCTACACTCACATGAAACCTGTCAAACAAAAGCTTAGACGGTTAAGATCGGAATGGGCTAAATTGGCTACAGAATAGGTCGCTAAACAAATACAAATAAAGTTCCTTAAAGTGATAGATTATCCGGATTAGCTAGCCAATATAGTACCCGTGCCAAAAGACGGAAGAATTAGGGTCTGTGTGGACTATAGAGACTTGAATAAGGCTTTCCCTAAAGATGATTTTCTTTTACCTCATATAGATGTCCTTATTGATAGTGCAACTTCTAGCATGCTATACTCATTTGTAGATGAATTTTTCGGATACAACCAAGTGTTAATGGCCCAAGAGGATAAAGTTAAAACTGCCTTCATTACTACATGGGGTATATTTTGTTATAGGGCGATGCCATTTGGGTTAAAGAATGCTGGAGAAACCTATCAAAGGATGGCCACCACATTGTTTCATGATATGATGCATAAAGAAGTTGAAGTGTATGTTGATGATATGATGGTGAAGTCAGATACAAGGGAAAAACACTTCTAAAACTTAGAAGAAGTGTTGTTTGGGGTTACCTCAGGCAAGTTGTTAGGACACATGATAGGTCCAAATGGCATTGAGATTGACTCTAACAAGGTTAAGGCAATCAGGGATATGCCAGCCCCTAAGACGGAGAGAGAAGTTTGGGGGTTTATTGGCAGGTTACAATACATTAGCAGGTTTATAGCAAAGCTCACCATGATCTGTGAACCTATCTTCAAATTGCTTAAAAAGAATCAACCAGTCAAGTGGAATGAAGAGTGTCAAAAGGCCTTTGACCACATAAAGGAGTATCTGCTAAATCCACCTATTTTGAAACCACCTAAACCTGGTAAACTTTTGTTACTATACTTAGCAGTAGAAGAAGAGTCAATAGGAGCCATGCTAGGCCAAGCAGATGAGTCAGGGGTTGAACACACAGTCTACTATTTGAGTAGAAAGCTCCTACCTTATGAAATTAAGTATAGTATCATTGAAAAGACCTGTATAGTTATGGTTTGGTCTTCTATGAAGTTGTGGCATTACTTTCAATCTTATAGTGTGCAAGCAATTTCTAGGTTGGATCCGGTGAAGTACTTAAGGGAGACACCCTCTTTGATTGGAAAATATGGACGATGGTTGATAATATTGGAAGAATTTGAGATTGAGTATATAACCAGAAAAATAATTAAAGGTAGAGAGGTGGCAGAATTTCTGGCCTAACAACAATTACCGGATAGCGAAGAGGTAGTCTTAGAATTTCCTAATGAACATTTAGAGGCCATAGAAGTATAAGGATGGAAAATGTATTTTCAATAGTGCAGTGAATAGGAAAGGAGTAGGTTTGGGAGTCATACTAGAATTGCCCGAAGGGGAGCTTATCCCTTTAGCGAAGAAGTTGAAGTTCAGGGCGACCAATAATATGGTGGAGTATGAAGCATGTATTTTGGTTGGGAAACCCTAATGATTATGAAAGTGGATAAGGTGTAAGTCTTTGGTGATTCATTTTTAGTAGTATCCCAAGTAAATGGAGAGTGGGAGTTAAAAGAGGAGAAGCTAAAACCATACCACCATTACTTGACCATGATGAAGAAGGATTTTAAGGAGTGCAGGTTTATACACTTACCAAGAGAAGAAAATAGATGGTTGATGCCCTAGCCACATTGGCTTTGGTATGGGAAAATTCTGTCAACTTATTTCTTAAGCCTTTGGTTTTGACCAGTTCATCAACTCCTTACTATGAATATGAGATAATCATGGAAACTGATATAGACCATGATGCATGGTATGACACCATAAGGCAATTTTTGGAGGATAAGGAATACCCGTTGGGGGCAACAAGGGAAGAGAAAAGATCCATAAGGCGATGGTCCTTACAATACATCACCTTTCATAGAGAGTTGTATCAAAGATGGCCTGATGGGGTGCACTTGAGGTGCTTGAGGAAGCCTGAAGTTGGGCACATCATGTCGGAAATACACGTGGGAAGTTGTGGTCCACACATGAGTGGTTTAGCCCTAGTTATAAAGATAATTCGATAAGGTTACTACCGGTTGACCAAGGAGAGAGATTGCACTGAGTTTGTGAAGAAATGCTAGCAATGTCAGATGTATGGTAATCTGAATCACATGCCTCCTAAAGAATTGCATTCTGATAAGAGTATTTTTATACTTGTTTTTAGTATGATTTCTATGTGTTTTTAGTTAATGTTTCATTTGATTTTGGTTTAAAGTTTGTTTTAAGTGTTTGTTTTAGGTCAAAATGCAAAAACTCCCTTGGATGATCAAAATAATGAAGAAAGAGCATGAATCAAGCAAGACATGGCCAAGCCAAAGCAAGCTTGGCCATGTCCCTCAAAATTACTTCAAGGCAGTAGATGACACGCCCAAGAGACACGGCCAAGCCTCTGGCCATGTCTCACCCAAAGAGCAAAAATCAAAGAGACCAAGAAAGGAAAGAAAATTTGGCAGAAGAAGACACTGGCAAATGACACGCCCAAGCCAGTGGCCGTGTCACATGACACGGCCACAAGCTTGGCTGTGTCCCATCCAAGCCAAAGAACCAAGAAAGGAAAGAAATGAACCAGAAGCCAACACACTCAGGTGACAAGCCCAAGCTAGTGGCCGTGTCACATGACACGGCCACAAGCTTGGCCGTGTCACCCTTGGAAACAAAGAAAGCAAGTTGACGAAGCTAGAAGCAAAAAGTGATACACCCACATGACATGGCCAGGAGCTTGGCCGTGTCACCTAGAAGAAAACAAGGAAAGAAAGGGCAGAAGGTGGCACGGCCAGCAAGCTTGGCCGTGTCACCTAGGGCAACTTTAAAATGTTCAAATTTTTCTGTAGACAAGTGGGGAACAAAGACTAGTTTGAGTCAAAAGTAATATTAGACAAAAGAAAAGCTTGCCTAATTTGACGAAAAGAAAGATTGAACAAAGGGAATGTGGGAGACAAAGTGAGTTGGAAGCATGACTTGAGCTTTGGAGGGAAATAAAAAGAGAAGAAGAGGGAGTTTTTAGTGGAAGGATTCTAGAGCTTGAAATGTGAGAGCTAGAACAAGGGAGAAAGAGCCAACAACTGAAGCAAAGAGGAGGGTTTTGAGCTGAGTTTGAAGAAGGAGATACATCTTGTACAAGCCCTAAACCAAGAATCAAGGATTAAAGTGAAGAAATACAAATTATTCGCCATGGATTGTTTGGTTTCTTTTACTCATTTCTCTTGTTCTATTTTTCTGGTTTTGAACATGAACTAATTCCTTCTCTATCTAGATATTGATGAACCCTAGCTTATTTGTATGGATTGAATAATTATATTTAGTTGAATCATTTGATTGAGTTGTTTTATTCTTATGATGCTTAATGATTTATTTCCAATTGATAATAGCATGCTTATTGATTGGTTGCAATTTTCATATTATTGCCTTGAGAAAGCTTAATATGAATTGATTACTCATAAGGGTTGAGGATTGATTGGGGTGCTAGAGATAGACTTACAAGATCCTTTGGTTTATAGTTCCTTGTTCTTAATGCATGATCTATTTAATTGTGTTTGAGAAGAGATTCTGGCACTCTACTTAGTGATTAGGGATTAATTCACTCGAGAGAGGTTTTAGTCTAATTTAGAGGAATGCCAACTCAACTCTATTGAATGATTTAACTGAATTAATTGTTCATAAATATCATTGAGGCTAGGGGGATTCAATATTTGGATAGTATTATTATTATCAATCCTTTTTGCACGACATTTAATTTCCCTTTACTTTCAGTTATTAAATTAGTTGTATTCAATTACAAAGCATCACACAACTATTAATTTGCTAAACAACGGTTAAGGTTTGCACTAGGCCTTGTCCCCAGTGGAACGATAACTAACTCACTACATTATTACTTGGGCGACCTGTGCACTTGCAGTATTGCTATAGCTCTAGGCACGACGCACCAAGTTTTTGGCCCCGCTGCTGGGGACAATGGTTTCAATATTAGTTATATAATCAAGACTGTTGATTTAGTTTTATTTTCATTTGTTTTTGACATTGGTTCTTGCTTGTCGATTATCATTTTAAGTATTCCTTCCTGTTTATGACCAGAGGGAACTCATCCCAACTATTTGAGTTAGACCCAGAGCTAGAAAGAACATTAAGGAGAAAGTGAAAGGAAGAAGGGGAGTGTGAGCGGGGATTTTCGTCCCCACTCCCGGTGGAATGGTTCTTGCGACTTCGGTACTGTTTAGGATCGGGGCCTTAGAGAACATGGACCTAAGTCCGGAGAAAATGGAGTCACCACCAGGACGGGCCGGGAAAAAAGAAAGGGGTGGATGACTCGATTCCTAAGGAATCCCCAACCCCCTAATGGGTTCGAAAAGTTGGGTACATGTGGGGAAGGTGAGAAATGGCCCAGCACCCCCACAACGCCCGGTTCATTGGAACCGGCCTCCTTTACAGGTCTTAATATTATAAAATTCTTAAGTATAATAACATTATCCATATGCACACAATAAAAAGAAAGCATCATTATATTAAAATCAAAACAAATGTCCAAACAAAACAAAACAAATAAATGGACACCCATCCAAGGATGGAAACATGTCCTTACATCACATACCAAGATCGGACACCCACCAAAAGGTAGAAATATGCCATTTACAAAGGTTTTAAAATAGAAAATAAAATTAAATTACATGATGTTTAACTAATGAGGTACCCACCAAGTGGAAACATACCTCTTACAACTTTTGGAAGTCTAAATTAATTGATAAAAGTGAATAATCATCCATAATAAATCATTCATTAAAAGTATCAAGATATAAAATAAACATCCATCCATGATAAATTAAATAAATCAAGTATTGAATTCAAATAAATTAAAGCATAAGAAATAAATTAAAGTATAATCAAGTATGAAATTGAATAAAGCAAATAAAAGTTCAAGTATAGCTACTATTTCCATTTAGGGTTCTTTATCTCATGTGTTAATGTTTTGGAAATTCTAAAATTAAGCTACTGTGACTTTTTATGGAATTAAAATAGATTAAGGTTTTAAGTTTTAAATGGTTGGTAAGATTCTTTGATTAAACAAATTAAGATTTGAATGGTGAAATCATGAAACTAGGGTTTTGGACACTTTGAAATACTTTTTAATTCATGGTTTTAAATAGTGATGTAAGCTACTGTGTAATTTTAGAGTTTTTATGATTTTATGGTTTTTAATGTTTTAAAAGGATTAGGGTTCATAAAAATTAGGGTTTAAGGTTTTAAAAGGATTAGGGTTCATTATTTTATGTTTAAAAGTTGAATTTTGGATTTTAGGGTTTTATGCTTTAAAATTAGGGTTCTCGGGTGATTAGGGTTTAAAAAGACAATTTGACAATTTCATGAGGTTTTATGAATTTAAACACACGGATTGAAGTTTTTATAAGTAGAAAAGATGTTTTTGAAGACTTTTTGAATGAAATAGAAATTATTTGAAAATTTTGAAAGAAACAGAATCAAGTTTTGGTTTTGTTAAAGAATTTGTTCAATTAGGGTTTTGAGACTTTTGAAGAAGCAAAAAATAATAATTTTAAATCTTTTTGGAAAATAAAGTAATGTATTAGTGTTTTTAATCTTGGAAAAATTAAATTAAAGTTTTAAAGTTTTTTATTTAAAAAAACCTTAATTTCATAAGTTTGCTACTGTGAAAACATAAATCAAAAAGAATTGAACATACCTTCTTTTATTGATTCCTCCAAAAAAATTCTTCTTGGATGAACTAGCTCCAAAGACAAGCCTTTGTTGCCTTTGAATTGCTTAATTCATGGTGCTCCTCCCTTTAAAAATCAATTGAATTGATTTCTTGCTTTTCCTTCCTTGATTTGGTTTCAAATCCTATCCTCACTGTGTAAATTTCTCCTCCCTTAATTTGGTTTAATTGATCCTTATTTATAATGGTTTTTAGGTTATTTCTTCCTAATTCCACACGGTAATTAATATTAATAAAAAAAGAAATTAAAACCTAATTGGATAACCTAATTGGATTAGGATTCAAAAATTTTGCGTCAAAAATTTTTGCGCAGGCGAAAACTGCGGCTAGGCCCGTGGCTGGGCGTGTGGGCACCCCAGCCCGCAGGAAATTCCTGTGGGAAAGTTATTTCACTCGTAGGAATTTCCTGCGGGCGAAATAACTCACCCACGGTCGCCCGCAGGAAATTCCTGCGGGAAATTATTTCGCCCGCAGGAATTTCCTGCGGGCGAAATAACTCGCCCGCAGGATATTCCTGCAGGCGAAAGGCCCACACGACTGCGGGTGAGGTGCTGCTGGCCCAACGGGCCCGCTCGACCACTTTTCGCTGCCGATTTTTTTTCCGACTCCGATTTTTATTTTTATTTTTATTTTTTGATTTTTATTTGTTTATTTTTATTTTTTTTCTTAATAAAAATTAGATACTAAGGTAAAAATTATTTAATTAAAATTATTTTGGACCAATTAAACAACAAAATCATTTTAAACCAAATAAAACATAATGGACCGGATTGGGTCAAAAATTAAGGGTCTACAGTTTGCCCCCTGCTTGAATGATCTGAAACTTAAGTGAAAGAGAGTGAAAAGCAATAAGACTTTAATTTTTGAGATGGTGATTTAAATTTGTTTTGGGTACTTGATTTAGGTACTTGGACCTAAGATTGGGTACTTGAACCCGGGATTGGGTACTTGGACCCTAGCTTGAATTGATTTTGGGTACTTGGACTCGGGATTGGGTACTTGGACCCGAGATTGATTTGATTTGGGTACTTGGACCCGAGATTGATTTGATTTGGGTACTTGGACCCGAGCTTGATTTGATTTGGGTACTTGGACCCGAGATTGATTTGATTTGGGTACTTAGACCCGAGATTGGGTACTTGGACCCAAGCTTAGGTACTTGGACCCGAGCTTGAATTGATTTTGGGTACTTGGACCCGAGATTGGGTACTTGGACCCGGGATTGGGTACTTAGACCCGAGCTTGAATTGATTTTGGGTACTTGGACCCGGGATTGGGTGCTTGGACCCGAGAATAGGTGCTTGGACTTGAGATTGATTTGATTTGGGTACTTGGACCCGAGATTGATTTGATTTGGGTACTTGGACCCGAGATTAGGTACTTGGACCCGAAATTGGGTATTTGGACCCGAGATTGATTTGATTTGGGTACTTAGACCCAAGATTGAGTACTTGGACTCGAGATTGGGTACTTAGACCCAAGATTAGGTACTTGGACCCAAGATTGGGTTCTTGGACCCGAGCTTGAATAGATTTTGGGTACTTAGACCCGAGATTGGGTACTTGGACCCGAGATTGATTTTATTTGGATACTTAGACTCGAGCTTGATTTGATTTGGGTACTTGGACCTGAGATTGGGTGCTTGGACCCGAGATTGATTTGAATTTGGGTGCTTGGACCTGAGATTGAGTTTGACTGACCTTTTATAATTTGAGAAATCTGACTGCTCCGGTTATTCCATGCATTGTGGTTTTTCACCCTCAAAATGGATCTTCATCCTTTGAGATCGGGTCTTCATCCTTGAAAATGAATCTTCATCTTTTGACATCGGGTCTTCACCATTGCAAATGGATCTTCATCCTTTGAGATTGGGTCTTTACTCTTAAAACATGGGTCTCTATCCATTGGAGGTCGAGTCTTTACCCTGGCTTCAGCTCTTTTAGCTGGATTGGTCTTTTGTCTTTTGCATCTTCATTCTTTTGAGAGTTCTAAAGTTCCATTATTTTGTTCTTCCTTTTTGCAAAGATTTAGCTATTTTTAATTGGACCTTATATCCTCTCCTTGCCCCCTGTGTGGCAAAATATTTGTAAGTGAGTTTAAAAATATTTGGTATATAAACTCAAAAAATTGAAAAGGAGAAACTTTGCCCCCTGTGTAGGCTCAAACCAAAGATTTTATCCATGCAAGCTTTGATTGATGTTTTTGATGTCTTGTTCTTCGCATAAGCATGCATTTCTTCTCTTTGCAAGATTACTGGAGCTTTCTCAAGCAATGGGCTTTCCATGCCCCCCTGATTTGACATCTTCTTTTGATTCTTTACTTCACAGAGTGTTTGCTGTTCACTTTGATAAAGAATAGACAATACAAGACAAGAAAGTGCGATGTGATATGCCCATGTATGCATGATATGCATGAATGATACTTACAGCTGTTTTAGTGACTCATAGACTGAGGCGATCAACAGAAGTGTTCTCATTGACTCCGTTTTGACGCTTGTTCAAGCCTTGCATTAGAATGATCAAAAACTTTGTATTTGTAGCTTTTTTCTTCAAGATGATAAAAACATGAGTGGTGGAGACCCCAAGCAGCAGAGTCAGGGATGCATCCATTTTGAACTATGTCTCAGCATGTCAGTTGGTAGTTTCTTCACAACTTTTCCAATAATAATTTCCTTTGCCCAATGTGTCATTTGGAGGTTCAACATACTTCCCTTAACTTGAAGGCTTTGTATGACAAAACATTTTTTTTTAAATTTAATTTTGAAATCAAATGTTGGCTTTGCCAAATCGATGTCAATGTACCTCAGGACTTGATTTTTCCAAATTAACATATCTATAACATGACAACCCTAGTTACCGTAGTAAACTCGGAAATCATTTCTATTTAAGCAAGAACTGTTGCACTTCAGATAGGCACATACATATTACTTGGCCAAAGGTCTCATTTGAGTTTAAATATTGTCTATCTCATATGCATGCTTATCCAAACTATCTCCACTAATAGACTCTACCTATCAAGGGAGATCAACAGGTCTTTGATAGGCTTGAAATGGGGTCTATAAGGGACATGGGCTAAATGAAGGCTATTTGTAAGTTGGGGCTGATGTGACACAATGGACAAACCTTCACACTACAAATTTCTTATTTGAATTTTAGGCAGCTTGGAGGCAATCTTGCTAGTCTCTAAATTCTTTCTGTCTTTTTGGCATTAATCTGGATCTTAATTAGGACAGTCTTTGCCCTTGCAAAAAGTTTAAGACCCAAATTCATTTCTTTTCTTCTTTTCCCTTTTCTTTCCTCTTTATTTTTCTTACTCTTTCCTTTTCTTTCTCTTCCTTACTCTTCCCTTTCTTGTATCATTTTGCCCTTCTTTCTTGTAGGACTATCAAGTATAGAACTTTCAAGAACTGGATGGTCTTTCTCCCTTTTCCTTTGATTTTGATTGAATCTTTGGTTGGGTTGGACCAATTCAAGTAAAATCGTCCTCATAAATCAAATGGAAGCCTTTTGTTGTCTTAGGTAAAAGAGAACTTAGTTGGCTTTTTGAACCATTTTGGGTTTTCTTTTCCTTTTTTTTTTCTTTTTTTTTCTCTTTTTTTTTCTCTTTTTCTTTTCTTTTGTCTTTTTTTGTTTTCTTTTCTTCTCTCTTCTTCTTTTTTTTCTTTTTGGTTCTAGCTCTAAAAGAGTTTTCTTGTTTGTACAAACTTGGGCTTCCTAATAATGGATGAGTGGAGTAACATAAATCTTCTTTAACAGGGATAAATCATTTGTTACTCTACCTTGATATATTGGAGATATTAAGGTAACTTCAACTACCCTTATGGTTTTGAGAACATCAACTACCCTTGTGGTCTTGAAAACATCAACTACCCTTATGGTCTTGAGAACTTAAACAATCTTCATGGTCTTGACCAATCATTGCTTTCTTTGATCTTCTTGCCTCTTCACCTTAGTGATCATAAGACTTGTCAAAAAGTATCACAACAACTCAAGGTAGGTTATTGAGGTTATATGCCAATGAAAAGAAAGCTAAAATTTTATAAAGGCTCAAAGGGACAACTAGGGATTAATATTTAATTGGGTGGATACTAGTTGCTGGCTAATCAAACAATGCCTATATCATCTCTCCCTTAAATAAGCAGAGTTCAATTTCGCCTCAAAAGTTTGTCAAAGCATGTTCTAAGACTGACTAGGACCTAGACAAAGATAATTATGCAGGAGCCTTCTCTAAGTAAGCATACACAACTCAATGCTATAGAGTAATTCCCTCATCTAGTAAAGTCATTCGAGTCATGATGCATAGATAAATTTATGAATTATCAAGATAGATTCCCCAGTGGAGTCGCCACTGTGAGCGGGGATTTTCGCCCCCACTCCATGTGGAATGGTTCTTGCGACTTCGGCACTGTTTAGGCTCGGGCCACTTGCCATTATCAATTAAATTCTTGATCTCATGCTTCAACTTCATGTAATTGTCCGTTTCATGTCCAGGCCTTTGATGGAATTGGCAAAATGCATTAGTATCAAAGTTAGGTGGAAGAGGATTAGGCAAAGGACGAGGAGTCAAGGGTTGTAACAATCCCTTCCTTTGTAGCTTATTGAGAACCCAAGATAGTGGCTTCCCCAGATCTAAAAACTGCCTCATTCCTCTTTCACTAGCGGCATTAACATCAACTTCTTTTTGTGTGCTTTGATTGCCCGACTAGTAATTCTCTTTCTCATTCCTTTTTATTGAAAAGTGATTCTTCTCCCTTTCCCACTCGTCAATTTGTAGACCATCTTGGAGAAGATCTTTGAAATCACGTATGAGTGTATGAGACATCCTCTCATGAAGATTAGGCAACACTCCTCTCACAATCATCCTTATTTGATCGGATTCATCGGGCCTCTTCTTGAGTAAAGCAGCCTTGTTTCTCCATCTATTGTCATAATCTACAAAATATTCATTTGGTCGTTGCCTAATGGACTCAACTTCCATTAAGGTAACTTCCATTTCAACATTGTATCCATATTGTTGGATGAAGGCTTTGTAAAGTAGATCCCAACTCTTTTGTGTCCCATCATCTAAGGTATTGAACCAATTTTGGACAGCAGGATCCAATGAGAGCATGAAGTACCTTAGAGTTTGAGCCTTAGTAGCTCGGGCAGATTGCATGGCAGTGATATACTGCTTCACATGGAGATGAGGATTTCCAGTGCCATTATACTTTGCAAAAGATGGCATCTTGAACTTGTATGGGACCTCTTCATCTAGCTCAAATAATTTGTCAACTTCGGACATTTCTTCAGTTTTCAGCTTTTTCTCAAATTTCTTTTCTAAATCAGCAATCATCTTTTCAATATCAGATGTCTCGGTCTTTTCAATAATTGCCTTCTCAACAACCTTTGGCTCCTTTTTATCTTGAAGATCTTGGTAGTATTGAGCCCAATCATCATCATCAATGATCACCTTCTCATTATCACAAACCACTTCATTAACTTTCATCTTCCCTTTGTCCTTTGGCTTCTTAGTGCTAGCAAAAGCCTAGGCATGATTCTCTAAGATTGCAGTCAATTGGTTCCTCATGGTCTCAGCCAGGGCCTCTTTTATTTCTTCCATCTTGGCATTGAGGGCTTTATCCACCATTCTTTGAATTTGTTCGGGCTCCATTGTTCTTGGTGAGCAAGTGATTGAGTCGTTGCTAGATATCTCATCTCCAGTGTAGGTCGGATTGTAAGCTTTTGAACTATCATAATCCAGGGCTGTGAGCCAGAGAGGATTAATGATATGAGATGCAAATGTATGCATGTATGCACAAACAATAGACAAACAAGGACAAATTAGGACGTTCCTTCCAACCTTATAACATCCACACACGAATGGCGAGTCTCTTTCCCTAGGTATATGGTTAACCAAAATTCCAACATTGGGTACCTTGCTTTCGAATAATTCCCTCGGACGTTTCAACCAATAGTTATATCCTTGAAAATGGAAATCAATCCATGATAATTCCCATTAATTAGGTTTTAACCCATTCAACCAACCAAAGTAGCTTTTATGCTATATTGGATTAAAACAAAATTAAGAGGTTTATCATAGATAGATTTCTCACTTGAAAAAGGTAACTAATGATTCATGCCAAAAACAAGTCCATACTTAATTTATTCTTAGTGTAAACTAGGCCCACAATTGATTTTTGGTATTTCATAATTGACCTAAATATTTTGCAAGCTCTTTGTAAGAAAATGTTGGGTGAAAATAGTTTTGTTTATAAGCCCATTTTAAATGATTTTAGAAAAATGGATTTTGGGCTTAGTATTTGGGCCATGGGCCAAAGAATTTATTTATTTATTTTTAGAAAAGTCTTATGTCCAAAGACCATCTTAAAAAGTTTTGAAAATAGTTTTGGTCTTTTGGATTTTAAAGAAAAAATTTATTTTGAGCTTGCAAATGTCCTTGGGTCATATTAGAAAAAGAACAAACCAAATAAGCCATGATTTAAACCAAGATAAATTATCCATAGTCAAACAAAATGCATTTGGGGTAAAACCCTAAGGAAAGTAACTAGGCCAATTACATGAGCTTTAGTCTTTGGGTTAAAAAGCTTAGGTTCCCATAGCAAGTATATACCAAATGGTACGAGGCTATGAGTGGTTATGCCATGCTTGATCTCCATACCTTGAGTGAAAGTATGGTATCCCTTACATAACACAACACGGGTAACACGGTCGTCCTGACTCACGCACATGATGAAAACTAATATGATGCAATGGATAAAATCATTATAAGAAAGAATAGAATAATATAAAGACCAACGGAATCAACTTCTCTTATCCCCAGTGGAGTCACCACTGTGAGTGGGGATTTTCGTCCCCACTCCCGGTGGAATGGTTCTTGCGACTTCAGCACTTTTTAGGCTCGGGGCCTTAGAGAACACGGACCTAAGTCCGGAGAAAATGGGGTCGCCACCCGGACGGGCTGAGAAAAAAGAAAGGGGTGGATGACTCAATTCCTAAGGAATCCCCAACCCCCTAATGGGTTTGAAAAGTTGGGTACGTGTGGGGAAGGTGAGAAATGGCCCAGCACCCCCACAACACCCGGTTCATTGGAACCGGCCTCCTTTACAGGTCTTAATATTATAAAATTCCTAAGTATAATAACATTATCCATACTACACACAATAAAAAGAAAGCATCATTATATTAAAATCAAAACAAATGTCCAAACAAAACAAAACAAATAAATGGACACCCATCCAAGGATGGAAACATGTCCTTACATCACATACCAAGATAGGACACCCACCAAAAGGTAGAAACATGCCCTTTACAAAGGTTATAAAATAGAAAAGAAAATTAAATTACATGATGTTTAACTAATGAGGTACCCACCAAGTGGAAACATACCTCTTACAACTTTTGGAAGTCTAAATTAATTGATAAAAGTGAATAATCATCCATAATAAATCATTCATTAAAAGTATCAAGATATAAAATAAACATCCATCCATGATAAATTAAATAAATCAAGTATTAAATTCAAATAAATTAAAGCATAAGAAATAAATTAAAGCATAATCAAGTATGAAATTGAATAAAGCAAATAAAAGTTCAAGTATAGCTACTATGTCCATTTAGGGTTCTTTATCTCATGTGTTAAGGTTTTGGAAATTCTAAAATTAATCTACTGTGACTTTTTATGGAATTAAAATAGATTAAGGTTTTAAGTTTTAAATGGTTGGTAAGATTCTTTGATTAAACAAATTAAGATTTGAATGGTGAAATCATGAAACTAGGGTTTTGGACACTTTGAAATACTTTTTAATTCATGGTTTTAAATAGTGATGTAAGCTACTGTGTAATTTTAGAGTTTTTATGATTTTATGGTTTTTAATGTTTTAAAAGGATTAGGGTTCATAAAAATTAGGGTTTAAGGTTTTAAAAGGATTAGGGTTCATTATTTTATGTTTAAAAGTTGAATTTTGGATTTTAGGGTTTTATGCTTTAAAATTAGGGTTCTCGGGTGATTAGGGTTTAAAAAGAAAATTTGACGATTTCATGAGGTTTTATGAATTTAAACACACGGATTGAAGTTTTTATAAGTAGAAAAGATGTTTTTGAAGACTTTTTGAATGAAATAGAACTTATTTGAAAATTTTGAAAGAAACAGAATCAAGTTTTGGTTTTGTTAAAGAATTTGTTCAATTAGGGTTTTGAGACTTTTGAAGAAGCAAAAAATAATAATTTTAAATATTTTTGGAAAATAAAGTAATGTATTAGTGTTTTTAATCTTGGAAAATTTAAATTAAAGTTCTAAAGTTTTTTATTTAAAAAAACCTTAATTTCATAAGTTTGCTACTGTGAAAACATAAATCAAAAAGAATTTAACATACCTTCTTTCGTTGATTCGTCCAAAAACAATTCTTCTTGGATGAACTAGCTCCAAAGACAAGCCTTTGTTGCCTTTGAATTGCTTAATTCGTGGTGCTCCTCCCTTTAAAAATCAATTTAATTGATTTCTCGCTTTTCCTTCCTTGATTATGTTTCAAATCCTATCCTCACTGTGTAAATTTCTCCTCCCTTAATTTGGTTTAATTGATCCTTATTTATAATGGTTTTTAGATTATTTCTTCCTAATTCCACATGAAAATTAATATTAATGAAAAAAAGAAATTAAAACCTAATTGGATTAGGTTTCAAAAATTTTGCGTCAAAAATTTTTGCGCTGGCAAAAACTGCGGCCGGGCCCGTGGCTGGGCGTGTGGGCACCCCAGCCCGCAGGAAATTCCTGCGGGAAGTTATTTCGCCCGTAGGAATTTCATGCAGGCGAAATAACTCACCCACGATAGCCCGCAGGAATTTCCTGCGGGCGAAATAACTTCCTGCGGGTGAGGTGCTGTTGGCCCGATTTTTTTTTCCACTCCGATTTTTATTTTTATTTTTTGATTTTTTTATTTTTTTTTATTTTTTTCTTAATAAAAATTAGATACTAAGGTAAAAATTATTTAATTAAAATTATTTTGGACTAATTAAACAATAAGATCATTTTAAACCAAATAAAACATAATGGACCGGATTGGGTCAAAAATTAAGGATCTACAGGGAGGCAGTTTTGGAAGACGCAGAAAGAAATAAATCTGGAAATAGACGAAGAAGAAGAGTTTGAAGTGATGGAAGGAGCTGGACCAAGAACAATGCAGGAGTTTTCTAAGCCTAATCTCAATGGAGTTGAATCCAGTATCCGGAGACCGACAGTTGTTGCAAACAACTTCGAAATAAAAGCAAATGTAATTCAAATGGTGCAGTAGACTTGTCAGTTCGATGGTTTTCCTGATGAAGACCCTAATGCACATATTGAGAATTTTCTGGAGATATGTGACACATTCAAGATAAATAATGTCTCAGATGATGCAATTAGGCTGAGGTTGTTCCCATTTTCCCTTAGAGATAGACCAAAGAAGTGGCTGAAATCTTTTCCTCCAGGGACTTTTACCACATGGGGTCAGTTGGCAGAGAAATTCCTAGAGAAATACTTCCCACCATCCAAAACTGCTAAGTTGAGGAATGATATCCTTTCTGTAGCAAGATGGTGAGACCCTTTATGATGCCTGGGAAAGATTTAAAGATTTGCTGAGAAGGTGTCCTCATCATAGACTTCCACTATGGCTTCAAATTCAAACATTTTACAATGGGTTGAATTATGTAAGTAAGCAATCCATTAATGCAGCAGGTGGTGGTACCATAAACAACAAGACACCTGAACAAGCAAGGGATTTAATTGAAGACATGGCTATCACCAATTATCAGTGGCAAGCCCCAAGGGAGCAAGGAAAGCTGAAGGTCATGGGTTCACACCAATTAGGTCATGTGGTGGCTTTGACAGCACAATTGGAAGCATTGAATAAAAAATTTGATTCCTTGGCCTCTTCTTCTGGGAAAGTAATGCAAGTGATGTCTTGTGAATGGTGTAGGGGTGGACATCAAAGTTGAGATTGCCAAAGTGGCAACATGTTTGCTAGGCAAGATCAAGTAGATTATGTTGGAAATATGCCAAGGCAACAACAGAATAACCCCTATAGCAACACATACAATCCGGGGTGGAGAAATCATCCAAATTTCTCATGGAATAATCAAAATAATCCAAGACCTCCCCCTGGATTCCAGTAGCCCCAACATCAAGAAGCAGCCCCTCCAAGAAAGAGTAGTTTGGAGGACATGATGGAGAAATTTATAGCAGCTTCTGAAACTAGGTTCCAATCAACTGAAACCACCATAAGAAATCAGCAAGCCTCTATTCATAATTTGGAGAATCAGGTGGGGCAAATTGCCAAGTTGCTCAGTGAGAGACCACAAGGAAGTCTGCCTAGCAACACTGAGGTAAATCCTAAAGAGCAGCTCAAGGCAATTACACTAAGGAGTGGAAAAGAGATCAAGGGCAATGTGGTTGAGAAAAGAGAAAAAGTGGCAGAAAAAGGGGCTGAAGTACAAGAAAAAGAAGACGATCTTACTGTCACACCAGAAGAGAAAGCTACACTAGAAAGTGAGAAAGATAAACAGCCGCAAGAAAGTAGCCCCAATTTGAAGGAATACCAACCTAGAGTACCCTATCCGGCAAGGTTGAACAAGAACAAGATTGATGCTCAGTTCGGTAAGTTTCTTGAACTTTTTAAACAATTGCACATTAATATTCCATTTGCTGAAGCTTTGTCACAAATGCCTAAGTATGCTAAATTTTTGAAAGATATCCTTTCTAACAAAAGGAAACTTGAGGAAGTGTCTTTAGTGCATTTATCTGAAAAGAGTTCGGCAATTTTGTAGAGAAGGTTACCTAAGAAATTAAAAGATCCAGGTAGTTTTACCATTCCATGTTTGATAGGTAATCTTGAGGTTAAAAGTGCATTAGCTGATTTGGGGGCTAGCATAAGTGCTATGCCCTATAAAATGTTTAAAGAGTTAGGCATTGCTAAACCTAAACCAACACTCATGACCATCCAACTTGCTGATAAGTCAGTAATCCACCCTCGTGGCATTATAGAAGATGTGTTGGTAAAAGTCGGGAATTTAATTTTCCCCAATGATTTTGTTGTCATTGATATTGATGAGGATGCGAATGTTTCACTTATTCTTGGTATGCCATTTTTAAATACAGCCCGTGCCCTTATCGATGTACATGATGGCACATTAACTTTGAGAGTGGGTGATGAAAAAGTTATTTTTAGTATACATGATGCCATGAAACATTCACTTTCACTTGATGAGGTGGAATCATGCAATGATGTTATTGAGCATGAGACCATAAATTGTGTTACTAACATTGTTTCCAAGGATCCCCTTGAGTTGTGTTTATTGCAGAAAAATGTTGAGGATCGATAAGCAATGGAGCAGCTTGCTTTTCTTGAAGCAAGCAAATCATTCAAATGCAGGGCATATGAGACTATTGAGATGCCAAAGGAAGAAAAGCCAAAACCATCGGTGATTGATCCACCCAACTTGGAACTAAAACCTCTTTTGAATCACCTTGAGTATGGGTTTCTGGCGGAGAAAAAGAAACTGCCAATAATTCTGAGTTCCCATCTATCTTTTGAACAGAAGGAGAAGCTTATTCAGTTGTTGTAGAAACATAAGCAAGTGATAGCTTGGAAGATAGCAGACATAAAGGGTATCAGTCCATCCTATTGCACTCACAAGATACTGATGGAAGATGAATTCAAACCAGTAGTGCAACCGCAACAGAGACTAAACCCAAAGATGAAAGATGTAGTGAAGACTGAAGTGATAAAACTACTTGATGCAGGGATTATCTATCCGATAGCTCTTGGGTGAGCCCAGTTCAGGTAGTACCAAAGAAAGGAGGGATGACAGTGGTCCCTAATGAAAATGATGAGCTGATTCCAACAAGAACAGTTACCGGTTGGAGGGTTTGCATTGACTACAGAAAATTGAATGATGCAACTAGAAAGGATCACTTTCCTTTACCCTTCATTGATCAGATGTTGGAGAGGTTTTCCGGCCATGAGTACTACTGCTTTTTGGATGGCCTTTTAGGTTATTTCCAAATTCCTATTGCCCTGGAAGACCAAGAGAAAACTACATTCACCTGTCCATATAGACATTCGCATATCGAAGAATGCCATTCGGGTTGTGCAATGCACCTGTAACTTTCCAAAGGTGCATGGTAGCAATCTTTGAAGAGCTTATAGAGGATATTATGGAGGTGTTTATAGATGATTTCTCGATCTATGGCAGCTCATTTGAAAGATGTTTGGAAAACCTTGAAAGAGTCTTGATGAGATGTGAGGAAACCAATCTAGTGCTTAATTGGGAAAAGTGTCATTTCATGGTTCAAGAGGGAATTGTGTTGGGACACAAAATTTCAAGTAAGGGCATTGAGGTGGATTGGGCAAAGGTAGATATAATTGAGAAGTTATCACCACCCACATCTGTGAAGGCCATCAGAAGTTTTCTAGGACATGCAGATTTTTATCGGAGGTTCATTAGAGATTTTTCTATGATAGACCGTCCATTAACAAGACTCCTTGAGAAAGATGTGAACATTGTTTTTGATGCGGAATGTTTGAGAGCATTCACAACTCTTAAGGAGAAATTGACCCATGCTCCAATCATGGTAGCTCCCAATTGGAGTCTACCATTTGAACTAATGTGCGATGCAAGTGACTTTGCAGTGGGAGCAGTCTTGGGTCAACGCAATCAGAAATACTTCCAGCCTATTTACTATGCAAGCAAGACCTTGAACACAGCTCAAGCTAATTACACAACTACAGAGAAAGAGCTGCTGGCTGTGGTTTTTACTTTTGACAAGTTTAGATCATATCTAATCTTGTCAAAAGTGATTGTTTATACAAATCATTCGGCTTTGAGGTATTTATTTGCAAAAATTGATGCAAATCTTGGGTCTTATTATTGCAGGAATTCGACTTAACGATTCAAGATAAGAAGGGAGCTGAAAATCTGGCAGCAAATCATCTTTCTCGCTTGGAGAATCCAACCTTGGAGAGGTTTGAAGAAGGAGACATTGATGATCATTTCCCCGATGAGCAGTTGTACACCATGGTAAGTGAGGTAAGTAACTTAAATTTTAAAACACCTTGGTTTGCAGATTTTGCTAACTATTTAGCTGTTAGGGAACTTCCTAAGGACTTAACTTATCAAGCAAAGAAGAAATTCTTTTCTGATTTAAAATATTACTTTTGGGAGGATCCCTTTTTGTTTAGATTATGTAAGGATCACATGATCCGACGATGTGTGGCATGGCCCGAAACAATGAACATTCTTAGTCAATGCCATGCTGGACCAGCTGGTGGTCATATGGGAGCCAATAGAACTGCTCAAAAGGTATTAGAATCAGGATTTTATTGGCCCACTTTATTTAGAGATAGCTACGAATTTGTAAACTGCTGTGATCGATGCCAAAGAACTGGAAACATTTCATCTCGTGATGAGATGCCCCAAAATGGGATTTTAGTTTGTAAAATCTTTGATGTATGGGGGATCGACTTTATGGGACCCTTTCCCAATTCCTTTGGTAACAAATACATTCTGGTAGCTGTAGACTATGTATCTAAATGGCCTGAAGCCCAAGCCTTGGCAACCAATGATGCTAGGGTTGTGGTGAAATTTTTGAAGAAATTGTTTTCTCGATTTGGTACACCAAAAGCAATTATAAGTGATAGGGGTACTCACTTTTGTAACTTTCAGCTTGCGAAAGTTTTCAAAAGATTAGGAGTTACACATAGGTTTGCTACTCCCTATCATCCCCAAACTAGTGGCCAAGTTGAGAACACGAATAGGGAGATTAAAAGAATTTTGGAAAAAACTATAGAGCAATCCCGAAAGGATTGGTCCGAGAAATTGGACAATGCTCTATGGGCTTTTAGGACACCATTCAAAACTCCCTTGGGCACTACACCATTTAGGATGGTATATGGAAAGGCTTGCCATTTACCTGTTGAAATAGAACATAATGCATATTGGGCCATAAAACAGATTAACATTGATCTAGCTTGTGCAGGCGAAAGGCGAAAATTACAAGTAAACGAGTTAGATGAGTGGAGATTTCAAGCTTATGACAATGCGAGAATGTATAAGGAACGTACCAAGAGATGGCACGATGCTCGCATTAAGGAACGGAAAGAGTTTCAAGCGGGAGATCAGGCATTACTGTACAATTCAAGGCTTCGACTCTTTCCAGGTAAGTTGAAATCTCAATAGTCTGGTCCTTTTACTATCAAGGAAGTTTTCCCCTACAGAGTGGTTGAATTAACCCACCCGAAAAAAGGTGATTTTAAAGTCAATGGGCACAGGCTCAAATTTTATCTTGAAGGGGAAATACAGGACCTAAAGGAGGTTTTACACCTCCAAGACTAGGAACAATTGCCCTGAACGTCCAATTAATACGACGTTAAAGAAGTGCTGGGTGGATGGCAACCCACCATTTTATTCGTTCTTTAATTATTATGTCTTTAATTTCTGCATTTTTGGTTAAAAAATAATAATAATAATAATAATAATAATAATATGTTTCATCTAAATTCTCTTTTAGTGTATGCATGCTCACATTGAGGACAATGTGAATTTTTAAGTGTGGGGTGCATTTTGTGTTTTAAGTTATCCTTGTTTAGGTTTAGTTAATGTTTTATTTGAATAACTCAATTTTGGAAAGTTCAATTGTTATAAACATTGTTGATATATGACTTTTGAATTTTAGAAGCCTGAATTTGAGAATTGAGTAAAATTAATACTTTTTGTCAATTTTGTTGGTTTTTACTTGCATCACCATCAACCTAGTGAGAAATTGAGCCATCAACTTATTATTCTTTGTGTGGGAAAATATCTTTGATTGATGACTTACTAGAACTTATTTTGATATACATTTTAAGACTACATAAAAATTTCAATTTGGCATCAAGATGATTAAGGCAATTAGGTGAACCCACTTTGGCTTAAAAAGACCAACCCTAATTTTAACCTTAGTTAGCCAATTTTGAGCCTATTTCATTTTTCCTTTTCTTTCTTTTTCACAACATCATTAGCTTGAACCTTGTTGTTTTAACTCTTAACCTTTCATTAGGTCAAGAGCATCTTAAGAGCATTTACGACCAAGTGTTGTGTTGAATTAAGTGTGGGGTTAAATTTAGTAGGTTTAAGATTGAAAAAAAAATCAAAATCAAATAAAAAGAAGAAAAATAGGAATAATTGTTCTTGTTAAAAGGGTTGGAATATGTTACAAGATGTAATAAGTGAGTTCCCTTGAAAAGTTCTTTAAATGTCAAGGGATAGATAAGAGGAAGGTGTTTTGGGATCGTTGGGTTATTTATATGATTGGTTGCTTCATTCTTGAAGTGCTCTTGAACTTAATGATTAAGCTCAAATTTCCTAAATGCCATGCCTCTGCCTTAACCCCATTACAACCCAATAAAAGACCTTTTGATTGATGCTTGATTGTAATTAAGTAGTGGAGGTTTGATAGATAAGCAAGCCTATGGCAATAATCTTTTATTGATTGTTATGAGTGTAAACACTACCTTGATCAAAAACTTTCTAAGAGTTGGTGAGGGAGTGACAACATAGGTTATGCATGGAAAGCCACTTAATTGCATTGGTATCGATTTTGTTTGATTTAATATTGATTACAGATTTAAGGATAGGGAAGTCTTGATGCAATTTTTATAACTCTTGACCTTAACAAAATTTTTGTGTTTAGTTTGTTTTGAGTTTAGCCTTGCTTGGGGACAAGCAAAGATTTAAGTGTGGGGTATTTGATAAGAATATTTTTATACTTGTTTTTAGTATGATTTCTATGTGTTTTTAGTTAATGTTTCATTTGATTTTCGTTTAAAGTTTGTTTTAAGTGTTTGTTTTAGGTCAAAGTGCAAAAACTCCCTTGCATGATCAAAACAATGAAGAAAGACCATGAATCAAGCAAGACATGGCCAAGCCAAAGCAAGCTTGGCCATGTCCCTCAAAATTACTTCAAGGCAGTAGATGACACGCCCAAGAGACACGGCCAAGCCTCTGGCCATGTCTCACCCAAAGAGCAAAAATGAAAGAGACCAAGAAAGGAAAGAAAATTTGGCAGAAGAAGACACTGGCAAATGACACGGCCACAAGCTTGGCCGTGTCCCATCCAAGCCAAAGAACCAAGAAAGGAAAGAAATGAACCAAAAGCCAACACACTCAGGTGACACGCCTAAGCTAGACACGGCCACAAGCTTGGCCGTGTCACCCTTGGAAACAAAGAAAGCAAGTTGACGAAGCTAGAAGCAGAAAGTGATATACCCACATGACATGGCCAAGCCACTAACCATGTCACATGACATGGCCAGGAGCTTGGCCGTGTCACCTAGAAGAAAACAAGGAAAGAAAGGGCAGAAGGTGACACGGCCAGCAAGCTTGGCCGTGTCACCTAGGGCAACTTTGAAATGTTCAAATTTTTCTGCAGACAAGTGGGGAACAAAGACTAATTTGAGTCAAAAGTAATATTAGACAAAAGAAAAGCTTGCCTAATTTGACGAAAAGAAAGATTGAACAAAGGGAATGTGGGAGACAAAGTGAGTTAGAAGCATGACTTGAGCTTTGGAGGGAAATAAAAAGAGAAGAAGAGGGAGTTTTTAGTGGAAGGATTCTGGAGCTTGAAATGTGAGAGCTAGAACAAGGGAGAAAGAGCCAACAACTGAAGCAAAGAGGAGGGTTTTGAGCTGAGTTTGAAGAAGGAGATACATCTTGTACAAGCCCTAAACCAAGAATCAAGGATTAAAGTGAAGAAATACAAATTATTCGCCATGGATTGTTTGGTTTCTTTTACTCATTTCTCTTGTTCTATTTTTCTTATTTTGAACATGAACTAATTCCTTCTCTATCTAGATATCGATGAAGCCTAGCTTATTTGTATGGATTGAATAATTATATTTAGTTGAATCATTTGATTGAGTTGTTTTATTCTTATGATGCTTAATGATTTATTTCCAATTGATAATAGCATGCTTATTGATTGGTTGCAATTTTCATATTATTGACTTGAGAAAGCTTGATATGAATTGATTACTCATAAGGGTTGAGGATTGATTGGGGTGCTAAAGATAGACTTACAAGATCCTTTGGTTTATAGTTCCTTGTTCTTAATGCATGATCTATTTAATTGTGTTTGAGAAGAGATTCTGGCACTCTACTTAGTGATTAGGGATTAATTCACTCGAGAGAGGTTTTAGTCTATTTTAGAGGAATGCCAACTCAACTCTATTGAATGATTTAACTGAATTGATTGTTCATAAATATCATTGAGGCTAGGGGGATTCAATATTTTGATAGTATTATTATTATCAATTCTTTTTGCACAACATTTAATTTCCCTTTACTTTCAGTTATTAAATTAGTTGTATTCAATTACAAAGCATCACATAACTATTAATTTGCTAAACAACGGTTAAGGTTTGCACTAGTACTTGGCCTTGTCCCCAGTGGAACGAGAACTAACTCACTACTTTATTACTTGGGCGACCCGTGCACTTGCGGTATTGCTATAGCTCTAGGCGCGACGCACCACATTCTATATCTTCAACTTGGCCCTTTGCAACTTGAGGGATTGATATAATAGGAGAGATACATCCGACGGCTTCAAACGGTCATCGTTTTATTATAGTAGCAGTGAATTATTTTTCAAAGTGGGTCGAGGCAATCTTTCAACAAACTGAGGGTAAGTCAAATGGCTAGATTTATTGAAAAGAATCTCATCTACAAGTATGGGGTCCCGCACAGTGTGATATCAGACAATGGGGTAGAGTTTCAAGGTGCAGTTAAGCACTTATTCTTGGAGTACCAAATCCATCATCACCGATCCTCCCCTTATAGACCAAAGACTAATGGTGCAGTGGAAGCAACAAATAAGACAATTAAACATATCATGTCCAAGATGACCAAGATGTACAGGGATTGGTCGGAGATGCTTCCTTTTGCTTTGTGGAGATATGGAACAAGTGTGTGAACAATGACTGGAATGACACCGTTCTCCTTGGTTTATGGGATGGAAGCAGTGTTGCCAATTGAGATAGAGATCAAGTCATTAAAAGTGGTCCTGGAAGTTGAACCACCTGAGATGGAGTGGGCAGTGAGTAGATACACACAGTTAGCTTTATTAGAGGAGAGGAGGTTAAAAGTACTGTATCAGAGGAAGATAGCTCAGGCTTAAAATAGAAGGGTTAAGATCAGAAAGTTCAGAGTTGGCGACTTAGTGTTGAAGCAATGTAAGCCTAATGTCTCTTATCGAAGAGGAAAATTTAGGCCTAGTTGGGAAGGACCGTATATTATAAAGCAAGTCATGAACAAGGGTACAGTCAAGTTATCAGACATGGATGGGAATGAGTTTAGTAAGCTAGTGAAATTTGATAGGTTGAAGAGGTTTTATGTATATATATAAAAGAAAGAGCTCGCCAGGTTGAAAACCCAAAAGGGCAGCCTAGGCAAAAGTTAGAGCAGGCCGTTAGTTCTGAAAACCCAAAAGGGCGGGCTAGGCAACAATTAGGGCTAAGCGAGAGAAAATTATCAATTAGAAAACCTGAGAGGGCTAGGTGGTGACATAAGTGATCTTATGTATGCTGGCTTTATGTTTAGTTGTTCCCCGATTTAATAAAACAGCGTTTATATTAAATTTATTCTATGTGCACTATTTTAAGTATTTGGCCAAATATGGATAAAAAAATAAACACAATAGTGAAAGGTGATGACAAATTATAAAAGGAAAATATACATCTCTTATTATTGTTTTTATTATTTTTATATCCTAACAATATTCTTTCTAAAGAAATTGACAAATGTAAAATTTATAGCAGACGATAAGTGTAGCGTGCAGGCCAGCTTTGCTTCAGTCGAACCAAGAAGGCTTCAGTCAGACAAGGCAAGTCCAAGTCAGGAGTAAACTCAGAACCTCGAGGCTCGGCTCCATACTGATGGTCAAACTGGTGAGGATCATAGCAAGTACCTTGACGAAGAGCAGCAAGAGGAACATATATCAAATATGTCCCAATGGTGATACGAGAAATCTTCCACCAAGTTACTAACCAACGGATGTTGACCGCAGTACGAGAGTGAATCCAGTCAACCCAGTCAGCATATGAAGAAGCAGGATGGAGTAGTTTCCTAGTAGAATGATGTCATGGCAGGTATCTGAAAAAATCTATGGATGGAGTGTCGAGCAAATAGAGATGCTCCTGAAGCCAAATTTGTGAGCACAAGAAAAGAATTTTAAAAAAAGGGGGAGTAGTTAGGTCAAAAATTTGTAAGGAAGGCCTAAGTAAAAATTAAGATGGTTCACTAGTTTCAAAAACCCGCAAGGGCGGTCTAGGAAAAAATTAGAACCAACATAAAAAAAAAAAGAAGAAGAAGTCTGCTAAGTTAAAAACCCATAAGGGCAGCTTGGGCAAAAATTAGGACAGCTTGCTAGTTTGAAACCCGCAAGAGCGGACTAGGCAAAAATTAAAGCAATGAAAAATAATAATAAATAAATAAGACCTAAATTGAAAACTCAAAAGGGAAGTTTAGGTAGTTGCTTGAAGCAGCAAAGGACTCCCGGCTAATCTCCTCAAAGATTTTGATTTAAATTGGTCCAATCCAACTAAAGTCTCGGCTAAGATCAAGGGTATCGGCCACAAGCCTCCTTCCATTTGGTCCATGATATCCAATACTCGTTGATCGATATTGCCATCAAAAGAAACAAGCAAGAATTTTCCAAGCAAGCATAGACAAAGTATACATCCCCATGCCTTGGTAGGAGCCAAAGTCAATCAAAGGACTAAGCAGAATTTTCTCACCTCTCGTCAATTGTAGAACGTCGAGCTTTGAAAGTTGAAACAATATTTGCATCTTTTATTGAGTTTTGGAAGTCAATATGGGCAATGCCATTAGTTGATTGCTTGAATATCCAAGGATGGCCTCAAATTCATCAATCATGGGACATATCTCAAATTCATTTATCTTGAATTTCCTATAATTCACATCCCAAAAAGAAACCATGGCATGTAGAAAAGAATAGTCCAATTTAATATTTTGAAAGCATTTTAAAGTATTAATTTGAGACCAAGATATTTTCTCCCAATGAATAGCTTTCATGGCTTTAAATAAACCCTTGATTTTTTTTAAATTGAGTTCCATCATTGTTAAAGTTAAAAGAAAATTTAAAATTGTTGAAAGGAATTTTTTTTTTTGTGCTGGAGTAAAATTTGTGGAGGATTTTCTTTTGGCTTATGTTGGAATTGTGACATGAAAGAAGACATATATAAAGATTTGCTAAACCGAAGTTGATAAGAAACGTGCAAAACCAAGACACAGAAGGAGAAGATTTACGTTGAAACGGTTGAGGGATTGCTGCACTCCCATTGGCTTTTGGTTTCTACAAAACCGTGCCAATTTTGGACTCTTAATTGAAAAAAAATGCTTTTGCGTTGACTGTAATAATAATGATAATAATAAACAAAAAAATAAAAAAATTGAAAGTCAAAAGTTGCAGTAAAAGTAAAAGTCACTATTATCATTATTATTATTGATTTATTTATTTATTATTATTATTATTATCATTATTAATACAATACTTTATTGATTTCTTTTTATTGTTATTAATAATAATAGTACAATACTTTCTTAATTAATACAATGATGGATCACTGAGAAGGAGGAGGCATATCACTCATTTGGAATTCGTTCGATGGAAAGTACTCAACAGTCATCATCTGAATCAGATGAAAGGATCTCATGATCATCATTTTGGGGCCTCCTAGAAGATGAAGTGCTAGGATCTCTCATTCCCTGAAACCGATAGTCTCAAAAGTTTTGCTCTGACTGATGATACAATCTTTCGAGAAAGGCCACCTGTTGGCAGCTAGCAGCTAATTCCTCTTGCAATTTCTTTTTTTTTCTCCTCAAGTATCTGTTGTGAGTTAGAAAAGGAAAGGTTAAGAGCATTCATAATCATGTATACATATAGCATAAATCATCATGGAATAGGATGGCCTACCAGGTAACTCGAATCAGTGCTTTGCGGATGAGATGGCATTTTCGGTTGGTAAGAAGGAGAAAATGGAGGGATGACAGAGAAAGGTCCAGCCTCATGATCAGATGAGTTGGTAACCTGCAAAAATAATCAAAACACTAAAAATAAGTTGAAAAAGAAGCAATTGCAATGACCAAATGATAAAAGTTTACCTAAGAGGTGCTAGCCCTGAGATGAGGCATGGACCCTCTTCCCTCTCTGTGGTACTCCTCTTCATCACTATCCTCATCTTTCTCGAGAAATCCCTGAGCACCAATAGGAGATATGTCAAATTTTAAGAGCCATGCTCTAATAAACTGGACATATGACGCGCCCGGTGGATAGAGATAGGTCTCAACATCATAACCATTTTGAGCTAACACCACGCATTCTCCAGTATTGATGTAATATTTAAAGTATATGTCGGGCAGTCCATGGGGATCCTCCATCGCTTGAGACTAAGGAACCACTCATACACCTTCTCCCCGAGGAACCAGACACTAGACACAGGACCAACAATGATTCGGCGGGTATGCTGGTAAGGTAGTGCAGCATTCACGGAAGGAGTCCAGTTCACCCGCTCTGCAACATACCACCAAGCCAAATTGACCTACAAGACAACAAAAAGGTAAGTAAACTTTTTATATAAACTTTAAAGTATACGAACATTATTTTATCTGGTCCCATGTTAGGCAACTCAAGTGATAGCAGTGGATATACATATGGTGAGAGCCGAGAACTGCTGTGCGATCAGACAACCAAAGATTTAACTTGGGATACCCGACTCTTTATCGAAAAATGTCAGGCACCCTCACACGATTGTGTTCGTATGCACATACCTGCAATAGCAATGAGAATCAAATCCATACAAGTATATAAATGGAATTGACAATGATGGGAGAGAGTACCTCGACGATCACCATGGAGCCAATAAAAGATTTTTTATTCCTACAAATCTTGTCTAAGCCATGATAGAGACAAGCAAGGCCAGCTTCACCCCAACTGTAAAGTGGCACTGAATCCATGGCAAGGGCCCTCAGCATTGATAAATGAATGGCGGATTTGGTACTGTATAAAATGGTCGACCCAAGCAAATACAGCAAAAATCCCCTAGCGTATTGCTCGGTTGTTTCTTTACGAACCCGTCCATCATAGCTCATCCAATAACTTCGAATCAGCTCAATTTTTATCTTAAAGGGCCCTTTTAGGGACTGTTCCATACTAATTAATTGTTGAATTTCTTCGTGTGTCAGGATATCGTTGATAAGAGAAACTGAATACCAATAATGGCTGTAAAATCAACTGGGCTAATCGTCATCTCTCCCACAGGTAGGTGAAAAGTACGGATCATGTCCATCCATCGCTCCAACAATGCTTGAACTACACTCCTATCTATCGATCGCTCCTCGGATGGTAATTGCAGAATAAAGCTTTCCAAATCACACTCTCGGACAATCCATTTTACCCGAGAAGGTGCTATGTCATACCATTGTCGAGCTGTATAGACACACCCTCCGCCCCGGACAATACAACGATCAAGCTAGTACTGAACCAGGTAGGCCAACACAAGATAAGTATATAATCTCACTAATATTATTGTTTCATAGCTTAATATTACTCATTACTTTCTATTTAAATTAATTTATATTTATTAATAGTCCAGCAGTTAATTTATTTTTAATAAAAAAAACCTAAATTTTTCAGCTTAATTAATTTAATAATATATTATTAATAACTCAATTATTGCTAAAATAAAAAATAAAATTAATAAAATTAATAATAATAATAAAATTAATAGTTATAAAATAAAATAAAAATGATGAATACATATTTATGCTGTTAAAATATTAAATTGCAGTGTTACCTCAGTACTTTGACTTGAATTGTAATGAAGTGGCATTCCAGATAGTAGATCGACAGTTCCATTTTCATTTCATCAAATAAATTCTAACAACTCAGCATTGGATCAGGGTCCAGATCTTGAATCATATACTCTCTCCATTTTTTTTGCTCAATTCTCTACTCACTCAGAATATGAAATATATATAAGCATATAATGGTTTATGATAAGAGATGATGAAAAATTAATGATGAAATGGGTTTATATAGGTAAAGAACGAAAGAAAAAACAAAAATTAATAGTAAATCCGAGAAAAAAAAAAGTCAAAATCACTGTTGATAAATAGTTAATAAATAGTTATAAACAGTGTTAAAATAGTATTTAAATAGTAAAATCAATTATTCAATTCAATTATTCAGTTATTTGTATGTCTAAAAATATTTTTTGTACTTTTAAAATATTTTTTCACGCAGGTGGCAAGAGAGTACGGGTATGGTAAAAAATAACTAAATTTTTTGCAAAATTTTTTTATTAATGTCCTACTGACTATAATTATTTTTTACAGATAATACAAATCATTTTTCGAGTCCAAAACTCACCTTGAGTCCAGAATTTAAATTATTTTTTAGTCTAGAACTCACTTCGGGTCCAGAATCTAAATTATTTTTTAGTCTAAAACTCACCTCGGGTCCAGAACCTAAATTATTTTTTAGTCCAGAACTCACCTCGGGTCCAGAATCTAAAATATTTTTGAGTCCAGAACTCACCCCGTGTAACACCCTTAGACCCTATGTAATATCCTCATTTTTGCCCTAGAAGTTTTGCATATTGTTGTTGTTGTTATTGTTATAAATTGGATTGAATGTATATGATGGGATAAGAAAAGAATTAGGGTTTAGAGAGAATGGTATATGTTGTGTATATGATGATATATATAACATATAAATGGGTCAAAGGAAGAGTCAAAGGAAGAGAGATATTTTTATGTGATATGTGTGATTACTATCATGGGCATACATGAGACAAAAGTTAAGTTAAGTGATTAAGGGCATTTTGGTAATTGCTTGAATTGAATCACATGGTGGATATTTAAAGAAGAGTTGACTTTGGTTTATTCATAATTTCTTCTTCTTCTTCATGTGTGTGGCCGGCTCCTCCATAGAGAAAGGAAAGCAAGTGGTGAAGAGAGGATCTTGATGTGTTGAGCTCAAATTGTAGGAAGATTAAGTGTTCAAGTGTTGATTCAAGAAGTTTTAACTAAGGTAAGATCTTTCCTTTGATTTCTTTCCTACTTTTGAAGTGGTATGGGAAGTTAATTAGGGTTTGATGATTTGATGATGAGATGTGTTTATAATTTATTCTCAAGTGTTGAAATGGAATTAAAGATAAGAAGCTAGGTTGGTGTTGGTGATGGAAGAGTAAGAGTGTGTTTAGTGAATTCTTTTTCTGTTTTACAATTAGTAAAGGCTGTGACTTGTATGATTTTTAATTAATTATAGAAAAATGTTCTTGAAGTGAATTTTTGATATGTTGTGCCTCTATGAGTCTAGAATGACTGAAAAATATGTTGATTCGATTTTGGATAGGTTATGAGTTTAGAAAGATTATTTTTATTAGACCTGTTCCAGCAGGTACCTTAACTGAGACAGCTCTATTTCGGGATTTTTAATAAAATGTAGAAAAATCATATTCAATTGAATTTTGGATATGTTGTTGCTTAGTGAGTCTAGTATTTGATAAAAATAATTTGGAACCACGTTGATTGAAATTGATTTATGAAATTCACAAAGTTCAGAACTGCTGCCAGGATGCAGGGCAATTGGGGCAGTCTGGTTAGGTGAACTATTTGACCAAGATTTTGTGTTCAGTTTGATCTGAAATTTTAAAGGAATGATTTTAAGATACAAAACTAAATTCTGTAAAAAATTTAGAATTTTTAGTCAAGTAGATTATTTTATACAATTTTTCAAAATAAGGATAAAATGGAGTCTAAAACCAGAATGTACTATTCATATGGTCATTTTGCTAATATTCCTTTTGGATTAGATTGTGAAGAGGTTGAATTGCCCTAACCGTGTCCTTCAAGTGGCTGACCGTGTCCCTCAATTGTGTAGGTTAGGGTTTTAATTCTTTGTTGTTCTTGCATTGTTGAGATTGAACAATGTTATGTTATGCATTGTGAATGGTAATGTGTTTCATGAGTAATGTGGAATGAAATGTTGATATTTATGAATGATGCTATGTGAGATATAATGTGATCATGGATGAGATAAATATATACTTGAATAATGAAATGTTATATTGTGAAATGAAATGTGAAGCCATTGTTATTGGCTAAGGTGATTCAATGGAGATAAATGAGGCATGTTTGCCTAAATGATAATGAGAATTGAGAATGAATTGTGTGGCTAATGTGTTATTCCATTTTCAGAGTTTGTTGTTGGTGGCATGCCTAATAAGTGTAACAATCTCTTGAAGTTAGGTTGGATTGAATCCTTGAAGCCTAATTGAGATGTTACCACCCTTGAAGCTAGGTTGGACTTAGTCCTTGAAGCCTAGTTGGGTATATGATATTGATAAATGTGATAACAAAATCAAAACATTAACTCTGAAAATTGAATGGCATATTAGTATGTCTTGGGCCCATGCTTGTCTTTGTTTAGTGTTGATTATGAATGGTTAAATGAATATTAATGAAGTATATGAAAAGATATTGAAATGTGATATGTAAAGTGAAAGTATGTTGTTAGTTTTGCATATATGATGTTACATGTATATTATGGATTGAGAAATGACATTGCATTGCACTAAGTCATATCATTTGCATGATTATCTTACTAAGCCGTTGGCTTAGCGCGATAGTGTTTAATCGCGCAGGTAATAGAGTTGATAGAGTTGAACCCGAGAGTTCATCAAGACCAAGTGTGAGTAGACCTTGAAGAATTCATTTTGGGAGCTTAAAGATCAGAGCAAACTTGCCAATCATGTATAATTCTTTATATTTTTGTAAAGAAATGTTTAATATGTAAATATGTAAATATTTTATAACTTCCGCTGTGTAATATTTTAATGTATAATGAATAGGGTATGGTATCAAGTTTTAAAGTGTTTTGAATGTTAAGAGAACCGTAGCATCCCTATGTTTGGTGCACTTATGCTACATTGTGATGTTGTAGTGTGCTTGTACCAGGTGTGGGGGTGTTACAATAAACCTTTACTTTATTTTGTACTAGAAGTGTAAATCTTATTTGCAGGTTGTAGTTGAGGTTATAAGGGGAATTTATTGGGAGTGTATTGAGAATGATTTTGTTTGCATTGGTTTGTGTAAAATGTTTTTTAAAAAAAAAACTAGTTTTGTCGACACTTGGGACTCAATTTTTAGGCAAAACTATGGCAAAATTTCTATTAAAATTGGAACTAAAATTTGACTAAGTAAAATTGGTAGCAACATTAGGTTAGTGTGGCGCCTCTACTCAGCTTACACATGTAGGTCGGGAAGGGGTGTTACACCCTATATACGTACAATACATATTTCTAGCATATGTAAAATACGCATTTATGGTATAAAAATATCACCGACTGGTTTAATAAAATTTTTTTTCACATTTCAAATTTAGAATTTCAAATAATAAATATATAAAATTAAATAGTATAAAAATATTCTTTGCTCGTTATAGAAACCCAAAATAAATATTTTATATGAAAATTTATGGGAAAAATTTCGCCAGAGTTTTGTCTGTAATTTGGACGTTCCCAAAATTCAGCAAAACACAACCTGCATAAAACAAACACTCCCAATAAAATCAATTCACCATTTCACCAATACTTCCCAATTTCGCCATATTTTCTCAAAATACTTATATATATGTATATATTAACAACACATATAAGATTCCATCTTAACTAAATTATTTAAAACATTCTTTACAATTTACAGTATATACTTCAAAACATATCATAACATATATAATATCAAAATATATTGTAATATCAAATATCTACATGCTGGCAACTGGTCTGATCTTGATGTACTAAAAAACTATTCAAGCTCAAAAACTACAAACCTAGACCCGACCAGGTCTAGTAGAACTCTTCAGCTCTACCAAAACGTCCATGTCACCTGCGCGACGAATTACAATTGTACTAAGTCGAAGCCTAGTGGTACAAACTTTGATAATAATAAAAATATAAAGTAATGCCAATGCAAAATAATTATGAACATCACATCATTCCATTTTCTCATACTCTTCAATTATTTCACAATCTACAATTCACTTATAAACAAACACAAGCATGGGCCCAAAGACAACTAATATGCTATTCAAATTCCAAAGTTACTGTTTTGGTCTATAATGGCACCATGTGACTAGCCCCGTAGACAATATATCAATGGAATATTCCAACTAGGCATGAGCTTACAACCCAGTCTTTTCACTCATCCTAGCTTTAAATTTTTGTTTTTGAGGCTTACGACCTGGTCTTTTCACCTCAAAAATATTTTCACAATGACGCCCAGCATCTAGCCCGTAGGCAATCATAGGCATGCCGCCAAACACATAACTCTGAAAATTGAATAACATACTAGACACACAATATTATTCATATTTCTTATTATTAATCTCTTTCTCATTTTCACATATTCAATCTAGGCACATTGCCTTATTTTCACATTTTTTTTTCTCACTTTTCTCACTTTTCTCTTTTTTTTTTCTCATTTATATCAATATCAATTCATTTTATCATGTTTCCACATATCTCATTTCATTATACCACATTTTTGCTTTCACAACACATTACCCAATTACTTTGGGTATTTCCAAATAATACACATATTATTCACATTTTACACAATTTAGCCATTATCAATGGCTTTTCACAATGCATTTAACACATATATGACATTACAAATATCATAGCACATTATACATACATAACCAATGTATCAAGTAGCTTAACACATTTTTCAACTAAAATGTGTTAAGCCCAAATGTCATGCAAACATAACCAATATATATTCAAACTTTGTACTTACTTCAAATAGCAATCAAAATAATCTTAAAACTCTCACCAACCTTCTCTTCCAAGTTTCCCTTCAACATTTGGATAGGCCAAACTACTTCCTCTCAATTCCTATATCAAATGTGATCATAAATAATCATTTAATATCACATTCTAAGGCATTCTCAACATCAAACCTTAATTAACAACACTCCTACAAAATTTCAAAAATTAAGTCTTTCCTTGCTTTAACTTAGCAAATCCATATTAACCCATTAAATTATTGTTTTGAGTTTATTTATATCATTACAAACATATTTTAACATGTTTAAACCAATTACATTAATTAACCACATGCTTATGTTCAAAACCCTAAAATGGCATAACCTTCACCATTGAAGGATCTCCATTCCAACTCAATCCAATTATCATTTCAATCTTATTTCCACCACTTATATCATTAAATAACATGATTTAAGCATTAAAATCAAACAATTAATCATTCTTTGAAAATTCACCTTTCCAAAATCCTAAATCAATACTACCATCTTCAAACTCTATCCAAACTTAACTAAATCCATCATTTGATTTTAAAATCCTTGTTTATGCATCAAAAAAACACATTTGAAACCAATTTGCACAATTAAAACTCATGATTTCAAAAACTTAAATGTTTCATAACCCTAAATTCTCTCTCTTCACCAATCTTACCCAAACTCAACCATTTCTTTAATCCAACCTTAAAATCATTGTTAACTACCCAAAATAACATCATACACACCCATTCCAATAATTATAACATACTACATCAAAACCCCAAACTCAACATATTCATAAATTTATAAAATTCCAAAGATTAAGATGAAAAACTTACTAATTATGGAAGAAATCACCAAGACTCCTCTTAAATCATTGAAATCTCGTCAATAAATTGAGTATGGAAGAAGGAAAAATCCTTGGCCACCGTCAATGGAGTTTCGGCCCTAGAGAAGAAGAAGAAGAATATGGAAAAACTTTTAATTTTCTTTTTCTTTTCATCTTTATTTTAAACCATATATATATATATATTAAAATAATTTAATAATTAATAATTTAATTATTTATTTAATAAATTAAAAGTCCAAAATCCCTCTTTCATTCAAAAATAATTTATTTTTGAATTATTTTATTAATTTTAAATTTCTAAGATTTAATTACTAAAATACCCTTTTACTTTGACTTTTCTTTTAAAAAGTATTGACTTTTATGTGTTTTATATATTTTACATATATATCACATATATATTCTACTTTTTCACTTAAAATCCTTTCATTTTTTATTTAAAACCATTAATTTAATTTATCCATTTAAATTATAATTTATTTTATTAAATTGTCAAAAATTAAAACTTTTCAAAAATTTAAAATATTACACATATGCACAAGTAATGTGTATCTTATATACACATCAAATGTACCTTATAAGTGTATTAAATATATTAGGTATGTAATGTATTAATCCAACATATACAATTAATATATCATATGTATATGTTATATATACACTAGATATATATATTGGGAATATATAACTTTTATATTTCCAAAATCACAAACGTGACACCCCGAGTCCAGAATCTAAATTATTTTTTAGTCTAGAACTCATCTCGGGTCTAGAACTCAAATTATTTTTTAGTCCAGAACTCACCTCGGGTCCAAAATCTAAATTTTTTTTGAGTCTTGAACTCACATTCGGTTCAGAACCTAAATTAATTTTGAGTCCATAACTCATCCCGGGTCCAGAATTCAAATTATTCTCAAGTCCAGAACTCACCCTAGATTCAGAACTCAAATTATTTTTGAGTCCAGAACTCAAACCAACCTCATGAACGGAGTCCAGTCTAGCTCTGAACCCAATAAAAAATCATATTACTTTTCACTCTCTTTTGTTGCATTCTCAGATCGTTCAAGCAGGGGGCCAAACTGTAGACTCTTAATTTTTTACCAAGTCCAGTCCAAAGATTTTAAAATAATTCTAAATAATTTTTCTAGGATTTATTATTTAAATTTTATTATTTATTATTTATTTTAATTATATAATATTTATTCTATAATATTTATTTTAATAATATTTATTACTTATTTTCTTAAAAATATATATATAATATTTATTATTTATCATTTACTATTTATTTTAATAATATTTATTATTTGTTTTTTTAAATATATTATTTATTGTAATAAAATAATATTTATTATTTATTTTATTTATTTAAATAATAATAATATAATTAATTATAAATATTTTTAATACAATATTTTTAATAGTAAAAATAAAAAATAAAAATATATACATATAAAAATGATAGAAAAAATAGAAAATAAAAAGTCAAACGGTTGAATCGGTGTGCGGCACGCGATGAAAGGCAATTAGCGTGCCGCAGGCTAATTCACCGTAGGCCACGCCAGCGGCAAATTGAGGATCCTCGCCAGCCTGCGAGTCGAAGCTGCTGGGCCTTGTCTCGCAAATCCTCGCAGGCAATTCTCGTGCGACGCAGCGCGCCTTGCCTGCTCGCATATTTTTTTTGCCAAACCTTATTTTACTCGATTTTAAATTTTTATTTCCTAAACAATTTTATTTTCTTAACCAATTAGTATTAGGTTTTTCATTTTTTCTTATAAAAACCACATTAAAACAATTACAGAGGGACCTTGGGACTTTTAGAACCTTTGGACTTTTAGAATTTTGGGACTTTTTAGAATTTTTTGGATGAGAAAAGTTTTTTTGAAGAGGCAGGGAGTTTTTTTTTTTTTTTTGGCATAGGAAGACTCTCAAACTTTGGACAAATTTTAACAAAAGATTTTTGGCAAAAGACAACAATCAAGGTAGCCAACTAGTGGTGATTGTCATGGTGATTAGATACTCCAAAATTTTCATCTAACAATTTTGGTGGAGCCTTCAAACATAGGCATGTTTATCTAACTTTGTTCATCAAAAATCATCTTCATCCATTAGTCAATGATCAATTAAAATTAATGAATTATAATTCTCAAAACTCATGTAATAATCCAATAATTATGAAAATCAACGGACAAAGTTTTTATTTATTTATTTTAAAGACACAGTAGCCATCACTTAGCTTTTTTTAAAAGAAAAATATTATTACAATAGCTATTTTGTTAATTCCACAACCTTAACTCTATTTTCATAAAAATCAAAACCATAATTTACTTAAAATTGTAAAACCCTAATAAAATCTATTTTCCAAAATCTTCACAGTAGCCATTCTCCCTTCAAAAATAAATATAATAGTGTTAGTTTTCTTAGAAATCCAAACCCTAGTTTAATTCAAACACTAATCTATTTTGTTAAAATCCTAATCAATTCTTTTTCTTTATTTAATCATCACAGTAACTTATTCTTTTCAAATATCTAAGTTTTAATCTTATTTTTATAAGTTTTTATCGTATTTACTTAAATCCTAAATTCTAATTTTAATCACACAGTAGCATAATTCTTTTAAAAATATATATAATAATATTAGTTCTTTAAAATTCCAAAACCCTAGCTTTTAAATATAAACTCCAAAAACCTAAATGTTATTTAAGAAACCATAATATGATAGATAAACCTAAACTTGCATCTTTATTTGCTTCATTATTAAATGAATATTTATTATATATTTTGATTAGTGATTTATTTATATCTTCGATTTATGTCATCGATGAATGATTTATTTATGATAAATGATTGGTTGGTTATTTTTATTGATTTACTTTGGTTTCAAAACATTGTAAGAGGTATGTCTCCATGTTTTTGGGTACCTCACGTATTGAGCATCATGTGATTTAATTTATTTCAAGTTTTAGATCAATGTAAAGGATATGTTTCCACCAATTGGTGGGTATCCTATTTTATTTATTTTTTTTTGGACATTGGATAATTGTAAAGGTATGTTTCCATCAGTGGATGGGTGTCTATTTGTTTGTTTTGTTTGAACATTGTTGTGATTTTAATAAAGTATTTATTTATTCTTATTATTGCATGTATTGTGGATAATATCATTATATTTAAAATTTTTATAATATTAAGACTTGAAAAGAAGTCGGTTCTAATGAACCGGGCGTTGTAGGGGTGCTGGGTCATTCTCACCTTCCCCACACATACCTAACTTTTGAACCCATTAGGGCGTTGGAGATTTCTCAAGAATTGAGTCATCCACTTCTTTCTTTTTTCTGACCCATTTGGGTGACGACTCCATTTTCTCTGGACTTAGGCCCATGTTCTCTAAGGCTCTGAGCCTAATAGTGTCGAAGTCGCAAGAATCATTTTGAGAGAGTGGAGGTAAAAATCCCCGCTCATAGTGGCGACTCTACTGGGGATAAGAGAAGTTGATTCCATTGGTCTTTATATTATTCTATTCTTTCTTATCATATATTATCTATTGCATTATTTAGATTGTATTGTGTGTATGAGTTAGGACGTCCGTGTTACCCGTGTTGTATTATGTAAGGGATACCATACTTTCACTCAAGGTATGAAAGAAAATGAAAGAGTTAAGAAATAAGAAGGTGCCACTTGTTATGTTCTTTAGAGGAATCATGCCACTGAGAAGGCAACATGGAAGAGTGAGCAGACAATGCGGAGCTAGTATCCTTAGTTGTTCCAAAGTTGATAGCAGGTAATTTTGCGGATAAAATTTTCTTTAGGGGGAGAGAATTGTAACATTCGTATTTTTGAAAATTAAAAAAATAAATTAAAATTAAATTAAATATATTAAATAAATAATTTAAATGGTAAATGAAAGGTTTAGAAGTGAGAAAATGGAATGTATATGAAATATACATAATATATATAAAAGTCAACTATAAAAGTCAAAAGTCAAAAGTCAAGTGGTAAAATGGTAAATATACTTTAAAAAATTAAAATTATTTAAATAAATTTAAAATAAATTATTTTTGGTTGAAAGAGGAAATTTATGGTTTTTTAAATAAATAAATAATTAATTAATTAAAAATATAATAAAATATATTATATATGATCAAATTTAAAGTGGAAAGGAAAAGAAATTTAAAAAGTTATCTTCATCTTCTTCTTCTTCCTCTAGGGCCAAACCACCATGGTTACGCAAGCCAAGCTTTTTCTTCTTCTAAGCTTCCATAATTGAAAAGATTTCAAGATTACAAGTAAAGTTTTGGCGATTTCCTCTTGAAATAGTAAGTTTTCCAACTTCTTTTTTTGGATTTCCATAAAGATTTGAGTATGTTGATTTTGGATTTTGGAGTAGCATGATTTAATGGATTGAATGAGTTTGTATGAAGTTGTTTTGATTAGTTATTAATGATTCTTAAGTTGGATTGAATAAATAATTTAGTTTGAGTGAGCTTCGTTGAAGAGAAAGAATTTAGGGTTATGAAACAGTTGGACTTTTGAAATCCTATATTTTAATTATGCAAATTGAATCCAAATGTGTTGTTTTGATGCATAAACAAGGATTTTAAAGTCAAATGACATATTTAGTTAAGTTTGGTTAGAGATTGGATGAGGTAGTGTTGAATTTAGGGTTTTGGAATGAAATTTTCAAAGATTGGATGTTTATTTGATTTTAATATTTAAATCATGTTATTTAATGATATAAGTCATAGAAATAAGCTTGGATTAATAATTGGAATGAGTTGGTATGATGAACCTTTATTGATGAAGGTTATGGCATTTTAGGATTTTATTTAAGATTGTGTATTTAATTAATGTGAATGATTGAAACATGTCATAATATGTTTTTAATGATGTAACAAACTTAAAACACTAATTTAAATGGATTAACATGGTTTTTCGATGTTTACGTAAGGTTAGGCTAAATTTTGGGGTATTGCTTAGAGTGATGTTTAATTAGGGTTTAATGTTGAAAATGTCTTAAAATGTGATATTAAATGATTATATTTGCTCACATTTTGTATAGGCATTAAGAAGAAGTAGATTGTCCAACCCTAGTGTTGAAGAGCAAGTTGGAAGTGAAGGTTTGTGGGAGGTTTTTAGCTTGCATTTAAGAGCTTATTGATGTATGTATAAACTCTTGATAAATGAGGTATAATTGCATTATATTTGGCCTAACACATTTTGGATGAAAAATGTGTTAAGCTACTTGGTAGCATGAACATTCATGAACATTGTATTATAATATGTGAATTATTATGTATGCATTATGTGTATTATGAAAAGCCATTATTAATTGCTAAAATGAATGAAAATGAGAATTATGTGCATTACGTGAAAATAATCCAAAAATATTTGGGTAATGTGATTTTATGTAAAATGACATACATTATGATGAATTGACATTGATATGAATGAGAAAAATGAGACAATGTGATGAGAAAAATCAGAAATTGAGGCAATGTGATGAGAAAAATGAGGAATTGAAGCAATGTGGTAATAAAAGTTGATTATGGGAATATGAATTATTTGTGTACCAGTATGTTATTCAATTTTCAGAGTTTTGTGTTTAGCGGCATGCCTATGAGGTTGTTCTCATTATTTTTCTACGGGGCTAGACACTAAGCATCACCGATACATGATTTTGCCTTTAGGGCTAGACGTTAGGCATCACTGTTATATGATTTGCCTTCGGGGCTAGACACTGAGTGTCAATATGGACCAAAACAGCAACTCTGTGATTTGAATGATATATTATTCTGTTTGGACTCATGCTTGTGTATGTCTTTATATGAATTATAAAATGATTAAAGATTATGTTTTAAATGGAATTATATGCCACATTGTGAAACCACATGTAAAGGCATTATGCATTGGCATTATATTAAAGTTTATTTATTATCAAAGTTTGTACAGCTAGGATTTTAGCTTAGCGCGATTGTAATTCATCGCTCAGGTGACAAGGTTGATCTGGTAGATCCGGAGAGTTTTGATAGACCTAGTAGAGTCTAGACTTATGGTTGATCTAAGTTGTTTTTGCTGATTCTTCGAGATTAGAGCCATTTTTCATCATGTATATATTTTATATTATAGTACATTTTGCTATTATGCATACTATGATTATGTTTTGAGTACTTTGTAAATTATAAAGAGTATTTTGGATAAACTGTATAATGTGGGATTTTATATGTGTGATTTGATATATGTATATGTATATGTATAAAAGTTTTGAGGAAATGGGAGATGATTGAGAAGCATTGGTGAAATGGTGATTTATTGTTTATTGGAAGTATATTATGTGCAGGTTGTGTTTTATTGAATTTTAGGATGTCCTATTTACAGGCAAAGCTCTATACGAATTTTTCAGAGATTTTTATATAAAATGCTTATTTTGGAACCTATAATTAATAAATAATATTTATTTTACTATTTAAGTAAACATTTTAAGTATTTGGGATTTTAAATTTGAAATGTGAAAATTTTTATTAAACTGGGTTGTGGCATTCTTATACTTTATATATGTATTTTACATATACTGGATGTATGTATTATATGTATATAGGGTATAAGGGTGTTTCACATCTAACATTCTATATCAAAGTATATAGACATTCAACATTAATTTTTGAAAGATAATATTCAAAACTGTAATATGGTTTTAGAGTTCATTGATACTCAAAATCAACTTGTAGATATTTTCACAAAACCTTCAAATGAAGAAAGATTAAATTTTATATAATAAAACCTTAGGATGCCTGATGGGAACACCCTTGTTTGAAAAAAAAAATTGCATTTGTGTGCTATTTGCATCACACATATACATTTTATATGTTTTGTGATTGATTTGTTCTAGTGGTATGCTTTGAATTGCTTTTGTTGATTGAATTGTTGTTTTAGTTGAATTTGCTTGAAAATGTTTGATTCGATGACCAAATTTGGATAAAAGAAAAACTATTGTGTTTACCTGTGCAAGTTTTGTAACATATTTATATCCTATATACGTACAATACATACACCCAATATATGTAATATATGAATATACGATATAAGAATACCACAACCCATTTTAATAAAAACCCTTACTTTTTGAATATATATAAACTTAAATCATTTAACTGATATAATGTAAATAATAGATAAAATATTACTTGCTAACACACATACATAACTTCATTACCAAATGTTTATCCAAAACATTTTTTATAGTTTGCGATATATACATATATATACATCAAAATATAATATAATATACATAAAGTCAATATGTAAAAAAATATAAAATATGTATATGCTGGCAGTTTGTCTCTGATCTTGATGTCCAACAATTAATTCTGCACTCAAGATCTCAAGCCTAGACCCGACTTGGTCTAGACGAACTCTCCAGCTCAACCGAATCTACCCTGTCACCTGCGAGGTGAATCACAATCGCGCTAAGACAAAAGCTTTGTAATACAAACTTTTATAATAATAAAGTTCAAATGCAATGTCAATGCACAATGCATAAGGATATTATATCTCATAACACTTTATCTTAATATATTGCTCAATTGTTCCATAATTCATAATTCACATAAAAATAAACACAAGCATGGGCCTATGAGCGGGGATTTTCCCCCACTCCAGGTGAAATGGTTCTTGCGACTTCGACATTATTTAGGCTCAGGGCCTTAGAGAACACGAGCCTAAGCCAGGAGAAAATTGAGCCGCCACCCGGACAGGCCGAAAAAAAGAAAGGGGTGGATGACTCGATTCCTAAGGAATCCTCAACCCCCTAATGGGTTCGAAAAGTTGGGTACATGTGGAGAAGGTGAAAAACGGCCCAGCACCCCCACAATGCCCAGTTAATTGGAACCGACATCCTTTGCAGGTCTTAATATTATAAAATTCTTAAATATAATAATATTATTCATAATTCATACTACATGCGATCATAAGAATAAGTAAATACTTTATTAAAACCACAACAATGTCAAAACCAAATAAATAAATGAAAACCCATCCGAGGATGGAAACATGTCATTACATTGTCTAATATCTAAAACTAGATAGGACACCCACCAAAAGGTGAAAACGTATCCTTTACATTGATCCAAAACTTTAAAATAAGCTAAATTACATGATTGTCACAATATGAGGTACCCAAAACATGGAAACATACCTCTTATAATATTTTGAAACCAAAGCAAATAAAAAAAAATAACCAACCATTCATTATAAATAAATCATTCATCAAAGACATCAAACATCAATCAAAATATATAATAAATATTCATCTAATTTAAATAAAATAGTAAGTATATAAATTTAGGGTTTATGCATCAATTAGGATTTCTTAGGTTTTATGTTTAACAATTAGTATTTTGTATATATGGGATTAATTAATTGAGAAACATTTAATATAAAAGAAATAATATGGCTACTGGATGTTTGAATTAGAGATTAGGTTTGAAATAAATTAGGGTTTGAATATAAAGAATGGATGTTTTGGATTTAGGATTTCAGAAGTTATATGAAAATAATATTAAAGTTTATGGTTTAAATAGATAAGATTGAAGATCATGAAAATTGAATTTTAAGTTAGGCATTTGGAAAGAATAGGCTACTATTAATCTTCAGTAAAATAGATTTGGGTAGGGTTTTAAGAAAACAGATTATTGTTTTGTGGTTTTAGAAAAGTGTACTTAGGGTTTTATATTTCAAAAATTAGTTTTACGGTTACTTAGGTATTAGGGTTTTGAAAAAATACTTTTTAGGGCTTTAAATATAGTCTAGATGGTAAACAGAATAATTGATCACTATGCCTAACAAAAATATCACCTATTGTATATTTAAATAATTGATATAATTGAGTGATGAAGCTACTGTAAACATAAACAAGTAAGTAGAAATTCAAACCTCAGTTGTTGGTTCCACCACAATTTTAAATTCTGGTTGAACAATAACAAAGACAGTGTGGACTGCCTTTGATGGATTATTTGTTGCTTGCTGACTGCCTCTTCCTTCTTCAAGTCCAAGGTTCTTAATCTATTCTGAAAAGTTTGAATATTTCTTGAATAGAATTCCAATTCTCAAAAGTTCAATCCATCTCCCTTTTTGTGTATTTTAATGTGGTATTTATAGGTAAAAAATAAAAACCTAATACTAATTGATTAAGGAAATAAAAACCCTTTTGGAAATAAAATCACAAACCAAATAAAATAGGATTTTGAAAAAATTGCGCGTGGGCCGGGCTACTGATTGCAAAACTGCGCTGGCAAAAAATTTTCTACGGGGCACTGCGGGCTGGGCACAGGCCACAGGCCAATTCGCCACAAGTTTGGCTTGTGGCCAATTCGCAGCAGGTTTTTCCTAATGGGAATTGGCCCAAGCCAATTCGTCACCAGCGATTTTCGTCGCCGATTCTTCCGTCTCCGATTTTTATTTATTTATTTTTTATCTTTTTATTTATTTTTTATTTTTATTAAAAATAAATATTATAAGTAATAAATATTATTAAAATAAATATTATTTAATTAAAATACCGCAAAAATTATTTTAGATTATTTAAAAATATCGGACTGGACTGGGTCAAAAATTAAGGGTTTATAATTCGCCCCCTACTTGAGCGATATGAGACTACAACAAAAGAGAGCGAAAGAAATGTGATTTTTTTACTGGGTTTAGAGCCATACTGGACTCCGTAACCAAAGTTGGTTTGAGTTCTGGAGTCAAAAATAATTTAGGTTCTTGACCCGAGGTGAGTTTTGGATTTGGGTTCTGGACCTGAGGTAAGTTCTAAACTTAAAGATAATTTGGGTTCTTGACCCGGGATAATTTCTGAACTTAAAAATAATTTGGGTTCTGGACCCAAGGTAAGTTCTAGACATAAAAATAATTTGGGTTCTGGACCCGAGGTAAGTTCTGGACTTTAAAAATAATTTGGGTTCTGGACCCGAGGTAAGTTTTGGACTTAAAAATAATTTGGGTTATGGACCTGAGGTAAGTTCTGTACTTTAAAATAATTTGGGTTCTGGATCCGAGATAAGTTCTAAACTTAAAAATAATTTGGGTTCTAGGCCCGAGATAAGTTCTAAACTTAAAAATTAATATGGGTTCTAGATCCGAAGTAAGTTCTAGACTTTAAAAAATAATTTGGGTTCTGGACCCGATATAAGTTCTGAACTTAAAAAATAATATGGGTTCTGGACCCGAAGTAAGTTCTAGACTTTAAAAATAATTTGGGTTCTGGATCTGAGATAAGTTTTGGACTTAAAAAATAATTTGGGTTCTGGACTCGGGATAAGTTCTGGACTTAAAAATAATTTGGTTTCTGGACCCGAGATAAGTTCTGGACTAAAAAATAATTTGGGTTCTGGACCCAAAGTAAGTTATGGACTTTAAAAAATAATTTGGGTTCTAGACCCAAGATAAGTTCTGGACTTAAAAATAATTTAGGTTCTAGACCCGAAGTAAGTTTTGGACTTAAAAATAATTTGAATTTTGGACCCAAGGTGAGTTCTAGACTTAAAAATAATTTAGGTTTTGGACCCGAAGTAAGTTCTGGACTTTAAAAATAAATTGGATTCTGGACCCGAGATAAGTTATGGACTTAAAAAATAATTTGGATTTTGGACCCGGAATAAGTTCTGAACTTTAAAAAATAATTTGGGTTCTGGACCCGAGATAAGTTCTGGACTTAAAAAATAATTTGGGTTCTGGACTAGGGATAAGTTATGGACTTAAAAATTAATTTAGGTTCTAGATTAGTGATAAGTTATGGACTTAAAAATAATTTGGGTTCTAGACACGGGATTAATTCTAGACTTAAAAATAATTTAGATTCTGAACCCGAAGTAAGTTTTGAACTTAAAAATAATTTGGGTTCTGGACTCGGAGTGAGTTCTGGACTAAAAAAGATTTGGGTTCTAGACCCGAAATTGACCTTTTATCAGTTGAGAATTTTGGTTGTTCCATCCTTTAATGGATTATGGGTCTTTCACCCTCAAAATGAATCTTCATCCTTGAACCTTGGATCTTCATCCTTGGCACCGGGTCTTCACCCTTGAAAACAGATATTCATCCTTGGAGATTGGGTCTTCCCCCTTGAAAGTGGATCTTCATCCTTGGTATTGGGTCTTCACCCTTGAAAACGAATTTTCATCCTTGAAAATCAGGTCTTCACCCTTGAAATTGGATCTTCATCCTTTAAGTTGGATCTTCATCCTTGGCAAGGTCTTCACTCTTTAAACTGGATCTTTATACTTGGCAGGGTCTTCTTGAAATTGGATCTTCGTCCTTCAAGCTGGATCTTCATCCTTGGCAGGGTCTTCAGACTTTAAACTGGATCTTCATCCTTGGAAATTGGGTCTTCATTCTTGAAATTGGATCTTCATCCTTTTGAACTTTTGTCCTATATTGGATTTAACTCTTCTAGCTAGACTGATCTTTTGTCTTTTGCATCTTCATTCTTTTGATAGTTCTAATGTTCCATTTTTTTTTGTTCTTCCATTTGCAAAAAAATTCATTTACTTTTTAGCTGGCCAATTCATATCTTCTTCTTGCCCCTTGTGTTGCAAAATATTGGAAGTGAGTCTCAAAATATTTTGTACATGCATAAACTCAAAAAATTAAAAGGAGAAACTTTTCTATACGGCTTTGGTTGATGTTTGTAGATTATCTAGTTCTTTGAACAAGCATGCATTTCTTCTTCTTTTTTTTTGCAAAATTACTGGAGCTTCTTCACACAATGGGCTTTCCATGCCCCCTTGATTTTATATCTTCTTTTGATTCTTTACTTCACAGGGTGTTTACTGTTTCACTTTGACAAAGAAATACAATACAAAAAAATGCAATGTGATATGCTCATGTATGCATGATATGCATGAATAACACTTACAGTGCTTTCGTTGACTCACAGACTAAGGTGATCAGCTGAAGTGTTCTCATTGACTCATTCTAGATGCTCGTTCAGGTCATACAGAAGGCTTCGCTTTTATGTCTTTTATCTTAAAGATGTTGAGGACATGAGTGGTTGAGACCCTGAGCGGCAGAATCAGAGATACATCTATTTCAAACTATGATTCAGCATGTCAATTGGTAGCTTCTTCACAACCTTGCAAATAATTCTTTACTTTGCCCAGTGTGTCCTTTGATGTTCGACTGTTCAACATATTTTCCTTAACTTAAAGGTTTTTATAACAAGAAAACAATTCTTTTTTTAAATCAAATGCTGACTATGTCAAATCAATGTCATTGTACCTCAGGACTCAATTTTTAGAATTAACATATCTATAACATGACAATCCTAGTTACCGTACTAAACTCGGGAATTATTTCTATTTGAGCAAGAATTGTTGCACTTTAGATATACACATACACATTACTTGGTCAAAGGTCTCATTGAGTTTTAATATTGTCTATCTCATATGCATGCTTATTTAAACTATCTCCACTAATAGACTCTACCTACCAAAAGAGATCAACGGGTCTTTGATAGGCTTGAATGGGGTCTATAAGGAACATGAGTTAAATGAAAGCCATTTTGAGATCGGAGCTTATGTGACACTGTTGACAAACCTTCACACTATGATTTTCTATTGGAACTTTAGACAGTTGGAAGCATGAAAAGATATAGCTTTGAATGTTCCCCCATCTTCTTGGCATTAATCTGGATCTTGATTGTGATAGTCTTTTCCTTTGCAAAAAGTTTGGTACCCATATTCATTTTTTTTCCTTTTCTTTATCTTTCTTTTTCTTACTCTTTCCTTTCTTTGAGCATTTTATCATTTTGTCCTTCTTCCCTGTAGGACTATCAAGTATAGGACTTTCAAGAACTAGACAACCTTTCTTCTATTTCTCTAATTTTGATTGAATCTTTGGTTGGGTTGGACCAATTCAAGTCAAACTATCCTTATGGAAGTCTTTTGCTGCTTTAGGTAAAAGATAACTTAGTTGGCTTTCTGAACCGTTTTGGGTTTGATTTTATTTTCTTTTTCTTTTTTTCTTTTGTCTTTTTTTTTTCTTTTCTTTTCTTTTCTTCTTTTTTTTTTTTGGTTCTAGCTCTAAAAGAGTTGTCTTGTTTGTACCAACTTAGGTTTCTAATAATGGATGAGTGGAGTGACATAAATCTTTTTTTCACAGGGATAAATCATTTGTTGCTCTGATGTTATCTTGATAGATTGGAGATATTAGGTGAACTTTAACTACCCTTATAGTCTTGAGAACATCAACTATCCTTATAGTTTTGGCTATGCATTCCATTCTTTGATCTTCTTGCCTCTTCACCTTAGTGATCATAAGACTTGTCAAAAGTGTAACAACAACTCAGGGTGGGTCATCAGGCTTATAAGTCAATAAAGAGAAAGTTAAAATCTTATGAAGGCTCAAAGGGACAACTAGGGATTAATATTTAATTGGGTGGATACTAGTTGTTGGCTAACCAAACAATGCCTAGATTATTTCTCCCTTAAATAAGCAGAGTTCAATTTTGCCTCGAAAGTTTGTCAAAGCATATTCTAAAACTGACTAGGACTTAGACAAAGGTCATTATGCAGGAGCCCTCTTTAAGTAAACTTACACAACTCAATGCTATAGAAAAATTTTCTCACCTAGTAAAGTCATTCAAGTCATGATGCATAAATATATTAATTCATGAATTATCAAGTTAGATTCCTCATTGGTTGAGCACTAAAATGAACAAAAACCATAAAAAAATTTGATGAAAATAATTTAATCAAACAATCTTAATTTAAAAAATATAATTATTCCAATTATATATTAAAGAAAGCAAAATAAATAGAGCAACACTCCAAGCTAAGGGAAGTTCATTGAGTTGGAGTCGAAGATACCCCATTTATTTAGACATAGTAAGGGCAAGGATTTTTTTCATCATTAAGGAACATTGCTTCATCATCCACAGTTAGTCCAAGCACATCATCTTTAGCAGCTTCTCTATCCATATCATCATAAGATGACAAGATAAAACTCTTCATGAAGGTTGTAAGCGATGGCGCCCTTCCAAAATTAGGCAGAGGATTATTCTTAGTGTTGGGCTTATCAGGCTCAGGCAGCTTTCCACTATCAATTAAATTCTGGATCTCATGCCTCAGCTTCATATAGTTGTCCTTTTTGTGTCTAAGCCTTTGATGGAATTGGCAAAATGCCTTAATATCAAAGTGAGGTGGAAGAGGATTAGGCAAAGAATGAGGAGTCAAGGGTTGTAACAATCCCTTCTTTTGTAGCTTATTGAAAATCCAAGATAGTGGCTTCTCCAATTCCGAAAACTGCCTCATTCCTCCTTGACTGGTGGCATTAACATCAGCTTCCTTATGTGTATTTTGATTGCTAGGCTGATAATTCTATTTTGCAGAAAAATGGTTCTTCTCTCTTTCCCTTTGACTTTGCCCACTAGGGTGATAGCCGCGCTTATTGCTCCACTTAGACAGCATATGGTTCGACTGGTCTCGTAGAATAGGGATTGATCCCTCATTTTTCATTCGATCTCTAATAGTGAACATGTTTTCCGTTGATGCTGCCTTTCCCTTCTTTCTTATGTTGATGGGAGATGTCTCATTAGCATTATTGATGAGCTCTAAAATTTTAATCAACTGGGTCTTCATAATTTTAACCAATTGATCTCGTAGCTCGGCCATCCTAGCTTTGAAAATTTCATCGACTATGTCCCTTAACTGGTTTGCATTCATCCTTCCAATAAAGCACTTGAATCAAAAATCAATGTTGTAGGTGCTGTCGTTGTATGCTCTTGAATTACCGTACTCTAGGTTTGTGAGCCAGAAAGGATTAATGATATGTCATGTGATGCATGTATGCATGTATGCACAAATAATAAACAAACAAGGATAAATAGGCCGTTCCTTCCAATCTTATAACTTCCACACATGACTGGCAAGTCCCTTTTTCTAGGTATATGATTAACAAAAATATTAACATGGGATATTTTATTTTTGAAAAGTTTCCTCAGACGGTTCAACCAAAGTTATATTTTCAAAAATGGAAATCAGTTCATGATAATTCCCATTAATTAGGTTTTAATCCATTCAACCAACTATAGTAGCTTTTATGCTATATTGGATTAAAACTAAATTAAGAGGTTTATTATAAATAGATTTCTCACTTGAAAAAGTAACTAATAATTCATGCCAAAAATAAGCCCATGGTTAATAATTCTTAGTATAAACTAGGCTCACAATTGATTTTTGGTATTTCGTAATTGACTTAAATAATTTGCAAGCTCTTTGTAAGAAAAGGTTGGATGAAATGCAAAAATAGTTTTGTTTGAAAACCCCATTGTAAAAAGGATTTTTAGAAAAAATGGATTTTTGACTCTGTATTTGAGTCAAGAGAAAATAATTTTTTGATTTATTTTTAGAAAAGTTTTATGTCGAAAGACCATCTTGAAAAGTTTTGAAAATAGCTTTGGTCTTTTGGATTTAGAGAAAAAAATTATTTGAGCTCACAACGTAATTAGGTCATATTAGAAAAAGAACAAACTAAATAAGCCATGATTTAAGCCAAGATAAATTAACCATAATCAAACAACAAGCATTTGGGGTAAAAACCTAAGGAAAGTAACTAGGCCAATTACATGAGCTTTAGTCTTTGGGTAATAAGGCTTAGGTTCCCATAGCAAGTATATACCAAAAGGTACAAGGCTATGAGTGGTTGTGCCATGCTCGATCTCCATACCTTGAGTGAAAATATGGTATCTCTTACATAACACAACACAGATAACACGAGCGTCCTAACTCTCGTACATGATGCAATCTAATATAATGCAATGGATAATATCATGATAAGAAAAAATGGAGTAATATAAAGACCAACGGAATCAACTTCTCTTATCCCTAGTGGAGTCGCCACTGTGAGCAGGAATTTTGGCCCCCACTCCTGGTGGAATGGTTCTTGCAACTTCGACACTGTTTAGGCTCAGGGCCTTAGAGAACATGGGCCTAAGTTTGAAAAAAATAGAGTCGCCACCTGGACAGGCCGGGAAAAGAAAGGGGTGGATGACTCGATTCCTAAGGAATCCCCAACCCCTTAATGGGTTCAAAAAGTTAGGTACATGTGGAGAAGGTGAGAAACGACCCAGCACCTCCACAGTGCCTGGTTCATTGGAATCGGCCTCCTTTGCAGGTCTTAATATTATAAAATTATTAAATATAATAATATTATCCATACTACATGCGATCATAAAAATAACTAAATACTTTATTAAAACCATAACAATGTCCAAATAAAACAAATAAATGGACATCCATTCAAGAATGGAAACATGTCTTTACATCATCTAATATCTAAAACTAGATAGAACACCCATCAAAAGGTAGAAATGTATCCTTTACATTGATCCAAAACTTTAAAATAAGCTAAATTATATGATGTTCATGATATGAGGTACTCAAAACATGGAAACATACCTCATACAATATTTTGAAACCAAAGCAAATAAAAAAAAATAACCAACCATTCATTATAAATAAATCATTCATCAAAGACATCAAATATCAATCAAAATATATAATAAACATTCATCTAATTGAAATAAAACAGTAAGTACATAAATTTAGGGTTTATGCATCAATTAGAGTTTCTTGGGTTTTATGTTTAACAATTAGGATTTTGTATATACGGGATTAATTAATTGAGAAACATTTAATATAAAAGAAATAATATGGCTACTGGATGTTTGAATTAGAGATTAGGTTTGAAATAAATTAGGGTTTGAATCTAAAGAATAAATATTTTGGATTTAGGGTTTCGGAAGTCATATGAAAATAATATTAAAGTTTATGGTTTAAATAGATAAGATTGAAGATCATGAAAATTGGATTTTAAGTTAGGTATTTGAAAAGAATAGTCTACTGTGAATCTTCAGTAAAATAGATTTGGTTAGGGTTTTAAGGAAATAAATTATTGTTTTGTAGTTTTAGAAAAGTGTAATTAGGGTTTTATATTTCAAAAATTAATTTTATGGGTACTAAGGTATTAGGATTTTGAAAAATACTTTTTAGGGCTTTAAATAGAATCTAGATGGTAAACAGAATAATTGATCACTATGCCTAACAAAAACATCACCTATTGTACGTTTAAATAATTGATATAATTGAGTGATGAAGCTACTGTAAACATAAACAAGTAAGTAGAAATTCAAACCTCAGTTGTTGGTTCCACCACAATTTTGAATTCTGGTTAAACAAAAACAAAGACAGTGTGGACTATCTTTGATGGATTGTTTGTTGCTTACTGACTGCCTCTTCCTTCTTCAAGTCCAAGGTTCTCAACCTATTCTGAGAAAGTCTTAATATTTCTTTAATAGAATTTCGATTCTCAAAAGTCTGATCCCTCTCCCTTTCTGTGTGTTTTAATGTGGTATTTATAGGTAAAAAAAATAAAAACCTAATACTAATTGATTAAGGAAATAAAAACCCTTTTGGAAATAAAATCAAAAACCAAATAAAATAGAATTTTGAAAAAATTACGCGCGGGCCAGGCTACTGACGTGTGAAGCTGCACTAGCAAAAAATTTCCTGTGGGGCGCTGTGGGATAGGCGCGGGCCACAGGCTAATTCGCCGCAAGTTAACTTGCAGCAAATTGGCCTGTGGCCATTTTGCCGTAGGTAAAACCTGCGGTAAATTGGCTTGTGGACAATTCGTCGCAGATTTTTCCTGCGGCAAATTGGCCCAAGCCAATTCGTCGCCAATGATTTTAGTAGCCGATTCTTCCGCTGCCAATTTTTATTTATTTTTTTTATCTTTTTATTTTTTTATTTTATTAAAAATAAATATTATAAATAATAAATATTATTAAAATAAATATTACTTAATTAAAATTCCACAAAAATTATTTTGGACTGTTTAAAAATATCGAACTGGACTGGGTCAAAAATTAAGAATCCACAGGGCCCAAAGGATCTGATATGCTATTCAAATTCTAGAGTTACTATTTTGGTCCAAGTTGTCACAATGTGTCTAGCCCCGAAGGCAAATCAAGTGGTGCGCACGAGCCTAATGCTATAGCAATACCGCAAGTGCACGGGTCGCCCAAGTAATAAAGTAGTGAGTGAGTTATTGTTCTACTGAGGACAAGGTCAAGTACTAGTGCAAATCTTAACCGTTGTTTAGCAAATCAACAGTTTTGTGATGTTTTGTAATTAAAAATAAATAATTTAATAACTGAAAGTAAAGGGAAATTAAATGTTGTGCAAAAGGATTGATGATAATAATACTATCCAGATATTGAATCCCCCTAGCCACAATTATACTTATGAAAATCAATTCAATTAAATCACATAATAGAGTTGAATTAGCATTCCTCTAACTTAGACTAAAACCTCTCTCGAGTGAATTAATCCCTAATCACTAAGTAGAGTGTCAGAATCTCTTCTCAAACACAATTAAATAGATCTTGCATTAAGAACAAGGAACTATAAACCAAAGGATCTTGTAAGTCTATCTTTAGCAATCCAATCAATCCTCAACCCTTATGAGTATTCAATTCATATCAAGCTTTCTCAAGTCAATAATATGAAAATTGCAACCAATCAATAAGCATGCTATTATCAATTGGAAATAAATCATTAAGCATCATAAGAATAAAACAACTCAATCAAATGATTCAATTAAATGAGATTATTTAATCCATACAAATAAGCTACGGTTCATCAATATCTAGATAGAAAATGAATTAGTTCATGTTCAAAACCAGAAAAACAAAACAAGAGAAATGAGTAAAAGAAACCAAACAATCCATGGCGAATAATTTGTATTTCTTCACTTCAATCCTTGATTCTTGGTTTAGGTCTTGTATAGGATGTATCTCCTTCTTCAAACTCAGCTCGAGACTCTCCTCTTTGCTTCAGTAGTTGGCTCCTTCTCCCTTGTTCCGTGTCTCTCTTTCTTCTTCATTTTCTTCTCCTTTTAATTCCCTTCAAAGCTCACAACCCATACCTTTCAGCTCACAGCCCATAACTTCCAACTCACACCACTCTCCCTTGTCTCCCACATTTCCTTTATTTTATCTTTCTTTTTCTCAAATTAGGCAAGCTTTTCTTTTGTTTAATATTACTTTTGGCAAAAGCTAGTCTTTATTTCCCACTTGTCTGCAAAAGAATTTAATTATTCATGGTTTCCCTAGGTGACACGGCCAAGCTTGCTGGCCGTGTCTCCTTCTGCCATTTCTTTCCTTCTTTTCTTCTAGGTGACACGGCCAAGGACACGGCCAGTGGCTTGGCCGTGTCATGTGGGTGTGTCACCTTCTGCTTCTAGCTTTGTCAATTTGTTTTCTTTGTTTCCAAGGGTGACATGGCCAAGGTCCTGGCCGTGTCATGTGATGGTGTCAGCTTCTGCCTTCATTTGTTTGGTTTCTTGGTTTTGCTCTTTAGGTGAGACATGGCCAGTGGCTTGGCCGTGTCTCTTGGGCATGTCAGCTACTGTCTTGGAGTTCTTTTGAGGGACACAGCCAAGCTTGCTTTGGCTTGGCCATGTCTTGCTTTATTCATGCTTTTCCTTCATTGTTTTGATGATCCAAGGGAGTTTTTGCACTTTAACCTAAAACAAACACTTTAAACAAACATTAAACAAAAATCAAATGAAACATTAACTAAAAACACATAAAAATCATACTAAAAACAAGTACAAAAATGCTCTTATCAAATACCCCACACTTAATTCCTTGCTTGTCCCCAAGCAAGGTTAAAATCAAAACAAACTAAACAAGATAAATTTTGTCAAGTTCAAGAGTTATAAAAATGCATCAAGACTTCCATATTCCTAAATCCGCAATCAATATCAAATTGAACAAAATTGATACCAATGCAATTAAGTGGCTGTCCATGCATAACCAATGTTGTCACTCCCTCACCATCTCTTAAAAGTGTTTGATCATGGTGGTGTTTACACTCATAACAATCAATGAAAGATTATCACCATAGGCTTGCTTATCAATCAAATCTCCACCACTTAATTACAATTAAGCATCAATCAAAAGGTCTTTCTTTGGTTGTAATGGGGCTAAGGGTAAGGTATGACATTTAGGCAGTGTGAGCTTAATCATTAAGTTCAAGAGCACTTCAAGAATGAAGTAACCAATCATAAGTATAACCCAACAATCCCAAAATACCTTCCTCTCAACTACCCCTTGACATTGAAGATCTTTTCAAGGGAACTCACTTATTACATCTTGCAATGATTATTCCCAAACATATTCCAACCCTTTCAACAAGAACAACAATTTATTATTGTTATTATTATTTTTTTCTTCTTCTTCTTCTTTTTTTTATATGTATATATCTTTTGTTTTAATATGGTTTTGCAACTAAAGAAGATAATAGTTTGCAATCTTGAACCTAGTAGATTTAACCCCACACTTAATTCAACACAACACTTGGTCATAAACGCTCTTAAAATGCTCTTGACCAAATGAAAGGGTAAGAGACAAAATAGCATGTTTCAAAGTTAGTAGTGTTGCGAAAAAGAAAGAAAAGGAGAAACAAAACAGGCTCAAAATTGGCTAACTAAGGTTAAAAATAGGGTTGGTCTTTTTAAGCTAAAGTGGGTTCACCTAATTGCCTTAATCATCTTGATGCCTAATTGAAATTTTTATGTAGTCTTAAAACGCATATCAAAGCAAGTTCTAGCAATTCATCAATCAAAGATGTTCACACACAAAAAGAATAATAAGTTGATGGCTCAATTTCTCACTAGTTTAAAGGCAATGCAAGGAAAAACTAACAAAATTGGCAATAAGCACCAATTCTACTCAATTCTCAAATTCATGCTTCAAAAATTCAAAAGTCATCTATCAACAATGTTTATAACAATTAAACTTTTCACAATTCATTTATTCAAAGAAAAATAAGAAAAACATTAACTAAGCTTGAACTAAAACAAGTAAAATTAAAAACACAAAATGCCCCCCACACTTAAAGATTCACATTGTCCTCAATGTGAGCATGCATAAACTAAGAGAGAGTTTAGATGAAACTTGTTTTCATATTTAACTAAACTTAAATATGCTCAATTTACCCTTCAAATTCAAATGAATGCACAATGAACAAACCACCAACCAACATCACAAACCAAAAATACAGGAATAAAAGACACAAAAATTAATGAACGAATAAAATGGTGGGTTGTCTCCCACCCAGCACTTCTTTAACGTCGTATTAGTTGGACGTTTAGGGCAACTTTTCCTAGTATTGGAGGTGTAAAACCTCCTTTAAGTCATGTATTTCCCCTCCAAAGTAAAATTTGAGCCTGTGCCAATTGACTTTAAAATCTCCTTTTTCCGGGTGAGTTATTTCAACCACTCCGTAGGAGAAAACTTCCTTAACAGTAAAAGGACTGGACCATCGAGATTTCAACTTACCTGGAAAGAGTCAAAGCCTTGAATTGTACAATAATACCTGATCTCCTGCTTGAAACTCTTTATGTTCCTTAATGTGAGCATCATGCCATCTCTTGGTACGTTCCTTATACATTCTTGCATTGTCATAAGCTTGCAATCTCCACTCGTCCAACTCGTTTACCTGTAATTTTCACCTTTCACCTGCACAAGCCAGATCAAGGTTAATCTATTTTATAGCCCAATATGCATTATGTTCAATTTCAACAAGTAAATGGCAAGCTTTTCCATATACCAACCTAAATGGCGTAGTGCCTAAGGGAGTTTTGAATGCAGTCCTAAAAGCCCATAGAGAATTGTCCAATTTCTCGGACCAATCCTTTCGGGATCACTCTACAGTTTTTTCCAGAATTCTTTTAATTTTCCTATTCGTGTTCTCAACTTGGCCACTAGTTTGGGGATGATAAGGAGTAGCAAACCTATGTGTAACTCCTAATCTTTTGAAAACTTTCGCAAGCTGAAAGTTACAAAAGTGAGTACCCCTATCACTTATAATTGCTTTTGGTCTACCAAATCAAGAAAACAACTTCTTCAAAAACTTCACCACAACCCTAGCATCATTGGTTGCCAAGGCTTGGGCTTCAGGCCATTTAGATACATAGTCTATAGCTACAAGAATATATTTGTTACCAAGGGAATTTGGAAAGGGTCCCATAATATCGATCCCCCATACATCAAAGATTTCACAAACTAAAATCCCATTTTGGGGCATCTCATCACGAGATGAAATGTTTCCAGTCCTTTGGCATCGATCACAGCGGTTCACAAATTCGTAGCTATCCCTAAACAAAGTGGGCCAATAAAATCATGATTCTAGTACCTTTTGAGCAGTCCTATTGGCTCCCATATGACCACCAGCTGGTCCAACATGGCATTGACTAAGAATGTTCATTGTTTCGGGCCATGCCACACATCGTCGGATCATGTGATCCTTACATAATCTAAACAAAAAGGGATCCTCCCAAAAATAATACTTTAAATCAGAAAAGAATTTCTTCTTTGCTTGATAAGTTAAGTCCTTAGGAAGTTCCCTAACAGATAAATAGTTAGCAAAATCTGCAAACCAAGGCGTTTCAAAATTTAAATTACTTACCTCACTTACCATGGCGTACAGCTGCTCATCGGGGAAGTGATTATCAATGTCCCCTTCTTCAAACCTCTCCAAGGTTGGATTCTCCAAGCGAGAAAGGTGATCTGCTGCCAGATTTTCAGCTCCCTTGTCTTGAATTGTCAAGTCAAATTCTTGCAATAACAAGACCCAACGGATTAGCCTAGGCTTAGCATCAATTTTTGTGAATAAATACCTTAAAGCCGAATGGTCTGTATAAACAATCACTTTTGACAAGATTAGATATGATCTAAACTTATCAAAAGCAAAAACCACAGCTAGTAGCTCTTTCTCTGTAGTTGTGTAATTAGCTTGAGCTGTGTTCAAGGTCTTGCTTGCATAGTAAATAGGCTGGAAGTATTTCTCCTTGCGTTGACCCAAGATTGCTCCCACTGCAAAGTCACTTGCATCGCACATTAGTTCAAACGGTAGACTCCAATTGGGAGCTACCATGATTGGAGTATGGGTCAATTTCTCCTTAAGAGTTGTGAATGCTCTCAAACATTCCTCATCAAAAACAAAATCCACATCCTTCTCAAGGAGTCTTGTCAATGGATGGGCTATCTTAGAAAAATCTAGAATGAACCTCCGATAAAAACCCGCATGTCCTAGAAAACTTCTGATAGCCTTCACAGATGTGGGTGGTGGTAACTTCTCAATGGTGTCTACCTTAGCTTGATCCACCTCAATGCCCTTGCTTGAAATTTTGTATCCCAACACAATTCCCTCTTGAACCATGAAATGACACTTTTCCCAATTAAGCACTAAGTTGGTTTCCTCACATCTCATCAAGACTCTTTCAAGATTTTCCAAACATCTGTCAAATGAGCTGCCATAGACCGAGAAATCATCCATAAATACCTCCATAATATCCTCAACAAGTTCATCAAAGATTGCCACCATGCACCTTTGACAAGTCGCAAGTGCATTGCACAACCCGAATGGCATTCTTCGATATGCAGATGTCCCATATGGGCAGGTGAATGTAGTTTTCTCTTGGTCTTCCGGGGCGATCAGAATTTGGAAATAGCCTGAAAGACCATCCAAGAAATAGTAATACTCATGCCTGGATAACCTCTCCAACATCTGATCAATGAAGGGTAAAGGAAAATGGTCTTTCCTAGTTGCATCATTCAATTTCTTGTAGTCTATGCAAACCCTCCAACCGGTAACTGTTCTTGTTGGAATCAGCTCATCAGTTTCAATAAGGACCACCGTCATCCCTCCTTTCTTTGGTACTACCTGGACTAGGCTCACCCATGAACTATCTGAAATCGGGTATATAATCCCTGCAACAAGTAGTTTTATCACTTCAGCCTTCACTACATTTTTCATCTTTGGGTTTAGTCTCCGTTGTGGTTGCACTATCGGCTTGAATTCATTCTCCATCAGTATTTTGTGAGTGTAATAGGATGGACTGATACCCTTGATGTCTGCTATCTTCTAAGCTATCACTTTCTTATGTTTCTACAACAACTGGATAAGCTTTTCTTTCTGCTCAGAAGATAGGTGGGAACTAAGAATTATTGGTAATTTCTTCTTCTCCGCCAGAAATTCATACTCGAGGTGATCTGGAAGGGGCTTTAGTTCCAAGTTGGGTGGATCAATCACCGATGGTTTTGGCTTCTCTTCCTTTGGCATCTCAATAGTCTCATATGCCTTGCATTTAAACGAATTGCTTGCTTCAAGAAAAGCAAGCTGCTCCATTGCTTCTTGATCCTTAACATTTTCCTACAATAAACACAACTCAAGGGGATCCTTGGAAACAATGTTAGTAACACAATTTACGGTCTCATGCTCAATAACATCATTGCATGATTCCGCCTCATCAAGTGAAAGTGAATGTTTCATGGCATCATGTATCCTAAAAATAACTTTCTCATCACCCACTCTCAAAGTTAATGTGCCATCATGAACATCGATAAGGGCAAGGGCTATATTTAAAAATGGTCTACCAAGAATAAGTGAAACATCCGCATCCTCATCAATATCAATGACAACAAAATCATTGGGGAAAATGAAATCCCCAACTTTTACCAACACATCTTCTATAATGCCACGAGGGTGGACTACTGACTTATCAGCAAGTTGGATGGTCATAAGTGTTTGTTTAGGTTTACCAATGCCTAACTCTTTAAACATTTTATAGGGCATAACACTTATGCTAGCCCCCAAATCAGCTAATGCACTTTTAACCTCAAGGTTACCTATCAAATATGGAATGGTAAAACTACATGGATCTTTTAACTTCTTAGGTAACCTCCTTTGTAAAATGTCCGAACTCTTTTCAGATAAATACACTAAAGACACTTCCTCAAGTTTCCTTTTGTTAGAAAGGATATCTTCCAAAAATTTAGCATATTTAGGCATATGTGACAAAGCTTCAGCAAATGGAATATTAATGGGCAATTGTTTAAAAGGTTCACGAAACTTACCGAACTGTGCATCAATCTTGTCCTTGTTCAATCTTTCCGGATAGGGTACTCTAGGTCAGTATTCCTTCAGCATGGGGCTGCTTTCTTGTGGCTACTTCTCTTTCTCACCTTCTAGTGCAGCTTTCTCTCCCGAAGTGACAGGAGGATCATTGTCTTTTTCTTTTTCTTGTACTTTAGCTCTTTTCTCTGCCACTTCTCCTCTTTTCTCATCCACATTACCCTTGTTCTCTTTTCCACTCCTTAGTGTAATTTCCTTAAGCTGCTCTTTATGATTTGCCTCAGTGTTGCTAGGCAAACTTCCTTGTGGTCTCTCACTGAGCAACTTGGCAATTTGCCCCACCTGATTCTCCAAATTATGAATAGAGACTTGCTGATTTCTTAGGGTGGTTTCAGTTGATTGAAACCTAGTTTCAGAAGCTGCTATAAATTTCTCCGTCATGTCCTCCAAACTACTCTTTCTTGGAGGGGCAGCTTGTTGATGTTGGGACTGCTGAATCTAGGGGGAGTCTTGGATTATTTTGATTATTCCATGAGAAATTTTTATGATTTCTCCACCCCGGATTATATGTGTTGCTGTAGGGGTTATTCTGTTGTTGCCTGGGCATATTTCCCACATAATCTACTTGCTCTTGCCTAGCAAACATGTTGCCACTTTGGCAATCTTGACTTTGATGTCCACCCCCACACCATTCACAAGACATCACTTGCATTACTTTCCCAGAAGAAGAGGCCAAAGAATCAAATTTTTTATTCAATGCTTCCAATTGGGCTGTCAAAGCCACTACAGGATCTAATTGGTGTGAACCCATAACCTTCAGCTTTCCTTGCTCCCTTGGGGCTTGCCACTGATAATTGGTGACAGCCATGTCTTCAATTAAATTCCTTGCTTGTTCAGGTGTCTTGTTGTTTATGGTACCACCAGCTGCTGCATTAATGGATTGCTTACTTACATAATTCAACCCATTGTAAAACGTTTGAATTTGAAGCCATAGTGGAAGTCCATGATGAGGACACCTTCTCAAAAAATCTTTAAATCTTTCCCAGGCATCATAAAGGGTCTTACCATCTTACTGTAGAAAGGATGAGATATCATTCCTCAACTTAGAAGTTTTGGACGGTGGGAAGTATTTTTCTAGGAATTTCTCTGCCAACTGACCCCATATGGTGAGGTTCCTAGAGGAAATGATTTCAGCCACTTCTTTGGTTTATCTCTAAGGGAAAATGGAAACAACCTCAGCCTAATTGCATCATCTAAGACATTATTTATCTAGAATGTGTCACATATCTCCAGAAAATTCTCAATATGTGCATTAGGATCTTCATCAGGAAACTCATCAAACTGACAAGTCTGCTGCACCATTTGAATTACATTTGCCTTTATTTCGAAGTTGTTCGCAGCAATTTTCAGCCTCCGGATACTAAAGTCAGCTCCATTGAGATTAGGCTTAGCAAACTCCTGCATTGTTCTTGGCCCAGCTCCTTCCATCACTTCAAACTCTTCTTCTTCTTCTATTTCCAGATTTATTTCTGTTCCTGTGTCTTCCAAAACTACCTCCTCTTCTTCCTTTCACTTTCTCCTTAATGTTCTTTCTAGCTATAGGTCTAATTCAAACAGTTGGGATGAGCTACCTCTGGTCATAAACAGGAAGAAATACCTAAAATGATAGTCAACAAGCAAGAACCAATGTCAAAAACAAATGAAAATAAAACTAAATTAACAGTCTTGATTATAATACTAATATTGAAACCGTTGTCCCCGGCAACGGCGCCAAAAACTTGGTGCGCTCGAGCCTAATGCTATAGCAATACTGCAAGTGCACGGGTCGCCCAAGTAATAAAGTAGTGAGTGAGTTATCGTTCCACTGAGGACAAGGTCAAGTACTAGTGCAAATCTTAATCGTTGTTTAGCAAATCAATAGTTTTGTGATGTTTTGTAATTAAAAATAAATAATTTAATAACTGAAAGTAAAGGAAAATTAAATGTTGTGCAAAAGGATTGATGATAATAATACTATCCAGATATTGAATCCCCGTAGCCACAATTATACTTATGAAAATCAATTCAATTAAATCACATAATAGAGTTGAATTGGCATTCCTCTAACTTAGACTAAAACCTCTCTTGAGTGAATTAATCCCTAATCACTAAGTAGAGTGCCGGAATTTCTTCTCAAATACAATTAAATAGATCTTGCATTAAGAACAAGGAACTATAAACCAAAGGATCTTGTAAGTCTATCTCTAGCACTCCAATCAATCCTCAACCCTTATGAGTATTCAATTCATATCAAGCTTTCTCAAGTCAATAATATGAAAATTGCAATCAATCAATAAGCATGCTATTATCAATTGGAAATAAATCATTAAAAATCATAAGAATAAAACAACTCAATCAAATGATTCAATTAAATGAGATTATTCAATCCATACAAATAAGCTAGGGTTCATCAATATCTAGATAGAAAATGGATTAGTTCATGTTCAAAACCAGAAAAACAGAATAAGAGAAATGAGTAAAAGAAACCAAACAATCCATGGCGAATAATTTGTATTTCTTCACTTCAATCCTTGATTCTTGGTTTAGGTCTTGTATAGGATGTATCTCCTTCTTCAAACTCAGCTTAAAGACTCTCCTCTTTGTTTCAGCAGTTGGCTCCTTCTCCCTTGTTCCGCGTCTCTCTTTCTTCTTCATTTTCTTTTCCTTTTAACTCCCTTCAAAGCTCACATCCCATACCTTCCAGCTCACAGCCCATACCTTCCAACTCACACCACTCTCCCTTGTCTCCCACATTCCCTTTGTTTTATCTTTCTTTTTCTCAAATTAGGCAAGCTTTTCTTTTGTTTAATATTACTTTTAGCAAAAGCTAGTCTTTATTCCCCACTTGTCTGCAAAAGAATTTAATTATTCAAGGTTGCCCTAGGTGACACGGCCAAGCTTGCTAGCCATGTCTCTTACTTTGCTTGGGACACGGCCAAGCTTGCTGGCCGTTTCTCCTTCTGCCATTTCTTTCCTTCTTTTCTTCTAGGTGACACGGCCAAGCTCCTGGCCATGTCATGTGGGTGTGTCACCTTCTGCTTCTAGCTTTGTCAATTTGTTTTCTTTGTTTCCAAGGGTGACACGGCCAAGCTCCTGGCCGTGTCATGTGACACGGCCAGTGGCTTGGCCGTGTCATGTGATGGTGTCAGCTTCTGCCTTCATTTCTTTAGTTTCTTGGTTTTGCTCTTTAGGTGAGACACGGCCAGTGGCTTGGCCGTGTCTCTTGGGCATGTTAGCTACTGTCTTAGAGTTCTTTTGAGGGACACGGCCAAGCTTGCTTTGGCTTGGCCATGTCTTGCTTGATTCATGCTCTTCCTTCATTGTTTTGATCATCCAAGGGAGTTTTTGCACTTTAACCTAAAACAAACACTTAAAACAAACTTTAAACAAAAATCAAATGAAACATTAACTAAAAACACATAAAAATCATACTAAAAATAAGTACAAAAATGCTCTTATCATCAAGTAATTGTTTAAAAGCTAGCCCCGAAGGTAAATCATATCACAATGAGGATAACCTCGTATGTAACTTCCCAACTAGGCTTCAAGGGCTAGGCCCAACCTAGCTTCAAGGGACAGCTACGTCATAGGCATGCCGCCAAACATAGAACTCTGAAAATTGAATAACATACTAGGCACACAATTATTTCATATTTTCATTATCAATTTCTTTCTTATTTTCTCATGATCAAGCTAGGCATATAGCCTCATTTATCTCATTTATATCAATATAGGCATCACCAATGGCTTTACATAACATCTTTAATGTATACATAACAAACTGCATTACCCAAACATTTTGGGTCATTATCATATCTTGCACATAGTTCACATTACATATAATGCATTTATGATATTATACAAATCATAGCATATTACTCATGCACAAACAATATAGTAAGTAACTTAACACATCTTCCAACCAAAGTGTGTTAAGTCCCATGTCATGAAAGTATAATTAATTTTTCAAAGTTTGTACTTAACTTTAAAAGCAACAAAACAAGCTCAAACACCACTTTCAACCTTCTCTTCCAAGATATCCCTCAACACTTGGATTGGGCAACTCAAGTCTCCTCAAAGCCTAAATTTAATATGATTATAAATAATCACTTAGTAACACACTTAAAGGCATATGCAAAACTTCTCAACACAAGGATAAGGAACACAAAGGATAATAAGGAAAAGAACTATCTAGGGCAAAATCCACAAATGACACGCTCAACAACACGGGCGTGTCAATGATCGTGTCCTAAACCCACAACACAGAAGCACCCACAACACAGAAGCTTTGACATACATAGTGACATGGGTGTGTTAATGACCAAATCCTAAGCTCTGCATTACAGCAGATAAGACACATCTAGAGACATGGTCGTGTCAACACAGTAGCTGTGACGCGCTCAGTGACATGGGCGTGTCACTGCACGTGTCAATAGTATAACATTATAGACGCTGTGACATGCTCAGTGACATGGGAGTGTCACTTCACGTATCACCAATACTAAAAACAGAATCATCGACACGCCCAAAGATATGACCGTGTCACCGGGCTTGTCAGGCCAAAATCTTGATATCACACATAATTATCACATCCAAAGTTATCTTTCTTTTCCTTTTTCAACTCTATTCAAACTCAATCACATCTATCATTTTACTATAAAATACTTGTATATACATCAAAACAACTCAATTAAAAGCAAAATACACAATTTAAAATCATGGCTTCACAACTCAAAATTTACATAACTCAAAACTCTTATTCTCTTCACTAAACTTAACCATTTCTTCAATCCAACCCTAAAATCATAGTTAACTACTCAAAACAACTTCATACATGCCAATACCAACCATTAACACATACTACATCAAACATCCAATTCACACTTATACAAACTTTCATGGAAGAAATCAAGGAAACAAGTTGAAAACTTACCAAATATGAAGAAAATTCTCAAAACTCCAACTTGAACACTTAAAATCTTTCAATTAATTGAGCTTGGAAGAAGAAAATCCCTCCTTTCCTCTAATGGAGAAACTGGCCTTCAATGGAGAGAGAAGAAGATGATGATGATCCCCAAACTCATCTCTAACCAACCATTACTCTTTTAACCACACAAATTTTCACATTAAATTTCCACCAAGTAAAATATATATTACTTAATTAATATAAAAAAAATCATCTTCCACTAACTAGACAAATAATTTTTAATAATTTAAAATAACTTTTGACCAATTTAAAATATTGACTTGTATATGTTATGTATATCTATATATATATCATATACACATTTTACTTTTTCACTTAAATATATATATATATTAAATCATTTATTTTATTTCCAAAAATTAAAATTTTCAAAATTTTGGGATATTTCAAGTTTGTCATCTAAAGATATTTTTATCTTAATTTATGTCCAAAAAAAAATTCACAAGTTTTTCAAAATTATATTGGTTTTCTGCAATTGATTTGTAAGTCATTGTCAGTAAAACCATCTCACGATTGTGTGGTTCACCATTTGGAAAATATTTGTCATCCAAAATTGAATTTCTACCTTCTACCTTTCTATTCTTCTTTTTGATTTTTCATGTGTTTAAACTCTTGAGACCATGGCACCTAGCGACTGCGCCAAGAAGATTCTCACAGCTAAAGCGAGCTCACAATTGTGAAACAAGGCTAGTGATTGTGATAGCTCTCTGACAACATTTGATGCGAAAGATTTTGGTTGGTAAAACAAATATCTTCCTCTAATCAACACAAACAGGAAAGAGGAGTTGTGAGGGCTCTAAATATCCCTACCAAACTTCATTAATGTAACTTTTTAAGCTTTTACATACCAAAACTTTTGCAATTTTATTTCTCAAAGCCTTGTACTTTCAATTTTCATTGTAAACCTTAAAATGTTGTGGTGTGATCCTTTAAAGCACATACGAAGAGTTTGGTGTGAACTATAAACACTAGATTAAGTGTTAACCTAGGCAAAATATTGTAAGGATTGTGAGTGAATCTTAAACTCAATATTATAAAAGTTTAGAGTGAGCTTGCAAAACACCAAGTTAGGATGTAACTTGTAAAAAGCAAAATATAGAGGAATACTCAACTTGAGACTTAAGGAGTGGATGTAGGATATTCTTATCCAAACTTTTATAAATCATTAAGCTTTTTTTCTTCTTCCCTATGCTTCTTTAATTTACCATATAATTTTTAAATTCTCCATAAACTCAAAAGACCACCAATTCATCTCCCTCTTAGTGACCTAAGGGACAACAAACATGACTGTTTACTATTGTTTACTTTTAAACAAAAGATAGTTTATAATTACATATAATTATGCCCTTGAGTGATATGTCACCTATATATTTAAACTTGACATTTCTTCAAAAATAATAGTTAAAGTCCAATTGATGTGATCATCGGATCGGAATGGAACTATTATGCCAATATGAAGAGGAAAGCCAATATGAAGAGCATGAGTCGAGAATGAATCATTATGAAGAAGTGGGGGTTTGATGTGATCATGGGATCAAAATGGAACTACTACGCCAATATGAAGAGGAAAGCCAATATCTTGAAGAATAATGCTTATCTAAATCTTCGAGATTTGAAGATCGGTTTAATTCAAGAAAAATTATCCATGTTTATGCAAGGCCTAAGAAATTGACCTAGGTACAATTGAAGAGTGTGTGTGGAGAATTCCAACTACAATCAATTGGGTTCCTACAACTAAGTCAATCCTCCACAAGTCCAAGAACACCATTTGGGGGTGTTGTGTTTGTAGCCCATTTTTGAATTAGCTTGTTCAGCCATTTATATTTTGGATTATCTCTTGTATTAGCCATTTTGTTCTTGTAATGGAATCTTTGTAATTAGGAATTAGGTTTACGTTTGTAAAATTGGCCCAAGGTTGTCTAAACCCATGATATGTTTTGGAATAGCTTATTAGGGATAACACGATCATAATTATGCTTGTTGCCAAGCAAGTTAATAAGTGCATCCAGCTTTATGATCATATATAAACTATCTTATGCTCGTTTTGTTATAGATTGTTGAATCTTTGAATAAAATTCAAATTTATTCTAAGGGAGGAATTTTCTTGTATTGATTCTTATGAGAATCAACTTAAACACATATGGTTAATTACTTAGTGTTTTTAATACCAAAGTTCTGCTCCACGTAGTTGAAATTGGGTTGAGATATTTGAAGAACTTGATTTAGCTTTTTAAGGGTATTGATCTAAGTACAAATGTATTAGGTTTCAAGCACATATACTTGTGGGTTCTTATCACCGATGCTCACTAAATACGTTTGTAAAGTACCATTTCAAAAGAACTCAAATATTTTATATATAAAGAACTTTGTTCTTCTTTTATTCTATAGAATTCAAATATTTTATATATAAATACCTTTGTTCTTCTTTTGTGTTTAAAAAGGAAAAAGATTTCCATCAAAAACTTAAATTTCATGAGACAACTCTTCTATGCAATAAAGTACTATTTTCATAAGAATCTAAATATGCTTGCAAAATTTCAACAAAAATGATAAAAAAAAAATTGAAATTAAAAAAAATTAGAACTTACTGATATTATAAATATGCCTCTATATTTTTTCAAAAATTATTATAAAAGACAATGCCTACTGTTTATGGTAGTAAGTGAAGAAGAAAAATCAAGGATTGGAAAATGGAGATATTGGTTATTATCATATTTAATCATAGAGAGAGAGAGAGAGAGAGAGAGTATGATGACTTAAAATTTTTTTAACATAGAATCAGCTTCTGATATGGGGGAGAAATTTTATTTTATTTTTTAAGTTGAAAGTATATAATAATTAAAAAAATTTATTTAAGGTGGATGAGATCTAAATGATGTTAAACTGATTGTCGTATACTTCTTTATAATGAAATCCTTCAAAAATATTAAAAATTAATATTTAATTTTATGATTCATAAATTTTAAAAATATATAAAGTAAATAAAAAAAATAATCCAAATATGAGCAAAAACACGGCGGCTAGTTTTTTATGAACACAATGAGTCCAAAGTGTATAATAACAAAATAAATAGATAAATGTATATTTTTTTAACTAAAAAATCGCAGATATACATTAGCTGGAGGTGATAAAGACTTGTAAAGTTATGACACTGGTTACTTGTAAAATCCCCCTTGCTTCCTTTGTTAAATTTTAATATAGACAAATGCAATATTTCAACACGGTAGCCTACCTCGCTTAGCCGACCTAATCACCGAGTAAACAACTACTCCCTCTCTTCCACACACTATAAATATTATCCATAGGCTCGTATAGTCTTTATCTTTTCATTTCTTGTATATAATTCCTTTCTATTTGTCTTAAATTTAGTTTTCTGGTGATCATCAACTGGGTACTGTATTCCCAATTGGATCGTTTTCTTTAAATTCATTTACAAACAGGGCTTTTCTCTAAAGAAAACATGAGTCAGAATCAGACTACAGGTAATTTCTATTTATTCTCGGTTTTTTTCGTGGAAGTAAATTGGAAAGAATTATCAGTCTGAGTTTGGCATTGGATTTGGCAAAATATTATTTTAGCTTTCTAATTTCTATATTACTATATACAAAATAAAAATTGTAATTGACCGACAAAGCTTTGAATTTCGAGCAGCATATCCGCCACCAGCAGCAGCAGCTGCATACACAGCTCCACCACCACCGGCTGGTTACCCAGCAAAAGATGATCCAACTCAAAATATTGCAGTTCCAGTGGAGACCAAATCCAGGGGCGATGGCTTCTGGAAAGGATGGTAATTTAATTTACCCACACCCTGCTCTTATTAGATTGACGAGTCTATTAATATATATGATATTCCCCGGAATTAAAAAAATAAATACTACAATTTGACACAAGTGAGAATGCATTCTATACTGCACATAATTCTTAACAATTGGATCCAGTTTTTTTGCATTATGTATCTGTTAGTTATTATCTACTTTCCGATATGCCTTTCCAATTATTGTTTTTCTGATTTATTTTTTAAATGTAGTTGTGCTGCCCTATGCTGTTGCTGTGTCTTGGACGCTTGCTTCTAGAATTTGATGGAATTCTTGCAATATGAATTATTCTTATTTTGTTTTTATCTTCTTCTATTTTTTTGTGCTTTTATGTTTTGGTGGAACGTCGTTCTCGTTACACGTTAGATAGCATAGTGAGACTATATGGCCTCTTATTCTTATCTTGATGTATTATACAGAATTTTTTAATTTTATTGTAACCTTGATGTTATAAAATAAAAAAATTGTTTGTCAATGATTTGTTTTCTTTTATACATAAAATTTAATTTTGTTTGTTGTAAAATGACTTTATAAAATGACCAAAAATATCCATTTGAATGAAAGCCTTAAGGTTCAGATACTATTTTGCTTTGGTGTGAGGTCTTTCTCGGGCGCTATTTTGATCAATTTTGAAAATGAAAAATTTGCAGTAAAGAGATATTTTTTTTGTTGTTGAAGGTATTTTTAAATTAACTGGTTGAATCCATTCATCACATTAAGCACTTGGTGTAAAAAGATTAGTTTTGATTGTCAACAACATAGGTATTAACATGTGTAAATTAATAGTGTAAAATAAATATTTTTTGAATAGAATGCTTAGTTGCAATAGAATTTTAGAAAAATTGATAAAATTACTAAAAATATTATATCTATTTAAAAATAATTTATTTAAAATAAAATATTAAATTTATTAAATTTGATAAAATATTTTAATTAAGGAGGAAAAAAAATTATTTTACTGAAAAATAATTTTTATAAAATTTTATGTTAAATAATAATTATGATTTTATTTTAAAATATTGTAAAATAAAAAAATGCATTATAGGAGTAATTTAGATATTATTTAAAATTTTAAAATAAAATTAAATTATACTTAAATAAGTTAAATTTTTTTAATGTTTATTTTTTAAATTTTTTATTATAATTTTTAATTATAGTAATAAAATATTTTTTAATAATATATATCTATAAAATATATTTTTAATAATTTTTTAATAATTTATCAAATTATCCATTAATTAATTAAAAATCTTCGACTTTCAACTCAAACTGACATGTGCAATGTAAGCAAATTAAAAGGGTTACTGAGATGCAGAGCCAGTGGTGGAGACCCCCTTGTTCCACCTTTATATATTTCTTTAAAAATAAATTTTAAATATCAATTATTTAAAAATTTAAAAGTAGTTATTAATTTATTATTTTAATACTATTATTGAGTAATTTAATTATTTATAATTATTATTTAATTTATAAATTAGTTTATTATTTTAATGATTAAGTATTATTTTGATGATTAAATTAATTATTTTAAAATTTAATTATAATATAAATTAAAATTTTAAAAATTTTATGATCAAGTTTATTATTTTATAATTTAATTATAAATTAAATTTAAAATTTTGTAATTATATTAATTATTTTGTAAAAAATATTTTATCATATAAATTTATTAAAAAATAATTAATTTAAATATTTTTTTAAAATATTTTAAAAAATAATATATATTATATAATTTTTTAAAATAATAGATAAATATTAAATTAAAAATAATAAAAATTTTAATATTTAAATATTTAATATAAAAATAAAATTAAATATAAATATTAATATTAATTCTTTATATTAATTTTTTAATATAAAAATTAAATTGAATATAAATTTACTTATTATATTTTTTATAAATATTACTTACCCTTTATTTAAATTTTGGTTCCATCACTGCTCCACAATATTGCTTGGGAGGGGCATTTATCTTTCCTTAGCACCCCTTGAGAAAGTTAGGAACCCTAACCCACTTGAAATATTAATTAATAAATAAAAACTTTCTAGTTTAACAGTAATACATCATAACTCAATCATCAAATTCAAATGCAATTTTAACTATTTTTTAGTATACAAGGAAGAGGAATATGTTAATAACGTATTTCTATATTTTCAAATTTCACTTCACTATTACAAAAAGAAAAACACAAATTAATTAACTTTGTAACATATATTTAAGAAAAATGTTTATAAAATTAGGGTAAAATGTTCAAAAAGAAAATTGATAGACCACAGCATGTGCATGTGCTAAAGTTTTAATATGACAAAAAAATATTAGCGTTGTTAATCATGTGATTAGAATTATTTTTATTATTATTTTTGTGTTCTGGCCTAAATTATATTATAAATAATAAAATTTTAAAAAATAAAAAGTGAATTTTTTTTTTGCCAGAAAATGGAAATAACATTAAAACAAACTCACAGTACAATCCGAGCTTGATTTGGTTGTGGGAGGCCATATTAAGCTAAAACAACACAGATGAGCCATCTTCTTCCCCCCAACAATCCAAGCCACAATAAAGGTACAAAAAGACCCTTACAGAAAACGGCCTAAAAAACATGAAGGCCTACAGCAAATGAAATGGCTATAGCCCAAGCACATTGTAAACAAACAACTAAAGTTCCATACAACCTCAGATAAGTAAGAAGATAAGGGAATAGGGGGCCATAGAAGCCAAACCTGGAACTCAAGATAAAACAGCTCAGAAAAAGAAGCAAAGGATGAGTTGATGGGAGACATCCATGGTCTCCAAAGACCAGCCGAATTGCAAAGAATCCGACCACTAATACAAACAGGGCAAGAAGCATCTTGGGGTAGCTTGTAAAAAAGCAGAGGAAGCTAAAGATCCTACTGTAACCAAAAGCACATCAAAGGTCTGGAGTTCGTTCGTCATCTCCGTCGGTAAAAGACGCTCCACCTCCATAAAAGAGTTATTGAACTACCAAGATCACCTTTGAGTAGAGGATCAAAAGAGCCATGAAGGCCAGATCTAACAAAATAGCAACCTAAAAACATAAAACAAACAAAGAAAAAGAAACAAGAATTAAAACTGAAAGAAATCTGTAGTTATAGGGCTGTCACCGGCAACAGCCCTAGACTAAAAACAGATATAGAACGACGCTGCTCAAAGGCGAGTAAACCCTAAGAGAGAAAAGCGTTGAAAAAAACAATTCAAAATTAACTTCAAAAGTGAAAATAGTTGGGAGTACAAAAATAAAAAAAATAAGCAAGTTTGTCAAATGGACCAATGGAAATGTCATAGTCAATGTTGATGTGGCGTCCTTATCCTTACAGTAAATTCTTCTCCTTTTGCAGTTATATATGTTCTTTATATATAAATACTTAAAAAGATAAATTGCTGTTATTTGACTTTCTAATCAATTCATCAAAGAAAAGGAGTTACTTTTTTTTTTTACAAAGGCGAGTTAGCCACCTCATTAAATAGACAATACGGTTCTCTTATAACTTATCCCAACCAGATCATAGAACAACGATTCCTTCAACTCCTCTGGCGCCTTAGCGAGCTCATGAAATCCAATTGGAAAATCGTCCGCCAGCGACGCCATACAATTCGTTGCACACATTCGCTTCCCTATATGTAAAAACAAGCTCCACTTCCCATTCAAGCAATAGAAGATTTCTAATGCCATGCACCAAGGAAGAAAAAGCACAACAAAGAGGGGAGTTACCTCTGATAAGATCAACTACACAGAAGTTATCAACTTCATCTTTCAATCTTTTAATACCCAGCGTTCATGCCAGCGAAAGTCCTTGTAACAGCCCCCAATGCTCACTCAGCCTTTGTGATCTAACGGTGGCGACCTATGTTAATTGCATGCCCGCTAACCCAAGCTCCACAATCATTTCTTATAATCCCCTTGCAAAGGCATGCTTCGTATTACCTTTGAATGCCCCCATTGGAGTTTAATTTCTAAAATCCGCTAGGAGGAGGTAACTTTGGTCAATAATTAATTAAAAGATAATGGCAGAAACAATAACAATCTATGAAATTAATTTTCCAAATAACAAATAATAAATATAAATGTGTGAACAATTATGATAATATATATAAAATGCCTATATATATATGAACAATTACAATAAGAATATATAAAAATAAGCATACATTATAATTAAAGCAATGTGTGAGCAAATAGAACTGAGTTGCTATTCGATACAGACGAGAAATATTTCAAAATAGGTGGAATGGCTGATCCTTCCGACAAAGAGTCAACCTAATTTTCTATATTGGATTTGATTATGTAATTATTAACGCTAAGTCAAGTAACCTAGATGTGTCATCTTTTGCATTTATTAAGAAGCCCAAATATGCACGTTCTAATGACAATCATAATAGGATAGATAAATGAACAAACAAGTATTAACATGATATGAAACAATCATTCATTATTAAATAAATAACATATCTTACATCATATAATGAAGATTCATGTGATCAAATTAGCAACCAAATCATAAAAGATACATTATTAATCATCATTTTCTCTAATCGTGAATTATCATATCAATTGCTCATGTAATTGCATCATTTGATATGAAAATATACATAGAACTAATTTATGGTAGTGTGAGTGGATTTTCTCTTTCACTCTATGTAGAAAAGTTCTTGCGACTTCGACATTGTTAGGCTTTGGGTCTTAGAGAACAATAGCCTAAACTCGAAGAATAGGAGTTGCCATCCGGACGGGCTAGAAGGAAAATAGAATAAGAGTTGCCATCCGATCCCTAAGAAAAATCCAACCTCTTACTGGATTTGAAAAGTTAGATACTCATGGAAAAAATGAGAAATGACTCAGCACTCTCATAACACCCAGTTCTTTAGAGTCGGCCTCATTTTCAGATCTAAAAATTATTAAATTATTATGTTATTATAATATTATTCATATTACAAGCAGTTAAAGAATAAATGAAAACAATTCATATTACAAGCCATTAAAGAATAAATGAAAATAATCACATAACATACATCAAATGATAAAATGAGCACCCATATAAGATGAAAACATACTCTTACAATGTCCGACAGTTCAAATATAAATAAAGTAGGACACCCACCCATGGGAGAGTGATAATATATCCCTTACAATTGTCCCAAAAATAAAAATAAAACAAGCAATCCAAATAAATAAGGCACCCATAAGTGGAACTATTTTACAAAAATCTTAAAATTCAAATAAATAATTACAATTTCACCATATAATAGAATAACTAATCATCATACAAATAATTATAAAATTAGGGTTTAATCATAACATTAGGGTTTTAGTTGATGAAATTAGTGTTTTAGCAAGCAATCAAACAAAATCATATAGCAAGGCAAATTAAAGTAAATCTGCAAACCCAAATAATAAATAGAGATGATAATTAAATTAAGTATAAGTATCAAAGATTGTTACCGGTGTTGTTAGCTCCACAAAATAAGAGTATTTAACCAAGCCTAGCAACTAGAACAATCCCTTTCTAAAGATTAGTATATGGTTCTTCTTGATAGTTCTACGACTAGTTTGGATCAAATAAGCTTTGGATTGCTCACTACATCTCTTATTTTTCTTACTACTGTCTCTTTTCCCATCTATGTCTTTTATTTTGCTTTTCCTCTCAAGCTTGATTTTTCTTTTTTCTTTTTTTTTGCTCTCTATGTCTTTTTTGGTTTTAGTTTTACTGTCATTCTTAATTGCTCTTGGTTGCTAACCCCCTTGCTATTTAATTAATCTCTTTATATAGGAGATATTAGGGCTAATCTGGCTATAAAGTCCTAATTTGGCTAGAAAACCCTGTAATTATCCAAAGAAACCCGAAGTTTAATGTGGATTAGGAATAAAAATTGAATGGTGGACTTTATGAGAAATTGGCCATGATTCATGGACAATCGCCATAAATTGGGTAATTTTTTGATTTCTTAGGCTTTTAGTTTCTCGGGCTTTTAAATTGAGTCTATATTTATTAAGGGAATAGAATATAGTTTTGCCCTTTGTTTGAATGATCTTGAACTTATTCAAAGAGTGTGAAAAGCAATTTGATTTGCCAAATGCTTCAATAATTCTAGACTTATCTTGGTGTCATCTAATAAATCTAAGTTGGTCCGAGTGCTTCAAATAAACTCGAAAACTTCTAATTGATGCATCAATTAATCCAAACTAGTATGACTACATTAAATAAACTCGGAGTCTTTGAGTGGATGTTGTAATAGATCTAAAATGGCGTGTAACACTCTTATACTCTAAATATGTATAAAATATACACCTTGTATATGTAAAATACATATGTAAAAATACAAGAATGTCACAAACCTTGTCAGTAGAAAATGCTTTATAATTTTATCAAAATAGATTATCCTTTGCAATATAAATTTACTAGGTAAATAAATATATATTAATAATTAAATGTTAAAAATATAATTTTAAAAGAAAATCTTTAAAAACAATTCACCATTATTTTGTCTATAAATTCGATGTTTTCCAAAATCAAATGATAAAATAACACTCCCAAAAATATTTATATATCCCATTAACCCAACTAGCCTCCAAAATAATAAAAAAAATTCCATAAAAATATTTATATAAAGTACTGTAAATATTTTACAATGCTTAACCATGCATTACTTTTTACAACATTTTATATGACATCATAGTGTGCATAAACATAAAGAGTTTAACAAAAATAAATATTTACATGCTATGTAGGCAAGCTCTAGTCTGGTGGAAAATTGACAAATTTCGACTACAAATCTACTAACCTAGAGCTAATAAGGTCTGACAAGGCTCTCTACCCCTACTATGTCACTTACACGATTAGTAAATAGCGCTAAGCTACTAGCCTAGCGGTACATAATTTGCTAAAATAGAAATTTTTAGAGCAATGCAATATGGCCTTCCTTTAAAACCTAAAATGTAGTATGTAAAATGCATTCGATACTTATGAAAACATCAAGCATTTCATAAACACATACATTGAGGCCAAATGACCCTGCATAATTATAATACCCGTAAATTTTAAATATTGTTAAATTATTAATTTGGGAGGTAGTTAATATGTTGGAAGAGTGAAATATAAGATATATGCATAATAAATACAAGATATATACATAATGTATATTGGATGTTTATATTAAATATACATTACATATACATATACATAAAATATACATAGCATATAAATAAAATATAAATGAAATATAAATATATACATATAATTATGGATGGGAAGATAAGTAAATGAATAAATAAATAAAAGAAAATTCAAAAGAAAAAGGAAAGTGTGGAGAGGAAATTAAAAGGAAAAATAATTAAATAATTAATTGTGTTAATATAAATGGATGGGAAAGAAGATAGAAAAGTTAAAAAAAACATTAAAAAGTCTTATCCTTCTTCTTCTTCTTGTTGGTGAGGCCGATTTTCATGGTGAGCAGGGATGATATTTCCTCACTAAATACTCCACATTTTACAAAGGTTTCAAAGGAATTAAGGCAAGTTTAGGTAAGTATTCTTTGAATTTAAGCAAATTTCTTAGAATTTTAGATTATGTCAAATTGGGATTTTGACGGAGGGATTTATAATCATTGTAATGAGTTATTTTAAAGTTATTTTGATGTGGATAGTATGATTTTAAGGTTAGTTGGTGAAATAATTGAGTTTTGATGGAGTTAGGATTTTTGCTGTGGATTATGTTAAAATAGGATTTTTGGTGGAAGTGATTTTAATTATTATAATGAATTCTTTTGATGTTGTTTTGATGAGTATGTAATAATTTTATGGTTGAATGATGGAAATGAGTTTGATATGTTGAGGTTTGAATAAGGCAGTGAATGAAGGAATTATGTTTTTAAAGGAAATTTAGGTAGAAATTGTAAAATAATGGTTATTTTATATAAAATGAGTATATAAATGGTTCAAATTAAATAATTTGGTGTTGTTTGGTTTATATGTATTTAGGCAAAAAATTGACTGAAAGGAGGAATTTAGGATTTAGAGAAAGTTGGGCTTGAAAGGTAAATTGGTTGGATTTGAAGGCTAAACAAGGTTTGCACATTCTTTGGTAACTTATAAATTGAATTTATATGAATGACATTGATAATTTTTATGCACTTTAAAAGATGTCCTTATTCCTTTAAAGTAGCATTGTGCATTGATGTTACTAAGACTAAATGTAGAAATAATATGTAGGTGAAATGTGATTAAAAATATGGTTAAACACAATTTATGCATTGTTGCATAGTTATGTGATGTATGTTGTATTGGGTAATTGATCTTTAAAAATAAAATGGTATTTGGACTTGATTTTATGTGTAGTATGTTAGTTATGTGAGACATAACATTGCTGTGTGGAATATAGAGAATTATGGAAAAATATAAAATATGATTAAAAGTGTGAAATATGCTAAAAATGATTTAAAAAGATGAGAATGAACAATATGATAAGTAATAAGAAAGAAAATGTGAAAAATAGCTAAATATGTAAAAAATGTGACAATTGGGAGAAATGAGAAAATGTGATGAAAATATGATAATGAGATGAAATGTAAAATATAGCGGGATATGTAACATATATATACTTGTGAAAAGTTTTAAAATGTGGAAGTGAGTCACATTGTAAATAGACTCATGGTTATGTTAAGTGATTTTAAAATATGAAATATGGTAATTGTATGAAAATGTGAGAAATTGATAAATGTGATGAAATATGAAAGTGATCATGAGTGTGTTGATTACTTGGGAGATGTGGAAAAATAATGGAAAAGAAATGATAATATGGAAATGTGATTTGAAACAATGTATGTTGACTATGCAAAATTAGATAACTATTCCTGCTTTAGGCAACTTAGATAAGCTTAAGTATTTATCACTTTCTTTTATTCACTTTTAGGGGAATTTTCTTGCATCATAATTACTAGTTTCAGAAAGTTGATGTTGGTATTGCATATGTTAATGGACCTGAGCAAAGCTAAGTCCTAAGAATGAGTTTGATTTGAGCAGAGCTAGGTCATGAATTTGAGATTGAATGTAAGACTAAGCAAAGCAAGACCTTGACCCGAGCAGAGCTGGGTCATGATACAGATATTATGGTAGCCCAAATAAATTATTTTGAAACTTGATAATTGTGTAGAGAATTTTTGGATGCCCAATGTGTACTGTTGTGTTAAGTCTATGAAAGTTATGTGATGATGTGTGTGATGCAATATCCCAATATGTGTGTGTATGTGAGATTTGATATTTATATATACTTGATGAATTAATGAATATTATGTGAAAAGTTAATGAATAAGTATATGAGTTTGAGAATGAGTAGATGAATATTAAGTGACTATATAATATGATAGTATTAAATAATTTACAGATCAATTTCTGTGTAAATATGAGTTATGTTATCAAGAATGTACCATTAAGCTCTCGGGCTTAGTGCGGTAGTATGTATTGCACAGATATTAGAAGTATAGACCAACATGATCAGGACTATAGACCCTTAATTTTAGCCTGAAAAAAACTTGATTTCAATTAAAGGCCCCTCTCAAAATTCAGATCCAATTAAAAATTCCAAATTGATTCTGGTCTGATTTAAAGAGCTAAACAAACATGGACTGTCGAACCGACCATGCCAATTCGACATGGGCGCTAAACCGTGGCTAATCCAATCTTTAAGTGTCCTAATTATGCTTAAACTGAAGGAAATTCAAATCAATTAAGGGAGGCAGTAGCTTTTCTAATTGAATTAGGATTGTTCAACCAAGATGGAGTTGAATCGCCTTAGTTTTGCTTATAAATACGAAGCAATTACCAGAAACAGGGGAACAACCACAATCAATAGGAACTCAGGAGCCACCTTTAACACAGTGGCCACAATTTGGAATTAAGGAGCCACCTTGAATTAGTGAGAAGGAGAAAAACCACTTTTAAGAATTGAGGAACCATCTTTAGCAGCCACAAAAATAAATAAAGAGACATAGAAGCAATATCCATTAAAACAACCATCCACAAATCAAATGAAGAGAAATCTAGTAGCCAAATATTATGTGAATCATCTAATAATGTTTAGATTATTTGGATACTAGACAAGAACCCAATTGACCCAAGCTTCTCAACAAATCAACAGTGAGCATGGTTCAATAAAAAAAAACATCTTGGTAAAGCCAACGAACGAGGGTATGGGTTTTACAAATTAAATCCATTTAATTGATCGTGTTTATTTGATCTGAGAGGTTTTATAAATCCATTTAATTGATTGTGTTTTATTTAATCTGAGGCCCTAACTGACTTTGAAAAACCCTAATTGCATATTTTTAATCTTAGTTTTGCAATATTAAAACCTTAATTATATAATAAAACCCTAATTATATTGTTAAACCCTAATTTTATGTGTTTTAACCCTAATCGCATAATCAAATCCTAATTGCATGCTTAATACTATTTCATAAATAGTTTACCTTTCGGGGGATGCTGCCTTAACCACTGGCAAGGGGTGCTGCCCCATTGAACCTCGCTCGTTAACCTGCTAGCAGGATAACTGTATACATTGTGCTCTATATTTTGTTAACGGGTTAATATTAAGATATTTTTGTTTGTTTTTTTTATTATTCAGTGATTTTCATATATATATATTTGTATTAGTTTTCCTTGCTTTATTTTTTTCCTTGGATTTACATATATTTTTAAAAGGAGATTATAAAAGGTATGTTTTCACACTATATGGGTTCCTTATTTAGTTTGTTATTTAATTTATTTTATGGACTTTGAGACTATTATAAGGGACACATTTTCAGCTTTTAGTGGGTGTCCTATTTTATTAGTTTTATGGATCTTTGACATTTGTAAGGGCATATTTTTATCTTGTATGGGCGTCCATTTTATTGTTTGATTAATGATTAATGATGATTGCTTTCATTTATTTATTTTTGCTTGTAATATGAGTAAGATCATAATATCTTAAGAATTTAATAATATTTAGACCTAAAAAGGAGGTCGGTTTTAATGAACCCGACTTTATAGGAGCGCTTGGCTATTTCTCACCTTTTCCATATGCATCCAACTTTTTAAACTGAGTAGGAGTCATCCACGCCTTTTTATCTTCCCAGACCGTCCAAGTGATAGCTTCTATTTTTTGGGTTTAGGTCCGTATTCTCTAAGGTCCGGAGCTTAACGATGCCGAAATCTCAAGAATTATTTCATTAGGAGTGAGGATGAAAATCCTCGCTCAGAAGGACTATGATTGGAGCTTGGAGATTGAGTGTGCCATGAGACCAACTCGAAGGGTGATGCATACATATATATATTGACATTATGAACTTTTATTTTGTGTATTAGATAAGTTTTGGGGAAAAGTTTTATGTAATGTACAATATGTATATGTGTTATGCAGGGTATTATTTATATTGAGAAACTTTTGGATGTAATTAATGCAAAGTAATTTTTAATGAAATGTTTGGTGATAATTGCAACAATTGTTGGTTTTTGAGAAACTATATTTTGGGAGTATTGTATTTGTGCAGGTTGTGTTTTGTTTGGATTTAGAAAATGTTCAAATTATATATAAAATCCTAGTGATTTTTTTTAGAGATTTTCATTAATAAATGTTATTTTAATATGTAATTATTAATATGTATATTTATTTACCTAATAAAATTACGTTTTAAGGAATAAATTATTTTATTGAAAAATTATGATAAATTTTCTAATGACTAGAATAGTGACATTCTTATATACTTATATGTAATTATGATAAATTATTTTATAGGGTGTATGTATTATATGTATATAAGCTATAAAGATGTTATATTTATTTTGGTATCAGAGCCTAAATTTGAGATTTTCGACTTAGGTGGGTTTTGGAAAGAGAGAAAGGAAAAATTTTAAAATATGATTTGGGTTGTAATACATGCATATGCATCAGCACCTATATTGCTCTTTGATGTGGCAATGTTTATGTATTATGACGAATATAAGCTAAGATGGCATCTGAGACACATAGATCAAATTGGCATAGTGGAAGAGTGGTGAGATTATGAAATTAGTTATTAATCTTTTCGAATATGATCTAGTCATTAGCAAGATGTACTGAGATTGTTATATGATGAATCATGATATTGAATTCTCAAATGATTTGACGAAGATAATGTTTTGAGATTATGATTATTTAGTTGGATTAGAGGAGTCTGTGACGGTAGATAGACTAGAAGGAGCCGGAACATCACAGAGAGTCCATGGGATGCAAAGGAGACAAAGGAATTCAAATATAGATGAAGGTAAAATCTTTATTATTAGATATTATTGTTTATGTCTTGAATGATTGTGTGTTCTTTGTTGGTACTATAGTTAAGAATATTCATAAGAGGAAGAGTAGAAGATTTTTTGGTTAAAGATGGTGATAGTTTGTGGTAACAAGTGTGTGCTTGGTTCCTTAAAGAGTTGACATTGATAACAAGTGTGTGCTTGGTTCCTTAGAGAGTTGAGATTTGGTATTTGGTTCTGGCGGTATTCATTTAATGTAGTTGGTAATTTTGAGGATGAAATTATTTAAGGGGGAGAGAATTATAACACCTGTAAATTTTAAGTACTGTTAAATAATTAATTTAAAGTGTAGTTAGTATGTTAGAAGAGAGAAATATAAGATATATACATAATAAATATAAGATATATACATAATGTATATTTGACGTATACATTAAATATATATTACATATACATATACATAAAATATACAAAGCATATAAATAGAATATAAATAAAATATATATACATATAATTATGGATGGAAAGATATGTAAATGAATAAATACATAAATAAAAGAAAAGTCAAAAGAAAAAGGAAAGTGTATAGAGGAAATTAAAAGGAAAAATAATTAAATAATTAATTATATTAATATAAATGGATTGGAAAGAAGAGAGAAAATTTATAAAAAAAACATTAAAAAGTCTTCTCCTTCTTGTTCTTCTTGATATGGCCGATTTTTCATAGTGAGCAACAGAGGATGTTTCCTTATTAAATACTCTATATTTCACAAAGGTTTCAAAGAAATTAAGGTGTTTTTGATGAATAAATAAGGTTTAGGTAAGTATTCTTCGAATTTAAGCAAATTTCTTTGAATTTTTATTATGTCAAATTGGGATTTTGATAGAAGGATTTATAATTGTTGTAATAAGTTATTTTGAAGTTATTTTAATGTGGATGATATAATACCCTTATACCCTATATATATAATACATACAACTCGTATGTGTATAATATATATATATATAATATAAGAATATTATCATCTTTGATATTTATAAAATTTTTCATATTTGTGAAAATATTTGAATCTTGTAAATGCACCTTAACAAGTTTATAAGTAAAAATATATAAATAATTTGATTAACGAAAATATAAATTTTAAAGAAAAATTTATGAGAAAATTTACTAGAATTTCGGTTGTATTTTGGACATTCCACAAAAATCAATAACTCAACCTGCAAAAAAATTTTATACTTCAAAAAATCATACATTCACCATCCTCCAGTATTTCTCAAAATCACACAAACATATATAAATACATATTTAAAAATATATATACAAACTTCTCATTTATCCCAAACACTTTATATTTTACAATATTTCAGATATGCATAAATAATGTACATATTTAAAACAAGTTTTACACGTGGATGTTTACATGCTTGCAAACTGGCTATGTTCCCAAATAACAAAACAAATCTTTCAGCAAAATTTGAAGTCCCTAGACCTACTCAAGTCCAGCAGGGTTTTTGGTACTAACCCTGTCACTTGTGTGATAAACAAAATTATGCTAAATATATCTCTTAGTGGTACATATTTTGATGATAATATAAATTAAAATAAATAATGTAAATTGCTTTTTCATTAAATCTAACTATTCAACATGAAATTTTATTTCAAATTTTGTTTATCATCTTTCTAATTATAATTTAATACAATCATATGCATTGGGCCCAAAAGACCATATATAAAATTTAGGTTCCAGAGATAATGTTTTCAACTATTTTTGACACCTAATGTCTAGCCCGAAGGCAAATATCAATGATGCCTAGTTTCTAGCCCGAAGGCAAAATATATAATGGTGACACCCAATGTCTAGCTCGAAGATAAATTAAATATTAGTGATACCTAGCGTCTAGCCTAAAGTCAATAATAGGCATGCCACCAAATATAAAACTCTGTAAAATGATATTATATAAGGTTTCAAACATAATATATAAAATCTCTCATTTTTCTTATACTTTAGCACTTATACCAACTTTCATTCTTTTTATACTTTTTCCATCTATTAATCACATTTTCAATCATAAATTTCATATTCCATTCCAATTTCATAATGTAACCAATATAAGGTTATAATTTGGAATAAAACACTTTTTCATGTAACTACATTTCATAATACCATTAGTTATTCTAAAATGGCTTAAATGTTCATACATTATGCAATTCATGCCTTTAAACATGTATCTAAGCACTTTACATATGAATTCACACATCAAAGTGACAAATCATCAAAACCAAAATATATTGTAATATGCCATTTACAATGCATTATAATAAAATTCATTCAAAGTATGTACTAACCTTGTTTAAACAACTTCCAAGCTACCAAAACCACCACTTTCTTACCACTTTCTACAATGCCCTTCACTATCAAAGTTGAGAAAATACAATCTACTTAATGCCTACTCAAAATGTAAGTTTATATTATGGATTAGAATCACATTTCTACACATTCTAACTAATAAAATTCAATTTAGCAAATTTCCCTCAAATTTTCAAATTTTAATCATAACTTTCTTTAATTTTCAATATCCATTCCACTCAATTCTAATTGATATTATAAGTTCATTTCTATCGTTAAAATCATTTAATAACTTCATTTAAATCATAAAATCAAATAAACATCAATTTTTTATGATTACTATTCCAAAACCCTAACTTTCTTACTAATCTTTCCAAACTCCATTAATACTTAACTAAATCAACTATCCAACCATATAATCTTTGTATCCTCATTAAAATAACTCTTTATACACCCATTAAACAAATTATCTCATCACCCATCAAAAACCCAAATCTTACATAATCTAATTTTTCAACCTAACTTAAAAATTAAAGAGAAAAACTTACCAATTTGTTGAAAAATCACCAAAACTTCTTTTGATTCTTGAAAATCCATTCAAACCTTGGTGTTTGGATGAAAAGGAAAGCTCTCCCTTGCTCCCATGGTGGTTTGGCCAAGCAAAGAAGAAAGAAGGAAGATGGTGTTTTATTTTTTTAACTTTTTCTTTCTTTTCTTCATTTTAAAACATAAATATTTAATAATTAATTATTTTTATTTATTATTTATTTTAAAAATCAAAATTTTCCATCTCCCATTCAAAATTATTTAAATTTTAATTTTTTTAACCTTAACTTTAATTTTTGCAAATTAACATTTTACCCTTTAACTTTACTATACAATTTTGACTTTTATATGTTTTTTTTTGGTAAAGGTGGACGGTACCACCGTGATTTTTATTAATTATAATAAAAATATGGCAAATCCATATAAACGTTTATACAACACCCTTATAGCAAGCGGGCATACCGAATATTTGGTAAACCTATACAGTCAGTTAAAATCACACATTTAATGAAAGGAGGTAGTGATTGAAAAGAAATAAAAACTCTAGTAACATTGTTTAATCGACTATATTGGCTAAGGTAATGAGCCGCCATGTTGCCTTCCCTATAAACATGATGAAAAGAAACATCACAATCTGCTGAACCAATCCATTGGAAGCAATGAGGCCAAGTAGCACGAGGCGAAGAAAGAGCAGTAACCACCGTAGTAGCATCGGTCTCCACTTGCACTTGATAAAATCCTTGAGAGAAACACCATTTGAAATTTCATTGACTGTAACTAACTCAGCCATGGCGGGACTGCTGGCCTGCAAACGGAAAGAAAAAGCAGATATAAAATGGCCATAGTCATCCCGAATTAGAGCACCACCTGCTGAAGTCTGGGAGGTATGCGAGGCATCGACGTTGAGCTTAACAAATCCAAGTTGAGGCCGAGACCAAAAGACTAGCTTTGGTCTGAAAATTCCACGCCATAAGTTGGAAGGCAATAGATCAGAAAAAGAAGTAGACGGGACAACAAATTTTGCTGAAGAGAACGCAACACCCCAATGCAAAATACACTTTGATATCTGCAGCTTGACTGAAGCAACATAAAATTTCTCTCCTCCCCAGCAGCACCTGCAATACTCTGTCCATATTGAATAAAGAATTACTTGAGGGATCAACAAACACAACTTCCCTTTTGTAGAATTCGGTTTTGCTTGTATATATATATATATTTAACATTTGAATCACATATACACTTCATATTTCACACTTCCAACTCTACATTTAACATTCCAACTTTTTAATTCTTGGTAAAATTTATTTTAACTTTTTGTTTTATTAAATCCGAGGATGTTACAGATGATATGATTTTAAGGTTCATTGGTGAAATAATTGAGTTGGTGGAGTTAGGGTTTACGGGTACGTTAAGTAAAAATAAGATTTTTTGGCAGAGTTTTTTAAATTATTATAATGAATTATTTTAAAGTTGCTTTGATGAGTATGTAATAATTTTATGGTTGAATGATGAAAATGAATTTGATATGTTGAGGTTTGAATAAGGTTGTAAATGACAGAATTAGGGTTTTAATGGAAATTTGGGTATAAATTGTAAAATAATAGTTATTTTGTATAAAATGAGTATATAAATGGTTCTAATTAAATAAGTTGGGTCTTGTTTGGTTTATATTTGTTTAGGGGAAAGGTTACCCTAAGGGAGGAATTTAGGATTTAGAGAAAGTTGGGCTTGAAAGGTAAATTGGTTGGATTTGAAGGCTACACAAGGTTAGTACAAATAACACTCGTAGATTTTTAAATATTGTTAAATATTTAATTTGGAGTGTGATTATTGTGCTGGAAGAGAGAGATATGAGATATTTATATACATGATATACCCATAATGTATATTTGATGTATACATTAAATACACATTACATATATGTTATATATATTATATATACATGATATATACCTTTTCATAAAAGACAAAATGAGTTGAAAAGTCAAATTCAAAGTAAAAGCAAAATAAGTAAATAAAATAAAATTAAAAATTAAAATAAATTTTGGGCAGTGGAAGATAATGGAAAAGGTAGAAATTAATTAAATATTAATTAACTAATTAAATAATTATATATATGAGTGGATGGGAAAAAGAAAGAAGTAAAATTGAAAAAAATATAATTGATTAAAAATTTAAAATGAAATATGGATGGAAGAAGAAATATCTAAATATTTAGTTACTATTAAATAAATAAATAAATAAATAAATAATTAATATATTTATACATGTGGTTAAGAAATGAAGTTAGAAAATAAGAAACCACTTTAGTCTTCATCTTTTTCTTCCTCCATCAAGCTTGGACGATTTTCATGGTGGCTTTAAATGAGCATTTGGTCCTTCAAAATACTTAAAATTTCACTTAAGTTTTCATGGATTAAGGGTGATTTTGAAAGATAATCAAGTAAAACAAGTAAGTAATTCTTCTTAAGTTTGTTATTTTGAGCTTTTAAGATTATGTATAAGATGGCTAGAGACATAAAGTGATATTAATTGTTAAAACATATAGAAATGAAGTTAAAATGACGATTATATGGTAATTTGTTGTTTAATTAGTTGAATTGGATATAATTATTGAATTTAAGATTATGGGATGGTCATGTAAAATATAGGATTTTTATATAGGTGAAGATAATTTTTGTAATTGGATGATTTAGTGTTATTTTAATGTATATGCTATGATTTTAAGGTTAGAAAATGAATATGATTGAATTTTGAAGGAGTTAGGGTTTATGGCAAGAATACGTGAAATTAGGGTGTTGAAGGATATTTCCATAATTGTGAAAATGACTTGTTTTATTATTATTTTGATGTATATGTGACGATTTCATAGTTGAATTGCAAAAATAGATATGTTAAGTGGTAGTTTAAAAGAGGTAGTAAGGGTGAATTAGGGTATTGGTTGGTTTTTGAGAAAGAATGGTTGTAAATGTTGTTAATTGATTTTAAATGGCTTAGAATAAAATTCTAATGAGATATTCATATTTATAATGTGGTTTAGGATTAAGTAATGTGAGACTGTAAAATAAAAGAAAGGAAAGACATTGAAAAAGTAAAGCTTGAAGGGTGAAATTAGTGGTGGAATCGACATATTTAAGGTTAGTACATGCTTTGACAATTTAGATATTAATTGTATTTTGTTGGCATAACACATTGTGATTTTGGTGAATGTGTTATGCCAATTTGATATTTGTTTTAATATGATATATAACATTTCCCATTAAAAGTGTGTGAAATGTAAATTCTATTTAATGTGATGTGAATATGTGAAAAATGAGGGGATAGGCCACATTGTGAATGTGGCTAAGTAATATATATTCTATGTGAATTATAAGTGTGGAATTTGGGAAATAAATATAAAAATATGAAAAATAGATAAAGAATATGAAAAATAAGGAAAATAGTGGTAAAAGAATAAATATGATGGGAGTTGATAAAATATGACAAATTTGATAATAATGAATTTATGATGTATATAAATAATAAATAAATGAATGTGTTGAGCTATAATGATAAAATGTATGGGAATGTATTATATGTAATGTGTAATATGATGTTTTACCTATTTTATATAAAACGTGTGATGGTTAAATGAGATATATGATGGTAATCATGGTATGATATGATCATGATGCATATGCAAAATACTAAGAAGGAATGTGAGATGAGAAAATATGCTAACTGATGAGAAATGAGTTATTGAAAGACTTGAGCAGAGCTAAGTCTTGATATTAAGAATGATATTATGGAAATGTGATTTGATGAGATGAATAATTATGCGATGTATGTGTTAGCCTGCATAATAACTTATTTCAAAAAATTGATGTTGGATATTATATAATGACGAGCCCGAGCAGAGCTGGGCCATGACTTGAGTAGAGCTAGGCCATATGATTGAGGACCCAAGTAGAGCTGGGCTGAGAAATTAAAATGATTTTGCCTATGGGTTAGACACTGGGTGTCACAATGGACCAAATCAATTGTTTTGGAACTTTATTATTATGTAGGTAGTAGTTGGGCCCAACATATGATGTGATGTCATGTCTTGTACAATTTTAAATGTGGTATATACATGTTATGAATGATACTTGATATGTTAATTATGAGATTTAAGGTCAAATGTGTTTTCAAGGTTAAATGATTAATTGGGGTATATAAGTTAAAGAGTTGAAATATTGGAATTTTATTTAGTTACGAAAAGTGCATGAGTAAATATAAGGTATATTAAAGAATGACTTTGAGTTAAATATATAATACTTATAGTTAAGGATAACAAAATTATTAGAATCATGTTATTAAGATGTGCGTAAATAAATGATTTAAGCAATGAGAAACTGAAGAGCAAATATGTAAAAATTGAGGGTTTTAAGTTGATTGTTATTCGGGAAAGATGGATATTAAAAATTTGATTGGTTAAGAAAGTATAGTGTTGAATTGTTAATTTATTTAAATGATGGTTTTATTGAAGTATATATGTTGGTTGTATATAAATTAATAGATGTATAAATTATTTGTTATGCTTTTATGTATGGATGGAAGTTAAAAGATTGGTTAAAATTGTGAACATTAAGAGAGAAAAATGAAAAAAATCATAATCAATTAATTGAAGTTGGTAATTATGTTTTAAATTCTGCTTGGTTGATTTACTTAAGGAAAATTATTGATAAATATAATTAAGAAATCAAAACGAATGTGTAATTAGTGTATGGTGCTGATATTGGTAATTTGGAAAAAGATACTTTAAGAATTGAATTAAAGGTGTAAAAGTCTAAATAGTATATTTAAAAGAAAAAAATTAGTTTAAAATGTAAAATGTGGGTATAAAATGTATTACTTGGTGATTGGAGTTAGTAGTACTTTGCAATGTTATAAATATTTATTTGTAAATATAGAATGAAACTGATTAATTTGAGGTATAAATTTGAGAGGTGACTTTGACAAATTAGTAGTTACTTGAGAAGATGTAATTTGATAATCCTTAATTTTATGGTTATGTAATTATTTGGATCAAAGAGCAAAACCTACACTAGTGAGTAGATAAGCATAGACTAAAACTGTATAAATGGTTTATATGATATTTTAAAGAAAAGTGTGGAGAATGGTAAAATTCTTTTATATTTGATATAATTAGTTATGTATAAGATAACTACTTTATTTGGAATTTTGATTTGAGAATTCTTTGTATTAATGCATGGATTTGTGAAGATGTATGAGGAGATTTATAAGGTGAGAATAGAGATTAATTGGTTAGGAATGGTGATAGTTTGTAGCAACAATTGTGTGGTTGATTTAACAAGGAGTTGAGATTGGTTTGTATTGTTTGATGGTAGTATTTACTGTATTAGGTAATTTCGAGGATAAAATTATTTAAGGGGGAGAGAATTATAACACTTATAGATTTTTAAATATTGTTAGATATTTAATTTGGAGTGTGATTAGTATCTTGGAAGAGAGAGATATGAGATATTTATTTAATATATACATGATATACCCACAATATATATTTGATGTATACATTAAATACACATTACATATATGTTAATTGATTTACTCTATAATATATAAAATGCTAAACTTAAGTTTAGTTGATGAGATGTAATAATTGATTTACACATTACATATATGTTAATTGATTTACTCTATAAAATGCTAAACTTATTCTAAGCCATTTAAAATCAATTATACACATTTATAACCATTCTTTCTCGACATGTGATGTGATGTCGTGTATTGTACAGTTATGGTAATATTGTAATGAAATGATGAGATGAATTAAATAAGTGTAGTTGAACAATGTGTTGTGCTGGTAATGTGGCAATAAAATATTGAGTTAATGAATATATATATGTGTGTGTGTGAATGTGATATATTTGCATATGAATTTTGTAATGATAATGTTATGTGACTCATATATATATGTTTGAAGAATTAGAGGATGAATGATGAGTAATTTGTGATGAATAATTGTGTGTATATGAATTATAAGGTAAGGGAAATGCAAAAATAATAGTGCATGTATTGATAGTATGATGATAAAATATGAGTTGAAAAGTATACATGTGTGTGTTATTTAAATTGTTGTATGTTTTTAGTATGTACCATTAACCCGTATAACATAGCGTGGTTGTATGAATCGCGTAAGTAACAGAAGTGCAGATCATGATGAACTTTCATGTGATTGATACTTGAAGTTGTAGGTGCCATATGACCAATTTAAAGGGTGGTGCATTCAGTATAATTATATGTACGGTGTAATGTAGATTTTGTATAGTAAAGATATTATATGTATATTAAACATATTTTAGAAAATTTTATGTATATGTGAATAATTTGATAAGTATTGTTACTTAAACATTAATTTGAAATGTACATTGGTTAAGTTTATGATTTTTATTGAATATTTATAAAATGATAAATAATTAGAAAGTTTTGAAAAGTTTGAGAAAAAATGCTAGAGAATATGAGAATATATTTGTGAATATTTGGGAGTGAAATTTTCTATGCAGGTTATGCATCTGTATATTGATTTTTAGGAAATATTAAAATTACAGATAAAACTCTAACAAATTTTTTCTAGAGATTTTCTTTATAAATTTCTACTTTAAAAATTTACTATTTAAGTATATGGTATTTATTATTAATTAAATATTGAGATTAAAATGAGAATTTTTATTATGGAGTTTTGTGGCAATTTTATATTTTGTGTGCGTATTTTATATATACGAAATATATGCACTGTATGTATATACAATATGAGAGTGTTACAAGTACATTCTTTGGTAACTTACAAATTGAATTTATATGAATGGCATTGATAATTTTGGTGTACTTTAAAGGATGTCCTTATTCCTTTAAAGTGGCATTGTGCATTGACGTTACTAAGACTAAATGAAGAAATAATATGTAGATGTAATGTGATTAAAAAAATGGTTAAACACAATTTATGCATTGTTGCATGGTTATGTGATGTATGTTGTATTGGATAATTGGTCATTAAAAATAAAATGGTATTTGGATATAATTTGTGTGTTGTATGTTGGTGATTTGAGAAATAACATTATTGTGTGTAATATGGAGAAATTATGGAAAAAGATAAAATATGATTAAAAGTGTGAAATATGCTAAAAATGATTTAAAAAGATAAGAATAAACAATATGTTAAGAAATGAAAAAGAAAATGTGGAAAATACCTAAATATGTGAAAAATGTGAAAATTGTAAGAAATGAGAAAATGTGATGAAAATATTGTTAGTGTATATGCCCTAGGCCATTGATTTGGACCTTAATGTTATTCATTTTGTTATTAATAAAGAAGTTTTTATTATCATTGTTATGTTTGCATGTTATATATAATAATGATTATATCCCTAGTTTATTATTGTTATGGAGATAATAATAAATATAACTAGTGTAATATTGATTTGATAATCATAAGATGATTATAGGTATGAAGATACAAATCAATATTATGGATACATGTTAGAGAACAGTGTATTGGATAGACCCACATAGATATCACTTCATGGTTTAATGTCATAAGTGTATCTCATAATAGTTTTCATTTAATCCTTTGACTTGAGATTGTCATAGTTTCCAACATAAGGAATATTATGTTTTGACATGATCAAACGTTATCTGTAACTAGATAATTATAAAGGTTATGCTTGAACATGGTATAAATTATGTAGAGGAAAATGAACAATCAAGATGGAATTTGTCCCTCTCTATGAGAGAGATATCTTCTGGGCCCCTCGATAAGTTTAACTGAGAAATGCATGGCCGTGCTCAAATAAGTTGATATAAGATCAATCTTATTTGTTTATCAGTTAACTTGGAGATCGAGTAATCATAAGTTTGGACAATATAAGTATGACATTTACTATGACTTATGTTCAAACTAGATATCGTGTGACAAAGGGATTAATGCATGTACTATTTTAGGTTTTCATGATTCTCATGATTAATTGGGTAGTCATAATGTCTTGCTAGAGGCCAATTATGATTTGTGCATTTCAATAGAGATTGAAATACACTACCAGTTAATATGAGCCTATCGGGTCACACAAAAAGAACGTAGGCTGTACTTAAACAATAATAATTATATTTTATTATTGTTGTTAGTATTATTATTATTATTAGATATTAATAATAATATTGTTATAATAATTATTATTAGATAATAATTATTAAAAACGTGGGTCCATATAGGATATGGACAGTTAGGGTTTTGACAAGGAAATGTCTTTTAAAACGGTTTTAAAAGGACTAGAGGCCTTGATGATATTGATTATTTATTTTCGTTTTGAAAGAAAACGGAAGAAGAGGAAAAACCTAAAAAACCCTAGTTTCGTTTTTGCAAAAAATTCAGCCACTGCCGTTGGTGAGCTAGCACTCAGACCGGCGTACGTTTGTGTGGACTTCGTTAGAGGGTGTTCATTTTCAGAAGGCAGCATTTGTTAATCGTTTTGAAGCTACGCAAAAAAGGTTAGTTTCGAATCTCTTTTATCGAACTGAATGGATCACATGGATCCTGTGAGTAAATCGAAAGAAATTTTTTTTTTGTTATCCGCTGCGGCAAGGGTTGCAGATCCTTTTTCGATTTACTAACAAATATGATAATGGGATGAAATGAAAAATGTAACGTGATATGTAATATGTATATGCTTATGAAAATTGTTAAAATGTGGAAATAAGTCACATTGTAAATGTGACTCATTGTTATGTTAAGTGATTGTGAAATATGGAATATGATAATTATATGAAAATGTGAGAAATTGATAAATGAGATGAAATATCAAAGTGATCATGGGTGATTTGATCACTTGAGAAATGTGAATGTTAAGGCCTAGCCTAGCTATCTGTAAGTGCACAGATTGTATCAAGTAATAAAATGATAAGCAGAGTATTGTTCCCACAAGGAGGGTAATTTTAAGTACTAAATAATTAAATTATTTATTATTTATATAATAAAATTAGATTTATGATAAAACTTAAATAAATTGAGTTGCTTTAAAATTAAATCTAATTATGTTAAGCTTAGGGTTTAATCACATTTATTGATTTATTATGGATTTACTAAAGTATTGATTTAGTCCAAATTCTCTTTTGATTAATAGTTGAATTCTCCTAAATTAGGATTTAGTCTCTTTCAAGTACTAAACTAATATCAATTTAATCCTTATGTCTACTCTTAGGATCATAAGTAATTAAATCAATTCTTTAGATTTCGTGAGAATCTTGAATCAACCTCTTAAGAGTTAACCTTATCTCTAAGTGAAAACTTGCTTAAGATTATTATCTCCGTAGACTAGTGTTGTGCTTCCAATCTCGCTCCATCACATAATATCTCAATTCAATTAATTATTGGCCAGATAATCAAAGCATTAAGATAAAAAATAACAAAATAATTAAGGATAAACTTAATTAAATTAAATAAGCATATATTATTCCATAATAAATTCAATATAAGGGACTAACCCTAATAGAGTTTAGTTCCACATACTTGAAATAAGAACACAACAAACATTAAAGATAATAAATGAAAGCATAATTAAAATAACAAGAAAGATTAAACTCTAGTTCTTTTGATTGAAGAAGAACTCCACAAGGAACTTTGAATATTTCCTTGAATTCTAATTTCACCCTTATCTCCAAAGAAAACTAGAATTTAGTTAATACAAGCTATATTCTAAATTATGATAAAATCTCTAATCTCACTCCAATCTTTCTTGTTTCCAATCTATTGCATCTAAACTTTAATGCTTGAAACCTTAAGAGAAGGTGTGTTTATATAAAGTTCTTGAAAGTTTCTTAGTGGAGGCAAGTTGGAAAACGCTGGAATACAACTTTTGTAATACCCTTATACCCTAAATATGTAAACGCATCCACCTAGTATATGTAAAATATGCATATACAGTAAAAGAATGTCAAAATTTAGTTTTAATAAAAATTTTCCTATTCTCAAATTAAAATCCCAAACATCAAAAATGTAATTTTAACAAGTAAATAAAATATTCTTGTGAGCGGGGATTTTCGCCCCCACTCCCTGTGGAATGGTTCTTGCGACTTTGGCACTGTTTTGGCTCGGGGCCTTAGAGAACACGGACCTAGGTCAGGAGAAAATGGAGTCGCCACCCGAACGGGCCGAAAAAAAGAAAGGGGTGGATGACTCGATTCCTAAGGAATCCCCAACCCCCTAATGAGTTCAGAAAGTTGGGTACGTGTAGAGAAGGTGAAAAATGGCCCAGCACCCCTACAACGCCCAGTTCATTGGAACCAGCCTCCTTTACAAGTCTTAATATCATAAAATTCTTAAATATAACAATATTATCCATATTACACACAACAATTAAAATAAAGCATTGATATATTAAAAAATCAAAACAATGTCCAAACAAAGCAAATAAATGGACACCCATCCAAGGATGGAACATATCCTTACATCCCATGCCTAAATAGGACACCCATCGAAAGGTAGAAACATGTTCTTTACATTGGTCTAAAATATAAAAGCAATTTAAATTACATGATATTTAACTAATGAGGTACCCATAAAGTGGAAACATACCTCTTACAATATTTGGAAATCAAAATAAATCGATAAAAGTAAATAACCATTCATAATAAATAAATCATTCATCAAAGATATCAATCAAAATATAAAATAAACATCTATCCATGATAAATTAAATAAATCAATCATTGAAATTAAATAAACCAACAAAGTATTGAAAATAAATTAAAGCATTTAGTAGACTACATAATCAAATATAAAATTAAATAAAGCAAGTAAAGATTCAAATTAGGGCTACTGTTTCTATTTAAGATTCTTAATTAATATTTAACATTTTGGGATTTTAATATATTAAGGTTTATGCTACTGTAAGTTATAAAGGAATTGAAATGGATTCAAGTTTTATAATTTAAGAGGTTGATAAAGTTCTTTGATTAACCAAATTAGTGTTTGAGGAGTAAAATCATGAAATTATAGTTTGGACACTTTAAAACATTAGGTTTATGATTATTAGCTACTGAATTGTTGTTTTTAGGCTTATCGTGTTTGAATTTTAATATTTAGGTTTACAAGGTTTAAAGGTTTAAAGGATTAGGGTTTAGAAAAATTAGGGTTTAAGGTTTTAAGGGAGTTAGGGTTTAAGAAAACAAGGGTTTAATATTAGCTAGTTTGGGGTTACTGTCTTGGTTTTGAAGTTGAATTAAGGTTTTTAGTGTTTCGGAGAATGTATTTGATTTTAGAATTTGGAAAAATAATTTATAGTTTTATGAAGCTTTATGTGATTTTTAGAATATGTAAAGTGAGTTTGAGTTTGGTTATTCAACAAAACATTTGGAGTTTTGAAAAAGAATTAGAAGAAAGCTAGTTTAGAGTTTTATGGTGTTTTTTTTGAAAATAAACAAAACGATTTAAGATTTATAGAAACAGAAAAGATATTTTTTAGGGTTTTTGGGAAGAAAAGGATTCAATTTAGGGTTCTGGAAAATTGGAAAGCAGATTAGGGTTTTGGTAAATTAATGAAACGATTTAAGGTTTTGAAAATAGAAGGAAACAAATTAGGGTTTTGAAGGTATTTAAAAACAGAAAAATGTTTATGTTATTGAAACAAAGATCAATGTTACTATGTGTTTATAAATCAAGGTTTTGTGTGTATAATCTTAAGAATCAAAGAAACAAAGCTACTATAAGAAAATAAAAAGAAATTAGAGATTCAAACCTCCGTTCGTTGGTTCCACAAAAAATTGTTTATTGGATGAACAAGGACAAAGGCAAGATGGTTGCCTTTGATGGATTGAATTGCTTTTTTGCTTCTCTCAAAAGTCCGATCGTTAATCTCTGGCAAAAAGTTTTAAAGTCCGATCACTTTTTCTAAGTTTTTCCTTCACTCGATTGTCCTCCTTTTTTCCTCCTTTCTGTGTTTTTTTAGTCTTATTTATAGGATATTTATATGATTAATTCAATTTGTTTACGAAAACTATCATTAATTAGGAAAAGGGAACCGAAACCAAATAGAATTTGGTTTCGAAAAAAATTGCGTCGGAAAAATTTTATTCGCAAAAAAAAACTACCGTGGGAATTTGTGGGCTGTGGGAGCGAAATTGCCTGCGGGCCATTTCGTCCGACCCCTTTTCGGCTATGAAATTTTTCGTCGCCGATTTTTTGTCGTCAATTTTTATTTTTATTTATTTATTTATTATTATTTTTATTTATTTGTTTATTAATTATTAAAACAAATATTATTTAATTAAGATAACACAAAAATTATTTTGGACTAATTAAAATATATTGGACAGACTGGGTCAAAAATTAAGGGTCTACAGTTTGCCCCCTGCTTGAACGATCTGAGACTTTAGTAAAAGAGAGTGATAATCAATAAGCCTTAATTTTTGATGAGATGGTTACTTGAATTTGTTTTGGGTACTTGGACTCGAGACTGAACTTGATATGGGCACTTGGATTCGAGACTAGATTGAATTTGGGTACTTGGACCCGAGAATGAATTTGATTTGGGTACTTGGACCTGGGATCGGGTACTTAGACCTGAGATTGAATTTGATTTGGGTACTTGGACCCGAGATTAGATTGATTTGGGTACTTGGACTCGAGATTGATTTGATTTGGGTACTTGGACCTGAGATTAGATTGATTTGGGTACTTGGACCCGAGATTAGATACTTGGACTCCAGATTGAATTTGATTTGGGTACTTGGACCCGAGAATGAATTTGATTTGGGTACTTGGACCCGAGATTAGATTGATTTGGGTACTTGCACCCAAGCTTGAATTTGATTTGGGTACTTGGACCCCGGATTGGGTACTTGGACCCGAGATTGAATTTGATTTGAGTACTTGGACCCGAGAATGGGTACTTGGACCCGAGATTGAATTTGATTTGGGTACTTGGACCCGAGAATGATTTGATTTGGGTACTTGGACCCGAGATTGATTTGATTTGGGTACTTGGACCTGAGACTAATTTGATTTGGGTACTTGGATGCGAGATTGATTTGATTTGGGTACTTTGACCCGAGAATGGGCACTTGGACCCGAGACTAATTTGATTTGGGTGCTTGGACTCGAGAATGAATTGAATTTTGGGTGCTTGGACCTGAGACTGAGTTTGACTAACCTTTTATTCAGTTGAGAAGTCTAACTGCTCCGGCTGTTCTATGCATTGTGGTTCTTCACCCTTGTAAATGGATCTTCATCCTTGCAGATCGTGTCTTCATCCTTGAAAATGGATCTTCATCCTTTGAGATTGGGTTTTCACCCTTGAAAATGGATCTTCATCCTTTGAGATTGGGTCTTCACCCTTGAAAATGGATCTTCATCCTTTGAGATTAGGTCTTCACCTTTGAAAACGGATCTTCATCCTTGGAGATCGGGTCTTCACTCTTGAAAATGGATCTTCATCCTTTGAGATCGGGTCTTCACCCTTGAAAATGGATCTTCATCCTTTGAGCTGGATCTTCATCCTTGTATTGAGTCTTCACCCTTTGAAAATGGATCTTCATCCTTTGGACTTCAGGTCTTCACCCTTGAAAATGGATCTTCATCCTTTGAGATCGGGTCTTCACCATTGAAAATGGATCTTCATCCTTTGAGATTAGGTCTTCACCCTTGAAAATGGATCTTCATCCTTAGAGATCGGGTCTTCACCCTTGAAAATGGATCTTCATCCTTTGAGATCGGGTCTTTACCCTTGAAACATGGATCTTTATCCATTGGAGGTCGGGTCTTTTACCCTTGCTTTGGCTTTTTTAGTTGGACGGATCTTTTGTCTTTTGCATCTTCATTCTTTTGAGAATTCTAATGTTCTATTCTTTTGTTCTTCCTTTTTGCAAAAATTCAGCTATTATTAATTGGACCTTATATCCTCTCCTTGCCCCCCTGCGTGGCAAAATATTTGTAAGTGAGTTTGAAAATATTTTATATATAGACTCAAAAAATTGAAAAGGAGAAACTTTGCCCCCTGTGTAAGCTCAAACCCATGATTTTTCTATGCGGGCTCTGATTGATGTTTTTGCCATCTAGTTCATCACACAAGCACGTATTTCTTCTTTTGCAAAATAACTGGAGCTTCCACAAGCAAATAGGCTTTTCGTGCCCTCTTGATTCAATATCTTCTTTTGATTCTTTACTTCACAGGGTGTTTGCTATTCATTTTGACAAGGAATAGACAACACAAGACAAGAAAGTGCGATGTGATATGCTCATGTATGCATGATATGCATGAATGATACTTACAGTCGTTCCATCGACTCACAGACCGAGGTGTTCAGCAGAAGTGTTCTCATTGGTTCCTTTCATATACTCGTTCAGGTCTTTCATTAGAATAACAGAATGCTTCCCATTTATGACTTTTATCTTTGAGATATTGAAAACATGAATAATGGAGGCCCCAAGCAGCAGAGTCAGGATTCATCTATTTTGAACAATGTTTCAGCATGTCAGTTGATAGCTTCTTCATGACCTTGCTAATAATCATTTCCTTTGCCCAATGTGTCCTTTGGAGGTTCAACATATTTCCCTTAACTTGAAGGCTTTATATGACAAAACTTTTTCTTTTTTTATTTTTTGACTTTTGATTTTGAAATCAAATGTTGGCTTTACCAAATTAATGTCAATGTACCTCAAGAATTGATTTTTCCAAATTAACATATCTATAACATGACAACCCTAGTTACCATACTAAACTCATAAATTATTTCTATTTAAGCAAGAATTGTTGCACTTTAGATAGGCACATACACATTACTTGGCCAAAGGTCTAATTGAGTTTAAATATTGTCTATCTCATATGCATGCTTATTCAAATTATCTCCACTAATAGACTCTACCTACCAAGAGAGATCAACAGGTCTTTGATAGGCTTGAAATGGGGTCTATAAGGGACACGGGTTTAAGTGAAGGCCATTTTGAGATTGGAGTTGGTGTGATACAATGGACAAACCCTCACACTACAAATTTCTTATTAGAACTTTAGACAGTTGGGAGCAATCTTTCTAGACTCCAAATTCCTTCTATCTTCTTGGCATTAATCTGGATCTTGATTAGGACAATCTTTGTTTCTTTGCATAAAGTTTGATACCCAAATTTGTTTCTTTTCTTCTTTTCCCTTTTCTTTCCTTTTTATTTTTCTTACTCCTCCCTTTCTTTGAACATTTTATCATTTTTGTCCTTCTTCCTTGTAGGACTGTCAAGTACAGAACTTTCAAGAACTGAATGGTCTTTCTCCTTTTTCTTTGATTTTGATCGAATCTTTGGTTGGGTTGGGCCAATTCAAGTCAAACCGTCCTTATAAACCAAATGGAAGCCTTTTGCTGCTTTAGGTAAAAGAGAACTCAGTTGGCTTTCTGAACCGCCTTTATAGGTTTTATCTTTTATATTTTTTTCTTTTTCTTCTCTTTTTCTCTTTTCTTTTTCTTTTCTTTTGTCTTTTTTTTTTGTTTTCTTTTCTTCTCTTTTTTTTGTTTGATTTGTTTGTTTGTTTTTTTTTTGTTCTAGCTCTAAAAGAGTTGTCTTGTTTATACTAACTTGGGCTTCCAATAATGGATGAGTGGGGTGACATAAATCTCCTTTAACAGGGATAAATCATTTGTTACTATGATGTTATTTTGATAGATTGGAGATATTAGGTGAACTTGAACTACCCTTATGGTCTTGAAAACTTCAACTACCCTTATGGTCTTGGAAACATCAACTACCCTTATGGTCTTGAGAACTTCAACTATCTTCATGGTCTTGAGAACTTCAACTATCTTCATGGTCTTGAAAACATCAACTACCCTTATGGTCTTGAGAACATCAACTATCTTCATGGTCTTGAGAACTTCAACTATCTGCATGGTCTTGAGAGCTTCAACTATCTTCATGGTATTCATTTCTTTCTTTGATCTTCTTGCCTCTTCATCTTAGTGATCATAAGACTTGTCAAAAGTATCACAATAGCTCAGGGTAGGTTATTAGGGTTTGTAAGCCAATGAAAAGAAAGCTAAAATTTTATGAAGGCTCAACGGGACAACTAGGGATTGATATTTAATAGGATGGATACTAGTTGTTGGCTAATCCAAACAATGCCTAGATCATTTCTCTCTTAAATAAGCATAGTTCAATTTCACCTCTAAAGTTTGTCAAAGCATGTTCTAAGACTTAATAGGACCTAGACAAAGATAATTACGCAGGAGCCCTCTCTAAGTAAGCATACACAACTCAATGCTATAGAGCAATTCCCTTACCTAGTAAAGTCATTCAAGTCATGATGCATAGATATATTAATTCATGAATTATCAAGCTAGATTCCTCATTGGTTGAGCACCAAAATGAACAAAGACCAACAAAAATTTTTATGAAAGTAATTTATTCAAACAAACATAATTTGAAAAATAAGATTGTTCCAATTAAATATTAAAGAAAGTAAAATAAATAGAGCAACACTCCAAGCTAAGGGAACTTCGTTGAGTTGGAGTCGAAGATACTTCATTTATTTAGACATCTCAAGGGCAAGGATTTTTTCCATCATCAAGGGCCATTGCTTCATCATCCATAATTAGCCCAAGCTTGCTTAGTAGCACATCATCTTTAGTAGCTTCTCTTTCCATATCATAACAAGATGACAAGATAAAACTCTTCATGAAGGTTACAAGCGGTGGCGCCCTTCCAAATTTAGGTAAAGGATCATTCTTAGTGTTGGGCTTATCAGGCTCAGGCAGCTTTCCACTATCAATCAAATCTTGGATTTTGTGCCTTAAGTGAACACATTTATCTGTCTCATGCCCTTGCATTTGATGGAATTGACAAAAGACATTGACTTCAAAATTTGGTGGTAGAGGCTTATGTAGAGACCGAGGTGTCAATGGTTGTAGCAAATCCATCTTTATTAAATTTTCTAACATCTTTGACAAAGGCTCCCCCAAGTTTGAAAATTTACGCTTTGTTGGCTTAGTTGTTGCATTTTTCTCAACACCTCCTCTTTCCCTTTGACTTTGCCCACTAGGGTGATAGCCGCTCTTATTGCTCCACTTAGATAGCACATGGTTCGATTGGTCTTGTAGAATATGGATTGATCTCTCATTTTTCACTCGATCTCTATCAATAGACATGTTCCTTGTTAATATTGCCTTTTCCTTCTTTCTTATGTCAATGGGAGATGCCTCATTAGCATTGTTGATGATCTCTAGAATTTGAATAAACTAGGTCCTCATAATTTCAACCAATTGATCTCGTAGCTCGGCCATCCTAGCTTTGACAACTTCATCAACTATGTCCCTTAGCTGGTTTGCATCCATCCTTGAAATGTTGTAGGATGTGTCGTTGTATGCTCCTAAATTGTCGTACTCTAGGTCTATGAGCCAGAGAGGATCAAGGATATGTGATGCCAATGTATGTATGTATGCATGTATGCACAAACAATTAAAAAACAAGGACAAATAGGACGTTCCTTCCAACCTTATAACATCCACACACGAATGGCGAGTCTCTTTTCCTAGGTATATGGTTAACAAAATACCAACATGGGGTATCTTTTTTTCGAATATTTCCCTCGGACGTTTCAACCAATAGTTATATTTTCAAAAATGGAAATCAGTTTATAATAATTCCCGTTAATTAGGTTTTAATCCATTTAACCAATTAAAGTAGCTTTTATGCTATATTGGATTAAAACTAAATTAAGAGGTTTATTATAAGTAGATTTCTCACTTGAAAAAGTAACTAATACTTGAAAAAGTAACTAATGATTCATGCCAAAAACAAGCCCATGATTAATTATTCTTAGTATAAACTAGGCTCACAATTGATTTTTGGTATTTCGTAATTGACCTAAATATTTTTGCAAGCTCTTTGTAAGAAAAGGTTGGGTGAAAATAATTTTGTTTCTAAGTCCATTGTAAAAAGATTTTAGAAAAAAATATTTTGGGCTTAGTATTTGGGCCATGCGCAAAAGAATTTTTGATTTATTTTTAGAAAAGTCTTATGTCCAAAGACCATCTTGAAAAATTTTGAAAATAGCTTTGGTCTTTTGGATTTTAAAGAAAATTTATTTTGAGCTTACAATATACTTAGGTCATCTTAGAAAAAGAATAAACCAAATAAGCCATGATTTAAGCCAAGATAAATTAACCATAGTCAAACAACATGCATTTGGGGTAAAACCTAAGGAAAGTAACTAGGCCAATTACATGAGCTTTAGTCTTTGGGTAAAAAGGCTTAGGTTCCCATAGCAAGTATATACCAAATGGTACGAGACTATGAGTGGTTATGCCATGCTCGATCTCCATACCTTGAGTGAAAGTATGGTATCCCTTACATAACACAACACGGGTAATACGGGCATCCTAACTCATACACACGATGCAATCTAATATGATGCAATGGATAATATCATTATACGAAAGAATAGAATAATATAAAAACCAATATAATCTACTTCTCTTATCCCTAGTGGAGTCGGCACTATGAGCGGAGATTTTCGCCCCCACTCCCGGTGGAATGGTTCTTGCGACTTTGGCACTGTTTAGGCTCGGGGCCTTAGAGAACACGGACCTAGGTCCGGAGAAAATGGAGTCACCACCCGGACGGGCAGAAAAAAAGAAAGGAGTGGATGACTCGATTCCTAAGGAATCCCCAACCCCCTAATGGGTTCGGAAAGTTGGGTACATGTGGGGAAGGTGAGAAATGGCTCAGCACCCCCACAATGCCCGGTTCTTTGGAACCGGCCTCCTTTACAGGTCTTAATATCATAAAATTCCTAAATATAACAATATTATCCATATTACACACAACAATTAAAATAAAGCATCGATATATTAAAAAATCAAAACAATGTCCAAACAAAAGCAAATAAATGGACACCCATCCGAGGATGGAAACATGTCCTTACATCCCATGCCTAAATAGGACACCCACCGAAAGGTAGAAACATGTCCTTTACATTGGTCTAAAATATAAAAGCAATTTAAATTACATGATATTTAACTAATGAGGTACCCATAAAGTGGAAACATACCTCTTACAATATTTGGAAATAAAAAATAAATCGATAAAAGTAAATAACCATTCATAATAAATAAATCATTCATCAAAGATATCAATCAAAATATAAAATAAACATCCATCCATGATAAATTAAATAAATCAATCATTGAAATTAAATAAACCAATAAAGCATTGAAAATAATTTAAAGCATATAATAGACTGCATAATCAAATATAAAATTAAATAAAGCAAGTAAAAATTCAAATTAGGGCTACTGTTTCTATTTAAGATTCTTAATTAATATTTAACATCTTGGGATTTTAATATATTAAGGTTTATGCTACTGTAAGTTTTATAATTTAAGAGGTTGATAAAGTTCTTTGATTAACCAAATTAGTGTTTGAGGAGTAAAATCATGAAATTAGGGTTTGGACACTTTAAAACATCAGGTTTATGAATATTAGCTACTGAATTGTTGTTCTTAGGCTTATCGTGTTTGAATTTTAATATTTAGGTTTATAAGGTTTAAAGGTTTAAAGGATTAGGGTTTAGAAAAATTAGGGTTTAAGGTTTTAAGGGAGTTAGGGTTTAAGAAAACTAGGGTTTAATATTAGCTAGTTTGGGGTTACTGTCTTGGTTTTGAAGTTGAATTAAGGTTTTTAGTGTTTCAGAGAATGTATTTGATTTTAGAATTTAGAAAAACAATTTATAGTTTTATGAAGCATTATGTGATTTTTAGAATATGTAAAGTGAGTTTGAGTTTGGTTATTAAACAAAACATTTGAAATTTTGGAAAAGAATTAGAAGAAAGCTAGTTTAGAGTTTTATGGTGTTTTTTTGAAAATTAACAAAATGATTTAAAGTTTATAGAAACAGAAAAGATATTTTTTAGGGTTTTTGGAAAGAAAAGGATTCAATTTAGGGTTTTGAAAAATTGGAAAGCAGATTAGGGTTTTGGTAAATTAATGAAACGATTTAAGGTTTTAAAAATAAAAGGAAACGAATTAGGGTTTTGAAGGTATTTAGAAACAGAAAAATGTTTATGTTATTGAAACGAAGATCAATGTTACTATGTGTTGATAAATCAAGGTTTTGTGTGTATAATCTTAAGAATCAAAGAAACAAAGCTACTGTTAGAAAATAAAAAGAAATTAGATATTCAAACCTTCGTTCGTTGGTTCCACCAAAAATTGTTTCTTGGACGAACAAGGACAAAGGCAAGATGGTTGCCTTTGATGGATTGAATTGCTTGTTTGCTTCTCTCAAAAGTCCGATCGTTAATCTCTGCTAAAAATTTTTAAAGTCCGATCACTTTTTCTAAGTTTTTCCTTCACTCGTTTGTCCTCCTTTTTTCCACCTTTCTGTGTTTTTTTAGTCTTATTTAAAGGAGATTTATATGATTAATTCAATTTGTTTACGGAAACTATCATTAATTAGGAAAAGGAAACTGAAACCAAATAGAATTTGGTTTCGAAAAAAATTGCGTCGAAAAAATTTCGCTGGCGAAAAAAACTGTTGCGAAAAAATTTCGCTGGCAAAAAAAAACTGCCGTGGTAATTTGCGGGCTGCGGGAGCAAAATTGCCTACTGGCCATTTTGTCAGACCCCTTTTCGGCGATGAAAGTTTTCATCGCCGATTTTTATTTTTATTTTATTTTTATTTTATTATTATTTTATATTATTTTATATTAATTATTAAAACAAATATTATTTAATCAAGATAACACAAAAATTATTTTGGACTAATTAAAATATATTGGACCAGACTGGGTCAAAAATTAAGGGTCTACAATTCCTTATTAGTTTTAGGTTCCCAAATTTAGATAAAAATCTTTGAAAAAAATTCTCCAGAGTTTTGTCTGTAAAACGGATATCTCAAAAAAAAAGTTAATATTACTCAACCTACAGAAAAATACACTCTCAATAATAATATCAAACATTTCACCCCAACTTCTCAATCTCTCTATATTTCTCTCAAAACATGTAAATATGTACATATATATAACTTATATACAATCCCATATCATAAAATTAGTCCCAAAAATTCTTTATAATTTATAATACTCTCGAAACACATAAAAATAATATATATAATGATGAGATATACTATAGAATAGAATGTATATATAACAGCAACTGGCTCTGATCCTGTAGCACTAAAATTACCTCAAGCTCAACCAACCTCAAGTCTAGACCTGACCAGATCTGGATGAATTCTTCGGATCTACTGGATCAACGCTGTCACCTGCGCGATGAATTTCAACCGCGCTAAGCTAAAAGCCTAGCGGTACATACTTTGATAGTAATGAAACTTTAAAAGAAATGATAATGCATGGTGCTATTTGATGACATCTCACAATTTGATATGCAATTCCACTTTAATTCACATTTATCATTCTTCCTAAGCATCACATTAACACATATACAAGCATTGGGCCCAAATAACCTAATACATTATTCAAATTCCAAAATTACTGTTTTGGTTTATTTTGATACCCAGTATCTAGTCCGAAGGCAATACAATTGACAACCAGCGTCTAGCCCGAAGGCAAATCATAGTGAAGTCCAACGTCTCACCCAAAGGCAAATATATGTCAGTGATGCCCATCGTCTAGCCTTGAAGGCAAATGATGAGAATAATCTCATAGGCATGCCACCAAACACAGAACTCTAGCATTGAATAATATACTAAGCAACACACAAATAGTACATATTTTTATAATCAATTTTCTTATCCCATTGCCTCTTTTACTCATTTTTCTCATTCATAATAATGCCAAATCACTTTAATTCATTATATCTTATCACTTTATCACAATGTATGTCATTTAACATTACAATTATACTACCCAAATATTTTTGGGTTATTCTCACATAAACCATATTCTACTCATTTTAGCCATATTTCCATAATTTTCCATTACAAACATCAAATGCTTTGCCACTTTATCAATGTAGATAAATTATGCCTTAAAATTGGCATAAATACATTCTTTTTGACAAACATATTTAACAATGTTATTAGCCATCTTAAAATGGCTTAATCAGTCATGCATTTAAACATATATCTATGCACTTTTCATGTGAATTCACACATCAAAGTAGCATAGTCTTAATTTCTAAATACAATATAATATGCCATTCTTAATGCATTAAATATTATTCTACCAAAGTATGTACTAACCTTCAACCAAGATCACTTCCAAGCTAAATGTACATCTTTTCCTTCACTTCCCTCAAGTGTCCTTCACTACTAGGTATGGACAACTTGATTCTACTTCACACCTAATCCAAATATAGATGTATGTAACACATTAGAATCATATTTTTAGGTGTTTTAACCATCAACTACCAATTTAACATCAATTCTCCCAACTTTCACATTTTTACTCTAACCATCTTTAATTCTAGAACTTTATTCTAATCAATTCTAAATGTTAATTTGAATTCATATTCATCCTTAAAATCATATTAGAATATGATTTAAATAATTTAAATCAATTCACATCAATTCTTTAATAAAGTTCTACCAAAACCTTAAATCACCTTCTTTAATTTTGGAACTGCATTCCAACGACTTTCAAAAGATAATTTAAGTTCAAATATATCTTTAAAACTATATTCTAACACATTTTAAATAATTAAATTCAATTTAAATCATTTCTTTATAAAAGTCCCAAGGAAACCCATAATTCCTCTCTACTTCATCTAAACTCCAACTAAACTTATGCAAATCAACCATTTAAATATAAAATCATTGTTTTCTCATCAAATTAGTATCATCTATAATCATTCCAACAATTATAACATACCCAATCAAAAACCCATGTATCACATAATCTTAAAATTCCATAAAGCTTCTTAAGTTTGGAAGAAACATTACCTTTCACTTGCAAATTCTCCAAAATCACCCCTTGCTTCTTGAAAATTGATGAAATCTTTATCTAATTAAGAAAACAAAAGCTCCCTCTCTTCATCCATGGAGAAAAACGTTTTTGAAGAAGAAGAAAGAAGGAAGAAGAAGATGAAGTGTTTTATTTTTCTTTTTAATTTACTAACCACATGTATACATAATTAATTAATTATTTATTTATTTTAAAAAAATTCTAATTTTATTCTTCCACTCAAAATTAATTTAATTTTGAATTATTTAATTAATTTCTAAATTTTTCAATCAATTTCCACTATCTAAAAATTATTTTAATTTTGAATTATTTATTTAATTCACATATTCTATCCATAAATATATAATAATTAATTAATTTAAATAATTCCAGGGTCATTGCTTCGAAGAGCTATGGGCGTGGCTTTTGAATTTTCTTCATTTTTGCTTACTTTTCTTCAAATTTGAACCACTTATCATTCAAAACATTGTATATTGCCTTTCCAAGCTAAAATAAGAGAATTCTAACTCGAACAAAAAAATCCATTAGGTTCAATTGAAAAACAATTAAAATCATGGCTAAAATTGTATAAAATCTTGATCAAAATTTCACTTAAAAAAACTCCCCCAAACTTAAACCATTGCTTATTCTCAAGCAATTGAAGTTTGTCACTATAGGTTTCCTTATATGTTAAGTTTATATACAAAAATTTAAACAATTAAAACTTCAAAATAGATCTTAAATTCAGTTCCATGACTTTACTTACTTCATTTTCACCTTCTTTACTCAAGAATTTAATTAATTGCAATCAAATATCATACTTTTGATAAGAAACTATTGTTTTTATGCAAACTTAGCCTAGTCTCATATGCATATTTAATCGAGCTTTCTCTACTAATAGACCTCACTAGTGTAAGGAAAATCAGAAGGACATTTATTAGCTTGTAATGGGGTCTATATGGGTGAGGCCTAAAATTACAAAAAATGAAATAGGTTACTTATCTTTCAAAAATTTTCTCATAATTGAATGTAGCTCTTGTACATGTGGAGGATCCTTTTGTTTTTGCACCTTGATTGCCTCCTTTTTTTTATTGTATTGGGGAGATTTTTTTAATTTAATCAAATAAGCATATATTTATATTTCTATAAATTCCCCCAAACTTTAAACTTAGAAGTCTATTGTAGATTTTAAAGGAGATTTTCCATACTTATCCTTCATAATTGAGCAAATTACTTGAGAAACTTTTTAAAAGATAATTAACCTTGAAATGGGTAGTTATTGTGGTTATTTTAATCAAGAAAACTCAAGTTAAATTTTATTTTAGACTCAAAGGGGAAAACTAGGGGCAATGCTTAAACATGGCAGGTATAAGATATTGGCTCAACAAACAATGTCTAAATCATTTTTCTCTTTTCTTAGCAAGGTTTAATTTCGCCTCAAAAGCTCTTTTAAACATGTTATAGGCCTAGGAAGAAAATAATATAAAAGAATATAAACTTTTTCTAAATATTTAATAACCAATCACTTTTAATTAAATTCAAGAGCTCAATTGGTTAAAAATCCTAAAAGTATAGTTATTTGTTTTACCAAAATTTTACCTTAAATTTCAAAAATTTTAATTAAAAAATTTTAACACATAAAATCACACATAAGAAATCTATTGTGAACTCAATTATTCTAGAACAAATTATATAAAAATCCATTCATCCATAATATTTCCTAAATCACACATATAGTCAATAAAACACACTTAATATATAAAGATCCAAAATACCATAATACTATAAGTTCAAATATTCTAAATAAAAACACATATACAAGCATAAAATAAAATATCCAAAAAGAAAAATAAAATAAAATATCCAAAAAGAAAAATAAAATAAAATAAAATATCTAAAAAGAAAATTAAAAGCAAAGTACCACAATTATTCAACCAATTCGAGGGAAAACTCCACCAAACTTTAAATACCACTATCCTTAGTGGTCACCACCACCATTATGATCACTAGGTGGAGGGGGCTATTGTAGAGGTGGATAGTACAATCCAAACTGGGCGAAGAAGGTGTTGATATGCTCTCTCAGTCTAGTCATCCAGGTAGATGCAGCATCCAGGTAGATGCAGTATGAACCACATGCTCTACACCTCCAAATCTCTGCTCCATATTGTCAAATATTTGCTTCCAGGCATCACTCATGCGATTCATCTCATTCTCAAAAGCATCAAGCCTATTAGATAAATATTCAAATGTGTTGGGTAGAGCAGAAGGGCCATGCTCAAAAGGGTAAGGAGGATAATGATGTTGTTTAGTAGGTTCCTCAAATTCATCTCCTTCTCCAAAAAGAACCCCTTCATCAATGTTAATATCAACATCATGTGGTCCTAAAACTACATACCACCGACCCCTCTTTTCTGCTAATCTCATAGCTAAGACAGTGCTCATATCAATTATTGACTTACTAGGCATATGTGTAAGGTGATCATAGCTAATATCTAGATATTCTACAATTTTAGTGATCATTTCTCCAATAACAATCTTTTCAAATTGCCTAACAAATTCCTCACACCATTTTGCAAACCAAAATTCAAAATTAAAAGGAGTTTCTTGCGTAGCACATTAAAATAAATGTAACTCCTTAGAATTTACAGCGCTTTGACTCTCACATCTACCAAAAATGGTATTGGCTAAGACAATATGTATGTATGTATAAAAAGGATTTGTAAAATTAGAAGCCTTGAATATTTTTCTATTAAATCTATCCAATCCTCCTAATCTAGTCCAACTCTCCTTTTCATCAAATCCAAAAGTTTTCCCATTAGTGCCTTATCTGACAACTAAACCAATAGCACGTCCAAATTCAATCATACTTCAATGATAATTCATATTGGCTAGTCAAAATTCCACTTTTCCATTGTGTGCGACATTACTATAAGGTAGAATAAATTTAAAAGCACTTAAAAAAAATCTAAAGTTAACTCAGCATATGTGGAAAGTGCATGGAAGCAAAAACAATCCACCATATATCAATAAACATTTTAAGCAATAAATCATTCCAGCCTAGTTTCCTAATCACATCACCATCAATGAACTTAGAGGGAATTTTTCTCCTATCACTTAGTTCATAGTACCTTTTTCTTTGAGCTTCATCACAAAAATGAATTTTTGTGTACCAGTTTAAAGGTTGAGGAGGTGGTGATGAAGGTGGAGATGGAGTTGATGATGAAGATGATTCCACTTGTCTCATCCTTTTTGAGCTTTCTCCCTTTGATTTCTTGGCTAGAATCTTGCTTTTAGGCATTTTAATTGTTCAATTGTTGAAAAGTGATCAAATTTGAGTGAAAAGGGTTGATTTGGTAGTGAGTTGAGAGGTTAGGAGCATGGAATTTGAATATGGTAGCCAAGGTTTGTGAAAGTGAAGAGAGAGAAAATTTGACATATATATACCATCAGACCAGCCATGGTCATGGCCCTATATGCCACAGTCATGGCATATGTGTTGACCAATCTGTAGACCCTTAATTTTTGACCTAGTCCGGTCCAATATATTTTAATTAGTCCAAAAATAATTTTTGTGTTATCTTAATTAAATAGTATTTGCTTTAGTATTTAGTTTTTATAATTAATAAAAAATAAAAATAAAAATAATAAACAAATAAATAAAAATAAATATAAATATAAAAATAAAAATTCGCGACAAAAAATCGGCGACGAAATTTTTCATCGCCGAAAAGGGGTCGGACGAAATGGCCCGCAGGCAATTTTTGCCCTTGCAGCCCGCAAGCTCCTGTGGCAACTTTTTTGCCAGCAAAATTTTTCCGCAGCAGTTTTTTTTTTTTTGCCAGCGAAATTTTTCTAACGCAATTTTTTTCGAAACCAAATACAATTTGGTTTCGGTTTCCTTTTCTTAATTAATGTTAGATTCCGTAAACAATTAAGATTAATCATCAAAATCTTCTATAAATAGGACTAAAAACAACACAAAAAGGGGGGATCAAAATTTAGGAGGAAAAAAGGAGGAAAATTTGAGAGCAAAAACTTTGGACCGAGGAATCAAGAAAATTAGGAGATTAATGATCGGACTTTGAGAGAATAAACAAGCAATTCAATCCATCAAAGGCAACCATCTTGCCTTTGTCCTTGTTCATCCAAGAAGTAATTTTTGGTGGAACCAACAAACGAAGGTATGAATATCAATTTTTTTTTCTCTACAGTAGCTTGAATCATTAAACTCTTTCTTTTGATTCTAAAAACCTTAGAACCCTAATTTAGTTTTTCTAAACCTTAGAACCTTAAATCGTTTCCTCTATTTTCAAAAACCCTAAATTACTTTTTCCGTTTCTTCAAAATATCAAAACCCTAATCTACTTTCCAACTTTCCAAAACCTTAAATCATTTTATTAATTCCTCAAAACCCTAATATGTTTTCCAATGTTTCAAAACCTTAAAACCCTAAATTTGACTTATAGCTTCTAAAAATCACATAAAGCTTTTATAAAACTATAAATTGTTTTTTCCAAATTCTAAATCAAATACATTCTCCGAAACACTAAAAACCCTAATTCAACTTTAAAACCAAGACAGTAACCTCAAACTAGCTAACGTCATTAGTTAAATATCATGTAATTTAAATTGCTTTTCTATTTTAGAACCAATGTAAAGGACATGTTTCTACCTTTCGGTGGGTGTCCTATTTAGGCTTAGATTATGTAAGGGCATGTTTCCATCTTCGGATGGGTGTCCATTTATTTGTTTTGCTTGGACATTGTTTTGATTTTCAATATATCGATACTTCATTTTAATTATTGTGTGTAATATGGAGAATATTGTTATATTTAAGAATTTTATAATATTAAGACCTATAAAGGAGGCCGGTTCCAATGAACTGAGAGTTGTGGGGGTGCTGGGCTATTTCTCACCTTCCCCACACGTACCCAACTTTCCAAACCCATTAGGGGGTTGAGGATTCCTTAGGAATCGAGTCATCCACCCTTTCTTTTCTCGGCCCGTCCAGGTGGCAACTTCATTTTCTCCGGACTTAGGTCCGTATTCTCTAAGGCCCTGAGCCTAAATAGTGCCGAAGTCGCAAGAACCATTCTACCGGGAGTGGGGATGAAAATCCCAGCTCACAGTGGCGACTCCACTGGGGATAAGAGAAGTTGATTCCGTTGGTCTTTATGTTATTCTATTCTTTCTTATAATGATATTATCAATTGCATCATATTATATTGCATCGTGTGCGTGAGTTTGGATGCCCGTGTTACCCGTGTTATGTTATATAAGGGATACTATACTTTCACTCAAGGTATGGAGATCGAGCATGGCATAACCACTCATAGCCTTGTACTATTTGGTATATACTTGCTATGGGAACCTAAGCCTTTTAACCCAAAGACTAAAGCTCATGTAATTGGCCTAGTTACTTTCCTTAGGTTTTTACCCCAAATGCATGTTGTTTGACTATGGTTAATTTATCTTGGCTTAAATCATGGCTTATTTGGTTTATTCTTTTTCTAATTTGACCCAAGTACATTTGCAAGCTTAAATAAAATTTTCTTTAAAGTCCAAAAGACCAAGGCTATTTTCAAAACCTTTCAAGATGGTCTTTGGACATAAGACTTTTCTAAAAATAAATCAAAAATTCTTTTGCTCATGGCCCAAATGTAAAGCCCAAAATTCATTTTTTCTAAAATCTTTTTACAATGGGCTTATAAACAAAATTATGTTACAAAGAGCTTGCAAAAATATTTGGGTCAATTACGAAATACAAAAAATTAATTGTGAGCCTAGTTTATACTAAGAATAATTAATCATTGTTTGTTTTTGGCATGAATCATTAGTTACTTTTTCAAGTGAGAAATCTATCTATAATAAACCTCTTAATTTAGTTTTAATCCAATATAGCATAAAAGCTACTATAGTTGGTTAAATGGATTAAAACCCAATTAATGGGAATTACCATGGATTGATTTCCATTTTTGAAAATATAACTATTGGTTAAAATGCCCGAGGGAATTATTCAAAAACAAGATGCCCCATGTTGATATTTTGTTAACCATATACCTAGGAAAAGAGACTCGCCATTCATGTGTAGATGTTATAAGGTTGGAAGGAATGTCCTATTTGTCCTTGTTTGTCTATTGTTTGTGCATACATGCATACATGCATACATTTGCATCTCATATCCTTGATCCTCTCTGGCTCACAGCCCAAGATTACAATAGTTCAAAAGCTTACGACAATCCGACCTACGCTGGAGATGAGGTATCTAGCAACGACTCAATCACTTGCTCACCAAAAACAATGGATTACAAACAAATTCAAAGAATGGTGGATGAAGCCCTCAATGCCAAGATGGAAGAAATAAAAGAGGCCCTAGCTGAGACCATGAAGAACCAATTGACTGCAATTTTAGAAAATCATGCCGAAACATCTGCTAGCACTAAGAAGCCAAAGGACAAAGGGAAGACCAAAGTTGACGAAGTGGTTTTTGATGATGAAAAGGTGATCATTGATGATGATGATAATTGGGCTTAATACTACCAAGATGCTCAAGAGAAGAAAAAAGAACCGAAGATTGTTGAAAGATCAACTATAGAGAAGACCGAAACTTCTGATGTTGAAAAGATGATTGCTGATTTAGAAAAGAAATTTGAGAAGAAACTGAAAACCGAGGAAATGTCTGAAGTTGACAAATTATTTGAGCTAGATGAAGAAGTTCCGTACAAGTTCAAGATGCCATATTTTGTGAAGTTTGATGGAACCAGAAATCCTCATCTCCATGTGAAGCATTATTTCACTGCTATGCAGTCTGCCCGAGCTACTAAGGCTCAAACCCTAAGGTACTTCTTGCTCTCATTGGACCTTGTTGTCCAAAATTGGTTCTATACCTTAGATGATGGAACACAATAGAATTGGGATCTGCTTTACAAAGCCTTCATCCAACAATATGGATATAATGTCGAGATGGAAGTTACCTTAATGGAAGTGGAGTCCATTAGGCAAAGGTCAAATGAGAATTTTGTGGACTATTTGAAAAGATGGAGAAATAAGGCCGCTTTGCTCAAGAAGAGGCCCGATGAATCCGATCAAATAAGGATGATTGTGAGAGGGGTGTTGCCTAGTCTTCGTAAGAGGATGTCTCATACACTCATCCGTGATTTCAAAGATCTTTTCCAAGCTGGTCTGTAAATTGAAGAATAGGAAAGAGAGAAGAATCACTTTTCAATAAAAAGGAATGAGAAAGGGAACTGCCAGTCTGGAAATCAAAGCACGCAAAAAGAAGCCGGTGTTAATACTACTAACCAAAGAACAAGAAGGCAGTTTTCAGAATTAGGCTACCTGATGTCTTGGGTTCTCAATAAGCTTCAAAGAAAGGGATTGTTACAACCCTTAAATCCTCGCCCTTTGCCTAACCCTCTCCCACCTAATTTTGACACTAAAGCATTTTGTCAATTTCATCAAATGCAAGGGCATGACACGGATAGATGTGTGAGGTTGAGACATGAGATCCAAAATTTAATTGATAGTGGAAAGCTTCCCGAGCCCAACGAGTCGAACACCAAAGATAATCCATTACCCAAGTTCAATAGAGTACCTCCACTGGCAACCTTCATGGTGGGAAAAGGATTGGAAGAAGATTTTGTCTTATCCTCTTTTCAAGATGGAAATATTGAAGATGTGAAAGAAAAAGAAGCTTAACTCAACAAACTTTTCTTAGCTTGAATGTTGCTTTTCAAGTTTACTTTCTTTAATATTTAATTGGAACTATCGTGTTTTTCAAATTTAAAAGTTGTTTGAATAAATTACTTTTATCAAAATTTTTCTTAAGTCTTTGTTCATTTTGGTGCTCAACCGATGAGGAATCTAGCTTGATGTTCATGAATTAATATATTTATGCATCATGACTTGAATGACTTTACTAGGTGAGGGAATTGCTCTATACCATTGAGTTTTGTATGCTTACTTAGAGAGGGCTCCTACATAATTACCTTTGTCTAAGTCCTAGTCAGTCTTAGAACATGCTTTGACAAACTTTCGAGGCAAAATTGAACACTTTTTATTTAAGAGAGAGATGATCTAGGCATTGTTTGACGAGCTAACAACTTGTATCCACCCTATTAAATATCAATCCCTAGTTGTCCCTTTGAGCCTTCATAAAATTTTAACTTTCTTTTCATTGGCTTACAAACCCCAATAACCTACCCTGAGCTGTTGTGATACTTTTGACAAGTCTTATGATCACTAAGATGAAGAGGCAAGAAGATCAAAGAAAGCAATGATTAGTCAAGATCATGAAGATAGTTGAAGTTCTCAAGACCATAAGGGTAGTTGATGTTTTCAAGACCATAAGGGTAGTTGAAGTTCTCAAGACCATAAGGGTAGTTGAAGTTTTCATAATATCTCCAATATATCAAGAAAATATCAGAGTAACAAATAATTTATCCTTGTTAAAGAAGATTTATGTCACTCCACTCATCCATTATTGGAAGCCCAAGTTAGTACAAACAAGACAACTCTTTTAGAGCTAAAACCAAACAAAAAAAATAAACAAAAAAAAAGAGAAGTAAAGAAAAGAAAAGAAAAAAGAAAAAAAAAAGGGATAAAAGAAAAAATAAAAAAGAGGAAAAAAAGAAATAACAAATAACAGAAAGACGAAAAAATAAAAATAAATAAATAACAAAAAGACGAATAATATATAAAAAAAGGGAAAATTACCGCGCTCTTTTGGTTTGAACTACGATGAAGCGGCATACCGGCTAGTATATCTATATTTTCATTTTCATGATGCCGAATAAACTCTAATAACTCAGCATTAGAATGAGTTCCTGACCTTGAAGCATGCATTTTTTTTGAAAACTATGTACTAAATTTGAAAGAATTTGAGGGAATTATAGAAATTAAGGATTTTACTGTGAATGAAATGAAGGAATTCGTTCGTTCATATAGAGAAATGGCAAGGAAAAAAAACAAAATTCAAAAGTAAATTACTATTTCCAATAGTAAAATACTATTTACTACTATTTATAAATAGTAAGTTACTATTTATAAATAGTATATAAATAGTGACTGCACAGTAAATAAATAGTAAATTCAATTAATCATTCAAATGCTTCCGTGTATATAAATATTTTTACATGCAGGGGACAAAAAGAAGACGTGCATAAAAATTATCCAAACTTTTTGAAATCAAAAAATTATTAGCTCGGGTCCAGAACCCAAATTTTTCTTAGGTCCAGAACCTAGAATCTTTTCTAAGTCCAGAACTTAGCTCGGGTCTAGAACCCAAATTTTCTTTAGGTCTAGAACTTAGAATCTTTTCTAAGTCCAGAACTTAGCTCGGGTCCAGAACCCAAAGTTTCTTAGGTCTAGAACCTAAAATCTTTTCTAAGTCCAGAACTAAGCTCGGGTCCAGAATCCAAATTTTCCTTAGGTCCAGATCCTAGAATCTTTTCTAAGTCCAGAACTTAGCTCGGGTCCAGAACCCAAATTTTTCTTAGGTCCAGAACCTAGAATCTTTTATAAGTCCAGAACATAGCTCGGGTCCAGAACCTAAATTTTTCTTAGGTCTAGAACCTAGAATCTTTTCTAAGTCCAGAACTTAGCTCGGGTCCATAACCCAAATTTTTCTTAGGTCCAAAACCTATAATCTTTTCTAAGTACAGAACTTAGCTCGGGTCTAGAACCCAAATTATCCTTAGGTCAAGAACCTAGAATCTCTTTTAAGTCCAGAACTTAGCTCGGGTCCAGAACCCAAATTTTCCTTAGGTCCAGACCTAGAATCTTTTCTAAGTCCAGAACTTAGCTCGGGTCCAAAACCCAAATTTTTCTTAGGTCCAGAACCTAGAATCTTTTCTAAGTCCAGAACTTAGCTTAGGTCCCAAATTTTTCTTAGGTCTAGAACCTAGAATCTTTTCTAAGTTCAGAACTTATCTCGGGTCCAGAACCCAAATTTTCCTTAGGTCTAGAACCTAGAATCTCTTCTAAGTCCAGAACTTAGCTCGGGTCCTTACCCAAATCATCCTTAGGTCCAGAACCTAGAATCTCTTTTAAGTTCAGAACTTAGCTCGGGTCCAGATCCCAAATTACCCTTAAGTCCAGAACCTAGAATCTTTTCTAAGTCCAGAACCCAATTTTTCCTAAGGTCCAGAACCTAAAATTACACTTAGGTCCAGAATCTAAAATTATACTTGAGTCCAGAACTTGAACCGGGTCCAGAACCCAAAACCTCAGCTATGTCAAAAATTAAGTCTTATTGCTTTTCACTCTCTTTTACTAAAGTCTCATATCATTCAAGCAGGGGGGCAAACTGCAGACCCTTAATTTTTGATCCAGTCCGGTCCAATATATTTTAATTAGTCCAAAATAATTTTTGTGTTATCTTAATTAAATAATATTTGGTTTAGTATTTAGTTTTTATAATTAATAAACAAATAATAATAATAATAATAATAAACAAATAAATAAAAATAAAAATTGGCTACAAAAAATCGACGATGAAAAATTTCGTCGCCGAAAAGGGGTTGGACGAAATGGCCAAAGCCATTTTGCCCGCAGATTTTTCCTGCAAGCGAAATGGCCCACATGCAAGTTTTGCCCCCATAGCCCGCAAGCTCCTGCGGCAACTTTTTTTGCCAGCGAACTTTTTCCGCAGCAGTTTTTTTTTTTCGGCAGCGAAATTTTTCCGATGCAATTTTTTTCGAAACCAAATACAATTTGGTTTCGATTTCCTTTTCTTAATTAATGTTAGATTTCGTAAACAATTAAGATTAATTATCAAAATCTTCTATAAATAGGACTAAAAACAACACAAAAAGGGGGGATCGAAATTTAGGAGGAAAAAAGGAGGAAAATTTGAGAGGAAAAACTTTGGACCGAGGAATCAAGAAAATTAGGAGATTAACGATCAGACTTTTGAGAGAGTAAACAAGAAATTCAATCCATCAAAGGCAACCATCTTGCCTTTGTCCTTGTTCATCCAAGAAGTAATTTTTGGTGGAACCAACAAACGAAGGTATGAATATCAATTTTTTTTTTTACAGTAGCTTGAATCATTAATCTCTTTCTTTTGATTCTAAAAACCTTAGAACACTAATTTACTTTTTCTAAACCTTAGAAACTTAAATCGTTTCCTCTATTTTCAAAAACCCTGAATTACTTTTTTCGTTTCTTCAAAATATCAAAACCCTAATCTACTTTCTAACTTTCCAAAACCTTAAATCGTTTTATTAATTCCTCAAAACCCTAATCTGTTTTCCAATGTTTCAAAACCTTAAAACCCTAAATCTGACTTATAGCTTCTAAAAATCACATAAAGCTTTATAAAACTATAAATTGTTTTTTTTTCAAATTCTAAAATCAAATACATTCTTCGAAACACTAAAAACCCTAATTCGACTTTAAAACCAAGACAGTAACCTCAAACTAGCTAACGTTAAACCCTAGTTTTCTTAAACCCTAACTCCCTTAAAACTTTAAACCCTGATTTTTCTAAACTCTAATCCTTTAAACCTTAAAACCTTATAAACTTAAATATTAAAATTCAAACACAGTAAGCCTAAAAACAATAATTCAGTAGCTAATAGTCATAAACCTAATGTTTTAAGGTGTCCAAACCCAAATTTCATGATTTCACTCCTCAAACACTAATTTGGTTAATCAAAGAACTTTATCAACCTCTTAAATTATAAAACCTTAATCCATTTTAATTCCCTTAAAATATACAGTAGCTTAAACCAATAAATTCCAAAACCCTAAACATTAAATAAAGAATCTTAAATAGAAACAGTAGCCTTAATTTGTATTTTTTTACTTGCTATATTCTTAGATTTGATTGTGTAGTTTATTATATGCTTTGATTTATTTTATATGCTTTAATTTATTTAAGTTCAATGCTTGGTTTATTTAGTTTATCATGGATGGATGTTTACGTTCTATTGATGTTTAATATCTTTGATGAATGATTTATTTATGATGAATGGTTATTTACTTTATCGATTTATTTTGATTTCCAAATGTTGTAAGAGGTATGTTTCCACCTGGTGGGTTCCTCATTAGTTAAATATCGTGTAATTTAAATTGCTTTTCTATTTTAGAACCAATGTAAAGGACATGTTTCTACCTTTCGGTGGGTGTCCTATTTAGGCTTAGATTATGTAAGGGCATGTTTCCATCTTTGGATGGGTGTCCATTTATTTGTTTTGCTTGGACATTGTTTTGATTTTCAATATTTCGATGCTTTATTTTAATTATTGTGTGTAATATGGAGAATATTGTTATATTTAAGAATTTTATAATATTAAGACCTGTAAAGGAGGTCGGTTCCAATGAACCGGGCATTGTGGGGGTGCTGGGCCATTTCTCACCTTCCCCACACGTACCCAACTTTCAAAACCTATTAGGGGGTTGGGGATTCCTTAGGAATTGAGTCATCCACCCCTTTCTTTTTCCCAGCCCGTCTGGGTGGCGACTCCATTTTCTTCGGACTTAGGTCCGTGTTCTCTAAGGCCCCTAGCCTAAACAGTGCCGAAGTCGCTAGAACCATTCCACGGGGAGTGGGGCCGAAAATCCCCGCTCACACAATCAAAGGACTTTTTGAACATTTTTAGCTATATTAAAGTGAAAGCCACAATCTTAGCCCTTGGGTATCCACAGTAATGGCATTGGATTTGCTTCTGCCATTGCATGCTTTAGATTTGGATAGCTTTATTTGCAATCCTAGGGTCATGGGCTTCTAGAGCCACGGTCATGGCATGTGTTTTGCCACTACCTCTTCAAAATTTTTGCTTCTCCTTCATTTTTACAGATTTAAAATGAATCCCATGACTATGGGAATGGTTGGCCATGGTTATGGCACCCATTTTCCTTGGATTTCTCATGGTTTTATGCTTCAAATCACCTAAACAACAAATTTAAAGCAATATTAATGAAAATATTTAAAAGAAACTCAATCCAATGTAATAAAAATATAAAATTAATTGGGTTGCCTCCCAACAAGCATTATGTTTATAGTTGATAGCTATTATCTCTGGCTTGAATGGTTATTTGTTGAAATGATAGACACTTCCAATGTCTATCGGATCACTAATATAATAGAACTTCAAACGTTGGCCATTTACTTTGACAGTCTCTCCTCCTTGGTTTTGTATGTCGACTGCGCTCGCCAGCTCGCCCACATCGCTCTCAGCACTCATGCCAATTCTCGCAGCAATGACCCACAGCTCTCCTAATGCCCAGCGCCCGCTCACAGTAGGCCCAATTTCTCATAGCTTGCACCTTCGGGCAATTTTCACCTAAACCTAATGAAGCTCAATTTTTTATTATTTTTCCTAAACCATTTTGATTTCCTTAAACAACCAGTATTAGGTTTTTAATTTTCCTATAGATAACACAATTAAAGATCAAAATTGGGACTTTTGATAATTTTTGGAGACATGACTTTTTTTTGGATCTTCTCTGAGACTTAGAATGGCAACAAAGAAAAATATCAACAGAAAATTGACAATTCAAAATAAGAGGCAGTAATCACAATCAAGGCAATTGCCAAATTGCCAAAGCTCAACGGAAGAGGTAGATTGATTAAGGCAGTAGCAAATAATCAAACAAAGCTTGGTTCATACTCTAAATTCGGTGAAGCCAACAACGAAGGTTTGGTTTTTATGATTTTATTCGTCCAAAACTTACAGTAACCATGTTTATAATTTTATTTGTTTAAGATTTACAGTAGCATATTTAAGGTTACTTTAACTTTTCTTATATATTATAACCGAGCAATTTTAATTCAAAAATATATGTCCATTAGATCAAATTTGATTTTTTCATGGTTAAATATTATGTTTTAGAATCAAGATTTAAACCCTAATTCAGTAAACCTTAAACCCTAGTAATTATTTTCATAGATATTATTTTATAAACCTTGATTTAAATTGTACAGTGGTCATAATTCTTTTCTGAATAATAATAATAATAATAATAATAATAATAATAATAATAATAATAATAATAATAATAATAATAATAATAATAATAATAATAATAGTTCTATAAATCAAATCCTATTTTCTAAATACAAAACACTAAAATCATAAGTTTTAGATCAAAACTCTCTAAACCCAAAATTTTATTCACGAAATCCTAATTCAAGATGTAAATCCTAAATTTATATATTTATTACTTTATTTAATTTTAGATTTGATTGCGTGATTGGTTATATATTTTATGAATGATTTACTTAAATTTTGATGGTTGATTGATTTAATTTATCATTGATGAATATTTTCTTGATTATTATTTGTTTATTAAAATTGTAAGGGGTATGTTTCCATGATTGGGCACCTCATTAATTAATCTTTATGAAATTTAAATTATTTTTATATTTTGGGATTAATATAAAGGACATGTTTCCACCTTTCAGTGGGTGTCCTTTTTAGTTTTGAATATCGGACAATGTAAGGATATGTTTCCATCCTCGAATGGGTGTCCATTTATTTGTTTTGTTTGAACATTGCTATGATTTTTAATAAAGTATTTATTTATTCTTATCATTGCATGTATTATGGAAAATATCATTATATTTAAGAATTTTATAATATTAAGACCAAAAAAGGAGGCCGGTTCTAATGAACCAAGCGCTGTGGGGGTGCTAGGCCATTTCTCACTTTTCCCACGTGTACCCAACATTTCGAACCCAATAGGGGGTTAGGGATTCCTTAGGAATTGAGTCATCCACCCCTTTCTTTTTCCTAGCCCGTTCGGGTGGCTACTTTATTTTCTTCGAGCTTAGGCCCGTGTTCTCTAAGGCCCCGAGCCTAATAGTGCTGAAGTCACAAGAACCATTCCTCATGAGATTAGGCTCGAAAATCTCTGCTCACAATAATATTTAAGAATTTTATAATATATAGACTTGAAAGGAGGCCGGTACCAATGAACTAGGCATTTTGGGGGTGCTGGGCCACTTCTTACCTTCCCCATGTAGACCCAACTTTCTGAATTCAATAGGGGGTTGGGGATTCCTTAGGAATCTAGTCATCCACCAATTTCTTTTTTTCTGCCCGTGTTCTCTAAGGCCCCGAGCCTAACAGTACCGAAGTTGCAAGAACCATTCCATATGGGAGTTGGGAAAAAATCCCAGCTCATAGTGGCGACTTCACTAGGGATAAAAGAAGTTTATTTCATTGGCCTTTATATTATTTTATTCTTTCTTATTATGATATTATCCATTGCATCATTTACATTGTATTATGTGCATGAGTTAGGATGCTTGTGTTACTCGAGTTGGGTTATGTAAGAGATACTATACTTTCACTCAAGGTATAGAGATCGAGCATGGCATAATCACTCATAGTCTTGTACCTTTTGGTATATACTTATTATGGGAACCTAAGCTTTTCAACCTTAAGACTAAAGCCCATGTAGTTGGCCTAGTTACTTTCCTTAGGTTTTTACCCAAATGCTTGTTGTTTGACTATGATTGATATATCTTGGTTTGAATCGTGGCCTATTTGGTTTGTTCTTTTCCTAATATGACCTAATTACTTTATAAGTCCTAAATAATTTTATTCTTTTAAGTCCAAAAGACCAAAATTATTTAAAAAAAGCTTTTCAAGATGGTCTTTAAACCTTTTTTAAGATGGGTCAAAAATTCTTTTTACCTCATGGCCCAAGATCAAAGCCCAAAAATTATTTTGAAATAAATCGTTTCACAATGGGCATTGAAACAAAACCATTTTTCAGCTCATGGCTCTAATACAAAGCCCAAAATTCATTTTTTTAAACAAACCTTTTTTCAATGCGCTTTGAAATAAAACCATTTTTCCACTTCATTTTACAAACCTTTTCTTAAATGGGCTTATAACTAGTTAGCTCAATTATGAAATACTAAAATCAATTGTGGGCCTAATTTATACTAAGACTTCTTAATCAGACTTATTTTTGGCATGAATCATTATTTATTTTTCCAAATAGGAAATATATTTATGATAAACCTTTTAATTTAGTTTTAATCTAATATAACATCAAAGCTATCTTTTTATTGGCCCAATGGATTAAGGCTTAATTAATGGGAATTATCATGGATTGACTTCTATGTTTGAAAATACAACTATTGGTTGAACCGTCCGAGTAAATTGTTCGAAAATAAGATATCCCATACTGATATTTTGTTAACCATATACCTAGAAAAAGAGACTCACCATTCTTGTGTGAAAGTTATAAGGTTGGAAGGAACGTAATGAGTATCTTTATTTATCTGTTATTTTTGCATACATACATTGCATTACATGTCATTGATCATTTTTGGCTCACATCTCTGGAGTACAGTAGTTCAAGAGCTTATGATAATTTGACCTACGCTAGTGACGTAGAATCCAGTAACGACTAAGCCAACTTCTCACCAAAAGCAATGGAACCTAAATAGATTTAGAAGATGGTTGATGATGCGATTAGTTCCAAAATAGAAGAACTGAAGGAGGTCTTAGCTAAGACCATGAAAAGCCAACTGAATGCACTGTTGGGGAACACTGTTGAAGCATCTGCTAAGACTAAGAAGCAGAAAGACAAGGGAAAGGCCAAGGTTAGTGAAGTGGCTAATGATGACAAGGTGATGATGGATGATGATGATTGTGCTCAATATTTACAAGATACCAAAGATAAGAAGAAAGAAGTGAAGTCTGTGAAGAAGTTAACTGTGGAAAAGACTGAAATTTTAGATGTGGAAAAGATAATTACTGATCTAGAAAAGAAGTTCAAAAAGAAACTAAAGGTTGATGAGATCTTAGAGGTGGACAAATTGCTTGAACAAGATGAGGAAGTCCCTTATAAGTTCAAGATACCTTCTTTTTCCAAGTTTGATGGAATTGGCAATCAGCATCTACATGTCAAGTAATACATCACAACCATGCTGTTTGCTCGAGCTACTAAAGCTCAAACCCTTAGGTACTTCATGCTCTCATTGGGCTCTGTTGTGCAAAACTAGTTCAATATCTTAGAGGAGAACACCCAAAAAAATTGAAATCTATTGTACAAAGCATTTTTTCAGCAATATGGTTATAATGTGAAATTGGAAGTTATCCTAATGAAGGTAGAGTCAATCAGACAAAAATAAACAGAGAATTTTATTGACTATGTAAAAAGGTGGAGAAACAAGGCTACATTACTCAAAAAGAGGCCCGATGAGTCAGATTAGATTGGGATGATTGTGAGAGGGATGCTGCCTAATCTTCATAAAAGGATGTCCCACACCCTTAGCAGAGATTTCAAAAACCTTGTAACATCCAGAATTTTTAAAAATTAAATAAAGTAAATTAAAATTAAATTGGATAAATTAAATAAATGATTTAAATAGAAAATTGAATGATTTTAAGTGAAAAAGTGGAATTTATATGTGAAATATACATGAAATGCACATAAAGTATATAAAAGTCAACAAAAGTCAATATTTTTGAAAGAAAAGTCAAAAGTCAAAGGTCCAAGGGCAATTTTGTAATTAAACTTTAGAAATTGAAAATTTATTTAAATAATTCAAAAATAAATTATTTTTGCATGTAAAAAGTAATTTTGGGGTTTTAATTAATTAAATAAATAAATAAAAATTAATTAAAAATATAATATAATATTATATATATTGTTTAAAAGAAAGTGGAAAGAGAGGGAAAAAACTATTTGATCTTCTTCTTCTTCTTCTTCTTTCCTTCTTGGCCGAACTCCATGGTTATAGAGCTCACGAATTTTTCTTCTTTTGTGCCTCAAGAAATGAAAGATTTTCAAGGTTTTAATTAAAGTTTTGGTGTTCTCTACTTAAAATAGCATTGAGAGGTAGTAGTTTGCCCAACCCTAGTATTGAAGGACAACTTGAAAGAGGAGGTTTGAGTTTGATTTAAAGCTTTTTTTTTTGAAAGCATATAGAGGCATGTATAAACTCTTGATAAATGTGGCATAATTGAATTACATTTGGGCTTAACATATTTTGGTTGAAAAATATGTTAAGTTACTTGATGCAATGATTATTCATGAACAATGTGCTATGACATGTGACATGTGTAATGTTATATATGCATTAAATGCATTGTGAAAAGCCATTGTTAATGGCTAAATTGCATAAAATGTGAATTATGTAAATTATGTGAAAATAGCCCAAAGTGTTTGGGTAATGTGATTTTTATGTGGAATGTGATACATTGTGATGATATATTGAGATATGATATATTGTGATTGTAGAGCCTTAATTTTTGACCCAGTCCGGTCTAATATATTTTAATTAGTCCAAAATAATTTTTGTGTTATCTTAATTAAATAATATTTGCTTTAGTATTTAGTTTTTATAATTAATAAAAGTAAAAAATAATAATAATAAACAAATAAATAAAAATAAAAATAAAAAATCGGCGACGAAAAATTTCGTCGCCGAAAAGGGGTCGGATGAAATGGCCTTGGGCCATTTCGCCCGCAGATTATTTCTATGGGCAAAATGGCCGCTCGCAGAAAAATCCTGTGAGCGAAATGGCCAGGGCCATTTTACCCACAGGAATCTCCTGTGGGCGACATGGCCCGCAGGCAATTTCGCCCGTCCCAGTTCGCAGGCTCCTGCGGCAACTTTTTTGCCAGCAAAATTTTTTGGCAACAATTTTTTTTTACCAGCGAAATTTTCCGACTCAAATTTTTCCGAAACCAAATTCAATTTGGTTTTGGTTTCCTTTTCTTAATTAATGTTAGATTCCATAAACAACTGAAATTAATCATCAAAATCTTCTATAAATAAGGACTAGAAAACAACATAGAGGGGATGGAAATTTGGAGGAAAATTTTAGAGGACTTTTGGAGAAAAACTTTGAGGGATCGGACTTGAATTCTTTTTGAACTCAGAACTTTGGAAGACTTTGGATTAGGTGGCCGAAACTCAGCAAACCGAAGCAATATGCAAGCAAAACTATAATTCATCAAAGGCAGCAAAGCTTGTTTTTATTCTTGTTCATCCAAGAAACAATTTTGGTGGAACCAACAAACGAAGGTATGAATTTCTTTATTTATTTTTCTTTACAGTAGCTTCATCACTCAAGATTGAAAATTTCTATTTCTTCAAAATCTTAAAACCCTAATCTACTTTCTAACTTTTCAAAACCTTAAATCGTTTCAAAATTTACCAAAACCCTAATTTGCTTTCCAATTTTCCAAAACCCTAAATTGAATCGTTTTCTTTCCACAAACCCTAAAAAATATATCTTTTCTGTTTCTATAAACTTTAAATCATTTTGTTTATTTTCATAAAGCTTTATAAAACTATAAATTATTTTTCCAAATTCTAAAATCAAATACATTCTCCAAAATACTAAAAACCCTAATTCAACTTTAAAACCAAGACAGTAACCTCAAACTAGCTAACCTAAACCCTAGTTTTCTTAAACCTTAACTCCCTTAAAACCTTAAACCCTAATTTCATGATTTCACTTCTCAAACACTAATTTGGTTAATCAAAGAACTTTATCAACCACTTAAATTATAAAAATTTGCTCCATTTCAATTCCTTTAAAACTTGCAGTAGCTTAAACCCATAAATTCCAAAACCCTAAACATATTAAAAAGAATCTTAAATAGAAACAGTAGCCCTAATTTGAATCTTTACTTGCTTTATTTAATTTTATATTTGATTATGTAGAGTATTATATGCTTTAATTTATTTTCAATGCTTTGTTGGTTTATTTAATTTCAATGATTGATTTATTTAATTTATCATGGATGGATGTTTATTTTATATTTTGATTGATATATTTGAAGAATGATTTATTCATGAAGAATGATTTATTCATGATGAATGCCTATGTCCGATTTAAAGGTAGATTTCTAAATTAGTTAAATATCATGTAATTTAAATTGCTTTTTATATTTTAGACCAATGTATTTCTACCTTTCGGTGGGTATCCTATTTAGGCATGGGATGTAAGGACATGTTTCCATTTATTTGCTTTGTTTGGACATTATTTTAATTTTTAATATATCGATGCTTTATTTTAATTATTGTGTGTAATATGGATAATATTGTTATATTTAAGAATTTTATAATATTGAGACCTGTAAAGGAGGCCGGTTCCAATGAACCGGGCATTGTGGGGGTGCTAGGCCATTTCTCACCTTCCCCACACGTACCCAACTTTTCAAACCCATTAGGGGGTTGGGGATTCCTTAGGAATCGAGTCATCCGCCTTTCTTTTTCCCGGCTCGTCCGGGTAGCGACTCCATTTTCTCCGGACCTAGGTCTGTGTTCTCTAAGGCCCCGAGCCTAAACAGTGCCGAAGTCGCAAGAACCATTCCACCGGGAGTGGGGGCAAAAATCCCCACTCATAGTGATAAATTAAAATGAAATGACATTGAGAAAAATGAGAAAATGAGAAAATGTGCCTAATTGGTAATGAGAAAAGAGCAATGTGCCTAGTTGATTATGAGAAAATGAAAAAGAAATTGATAATGGAAAATGTGAAATAATTGTGTGCCTAGTATGTTATTCGATTTCCAGAGTTCTGTGTTTGGTGGCATGACTATGAGGTTATCCTTATTATTTTCCTTCGAGGCTAGCTTTTGAGCAATTACTTTGATTTGCGTTTAGGGCTAGTCGCTTGGTGTCACTATGATATGGTTTACCTTCGGGGCTAGCTTTTGAGCATTACTATGATTTGCCTTTGGGGCTACACACATGGTGTCAATTTGGACCAAAATAGTAACTCTAGGGTTTGAATGGCATATTAGATCTTTTGGGCCCATGTTTGTATTTTTTATTGTGTGAATTATTGAATGATGAAAGAATATGTTTAAAAGTGAGCTTAGATGCCACATTGTGATATAGCATAAAACTATTAAACATTGTCATTGTATTTAAGTTTTTTTTGTTATCAAAGTTTTTACTACTAGCCTTTTAGCTTAGCATGATTGTAATTCATCACATGGGTGATAGGGGTGATCCGGTTGAGCAGGAGAGTTCTTCTAGACTTGGTCGAGTCTAGATTTGAGATTTTGCTAGTAGAGTTGATTTTAGGCATCAAGATCCGAGACATTGCCAGCATGTATATGTTTACATTTTGATATTATGTATATTTTGTTATGTTTTGATGTATATATTGTAAATTATAAAGAATGTGTTGAAAAATTTTATAATGTGGGCTTTATATATGTGTTTTTGATAAATATATATATGTATAAATGTTTTGAGAAACTTCGAGAAATTGAGGAGTATGGAAAAATATATGATTGTTTTTTTGGAGTGTTTTTCATATGCAGGTTGTGGTTTATTAAAATTTGGGGATGTTCAATTTACACACAAAACTTTGGCAATTTTTTTCCAAAGATTTTTATATAAAACTCTATTTTGTAATCTATAATTTATAAAGAATATTTTATTTTTATTTAAATACACATTTTTAAAGTATATGAGATTTTAAATTTGAAATGTGAAAAATTTTACTAAAATGGATTGTGGCATTCTTACACCGATATGCGTATTTTACATATACGGGGTGTATGTATTATATGTATATAGGGTATAAGGATATTCTATTTATTTTTGTATCATATCCTAGGTTTGAGATTCTTAACCTAGGTGGATTATTAAAGAGAGAAAATGGAGATTTTAAATATTGTTTTAAATTGCGATACATTCATTGGCACTGGCAATTTCTGATCTTTGATGTGACAATTTTTGCTGTGTTTGCAAATTTAGGTAATTACAGTGTCTCGGACGTATCAGTCTACAGAGGGTAGTGCAGAGAGTGTAGCTCATGATGAGGGTAGAGTTGGAGCTGGTGTTGAGTCTGCTAGAGAGGCATCTGCTTCTATGTCTATTAGACCAGCAACTGAGGAGCTTTTTCCAGGCTGGTATGACATATGGTGGAGCTGTTGACATAGGCTCCAGTTCAGCAGTCGCAGTCACCACCATAGCCGCAGCCGTAGTTGCGGACATGAAAATATGACAATCTAAGAAAGTTTAGAGCCAAAGATTTTGTTTGCACTACATACCATACTGTAGCAGAGTAGTGGCTGAACAAGGTCTAGAGGGTATTCATCCAGCTGCAGGCTAGTCCAGAGGAGAAGTTTGATTATGCTAGATCTTTGTTATAGAGGGATGCATATGAGTGGTGGAAGACAATTCCCCATGGTATAGCTGATCTACCAGTGCTGACTTATGATGATTTCCTTTGGGAATTCAAGAAGAAATTTACTTTGAGGGAGTATTAAGATGCAAAGAAGATGGAGTTTCTGAGTTTGAGGCAAGACACTAGATCAGTGATGGAGTATGAGATTGAGTTTATTTGGCTGAGTCAGTATACTGGAGGGATTATTTCTGATGAGATTGATCAGTGTCGGAGGTTTGAGGAGGGGCTGAGACCCTCTATCATCTGTTTAGTGACAGGTTCTTGGTATCAAAATCTTTCTCAGTTAGCTGCAGCTTCTAGGAGTGTTGAGAGAGCATAGGGTCTTGTAGCAGCTGCCAGAGCAGAGAAGAGTAAATCTAGGAGACCCCAGATTGAGGCAGGGTCTTCATCAATGAAGAAAGGTTAAAGAGGATATCCTTAGAGGTTTAGTATGAGCCAGGGGTAGTCTGGCATGTCAGCACAGTAGCAGAGATAGAGATAGAGACCTGTAGCCTCAGTGTCTAATGATCCGACCCCAATGGCTCAAAGGCTTGCTCCATCTACCTGTGTTCATTGTGGTAGGTCATATGGGGGTGTTCTGGAGGACAACTGCACCAGCAGTGTGTTATAGGTGTGGATTGCCAGACCACTTTCTCATAGACTGTACAGGGCCATTAGAGGATAAATAGGCAGATACTGGAGCTTTTAGACACAGTACTAGAGGGGGTCATGGTGACAGAGATTTTGATAGAGGTGGTAGATCTGGGTTTTGTTAGAAAGGAGGTTTTACAGCTTGAAGTAGACCAGATGAAGCAGGGCCATCATAGTAGGTCTATGTGTCGCAGAGGCAACTGGATGCTTCAGCTGTCATTGCTGGTACTTTTATTTTATTTGGTACTTCTGCTTTTGCATTAATAGACACTGGATAGACTCATTCATACATCAGTGCATCCATCTTGTATGTGAGTGATTTGTATTCTGAGTCCTTAAGATTTGATGTTTTGGTCACAAATTCTTTAGGCACAGTGTTGTGGTTAGTAGGGTGCACCGAGACAGTCCAGTTATTATTTAGGATGAGGAGTTTTTCGGTGACCTGATTGAGATACCTTTTATGGAGTATGACCTGATTTGAAGATTTGGCGGCATATTTGTATTGGGAGAAATGTTTCATTTCTATTGATCACAAGAGTTTGAATTACTTGGGTGTTTAGAAAAAGTTGAATCTTCAGCAGAGACAATGGTTAGAGTTGATTAAAAACTATGGCTGTTTGATTAATTATCATCATGGCAAGGCAAATATTATTGCTGATGCATTGAGTCGAAAGTCTTTAGTAGGTTTGACTATTTATTCTCTCTCATTGATTGTTGAGTTGAGAACGTTGCATGCCAGATTTGAGTCTTGTGATGATGGTCCATTGATGGCTTACTTGCAGTTGAGGCCAATTTTATTGGATCAGATTAGAGAGGCCTAGTTGGTAGATGAGAAAATCTAGAAGATTGTGATGGATTGCCAAAAGGGGAGAGTCGAGACTTTCTTTTGAGAGATGATGGTAGTCTATGATACAGAGATAGGTTATGTATTCTTGATGATACAGGATTGAAGAGGATGATATAGGAGGAAGCACACTAGTCACTCTATGTTATGCACCCTAGTAGTACTATGGTGTATCAGGATTTAAAGCAACATTATTGGCAGTAAGGTATGAAGAGGGACATAGTAGAATTTGTATCCAGATGTCTCACTTGCCAGAGAGTGAAGGCTGAGTTCCAGGTTCCTTCAGGGTTGCTTTAGCCATTATCAGTGCCTGAGTGGAAATGGGAGCGAGTGACAGTGAATTTTGTGACTGGATACCTTTGACCCAAAAGAAGCATGATGCAATTTGGGTGATTATTGATCGTATGATGAAGAAAACTCATTTTCTTCTAGTTTGGAAGGATTATTCTTTGTAGAGGTTGGCTGAGCTGTATATCAGTGAGATAGTGAGCTTGCATGAAGTCCCAATTTCTTTTGTATCGAACCGAGATCCACAGTTTACATCGAGGTTTTGGATGAGTTTGCAGAATGCATTGGGTTCTCAATTGTATTTTAGTACTACTTTCCATCCTTTGACATATTGACTATTAGAGAGAGTGATACAAATTTTAGAGGATATGTTGAGGAGTTGTATCATTGATTTCACTGCTAGCTGTGATAGATTCTTGCCACTAATTGAGTTTGCTTATAACACCAGTCATCAGTCCAGTATTGGGATGACACCTTATGAGACTTTATAAGGCAAGCAGTGCAGGACGCCTTTGTGTTGGGATGAGGTTGGAGAAGGTAAATTGGTCAGTCTCAATTTGATTAAGGAAACAAAAGATAAAGTGAAGGTGATTTAGGGTCGTCTGAAAGCAGCCTCAGACTGATAGAAATCCTATACAGATTTGAAGAGGAAAGACATAGAGTTTAGTGTGGGAGATAAAGTATTCCTGAAGGTATCTCCGTGGAAAAGACTTTTGAGATTTGGCCTCAAAGGGAAGTTGAGTACTCATTTCATATGACCATATGAAATTCTGGAGAGAGATGGTCTAGTGGCTTATAGACTGGCTCTGTCGCCTGAGTTGGATAAGAAACATAATGTCTTCTAGGTATCTATACTTCGGAGATACATATCAGACCCATATCATATCTTGTCAGTGGAGTCCATTAAGATGAGTCCGGATTTGACTTACGAGGAAGAACCAGTGGCGATCTTGGCATGAGAGGTAAAAGAGTTAAGGAACAAGAAGGTGCCACTTATGAAAGTCCTTTGCAGGAATCATACCACTGAGGAGGTGATATGGAAGAGTGAGTAGATGATGCGGAGTTAGTTTTCTCAGTTGCTTCGGAGTTGATTGCAGGTAATTTCGAGGATGAAATTTTCTTTAGGGGGAGAGAATTGTAACATCAAATTTTTTTAAAAATTAAATAAAATAAAGTAAAATTAAATTGGATAAATTAAATAAATTATTTAAATAGAAAATTGAATGATTTTAAGTGAAAATGTGAAATGTATATGTGAAATATACATGAAATATGCATAAGTATATAAAAGTCAACAAAAGTCAATATTTTTAAAAGAAAAGTCAAAAATCAAATGTCTAAGGGCATTTTTATAATTAAACTTTAGAAATTGAAAATTTATTTAAATAATTGAAAAATAAATTATTTTTGTATGGAAGAAGTAGTTTTGGGATTTTCAATAAATAAATAAATAATTAATTAATTAAAAATATAATATAATATTATATATATATAGTTTAAAAGAAAGTGGAAAGAGAGAGAAAAACTATTTGATCTTCTTCTTCTTATTTCCTTCTTGGCCGAACTCCATGGTTGTAGAGCTCAAGGATTTTTCTTCTTCCATGCTTCAAGAATTGAAAGATTTTCAAGATTTTAATTGAAGTTTTGGTATTTTCTACTTAAAATAACATTGAGAGATAGAAGTTTTCCCAACCTAGTGTTGAAGGACAACTTGAAAGAGAAGGTTGGAGTTTGATTTTGAGCTTACTTTTGAAATGTGAATGTAATATCCCAATGTGTGCCCTAGAAGTTTGGATATAATTGTTGTTTGTTTGAATTATGTGTATATGTTATGTTGATAAGAAAAGAAATGGAAAAGAGAATGTTTAGGTATTGTTTAAAAAGGAAAGTAAGGTGTAGAGAGAAAGTGTATATGTTGGGTATATGGTAATATATATAACATATATGTTGGTCAAATGAGGAGTCAAGGGAAGAAGATATTTTATTTGTGATATGTGAAATTACCTAAATGGGCAAGTAAGTGAAAAGAGAGTTAAAACAAATGGAAAGGGGTATTTAGGTAAATTCTTGTTTTAGAATACATGGTGGAGATTTAAAGAGATGATAACTTGACTTTTCTTCATTTTCCTCTTCTTCTCTTTCCCATGTTGGCCGGCCATTCCATAGCAAGAGAGAAAAGTGAGATTTGTTTATTCCAAGTTTCAAATTGAAGGAAGAATCAAAGGATTAAGTTGGAGATTTGTGGAGTTTCATCAATTTTGGTAAGTACTCTCTTGTTTTCCTTTGTTATCTTTAAAGTTGTGTTTGAGGTGAGTTATGATTTGTTGTTCTTATGATTTGGTGTGTTTGAGATGTGTTTATAAGTGTTGAAAATTGATTGTAAGTTACAAAGTTAAATAGGTGTTGGTTTTGGTTTGAAGATGGTAAGTTAAGTGGATGTTGATATTGAAAGTATAAGAGTGATGTTGGTTTTACGGTTTTGAAGTGGTAAGTGATTAAATGTGTTGTTGATGTATTGTTAATGGGAATATTGTGATGAACATGTAAAATAAGTGTTAATGACATAGTTTATATCCATTTGAATAAGGTTATATTGTGCACAATGTGTTTAAATTCAATCAAAAGAGATTTGGCCATGTTTAGGGTTTTTATTCAAGAGAGACACGACCAAACCAAGGAAGAGACACGGCCAAACTAAAGAAATTTTTGGGAGACACAGCCAAGTCTAAGGAAATGTGGCCGTGTTGGATGATTTTTGGAGAGACACGGTCGTGTCCCTTGCCCGTGTCTGCCTCGGCTTGATTTGGTGTTGAGAGACACGACCACAAGCTTGGCCGTGTCCCTTGAGGGTGTTGGCTACTGTGATTGTTCTTTGCCTTTCTCACATTGTTTTGATTCTTCAAAGGTCTTCTTGCACCTAAACATAAAAATAAACACTATAAACACTTTTAAAACAATGAATGATCCAAACAAATGTATGTGGAAGATTATAAATCAATGAATAATGTAAAGTGTTAAGTATATATATATGATAAATATGAAATGTGATTTGAGATATAATGATGATGCATATGATACTATATGAACAATGTTATGTTTTATGCATTGTGAATCTTGTGAATGGTAATGTGTTATATGAATAATGTACTTTGAAATGTTATATCAATGAGGCCATTGTGATTGGCTATGATAACTCAAATGTGATGTGAAGCCATTGTGATTGGCTATGATGATTCAATTGAAAGAAATAAGGCATGTTTGCCTAGATGATGATGAGAATTGAGAATGGAAATGATAATGAAATAATAAATGAATTGTGTGGCTAGTTTGTTGTTGGTGGCATGCCTAATATTGGTAACAATCTCTTGAAGTTAGGTTGGATTTGATCCTTGAAGCCTAATTGAGATGTTACAACCCTTGAAGCTAGGTTGGGTTGGTTCTTGAAGCCAAGTTGGGTTGATACTTAGCATGCTTTGTTCCCCTTGAAGCTTGGTTGAACCTAATCCTTGAAGCCTAGTTGGGTTTATGATAATGATAAATGTGATAACAAAACCAAAGTATTAACTCTGAAATTTGAATGGCATATTAGTGTGTTTTGGGCCCATGCTTGTCCTTGTTTATATGTGATTCATTAATGGTACAATAATAGAATAATGAAATCCATGGAAGGACTTTGAAATGTGATATGTTTATATGTGTATGGTTTATGAAATTTAAAGGTGTGATGTTAGTTTTCCACCTATGATGTTGCCTTTTTTAGTAACATGTGTGACATTGCATTGTATTAAAGCATAATGTTAGTATACTTTGTATTACTAAGCCGTTGGCTTAGCGCGATAGTATTGATCGCGCAGGTAACAGAGTTGAACCCGAGAGTTCCTCGAGACCGAGTGAGAGTAGACATTGAAGAGTTTATTTTGGGACTTAAAGATCAGAGAAAAGCTGCCAATCATGTATTACTTCTTTATATTTTGTAAAATATTGTTTATCATGTGAATATATGTATATTTGTAAATATGGATTTAAATTTTTATATATGTAACTATTTTATAAATTCCACTGCGTATTAAGTAAATGTATTTATATCTATTTTATTTTATATTACAAGTTAATTACTTATTTTCTATAATGTATAATGATAAAGATTATGGTATCTTTTAAAATGATTTGATGGTTACAGAAAACCGTAGCATCCCTATGTGCAGTGCACGTATATTACATTGTGGTGTTTGTAGTGTGCTTGTACCGGATGTAGGGGTGTTACAGTGAAAATTTTTACTAAAATGGATTATGGCATTCTTATACCATATATGCATATTTTACATATATGAGGTATATGTATTATACATATATCGAGTATAAGGGTATTAAAAACATTCGCCAAGCTGGACTACAAATAGAAGAATGGGAAAGGGAGAAGAACTGTTTTTCTGGGAGAAGGAATGAAAAATGAAATTTCCAAGCTATTGATCAAGGTGCACAAAAAGTGGTGGATGTCAATGCAACTACTGGTCAAGAAAATAAGAGGCAATTTTCAGGCTTAGGGAGACTTTATCTTGGGTTTTCAATAAGTTGTAAAAGTAAGGGCTATTATAACCACTGGCTCCCCCACCATTACCCAGTCCTCTGCCACCAAACTTTGATACTAATGCATTTTGTCATTTCCATGAAACACAGGGACACGAAACAAACAAGTGTTTTAGGTTGAGACATGAGATTTAATACCTGATTGACAGTGGTAAGCTATATAAACCTATCAACCCAACACTAAAAGCAATCTATTGCCTAAATTTGGAAGAGTGCCATCACCAATGACATTTTTAATAGAAGGAGGATTAATGAAAAGTTCTATCTTGTCATCTTTTCAAGATATGGATAGAGGAATTGTGGATGAGGATGTGAAGAACATTTCCCCTGACATGTCCAAGTAGATGAGGCACCATTGACAATTCAACAGACTTCCTTAGGCTTGAGTGCTACTTATTTTATTTATACTTTCTTCATTATTTTTGGAACAATTATGTTTTACAAATTTAAGATTGTTTAAATGAATTATTTTTCTTTAAATTTTTGTTGGTCTTTATTCATTTTGGTGCTCAACCTATGAGAAATCTAGCTTGATATTCATATATTAGTATGTGTATGCATCATGATCCGAATGACTTTAGTAGGTGAGGGAGTTACTCTACAACATTGAGCTGTGTATGCTTACTTGGAGAGGGCTCATGTATAATTATAAGTGTCTAGGTCCTACTCGATCTTAGAACATGCTTTGATGAACTTTCAATGTAATATTCCAAAGTATGCCCTAGAAGTTTTGGAATAATTATTGTTGTATTTGGATTAAATGTATATGTTAAATGGGAAAGAGAAAAGAATTTAAGAGAGAGTGTATATGTTGTGTATATGGAAATATATACAATATATATACAAGTCAAAGTGTGGAAGTCAAAAGAAGATATTTATTTTTATTATTTATGGAATTAATTAAAAAAGGAAATTAAAATGAATGGAAGAGAATTAATTGGATTATTTTATTATTATTTTTGCTTGGTGGAGAGGATTTTGAGGAGAGAGAAGGTTGAGTGTTTGACTTTGGTTTCTTTCTTTTCTTCTTTCTTTCTTTCTTCTTCGTGCATCTTCATTTTCTTTCCTTTTCTTTTCTTTGTTTGGCCGACACTCCATAGCAAGAGAGCAAGAGAGAGATTTGATCTTCCAAACTCAAGATTGAAGGAAGATTCAAGTGATTAAGTTGGAATTTTGTGAAGTTTCATCAACTTTGGTAAGTTTCCTCTTAATCTTCTTGTTTTATTTTGAGTTGTTATTGAGTTTGATTGTTGATATGTGATAGTGTGAGTATGTTTGATTGTGCGGTATTTGAGAGTGTTTGGTTCAATTGATTTTGGATTTTGGGGTTGGATTGAAGGAAAGAGTAAGTTTGTTGGAAGAGAAAGTGTTGTGGTTGTGTTTTGGGTTTGTGGTGATGATTATGATTTGTGTTTGATGTATGTTTGAGTTGTTTTGGGTGTTTTTGTAATTTATTATGGTTTATGGGTGTGTTTAATTAAGTTTGTTTGAAGTAGAAAATGGTGGAAGTAAGTGGTTTGTTGGATATGTTATTGTTGCCGGAATCTGCATTTTTGCCCTGACACGCCCATGAGCACGGCCAGGTCTTTGGGCGTGTCAATGGTTCTGTGTTGCAGTAGCATTTACACGTCTAGTGACACGCCCATGTCACTGAGCGTGTCATAGCTACTGTGTTGGTGAAGGTTTGACACGGTCATGAACACGCCTGTGTTGTTGAACATGTCAATGTTTTTGTGAGACAGAATAATGTATTACACGTTCAGTGACACGCCGTGGTTCTGAGCGTGTCAAAGCTTCTGTGTTGTGGAATTAGGGTGCGGTTAGGGACACGCTCGTGTTGTTGAGCGTGTCATGTGTAGAGTTTGCCCTAGTTGGTTTTTAGCCTTATTATTTCATGTGTATCTCTAAGTGAGTATGTATTATCACCTTTGGTTTAGGTGTTGAAGAGAGTTGAGTTGCCCTAATTCAAGTGGTGTAGAATTCTTGGAAGAGGAAGGGTATAGATTGGTGTGAGTTGTTCTTAAGGTAAGTACAAACTTACATGGTTGCATTCATTTACATGATTTTGAGACTTAGCATATTTGGTTGTAAATGTGTTAAGTGATCTATTGCATTGTTGATATACTTAATAAATGTTATGGTTTGTATAATGTGAATGATATGATGAGCATTCAAAATGTATGTTAATGTATTTGGTTATATACACTTGAATGATGAATTGATTTCATGTGATATGAGACATAATGAGATATGAAGCCATTGTGGTTGGCTATGGTAATGCAAATGAAATGATTGGGGGCATGATTGCCTATTTGATTAGGGAATATGAAATAAGAAATGGAATTGATAATAAAATGAGAAATGGATTGAGAAAGAGATTGTTAAAGATGTAATTGAAATAATTGTGTGCTTAATATGTTATTCAATTTTCAGAGTTCTGAGTTTGGCGGCATGCCTATGAATCACTAGATAGGTGAAAAGACCGGGTCGTAAGCCGATTCCAGTTGAAAAATGTGAAATATGATGTTTTTGGGGTGAAAAGACTGGGTCGTAAGCCTCAAAAACAACAACAGTCTTGCCGGGTTGAGGATTTCCTCGGGTTTAGCCAGGTTGAGGTCCAAGAGACTGGGTCTGTTACACTATCCATGGATAGAGATATATATATATATATGTATCGCCTACGGGCTTGATGATTGTGATTATGGACCAAAGCAGTAACTCTGAACTTTGAATAACATATTAGTGTCTTTTGGGCCCATGCTTGTCTTTGTTTTAAATGTGAATCATGAATGGTGAAATAAATGAATGTGGCTTGGAAAGCTATGTTGAGTAATGAAACTATGAAGATACAATATGATGTGTGTTATATTTATGGATGTGGAAAAAAATTGTGAGTATTACCTCATGAATTGTTTATGAAACTTGATTGTGTGACATTGGCATTGCATTGAAGCATAATGTTATTATAGTTTGTACCACTAAGCCATTGGCTTAGCGCAATTGTGATTCATCGCGCAGGTGACAGGGTAGAACCAGAGGGTTCTTCTAGACTACGTTGAGTCTAGGTTTTGAAGAGTTGATTTTGGACTTAAAGATCAGAGAAGAGCTGCCAATCATGTATAAATTCTATGTTTTGTAAAATTTTGATTCTTAATGTATATATAATTATAAATATTTCTATATTTTCCGCTGTGTACTAAATGAATGTTTTATTTATTTTGTTTTATATTACAAGTTGAATGTTTTAACTTTTCTATATTGTATATTGTAAAAGATTATTTGGATGATAAAAGATTGGGTTGTTTAACATAAATCGTGGCACTCTTCTATCTGGTACACGTATACTACAGAAGTAGTAGTGTGTAGTGTACGTATATTGGATATAGGGGTGTTACATTCAAGGTGAAATTAAACTTTGCTTATTTAAGGGAGAAATGATATAGGCATTGTTTTGTGAGCCAACAACTAGAATCCACCCAATTAAATATCAATCCCTAGTTGTCTCTTTAAGTCTTCATAAGGTTTTAGCTTGCTCTTTATTGACTTGTAAACCTCAATGACCTACCCTGAGCTGTTGTGATACTCTTGACAAGTTTGATGATCATTGAATTACCGAGAGGAAAGAAGATCAAAGAAAGTGTGTATTATGAAGACTATAAAGATAGTTGAAGTTTACCTGAACTAGATTTAATGTCTCCGATCTCTTTCACCATTGATATAAATTTAGGGCAACAAGTGATATATCCTCCATGAAGTAGATTCATCTTATCTCATCCATAGTCAAAAACATAGAATGGTGCTGACAAAACAACTTTCTTAGAGCTATGGCAAAAACAAAAAACACAAAAAAAAAATAAAAGAAAAGAAAAGAGAGAAAAGAAAACTAATAAAATAAAAGAAAAGAAAAGAGAGAAAAGAAAAACAACAAAAGAAAAGAAAAGTAAAAAGAAAAATAAAAGAAAGAAAGAAAAATAAAAGAAAGAACAAGAAAAATAAAAAGAGGTGATTCAGAAAGACAGCTGAGTTCCTTTTTACCTAAAGCAAGTTGAAGACTTCCACTTAGTTTACAAGGATGACTGACTTGAATTGGTCCAGTCTAGCCAAAGATTTGAAAAAAATCAGAGAATTAGGGGAAAGACCATCTTTTGTTTTATCCAACATAACTCGAAGTCAGCAATATTTAAAGCCTTATAATTGATATTCCAAAAGGGAGAAGGATGGAAAGAAAGATGAAGAAAAAGGGTCGTCTAAAGATCAAGATACCACTGATTGGATCTAGATTTTTGCCAATAAAATGGAAGGACATTCAAGCTTTGTATTTTCATGAAGTCAGGAGGAAATGATGCCCACAGGGTGAAAGTGGAACCTCTAACAGCATATAGTTCCAATAAGAATATTATAGTGTGAAGGTTTGTCAGCAGTATCACATTAGCTCAAATTTGAAAATAGCCTTCACTTAACCCATGTCCCTTATAGACTCCATTTCAAGCCTGTTAAAGACTTGTTGATCTCTCTTAGTAGGTAGAGTCTATTAGTGGAGATTGTTGGAATAAGCATTCCTATGAGATAGATAATATTTAAGCTCAATTAGACCTTTGGCTAAGTAATGTGTATGTGCCTATCTGAAGTACAATTGTTCTTGCTCAAATAGAATTGATTCTCGAGTTTAGTACTGTAGGTAGACCTTTGGCTAAGGAAATGTGTTGAACTGTCGAACCTGAAAGGACATATTGGGAAAAAGTGGGCTAATGAAAGGATCACTTACAAGGTTGTGAAGCAGTTGTCAATCAAATGTGTTGAAATGGATGTTTCTTGGGTCTCTAACTATGTTGCTTGGGCCTCACCACTCATATTTTCAACATCCTGAAGATAAAGGCAAAAAATATGAGGTTTTCTGCTATTCCAATGAAAGACCTGAATGAGTACCTGGAAATAACCCATGGGAGTGCTTTAGCTAATCACCGCAGTCTGTGAGTTAATGGAATCATTGTAAATATTATTCATGCATACATAAGCATGTCAACTCGCATTTTGTTGCCTTGTATTGCCTATTCTTTGTCAAAGTGAACAACATGACCCTGTAAAGTAAACATGAAGCAGATATGGAATCAGGGGGCATAGAAAGCCCATTGCTTGAGGAAGATCCAGCCACTTTACAAAAATTAAGATGCATGCTTATGCAAAGAATCGAACAAAACACAAACATCAATCAGAGCCTGCATGGGAACAAAATCATTAGTTTGAGCCTACACAGGGGGCAAAACTTCCTCTTTCCGATTCTTGATTTTATAGGTGTACAAAATATTTTTAGACTATCAATATTTTGCCAAGTAGGGGCAAAGAGAGGATATGAGGGCTAGCTAAAAAATAGAGGAATTTTTTGCAAAAGGAATGACAGAAGAAGAAAGTAAGAATCCTAAAAGATTAAAGATACAAAAGAGAAAAAGATTAGTACAGGTAAAAGAGCTGAAGTCAATCCAATAAAGAATGGAGCAGGTGGCTAGAAGAAAGCTTGCACTCTCAAATGATAAAAGGTTAGTCCAGCTTGAAGAGCTCAAATCGATCCATTGAAGAATGAAACAGGTGGCTAGAAGAAAGCCCACACTCTCAAATGACAAAAGGTCAGTCCACCTAGAAGAGCTGAAGCTGATCTATTGAAAAATGGAACAAGTGGCTAGAAGAAAGCCCTCATTCTCAAATGATAGAAGGTTAGTCCAGCTAGAAGAGCTGAAATCAAACAATTGAATAATAGAACAAGTGTCTAGAAGAAAGCCAAAACCCTTAACTGATAGAAGGTCAGTTAGATTGAAGAGTTGAAATTGTTTGGCTAGAAGAAAGCCATAACTCTCAACTGATAGAAGGTCAGTCAAATCCAATCTCGAGTCCATAACCCAACCAAACTCGAGTCCATAACCCAACCAACTTGGGTCCAGAACCCAACCAACTCGGGTCTAGAATCTAACCAAATTAGGTCCGAAACCCAACCAATTCGGGTCCAGAACCAAATCATTCCAATCTCTGGTTAAGAACCCAAAATCCTGTTTCAGGTCGAGCACCCTAATCTAGTTTTGGGTCAAGCACCCTAATCAAGTTTCAGGCAGAGCATCCTAAATTAATTTTAGGTTGAGAAACCCAAATCAGTCTAGGGCTGAGAACACTAAATCAGTCTAGGGTTAAGAACCAAAATCCAGTCTTGGGTTGAGAACCCAAATCTAGTTTCAGGTTGAGAAACCCAAATTAGTTTTGGGTCGAGTACCCCAAATCAATTTAATACCGAGAACCCTAAATCAACCTAGGGTCGAGAACCCAAATTCAGTCTTGGGTTGAGAACCCAAATCCAATTTAGTATCGGGTCGAGCACCCAAATTAAATCCAATTCTCGGGTCTATAATCCATCCGTATCTAAGATTAGTTCAAAAGTTATGTTGCTTTTCACTCTCTTCTACTGAAGTCTAAGATCGCTCAAGCAGGGGGCAAATGTAGACCCTTGATTTTGGCCCCAAGCTAATTCGATCTCAATTAAAGAAGGCCAAGATAACTTTTATTTGACTTTGAAAGTTTAAACCTAGTTTATAGCTTTGAAATATGTTGGCCCAATTTTCCAAGGCCTAAATTAAATTTCTTTAATTTTAGAAGCCCTGAACATAATCCAATTTGTTACTAAAAGATTAAAATGAGTTTGATCCAATTTTATAATACAAAATTAAGCCAGATCAAAATTTAAGAGTAAAACCATGACGAATTGGTTCCCAATTAGCCATGAACCATGGCTCATGGAGAATTGGGAGTACCAATTCACCATGGCTAGTTGTTCATGGTGAATTGGCTCCCAATTTGACATGAGCAATGGCTTATGGTGAATTGTGGAGTCCCAATTCGCCATGGCCCTTGGCCATGGCAAGTTGGGAATTCCTGATTTGCCATGGTCTTTAAAAAATTGGTTTTAATTGTATTACCCTACCTTAACTCGATTTATTAAGTTTCATAATTAATGTTGGACTTTATTTGACCGTCGGATTAGGTATTAGCATTTTTATTCATACTCTCTTTACCTATAATTTAAAAAAACAATATATAAGAGAGGGAAGCAACACAAAAATAATAAAACAAAAAAAAAACACAATAACCATAGAACAACCAAAGGAGGCAGTCTCCACCGTCTCAAGATTGCTTCATCTCTCCAAGATTAAGGTTGATTCAACAAATTGATATTGGTGGAATTTACAAATGCAGGTATGATTTTATTATTTAATTTAAACTTCAATTAACTATCTTCATATTGGTTTCATTAAAGCATGTCTATTAGCTCAGTCTCATTAGTTTCAAAGTCACCGTAGCTTAATTCATTCAACACTGTTTTATCCAGTAGCAATTTAAATTTACAATACCAAGTTACAAAATACTTCATGCAGCAGCTCATCTAAATCAACATTCAGTAACCCTATGTTTATAAACATAATCACAGAAACTGAACCTTAAGCATTAAACCCTAATTTTGATGATGATTTTACATAAACCCTAATAATGTGATTTAATTTAACTTATTTTGATTCAAAAACCCTAATTGCATGTTTTGTAACTAAAGCCCTAATATCGCATGGTTAAACCCTAATTTACATGTAAACCCTAGTTTATGAAAAACCCTAATTTCTATACATATAAAACCCTAAGTATCACAACAGTATAGGGTAGGTTATTGGGTTCACAAATCAATAAAAAGCAAGCTAAAATCTCATGAAGATCAAAGAGATAAACTAAGCATTGACATTAATAAGATGGATACTAGTTGTTGGCTCATCAAACAATGCCTAGATCATCTCTCTCTTAAATAAGCAGAGTTTAATTTCACCTCGAAAGTTCATCAAAGCATGTTCTAAGATCGACTAAGACCTAGATAGAGGTAATTGTGCAGGAGTCCTCTCTAGGTAAGCATACGTAACTCAATGCCACAGAAAAATTTCCTCACTTAGTAAAATTATTCAGATCATGATGCATAGATATGCTAATTTATGAATATCAAACTAGATTCATCATTGGTGGACTACCAGAATGAACAAAAAACCAAAAAAATTTTAAATTCAACAAAAGTAATTTATTCAAATAATTTTAATTTAAAAACATGATTGTTCTAGAAATACCAAAGAAAGAAGAAATAAAATTAGCAGCACCCAAGCCTAGAGAAGTTTATTGAGAAGGAGTAAAAAATGCTTCATCTACTTGGACATGTCAAGGGTGAGGATGTTTCCATCATTGAACAGGTTCTATATTTCATGCCTTAATCATGTGCATCGATCTATTATGTGATCAGGCAACTAATAGAACTGATAGAAAATCTCTATATCAAAATTGGATAATAAAGAATCTGGCAATGGCCAAGGTGGTCAACTGTTGTAATAACCCCTTCTTCTGTAATTTGTTGAAGACTCAAGATAGCGACTTTTCCAATTCTGAGAATTGACGCTTCTTTTATGGTTCAGTTATTGCATTCACCTCAACATCTTTTTATCTCCTTTGATTTTGTCCATTAGAATGATATCTACTCTTATTGCTCATTTTTTCATAGTATATATTCTTTTCTCTCTCTCCCATTCTTCTAATTAAATACCTACATGTAGAATATCCTTGAAATTCCTTATAAGGATATGAACCATTCTTTCTTGAAGGTGGGGTGTAAACCCTTAATTTTAGCCCTAAGCCAGTCTTATCCCAATTAACGAAGGCCAAGCAATAATTAATTCGATTCCAAAAGGCTTAGGCCTAGTTCATAGCTTTTAAATAAGTCATTTTGGTTCTACAAGGCCTGAAAATAAGTTGGTTTGATTTACAAAGGCTTAAACCTAGTTTGCAGCTTTTATAAGTCGGCTGATTTTCTAATGGCTAAAAATAAGTTGGTTTGATTTTTAAAAGCCCTACAATTGGTCTGATTTATTGTTTAAAGTTAAAATGGGTTTAATTCAATTTTTAAAATGCAAAATTAAGCTAGAGCGTATAGTAAAAGGAAAACCATGATGAATTGGGACACCAATTTCCCATGGCCATTTGGCTCATGGTGAATTGGGGTGTTCCAATTCGCCGTGATGTAGTGTCCATGGTGAATTAGGTTTTCCTAATTTGCAATGGTCATTAAAATTCAGCTTTTAATTATCACCCGGCTATATTAATTTTCATAATTAAGATTAAACTTTTTTTTGACCATCGGATCAAGTGTGTTAGGGTTTGTATTAAACCTAATTGTGCTTATAAAAAATAATCAATCAACAAGAAACTAATCAAGAATTAGCAATTAAGAATAACCTAGCTGCCAACAACTATTAGAGGAAGAGAAGCAACACAAAAATAATAAAATAAAAAAAGACAGTAACCATACAACAACCAAAGGAGGCAATCTCCACCATCTCTAGATTGCTTCATCCCACTAAGATTAAGGTCGATTCAACAAATTGATATTGGTGGAATCTACAAATTCAGGTATGATATTATTATTTAATTTAAACTTCAAATAACTATCTTCATATTGGTTTCATTAAAGCATGTCTAGTAGCTCAATGTCATTGGTTTCAATGTCACCATAGCTTAATTCATTCAACACTATTTTATCCAGTAGTAATTTAAATTTACAATACCAAGTTAGAAAATATTTCATGCAGTAGCTCATCTAAATCAACATTCAGTAATCCTAAGTTTATAAACATAATCACAGAAACAGAACCTTATGCATTAAACCCTAATTTTGATGACGATTTTACATAAACCCTAATAATGTGATTTAATTTAACTTATTTTGATTCAAAAACCCTAATTGCATATTTTGTAACTAAAGCCCTAATATCGCATGTTTAAACCCTAATTTACATGTAAACCCTAGTTTAGGAAAAAACCCTAATTTTTATACATATAAATCCTAGCGGGACCACCGTACGTGACCCCTCATCAATGGAGTCAATATTTTCTGTGGATTGTATTCTTTGCTATTTATCTTATTTTCTTTTTAATTATGTCCTAATTTTATTACTCTTTATATGATAATTATTTATGTGTTTATGAGTTTAATTTTATTTTGTTTAGACTTCAAGGATGTAAAAGGCATGTTTCCACTTTGTGGGTTTCTCGGTTTTATTATGTAATTTAATTTATCTTTTAAAGATTTTAGGACTGTAGTTAGAGACACATTTCCATCTATGATGGGTGTCTCATTTTTATTTACTTTGTTTTCTTTTTTGGGCAATGGGCATTGTAAAGGCATGTTTCCATCCATGAATGGGTGCCTATTTATTAATTTTTTTGGACTTGTTTTGATTTTAATGTAATAATCCATTTTATTAATAATTGCATGTAGTATGGGTAATATCATAATGTTTAAGAATTTAATAATATTTAGACCTGAAAAGGAGGCCGATTCCAATGAACTGGGTATTATGGGGGTCCTGGGCCACTTCTAACCATCTCCTTGCATGCCCAACTTTCCAAGGGGGTTGAGGATTCCTTAGGAATCAATTCATCCACCCCTTTCTTTTTCTCAGCCCGTCCTGGTGGCTACTCAATTTTCTCTAGATTTAGGCCAGTGTTCTCTAAGACCCTAAGCCTAATAGTGCCAAAGTCTCAAGAACCATTCCACATGGGAGTGGGGGCAAAAATCCATGCTCATATGGGGAAAAGTGCCCTTGACAAGCATCCATATCTGGTCTGACTCATATAGTATTTTCTTGAAGGCTACCTTATTTCTCCATCTCTTTATGTAGTTAACAAAGCTCTCATTTTTTCTCTGCATGATAGATTCAACATCTACCAAGTTATCTCTAGCTCAATGTTGTACCCATAATGTTGGATGAAAGCTTTGCACAATAAATCCCTATCTTTTTAAGTGCTATCCTCCAAAATATTGAACTAGTTTTACACCACAAAATCCAAAGAGAGCATAAAATACCTTAGTGTCTAAGCCTTAGTAGCTCTAGCAGACCGCATGACAATAATGTATTACATAACATGCAAGTGAAGATATCATGTACCATTGCACTTAGCAAAAGTAGGTATTTTGAACTTGTGTGGGAGATTCTCACCTTCTTCAAAAAGCTTATCAACTTGTAAGGTATCTTCAGCTTTCAGTCTCTTTTTAAGCTTCTTTTTTTAGGTCAATAATAAGCTTTTTCATATTAGCAGGCTTTATTTTTACTTCAACCTTCTTCTCTTTCTTCTTTTCTTTTTAGTCTTGAAAGTATGTGTCCTAGTAATCATCATCAGCCACCACCTTTTCTTCATCAAAGGCTACCTCAGCTACCCTAGCCTTTCCCTTGTCCTTCTAATTCTTAGGTCTAGCAGATGCCTCAATAGTGTTATTTTCTAATAGTGCAGCTAATTGACTTCTCACGACCTCAGGCAAGGCCACTTTTAACTCTTCCATCTTATAGTGAGGGCATCATTCACTAGCTTCTAAACATGCTCAAGATCCATTACTTTTGGTGTAAAGTTAACTGAACCCTCATTGAACTCTGAGTCACTAATATGGTAGGGTTATTGTAATTTGTTGAACTACTATACTCCAGGCCTGTGAGCTAGAAAAGATCAATCCTATGTAATGCATATGTAGCAAATAAACATATAGAGTCAGGAAGTTCCTTCTAACCTTATATTTTATACACATAAGAGGCAAGTCTCTTTTATAGGTATTATGGTCGATAAAACATCAATAAGGGATATTTTTATTATTCAAAGAATCATTCAAACCAATTAACCAATAGTTGTATTTTCAAATATAGAAGTTAATCTATGATCATTCTCATTAATTAAGCCTTCATTCATTGTATCAACTAAAAAATTTCAATAGCATTTCTGATATTTTTTGGATTAAAAATAAATTAAAGTGTTTATCATAAATAAACTTCTCATTTAGAAAAGAACTAATGATCCATGTCATAAACAATCCCACAACTAACAAATTTTAGTATAAATAAGGCTCACAATTTGTTTTAATATTCAATAATTGACCCTACTAATTGAAAGCCCATTCAAGAAAACGTTTTCATTTTGAAAGCCTAATAAAAGCTTAGTTTGGGCTATATAGTGAAAAATAGTTTTAAGTCCATTTTTGAAAATTTTCCTACAACACCCCAATTTTATTAAATCCAACTGGACATACAAATTGGTAGGGGATTAATAGATGGAGGATTTTGAAAATATAAGTAACATATACGTAATGTATAAATAGTTAAATGTAAATGGTAAGATGGTAAAAAGTTAAAAGTAGAAAAGTTTAAAATATAAAATAATGATATTTTATATAAAAATCTAAATTAATTAATTATATATATATCTTTAGTAAAAGATGATAGAAAGTCAAAATCTCTAGAAATCTCATTTTCTTCTTCTTCCTTCTTGTCTTCCTTGGCCGATTTCCATAGTTGGTCTGCACGGAGTGTTTTGATTCTTCAATTCATCAAATTTTAATAAGATTCAATAAGAGGTGAAGATAGCTTGAGTTTTAATTCAAATAATAAGTAAGTTTTTCTAATCATTAATGAATTTCTTTTAGTAGAATATCTAGTGGGTTGAGGTATTATGATAGAAATGGGAATCAATGATACGAAATTGATATAGGGATGATAATTTTAGATATGGTTTAGTAATTGGATGGGGTTGGTATAGTGAATGAGAATTAAGATTTTATAAGGGTTTTTGCTAACTTTGAGGTTTGATGAAATTTAGTGGGTTTAGAGGTGTCTATATGAGTTGCTAATGCTACTTTTATTCTTGTAAATTGTTAGGTGTAGATTGAATTTATTTGTGGAATCAATAGGACAAGAATTTTTGGGTGAAGTGAGAGGCTTGAGAAGCAGTGTTGTAAAGGAGTTATAATTTCAAGTTGAGCATCAAAAAGGTTAGTATATACTTTGATAATGCTTTAGTGTTGGTTTGCATCATTTTATGTTGATTTTAGTGTGTTTGGTGCATAGTAATGACCCACGGGCGTGGTCTTGAGGATGGGCACGGCCGTGGGACTTGTGTTGGTTCTCTGTATGTGGGAAATATGAATAGCAAAAATGATTTTAGTGCCACGGGTGTGGCACTTGAGAGCAACGGCCGTGGCCTTGTTCATGTAGATAGCACTAGTGCTTCCAATGTCGAGCATGGCATAAGGGCATGCCACAACCATAGCCTATTCTAAAGATGGACATAAATATTTTGAAGTGGAAGGGCATGACCTTTAAGTAGGCACAGTCATGGCACTTAGATGTGATGAGAAAATGTTTATATTGTTTATAATCTTATGGATATGATGTTCATGGAAGTATGGTGAGAATGTAGAATGAGAAAAGATTAAATGTTGATTGTGTAATGTGTGTTATCTTATACTTTAACTAGTTGCTAGAAGTTTGCTATTGGTGGTTGGCATGCCATACACGATGGGGTGAGACACTTTACTATGTGTGAGTGGGGATTTTTGTCCCCACTACCACGTGGAATGGTTCTTGCGACTTCGGTACTATTAGGTTCGGGGTCTTAGAGAAAATGGGCCTAAGCCCGAAGAAAATGGAGTCGCCATCTGGATGGGCTAGGAAAAAGAAAGGGATGGATGACTCAATTCCTAAGGAATCCCCAACCTCCTATTGGGTTCGGAAAGTTAGGTACACGTGGGGAAGGTGAGAATGACCCACCACGCACCCTCAGATTGCCCTGTTTATTAGAACCGGCCTCCTTTTCAGGTCTTAATATTATAAAATTCTTAACTATAATGACATTATCCATACTACATGCAATCATAAAAAAACGCATCATTTTATTAAAATCAAAGCAATGTTCAAAAAAAAAAATTAAATGGACACCTATCCGAGGATGAAAACATGTCCTAACATCATCCAATATCTAAAAGAAGATAAACAAAATAGGATACCCACCAATTGGTGGAAACGCATCCTTTTCATTGATCCAGTACTTAAAATATACCAAGTTACATGAAACTTAATCAATTGAGGTACCCAATCATGGAAATATATCTCTTATAATTTTAATAAACAAATAATAATCAAGAAAATATTCATCAATGATAAATTAAATAAATCAAACATCAAAATTAAATAAATGGATCATCATAGATTAAATAAACCATCCATCAAAACATATAATAAACATGCATCTATCTTGAATAAAGCGATAAATATACAAATTTAGATTTACATCTTGAATTAGAATTTCTTGAATAAAATTTAGGTTTTGTAGGTTTAGATTCAAAAATTAAAATTTTAGGGTTTAGATTTAGAAAAGAGGGTTTTGATTTGCAAAACTAATATTATTGCTATTATTTTAAAATTATTAAGCTATTGTGATGAATAAAACAAACATAAATATTGCTATTAATTTGTTTGAATACCTTGTAAGATAATGATAATGTGGCTATTAAAATTTAAATGAATTAAACATAACAAACAAACCTTCATTTGTTGGCTCCATTGAAATTAAAAGATTTGAACCAAGCTTTTGTTTGAATTTTGCTACTACTTGAATCAATTACTTCTTTCGGTTGAACTTTGGCAATTGCCTTGACATTGCCAGTTGCTTCCCTTGTTTGATGATTTTTTCTCCCATTTAATTGTTGCTAGGGTTGCTGTTTAAAGTCTCAAGTCATCCAAAAAGGTCAAAAGTCTGTAATAGTTGCTGCCCCCTTTTTTTTTTGGCCGTCCAAAAAAAAGTCCAAAAGTCCCCTATTTCTGTGCTTAGTGCTCTTATTTATAAGCAATTCAAATAAAACCTAGTTTATCCTAGAAATAAAATGTATTCAAAAAATAAATAAGAAAAGAGTTCGAGCTTAAAAAGGTTTAGGCAAAATTAGCCAAAGCAGGCGCGCGTCGCTGGGCTGCTGGACTACTAGGGTGAGCGCTAGGTGCTGGGGCGAGATGCTGGGCATTGGGGCAAGTGAGGCTACTGGACATTGCTAGGATTGGTGCTGGGGCAGACAAATTTTCCTCAGGCATGGCCTGCAGTGAATTGGCTCCTCGCTGGGGCAGCCCAATTCACCGAAGGCCTTGGCTTGCCACTCCAGCGCTGCCTCGTGTCGCTTGCCAATTCGTCCATCTGATTTTTTTTATTTTATTTTATTTTATTTTTATTATTAAAAATAAATATTTAAAATTTCTTTATTTCTTTTTTTTTATTTTAATATACTAAATAATAAATAATAAATATTATAAAAATCATTTCGGACAGTTTTTAAATTTTGTATTGGACTTGGTCAAAAAATAAGGGTCTACATTACACCCTCGAGTGAGACACATGAGGTGTTAGATATATGATTATGCTGTGGATGAGATACTGGGTGTCATAGATTTTGCTACATTTTCTAGCGAGACACAGTGGTGTCATATTGATGAGATAGGCCAAAGCAATGATTCTAAAACTAGGTTATGGTATAAGACTATTTGGGCCCAATGCATGCTGGAAGTTTTATGTTGATTTATAAAATAAAGATGAGTATATGAGTAATATAAAATATTATCGTATATTCATATCATATGGATGCATTAATGTTGCATTATCAAGTATATACCGCTGAGTTTTAGGCTTACTACGATTTATTTATCGTGCAGGTCATATGATAGAAGCAAGAAGCCCTTCTAGATCAGGACAGGTCTAGGTGGTGGATGGTTACTAGAAGTCCTTGGTTGCCACAGACCAAAGCCTTGATACTGCATGTAAATACTTCTTTAGTTGAGTGTATATTTTCCTATCTGCTTCGTAATACCAAGTGGAACTGTAACATAACTTACAAATGTCTGTATTGAATTACTATAATGTACTTACTTATATACATATGTGTGTCAACTTGGGATTTTGGGGTATGAGTGGAATGGTGAAATTTTTGATAGTATTATTTATTTCACAAGTTATTTTGTTGGATTTTAATATCGATCAAATTTTAAATGAAGCTCTGGCAAAATTTTTTATATATTTTTCCTATATTTATTTTACTATTTATAAAGAATTGTAAGCTATAAGTTAAACTACAAAGAGTGATAAGGAACAATGACATATTAGTGATGCTCTTATATCCTATCTATGTATACTATACATTTAAGAGATTGTGTAGGCTGTAAGGGTGTTACAATTCCAAAGCCTACTTTAAAAAAGTTTATTTTAAAAATTAATTTGGGGCTTCATGCTTGGACCATGAGGTAGACAAATTTTGAGCCATCTTTTTAGGTTTTTATATCCAAAGTCTATCTTGAAAAGTTTGAAGATAATTTTAGTCTTTTAGGCTTAAAAGAGTAATTTTTGAGTCATAAAAAATTTTGGACTTACACCACAATTAGGTCATATTAAGAAAAGATAAACCAAATAGGCCATAAATCAAGCCTAGATATGTTAATTATAGTCAAACAATAAGCATTTAGGGTAAACCTAAGGATAGTTACTAGCCCAACTACATGGGCTTTGTAGAATGAAAGGCTTAGGTTCCCGCAACAAAAATATACCAAAAGGTACAAGGCTATAAGTGGTTATACAGTGCTCGATCTCTATACCTTGAGTGAAAGTATAGTATCAATTACACACATATAACATGGGTTCCATAGGACATCTTTACTCATAAACACAATGTAATTCTAAGCGATGCAATGAATAATATTATAATAAGAAAAAAATAATATAATATAAAGATCAACAGAATCAACTTCTCTTATCCCTAATGGAGTTGCCACTGTGAGTTGAGATTTTCACCCCCACTCCTAGTGGAAAGGTTTTTGAGACTTCAATATTGTTAGCCTCTCGGCCTTAGAGAATATGGGCCTAAACCTAGATAATAGGAGTCGCCACCCAGACAGACTGGGAAGAAGATAAAAGGAGTGGATGACTCGATTCCTAAGGAATCTCTAACTACTACTGGGTTTGAAAAGTTGCATATGCATGAGGAATGTGAGAAATAACCAAGCACCCCTATAACATCTGGTTTATTGGAACTAGCCTCCTTTTCAGGTCTAAATATAATATAATATTTATATTATTATAATATTAATCATATTACAAGCAATTAAAGAATAAATGAAAACAATCACATATCATACATCAAACAAGAAAATGGGCACCTATAGAAGATGGAAACATTCCCTTATAGTTTCGAACAATCCAAATACAAATAAAGTATGACACTCACAGGCTAGTGGAAATAGATCCCTTACAATTGTCCCAAACATAAAATAAAACAAATGATCCAAATAAACAAGGCACCCATGAGTGGAAACATTCCTTTTGCAAATACCTTAAAATCCAAATAAATGATTACAATTCCACGATAAAGTAAAACAAATAACCATCATAGAAATAATAATAAAATTTAGGTTTAATAATAATATTAGAATTTTAGTTGATGAAATTAGGATTTTAGGATGTAATTAAATAAAATTAAGATAGCAAGGCAAATTGACGTAAATATGCAAAGTTACATAACAAATATAGATGATAATTAAATTAAGTATGACTATCGATGGTTATCATGGACGTTGTTGGCTCAACCATATAATAGTGTTGAACCAAGCCTCATAACTAGCACAATCCCTTCGTGAAGATTAGTATAGGGTTTTGCTTGATATTTGTATGATTGGTTTTATATCGAATAAGCTTTTGATTGCTCACTATCTCTTTTTCCCTTATGTGTCTTTTATTTTGCTTTTCCCGTCGAGCTTGAATTTCCTTTTCTTTGCTCTCTAATTCTTTTTTTTATTTTGTTTAACTGTCATTCTTGATCCCCCTTGTTATTTAATTAATCTCTTTATATAGTAGATATTATTGTTTAATTAGGCTATAAAGTCCTTATTTAGCTAGAAAACCCTGTAATTATCGAAAGAAACCCAGAGTTTAATACAGATTGGGAATAAAAATTAGACGGTGGGCTTTATGGTAAATTGGCCATGTGTGATGGCCAATTGGCCATTAGTCATGGCCTATTCACCATGGGTCAGGTAATTTTCTAGTTTCTTGGGCTTTTAGTTTCTTAGGCTTTTAAATTGAATGTAGATTTATTAAGATACAAGAATTAATGGTCTACAGGTAGCAAGTGAACCAAAACCAACAAGTTTTAATGATTGATTTTAAACATAAAATGTTTATTACCAAATTATACTAAATGATATTATTCATGCCAATACATTTTCATTTTAGCAATTGGAATTAATCAAATGGGACTTACATCTTCAAAATTGGATAAAATAGAATATCCTCAAGTTGTATTTTGATCAGCTCTAATTTGATGCAAAATGGATGAAAAATGATCCTTGACAACTAGGAAATGAGTAGGCTTCTTTCTTGAATGAGTTTGTATTAAAAGGATGGTGTTGAGTATGTAATTCATGGTAGGTTTGTGTTTTTGTGTAAGTAAGTTGTTAACAATGTATAATAATTACCCTTAGTTGCTAATACTTACTAACACTCACACTTACTAACCTTCCAAATTGTGTTGAATTAGGTTTTTATAGTGGTCTAGGTGATAAAGGGTTAGATTCCATATGTGATGGGGATAGAATAGGGTGGTTAAGGTGATATGATAAGGTAGAAACATTCAAAACTCAAAAACCAAGAAGTTAGTACCCAATTGGACATGACAATTGCGATGATGGTCCAAACCATTGCATAGTGGTACATGAAGTACTATGCAGATGGTCTCAAAAGGTGGGCTTGGGCTAATTTGAGTTGCTTTCAAGTAATGTTTTGGGTGGAGAGTCTGCCCTTGCTGTGAAACATAAGAAAATTTTTAAGTAAGAGAAGGGCTTAATATTTTTAAAATAAAGTTAGCTTGGCTTTCAGTTAAATTTAAAAATTTTTCATGTATTATATTGCATTCAAGCCTTAGAATTATTTAGGATCAACCTCAAGAAAGCATGTAACTTTAATCTGGCAACCTTTCTTAGGTATTCCAGGGGATAGCAAAAATAATCCCATCTACGACATATTTTGAAATTATTTTTAGGTGTATAACGATGCCATATTCCTTATTTGATATGTAGTTAGGTATATTGTAACACCCTTATACTCTAGATACATATAATAAATACACTAGTATATGTAAAATATGTATACAGAATTGCAGAATTGTAGATCCTTAATTTTTGACCCAGTCCGGTCCGATATTTTTTTATATATAATTCAAAATAATTTTTATGGTATTTTAATTAAATAATATTTATTTTAATTATTTATTATTTATAATTTTTAATAAAAATAAAAATGGTGAAGTTAATAAAAAAATATAATAATAAAAAATAAAAATAAAAATAAAAATAAAAATAAAAATAAAAATAAAATCGGCGACAAAAAGATTTTGTCGCTGAAGGTCCAATTGGCCAAGGCCAATTCGCCCGCAGAAATTTCCTGCGGGAGAAATGGCCTTGGGCCATTTCGCCGTAGGAAATTCCTACTGCGAAATTGGCTGGCCGCCCAGCCAACGCGCCCATCTCTCGCAATTTCGCACCAATCATCGCAATTTTGGCCAGCGCTCGCAGCTTTTTCTAGCGAATTTTTTTCCAACGCAATTTTTTTTGAAACTAAATTCTATTTGGTTTTGGTTTTCTTTTCCTAATTGATTTTAGTTTCCTTAAACAATTAGAATGAACCTTATAAATTTTCCTATAAATAGCACTTTAAAAGACAGAAAAAGGACTGGGGGACTTGAATTTTGGACTGGAACTTAGAGATCGGATAGTGGGACTTTGATTAGGTGATCAAAACTTGGATTACAGAAAACCCTAGCAATAACCAAGCAATCAACAATTCATCAAAGGCAGTAACCTTATCTTTGTCTTTGTTCATCCAGAAAGCAACTTTTTGGTGGAACCAACTACGCAGGTTTGATCCTTCATCATGAATTACTTATGATCACAGTAGCTTTGTTTCTTTGATTCATAAGAATATACACACAAAACTTTGATCTTTAAATATGTAGTAACTTGATCTTCATTTCAATAATCTAATTTAATTTTTCTATTTCCAAAATCCTTAAGAAACCTAATTTTTTTTTCTTTTTCCTAAAACTTAAAAACCTTAAAATGTTTCTTCTAAACCTTAAAACCCTAAATTGTTCCTTCTATTTCCAAAAACCCTAAAAAGTATTCTTCTATTTCAAAAAACCTTCAAAACCCTAATTCGTTTCTTTTGTTTCCAAAAACCTCGAATCGATTTTCCTATTTTCAAAAACTTTTAAAAACCCTTAACTGTTTTCCTCTAACTTTTTCCTAATATTTTCTTAAATCTCAAACCCTAACCTACTTTATAGTTTCTAAAAATCATAATTACTTTATAAAACTCTAAACTATTTTATCCAACTCCAAAACCAAAATAGTAAACCCCAAACCAGTTAATCTAACCCTAAGTTTTCCTATACCCTAATTCCCTCAAAACTAATATGTAAACCCTAGTTTTCCTAAACCCTAATCCTTAAAACCTTAAAACCTTATAAACCTAAACATTCAAACTCAATACAGTAAATCCAAAACAACAATCCAATAGCCAAGAGCTATAAACCTAATTTTTTAATATTCTAAAACCCTAATTTCATAATGTTACCCTTAAACCCTAATTTGATTCATGAAACCCTAATCAATTCCATTTTTCCAAAACCTTTATAGTAGATTAAACAAATAATAATAATAATACTAAAATTCCAAAACCCTAAATGTTAATTAAAGAACTTTAAATTGAAACAATAAACCCTAATTTGTATCTTTACTTGCTTTATTTTTTAGATTTGTTTATGTAGTTTATTATATGCTTTGATGGTTGACTTATTTAATTTTAATACTTGATTTATTTAATTTATCATGGATGAATTTTTATTATATATTTAGATTGATGTATAATATCTTTGATGAATGATTTATTTATGATGAATGGTTATTTACTTTTATCGATTTATTTTGATTTCCAAATGTTGTAAGAGGTATGTTTCCACTTTGTGGGTACCACATTAATTAAGTTATATGTAATTTAAATTGCTTTTTATATCTTGGACCAATGTAAAGGACATGTTTCTACCTTTTGGTGGGTTCCCTATTTAGCTTAGACATGGATGATGTAAGGGCATGTTTCCATCTTCGGATGGGTGTCCATTTATTTGCTTTGTTTGGACATTTCTTTGATTTTAATATAATGATGCTTTAATTCAATTGTTGTGTGTAATATGGATAATATTATATTTAAGAATTTTATAATATTAAGACCTGTAAAGGAGGCCGGTTCCAATGAACCGGGCGTTGTGGGGGTGCTAGGCCATTTCTCACCTTCCCCACACGTACCCAACTTTCCGAACCCATTAGGGGGTTAGGGATTCCTTAGGAATCGAGTCATCCACCCCTTTCTTTTTCCCGGCCCGTCTCGATTGAGACTCCATTTTCTTCGGACTTAGGACCGTGTTCTCTAAGGCCTGAGTCTAAACAGTGCCGAAGTCGTAAGAACCATTTCACCGGGAGTGGGGGAAAAAATCCCCGCTCACAAGAATACAAGAATGTCACAATCCTAAACTTTTCAAAATTTCATAATTATAAGAAAATATTTAATACCTTAAAATGATATTTAATAAATAAATATATATACATAAGTAACTTAATTACCAAAAATACAGATTTTATAGGAAAATATTTGAAAAAATTTGCCAGAGTTTTATTTGTACTTTGGATGTTTCCAAAGTTTCAAACAATCACAACCTGCATACAAATGCACTCCCAATTTTTTTTTACTCATCCATTCTCCAAAAATCCCCAATGGCTCAACAATCCTTCAAAACTATAATATATATATATATATATATATAAGTATCCAAATACTTAATTTACATCAACAAACTTTTAACTTTATAATATTTACACAGGTTCTCATATTGTATGCACATATTTAAGTATAAAACATAAATATATACATGATATGTTGGCTATATGGTCTCTTGGAAAAAGCAAACTTCAAGTACAACCAAACTCTAGATGTGGTCAGGTTTAGTAGAACCCTCCAAATCTGCCTTGTCACCTGAGCAATAGACAAATCACACTAATTTACTTGCTTATCTGTACATATTTTGATACTAATAAATGACATTAAAATAAAATTTCAGAACATGCATTATGATTTAATGCCATACAAATTACGTATAACTTATCATCATATTAATCACCAACACACATTGGGCCCAAAATCCTTATATATTGGTCTAATTCTAGAAAATTATTTTAGTATATAACAATAACAATGACACCAGCGTATCTCGTCCAATGGTGTATTCATAAATGTAACACCAATGTATATCACCCAAAGGCATAATGAAATCATGACACTAGTGTGTCTCATCCAAAGGCATAATTAAACATGTGATGTCAGCATGTCTCGCCTAAAGGCGTATGACAATACCAAACCAACCAAAAACAATTTTCTTAGAACTAGTCAGTATATAAGGCAACATGCAATTCACATTCATCATATTCTATTTTCTTATGTTTTTCCTCATTTCACATTTCTTTTTCCAAATTTCTAATCATATTCAATATTATTTAAATTCACTTTGCATATGCGGCCAACTCTCACATTTTAATACATAATTAGTACTTTTCAAAATTTTGCATATAACATCACTATTACCCTTTCCTTAATGGCTTAACATGCCATAATAAATTCAAATCATGCATTCTTACTTCAAACAATGCTTATCACACACAAACACCCTTGTTCAAGTAATATAACACATTCAACTTTATGTGTTATGTTTAAAGCAATGCAATTAATAAAATAAATTCCAAAGTATATACTAATCTCAAAATTGCTACAATGTAAGCTAGAACTCCACCTAACAACAAGTTCGCATATCGCTCTTCACTACTTTATTGTGAGAATTTTGCTTCACTCACTTCCTAATAAAAATGCGAGTTTACACAATTAATTAGAAACATATTTCTATATATTTTAACAAAAAAAATTCAATTTAGCATAATTACTTCAAGTTCCCATTCTTTTGTCCTAATGTACTTTGATTTTGGAATTCCATATTAATCAATTTCAAATTGCATTTTAAATTAATTTCTATCATTAAAATCACAATTCTAATTTAACAATTCAAACTTTAAATTCTACAATTCTACACAATTTTCCAATCTTTGTAGTAATATACTTTAATTCTAAAAAATTATCCTAGTCAATTAAAAATCAAATATTAAGTTTAAAAATAACACTAAATACCCATTATAGCACTTTTTAGTCAATTAAATTCTATTACACCAGTTATTTACTAATTACTTATGGAAACTCTAAATTTAATTCTTCTCTTCCAAACTTATACCAAACCTAAACTAATCCATCAACCAACTATAAAATTATTTTCTACACATCCAAATAATTCCATTACAACCCATTTAAATAATTATCCAAGCCTCTTCCAAAATCCAAATTTTCACATAATTGAAAATTCAAGAAAATCTACCTAAAACCAAAGAATTCTTATCTCTTTCATGCAATTTCATTTAAAGCTTTTTAAATCTTTTGAAGAAACATGAAGAATTTGATATAAGAATGAAGCAAATATTCTTCCTTTACCTATGGTGAAATTCGATGAAGCAAGGAGAAGAGGAAGAAAAAGATGAACTTACTATTTGACTTTTTGTTATTCTTCCTTTAATTCTAACCATGCATATATATTAATTAATTAATTAATTATTAATAATCATAATTTTTATCCTTCACCCAAAAAATGAATTTAATTTAAAATTATTACTATTATTATATTTATTTTTTAACTTTTTAACTCTTTATTATTTACCATTTGACTTTTACTATTTATAATTTGACTTTTACTATTTATCGTTGACTTTTATATGTTTTTATATTTTTAACATAAGTTTCATATATACATTTTATCTTTTCCACCTTTCAACAATTAATTAACCTTCTACATTATTTGATTAATTATATTATAATATTTTTATAAAATTTACGGATGTTAGATATATAGTTGCTCTAGTTTGTCAGGACCCTTTCGGCCAAACCACCCTTTATCCTTTTCATGTAATTACCTTAGAACATAACTTTAGGTTATATGTACCGTAATAGTCAAGTCATTTTTACATATGTTTATGAAACATTTTTCCCATGCATATATTTACATCAAACTTAGGCAATAAATGTTGTTAAAAAGTAACCTTCATGACACCCTAACTTGTAAATAAGTCAAAAAAGTAGCCTTTAATAACAAAAGATAAGCCCTATCCATTATAGACCAAACTATCCCATTCATAACCCAATAAAGCCCATCACCTCCTCCATACACTTTTAGACTTTGGCCATAGATTTTAGATATTTTCCCTCACCTAAGCCACACTTTTAGGTTAACCATCATCTTCCCCATTCCCAAACATATCCTCAATCCAAAACCCCATCTCCTTCCTAAATGACCATGACCCTTCCATAAACTTTATCTTTCCACTTATAAAACCCTTCAAGTTTAGTTCTTTAGACTTAAGCATGAACCTTAGCCTTATGGCTCAACCCCTTTAGGACCATATCCTACCTTGCCTTAGCCTCATGGCTTGAACCTTTAAGACCATACTTTATCTTAGTCTCATGGCCTAAACCTTTAGGACCATACCTTACCTTAGCCTCATAGTTTGAACCTTTGGGATTGCACCCATCTGTGAATCTTAACCACAATGGCATAAACTTTTGGGACCATGCCTCTCCTTATGGACCTTAGCTATAAAAGCTAGCCCATTGAACATTAGCACTATAGCCACAAGGGCTTAACTTTTGGATATGACCCTAGGACCTCATGCAACACAGTTATAGACTAAACCATGCACCTACCATAACCATGGACCAAACCTATGTACCTACTATATACATGACCACAATAACCAGATCCATGTACCTACCACATGACCATATGAACCACATCTAGACCCATGTATCCCTACTACATGACCCTATAAACTTAATCCATGTACCTACCATATGACCACATGAAATAGATCCATATCCATGTACTCCTACCACATGATTACATGAACTATAGCACATGATCATACGAACCAAACCTATGTATACTTGACCATATGTGTGAACCATCCTAAAAGATGAACATGACCCATGGCCACTTGCCATCGACCATGAACCTGACCTATGACCACACAATCCTAGCCTTTGATTATGAACTTGACCCATGGCCACAGAATTTAAACCATTGACTGTGACCCTGACCTATAAAAAGTTAGATATATTGTTATCAAGCCTTTGACCATGAACTTGACCCATAGCCAAAAAAACATAGAAATATTCATGCAAGTCTTATAGCATAAACCAAACCTATGTAACATGTAGCCCTACCCTTGATCTTACAACATATAACTCTTCTCAGCAATCTAACCAGCCTCAAATATTTAAAGCCCTCACTATTCCACTTCTTTTTTGTAAAGGTATCAATGGTCCAATCCAAGAAGACTTATATGTATGCCTTCATCGAGGCCATCGTCAAAAAGGCAAGAAGAGAGCTTCAAGAACATGTTCACTAACCAGCCACCTGAGTTTAATAAGATCCTAACTGACCACGAGTAAGACATATCGGAGTAAGATAGAACATGTTCACTAACTAGCCACCTGAGACAGATGATTTTTAAGGTTTAAACCCTCATGTTTCACCACATTCAATTTATGAAATTTCAATTTGGTTGCATTTTCTTATTCAAACTCAGAAATTGGACAAAACAATTTTGAGGGATTGATTATCCACCTTAAAGGCAATGAACAAAATAATCTTAGGGTGTTTGGTATGCTAAACCATGCCTAGTTCCTTCTTTTTGATGCTTCTCACAACTTTAAGCTAATTTGGATGGAAAGGCACTTCAATGGGTTGATCAAAGCACATCTCCTTTTTTAAATCTTTAATTTTAATGGATTCAGGAGGAGTTTTGAGATAAAAATAGCTGCTAGAACTATAGAGGCTTTAGTTGTTTTTTAGGAACAAAAGCAAAATCTTTAACTAATGGAGATTGAAATCTTAGAATTTTAGTTTTAGGATCCTTCTAATTCTAGTTTGGGATGTATTTAAAAGCTTAGGGTTCCCTTTGGAAGGGTTCCTAATTTGTTTAAGGTGCATATAGGGGAAGCAGATTAAGTAGAATAAAAAAGAAGAATAGAATTTTCAAAGATCTTGAAACTGATCTATTGCCAAATCTATTGCAGGACTGAAGGTCTGCATGCCAAGTCCAAGGCCTAGGTTTTTAGTTTAGGAACTGAAACTTTTTGTATGTTATGTCAAAGGACATCTGCACGGCAGTAGGAACTACAGTGTGGTTGTCCCACCTAGGAAGCCTTCTTCTTCTTATTTCCCAGTTTTTCCTTCATATTCCATACCATTTTGGGATCTTCTAAGTTACGTTCACCACTATTGAGTTAGTTTTCACCCCACTAATTTTACTCTACCATTCTATGAATTTTACAAGAAAATAAACCAAACCAAAAGACTCAATGGGATCTCATCATTGGGTTTTATCCATTGTTGGGATTGTTTGGTCAAAATTGAATGCTAACACCAACTCATTAAGGGCCTAATACAACTCAATCATGGAGGAGGTCTAAACCATGATCAAGGGAACACACCTTAACACCAATGGAATCTAAACATAAGCTATTAACACTAACATAGCCTTATCGAGGCAAGATCCTCCCAGTATTGACCTGACAAACAATGGAACCACTATTGATCAAGTCCCACTAAAGGCCATTATCTCCTCTTTGAATTATTTCTAAAGGAAAAAGAACTCTGAAACTAAAACCCTTATAGAGAAATTAGAGGCTATGGAGAGAAAGGCTAATGCCATGAAGCTCAAGGATGAAGCCCTAGGCATGGATTCCCTCACACTATTCTTAGACACTCGGTTTCCTTCTAAGTTTAAGATGCCAGACATAGACATATTCGACTGCACCTACCCTAAAGCCCATTTAAAATGTATGTGTGTGCACTTAAACCAATGGGCATTGATGATGATCTTTCCTTATTTTTTTGTTCTAATAGTCCTTTACAGGTGCTGTAGTCGAATGGTTTGCTAATATTGAAAAAAAAAACACATTTGGAAAAAGATCTGTAATGCCTTCACTAAGCAATACTATTGCAACATTAAGATGGATGTGACTCAAAAGGATTTAGAGACCATTAAGTAAGGTCAAAAGGAATACTTCTTCTCATTCCTTATAAAGGCAGAAGGTCAAGGCTTCTCAAATGATAAATACACTTGATTTAGAGCAAAAATATATCAATATCATAATCAAAAAAAGTTTACATTGAAAGCAAGATTGGTTCAGCCTTTGGAGCCATGAACCCTGCATAACACTTTATATAAAAATAGGAATGCTAATGAGTTCTATGAGTACCATTAAGAAATCAGGTAAAAGAAAAACATGTGTAAGAATCTATGGTGCAGATTCTATGACTTGGTGGATAATGGAACCATCATCCCTCCAAGTAGCCTAGTAAACATAAACATTAACTCTTCTTAAAAAGACCTAGAATATGACCTCTTTAAAGCTAACTACCCAATTCTTGCTTAGCAACTCATACCAAGAGAAGTCCAAATGCCTTAACAAACCTGTCACCCTTCATATCAAACCTTAGTCTTGTCCAATTCTCTTGCGTCTGAGTCTATCAGTCAAAATTTGAGTCTAGCATAAGTCTGAGTTAGAGTTGGTGTTAAATTATGAGTATATGAAAATGTTAGACCTTTTTATAATGTTCCACTTGTTAATAAAATTCCCAGATTTTCTTATCACTTTATCTTTTTAGCATGGTTCAATTAAGACATCAAAAATTTTAAAAAGGGAAAAGAAGTAAAAAAAATCATAAAATATTGGCATAAAGATTAAGGACTGACACTCTTGAAGAACCTACAAGATGATTGGTGTCATCATCACTAAGAAGCTACCCACTTTCTCCACTTCAACATCTTTTGGAACCCTACTTGGGATCATTTCAAATAAAAAGAAGAAAAGAAGAAAAAAATATAAAATCAAATGAAAAAAGAAAAAAAAAGGAAAAAAAAAGAAAAGGGGAATTCATAAAAATGGAAGACATATCTCTTAGTTCTCTACTTAAGATCATGAAAAGAATAAGTTGCCTTATTCTAGCACCACAAACTTGTGAAGCAGTCAAATTCAACAATAAAGCTACCAAGTCAAAAATAGTTGGCAATACAACAAAGGGTTCCCATAAGAGTATCTCCTTCTTTTACAGTCTATTAGATGAAAATTGTCCTACCAAGAATATGGTCAACATAATTTTAGTAATAGGAGACGTGATGCATTTAAGGTTATAAAAAGAAATTAACCTAACACAATGACAAGAGGTCATCAAAAATCCCTCAAGACAAGTTCAACTCAGTTTATGCTTTCCAAAGCAAACATTATTAGTAGAACTATAATTTTTATAGGCTTAGAAGGGATCAAGATCACAAGTCAACTCAAAAGAGAGAGCTATAGACTTGATTCTTCCATAAATATAAGCAATAAATAGTCAACCCCATTAGGCTCGATCCAAATCATATTTCTTTCATGCCAAGGTTGTAAAAAATAATAATAAATAAAAAACAACAAAAAGAAAAAGAGAAAACTCACTAAGCTAAAAAGCCAAAAGTGCAACTTAGGAAAAATAAGAGCAAGCTCGTCAAGTTAGAAACCTTAAAGGATGAGTTGGATAAAAATTAGAGCAAGTTCATCGAGTTGAAAACCCAAAAGGGCAGTTCATGAAAAAATTAGAGCTGGAATATAATCATGTTTTACTTAAGCCATGGGTTTTCTAAAGCTAATCAAAATCACATCTTCATGAGGCAAACTCCATAGTCAAAGCCTCGAGGTCACATATTTATGGGAAAACTGCATAGTCAAAACTTCAAGGTCATATATTTATGGGGCAAACCCTAGAGTCATTATAAAAAAAAAAGAAAATAGTCAAAACCTCTAGGGGGAAGACCCCTAAACCATCACTTGAGTCTTAGGTAAGGGACCAGTCTTCTTAGTGGTGTCTCTTTTAATTATAATCATCAATGATAGTTGTCATGCCTACTCATAGTTCCATAAACTAAATATTTATAGCTGCACAATTGTCAAACCTGTCAAAAGGTGCCACTAAATGAAATCAGCAAGCCTAGTTCTATTGTTCACCTACCCATGATAAGTGTTAAAGGAAAGGCAAGTGTTAGCATTTAAATTTTGACCAAATAATTTGAGCAATGGATGAACCCAATGATGAAAACGTATTGAGCCTTTTTTAGTTTATTTTCTTATTAAAATTCATAGAATGGTAAGGAAATATTAGTGAAAGTGAAAAATAACTCAATGGTATAACACCCCATCCTAAGGGCCTCGATTTGAGTGGCAAAGGATGCAAGCTGGAATGCTAAAAAGTTGGGCTATGTCTCACACAAAAGTGCCAAGGTCACTTTATCATCATAAGTTATCGTCGATTTAAGCAAAAAGTTTTTAATTTTTGAAATTGATTTTGTGTCTCCACTTAAATTTATTTGTAAAAGGAAATATTTAAGAAAAACCTATAAAACTGACTCCAAATATATCCCATGGATAAAAATTATTTTGATCAAATATGTATACATGTTTAGGTTAATTTTATTAGCTTTAATTTAATTTTTTGAATTTGTGTTTAAAGTTTGTTTGAAGTGTTTGATTTAGATGGAAGTACAAAAGAATGAATTGATGGATCAAAATGGTGGAAAACATGAGACACAGGCAAGACACTTCATGGCTTGGTCGTGTCCCTCATCCAAGGCAACAGGCATGAACCACTCATATGACACAGGCTGAGGCAACTTGGCTTGGCCGTGTCCTTCAGAAAATTGGGCAGAGGCAGACACTAGCAGAAGACACAGCCAAGCCATTGGCCGTGTCACATGACACGGCCAAAGCCTTGGCCGTGTCCCACTTGATGAAACCAAAGAGCAAAGCAAATGGCAAAGTGAATGGTAGAGGTGAAAACAAGTAGAAGACACGGCCAAGCCACTAGCCGTGTCACATGACACGGCCTTAAGGTTTGGTCGTGTCCCAAGAAGAATGAGTGACACGGCTAAGTCACTCAAGGCTTGGCCGTGTCTCATATGGTCCCTTTGAATTATTTTACATGAAGTGAGGAGCAAATGGGGGACAATGGACTATTTCTTTTTAAAAAGAAATATTAAAAATGAGTAAAAGGTGGATGGATTTATGGGAAGAAATATAAAACAAAGAAAAAGAGGGAGATAAAGAGGGTGCGTGAGTTGGCAAGACATGGTTGGTGTCTTAAAAAATGGAAAGGAATTGGAAGTGGAGGGATGGAATGACATACATGTTTTGGCTTGTTTTGAGAGCTATCTAGTTCTTAGTTTTTTATTCTTGTGAGGAAAGGAAGACACCATTCTCTCTTCATCTTTCATTTCTTCCATAGACAAGACTTAATCAAGTTTGGGGATTAAATTGAGTGAGCAAGCTCCTTAGAAGATCAAGGTTTGAAAAAAGCTTGATTGGAGTTGTAAGCTTGAGAGAGTTACCATTCCATCTGTCAAGAGGAGAGCCATTGATTGAAGAGGGCTTGGAAGTTGTTCATCATACATCAACATTGAAGCTAGGAGGAAGACAAGTAGTTCAACTCTTGGCGTCTACAAGGGGTTTTCATATTGTATCTTTTAATTCATTTCTAGATTATTGTTGTTTTATTATCAACATTAATATTACAATGTATAATTTTGATTTGATGAATATTGAGATGGATATTTGTTTTAAATTGAAGATGAGCTAATTTACTCGTGCCTTGGGTTGTATTAGATTTGATTAAATGACTTGATTTGATAATTCCATTAGTATACCTTGTTATGTGTTGATTGCATAGGACTTAAAGTTAGTTTGATAGATCGGCCACCTATTAATCACTTAATATTGAATGATGGACCGAGAGGTAAAATTCAATATCAGAACTATGCAATCAACCACCCTAAGAATGAATTAGAAATATAAGTTTTAGGGTTTGTTTAATTTGCAATTTCAAAGTAATAGGTTGTTGTTAATTCATGAATGTGAAAACTAATAAATTGGTAATTACTAATTGAACTCAATGGAAAAATTAAAATACAAGTTTATACTAATGGATAATTTGAGAATCAAGATTTAATTAAATTGATCTACAACTCTAGGCACCATTCCTAGCATTGAATTAATCTTACGCACTACTACTCATTTTTACTTTCAAATTTTAATTACAACTCAACAATTCAACAACAAACACTCAATTTTAATTAATTTATTAATCAAACTATTGCAAAATAATTTCTTCCTTGTGACACAACCTTAGGGCGATCAGCGTTGTTATAATGTTGCGGCCTCAGCCTCATTATCTGCAAGTGCACAGATCGTTAACAAGTAATATAATGATGAGTAGAGTATCGTTCCCACGAGGAGGTTAATTCTAAGTACCAAACAATTAAACTAATTAATATTTGGATAATCAAATTTAATTTTATGATGACAATAAATCAAGAATAAATTTGTAATAATTTAACACTTAGGGTTTGGTTACCTTTATTGATTTATCATGGATTTTCTAAGGTATCGATTTTATTCAGTCATCCTTTTGATTAATGGTTGGATTCTCCTAAATTAAGTTCAAGTCTCTCTCAAGTACTAGAACCAATATTAACTTTAATCCTTATGTCTACTCTCGTGATCATAAGTAAGTAAATCAATTCATTAAGTTTTATGAGAATCTTGAATCAACCTCTTAAGAGTTTAACCTTATCTCTAAGTGAGAAACTTACTTAAGATTGTTATCTCCTTGGACTAATGTCATGCTTCCACTCTCGCTCCATCACACAACATCTCAAATCAATTAATCATTGGCCAAATAATCAAAGCATTAAGATTAAAGACAACAAAATAATCAAAGGATAACTAAATTAACCAAATAGACATTTATAGCTCCATGATAAATTCAATTAAAGGGACCAACCCTAAAAAGGATTAGTTCTTCATTATTGAAATAAAAACATTACAAATGTTCAAAATGGTAAATGAAAACATAATTTAAAAGGAACAAGAAAGATCAAACTCTATTTCTTTGAAGAAGATCTTGACTTGGATCTTGAACTCCTCCTTGAAGCAGAATTTCACACCTCTAAACTAAATTTATTTGGATGAATCTAATCTAATCTATTACATATCTCATACCTTGGAGGAAGTGTGTTTAAATAGAGGGTTTGGAAGCTTCTTTAGTGGGGAAAAACTGAAAAAGGTTAGGCCACACCTTGTTTGGTTCAACACCTACCCAATTGATTGCTAAAAGTCATGATTTTCGGCCCCACGGTCGTGGCTTTTGAGTGCCACGGTCGTGGCCTGAGTTGGTTTGGTCGGTTTGAGCACTTTAGAGCTGTAAAATGGTCGGTTTGGGAGGCCACGGTCATGGCCTTTGAGTGCCACGGTCGTGGCATTGAAAATGAAACTGCCAACTTGATTTTTCTTCTCTTTCTTGGCTCGGACAGTAGCGAAATCAATCCCACGGGCGTGGCCTTTGAGTGCCACGGTCGTGGCCTTTGAAAATGCTTCTAAATATGCAAAATCTCTTCAAAATAGAGCCAAAATCCATGCCATGGTCATGGCCTTTGAGCCCTATGGTCGTGGCTTTCCAAATGCTTCTGCCCTTGCAATTTCTGTCATTGAAAAACTTGGACAGCTTCAAATCAAATCCCATGGCCGTGGATTTTTGACAGCTTTGGCCCTGAGATTCAAAACGACTCTGGACCTCTTGATTTCTCATCTTTAATTCCATTTTCAAGTTCAAAATCATGTATCATGGTTTATAAGACCATGTAAATTCATTTTCTTCCATTTTTGAGCTTGATTTGACCTCCTTTCCATTTTTCCATGATTTTTAGCCAAAATAAGCTTTTTCTTCATACTTGCAACTCTATACTTGAAATGATGAATATTCTAGCTTTCACAATAAAGATTGATCAAATTCAATTGATAACAATAAAAATATAACTAGAATAATCATTAAATTATGTGCAAAATATAGTCCTATCATATAATTACCTCATATACTTATGAGTATCACTTTGTAGTAGTAATTAATTGAGCGTAACAAGTTTTTAGCACTGCTGTTGGGGAAGGCAATTATTGTTTGTAGTTTGATTCTTTTATTTTAATTGTTTAATTGTTTAAAGTGTTCCTTTTTGAATTGCCTAGGTGATTTATGCAAGGACGAAGGTCTCAAGGAAATGAACTTGCTTCTTATATAGGCGATATTCATAGACTCCCAAGAACTGAAGGAGTTGATCCCTTGGGATAAGAAGGAGAACAAACTGACAAGCAATTTGAGGAGAACGCAGAAGTAGAAATGGGTGACAGGGAGAAACCACCTATGAAGGAGTTTGCTCAACTGAACATTGGAGTAACCACATCATGTATCCAGTTGAGCAACGCAATAAGAAATTATGAACTCAAAAACACTCATTATAGTATGTTGCCATCCTTCCAAGGATTACCAAATGAAGATCCTCCCAGCTTCATTCGAGATTTTTACATAACACTACATACTTTTCCTTTGTAAGCATTAACAGAGGATGAACTCAAAATGCGATGTTTCCCATATAGTTTGAAAGATAAGGAAAAAGCGTGGTTGATGACCTTACCGGAGAACTCCTTGACCACTTGGACCAAAGTGTTGCAACTTTCACCCAAATTATATTCACACCAAAAGACAAAGGAGCTTAGAGGGAGTATTGCAACTTTCACCCAATTTAATGGGGAACCATTTCATGAGGCGTGGGATCCTTCAAATTTTTATTGTTTCAATGGCATCATCATTATTATTTATAACAATTGCTCAATTAGTTCTTCTATAATGGGCTAACTCAACAGCGTCAAAACACAATGGATAATGCTGTAGGTGGAGCAATGGGTGAGAAAACAACTATTAAAATGGTTGCATTATTTGAAATATCGGGAGCAAAAGAGTATTGGGGAAAGGAGAAGAGGAGCAATGAGCTAAATGCAAACTCAGAAATGGCAAAGCATATTGCCGAGTTGACAAGGTAAGTTAAATTGTTGAATGCCTAGAGGAAACTTCCTAGTGCCAAGCCAAGAATCATGTGCATCAAGTGGTGTGGTAGGCCACAATGCAAATGTATGTCCTTCAAACTTTGGCCAATTCCAAGAAGGGAAAGAATAAGCTTTTGCTTTTGAAGGGTTTCAATAAAGGGGAAGGAATGACCCGTACTCAAATTCTTACAACCCCGGTTGGAGAAATCACCCTAATTTTTCATGGAAGAATCAACAACAAGTTCCACCTCAACATTCATTCCAGACTTATCAAAAAGGACCCCAATTTTAAAGGCAAAATTAAAATCAAGTGCAAATAATGAAACCTTCACTCGAAGATAATTTGAATGCTTTCATTCAAATAAGCACTCAAAATCAAGAGGTGAATAACAAGTGGTTTGACTCTTTGGAAGCATCACTTAAGAAGGTGGAAACTCAAGTGGGTTAATTGGCTAATCAACTTCAAGATCATCTAAAAGAAAAATTTCTAAGTCAATGGACCAAGCCAAAGTAATTACGGTCTTATGAAGTGGTAAGGTACTTGATAATAAAATCAACAATAATAACATTAATTATTATTTGGATGCAGGAACATTTAAAGAAGATGGCAAGGACATGCAAGAGGGCAAAGCTCAACCTAGTGAGCCGAAGGAAGTTAGTGAGGAGGCATCAGTTGCAACAAAGTTACATAAATCTCCAAATCCTTACAAATTGCTAATTTCATTCTCGAGCAGGTTAAAAAGTGAGAAGCAAGATAAGCAATTTTCTAAAATTTATAACATGCTCTCCAAGGTAAGTATAAATCTTCATTTACTTAAAGTGATCAAGAACATCCCAGCTTATGCCAAATTTTTTTAAAGAACTGATCACTAAAAAGAGAAGATATGAGCCAAATAAAAAGCTGATGGTTTCGGAGGTGGAAAGTTCTATTTTACAGCGCAAGTTACCTCCTAAGCTTAAAGACCCTGGGAGTTTTGTAATTAACCTTTCTTTGGGAAATGGGAAAGAAGCATCTAAAATGTGTGATTTGGGAGCTAGCATAAATTTAATGTCTTACTCAATTTATTTGAAATTTGAGCTTGGGGAACTTAAACCAACTAAGATGGTCTTATAATTCGCTGATAGAACTCTTACGTTTCCTAAAGGAATCATAGAGTATGTTCTAGTGCAAGTTGGAGGTTTAATAGTTCCTGTGGATTTCATAGTCCTGGATATAGGGGAAGATATCCCTAAGGATGCTAAACATATAGTTTTGTTAGGAAGGCCTTTCATGGCTACAACTAATACCTTGATAGATGTTAAAAATGAGAAATTGTCCATGATTGTCTTAGGACAAACTGTAGAATTTTTAATTTTTAACACTTCCCCTACTCCCAATATTGCTATCCACGAAAATTATTCTTTTATTGATTATTCTAATTCTGTGGTTAAAGAAGTTTTCTTACCAAAAGTTAGTAAAGGCAAGCTAGATATCGCCTTGCCCTGGAGAGAAGAAGTTGAAATATCTACAGTGAAAATTGAGGACTACAAGATAGGAGAGAAGAATCTACCCCAGGTGACCTTCACCTACCCCTTTGGGACATATACTCTTCACAGGGTGTTAAAAAATTCTGAGCAAGATGAACTTAGGAATGAAGCCTTTATGAACTCAAGGATCTACAAAGAAAAAATGAAAGTGATGCATGATAAAATGATCCCTAGTAGAACCCTTAAATTGGGAATGAAAGTCCTTTTATTTAACTCAAAGATGAGATTGTTCCCCATTAAATTGAAGTCCCATTAGAGTGGACCATTTCAAGTCATTCAAACACTTCCAATTGGATTTATTGAATTGTTGAATTTGAAAACCAACGAGACATTTAAGGTGAATGGGAAAAGGGTGAAGCCCTATTTTGAAGAAATTGAAGCTGCAAAATACCATAGGAAGTATGGTATGGTATTCTTTAACGAGTGATGCAATGATATCCAGCTACATGACATTAAAGAAGCGCTCAATGGGAGGCAACCCATCAGTTTGTATTTCTTTTCATAGTTAAATTTTTGTGTTTTGCAATTTAAATTTCATTTTTAGTTTTAAGAGAATAGAATGGGTGCTTTGATTGGTTTTTATTTTTGATGGAGTTTTAGGGTGCTGCCAGGTAGAAAAGTTGCATGTATTAGACTTGGGTGACACACTTATTAAAAAAAAATTTTAAAAATGAATAAGAAAAAATGGTAGTGAAGGACACTACCACTTGACACAGCCAAGCCACTGGCCATGTCAAGTAAGCCTAAAAAATTAAGGCATGGACACGGCCAGAAGGCTTGGCCATGTCCTTAGTTGTGTCACCTAGACACGACAAAGCTACCCAGATCATGTCCCCATTTCTTTCCCATGCCAAAACAACCCAGTGGTGGACACACCCATGGGACATAGCCAAGCCATTGGCCATGTCCCTCCTAAAGACTCAAACATGGCCATGCCATTCCCAGCTTGGCTGTGTCACCCTTTTTTAAAACCCTATCTGATCCATTTTCAATACCCTATCCTTCATTTTCCTTTCTTCTTTCTCTCATCTCTCTCTCCAAAACCTCCATTCCCATCCCTAAAAACCTTAAAATTTTACCAAATCACAATTCTTCTTAACCAAAAACTCTATTAAAGCCATTAAATCTTCTAATTTTCTAATTAAAACTCAATAAAATCCATCAAAGCTTCACTTTCCACCAAAGAATCAAGATGCCTAGAACAAAAATGGTGTCCCATCACAAAAGGAGGCAACCTTTATCATCCTCTTCAAAGAGATTGACTCTTCTAGCATAGGGTTTATTTCCAACGAGGTATGTAAGCAAAGAATCCCTTGATACTCTCCAAATTAGAGAAAATTTTACTAGATGTGTTCAAAACCTTGGATGGGAGAAATTAGTTTCTCTTAAACCTTTGTAATTCCAAGAACTTACCATAGAATTTCTAACCTCTCTTAAGGTTGAAAGAAATGAAATGAAGATTTGCACTAGGTTTAGCTTTAAATTGCTTGGAAAATCATGTGTTCTTGGTATTGAACAATTGAATGCTATTTTTGGTTTCCATCAAGAAGGGGAAAAATGTGTGCCTAAAGGTTTTAGACAACAATTCGTATGGGGAGCAATAGGCTCGGGTGGAATGTATATGGCCAAATCGGCCAAGGCAACAAAATTGATAAATCCCACCTTGAGGTATTTACATAGATTTATGTCATATGGGTTCTTTGCACGAAAAGAAAGTATGGGTGTGGTGGAGCTAAGCAAGCTATTTTTCTTAGATTGTGCTAGCAATTTACCGGCTATTGGTTAGCCGATATTTTTGATAGCGCAGCAAATATAAAAGGGGGCAGAATTTGTATAGGTGGATTGGTGACACCTTATCTATGGCACTTGTTGATGGTTTTGACCCGAGTGCTTGCCATATGACTAGAATTTTTGGAAGTGATTCATTAGACCTTGCTACCCTTGAGAAGATGCATATGGTTACAAAAAGGGGAGGGTCATATGTGATGGCTTCAGATAAGCAAGTTGCACTAAAAGGCCGGCAACAGAGAACACAAGTTGATGAGGAGTCCGACTCGGATTCACTTGGTTTGGATGAAGATGCTCTGGCTCCAGACAATCAGAAGATTATTAGTAGGATTGAAGCATTGGAATGCAAGGTAGATAGTAATCATGCTAAAGTCCTTTCCCAGTTGGAACAAATTAATAGCAATCTTGCCAAGATTCTTAGCCTTCACCCTTCAGCAACATCATCATCACATTCTCTATCACTATAGATCATATAAGCTTCTACCTTTTAAGAATACTTTTTTTTATTTTCCATTGTTGAATATTTTGTTGCTATTTTTCATTACCGTTGTTTGTTATTAAAACTTTATGTTTTTGGTTATTTTATATTTATTGTTTTTTAATCTTGAACAATTAATGTTTTGTGGATGAAAGGTAGCACTTGCCTCATAAAGAAAATGTGGAAATCAGGTTGTACTAAATGATGGAAATTAGGTTGTACTTTAACTCTTACTTCTTTTAAATTATCTTAGTACCATTGAGGACAATGTCAATCTTAAAGTGTGGGGTGCTAAGTTTTTGTTCATAAATGCAAGCTTTTTGGTTTTCATACGTTAGTTGTTGTTTTTAAGTCTTTGTTTTAATCATTGTTTTAGTCATTATTGTTAAGTGTTTTGCCTTACTTTACATATTGTTTTGAAGTATATTTTTAAGTTCAATTTTTATAAATTTCTTGATAGATGACCTTTTAATTTTTGAAGCATGAATTGGAGAATTGGATAAAATTGGTACTTATTGTTGATTTGGTGGATATTCATTGCATTGCCTTTTTAAACTTGTGAGAAATTGAGCCTATTAATTTCTAAGCCAACTTAATATTCTTTTTGTGTTTGAGCATCTTTGATTTATGAATTGCTAGAACTTGCTTTAACATGTATTTTGAGACTGTTTAAAAATTTCAATTAGATATCAATATGATTAAGGCAATTAGGTGGACCCATTGTAGCTTAAAAAGACCAACCTTATATTCAATCTTAGTTTGCCAATTTTGAGCCTATTTCATTTCTCTTTTTCTTTCTTTTTCACAATAATACTAGCTTTGAACCATGCTATTTTGTCTCTTACCCTTTTATTAAGTCAAAAGTATTTGAAGAGCGTTAATGATTGAGTGTTGTGTTAAATATGTGTGGGGTTAAATTTATTGGGTTTAAGATTGCAAACCATTGTGTTCAAGAGCTGCAAATCATAATTGATAAAAAAAAAAGAAAAAAATAATAAATAAAAATAATAAAAATAATTAAAAATAACAAATAAAATTGTTGTTCTTATTGGAAGGGTTGAATTGAGTTTGGGAATGATCTTTGCAAATTTAATAAGTAGAGTCCCTAAAAAGTTCTTTAATGTCTAGTGGTAAGTGATTGGGAGGTACGTTGGGATTGCTAATCGTATTAAATTGCTTACTTCCCTCTTGAAGTGCTCTTGAACTTAGTGGATAAACTCACACTGTCAAATGTCATGCCCTTACCTTAGCCCTATTATAACAAAATGAAAGACTTTATGATTGATGATTGATTTGAATTTAGTGGTGGAAGTTTGATTGATAAGAAAGCTTATGGTGATAATCTTTCATTGAATGTTATGAGTTTAAACACTACCTTATTAAACACCTCAAAGAGTTGGTGAGGGAGTGACAACATTGGTTATGCATGGAGAACCACTAAATTGCATGAGTATTGGTTTTGTTTGGTTTGATATTGATTGCGGATTTAAGAAATTAGAAGTCTTGATACATTCTGATAAATCTTGAACTTGACTAAATTTTCTTATTTAGTTTGTTTTAATTTCAACTTTGCTTGGGGACAAGCAAATGATTAAGTGTGGGGTAGCTTTTTTCATCAAATATGTATACATATTTAGGTTAATTTTATTGGCTTTAAATTAATTTTTCTTTTAACTTGTGTTTAAAGTTTGCTTGAAGTGTTTGATTTAGATGGAAGTGTAAAAGAATGGATTGATGGATCAAAATGGTGGAAAAACATGAGACACCGCCAAGACACTTCATGGCTTGGCTGTGTCCCTCATTCAAGCCAAGAGGCATGAACCACTCATATGACACGTGCAGAGGCAACTTGGCTTGGCCGTGCCCTTCAAAAAAATTGAGCAGAGGCAGACACTGGTAGAGACATGGCCAAGGCCTTGGCCGTGTCCCACTTGATGAAACCAAAGAGCAAAGCAAATGGCAAAGCGAATGGCAGAGGTGAACACAAGCGGAAGACATGGCCAAGCCACTGGCCGTGTCACATGACACGACCAGTGACTTGGCCGTGTCACACCTGGAAAAGAAGAAGAAAGATGGGCACCTATGGACATGGCCTCAAGGCTTGGCCATGTCCCAAGAAGAATGAGTGACATGACCAAGTCACTTAAGGCTTGGCCATGTCTCATCTTAAGGCTTGGCCATGTCTCATATGGTCCCTTTGAATTATTTTGCACAAAGTGAGGGACAAATGGGGGACAAAAGACTCTTTCTATTTAAAAATAAATATTAAAAATGAGTAAAAGGTGGATGGATTTATGGGAAGAAATATAAAATAAAGAAAAAGAGGGAAACAAAGAGTGGTGTGTGAGTTGGCAAGACATGGTTTGTGTCTTAAAAAAATTGAAAGGAATTGGAAGTGGAGGGATGGAATGACATACACATTTTGGCTTGTTTTGAGAGCTATCTAGTTCTTAGTTTTTGGTTCTTGTCAAGAAAGGGAGACACCATTCTCTCTTCATCTTCAATTTCCATTCATCTTTTATTTCTTCCATAGACAAGACTTAATCAAGTTTGGGGATTAAATTGAGTGAGCAAGCTCCTTAGAAGATTAGGGTTTGAAGAAAGCTTGATTGAAGTTGTAAGCTTGAGAGAGTTACAATTCCATCTTTCAATAGGAGAGCAATTGATTGAAGAGGGCTTGGAAGTTGTTCATCATACATCATGGTGGAAGCTAGGAGGAAGAGAAGTAGTTCAACTCTTGGCGTCTACATGGAGTTTTTCATGTTCTCTCTTTTAATTCATTTCTAGATTGTTGTTTTTTATTATGAACATTAATATTACAATGTATAGTTTTGAATTGATGAATATTGAGATAGATTTTTGTTTTAAATTGATGATGAGTGTAGACCCTTAATTTTTGACCTAGTCCGGTCCAATATATTTTAATTAGTCCAAAATAATTTTTGTATTGTCCAACGTATTTTAGTTAGTCCAAAATAATTTTTATGGTATCTTGATTAAATTTAATATTTATTTAAGTAAAAAATGGTGAAATGAATAAAATATATAAAAAAAATAAAAAAATTAAAAATCGGACGGATCGGCGAGCGTCGCATGGCAGTGCTGCCGGGTGCCCAATTCGCAGCCAGTTGCCACTGGCTACGAATTAGGACACCAATTTCGCAGCCAGATGCAACTGGCTGCGAGCCAGATGCCAATGGCTGCAAATTGAGACACCAATTTCGCAGCCAACATCTGGCTGCGAATTGGCCCGCTGCACCTAGATGCCAGCACAGCCCATGGGCCCGACAGCTCGTGCGCTGCCGATTTTTTTGTGTTATCTTAATTAAATAATTTTTGCACTAGTATTTAATTTTTATTAATAAAAAATAAAAATAAAAATAATAAATAAATAAAACAAAGAGAAAAAAAAAGAAGTCGGCTGCGCAAAATGGCCCAAGCCATTTCGCCCGCAGATAATTCCTGCAGGCAAAATGGCCCACAGGCCAATTTGCCCGCAGCTGGCTGCAGTAGCTTTTTCCTGCGGCAATTTTTTTCGCCAGCGCAATTTTTCCACAGCAGTTTTTTTTTCGCCAGCAAAATTTTCCAACACAAATTTTTCGAAACCTAATACAATTAGGTTTCTTTTTTCTTTTCTTATTTAATATTGTATGCCGTGAGTGACTAGGATTAATAACAGAATTCTTCTATAAATAAGGAAGAAATCGGAGGAGAAAAACAATAAGAAATTGGGACAAAAATTGGGAGAGTTTGGAAATCGAATCTGTGAAGGAAAACTTTAATCAAATCTGTCTTTTTGAGAAACGAAGAAGCAAAGCATTAACAAATCATCAAAGGCAGCAACTGCTTTTGTTTTTGTTCATCCAAGAAGAACGATTTTTGGAGGAACCATCAAAAGGAGGTATGTATTAATTGTTATATTTTTTCACAGTAGCTATGATGAGGAAATTGTGTCTTTCAAAATAAAAAATCCCAGAACCTTAATTCCCTTTGTTCAAAGTTTAAAAACACTAATTCGTTGTTTTATTTTCCAAAAAGACTTAAAATTGTTATTTTTACTTCTTCAAAATCTTAAAAGCCTAATTGAACATGTTTTTTAACAAAACCCAAATTTGATTCTGTTTCTTACAAAAAACTCTAAAAACACCTTTTTTTATTTATATAAACCTTAAATCGTTGGTCTACTTTCATAAAATTATCAATTGCTTTTTCCAAATTTTAAAAAACCTAAGCATCCACCGAAACCCTAATTTTAAAACACTAAACCCAAGTGTAACTTCCAAACCTAAAATAGTAAACCCTAACCCCTTTAAAACCTTAAACCCTAATTTTTTTCTAAGCCCTAATCCTTTAAAACTTTGAAAACCATAAAAACTCAAATATTTTAATTTCACACAGTAAGCTTGAAATCACAAATCAAAAGTATTTTAAAGAGTCCAAATTCTAGTTTCATGATTTTACATAACAAACCCTAGTTTGGTTAATCAAAGAATTTTATCAACCTTTTAAAACATAAAATCCTCAATCTATTTTAATTCTCTTAAAGTCACAGTAGCCAAATTCCATTAATTCCAAAACCCTAAACACATGAAATAAAGAGCCCTAAATGGAAACAGTAGCTATAATTGGAATTTTATTTGCCTTATTCAATTCTATATTTGATTATGATTTGATTTATTTCTTATGCTTTAATTTATTTAAGTTCAATGCTTGGTTCATTTAATTTATCATGGATGGATGTTTACTTTCTATTGATATTTAATATCTTTAATGAATGATTTATTTATGATGAATGATTATTAACTTTTATCAATTTATTTAGGTTTCCAAATGTTGTAAGGGGTATGTTTTCACTTGGTGGGTACCTCATTAGCTAAATATAATGTAATTTAATTTGCTTTTCTATTTTAGAACATATGTAAAGGGCATGTTTCTACCTTTCAATGGGTGTCCTATTTAGGCATGTGATATAAGGACATGTTTCCATCTTCGGATGGGTGTCCATTTATTCATTTTGTTTTCCTTGGACATTGCTTTGATTTTAATATATTGATGCTTTCTTTTAATTATTGTGTGTAATATGGATAATGTTGTTATATTTAAGAATTTTATAATATTAAGACCTGTAAAGGAGGCCGGTTCCAATGAACTGGGTGTTGTGGGGGTGCTAGGCCATTTCTCACCTTCCCCACACGTACCCAACTTTTCGAACCCATTAGGGGGTTGGAGATTCCTTAGGAATCGAGTCATCCACCCCTTTATTTTTCCCGGCCCGTCCGGGTGGCGACTCCATTTTCTCCGGACTTAGGTCCGTGTTCTCTAAGGCCCCGAGCCTAAACAGTGTCGAAGTCGCAAGAACCATTCCACCGAGAGTGGGGGCAAAAATTGCTGCTCACAATGAGCTAATTTACTCATGCCTTGGGTTGTAGTAGATTTGATCAAATGACTTGATTTGATAATTCCATTAGTATACCTTGTTACGTGTTGATTGCATTGGACTTAAAGTTAGTTTGATAGATTGGTCACCTATCAATCACTTAATATTGAACGATGGACCGAGAGGTAAAATTTGATATCGAAACTATGTAATCAACCACCCTAAGAATGAATTAGAAATATAAGTTCTAAGGTTTATTTAATTTGCAATTTCAAAGTAATTGGTTGTTGTTAATTCATGAATGAGAAAACTAATGAATTAGTCATTACTAATTGAACTCAAGGTAAAAATTAAAATGCAATGTTATATTAATGGATAATTTGAGAATCAAGATTTAATTAATTTGATCTATAACCCTAGGCACCATTCCTAGAATTGAATTAATCTTAAGCACTACTACTCATTTTTACTTTCAAATTTTAATTACAACTCACCAATCCAACAACACGCACTTAATTTTAATTTATTTGTTAATCAAACTATTGCAAAATAATTTCTTCCTTATGAGACGACCTTGGGGCAATTACCGTTGCTATAATTACCTCATATACTTGCGAGTGTCGCTTTGTAGTAGTAATTAATTGAGCACAATAAGTTTTTGGCGCCCCTATCGAGGAAGCATTTGTTGTTTGTAGTTTGATTCTTTTTTTTAATTGGTTAATTGTTTAAAGTGTTCCTTTGTGAATTGCCTAGGTGATTTATGCAAGGATGAAGTTCTCAAGGAAATAAACTTATTCCATATATAGATGATATTCATAGACTCCCAAGAATTGAAGGAGTAAATCCCTTTGGCCAAGAAGGATAAGAAACCGATGAGCAATTTAAGGAGAACACAAAAGTTGAAATGGGTGACGGGGAGGAACCGCCTATGAAGGAGTTTGCCCGACTGATCATTGGAGTAACCACATCATGCATCCAGTTGAGCAACGCAATAAGAAATTATGAACTCAAAAACACTCATTATAGTATGCTACCATCCTTCCAAGGTTTGCCGAATGAAGATCCTCTCAACTTCATTCGAGATTTTCACACAACACTGCATACTTTCCCTTTGCAAGTATTAACAGAGGATGAACTCAAAATGAGATGTTTTCCATGTAGTTTGAAAGATAGGGCAAAGGCATGGTTGATGACTTTACTGAAGAACTCATTGACCACTTGGGTCGAATGTGCATAGCAAATTCATGGGAAAGTTTTATTCAAACCAATAGACAAAGGAGCTTAGGGGGAGTATTGTAACTTTCACCCAATTTGATGGGGAACTATTTAATGAGGTGTGGGATCTCTTCAAATCTTTTTTGTTTTAATGCCCTCATCATTATTATCCATAACAATTGCTCAATCAGTTCTTCTATGATGGGCTAACTCAATAATCTCAAAGCACAGTGGATAATGCTGCTGTGTGCGGGGATTTTCGCCCCCACTCCCGGTGGAATGGTTCTTGCGACTTCAGCACTGTTTAGGCTCGGGGCCTTAGAGAACACGGTGGAATGGAGTCGCCACCGGACGGGCCGGGAAAAAAGAAAGGGGTGGATGACTCGATTCCTAAGGAATCCCCAACCCCCTAATGGGTTCGGAAAGTTGGGTACGTGTAGGGAAGGTGAGAAATGGCCCAACACCCTCCACAACGCCCGGTTCATTGGAACTGGCCTCCTTTACAGGTCTTAATATTATAAAATTCTTAAATATAATAACATTATCCATATTACACACAATAAAAAGAAAGCATCATTATATTAAAATCAAAGCAATGTCCAAACAAAACAAAACAAATAAATGGACACCCATCCAAGGATGGAAACATGTCCTTACATCACATTCCTAGATAGGACACCCACCAAAAGGTAGAAACATACCCTTTACATAAGTTCTAAAATAGAAAATCAAATTAAATTACATGATGTTTAACTAATGAGGTACCCACCAAGTGGAAACATACCTCTTACAACTTTTGGAAGTCTAGATAAATTGATAAAAGTAAATATCCATTCATAATAAATAAATCATTCATCAAAGCTATTAACCAAAATATAAAACAAACATCCATCCATGATAAATTAAATAAACCAAATATTGAAATTAAATAGATTAAAGCATAAGAGATAAATCAAAGTATATCAAGTATGGTATTGAATAAAGCAAATAAAAAAGTTCAATTCATGGCTACTGTGACTTTTTATGGAATTAGAGTAAATTAGGGTTTTATGTTTTAAAGGATTGGTAAGACACTTTGATTAAACAAATTAAGATTTGAATGGTGAAATCTTGAAACTAGGGTTTTAGACACTTTGAAATACTTTTTATTCATGATATTAAATAGTGATTTAAGCTACTGTGTGATTTTTTGGTTTTTATGTTTTTATGTTTTTTTATATTTTAAAAGGATTAGGGTTCATAAAAATTAAGGTTTAAGGTTTTAAAAGGATTAGGGTTCATTATTTTAGGTTTAAAAGTTGAACTTTGGATTTAGGGTTTGAAATTTAGGATTCACGGGTAATGAATAATTTTTAGGGTTTTAGAAATCAATTTGATATTTTATGAAGTTTTATGAATTTAAACAAATGGATTGAAGTTTTTATAAGTAGAAAAGATGTTTTTTTAAAGCTTTTAGAATGAAATAGAACCTACTTTAAAAATTTGAAAGAAACAAAATTTTAGTTTGGTTTTGTAGAAAAATATGTTCAATGAGTGTTTTAAGGTTTTTAAGAAGAAAAAATAACAATTTTAAGTCCTTTTAGAAAAGAAAGTCACGTTTTTAATGTTCTAATCTTGGAAAAATTAAGTTAAAGCTCTAAGATTTTTGATTTAAAAAACTAAAATTTTATAACCTAGCTACTGTAAAACATAAATCAAAAAGATTTTTACATACCTTCTTTTGTTGATTCTCCAAAAAATAACTCTTCTTGGATGAACTAGCTCCAAAAACAATCCTTGGTTGCCTTTCAATTGATTAAATCGTGCTACTGCTGCTTTAAATATAAATTGAATTGAGTTTTTCCTTTTCCTTCCTTGATTTGGTTTCTAAAATCAAGCCACTGCCAATTTTTTTCCTCCCTTGATTTAGTTTAATTGGTCCTTATTTATAGTGGTTTTTAGGTTGTTTATTCCTAATTAATTAAGGTAAGTAATATTAATAAAAAAAAGAAATTAAAACCTAATTGGATTAGGATTCTAAAAATTGCGTCAAAAAATTTTGCGCTGGCAAAAACTGAGCTGCCGGGCCCGTGGACATGCCAGCCCGCAGGAAATTCCTGCAGGCGAAATAACTTCGCCCGCAGGAAATTCCTGCAGGCTGACGCTGGCCCGACGGGCCCGCGCGACCACGTTTTGCTGCCTATTTTTTTTTCCGACTCTGATTTTATTTTTATTTTTATTTTTAATTTTTATTTATTTATTTTCATTTTTTATTAATAAAAATTAGATACTAAGGTAAAAATTATTTAACTAAAATTATTTTGGACCAATTAAACAACAAAAATCATTTTGGACTAAATAAAGCATATTGGATCGGATTGGGTCAAAAATTAAGGGTCTACAGCTGCAGGAGGAGCAATGGGTGAGAAAATAGCTGCTGAAATGGTTGCATTATTTAAAATGTTGGGAGCAAATTCACAGTAAAAGAGTATTGGGGAATGGAGAAGCGGATCATATGAGCTAAATGCAAACTCATAAATGGCAAGGCAAATTGTCAAATTGACAAGGCAAGTTAAATTGTTGAATGTTATAGGAAAGTTGCCGGAGCCAAGCTAAGAATCATGTGCATCATGTAGTGTGGTAGACCACAGTACAAATATATGTCCTTCAAACTTTGACCAATTCCAAGAAGGGCAAGAACAAGCTGTTGCTTTTGAAGGGTTTCAACAAAGGGAAAGGAATGACCCATACTCAAATTCTTACAACCCCAATTGGAGAAATCACCCTAATTTTTCATGGAATAATCAACAAGTTCCACCTAAACATTCATTCCAACCTTGTCAAAGGGGACCCCAATTTCAAGGGCAAACTTCAAATCAAGAGGAAATAATGAAACCTTTACTCAAACATAATTTGAATGCTTTCATTCAAATAAGCACTCAAAATCATAAGCTATGGTCTGTCTCACAAAAAAGTGCCTAGGTCACTTTCTCATCATAAGCTACGTTTTATTTAAGCAAAAATGGTTTAATTTTGGAAAATTGTTTGGTGTTGCACTTAAATTTATTTATAAAAGGAAAAATTTAAGAAAAACCTATAAAATTGACTCCAAATATATCCCATGGATAAAAAATCACAAGCCTCAAACCAAACGATGGATTCAGGAGCCAGGTTTAGGCTTATATTAAGTAAAAGAAGTTTAGCCTTTGATTAAATAAGAACTTACCAAAATAAATTTCATGTAAATAATGAATGTAATATGAATGACATTAAAATATATAGATAATATAATCATTCATCCACAACTATGATCAACAATGAAGAAAATACATAATTAAATTACATCTCAAGAAACCAAGATTAAGGGATCTCAACTATAGATTTATGGATTCAAAGTTAAGCATACATTCCCCAAAAGAAAGTGAGTAAAGTTTATAAAATAAAAGAAGGGAAGTACACAACTAAAATTTTGAAGGAAAGGTTTATTTTGACAAAGTGGTCTTGGTACTTGGATTGATATTCCAAGTAGGCCTACATATCCCATTCGAATAGGAATAAAATCCCATGTAGCTTAAACCATTGCAAGATGGTAAGTTGTTTACTCTTGAAAAAGTTGATTTTCTAACCTAAACAATGTGAGCCCAAGTTTAGGTTCATTTTAAGTTTAATGTTAAACTTATCTCTAAAACCCATGTTTCAGGTCTTAATTTTGAAAAAAAAAATTATTTAGAATTGATTGAAAAGATTTGATTTTGAAAATTAAGTTCATATTTCAACATAATTTTGAAAAATATTGATTGAAAAATTTAGACCATATTCCAACTTAATTTTGAAGAAGATACAAAAAAATGAAGTTAGCATTTGAAAAAGATTGATTAAAAAAATTAAATTCTTATTCCAACTTAATTTTAAAAAAGGTTGATTGAAAACTTATGTTCATATTCCAACTTAATTTTGAGGAAGATTTATTAACAAAAATTAAGTTCTTATTCCATCTTAATTTGGAAAAGGTGAAAAATTAATTTATTAATTGATTTTAGGCTTAATTTTAATTGTAAAGGCCAAATGATAGTTTTTAAAATTAGGTAAAAACTTACTTCCAAATCCCAAGGACAAACCTTGAAGAGGAAAGGGAGAAAAATAAGAAAAAGGATAAAATTTTGGATTTTACACTTTTTCTTTAACTCAACCGAAGGTAGCTTGCGAGTATGATGGAATATTAATTCCACCTTGGTTAGGGCTTGTAGGTTTCTAATAAAGCAAGTGTATTCGAAATGGCTTAAGAAAAATGAAAAACTAAACAAGCCAGCACCTAAGCTTTTTAAGGAAATCAGCTTTAGGCAGTTCTTACTAAAGAAGAAAAAACCTTTTCCTTTTTTTGAAGAAGAAAGGGAGAAAAGAAGAGCCAACTAGCAAATAGGTATTGCTTGATGGAAGTTCCTATTTATAATGTATTGGAAGGCCAAAATCGAAAAAATTGAAAAAAGTTGGATTAGAGCACTACGACATGAAATTAGTGCCTCGCAGTGGATTTTGACAACCATGCTGCCACGTGACAGGCCTGTAGCAACTGCAAGCTTTCTGGCAGTAGTAGTCCTTAATGGCAAAATGGGGCTGTTGCTGTGCAATGAAATTCCAAAGGTCCACTCTCTCTCGTCCGACATTCCTTTTTGGTAATTCAAGTTGTTTTGTGATTGCAGTGGACTAAATTTTAATTTTATTGAGAAGAATTATGTGTTCACTACTGCAAGTAGATCTATTTTGTACATAAAACTTTAAATCGCCCTTTTGGCCCCATCCAACCTCTGATTTACATGATTCCAATTGCATCATGGCCATATAGGCTTTCATTTAAAATCAATAATTGAGTGTTTCCCTTTGGTACAAAATTAATGGTTCACAAATGGTAGTGAACACAACTTGAAAGATCCCAAAAATGGTTCAGAACATTAAAGGAATGGCTTAGAAATACTAAAGGAAGAGCTCTCTGGATGAACATGTGACATGGTGGATGTATAAGTTCTAGGGTCTAGAGCATGTAAGGTTTAAAGAACTACCGCATAGCAGTTCTCTCCTACTATGCTGAGTTTCTTCGATAGAATAAGCAGTAAGTCAATATTTTAACACCTTAAAGATTCTTTCACTCTTTATTTTGATTTTACCTAATTTGTTTCCTTAAAATAATCAAGAATCTTTCTAAAGGTAACCCTAAGCCTATAAATACATCTCAAACCTATTTTTAAAGGCACCCCAATTTCAATCAACATGAATTAACTAGAAAATCTCTATTATTCTCAGATAGCAATCAAAGACTTCATTTTCCAGTAGCTATTCCATTACCAAACAATAATAGAATTAAGGAAGGAGTGGTTTTTGATCAATTCTTGGAGATGTTCCTCATCAAAGTTAGCTTGAAATTTTAAAAAGCATCAAGAATAAGGAGCAAAACATGGCTTATCATACCAAGCACTTGAAGATTGTTGTGCTCACTACTTTTAAGGTTGGAAAATCAATTCATTTAGCTTATTTTGCTTTGTAAATTCTAAGTAAGAACACATAACTAAATTAGAAGTTCCATAATCTGAATGTGGTGAAACCTGAGGGTCTAAATCTTATAACCCTTATCCATTGAATCTTAATACATCTGATTGAATAATCAGTGGTTTATTAATTGTGATTAACCATTATATTTCCTAAGAATGATGAGATAGCCTAAGTGGCATGATAAGATTAATGATTACATTTTTGAATATGTTATTCTTGCTTTTTTAGTTATAAAATTAACTAATATAATCAGATGTTGATTTATAATAAATTTGAATCTTTATTGTATTTGCCATGGTATATTTGTTATGAACATGTATAAACATTGCCTTGCCTATTTTATATTCTTATTATATATATCAACTATCATTAGATTGCATATCTAAAGAGCTCTTTTGTAACACTCTTATATCCTATACATGTATAATATACACACCCAGTATATGTAGAATACGCATATATGTATAAAAATGTCACGACTCAATTTAATAAAAATTTTCACATTTCTGATTTAAAATTTCAAATACTAAATATATAAAATTAAATAGTATATAAATATTCTTTACTTGTTATAGGAAGCCAAAATAAACATTTTATATGAAATTCTCTAGGAAAAATTTGCCAGAGTTTTGTCTATAATTTGGACATCCAAAAATTTATCAATTACACAACCTTCATCAGAAAACACTCCCAAATAATTTCAAATCACCATTTCACCCATACTTCTCAATTTCACCAAGTTTCTCAAACATTTATATTTATATATATAATTTAGAACACATTTAAACCCCCATTTCAAATAACTGAACCCAAACATTCTTTATAGTTTACAATACATAAAATCCAAAAACATGATATAATATGCATAATACTCAAAATATACAATAACATAAAATATATATATGCTGCTGATAGTGTTTCTGATCTTGATATCAACTCTATAAGCACAAGCACAAGTCTTGACCCGACCTGGTCTAGAAGAACTCTCCGGCTCAGCTGAATCTACCCTGTCACCTGCGCGATGTAAATAATCACGCTAAGCCAAAAGCCTAGTAATACAAACTTGATAACAATAAAACTCAAATGCAATGCCAATGCACAATACATATGGATATTACATCATTCCATTTTCTCATACTTTTCATATATTTCACAATCCACAATTCACATAAAAACAAACACAAGCATGAGCCTAAAGATAACTAATATAATATTCAAATTTCAGAGTTACTATTTTGGTCTTTAATGACACCATGTGTCTAGCCCCATACGTAAAATATCAATGTACTAGTCCAATTAGGACTAAGCTTATGACCTGGTCATTTCACACAGCCTAGCTTCAATGACTTATTTTTGAGGCTTATGACCCAGTCATTTCACCCCAAAAATATTTTCACAGTGATGACCAGCGTCTAGACCGCAGGCAAATCATAGGCATGCCGCCAAACACAGAACTCTGAAAATTGAATAACATACTAGGCACGTAATTTATTCATATTTCTCATTTATATCGATATCAATTCATTTCATTATGTTTCCACATATCTCATTACATTATACCACATTTTTGCATTTACAACAAATTACCCAATTACTTTGGGTATTTCCACATAATTCACATATTAATCATATTTAATGCAATCTAACCAATACCAATGGCTTTTTAACAATGCACTTAATGCATACACAACAAATGGCAGGGTCATTTTCACATAATACACATATTTCACATTTTACACAATTTAGCCATTATCAATGGCTTTTCACAATACATTTAACACATATATGACATTACAAATGTCATAGCACATTATTCATACATAACCAATGTATAAAAGTTTGTACTCACCTCAAATAGCAACCAAAACAAGCTTAAAATAACCTCCAATCCTATCCTTCCAACTTGCCCTTCACCATTTGGATGAAGCAAATCAACTTCCCTCAATGCCTAAACCAAATGTGATAGCGAATAATAATTTAGTATCACATTTAGTGGCATTTCCAATATTAAACCATAATTAAACCTCATCCAAGCAAAAATCCAAAATTTAAGGCTAACCTCACTTTAACTTTGGATTCTCATACTAGGCCATTCATTTTAATATATTAAGTTTATTTATATTATTAGAAACCTATTTTAATACATTTAAACCATTTACATTACAAAAACACACTCTTATACATAAAACTCTAAAATGGTATAACCTTCCCCTATTGAAGGTTTTCCATTCCAGCACAATCCATTAATCATTTTAAGCTTATATAAATCACTTATATTACCAAACAACAAGATTAAACCAATAAAATTATACAATTCAACAACTTTGGAAAAATCATTTTCCAAATTCCTAAATCACACTTCCATTCTCAAACTCCAACCAAACTTAACCAAATCTACCATTTCATTTTAAAATCCTTGTTTATGCATCAAAACAACAAATTTGGAATCAATTTTCACAATTAAAACACATGATTATAAGAATCCAAAATTTCCATAACCCTAAATTCTCTCTCTTCACCCAACTCATCCCAAACTTAATTTTTTCTTCCATTTAATTTGAAAATCATTAATTATGAATCAAAATAGCTTCATTCATACCCAATTAAACAATTAAATCATGCTAATATAAAATCCCAAAATCCACATATTCATACTTTCATAGAAAATCAAAAATTAAGAAAAGAAGCTTACTAACATATTGGAAATCTAAATCAACACTATCACAAAGCGGCACTCGCAAGTATACGAGGCTATTGTAGTGACGGTGATAGCCCCAAGGTCGTTTCCCAAGGAAGGACTTGCATGTAATAGTTCGATTAACATGAAATAATAAATTCGATTGTGTGGTTGGATTGGTGAGTCGTAATTAACCTTAGAAATGAAAATGAGTGATTTTATGCAAGAGAATTTCAATTATGGAAATGATGCCTAGGGTTGTAGGTCCATTTAATCAAATGTTCAATTATCTGATTATCCATTAATATAACCTTGAATCTTAATTTGTTTCTTAAGAATAATTAGCCAATTATCAATTCATTAGTTCTCACATTTATGAATTAACAACAACCAATTATTTAACATTAGCAATTAATAAACCCTAGAACTTATATTTCTAATTCATTCTTAGGGTAGTCAATTGCATAGTTCCGATTTTAAACTTCTCCTCTCGGTCTGTCATTCAATATTAAGTAATCAATAGGTGGCCAATCTATCAATTTACCTTTAATTTCAATGCAATCAACATATAACAAGGTATATCAATGGAATCATCAAATCAAATCATTTAATCAAATATACTACAACCCCAAGCATGAGTAAATTAGCTCATCATAAGTTTTAAACAAATACTCATTTAAAAATAAACCAAATCAAGGTTATTCATTGCAATATTAATGTTCTTGATACAACAACAACAAATAAGAAATGGATTAAGAGAAAGAGTTGGAAAAACCCCTTTTTGAAGATGCTAAAAATCGGACTCCTTGTCTCTTTCGTAGCTCCCTCTCGGTGTGTGATGATGAACTTCCAGCTCTCTTGAACAAATGGCTCTCTTCTTGAAGGAGTGGATGATAGCTCTCTCAAGTTCTCAACTCTCCAATCAAGTCTCTTAAAACCCTAATCCTCAAGAACTAGTAACTCACTTCAAGACCAACAATTGTCCTTGATCTTGGTGTGTGAAAAGAAATGGTGAATGAAGATGGTGAGAGTGTTGTCTTGCTCTCTCAAGCAAGAACCAAGGAAGAAGATGAAGAAGATGAAGCCCCCTTGTGTAGAGAATGTCCACTAAATTTATTCAAAAATCCATTTTCTAATCCCCATGCTCTTCCACTTTGAATTGTTTAAGACACCCATCATTCCTTGTCTCCCACTTACTAATTTCTTTATACATTTCTTCCATAAAATCCTCCCACTTTTCACTCTTTTTTTTGTTCTTTTTGTCACCCACTAAAACACAACAGCTCACTCCTTGTGCAAGCCAGCTAATGACCCAGGGTGACACGGCCAAGCCAGATGGAGCTTGGCGGTGTCTGTTGTCTTTCTTTCTTGGGACACGGCCAAGCTTATGGCCGTGTCCCATTCTGTGTGCTTTGTTTCTTGTGAGACACGGCTAAAGACCCGGCCCGTGTCATGTGACACGGCCAGTGTCTTGGCCGTGTCCTTTGGTGGTGTCCGTCTCTGCTTCTTTCTTTTCTTTCTTTGCTTTCTTTGCTCTTTTGTTCCTTTGGCGAGACACGGCCAGTGGCTTGGCCGTGTCTCATAGCCATGTTCGCTTCTGGACTTGTTTCCTTGAGGGACACAGCCAAGCCATGTTAATCCTGGCCGTGTCTCATGCTTTTCCTGGTTCTTCTTCTTTTGATGAGGGACACGGCCAAGCCTTGACAAGCTTGGCCGTGTCACTTGTAACACCCCTATATACCGTATATGTACATAGCATGCTAATACGATCGTAATATATGTATACTGATTATAGGTTGCTACTGTTTATAAAATACACAAGACCTATCTTTAAAACCAAATAAAACAATTTACAAAACATGGTAGATAAACACGTTTAATCATTCCGCAGCGGAAATAGTAAACTTTTTTTTTCTTTTAACAATGACATATACATTGAAATCAAAGTTTACAAATACAAAATATATACATAAATGGCAGCTGTTCTCTGATCTTTAAGCTTTAAGCAACCCCTCAACGTCTAGACTCGCTCGGTCTAATGGAACTCTCAGGTTCTTCTCTAACACCTGCGCGACAAATCATAATCGCGCTAAGCCCACAGCTTAGTAAAACAAGCTACAATATCAATATGCTTTGAAGCAATGTTCATGTCATACAATCAAGTTTTATGCACAATTTCAATAAATAGTACATGTCAATTCATACCTTATTAAGCCATAGTCATCATTTCATAACATTATCTCTTATCATTATTCATTAATTTCATCAAGTAATAGTCACCTTTAAACAAACACAAGCATTGGGCCCAAAACAAAACTAATATGTTATTCAAAGTTCAGAGTTACTGTTTTGGTCAATAGTGACACCATGTGTCTAGCCCCGTAGGCAATATATATAATCAAATGACACCAAGTGTCTAGCCCCGTAGGCAACATATAATTAAATGACACCACGTGTCTAGCCCCGTAGGCAAAATATATCATAGGCATGCCGCCAAATACAGAACTCTGAAAGTTGAATCAACATATTAATTACACAATTATATCATTAATCTCTTTAGCAATCTTTTTTCTCAATTCATTTTCTCTTTCACAATCAATTAGGCAACTATGCCTAAATTTTCTCATTGAAATTATCTTGGCCCATCACAATGGCCTCATAACTCATACCTTTCACATTTCCAATTCCATATCACATTTCACAATCATATAAGTAAACATATTTTAATCATTCTATATACATCATGGTAATCAATTATATTGATTTCACATTTCATTATTCAAGTATATACATCCAATGGCATTAACACACATTTAACATGCTCATCACAACATTCACATTATTAATATGTACCAACATTGCATTAGAGTTCTTAACACATTTACAATCAATTGTGTGTTAAGTCTCCACATCATGTGAATGTATGCAATAATGTAGTTTGTACTTACCTTAGGAACCCTCACACAACTCTAAGCAATCCTTTCTTCCTAAGATTCTTCACTTCACCAATTAGGGCAATTCACCTCTTCCAAAACCTAATCCAAAACAATGATACAACACATCAATCTCTATATCATTTATCACTTATTAACCCTATCCTAGACCTTTAGATCACTAATTAAAACTCAACATCACTAATCAAAGCCCACGGCCATGGCCACCTCAACCCCCACGGTCGTGTCTTTAGGAACGCTTCTGCCCAAAATGGCCAACACCCCCACGGCCATGGCTCCAAGAGGCCACGGGCGTGGCATCCAAAATGCTACTGCCCCTTTTCCAAAATCAGGTATTCTCCACTTCTAATTCCAACAAACACAAACAAACTTGAAGATTAACAAGAATAATTAATCAAACTAAACATAAACAACATTTATCAACTCAAAACCCTAACACAATATCACACAACACTTCCAAAACCATCATCAACTCAATATACTTCCTTCAAACCAAAATCAACACCATAATTAATTAAATCACACATAGAACAACCAACACACTCTTATATCAACCATCCATACACCAACTCATACATCAATTCAAGAAAACAAGAGAAAGAACTTACCAAAATGATGAGACTTCTTGAACTTTCACTTAATCTCTTGAAAACTCCTTAAATTTTGAGCTTGGAATCAACAACACCTTCTATTACTCTCTTGCTCTCTTGTCTCTTTGATGAGCCGGCCACCATGGAAAGAAAGAAAAGAAAATAGACAATGAAGAGGAAAAGTCAAATTTCTCTTCTTCTTTAAATCTCCACCAAGCAATTTAATTAGGAAATTACTAACATACCCTCTTCTCATAAGCTTTCACTTCCTATCACTTACATGCCCTTTTAAGTAATTTCACAATCAACAACATAAATATCCTCTTCCCTTGACTTTCCATTTGACCAACATATATGATATATATATTACCATATACACTACATATACATTCCTCTCTACACATTACTTTCCATTCAACACAACACATAAACATTCTCTTATCAATTTCTTATCAACTTAACATATATACATAATCCACTAACACAACAATATCAAAACTTCTAGGGCATAGTTAGGGATATTACATCACTTGTTTTTCTTCAACAACTTCACCAATTTTTGATTAAATAGCTCCATCAAATGTACTTCAACCTAAATCAACAACTTCACACAAATTTAAGTACAATTTAACATGAAAATTAACTTAAAATCAACAAAAACATCATAGAAAATATATACAAAATTGATCTAAACAATTACCCCACACTTAATTCTTTGCTTGTCCCCAAGCAAAGTTAAAATAAAAACAAATAAAAAAGATAAATATTATCAAGTTCAAGAGTTATAAGAATGCATTAAGACTCCCATCTTATTAAATCCACAATCATAATCGAATCAAGAATAATTGGTACTCAAGTAACTTAATGGTCAATCAATGCATACCAAAATTGTCACTCCCTCACAAAACCTCTCAAGTGTTTAATTGGGTAGTGTTTAAGCTCTCAACATTCAATGAAAGATTAGGACTATAGGCTTGCTTATCCATCAAATTTCCACCACCTAATCACAATCAAGCATCAATCATAAGGTGTTTTATTTGGTTGTAACGAGGCTAAGGAAAAGGTATGACATTTGGGAGAGTTACATCAAGAGTACTTTCAAAAGTGAAGTAAGCAATGTAGCATGATCAACAATCCCATAATTCATCTCAATCACTTATCACTAAGCATTTATGTGCTTTTAAGGGACTCCATTTGTTTAATTTGCAAAGATGATTTCCAAACTCATTACAACCCTTCCGACAAGAACAACAACTATTATTTTGATTTTCATTATTCATTTTTTTATAGGGTATCCAACTAATTTAAAGCCCATTGAATTCAACCCCACACTTTATTCAGCACAACACTCCATTAATGCTCTTGAAATGCTCTTGATCTAATGAACGGGTAGAGTTAAAATGCAAGGGTTCAAGCCGATGGTGCTGTGAAAAAGAAAGAAGGGAAAATTGAAATAAGCTCAAAGTTGGCGAACTAAGGTCGGATGTAAGGTTGGTCTTTTTAAGACAAAATGGTTTGCCCTAAATTGCCTTAATCATATTGATGCCTAATTGAAATCTTTATGTAGTCTCAAAATGCATGTCAAAGCAAGTTCTAGTAATTCATCAATCAAAGATGTTCACACATAAAAAGAATGATAAGTTGATGGCTCAATTCCTCACTAGTTTAATGGCAATGCAAAGAATAACCAGCAAAATTGACATTAAGTACTAACTCTAATCAATTCTCAAATTCATGCTTCAAAAATTCAAAAGTCATCTATCAACAATCTTATAACAATTGAACTTATTAATATCTATCAAAATCAATTATAAACAAAACACAAAACAAAAACACTTACGAAAATAAACAATTTATATTCATGAACAAAAGATTTAGCACACACCCCACACTTTAAGTTTGACATTGTCCTCAATGGAAATAAGGATATTAAAGAAAAAGTTAAGGTACAACCTGTTTTTCCATCGATCCCTTGTGATGCAAGCTACCTTTTCATCCATAAACAACAATTGTTCAAGAACAAAATACAATATATAAAATAAACACAATATAAAGAGTTAACATTTAAAAACATAACAACAAAAAATATAAAATAATTACAAATAAGAAAATAACAAGTGTTTTCAAAAGGTTGGAGCTGATAGGATCTACGGTGATGGAGGATGGGACGATGATGCAGCTGATGGGTGGAGGCTTAGAATTTTAGCAAGGTTGCTGTTGATTAGGTCCATTTGTTCCATCACTGCAGCATGGTTACGGTCAATTTGTTCCATGGCTGCAGCATGGTTACGGTCAACCTTGCTTTCCAATGCTTCAATCCTATTAAGGATCTCTTGATTGTTCGGGATTGGAGCATCTTCATCTAAATCTAGAGAATCCGAGTCAGAATCCTCCTCGACTCGTGTTCTCTTTTGACGGCCCTCCGGTACCTTTGGCTCAGCTGAAGCCATAACATAAGCTCCTCCTTTTCTTAAAACCATGTGTATCTTCTCGAGGGTGGCAAGATCTAATGAATCACTCCCCGAGATCTTAGTCATCTGGCAATGGCTCGGGTCAAAATCATCAAGGAGTGCCATTGCTAAAATTGTAACTAATCCTCCGATGCAAATGGCACCCCTCTTTTTATTTGCCACACTGTCAAACACATCGGCTAATCAATAGCCGGTACAAATGGGTACGACATTGATAGCACAGTCTAAAAAGTATATTTCCCTTAGTTCTACAACCCCTGTGCTCTCTTTTCTTGCAAAGAATCCACATGACATAACCCGGTGTAAGTACCTTAGGGCGGGATTTTTCAATTTCGTAGCTTTGGCCTATTTGGCCACATAAGTTCTCGAGCCCAAAGCTCCCCATGCGAACTGTTGTCTAAAACTCTTAGGCACAATTTGTTCCCCTTGTTGATGGAAACCAAATATATCGCTCAATTGCTCAATTTTAATGACAAATGGTCTCCCAAGCAATTTAAAATGTAACCTAATGCAAATCTTTTTGTCATTTCTTTCAACCTTAAGGGAGGTTAAAAATTCCAATGTAAGCTCCTCAAATTGCAAAGGTCTAAGGGAAACAAATCTATCCCACCCAAGAATATGAACAAATCTATAAAAATTATCTCTAATGTGAAGAGCATCGAGGGATTCTTCGTTAACATACCTCGTCGGAAAGAAACCCCGAGCGAGAAGAGTTGCTCTCCTTGGTGATGACGATGATGAAGATGGAGCTGAAGGTGGAGGTCGCTTCCTTTTGTGGTGAGATACCATCTTTGTTCTTGTCATGTTGATGATTTGGTGAAAATGAAGTTTTCAAAGTTTTAATTGCCTTTTAATGAGAAAAGAAGAGAAGTGGATGAGTTTAAATCAGTTTTGGTGAAGAAAAATGAAAGATTTCAAATGATTTTGAAGCTTGAAGATGGTGGCTATGGAGGTTTTGAGAGAGAGATCGAGAGAGAGCGAGAGAGGAGAGAAATGGATTTAGGGATTTAAAATGAGAAAGTGGGCTGAAACCGTATTTTAAACCTTTAAAATTTAGGTGACACAGCCAAGCTTGGTGAAGCTTGGCCATGTCTGATGGTTTTTTGAGGGACACGGCCAGTGGCTTGGCCTTGTCCCTTGAACGTGTCTGTTACTGGATAAAAGAGGATTGCAAGACAAATTGAGTGACACAGGGAGAGGCTTGGCCGTGTCTGTGTGACACGGCCAAGGACACGGCCAGGACCTCTGGCCGTGTCTGCCTCTGTGTCTTTTGGTGTTTGCTTGACACGGCCAAGGACACGGCCGTGTCAAGTGGCCGTGTCTCACACTGCCAAATTGGTTTTGAAATTTTTTTTAATTGGTTTATTTGTGTCACCAAATCACAAAAATGCAATCGTCTTCTTTGTTTAACCCTGAAACACATTCAAGAAAAATAAAAACCGATCAAAGTACCCATTCCATTTTATTTAACTCAACATGAAATTAAAATTGCAAAATAAAAAATTATAACAGTGAAAAGAAATGCAAACCGATGGGTTGCCTCCCATTTAGCGCTTTTTTAATGTCGTATAGCTGGACATTGTTGCATCATTCGTCAATGAACACCATGCTTTCCACCATTTTTGTAACTTCGATGTCTTCCAAGTAGGGCCTCACCCTTTGTCCATTAACCTTGAACGTCTCATTGGTTTTTAAATTAAGCAACTCAATAACCCCATAGGGGAATGTTTGAGTAACTTGAAAGGGTCCACTCCAACGTGACTTCAATTTTCCGGGAAACAACCGCATTCTTGAATTGAAGAGGAGGACTTTCATTCCCGATTCAAAAGTCCTTCGAAGAATCATCTTGTCATGAATAGCTTTGGTCTTTTCCTTGAAGATCCTCGAACTCTCATAGGCTTCATTCCGAAGCTCATCAAGCTCGGAAATTTGTAGCATTCTTTGCTCCCTTGCTTCACCTAAGTCCATATTCGTGGTCTTTATTGCCCAATAAGCCTTATGCTCCAATTCCACCGGGAGGTGGCATGCCTTGCCAAAGACCAACCTATAAGGACTCATCCCCAATGGGGTTTTATAAGCAGTCCTATAAGCCCACAATGCTTCCAAGAGTCGGATTGACCAGTCCTTCCGAGTTGTGCTCACTGTCTTTTCTAAAATCCCCTTGATCTGCTTGTTTGAAATCTCAGCTTGCCCGGATGTTTGGGGATGATATGGAGTTGCCAATTTGTGTTAGATACCCATCTTGGTCATCAACTTTTCAAACCATTTGTTGCAAAAATGGCTTCCTCCATCACTCACTATCGCCTTGGGGGTTCCAAACCTGCTCAAAATATTATCCTTCATAAATTTTAACACAATGTTAGCATCATTGGTCCTAGTGGGGATTGCCTCAACCCACTTGGACACATAATCCACTGCTAGAAGAATATATTCAAAAACAAATGATTTTGGAAATGGCCCCATGAAATCAATTCCCCATACATCAAAAATATCCACCACAATAAAAATATTAAGGGGAATTTCATTCTGTTTGCTAATGTTTCCTACTCTTTGGCATTCATCACATCTTATACAAAAATGATAAGCATCTTTAAAAAGAGTAGGCCAATACAAACAGCTTTGAAGAATTTTTTCGGCGGTCTTCTTTCCTCCAAAATGTCCCCCGCAATACAAATTGTGGCAAAATTTTAGCACTTGCTTTTGTTCCTCTTCCGGCACACATCTTCTTATCACTTCATCCCTGCAAATTCTAAACAAGTAAGGCTCATCCCAAAAATAATACTTACATGTATGCATGAATCTCTTCTTTGCCTGGAAGCTCAAATCCTTTCTTACTACACCACAAGAAAGATAATTAGCAATATCAGCATACCACGGTGCTTGAGTTAAGGAAAACAAGTGTTCATCCAAAAATTTTTCGAAAGCATTTTCACAAGCAATTTCAGCATCATTTTCACAAGAGTTAAGTCTAGAAAGATGGTCGGCCACTACATTCTCGCTTCCCTTCCTATCTTTGATTTCAACATCGAATTCTTGTAACATCAACACCCACCTAATGAGCCTAGGTTTAGCTTGTGGTTTGGTCAATAGGTATTTCAAGGCTGCATGATCAAAAAATACTATGACCTTATAACCTATTAAGTAAGATCTAAATTTGTCTAGTGCAAATACCACAGCTAACATTTCTCTCTCAGTGGTCGTGTAATTTACTTGTACATCGTTTAAAGATAAACTTGCATAATAAATTACACACATCAATTTATTCACTCTTTGGCCCAACACAGCTCCAATGGCAAAATTCGATGCATCGCACATAATTTCAAATGGCAAATCCCAATTTGGGGCAACAATTATAGGGGCAGAAGTTAGTTTTTCTTTCAAAATTTTAAAAGCCTCTAAGCACTTTTCATCAAAAACAAATGGGACATCTTTTCCTAACAAATGACACAAAGGACGTGAAATTTTGGAAAAATCTTTTATGAACCTCCTATAAAATCCTGCATGTCCCAAAAAACTTCTAATTCCCTTAACTGATGTGGGTGGAGGTGGGTTCACAATTAATTCAACTTTAGCTTTGTCTACCTCAATCCCTTCATGGGAAATAACATGCCCTAAAATAATTCCATGATCAACCATAAAGTGACTCTTTTCCCAACTCAATGTAAGATTACATTCAATACACCTTTTAAGTACTAGAGTCAACTTTTTCCAAACAATCATCAAAGGAATTACCAAAAATAGAAAAGTCATCCATGAATACCTCAATGCACTTGTCTAACATATCAGAAAATATGGAAAGCATACACCTTTGAAATGTTCCCGGTGCATTGCAAAGTCCGAATGGCATCCTTCGAAATGCAAATGTCCCAAAGGGACAAGTAAATGTAGTCTTTGGTTGATCTTCTGGTGCTATCGGGACTTGGTAGTAACCTGAAAGACCATCAAGAAAACAGTAAAAAGAATGTCTAGATAATCTATCAAGCATTTGATCAATAAATGGCAAAGGAAAGTGATCTTTCTTGGTGACTTTATTTAATTTCCTATAATCTATGCACATCCGCCACCCAGTTTGTGTTCGAGTCAGTACCAACTCTCCTTTATCATTCTGGACCACTGTCAGCCCTGTTTTCTTAGGCACAACATGAATGGGACTAACCCATTCACTATCAGCAATAGGGTAAATTACCCCTTCATCCAGTAATTTAAGGACCTCCTTCCTAACAACCTCGCGGTTTAGTCTCCTTTGAGACTCTCTCACCGGTTTAACCCCTTCATCTAAGATAATCTTATGCATGCACATAGAGGGACTAATACCCTTAATGTCACTCAACCCCCAACCTATAGCCTTCTTGAATTTTTTCAACATTGTTACAAGCTTATTTTCTTCCTCACTGGTAAGGGTAGCAGAAATTATCGCTGGTTGAGAGTTATTTTCCCCAAGAAAAATATATTTTAAATGCTTGGGGAGTTCTTTAAGTTCAACCCCTTGTAGTTGAACTTGCTCTTTTTCAACTTCAAATTCCTCCTCAGCACTCTCCTCGTCCAAAATGAAATTGTCTTCTTTATCCTCCTCATTGGAAATCTCTGCTTCTTTTTGCAATTTAAGAGCCCTTTCTAGCTTGTGTTCGCCATTTTCCTGTAAGAAAACTTCTTGGATAGCACTATCAATAAGATCAATGAAAGAGCAATCTTCATATAAAGCACTAGTGGGAATGGGGGAAGTGTTAAAAATTGAAAATTCTATAGTTTGTCCCAAAACGGTCATGGTTAATTTTCCATTTTTAACATCAATTAAAGTGTTAGTTGTGGCCATAAAAGGCCGTCCTAACAAAATTGCATGTTTGGCATCCCGTGGGATTTCTCCCCCCGTGTCTAAGACAATGAAATCGACGGGTACAATCAAACCTCCTACCTTCACTAGAACATCTTCTATGATTCCCTTAGGGTATCTAAGAGTTCTATCTGCTAGTTGCAAAACCATTTTGGTCGGTTTGAGTTCCCCTAGCTCTAGATTCAAATAAATTGAGTATGGAATCAAATTAATACTGGCTCCGAGATCACACATACCAATGGTTTCTTTCCCATTCCCCATAGAGATTTTGACTATAAAGCTCCCAGGATCTTTTAGTTTGGGAGGCAACTTATGTTGTAAAATAGCATTTGTTACTTCCGAAACTATCACCTTCTCATCCAACTCATACCTTATTTTCTTAGTGTTTAGCTCTTTTAAGAATTTGGCATAAGATGGCATATTCTTTATTACCTCTAGTAAGGGTAGGTTGATACTTACCTTTGAAAGCATGTTATAAATTTCAGAAAATTGCTTATCATGCTTTTCATTTTTTAACCTGCTGGGAAACGGAATTGGTGGTCTGTATAGATTTGGAGATTTGTGCAGCTTTGGTACAGCGGATGCCTCCTCTTTGTCCTCCTTAAGCTCATTAGGTTCCGCTTCTTCTTCTTGCATTTCCTTGCCATTGCCTCGCATTGTACCTGCATCAAAGGAATTATCAATGTTATTATCACCGATTTTATTATCAAGTACCTTACCACTACTCAAAACGGTGATTGCTTTGGCCTGCTCCGGTTGGCTTGGAAATTTCCCTTTTTGATTGGCTTGAAGTTGATTAGCCAATTGGCCCACTTGAGTTTCAACCTTCTTAAGCGATGCTTCTAAAGAGTCAAACCGCTTATTTTTCAATTCTTGATTTTGAGTGCTTACTTGAATGAAAGCATTTAAATTGTCTTCAAATGAAGGTTTCTTGACCTGCTCTTGATTTGAGGGTTGCCCTTGAAATTGGGGACCTCTGTGATATAGTTGGAAAGGTTGTTGAAGTGGAACATGTTGTTGATTCTTCCATGAAAAATTGGGGTGATTCCTCCAGCCGGGGTTATAAGAATTTGAATATGGATCATTCCTACCCCTTTGTTGGAACCCTTCAAAAGTAAAAGCTTGCTCTTGCTCCTCTTGGAATGTATCAAAATTTGAGGGGCACACATTTGCTTGATGGCCTACAAGACCGCACGATGCGCATGACTCTTGGCTTGGTCCCGACAAGTTCCCCTTGGCATTCAACAATTTTACTTGTTTTCTCAGTTCTGCAATTTGCCTAGCCATTTCCGAGTTTGCACTTATCTCATGTGCTCCTCTTCTTCTTTCTCCAATGCTCTTTTGTTGGGAATTTGCCCCCAACATTTCGAATAATGCAACTATTTCTGCAGCTGTTCTTTCACCCATTGCACCCCCTGCTTCATTATCCACTGTATTTTGAGATTGTTGAGTTAGCCCAACATAGAAGAATTGATTGAGCAACTGTTGTGGATAGTAATGGTGAGGGCACTGAAATAATAATGATTTGAAGCAATCCCAAGCCTCGTGAAACGGTTCTCTGTCAAATTGGGTGAAAGTTGCAATACTTCCCCTAAGCTCCTTGGTCTTTTGATGTGAATAAAACTTTCCCATAAATTTGTTGTAGACTTCAGTCCATGTGGTTAAAGAATTCTCCGGTAAGGTCATTAACCATGCTTTTGCTCTATCCTTCAAACTGTATGGGAAACATCTCAGCTTGAGTTCATCTTCTGTTAGTGTTTGCAAAGGGAACGTATGCAATGTTGAGTAAAAATCTCGATTGAAGTTGAGAGGATCTTCATTCGGCAGTCCGTGGAAGGATGGTAGCATACTATAGTGAGTATTTCTGAGTTCGTAGTTTCTCATTGCGTTGCTTAACCGGATACAAGATGTGGTCACTCCGATGATCGGTCGAGCAAACTCCTTCATAGGTGGCTCTTGTGCATCACAAATCTCTGTTTCTATGTTCTCCTCAAACTGCTCGTTGGTATTTTCCCTTTCTTGCTCAAACGAATTTGGTCCCTCGGGTCTTGGAAGTCTATGGATGTTGTCTATAAATGGAACAAGTTCGTTTCCTTGAGACCTTCGTCCGTGCATAAAGTACCTAAGCAATTCAAAAAGAACACTTTAGACTATTTAACAAATAAATTAAAAAAATCAAACTATCACAAAAATTGCCTTCCCCGGCAGCGGCGCCAAAAACTTGTTGCGCTTAAATCAATACTATCACAAAGCGGCACTCGCAAGTATACGAGGCTATTATGGTGATGGTGATCGCCCCAAGGTCGTTTCCCAAGGAAGGACTTGCATGTAATAGTTCGATTAACATGAAATAATAAATTCGATTGTGTGGTTGGATTGGTGAGTCGTAATTAACCTTAGAAATGAAAATGAGTGATTTTATGCAAGAGAATTTCAATTATGGAAATGATGCCTAGGGTTGTAGGTCCATTTAATCAAATGTTAAATTATTCGATTATCCATTAATATAACCTTGAATCTTAATTTGTTTCTTAAGATTAATTAGCGAATTATCAATTCACTAGTTCTCACATTTAAGAATTAACAACAACCAATTATTTAACATTAGCAATTAATAAACCCTAGAACTTATATTTCTAATTCATTCTTAGGGTAGTCAATTGCATAGTTCCGATATTAAACTTCTCCTCTCTGTTCGTCATTCAATATTAAGTAATTAATAGGTGGCCAATCTATCAATTTACCTTTAATTTCAATGCAATCAACATATAACAAGGTATATCAATGGAATCATCAAATCAAATCATTTAATCAAATATACTATAACCCCAAGCATGAGTAAATTAGCTCATCATATGTTTTAAACAAATAATCATTTCAAAATAAACCAAATCAAGGTTATTCATTGCAGTATTAATGTTCTTGATACAACAACAACAAATAAGAAATGGATTAAGAGAAAGAGTTGGAAAACCCCCTTTTTGAAGATGCTAAAAATCGGACTCCTCGTCTCTTTCGTAGCTCCCTCTCGGTGTGTGATGATGAACTTTCAGCTCTCTTGAACAAATGGCTCTCTTCTTGAAGGAGTGGATGATAGCTCTCTCAAGTTCTCAACTCTCCAATCATGTCTCTTAAAACCCTAATCCTCAAGAACTAGTAACTCACTTCAAGACCAACAATTGTCCTTGCTCTTGGTGTGTGAAAAGAAATGGTGAATGAAGATGGTGAGAGTGTTGTCTTGCTCTCTCAAGCAAGAACCAAGGAAGAAGATGAAGAAGATGAAGCCCCCTTGTGTAGAGAATGTCCACTAAATTTATTCAAAAATCCATTTTCTAATCCCCATGCTCTTCCACTTTGAATTGTTTAAGACACCCATCATTCCTTGTCTCCCACTTACTAATTTCTTTATACATTTCTTCCATAAAATCCTCCCACTTTTCACTCTTTTTTTGTTCTTTTTGTCACCCACTAAAATACAATAGCTCACTCCTCGTGCAAGCCAGCTAAGGACCCAGGGTGACACGGCCAAGCCAGATGAAGCTTGGCCATGTCTGTTGTCTTTCTTTCTTGGGATACGGCCAAGCTTCTGGCCATGTCCCATTCTGTGTGCTTTGCTTCTTGTGAGACACGGCCAAAGACACGGCCGTGTCATGTAACACGGCCGTGTCATGTAACACGGCCAGTGTCTTGGCGGTGTCATTTGGTGGTGTCCGTCTCTGCTTCTTTACTTTTCTTTCTTTGCTTTCTTTGCTCTTTTGTTACTTTGGGGAGACACGGCCAGTGGCTTGGCCATGTCTCATGGCCGTGTTCACTTCTGGACTTGTTTCCTTGAGGGACGCGGCCAAGCCATGTTAATCCTGGCCGTGTCTCATGCTTGTCCTGGTTCTTCTTCTTTTGATGAGGGACACTGCCAAGCCTTGTCAAGCTTGGCCGTGTCACTTGTTTTTCTTCAACAACTTCACCAATTTTTGATTAAATAGCTCCATCAAATTTACTTCAACCTAAATCAGCAACTTCACACAAATTTAAGTACAATTTAACATGAAAATTAACTTAAAATCAACAAAAACATCATAGAAAATATATACAAAATTGATCTAAACAAAATCCACCAAAACTTCAATTAATTCTTGAAAATTCTTGTCAAAATGAGTATTTGGATGAAGAAAAATCACTCCCATGGCCATGGAATTTCATTTTTTTTTTGAAGAAGAAGACTAATTTTAATTTTCTCTTTCTTTCCACTTAAAAAATATATGACCATATATAAATATTATTTTATTTTAATAAATAAATAATTATTTAATTATTTTAAAATCCCAAATTATCTCTTCCAACCAAAAGTAATTTATTTTTGATTTATTTAAATAATTTTAAGTTTATAAGGTATAATTACCATTTTGCCCTTAGACTTTTGACTTTTCTTTTAAAAGGGTTGACTTTTACATGTTATGTATATTTTGCATATATATCACATTTATATTCCGCTTTTTTATTTACAATCCCTTCATTTTTCATTTAAAATCATTAATTTAATTTATCCAATTTAATTATAATATATTTTATCAAATTTTCAAAAATTAGAAATTATCAAAAAAAAATTGGGATATTACATCTTTGGCAAACATAAAGAGTGATGATATAGATTACTTGACCTAGTAACTAGTAGTTTGGTCATCATCAAACCTAGAATAGAGAATCAGGTTGACACATTGAGATAAGAATTCTCAGTATGCACCAAGTGGCGATTCTATCTTGTCCCACTCATAGTGGAAACTCCACTGAGGAGAAGTATTGTACTTCTCAAACTATTAATGGCATACAAAAGTGCTAGGTCAATCTATATGTGTATTTTGAATTTTCCATAGAGCTTTTCATCTTTATTTTCCTTGAGGATGCCACATGAATGACTTTCAATATCCTATGAAGCTAGATATTATTATTGTATGGTTAGTGGTCACGACCCTCCCCTTTATGATCTTAGAGCCTACGCCAACATGTAAGATTGAACATGTATGATTGAACACTATAAACTATCCACTAAGAAAAGAGTCTTGTTTGGTAGACTTTTTTCATTAAATCTTGTTTGGTTTAGCCTATTGTAACTGTAAACCCTTAATTTTGGCCCTAAGCTAATCCAATCTCAATTAAAGGTCAAGCTAAAATTTGGTATGATTTAAAAAGCTTAAAAGTAGTTTATAGCTTTGAAATAGGTCGGTCCAATTTTGAAAGGCCTAAATTATGTTAGTTCAATTTTTAAAACCCTAACCTAGTCTGATTTAATTTTTAAAGGACAAAATCAACTCCAACTCAATTTTAAAAGCTTGAATTAAATATGGTCTAATTTAAAAAGCCCAAACTAGTATGTTTAAGCCCGAAAAGCTATGCCACTCTGGACCCATGGCGAATCAGATCCCTAATTTGCCATGACTATTGGTCCATGGCAAATTGGGGCTTACAATTCACCATGGACCAATGTCCATGGCGAATTAGGGTCTTAATTCTCCATGGACTAGTGACCATGGCAAATTAGGCAATCCTAATTCGACATGGTCATTTAATTTTTACTTTAATTTGCTTCGGGATATATTAAAAGTTTTCTAATTAAGATTGGACTTCATTTACCTGTCGGATTAGTGTATTTGTAATATCCCAATGTATGCCCTAGAAGTTTTGAATATTATTGTTGTTTGAATTGGATTGAATGTATATGTTAATTATAAAGAGAAAAGAATTCTTAGAGAAAGTGTATATGTTGCATATATGGTAATATAATTAACATATACATAAGTCAAATAGAGAGTCAATGGAGGAGGATATTTATTTTGTGAGTGTGAAATTACTTAAAAGGACATATAAGGGAAAAGAGAGTTAGAACAAATGGAAAAGGGTAATTAAGTAATTTTCCTTGTTGGATTGCATGGTGGAGATTTAAAGAAGAAGAAGTGGTTGAATTGTTTTTATTTTCTTTTCTTTTCTTGAAGAGGACGGCTATCAAAGGGGGAAAAGAGCAAAGGAAGTGTTTTGATTTCTAAAATCAAAATTGAAGGGAGAATCAAGAAATTAAGTTGGAGATTTGTGAAATTCAACAACTTTGGTAAGTTCTTTTTCTTGATTTCCTTTGTTCTTTAGAAGTTGTGTTTGAAGTGAATTATGGTTTGTTGATTTTATGAGTAGATGTGTTTGTGATGTGTTTTTAAGTGTTAAAATTGATTGTAAGTTAAGAAGTTGAATTGGTGTTGTTATTGGAAGTGTTGGAGTTGATTTTGTGTTAAGGTTTTGAAGTGTAACATGAGGTTTAACTTGAGTTTGTTTAGTTATTGTCATAGATCTTCAGGTGGTTGATGTTTGTTGGAATTTTTGGGCTTTGGAATGAGATTTTGGCCGAAGGCAGTAGCCTTCTAGATGCCACGCCCGTGGCCTTGGGTGCCATGGCCGTGGCCATTCATAGTTATTTGAAGCCATGGCCGTGGAGGATAGGAACATGAGTGTCAGAATCCTTCTTTATCCCACGCCCGTGGGGGTTGAGGTGGCCACGGCCGTGGGCTATAACATGAGGTGTTGGTTTGTAATGTGTATTATAAAGGTCTTAGATGAGGTTATTAAATGATAAATTGTATTGGAATTGATGTATTGCATCATTTTTGGGATTAGGTTTTGAAAGAAGGTGATTTGCCCTAATTTGGGAAGTGAAGAATCTTGGAAAAGGAAAGTGTTTAGAGTTGTGTGAATTGTTAGTGAAGTAAGTACAAACTTACCTAAATGCATTCTTTTATATGATTTTAAGACTTAAAACAATGTTAAGTAATTTATTATATTGTTAATATAATGTGACTAGTATTATGATTTGTATAGTGTGAAAGAGAAGAGGATCATTCAAAAAGGTATGTGCAATGCAATTTATTATGATAAATACTTTTATGATGAATTACTGTAATGTAAATTGAGACATAAAGAGATGTGAAACTATTGTTCTGAATTATAATAATATGAATGATATGATTGAATAATGATATGTTTGTTTGGTTAATGTAATTGATGTTAGGTATTATAATGATGATGCATATGAACAATGTTATGTTTAAGCATTGTGAATCTTGTGAATTGTATTGTGCTATACGAATAATGTTCTTTGTAATGTTATAGCAATGATGCTATATGTATAATGTGAATGAGGTGATGAGATAATTGATTATGGATACTTGAATAATAAAATATTATAATATGAGTTGAGACGTGATATAATATGAAGCCATTGTGATTGGCTATGATGATTCAATTGAAAGAAATAAGGCATGTTTGCCTAGATGATGATGAGAATTGAAAATGATATTGATGATGAAATAATCAATGAATTGTGTAGCTAATGTGTTATTCTATTTTCAGAGTTTGTTGTTGGTGGCATGCCTAATGATGGTAACAATCTCTTGAAGTTAGGTTGGGCTTGATCCTTGAAGCCAAGTTGGGTAGAAGTTTAACATGTTTTACTCCCCTTGAAGCTTGGTTGGGTCTAGTCCTTGAAGCCTAATTGAGATGTTACAACCCTTGAAGCTAGGTTGGGTTGGTTCTTGAAGCCAAGTTGGGTTGATACTTAGCATGCTTTGTTCCCCTTGAAGCTTGGTTGAACCTAACCCTTGAAGCCTTGTTGGGATTATGATATTAATGAAATGTGGTAATTAAACCAAAGCATTAACTCTGAAAGTAGAATGGCATATTAGTGTTTTTGGGCCCGAGTTTGTCTTTGTTGTCAATGTGATATACAAATATTGAATAAATGAGTAAAGAGATTAATGATTGTCTTTGTTGCAAATGTGATTCATGAATGGTGAATTGTGAATAAAGTAATGTTGTGAAGTATGATATGTAATGTGTGTATTGATATATTGATTGTGAGTATTGGTGATGGATTGTGGTTGATGATAATGATTGTCTTTGTTGCAAATGTGATTCATGAATGGTGAATTGTGAATAAAGTAATGTTATGAAGTATAACATATAATGTGTATATTGATATATTGGTTATGAGTATTATTAATGGATTATGGTTGGTGATAACGACTTTATATATGTATATAATATATGAATGTAGTCGAGATATATGAAAGGTGCAATTAGAAAGGAAAAACATGATAAGAAACTATTGATACGTGGAATTTCTTTGAGGTATGTTTATATGTTATATTTGTACTACTAAGCTCTCGGGCTTAGCGCGGATGTGTATTCATGCAGGTGACTAGGTGGAAGATATGAAGTCTTTCATTATGCCACGAGTAGAATAAGAGTTTGTTGAGACCAACTAGAGGGTGATGCATACATGTAAAACTTTTAATTATGATGTATTTCTGATGAAGTGTATTCATATGTATAAATGAAGTTTTGATAAAGATAAGACTATTATATATATGTAAGATCATTAAAAATAAAATGATTTTGTAAATGTTCTTTAAATGAATTTAAGGTGGTTTGAACACTGGTAAAGGTTTTTAAATTGTAACGAAGAGTGACATTCCTTGTACTTTATATACTTACTGTATGTATACCAGGTATATGTATAGTACTTATATGGAGTATCGGGGTGTTACAATTATTTTGGTATCAGAGCTTAGGTTCGAGATTCTCGGCCTAAGTGAAACTAAAAAGAGAATTTTTGAAGAGGTTAAATAGAATTAAAAAAAAGAGTTTTGAAATGCAATTGGTAATACATGCATATGCATTCACACCTAGGTTGGTCTCCAACGTGGCATTATGTGATTTGTGATGTATCTAAATTACATGAGATAGATGATGGTGCATAAATGAGGTTTTATATGAAAGCAAATTTTGAAATGTTGATAATTGAAAGATGATAGTAATATAAAGAAATGATATGGAATTTATAAGTAAAAAGTTTGATTATTGATATGTGTTTGACATATATATAGAAATGAAAAGAAGAATAAAGTTGAAAATGAGTTGAAAAAAAAATCAAGATTAAAGTATATACTCTTTCCTCTACACTTTGAACCTCTTTATAATAAAAATTATGTTGGGGTTGCTAGCCAGAGGAAATATTGTTGGATTGTTAATGTTGAAAGATATGTTACTAAATGAGGAGAGTATGGTGGAATATTGAATGAATAGACTAGTATAGACAAAGTGTGACTATATAAAGTTTGGGGTATATATATATTAAGTTAAGGTTTTGTTTAAAGGAAAAAGAGATGATATTGGTTAAGTAAGAATATAAATTGGTATTGTCATTTAAATGCAAACATTGTGAATTCAATGTTAGAAATGTGAGATGCTTGGATACTGTGAAAGCTCATGGTAATATGTGATATTTGAGATTTTTGAAATGAGCTTGATAATTGTGAAAATTATATGTTTTGATATTGCTTTATGACATATATATATAAGATGTTGTTAAAGTGATATTAAGAAAAGATGAGTTGACAAATTGAAGTTTAAGTGAAGTAGTAAGTTGAAAAGTTAAAGTTTTAGTGGAATTTGATAAAGATTATTGGGAAATTGATGGTTTAATGTATATTCAATACATGAGCTAGGTGAAATGACTAATATTGCACATGAAAGTATTATGAATTGAGTAATGTGATTGATAGTATGAGAATTTGTTTTGAAGTAAAAAGGGAAGTGGATAAGCAAATGAAAATAAGCTATTTTAAGTCATTTTACTGCAAAGGGTAAAAATGGATGTGGAGATATATTAAATGCTTTTAAAGATGAAAGTGAAAGAGATATCACATGGGGAATGTGACCAAGATGGATGTGAAGTGTTATTATAGTCAGAATATATATATATATATTTGTAGTGTGTATAAATACTTTACATTATATTGGAAGAATGAGAATGATAGTGTTTAAAAGAAAGTGATAAATATTAAATTTGTATTAAATGTATGAAAAAGGAAAATAAAATCAGAGTATATAATTAAGTGTATACATGTATATGATATGTGAACTGAGTTTTTCAATATGAATGAAATTATGATATATATAAAAAAAATGTGTGAATCACATTATGAAGATGATCTATGAATATGTATGTGGTATAATTAAGGAATTAGTGATATGGAAACGATGTTGTATGTATTAGTGGACCTAAGAGAGATTAGGTCTTGAACTGTGTAAAGATAGATGGATTATGCGATGGAAGTGAGAATGGAATGGACTTGAGTAATATTGGACAGTTGAAATTGTTATAATGAGCATTGAATTTGATGATCATATGATATTTAAAGTTTCAAAATAATTACATATGGAAAGTTCTATGTAATTATATATTATAAGAAATTGTAAATGGATTTGAAATGAAGTGATGAATAGAAATTGTATGGAAACTGCATATGATTGAATATGTATATAGTAATATTGTTGAAACATAACTGAAGCTAATAAAGATCATATAATTAAGTGCAAATTGGTTTGAAACGGAGTTGGAATGTGTCAACTTCTGATATTGCAAAAATGTAAAGAAGGAATATGTAATTTTTGAGATACACCTTAGCCTTGTATCTGTAAAGATTGAGAATAAAATTATATAAGAATAGAATTGATTTGAAAGTTCCAGGCTTGAATATTAATCTCTTAAGGCCATGTGTTTTGTTCAGTATATTTGATCGATTAATTTGTTATCCATGGATTTGGGTCTTGGATGATATGATTGTAATACAGATTTGGTGAGATTGGAATTTTGTTTGAGAAGTATAGTTAAAAGTTGTGATGGATAAGGTTGTACCTTATCATTTTATGTTAAGAATTTGGTTATATTTATGAAGGTAAAGAGAGAAAAAGGAAATTATGGAAATGTTTTGAGTTATGGATAATATGACAAAAAGGTAATCAAAATAAATATAACAATGATATGAAATGTGAAGAGATATTAAAAAGGGAGAAATTATAAAATGTGACTGAAAGTTATACTAAATATGTTTATGATATATAATGAATGATTGAACTTAAGGTTTAAGTGAATGAACTATAGATAGTAAATATGGTATATAATTATTATGAGAATTGGTGGGAATTATATTAAGATAATAGAGAATAAACTATGTGTATATTGAAAGATAATTTGAAGTGATTTGTTATCATGATAATTTAATTGAAAATGAATTGGAAGTGATCAGAAATTGAAAGTAAGTTTGCCCTAATAGAATTAGTAGTATATATATATACATATATGAATATGGTGAAATTTCATAATAAGTTAAATAAATTAAGCGTTGGTTGGAATCGGACAAGATTGGAATGTGGGTGCATGGTGATAGATAGATCAAGTGATCTGGATTTGGCTAAGATGATGAATTATTATTGAGATTTAATATGTATAGTTGTAATAAGAGTGTAATTATTTACATGATAATGTGTATGATGTAAAATGTTAAAGTGTGATGGGACATAAATGAATGGAGTTATAGTAGTTATAAATCATGATAAAAAGGGAAAAAATTGGTTATTTATAAAATAAGTTGAAAGGTAATGTATTATTATGTAAGTTAAGTGAAAAGCATGCTAAAGAAGTAACTCAATTTATGAAAAATAAGGATTATGTTATCCAGTGAGGTTTGATAAATGTCTATTTAGACAGTGATTGTAATGACGGGATAATTAATGCTCAGATATAACCAATGATTTTTGAGGTTAAAGTTAAGAGAGTAATTATAAAGAAGTGAAGGAACAAAATATATTAAATATAAAGATTGGAGGAAATGTAAGTGTACTACAAAATGATCTGATTCTTGTATAGAGACATTAATAGGAAATGTAATGAGTTCTTTTTGAATGTTTGATCAAGGAAGTAATAAGATATATAAACATATAGAATGATGAGTTAAAGAATTTAAAGAAGTTGATTAACTCTAAGGAGAGAGTTGAAGTTATATGGTTTGATGACATAATAACTTAAGCATATACTTAACTTCATATGGAAGTTAAGATAGTATTTTGTTAAGAATAAATTGTTACGGTACTGATAATTTCGAGGACGAAATTATTTAAGGGGGAGAGAATTGTAATATCCCAATGTATGCCCTAGAAGTTTTGAATATTATTGTTGTTTTAATTGGATTGAATGTATATGTTAATTATAAAGAGAAAAGAATTTTTAGAGAAAGTGTATATGTTGCATATATGGTAATATAATTAACATATACATAAGTCAAATAGAGTGTCAATGGAGGAGGATATTTATTTTGTGAGTGTGAAATTACTTAAAAGGACATATAAGGGAAAAGACAGTTAGAACAAATGGAAAAGGGTAATTAAGTAATTTTCCTTGTTGGATTGCATGGTGGAGATTTAAAGAAGAAGAAGTGGTTGAATTGTTTTTATTTTCTTTTCTTTTCTTGAAGAGGACGGCTATCAAAGGGGGAAAAGAGCAAAGGAAGTGTTTTGATTTCTAAAATCAAAACTGAAGGGAGAATCAAGAAATTAAGTTGGAGATTTGTGAAATTCAACAACTTTGGTAAGTTCTTTTTCTTGATTTCCTTTGTTCTTTAGAAGTTGTGTTTGAAGTGAATTATGGTTTGTTGATTTTATGAGTAGATGTGTTTGTGATGTGTTTTTAAGTGTTAAAATTGATTGTAAGTTAAGAAGTTGAATTGGTGTTGTTATTGGAAGTGTTGGAGTTGATTTTGTGTTAAGGTTTTGAAGTGTAACATGAGGTTTAACTTGAGTTTGTTTAGTTATTGTCATAGATCTTCAGGTGGTTGATGTTTGTTGGAATTTTTGGGCTTTGGAATGAGATTTTGGCCGAAGACAGTAGCCTTCTGGATGCCACGCCCGTGGCCTTAGGTGCCATGGCCGTGGCCATTCATAGTTATTTGAAGCCATGGCCGTGGAGGATAGGAACATGAGTGTCAGAATCCTTCTTTATCCCACGCCCGTGGGGGTTGAGGTGGCCACGGCCGTGGGCTATAACATGAGGTGTTGGTTTGTAATGTGTATTATAAAGGTCTTAGATGAGGTTATTAAATGATAAATTGTATTGAAATTGATGTATTGTATCATTTTTGGGATTAGGTTTTGAAAGAAGGTGATTTGCCCTAATTTGGGAAGTGAAGAATCTTGGAAAAGGAAAGTGTTTAGAGTTGTGTGAATTGTTAGTGAAGTAAGTACAAACTTACCTAAATGCATTCTTTTATATGATTTTAAGACTTAAAACAATGTTAAGTAATTTATTATATTGTTAATATAATGTGACTAGTATTATGATTTGTATAGTGTGAAAGAGAAGAGGATCATTCAAAAAGGTATGTGCAATGCAATTTATTATGATAAATACTTTTATGATGAATTACTGTAATGTAAATTGAGACATAAAGAGATGTGAAACTATTGTTCTGAATTATAATAATGTGAATGATATGATTGAATAATGATATGTTTGTTTGGTTAATGTAATTGATGTTGGGTATTATAATGATGATGCATATGAACATTGTTATGTTTATGCATTGTGAATCTTGTGAATTGTATTGTGCTATACGAATAATGTTCTATGTAATGTTATAGCAATGATGTTATATGTATAATGTGAATGAGGTGATGAGATAATTGATTATGGATACTTGAATAATAAAATATTATAATATGAGTTGAGACGTGATATAATATGAAGCCATTGTGATTGGCTATGATGATTCAATTGAAAGAAATAAGGCATGTTTGCCAGATGATGATGAGAATTGAAAATGATATTGATGATGAAATAATTAATGAATTGTGTAGCTAATGTGTTATTCTATTTTCAGAGTTTGTTGTTGGTGGCATGCCTAATGATGGTAACAATCTCTTGAAGTTAGGTTGGGCTTGATCCTTGAAGCCAAGTTGGGTAGAAGTTTAACATGTTTTACTCCCCTTGAAGCTTGGTTGGGTCTAGTCCTTGAAGCCTAATTGAGATGTTACAACCCTTGAAGCTAGGTTGGGTTGGTTCTTGAAGCCAAGTTGGGTTGATACTTAGCATGCTTTGTTCCCCTTGAAGCTTGGTTGAACCTAACCCTTGAAGCCTAGTTGGGATTATGATATTAATGAAATGTGATAATTAAACCAAAGTATTAACTCTGAAAGTAGAATGGCATATTAGTGTTTTTGGGCCCGAGTTTGTCTTTGTTGTCAATGTGATATACAAATATTGAATAAATGAGTAAAGAGATTAATGATTGTCTTTGTTGCAAATGTGATTCATGAATGGTGAATTGTGAATAAAGTAATGTTGTGAAGTATGATATGTAATGTGTGTATTGATATATTGATTGTGAGTATTAGTGATGGATTGTGGTTGATGATAATGATTGTCTTTATTGCAAATGTGATTCATGAATGGTGAATTGTGAATAAAGTAATGTTATGAAGTATAACATATAATGTGTATATTGATATATTGGTTATGAGTATTATTAATGGATTATGGTTGGTGATAACGACTTGTATATATGTATATAATATATGAATGTAGTCGAGATATATGAAAGGTGCAATTAGAAAGGAAAAACATGATAAGAAACTATTGATACGTGGAATTTCTTGAAGGTATGTTTATATGTTATATTTGTACTACTAAGCTCTCGGGCTTAGCGCAGATGTGTATTCATGCAGGTGACTAGTTGGAAGATATGAAGTCTTTCATTATGCCACGAGTAGAATAAGAGTTTGTCGAGGCCAACTAGAGGGTGATGCATACATGTAAAACTTTTAATTATGATGTATTTCTGATGAAGTGTATTCATATGTATAAATGAAGTTTTGATAAAGATAAGACTATTATATATACGTAAGATCATTAAAAATAAAATGATTTTGTAAATGTTCTTTAAATGAATGTAAGGTGGTTTGAACACTGGTAAAGGTTTTTAAATTGTAACGAAGAGTGACATTCCTTGTACTTTATATACTTACTATATGTATACCAGGTATATGTATAGTACTTATATGGAGTATCGGGGTGTTACAGTATTAGGGTTTTGTTTTAAATTTTCTTTGCCTATAAATACTAGGAATTAAAAAGCAACAGGCAGGAATTAACATTTATTAGTAATTAAAAATAACTTAGCAGCCAACAATTATCAGAAGATGGAAAGCAACATAGATAGACAAAAACTGAGGAGACAATGACCATTGGCTCAAACTTGCTTTGTTCCAACAAAAAGTAAGATAGATCCAAGAAGCAACGAGAGGCAGGCAGCTTGTTTCAACACTTTTAATTTGGAGAAACCAACAAACAGAGGTTTGGCTTTATTATTTAACTCATTTAAATTCACAGTAAGCTTCTTCCTTTGAATTGCATTTATTAGATGTGCTTTCTTTTAAAAACATCATTGAATGATTTGAAAGTTATGAAATTATTTTAGTCTAGTAGTTAACTCAATTCCAGTAGCTTACAATTTATGTTAATCAGTTAAAGTGTTATCATCTTTACACAATGATCTGTTAGACATCCAGTACCTAAACCATTAGCAATATTAATTTCAATATAAGGATAACATTGGTCACAGTTTACGCAAACCCTAATTTTTAAAATCATAAAATCCTAATTTTTATCTTAAAACTCTAGTTTAGGAAAAACCCTAATTTCTTTAAATATAAACCCTAGCTTACATAGAAACCCTAATTCCCCAACAAAACTATATCCTATAAATTGTTTATCTTTCGGGGGCACTACCCCCTTGACCTCCGTTTGCTAACCGGCTAGTGGGACCAGCGTAAGAGCGACCCTCATCCTCACGCCCTATATTTCATTAATGGGTTAATATTAAGATCTATTATAAATGGTAATTTTTATAATTAACCTTAACTTCATTAGTTTAGCCCTAATTTAAATTTGTTTATGCAATGATTGGTTATTTGTTTTATTACTTGCTTTACCATGATGATTATTAAGTATTTATTGATTTTATTTTTAATAGACTTGTAAAAGACATGTTTCCACTCATGGGTGCCTCATTTGTTTAATTAATTTATTTTTTATAGTTTAATTTATTTAAAGATTTTGGGATAATTGTAAGGGATATGTTTCCACCAATTGGAAGGTGTCCTTTTTTTACTCATACTTTAGACATTTGACATTAGTGTAAGGGCATGTTTTCATTTTGTACGGGTACCTATTTTGTTGGTTTGAACTTTCTTGATTTTAATCAATATTTCTTTATTTCTATTACATGTAGTAGGGATGATATCATAATGCTTAAGAATTTAATAATATTAAGTCCTAAAAAAGAGGCCAGTTCTAATGAAACAGGCGTTATGGGGGTGCTGTGTCATTCTCACCTTCTCCATATGTACATATGTACCCAACTTTCTAAATCCATTAGGGGGTTGGGGATTCCTTAGGAATTGAGTCATCCACCCCTTACTTTTTCCCTGCCCATCCTGGTGGCGGCTCCATTTTCTCTGGGTTTAGGCCTATGTTCTCTAAGGCCCCGAGTATAACAGTGACAAAGTCTAAAGAATAATTCCACGTGGGATTGGGGGCAAAAATCCCCGCTCAAAGTAAGTAAGGAGGTTCAACAAGGATTCACCACCTTTTACTTTTGAGGGCCATGGACTATTCTATGCTTCACCTAAGATTCTTTTAATAATCAAAGTCAAAATCATATAATGAGAAGAGCTTACTTATTCTATGTTAATATTCAACTTAAATTCCAAACCTATGTTAGAAAATAAATTACCTTATGGGGGAGAAATAAGGTTAGAAAGAGCATGCTAACTCTTTGCATTCATACGTACATGCATCAATGCATACATATGCTTTTCCCATAATAGATTATGCCCATTAACCTCTTATGATGCAACCATAATAAATCCAGTTTTGCCTTTAAATAGGAAGCTTTTAGACATGGCCTCGACGATACAAGAATAGAGTGATGTTGTGAACCATCAAATTTTCACCTAATTTAAATATTAGATGTTTAAAATTTTTTAAAAAATAACTAATAGTAAAAATAAAAATTGATTTGAAAAAAAACATGATATCGCCGAGTTGGGTAATCACTTTGTGCAACTGGGTCGCTCATGCCTTGAGTGACAGGTCATGCACGTAACAACTAGGCTTACACATGTGTGACCCCAAGTCTCTTGCAGCCCCACCAGTATAAATAGAGGTCCCTTTTTAGTACAAGGATCTAATTTTTTGGAGCACGAACTCTGCCTAAATCAATGTAAAATAGTCAAAAATAATAACTAATCAATCAATTTTATTGCTTTAACTTATTCTATTCAATCTCTTTATTCTTTTCAATTTACAAATTTGATTTTGAGCAACTCAAATGGAGCTCTCCAAAGTTATTTTCTCATAACATTTCTCTTTTTAGTTTGATAATAACACCAACTAAAATTGATTAATTAAGCCCTTCGCAAAAAAAATATGAATGACTTATAGCTCTAATGCTCATCCAAATAAGCTAAGTAGGCACACTCTGGAATCTCACTCTAAATAACAACTCCTTAATAAAAAAAAAGCACAAAATTACTTCATTTATTCCAATTTATTTTATTATCTATCATTTGAGTTATTGCAATTTTATTTGGATGAATGCAATTTTAATTATTTGGTATTTGCTCAAGTAATCATTAGTTGATGATTTGTGCTTAGTCATGCCCATAAGAGATAAGCTAATGCTCCTCTATGAATGCCATTTTGCAATTATAGCAAATAAATTAGTTGGGGATTTATGTTTGATCTAATTCCCATAAGGGTTAGAGTCAAATCTCTGATGTGTATGCAATTTTAGAGTTGTAATCAATTTACTTTTCTGGCACCCGTGGATGCCACATTTCTTTGTTGCTCATGCATAATTATAACTATCATACACAATATTCTTGTCATTCACATGAAAACTATATTTATTCATAAAGTTTAAGAATTAATTAAAGAGAAATATATCATTTACTTAAAATTACTTGAAAACTAGCCCAAAACTTATTGTGATTAGTTTCAGATTAGTGCCTTTTGGGTTAAAATTAACCGTTTTTCACATAGTCAATTAAATTGGGTTTTCCTTAAATTCCCTAAAAATAAAATAATTTAAGATGGGGACTCTCTAATCGTGCTTTAAAAAATAAAGCCATCTTCCTTTTTTCAAAATAAAAAGGAAAGTAAAATATTTTCTCAAAATAGAAAATCGATTTTTAAACCATGCTTACAAAACTAACTAGAGACCATATGTGGTGGTGTCATTTAGGACTAAGTACAAATGCACATTTTGGATCCATATTCTGATCAGGCTAGATCGATGCTTGAGTAAGACCTTAGAGTTGGTGACTCCACTAGAGAGATTAAAAATTTTAAAATAATTTTTTGTTGTGTTTTTTTAAGCTAAACTACATTTCTCTTTTTAATTAGTTTTTTCTCCTTCAACATTCATAAGGGTTCTGTACCATTTAGTTTAGGGAACCTTTGGGCAGAGAATAACATCCATTTGGCAATAATTTTTAAGTATGTAAGAGGATAGCAAAATCGTCCAACCCATGATGAATCCTCAACATTTTGAGGAGTAAACTTATGCCAAATTTATTATATAATAAATGGTTAGGTATATAGTTATGCTAGTGTGATGGGACCATTGGGAACAAACCATCCTTTTCATCTAAAGTTTATAGATCGTAACCCTAAGTAGTATGAACCACAATCTTACATCATGCTTATAAAATCTTTTTTAAGCATACATGCCACCGCAAATACCCCTAAGGCACATTTCCCTTAAAATTCAATCCAAATTAAGCTATAGTCTTAAACCTCATTACTTCAACCATGATGAACAATTAAACTCTATTTTGATCATTGATAATAAAATTGATGTATCCTAATAAGTTCAAAAAAGTTTATTTTTATATGTTCTCAATATTAGGCTTTGTGCAATGCCCAACACACTGAGAAACCTCATAAGAACCAAAAGAATGAAACTCCTGAAGCACAGAAGAGATAATGGTCCCTGGTGCATCCATAGCTAACCGCAATCCAATTATATGATCGCTCCAAAGCTTTGAGTGACCACAAAATCCAATGGACAAAATCTCAAAACACACAGAGCGATAACGACCAGAGTGTGCAGTTGAGCCTCGACACATAAGCACTTATGCGACTACCCTAGTATTCTTGCCATCGCACAAGATATGACCAAAACTTCCACCAAACCATAGAATAGATAATGATGATGTTGTGCCGTGACAAACTCTATTTGTGCGATCGTACCACACTAGCCAATTTGAATATTAGCACCAAATATGTTGGATTAATGGTATTTACCCACGAGGAAGAAGGATTTCAAATTAAATGGTAACTATGCATTATGCAACTGCACAAACCTTTTGTGCTATGGCAAGACATGGAAGGATGGGAGTGATCCTGTCAGGCCACTTAAAGTTACTGTTAAAGATAGCCGTTGAAGAAAATTTGAATTATATGACCACTTAAGGCATATGGCCACCACAAACTGTGTCTCTGTAGACCCTTAATTTTGGTACTAGTTCAAATATGGTTTTCATTTAAAGGCTACATTAAAGTTTGATTCCAACAACAAGTATCGAGCCAAATCAAGACTAATTATATAAAATTTGAATTAGGTTGATTCAATCTAAATTAGCCTATAAATTTTGATCGAGTCCAAGCCAACTTGATGTAGACCCCTCCATATCGAATTGGCCAAGTCAAAACGATATGGGCAGGCTCTATGCCTCGTTGTTGCCTACAATCATATGAAATGCATTACTAATTAGGGTAAAACTCATATAAGCTTTGGATAAATAGGGTTGAACTAAGTTGCCCCTAGGAAAAACTTATAAATACAAGTCATTTTCATTCATAGGGGAGAAAAGCCAAGGTTAGAGAAAAAGTTACAAAACCTTCAGGAAAAACAACAACCATTAAAACAAAGCAAATCATATAGAAGAAAGAGGGGAAGTAGAGGAAGTAGCTTGTCTCTCTGATCACCAAAGGCACTAGCCAAGACTTCACTTGATCTTGGCTACTCAGCTAGCAATTATGCACTTAAGCTTGGTCTAGTAATCCTACATTGGCGAAGCCAACAACACAGGTTTGATTCCATAATTTGAAGTTAATTATCTTCATTACTTAGTTTAATTTTTATTTGATTCTTTCATTCTTTTTAAATTGTAACTTCGGATCAATTCATTGAACTCACTATCACTTGTGTTTAGTTTTATAAATTTATTATTAGCATCCAAAACCTTAACTTTCATCCAAAACCCTAATTCCTAAAACCCTAATCCAAAATACTAAATTCCTCATCCAGTAGCCATAACCCTAATTCCTAAAACCCTAATCCAAAATCCTAAATACAATAACCAAACCTTAATTCCATAACAAAACTCTACCTTATAAACCATTGAAAAACATAATTGTTCTAGAAATATTAAAGAAAGCATAATTAAAACAAGTAGCACTTAAGCCTGAGGGAGTTTGTTGACAGTGCTTCATTTACTTTGACATGTCAGGGGCAATGTTTATCACCTCTTCATCCATAATTCCTCCATTTGTATCTTGAAAAGATGACAAGACAAAACTTTCCATCAATCCTCCTTCTATCATGAATATCACTGGTGGTGGTACTCTTTCAAACTTAGGCAATGGATTGCTTTTAGTATTGTGCTTGTTAGGTTCAGGTAGCTTACCACTGTCAATTAGGTCTTGAATCTCATGTTTCAACCTAAAACACTTGTCTATTTCGTGCCCCTATGTTTGATGGAAATGATATAATGCATTGGTATCAAAGTTTAGTGGTAGAGGATTGGGTAACGGTCGGGGATCAGTGGCTGTAATAGCCCTTACTTTTGCAACTTATTGAAAACCCAAGATAAAGGTCTCCCTAAGTCTAAAAATTGCCTCTTATTCCCTTGACCAACAACATAAACGTCTACTGTGTTCTACGTACTCTGGCTTCCAGACTGATAATTGCCCTTATCACTTCTTCTTGCTGAAAACGGTTCTTCTCCCTTTCCCACTCTTCAATTTGTAAACCAGCCTGGAGAAGATCTTTGAAATCTTAGATGATTGTGTGAGACATCCTTTCACGAAGACTAGGAAGCACCCCTCTCACAATCATCCAAATTTGATCAGATTCATCATGCCTCTTCTTGAGCAACGCGACCTAGTTTTGCCACCTCTTCACATAGTCAAAAAATTTTCATTTGATTTCTACTTTATCGACTCAAATTCCATCAAAGTGACCTCTAACTTAGCATTGTACCCATATTGTTGAATGAAGGCCTTGTACAATAGATCCCAACTCTTTTGAGTGCTATCTTCTAAAGTATTGATCCAGTTCTGCATAACTGAATCCAACGAAAGTATGAAGTATCTTAGAGTTTGAACATTAGTAGCTCGGCATACTACATAGCTATGATATACTGCTTCATATGAAGGTGAGGGTTTCCAGTTCCATCAAACTTGCCAAAGGATGGCATCTTGAACTTGTAAGGGACCTCAGCATCTTGTTCAAATATCTTATCCTTCTCCGACATCTCTTCATTTTTTAGCTTCTTTTCAAACTTCTTTTCCAGATAATAATCATCTTCTCCACATCGAAAGTTTTAGTATTTTCAATAGTTCATTTCTCCACTACTTTTGGCTTCTTCTCCTTGTCATAAGGATCTTGGAAATACTGAGCCTAGTCATCATCATCATCAACAATCACCTTGTCATCATCAAAGGCTACTTTACCAATCTTTTCCTTTCCCTTATCTTTTGGCTTCTTGGTACTAGCAGATGCTTCAGTAGTGTTTCCCAATATTGTAGTCAGATTACTTTTCATGGTCTCAGCTAGGATCTCCTTCAATTATTCCATCTTAGTGTTCACTGTATTGTCTATCATCTTTTGAATCTGCTCTGGTTCCATTTCTTTTGATGAGAAGCTAACTAAGTTGTCACGGGATTCTCATAGGCTCTTGAACTGCTCCAAGGTTGTGAGCCAGAAAGGATCAATGATGTGAGATTCAATGCATGTATGCATGGATGTACAAATAACAAACAAACCAAATCAACTCAACATAGTAGGAATGAACCTTCCAACCTTATAACTTCCACACATGAATGGTGAGTCTCTTTTCCAAGGTATATGGCCAACAAAATACTAATATGTGGTATCTTGTTTTCAAAAAATTCACTTGGATGGTTTAACCAAAGTTGTATTTTCAAATTAGAAGTTAGTCCATGATAACTCCCATTAATATTTAATCTATTTGATCAACAAAAGATAGCTTTTATGCTATATTAGTATTAAAACCAAATTAAAAAGGTTTATCATAAATAGATTTCCCATTTTAGAAAAACAACTAATGATTCATGCTTCAAACAAGCCCATGGTTAATAAGTCCTAGCATAAACTAAACCCACAATTGATTTTATGTATTCCATAATTGACTTAAATATTTGTAAGCCCATTGAAAAGGTTTTCTTTAAAATAGTTTTGGTTTAAAGCTTATTGTAAAGCAATTTTAGACTTTGAACTTGGGCTATGAGGTGAAAAATATTTTTGTTTCAAAGCCCATTGTGAAAAGATTTGTTTGAAAATAGATTTTGACTTTGAACTTAGGCCATAGGAAAAAAATATTTTTGTTTTAAAGCCCATTATGAAAAGATTTGTATAAAAAATAGATTTGGGCATCGAGCTTGGGCCATGAGGTAGAAATAATTTTTTGACACATTTTGAAAAAACCTTTTTATGTCCGAAGACCATCTTGAAAAATTTTGGGAATAGATTTGGTCTTTTGTACTTAAAAATTATTTTGTGCTTTTGAAAATTATTTTGGGCATACAATATTATTTAGTCATATTAGAAAAAAAAAAAGACAAACCAAATAGGCCATGGTTCAAACCAAGTTATATCAATTATAGTCAAACAACAAGCATTTAGGTAAAAACCTAAGGAAAGTAACTAGGCCAACTACATAGGCTTTAGTCTTTGGGTTGAAAAGCTTGTTATGTGAGCGGGGATTTTTGCCCCCACTCCCGGTGGAATGATTCTTACGACTTCAGTACTGTTTAGGCTCGGGGCCTTAGAGAACACGGACCTAAGTCCGGAGAAAATGGAGTCGCCACCCGGATGGGCCGGGAAAAAGAAAGGGGTGGATGACTTGATTCCTAAGGAATCCCCAACCCCCTAATGAGTTTGGAAAGTTGGGTACGTATGAGGAAGGTGAGAAATGGCCCAGCACCCCCACAACGCCCGATTCATTAGAACCAGCCTCCTTTGTAGGTCTTAATATTATAAAATTCTTAAGCATAATAATGTCATCCATATTACACACAACAATTGAAATAAAGCATCATTATATTAAAAATCAAAGTAATGTCCAAACAAAGTAGATAAATGGACACCCATTCGAAGATGGAAACATGCCCTTACATCATATATGTCTAAGCTAAATAGGACACCCACCAAAAGGTAGAAACATGCCCTTTACATTGGTCTAAAATAAAAGTAATTTAAATTGCATAGAACTTAATTAATGAGGTACCCACAAAGTGGAAACATACCTCTTACAACATTTGGAAATCAAAATAAATTGATAAAAGTAAATAACCATTCATCATAAATAAATCATTCATCAAAGATATTAAACATGAATCAAAATATTTAATAAACATTCATCCATGATAAATTAAATAAATCAAGTATTGAAATTAAATAAATCAACAATAAAAAAATATAATAAACTATATAATCAAATCTAAAATTAAATAAAGCAATAAATATATAAATTTAGGGTTTTAAAGAATTATCAATTGAATTTAGAGTTTCAGAACTTAGGGTTTTAGAAACTAAAGTTTTATAATTAGGGTTTTGAAATTAGGATTTTTAGGGCTTTTGAAACTAGGGCTTTGGAAACTAGGGTTTTGGAATTAGGGTTTTTAAAACTAGGGTTTTGGAATTAGGGTTTTTAAAACTATGGTTTTGGAATTAGGATTTTGGATAATTAGGATTCTTGGAATTGACTTACTGCCTAAAAAAAACACAATTTTGGATTTGGAAAAGTAAATTAAGGTTTTAGAAAAATAATCAATATTTTGTAGTTTAATAATGAATGGTTTAGGCTTTTGGATAAAAATAGTTTGAGGTTTTGAGTTTTAATGAAATAACATACGATTCTTGAAGTTAAAGTAAACAAGATAGATTTTAACAATTAATTGTTGACTACTAGACAGTTTTATGTTTTATGAAATATGCTAGTGGGATTATGAGTACCAATTGATCAATGAGATAATTAAAGCAAACGATTAAAGTTATTAAAACAAAAACCAAAGCAAACGATTAAAGTTATTAAAACAAAAACCAATTTACTGCATGTTCAAAGATCAAGATACTGTGTGTTCAAAGATCAAGTTACTGCATGCATGCATGTTCTTATTATTCAAAGAAATGAAACTACTGTAAACATAAATAATTCATGATTAAAGATCCAACCTCTGCTCGTTGGTTCCTCCGCAATTAACTTCTGGATGAACAATTAACAAAGACAGCGTTGCTGTCTTTGATGGATTGATTATTGATGAATGTTTGCTGCTAATCTTTTCTGTTTGTTGCCGTCTCTATTTAATGTTCCTTGCTATCATGTTAATGTTCCTTGCCATCCCCTCTTAATATTCCCTTGTTAATGTTTTCTCCCCCCTTATAAATTCTGAAACATTAATATTTATAGCCGAACCTCACTCAGAATCCTTACCCTAATATAAATCATTCCCTAAAATAAATTCTAGTTGAATTAGGAAACGTATTGAACCCATGTCGACCTGGTTGCCCTAGATCGACATGTGACCAACCTCATGTTGACCTTGGGCTACCCTAGTCAACATGAGGGATGCTCATGTCGATCTAAGGCTGCCAAGGTAGACATGAGGCATGCAAATGTCTCCTAGGCCGACCTCACTTAAATTATTCTGGCCTTTTTTAACTTATGGACCGAAAAATTTTAATTTGGGCCAATTCCACTTGATTTTAGGGTTTTACAATCAAATATATGCCTCTTTAATCCGAACCGACTCCTTTAAAAATTTTAAACTAGGTTTAATATTTAAAGTTGGCTCAAATTTATTTTGGCATCCTTTAATTAGGACCATATCAAATTGGGGTCAAAATTAAGGGTCTACAGTTTGCCCCCTACTTGAATGATCTGAGACTACAGCAAAAGTGAGTGAAAAGCAATAAGACTTAATTTTTGAGATGGTTGAGGTTTTGGGTTCTTGGATTTGATTTGGGTACTTAGACCTGAGATTGAATTTGATTTGACTAACCTTTTATCAGTTAAGAATTCTGGCATAACTGGTTGTTCCATTTTTATGAATTATAGGTCTTTACCCATCAAAAATAGATCTTTATCTATTGGAAATTAACCTAGGAACATGGATCTTTATCCATTGCAGATTGGGTATTTACCCTTGAAACATGGATCTTTATCCACTGAAAATCGGGTCTTTACCCTTGAAACATGGATCTTTATCCACTGAAAATCGGGTCTTTACCCTTGAAATATGGATCTTTATCCATTGGAAATCGGGTCTTTACCCTTGAAACATGGATCTTAATCTATTGGACTTTGGGTCTTTACCCTTGAAACATGGATCTTTATTCATTGGAAATCAGGTCTTTACCCTTGAAACATGGATCGTTATCCATTGAAAGTCGGGCCTTTACCCTCGAAATATGTATCTTTATCCATTGGAAATCAGGTCTTTACCCTTAAAATATGGATCTTTATCCATTGGAGATCGGGTCTTTACTCTTGAAATATGGATCTTTATCCATTGGAGATCGGGTCTTTACCCTTGAAATATAGATCTTTATCCACTGGAGATCGGGTCTTTACCCTTGAAATATGGATCTTTATCCATTGGAAATTGGGTCTTTACCCTTGAAATATGGATCTATATCCATTGGAGATCTGGTCTTTACCCTTGAAATATGGATCTTTATCCATTGGAGATCGGGTCTTTATCCTTGAAATATGGATCTTTATCCATTGGACATTGGGTCTATACCTTAGAAATATGGATCTTTATCCATTGGAAATCGAGTCTTTACCCTTGAAACATGGATCTTTATCCATTGGAAATCAGGTCTTTACCCTTGAAAAATGGATCTTTATCCATTGGAAATCGGGTCTTTACCCTTGAAACATGGATCTTTATCCATTAGAAATTGGATCTTTACCCTTGAAACATGGATCTTTATCCATTGGAAATAAGGTCTTTACCCTTGAAACATGGATCTTTATCCACTGGAAATCATGTTTTTACCCTTGAAACATGGATCTTTATCCATTGGAAATTGAGTCTTTACCCTTAAAACATGGATCTTTATCCTTTGGACTTTAGGTCTTTACCCTTTGAAATATGTATCTTTATCCATTGGAAATCGGGTCTTTACCTTGGCTTTAGCTCTTTTAGCTGGACTGACCTTTTGTCTTTAGCATTTTGAAAATTCTAATTTTCTCTTTTGATTGATTTTTTTTATTTTTATTCTTTTGAGAATTCTTTTTCTTGTTCATTAATTATACATGAACAAAAAATCAGCCCTTTTAGCTAGCCTTCATATCTTCTCCTTGCCCCCCCCCTGCGTTGTAAAATATTAGAAGTGAGTCAAAATGTTTTGTTCATGCATAAACTCAAAAATTGAAAAGGAGAAACTTTGCCCCCTGTGTAGGCTCAAACCCATGATTTTTCTATGCGGGCTCTGATTGATGTTCTTGTTGTCTAGTTCTTCGCAAAAGCACATATTTCTTCTCTTTGCAAAATTACTGGAACTTTCTCAAGCAATGGGCTTTCCATGCCCCCCTGATTTGATATCTTCTTTTGTTTGTTTACTTCATAGGGTGTTTGCTGTTCACTTTAATAAAAAATAGACAATACAAGACAAGAAAGTGCAATGTGATATGCTCATGTATGCATGATATGCATGAGTAATACTTACAGTGGTTCCATCAATTCACAGACCTAGGTGATCAATAGAAGTGCTCTCATTGGTTCCTTTCATATGCTCTTTCAGGTCTTGCATTGGAATGACACCATGCCCTACATTTATGGCTTTTATCTTCAAGATGTTGAAAATATGAATAATGGAGGCCCCAAATAGCTGAGATTCATCCAATTTGAATTATGATTCAGCATGTCAGTTGGTAGGTTCTTCATGACCTTGCCAGTAATCATTTATTTTGCCCAATGTGTTCTTCCTGAAGGTTTTGTATGATAAAAACATTTTTTAATTTTTTGAATTTTGATTTTGAAATCAAGTGTTGGCTTTGCCAAATTAATGTCAATGTACCTCAGGACTTGATTTTTCCAAATTAACATATCTATAACATGACAACCCTAGTTACCATACTAAACTCAGGAATTATTTCTATTTAGCAAGAACTGTTGCACTTCAGATAGGCATGTACACATTACTTGGCCAAAGATCTATTTGAGTTTAAATATTGTCTATCTCATATGCATGCTTATTCAAACTATCTCCACTAATAGACTCTACCTACCAAGAGAGATCAATAGGTCTTTGATAGGCTTGAAATGGGGTCTATAAGGGACACAAATTTAAAGTGAAGGCCATTTGTCAGTTGAAGTCGATGTGACACAATGGACAAACTTTCACACTACAAATTGCTTATTAAAACTTTTAAGAGCATGAAAAGACAGAGCTTTAAACATTCTTCTTTCTTTTTGGTGTTAACCTGAATCTTGATTGGGATAGTCTTTGCCATTGCAAAAAAGTTTCGTACCCAAATTCGTTTCTTTTCTTCTTCTCCCTTTTCTTTCCTTTTATTTTTCTTACTCTTCCCTTTCTTTGAGCATTTTATCATTTTATCCTTCTTCCTTGTAGGATTGTCAAGTACAGAACTTACAAGAATTGGATGGTCTTCCTCCTTTTTTTCTCCAATTTTGATTGAATCTTTGGTTGGGTTGGACCAATTCAAGTCAAAATGTCCTAATAAACCAAATGGAAGCCTTTTGCTACTTAAGGTAAAAGAGAACTCAATTGGCTTTTTCAACTGCCTTTTTAGGTTTTATTTCTCTTCTTTTCTTTTTCTTTTGTCTTTTGTCTTTTTCTTTTTTTTTTCTTTTTTTTGCCTTGCTCTCATTTCTCTTGTTTTCTTTTCTTCTCTTTTTTTTTCTAGCTCTAAAAGAGTTGTCTTGTTTGTACCAACTTGAGCTTTCAATAATGGATGAGTGGAGTGACACAAATCTTCTTTAATAGGGATAAATCATTTGTTACTCCGATGTTGTCTTGATATATTGGAGATATTAAGTGAACTTCAACTACCCTTATGGTCTGGAGAACTTTAACTACCCTTATGGTCTTGAGAACTTCAATTGTCTTCATGGTCTTGACTATTCATTTCTTTCTTTGATCTTCTTACCTCTTCATCTTAGTGATCATAAGAATTGTCAAAAGTATCACAACAGCTCAGGGTAGGTTGTTGGGCTTATAAGTCAAATGAAAAGAAAGCTAAAATTTTATGAAGGCTCAAAGGGTCAACTAGGGATTGATATCTAATCAGGTGGATACTGGTTGTTGGCTAACCAAACAATGCCTAGATAATCTCTCCCTTGAATAAGTAGAGTTTAATTTCACCTTGAATGTTTGTCAAAGCATGTTCTAAGACTGACTAGGACCTAGACAAAGGTAATTATGTGGGAGCCCTCTCTAAGTAAGCATACACAACTGAATGCTATAGAGTAATTTGCTCACCTAGTAAAGTCATTCGAGTCATGATGCATAAATATATTAATTCATGAAGTATCAAGCTAGATTCCTCATCGGTTGAGCACCAAAATGAACAAAACCAACAAAATTTTGATGAAAGTAATTTATTCAAACAATTATTCCAATTAAATATGAATGAAAGTAAAATTGAAAAGCAACATTCAAGCTAAGGAAAGTTTGTTGAGTTAAGCTTCTTTTCCTTTCATATCTTCAATATCCCCATCTTGAAAGTATGATAAAACAAAATCTTCTTCCAATCCTTTTCCTACCATGAAGGTTGCTGGTGGTGGCACTCTGTTGAATTTTGTCAAAGGATTGTCTTTTGTACTGGTCTTATTAGGCTCAGGCAGCTTACCACTGTCAATTAAATTTTGGATCTCATGTTTTAGTCGCAAGCATTTGTCTGTCTCATGTCCTTGTGTTTGATGAAACTCACAAAAGGCTTTAGTATTAAATTTTGGGGGTAAAGAATTTGGCAAAGGTCGAGGGGCCAATGGCTGTAATAGTCCCTTCTTTTGTAGCTTGTTGAAGACCCAAGACAAAGGCTTCCCTAGATCTAAAAACTGCCTTCTATTTGCTTGACCAGTTGTATTAACTTCTTTTTGCGTACTTTGATTTCCAGACCGGTAGTTCCCTTTCTCATTCCTTTTTATTGAAAAGTGGTTCTTCTCTCTTTCCCATTCTTCAATTTGCAGACTAGCTTGGAGGAGATCTTTGAAATCCCGAATAAGTGTATGAGACATCCTTTCACGAAGACTAGGCAACACCCCTCTTACAATCATCCTTATTTGATCAGTTTCATCAGGCCTTTTCTTAAGCAAAGCGACCTTATTTCTCCATCTTTTCACATAGTCCACAAAATTCTCATTTGGCCTTTGTCTAATGGACTCCACTTCCATTAAGGTAACTTCCATCTCAACATTATACCCATATTGTTGGATGAAAGCTTTGTATAGCAGATCCCAACTCTTTTGTGTTCCTTCTTCCAATGTATTGAACCAATTTTGGACAACTTGAGAGCATGAAGTACCTTAGAGTTTGAGCCTTAGTAGCTCGAACAGATTGCATAGTAGTGATGTACTGCTTCACATGTAGGTGAGGATTTTCGGTTCCATCAAACTTTGCAAAAGATGGCATCTTGAATTTGTATGGAACTTCTTCATCTAGCTCAAATAGTTTGTCGATCTCAGACATCTCTTTGGTTTTTAACTTCTTCTCAAATTTCTTTTCTAGGTTAGCAATCATCTTCTCAACGTCGAAATTTCAGTCTTTTCAAAAGTTACCTTCTTAACAACCTTCGGCTCCTTTTTGTCTTAACGATGTTGATAGTATTGAGCCCAATCATTATCATCAATGATCACCTTATCAGCATCAAAAGCTACTACACCAACTTTAGTCTTCCCTTTGTCCTTTGGCTTCTTAGTGCTAACAGATGCTTCAACATCATTTCCTAAAATTGCAGCCAACTGGTTCTTCACGGTCTCGGCCATGGCCTCTTTTATTTCTTCCATTTTGGCATTGAGGGCTTCATCTACCATTCTTTGAATTTGTTTGAGCTACATTGCTTTTGGTGAGCAAGTGATTGAGTCATTGCTAGATTCTTCATCTCCGGCGTAGGTCAGATTATCGTAAGCTTTAGAACTATCGTAATCCAGGGCCGTGAGCTAGAGAGGATCAATGATATGAGATGTAAATGTATGCATGTATGCATATATGCACAAACAATTAACAAACAAGGACAAATAGGACGTTCCTTCCAACCTTATAACATCCACACACGAACGGCGAGTCTCTTTTCCTAGGTACATGGTTAACAAAATACATACATGGGGTATCTTGTTTTCGAATATTTCCCTCAAATGTTTCAACCAATAGTTATATTTTTGAAAATGGAAATCAATTCATAATAATTCCCATTAATTAGGCTTTAATCCATTCAACCAACTATAACAGCTTTTATGCTATATTGGATTAAAATAAAATTAAGAGGTTTATTATAAATAAATTTCTCACTTGAAAAAGTAACTAATGATTCATGCCAAAAACAAGCCCATGGTTAATTTATTCTTAGTATAAACTGGGCTCACAATAGATTTTTGGTATTTCGCAATTGACCTAAATAATTTGCAAGCTCTTTGTAAAATAATTTTGTTTATAAGGCCATTGTAAAAAGATTTTACAAAAAATGGATTTTGGGCTTTGTATTTGGGTTATGAGCAAAAGAATTTTTATTTGTTTTTAGAAAAGTCTTATGTCCAAAGACCATCTTGAAAAGTTTTGAAAATAGCTTTGGTCTTTTGGACTTTAAAGAAAATTTTATTTTGAGCTTACAATGTACTTAGGTCATATTAGAAAAAGAACAAACCAAATAAGCCATGATTTAAACCAAGATAAACTAACCATAGCCAAACAACAAGCATTTGGGGTAAAAACTTAAGGAAAGTAACTAGGACAATTACATGAGCTTTAGTCTTTGGGTTAAAAGGCTTAGGTTCCCATAGCAAGTATGTACCAAATGGTACGAGGCTATGAGTGGTTATGCCATGCTCGATCTCCATACCTTGAGTGAAAGTATGGTATCCTTTACACAACACAACATGGGTAACACGGGCGTCCTAACTCACGCACATGATGCAATCTAATATGATGCAGTGGATAATATCATTAAAAGAAAGAATAGAATAATATAAAGACCAACGGAATCAACTTCTCTTATCCCCAGTGGAGTCGCCACTGTGAGCAGAGATTTTCGCCCCCACTCCCGGTGGAATAGTTCTTGCGACTTTGGCACTGTTTAGGCTCAGGGCCTAAGAGAACACAGACCTAAGTCCGGAGAAAATGGAGTCGCCACCCGGACGGGGCCGGGAAAAAGAAAGGGGTGAATGACTCGATTCCTAAGAAATCCCAAACTCCCTAATAGGTTCGGAAAGTTGGGTACGTATGGGGAAGGTGAGGAATGACCCAGCACCGTCACAATGCCCGGTTCATTGGAACTGGCCTCCTTTACAGGTCTTAATATTATAAAATTCTTAAGCATAACAATATCATCCATATTACACACAACAATTAAAATAAAGCATCGTTATATTAAAAATCAAAGCAATGTCCAAACAAAGCTGATAAATGGACATCCATCCGAAGATGGAAACATGCCCTTACATCATATATGTCTAAGCTAAATAGAACACCCACCAAAAGGTAGAAACATTCCCTTTACATTGGTCTAAAATAAAAGTAATTTAAATTACATAGAACTTAATTAATGATGTAGCCACAAAGTGGAAACATACCTCTTACAACATTTGGAAATCAAAATAAATTGATAAAAGTAAATAACCATTCATCAAAAATAAATCATTAATCAAAGATATTAAACATCAATCAAAATATATAATAAACATTTATCCATGATAATTTAAATAAATCAACCATAAAAAAATATAATAAACTATATAATCAAATCTAAAATTAAATAAAGAAATAAATATATAAATTTAGGGTTTTAAAGAATTATCAATTGAATTTAGGGTTTCGGAACTTAGGGTTTTAGAAACTAAAGTTTTATAATTAGGGTTTTGAAATTAGGATTTTTAGGGTTTTTGAAACTAGGGTTTTGGAAACTAGGGTTTTAGAATTAGGGTTTTTAAAACTAGGGTTTTAGAATTAGGGTTTTAAAAACTAGGGTTTTGGAATTAGGGTTTTGGAATTAGGGTTTAGGATAGTTATGGTTTTTAAAACTAGGGTTTTGGAATTAGGGTTTTGGATAATTAGGGTTTTTGGAATTGACTTACTGCCTAAAAAAACATAATTTTGTATTTGGAAAAATAAATTAAGGTTTTGGAAAAATAATCAATATTTTGGAGTTTAATAATGAAATGGTTTAGGCTTTTGGATAAAAATAGTTTGAGGTTTTGAGTTTTAATGAAATAACATACTGTTCTTGAAGTTAAAGTAAACAAGATAGATTTTAACAATTAATTGTTGACTACTAGATAGTTTTATGTTTTATGAAATATGCCAGTGGGATTACGAATACCAATTGATCAATGTGATAATTAAAGCAAACGATTAAAGTTATTAAAACAAAAACCAAAGCAAACAATTAAAGTTATTAAAACAAAAACCAATTTACTGCATGTTCAAAGATCAAGATACTGTGTGTTCAAAGATTAAGTTACTGCATTCATGCATGTTCTTATTAATCAAAGAAATGAAACTACTGTAAACATAAATAATTCATGATTAAAGATCAAACCTCCGCTCGTTGGTTCCTATGCAATTAACTTTTGGATGAACAATTAACAAAGACAGCGTTGCTATCTTTGATGGATTGATTACTGATGAATGTTTGCTGCTAATCTTTTTTGTTTGTTGCCATCTCTCTTTAATGTTCCTTGCTATCTTGTTAATGTTCCTTGCCGTCCCCTCTTAATGTTCCCTTGTTAATGTTTTCTACCCCTTTCTGAATTCTGAAACATTAATATTTATAGCCGAACCTCACTCAGAATCCTAAATCTAATATAAATCAGTCCCTAAAACAAATTCTAGTTGAATTAGGAAATGTATTGAACCCATGTCGACCTGGTTGCCCTAGGTTGACATGAGACCAACCTCATGTTGACCTTGGGCTGCCCATGTCAACATGATGCATGCTCGTGTTGATCTTGGGCTGCCAAGGTCGACATGAAGCATGCTCAGGTCAATCTAGCCTCCCAAGGTCGGCATGAAGCATGCTCATGTCGACCTAGCTTGCCCAATTCGACATGAGGCATGCTCATGTCGATCATGGGCTGTCAAGGTCAACATGAAGCATGCTAATGTCTCCTAGGCTGGCCTCACTTAAATTATTCTTGCCTTTTTTAACTTATGGACCGAAAAATTTTAATTTGGGCCAATTCCACTTGATTTTAGGGTTTTACAATCAAATATATGCCTCTTTAATTTGAACCGACTCCTTTAAAAATTATAAACTAGGTTTAAATATTTAAAGTGGAATCAAATTTATTTTGGCATCCTTTAATTAGGACCATATCAAATTGGGGACAAAATTAAGGGTCTACAGGTTCCCATAGCAAGTATATACCAAAAGGCACAAGGCTATAAGTGGTTATGCTATGCTCAATCTCCATACCTTGAGTAAAAGTATGGTATCCCTTATATAACATAACACGGGTATCATGAGCATCCTAACTCACACATACAATGCAAACTAAGTTGATGCAATGGACAACATCATAATAAGAAAGGATAAAATAATATAATGACTAATGGAATCAAACTTCTCTTATCACTAGTGGAGTCACCACTGTGAGTGGGAATTTTTGCCCCCACTCCTAGTGGAACAGTTCTTGCAACTTTGGTACTATTAGGCTTAGGACCTTAGAGAGTACGTGCCTAAACCCGAAGAAAATAGAGTTGCCACCCAGACGGGCCGACAAAAAAGAAATAGGTGGATGACTCAATTTCTAAGGAATCTCCAACTCCCTATTGGGTTCAAAAAGTTGGGTATGCATGGGGAAGATAAGAGGTGGCCCAACACCCCTATAACACCCGGTTCATTAGAACTGGCCTCCTTTTTAGGTCTAAATTTTATTAAAATGTCATCTATACTACATGCAATAAAATAAAACATCATATTATTAATTAAAAAAATCAATCAAAAGATGGACACCTATACAAGATGGAAACATGCCCTTACAAATGTCCAAATGTTCATACAAATAAATAAAATAGGACACCCACCAATTGGTGAAAACTTATCCTTTACAATTATCCCAAAGTCCTTAAATACATAAAATAAATAAACTAGATAAATAAGGCACCCACGAGTGGAAACATGCCATTTATAATCTCAAAATCCCAAATAATAAGAAATTACAATCCATAAGTAAATAAATCATAATAATGCACATTATCATTAAAACAATAATAAATTAGGACTTAATGATAATGAAATCAAAAAAAGGTATAAACCATAAGCAAAAATTAACTCAACAAAATATAGGACGCGATGCATATGGCAGTCCAGAAAGCTAAACAGTCAAGGGGGCAGCTCACCTTGCGATGTTCGGGGGCAGCGCCTCATAAAGCTAAACAATTTTCAAAACAAGCTTATGGTTTTGGACTTTAGAAAAAATAAGATTAGGGTTTTGGAAGATAAAAAATTAGGGGGATTTAGGGTTTTAGGATTTTAGGATTTTTTTTATTATTTTGAAAAATAGATTAGGTTGCTGGATATTTGAAAATAGGTTTTATAAATTAGGCTTTGGGAACTGCAAAACAGATTAGGGTTTAGATTTTTATGAAACTAGGTTTGATGCTTACTGTGAAATTTAAAATAAGTAAATTTAAAATGGAATACTGAATGATAGTAACGGATTAGGTTTGAGTTTTATAAAATATGTAATTTGAAGTTTTAACAATTAAGCTACTAGATTAAAGTTATAATTAAAACAAGTAAACAAAACATTTAAGAGAATACATGCTATGGCTACTGCATGCTTAGGTAAATTTAAGTTTAATCTATAAAACCTGCGTTGAAGGCTCCACCAAAATGGTTGTTGATTCCAAGATGCTGCATGTACCAATGGTTGTTTCTGGCCGATCAAAGATCAAAGACAGTGATTGCTGTATTTGTTGTTTTGATGAATGTTGACTGTTACTGATTATTATTACTTTCTTTACTAAAATTGCCGATCCTTGTTAAAGTATTAAGTCTCATTATTTATTGGAAAAATCATCCTAAAAAATCCTAAGTACTTTCTTAGTCCATATTTACAATGAATTCTAGCCTAATCAGGAACCAAATAGCAAGCCAAAACTCAAAAGAACTTAATACCTTATCGATATGGTGTCCCAGATCGACATGGGCTAAGTCTCATGTCAACCTGGGTAACCAAGTCGACATGGCATTTGGGTCATGTCAATCTAGACTAATAGATCAACATGAGTCATGCTAATCTCGACCTAGGCCTTCCAAATTGACATGAGCATTGGCTCAAGTCAACTTGGGCCGCGTCAACTTAATTTACTCTTGTTTTTTTTTTTAATTTTTTGAACCGAAAAGTTTTAATTTGGGTAAAAAAACTCAATTTAGGGTTTTATAGTTGAATTTGTGTCTTTTAAATCAGACCGACTTGTTTAAAAGCTATAAACTTAGTTTACATCTTTTAAAGTCGAATCAAATTTATTTTGGCAATCTTTAATTAAGACCATACCAACTTAGGGCCAAACTTAAAGGTCTACAATTTGCCCCCTACTTGAATGAACTTGAATTGATTCAAAGAGTGAAAAAATATGACTATTGAATTATTTTTGGCAAAAAATAATTGGGCTCTAGGCCGATGTTGGTCTAGGTGCCTAGACCTAGTTTGTGTTCTGGAGTCAAAAATTATTTGGGTTCTAGAACCTAAGTGGTTTGTGTTCTGGACCCGGTTTAAGTTCAGGACTAAAAAATGATTTAGGTTTTGGACCTGAGACTAGATTAGGGTGCTCAACCTGAAACTAGACTAAGGTACTCGACCAAATACTAGATTAGGATACTTGACCCAAGACTAGATTAGGGTACTCGACCCAAGACTAGATTAGGGTACTCGACCCAAAATTGAATTAGGGTTCTTTACACAAGACTGACTAGGGTACTCGACCCAAGACTAGATTAGTGTTCTCAACCTAAGACTGGATTAGGGTACTTGACCTGAAATTAGATTAGGTTTCCTGACCCAAGACTGGACTAGGGTACTTGACCCAAGACTAGATTAGTGTTCTCGACCCAATACTGGATTAGGGTTCTCGACCCAACACTGGACTAGGGTACTCGACCCAAGAATAGATTATGGTACTCGACTCAACATTGGATTAGGGTTCTCGACCCAAGACTGGACTAGGGTACTCAACCCAAGACTAGATTAGGATACTCAACCCAAGACTTAAGCTCTTCTAGCTTGATTATCCTTTTATCATTTGAGAATTCTGGCTTTCTTCTAACTAATTGGTTTCATTCTTCAATGGATTCTGCTGACTTTTTGTCATTTGTGAGTTTTGGCTTTCTTCTAGCCATTGTTCCATTCTTCAATGGATTATGTTGACCTTCTATCATCTAAGAGTTTTGGCTTTCTTCTAACCAAATAACTTTAGCTCTTCTAAATGGACTGACCTTCTATCAATTGAGGGTTTTGGCTTTCTTCTAGCCAAACAATTTCAGCTCTTCTTGCTGGACTGACCTTCTATCAGTTAAGGGTTCTAGCTTTCTTCTAGTTGTTGTTCCATCCTTCAATGGAGTGACTTCAACTCTTCTAGTTGGAGTGACCTCCTGTCATTTGAGAGTGTGGGCTTTCTTCTAGCCATCTGTTCCATTCTTCAATGGATCAACTTCAGCTCTTCTAGCTGGACTAGACTTTCTTCTTTTGTTCCTTTTGTTCAAAAAAATTTATTATTTTTTTAGCTATTCCTCATATCCTCTCTTTGCCCCCTACATGGCAAAATATTGAAAGTAAGTCTCAAAATATTCTATATGTGTATAAAATTAAGAATTGAAAAGAGAAAGTTTTGTCCCCTGTGCAGGCCCAAACCAATGATCTTGTTCCCATGCGGTCTCTAATTGATATTCATATTTTGTTTAGATCCTTGCACAAGCATGCATCTCATCTTTTTGTTGCAAAGTGACTGGATCTTTCTTAAGCAATGGTCCTTCCATGCCCCCTAATTCCATATCTGCTTTTGATTATTTACTTTACAAGGTGTCTGTTGTTTACTTTGATAAAGAATAGACAAAGCATAATGAAAAATGCAGTGTGATATGTTTATATATGCATAATATTCATGAATAATACTTATAATAGTTCTATTGACTCGTAAAATGAGGTGATCAACTATAGTGTTCTCATAAATTCCTTTCAGATGCTCATTCAAGTTTTAGAATCAACAAAAGTCTTCACATCTATAGTTTTATTTCCAAAGTGTTAGAAACAACATTCATTTTAGCACATTTTTTTTTCATGACCTTGCAAGCGATCCTTTTATTAGCTACATTTTCCCAATATGTTCTTTAGGGTTTAGCAATTCAACACACTTCCCAAAACTTGAAGGCTTTGTATGAAATTTATTTATATTTGTTTATTTTTTTGACTCTTAAAAATATTATTTTTGGCTTCATCAAGTTGGTGTTATTATACCTCGGATTTGATTTTCCTAAATTAACATATCTACAACATGATAACCCTATTACCGTACTAAACTTGGGAATCATTTGCGATAAACAAGAGTTGTTGCACTTTAGATAGGCACATACACATTACTCGGCCAAAGGACTAACTGAGTTTAGATATTATCTATCTCATAGGCATGCTTATTCAAATAATCTTCACTAAAAGACTCTACCTACCAGAAGAAGTCAATAAGTCTTTAATAGACTTGAAATAAAGTCTAAAAGGGACATTCATATTTTGGCTTTCTAAACTGCTCTTTTTGGGGTTTTACTTTCTTTTGTTTCTTTTTATTTTATTTTATTCTTCCTTTTTTTTCTTTTTTTCTTTTGCTTTGCTCTTTTTCTCTCTTTTTTGTCTTTTTTCTTCTTTTTGTTTTTCTAGCTCTAAGAGAGTTGTCTTGTTTACACCATTCTATGCTGCTAACTATGGATGAGTGAATTAGATTAAGTCAGCTTTAGTGAGGATAGACTCTTCGGTGTCTTGATTGATCTGAGATATTAAGCCTAATTTAGGTAAATTTCAACTACCTTTGTGATCTTGACTATGCATCCTCTTCCTTGATCTTCTTTAGTCCTTGGTACCTTAGTGATTATCAGACTTGCCATAAATATCATAACAGCCTAGGGTAGGTTGTTGGGGATTACAAGCCAATAAAAAGTAAGCTAAAATCTTATTAAGGCTCAAGGGAACAAACTAGGGGCTGATGTTTAATAAGGTGGATACTAGTTATTGGCAAACCAAATAATACCTAGAACAAAAAATATTTTTGTTTTATACCAAAAATGGTTTGGGTTTGGGTTATGGACCCGAGACTAGATTGGGTTCTGGACTCGAGGTTGGTTTGGGTTCTAGACTAAGATTGAGTTTTGGACTCAAAATGGTTTGGGTTATGGACCCAGATTGTTCGACTGACCTTCTACCAGTTGAATGTTATGGCTTTCTTCTAGCCATCAATTTCAGCTCTTCTAGCGAATTGACCTTTTGTCAGTTGGGAGTTTTGCTTTCTTCTAGCCATCAATTTTAGCTCTTCTAGCTTGACTGACCTTCTGTAAGTTGAGAATTCTGGCTTTCTTCTAGCCAATCAATTTTAGCTCTTCTAGCTAACTGACCTTCTATCAGTTGAGAGTTATAGCTTTCTTCTAGCCACTTGCTCCATTCTTCAATAGATTCTGCATAAGGATGAACCTTCATCTTATTTTGACTTTAGCTCTTCTAGCTAACTGACCTTCTGTCAGTTAAGGGTGTGGCCTTTCTTCTAGCCACTTGTTCCATTCTTCAATGGATTGACATCAGCTCTTCTAGCTGCACTGACCTTCAGTCATTTGAGAGTGCGGGCTTTCTTCTAGCCACTTGTTCCATTCTTCCATGGATTAACTTCAACTCTTCTAGCTGGATTGGCCTTCTATCATTTGTATCTCCATTCATTTGTTCCATTCTTTATTGAATTCTGATTTTGATTATTTAATGGCTTTGGTTTTGCAAAAAAGTTTGCCTATTTTTAGCACTTTAGCCTTCACATCTTATCTTGTCTCCTGCATGCCAGAATGTTGAAAGAGAGTTTGAAAATATTTTATACATAAAAAAATCAAAAATCAAAAGGTAAAGCTTTGCCCCCTATGTAGCCTCAAACCGATGATCTTGTGCCTATTATGCTTCAATTGATACTTTTGTCTTATTCTTTGTACATGTATGCCTCTCCATTTTTAACAAAGTGATTGGATCTTTCTCAAGGAAAAGACCCTTTCATGCCTCCTGAAGCTATGTCTGATTCTGATTGTTTACTTCATTGTGTCTGCTGTTCACTTTGACAAATAATAGGTAATACAAGATAAAAATACAATGTGATATGCTCATATATGCATGATATGCATGGGTGATACTTATAGTGGTTCTATTGACTCACACACAAAGGTGGTCAACCAAAGCACTCTCATTAGTTCCTTCCAGATGCTTGTTCAGAATAAAAGAAGACTTCATAGCTATGGCTTTATCTTCCACATGTACAAAGCATGAGTAGTGGAGGCCCCAGTAGGGTAGTCATAAGCATAAGAGATGCCATTTCAACACATGATTCAACACATCAGTTGGTAACTTCTTCATGACATTGTAAATGATCATCAATTTCCCAATATGCCCTTTAAGGTTTAACAATGCAACACACTTCCCTAAGCTTGAAGGCTTATGTAACAAAAAATACTTTTAAAAATAAAATAACATTTTTTCTTTGTTAGATTGGTGTCATTTTACCTTAGGACTCCATTTTCCCAAATTAACATATCTATAACATGATAACCCTAGTTACAATACTAAACTCATAAATTATTTCCATTTGAGCAAGAACTGTTCCACTTCAGATAGGCACATACACATTACTTGGCCAAAGTTCTCATTAAGTTTAAATATTATCTATCTCATATGTATGCTTATCAAACAAACTTCACTAATAGACTCCACATACTAAGAAAGATCAACATGTCATTAATTGGCTTGAAATGGGGTCTATAAGGGACATGGGTTAAATGAAGACCATTTTCAGATCAGAGCTAATGTAACACTATGGACAAACCTTCACACTATAAATTTTTACTAGAACCATATGCTCTTAGAAGTATTCTTAAACTATGGGCATCACTTTTATCTTCTAACTTCATGAAAATACAAAGCTTGAATGTCCTTCGATTTTCTTGGTAGAAATCTAGATCCAATCAAAACCATCTTGATCTTTCAACCACCCTTTTTCTTCCTCCTTCTTTTCATCCTTTTCCCTTTTGGAATATCTAGTCTAAGACTTTCAATATTGCTTACTTGGAGCTAGATTGGATAAAATGAAAGATGGTCTTTCCCTTAATTCTCTGATTTTGTTTGAATCTTTGGCTGGACTAGACTAATTCAAGTCAATCTGTCCTTGTAAACTAAGTGGAAGTCTTATGATGCTTCTGGTAAGAAGAACTCTGTTGTCTTTTTGAATCGACCTTTTGGGTTAATAGCCCTTTTGTGGTTTTTTTTTTCTTTTATTTCTCTTCTTTTTTTATTTTTTTGTTTTTAGGTCCTAGCTCCAAGAGAATTTTCTTGTTTGCACCATTCTATGCTTTTAACTATGGATGAGTGGACTAGAGTGAGTCTAATTTAGTGAGGAAAAAACTTCATTGTCCTGACTTTATTCAATGATAAAAGTGATTGGGGATATTAAATTTAGTTTAGGTAAACTTCAACTATCTTTATGGTCTTGACTATGCATCTTTTCCTTAATCTTCTTGCCCCTTTAATTCATTGGTCATCAGATTTGTCAAAAGTGTAACAACATCTCAGGGTAGGTTATCGAGTCTTTAAGCCAATAAAAAGCAAGCTAAAATCTCATGAAGGCTTAAGGGGACAAAATAAGGATTGATATTATCATTGGCGGATACTAGTTGTTGACTAACAAAATAATGCCTATATAATTTCTTCCTTAAATAAGCATAGTTCAATTTCATCTCGAAAGTTCATCAAAGCATGTTCTAATATTGACTGAGACCTAGACTAAGGTAATTATGCAGGAGCTCTCTCTAAGTAAGCATACATAACTCAATGCTATAGAATAACTCCCTCGCCTAGTAAAGTCATCGGTTGAACACCAAAATGAACATAGACCAACAAAAATTTAATGAAAATAATTTATTGAAACAATCTTAATTTTAAAAAAGTAATTGTTCTAGAAAAACACCAAAAAATGAAATAAAAACTAAACAAGCTAAGGGAAGTTTTTTTTATTTGAAGTCGAAAGAGCTTTCTCTACTTGGACATATCAAGGGCAAGGATCATCAATGGTAGTCATCACATCATCATCTATAGTTGGTTCAAGCTTCTTTAGTAGTACCTCCTTTTTAGCAGCTTCTCCATCCATATCATGACAAGATGACAAGATAAGATTCTCCTCCAATCCTCCCTCTATCATGAAGGTTTCAAGCAGTGGCACCTTTCCAAATTTAGGCAGAGGATTATTCTTGGTGTTGGGCTTATCAAGCTCAAGTAGCTTTCAATTGTTAATCAAATTTTAGATCTCGTGCCTTAGGTGAACACATCTTTCTATTTCATGCCCTTACACTTGATGGAATTGGCAAAAGGACTTGGAATGAAAGTTTTATGGCAGAGGTTTGTGTATAAGTTGAGGTGCCAATGGTTGTAGCAAATTCATCTTCATTAGATTTTCTAATATCCTCTAGCTCAATTGTTGCATTTATCTCAACACCTCTTATTTCCCTTTGACTTTTCCCATTGGGGTGTTAGCCACCCTTTTTACTACACTTAGATAGCACATGGTTTGATTGGTCTTGTAGAATAAGGATTGACATCTCATTTCTTATTTGATCTCTAACACTGGACTTGTTCCTTATTTTAGTGGGGGATGCCTCATTGGCATTGTTGATGATATCCAAAATCTTAACCAACTGGGTCTTTATAATCCTAACCAATTGATCCCATAGCTCGACCATCCTTGTTTTGAGAACTTCATTAACTATATCCCTAAGCTGGTTTGCATCCATCTTCCAAATAAAGCACTTGAACTAGAATCACTGGTATAGGTACTATTGTTTCTACCCTTGAACTTGTTGTATTCCATGTCTAGAGCCAGAAAGGATCAATGCCATGTAACACAATGCATGTACGCATATATGCATGGATGCACAAGTAATAGACAAGCAAAGATAATTAGGACATTCCTTCCATCCTCATATCATCTATACACGAATGGAGAGTCTCTTTTCCTTGGTACATGGTCAACAAAATATCAACATGGGATATCTTATTTTTGAAAAATTCACTAGAACGATTTAACTAATAGTTGTATTCTCACACATAGAAATCGCTCTATGATTATTTCCATTAATTAGCCCTAATTGGATCAACTGAAAATAGCTTTTATGCTATATTGTGGATTAAAATGAAATTAAAGGGTTTATCATAAATAGATTTCCTATTTGAAAAAGCAACCAATGATTCATGCCACAAACAGGCCCATTATTAATAAGTCATGGTATAAATTAGGCCTACAATTGATTTTAATATTCCATAATTAACCTAACTAGTTGTAAACCCATTTAAGAAAAGGTTGTGATAGAAGTTTACATGAAAATTAGTCTTGAGATCATCTTTTGAAAATATTTAAGAGCCCATTACGGAAAAGGTTTTTTTAAAAATGAATTTCAGGCTTTAAGTTTAGGCCATAAGGTGGAAAAGGATTTTGACCCATCTAAAAGATTCCACATCTAAAGACCATCTTTGAAAAAGGTGTTTGAAAATAATTTTGGTCTTTTAGTCTTTAAAGGAACAATTTAATTTTGGGCTTAAAGGAAAAAAACTATTTTGAGCTTATAATATAATTAGGTCATATTAGGAAAAGAACAAACCAAATAAGACATGGTTCAAACTAAGTATATCAATCATAGTCAAACAACAAGCATTTGGGTAAAAACATAAGTAAAAACCTAAAAGTAACTAGGCCAATTACATGAGCTTTAATCTTTAGGTTGAAAAGTTTAGGCTCCTATAGCAAGTATATACCAAAAGGTACAAGGCTCGGAGTGGTCATGCCATGATCAATCTCCATACCTTGAATGAAAGTATGGTATCCCTTATATAACACAATATGGGTTACATAGACATTCTAACTCACATATAGAATCCAATCTAAATGATGCAATGGATAATATCATAATAAGAAAGAATAAAATAATATAAAGGCAAACTGAATCAACTTATTTTATCCCAGTGGAGTTACCACTGTGAGTAGGGATTTTTGCCTCCACTCCCGGTGGAATGGTTCTTGCAACTTTAGCACTATTAGACTCAGGATCTTAGAGAACATGGGCCTAAATCTGGAGAAAATGGAGTCGCCACTCTGACAGGCCTAGAAAAAGAAAGTGGTGGATGACTTGATTCCAAAGGAATCCCCAACTCCCAAATCAATTTAAAAAGTTAGGTACGTGTGAGGAAGGTGAGAATGACTCAGCACACCCATAATGTCCAGTTCATTACAACTGACCTCTTTTTCAGGTCTAAATATTATTAAATTCTTAATTATTGCAATATTATCCATGATACATGTAATTAAAATGAAGGATACCATATTCTTAATCAAAACATATGCAAAAAAAGAGGAACCCATGCAAGATGGAAACATGCCTTTATAAATGTCCAAATGTTCAAAATATGAATAAATAAAATGGGGCACCTACCGAAAGATAAACGGTTCATAAGGTAGAGTTTGGTTATGGAATTAGGGTTTGGTTATCATATTTAGGGTTTTGGATTAGCGCTTTATGAATAAGGGTTATGGCTACTGGATGAAAATTAGGGTTTTTGAATTTAGTATTTTGAATTAAAGTTTTAGGAATTAGGGTTTCAAAATTAGGTGTGAGCAGGGATTTTTGCCCCCACTCTCACATGGAATGGTTCTTACGACTTTGGCACTACTAGGCTCGGGGCCTTGGAAAACACGGGCCTAAGCCCTAAGAAAATGGAGTCACCACCCAGATGGGCAGGGAAAAAGAAAGGGGTGGATGACTCGATTGCTAAGGATTCCCCAATCCCCTAATGGGTTCGAAAAGTTTGGTACACATGGGGAAGGTGAGAAATGGCCCAGCACCCCCACAACGTTCGGTCATTAGAACTGACCTCCTTTTGAGGTCTTAATATTATAAAATTCTTAAACATAATGGCATTGTCCATATTACATGTGATCATAAGAATAAATAATTACTTTATTAAAAATCATAGCAATGTCCAAACAAAATAAATAAATGGACACCCATCCGAGGATGGAAACATGCCCTTACATCACCCAATGTCTAAACCTAAATGTGACACCCACCAAAAAGGTGGAAATGTATCCTTTACATTATTAGAAAAATATGAAAATAATTTAAATTACATGAAGCTTAATTAATGAGGTATCCACAAGGTGGAAACATACCTCTTACATAATGAAAAATAAAGTAAACCAATAAAAGACATCCAACCATTCATCATGGAAGTCAACCATTCATTATAAGTCAAAAAAAGATCAAGATATGAAGATGTAAATTAAGAATACAGTATGTGAAGCAGGATTCTAATAGCAATTAAAGACTAAATATACAAGCTAGGGTTTTATGAATTATGGTTTAGGAAAATATAATTATGGTTTAGGGTTTCTTCTTTTTTTAAAAATAGGATTAGGGTTTTAACATTTTAGGATTTATATTCAAAAACTATGGTTTTAGTTTAAAAACTAACATTATCATTATTTTTAAAAAATTTTAGCTACTGTGATAATTAAGTAAAAAGGAATTAGCTAGGGTTTTAATGAATTAGTTGTTGCTGGATGAAGATGATTTTTGATAAACAAGATTAAATAATCGCACCTACATATGAAGGCTCCACAAAAATTTATTGATGAGATTCTAGATGAGCTAACACCAAGACAGAAGACCTAGCTTGCTGCCTTGATTAAGGATTATCTCGTCTTTGTTGATTTTTTCCTTGCTCCCGTTCACTCCCGTTCTACATATCTGAATAAATCTCTAAGTCTGAATAATTGCTCCTGAATAATTGCTACTGTCCCAAATGTTTCTGTCGAAAAAGCCTAAGTCCTTGACTATTTCTTAAATAATTATGTCGTCCTTCTTTCTGTGTCTAAAACTATTATTTATGGGAATTTAAAACAAAACATAATATATTAAGGAAATTAAAAACTCTTTAAGAAATCAATTGGAGTTTCTGAGTAAAAATAGAATTTTGGCAAAAATCAGCCAACGCGCTAGCATGGGCTGTTGGGATGCGAGCAACGGGCAAGCAATTAGGTTAGGCTACTGGGACGTGAGAAATCGGGGGAGCGCCTGCGAGGCGCTGCCCCAATTCACTACAAGCTTGGCCTGCGGTCAATTGGGGCAGTCCAATTCCCAGCAGGCCCTTTCGGCCTGCGGCAAACTCTCTTGCCGAGTGCCACTCACCGATTGGTCCGTCTGATTTTTTATTTTTTATTATATATATATTTAAAAAATAAAATAACTAATAAATAATAAAATAAGTATTAAAATAAATAATATATACTAAAATAAATAATAAATGCTATAAAAATTATTTTAGACTTATTTTTAAAATGTTGGACTATACTTGGTCAAAAATTAAGGGTCTATAGGTTGCCCCCTGCTTGAACGATCTGAGACTTTCAGTAGAAGTGAGTGAAAAGCAACATGAATTTTTGCAGATTTTAGATAAGAATGGGTTCTCAACCCGAGATTTGGGTACGTGGACCCGAGACTGAGTATTTAGATTCGAGACTATATTTAATTTGGATACTTTGACACAAGCTTGAATTTGATTTGGATACTTGAACCCGAGAGTAGGTACTTGGACCCAAGGTTGAATTTGATTTGGTTACTTGGACCCGAGACTAGGTACTTGGACCCGAGATTGAATTTGATTTGAGTACTTGGACCCGAGACTGGATTTGATTTGGATACTTGGACCTGAGACTGGATTTGATTTGGTTACTTGGACCCTAGACTGGGTACTTGGACCCGAGATTGAATTTTATTTGGGTACTTAGACCCGAGACTGGGTTTGATTTGGGTACTTGAACCTGAAACTGGGTACTTGGGGCAGAGATTGAATTTGATTTGGATACTTAGATGAGAGACTGGATACTTAGACCCAAGACTAATGATTTGGGTACTCGGACCAGAGACTAAGTTTGATTTGGGCATTTGGACAAGAGACTGGGTACTTAGACCCAGGATTGAATTTGATTTGAGTACTTGGACCTAAGAGTAGATTTGATTTGGATAGTTGGACCTAAGACTAGGTACTTAGACCTGAGGTTGAATTTCATTTGGGTACTTGGACCTAAGACTGGGTACTTGGACCTAAGACTAAGTTTGATTTGGGTACTTGGACTCGAGACTGGTACTTAGACTCGAGGCTGAATTGGATTTGGGTACTTGGACTCGAGACTGGATACTTGAACCTGATATTGAATTTGATTTGGGTACTTGGACTAGAGAGTGGATTTGATTTGGGTACTTAAACCCAAGACTAGGTACTTGGACTCGAGATTGAATTTGATTTGGGTACTTGGACCCGAGACTGACCGTTTATTAGTTGAGAATTTTGGCTCTTTTCCATTGGAGATTTGATCTTTACCCTTGAAACATGGATCTTTATCCATTGAAATCAGGTCTTTACCCTTGAAACATGGATCTTTATCAAATGGAAATTGGGTCTTTACCCTTGAAACATGGATCTTTATCCATTGGAGTTCGGGTCTTTACCCTTGAAACATGTATCTTTATCCATTGGAGTTCGAGCCTTTATCCTGGCTTCAGCTCTTTCAGCTGGACTGATCATTTGTCTTTTGCATCTTCATTCTTTTGAGAGTTCTAATTTTCTTCTTTTTTCATTCTCTTTGTTCTTCCTTTGCACTTTTACAAAAAATTTAGCCATTTTTTAGCTAGCCTCTTATATCTTCTCCTTGCCCCCCTGCGTGGTAAAATATTGGAAGTGAGTCTAAAAATATTTTGTGCACGCATAAACTTAAAAAAATTGAAAGCAGAAACCCTTGCCCCCTATGTAGGCTCAAAACCATGATTTTTCTATGAGGGATTTGGCTGATGTTTGTATATTGTCTGGTTCTTCAGAAAAGCATGCACTTCTTCTTTCTTTTTTAAAATTACTAGAGCTTCCTCACGTAATGGGCCTTTCATTTCTCCTGATTCAATATCTTATTTTGATTCTTTACTTCACAGGGTATTTGCTGTTCACTTTGACAAATGATAGGTAATACAAGATAACAAAATGCAATGTGATATGCTCATGCATGCATGATATGCATGGATTACACTTACAATGATTCCATTGACTCACAGATCGAGGTGATCAGCTGAAGTATTCTCATGGATTTCTTCCAGAAGCTCGTTCAGGTCTTGCATTGGAAAGATAAAAGGCTTCACATTTATGGTTTTTATTTTCAAGATGTTGAGGACATGAGTGGTGGAGGCCCAAGCAGTAGAGATACATCCATTTCAAACTACGATTTAGCATGTCAATTGGTAGCTTCTTCATAACATTGCCAATAATCATTTTCTTTGCCCAATGTGTCCTTCGAGGTTTGATGATTCGACATACTTCCCTTAACTTGAAGGCTTTATATGGAATTTTTTTTAAATTTTGAATTTTTTTTTGAAATCAAATGTTGGATTTGCCAAATCAATGTCAATTTACCTCAGGACTCAATTTTTCAAATTAACATATCTATAACATGACAACCCTAGTTACCATGCTAAACTAGGGAATCATTTCTATTTAAGCAAGAAGTGTTGTACTTCAGATAGGCACATACACATTACTTAGCTAAAGGTCTCATCAAGTTTATATATTGTCTATCTCATATGCATGCTTATTCAAGCTATCTCCACTAATAGACTCTACCTACCAAGAGAGATCAACAAGTCTTTAATAGGCTTGAAACTAGGTCTATAAGGGACACGGGTTAAATGAAGGCCATTTGTAAGTTGGAGCCATTGTGACACTATGGGTAAACCCTCACATTATAAACTTCTTATTTAGATAGATGGAAGTGTGAAAAGATAGAGCTTTGAACATTCTTCTTTCTTCTTGACATGAATCTGGATCTTGATTAGGATAGTCTTCGCCTTTGTAAAAAGTTTGGTACTCATATTCCTTTCTGCTTCTTCTTTTCCCTTTTCTTTGTCTTTTTTCACTTTTTTTTGTTTCTTTTTTAGCTTTTTTATCATTTTGTCCATCTTTCCTATGGGACTGTCAAGTATAAGGCCTTTAAGAACTAGATGACCTTTCTCCTACCTCTCTAATTTTTGTTGGGTTGGACCAATTTAAGTCAAACTATCTTTGCCTTCTACTGCTTTAGGTAAAGGAAAACTCGGTTGGCTTTCTAGACTGCCATTTGTATTTTCTTTTCCGTTTGATTTTGTATAAACTCAAGACCAATTTTTCTTTTTTTTTGTTTTGCTTTTTCTCTCTTTCTCTTTTCCTTTTCTTTTATTCTTTTTTTTTGTTTTTTTTTATGTTGGGTTATAGCTCTAAAAGGATTATCTCGCTTGCACCATTCTATGGATGAGTGGAGTAGAGTAAGTCTTATTTCAACAAGGATAAATCATTTGTTGTCCTGATGTTATTTTAATAAATTGGAGATATTAGGTCTAATATCAGGTGAACTTCAACTACCTTTATGGTCTTGGAAACTTTAACTATCCATATGGTCTTGACTATGCATTCCTTTCTTTTATATTCTTATCCCTTCACCTTAGTGATCATTAGATTTGTCAAAAGTGTAAAAACAGCTCAAGGTAGGTAATCGGGCTTATAAGTCAATAAAGAGAAAGCTAAAATCTCATAAAGGCTCAAAGGGACAACTAGGGATTGATAATTAATTGGGTGGATTCTAGTTGTTGACTTACCAAACAATGCCTAGATCATCTCTCCCTTGAATAAATAGAGTTTAATTTTGTCTCGAAAGTCCGTCAAAGCATGTTTTAAAACTGACTAGGACCTAGACACTCATAATTATGTAGGAGACCTCTCTAAGTAAGCATTCACAATTCAATGTTGTAGAACAATTCCCTTACCTAGTAAAGTCATTCAAATTATAATGCATAGATATGTTAATTTATAAATATGAAGCTATATTTGTCATCGGTTGAGCACCATAATGAACAAAGACCCTAAAAAATTTAATGAAAATAATTTATTCAAACAAACATAATTTGAAAAATATAATTATTCCAATTAAATATTAAAGAAAGCAAAATAAATAGAGCAACACTCCAACCTAAGGGAAGTTTTTTGAATAAAATTTCTCCTCATTCCACATCTTTGATATTCCAATCTTGAAAGACAGAATCTTCCTCCACTCCTCCTCCTACCATAAAGGTTGTTGGTGGTGGTATTCTTCCAAAATTGGGAAAAGGATTGCTTTTGGTGTTGGACTTGCTAGGTTCAGGCAACTTTCCACTATCAATCAAATTTTGGATCTCATATTTTAGTCATAAGCATTTGTCCTCTCATGTCCTGCCCTTTGATGGAATTGGCAAAATGCCTTAGTATCAAAGATAGGTGGAAGAGGATTAGGCAAAGGATGAGGAGTCAAGGTTTGTAACAATTCCTTCTTTTGTAGCTTAGTGAGAACCCAAGACAGTTGCTTCCCCAATTCTGAAAATTGCCTCATTCCTCTTTGACTAGTGGCATTAACATCAGCTTCCTTTTTTGTACTTTGATTACTAGGCTGATAATTCTGTTTTGTAGAAAAATGGTTCTTCTCTCTTTACCACTCTTCATTTTACAATCCTGCTTGGAGAAGATCTCTGAAATCCCTTATAGGGGTGTGAGACAGCCTCTCTCAGAGATCAGGCAGGATGCCTCAGACTATCATCCTAATTTGGTCTTACTCATCAGGCCTCCTTTTGAGAAGTACAACCTTATTTCTCCATCTTTTCACATAGTTAGTCCATAAAATTCTCATTCGGTCTTTGCTTAATGGTTTCCACCTCCATCAAGGTAACTTCCACCTTGACATTGTACCCATACTGTTGAATGAAAGCCTTGTATGGCAAATCCCAGCTCATTTAAGTTTCATCCTCCAAGGTGTTGAACTAGTTTTTGACAATAGGGTCCAATGAGAGCATAAAATACCTTAGAGTTTGAGCCTTAGTAGCTCAGGCAGACTGCATAGCAGTGATGTACTGCTTAATATGCAAGTGAGGATTTCCTATACTGTTGTACCTAGAGAAGGAAGGCATTTTGAACTTGTAAGGGACCTCCTCTTCTTATTCGAATAGTTTGTCGACCTCCGACATTTCTTCAGTTTTCTACTTCTTCTCGAATTTCTTTTTCAAATGAGCAATCAGTTTCTCAACATCTGAAATTATAGTCTTTTCTACTGCCAATCTTTCAACAACCTTTGGCTCCTTTTTCTTGTCTTGAGGATCTTGGAAGTATTGGGCCCAGTATTCATCACCATCCATAACCATCTTGCCATCATCGAAGACTAATTCACCAACTTTAGCATTTCCCTTGTTTTTCTTGGTGCTTCCAAATGCTTCAGCAGTGTTCCTAAACATTGCAACCATTTGAATTTTCATGATCTCAGCTAGGGCCCCCTTTAGTTCTTCCATCTTGACTTCAAGGCATCATCCAACATCTTTTGAATCTGCTCAGGTTCCATTACTTTTGGTGAGAAGCTAACTGAGTTGCTGCTGGATTCTTCGTCACCAGCATAGGTTGGATTGTTGTAGGTTTTGAACTGTTATAATCTAGGGCTATAAGCTAGAGAGGATCAATGATATGAGATGCAAATGTATGTATGCATGTATGCACAAATAATAATTAGGACGTCCCTTCTAACCTTATAACTTCCACACTCGAATGACAAGCCTCTTTTTCTAGGTTTATGGTTAACAAAATACCAGCATGAGATTTTTTATTTTCGAAAAGTTCCCTTGAAACGGTTTAACCAATAGTTGCATTTTCTAACATAGAAGTCGGTCCATGATAATTTCCATTAATTAGGTTTTAATCCATTGAATCTCAATTAAAATAGCTTTTATGCTATATTGGATTAAAACTAAATTAAGAAGTTTATCATCAATAGATTTCTTACTTGAACAAGTAACTAATTATTCATGCCAAAAACAAATCCATGATTAATAATTCCTAGTATAAAAACTAGGCTCACAATTGAATTTTGGTATTTTCATAATTGACCTAAATATTTGTAAGCTCATTCAAAAGGTCGTAATAAAGTGAAAATAATTTTGTTTCTAAGCCCATTATAAAAATATTTTATAAAAAAATGGATTTTGGGCTTTGAGCTTGGGCAATGTGGTAAAAAAGAATTTTTTGATCAATTTTTAAAAGTTTTTATGTCCAAAGACTATCTTAAAAAGTTTTGAAAATAGCTTTGATCTTTTGGATTTAGGAGAAAAACTTATTTGAGCTCACAATGTAATTAGGTCATATTAGAAAAAAAAGAACAAAACAAATAAGCCATGATTTAAACCAAGAAAAATAAACCATAGTCAAACAACAAGCATTTGAGGTAAAAACCTAAGGAAAGTAACTAGGCCAATTACATGAGCTTTAGTCTTTGGGTTGAAAGGCTTAGGTTTCCATAGCAAGTATATAATAAAAGATACAAGGCTATGAATGGCTATACTATGCTCGATCTCCATACCTTGAGTGAACGTATGGTATCCCTTACATAACACAACACAGGTAACATGGCGTCCTAACTCACACACATTATTCAATCTAAATGATGTAATGGATAATATCATGTTAAGAAAGAATAAAATAATATAAATACAAATAGAATTAACTTCTCTTATCCCCAGTGGAGTCACCAATGTGAGCGGAGATTTTCGTCCCCACTCCCACATGGAATGGTTCTTGCGACTTCGGTACTGTTAGGCTCGGGGCCTTAGAGAACACGGGCCTAAGCCTAGAGAAAATGGAGTTGCCAACCAGACTGGCCGGGAAAAAGAAAGGGGTGGATGACTTGATTCCTAAGGAATCCCCAACTCCCTAATGGGTTCAAAAAGTTGGGTACGTGTGGGGAATGTGAGAAATGGCACAGCACTCCCACAACGCCCGGTTCATTAGAACCAGACTCCTTTTTAGGTATTAATATTATAAAATTCTTAAACATAATGACATTATCCATATTACATGGGATCATAAGAATAAATAAATACTTTATTAAAAATCATAGCAATGTCTAAACAAAATAAATAAATGGACACCCATCCGAGGATGGAAACATGCCCTTTACATCGCCCAATGTCTAAAACTAAATAGGATACCAATAGAAAAGGTGGAAATGTATCCTTTATATTAGTCCCAAAATATGAAAATAATTTAAATTACATGAAGCTTAAATAATAAGGCATCCAAAAGGTGGAAATATACCTCTTACATAATGAAAAATAAAGTAAACCAATAAAAAAAATTCAACCATTCGTCATGAAAGTAAACCATTCATTATAAGTCAAATAAAAATCAAGATATGAAGATGTAAATTAAGAATATGGTATGTGAAGCAAGATTCTAATAGCAATTAAAGACTAAATATACAAGCTAGGGTTTTATGAATTATGGTTTAGGAAAATATAATTAGGGTTTAGGGTTTCTTCTTTTTTTAAAAAAAATAGGATTAAGGTTTTAATATTTTAGGATATATATTAAAAAACTAAGGTTTTAGTTTAAAAACTAACATTATCATTATTTTTAAAATATTTAAGCTACTGTGATAATTAAATAAAAAGGAATATTCTAGGGTTTTAATGAATTAGTTGCTGCTGGATTAAGATGATTTTTGACAAACAAAATTAAATAAACGTACCTATATTTGAAGGCTCCACCAAAATTTATTGATGAGATTCTGGATGAGCTAACACCAAGACAAAAGACCTAGCTTGCTGCCTTGATTAAGGATTGCCTCTCATCTCTGTTGCTTTTTCCCTTACTCCCATTCACTACCGCTCTAAGTCTCCGAATAAATCTCCAAGTCCGAATAATTGCTCCTGAATAATTGCTACTGTCCCAACTATCTTCACCGAAAAAGCCAAAGTCCTTGAATAATTCTTAAATAATTGTGTCGTCCTTATTTATGTGTCTAAAACTATTATTTATAGGAATTTCAAACAAAACCTAATATGTTAATGAAATGAAAAACCGTTTAGGAAATTAATTGGAGTTTCTGAGTAAAAAGAGAACTTTGGCAAAAATTAGCCAACGCGCTGGCACGGGCTGCTAGGAGGCGAGCAACGAGGCCGGGCTATTGCGATGCTAGAAATCGGGCAAGCACCTGCAAGGCACTGCCCCAATTTGCCACATGTTTGGCCTAAAATGAATTGGGGCAGGCCAATTCGCTACAGGCATAACCTGCGGAGAACTGTCTTGCCGCGTGCCGCTCACTGATTGGTTCGTCCGATTTTTTAATTTTTAATTTATATATATATATTTTAAAAATAATTAAATTAACTAATAAATAATAAAATAAGTATTAAAGTAAATAATAAATACTAAAATAAATAATAAATAACATATAAATTATTTCAGACTTATTTTTAAAATATTGGACTGGACTTGGTAAAAAATTAAAGGTCTACATTAGGGTTTTGGATTTTGGGATGAAAGCTAAAGTTTTAGATGCTAATAATAAATTTATAAAACTAAGCACAAGTGACAATGAGTTCATTGAATCGATTCGAAGTTGCAATTTTAAAAATAATGAAAGAACCAATTAAAAATTAAACTAAGCAATGACGACAATTAACTTTAAATTATGGAATCAAAACTACATCATTGGCTGCTCTAAAGTAGGTTTACTGGACCAAACTAAAGTGTACAATTGCTAGCTGAGTAGCCTATTTCAAGTGAAGTCTTAGCTGCTGCCTTTGGTAATCCAAGAGACAAGCTACTGCCTCTTCTTCCCCTCTTGCTTCTGTATGCTTTGCTTTGTTTTAATGATTGTTGTTTTTCCTCAAGGTTCTGCCATTTTTTCTCAATCTTGATATTTTTTTCTCCCCACTCTGAATAAAAATGACCTGTGTTTATAAGTTTTTCCTATTGCAACTTGGTTCGTCCCTACTTATCCCAAGATTACTTAAGTTTTACCCCGATTAGTATAACATTTCATATGATTTTAGGCTACATCGAGGTATAGAGCATGCCCATATCAAATTGGCCTTAGCCAATTCAATATGGAATGAGTTGGCTTGGATCAGATCAAAATTTATAGGCCTGATTTAGATTGAACTAACCTAATTCAAATTTTATATAATTACGCTTCATTTGGTTATGTACTTGTTATTAGAAGCAAACTTTAATCTATCCTTCAAATGAAAACCATATTTGAACTGGTGCCAAAATTAAGGGTTTGTAATAATGTAAATTTTAACTCTAAAGGATGAAAACTAACTTCTTTCTATGGTGAACTTACATTCAAAGGAGCCAGAATTGGTAATACTTATAAAATTAACTTACATTTTAACAATGCTTTTGAATGTATAGTCACCATTATTAATGATGCTTGGCTTTGGCATAGAGGACTAGGACATGCTAGCATGGATCAAATGCAATGCGTTAGTAGAGAAGAACTTATAAATGGACTCCCTAAAATAAAATTTGATAAAGATAAAATTTAGGAATCTTATCAATTTGGAAAACAACATAAGAGTTCCTTTAAAATCAATAATATTATAAGCACATCTCGACCTCTAGAATTAATTCATTTGGATTTGTTTGGCCCAGATAGAGTTGCTTCTCTAAGATTTAAGTTTTATGCATTTGTGCTTGTTAATGACTACTCATGGTTTACATGGGTTAATTTCTTATAAGATTTAACCATTTTAAAATTTTTGCAGAAAGAGTTCAAAATGAAAAGGGATATGTTATCACATCCATTAGAAGTGATCATGGTGAAGAATTTGAAAAATGAAAAGATTGAAACTTTTTGCAATGAATTTGGTATTTCATATAATTTTTTAGCTCCTAAAGCACCACAACAAAAATGGTAAAGTTGAAAGAAAAAATAAAATATTGGTAGAAATGGCTAAAATAATGCTCAATGAGTATAATTTTTTATACTTTTGGGCGGAGGCCATAAATACCACATGTTATATTTAAAATTGAGTTTTCAAAACCCTTTGATAAATAAAACTTCATATGAGCTTTGGAATTGAAGAAAACCCAAAATCTCATACCTTAGAGCATTTCGATGCAAATGCTTCATATTGAATACCAAAGATAATCTTAGAAAATTCTAATCCAAATTGGATGAAGGCATGTTTTTATGATATTCATTTTATAGTAAGGCATATAGAGTATTTAATAAGAGAACTCTAGTAGTTGAAGAATCAATGCATATTATCTTTGATGAATCTTCTAAGCTTGATCAAAATAAAGGTAGTGCTCTTGATTATTTTTTAGGTACATTTGAAGAACTTGAAATAAACAATGTTCCAAAGGAGAATAATGAGCTAGAATCAAGAGTGGAGTAAGAAGAATTCATTATGGAAGAGACTCAAGAGCTACCTAGAGATTAGCAATATAAGAAGGATCATCCCAAAGAACTTGTCATTGGTTATACTTCAAATGTAGAAACTACTAGATCCAAACTTAAATATTTAGATTCTAATATTGCTTTTGTTTCTCAAATTAAGCCAAGGACCATTGAGGAGGCTCTTAGTGATGAATGTTGGATGATTGAAATGCAAGATGAACTCAACCAAATTGAAAGAAATAAAGTTTGAGAACTTGTTCCTAGACCCAAAAATCATCCAATTATTAGATGTAAATGGGTACATAGGAATAAACTTGATGAAGATTGTCTCATTACTAGGAACAAAGCTAGATTAGTAGCCAAAAGCTATAACCAAGAGGAAGGCATTGACTATGATGGGACATTTTCCCCCATTGCTAGGCTAGAAGATATTAGAATTTTACTTCTCATGTGAGTTTTAAACCTTTTCAAATGGATGTCAAAAGTGTATTTCTAAATGGATTTATATATGGAGAAGTGCATGTTGAGCAACCCCCAATTTTGAAGATTACAAATTTTCAAATCAAGTTTTGAAACTTACCAGATCACTATATAGATAGAAGCAATCTCCAAGAGCTTGGTATGATAGAATTAGTGCCTATTTGCTAGAAATAGGTTTTTCAAAAGGCAAAGTTGATACAACTCTCTTTGTTAAAAAGAAAATGCATAACAATTTGATTATGCAAATCTATGTTGATGACTTTATATTTGGTGCTACTAATGAATGTTTGTGTAAAAGAATTACTTTTTGTATGACTAGGGAATTTGAAATGAGCATGATGGGTAAACTTAAATTCTTCCTTGGTTTACAAATTAAGCAATGCAAGGATGGGATCTTCATCAACAAATCCAAATACACAAAATAACTTCTCAAGAAGTATGGCATGGATTGTTGTAAAGTAAGTAAAACTCTAATGAGCACATCTTTGAAGCTAGAAAAAGATGAAAGTGGTAAGATTGTAGACAAGAAGAAATGTTGAGGTATTATTGGATCAATACTTTACTTAATTGCTTCTAAATCCGATATAATGTATAGTATTTTTTTGTGTGCTAGGTTCCAATCATGCCAGAAAGAATAACATTTGAATGTTTCTAAAAGAATTCTAAAATACTTGAGTGGAACAATGCATCAAGGTCTATGGTATCCTAGAAAAACATCATTTGACGTTTTAGGTTTTTCGTATGTGGATTTTTCCAGTATCTTATTAGATAGGAAAAGCACCACTGAAGCATGCCATTTTCTTGGCGAATGCCTAGTTTCTTTGTTTAGCAAGAAACAAGTGTCGATCGCTTTATCTACTGTGGAAGCAGAATATGTTGTTGCTTGTTTTTGTTGCATAAAAGTTTTTTGGATAAAATAATAATTGCTAGATTATGGAAAAATATTTTGTCATATATCCATTAAGTGTGAGAACACAAGTGCAAGTAATTTACCCAAGAAGCCCATTCAACATTCTAGGTAAAAAATATAGACATTAGGCATCATTTTTTGAGAGACAATATTCAAAATCAAAATGTAGTACTAGAATTTATTGACACTCAAACTCAACTTGCCGACATTTTTACAAAACCCATAAATGAAGAGTGGTTAAATTCATAAAACAATACACAAGTATGATTATTGGAAAATCTCTTGAATAATTACTATTTGACATCTCTAAATCCTATTTTGATCATCAAAATGTAAAATTTCATCAAAACTTTCACTAACTTCCATATTATGGTCACTCACTGCCCTTATGCGATCGTACAACACCTATGTGTCCCTCGAGCACCAAAAAATCATCTTCGTATGAATGAACAACTAAATTTTATGGTCGCTCAAATTATAAAATTTCAAATTTCTCGACCATTATACATCTTGTTTGCTTGTGTGTGTGGTCGCTACATGTAGTGATTGCAAGAGAAGTATTGCAATCATATAATAGCTTGTATGATCGTAGGCGAGGTGCAACTGCCAAATATTTTAAAAGTTGGAACTTGTATTATTCTGCCCATTTTGTCCCCAATGGTCATAAAACGGCTAGTTTTTCAAATTTGTCTATAAATACCCTCATTTTGCAATAAAATACACTTTTACAAACACATATACACCTCACTAAACACTTTCTCACTGTTTTGATCACAAAGAAGAAGTCTATGAAGGTTGAAAACTACATCAACACTCTCTCTTTTACATTTATCCACCTTCTTCATTTCTATTTTCTTTTTGAGTTTTGATATGCACCTAGAACCAAGACCTCCAAGAAGAAAGCCTTAACCATGGAGAAATGGAAAGGGATAATCATTAATGAACCACAAACTCAACCCAAACACTTCACAAGAAAGAGTGTCCAACCCCACAAACCTTAACACAAAATTGAAGAAGAAAATACCAAATGTTACATGCTTAAAAAGAAAACCATTGAGCCTACCAAAATGCTTACTGAATGTATACTTATCACCCTCAACATCAAAAGTGAGCTCTATAGGTATGTTGATAGGATAGGTTGGAGACATTTTGTCTTTCCTAATGAATTATGATAGCCTAGCATCTCGTAAGAGTTATTGTTGTCCGTTAGGGTAGAAATGAACCACAATGCTCCCATAGGATTCTATGAACTATACTTTAGGCTTTTTGATCAAGAGTTTGCTCTTTCCTTAGAGGAATTTACTGATGTTTAGGACTTCCAAACTCATGGAGCATTCTCTTATTCCGACAAGGACTTTCCTTTGAAAATTTTTCATCTTTTTGGAATGAACTATCCATAGAAACTGATTATTACAATAGGTCCTCCAAAGCTATCCATTTTAGAACCTTAACCTCTTGTCTCTTTCTTATGATCATCACCTACATTGTCCATCAAAGGAGTGAAGGAAAAGGGAAACTCACACATCATGACTTGTTCCTCTTGTATGCCTTGAAAACCCAATTCCTCATAGACACTTTCATTCACCTTGGAAAATATAGGGTTTTGTGAGCGGGGATTTTTGCTCTCACTCCCATATTGAATAGTTCTTGTGACTTCAACAATATTATGCTCGGGGCCTTAGAGAACATGGGCCTAAATCTGGAGAAAAAGGAGCTTTCAATCGGATGAGACGAGAAAAAAAAGGGGTGGATGACTCGATTCCTAAGGAATCCCTAACCCCCTAATGGGTTCGAAAAGTTGAGTACATGTGGGGAAGGTGAGAAGTGGCCCAACACCCGCACAACAACTGGTTCATTAGAACCGACCTCCTTTTTAGGTCTTAATATTATAAAATTCTTAAATATAATGATATTATCCATACTACATACAATCATAAGAATAAACAAATATTTTATTAAAAATCATAGCAATGTTCAAACAAAAAAAAATAAATGGACACACATCCGAGGATGAAAATATGTCCTTACATCGTCCAATGTCTAAAACTAAATAGGACACCTACCAAAAGGTGGAAATGTGCCCTTTACATTAATCCCGAAATATGAAAATAATAAAATTGCATAAAGATTAATTAATGAGGTACCCAATTATGGAAACATACCTCTTACAATTTTAATAAACAAATAATAATCAAGAAAATATTCATCCATGATAAATTAAATAAATCAAACATAGAAATTAAATAAATCAATCACTAAAACATATAATTGTAGACCTTTAATTTTTGACCCAATCCAGTCTAATATGTTTTATTTAGTCCAAAATGATTTTTGTTGTCTAATTGGTCAAAATAATTTTTGTTAAATAATTTTTGCTTTAGTATCTAATTTTTATTAATAAAAATAAAAATAAACAAATAAAAATCAAAAAATAAAAATAAAAATGAAAATCAAAGGCGAAAAAATCGACAGCAAAAAAATAGTCGCACGGGCCCGTGGGCTATTTCTCCTGCAGGAAATTCCTGCGGGCGAAATCACTGTGCTATTTCCCTCATAGGATTTTCCTGCGGGCGAAATAGAAATAGCTTGCCCACAAGAATTTCCTGCGGGCGACGCTCCAGCCTCCCCACTGCCGCAATTTTCTGCGGCAGTTTTTTTTCGCCATCGCATTTTTTCCTGCGGCAATTTTTTTCGACAGTGCAAATTTTCCGACGCAAATTTTTTGAAACCTAATCCAATTAGGTTTCGGTTTATTTTTTTTATTAATATTACTTACCTTAACTAATTAGGAATAAACAACCTCAAACCACTATAAATAAGGACCAAAGGCAATTAATTTTGGGGGTGGCAAAAAATTGGCAGTAGCTTGGAAAATTGGAAACCAAATCAAGAAAGGAAAAGCAATAATTCAATTCAATTGATTTTTAAAGGAGCAGCATCACGATTTAAAGAATTCAAAGGCAAAAAAGGCTTGTCTTTGGAGCTAGTTCATCCAAGAAGAATTATTTTTGGAGGAATCATCAAAAGAAGGTATGTGTTAATTGATTTTCTTTAATTTTTTTTTTACACAGTAGCTAAAACTAGGATTTTTGTGTTTTTCAAAAGTTAAAATCTTAGAACTTTAATTTAGTTTTCCAAAGTTAAAAACACTAAAATGTTACTTTATTTTCCAAAAAGACTTAAAATTGTTATTTTTTCTTCTTAAAAACCTTAAAACTCTAATTGAACATATTCTTTAACAAAACCAAAATTTGATTCTGTTTCTTTCAAAATTTTAAACTAGGTTCTATTTCATTCAAAAAGCCTTAAAAAACATCTTTTCTACTTATAAAAACTTCAATCCATTTGTTTAAATTCATAAAACTTCATAAAATTATCAAATTGATTTCTAAAACCCTAATTCAAATCTTTTACCCGAGACCCTAATTCTAAAACACTAAAACCCTAATTCAACTTTTAAGCCTAAAATAGTAAACCCTAACCCATTTAAAACCTTAAACCCTAATTTTTTTCTAAGCTCAAATCCTTTAAAACATTAAAAACCATAATAACACAAATGTTCTAAAATTACACAGTAGCTTGAAATCACCATTTAAAACCACAAATCAAAACAATTTTAAAGTGTCTAAAACCCTAGTTTCATGATTTCATCATTCAAACCTTAATTTGGTTAATCAAAGTGTCTTACCAACCTTTTAAAACATAAAACCCTAATCTATTTTAATTCCATAAAAAGTCACAGTAGCTATAATTGAACTTTTATTTGCTTTATTCAATTCCATATTTGATTATGCTTTGATTTATTTCTTATGCTTTAATTTATTTAATTTCAATACTTGATTTATTTAATTTATCATGGATGGATGTTTATTTTATATTTTGATTAATACCTTTGATGAATGATTTATTTATTATGAATGGTTATTTACTTTTATCAATTTATTTAGACTTTCAAATGTTGTAAGAGGTATGTTTCCACTTGGTGGGTACCTCATTAGTTAAATATCATGTAATTTAATTTGCTTTTTTATTTTAGAACCTATGTAAAGGGCATGTTTCTACCTTTTGGTGGGTGTCCTATCTAGGCATATGATGTAAGGACATGTTTCCATCCTTTGATGGGTGTCCATTTATTTGCTTTGTTTGGGCGTTGCTGTGATTTTAATATAATGATGCTTTCTTTTATTTCTTGTGTGCAATATGGATAATGTTGTTATATTTAAGAATTTTATAATATTAAGACCTGTAAAGGAGGCCAGGCTGCTGGGCCATTTCTCACCTTCCCCACACGTACCCAACTTTCCGAACCCATTAAGGGGTTGGGGATCCCTTAGGAATCGAGTCATCCACCCCTTTCTTTTTCCCGGCCTGTCCGAGTGGCGACTCCATTTTCTCCAGACTTAGGTCCGTGTTCTCTAAGGCCCCGACCCTAAACATTGCCGAAGTTGTAAGAACAATTCCACCGGGAGTGGGGGCGAAAATCCCACTTACAGTGGCGACTCCACTGGGGATAAGAGAAGTTGATTCCGTTGGTCTTTATATTATTCTATTCTTTCTTATAATGATATTATCCATTGCATCATCTTAGATTGCATCGTGTGCATGAGTTAGGACGCCCGTGTTATCTGTGTTATGTTATGTAAGGGATACCATACTTTCACTCAAGGTATGGAGATCGAGCATGGCATAACCACTCATAGCCTCGTATCGTTTGGTATATACTTGCTATGGGAACCTAAGCCTTTTTACCCAAAGACTAAAGCTCATGTAATTGGCCTAGTTACTTTCCTTAGGTTTTACCCCAAATGCATGTTGTTTGTCTATGGTCAGTTTATCTTAGTCTAAATCATGGCTTATTTGGTTTGTTCTTTTTCTAATATGGCCCAAGTACATTTGCAAGCTCAAAATAAATTTTTCTTTAAAGTCCAAAAGACCAAAGCTATTTTTCTAAATTTTTCAAGATGGTCTTTGGACATAAGACGTTTCTAAAAATAAATCAAAATTTCTTTGGACCATGGCCCAAATACTAAAGCCCAAAATCCATGTTTCTAAAATCTTTTACAATGGGCTCAGAAACAAAACTATTTTCACCCAACCTTTTCTTACAAAGAGCTTGCAAAAATATTTAGGTCAATTATGAAATACCAAAAATCAATTGTGAGCCTAGTTTACACTAAGAATAAATTAACCATGGGCTTGTTTTTGGCATGAACCATTAGTTGCTCTTTTCAAGTGAGAAATCTATCTATAATAACCTCTTAATTTAATTTTAATCCAATATAGCATAAAAGCTACTATAGTTGGTTGAATGGATTAAAACCTAATTAATGGGAATTATCATGGATTGATTTCCATTTTCAAAAATATAACTATTGGTTGAAACGTCCGAGAGAATTATTCGAAAGCAAGATGCCCCATGTTGGTATTTTGTTAACCATATACCTAGGAAGAGAGACTTGCCATTCGTGTGTGGATGCTATAAGGTTGGAAGGAACGTCCTAATTATCTTTCTTTGTTGATTGTTTGTGCATACATCATACATTTGCATCTCATATCATTGATCCTCTCTGGCTCACAGCCCTGGATTACGATAGTTCTAAATCTTACAATAATCCGAATTACGCCAGAGATGAGGTATCTAGCAATGACTCAATCACTTGCTCACCAAAAACAATGGATCTTGAACAAATTCAAAGGATGGTGGATGAGGCCCTCAATGCTAAGATGGAAGAAATCAAAGAGGGCCTAGCTGAGACCATGAAGAACCAGTTAACTGCAATCTTAGAGAACCATGCTAAGGCATCTGCTAGCACTAAGAAACCAAAGGACAAAGGGAAGACCAAAGTTAGTGAAGTAGTTTTTGATGATGAAAAGGTGATCATTGATGATGATGATGATTGGGCTCAATACTACCAAGAGGTTCAAGAAAAGAAGAAAGAATTGAAGGCTGTTGAGAAGGCAACTATTGAAAAGACCGAGACATCTAATGTTGAAAAGATGATTGCTAATTTAGAAAAGAAATTTGAGAAGAAGTTGAAAACCGAAGAGATGTCTGAGATCGACAAACTATATGAACAAGATGAAGAGGTCCCTTATAAATTCAAGATGCCTTCCTTTGCTAAGTACAATGGCACCGGAAATCCCCATCTTCATGTGAAGCAGTATATCACTGCCATGCAATCTGCCCAAGCTAGTAAGGCTCAAACTCTAAGGTACTTTATGCTCTCATTGGACCCTATTGTCCAAAATTGGTTCAATACCTTAGATGATGGAACACAAAAGAGTTGGGATCTACTTTACAAAGCCTTCATCCAACAATATGGATATAATGTTGAGCTAGAAGTTACCTTAATGGAAGTGGAGTCCATTAGGCAAAGGCCAAATGAGAATTTTGTGGACTATGTGAAAAGGTGGAGAAACAAGGCCGCTTTACTCAAGAAGAGGCCCGATGAATCTGATCAAATAAGGATGATTGTGAGAGTGGTGTTGCCTAGTCTTCGTGATAGGATGTCTCATACACTCATCCGTGATTTGAAAGACCTTCTCCAAGCTGGTTTGCAAATTGAAGAATGGAAAAGGGAGAAGAGCCGCTTTGCAACAAAAAGGAACGAGAAAGGGAGCAATCAACCTAGTAGCCAAAGCATGCAAAAGGCCGTAGGTGTTAATGCTACTAACCAAGGGACAAGGAGCCAATTTTAGGAATTGGGAAAACCGATGTCTTAGGTTCTCAACAAGCTCCAAAGAAAAGGATTGCTACAACCCTTAAATCCTCGTCCTTTGCCTAACCCTCTCCCACCTAATTTTGACACCAAAGCATTTTGTCAATTCCACCAAATGCAAGGGCATGACACGGACAGATATGTAAGGTTGAGACATGAGATTCAAAATCTAATTGATAATAGGAAGCTACCCGAGCCCAATAAGCCAAACACCAAAGACAACCCATTGCCAAAATTCAATAGGGTACCACCGCCGACAACCTTTATGATTGGAGGATGTTTGCATGAGGACTTTGTCACGTCTTCTTTTCAAGATGTGGATGAAAAAGCAATCAAAGAAGAATAGGCATTTGTCAAAATTGAACAAGCTATGATGGGTGGAGAAGTAGCAATTTGGGTTATCAACGGGTTTTGGGATTCAAGTGATAGTGATGATGATGTCATACCTATGAGCGGGGATTTTTGCCCCCACTCCCGGTGGAATGGTTCTTGCTACTTTCGGCACTGTTTAGGCTCGAGGCCTTAGAGAACACGGACCTAAGTCCGGAGAAAATGGAGTCGCCACCCGGACGGGCCGGGAAAAAGAAAGGGGTGGATGACTCGATTCCTAAGGAATCCCCAACCCCCTAATGGGTTCGAAAAGTTGGGTACGTGTAGGGAAGGTGAGAAATGGCCCAGCACCCCCACAATGCCGGTTCATTGGAACCGGCCTCCTTTACAGGTCTTAATATTATAAAAATCTTAAGTATAATAACATTATCCATACTACACACAATAAAAAGAAAGCATCATTATATTAAAATCAAAGCAATGTCCAAACAAAACAAAATAAATAAATGGACACCCATCCAAGGATGGAAATATGTCCTTACATCAAATGCCTAGATAGGACACCCACCAAAAGGTAGAAACATGCCCTTTACATAAGTTCTAAAATAGGAAAGCAAATTAAATTACATGATGTTTAACTAATGAGGTACCTACCAAGTGGAAACATACCTCTTACAACTTTTGGAAATCTAAATTAATTGATAAAAATAAATAATCATTCATCATAAATAAATCATTCATCAAAGCTATTAATCAAGATATAAAATAAACATCCATCCATGACAAATTAAATAAATCAAGTATTGAATTCAAATAAATTAAAGCATAAGAAATAAATCAAAGCATAATCAAGTATGGAATTGAATAAAGCAAATAAAAGTTCAAGTATAGCTACTATTTCCATTTAGGGTTTTTTATCTCATGTGTTAAGGTTTTGGAAATTCTATAGTTAAGCTACTGTGACTTTTTAGGGAATTAAAATAGATTAGGGTTTTATGTTTTAAAAGATTGATAAGACTCTTTGATTAAAAAAATTAAGGTTTGAATGATGAAATAATAAAACTAGGGTTTTGGACACTTTGAAATACTTTTTAATTCATGATTTTAAATAGTGATTTAAGCTACTGTGTGATTTTAGAGTTTTTAATGTTTTAAAAGGATTAGGGTTCATAAAAATTAAGGTTTAAGGTTTTAAAAGGATTAAGGTTCATTGTTTTAGGTTTAAAAGTTGAATTTTGGTTTTAGGCTTTGAAATTAGGGTTCTTGGGTAATGAATTTGAATTAGAGTTTTAAAAAGCAATTTGATGATTTATGAAGTTTTATGAATTTAAACACATGGATTGAAGTTTTTATAAGTAGAAAAGATGTTTTTGAAGGCTTTTTGAATGAAATAGAACCTAATTTAAAATTTTGAAAGAAACAGAATTTGATTTTGGTTTTGTTGAAAAAGATGTTCAATGAGAGTTTTAAGATTTTTTAGAAGAAAAAAAATAACAATTTTAAGTCTTTTTAGAAAAGAAAGTCACGTTTTAGTTTTTTAATCTTGGAAGAATTAAATTAAAGTTCTAAAGTTTTGATTTAAAAAACCTTAAATTATATAGATTTGCTACTGTGTTACATAAATAAAAAAGAATTTAACATACCTTCTTTTGTTGATTCTCCAAAAAATAACTCTTCTTGGATGAACTAGCTCTAAAGACAAGCCTTTGTTGCCTTTGAATTGCTTAATTCGTGGTGCTCCTCCCTTTAAAAATCAATTGAATTGATTTCTTGCTTTTCCTTCCTTGATTTGGTTTCAAATCCTATACTCATTGTGTAAATTTCTCCTCCTTCAATTTGATTCAATTAATCCTTATTTATAATGGTTTTTAGGTTATTTTTTTCTAATTACACACGGCAATGAATATTAATAAAAAAAGAAATTAAAACCTAATTGGATTAGGTTTCTAAAAATTGGCTCAGAAAATTTTGCACTGGCGAAAACTGTGGCAGCGGGCCCGTGGCTGGCCAGCCAGTGGGCGTGCTAGCCTGTAGGAAATTCCTGCGGGCGAAATAACTTACCCCACAGGAAGTTATTTCAGGAAATTCCTGCGGGCGAAACGCCCGCAGGCCTGCTGGTGAGCTGCTGCATGCCCGACAGGCCCGCCCGACCACTTTTCGCTGTCGATTTTTTTTCCAACTCCGATTTTTATTTTTATTTTTATTTTTATTTTTATTTTTTGATTTTTATTTTTTATTAATAAAAATTAAATAATAAAGCAAAAACTATTTAATTAAAATTATTTTGGATAAATTAGACAACAAAATTCATTTTGGACTAAATAAAGCATATTGGATCGGATTGGGTCAAAAATTAAGGTCTACAGTTTTCCCCCTACTTGAATGATCTGAAACCTTAGTGAAAGAGAGTGAAAAGCAATAAGACTTAATTTTTGAGGTTTTGGGTTCTGGACCCGAGAGATTTGGACACTCGATCCTAAACTAGACTTGAATACCCGATCCTATCTGGATTTGGGTACTCGATCCTAAATCGGATTTGGGTACTCGATCCTAAATTGGATTTGGATACTCGATCCTAAACTGGATTTGGAAACTTGATCCTAAATTGGATTTGGATACTGGATCCTAACTGGGTTTGGATGCTCGATCCTAAACTGGATTTGGATACTCGATCCTAACTTGGATTTGGATACTCGATCCTAACTTGGATTCAGATACTCGATCCTAAACTTGATTGGGATCCTCGATCCTAACTGGATTTGGATACTCGATCCTAAATCAAATTTGGATACTCGATCCTAACTTGATTTGGATACTCGATCCTAAACTTGATTTGGATACTCGATCCTAACAGGATTTGGATACTCGATCCTAAATCGAATTTGGATACTCGATCCTAACTTGATTTGGATACTCGATCCTAACTGGATTTGGATACTTGATCCTAAACTGGTTTTGGATACTCGATCCTAAATTGGATTGGGATTGGCTTTAGATGCTCGATCCTAACTGGATTTGGATACTCGATCCTAACTGGATTCGGATACTCGATCCTAAACTAGATTGGGATACTCGATCCTAACTAGATTTGGATACTCGATCCTAAATTAGATTGGGATACTCGATCCTAACTTGATTTGGATACTCGATCCTAAATTGGATTGGGATTGGCTTTGGATGCTCGATCCTAACTGGATTTGGATGCTCGATCCTAACTGGATTCGGATACTCGATCCTAAACTGGATTGGGATACGCGATCCTAACCTGGGTACTTTGACTTGAGATTTGAATTGATTTTGATTTAATTTGGGTACTTGGGCCCGAGAATGGGTACTTGGACCTGAGAATGAATTGATTTGGGTACTTGGACCCGAGAATGGGTGCTTGGACCTGAGATTGAATTTGTCTAACCTTTTATCATTTGAGAAGTTTGACTGCCCCGGCTGTTCTATGCATTGTGATTCTTCACCCTCATAATGGATCTTCATTCTTGGAGATTGGGTCTTCACCCTTACAAATGAATCTTCATCCTTGAAAATGAATCTTCATTTTTTGACATCGAGTCTTTACCCTTGAAAAATGGATCTTTATTCTTTGAGATCGGGTCTTTACCCTTGAAAATGGATCTTCATCCTTTGAGATCGGGTCTTCACCCTGGCTTTAGCTCTTTTAGCTGGATTGGTCTTTTGTCTTTTGCATCTTCATTCTTTTGAGAGTTCTAATTTTCTTTTTTTATTCCATTCTTTTTATTCTTTCTTTGCACTTTTGCAAAAAATCCAGCCCTTTTAGCTAGTGTTCATATCTTTCCTTGCCCCCCCGTGTGGCAAAAACTTTATAGGTGAGTTTTAAAAATGTTTCATATATAAACTCAAAAAAATGAAAAGGAGAAACTTTGCCCCATGTGTAGGCTCAAACCAAATATTTTAAACCAAATATTTTATCCATCCAAGCTTCAGTTGATGTTTTTGCCGTCTAGTTCTTCGCACAAGCACGTATTTCTTCTCTTTGCAAATTTACTGGAGCTTTCTCAAGCAATGGGCTTTCCATGCCCCCCCTGATTTGACATCTTCTTTTGATTCTTCATTTCACAGAGTGTTTGCTGTTCACCTTGATAAAGAATAGACAATACAAGACAAGAAAGTACGATGTGATATGCTCATGTATGCATGATATGCATGAATAATACTTACAGTTGTTCCATCGACTCATAGACCGAGGTGATCAGCAGAAGTGTTCTCATTGGTTCCATTTTGACGCTTGTTCAAGTCTTGCATTGGAATGATCAAAAGCTTTGCATTTGTGGCTTTTATCTTCTATATGTTGAGAACATGAGTGGTAGAGACCCCTAATGGTAAAGTCAGGGATGCATCCATTTCGAATTATGTTTCAGCATGTCAATTGGCAACTTGCCCATAATCATTTCTTTTGCCCAATATGTCCTTTGGAGGTTCAACATACTTCCCTTAACTTGAAGGCTTTGTATGACAAAACATTTTTTTTTTGAATTTTGATTTTGAAATCAAATGTTGGATTTGCCAAATTAATGTCAATGTACCTCAGGACTTGATTTTCAAAATTAACATATCTATAACATGACAACCCTAGTTACCGTACTAAACCCGGGAATCATTTCTATTTAAGCAAGAATTATTGCACTTCAGATAGGCACATACACATTACTTGGCCAAAGGTCTTATTTGGTTTAAATACTGTTTATCTCATATGCATGCTTATCCAAACTATCTCCACTAATAGACTCTACCTACCAAGAGAGATCAACAGGTCTTTGATAGGCTTGAAATGGGGTCTATAAGGGACACAGGTTTAAATGAAGGCTATTTGTAAGTTGGGGCTGATGTGACACAATGGACAAACCTTCACACTACAAATTTCTTATTTGAATTTTAGGCAGCTTGGAGGCAATCTTGCTAGTCTCTAAATTCTTTCTATCTTTTTGGCATTAATCTGGATCTTGATTAGGACATTCTTTGCCCTTGCAAAAAGTTTAAGACCCAAATTCATTTCTTTTCTTCTTTTCCCTTTTCTTTCCTCTTTATTTTTCTTACTCTTCCCTTTTCTTTCTCTTCCTTACTCTTCCCTTTCTTGTATCATTTTGTCCTTCTTTCTTGTAGGACTATCAAGTACATAACTTTCAAGAACTGGATGGTCTTTCTCCCTTTTCCTTTGATTTTGCTTGAATCTTTGGTTGGGTTGGACCAATTCAAGTCAAACCGTCCTTATAAATCAAATGGAAGCCTTTTGTTGTCTTAGGTAAAAGAGAACTCAGTTGGCTTTTTGAACCATTTTGGGTTTTCTTTTCTTTTTTTTTCTCTTTTTTTTCTCTTTTTCTTTTCTTTTGTCTTTTTTGTTTTCTTTTCTTCTCTCTTCTTTCTTTTTTTTTTTGGTTCTATCTCTAAAAGAGTTGTCTTGTTTGTACCAACTTGGGCTTCCTAATAATGGATGAGTGGAGTAACATATATCTTCTTTAACAGGATAAATCATTTGTTACTCTACCTTGATATATTGGAGATATTAAGGTAACTTCAACTACCCTTATGGTTTTGAGAACATCAACTACCCTTGTGGTCTTGAAAACATCAACTACCCTTATGGTCTTGAGAACTTAAACTATCTTTATGGTCTTAACCAATCATTGCTTTCTTTGATCTTCTTGCCTCTTCACTTTAGTGATCATAAGACTTGTCAAAAGTATCACAACAACTCAAGGTAGGTTATTGGGGTTTGTAAGCCAATGAAAAGAAAGCTAAAAAAGAAGGTTCAAAGGGACAACTAGGGATTAATATTTAATTGGGTGGATACTAGTTGTTGGCTAATCAAACAATGCCTAGATCATCTCTCCCTTAAATAAGCAGAGTTCAATTTCACCTCAAAAGTTTGTCAAAGCATGTTCTAAGACTGACTAAGACCTAGACAAAGGTAATTATGCAGGATCCCTCACTAAGTAAGCATACACAACTCAATGCTATAGAGTAATTCCCTCATCTAGTAAAGTCATTCGAGTCATGATGCCTAGACACATTAATCAAGCTAAATTGCTCATTGGTTGAGCACCAAAATGATCAAAGACCAACAAAATTTTGATGAAAGTAATTTATTTAAAGCAACTTTAAGTTTGAAAAGCACAATAGTTCAAAATACTAAAGAAAGTAAAATTGAAAACCAACATTCAAGCTAAGGAAATTTTGTTGAGTTTAAGCTTCTTTTTCCTTCATATCTTCAATAGACAAACAAGGACAAATTAGGACGTTCCTTCCAACCTTATAACATCCACACACGAATGGCGAGTCTCTTTTCCTAGGTATATGGTTAACAAAAATACCAACATGGGGTACCTTGCTTTCAAATAATTCCCTCGGACGTTTCAACCAATAGTTATATTCTTTAAAATGGAAATCAATCCATGATAACTCCCATTAATTAGGTTTTAATCCATTCAACCACCTAAAGTAGCTTTTATGCTATGTTGGATTAAAACAAAATTAAGAGGTTTATTATAAATAGATTTCTCACTTGGAAAGAGTAACTAATGGTTCATGCCAAAAACAAGCCCATGGTTAATTTATTCTTAGTGTAAACTAGGCCCACAATTGATTTTTGGTATTTCATAATTGATCTAAATATTTTTGCAAGCTCTTTGTAAAAAATGGTTGGGTGAAAATAATTTATTTTCTAAGCCCATTGTAAAAGATTTTAGAAAAATGGATTTTGGGCTTAGTATTTAGGCCATGGGCCAAAGAATTTTTTATTTGTTTTTAGAAAAGTCTTATGTCCAAAGACCATCTTGAAAAAATTTGAAAATAGTTTTGGTCTTTTGGATTTTAAAGAAAAATTTATTTTGAGCTTACAATATACTTAGGTCATATTAGAAAAAGAACAAACCAAATAAGCCATGATTTAGACTAAGATAAACTAACCATAGTCAAACAACATGCATTTAGGGTAAAACCTAAGGAAAGTAACTAGGCCAATTACATGAGCTTTAGTCTTTGGGTTAAAAGGCTTAGGTTCCCATAGCAAGTATATACCAAATGGTATGAGGCTATGAGTGGTTATGCCATGCTCGATCTCCATACCTTGAGTGAAAGTATGGTATCCCTTACATAACATAACACGGGTAACACAGGCGTCCTAACTCACGCACACAATGCAATCTAATATGATGCAATGGATAATATCATTATAAGAAAGAATAGAATAATATAAAGACCAATGGAATCAACTTCTCTTATCCCCAGTGGAGTCGCCACTGTGAGCGGGGATTTTTGCCCCCACTCCCGGTGGAATGGTTCTTGCGACTTCGGCATTGTTTAGGCTCGGGGCCTTAGAGAACACGAACCTAAGTTCGGACAAAATGGAGTCGCCACCCGGACAGGCCGGGAAAAAAGAAAGGGGTGGATGACTCGATTCCTAAGTAATTCCCAACCCCCTAAATGGCCCAGCACCCCCACAACGCCCGGTTCATTGGAACCGGCCTCCTTTACAGGTCTTAATATTATAAAATTCTTAAGTATAATAACATTATCCATACTACACACAATAAAAAGAAAGCATCATTATATTAAAATCAAAGCAATGTCCAAACAAAACAAAACAAATAAATGGACACCCATCCAAGGATGGAAACATGTCCTTACATCACATGCCTAGATAGGACACCCACCAAAAGGTAGAAACATGCCCTTTACATAAGTTCTAAAATAGAAAAGCAAATTAAATTACATGATGTTTAACTAATGAGGTACCTACCAAGTGGAAACATACCTCTTACAACTTTTGGAAATCTAAATTAATTGATAAAAATAAATAATCATTCATCATAAATAAATCATTCATCAAAGCTATTAATCAAGATATAAAATAAACATCCATCCATGATAAATTAAATAAATCAAGTATTGAATTCAAATAAATTAAAGCATAAGAAATAAATCAAATCATAATCAAGTATGGAATTGAATAAAGCAAATAAAAGTTCAAGTATAGCTACTATTTCCATTTAGGGTTTTTTATCTCATGTGTTAAGGTTTTGGAAATTCTAAAGTTAAGCTACTGTGACTTTTTAGGGAATTAAAATAGATTAGGGTTTTATGTTTTAAAAGATTGATAAGACTTTTTGATTAAACAAATTAAGGTTTGAATGATGAAATAATAAAACTAGGGTTTTGGACACTTTGAAATACTTTTTAATTCAAGATTTTAAATAGTGATTTAAGCTAATGTGTGATTTTAGAGTTTTTTTATGTCTTTATGGTTTTTAATGTTTTAAAAGGATTAGGGTTCATAAAAATTAAGGTTTAAGGTTTTAAAAGGATTACGGTTCATTGTTTTAGGTTTAAAAGTTGAATTTTGGTTTTAGGCTTTGAAATTAGGGTTCTCGGGTAATGAATTTGAGTTAGAGTTTTAAAAAGCAATTTGATGATTTATGAAGTTTTAAACACATGGACTGAAGTTTTTATAAGTAGAAAAGATGTTTTTGAAGGCTTTTTGAATGAAATAGAACCTAATTTAAAAATTTGAAAGAAATAGAATTTGATTTTGGTTTTGTTGAAAAATATGTTCAATGAGAGTTTTAAGATTTTTAAGAAGAAAAAAAATAACAATTTTAAGTCTTTTTAGAAAAGAAAGTCACATTTTAGTGTTTTAATCTTGAAAGAATTAAATTAAAGTTCTAAAGTTTTGATTTAAAAAACCTTAAATTGTATAGATTTGCTACTGTGTTAAATAAATCAAAAAGAATTTAACATACCTTCTTTTGTTGATTCTCCAAAAAATAACTCTTCTTGGATGAACTAGCTCCAAAGACAAGCCTTTGTTGCCTTTGAATTGCTTAATTCATGGTGCTCCTCCCTTTGAAAATCAATTTAATTGATTTCTTGCTTTTCCTTCCTTGATTTGGTTTCACACTACAAAAATATTCGGCATTTGCGACGGAAATCTGCGACGGACATGTTTCCGTCGCAAATTTGCTACGGATCTGCGACGGATTTGCGACGGAAGGACAAGTCAGAGGAATTTTGAGAAATTGGTCGCAAATCCGTCGCAGATCTGTGACGAAAATCATTCCGTCGCAAAAGTTGGCGCGGAAACTTGGCGCGAGAGAGAAAACACTAAAAAAACCAATTTGCAACGGAAATCTGCTATCGTCTATTGCCGTCGCAAATTTCACTATAAAATATTCGGAATTTGCGATGAAAATCTGCGACGGACATTTTTTCGTCGCAAATTTGCTACGGATCTGCGACGGATTTGCGACGGAAGGACGAGTCAGAGGAATTTTGAGAAATCCGTTGCAAATCCGTCGCAGATCTGCGACGAAAATCAGTCCGTCGCAAATAATCGTCGCAAATTTACTACAGATTTGCAACCGATTTGCGACGGCTTCCTCAAAATTCCTTCACTGTCTTTATCCGTCGCAAAACCGTTGCAGATCCGTCGCAAATTTGCTATGGAAAATTTTCGTCGTAGATTTTCGTCGCAAATGCCGAATATTTTTGTAGTGAAATCTCTAAAAAATTGAATAAAACAATCAATCCAAATATTTTAAAAAATAGACCTTATTTTACAAGCTTCTTCTTTGATGGATTATAGTGCGAACAAGAAAAAGATAGATTTTTGAGATAAAAGATGGTTCTTCAATTGTAAAGATTTGAAAAAATGTAAGCTTCTTCAAATTTATTCCTTTACTAGTGATCTTTTCATAGATAGATTAAATATGTGGGGTGCAAAAAATAAAATTAGATATAATATAATAAAAGATATTAAAGTTTGTTAGTGAAATATAATAATATAATAATAAAAAAACAAAATTCTAAATTTTATAAGAGGGTATACTAATAAATTAAGGTATATTTAGTATTTCGGTGGATTAGTAAAATTGGAATAAATACGCCTGCACAAGTCTAAAACGACTGGGAGCAAACACAAACGACAATATTAACTTTCTTCTCCACGGTTTCGCCTGAGTTATATTGTCGTCTCGTGATGAAATACCGAGATTACCCCTACTTTTGAATGAGACTCTCCTCTCTTTTTCTACGCCCAACAGCATACGTTGCAGAGGTCTTTTCTCTCTTTTTCTTCTCTCCCTCGAATTTTTACTTTGGAGCTTTCTCTGATATCTCGATCGGACGATCACTGTTATCACCCATGACTCTGATGACTCCTCCACCATTAGATGTAGTCACCATAAACACGTTGCTCCTCTTTCTCTGATCACACACTCGTTGATGAGCTTTATCTCTCTCTCTCTCTCTCTGTCTTTCTTATCGTTTACTTCAATTGAGTTCAATAAAATTCAATTCAATTTTGATTTTCAATGATTAGGTTTTAGTATTTCGATGGTTGTTTACTTTGGCCTTATAAATTCTCCATTGCCGTGCGCTTTTGCTTAGCTCTTAGGGTTTCGATAAGTAGATCCAAACTCTCGCATTGACTATGGTTTAATTTTTGTTTTTTGTTTCCAATTTTAAAATTTTTATAGCAGCAAGAGGACGATGAGATGCTGGTCCCACACAACGACTTCCCTGATGGTCCTCAGCCTATGGAAGGTACATTCTATTCCTTCACTATTTGACCGTGCAAGAAAAATGGGATTCTGATTTTTTTTTTGAAGTAGGAAGTTTGATTGAGTTAAACTGAGTATTATTTATTGTGTTTTAATTTTATGGGTGACCCTTTTGCATATATATATATTTTGAGATTAGTTTTATATGTTGGTTTTGAATGTTGCATTTGAGTGTAATCGATGTTTTTCTCCGCAAGTGAATCACTTAAATTCGTCAATCCCTTTTAGAATTTTAGGGTTGTAGCTAATGTTTATTTGATCTGGTTCTATGGGCTCTACTATGGTAGTTGCTTGCAGTTCTTTGATTCCTTTGGCAATGCGAGCTAGAATCATATTGATTTTCTTTTAGCTACGATAATATTAAGCATTTGCATTTTGATATGTTTGGTTTCTGAGTTTTGTGGTTTATTATTTGTAGTTGCACCAGCAGAAACTGCAACTGTAGTTGAAGCTCAGTCAGTGGATGATCCACCATCAGCAAGGTTCACGTGGACAATTGATAATTTTTCTATGCTCAATACTAAGAAGCTATATTCAGATGTTTTTGTTGTTGGAGGCTACAAATTAAATGGTATTGATCTCATTCAATTTCTTATTTTGGGATGGTATTTGGTTGCTTGATTCTATTAAATTTTTGTTGATCATTAAATTTTGCATTGGCAGGCGGATATTGATTTTTCCAAAGGGTAACAATGTTGATCATTTGTCCATGTATCTAGATGTTGCAGATTCTGCAACTTTGCCATATGGGTGGAGTAGATATGCTCAGTTCAGTTTGTCTGTTGTCAATCAAATTCAACAAAAATACTCAATTTGGAAAGGTATTCTCACTTTTGATGGCATGAAATGTCTATCTTATCTAATCTTTCTACATCTCCCCATCGGTGTGAGTGTACATGCGTTAAATTTTCTTGAATGTTTACATTTAACTTTATTGGATTTGTGAATGTCGGTTATAAATACTTCTTTTTCTTTTTATTCTTTTATAACATTCTGGTTGGACAATCCATTTAATTGATTCGAGCTCATCATCCACATTATTTTTTTGTTCCTTCCAAACCAATTACTGTATCAGGCGAGGTTTAATTTATGTATTTCTTTTCATATCGTAGTTCTTTGTTACTTTTTAGTGTTTTTATTTTGCCTTTTGGGGTATATACTCTGATTGTATCAATGGAAGCTTTGCTTGATGATCAAGTTATGGATTTATAAAGTGAGTGGTCCCCTGTATCTCATGATACTCCATGGTACTTCCTGGTTTGCATAGGATATTTCTCTGAAGACATCTAGATTTAAAGAATGCTTTAACTTCCTTGATATCCTATTTGGTATTTCTTGGATCTTGAATATTGCATATTACCTTCTAATGTATGAAGGAGAAGTTTGCTGCCAGTCGCAATAAGTGAAGACATTTTTATATTCTTTTTAATTATGTGCTGGAATAGTTTGATGATTAAACTGTGAAGTAACAATATAATGCTAATAATTGAATATCTATATTTGTATATAAACTAAACCAGCAATAAGGATAATAAATGCTTACCATATGGTAATATAAATTGTGTGTTTATCATAACCTGCCTGTTCTTCATGGATAACAAATTCTGTTTGATCATTCTGGTCCGGGTGGCGACTCCATTTTCTCCGGACTTAGGTCCGTGCTCTCTAAGGCCCCGAGCCTAAACAGTGCTGAAGTCGTAAGAACCATTCCACCAGGAGTGGGGGCAAAAATCCCCACTCACAATATTAAACTACATAATCAAATACAAAACTAAATAAAGAAATAAATGTATAAGCTTAGGGTTCACATCTTAAATTAGGGTTTCTTGAATTTTAATAACTAAATTAGGGTAATAAATAAAGAAAGTTAAACATAAAGACTTATAATACGCAAATAAACATTGACCCCTTCGACGAGCCCATACTGGTCTTTAGGGTTGTAGGTTTTGGTATTGAAAATTAAGATTTTAGGATTTTAAAAATATATTTTTGTTACTGTGATATATAAGGGTTTAAAGAATAGTTGAAACAATTTAAATAAAATAATGAAACAAAAATGAAAATAAAACAATGAAAAGGAATATTTGGATTATTGTAATCTTAAAAACAATTTAAATGAAAGATTGCAATTCTCCATTGTAGGTTCCACCAATATTTAAGCTTGTAAATCTTGGTTGAAACAAGTTGAAGACAGCTACGTATGGCACTGCCTTATGGTTGGTTGTTATTTTCTTTTGTTCTCTTTCTTGCTTTCTGTCTCTGTTCTTAATCCAAATTCCTAATAGTTGCTGCCTCTCCAAGTTTCAAAAGTGAAGTCCAAAGTCTCAGCCAAAAGTTGTTAAAATGTTTTATGTAGTCCCAAAAATCTTTTTTAAAAAACCAAAGTACAAAAGGAAAAATTGCCAAAGTCCTAGAATCCCTCTGCCGAAAAAAATCTCTCAGTATAATTTTTTTAAAAGTCCCCACTTCTGTGTTTTAATATGTTGTTTATAGGAAAATAAAAAACCTAATATGATTTGGTTAAGAGAAATTAAAACTATATAGGAAATAAAATTTTTAAAACTGAGTAAAATAAGATTTTAGCTAAATTAGCAGGGCACGGTCTGCCACTGGCTGCTGGGCTACTGAGGTGTTGGGGAGCTGGGCTGCCGCGGGCTGCTGGGCTGGACAATGAGTATCAGGGCGAGATGGTGAGCATTTCTCACAATTATTCACAGGCCTAGGCCTGCGACAAATTGCTGAGCAGCAATTTCGCTGCAGGCCTCTTGACCTGCAGCGAATTGCTTGCTAGCCACTGCCGCAACGCGCGCTGCCGCGATTCGCTGATTCCTTTAATTTTTTATTTTTTATTTTTATATACATTTTTTTATTTTTATTTTTATTTTTTAATTTTAAATAAATATTTATAATTTTTTATTTTTTATTTTTCTTTGAATAAATAATAAATATATTAAAAAAGATTATTTTGGACTGTTTAAAAATATTGGACTGGACTTGGTCAAAAGTTAAGGGTCTCTAGGCTGGGACTTTCTTTGTCTTTTCACAAGCCGCACAAATTGCTAGGCATTTAGGATTGCTAACCTCTGAAAACTTAGCAACCTTAAGTGATCCTCTTGACCCCGCCACTAATTCCATCAACATTGATTATCTTGAACATACTAGATGTATTCAAAAGGTTGATGATCATTATGAGTATACCTTTGATGGTAAAGGTGTGATTCAAAGAGAGAGAAAAAGACTTAGGTATCATATCACACAAGAAGAAGGTTGATAACCTATCACTGTTGGAGTTGAGCCCATGCGAAATAAACCAAACCTACAAAAGAAAAGGGCAAAATCCTCCAAAACCTTAAAGCTCATTCTTAAAGCCATTCACTCTCTCAAAAAGCAATTCACTCACTTCAAAAAGGACATGACTAAAGGATCAGTAATTTCAACAAGAAGATTGATCTCCTATCTCATGTTCATCATGGCATCAATGAGTTGCAAGGGAAATTTAATCTTCCACAATGAGGACATAGAGAATGGAATGTGAGTGAACGCATTGAGAGTCCCTATAAAGAATCTTCTAGATCATCACATGTCAACTCTCTTACTCCATCAATTGATGAAGATGAAGGTACTCCCCCTCCTACATCTAGAAAAAATAAAAGAGAAAGCAATAGATTAGTCTTTTAGCCTTTTTAATTAGGTCTTTTGGTTTCTTTCTTTTGCATTTATTTTCTCTTTTATTGTGTATTGTAATTTTTAAGTTTAATGAATTTTTTTTTGTCTATTTTGCCTTTGTCTATGATATTTCATTTATTGTCAAGTTTTTATCTTTTTTCTTTTTGCCTTTGTCAAAGGGGGACAAGATACATAAATTAAAATAAATTGAATTACATACATTATACATTGCCTTAAAACAACAACTAAGGGGGAAAATGAATTGAGGAGAAGTAACTTATAAGAAAAACTAAAATCAAACAACAATTGATTCAGAGACTTGCCTTTAAATTTATCCAAATTGAAAATGCACTTGGCTGAGTTACAACTGATAAATGTTTAATTCAATTTGATTGCCAAAGTCAAAAAGGGGGACATTGTTGATCAATTAAACTCTATTTTGATCATTGACAATCAAATTGATGTATGCTAATAAGTTTAAAAAAGTTTGTTTTTATAGGTATTCAATATTAGGCTTTATGCAACCACCCAACACACTAAGCGATTGCATAAAAACCAAAGGAAAGAAACTTCTTGAAGCATAGAAGAGATCATAGTCCCTATTATGTCTACAACTGACCATAACCCAATCGTAGGACAAAATATCAAAACTAACATAGATGATAGCGGCCAGAGTGTGTGGTTGAGCCTCAACGTACAAACACCTGTATGACTGCCCTAGTATTTGTGCGGCCGGATAAGATATGAAAAAAAAATTTCACCTAACCATAGAAGAGATTGTGGTGACAAACTTCATTTGTGCAACTGCACCACACCAACCAATTTTAATTTTAGTGCCAAACATGTTGGATCAATGATATTTAGACATGTGAAAGAAGGATTTCAAAGAAAACAGTAACTGTAGACCCTTAATTTTTGACCAAGTCCAGTCCAATATATTTTAATTAGTCCAAAATAATTTTTGTGTTGTCCAATATATTTTAATTAGTCCAAAATAATTTTTGTTATCTTAATTAAATAATTTTTGAATTAGTATCTAATTTTTATTAATAAAAAATAAAAATAAACAAATCAAAACCAAAAAATCAAAATCAAAAAATAAAAATAAAAATAAAAATAAAAATAAAAATAAAAATAAAAATAAAAATAAAAATAAAAATAAAAATAAAAATAAAAAATCAGCGACGAAAAAATCGTCGCCAAAAACCAGCGCGCGGGACATGGCTGTGGGCCATTTCGCCTGCCTGCAGGCCAGTTCGCGCGCTCGCTGCCGCAGCTAGCTGCGGTAGCTTTTTCTCGAGCGCATTTTTTCCGCAGCAGTTTTTTTTTTCCAGCAAAATTTTTCCGACCAAAATTTTCCGAAACCTAATGCAATTAGGATTCGGTTTCCTTTTCTTAATGAATAATAGATGCCGTGAATAACTAGAATAAGTCATATAAAACTTCTATAAATAATACCTAAAAACAACACAAAAATCAATCAAGAAATAATCAGGAAATTGGACAGAAACTTGGAGGAAAATTGGATCTGAAACTAAGCAGGAAAGAGGTGAATTAATCAGATTTTTTTTTAGAGAGCAGAAAAACAATTCAAGCAATTCAAAGGCAGTAAAGCTTGTCTTTGTTTTTGTTCATCCAAGAAGAGATTTTTGGCGGAACCAACAAACGGAGGTATGCATCAATTGTTTAAAATTTATTCTTCACAGTAGCTTAATCACCTAATTGTTCCTTTTAATTCAAAAACCCTAGAACCTCAGTTTATTGTTTCTAAAGTTTAAAAATCTTAATTCGTTGTTTTGTTTTCCAAAAAGTTTAAGTTATTAGTTTGGTTTCTTCAAAACCCCAAAACCAAAATTTGTTTTCCAAATTTTCAAAACCCTAAAATTGAGTTCTGTTTCTTTCCAAAAGCCCTAAAAACTTCTTTTTTGCTTTTATAAACTTTAAATCGTTTGTTTATTTTCATAAAACTTCATAAAGTTATCAATTGTTTTATCCAAATTCTAAAAATTAATTCATTCCCTGAAACCCTAAATAAAAAATCCTAAAACCCTAATTCAACTCCAAAACCCAAAAATAGTGAACCTAACACCCTCAAAACTTTAAACCCTAAAATTTTCTAAACCCTAATCCTTTAAAAATTTTAAAACCATATAAACATAATTTTACACACTAAGCTCAAAATAACAATTCAATGAGTAACCGTGAACCATAAATCTAAGTATTTTACAATGTCCAAACCCTAGTTTCATGATTTTACATCACAAACCCTAATTTGGTTAATCAAAGAACTTTATCAACCTTTTAAAACATAAAACCTTAATCTATTTTAATTCCTTTAAAAACTCACAGTAGCCTAATTTCACAAATTCCAAAACCCTAAACACATGAAATAAAGAACCCTAAATGGAAACAGTAGCCATAATTTAGATTTTTATTTGCCTTATTCAATTCTATATTTGATTATGCTTTGATTTATTTTATATGCTTTAATTTATTTAAGTTCAATGCTTGGTTTATTTAATTTATCATGGATGGATGTTTACTTTCTATTGATATTTAATACCTTTGATGAATGATTTATTTAAGATGAATGGTTATTTACTTTTATCAATTTATTTAGATTTCCAAATATTGTAAGAGGTATGTTTCCACTTGTTGGGTACCTCATTAGTTAATTATCATGTAATTTAAATCACTTTTCTATTTTAGAACCAATGTAAAGGACATGTTTCTACCTTTCGGTGGGTGTCCTATTTAGCCATGGATTATGTAAGGGCATGTTTCTATCTTCGGATGGGTGTCCATTTGTTTGCTTTGTTTGGACATTATTTTGATTTTTAATATATCGATGCTTTATTTTAATTATTGTGTGTAATATGGATAATATTGTTATATTTAAGAATTTTATAATATTAAGACCTGTAAAGGAGGCCGGTTCTAATGAATCGGGCGTTGTGGGGGTGCTGGGCCATTTCTCACCTTCCCCACGCGTACCCAAATTTTCAAACCCATTAGGAGGTTGGGGATTCCTTAGAAATCGAGTCATCCACCCCTTTCTTTTTTCCTAGCCCATCCAGGTGGTGACTCCATTTTCTCCGGACTTAGGTCTGTGTTCTCTAAGGCCCCGAGCCTAAATAGTGTCGAAGTCGCAAGAACCATTCCACCGGGAGTGGGGGCAAAAATCCCCACTCACAGTGGCGACTCCACTGGGGATAAGAGAATTTGATTCCGTTGGTCTTTATATTATTCTATTCTTTTTTATAATGATATTATCCATTGCATCATATTAGATTGCATTGTGTGCGTGAGTTAGGATGCCCGTGTTACCCATGTTGTGTTATGTAAGGGATACCATACTTTCACTCAAGGTATGGAGATCGAGCATGGAATAACCACTCATAGCCTCATACCATTTGGTATATACATGCTATGGGAACCTAAGCCTTTTTACCCAAAGACTAAAGCTCATGTAATTGGCCTACTTACTTTCCTTAGGTTTTACCCTAAATGCATGTTGTTTGACTATGGTTAATTTATCTTGGCTTAAATCATGGCTTATTTGGTTTGTTCTTTTTCTAATATGACCCAAGTACATTTGCAAGCTCAAATAAATTTTCTTTAAAGTCCAAAAGACAAACTATTTTCAAAACTTTTCTTTGGACATAAGACTTTTCTAAAATAAATAAAAAATTCTTTTGCTCATGGCCCAAATACTAAGCCCAAAATCCATTTTTCTAAAATCTTTTACAATGGGCTTAGAAACAAAATTATTTTCACCCAACCTTTTCTTACAAAGAGCTTGCAAATTGTTTAGGTCAATTATGAAATACCAAAAATCAACTGTGGGTCTAGTTTATACTAAGAATAAATTAACCATGGGATTGTTTTTGGCATGAATCATTAGTTACCTTTTTCAAGTGAGAAATCTATCTATAATAAACCTCTTAATTTAGTTTTAATCCAATATAGCATAAAAGCTACTTTTGTTGGTTGAATGGATTAAAACCTAATTAGTGGGAATTATCATGGATTGATTTCCATTTTCGAAAATATAACTATTGGTTGAAATGTCCGAGGGAATTATTCGAATGCAAGGTACCCCATATTGGTATTTTGTTAACCATATACCTAGGAAAAGAGACTCGCCATTCGTGTGTGGATGATATAAGGTTGGAAGGAACGTCCTAATTATCCTTGTTTGTTGATTGTTTGTGCATACATGCATACATTTGCATCTCATATCATTTATCCTCTCTGGCTCACAACCCTGGATTATGAGAGTTCAAAAGTTTACAACAATCTGACCTACGCCGGAGATAAAGTATCTAGCAATGACTCAATCACTTGATCACCAAAAACAATGGAGCCCGAAAAAATTCAAAGGATGGTGGATGAGGCCCTCAATGCCAAGATGGAAGAAATAAAAGAGGCCCTAGCTGAGACTATGAAGAACCAATTGACTGCAATCTTAGAAAATCATGTCGAGGCATCTGCTAGCTATAAGAAGCCGAAGGACAAAGGGAAGACTAAAGTTAGTGAAGTAGTTTTTAATGATGAAAAAGTGATCATTGATGATGATGATGATTGGGCTCAATACTACAAAGATGCTCAAGAGAAGAAAAAGGAACCGAAGATTGTTGAAAGATCAACTATGGAGAAGACTGAAACTTCTGATGTTGAAAAGATGATTGCTAATTTTGAAAAGAAATTTGAGAAGAAGCTAAAAACAGAGGAAATGTCCGAAGTTGACAAATTATTTGAGCTAGATGAAGAGGTCCCATGCAAGTTCAAGATGCCATCTTTTGCAAAGTTTGATGGAACCAGAAATCCTCACCTCCATGTAAAGCAATATAGCACTACCATGCAGTCTGCCCGAGCTACTAAGGCTCAAACCCTAAGGTACTTTATGCTCTCATTGGACCCTATTGTCCAAAATTGATTCAATACCTTAGATGATGAAACACAAAAGAATTGGGATTTGCTATACAAGGCCTTCATCCAAAAATATGGGTATAATGTTGAGTTGGAAGTTAACTTAATGGAAGTGGAGTCCTTTAGGCAAAGGTTGAATGAGAATTTTGTCGATTATGTGAAGAGATGGAGAAACAAGCTGCTTTGCTCAAGAAGAGGCCTGATCAATCCAATCAAATTAGGATGATTGTGAGAGGGGTGTTGCCTAGTCTTTGTGAGAGGATGTCTCATACACTCATCCGTGATTTCAAATACCTTCTCCAAGTAGGTTTGCAAATTGAAGAATGGGAAAGGGAGAAGAACCATTTTTCAGTAAAAAGGAACGAGAAAGGGAACTATCAATCTGGTAGCCAAAGCATGCAAAAGGCAGTCGGTGTTAACACTTTCGGAACTAGGGAAGCCGATGCCTTGGGTTCTCAATAAACTTCAAAGAAAGGGATTGCTACAACCCTTAAATCCTAACCCTTTGCCTAACCCTCTCCCACCTAATTTTGACACTAAAGCATTTTTTCGGTTTCATCAAATGCAAAGGCATGACATGGATAGATGTGTGAGGTTGAAATCTAATTGATAATGGGAAGCTACCCGAGACTAATAAGCCAAACACTAAAGACAACCCATTACCAAAGTTCAATAGAGTACCACCGCCTGCAACCAAAGAAGGAGAGGCATTTGTCAAAATTAAACAATATATGATGGGTAAAGAAGTAACAATTTGTGTTTTTAATGGGTTTTGGGATTCAAGCAATAACGATGATGATCTTGTATCCAAGAAGGAGGAGTGGACTTGGTCTGAACCCGAAGAAGATGAAGTAATGAACACTAGATCCGGTAAGCCTTATGCAAGGCCACCACCTAAGGAGGTAGAAACTAATAAGGGAAAGGAAGTTGAAGTAGGAAATAAAGAAGAAGATGATGATGTTGTGCTCAAGCAATTGAAAAGAACCCAAGCAAGTGTTAGCATTTGGGACTTATTGGCTACTTCTAAAAAGCACCGAGAAACTATGGCCAAAGCCTTAGCTAGCATGCCAATTTCTACCTCCACAACACTGGAGGAGCTGATCAACTTCATAAAAATTGGAGGAGTAATGAAATTTGAAGATGTTCAAGAGAAGAGCGAAGTTAATATGGGAGCAGTTTCTTTTTCAGATGCAGATTTACTGGAGGAGGGGAGATACCACATCTGCCCTCTCTTTATCAAAATAGAAGTCAAGGGAGAGAGGACTCCATGTGTAATGATCTATGATGGGTCCTATGAGCGGGGATTTTTGCCCCCACTCCTGGTGGAATGGTTCTTGCGACTTCGGCACTGTTTAGGCTCGGGGTCTTAGAGAACACGGACCTAAGTCCAGAGAAAATGGAGTCGCCACCCAGACGGGGCCGGGAAAAAGAAAGGGGTGGATGACTCGATTCCTAAGGAATCCCCAACCCCCTAATGGGTGCGAAAAGTTGGGTACTTGTGGGGAAGGTGAGAAATGGCCCAGCACTCCCACAACGGCCGGTTTATTGAAACTGGCCTCCTTTACAGGTCTTAATATTATAAAATTCTTAAATATAACAATACTATCCATATTACACACAATAATTAAAAGAAAGCATCAATATATTAAAATCAAAGCAAGGTCCAAGCAAAACAAATAAATGGACACCCATCCGAAGATGGAAACATGTCCTTACATCACATGCCTAAATAGGACACCCACCAAAAGGTAGAAACATGCCCTTTACATAGGTTCTAAAATAGAAAAGCAAATTAAATTACATGATGTTTAACTAATGAGGTACCCACCAAGTGGAAACATACCTCTTACAACTTTTGGAAGTCTAAATAAATTGATAAAAGTAAATAACCATTCATAATAAGTAAATCATTCATCAAAGGTATTTAAATATCAATAAAAAGTAAACATCCAGCCATGATAAATAAAATAAACTAAGTATTGAGCTTAAATAAATTAAAGCATATAAAATAAATTAAAGCATAATCAAATATAAAATTGAATAAAGCAAATAAAAAGTCCAAATTATAGCTACTATTTCCATTTAGGGTTCTTTATCTCATGTGTTAAGGTTTTGGAAATTTCATGAATTTAAGCAACTGTAACTTTTATGGAATTAAAATAGATTAAAGATTTTATGTTTTTAAAAGGTTGGTAAGACACTTTGATTAAACAAATTAAGGTTTGAATGGTGAAATCATGAAACTAGGGTTTTAGACACTTTAAAATACTTTGATTCATGATTTTCAGTTATTGGGTTTCTAAGCTACTGTGTAAATTTAATCTATTTATGGTTTTATGGTTTTTAATGTTTTAAAAGAATTAAGGTCCATAAAAATTAGGGTTTAAAGTTTTAAAAGGATTAGGGTTCATTATTTTGAATTTTGGAAGTTGAATTTGGGTTTAGTATTTTTAGAATTTAGGGTCACGAGTGGTGAATTAATTTTTAGGAATTTGGAAATTAATTTGATAATTTCATGAAGTTTTATGAATTTAAACAAGCAAATTAAAGTTTTTATAAGTAGAAAAGATTTTTTAAGGCTTTTTGAATGAAATAGAACCTACTTTAAAATTTTAAAAGAAACAGAATTTAAATCTTAGTTTTGTTGAAAAATATGTTCAATTAGAGTTTTAAGATTTTTAAGAAGTAAAAATAAAAATTTTAAGCCTTTTGGAAGATAAACCAATGAAATAAAGCTTTTAACTTTAGAAAAACTAATTTAAAATTCTAAGATTTTAGATTTTGAAAAAAAAAGAAGCAAATTCCTAGTTTTAGCTACTGTGTAAAAAAAATAAAGAAATTAGAATTTCATACCTTCTTTTGTAAGTTGCACCAAAATTGCTTCTTGGATGAACAAGCTCAAAAGACTAGCCTTTTTGCCTTTTTCCCCTCTTAAATCATGTTTCTGCCCCTTTTAAAATCAATTGAATTCAAGCTTTTTCCTTTATGGATTTGGATTTTCTTTTTCCAAGCTACTGTTGGATTTCGTCCTTCTAAATTAATTGCCTTTGGTCCTTATTTATAGTGGTTTGAGGTTGTTTATTCCTAATTAGTTAAGGTAAGTAATATTTATAAAAAAACCGGAACCTAATTGAATTAGGTTTCAAAAATTTGCGTTGAACAATTTCCGCTGCCGAAAAAAATTACCGCAGAAAAAAATGCACTGGCGAAAAAAAACTGCCGCAGAAAACTGCGACAGTGGGCGGGCTAGGGCATCGCCTGCAGGAAATTCCTACGGGCTAGCTATTTCGCCCGCAGGATTTTCCTGCGGGTGAAATAGAACAGTTATTTCGCCCGCAGGAATTTCCTGCGGGAGAAATAGCCCACGGGCCCGTGCCACTGCTTTTTCGTTGCCGATTCAACTCCAATTTTATTTTTATTTTTATTTTTTGATTTTTATTTGTTTATTTTTGTTTTTTATTAATAAAAATTAGATACTAAAGCAAAAATTATTTAACAAAAATTATTTTGGACCAATTAGACAACAAAAATAATTTTGGACTAAATAAAACATATTGGACCGGATTGGGTCAAAAATTAAGGGTCTACAGTTTGCCCCCTACTTGAATGATCTGAAACCTTAGTGAAAGAGAGTTAAAAGCAATAAGACTTAATTTTTGATTAAACAGTTGAGGTTTTGGGTTCTGGACTCGGTTTGAGTTCTGGACTCAAGGATGATTCTAGGTTCTAGACCTAAGGAAAATTTGGATTCAGGACCCAATTCGAGTTCTATACTCAAGAATAATTCTAGGTTCTCGACCTAAGGAAAATTTGGGTTCTGGACCCGCTTCGTGTTCTGGACTCAATGATGATTCTAGGTTCTGGACCTAAGTGAAATTTGGGTTCTGGACCCGGTTAGAGTTCTGGACTCAATGAGTAATTCTAGGTTCTCGACCTAAGGAAAATTTAGGTTCTGGACCCGGTTCGAGTTCTGGACCCGATTCAAGTTCTGGACTCAAGGATGACTCTAGGTTTTGGACCTATGGGAATTTGGATTCTGGACCCAGTTCAAGTTCTGGACTCAAGGATGATTCTAGGTTCTCGACCTAAGGAAAATTTGGGTTCTGGACCCGGTTCGAGTTTTGGACTGAAGGGAGATTTTAGGTTCTAGACCTAAGAAAAATTTGGATTCTGGACTCAATTCAAGTTCTAGACTCAAGAATAATTCTAGGTTCTCGACCTAAGGAAAATTTGGGTTCTGGACCCGGTTCGAGTTCTAGACTCAATGATGATTCTAGGTTCTGGACCTAAGGAAAATTTGGGTTCTAGACCCGGTTCGAGTTCTGGACTCAAGATTAATTCTAGGTTCTCGACCTAAGGAAAATTTGGGTTCTGAATCCGGTTTGAGTTCTGGACTCAAGGATGATTCTAGGTTCTGAACCTAAGAAAAATTTGGGTTCTGGACCCGGTTCGAGTTCTGGACTCAAGGATGATTCTAGGTTCTGGACCTAAAGGAAATTTGGGTTCTAGACCCTAGCTAATAAAAAAGTTTGGCTAATTTTAGACATGCGTCTTCTTATTACCCTCTGGGTGAAAAAATATTTATATACCTGCAATTATTTAAATGATTAAAGTGAATAATTGAATTTACTATTTATTTACTGTGTAGTCACTGTTCATTCACTATTTACTATTTATAAATAGTAAATTTACTATTATCAAATAGTATTTACTATTGAAAAAAGTAATTTTACTATTTATCAATAGTAATACTATTTATAAATAGTAAATATTAGTATTTTATAAATAGTAATACTATTTATAAATAGTAATATTTACTATTTATCAATAGTAATACTATTCATAAATAGTTGCATTTACTATTCATCAATAGTAATACTATTTATAAATAGTAAAATTTACTATTTATAAATAGTACAATTTACTATTTATGAACAGTTTTGAGTTTGTTTTCTTTTGCTTGTCGTTCCTCTATAAAAGACCATCAATTCTTCACTTCATTTCACAATTTCAATTTTAATTTTGTAATTCTCTCAAATTTCTTTTCAATTTCAGCATATATTTTTCAAAAACAATACATGCTTCGAGGTCGTGGACTCATTCTAATGCCGAGTTATTAGAGTTTATTCGGCATCATGAAGACGGAAATCAAGATATACTAGCCGAGATGCCGCTCCATCGCAGTTCCAACCAAAAGAGCGTAGCAATTACTTTTCCCTTTCTCATATATATATATATATATTTATTTTATTATTTATTTTATTATTATTTTTTATTTTTTATATTTTTGTTATTGTGAAAAATAAATTAATTTAAATAGATAGAATAACACGTACTTACCTGGTATTAACTTACCTGGGTCTGTGTTAGCATGATCGTTGTGTCATTCGGGCCGGAGGGTGTATTTATAAAGCCCGACAATGGTATGATGTAGTGCCTTCTCAGGTAAGGCGGATTATCCGAGATTGCGGCTTTGAGCAGTTTGTCTTACAATTACCATCCGAAGAATATCAAATAGACCAAAGCGTAGTCCAGGCACTGGCAGAGCGATGGCTGGATACAACTCACACTTTTCACTTGCCCATTGGGGAGATGAAAATTGATCCGGTCGATTTTACTGCCATAACCGGCCTTCGATATGATGGTGCTCCGGTTCCTCTGACCAATGAAATTTTAAGATTTGAAGAAATTCAGGAATTAATTGGTATGGAACCATCATATAAAGGTCCTTTTAAGATAAAAATTGAGTCGATTCGCAGTTATTGGATTAACTACGAAGGTCAGATTGGCAGAAACAGGGCCGAACAATATGCTCGAGGATTTTTGTTATATCTGCTCGGATCGACCATCTTTGGCAGCACTGAATCATCCATTCACTTGTCAGTGTTGAGTGCCCTTTCTTATCTTAGAATGGTACCATCTTCTGGCTGGGGTGAAGCTGGTCTCTCATGTCTTTACCATGGCCTTGATAAGCTTTGCCGAAACAAGAATTCTTTTGTCTGCTTGATGGCCTCAAATTTTATGGTCAAAGCTTGATGTTTTAAAATGCTTTCAAAATGTCAAATTGGACCACTCCCTTTTACATGCCGTGGCTTTCTTCTGGGATACGGATTCTAGGGTATTTAGAAATAATGGCTTTGAAATATGTTCCTTGATTGAATAATTTGAGGCCATACTTGGACATCCCAATAATCAATAAATGGCGTTACTCACATTGATTTCCAAGACTCAACAGAAGATGCAGATGTTATTTCAAATTCCAAAACTCGAAGTTCTTCAGTTGATGAGAGATGACAAAATTCTACTTGCTCCTTTGATTGACTTTTGTTTCTCTCATTTGGCTCCTACTAAGGCATGGGGACGCATGCTTTGTCTTTGCTTGCTTGGTCAATTCTTGCTTGTTTCTTCTGACGGCGATATTGATCCACGAGTATTGGATATTATGGACCAAATGGAAGGAGGCTTGTAGCCGGTACCTGTGATTTTAGTCGAGACCTTAGTTGGATTAGACCGATTTAAATCGGGATTATCAAAGAGATTGACTGGGAGTCTGTTGCTGCTTCAGGTAATTACCTAAATTGCCCTTTCGGGTTTTAAATTTAGGTTTTTTATTTAATTATTGCTCTAACTTTTGCCTAGTCCGCCCATGCGGGTTTTCGGAATTAGCGAGTTGTCCTAATTTTTGCCTAAGCCACCCTTGCGGGTTTTCAACTTAGCGGACTTTTTTTTAAACTTAATTCTTTCTTCATAGATTTGGCTTCAAGAGCATCTTTGTTTGCTTGATACTCCCTCCATGGACTTTGCCAGATCCTGCCACATCATCATTCTGCTAGGAAGCTACTCCATCCTGCTTCTTCATATGCTGACTGGGTTGACTGGATCCACTCACGCTCTGAAGTTAATATCCATTGGTTGGTTCCTTGGTGGAAGATTTCTCATATCACCATGCGGACATACTTGATGTACGTTCCCCTTACTACTCTTCGTCAAGGTACATGTTATGATCCTCGCCGACTTGGGCGTCAGTATGGAGTTGAGCCTCGTGATTATGACTTTGCTCCTGACCTGGACATGCCTTGCTTGACTGAAGCCTATTTGGATCGGCTGAGGCAAAGCTAGCCTGCATGTTACACTTATCGACTGTCATAGATTTTACATTTGTCAATTCATAAAGTGTATTGTTAGGATGAAAAAATAATTAAAGTAATAAAAGACTTCTTTTCCATTTATCATTCGTCATCACCTTTTGCAATTATGATTATTTATTTCATCCATATCTGGTCAAATACTTATAACAGTGCACATAGAACAAATTTAATCATTAATTCTGTTTTATTAAATTGGGGAACAACCAAACATAAAGCCAGCATACACAAGATCACTCCTATTGCCAATTAGCCCTTTCGGGTTTTCTAATTGATGATTTTCTCTCATTTAGCCCTAATTGTTGCCTAGCTCGCCCTTTTAGGTTTTCGGAACTAGCGGACTGCTCTAACTTTTGCCTAGGCTGCCCTTTTTTGGGTTTTCAACCTAGCGAGCTCATTTTTCTTCTTTTTTTCTATCATACATGAAACCTCTTCAACCTGTCACTGTTTACTGGCTCACTAAATTCGTTCCCATCCATGTCTGATAACTTCACTGCACCTTTGCTCATGACTTGTTTCATGACATATGGCCCTTCCCAGCTAGGTCTGAACTTCCCGCTTGGATCATATACATTAGGTTTACATTGCTTCAACACCAAAACCCCAACTCTAAATTTTCTGATTTTAACCCTTTTATTGTAGGCCCGAGCTATCTTCTTTTGATACAGTTGGTGATGATACAATGCCTTTAACCTTCTTTCTTCTAGTAGAGATAACTGAGTGTATCTGCTTGCTACCCATTTTGTTTCAGGCTGTTCAGCTTCCAAGACTACTCTTAGTGACTTGATCTCAATTTCAATTGGCAATACTGCTTCCATTCCATAAACTAAAGAGAACGCTGTCATCCCAGTAGGTGTTCGTACACTTGTCCTATATCCCCATAAAGCAAAGGGAAGCAGTTCCGAACAGTCCCTGTAAGTCTTGGCCATCTTGGACAGAATTTGCTTAATTGTCTTGTTTGTTGCTTCCACAAAACCATTAGCCTTTGGTCTATAAGGAGAGGATCGATGGTGGTAGATTTGGTACTTCGAGAATAAATCCTTAACTGCTCCTTGAAACTATACCCCATTGTCTGATATCACACTGTGCGAGACACCATGTCTGCAGATGAGATTCTTTTCGATAAACCTAGCCATTTGACTTGCACCCAGCTTGTTGAAGGATTCGGCTTTGACCCATTTTGAAAAATAATCAATTGCTACTACAATGAAACGGTGACTGTTTGAGGCTGTCGGATGTATCTCTCCTATAATGTCGATACCCCAGGTGGTAAATGGCCAAGGCAAAGACATTGAATGCAGTTCTTCAGGAGGCATATGATTCAAGTTGCCATACATCTGACATTGTTGGCACTTCTTGACGAACTCAATACAGTCTTTCTCCATGGTCAACCAATAGTAACCTTGTCGAATAATCTTCTTAACTAGGGCCAAACCACTCATGTGCGGACTGCAACTTCCCGCATGTATTTCTGACATGATGCGCTCCACTTCAGGCTTTCTTAAACATCTCAAATGCACTCCATCAGGCCATCTTTGATATAACTCTCCATGGAAGGTGATGTATTGCAGTTACCACCTCCTTATGGCTCTTCTCTCTTTCTTTGTTGCCCCCCGGTGGGTATTTTCTTTCCTCCAAAAATCGCCTTATAGGATCATACCATGCATCATGGTCTATATCAACTTCCATGATTGTCTCATATTCATAGCAAGGAGTTGATGAACTGGTCAAGATTAGAGGCTTAAGGAATAGGCTGGAAGGATTTTCCCATACCGAAGCCAATGTGGCCAAGGCATCAGCCATCTGATTTTCTTCTCTTGACAGGTGTATAAACCTACACTCCTTAAATTTCTTCTTCATCATGGTCAAATAACGGTGGTATTGATAATTTCATGAAGTTTTATGAATTTAAACAAACAAATTAAAGTTTTTATAAGTAGAAAATATGTTTTTTAAGGCTTTTTGAATGAAATAGAACCTACTTTAAAATTTTAAAAGAAACAGAATTTAAATCTTAGTTTTGTTAAAAAATATGTTCAATTAGAGTTTTAAGATTTTTAAGAAGTAAAAATAACAATTTTAAGCCTTTTGGAAGATAAACCAACGAAATAAAGCTTTTAACTTTAGAAAAACTAATTTAAAATTCTAAGATTTTAGATTTTGAAAAAAAAACAAATTCCTAGTTTTAGCTACTGTGTAAAAAAAATAAAGAAATTAGAATTTCATACCTTCTTTTGTATGTTGCACCAAAATTGCTTCTTGGATGAACAAGCTCAAAAGACCAGCCTTTTTGCCTTTTTCCTCTCTTAAATCGTGTTTCTGCCCCTTTTAAAATCAATTGAATTCAAGCTTTTTCCTTTATGGATTTGGATTTTCTTTTTCCAAGCTACTATTGGATTTCGGTCTCCTAAATTAATTGCCTTTGGTCCTTATTTATAGTGGTTTGAGGTTGTTTATTCCTAATTAGTTAAGGTAAGTAATATTAATAAAAAAAACTGAAACCTAATTGAATTAGGTTTCAAAAAATTTACGTCGGAAAATTTGCACTGCCGAAAAAAATTGCCGCAGGAAAAAATGCGCTGGCGAAAAAAAACTGCCGCAGAAAACTACGACAGTGGGGGAGCTGAGGCGTCGCCCGCAGGAAATTCCTGCAGGCGAGCTATTTCGCCCGCAGGAATTTCCCGTGGGCGAAATAGCCCACGGGCTCGTGCGACTGTTTTTTTGCTGCCGATTTTTCCGACTCTGATTTTTATTTTTATTTTTATTTTTTGATTTTTATTTGTTTATTTTTTTATTAATAAAAATTAGATAATAAAGCAAAAATTATTTAACAAAAATTATTTTGGACTAATCAGACAACAAAAATCATTTTGGACTAAATAAAACATATTGGACCGGATTGGGTCAAAAATTAAGGGTCTACAGGTCCGCCATAAATGTTTGTCCACTTAAGATATTGCTAAAGCTAGCTATGTCAACAAGAGATCTAAACCCGACCGAGGTAACAATTCGGGCTTATGACAATACTAAGAGACATGCCGAAGGGACTTTCAAAGCTGTTGTCAAGGTTGGTCCAATTGAATCTATTGTTGAGTTTGTTATTTTAGACATACCAGTTCCCTTCACCTTACTCTTGGTGCTACCATGGTTTCATCCTCTTGGTGGAGTTCCTTCCACCCTTCATCAAAAGATCAAGTTCCCCAATGGAAATGAGACAGTGGTCATTGAAGCTGAAGATAATGAGATTGTTAATGCTATAATGATTGAGAGGCCTCTCAATGGTTTTCAAGTAGCTGCAATTTCTGATGATGAAGTAGTGGACTCCAAAGTCTTGAATATGATGAAGAACATGAACTACCTTCTCGGAGCTGGTCTTGGAAAGGGTAAGGCCGATTTGAAAAAGTTGCTAGATTTTAGAACTCAAACTTCCAAGAAGGGGTTGGGATATGATAAAGACAATGATGTCTAGCCAAACAAGAGTGAGAAGATGAGCTTCCCACTATTTGAAGAGATCTTTGTCAAAGCTCCAGATATGGGAACACTCCAAGGAAAGCCCGAGCTGATTATGTTCATGGGTAAGCTAATCTCAGGTTTTAAAATTTTTGCAGATGTGGCCGAGCTAGTGGACCAAGTGAAGAAAGAGCTCACCTTGTTAGCCAATAAAGAATCCAATCCAAAAGAGAAGAATAAAGCTGTCCTGAAAGCCGAAAAGACTCCGGAGGAGATCGCTGCCCTGGTTGAAGAGAAGTTTAAAGACATCCTGCCTTATGATTTTGAGAACAATGATTTTGATTTTGATTTTGATTTTAATTTGTTTGCTTTGTATGAGGATGATGATGTTTTCTTTTCCAAAATGAATGCAATAAAGTCTGATTTTGCTTACTTGTGTGATGTTTCTCCTAATGGCTGCATACATTCAAATAACAGTTACATGAGCATCTTTAATATTAATTCTGTTAACACACAATCATTAAATTTGGGAACAACCGAAAATCCTAAAACATTATAATAGCATCCGACCTTACTCCTGATGAGAGAGAGAGAGAGAGATTTGAAAAAATATTCAAAAAATATGAAGAAGTGTTTGCTTGGTTTTATGAGGATATGCCTGGAATAGATCGAGACATAGCCGAGCATCATATTCCTACTTACACTAACATGAAATCTATCAAACAAAAGCTTAGGCAATTAAGACCTGAGTGGGCTGAATTGGTTAAAGAAGAGGTCACTAAGCAAATACAAGTGAAGTTCCTTGAAGTGATAGAATATCCAGATTGGCTAGCCAACATAGTGCCCGTGCCAAAGAAAGATGGTAGCATAAGGGTCTGTGTGGACTATAGAGATTTGAACAAGGCTTCCCCTAAGGATGATTTTCCTTTACCTCATATAGATGTTCTCATTGATAGTACAGCCTCTAGTGTGCTACACTCATTTGTAGATGGATTTTTCGGATACAATCAAGTGTTAATAGCCCAAGAGGATAAAGCTAAAATTGTCTTCATTACCACGTGGGGTATATTTTGTTATAGGGTGATGCCGTTCGGCTTAAAGAATGCTGGAGCAACCTACCAGAGGATGGCCACCACACTATTTCATGACATGATGCACAAAGAAGTTGAAGTATATGTTGATGATATGATGGTTAAATCTGATACAAGGGAGCAACACTTCCGAAACTTAGAATTATTCTTCAATAGAGCTTTGAAATATAAGCTAAGATTGAACCCAAAGAAGTGCATGTTCGGGGTTACCTCAGGTAAATTATTAGGACATGTGATTGGTCCGAATGGCATTGAGATTGATCCTAACAAAGTCAAAGCAATCAAGGATATGCCAGCCCCGAAGAAGGAGAGAGAGGTTTGGGGATTTATTGGTAAATTACAATATATTAGCAGATTTATAGCAAAGCTCACAACAATCTGTGAGCCTATCTTCAAATTGCTTAAAAAGAATCAGCCGATTATATGGAATGAAGAGTGTCAAAAGGCCTTTGAGCGAATAAAAGAGTATTTGTTGAATCTACCTATTTTAAAACCAGCTAAACCCGACAAACTTCTATTACTATACCTAGCAGTAGAAGAACAGTCGATAGGAGCCATGCTAGCCCAAACAGATGAGTCAGGGATTGAGCATGCAGTTTACTATTTGAGTAGAAAGCTCCTATCTTATGAAATTAAGCATAGTATCATTGAAAAGACTTGTATAGCAGTGGTTTAGTCTTCTAAGAAGTTGCGGCATTACTTTCAATCATATAATGTGCAAGCAATTTCCAGGTTGGATCCAATGAAGTACTTGAGGGAGACACCCTCTTTAATTGGGAAATATGGTCGATGGTTGATAATATTAGAAGAATTTGAGATTGAGTATGTAACCAAGAAAATAATCAAAGGTAGAGCTGTGGCAGAATTCCTGGCCCAACAACCATTACCAGAAAGCAAAGAGATAACCTTGGAATTTCCGGATGAACATTTAGAAGCCATTGAAGTACAAGGGTGGAAAATGTATTTTGATGGAGTAGTAAACAGGAAAGGAGCAGGTTTGGGAGTTATACTAGAATCGCCCGAAGGGGAACTTATCCCTTTAGCTAAAAAGTTGAAATTTAGGGCAACCAATAATATGGTGGAGTACGAAGCTTGTATTTTTGGTTTAGAAACCCTAATGATTATGAAGGTGGATAAAATAGAAGTTTATGGCGATTCATTGCTAGTAGTATCCCAAGTAAAAGGAGAATGGGAGTTGAAAGAAGAAAAATTAAAACCATACCACCATTACTTGACCATGATGAAGAAGAATTTTAAGGAGTGTAGGTTTATACACCTATCGAGAGAAGAAAAGCAGATGGTGACGCCCTAGCCACATTGGCTTCGGTATGGGAAAACCCTGTCAGCTTATTCCTTAAGCCTCTGATCCTGACCAGTTCATCAACTCCTTGCTATGAATATGAAACAATCATGGAAATTGATACAGATCATGATGCATGGTATGATACTATAAGGCAATTTTTGGAGGAAAGAGAATACCTGCCGGGGGCAACAAAGAAAGAGAGAAGAGCCTTAAGGCGGTGGTCATTGCAATACATCACATACCATGGGGAGTTATATCGAAGATGGCCTGATGGGGTGCTTTTGAGATGTTTGAGAAAGCCTGAAGTGGAGCGTATCATGTCAGAAACACATACGGGAAGTTGCAGTCCGCACATGAGTGGTTTGGCCCTAGATAAGAAGATTATTCGACAAGGTTATTACCGGTTGACCATGGAGAGAGATTGTATTGAGTTTGTAAAGAAGTGCCAACAATGTCAGATGTATGGTAACTTGAATCACATGCCTCCTGAAGAATTACATTCTATGTCTTCACCTTGGCCATTTGACACCTGGGGTATCGAATTTATAGGAGAGATACATCCGATAGCCTCAAACGGTCACCGTTTCATTGTGGTAGCAGTAGATTATTTTTCAAAATGGGTCGAAGCCGAATCCTTCAACAAATTGGGTGCAAGCCAAATGGCTAGATTTATTGAAAAGAACCTCATCTGCAGATATGGGGTCCCGCACAGTGTGATATCAGACAATGGGGTACAGTTTCAAGGAGCTGTTAAGGATTTATTCTCAAAGTACCAAATCCACCATCATAGATCCTCTCCTTACAGACCAAAGGCTAATGGTGCAGTAGAAGTAACAAACAAGATAATTAAGCAAATTCTGTCCAAGATGACCAAGACTTACAAGGATTGGTCAGAGATGCTTCCCTTTGCTTTATGGGGATATAGGACAAGTGTGCGAACGCCTACTGGAATGACACCGTTCTCTTTAGTTTATGGGATGGAAGTAGTGTTGCCAATTGAAATAGAAATCAAGTCATTAAGAGTAGTCTTGGAAGCTGAACTGCCTAAAACGGAATGGGTAGCGAGTAGATACACACAGTTAGCTTTACTAGAAGAGAGAAGATTAAAAGCGTTGTATCATCACCAATTGTATCAAAAGAAGATAGCTCGGGCCTACAATAGAAGGGTTAAAATCAGAAAATTTAGAGTTGGGGATTTGGTGTTGAAGCAATGTAAGCCTAATGTGTAACACCCCTATACTCTATATAAGTACTATACATATACCTTGTATACATGCAGTACGTATATAAAGTATAAAAATGTCACTTTTCATTTCATATTAAAAACCTTCACTCCAGTTCCAAACCATAATACATTTTATTTAAAGAACATTTACAAACTCATTATACTTTTGATGATATTACATATATATAATAATCTTGTTTTTACCAAAATTCATTTATACATATGAATACATTTTTATCAAAATACAACATAATTAAATTGTACATGTATGCACCACCTTCTAGTTGGTCTCGAAATACTCTTACCCTTCTCGTGCCATAACGATTTGACTTCCGATAAACCACGTACTCACCTGCGCGATTTACACAACCGCGCTAAGCTCGAAAGCTTAGTAGTACAAATAAATATTATAAACATACATTACAGAAAATCATACTCATATATTAACTTCATGTATCATTATTTTTTTTATCATGTTTTCCCATTTCAATTACACTTTTTATATGTTTCTACTAATCTCATAATTATATACATATATACATAAATCATTAACATAAATCACAATTCCATAACTTATTAGAATATTCATAAAATAATACTCACAATGTCCACATCCATATACATATTACATGTCATATTATACTTTCAGAATCTCATCTTTCAACATAGCATCTCAGGCCATATTTCTTTTCAATAATTTACATATGTATTGTAATCATAACATACTTCATAACATTACATTCCATTACTTTATTCAATTGTTTCACCATTCATAAATCACATTGAAACAAAGACAAGCATGGGCCCAAAAGACACTAATATGCCATTCAACTTTCAGAGTTAATGTTTTGGTTCAATTATCACATTTATCATTATCATTATCCCAACTAGGCTTCAAGGATTAGGTTCAACCAAGCTTCAAGGGGAATAAAGCATGCTAAACATCAACCCAACTTGGCTTCAAGAACCAAACCCAACCTAGCTTCAAGGGTTGTAACATCTCAACTAGGCTTTAAGGACTAGACCCAACCAAGCTTCAAGGGGAGTTAAGCATGCTAAACTTCAACCCAACTTGGCTTCAAGGATCAAGCCCAACCTAGCTTCAAGAGATTTTTACCATTAGGCATGCCACCAACAACAAAACTCTGAAAATGGAATAACATATTAGACACATAATTAATTCATTATTTCATTATCAATTTCATTCTCATTTTCTTATCATCATTTAGGCATCAATGCTTCAATCATCTCATTTGCATCATTATAGCCAACAACAATGGCTTCACATCTCATCAATAGAGTATACATAACCAATTGCATTGGACATATATTTTGAATTCATCATCATCTAGGCAAACATGCCCCATTTATTTCATTTGAATCATTATAGCCAACCACAATGGCATCACATCTCATCATTTCTCAATTCACATTAAAGCAATTCATCATTAAAGTATTTATCATAATCAATTGCATTGCACATACCTTTTTAATGATCATCATATCTTTCACATTATACAAATCATAAAATTAATCAAATAGTAATAATAATATAGTAGATCACTTAACACATTTATAACCAAATGTGTTAAGTCTCAAAATCATGTAAAAGAATGCATCCATGTAAGTTTGTACTTACCTCAAGAGCAACTCACATCAATCTATACACTTCCTCTTCCAAGAATTCTTCACACCTAGGTTAAGGCAACTCAACCTCTTCACAACCTAATCCAAAAGGAAGAATACACACTTACTTACAGATACACATGAATTCCAATACACTTATTCACCTATTAGTCTCATACCAGACTCATAGATCACAAATTACAAACCAAAACCATTATCTAAGTCCCCACGGTCGTGGCCTCACAACCCCACGGCCGTGGGTTAGCAAACGAATCTGCCCACTTTTCTCTAAACCCCCACGGTCGTGTCCCTCACTTGCCACGACCGTGGCATCCATTTTGCCTCTGTTTCGGACAAAACTCATGTATTCTGTGTTTTTAACTTCAATAAACACAAACATATAGAAAATCCAAGATAATAATTGATCAAACTCATAACATACCTCAATTGCCAATTAATGTAACACTTATATAACTTCAACATATCATAATAATAATCATTATATACATCATCAATATACCAATTATTCAATTCCCCAACTCATTTATAATAATTATTTTCATCATCATCCATATATCAATTATTTCTACAATCCATCATCATCCTCACAAATAACCATATTATCATCATCTAAATACCAATTCAACATATATACTTCAATCTTTCATTATCATCATCTTCACACACTAACCATATCAAATATAAACACAATCAATAGAAATCAACACAAAGAAATGAACACTTACTTGAATTCTTTGCCAAATCTTCAATATCCACCTTCAATTCTCTTAAAGCCCTTAAGAATTTGATGTGTATGTAAATAAAATCACATCTCTCTCTCTCTCTCTCTCTTTCCACGTTCAAGAACAAGAAGAAGAAGAAGAAAGAAAGAAAATCTTCTTTCTTTATTCAAACTTATCTTATATATATATATATAATATAATAAAATATCCCAAAAATCCTCCACCACAATTTATCCTTCCCTTTGACTTTCTTTTCTTCTTTTATTATTATTATTATTATTATTATTATTATTATTATTATTAATTAATTAATTAATTAATTAATTAATTATATACACTTACTTTTCCTACACCAATATATACATCATGTATATGAGAGGTATATGTTGATATATGTATATGTCTTATATATTGCTTTTATATTTCCCACATTTTACAATTACAATATATACTTATCATTCTTCATACACTTCTATCTCTTATAATATTTCCTTTTAATTACTTTATCTTCTTTTGACTTCCATTTCTTTGACTTGTATATGTTATATATATATATCCATATATACAACATATACACTCTCTCTTTACATCTTTTCTCTTTCCATTAAACATATATATTAAATCCAAGTACAACAATAATTCCAAAACTTTTAGGGTATACATTGGGATATTGCATAATGTATCTGATCCAAGAGGGAAGTTCAGGCCTAGCTAGGAAGGGCCATATGTTGTGAAACAAGTCATGAACAAATTTGCGGTGAAGTTATCAGACATGGACGGGAACGAGTTTAGTGAGCCAGTAAACATTGACAGGTTGAAGAAGTTTTATGTATGAAATAAAAAAAAAGAGCTTGCTAGGTTGAAAACCCAAAAAGGGCAGCCTAGGTAAAAGTTAGAGCAGTCCGCTAGTCCCGAAAACCCGAAAGGGTGGGCTAGGCAACAATTAGGGCTGAGAGAAAATTGTCAATTAGAAAACCCAAAAGGGCTAATTGGCAATAGGAGTGATCTTGTGTATGCTAGCTTTATGTTTGGTTGTTCCCTAATTTAATAAAACAGAATTAATGTTAAAATTGTTCTATGTGCACTGTTATAAGTATTTAACCAGATATGGATGAAATAAATAAACACAATAGCAAAAGGTGATGACAAATTATAAATGGAAGAGAAGCATCTTTTATTACTTTAATTATTTTTCATCCTAACGATACGCTTTCTGAATTGACAAATGTAAAATCTATGGCAGTCGATAAATGTAATGTGCAGGCCAGCTTTGCTTCAGCCGATCCAAGTAGGCTTCAGTCAAGCAAGGCATGTCTAAGTCAGGAGTAAAGTCAGAATCACGAGGCCCAGCTCCATACTGGCGACCAAGTCGACGAGGATCATAGCATGTACCTTGACGAATAGCAGCAAGGGGAACATACATAAAGTATGTTCGCATGGTGATACGAGAAATCTTACACAAAGGTACCAACCAACAGATATTGACTTCAGAGCGTGAGTAGATCCAGTCAACACAGTCAGCAAATGAGTAAGCAGGATGGAGTAGTTTCCTAGTGGAATGATGATGTGGTAGATATATGGAAAAATCCATGGATGGAGTATCAAGCAAGCAAAGACGCTCCTGAAGCCAAATCTGTGAAGAAAGAATTAAATTAAAAAAAAAAGTCCCCTAAGTTGAAAACCCGCAAGGGCAACTTAGGCAAAAATTAGGACAGCTCGCTAGTTCCGGAAACCCACATGGGCAGCTAGGTAAAATTGGAGCAATAAAAAGATATATAACAAAAAATGAAAGAGGTTCGCTAAGTTGAAAACCCGCGAGGGCAGCTTAGGCAAAAATTAGGACAGCTCGCTAGTTCTGAAAACCCACATGGGCGGAATAGGCTAAAATTAGAACAATAAAGAAAATAAAAAAGGGAAAACCTAAATTAGAAACCTAAAAGGGCAGTTTAGGTAATTACCTGAAGCAGCAACGGACTCCCGGTCAGTCTCTTTGTCAATCCTGATTTAAGTTGGTCTAATCCAACTAAAGTCTCGGCTAAGATCACAGGTACCGGCGACAAACATCCTTCCATTTGGTCCATAATATCCAGTACCCGTGGTTCAATATCACCGTCGAAAGAAACAAGCAAGAATTGGCCGAGCAAGCAAAGACAGAGCATGCATCCCCATGCCTTAGTAGGGGCCAAATGAGAGAAACAAAAGTCAATCAAAGGAGCAAGTATAATTTTTTCACCTCTCATCAATTGAAGAACTTTGGGTTTTGGAATTTGAAATAACATCTGCATATTCTGTTGAGTTTTGAAAATCAATGTGGGTAATGCCATTTGTTGATTATTTGTATATCCAAGAATGGACTCAAATTCTTCAATCAAGGGATATATTTCAAAGCCATTAATTTTAAATGCCCTAGAATCCATATTCCAAAAGGAAGACATGGCATGTAAAAAAGAGTGGTCCAATTTAACATTTTGAAAATATTTTAAAACATCAAGTTTTGACCATAAAATTTGCTTCTAGTGAATGGCATCCATATTCTTAAACAAAATTTTTGTCTTCTTTAAATGATGTTTGGTCATGGTGGATGAATGAAGAAAAATTAAAATTGTTAAAGGAGTCTTTTCGTTGAAATGGAAAGTTTTTGGTTTCTGTATGAAATATGGCATAAAAGGTGATTTATATAGAAGAAATAAGCCTTTCCAAAATTGATAAGGAAAAGGTGATGGGAAAGGGTGAGACCGCATGACATAAGGAAAGGAATTGGCGACAATTTTCTTTACCGCATTGAATTTGGTTTAGCAAAGTAATGTGGCTGTGAATTATGAAATTGTGATGCACTATTTATGATGTGATAAAAAAAAGAGTAGTATAATAATTGTGGCGCAGTAGTAAAAAAAATTACAGTAAAGATGGAAATTGTATTTTTTTTTTCATTATTGTGTAATGTTCATATAATCGATACAACATTTATACATTACTAAGGGGGTGGTGGTAGGTCATCAAATAAAGCCCTGAAAAAGTCATCGCCTGTTGGAGGAGGGGGCAAATTACTCGTCCCGGGATCACTCAAAGCAGGAGCACCAAAATCTCTATTACCTTGAAGTTCTGATATGTCACGGTCCTCATCAGAAGCAGATGAAAGGATTTCATGGTCATCAGTCTGGGGGCCTCTTGATGAAGAAGCGTCGGGATCCCTCGTCCCCTAAAATTGAAAGTCTCAGAAATGTTGTTTGGATTGATGATATAAACTTTCAAAATGAGAAGCCTGCTGACGACTTGCAGCCAACTCTTCTTGAAGTTTCCTATTTTGTTCTTCGAGCATCCGCTGTGAGCCAAAAAGGAAAAAGGTAAGAGCATACATAATCATGCATACATATAGCATAAATTACTATGAAATAAGGAATTTACCAAGTAGTTCATATCAATGCCCTGCGGATATGAAGGCATATCTGGCGGGCCAGAATGAGAAAATGAAGGGGCAGTAAAAAAAGGTCCAGCCTCATGATCAAATGAGCCAACAGCCTGCAACAATCATTAAAGAATCAAAAGAGAAAGAAGCAGTTGCAAAGGAAAAATGGTAAAAGTTTTACCTAAGAAGTACTAGCCCCGAGATGTGGAACAGACTCTCCTACATCTCTGTGATGTTCCTCTTCGTTTCTGCCCTCACTTTCGTCAAAAATCTCCCGCACACCAATAGGAGATACATCAAAGTTCAAGAGCCACCATTGAATAAAATGGGCATAGGATGAACATGGCGGATGGAGAAATGACTCAGCACCATAACCGTACCGAGCCAGCTACCATGCATCCTCCGGTATCTACATAATATTTAAAGTATATTTTGGGATATGCATCGGGACCTGCCGCTGCTCTGGACTTAGAAACCACTCATGAATTCTCTCTCCGAGAAACCAGCCACTAGACACTGGACCGGCGATGACTTGGCGAGAATGTTGGAAAGATAGCGTAGCCCTCATCAAAGGAGACAAGTTTGGTCGCTCTTCTGGGCTCTACCAGGCCAAACTCACCTGCAAAATAACATAAGGTAAGTAAAATTTTCACATAAAATATAAAGCATACTAATGTTATTTTTCCTGGTCCCAGGTTAAGCGGCTCAACACAAAGCGATGAGTATGCACGTGGCGAGAGCCGGGAATGTCCACATGATTGGACAGCTAGAAATTTAATCTCGGATACCCGACTCTCTCTCGGGAAATACCGGATACCCTCACAAGGTTGAGTTCATATGCCCATACCTATAATAACAATAAAGATCACATTCATGCAAGAAAAGAGTGGAATTAACATTGGTAGAAGAAGAATACCTCAACAACCGCCATCAAACCAACAAAAGACTTCTTGTTTCAACAAAGTTTATCAAGGCCATGGTAAAGACATGCACGACCAGCTTCACCCCAGCCAGAAGATGGTACCATTCTAAAATAAGAAAGGGCACTCAACACCGACAAGTGGATGGAGGATTCAGTGCTGCTTAAGATGGTCAACCCAAGCAGATATAACAAAAATCCTCGAGCATACTGTTCGGCCATGTTTCTGCCAACCCGTCCTTCATAGTTCATCCAATAACTACGAATTGGCTCAATTTTTATCTTAAAAGGCCCTTTATATGATGGTTCCATACCAATTAATTCTTGAATTTCTTCAAATGTTAAAATATCGTTGGTTAGAGGAACCGAAACACCATCATATCGAAGGCCACTTATAGTAGTAAAATCGACCGGACCTATCGTCATCTCTCCAATGGGCAAGTGGAAAGTGTGAGTCGTGTTCAACCATTGCTCTGCAAGTGCCTGGACCACGCTCCGGTCTATTTGATATTCCTCTGATGGTAATTGTAAGATGAACTGCTCAAAGCCACAATCTCGGATAATCCGCCTTACCCAAGAAGGCAATAAATCGTACCATTGTTGGGCTTTGTAAATACATCCTCCAGCCCGAATAGCGCAACGATCATGCTAACATAGAGCCATGGTAAGTTAATACCAGGTAAGTACATATTATTCTATCTGCTTAAATTAATTTATTTTTTCTAAAAAAAAGAATAATAATGAAAAATATAAATAAAAAATAAAGACAAACACAATAATAATAAAAGAGCATAATATAAAAACATATATAAAAATAATAATAAAAAAACAAAAATAATAAAAAAACACAGAGATGAAAAATCAAGAGAAAAAGAGAAAAATAATTACCGCGCTCTTTTCATTGGAACTTCGAAGGAGTGGCATCCCGGCTAGTATATCTATATTTCCGTCTTCATGATGCCGAATAAACTACAATAACTCGGCATTAGAATGAGTCCCTGATCTTGAAGCATGCATTTTTTGAAAAATATGTGCTAAAATTGAAAGAATTTGAGAGAATTATAGAATTGAGGAGTTATACTGTGAATTGAATGAAAGAATCAGCTCCTTTATATAGAGAAACGGCAAGCAAAAAACAAAATTCAAAATTGTTCATAAATAGTAAACTTTACTATTTATGAATAGTAAATTTTACTATTCATAAATAGTATTACTATTGATGAATAGTAATATTACTATTTCCAATAGTAAATACAATTTGTTACTATTTACGAATAGTAATACTATTTATGAATAGTAAATAGTGCATGAACAGTGACTACACAATAAATAAACAGTGAATTCAATTATTCACTTTAATCATTCAACTGCTTGCGTGTATATAAATATTTTTACACTCATGGAGCAAGAAGAAGACAAATGCATGAAAATTAGCCAAACTTTTTGAAATAAAAAATTATTAGCTAGGGTCTAGAACCCAAATTTTGCTTAGGTCCAGAACCTAGAATTTATTTCCAAATCCAAGAACTTAGCTCGGTTCCATAACCCAAATTACCCTTAGGTCCAGAACCTAGAATCTCTTTTAAGTCTAGAACTTAGCTCGGGTCCATAACCCAAATTATCCTTAGGTCCAGAACCTAGAATTATCCTTGAATCCAGAACTCGAACCGAGTCCAGAACCTAAATTTTGATTAGGCTCAGGATCTAGAATCTATTCTAAGTCCAGAACTTAGCTCAGTCCAGAACCCAAATTTTCCTTAGGTCCAGAACCTAGAATCTCTTTTAAGTCCAGAACTTAGCTCAGGTCCAGAACCCAAATTTTCCTTAGGTCCATAATCTAAAATATCTTTTAAGTAAAGAACTTAGCTCGGGTCCAAAAACCAAATTTTCCTTAGGTCCAGAATCTAGAATTATCCTTGAGTCCAGAACTCGAACCGGGTCCAGAACCCAAAACTTCAAAAATTAAGTCTTATTGCTTTTCACTCTCTTTCACTAAAGTCTCAGATCATTCAAGCATAGGGCAAACTGTAGACCCTTAATTTTTTACCAAGTCTAGTCCAATATATTTTAATTAGTCCAAAATAATTTTTGTGTTGTCTAATATATTTTAATTAGTCCAAAATAATTTTTGTTATCTTAATTAAATAATTTTTGATTTAGTATCTAATTTTTATTAATAAAAAAAAACAAATCAAAATCAAAATAAAAAAATAAAAATAAAAATAAAAAATCGGAGACGGAAAAATAGGTGACGAAAAAATCATCGGCGAAAACCAGCTCACGGGACATGGCCGTGGGCCATTTCTCCGCAGGAGTTTCCTGCGGGTGAAATGGCCTTCGCCCGCCCACAGGCCAATTCGCGCTCCCGCTGCCGTAGCCAGCTGTGGCAACTTTTTTGTCATCGCATTTTTTTCGCAGCAGTTTTTTTTTGCCAGTGAAATTTTTCAGACGTAAATTTTCCGAAACCTAATGCAATTAGGTTTCAGTTTCCTTTTCTTAATGTATAATAGATGTCGTGAATAACTAGAATTAGTCATATAAAACTTCTATAAATAATACCTAAAAACAACACAAAAATCAATCAAGAAATAATTAGGAAATTGGACAGAAACTTGGAGGAAAATTGGATCCGAAACTAAGTAGGAAAGAGGTGAATCAATATGATTTTTTTGAGAGAGCAGAAAAACAATTCAAGCAATTGAAAAGCAACAAAGCTTGTCTTTGTTTTTGTTCATCCAAGAAGAGATTTTTGTGGAACCAACAAACGGAGGTATGCATCAATTGTTTAAATTTTATTCTTCACAATAGCTTAATCAGCTAATTGTTCCTTTTAATTCAAAAACCCTAGAACCTCAGTTCATTGTTTCTAAAGTTTAAAAACCTTAATTTGTTGTTTTGTTTTCCAAAAAATTTAAAGATATTAGTTTGGTTTCTTGAAAACCCTAAAACCAAATTTTGTTTTCCAAATTTTCAAAACCCTAAAATTGAGTTCTGTTTCTTTCCAAAATCCCTAAAAACTTCTTTTTTGCTTTTATAAACTTTAAATCATTTGTTTATTTTCATAAAACTTAATAACGTTATTAATTGTTTTTTCCAAATTCTAAAAATTAATTCATTCCCCGAAACCCTAAATCAAAAATCCTAAAACCCTAATTCAACTCCAAAACCCAAAAACAGTGAACCTAACCCCCTTAAAACTTTAAACCCTAAAATTTTCTAAACCTTAATCCTTTAAAATTTTAAAAACCACATAAGCATAATTTTACACAGTAAGCTCAAAATAACAATTCAATGAGTAAATGTGAACCATAAATCTAAGTATTTTAAAGTGTCCAAACCCTAGTTTCGTGATTTTACATCACAAACCCTAATTTGGTTAATCAAAGAACTTTATCAACCTTTTAAAATATAAAAACCTTAATCTATTTTAATTCCTTTAAAAACTCACAGTAGCCTAATTCAACAAATTCTAAAACCCTAAACACATGAAATAAAGAACCCTAAATGGAAACAATAGCCATAATTTAGATTTGTATTTGCCTTATTCAATTCTATATTTGATTATGCTTTGATTTATTTTATATGCTTTAATTTATTTAAGTTCAATGCTTGGTTTATTTAATTTATCATGGATGGATGTTTAATTTCTATTGATATTTAATACCTTTGATGAATGATTTATTTATGATGAATGGTCATTTACTTTTATCAATTTATTTAGATTTTCAAATATTGTAAGAGGTATGTTTCCACTTGTTGGGTACCTCATTAGTTAAATATCATGTAATTTAAATCGCTTTTCTATTTCAGAGCCAATGTAAAGGACATGTTTCTACCTTTCGGCGGGTGTTCTATTTAGGCATGGATTATGTAAGGGTATGTTTCCATCTTCGGATGGGTGTCCATTTATTTGCTTTGTTTGGACATTGTTTTGATTTTTAATATATCGATGCTTTATTTTAATTATTGTGTGTAATATGGATAATATTGTTATATTTAAGAATTTTATAATATTAAGACCTGTAAAGGAGGCCGGTTCCAATGAACCAGGCGTTGTGGGGGTGCTGGGCCATTTCTCACCTTCCCCACACATACCTAACTTTCCGAACCCATTAGGGGGTTGGGGATTCCTTAGGAATTGAGTCATCCACCCCTTTCTTTTTTCTCGGCCCGTCCGTGTGGAGACACCATTTTCTCCGGACTTAGGTCTGTGTTCTCTAAGGCCCCGAGCCTAAATAGTGTCGAAGTCGCAAGAATCATTCCACTGGGAGTGGGGGCAAAAATCCCCGCTCACAGTAAGTATGCATTATGCAGCTGCACAAACCCTTCGTATGACCATAAGACATGGTAGGATGGGAAGTTATGATCTTTTTGGGCCACTTAAAGTTACCATTAGAGATAGCCATTGAAGAAAATTTGAATTGTGCGACTGCTCAAGGCATATGGTGACTGCGCAATGCGTCTCAGCAACATTATAAGTGGCAAACAAGAACCAAACATGTGGGAACCACTTCAAATGGTCAGTTAAAGTCCTAATGGCTATAAATACCAGGAGAAATCTCTTATTTAACGGTAATTGTGATTGATATAGTTAAGGAAAACTACTTTCAATTCTTTGTATTAAAATTCACATTTGTATTACTTGACTATTGGGTGTAAGCATCAAAACACCATTGTAAGTTTAGTGTTAGCTTTGAAATACTTAGGTTTTAGAGTGAGCATTAGAAACAACTCTTGTAGGATTGTGATGATAATACTAAAACTGTGAGCGGGGATTTTCGTTCCCGCTCCCGGTGGAATGGTTCTTGCGACTTCGGCACTGTTTAGGCTCGAGGCCTTAGAGAACATGAACCTAGGTTCGGAGAAAATGGAGTCTCCATCCGGACGGGCTAGAAAAAAGAAAGGGTTGGATAACTCGATTCCTAAGGAATTCCCAACCTCCTAATGGGTTTTGGAAAGTTGGGTATGTGTGGGGAAGGTGAGAAATGGCCCAGCACCCCCACAACGCCCGATTCATTAGAACCGGCCTCCTTTACAGGTCTTAATATTATAAAATTCTTAAATATAACGACATTATCCATATTACACACAATAAAAATAAAGCATCGATATATTGAAAATCAAAATAATGTCCAAACAAAATAATTATATGGACACACATCCAAGGATGCAAACATGTCCTTACATCCCATGTCTAAATAGGACACCCACCGAAAGGTAGAAACATGTCCTTTACATTGGTTCAAAAATAGAAAAGCAATTTAAATTACATGATATTTAACTAGTGAGGTACCCACCAAGTGGAAACATACCTCTTACAGCATTTAGAAATCTAAATAAATTGATAAAAGTAAATAACCATTCATCATAAATAAATCATTCATCAAAGGTACTAATCAAAATATAAAAGAAACATCCATCCATGATAAGCTAAATATTGAACTTAAATAAGTTAAAGCACATAAAGTAAATCAAAGCATAATTAAATATAAAATTGAATAAAGCAAATAAAGATTCAAATTAGGGCTACTATTTCTACTTAAGATTCTTTAATTAATATTTAGGACTACTGTGATTTTAAGGGAATTAAAATGGATTAAAGTTTTATGATTTAAAAAGTTGGTAAAGTTCTTTGATTAACTAAATTAGGGTTTGAGATGTAAAATCCTGAAATTAGGGTTTGGATACTTTAAAACATTGGATTTATGATTTACAATCATTGGATATGGTTTGAAAGCTTACTGCGTTTGAATATGTTTATAGGGTTTTAAGGTTTAAAGGATTAGGGTTTAGAAAACTTTAAGGTTTAAATTTTAAGGGAGTTAGGGTTCAATATTTTGACTTTTGTAGTTGAATTAGGGTTTTAGGATTTTTGAATTAGGGCTTCAGAAAATGAATTAGTTTTTAGAATTTGGAAAACAATTTATAGTTTTATAAAACTTTATGTGATTTTTAGAAGCTGTAAAGTGAAGTTTAGAGTTTTAAGATTTTGGAACATTAGAAAACAGATTACGGTTTTGATATTTGAAGAAACAAAAAAAGTAATTTAGGGTTTTTTGAAAATAAAGAAAACGATTTAAAGTTTATAAAAACAAAAGACACAATTTAGGGGTTTTTTTGGGGACAGAAGGAATAAATTAGATTTTTGAGGTTTTAGGGAAACAGAAGGATGATTTTTAGTGTTTTAGAACGATTTAAGGTTTTTTGGAAAAAACAAAGAAACGGATTAAAGTTTTTAAAGGTATCTATAAATAGAGGAATTCTCTTAAGGTTTCTGGAAACAAAGATCAAGTTATCACATCTTCAAAGATTGAAGTTTTGAGTGTGTAATCTTATGAATTAAATAAAGGACGAAGCTACTGTAAGAAACAAAAAGAAATTAAGAACTCAAACCTTCGTTCGTAGGTTACACCAAAAATTGCTTCTTTGATGAACAAGGTCAAAGACAAGCTTTGCTGCCTTTGATAGGTTGAGTTGCTTGCTTGCTCTCTCAAAAAGTCAGATTGATTCAAAGCCTTTTCTACTCAGTTTCGGTCTCAATTTTTCTCCAAATTTCCGTCACAATTTCTTCCTCCTTTTTGTGTTGTATTTGGTAGTATTTATTGAAGATTTTTGATTAATCTAGTTATTCACAGAATATAACATTCATTAAGAAAAGGAAATCGAAACCTAATTGCATTAGGTTTCGAAAAAAATTTTGCGTCGAAAAAATTTTGCTGGCGAAAAAAAAAACTGCTGCGGAAAAATTGCGCTGGCAAAAAAAAACTGCTGCTAAAAAAATGCAATGGCAAAAACGCTGCCGCAGCTGGTTGTGGCAGCAGGGGGCGAATTGGCCTACGGGTGAAATGGCCCACCGCCATTCATCCTGCGCTGGTTTTCGAAGATGATTTTTTCATCGCCGATTTTTTCGTCGCCATTATTTATTTTTATTTTTTTGTTTATTATTATTATTTTTATTTTTTATTAATAAAAATTAGATACTAAAGCAAAAATTATTTAATTAAGATAACAAAAATTGTTTTGGACTAATTAAAATATATTGGACAACACAAAAATTATTTTGGACTAATTAAAATATATTGGACCGGATTGGGTAAAAAATTAAGGGTCTACAGTTTGCCCCCTGCTTGAATGATCTGAGACTTTAGTGAAAGAGAGTGAAAAGCAATAAGACTTAATTTTTGAGATGGTTGAGGTTTTGGGTTTTGGACCCTGTTCGAGTTCTGGACTTAAGGATGATTCTAGGTTCTGGACCTAAGGAAAATTTGGGTTCTAGACCCGATTCGAGTTCTGGACTCAAGGACAATTCTAGGTTTTGGACCTAAGAAAAATTTGGGTTCTGGACCCGAGCTAAGTTCTGGACTTAGAAAAGATTATATGTTCTGGACCTAAGGATAATTTGGGTTCTGGACCCGAGTTAAGTTCTGGACTTAAAAGAGATTCTAGTTTCTGGACCTAAGGGTAATTTGGGTTCTGGACCCGAGCTAAGCTCTTGGACTTAGAAATAATTCTAGGTTCTGGACCTAAGAAAAATTTGGGTTCTGGACCCTATTCGAGTTTTAGACTCAAGGATAATTATAGGTTCTAGACCTAAGGAGAATTTGGGTTCTGAACCTGAGCTAAATTCTGGACTTAGGAAAGATTCTAGGTTCTGGACCTAAGGATAATTTGAATTCTAGACCCGAGTTAAGTTCTAGACTTAAAAGAGATTTTAGGTTCTGAACCTAAGGGTAATTTGGGCCCTGGACCCGAGCTAAGTTCTGGACTTAGAAGAGATTCTAGGTTCTGGACCTAAGAAAAATTTGGGTTCTGTACCCGAGCTAATAATTTTTTTTATTTCAAAAAGTTTGGCTAATTTTTATTTCTTTTTTTTCCCTGCGTGTAAAAATATTTATATACACGCAAGCAGTCGAATGATTAAATTGAATAATTGAATTTACTGTTTATTTACTGTGTAGTCACTGTTCATACACTATTTACTATTTATAAATAGTAAATTTACTATTTAAAAATAGTAGCAAATAGTATTTACTATTAGAAATAGTAATTTACTATTCATAAATAGTAAAAAATACTATTTATGAATAGTAAAGTTTGCTATTCATGAACAGTAAAACTTACTTTTGAATTTTTGTTTTTTTCACTGTCGTTTCTCTATAAAAACCCACGAATCCTTCATTTGATTTAAAGCAAAAATTCTCAATTTCTATAATTCTCTCGAATTCTTTCAAATTTAGCACATATTTTTAAAAAAATGCATGCTTCAAGGACAGGGACTCATTCTAATGCTGAGTTTTTGGAGTTTATTCGGCATCATGAAGATGGAAATATAGATATACTAGCCCGGATGCCGCTTCACCAAGGTTCAAACCTAAAGAGCACAGTAATTATTTTTCTTTTCCTTTTTTTTTCTTTTCTTGATTTTCGTCTTTATGCTTGTTTTTTTATTATTTATTTTTAATTATTATTATTATTATTTATTTTTCTTTATGATTATTTTTTATTTTTTTTTGATGATTTTTTTATATTATTATTATGTTTGCCTTTATTCTTATTTTTGTTTATTTATTTTGTATTATGATATTATTATCTTTTTAGAAAATTTAGGAAAAATATATTAATTTAAGCATATAGGATAATATGTACTTACCTGATATTAACTTACCTGGCTCTGTGTTAGCATGATCGTTGCTTTGTTCGGGCTGGAGGGTGTATTTACAAAGCCCGACAATGGTATGATGCAGTGCCTTCTCGGGTAAGGTGAATTATCCGAGATTGTGGCTTTGAGCAGTTCATCTTACAATTGCCATTCGAAGAATATCATATAGACCGGAGCATAGTCCAGGAGCTTGCAGAGCGATGGTTGGTCACAACCCACACTTTTCACTTGCCCATTGGAGAGATGACAATTGGTCCGGTCGATTTTACTGCTATAACTGGCCTTCGATATGATGGTGTTCTAGTTTCTTTGACCAATGATATTTTAACATTCGAAGAAATTCAGGAATTAATTGTATGGAACCATCATATAAAGGGACTTTTAAGATAAAAATCGAGCCAATTCGTAGTTATTGGATGAGCTACGAAGGATAGGTTGGCAGAGACACGGCCGAACAGTATGCTCGAGGATTTTTGTTATATCTGCTTGGGTCCACCATCTTAGGCAGCACTGAATCCTCCATCCACTTGTCAGTGTTGAGTGCCCTTTCTTGTTTCAGAATGGCACCATCTTCTGGCTGGGGTAAAGCTGGTCTCGCGTGTCTTTACCATGGTCTTGATAAACTTTGCCGAAATAAGAAGTCTTTTGTCGGCTTGATGGCAGTTGTCGAGGTATTCTTCTTCTACCAATGTCAATTCCACTCTTTTCTTGCATGAATTTGATCTTTATTGTTATTTTAGCTATGGGCATATGAACACAACCTTGTGAGGATACCCAGTATTTTTTGACAGAGAGTCGGGTATCCGAGATTAAATTTCTAGTTGTCCGATCGTGTGGACGTTCTCGGCTCTCGCCATGTGCATATTCATCGCTTTGTGTTGAGCTGCTTAACCTAGGACCAGGTAAAATAGCATTAGTATGCTTTAAATTTTATGTGAAAGTTTACTTACCTTATGTTATTTTGCAGGTGAATTTGGCCTGGTGGAACCCAGAAGAGCGAGCAAACTGGTCTCCTTTGATGAGGGTTGCACTATCTTTCCAACATTCTCGCCGAGTCATCGTTGGCCTAGTGTCTAGTGGCTGGTTTCTCTGGGAGAGAGTTTATGAATGGTTTCTCAGTCCAGAGCAGCGGAGGGTCTCAATGCATATCCCGAAATATACTTTAAATATTATGTCGATGCCGGAGGATGCATGGTGGCCGGCTCGATATGGTTATGGTGTTGAGTCATTTCTTCATCCACCCGATGCATTTTATGCCCATTTTATTCAAAGGTGGCTCTTGAACTTTGATGTATCTCCTGTTGGTTTATAGGGAATTCTCGAAGAAAATGAGGGTAGAGATGAAGAGGAACATCACGGAGATGCAGGAGAGTCTGTTCCACATCGCGGGGCTTGTACTTCTCAGGTAAAACTTTTACCATTTTTCCCTTGCAACTACTTCTTTCTTTTTTTGATTCTTTAATGATTGTTGCAGGCTGCTGGTTCATTTGATCATGAGGCTAGACCTTCATTTACTGCCCCTTCATTTGCTCATTCTAGCCCGCCAGATATACCATCTCATCCGAAAGGCATTTATATGAACTACCTGGTATGTTCCTTATTTCTTGGTAATTTATGCTATATGTATGCATGATTATGTATGCTCTTACCTTTTTCCTTTTTGGCTCATAGAGGATGCTCGAAGAACAAAATAGGAAACTTCAAGAAGAGTTGACTGCAAGTCGTTAGCAGGCTTCTCACTTTGAAAGTTTATATCATCAATCCGAACAAAATTTTTTGAGACTTTCGATTTTAGGGGATGATGGATCCTGGTGCGTCTTCATCAAGAGGCCCCAAGACTGATGACCATGAGATCCTTTCGTCTACTTCGGATGAGGACCGTGATAGATTAGAACTTCAAGGTAATAGAGATTTTGGTGCTCCCGCTTCAGGTGATCTCGGGATGAGTAATTTGCCCCCTCCTCCAACAGGCGATGACTTTTTCAAGGCTTTATTTGATGACCCACCACCATCTTCTTAGTGATGTGTAAATTGTATCAATTGTATAAATATTATACAATAATGAAAAAAAATACAATTTCCATCTTTACTGTACCCTTTTTTCACTTTTTTTTTCACTTTTCATCGTTACTGGATCACAATTATTAAACTTTCTTTTTCATATTTTGATATTTACACGGTCACCACCGAAAAAACCAAATACAATATGGTAAAGTAAATTCGTCGCCAATTCTTTTCCTTACATAGCTTGGTTTCGTCCTTTTCCATCACCTTTACCTTATCAATTTTGGAAAAGTTATTTCCTCTATATAAATCACCTTTTATACCATATTTCATACAGAATCCAAAATTCTTTCCATTTCAACGTAAAAAAACTCCCTTTAACAATTTTAATTTCCCTTCATTCATCAACCATGACCGAACATCATTTAAAGAAGATAAAAAATCTATTTAAGAATATGGATGTCATTCATTGGAAGCAAATTTCGTGGTCAAAACTTGATATTTTAAAGTGTATTTAAAATGTTAAATTGGACCACTCCTTCTTACATGCCATGTCTTCCTTTTGGAACATGGATTCTAGGGCATTTAAAATGAATGGCTTTGAAATATGTCCCTTGATTGAAGAATTTGAAGCCATCCTTGGATATCCAAACAATCAACAAATGGTGTTACCCACATTGATTTCCAAAACTCAACAGAAGATGCAGATGTTATTTCAAATTCCAAAACCTGAAGTTCTTCAGTTGATGAGAGGTGAAAAAATTTTACTTGCTCCTTTGATTGATTTTTGTCTTTCTCATTTGGCCCCTACTAAGCCATGGGATACATGCTTTCTGTTTGTTTGCTTGGCCAATTCTTACTTGTTTCTTCCGACCGCGATATTAATCCAAGAGTATTGGATATTGTGGACCAAATGGAAGGAGGCTTGTCGCCGGTACCTGAGATCTTTGCCGAGACTTTAGTTGGATTAGAGCGACTTAAATCAGGATTGTGTGAGAGACTGACTGGGGGTCCGTTGCTGCTTCAGGTAGTTACCTAAACTGCCCTTTCGGGTTTTCAATTTAGGTTTTCTTTTTCTTTTTATTATTGCTCTAATTTTTGCCTAGTCCACCCATGTGGGTTTCCGGAACTAGCGAGCTGTCCTAATTTTTGCCTAAGCTGCTGTTGCGCTCGAATTAAGTACTACTACAAAGCGTCACTCGCAAGTATACGAGGTAGCTGTAGCAAGGTGATCGCCCCAAGGTCGTTTCCCCAAGAAGGTGTGGTTCGTAATAGCTTGATTGACAAGTATTTAAATGCGGAAGTGTTTGTTGTATGAGATGTGCAAGATTAATTTAAACCTAAAATTTATCGTGCGTAGAGAGTAATGTGTGTGGGTGTACAAGATCAAATCGATTCTTGGGAAGGTGCCTAAAGTCATAGGTCCATTCAATGAAAGCTCAATTCTCAATTGTCCATTAACATAACCTTGAAAATTAATTTGTTCCTTAAGATTAATTAGTCAATTACCAATCCATTATTTCTCACATTCATGAATTAATAATGACCAATTCTTTTACATTACCAAATTAATGAAACCCTAGAACTTATATTTCTAATTCATTCATAGGGTGGTCGATTATATAGTTTCGATATCGGATTTCACCTCTCGGTCCGTCATCCAATATTCAAAGGTCAATAGGTAGCTAATCTATCAACCTAGCATTTAATACAATACAATCAACCAATCAACAAGGAACATCAATGTAAATATCAAATCAAGACATTCAACCAAATATACTATAAACCCTAAACATGGGTATTTAGCTCAACATCATCAATTTAACACATTCATTCAACTCAATATAACACAAATACAAATTGTCCATTGCAATATCAATTCTATTAATACAACAACAACAATAAGAAATGAATTAAAAGAGAGAATAGAAAAACCCCTTGTGAAGATGCCAAGAGTAGGATTGCTAGTCTTCCTCCTAGCTCCACTTGATGTATTTGATGAAGAACCCAAGCCCTCTTCAATGGTTGATTTCCCTTTGCAATGTGGAATGGAGCTTTCTCAAGTCACCAAACCTTTGGATCGAGCTTTCTCAAGTCACCAACCTTCAATGGATTTTGCCTTTGGAAGATGGAATGGAGCTTTCTCAAGTCACCACTCCCTTCAATGAAGCTTCTTCAACCTTTGAGAACTTGTAACCCAATGTATCCCAAAGAACCTCAAAGATCTTATCAATGGAAGATGGAGAAGGTGGAGAGGATGGAAATGGAGGTTTGGAGGTGAAGGGACAAGGGAGAGTGTCACTCTCTCCCTCTCCCACATTTTTGCAGAAATTTTGGCTCTCCAAGAACCCAAGAACTCCCCCATTTTCCTCTTCCTCTCCTTTTAATTCATTCAAAATACACACCCATGCCTTCCAACTCATCCCATTTCCCTTTGTCCCCCACTTTTTATTTGTTTAATATTTCTTTTGGCAAGCAATAAGTCTTTGTCTCCCACTTGTTCCCCACTTTGTTGAAAGAATTTTGACTTTTCAGGTGGGACACGGCCAAGCCAAGAGTGTCTTGGCCGTGTCTCTTGCAATTTTTTTCTCTTTTTCATGAGGTGACACGGCCAAGCCTTGGTTGGCTTGGCCATGTCTCTTGATTCTTCATGGGACACGGCCGTGTCCCTTGGCCGTGTCCCTTGGCCGTGTCCCTCACTGGACTTCTTTCTTTCTTTCTTTCTTCTCTTTGGTTGTGAGAGGTGACACTGCCAAGCCATGTGGAGCTTGGCCGTGTCTCTTGATTTTTTCTTTGGGACACGAACAAGCTCCTTGTCGTGTCCCTCACTCTCTTTGATACAGAATGAGACACGGCCAGAGGACACAGCCGTGTCATGTGACATGGCCAGTGTCCTGGCCGTGTCCCTTGACAGTGTCAGTCTCTGCCTCTTTTCTTTCCTTCTTTGCTTGCTTTCTTGTTCTTTGGTATGAATGGGACACGGCCAAGCCATTTTTGTCTTGGCCGTGTCAGGTGACACGGCCACAAGCTTGGCCATGTCTCTGAGTGTGTCTCTTCCTGCCTTCATTTTTGCTCTTTCTTTTCTTTGTTCTTTGTTTTGCCTTTTGAATGAGACACGGCCAGAGGCTTGGCCGTGTCTCTGGGTGTGTCAGCTACTGCCTTGAAGAAATTTTGAGGGACATGGCCATGTCTTGCTTGGCTTGGCCATGTCTTGCTTGGTTCATGCTTTTCTTGCCCGGTTTTGATCTTCCAAGGGTGTTTTTGCTCCTAAACCTAAAAACAAACACTTTAAACAAACTTAAAACAAAAATCAATCAAAACATTAACTAAAACACACATAAAATCATACTAAAAACTAGTATAAAAATGAACTAAACAGCTGCCCTTGCGGGTTTTCAACTTAGCGGACCTCTTTTATCATATATATTTTCTATTGCTCTAATTTTTGCCTAGTCCACCCATGTGGGTTTTTGTAACTAGCGAGCTGTCCTAATTTTTGCCTAAGTTGCCCTTGCGGGTTTTCAACTTAGCGAACTCTTTTTCTTCTTTTCTTTTTTTTTAATTTAATTCTTTCTTCACATATTTGGCTTTAGGAGTGTCTTTGTTTGCTTGATACTCCATCTATGGACTTTGCCAGATACCTGCCACATCATCATTCTGCTAGGAAGCTACTCCATCCTGCTTCTTCATATGCTGACTGGGTTGACTAGATCCACTCACGCACTGAAGTCAATATCCGTTGGTTGGTACCTTGGTGGAAGATTTCTCGTATCACCATGTGGACATACTTGATGTATGTTCCCCTTGCTGCTCTTCGTCGAGGTACATGCTATGATCCTCGCCGACTTAGCCATCAGTACGGAGTTGAGCCTCGTGATTCTGACTTTACTTTTGACTTAGACATGCCTTGCTTGACTGAAGCCTAATTGGATCGGCTGAGACAAATCTGGCTTGCACGTTATATTTATCGACTGCCATAGATTTTACATTTGTCAATTCAAAAAGTGTATTGTTAGGATGAAAAATAATTAAAGTAATAAAAGATTCTTCTTTTCCATTTATAATTTGTCATCACCTTTTGCTATTGTGTTTATTTATTTCATCCATATCTAGTCAAATACATATAACAGTGCACATAGAGTAATTCTAACATTAATTCTATTTTATTAAATTAGGGAACAACCAAACATAATGCCAGCATACACAAGATTACTCCTGTTGCCAACTAACCCTTTTGGGTTTTCTAATTGATGATTTTCTCTCATTTAGCCCTAATTGTTGCCTAGTCCACCCTTTCGAGCTTTCTGGACTAGCAGACTGCTCTGACTTTTGCCTAGGCCGCCCTTTTTGGGTTTTCAACCTAGCAAGCTCTCTCTTTTTTTTTTTTATATATCATACATAAAACCTCTTCAACCTGTCAATGTTTACTGGCTAACTAAACTCGTTCCCATCCATGTCTGATAACTTTACCGCACATTTGTTCATGACTTGTTTCATGACATATGGCCCTTCCCAGCTAGGTCTGAACTTCCCTCTTGGATCAGATAGATAGGCTTACATTGCTTTAACACCAAATCCCCGACTCTAAGTTTTTTGACCTTAACCCTTCTATTGTAGGCCTGAGCTATCTTCTTTTGATAAAGTTGGTGATGATATAGTGCCTTTAACCTTCTCTCTTCTAGTAAAGCTAACTGTGTGTATCTGCTTGCTACCAATTCCGTTTTAGGCAGTTTAGCTTCCAAGACTACTCTCAATGACTTGATCTCTATTTCAATTGGCAACACTACTTCCATCCCATAAACTAAAGAGAACGGTGTCATTCCAGTAGCGTTAAGACCGACTACCTTTTGCATGTTTGGCTACCAGACTGATAGTTCCCTTTCTCATTCCTTTTTATTGAAAAATAGTTCTTTTCTCTCTCCCATTCTTCAATTTGCAAACCAGCTTGGAGAAGGTCCTTGAAATCACGGATGAGTGTATAAGACATCCTTTCACGAAGACTAGGCAACACCCCTCTCACAATCATCCTTATTTGATCGAATTCATCAGGCCTCTTCTCAAGTAAAGCAACCTTGTTTCTCCATCTCTTCACATAATCCACAAAATTCTCATTCGACCTTTGCCTAATGGACTCCACTTCCATCAAGGTAACTTCCATCTCAACATTATATCCATATTGTTGGATGAAGGCTTTGTAAAGCAGATCCCAACTCTTTTGTGTCCCATCATCTAAGGTATTGAACCAATTTTGGACAACAGGGTCCAATGGGAGTATAAAGTACCTTAGGGTTTGAGCATTAGTAGCTCGGGCAGACTGCATGGCAGTGATATATTGCTTCACATGGAGGTGAGGATTTCTGGTTCCATCAAACTTTGCGAAAGATGGCATCTTGAACTTGTACGAGACTTCTTCATCTAGCTCAAATAATTTGTCGAATTCGGACATTTCTTCAGTTTTCAGCTTCTTCTCAAATTTCTTTTCCAAATCAGCAATCATCTTTTCAACATAAGAAATTTCGGTCTTCTACATAGTTGATCTTACAACAATCTTCGTTTCCTTTTTCTTCTCTTGAGCATCTTGGTAGTATTGAGCCCAATCATCATCATCATCAATGATCACCTTTTCATCATCAAAAACCACTTCACCAACTTTAGTCTTCCCTTTGTCGTTTGGCTTCTTAGTGCTAGCAGATGCCTCGACATGATTTTCTAAGATTGCAGTCAATTGGTTCTTCATGGTCTCAGCTAGGGCCTCTTTTATTTCTTCCATCTTGGCGTTGAGGGCATTATCCACCATTCTTTGAATTTGTTTGGCCTCCATTGTTTTTGGTGAGCAAGTGATTGAGTCGTTGCTAGATACTTCATCTCCGGCGTAGGTCGGATTGTTGTAAGCTTTTGAACAGTTGTAATCCAGGGCTATGAGCCAGAGAGGATCAATGATATGAGATGCAAATGTATGCATGTATGCATGTATGCACAAACAATCAACAAACAAGGATAATTAGGACGCTCCTTCCAACCTTATAACATCCACACACGAATGGCGAGTCTCTTTTCCCAGGTATATGGTTAACAAAATACCAACATGGGGTATCTTGTTTTTGAATATTTTCCTCGAACGTTTAAACCAATAGTTATATTTTCGCAAATGGAAATCCATTCATAATAATTCCCATTAATTAGGTTTTAATCCATTCAACCTTCTAAAGTAGCTTTTATGCTATATTGGATTAAAACAAAATTAAGATATTTATTATAAATAGATTTCTCACTTGAAAAAGTAACTAATGATTCATGCCAAAAACAAGCGCATGATTAATTACTCTTAGTATAAACTAGGCTCACAATTGATTTTTCGTATTTCGTAATTGACCTAAATATTTTCCAAGCTCTTTGTAAGAAAAGGATGAAAATAATTTTGTTTATAAGCCCATTGTAAAAAGATTTTAGAAAAATGGATTTTGGGCTCAAAAGAATTTTTGATTTGTTTTGGAAAAGACCATCTTGAAAAGTTTTGAAAATAGCTTTGGTCTTTTGGATTTTAAAGAAAAATTTATTTTGAGCTCACAATATACTTAGGTCATATTAGAAAAATAACAAACCAAATAAGCCATGATTTAAGCCAAGATAAATTAACCATAGTCAAACAACATGCATTTGGGGTAAAACCTAAGGGAAGTAACTAGGCCAATTACATGAGCTTTAGTCTTTGGGTAAAAAGGCTTAGGTTCCCATAGCAAGTATATACCAAATGGTACGAGGCTATGAGTGGTTATGCCATGCTTGTCACAACTGGCCATAGCAGGTATGTACATTAATTACGTGTACAGTATTCACACGTGCTGACAATGTAGGCATGCTAAAGAGATCCGGCTAACCCTAGACCGTTAAGCTATAATTCATTAAAGGACCGGGGTTAAACGTGCGTGACTAACGATGATGGGTGACCAGTCTGGAAAGTCTTAATTATGTATGTGATAGTGTAATGAAATGGAAACTAGAGAAAAATCGGGTAAAAACTGTGAACTGTGACTTTCTTCGGAAATGCCCCGTTAGAGAGAAACGAAAACACGTAGACTAGGGGCATTTTGGTCATTATTAATTAAAATTTATACATGAATCCAAAGTAGGAAATATACACATGAGTGCGTAGAGGACGTCGAGGGGTTGAATATGAAATGATCGTCAGTAGAAACGGAGCCCGGGCAAACCCGAGCAAAGAAAGGACCTAAAGGGAATTTTGTAAAAAGTCGAGGGCTTATTGGTAATTTTTCCAAACGACTTGGAAACCTAAAATAGACCTTAAAAATGGAAAGTAGAGGTCGAGAGGGTCAAAACCATATGTGGTTCACTTCGTGGAACCACACGGTTTAAAAGTTACAGACAATAATTCGCCGGAGGGTATTTTGGTCTTTTCTCATCCTAAATCATAAAATTACAGTAAAGGGAAGAAGAGGGGCCAAAATATGATTAAAAGAAAGCCCAATGGCTTGGGCCTTAAATAAATAAAAGAGAGAGACAATTGTGCCAATAAAAAATGGCCATTTTGCCTTAAAGTGGACCAATTGGAATTAAGCATTTGTCTTAACACATTATTAGCCAAATTGGGCAGCCATTTGGACCAAAAACACATGAAAGAAGGAAGCAAAAACTCCCTCTTGAGAAGGAGGGTCGTCCAAGCCATAGGAGAAGGAAGAAAGGTGGTGATTTTCAAGTTTTAAGGTTTATTATCAAAGGTTTTGGTGGATTCCAAGGTCCTAAACTAAGGTAAGTTCATTTCTAATCCTAATTTCAGGTTTTAATGATTAATTTGAGAGATTAAAATTAGGGTTCTTATGGTGGATTTGGGGAAAACTTAAGTAGTGATGATATTGATTAATTAAATGGAAGAATTAAGGTTTCTAAGGTTTAATAAGGTTAGATTAGGACTTAATTTGAAAAGAAATGGAAGGGTAGTGCATGTTCTAAATTTCTAGGGTTTATGGTTGAGGTTGTGTTGTGAAATTTTTGTAGGCAAGGGTGGAAATAAGGAGAAGGAAGAGCTTGAAAGAGAAGGGAAAGCAAAAGGAAATTAAAATACAAGGTTTGGTACTTTACCTTGGAAGAATTAATTTTTCTTTCATTTTCTTGCCAAAAATTTATCTATGGAACTTTTGCTATGGATGCCTCAATGTGTTGTTTGAGTTTGAATTCAATTGTTGAGTGGTAATTTTGAATCCATGTGGTGATTGGGTTGTTTAAATTCAAATGAAATCTAATGTTTTCAATGATTTTGGTAAAAGAGTTTATGAACTCCATTGAGTCCAAATTGATTTAAACAATCAAGTTATTTTAAAAGGGAAGTGTCTAAGTCTTCATTACATTATTATGGAAGCTTTGAAATGGGTTTAGAACAAAAAAAAAATAAACAATTTTGCACCAAATGCAAGTGGGGGCCGAATTGGTGCCCTTTGGGAGCCAATTCTGGACCTAATTTTGGCAGCCGGTTGAGGCAGCAAACGATGGAATTTTTCAACAAAATTTTACATGCAATTAGTCAACATATGAAATAAGCTTCCTGTAAAATTTCAGCCAAAAATACGATCATTTACCTGGTCAAATGCATGACTGAAATTGACTGAAATTTAGACGAAAACCACATTTTACTATTCATATGGTCATGCCATTTGCGTTGCCGATTTTAAGCACCGTGATACTATTCCTTTGGTCATTTTTGGGAATTGTTCTAATGTGATTTGAAGTGTGTGGAAATGACTAAGAATGGTGGTAAACACTTGGAAATGAAACGGCCTTTAGCCACAGAGTTAGTACACGGGGAAATGGCATGACTTGGTAAAAATGAAAAGGGATGTGCAAATCATTTGAAAATTTGTGGAAATCTTGGATTTGAATTTTAAACCCTTATGCTCTACTTAGTGGTTGAACTTGGTAGATAAGAGTATAGTGCACTATACTAACTTATGCAATACTGCTTGATATTGTGATTGAATTGTTATGATCTGAACTCAATGGTGAGGGCCATTGGGGCCAATGGTGAGGGCCATTGGTTATAACCAGGATGGTGAGGGCCATTCATGTGATTTGATATCGGTGGTGAGGGCCACCTGTGTTACAGTGGTGAGGGCCACTGCCTTATCGCTGTGGTTCTGCTTTTACCAGTAGAGCAAAAATTTACAAACTATGACACGACTATTTTATGGCATAAGTTGAATTGTGAATATTTTACAATTTTAGTTGAAATCTTTTGAAAAACTTAAAGTTCTTTTTCGGGAAGTACATTTTTATTTCATTGAAGTGAGCTTTATATTTTATTGCTTATAGTATTTATCATTCATATATTTTATTGCCTTGCTTGTACAAATACTCTTTACTTTTATTTCCATTGGTAAAGTACCCACTGAGCGACATTGCTCAGCGAGTTAAGTTTTCCTTGACTCGCAGGTTTGGAGCAGTAACTAACTCTTGGGAGGTGATGACCAGACCCACATCATCTCAGGTTAGATCTCTTAGTTTCCATTTTGAGTTAACTAGTTGTGACATGTATATATATATATAAGATTGAGAATTACTATGTTATACTGTACGTTAGTAGTATGATGTCATAATAATAAACCTCTACTTTATTTTGTACTAGAAGTGTGAATTCTTCTTGCAGGTTTGTAGTTGAGGTTATAAGGGGAATTCTTTGGGAGTGTATTGAGACTGATTGTGTTCGCATTGGTTTGTGTAAAAATGTTTTCAAAAATCAGAAAAACCAATTTTGTAGACACTTGGGACCCAATTTCTAGGCGAACCTCTGGCCAAATTTCTGTAAAAACCGAAACTAAAATTTGACTAAGTAAAATTGGTAGCAACATTAGGTTAGTGTGGCGCCTCTACTCGGCTTACACACGTAGGATGGGAAGGGGTGTTACAATGCTCGATCTCTATACCTTGAGTGAAAGTATGGTATCCCTTACATAACACAACACGGGTAACACGGGCGTCCTAACTCACGCACACGATGCAAACTAATATGATGCAATGGATAATATCATTATAAGAAAGAATAGAATAATATAAAGGCCAACCAAATCAACTTCTCTTATCCCCAGTGGAGTCGCCACTGTGAGCGGGGATTTTTGCCCCCACTCCCGGTGGAATAGTTCTTGCGACTCCGGCATTGTTTAGGCTCGGGGCCTTAGAGAACAATGACCTAAGTTCGGAGAAAATGGAGTCACCACCTGGACGGGCCAGGAAAAAAAAAGGGGTGGATGACTCGATTCGGAAAGTTGAGTACGTGTGGGGAAGGTAAGAAATGGCCCAGCACCCCCACAACGCCCGGTTCATTGGAACCGGCCTCCTTTATAGGTCTTAATATTATAAAATTCTAAAATATAACAACATTATTCATATTACACACAATAAAAATAAAGCATCGATATATTGAAAATCAAAACAATGTCCAAACAAAACAATTAGATGGACACCCATCCAAGGATGGAAATATGTCCTTACATCCCATGTCTAAATAGGACACCCACCAAAAGGTAGAAACATGTCCTTTACATTGGTTCAAAAATAGAAAAGAAATTTAAATTACATGATATTTAACTAGTGAGGTACCCATCAAGTGGAAACATACCTCTTACAACATTTGGAAATCTAAATAAATCAATAAAAGTAAATAACCATTCATCATAAATAAATCATTCATCAAAGGAACTAATCAAAATAAAATAAACTTCCATCCATGATAAACTAAATATTGAACTTAAATAAGTTAAAGCACATAAAGTAAAACAAATCATAATCAAATATAAAATTGAATAAAGCAAATAAAGATTCAAATTAGGGCTACTGTTTCTACTTAAGATTCTTTAATTAATATTTAGGGTTTTGGAATTTATTGGTTTAGACTACTTTGATTTTAAGGAAATTAAAATGGATTAACGTGTTATGATTTAAAAAGTTGGTAAAGTTCTTTGATTAACCAAATTAGGGTTTGAGATGTAAAATCCTGAAATTAGGGTTTGGATACTTTAAAACATTGGATTTATGATTTACGATCATTGGATATGTTTGAAAGCTTACTGTGTTTGAATATGTTTATAGGGTTTAAAGGTTTAAAGGGTTAGGGTTTAGAAAACTTTAAGGTTTAAATTTTAAGGGAGTTAGGGTTCACTGTTTTGACTTTTGGAGTTGAATTAGGGTTTTAGGATTTTTGAATTAGGGCTTTGGAGAATGAATTAGTTTTTAGAATTTGGAAAAGAAATTATAGTTTTATAAAACTTTATGTGATTTTTAGAAGCTGTAAAGTAAAGTTTAGAGTTTTAAGGTTTTGAAACATTGGAAAAAAGATTAGGGTTTTGATATTTTGAAGAAACATAAAAAGTAATTTAGGGTTTTTTGAAAATAGAGAAAACGATTTAAAGTTTATAAAAACAAAAGTGACAATTTAGGGTTTTTTTAGGGGACAGAAGGAATAAATTAGATTTTTGAGATTTTAGGGAAACAGAAGGATGATTTTTAGTGTTTTAGAACGATTTAAGGTTTTTTGGAAAAAAAAAAAGAAATAGATTAAAATTTTTAAAGGAATCTATAAATAGAGGAATTCTCTTAAGGTTTCTGGAAACAAAGATCAAGTTATCACATCTTCAAAGATTGAAGTTTTGAGTGTGTAATCTTATGAATTAAATAAAGGACGAAGCTACTATAAGAAACAAAAAGAAATTAAGAACTCAAACCTTCGTTCGTAGGTTACACCAAAAATTGCTTCTTGGATGAACAAGGTCAAAGAAAAGCTTTGCAAGGGAATATCCATATTGGCTAGCCAACATAGTACCTGTGCCAAAGAAAGATGGAAGGATAAGGGTCTGTGTGGATTATAGAGATTTAATTAAGACTTCCCCTAAAGATGATTCCCTTTACCCCATATAGATGTCCTTATTGATAGTACAACCTCTAGTGTGCTACACTCGTTTGTAGATGGATTTTTTGGATACAATCAAGTATTAATGGCCCAAGAGGATAAAGCCAAAACTGCTTTCATTACTACATGGTTTATATTTTGTTATAGGGTGATGTCATTCAGCTTAAAGAATGCTGGAGCAACCTATCAAAGGATGGCCACCACACTATTTCATGACATGATGCACAAAAAAGTTGAAGTATATGTTGATGATGTGATGGTTAAATAGATACAAGAGAACAACACTTCCAAAACTTGGAATTATTCTTCAATAGAGCTTTGAAATACAAGCTAAGATTGAACCCAAAGAAGTGTGTGTTTGGGGTTACCTCAGGTAAATTATTGGGACATGTGATTGGTCCGAATGGCATTGAGATTGATCTTGACAAAGTCAAAGCAATCAGGGATATGCCAGCCCCAAAGATGGAGAGAGAAGTTCAGGGATTTATTAGTAAATTACAATACATTAGCAGATTTATAGCAAAGCTCACAACAATTTGTGAGCCTATCTTCAAATTGCTTAAAAAGAATCAACATGTCATATGGAATGAAGAATGTCAAAAGGCCTTTGAGTGGATAAAAGAGTATTTGTTGAATCCACCTATTTTAAAACCACCTAAACCTGACAAACCTCTACTACTATACTTAGCAGTAGAAGAAGAGTCGATAGGAGCCATGCTAGCCTAAGCAAATGAGTCAGGGATTGAGCATGCAGTTTACTATTTGAGTAGAAAGCTCATGCCTTATGAAATTAAGTATAGTGTCATTGAAAAGACCTGTATAGTCATGGTTTGGTCTTCTAAGAAGTTGCGGCACTACTTTCAATCATATAGTGTGCAACCAATTTCCAGGTTGGATCCAATGAAGTACTTAAGAGAGACACCCTCTTTGATAGGGAAATATGATTGATGGTTGATAATATTAGAAGAACTTTAGATTGAGTATGTAACCAGGAAAACAATCAAAGTTAGAGCGGTGGCAGAATTCTTAGCCCAATAACCATTACCAGAAAGTGAAGATGTAATCTTGGAATTTCTGGATGAACATTAAGAGGCAATTGAAGTACAAGAGTGGAAAATGTATTTTGATGGAGCAGTAAATAGGAAAGGAGCAGGCTTGGGAGTTATACTAGAATCGCAAAAAAGGGGAACTTATCCCTTTAGCCAAAAAGTTAAAATTTAGGGCAACCAATAATATGGTGGAATACGAAGCTTGTATTTTCAGTTTGGAAACCCTAATGATTATGAAGGTGGATAAGGTGGAAGTTTTTGGTGTCATTACTAGTAGTATCCTAAGTAAATGGAGAGCGGGAGTTGAAAGAAGAAAAATTAAAACCATTAAAACCATACCACCATTACTTGACCATGATAAAGAAGAACTTTAAGGAGTGTAGGTTTGTACACCTATCAAGAGAAGAAAATCAGATGGCTGATGCCCTAGCCACATTGGCTTCGGTATGGGAAAATCTTGTTAGTTTATTCCTTAAGCCTCTGATCTTGACCAGTTCATCAACTCCTTGCTATGAATATGAAATAATCATGGAAATTGATACAGACCATGATGCATGGTATGATACTATAAGGCAATTTTTGGAGGAAAGAGAATACTCGCTGGGGGCAACAAAGAAAGAAAGAAGAGCCATAAGGCGATGGTCATTGCAATACATCACATTCCATGGAGAGTTATATCGAAGATGGCCTAATGGGGCACATTTAAGATGTTTAAGGAAGCCTGAAGTGGAGCGTATCATGTCAGAAATACATGCAGGAAGTTGTGGTCCGCGCATGAGTGGTTTGGCCCTACTTAAGAAGATTATTCAACAAGGTTATTACTGGTTAACCATGGAGAGAGATTGTATTAAGTTTGTAAAGAAGTGCCAACAATGTCAGATATATGGTAACTTGAATCACATGCCTCCTGAGGAATTGCATTCTATGTCTTCACCTTGGCCATTTGCTACTTGGGGTATTGACATTATAGGAGGGGTACATCTGATAGCCTCAAATGGTCACCATTTCATTGTGGTAGCAGTAGATTATTTTTCAAAATGGGTCGAAGCCAAATCCTCTAACAAACTGGGTGTAAGCCAAATGGCTAGATTTATTGAAAATAACCTCATCTGCAGATACGAGGTCCCGCATAGTGTGATATCAAACAATGGGGTACAGTTTCAAGGAGTAGTTAAAGATTTATTCTCAAAGTACCGAATCCATCATCATAGATCCTCTCCTTATAAACCAAAGGCTAATGGTGCAGTAGAAGCAACAAATAAAAGAATTAAGCAAATTCTGTCCAAGATGAGTAATACTTACAGGGATTGGTCAGAGATGCTTCTTGTGAGCGGGGATTTTCACCACCCTCCTGGTGGAATGGTTCTTGCGACTTCGGCACTGTTTAGGCTCAGGGCCTTAGAGAACACAAACCTAAGTCCGGAGAAAATAGAGTCACCACCCGGATGGCCCAGGAAAAAAGAAAGGGGCGGATGACTAGATTCCTAAGGAATCCCCAACCCCCTAATGGGTTCGGAAAGTTAGGTATGTGTGGGGAAGGTGAGAAATGGCCCAGCACCCACACAATGCCCGGTTCATTGGAACCGGCCTCCCTTACAGGTCTTAATATTATAAAATTCTTAAATATAACAACATTATCCATATTACACACAATAAAAATAAAGCATCGATATATTGAAAATCAAAGCAATGTCCAAACAAAACAATTAAATGGACACCCATCCAAGGATGGAAACATGTCCTTACATCCCATGCCTAATAGGACACCTAATAAAAGGTAGAAACATGTCCTTTACATTGGTTCTAAAATAGAAAAGCAATTTAAATTACATGATATTTAACTAATGAGGTACCCACCAAGTGGAACCATACCTCTTACAACATTTGGAAATCTAAATAAATTGATAAAAGTAAATAACCATTCATCATAAATAAATCATTCATCAAAGGTATTAAACATCAATAGAAAGTAAAATCCATCCATTATAAATTAAAACAACCAAGCATTGAACTTCAATAAATTAAAGCATATAAAATAAATCAAAGCATAATCAAATATAAACTTGAATAAGGCAAATAAAGATTCAAATTAGGGCTAGTGTGTCTATTTAAGTTTTAATGTGTTAAAGGTTTTGGAATTTATGGGTTTAAGATTTGTAATTCTTAGTTACTGTGAACTTTAAGGAATTGACATGAATTAAAGTTTTATAATTTAAGAGATTGATAAAGTTCTTTAATTAACCGAATTAGTGTTTGAGTTGTAAAATTATGAAACTAGGTTTTGGACACTTTAAAACATTTAGATTTATGATTTACGGTCATTGGATTGTGTTTGAAAGCTTACTGTGTTTGAATATGTTTATAGCGTATTAAGGTTTAAGGGATTAGGGTTTAGAAAACTTTAGGGTTTTGGTTTTAAGGGAGTTAAGGGTTCACTGTTTTGAGTTTTGGAGTTGAATTAGGGTTTTAGGATTTTTGAATTAGGGTTTCGGAGAATGAATTAGTTTTTAGAATTTGGAAAAATAATTGATAATTTTATGAAACTTTATGAAAATAAACAAAATGATTTAAAGTTTATAGAAACAGAAAAGATGTTTTTAGGGCTTTTGGAAAGAAAGAGAACTCAATTTAGGGTTTTGAAAATTTGGAAAGCAAATTAAGGAATTGAGGTTTTGAAGAAACAAAAATAACAATTTTAAGCCTTTTGGAAAACAAAGCAACGAATTAAGGTTTTTAAACTTTAGAAAAGGGGAATTAAGGTTCTAAGGTTTTTGAATTCAAAGAAATAATAGGATGATTTTAAGCTACTATGAAGAAATTAGATAATTGATGCATACCTCCGTTTGTTGGTTCCACCAAAAATTTCTTCTTAGATGAACAAAAACAAAGACAAGCTTTGCTGTCTTTGATGGATTGAATTGTTGTTTGCTCTCTCAAGAAAATCATATTGATTCAAAGCCTTTCCTACTTAGTTTCGGTCTCAACTTTTCTCCAAATTTCCGTCCCAATTTTTGATACTTTTTGTGTTGTTTTTGGTATTATTTATAGAAGATTTTTTGATTAATCTTAGTTATTCACGGAATATAACATTCATTAAGAAAAGGAAACCGAAACCTAATTGTATTAGGTTTCGAAAAAATTTGCTTCGAAAAAATTTCGTTGGCAAAAAAAACTGCTGCGGAAAAATTGCGTTGGCGAAAAAAACTAAAGTCACCAACACGAACAAAAACTGGGTGGCGGAACAGTGGTCCAGAATGAAAAAGGAGAGTTGGTACCAACACGAACACAAACTGGGTGGCGGATGTGCATAGATTATAGGAAATTAAATAAAGTCACCAAGAAAGATCACTTTCCTTTGCCATTTATTGATCAAATGCTTGATAGATTATCTGGACATTCTTTTTACTGTTTTCTTGATGGTCTTTCAGGTTACTACCAAGTCCCGATAGCACCAGAAGATCAACCAAAAACTACATTTACTTGTCCCTTTGGGACGTTTGCATTTCAAAGGATGCCATTTGGACTTTGCAATGCACCGGGAACATTTCAAAGGTGTATGCTTTCCATATTTTCTGATATGTTAGATAAGTGCATTGAGGTATTCATGGATGACTTTTCTGTCTTTGGTAATTCCTTTGATGATTGTTTGGAAAAGTTGACTCTAGTACTTAAAAGGTGTATAGAATGTAATCTTACATTGAGTTGGGAAAAGAGTCACTTTATGGTTGATCATGGAATTGTCTTAGGGCATGTTATTTCCCATGAAGGGATTGAGGTAGACAAAGCTAAAGTTGAATTAATTGTGAACCTACCTCCACCCACATCAATTAAGGGAATTAGAAGTTTTTTGGGACATGCAGGATTTTATAGGAGGTTCATAAAAGATTTTTCCAAAATTTCACGTCCTTTGTGTCAATTGTTAGGAAAAGATGTCCCATTTGTTTTTGTGAAAAGTGCTTAGAGGCTTTTAAAATTTTGAAAGAAAAACTAACTTCTGCCCCTATAATTGTTGCCCCAAATTGGGATTTGCCATTTGAAATTATGTGCGATGCATCGAATTTTGCCATTGGAGCTGTTTTGGGCCAAAGAGTGAATAAGTTGATGTGTGTAATTTATTATGCAAGTTTATCTTTAAATGATGCACAAGTAAATTACACAACCACTGAGAGAGAAATGTTAGCTGTGGTATTTGAACTAGACAAATTTAGATCTTACTTGATAGGTTCTAAGGTCGTAGTATTCTCTGATCATACAGCTTTGAAATACCTATTGACCAAACCACAAGCTAAACCTAGGCTCATTAGATGGGTATTGATGTTACAAGAATTCGATGTAGAAATCAAAGATAGGAAGGGAAGCGAAAATGTAGTGGCCGACCATCTTTCTAGACTTAACTCTTGTGAAAATAATGCTGAAATTGCTTGTGAAAATGCTTTTGAGAAATTCCCGGATGAACACTTGTTTTCCTTAACTCAAGCACCATGGTATGCTGATATAGCTAATTATCTTTCTTGTGGTGTAGTGAGAAAGGATTTGAGCTTCCAAGCAAAGAAGAAATTCCTGCATACGTGTAAGTATTATTTTTGGGATGAGCCTTACTTGTTTAGAATTTGCAGGGATGAAGTGATAAGAAGATGTGTGCCGGAAGAGGAACAAAAACAAGTGCTACAATATTGCCACAATTTGTATTGTGGGGGACATTTTGGAGGAAAGAAGACAGCTGAGAAAATTCTTCAAAGCGGTTTGTATTGGCCTACCCTTTTTAAAGATGCTTATCATTTTTGTATAAGATGTGATGAATGCCAAAGAGTAGGAAACATTAGCAAACAGAACGAAATGCCCCTTAATATTTTTATTGTGGTTGATATTTTTGATGTGTGGGGAATTGATTTCATGGGGCCATTTCCCAAATCATTTGGTTTTGAATATATTCTTCTAGCAGTGGATTATGTGTCTAAGTGGGTTGAGGCAATCCCCACTAGGACCAATGATGCTAACATTGTGTTAAAATTTGTGAAGGAGAATATTTTGAGCAGGTTTGGAACCCCCAAGGCGATAGTGAGTGATGGAGGAAGCCATTTTTGCAACAAATGGTTTGAAAAGTTGATGACCAAGATGGGCATCCGACACAAAGTGGCAACTCCATATCATCCCCAAACATCCGGGCAAGCTGAGATTTCAAACAAGCAGATCAAGGGGATTTTAGAAAAAAACAGTGAGCACAACTCGGAAGGACTGGTCAATCTGACTCTCGGAAGCATTGTGGGCCTATAGGACTGCTTATAAAACCCCATTGGGAATGAGTCCTTATAGGTTGGTCTTTGGCAAGGCGTGCCACCTCCCGGTGGAATTGGAGCACAAGGCTTATTGGGCAATAAAGACCACAAATATGGACTTAGGTGAAGCAAGGGAGCAGAGAATGCTACAAATTTCCTAGCTTGATGAGCTTCGGAATGAAGCCTATGAGAGTTCGAGGATCTTCAAGGAAAAGACCAAAGCTATTCATGACAGGATGATTCTTCGAAGGACTTTTGAACCGGGAATGAAAGTCCTTCTCTTCAATTCAAGAATGCGGTTGTTTCCCGGAAAATTGAAGTCACGTTGGAGTGGACCATTTCAAGTCACTCAAACATTTCCATACGGGGTTGTTGAGTTGCTTAATTTAAAGACCAACGAGACGTTCAAGGTCAATGGACAAAGGGTGAAGCCCTACTTGGAAGACATCGAAGTTGCAAAAATGGTAGAAAGCATGGTGTTCATTGACGAATGATGCAACAATGTCCAGCTATACGACATTAAAGAAGCGCTAAATGGGAGGCAACCCATCGGTTTGCAATTCTGTTCACTGTTATAATTTTATATTTTGCAATTTTAATTTCATGTTAAGTTAAATAAATAGAATAGGTACTTTTATCGGTTTTTCTTTTTCTTGAATGTGTTTCAGGGTTAAGCCAAGAAGAAGATTGCATTTTTGTGATTTGGTGACACAACTAAACCAATTAAAAAAAAATTTCAAAACCTATTTGGCAGAGGCAGACACGGCCAGAGGACCTGGCTGTGTCCTTGCCCGTGTCCAGTAGCTCCAAAAGACACAGAGGCAGACACGGCCAGAGGCCCTGGCCATGTCCTTGCCCATGTCAAACAATCTCCAAATGCCACAGAAGCAGACACGGCCAGAGGTCCTGGCTGTGCCCTTGGCCGTGTCACACAGACACGGCCAAGCCTCTCCCCGTGTCACCAAAATTGTTTTGCAATTTATTTTTTCCAGAACGAGACACGTTCAAGGGACACGGCCGTGTCCATGGCCGTGTCCCTCAAAAATCATCAGACACAGCCAAGCTTCACCAAGCTTGGCCGTGTCACCTAAACTTTTTATTTTAAAATCACGAATTTTGCCCAGCTTTTCATTTTAAATCCCTAAATCTTTCTCTCTCCTCTCTCATTCTCTCTCACTCCCTCTCGATCTCTCTCTAAAAACCTCCATAGCCACCATCTTCAAGCTTCAAAATCATAGTAAATCTTTCACTTTTCTTCACCAAAACTGATTTTAACCCATCCACTTCTTTTCTTTTCTCATTAAAATCAATTAAAATTGTGAAATTTTCATTTTCACCAAATCATCAAAATGACAAGAACAAAAACGGTATCTCACCACAAAAGGACACGACTTCCACCTTCAGCTCCATATTCATCGTCGTCAGCACTAAGGAGAGCAACTCTTCTCGCTCGGGGTTTCTTTCCGACGAGGTATGTTAACGAAGAATCCCTCGATGCTCTTCATATTCGAAATAATTTTTATGGATTTGTTCATAATCTTGGGTGGGATAGATTTGTTTCCCTTAAACCTTTGCAATTTGAGGAGCTTACATTGGAATTTCTAACCACACTTAAGGTTGAAAAAAATGACCAAAGGATTTGCATTAGGTTACACTTTAAACTGCTTGGGAGACAATTTGTGCTTAAAATTTAGCAATTGAGCGATATATTTGGTTTTCACCAACAAGGGGAACAATGTGTGCCTAAGAGTTTTCAACAACAATTCGCATGGGGAGCTTTGGGCTCGGGTACCTATGTGGCCAAATAGGCCAAGGCTACGAAATTAAAAAATCCAGCCCTAAGGTACTTACACCGATTTATGTCGTGTGGATTTTTTGCAAGAAAAGAGAGCACAGGGGTTGTAGAATTAAGCGAACTATACTTTTTAGACTGTGCTAGCAATAACGTACCCGTTTGCACCGGCTATTGGTTAGCCGACGTGTTTGACAGTGTGGCACATAAAAAGCGGGGTGCCATTTGTATCGGAGGATTAGTTACAATTTTAGCAATGGCACTCCTTGACAATTTTGACCCGAGCAATTGCCAGATGACTAAGATATCGGGGAATGATTCATTAGATCTTGCCACTCTAGAGAAGATGCGCATGGTTTCAAGAAAAGGAGGAGCGTATGTTATGGGTTCAACTGAGACTGAGGTACTGGAGGGCCGCCAAAAGAGAGCACGAGTCGAGGAGGATTCCGACTCGGATTCTCTAAATTTAGATGAAGATGCTCCAATCCCGACCAATCAGGAGATCCTTCATAGGATTGAAGCATTGGAAAGCAGGGTTGACCGAAACCATGCTGCAGCCATGGAACAAATTGACCGTAATCATACTGCAGTCATGGAACAAATGGACCTAATCAACAGCAACCTCGCTAAAATTCTGAGCCTCCACCCATCAGCTGCATCATCGTCCTATCCTCCACCGCCATAGATCCTACCAGCTCCAACCTTTTGACATCACTTGTTATTTTCTTATTTGTAGTTATTTCATGTTTTTGTTGTTTTGGATTTTAACTCTTTATATTATGTTTATTTTATATATTGTATTTTGCACTTGAACAATGGTTGTTTGTGGATGAAAAGGTAGCACTTGCGTCACAAAGGATCGATGGAAAAAAAGGTTGTATCTTAACTTTTTACTTTATATATCGTTGTTTCCATTGAGGACAATGTAAAACTTAATGTGCGGGGTGTGTGCTAAGCCTTTTGTTCATGAATATAAATTGTTATTTTCGTAAGTATTCTTGTTTTGTTAAGTTTATTGTTTTGTTTTATAATTGATTTTGATGGATATTAATAAGTTCAATTGTTATAAGAATGTTGATAGATGACTTTTAAATTTTTGAAGCATGAATTTGAGGATTGATTAGAGTTAGTACTTATTGTCAATTTTGATGGTTATTCTTTGCATTGCCATTAAACTAGTGAGTAATTGAGCAATCAACCTATCATTCTTTTTATGTGTGAACATCTTTGATTGATGAATTACTAGAACTTGCTTTGACATGCATTTTGAGACTACATAAAAATTTCAATTAAGCATCAACATGATTAAGGCAATTTAGGGCAAACCATTTTGGCTTAAAAAGACCAACCTTACATCCGACCTTAGTTCGCCAACTTTGAGCTTATTTCATTTTTTCCTTCTTTCTTTTTCCACAACACCATCGGCTTGAGCCATTATATTTTAACTCTACCCATTCATTAGATCAAGAGCACTTTAAGAGCATTAATGGAGTGTTGTGCAGAATAAGTGTGGGGTTGAATTCAATGGGCTTTAAATTAGTTGGATACCCTATAAAAAAAATTTTGAATAATGAAAATTAAAATAATAGTTGTTGTTCTTGCCGGAAGGGTTGTAATGAGTTTGGAAATTATCTTTGCAAATTAAACAAATAGAGTCCCTTAAAAGCACATAAATGCTTAGTGCTAAGTGATTGAGATGAATTATGGGATTGTTGATCATGCTACATTGCTTACTTCACTCTTGAAGTACTCTTGACCTAAATGAACTAACTCACTCTCCCAAATGTTATACCTTTTCCTTAGCCCCATTACAACCAAATAAAAGACCTTATGATTGATGCTTGATTGTGATTAGGTGGTGGAGAATTGATTGATAAGCAAGCCTATAGTCCTAATCTTTCATTGAATGTTGAGAGCTTAAACACTACCCAATTAAACACTTGAGAGGTTTTGTGAGGGAGTGACAATTTTGGTATGCATTGATTGACCATTAAGTTACTTGAGTACCGATTATTCTCGATTCGATTATGATGGCGGATTTAATAAGATGGGAGTCTTAATGCATTTTTATAACTCTTGAACTTGACAATATCATCTTGTTTTATTTGTTTTGATTTTAACTTTGCTTGGGGACAAGAAAAGGATTAAGTGTGGGGTAATTGTTTAGATCAATTTTGTATATATTTTCTATGATATTTTTGTTCATTTAAAGATAATTTTCATGTTTAATTGTACTTAAATATGTTTGAAGTTGTTGATTTAGGTTGAAGTACATTTGACCGAGCTAAGGAATAAAAAATGGGTGAATTTGTTGAAGAAAACAAGTGACACGGCCAAGCTTGCCAAGGCTTGGCCATGTCCATCATCAAAAGAAGAAGAATCAAGGACAAACATGAGACACGGCCAGGATTAACATGGCTTGGCTGTGTCCCTCAAGGAAACAAGTCCAGTAGTGAACACGGCCAGGAGACACGGCCAAGCCATTGGCCGTGTCTCTCCAAGGGAACAAAAAGAGCAAAGAAGCAAGGAGAGAAAAGAAAGACACAGAAGCAGACACCATCACTGAACACGGCCAGGACACTGGCCGTGTCACATGACACGGCCGTGTCCTTGGCCGTGTCTCACAAGGACAAGCACGCAGAATGGGACACGGCCAGGAGCTTGGCCGTGTCCCCAAATAAGAAAGTCACTAGACACGGCCAGGCTCCATTTGGCTTGGCCGTGTCACCCTGGGTCCTTAGCTGGCTTGCACGAGGAATGAGTTGTTGTGTTTTAGTGGGTGACAAAAAGAAAGAAAAAGAGTGAAAAGTGGGAGGATTTTATGGGAGAAAGGTATAAAGAAACTAGTAAGTGGGAGACAAGGCATGATGGGTGTCTTAAACAATTGAAAGTGGAAGAGCATGGGGATTAAAAAAAAAGGATTTTTGAATTAATTTATGGGACATTCTCTACACTTCCCACTTGTTCTTGTTCTTCATCATCTTCTTCCTTGGTCATTGGCTTGAGGGAGCAAGACCATATTTTTTTACCATCTCCATTCACCATTCCTTTACACACACCAAGAGCAAAATCAATTGTTGGTTTTGAAGTGAGTTATTAGTTCTTAAGAATTAGGGTTTTAAGAGGCTTGATTGGAGAATTGAGAATTTAAGAAAGCTATCATCCACTCCTTCAAGAAGAGAACCAATTGTTCAAGAGAGTTGGAAGTTCATCATTACACACCAAGAAGGAGCCACGAAAGAGACGAGAGTCCGATTTTTAGTATCTTCAAAAAGGGGGTTTTCTAACTCTTTCTTTTATTCCATTTCTTATTTGTTGTTGTGTATTAAGAACATTAATATTGCAATTTATAACTTTGATTTGGTTTATATTGAATTGAGTATTTGTTTAAAACATATGATGAGCTAAATTACTCATGCTTGGGGTTGTAGTATATTTGATTAAAAGAATTGATTTGACGATTCCATTGATATACCTTGTTATTTGTTGATTGCATTGAATTTAAAGGTAAATTGATAGATTGGCCACCTATTGATTACTTAATATTGAATGACGGACCGAGAGGAGAAGTCTAATATCGAAACTATGCAATTGACTACCCTAAGAATGAATTAGAAATATAAGTTCTAGGGTTATTAATTTAATAATGTTAAATAATTGGTTGTAGTTGATTCATAAATGTGAAAACTAGTGAATTGATAATTGGCTAATTAATCTTAAGAAACAAATTAAGATTCAAGGTTATATTAATGGATAATCGGATAATTGAACATTTGATTAAATAGACCTACAACCCTAGGCATCATTTCCATAATTGAAATTCTCTTGTATAAAATCAATCGTTTTCATTTCTAAGGTTAACTATAATTCACCAATCCAATCTCACAATCGAGTTTATAGTTTTATGTTAATTGAACTATTACATGCTAGTCCTTCCTTGGGAAACGACCTTGGGGCGATCACCGTCACTACAATAGCCTCGTATACTTGCGAGTGCCGCTTTGTGATAGTGTTGATTTTAAGCGCAACAGTCTATCCAGCTATTCTCACAGGGCTTCAGAAATCTCACAGGCACGCTGTGAAACTGGCTGCACTCCAAGCTTTTCTTCTAATCACTTCCATCATCTTACTAAGGCCTCTTCTCCACCAAAATACCTACAAAACCACAACTAAAGCTCAAATTAACACAAAGAAACATAAAAACATAAAATTAAAACAAAACACATAATAAATCCTAATAAAACACACTAAACATATAAGAAAAAGACACTAATATATATATAAATTAGACATATATCACTGTTCATGAATAGTAAAGTTTACTATTCATGAATAGTAAACTTCACAAATTTATGAATAATAAATTGATTAGAAAATTACTATTTCCAATAGTATATACTATTTACTACTATTTACGAATAGTGAGTTACTATTTATGAATAGTAAATAGTGCATGAACAGTGACCACATAGTAAATAAACAGTAAATTCAATTATTCACTTTAATCATTTAAATACTTGCGTGTATATAAATACTTTTACATGCAGGGGGCAAGAGGAAGACATGTGCATAAAAATTAAACAAATTTTTTGAAATAAAAAAAATTATTAGCTCAAGTCCAGAACCTAAATTACCTTAGGTCCAGAACCTAGAATCTTTCCTAAGTCTAGAACTTAGCTCGGGTCCAGAACCCAAATTACCCTTAGGTCTAGAACCTAGAATATCTTCTAAGTCCAGAACTTAGCTCGGGTCCAAAACTCAAATTACCCTTAGGTCCAGAACCTAGAATCTCTTCTAAGTCCAGAACTTAACTCGGGTCCAGAACCCAAATTACCCTTAGGTTCAGAACCTAGAATATCTTCTAAGTCAAGAACTTAGCTCGGGTCCAGAACCCAAATTATCCTTAGGTCCAGAACCTAGAATCTCTTTTAAGTCCAGAACTTAGCTCGGGTCCAAAACCCAAATTTTTCTTAGGTCCAGAACCTAGAATCTCTTCTAAGTCCAGAACTTAGCTCGGGTCCAAAACCCAAATTACCCTTAGGTCTAGAACCTAGAATCTCTTCTAAGTACAGAACTTAGCTCGGGTCCAAACCCAAATTACCCTTACGTCCAAAACCTAAATTCTCTTCTAAGTCCAGAACTTAGCTTGGGTCCAGAACCCAAATTTTCCTTACGTCCAGAACCTAGAATCTCTTGTAAGTCCAGAACTTAGCTCGGGTCCAGAACACAAATTTTCCTTAGGTCCAGAACCTATAACTCTTGTAAGTCCAGAACCCAAATTTTCCTTAGGTCCAGAACCCAAATTTTCCTTAGGTCCAGAACCTAGAATCTCTTTTAAGTCTAGAACTTAGCTCAGGTCCAGAACCCAAATTTTCCTTAGGTCCAGAACCTAGAATCTCTTCTAAGTCTAGAACTTAGTTCGGGTCTAAAACTCAAATTACCCTTAGGTCCAGAACCTAGAATCATTACTAAGTTCAGAACTTAGCTTGGGTCTAGAACCCAAATTACCCTTAGGTCCAAAACCTAAAGTTATCCATGAGTCCAGAACTCGAACCGGGTCCAGAACCCAAAACCTCAACCATCTCAAAAATTAAGTCTTATTCTTTCACTAAATTCTCATATCATTCAAGCAGGGGGCAAACTGTGAACCCTTAATTTTTGACCCAGTCCGGTCCAATATATTTTAATTAGTCCAAAATAATTTTTGTTATCTGAATTAAATAATATTTGCTTTAATATTTAATTTTTATTAATAAAAAATAAAAAATAAAAATAAACAAAAAATAAAAATAAAAATTGGCGACGAAAAAATTCGTCGCCGAAGAGTTTCGGCGAAATGGCCCGCAGGCCAATTTTTGCCCGCAGCCCGCAGCCACCTGCGGTAGCCTTTTTCGCCAGTGCAATTTTTCTGCTGCAGTTTTTTTCGACAGCGAAATTTTTTCGACGCAAATTTTTTCGAAACCAAATACAAATAGGTTTCGGTTTCCTTTTCTTAATTAATGTTAGATTATGTGAATAACTAGAATTAATCATAAAAATCTTCTATAAATAAGGACTAAAACAACACAAAAAGGAAGAAGGGAAGTGAAATTTGAGACAAAAATTGAGGAGGAAAACTTTGAATTTTAAGAATTCCTTTTGGCAGTAAAATCGATCGAATTTTTGAGAGAGAAAACAAGCAATTCAATCCATCAAATGCAGCAAACCTTGTCTTTGTTCTTATTCATCCAAGAAGAAATTTTTGGTGGAACCAACAAACGGAGGTATGAATATCTAATTTCTTCACAATAGCTTAAATAATTCAATTGTCTCTTTTGATTCAAAAAAACCTAGAACTTTAATTTACCTTTTCAAAAGCTTAAAAACCTTAATTCGTTTATTTGTTTTCCAAAAATCTTAAAATTGTTATTTTTAATCTCAAAACCCTAATTTTCTTTCCACATTTTCAAAACCCTAAATTGAATATGTTTCTTTCCAAAAACCCTAAAAAATATCTTTTCTATTTCTATAAACCTTAAATCATTTTGTTTATTTTCATAAAGCTTAATAAAACTATAAATTGTTTCACCAAACTCTTAAATAAAATATATTCTCCAAATCCACTAAACCCTAATTCAACTTTAGAATAAGGACAGTAACCTCAAACCAAATTATTCTAAACCCTAGTTTTCTTAAACCCTAATTCCCTTAAAACCTTAAACCCTAATTTTTATATATCCTAATCTTTAAAACCTTAAAACCATATAAATTTAAATGTTATAATTCTACACAGTAAGTAACCGTAAATCATAAACCTAATGTTTTAAAGTATCCAAATGTAACACCTCTATACCCCATATACGCACACTACATACTACTACACTTGTAATATACGTATACCGAATATAGGAATGCTACGGTTTACTAAACAAATAAATCATTCCTTTATACAATAATATGAGCAAACTCAAAACATTTAAGTTATATCATAAAACACAATAAATAAAATGTTCATTCAATACGCAACAGAAAATGTAGAGATATTTACAAATACATAAACATCAAAATCAAATTTTTACAACACATAAAGTTTATACATGTTTGGCAGTCAGTCTTTGATCTTTAAGCTCACAATCAACACTTCAAAATCTAGACTCGACTCGGTCTAGATGAACTCTTTGGCTCGACCCTGTCACCAGCGCGATGAACCACAATCGCGCTAAGCCAACGGCTTAGTGGTACAAACCCCAATAACAATATGTTTCAATGCAATGCCAATATCATATGTTCAAACATTATAAACAATACATAAGAATATCACATTCCAAAGTCTTACATTGAATCTCATTATTCATTTGTTTCACCATTCATGAATCACATTTAAACAAAGACAAGCATGGGCCCAAAAGACACTAATATGCCATTCAACTTTCAGAGTTAATGTTTTGGTTCAATTATCACATTTATCATTATCATTATCCCAACTAGGCTTTAAGGATTAGGCTCAACCAAGCTTCAAGGGGAACAAAGCATGCTAAGTATCAACCTAACTTGGCTTCAAGAACCAGACCCAACCTAGCTTCAAGGGTTGTAACATCTCAACTAGGCTTCAAGGACTAGACCTAACCAAGCTTCAAGGGGAGTAAAGCATGCTAAACTTCAACCCAACTTGGCTTCAAGGATCAAGCCCAACCTAGCTTCAAGAGATTGTTACTATTAGGCATGCCACCAACAATAAAACTCTGAAAATGGAATAACACATTAGACACACAATTTATTCATTATTTCATTATCAATTCCATTCTCATTTTCTCATAATCATTTAGGCAACCATGCCTCAATTATCTCATTTGCATCATTATAGCCAACAACAATGGCTTCACATCTCATCAATAGAGTATACATAATTAATTGCATTGGACATCATCATCTAGGCAAACATGCCCCACTTATTTCATTTGAATCATTATAGCCAACCACAATGGCTTCACATCTTATCATATCTCAATTCATATCAAAGCAATTCATCATTAAAGTATTCATAACCAATTGCATTGAGCATACATTATGAATGATCATCATATATTTCACATTATACAAATCATAACATTAATCAAATGTATCAACAATATAATAGATTACTTAACACATTTACAACCAAATGTGTTAAGTCCCAATGTCATGTAAATGTATGCAATAATGTAGGGTTTGTACTTACCTCAAGAACAACTTACACCAATCTATACACTTCCTCTTCCAAGAATCCTCAACACTTAGGTTAGGGCAATTCAACCTCTTCACAACCTAATCCAAAAGGAATAATACACACTTAATTACAAATTCACATGAATTCCAATACAATTATTCACCTATTAGTCTCATACTAGACCCATGGATCACAAATTACAAACTAAAACCACTAACTAGGGCCCACGGTCGTGGCCTCACAACCCCACGGTTGTGGCCTCACAAACCCCCACGGGCGTGGGTTAGAAAACAAATCTGTCCAATTTGCTTAACACCCCACGGTCGTGGCATCCAAGGGCCATGGGCGTGGCATCCAAAATGCTTCTGTTTCGGACCAAACTCATGTATTATATGCTTTCAACTCCATTAAACACAAACACATTGAATATCCAAGATAATAATTGCTCAAACTCACAACATACATCAATTACCAATTCAAAACCATAACATAAACACAACTCTTACTCTTCTATTCAACTCCAAAATCACAATCAATTAAACCCAACACTCTCAAACACACCACAATCAAACATACTCATACTATCCACAATCAATCATCAAACTCAAATACAAATCAAAATAAAATAAGAGAATCAAAAGGAAACTTACCAAAGTTGATGAAACTTCTCAAATTTCCAACTCAATCACTTGTAACTTCCTTCAATTTTGAACTTGGAAAACAAAACTCTCTTTCTCTCTTGCTTCTTTGATGGCTGGCTAAGAAGGAAAAGAAAAGAAGAGGAAGAAAGAATAACAAGAAACAAAGTCAAATACTTCACCTCTTTAAACCTCCACCAAGCCAAAATAATATTAAAATAATTTAAAATATCCTCTTCCACTCGCTTAATTTTCCATTTTAATTAATTAAAATTAATTTAAAATCATTAATTACTCTTCTTTTGACTTCCATACTTTGACTTGTATATGTTGTATATATCACTATATATACAACATATACACTCTCTCTTTACTTCCTTTTCTCTTTCCATTAAACATATACATTAAATCCAAATACAATAATAATTACTCCAAAACTTTTAGAGTATACTTTGGGATATTACAATTCTCCCCCTCTAAAAAGAAATTTCGTCCTCGAAATTACCTAATATTAAGTCTGAAACAGTTGAGGGTACTGATCTCGCATTGCTTGCTCACTCTCCCAAGTTGCTTCTTCCTTTGCATGATTCTTCCAAAGAACTTTCACAAGTGGCACTTTCTTATTTCTTAATTCTTTCACTTCATGTGCCAAAATAGCAACTAGTTCTTCTTCAAATGTCAGGTCCGAACTCATCTCAATAGATTCAATTGGTAAAACATGAGATGGATCTTATCTGTACCTCCGTAGCATAGAAACATGGAAAACATTATGGATTCTATCTAACTCAGGCGGCAAAGCAAGTCGATAAGCAACCGGTCCAACTCTTACTAATACTTCATAAGGTCCAATAAAACGAGGACTTAGCTTCCCTCTTCGACCAAATCTTAAAATCTTTTTCCAAGGAGATACTTTCAAAAATACTTTATCTCCAACATCAAATTCTATGTCTCTCCTCTTCAAATCTGAATAAGATTTTTGCCGATCTGAAGCTGCTTTTAATCGATCCCAAATTATTTTCACTTTTTCTTCCGTCTCTTTAATCAAATCAGGACCAACCAATTTGCCTTCTCCAACTTCATTCCAACATAGAGGCGTCCTACATCTTCTACCATACAATGCCTCATATGGTGCCATTTTAATACTAAATTGATGACTGTTGTTGTAAGCAAATTCCATCAATGGCAAAAATCTGTCCCAACTTCCAGAAAAATCAATGACATAGCTTCTCAACATATCCTCTATAATCTGTATCACTCTCTCTGACTGCCCATCTGACTGTGGATGAAAAGCAGTGCTAAAGTGCAATCGAGAACCCAAGGAACCATGTAAACTTTTCCAAAATCTTGAAGTAAATCGGGGATCTCGATCAGACACTAAAGAAATTGGAACTCCATGCAATTTAACTATCTCACTGATATACAGCTTAGCCAATTTTTCAAGAGAAAAATCCATTCTAACTGGAAGAAAATGAGCTGTCTTTGTCAACCGATCAACAATCACCCAGATAGCATCATGCTTCTTTTGAGTCAATGGCAAACCAGACACAAAATCCATTGTCACATGTTCCCATTTCCATTCAGGCACTGTTAAAGGTTGAAGCAACCCTGTTGGAACTTGATGCTCAGCTTTCACCCTCTGACAAGTGAGACACTTGGATACAAACTCCGCTATATCTCTCTTCATACCTGACCACCAGTAATGTTGCTTCAAATCCTGATACATCTTTGTACTCCCAAGGTGCATAGCAAAAACCAATTGATGTGCTTCTTCCAAAATAATCTTTCTTAAACTAACATCATCAGGAACACACAATCTATCCTTGAACCAAAGGCTACCATCACTTCTCACATGGAATTCTTGGCTCTCCCCATTTTGGCAATCTGAAACAATCTTCTGAATTTTCTCATCAACCAATTGAGCCTCTTTAATCTGATCCAACAACACCGGTCTCAAATGCAACTGAGCCAACAATGCACCATCATCACATGATTCAAAATTAGCACGCAACGCTCTCAACTCAACAAGCAATGAGAGCGAATAAACAGTCAAACCTGCTAAAGACTTTCGACTCAAGGCATCAGCAACAACATTTGCCTTACCAGGATGATAATCAATCAAACAGTCGTAGTCTTTGATCAGTTCCAACCATCGTCTTTGCCGAAGATTAAGCTCTCTTTAAACCCCTAAATATTTCAAACTCTTATGATCTGTGTAAATAAAACACTTCTCTCCATACAAGTAGTGTCGCCAAATCTTCAAAGCAAACACTATAGCTGCCAATTCCAAATCATGCGTCAGGTAATTAAGCTCATGTGGCTTCAACTGCCGAGAAGCATAAGCTATAACTTTACCCTCTTGCATCAAAACACAACCTAAACCATTATGTGAAGCATCACTATAAATCACATATGGTTTATCTTCCACAAGCAAAGCAAGAACAGGAGCTTGAGTCAACATCTCTTTCAACTGCTCAAAGCTTGTTTGACACTGATCCGTCCACACAAATCTAACTCCCTTCTGAAGTAATCTGGTGAGTGGAGTAGCTATTAAAGAAAAACCTTTCACAAAGCGTCGATAATAGCCTGCCAAACCCAGAAAACTTCTAACTTCAGTTACAGACTTCGGTGGACTCGAATTCAAAATGGCTTCAACTTTACTTGGATCCACTCTTATACCATCTGCTAAAACTATATGACCAAGAAAAGTTACTTGATCAAGCCAAAACTCGCATTTCGACAGCTTAGCATACAACTGCTTCTCTCTCAAAATCTGCAACACAATTCGCAAATGCTTGTCATGCTCCTCCTCATTACGTGAATACACCAAAATATCATCAATGAAAACCACCACAAACTGATCCAGATAGGGCCTAAACACCCTATTCATCAAATCCATGAAAGCTGCAGGTGCATTCGTCAACCCAAAAGGCATCACTAAAAACTCATAATGCCCATACCTTGTGCGGAAAGCTATCTTAGGAACATCTTTAGCTCTAACCTTCAATTGATGGTACACTGATCTCAAATCAATCTTGGAAAACACTGCTTCTCCCTTCAACTGATCGAAGAGATCATCAATCCGAGGCAAAGGATACTTATTCTTGATAGTCAATTTGTTCAATTGCCTATAATCGATGCACAACCTCAAAGTATCATCCTTCTTCTTTACAAACAAAACAGGAGCTCCCCACGGAGAAACACTAGGGCGAACAAACCCTTTATCCAACAACTCCTGCAACTGCACCTTCAACTCTCTCAACTCAGCAGGTGCCATTCGATAAGGAGTAATAGAGATGGGAGTGGTACCAGGCAACAAATCAATACCAAACTCTACCTCACTCTCAGGGGGTAACCCTAGCAACTCCTTAGGAAACACATCTAAAAATTCCGCAACTGTGGGTATACTATCAAGTTGAGAACCCAATACTCTGGTATCCACAACATGAGCAAGATAAGCATCACACCCTTTTCTAATCAACTTTCTAGCTGTAAGAGCTGACACAAACAAGGATGCAAGCTGTCTCTGCTCACTAGATACCATCACACTTCTACCATCACCAATTCTCAAAGTAACACACTTCTTTTGATAGTCTACCACAACTTCATGCTTAGACAACCAATTCATGCCTAAGATCAAATCATACTCCTTAAAAGGCATTTCAATCAAATCACCCAAAAACTCCTCACCTTGCACCACAACTGCACTATCACGATTCACCTTACTCACCACAACATTATGTCCTAAAGGATTTGTCACCAAGACATCAAATCCTAAGGACTCTGAATGCAATTCAGACACAGGCAAGATAGATGCACTTATATATGAATGAGTGGATCCTTGATCAATCAAAGCATGAACTAAAATATGAAATAAAGAAAATGTACCCGCAATGACTGCTGAAGCATCCGGCTGCCTCTGCATCACATACACTCTCTGAGAAGACCCAGCCTCATCTGGCCTACTGCCTCCGGATGTAGAGCCTCCTCTCTGACTGATCCTGGGTCAACCACCTCTATTGAAACCTCTGCCCCCTCGACCACCTCTGCTAGAATTAGGTTGAGAAGCTGCAGTATTAGTCTATCTATCATCCTGCATCTCAGGGCAATCTTTAATAAAATGAGCTGGTGACCCACATCTAAAACATACTCATGATCCACCCATCTTCCAACAAGTACCCCCATAGGTCCTGCCACAATGAACACATACAGGTGGAATAGATCTCTGAACCACTGGAGTTGGAGCACTTGCTACAGAAAACTGTAGGTCTCGATCTATGCCTCTGATACTGAACTGACCTACTTGACTGCCTCTGGCTCCTACAGACTCTCGAAACAAAACTTCCTCGGCCTCTCTTCATAGATGAAGATCCTGTCTCAAACTGGGATCTCCTAACTCTGGTCTCCTATTCAGTAGCAGCTGTTGCAATAGATTGTGCTCTCTCAACACTTCTAGCTGCTGCAACCAATTGAGAAAAATCCTGATACTGAGATCCAGCAACAATACACATAATAGAGGGCCTTAATCCCTCCTCAAACCTCCTACACCGGTCTATCTCATCTGAAATAATCCCTCCGGCATAGTGACTCAACCGGATGAACTCTACCTCATCTTTGTCACAGTCCGGTTATCTTGTCTCAAATTCAGAAATTCCATCTTTTTGACGTCCTTATACTCCCTCGGAGTATATTTCTACTGAAACTCCCTCAGGAAATCACTATAAGACAACATTGGTGGATCATCCATAGCATGAGGAACCGTCTTCCACCAATCATAAGCATCTTTCTACAAAAGGGATCTAGCATAATCAAATTTCTCTTCAGGAGTGGCTTGCAACTGAATAAATACCCTCTGCACTCTATGCAACCACTGCTCAGCTATTGCAGGATCTGTGGTACCACGAAAATCCTCAGCCCCATACTTCCTCAATTTATCATAATGTCTCGCCGGCACTTGTGGCTGTGGCGGCTGCACCGGAGCTTGCCTCAACAATTCTACCACATGCCGTAACCAACCCGGCGGAACCTCATCAGCAGCTGATTTCCCTGGCACAGGAGCAGGGGCTTCTCCTGCTCTATCAACCCTAGCTCCATCTCTAACCTCTTCAGGAACTACACTCTCAGCACTACCTTCTACAGACTGACGTGACTGAGACGCCATCACTACCTATATCTGCAAACACAGCAGAATATGCCTCATCAAAGATCAGAGACTGCCAATACCAAAACATGTATCTTATTTAAAAACCATATTTTAAAAATTAAAATTTTCTTTTTCTTACAATTTACCTAGGTTGAGAATCTCAAACCTAGGCTCTGATACCAAAACAATTGTAACACCCCTATACCCCGTATATGCACACTACATACTACTACACCTGTAATATATGTATACCGAATATAGGAATGCTACGGTTTACTAAACAAACAAATCATTCCTTTATACAATAATATGAGCAAACTCAAAACATTTAATTATATCATAAAACACAATAAATAAAATGTTCATTCAATACGCAGCGAAAATGTAGAGATATTTACAAATACATAAACATCAAAATCAAATTTTTACAACACATAAAGTTTATACATGTTTGGCAGTCAGTCTTTGATCTTTAAGCTCACAATCAACACTTTAAAATCTAGACTCGACTCGGTCTAGATGAACTATCTGGCTTGACCCTGTCACCTGCGCGATGAACCACAATCGCGCTAAGCCAACGGCTTAGTGGTACAAACCCCAATAACAATATGTTTCAATGCAATGCCAATATCATATGTTCAAACATTATAAACAAAAAATAAGAATATCACATTCCAAAGTCTTACATTGAATCTCATTATTCATTTGTTTCACCATTCATCAATCACATTTAAACAAAGAAAAGCATAGGCCCAAAAGACACTAATATGCCATTCAACTTTCAGAGTTAATGTTTTGGTTCAATTATCACATTTATCATTATCATTATCCCAACTAGGCTTCAAGGATTAGGCTCAACCAAGCTTCAAGGGGAACAAAGCATGCTAAGTATCAACCCAACTTGGCTTCAAGAACCAAACCCAACCTAGCTTCAAGGGTTGTAACATCTCAACTAGGCTTCAAGGACTAGACCAAACCAAGCTTCAAGGGCAGTAAAGCATGCTAAACTTCAACCCAACTTGGCTTCAAGGATCAAGCCCAACCTAGCTTCAAGAGATTGTTACTATTAGGCATGCCACCAACAATAAAACTTTGAAAATGGAATAACACATTAGACACACAATTTATTCATTATTTCATTATCAATTCCATTCTCATTTTCTCATAATCATTTAGGCAACCATGCCTCAATTATCTCATTTGCATCATTATAGCCAACAACAATGGCTTCACATCTCATCAATAGAGTATACATAATTAATTGCATTGGACATCATCATCTAGGCAAACATGCCCCACTTATTTCAATTGAATCATTATAGCCAACCACAAAGGCTTCACATCTTATCATATCTCAATTCATATCAAAGCAATTCATCATTAAAGTATTCATAACCAATTGCATTGAGCATACATTATGAATGATCATCATATCTTTCACATTATACAAATCATAACATTAATCAAATGTATCAACAATATAATAGATTACTTAACACATTTATAACCAAATGTGTTAAGTCCCAATGTCATGTAAATGTATGCAAAAATTTAGGGTTTGTACTTACCTCAAGAACAGCTTACACCAATTTATACACTTCCTCTTCCAAGAATCCTCAACACTTAGGTTAGGGCAATTCAACCTCTTCACAACCTAATCCAAAAGGAATAATACACACTTAATTACAAATTCACATGAATTCCAATACAATTATTCACCTATTAGTCTCATACTAAACCCATGGATCACAAATTACAAACTAAAACCACTAACTAGGGCCCACGGTCGTGGCCTCACAAACCCCCACGGGCGTAGGTTAGAAAACGAATCTGTCCAATTTGCTTAACGCCCCACGATCGTGGCATCCAAGGGCCACAAGTGTGGCATCCAAAATGCTTCTGTTTTGGACCAAACTCATGTATTCTATGCTTTCAACTCCATTAAACACAAACACATTGAAAATCCAAGATAATAATTGCTCAAACTCACAACATACGTCAATTACCAATTCAAAACCATAACATAAACACAACTCTTACTCTTCTATTCAACTCCAAAATCACAATCAATTAAACCCAACACTCTCAAACACACCACAATCAAACATACTCATACTATCCACAATCAATCATCAAACTCAAATACAACTCAAAATAAAACAAGAGAATCAAAAGGAAACTTACCAAAGTTGATGAAACTTCTCAAATTTCCCACTCAATCACTTTTAACTTCCTTCAATTTTGAGCTTGGAAAACAAAACTCTCTTTCTCTCTTGCTTCTTTGATGGCCGGCCAAGAAGGAAAAGAAAAGAAGAGGAAGAAAGAATAACAAGAGACAAAGTCAAATACTTCACCTCTTTAAACCTCCACCAAGTAAAAAATAATATTAAAATAATTTAAAATATCCTCTTCCACTCACTTAATTTCCCATTTTAATTAATTAAAATTAATTTAAAATCATTAATTACTCTTCTTTTGACTTCCACACTTTGACTTGTATATGTTGTATATATCACTATATATACAACATAAACACTCTCTCTTTACTTCCTTTTCTCTTTCCATTAAACATATACATTAAATCCAAATACAATAATTATTACTCCAAAACTTTTAGGGTATACTTTGGGATATTACACCAAACCCTAATTTCATGATTTCACTCCTCAAACACTAATTTAGTTAATGAAAGAATTTTATCAACCTCTTAAATTATAAAACTTTAATACATTTCAATTCCATTAAAACTCAAAGTAGCTTAAACTCATAAATTCCAAAACCCTAAACACATTAAATAAAGAATCTTAAATAGAAACAATAGCCCTAATTTGAATCTTTACTTGCTTTATTCAATTTTATATTTGATTATGCTTTTATTTATTTTCAATGCTTTGTTGATTTATTTAAGTTCAATGCTTGATTATTTTAGTTTATCATGGATGAATGTTTATTTTATATTTTGATTAATACCTTTGATGAATGATTTATTTATGATGAATGGTTATTTACTTTTATCGATATATTTAGATTTCCAAATGTTGTAAGAGGTATGTTTCCACTTGGTGGGTATCTCATTAGTTAAATATCATGTAATTTTAATTGCTTTTTTATTTTAGAACCAATGTAAAGGACATGTTTCTACCTTTCGGTGGGTGTCCTATTTAGGCATGGATTATGTAAGGGCATGCTTCCATCTTCGGATGGGTGTCCATTTATTCTTTTTGCTTGGACATTGTTTTGATTTTCAATATATCGATGCTTTATTTTAATTATTGTGTGTAATATGGATAATGTTGTTATATTTAAGAATTTTATAATATTAAGACCTGTAAAGGAGGCCGGTTCTAATGAACCGGGCATTGTAGGGGTGCTGGGCCATTTCTCACCTTCCCCAAACGTACCCAACTTTTCTAACCCATTAGGGGGTTAGGGATTCCTTAGGAATCGAGTCATCCACCCCTTTCTTTTTCCTGGCCCATCCGTGTGGCTACTCCATTTTCTCTGGACTTATGTCATGTTCTCTAAGGCCCCGAGCCTAAACAGTGCCGAAGTTGCAAGAACCATTCCACCGGGAGTGGGGGCAAAAATCCCCGCTCACACATTGTATTGAAGGAAATGCAAACTCTACTCTATTAGAACAAATTGAGTGATAGAAAGTTTGTGGGGCCGATCTCATAAGATAAACTGAATATAAAGTGAAGCTTATAAAGGATCAGCTGAAAGCTACTATATATAGACAAAAGTCCTATGTATATTTGAAAAGAAATGACACTAAATACAATGTGGGGGATAAAGTATCTTTGAAAATATCAACATGTAAGAAAGTTATATGTTTTGGTAAGAGAGGGAAACTAAATCCTAGGTTTATTAAACCATATGAGATACTTGAACATATGGGTCTAGTAGCCTATCGACTAGTTTTGCCTTTAGAATTAGTCAAGATGCATAATGTATTCGATGTATTGATGCTTAGATGATACAAATTAGATCCCTCAGATGTGCTATAGGTGGAATCCATCAAGATACATCTAAATCTAAGTAATAAAGAAGAACTAGTGGCTATCATAGCTCGAGAAATCAAGATATTGTAAAATATATGCATTCCTTTTGTAAAAATGTTGCTCCAAAGGGTCTGCCTCAAAATCCAATATAATTCCTACTTCTAGAAAGAAAGTTATCGCTCCGGTTCTTAAAGTCTGCCCTTTTCAGGGAATGACTATAATCATAAGCAATTGAATGAGTGGCAGCTCAAAAAGCAGCTTTTCTCTTTATTTACATTGCCTCAATCTTAATATTCTATTGATTGGATCAATCAAAATCAAATCTTTTTTAGCTAATTTTCTTGGGTAGGAGGTGATAAGAGCATCCAGAGGTCGAGGACAAACAACCATTCCCCATGCTCATGCATAGTGACTAGTTAGTCCCAGAGAAACCACTTAACCAAGGAAGCCATATGGGAACATGAAGAAACAATGACAGAATAGTATCCTCAGCTATTTCAAACATCTTGAACAAGTAAATTTTGAGGACGAAATTTCTTAAGAGGGAGAGAGTTGTAATGTTTGATAGTTTAAAGCAATGATTTTCTAAATTATATAGAAATTAGACTATGTATAATTTTGAGAGTGATCCGGATGGGGTTAGTTAAGCCTTAAAAATTTGAAAGTTAAAATATGGATATAGATTTAATTGATATTTAAGAAAAAAGAATCTTTAAGCGATAAAACTTTAAAGAAATACAATTTTAACCCTAGAACTGGATTTACACTAAAATTGAAATGTGAGAAATGCATAGTATAGCTTTAAAATAATTAAAGAAATTATTTTTACTGTTTACAAAAATAAAAGTCAAATTTAGAAATAATTTAAGAAAGTATGTATACCAAAGTTATAGTATGAGCACCTTATATAATAAAAACCCTAATTATATATATGTAAAAGAAATTTTTTCTCTTATTCTTTCCCATCACCAAACCGACCTCCATCTTTCACCATATCCAAATTTCATCTCTTCCTCCTCCTTCCATCAACCTAGGTAAAAATTAATGAAAATACATATACAACTAAAATTTTTAGTAGAATTCATTAAATTAGCTAATAAATATTAAAATTAACACAAAATAATCCTGGAGAAAAATTTAGAAAGAAGGAGGAAGAGAGAGGTTTGTGCTTGTTTATTCATAATTTTTTATTCTTTTGTTTTCTTTTGATTTTCATGTATTATGAAAGTTTATTTCACTACGCTAATTGAATTTTTGTGATGAAATGTGTTAATTGAATTTGTTAAGAGAGAAAAATTAAAGTATAGAAAATTGATAAGAATCCATTTTTGAAAGTGTGTATGAATATTTTTTATCTTAAAACTATGTTTAAAACAACTTTTGATTCTTAAAAGATTCAATTTAGAGTTATGGCAAGTTTAGGGTTTATAATTAAATATGGAACTAGTTAGTGAAATAATTAATTAAAAATTCATAAATAAGTGAAATTAAGTTTATTTGTGGAGTTGTTAACCTATAATTAAGATTATAATAATTTTTTATCAATAAAAGTGTAAATTTATGGTTTTGGCAAATTTAGGGTTTAGATATAGATATGGAACCAGTACTTAAAGAAATTGATTTGAATTCATAATTGATTACAAATAAGTGTATTTATGTAGTTTTTAAAAAACTACGGTAAATTTTTTTTAAAATTTTTAAAGTATTGAGTTTAAGGTTATATAAGTTTAGGGTTAGGAGAAAGTTTAATGTTTTAAATTTAAAGTAATTGTTTTTAACATGTTGGGAGAATATGTTCTATAGGAAATGTGTTTGAATTTAATTTAAGAAGTGTTTCTTTACATGTTTGGTTAAAGTGAAGAAATTTGAATGACAAAGAAGAAAAGTGTAGGAAAGTGCATTCTTTTTAAAGAATTTTTATTGATTTTAACAAAGTGACTTTATAAATGTAAAATTGATTAGAAATGAGAAAGAATCAAATTGCCCAAAATATACTTATATTAAACCTAGCTTCCAAATTGAATGGCTAGCTAGAGGGTAGACGTCTCCATTGTTACTGGACACTCTATGTCACTAATGCTACTGGACACTCTTTATCACTACTGTTATTGAACACTTTGTCTCACTATTGTTATTGAACATTTTGCCACTTCCGGGCCATTAGACATACTTAATAATATTATTGGGCATTTTCTTGCCACTATTAACCTGCTATCCGAGCCTAAGATTTAAAATTCAGTGTGTGAGGGCAAAGCAAATGAAATTTATCAAGATGAGAAAAATTGTACAATATGAATAATTTTTTTTTATTACTTAGGTGAATCTTGAACTTATTAATATTAAGGTAAGCAGTGTGCTTCTAATTGATTTTATATCTTGTTGTTATATTAAAGTTGCAATTTTATTTACATACATTATTTCAATTATTTTCTTATTTTATAATTTTGGCAAATTATAAATACGGAAGTACCCCTAAGCATTGCTTAGCGTGTTAGATTTATTTCTAATGTGCATTTTAAATGGGAAGGAAAAATCCAATTGAGTGAGCTATAGAATTCAAAATCAAATGCAAATCCGAAGATAGTCAATAAAGAGTTGTTTTATTACATTTTTAATTTTTTTCAAATAGGAATATTGTAACTCTTTTGTCAATTTTATAATTATGGTTAACTTAGAGTTTTGTATACTTCGTAAATATGGTGTAATATCTTTAATTTTTGAAATTTTTTAATTTTAAAAAATAAAATAAAATAAATTAAAAATAAATTGAATAAACTAATTAAATAATTTTAATGGAAAATAAAAGTATTTTAAGTGAAAAAGTAAAATGTGTATGCGATATATATGCAAAATATTCATAATATATAAAAGTCAACTATTTTAAAGAAAAAGTCGAAGTCAATGGGCATTTTGGTAATTAAACTTTAGAAATTCAAAATTATTTAAATATTTAAAAATAAAGTATTTTTAATGGAAGATAATATTTTGGGATTTTAATTAATTAAATAAATAATTAATTAATTAAAAATATGTTAAAATAATAATATATACAAGGTGAAAAATGAAAGTGGAAAGATAGAGAAATTAACTTGTGGCCTGCTTCCTCTTCTTCTTCTTCCTTGTGCCAATTTTCCATGGCTATTCAAGAGGGATTTTTGATTCTTCAAAGCTTATTTAATTGAAGGATTTCAAGGGTTCAAGTTGGATTTTTTAGTGATTTCAACAAAAATTAGTCAGTTTCTAACATCTTTTCTTGAAATTTCATGAACGAATGAATACGTGTGTGAGGGGGGATTTTTGCCTCTACTCCCGGTGGAATGGTTCTTGCAACTTTGGCACTGTTTAGGCTCGGGGCCTTAGAGAACACAGACCTAAGTCCAGAGAAAATGGAGTCGCCACCCTGACGGGCCGGGAAAAAAGAAAGGGGTGGATGACTCGATTCCTAAGGAATCCCCAACCCCCTAATGGGTTCGGAAAGTTGGGTACGTGTGGGGAAGGTGAGAAATGGCCCAGCACCCCCACAATGCCCGGTTCATTGGAACTAGCCTCCTTTACAGGTCTTAATATTATAAAATTCTTAAGTATAATAATATTATCCATATTACACACAAAAATTGAAAGAAAGCATCATTATATTAAAATCAAAGCAATGTCCAAACAAAGCAAACAAATGGACACCCATCCAAGGATGGAAACATGTCATTACATCTCATGCCTAAATAGGACACCCACCAAAAGGTAGAAACATGCCCTTTACATTAGTTCTAAAATAGAAAAGCAATTTAAGTTACATGATATTCAACTAATGAGGTACCCACCAAGTGGAAACATACCTCTTACAACATTTGGGAATCTAAATAAGTTGATAAATGTAAATAACCATTCACAATAAATAAATCATTCATCAAAGGTACTAAATATCAATAAAAAGTAAACATCCATCAATGATAAATAAAATAAACTAAGCATTGAATTTAAATAAATTAAAGCATAAGAAATAAATCAAGGCATAATCAAATATAGAATTAAATAAAGCAAATAAAAGTCCAATTATAGCTACTGTTTTCCATTTAGGATCCGTTATTTCATATGTTTAGGGTTTTGGATTTTTGAATTTAAGCTACTGTGACTTTTTTAAAGAATTAAAATATATTAAGGATTTTATGTTTTAAAAGGTTGATAAGACACTTTGATTAAACAAATTAAGGTTTGAATGGTGAAATCATTAAACTAGGGTTTTGGACACTTTAAAATACTTTTGATTTGTGGTTTTAAATGATGATTTCAAGCTTACTGCATAAAATTAAAATATTTGTGGTTTTATAGTTTTTAAAGTTTTAAAGGATTAAAGTTTAGGGCTTAAGGTTTTAAAGTGGTTAAAGTTTACTATTTTAGGTTTGGAAGTTGAATTTGGGTTTAGTGTTTTAGGATTTAGGGTTTCGGTGGATACTTAGGTTTTTAGAATTTTAAAAAAAGCAATTTGATAATTTTATGAAAGTAGACCAACGATTTAAAGTTTATATAGCAAAAAAAAAGATATTTGTTAAGGTTTGTTGAAAGAAACAGAACCAAGTTTAAAGTTTTAAAAGAAACAGAATCAAATTTTGGTTTTGTTGAAAATATGTTCAATTAGGGTTTTAAGATTTTGAAGAAGTAAATGTAATATCCCAATGTATGCCCTAAAAGTTTGGATTATGTTGTTGTTGTATATTAGATTGAATGTATATGTATGTGATAAGAAAAGAATTTGGAAAAGAATGTATATATATATATATGTGTTTTGGGAATAAAGAGGGTGTAGAGAGAAGTGTATATATTGTTTATATGCTTGTATAATTAACATATACATAAGTCAAAGGGGAAGTCAATGGAAGAGAGATATTTATTTGGTTATTGGTGAAATGACTATTAAGGGCATTGGATTAAAAAGAAAGCTAGAACAAATGATAAAAGGGTGTTTTGGTAATTGCTTGTATTGGAACACTTGGTGGAGATTAAAAGAAGAGTTGACTTTGTTTTTGTGGTTCATTTCTTCTTTCTTCTTTGTGTGGCCGGCTCTTCCATGGACAAAGGAAAGCAAGAGACAAAGAGAAGATCTTGATGTGTTAAGCTCAAATTGAAGGAAATCTAAGTGATCAAGTTGGTGATTCAAGAAGTTTTGTAACTTTGGTAAGTTCTCTTGTGATTTTTGTGCTTATTTGAAATGAAATTTGAGTTTGATAGATTTTTAAGAGTGTGTTGGTTGATTTTGAGATGTGAGAAGTGTTTGAGTGAGTTGATGATGGATTTTGAGTATGGATGGAAGAAAAGAGTAAGTGGTTGGAAGAGATGATGTTGTATATGTGGTAAGGGTTTTGAGATGATTTTGTGTTTGGTGTTTGATGTGTGTTTTGGCTTGTTTTGGGTGTGTTGCAAGTTTGAGATGAGTTTTGAGTATGTTTTGTTAAGATTATTTGAAGAGGATGTTAATGTATAGAAGTGTGTTGTTGAGTGTATGGTTGTTTTTGATCGGAGTCTTGATTTATGGCCGGACACGCCCATGAGCACGTCCAGGGTTTTTAGGCGTGTCAATTGTGTTGGAGGCAGTAGGTTTGACACGACCAGTAACACGCCCATGTTATTGAGCGTGTCATAGCTACTGTACGATTTGAGAATTTACACGCCCAGGAACACGCCCATGTTGTTGAGCGTGTAAATGTTTCTGTGTTGTGGAGTTAGGGCACGGTCATGAACACGCCTGTGTGGGTGAGCATGTCAGGGTTAGGGTTTGCCCTAATTAATTCCTAATTGGATTATCTCTTGTGTATCTCTAAGCAAGTATATACTATTACTTTTGATTTAGGTTTTGAAGATAGTGATTGATCTTTGATTTAAGAAGTAGAAGGATCTTGGACAAGGAAGTGTTAGGAGTTGTATGAATTGTTAGTGAGGTAAGTACAAATCTTGTATTATTGCATTGTTGCATATGATGTTGAGATTGATCATAAATATGATGATAATGGTAATGTATATGATACTATGTGAACAATGTGATATTTCATGTATTGTGACTCATGTGATGAGTAATGTGTTTTGTTATGTTTATATCAATAAATGATTTATGTGGCTAATGTGTTATTCTATTTTCAGAGTTTGTTGTTGGTGGCATGCCTAATAAGTGTAACAATCTCTTGAAGTTAGGTTGGATTGAATCCTTGAAGCCTAATTGAGATGTTACCACCCTTGAAGCTAGGTTGGGTTGGTTCTTGAAGCCAAGTTGGGTTGATGCTTAGCATGCTTTGCTCCCCTTGAAGCTTGGTTGAGCCTAATCCTTGAAGCCTAGTTGGGTATATGATATTGATAAATGTGATAACAAAACCAAAGCATTAACTCTGAAAATTGAATGACATATTAGTATGTTTTGGGCCCATGCTTGTCTTTGTTTAATGAGATTCATGAATGATAACATGATTGACAAATGAGGAATATGGAAGGATGCTGAAATGTGATATGTTTATATGATTATGATTGGTGAAATTCAAAGATGTTAGCTTCTCATTTATGTTGTGTGTTTATTAATAATATATATGGCATTATATTGCATTGAAGCATATTTTTAGCATGATTTGTCTTACTAAGCCGTTGGCTTAGCGCGATAGTGTTAATCGCGCAGGTGATAGAGTTGAACCCGAGAGTTCATCGAGACCGAATGAGAGTAGACCTTGAAGAGTTGATTTTGGGAACTTAAAGATCATAAGAGATTTGCCAATCATGTACTACTTCTTTATATTTTGTAAAGTAGTATTTATAATGTAAATATATGCACATTTGTAAATATGGATTTAAATGTTTCATATATGCAAATATTCTATAAATTCCGCTGCGTATTAACAAAATGTATTTATATATCTATTTTGTTTTGTATTACAAGTAACTACTTATTTTTCTATAATGTATACAATTGAAAGATTATGGTATTGTTTAAAATGTTTTGAATGTTAATAATATCCGTAGCATCCCTATGTTTAGTGCATGTATACTACATTGTGGTGGTTGTAGTGTGCATGTATTGAATGTGGGGGTGTTACAATTGTTTTGGTATCAGAGCCTAGGTTTGAGATTCTCAACCTAGGTTACGTATAAGAAAAAGAATATTTTTACTTAAAAAGTGAATTTTTGAATAATATACATGTTTGGGATTGGCAATCTCTGATCCTTAATAAGATGTAATCTACTGTGTTTGCAGACTTAGGTTGTGATGGATCCTCATTCGCGTCAGTCAGTTGAGGGTAGTGCTGAGAGTATAGCTCCTGAGGAGATTAGAGAGGGAGCTAGAGTGGATAGTGCTGGAGAGTTACCTGCTTCCGTATCGGGGAGACCAGCTGGTGAGGAGGTTCCACCAGTTTGGCTTAGGCATGTGATAGAAGCTTTGAGACAAGCACCAGTGCAACCACCGCCACCACCCCCTCAGCCTTTGGTATCTGTGAGGCACTATGACAAACTGAGAAAGTATGGAGCTGAAGATTTTATAGGTACTACTGATCCAGCAGTGGCTGAGCAGTGGTTAGACAAAGTACAGAGAATATTTGTTCAGTTGCAAGCCACTCCAGAGGAAAAGTTTGATTATGCAAGATCCTTGTTGCAGAAGGATGCATATAGTTGGTGGAAGACAGTGCCCCATTCTATGGATGATCCACCTACCTTATCCTATACAAATTTTCTGAGAGAGTTTGAATTGAAGTATACTCCAAGGGAGTATAAAGATGGGAAGAAAAGAGAGTTTCTAGATTTGAAGCAAGATCACCGGACTGTAACTGAATATGAGGTTGAGTTTATTCGATTAAGTTAATATGCTGGGGGCATAATATTAGATGAGATAGATAGATGTAGGAGATTTGAGGAGGGATTGAGGCCCTCTATCATGTGTCTAGTAGCTGGATCCAGATATCATGATTTTTCTCAGCTTGTGGCAGCGGCTAGGAGCGTGGAGAGAGCTCAAGGTATTGCAGCTGCTTCAGAGGAAGAGGTTAGGGTTAGGAGGCCCCAGTTTGAGGCAGGGTCTTCTTCTGCTAAGAGAGGTAAAAGTAGCTTTGTTCCTCGGATTAGTAGAAGTCAGAGAACAGCTGGTAGGTCAGTGCAGTTACAGAGGCAGAGATTTAGACTTGCAGCTTCAGTGGCGAGTGCTCCGACCCCTATGATTCAGAGATCCACCTTACCTGTCTGTATCCATTGTGGTAGGCCACATGGTGGTCCTTGTTGGAAGGCTGGTGTAGCCAGGGTTTGTTTCAGATGTGGATCTCCTGATCATTTTATGAGAGATTGTCCTGAGAGGCAAGAGCAGATGTTAGTTGATACTGCAGCTTCTCGACATAGTGTGAGGGGAGGTCGAGGAGGCAGAGGTGTTAACCGGGGAGGCAGATCTGGGTTTAGTGCCAGAGGAGGTTCTACATCCAGGGAGAGTAGACCAGAGGAGGTTGGATCTTCCCAGAGGGTATATGTTATGCAGAGGCAGCCAGATGCTTCGACAGTTATAGCTGGTACTTTCTTTTTATTTGATACTCCAGTACTTGCTTTGATTGATCCGGGTTTCACACATTCATATATTAGTGCATCTATTTTATCTGTATTTGATGTGCATGCTGAGTCCCTAGGGTTTGATGTATTGGTAACAAATCCTTTAGGGCATAGTGTGATTGTTAGCAAGGTGCACCGAAATAGTGTAGTAGTGGTGCAGGGTGAGGAGTTCATTGGAGATTTGATTGAGATGCCATTTAAGGAATATGATGTGATCCTAGGCAAGGATTGGTTAGCTAGACATGGAGCTGTGGTAGATTGTAAAAAGAAAGTTGTTACCTTGAGAACCAGTGATGGTAGAGATGTGAAAGTATCTAATGAGCAGGAACAGTTAGCATCTTTGTTGGTTTCAGCTGTTGCAGCTAGGAGATTGATTAGAAATGGGTGTGAAGCCTATCTTACTCATGTGATAGATACTAGAGTAAGAGGTTCTCCTATTGATGATATACCCACAATTGCAGAGTTTCCAGATGTATTTCCAAAGGAGTTGCCGGGGTTACCTCCTGAGAGAGAGGTGGAGTTTGGTAACTATTGCCTGGTACCACTCCTATCTCCATTACCCCTTATAGAATGGCACCAGCAGAATTGAGGGAGTTGAAAGTGCAATTGCAGGAGTTGTTGGATAAAGGTTTTATTCGCCCCAGTGTTTCTCCTTGGGGAGCTCTTGTGCTATTTGTGAAGAAGAAAGATGGTACTATGAGATTATGTATCGATTATAGGCAATTGAACAAGGTGACAATCAAAAATAAATATCCTTTGCCTAGAATTGATGACCTCTTTGATCAATTGAAGGGTGCAGCTGTGTTTTCTAAAATTGATCTGAGATCAGGGTATCATCAGCTGAGAGTCAGAGCTGAAGATGTTCCTAAGACCGCCTTTTGGACCAGGTATGGGCATTATGAGTTTTTACTTATGCCTTTTGGTCTAATGAATGCACCTACAGCTTTTATGGACTTGATGAATAGGGTGTTTAGACCCTATTTGGATCAGTTTGTGGTAGTGTTTATTGATGACATTCTGGTATATTCACGAAATAAAGAGGAACATGACAAACATCTGCGGATTGTGTTGCAGATTTTGAGAGGGAAGCAGTTATTTGCTAAACTGTCGAAGTGTGAGTTCTGGCTTGATCAAGTAGCTTTTCTTGGTCATATAGTTTCAGCAGAAGGTATTAGAGTTGATCCAAGTAAAGTTGAAGCTATTCTGAATTGGAGTCCACCAAAATCTGTGACTGAAGTTAGAAGTTTTTTGGGTTTGGCAGGCTATTACCGATGGTTTGTGAAAGGATTTTCTTTGATAGCTACTCCACTCACCAGATTGCTTCGTAAGGGAGTGAGATTTGTGTGGGCGGATCAGTGTCAGGCTAGCTTTGAGCAGTTGAGAGATATGCTGACTCAAGCGCCTGTTCTTACTTTACCTGTGGAAGGCAAACCATATGTGATCTACAGTGATGCTTCACATAGTGGTTTGGGTTGTGTGCTTATGCAAGAAGGTAAAGTTATAGCTTATGCATCTAGACAGTTGAAACCGCATGAGCTTAATTATCCGACCCATGATTTGGAGCTAGCAGCCATTGTGTTTGCATTGAAGATTTGGCGACACTATCTGTTTGGGGAGAAATGTTTCATTTATACTGATCACAAGAGTTTGAAGTATTTGGGGGTTCAGAGGGAGCTCAATCTTCGACAGAGGAGATGATTGGAATTGATTAAAGACTACGACTGCTTGATTGATTATCATCCAGGTAAAGCAAATGTTGTTGCTGATGCCTTGAGTCTGAAGTCTTTAGCTGGTTTAACTGTTTACTCGCTCTCGTTGCTTGTTGAGTTGAGAGCATTGTGTGCTAGTTTTGTATCTTGTGATGATGGTGCATTGTTGGCACAGTTGCGTTTAAAACCAGTTTTATTGGATCAGATCAAAGAGGCTCAGTTGGCTGATAAGAAGATTCAGAAGATTATTTCAGATTGTCAGAATGGAAAGAGTAGAGATTTTGTTGTGAAAAGTGATGGAAGCCTCTGGTTTAAGAACAGATTGTGTGTACCAGATGATGCTGATTTGAAAAGGATCATTTTGGAAGAAGCACATCAGTCAGTATTTGCTATGCATCCGGGAAATACCAAGATGTATCATGATTTGAGACAGCATTACTGGTGGTTTGGTTTGAAGAGAGACATTGCTGAGTTTGTATCGAAATGTCTCACATGTCAGAAGGTTAAAGCGGAGCATCAAGTTCCAACCGGGTTGCTTCAACCATTGTCAGTGCCTGAATGGAAGTGGGAAAGAGTGACAATGGATTTCATGTCTGGTTTGCCATTGACACAAAAGAAGCATGATGCCATTTGGGTAATTGTGGATAGATTGACTAAGACAGCTCATTTCCTTCTAGTTCGGATGGATTACTCTTTGGAGAGGTTGGCTGAGCTGTATATTAATGAGATTGTGAAGTTGCATGGGGTTCCAACTTCTTTAGTATCCGATCGAGATCCCAGGTTTACTTCAAGATTTTGGAAGAGTTTGCATAGTGCTTTGGGTTCTCGACTGCATTTTAGTACTGCTTTTCATCCACAGACAGATGGACAGTCAGAGAGGGTGATACAGATTATTGAAGATATGTTGAGAAGCTGTGTCATCGATTTCTCTGGAAGTTGGGATAGATTCTTACCTCTTGTGGAGTTTGCTTATAACAACAGTCACCAATCTAGCATTGGTATTGTAACACCCCAATACTCCATATAAATACTATACATATACCTAGTATACATACAGTAAGTATATAAAGTATAAGGATGCCACTTTTCTTTTTACCTTTCAATACTTGTAACAAAATTCAAACCATAATAGGTCAATTTAAAGAACATTTACAAATTATTGTCTTTATCAAAACTTCATTTATACATATAATATAACATACTTAAAGTGGATACATGTATGCATTACCCTCTAGTTGGTCTCGACAAAATCTTACTCTTCTCGTGGCATACCAAAAGACTTCATATCTTCCACCAAGCTACCTGCGCGATAATACATCCGCGCTAAGCTCGAAAGCTTAGTAGTACAAAAATAAAATACAAACATATATCATGGAAACACTAACATATAAAGATATCTCAATTCCATATACTTTTAGTTCTTATTAAGTTTATCCCTATTCATTTGCACCTTTCATATCTTTCAACTAATCTCATATCTTATACACATATAAACATAACATTTCTACCAAGTCCAACCCATCACTAATATTCACAATCAACATCTCAATACACACATTATATATCATACTAATCATAAGTCACATTTCCAATTAAGACAATCATTGTCATCAACCACAATTCATCAATTGAATTCACAATCAATGCTAATACACACATTATACATCATACCAATCATAACATTTCTTTATTCACAATTCAACATTAATGATTCATCACTAGTGCTCATAATCAATATTTCAACGCACATATTACATATCATCAATCACATGTCCAATGAAGTATACCAAAGATTTCATTATCCATTTCTTTCAACATTTGTATATCACATTGACAACAAAGACATACTCGGGCCCAACAGACACCACTATGTTATTCAGAGTTCAGAGTTACTGCTTTGGTCTATAATCATAATCATCAAGCCCGTAGGCATCATATATCAATATTTCTATCCATGGATAGTGTAACAGACCCAGTCTCTTGGACCATCAACTCATCATGAGGAGATCCTCAACCCGGCAAGACTGTTACCAATCATATATTTCATATTCATAATTCTCATAGTGTAACAGACCCAGTCTCTTAGACCTCAATTCAACTCAATTTGAAGAGATCCTCAACCCGGCAAGACTGTTACCTTTTTCATTTTATAGGCATGCCTCCAAACCCAGAACTCTGAAGACTGAATAACACATTAAACACATATTTCACTTATTGTTTCATTATCAATTTCAATCTCAATGTTCATTATCATCTAGGCAAACATGCCTTATTTCTTTCAATTAGATCATCATAGCCAATCACAATGGCTTCATCTCACATTTGAATCATCATGGCCAATTACAATGGCTTCACAACATATCATATCTCAATCCATATGATACATATAACATCATTGCTATAACATTACAAAGTACCTTATTCATATAGCACAATACAATTCACAAGATTCATAATACACAAAACATAGTATTGTTCATATAGTATCATGTGCACCATCATTATAATACTCAACATCAATTACATTAACCAAATGAACATATCATTATTCAATCACATGATTCACATTATACATATAGCATCATTGCTATAACATTACAAAGTACATTAAAGTAATTCTTCATAAAAGTGTTTATCATAATAAATTTGCATAGCTCATACCTTGTTGAATGATCCTCTTCTATTTCACACTATACAAGTCACATTAGATTAACAATGTAATAATTTACCTAACATTATTTAATTATACTCAATCAATTGTATTCTCATACATTAATATTCATCAAATCATTCACATCTTTCATTTTCCCATAACACAATTATATATATACATATCATTAATGATATAAACACATCAAAATACATTAGTGATATGCATTAACAATGCAATCATGCAACATTGGTACTTACCTTAATAACATTTCACACCACTCTAAACTCTTCTCCACTCAATAGTTCTTCACTTCACAAATTAGGGCAATTCAACCTCTTCACAACCTAATCCAAAAGGAATATTAGCAAAATGACCATATGAATAGTACATTCTGGTTTTAGACTCCATTTTATCCTTATTTTGAAAAATTGTATAAAATAATCTACTTGACTAAAAATTCTAAACTTTTTACAGAATTTAGTTTTGTATCTTAAAATCATTCCTTTAAAATTTCAGATCAAACTGAACACAAAATCTTGGTCAAATAGTTCACCTAACCAGACTGCCCCAATTGCCCTGCATCCTGGCAGCAGTTCTGAACTTTGTGAATTCCATAAATCAAATTCAATCAACGTGGTTCCAAATTATTTTTCTCAAATACTAGACTCACTAAGAAACAACATATCCAAAATTAAATTGGATATGATTTTTCTACATTTTATTAAAAATCCCGAAATATAGCTGTCTCAGTTAAGGTACCTGCTGGAACAGGTCTAATAAAAATAATCTTTCTAAACTCATAACCATTCCAAAATCGAATCAACATATTTTTCAGTCATTCTAGACTCATAGAGGCACAACATATCAAAAATTCACTTCAAGAACATTTTTCTATAATTAATTAAAAATCATACAAGTCACAGCCTTTACTAATTGTAAAACAGAAAAATATTCACTAAACACAACTCTTACTCTTCCATCACCAACACCAATTTAACTTCTTATTTTAAAATCAATTTCAACTCTAATCAACAAATCATCAACACACTTAATCATACTATCAATAACCCTAACTCAACTCACACACATCTTCAAAAATAACAAAGGCAAACAAGAGAAAACTTACTAAAATCATGAAATTCTTGAAATTCCAACTTGTATACTTGAGATCTTCCTTCACTTTTGAGCTTAAAATTCCAAAATCATCACTTGCTCTCTTGCTTTCCTTTGTCTTTGAGTGAGCCGGCCATCAACAAGAAGAAGAAGAAGAAATGATGAAGAAAACACAAAGTCAATAGGCATTAAATACCCTTCCAAAAGAAAATTACTAAACTACCCTCAACCATATAACTAAACCTTTGTCTTTTACAAGCCCATGTTGGTAATTTCACAATCACAAATAAAATATCCTCTTCCCTTGACCAAGCCCTTTGACCAACTTATATTATATATATATGACCATATACACAACATATACACTTCACTCTACACAATGCTTTTCTTCAAACAACATAATTACCACTTATCAATCACACACTCAATTCAATAATAACAACATTATCATAACTTCTAAGCACACTTAGGGATATTACAATTCTCCCCCTCTAAAAAGAAAATTTCGTCCTCGAAATTATCAATATCGTAACAATTGATTCTTAACAACATACTATCTTAACTTCCATATGAAGTTAATTATATGTTTAAGTTACTATGTCACCAAATCATATAACTTCAACTCTTTCCTATAGAATCAACAATCTTCTTTAAATTCCATAACTCATCATTCTATAGGTTTATATATCTTGTTACTTCATTGATCAAACATTCAAAAGAACTTATTACACTTCCTATTACTATCTTTATACCAGAATCAGATCATTTTATAGTACACTTATACTTCATCCAATCTTTATATTTAATATATATTGTTCCTTCATCTCTTTATGATTACTCTTTTAACTTTAACCTTAAAAATCATTGGTTATGTCTTAGCATTAATTATCCCATCATTACAATCACTGTCTAAATAGACATTTATCAATCCCTCAATGGATAACAAGATCCTTATTTTCCACAAATGGAGTTACCTCTTTAGCATGCTTTTCTCTTAACTTACATATTAATACATTACCTTTCAACTTATTTTATAAATAACCAATCTTTTCCCTTTTTATCCTGATTTATAACTACTATGACTCCATTCATTCATGTCCATTCACACTTTAATATTTTACATCATATACATTTCCATGTAAATAATTACATTCTTAATACAACTATAGATATTAAATCTCAAGAATAATTCATAATCTTAATCCAATCCAGATCAATTGATTTATCTTACACAATATATCCACTTTCCCATCTTGTTCAATTCCATCCAATGATTAATTTATTTAACTTATCATGAAATTGCACCATATTCATATATGTATATATGATCTAATTCAATTAGGGCAAACTTATATACAATTTCTTGATCTCTTCCAATCCATATTCAATCAAATTATTGTGATAACAAATCACTTCAAATCATATTAGTATAGTTCCCACCAAATCTTATAATAACTTTTTAACTATGCTTCTTAAACAAAATTTTCAATCTCACCAATTTGTACTACAGTCATATTGTCTCAGTCCCAAATTTATGGATACTAAAATTAACCGGCTACACATACTAACCAAATCATATAGCCATAGGAGATGAATGGTCACACACCTGTAACTCATAAATCAATACTGTTTCTCGATTATTCTGTATCCAAACTTTTTAATTACACTGTTTAGTTGTATCACAAGAATTATATATCCATTCTCCACACTTTTACTACACCAAGAGTTAACACATTTCAACTCCATCTCCATAAATTTTCTCTTGAACATACGATTATCATTAGTCTAACTCACATCAACAATATTATCTATAACATCTTTATACACAACATTTAATCATATACAAATTCCATTTATTACTCCACTTCTAATTTATCTCTTGTAACACTTTTCATACAGTATACTTTCCTTTTTATTATATACTTATACATATAGAATTTCTACAAACAAAATCCTTAATCCAGGAAACATTATATGATAGTTTAACTCAGTTATTATCATAACAATTTCATCTTCTAGTGTTACTTGAGTCCTTTCTCACTCTCCATTTCATCCCATAATCTAACTCTACATAGGTTAAAACCTATTCTCTCATAGATCCACTGATACATGCCCTATTATTCTCCACACCACTAAACAAATAATTATATCACATTCACATACTTAGGTCACATTCACAATATGACTTGCTTTCCACATTTTCCATACATGTATACACATAGTCATACAATTATATATAATTCCTCTTTTACATATCTTTAACACAATTTAACATTTATTACTTTTCCTTAATCAACATCATTCTTACCCCTTTTTGACATAACATAAATTATTTATCAACTCAACACATATATATTTCTTAACCATAATAATACTTCACAAATTCTTAGTCACCTTACTAAGGTGCATCTCTCTCACCTTTATTTTGAAATGCATTTAATATATCATCTTTATATCTGTTTGTTTACCATTCAACGTATATATATATATATTACTCATATATTTATACATATGTACATTGCACCTAATAATATACACATTGAGCCTAATAGCTCCTATACACTTAATTATATGCTCTGATTTTTATTTTCCTTTTTCATACATTCACTACAAATTTAGTGTTTATCACTTTCTTTTAAATACTATTATTCTCATTCTTCCAATATGATAAAAAGTATTTAATCACACTACAAATATATATTCTGACTATAATAACACTTCACATCCATCTTGGTCACATTCCCAATGTGACATCTCTTTTACTTTCATCTTAAAAAAAAAACATTTAATATACTTCCATATCCATTTTTTTTTTGCAATAAAATGACTTAAAATGGCTCCTTTTCATTTGCTTATCTATTTCTCTTTTTACTTCAAAACAAATTCTCATACCATCAATCACATTACTTAATTCATAATACTTTCATGTGCAATATTAATCATTTCACCTGGCTCAGGTATTGAATATACATTAAACCATCAATATCCAATCAATCTTTATCAGTTTCTAGTAGAACTTTAACTTTTCAACTTACTACTTCGCTTAAACCTTCAATTTACCAAACTCATCTTTTCTTAAAATCAACTTTGAAAACATCTCGGATATATATATATATCATAAAGCAATATCAACACATATTTCTTCCCCAATTATTAAGCTCATTTCGAAAAATCTCAAATATCACATATTATTACCATTACCATGAGCTTTCACAATATCCAAGCATCTCACATTTCTAACCTTGAATTCACAATGTTTACATTAAAATAACCATACCAATTTATATTCTTACATAACCAATATCATCTCTTTTTCCTTTAAACAATACCTTAACTTTATATATATACCCCAAACTTTAAATAATCATACCTTGTCTTTACTAATCAACTCATTCAATATTATTTTCCTTTTCATTTCTTTATGCTTCAACACATTTAACACTTCACTTTACTTGCATAAATTTCCATTTTTAATTATCAATTAGACTTATATAAATTCATATCATTCATTATACTCATTTAAATTTATCATTATAGCCAACAACTATGACTTTATATACGTACCCTTCCCCAACCAGGTCGGTTGCCCTTAAATCCCAAGGGTCCGCAGGAGGCAGATAGGCACGTATAACATTATCAGTAACATACCTTTTCCTATCCAGGTCGGTTGTCCAAGTTCGGTTGCCCATTCCAATGGGTCCGCATGGTTCCGCAGGAGACAGATAGGTCCGTTCATTAAACTTATCAATATTTTTTTTTAAAATTCATTTCTTTTTTTTCACAAGCAAGTTAAGTAATCATGCCTCAACATCTCACATTACAACAAAACAATTTTCTCATAACATCATATCATTCACACATTAACATCCATCTCATATAACATTCACACATTAACATCCATCTCATATAACACAGATATACTATAAATCATATAATGCCACCTCCGAGACCAACCTAGGTGTGAATGCATATGCATGTATTACAAATTTCATTTTCAAAACTCTTCTTTTTAATTCATTTTAAGCGTTTCAAAACTTTTTCTTTTTAATTTTACTTAGGCGGAGAATCTCGAACCTAAGCTCTGATACCAAAATAATTGTAACACCCTAATACTCCATATAAATACTATACATATACCTAGTATACATACAGTAAGTATATAAAGTATAAGGATGCCACTTTTCTTTTTACCTTTCAATACCTGTAACAAAATTCAAACCATAATAGGTCAATTTAAAGAACATTTACAAATTATTGTCTTTATCAAAACTTCATTTATACATATAATATAACATACTTAAAGTGGATACATGTATGCATTACCCTCTAGTTGGTCTCGACAAAATCTTACTCTTCTCGTGGCATACCAAAAGACTTCATATCTTCCACCAAGCTACCTGCGCGATAATACATCCACGCTAAGCTCGAAAGCTTAGTAGTACAAAAATAAAATACAAACATATATCATGGAAACACTAACATATAAAGATATCTCAATTCCATATACTTTTAGTTCTTATTAAGTTTATCCCTATTCATTTGTACCTTTCATATCTTTCAACTAATCTCATATCTTATACACATATAAACATAACATTTCTACCAAGTCCAACCCATCACTAATATTCACAATCAACATCTCAATACACACATTATATATCATACTAATCATAAGTCACATTTCCAATTAAGACAATCATTGTCATCAACCACAATTCATCAATTGAATTCACAATCAATGCTAATACACACATTATACATCATACCAATCATAACATTTCTTTATTCACAATTCAACATTAATGATTCATCACTAGTGCTCATAATCAATATTTCAACGCACATATTACATATCATCAATCACATGTCCAATGAAGTATACCAAAGATTTCATTATCCATTTCTTTCAACATTTGTATATCACATTGACAACAAAGACAGACTCGGGCCCAATAGACACCACTATGTTATTCAGAGTTCAGAGTTACTGCTTTGGTCTATAATCATAATCATCAAGCCCGTAGGCATCATATATCAATATTTCTATCCATGGATAGTGTAACAGACCCAGTCTCTTGGACCATCAACTCATCATGAGGAGATCCTCAACCCGGCAAGACTGTTACCAATCATATATTTCATATTCATAATTCTCATAGTGTAACAGACCCAGTCTCTTGGACCTCAATTCAACTCAATTTGAAGAGATCCTCAACCCGGCAAGACTGTTACCTTTTTCATTTTATAGGCATGCCTCCAAACCCAGAACTCTGAAGACTGAATAACACATTAAACACATATTTCACTTATTGTTTCATTATCAATTTCAATCTCAATGTTCATTATCATCTAGGCAAACATGCCTTATTTCTTTCAATTAGATCATCATAGCCAATAACAATGGCTTCATCTCACATTTGAATCATCATGGCCAATTACAATGGCTTCACAACATATCATATCTCAATCCATATGATACATATAACATCATTGCTATAACATTACAAAGTACCTTATTCATATAGCACAATACAATTCACAAGATTCATAATACACAAAACATAGTATTGTTCATATAGTATCATGTGCACCATCATTATAATACTCAACATCAATTACATTAACCAAATGAAAATATCATTATTCAATCACATGATTCACATTATACATATAGCATCATTGCTATAACATTACAAAGTACATTAAAGTAATTCTTCATAAAAGTGTTTATCATAATAAATTTGCATAGCTCATACCTTGTTGAATGATCCTCTTCTCTTTCACACTATACAAGTCACATTAGATTAACAATGTAATAATTTACCTAACATTATTTAATTATACTCAATCAATTGTATTCTCATACATTAATATTCATCAAATCATTCACATCTTTCATTTTCCCATAACACAATTATATATATACATATCATTAATGATATAAACACATCAAAATACATTAGTGATATGCATTAACAATGCAATCATGCAACATTGGTACTTACCTTAATAACATTTCACACCACTCTAAACTCTTCTCCACTCAATAGTTCTTCACTTCACAAATTAGGGCAATTCAACCTCTTCACAACCTAATCCAAAAGGAATATTAGCAAAATGACCATATGAATAGTACATTCTGGTTTTAGACTCCATTTTATCCTTATTTTGAAAAATTGTATAAAATAATCTACTTGACTAAAAATTCTAAAATTTTTACAGAATTTAGTTTTGTATCTTAAAATCATTCCTTTAAAATTTCAGATCAAAATGAACACAAAATCTTGGTCAAATAGTTCACCTAACCAGACTGCCCCAATTGCCCTGCATCCTGGCAGCAGTTCTGAACTTTGTGAATTCCATAAATCAAATTCAATCAACGTGGTTCCAAATTATTTTTCTCAAATACTAGACTCACTAAGAAACAACATATCCAAAATTCAATTGGATATGATTTTTCTACATTTTATTAAAAATCCCGAAATATAGCTGTCTCAGTTAAGGTACCTGCTGGAACAGGTCTAATAAAAATAATCTTTCTAAACTCATAACCATTCCAAAATCGAATCAACATATTTTTCAGTCATTCTAGACTCATAGAGGCACAACATAACAAAAATTCACTTCAAGAACATTTTTCTATAATTAATTAAAAATCATACAAGTCACAGCCTTTACTAATTGTAAAACAGAAAAATATTCACTAAACACAACTCTTACTCTTCCATCACCAACACCAATTTAACTTCTTATTTTAAAATCAATTTCAACTCTAATCAACAAATCATCAACACACTTAATCATACTATCAATAACCCTAACTCAACTCACACACATCTTCAAAAATAACAAAGGCAAACAAGAGAAAACTTACTAAAATCATGAAATTCTTGAAATTCCAACTTGTATACTTGAGATCTTCCTTCACTTTTGAGCTTAAAATTCCAAAATCATCACTTGCTCTCTTGCTTTCCTTTGTCTTTGAGTGAGCCGGCCATCAACAAGAAGAAGAAGAAGAAATGATGAAGAAAACACAAAGTCAATAGGCATTAAATACCCTTCCAAAAGAAAATTACTAAACTACCCTCAACCATATAACTAAACCTTTGTCTTTTACAAGCCCATGTTGGTAATTTCACAATCACAAATAAAATATCCTCTTCCCTTGACCAAGCCCTTTGACCAACTTATATTATATATATATGACCATATACACAACATATACACTTCACTCTACACAATGCGTTTCTTCAAACAACATAATTACCACTTATCAATCACACACTCAATTCAATAATAACAACATTATCATAACTTCTAAGCACACTTAGGGATATTACAGGTATGGCACCGTTTGAAGCGTTGTATGGTAGACGGTGTAGGACACCTCTTTGTTGGAATGAACTTGGGGAAAGTAAGTTAATTGGACCTGATTTAATTCAAGAAACTGAAGAAAAAGTGAAAATGATTCGAGGGAGGTTGAAGGCAGCTTCAGACCGACAGAAGTCTTATGCAGATCTGAAAAGGAGAGATATTGAGTTTAATGTGGGAGATAAAGTCTTTTTGAAAGTATATCCTTGGAAGAAGATTTTAAGATTTGGTCGGAAAGGAAAATTGAGTCCTCGTTTCATTGGACCGTATGAAGTTCTAGAAAGGATTGGGCCAGTTGCTTATCGACTTGCTTTGCCACCTGAGTTGGATCGTATTCATAATGTATTTCATGTTTCTATGTTGAGGAAGTATAGGTCGGATCCATTTCATGTGTTGCCAATTGAATCTATCGAAGTGAGTCCATATTTGACATTTGAAGAGGAACCAGTTGCTATCTTGACACGTGATGTGAAAGAATTGAGAAACAAGAAAGTGCCATTAGTGAAGGTTCTATGGAAAAATCATGCAAAGGAAGAAGCAACTTGGGAAAGTGAGCAAACAATGCGAGAGCAATATCCTCAGTTGTTTCGGACTTGATATCAGGTAATTTCGAGGGCGAAATTTCTTTTTAGAGGGGGAGAATTGTAATATCCCAATGTATGCCCTAAAAGTTTGGATTATGTTGTTGTTGTATATTAGATTGAATGTATATGTATGTGATAAGAAAAGAATTTGGAAAAGAATGTATATATATATATATGTGTTTTGGGAAAGAAAGAGGGTGTAGAGAGAAGTGTATATATTGTTTATATGCTTGTATAATTAACATATACATAAGTCAAAGGGGAAGTCAATGGAAGAGAGATATTTATTTGGTTATTGGTGAAATGACTATTAAGGGCATTGGATTAAAAAGAAAGCTAGAACAAATGATAAAAGGGTGTTTTAGTAATTGCTTGTATTGGAACACTTGGTGGAGATTAAAAGAAGAGTTGACTTTGTTTTTGTGGTTCATTTCTTCTTTCTTCTTTGTGTGGCCGGCTCTTCCATGGACAAAGGAAAGCAAGAGACAAAGAGAAGATCTTGATGTGTTAAGCTCAAATTGAAGGAAATCTAAGTGATCAAGTTGGTGATTCAAGAAGTTTTGTAACTTTGGTAAGTTCTCTTGTGATTTTTGTGCTTATTTGAAATGATATTTGAGTTTGATAGATTTTTAAGAGTGTGTTGGTTGATTTTGAGATGTGAGAAGTGTTTGAGTGAGTTGATGATGGATTTTGAGTATGGATGGAAGAAAAGAGTAAGTGGTTGGAAGAGATGATGTTGTATATGTGGTAAGGGTTTTGAGATGATTTTGTGTTTGGTGTTTGATGTGTGTTTTGGCTTGTTTTGGGTGTGTTGCAAGTTTGAGATGAGTTTTGAGTATGTTTTGTTAAGATTATTTGAAGAGGATGTTAATGTATAGAAGTGTGTTGTTGAGTGTATGGTTGTTTTTGATCGGAGTCTTGATTTGTGGCCGGACAAGCCCATGAGCACGTCCTGGGTTTTTAGGCGTGTCAATTGTGTTGGAGGCAGTAGGTTTGACACGACCAGTAACACGCCCATGTTATTGAGCGTGTCATAGCTACTGTAAGATTTGTATAAAATAATCTACTTGACTAAAAATTCTAAAATTTTTACAGAATTTAGTTTTGTATCTTAAAATCATTCCTTTAAAATTTCAGATCAAACTGAACACAAAATCTTGGTCAAATAGTTCACCTAACCAGACTGCCCCAATTGCCCTGCATCCTGGCAGCAGTTCTGAACTTTGTGAATTCCATAAATCAAATTCAATCAACGTGGTTCCAAATTATTTTTCTCAAATACTAGACTCTCTAAGCAACAACATATCCAAAATTCAATTGGATATGAGTTTTCTACATTTTATTAAAAATCCCGAAATATAGCTGTCTCAGTTAAGGTACCTGCTGGAACAGGTCTAATAAAAATAATCTTTCTAAACTCATAACCATTCCAAAATCGAATCAAAATATTTTTCAGTCATTCTAGACTCATAGAGGCACAACATATCAAAAATTCACTTCAAGAACATTTTTCTATAATTAATTAAAAATCATACAAGTCACAGCCTTTACTAATTGTAAAACAGAAAAATATTCACTAAACACAACTCTTACTCTTCCATCACCAACACCAATTTAACTTCTTATTTTAAAATCAATTTCAACTCTAATCAACAAATCATCAACACACTTAATCATACTATCAATAACCCTAACTCAACTCACACACATCTTCAAAAATAACAAAGGCAAACAAGAGAAAACTTACTAAAATCATGAAATTCTTGAAATTCCAACTTGTATACTTGAGATCTTCCTTCACTTTTGAGCTTAAAATTCCAAAATCATCACTTGCTCTCTTGCTTTCCTTTGTCTTTGAGTGAGCCGGCCATCAACAAGAAGAAGAAGAAGAAATGATGAAGAAAACACAAAGTCAATAGGCATTAAATACCCTTCCAAAAGAAAATTACTAAACTACCCTCAACCATATAACTAAACCTTTGTCTTTTACAAGCCCATGTTGGTAATTTCACAATCACAAATAAAATATCCTCTTCCCTTGACCAAGCCCTTTGACCAACTTATATTATATATATATGACCATATACACAACATATACACTTCACTCTACACAATGCTTTTCTTCAAACAACATAATTACCACTTATCAATCACACACTCAATTCAATAATAACAACATTATCATAACTTCTAAGCACACTTAGGGATATTACAGGTATGGCACCGTTTGAAGCGTTGTATGGTAGACGGTGTAGGACACCTCTTTGTTGGAATGAACTTGGGGAAAGTAAGTTAATTGGACCTGATTTAATTCAAGAAACTGAAGAGAAAGTGAAAATGATTCGAGGGAGGTTGAAAGGAGCTTCAGACCGACAGAAGTCTTATGCAGATCTGAAAAGGAGAGATATTGAGTTTAATGTGGGAGATAAAGTCTTTTTGAAAGTATATCCTTGGAAGAAGATTTTAAGATTTGGTCGGAAAGGAAAATTGAGTCCTCGTTTCATTGGACCGTATGAAGTTCTAGAAAGGATTGGGAAAAATATCTTGGACAAGGAAGTGTTAGGAGTTGTATGAATTGTTAGTGAGGTAAGTACAAATCTTGTATTATTGCATTGTTGCATATGATGTTGAGATTGATCATAAATATGATGATAATGGTAATGTATATGATACTATGTGAACAATGTGATATTTCATGTATTGTGACTCATGTGATGAGTAATGTGTTTTGTTATGTTTATATCAATAAATGATTTGTGTGGCTAATGTGTTATTCTATTTTCAGAGTTTGTTGTTGGTGGCATGCCTAATAAGTGTAACAATCTCTTGAAGTTAGGTTGGATTGAATCCTTGAAGCCTAATTGAGATGTTACCACCCTTGAAGCTAGGTTGGGTTGGTTCTTGAAGCCAAGTTGGGTTGATGCTTAGCATGCTTGGCTCCCCTTGAAGCTTGGTTGAGCCTAATCCTTGAAGCCTAGTTGGGTATATGATATTGATAAATGTGATAACAAAACCTGTAACACCCCATACTCTATATAAGCACTATACATATACTTGGTATACATACAATGCGTATATAAAGTATAAGAATGTCACTTTTAGTTTCTATTTAAAAATCTTTATCCAAGGTCAAGCAATATTATATTAATTTAAGAAACATTTATAAGAATCATTATTGTTATCAAAAATAAAACATAATTAAAATCATACATGTATGCATCACCTTCTAGTTGGTCTCGAGACACTCATACTTTTCTCGTGGCATAGCAGCTAAGCATCCAGATCATCCGCATAAATACCTGCGCGATTACACAACCGCGCTAAGCCCGAGAGCTTAGTAGTACATATAAATAATAAAATATACATTACAAAATAATCATACCTTATAATTTTAGCATCATGTTTTATTGTTTTCTTACCACTTTTTCCTTTCTCAATGGATTCTTCATATATTGCCACTAATCTCATAAATTAAATACATCATTACATAGCATATTCACAACACAATACCTACCCTTTCTATTTCATATACACATATATATGTATATATAATCACAACAAAACACCATTCAAACCTTTAAAAGAACAATTCTCACAAATTCCACATTCACAAACATGTTACACATGATACAACAATTCCATAACCTCATATCTCAACAAAATCAATACATATATTACAAACTCATACTTCATAACATCACTTTATTCACAATTCATTAATCATGAACACATTTCCATCAAAAGCATTCATAGATCTCATTATTCATTTGTTTCAACATTGTTTCCATATATCTTATTTATCAATCATGTTACCATTCATGACTCACATTACACAAAGACAAGCATGGGCCCAAGACACACTAATATGCCATTCAATTTTCAGAGTAATGCTTTGGTTTATTCATCACATTTATCATTATCATAGACCCAACTAGGCTTCAAGGATTAGGCTCAACCAAGCTTCAAGGGGAACAAAGCATGCTAAGTATCAACCCAACTTGGCTTCAAGAACCAAACCCAACCTAGCTTCAAGGGTTGTAACATCTCAATTAGGCTTCAAGGATTAGACCCAACCAAGCTTCAAGGGGAGTAAAACATGTTAAACTTCAACCCAACTTGGCTTCAAGGATCAAATCCAACCTAACTTCAAGAGATTATTACTAATAGGCATGCCACCAACAACAAACTCTGAAAATGGAATAACACCTTAGTCACACAATTCATTTATTATTTCATTATCATTTCTATTCTCAATTCTCATCATCATTTAGGCAAACATGCCTTATTTCTTTCAATTGCATCACCATAGCCAATCACAATGGCTTTATATTACATTTGAGTCATTATTGCCAAGAACAATGGCTTTATATCACATTATATCTCAAATCACATTTCAAGTTTCATCATTGATATATGCAACATCAATTACATTACTACACAAACATATCATGAATCAATCATACCATATAGGCATGCTTCAATCATAACATTAAAGTAATTCATCATCAATGATCTCATGATATTCCACATTATACACAACATGCCATTATTCATATGCATCCTCAATCTACATATAGTACAATACAATTTATGAGATTGACAATGCATAAAACCTAACATGGTTCATATAATATCAACGTTATCATCAAATCATATTGATCAATTCAATTCATCACTCAAGTATACATAATCAATGACATTGCACATACTTTTTCATTGATCATTATATCTTCCAGATTTCCTATATTATCATTGATATATTCATACATAACAATTTACCTTATTCAAGAACTTAGAATCCTCCATATACATTTGGTTGGATCATTATTGTTTTAAGTGTGTTTAGGTACAAAAGACATTTGAAGATCCAACAATGTTGAAGACCAAATAACAAACACATTTGCAAACACCCTCAAGGGACACGGCCAAGCTTGTGGCCGTGTCTCCCAATATAAACATCCAGTAGCCAACACGCCCAAGGGACACGGCCAAGCTTGTGGCCGTGTCACTCAACACCAATACAAGCAGTAGCAAACACGGGCAATGGACACGGCCAAGCCAGTGGCCGTGTCTCTCAACCCAACAATCCAGTACCAGACACGGGCAAGGGACACAACCGTGTCTCTCAACATAAATCAGACAGTAACAAACACAGGCAAGGGACACGGCCAAGCCAGTGGCCGTGTCTCTCCAAAACTCATCCAACACGGCCAAATTTGCCCTAACTTGGCCGTGTCTCCCATAACTTGGCCGTGTCCTTCAATAATTCATAGACCAAACACTTCGAAATTCATCTAAACCAAACTCTAATTCAACATTTCATCATTTTCCTCACAATTTTCTCAACTCATCATCACTTAGATATCAATTCCACACATTTACATACTTAAATCTCTTGTTATCATCATTTTACACACCAATCATACCCAACATAACCTCAATCCAAAAGAAAACCACACAAGAAGGTATATACTTATATATATGTATAATCAATAAAATTCATTCAAGAAATGTGTACTTACCTATATAGCTTGCCAAATCTTCATCTCCATCTTCAATACTCTTAAAATCCTTAAGAAATTTGATGAAGATCAATCTCTCTCTCTCTCTCTCGTGCTCTCTCTCTCTCTCGTGCTCTCTTGTCCACGAAGAAGAAACAGAAGAAGAGGAAGAAGGAAGGTTCTCCATCCTTCCTTCGTTCTTATCTTATATATATAATAATAATAATAATAATAATAATAATAATAATAATAACAATAATAACAATTATACCATTTAAATCTCCACCACACACAATTTCTTTTTGACTTTCTTCTTCTTTTCTCTTCAACACACACATTGAATCCAAATACAACAGTAATCCCAACACTTTTAGGGTATACTTTAGGATATTACAATTCTCTCCCCCTTAAATAATTTCGTCCTCGAAATTATCCAGTATAATAACAACTCATTTAGAACAATTTACCATCTTAATTTCCATATGAAGATAATCGTATCTTACAATATAGTTTTATCAAATCACATATCTTCTACTCTCCCCCTTAGAGATAATCATCTTCTCTGAAATTCATAATTCATCATTGTATAGGTATACATATATATATATATATATCTTTACCTCTTATTACTTTCTCAACAAAGCAATCAAGATATCTCATAACATCTCCAATACATTTTATCTTTGTACTAAAGTCAGATTATCACTTTAACTCTTTATAGATATTCTCTTAACTTTAACCTCAAAAATCATTAATCAATATCTTAGCATTGTTTATTCCATTCTTACCATCACTTTCAAAATAAACAACTTCAATGGATAACTAAATTCTTACTCTCTTAAGCTTGTTTCTCACCATGTACAACTAATATACCTCAATTTATTTATGTTCATTCATAAATCAGAATATTATATCATACACATTACCATTAAATCTTACACTCCCAATACAATTGCACATATTAAATCTCAATGTTGCCTTGCAACTTTAACGAAACCTAGATCAATCGATTTATCCATCACAATATACTAACATTTCAACTTTATTTAATTCAAACCAACAATTAACTTATTGGAATTTATCATTGGATTTTACCATATATGCTTATATATAACCTAAGTTCATTAGGTCAAACTTATATTCAAATTCTAATCTTTCCAAATTCATATATTCAATCAATATGAATCATGCTTATACATATACATTTCCTTATTTCAATAATTATTTCATCATTTCTTATACTCATTCAAAATTTATCAATATAGCCAACAACTATATCTTCATAAACGTACTTTTCCTCCAACCAAAATTAGTAATCCAAGTTCAATTGCCCAACACATTGAGTCTGCATGGTTCCACAGGAGGCAGATAAGTCCGTTCATTTATCTTTTCACAATTCATTTTTCATAATCATTTAGGCATTATACCTCAATATAATTTATTTCTAACATCATTGCCAACAATTATGATTTCCCATCATATCAAAATAGTATACTTATATATCATCAACTATTTTGAACACCTCATTATTCAATCATATCATTTCCAACATTATTGATATACACATATTAATTTACATTATTCATACTCCCATAAATTTTAAGTTTAATCACTTAATCACTTTATACTATAAATATATTCAGTATAACTTTCAATCATGATTACAATTTCTTTCATGTTATTATTTCTTCACTCAATATTACTATATTTATATAATTATTGTTCTATTACACAATTCATAACTTAAAACATTATCACAATTCTCTTCCCTTGCTTTACTTCTCATAAGTATAATTAACTTTTTAACATCGAAATTATAAAATATAACTTCCCCAATCATATCTTTTAACCATGTTTCTAGAAACATAGTTATCAATCTCAGTTCTAAATCTGAAAATAATAAAACTAACCACTAATCACACTAACCAAGTCATATGACCATAATATATAAGCAATCACATTTGGGGTTTGTAAATCAATCTCGTTCTTCTATTATTCGATTTCCAACCTTTACAATTATAATATTAGATTATATCACAAAAATTATATATATGTATTCTCCAAACTTGTATTACACCAAGAATTAACACATTTTAATTCTATTTCAAAACAGTTTGCTTTTGATTATTTAATCATCATTAACCCAACTCATGTTCAATAATATTATCTTTAACATTTCCAATACCCAACCTTCAACTAGATACAAATCTTACACAAGTATCTTTCATTACTCCATTTCCAATCCATCTCTTCTAGAAATTTTCAAATACATAATTCCTTCCTTACAATTCTTATTATACATTTATACATAAAACATTTTCACACTCAAATACTTTGAGTTCCACAACATCTTATAATAACCTCATTTAATTATTGCCATAACAATTTCACTGTTCAATATTACCCAGGTCCATTCTTACTTCTAATACCATTAAACATTTAATGATATAAAATAATAAACATATTATATACACCTTCATAGGTCACATTCATATCGAAAAGTTCATTTCACAATCCTCTTTATACAAACACATAATTATGCAATTTACTGAATTTCCCTTCTGCATATAATTTATACGAATTTAATATTTATCACCTTCCTTTAACTATTATCATTCTCATTTGTTTACCATAACTTAAGTTATTCATTAACTTCAATAAATATACATACTGTACTTATAATATTATTTCACAAGGAACTTAATCACATTTCCAATGTGATATCTCTCTTACATTTGTTTATAAATATCTTTAACACATCTTTCATAGTCATTTTTCATCCTTCCCAATCAAATTACTTAAAGTAACTCATTTTCTTTTGCTCAATTCCTTTTCTTTCATTTCACACCAAATTTTCCTACTATCAATCACATCTCCCAATTCATAATACTTTCATGAGCACTAATATTCATTTCATATATCTCATGTATTAAATACATTAAACTATCAATACTTCATTGATCTTCATCCACATTCCATGAAAACTATAAATTTCCAACTTACTAATTTACTCAAACTTCAATTTATTCATCTCCTACTATTCATATTAACTTTAAAACATCTTATATGTATATACCACAAAGTAACATCAAAACATATACGTTTCACAATTATTAAACTTATTCCAAAGAAAATCTAAATATCTCATATCTCCACCATTAACATGGGCTTTCACAAAATTCAAGCATATCACATTTCTAATAGTGAAATCACCATGTTTGCATTAAAATAGCAATACAAATAACACCAATGTATATTTGTACTTAACCAACGTCATCTCTTTTTCTTTTGAACATAACCTTAACTTTACATATCGACACCTTACATTATCACAATTAATCTATACCAATCAACTCATTCAATAGTTCACTGTACTCTTTGCATTTACATAATATATCTTTTCATATTACCCATCCAACAATATTTCCTCTTTCTATAAATCCAACCATAAAGTTTATTAGAAAGAGATTCAAACAATAGAGGATAGATCACATACTTTAATCTTAATTTGTTTCTAACTCATTTCCCACTTAATTCTTCTAGCCATTTCTTTAAATATCATACACATGTCAATAATCAAACTTTTTACTTATACCTTCCATATCATTTCTTTGTATCACACTCATCTCTTAATTATCAACATTTCAAAATTTGCTTTTATATGAAACCTCATTTATACACTATCATTTATTTCATGTAATTCAAATACATCACAATTCACATAATGCCACATTCGAGACCAACCTAGATGTGAATGCATATGCATGTCTTACCAATTGCATTTCAAAAATCTTCTTTTCACTTCTTATTTAAACTCTTCAAAAAATTTTCTTTTAAATTTCACTTAGGCCGAGAATCTCGAACCTAAGCTCTGATACCAAAATAACTGTAACACCCCATACTCTATATAAGCACTATACATATACTTGGTATACATACAATGCGTATATAAAGTATAAGAATGTCACTTTTAGTTTCTATTTAAAAATCTTTATCCAAGGTCAAGCAATATTATATTAATTTAAGAAACATTTATAAGAATCATTATTGTTATCAAAAATAAAACATAATTAAAATCATACATGTATGCATCACCTTCTAGTTGGTCTCGAGACACTCATACTTTTCTCGTGGCATAGCAGCTAAGCATCCAGATCATCCGCATAAATACCTGCGCGATTACACAACCGCGCTAAGCCCGAGAGCTTAGTAGTACATATAAATAATAAAATATACATTACAAAATAATCATACCTTATAATTTTAGCATCATGTTTTATTGTTTTCTTACCACTTTTTCCTTTCTCAATGGATTCTTCATATATTGCCACTAATCTCATAAATTAAATACATCATTACATAGCATATTCACAACACAATACCTACCCTTTCTATTTCATATACACATATATATGTATATATAATCACAACAAAACACCATTCAAACCTTTAAAAGAACAATTCTCACAAATTCCACATTCACAAACATGTTACACATGATACAACAATTCCATAACCTCATATCTCAACAAAATCAATACATATATTACAAACTCATACTTCATAACATCACTTTATTCACAATTCATTAATCATGAAACACATTTCCATCAAAAGCATTCATAGATCTCATTATTCATTTGTTTCAACATTGTTTCCATATATCTTATTTATCAATCATGTTACCATTCATGACTCACATTACACAAAGACAAGCATGGGCCCAAGACACACTAATATGCCATTCAATTTTCAGAGTAATGCTTTGGTTTATTCATCACATTTATCATTATCATAGACCCAACTAGGCTTCAAGGATTAGGCTCAACCAAGCTTCAAGGGGAACAAAGCATGCTAAGTATCAACCCAACTTGGCTTCAAGAACCAAACCCAACCTAGCTTCAAGGGTTGTAACATCTCAATTAGGCTTCAAGGATTAGACCCAACCAAGCTTCAAGGGGAGTAAAACATGTTAAACTTCAACCCAACTTGGCTTCAAGGATCAAATCCAACCTAACTTCAAGAGATTATTACTAATAGGCATGCCACCAACAACAAACTCTGAAAATGGAATAACACCTTAGTCACACAATTCATTTATTATTTCATTATCATTTCTATTCTCAATTCTCATCATCATTTAGGCAAACATGCCTTATTTCTTTCAATTGCATCACCATAGCCAATCACAATGGCTTTATATTACATTTGAGTCATTATTGCCAAGAACAATGGCTTTATATCACATTATATCTCAAATCACATTTCAAGTTTCATCATTGATATATGCAACATCAATTACATTACTACACAAACATATCATGAATCAATCATACCATATAGGCATGCTTCAATCATAACATTAAAGTAATTCATCATCAATGATCTCATGATATTCCACATTATACACAACATGCCATTATTCATATGCATCCTCAATCTACATATAGTACAATACAATTTATGAGATTGACAATGCATAAAACCTAACATGGTTCATATAATATCAACGTTATCATCAAATCATATTGATCAATTCAATTCATCACTCAAGTATACATAATCAATGACATTGCACATACTTTTTCATTGATCATTATATCTTCCACATTTCCTATATTATCATTGATATATTCATACATAACAATTTACCTTATTCAAGAACTTAGAATCCTCCATATACATTTGGTTGGATCATTATTGTTTTAAGTGTGTTTAGGTACAAAAGACATTTGAAGATCCAACAATGTTGAAGACCAAATAACAAACACATTTGCAAACACCCTCAAGGGACACGGCCAAGCTTGTGGCCGTGTCTCCCAATATAAACATCCAGTAGCCAACACGCCCAAGGGACACGGCCAAGCTTGTGGCCGTGTCACTCAACACCAATACAAGCAGTAGCAAACACGGGCAATGGACACGGCCAAGCCAGTGGCCGTGTCTCTCAACCCAACAATCCAGTACCAGACACGGGCAAGGGACACAACCGTGTCTCTCAACATAAATCAGACAGTAACAAACACAGGCAAGGGACACGGCCAAGCCAGTGGCCGTGTCTCTCCAAAACTCATCCAACACGGCCAAATTTGCCCTAACTTGGCCGTGTCTCCCATAACTTGGCCGTGTCCTTCAATAATTCATAGACCAAACACTTCGAAATTCATCTAAACCAAACTCTAATTCAACATTTCATCATTTTCCTCACAATTTTCTCAACTCATCATCACTTAGATATCAATTCCACACATTTACATACTTAAATCTCTTGTTATCATCATTTTACACACCAATCATACCCAACATAACCTCAATCCAAAAGAAAACCACACAAGAAGGTATATACTTATATATATGTATAATCAATAAAATTCATTCAAGAAATGTGTACTTACCTATATAGCTTGCCAAATCTTCATCTCCATCTTCAATACTCTTAAAATCCTTAAGAAATTTGATGAAGATCAATCTCTCTCTCTCTCTCTCGTGCTCTCTCTCTCTCTCGTGCTCTCTTGTCCACGAAGAAGAAACAGAAGAAGAGGAAGAAGGAAGGTTCTCCATCCTTCCTTCGTTCTTATCTTATATATATATAATAATAATAATAATAATAATAATAATAATAATAATAACAATAATAACAATTATACCATTTAAATCTCCACCACACACAATTTCTTTTTGACTTTCTTCTTCTTTTCTCTTCAACACACACATTGAATCCAAATACAACAGTAATCCCAACACTTTTAGGGTATACTTTAGGATATTACAATTCTCTCCCCCTTAAATAATTTCGTCCTCGAAATTATCCAGTATAATAACAACTCATTTAGAACAATTTACCATCTTAATTTCCATATGAAGATAATCGTATCTTACAATATAGTTTTATCAAATCACATATCTTCTACTCTCCCCCTTAGAGATAATCATCTTCTCTGAAATTCATAATTCATCATTGTATAGGTATACATATATATATATATATATCTTTACCTCTTATTACTTTCTCAACAAAGCAATCAAGATATCTCATAACATCTCCAATACATTTTATCTTTGTACTAAAGTCAGATTATCACTTTAACTCTTTATAGATATTCTCTTAACTTTAACCTCAAAAATCATTAATCAATATCTTAGCATTGTTTATTCCATTCTTACCATCACTTTCAAAATAAACAACTTCAATGGATAACTAAATTCTTACTCTCTTAAGCTTGTTTCTCACCATGTACAACTAATATACCTCAATTTATTTATGTTCATTCATAAATCAGAATATTATATCATACACATTACCATTAAATCTTACACTCCCAATACAATTGCACATATTAAATCTCAATGTTGCCTTGCAACTTTAACGAAACCTAGATCAATCGATTTATCCATCACAATATACTAACATTTCAACTTTATTTAATTCAAACCAACAATTAACTTATTGGAATTTATCATTGGATTTTACCATATATGCTTATATATAACCTAAGTTCATTAGGTCAAACTTATATTCAAATTCTAATCTTTCCAAATTCATATATTCAATCAATATGAATCATGCTTATACATATACATTTCCTTATTTCAATAATTATTTCATCATTTCTTATACTCATTCAAAATTTATCAATATAGCCAACAACTATATCTTCATAAACGTACTTTTCCTCCAACCAAAATTAGTAATCCAAGTTCAATTGCCCAACACATTGAGTCTGCATGGTTCCACAGGAGGCAGATAAGTCCGTTCATTTATCTTTTCACAATTCATTTTTCATAATCATTTAGGCATTATACCTCAATATAATTTATTTCTAACATCATTGCCAACAATTATGATTTCCCATCATATCAAAATAGTATACTTATATATCATCGACTATTTTGAACACCTCATTATTCAATCATATCATTTCCAACATTATTGATATACACATATTAATTTACATTATTCATACTCCCATAAATTTTAAGTTTAATCACTTAATCACTTTATACTATAAATATATTCAGTATAACTTTCAATCATGATTACAATTTCTTTCATGTTATTATTTCTTCACTCAATATTACTATATTTATATAATTATTGTTCTATTACACAATTCATAACTTAAAACATTATCACAATTCTCTTCCCTTGCTTTACTTCTCATAAGTATAATTAACTTTTTAACATCGAAATTATAAAATATAACTTCCCCAATCATATCTTTTAACCATGTTTCTAGAAACATAGTTATCAATCTCAGTTCTAAATCTGAAAATAATAAAACTAACCACTAATCACACTAACCAAGTCATATGACCATAATATATAAGCAATCACATTTGGGGTTTGTAAATCAATCTCGTTCTTCTATTATTCGATTTCCAACCTTTACAATTATAATATTAGATTATATCACAAAAATTATATATATGTATTCTCCAAACTTGTATTACACCAAGAATTAACACATTTTAATTCTATTTCAAAACAGTTTGCTTTTGATTATTTAATCATCATTAACCCAACTCATGTTCAATAATATTATCTTTAACATTTCCAATACCCAACCTTCAACTAGATACAAATCTTACACAAGTATCTTTCATTACTCCATTTCCAATCCATCTCTTCTAGAAATTTTCAAATACATAATTCCTTCCTTACAATTCTTATTATACATTTATACATAAAACATTTTCACACTCAAATACTTTGAGTTCCACAACATCTTATAATAACCTCATTTAATTATTGCCATAACAATTTCACTGTTCAATATTACCCAGGTCCATTCTTACTTCTAATACCATTAAACATTTAATGATATAAAATAATAAACATATTATATACACCTTCATAGGTCACATTCATATCGAAAAGTTCATTTCACAATCCTCTTTATACAAACACATAATTATGCAATTTACTGAATTTCCCTTCTGCATATAATTTATACGAATTTAATATTTATCACCTTCCTTTAACTATTATCATTCTCATTTGTTTACCATAACTTAAGTTATTCATTAACTTCAATAAATATACATACTGTACTTATAATATTATTTCACAAGGAACTTAATCACATTTCCAATGTGATATCTCTCTTACATTTGTTTATAAATATCTTTAACACATCTTTCATAGTCATTTTTCATCCTTCCCAATCAAATTACTTAAAGTAACTCATTTTCTTTTGCTCAATTCCTTTTCTTTCATTTCACACCAAATTTTCCTACTATCAATCACATCTCCCAATTCATAATACTTTCATGAGCACTAATATTCATTTCATATATCTCATGTATTAAATACATTAAACTATCAATACTTCATTGATCTTCATCCACATTCCATGAAAACTATAAATTTCCAACTTACTAATTTACTCAAACTTCAATTTATTCATCTCCTACTATTCATATTAACTTTAAAACATCTTATATGTATATACCACAAAGTAACATCAAAACATATACGTTTCACAATTATTAAACTTATTCCAAAGAAAATCTAAATATCTCATATCTCCACCATTAACATGGGCTTTCACAAAATTCAAGCATATCACATTTCTAATAGTGAAATCACCATGTTTGCATTAAAATAGCAATACAAATAACACCAATGTATATTTGTACTTAACCAACGTCATCTCTTTTTCTTTTGAACATAACCTTAACTTTACATATCGACACCTTACATTATCACAATTAATCTATACCAATCAACTCATTCAATAGTTCACTGTACTCTTTGCATTTACATAATATATCTTTTCATATTACCCATCCAACAATATTTCCTCTTTCTATAAATCCAACCATAAAGTTTATTAGAAAGAGATTCAAACAATAGAGGATAGATCACATACTTTAATCTTAATTTGTTTCTAACTCATTTCCCACTTAATTCTTCTAGCCATTTCTTTAAATATCATACACATGTCAATAATCAAACTTTTTACTTATACCTTCCATATCATTTCTTTGTATCACACTCATCTCTTAATTATCAACATTTCAAAATTTGCTTTTATATGAAACCTCATTTATACACTATCATTTATTTCATGTAATTCAAATACATCACAATTCACATAATGCCACATTCGAGACCAACCTAGATGTGAATGCATATGCATGTCTTACCAATTGCATTTCAAAAATCTTCTTTTCACTTCTTATTTAAACTCTTCAAAAAATTTTCTTTTAAATTTCACTTAGGCCGAGAATCTCGAACCTAAGCTCTGATACCAAAATAACTGTAACACCCCATACTCTATATAAGCACTATACATATACTTGGTATACATACAATGCGTATATAAAGTATAAGAATGTCACTTTTAGTTTCTATTTAAAAATCTTTATCCAAGGTCAAGCAATATTATATTAATTTAAGAAACATTTATAAGAATCATTATTGTTATCAAAAATAAAACATAATTAAAATCATACATGTATGCATCACCTTCTAGTTGGTCTCGAGACACTCATACTTTTCTCGTGGCATAGCAGCTAAGCATCCAGATCATCCGCATAAATACCTGCGCGATTACACAACCGCGCTAAGCCCGAGAGCTTAGTAGTACATATAAATAATAAAATATACATTACAAAATAATCATACCTTATAATTTTAGCATCATGTTTTATTGTTTTCTTACCACTTTTTCCTTTCTCAATGGATTCTTCATATATTGCCACTAATCTCATAAATTAAATACATCATTACATAGCATATTCACAACACAATACCTACCCTTTCTATTTCATATACACATATATATGTATATATAATCACAACAAAACACCATTCAAACCTTTAAAAGAACAATTCTCACAAATTCCACATTCACAAACATGTTACACATGATACAACAATTCCATAACCTCATATCTCAACAAAATCAATACATATATTACAAACTCATACTTCATAACATCACTTTATTCACAATTCATTAATCATGAAACACATTTCCATCAAAAGCATTCATAGATCTCATTATTCATTTGTTTCAACATTGTTTCCATATATCTTATTTATCAATCATGTTACCATTCATGACTCACATTACACAAAGACAAGCATGGGCCCAAGACACACTAATATGCCATTCAATTTTCAGAGTAATGCTTTGGTTTATTCATCACATTTATCATTATCATAGACCCAACTAGGCTTCAAGGATTAGGCTCAACCAAGCTTCAAGGGGAACAAAGCATGCTAAGTATCAACCCAACTTGGCTTCAAGAACCAAACCCAACCTAGCTTCAAGGGTTGTAACATCTCAATTAGGCTTCAAGGATTAGACCCAACCAAGCTTCAAGGGGAGTAAAACATGTTAAACTTCAACCCAACTTGGCTTCAAGGATCAAATCCAACCTAACTTCAAGAGATTATTACTAATAGGCATGCCACCAACAACAAACTCTGAAAATGGAATAACACCTTAGTCACACAATTCATTTATTATTTCATTATCATTTCTATTCTCAATTCTCATCATCATTTAGGCAAACATGCCTTATTTCTTTCAATTGCATCACCATAGCCAATCACAATGGCTTTATATTACATTTGAGTCATTATTGCCAAGAACAATGGCTTTATATCACATTATATCTCAAATCACATTTCAAGTTTCATCATTGATATATGCAACATCAATTACATTACTACACAAACATATCATGAATCAATCATACCATATAGGCATGCTTCAATCATAACATTAAAGTAATTCATCATCAATGATCTCATGATATTCCACATTATACACAACATGCCATTATTCATATGCATCCTCAATCTACATATAGTACAATACAATTTATGAGATTGACAATGCATAAAACCTAACATGGTTCATATAATATCAACGTTATCATCAAATCATATTGATCAATTCAATTCATCACTCAAATATACATAATCAATGACATTGCACATACTTTTTCATTGATCATTATATCTTCCACATTTCCTATATTATCATTGATATATTCATACATAACAATTTACCTTATTCAAGAACTTAGAATCCTCCATATACATTTGGTTGGATCATTATTGTTTTAAGTGTGTTTAGGTACAAAAGACATTTGAAGATCCAACAATGTTGAAGACCAAATAACAAACACATTTGCAAACACCCTCAAGGGACACGGCCAAGCTTGTGGCCGTGTCTCCCAATATAAACATCCAGTAGCCAACACGCCCAAGGGACACGGCCAAGCTTGTGGCCGTGTCACTCAACACCAATACAAGCAGTAGCAAACACGGGCAATGGACACGGCCAAGCCAGTGGCCGTGTCTCTCAACCCAACAATCCAGTACCAGACACGGGCAAGGGACACAGCCGTGTCTCTCAACATAAATCAGACAGTAACAAACACAGGCAAGGGACACGGCCAAGCCAGTGGCCGTGTCTCTCCAAAACTCATCCAACACGGCCAAATTTGCCCTAACTTGGCCGTGTCTCCCATAACTTGGCCGTGTCCTTCAATAATTCATAGACCAAACACTTCGAAATTCATCTAAACCAAACTCTAATTCAACATTTCATCATTTTCCTCACAATTTTCTCAACTCATCATCACTTAGATATCAATTCCACACATTTACATACTTAAATCTCTTGTTATCATCATTTTACACACCAATCATACCCAACATAACCTCAATCCAAAAGAAAACCACACAAGAAGGTATATACTTATATATATGTATAATCAATAAAATTCATTCAAGAAATGTGTACTTACCTATATAGCTTGCCAAATCTTCATCTCCATCTTCAATACTCTTAAAATCCTTAAGAAATTTGATGAAGATCAATCTCTCTCTCTCTCTCTCGTGCTCTCTCTCTCTCTCGTGCTCTCTTGTCCACGAAGAAGAAACAGAAGAAGAGGAAGAAGGAAGGTTCTCCATCCTTCCTTCGTTCTTATCTTATATATATATAATAATAATAATAATAATAATAATAATAATAATAATAATAATAACAATAATAACAATTATACCATTTAAATCTCCACCACACACAATTTCTTTTTGACTTTCTTCTTCTTTTCTCTTCAACACACACATTGAATCCAAATACAACAGTAATCCCAACACTTTTAGGGTATACTTTAGGATATTACAAAACCAAAGCATTAACTCTGAAAATTGAATGACATATTAGTATGTTTTGGGCCCATGCTTGTCTTTGTTTAATGAGATTCATGAATGATAACATGATTGACAAATGAGGAATATGGAAGGATGCTGAAATGTGATATGTTTATATGATTATGATTGGTGAAATTCAAAGATGTTAGCTTCTCATTTATGTTGTGTGTTTATTAATAATATATATGGCATTATATTGCATTGAAGCATATTTTTAGCATGATTTGTCTTACTAAGCCGTTGGCTTAGCGCGATAGTGTTAATCGCGCAGGTGATAGAGTTGAACCCGAGAGTTCATCGAGACTGAATGAGAGTAGACCTTGAAGAGTTGATTTTGGGAACTTAAAGATCAGAAGAGATTTGCCAATCATGTACTACTTCTTTATATTTTGTAAAGTAGTATTTATAATGTAAATATATGCACATTTGTAAATATGGATTTAAATGTTTCATATATGCAAATATTCTATAAATTCCACTGCGTATTAACAAAATGTATTTATATATCTATTTTGTTTTGTATTACAAGTAACTACTTATTTTTCTATAATGTATACAATTGAAAGATTATGGTATTGTTTAAAATGTTTTGAATGTTAATAATATCCGTAGCATCCCTATGTTTAGTGCATGTATACTACATTGTGGTGGTTGTAGTGTGCATGTATTGAATGTGGGGGTGTTACAGTAAAAATAACAATTTTAAGCCTTTTTGGAAAATAAAGCAACGGATTAGTGTTTTTAACTTTAGAAAAACTAAATTAAAGTTCTAAGGTTTTTTATTTAAAAAACACAATTTCCTAGTTTTAGCTACTGTGAAAAAATAACCAAAGAATTTAATACATAACTCCTTTTGATATTTCCTCCAATAAATAATTCTTCTTGGATGAATAAGAACAAAGACAATTGCTGCCTTTGATTGGTTTTTTTATGCTTTGATTGTTGCTCTCAAAAAGTCAAATTGATTTGCTGCCTTTCCTTCACAAAATCGGTTTCCAACTCTCCAATTTCGTCCCCCTTTTTCTCCCCCTTTTTTGTGTTGTAATCATGCTTATTTATAGAAGTTTTTTTTTTGTGGTTTTTTCCAAGTTGCTCACTACATACATTATAGAATAAGAAAAGGAAACCGAAACCTAATTGTATTAGGTTTCAGAAAATTTGTGTCGGAAAATTTTCACTGGCAAAAAAAACTGCAGCGGAAAAATCGCGCTGGCAAAAAAATTTTCCGCAGGAAAAATTGCGTTGGCAAAAAAGCTGTCGCAGCCAGCTGCGGGCGAAGCAGGCCTGCAGGCCATTTCGCCCGTAGGAAACTCCTGCGGGCAAAATGTCCCAGGCCATTTCCCCAGCAGAGTTTTTCTGCTGGCGAAATGGCCTGGGCCATTTCACCAGCAGGAAATTCCTGCGGCCATTTCGCCCCCAAGAAACTCCTGGGGGCAAAATGCCCACGGGCCCGCTGACTTTCGGCTTTCGTCGCCGATTTTTTCGTCTTCGATTTTTATTTTTATTTTTTTGATTTTTATTTGTTTATTTTTATTTTTTATAAATAAAAATTAGATACTAAAGCAAAAATTATTTAATTATGATAACAAAAATTATTTTGGACCAATTAAAACACAAAAATTATTTTGGATCGGACTGGGTCAAAAATTAAGGGTCTACAGTTTGCCCCCTGCTTGAATGATCTGAAACTTTAGTGAAAGAGAGTGAAAAAAAACAAGACTTAATTTTTGAGATGGTGGAGTTTTTGGGTTCTGGACCCGGTTTGAGTTCTGGACTCAAGGATAATTTTAGGTTCTGGACATAAGAAAATTTTGGGTTCTAGACCCGAGCTAAGTTCTGGACTTAGAAATAAATTCTAGTTTCTGAACCTAAGGAAAATTTAGGTTCTGGACCCGGTTCGAGTTCTGGACTCAAAGATAATTCTAGGTTCTGGACCTAAGAAAAATTTGGGTTCTAGACCCAAGCTAAGTTCTGGACTTAGAAATAATTTTAGGTTCTGGACCTAAGGAAAATTTTGGTTCTGGACCCGAGCTAAGTTCAGGACTTAGAAACAAATTCTAGGTTCTGGACCTAAGGAAAATTTGGATTCTGGACCCGGTTCGAGTTCTGGACTCAAAGATAATTCTAGGTTCTGGACCTAAGAAAAATTTGGGTTTTGGACCCGGTTCAAGTTCTGGACTCGAGGATAATTCTAGGTTCTGGACCTAAGGGCATTTTTTGGTTCTAGACCCGAGAGATTTGGATACTCGATCTTAAACTAGACTCGGATACTCGATCCTAACTGGATTCGGATACTCGATCCTAAACTGGACTTGGATACTCGATCCTAACTGGATTTGTATACTCGATCCTAAATTAGATTGGGATACTCGATCCTAAATTGAGTTCGGATACTCGATCCTAAACTTGATTTGGATACTTGATTCTAAATTGGCTTTGGATACTCGATCCTAAACTGGATTGGGATACTCGATCCTAAACTTTATTGGGATACTCAATCTTAACTGGATTTGGATACTCGATCCTAAATTGGATTTGGGTACTTGGACCCGAGATTGGGTACTTGGACCCGAGATTGGAATTTGATTTAGGTACTTGGACCCAGGATTGAACTTGATTTTAGGGTACCTGGACCCGAGAATGAGTTTGACTAACCTTTTAAGTGAGAAGTCTGACTGCTCCGGCCGTTCTATGCATTGTGGTTCTTCACCCACAAAATGGATCTTCATCCTTTGAGATCGGGTCTTCATCCTTCAAAATGAATCTTTATCTTTGAGATCGGGTCTTTACCCTTGAAAAATGGATCTTCATCCTTTGAGATCGGGTCTTCAACCTTGCAAGCAAATGGATATTCATCCTTTGAGATCGGGTCTTCACCCTTGCAAATGGTTCTTCATCCATTGAGATCGGGTCTTCACCCTTGTAAATGGATCTTCATCCTTTGAGATCGGGTCTTCACCCTTGCAAATGGATCCTCATCCATTGAGATCGGGGTCTTCACCCTTGCAAATGGATCTTCATCCTTTGAGATCGGGTCTTCACCCTTGTAAATGGATCTTCATCCTTTGAGATCGAGGTCTTCTTTGTTCTTTGAAGATGGGAGTGACACGGCCAAGCTCTTGGCCTTGTCATGTGACACAGCCAGTGGCTTGGCCGTGTCTCCTGGGTGTGTCAGCTTCTGTGTCTTTTCTTTGGTTCTTCTTTGTTCTTGGCTTAGGATGGGACATGGCCAAGCTTGTGGTCGTGTCATGTGACACGGCCAGTGGCTTGGTCGTGTCCCCTGCCAGTCACCTACTGCTTCTTTTCTCTCTTTGCTTGGTCCTTCTTGGCTTTGCCCTTTAGGTGAGACACGGCTAGTGGCTTGGCTGTGTCTCCTGCCCGTGTCATGTTCTGCCAAGATTTCCTTTGAGGTGACATGGCCAAGCTTGATTTGGCTTGGCCATGTCTTGCTTGATCCATGTTCTTCTTTCCTTGTTTTGAAAGGGAGCATTTGCACTTTAACCACTTTTCTCTTGCAACTGCTTTTTCTTTTTTTTTCTCCAATTTTGATTGGATCTTATATCCTCTCCTTGCCCGCCAAGGATTTTTCTTTCATGTAGGCTTTGATTGATGTTTTTCTTGTCTAGTTCTTTGCATAAGCACGCATTTCTTCTCTTTGCAAAGTGACTAGGGCTTCCACAAGTGAATAGGCTTTCCATACCCCCTTGATTCAATATCTTCTTTAGATTCTTTAATTCGTAGGGTGTTTGCTATTCATTTTTCCAAAGAATAGACAACACAAGACAAGAAAGTGCAATGTGATATGCTCATGTATGCATGATATGCATGAATAATACTTACCGTCGTTCCATTGACTCACAAACCGAGGTGATTAGAAAAAGTGTTCTCGTTGGTTCCTTTTTGACGCTTGTTCAAGTCTCGCATTGGAATGATTGAAAGCTTTGCATTTGTGGCTTTTATCTTTAAGATGATGAAAACATGAGTGGTGGAGACCCCAAGCAGCAGAGTTAGGGATACATCCATAGCATGTCGACTGATAGCTTCTTCATGACCTTGCCAATATTCATTTCCTTTGCCCAATGTGTCCTTTGGAGGTTCAACATACTTCCCTTAACTTGAAGGGTTTATATGACAAAAACATTTTTTATTTGATTTTTTGAATTTTAATTTTGAAATCAAATGTTGGCTTTGCCAAATTAATGTCAGTGTACCTCAGGACTTGATTTTCTAAATTAACATATCTATAACATGACAACTCTAGTTACCGTATTAAACTCGGGAATCATTTCTATTTAAGCAAGAACTACTTCAAATAGGCACATACACATTACTTGGCCAAAGGTCGCATTTAGTTTAAATATTGCCTATCTCATATGCAAGCTTATCCAAACTATCTCTACTAATAGATTCTACCTTGTTGTTCCAAGATGGCAACCAAGAGGGGGGGTGATTGGTTTCCTCAAGAAATAATGACAATTTAAAAAACTCAACAAACAAGAAATGCAGAATAGAGAAATGGTTGAGTAATGAAAGAAAGAAAGAACACACAAGATTTATAATGGTTCAGATTTACTTCAATCCTACATCCACTTCCTTAACAACTTGTTAAAGTTCCACTAATCTTTGAAGTTTTTACAAGCTCACTTCCAACTTTGGTGCTTTCACAAGTTCACACCTAACTTGACAAGTGTTTTGCTAAGGCTTACACTCAAGAACCCTTGCAGGAGTTTTTAAGGCTCACTCTCACAACCTAAACAAGAGTTTTACAAGGCTTACTCTCACAACCTAAGTGTTTTCCAAGCTCACACTCAAACTTATACAATGGTGTTTTCAATGCTTACACCTAACATCTATTTCAATTCAAATATAAGTTTAAGTTAAAGAAAATTTATTGCTTGGCTATGAAATCTTTTTTATCTCAATTCTCATTACATCTTTTTCTTATAGAAGCAATGTATTTATAGCCAATGTGGTCTTACTAGCCGTTATTGATAGTGAGAATAAAGTCTTGGCAGTTTAGACCTTCTTCAGTAAACTGTTCGAAGCATTTCATGGTCGTCCTTAATATAAGGATGGTCGCGCTAATGTCATAAGCGGTCGTCCTTGGACACGGTGCGGTCACTGAATTTAAATATGCTTCAACAGTCGAATTTGAGTGCTCTGCAGCAGGAATCTTGCCCATGATGTGGTTGTTGGGACGGTCGCACATATCAAAGGTGTGGTCACCCTTTTTGAATGTTGAAGTGGGTTTATAACGGTCATCATACGTGGCATTCTTTGACTGGGCAAAAATGAATGTCTGCCTAAATATGAATTTTGCCGTCACCCTAGGTGACATCTCGCGGTTGAGTTGAGATACTCGCGTCGAACTTCTAGACGCACCTGAGGACGCGAACACTACTGTCTCTTTAAGCAAATTTCTCCTGAATTGGCAGAGAGGTCGCGAATATCAACGGGCGGTCGCAAAAGTGATAAGCGAGGCCGTATCCTTCGCCATTCTTGTCACCGCGAACCTTACTATGATTAGGATGATTTGGGTTCCTTGTGTGGCGGTCGTCCATAACTTGGGACGGTCGCTCTTCTTTAAGTGCGGTCGCGACTGAGGTCAGGTTTCTGACCACGAAACCTACTGTGATAAGGTTTCATCTTTTGATTGAATGGTGCGGTCGTATTCAGGTCTTGTGCGACCGCTATAAATGCTCTGTTCAACTTTATTTGGAACAACCTAATCCTGCAACAAGATTCTTCAACCAGATGTTAAATAGATCATTCAATTTGAGTTGTCAAGGATCAAAATTGAGATCATTTGTCTAACAATCTCCCCCATTTTGACTTTGACAATCAAATGGAATGATAATATAAATTATCAAAAAAACTTTGCTCATTAGGATAGATTAACAAGTCTAACATTTGCTCATGTGTTAAATGTTAATGAATTTGTTTTAATGCTCCCCCTTAACATATGCATGAATCATGGTTAAGTATATCTTGGTGCATTAATGCATTAGAAAGATATCATTTGATTATCTTATCATTCCAAACAATCATTCCAAGTTGTTATTTGATTATCTTGCATTAGTTAAACAATCATTCCAAGTTGTTTACTATTTCTCCCCCATTGTCATAGGCAAAATGCATAACAGAAAGCAAGAATTTAAGCTAATAAACATATTGTTTATAAAAAATAGGGGAAAGTACAAAGATATATTAAACATGAGAAAGTAGGATAAAGCAACATATCAAGTCATAACACAAAATAAAAATGTAAACTATTCAGAATCGTCATCCTCATCTATCTCTTCTTCTACTAAAGGAGCTTTTCCTTTATCAAGAGGAACAAAAGAGGTAGAGCTAGTACTAATGGATTCTTCTTCTTTAGGAAGACTTTGAGTATGATCACTTATATCCCAATCTTCAAGATTGCTTTGAGGCAAGTCCAGTTTGCCTTGCATATCATAGAGATCATGATGCATGTGAGATATAAGGTCAATTGTCTTGTTCAAGTGATGGAATCTCTTGGAGACACTTTTCTTGAATCTAGAGAGTTTCCTGGAGAGAGATTTGATAGCTTTGAGGATGAGTTGTGTAGAGGATGAAGCAGTTTCTTGAGTAGCTTTTGATGAAGTAGCTTTTGGAGGTAATTCAACAGCAACTTCCAGAAAGTCTCATTCTTCCTCAATTGTGTATCTTGGTCTTTAATTTTGCCTATCCACAATTCCTTTTTTGCCAAAATAATACACATATGTACCTTCAATCTTCCTTTCACATCCAGCATCTTCTAGATAGTCAATAGTGATGGCACTAGAGGCAAGATTAAAAGGGTTTCTCAATGTAGCTAAGTTGAGATCATTTAGTAAGTTCAGGTGCCTAGATATTTGAGTTATTTGTGAGGATAAGAAGAAAGTTCCAGTTTTTGTAATTGCATGATGATATAGGGTGTCAATCAAGAACTTGGTTGTGTTCATTTGGTTGTTGTGGGTGAAAGCATATAAGAATATGAGGTCTCTTTTTGTTACCTTTTCATTCCCATCAGCTCTATGATGAATGGTGTAGGTGATGATCCTATGAAGCATCCAATGGGTGAGGGATTTAATGTATCTAGCTTTTGATTCTTTTTCAAAAGATGTTTCCACAGAAATTTCTTGCCAAAAGGCAGAGAGTGTTTGGTTGGAGAAGGTTAAATCATTGTAGGAGGTTATACCATCAGCAGGAAAGTCCCAGACTTTGCCAAAGTCTTCTAGGGTTAAAGCTTGGTATTGATCAAATAACTTAAATCTAACCCCATACCATCCCAGTGCAGAGTTAGCACTCTTTCCAATTTGAAAAGACATGAGGAATTCCTTGCTTAAACTAGAATAACCTACCTCCTCAGGAAATACAAATTTTCTCCATCCAAGAACATCCAATAATCTTTCAATCTCATCCTTGATATTAAGGGCAGAGAGCATCCCACCAAAAGGAGATTTGGTTCCCTCAACTTTCTTTCTCTTTAGCATGGCATATCTCACATCTTCCTCAAAGGTTTGGTGGCGAGGTTTGTGAATTTTCTCACCTCTTCTAGACTGTGGAGGAGATGGAGGATCATCTATTGGTTCTTATATTGTGATTCCTGAAGATTTCTTTCCCTTTCCTTTTACTTTGGAGGTTATCTTCTTTTTGGGAGCCATCAGGATTGAAGAACAGGAAGAAAACTGGAAAACAATGGGTGTTTTGAGAAGAAGATGATTTTGAGAGGATTTTCAAGATTTAGAGGGAAGTTTGTATGTTGTAAGAAGCAAAATATCCAAGAAACTGATGTATTATACTCTTAAATAGAAAAAATTAAGAAAATAGCCGTTTATGACTGTTGAGAGTTAAGAATTGCGACCTGTCATACAGCCAACGGTTACAAAATTTTGAGCAGAGTGTACAGAGTGCGGTCGCAAATTTGCGAGGGTGCGATCGCGAAATGTAATCTAGCGACCATTAGCAAGAGTAGTGCGCTCGTGGGTGTAGAAATTGTCTGTAATGGTCGAAACTGTTCAAATTATTGCGTCCGTGCACAAGATTTCTCGACCGTGCACAGAGATATTTATTTAGATGAATCTGGCAGACAAGATAGCGATCGCTAAAGACATTGGAGCGAATGCGACCGACTCAGAAATGAAAGAGTCAAAGAAAGATGGAAGATTTTTCTAATATTTAGGCAAAAAGTTTATGCACATAGAAGCTTCATTGATAGGCAATTTTTTATAAATTTAGAGTAATTCCATCAATCATTCCTAAATTAAGTTTAATGAAGTTAAGCCTATCTTCATTCAAAGGTTTTGTAAAGATATCAGCAAGTTGATTATGTGTATCTATAAACTCTAGGATTATATTCTGATTTTGTACATTTTCTCTCAAGAAATGGTGTCTAATATCTATATGTTTGGATCTAGAGTGTTGGATAGGATTTTTAGACAAATTGATAGCACTGGTGTTGTCACATTTAATGGAGATATTGTTAAATACTTTTCCATAGTCAAGCAATTGTTGTTTCATCCATAATACTTGTGTGCAACGAAAACATGCTGCAACATATTCGGCTTCCATTGTGGATAAAGCAACCGATGCTTGTTTCTTACTATGCCAAGAAACTAGACAATTACCAAGAAAGTGACATGCTCCTGTAGTGCTCTTCCTATATAAGATACTACCATCATAATCTGCATCTGAAAAGCCTATGATATGAAATGATGTGTTTTTAGAATACCAAAGTCCTAAATGCATTGTACCACTTAAATATTTCAAAATTCTCTTGGTAGCATTCAAGTGTGATTCTTTAGGACAAGTTTGAAATCTAGCACAAAAACATACACTATACATTATATCAGGTCTAGAAGCGGTTAAGTAAAGTATTGATCTGATAATACCTCGATATTTCTTTTCATCTACTGCTTTACCATTTTCATCTTTACCTAATTTCAAGGATGTGCTCATAGGAGTTTTGCTAGTTTTGCAGCCATCCATTCCAAATTTCTTAATGAGATCTTTTGTATATTTGGATTGATTGATGAAGATCCCATCTTCACATTGCTTGAATTGTAGTCCAAGGAAGAACTTGAGTTCACCCATCATGCTCATTTCAAATTCTCTAGTCATACAAGAAGCAAATTCTTTGCACAAGGCTTCATTAGTAGCTCCAAATATTATGTCATCCACATAAATTTGTACGATTAAAATGTTATGCTTGTCCTTTTTAACAAAGAGAGTTGTGTCTACTTTTCCTTTTGAAAAACCATTTTCAAGTAAATATGCACTTAGTTTATCATACCAAGCTCTTGGTGCTTGTTTCAATCCATATAAAGCTTTGGTAAATTTGAAAACATGATCAGGAAATTTGTAATTTTCAAAACCAGGAGGTTGTTCTACATAAACTTCTTCGCTTATAAGTCCGTTTAGAAATGCACTTTTAACATCCATTTGAAAGAGTTTAAAGTTCATGTGACATGCAAAAGAAAGTAATATTCTAATAGCTTCTAATTTGGCTACAGGGGCAAAAGTTTCATCATAGTCAATACCTTCTTCTTGATTATAGCCTTTGGCTACCAATCTTGCTTTATTCCTAACAATGTGACCATTTTCATCAAGCTTATTCCTATAGACCCATTTGCATCCTATGATAGAGTGATCTGTAGGTCTAGGAGTAAGTTGCCAAACATTATTTCTTTCAAATTGATTAAGTTCATCTTGCATTGCAGTTATCCAATTTTCATCATTTAAAGCCTCCTCAACAGTCTTTAGCTCAGAAACAAAAGCAAAATTAAAATCTATATGATTAATTTTAGATCTAGAAATTACTCCCTTAGATGTTTCTCCAATGATGAGTTCCTTAGGATGGTCTTTCTTGTATTGCCAATCCTTAGGTAGATCTTGAGTCTTTTCTTTAAGTTCATATTGATTGATCTTTGGAGCATCAATAGTTTCAAGAGGTTCAAGAGTACCTGCAGGGTCATTGAAAGTACTACCTTTCTTTTGATCAAGTTTAGATGATTCATCAAATACAACATGCATTGTTTCTTCTATAACTAGAGTTTTCATGTTAAATACTCTATATGCTTTGCTATATGATGAATGTCCTAGGAATATGCCTTCATCTGATTTGGATGAAAATTTTCCAAGATTATCCTTGGTATTCAATAAGAAGCATTTGCATCGAATACTCTAAAATATCCAATTCTGGGAATTCTTCCATTCCATAGCTCATAAGAAATTTTATTTGTTAAATGCCTTTTGTAAACACGATTTGTAATGTAACAAGCTGTATTAACGGCTTCCGCCCAAAAATAAGATGGTAAATCATATTCATTGGGCATTGTTTTAGCCATTTCAATTAAAGTTCTATTTTTCCTTTCAGCTACACCATTTTGCTGTGGAGTTCTCGGAGCAGAAAAATTATGTGAAATGCCAAGTTCATTACAAAAACCTTCAAAATTTTCATTCTCAAATTCTTTGCCATGATCACTTCTAATAGATGTGATCACATATCCTTTTTCATTTTGAACTCTTTTTCAAACGTTTTGAAGTAATTAAAAGCTTCATTCTTTTGAGCTAAGAAATTAACCCATGTGAATCTAGAGTAATCATCAACAAGAACAAATGCATATAATTTGCCTCCTAAGCTTATAACTCTATTTGGTCCAAACAAATCCAAATGAATGAGCTCTAAAGGTCTAGAGGTGCTTATAACATTCTTTGATTTAAATGAGCTTTTATGTTGCTTACCATGTTGACAAGGTTCACAAATCCTATCTTTATCATATTTTATCTTAGGTAGGCCATCAACTAAGTTTTCATTACAGATATATTTTAATTGAGCCATACCAGCATGTCCTAGTCTTCTATGCCATAACCATGCATCATTATTAGTGGACATTAGACATTTAAATGCATGATTTGAATGTATGTTGATATTATAAGTGTTGTTTGTTCTAGTACCCTTAAATATGATAATATCATTTGAATTTGTGATCTTGCATTCTTTGGAATCAAAATTAACAAAGTATGCTTTATCACAAAGTTGACTAACACTTAGCAAGTTATGTTTCAACCCATCAACAAGCCATACATCTTCTATTAAATCTTTACCAATAGAACCAACGGAGCCAACACCAAGAATTTTACCCTTAGCATTGTTTCCAAAAGTTGCATTACCTCCATATTTGTAGGTAATACTTGTAAAGAGCTTTGCATTCCCGATCATATGCCTTGAGCACCCACTATCCACAAGCCATGTGCTTTCGTTGATAGTAGATTTTAGGCATACCTGCAAGGCAATAGTGATCATCTTCTCTTAGGTACCCACATGAAGTTGGGTCCCTGATGGTTAGTAATAAAGGTGCCTTCTAACTTGAGATGAGCCTTTCTTATATGACAAGAAAAATTTTTGTATCCGAATTTCATGCAATATGTGCATTGCCATGGTATTCTATATTTCTGCATTTTTCTTTTTGTATTCAAAGTATTATGCATACAACTGTAACACCCCCACATTCAGTACACACATCCTACAACACCACAATGTAGCATATGTGCACCGAACATAGGAGTGCTACGGCTTTTCATCAACATTCAAAACATTTTTATATAATACCATCATCTTTCTCAATATACATTATAGATATATAAATACATTTAAGTAGTACACAGCGGAAGTTATAAAATATTTACACATATGAAAACATTGGAGTACATATTTATCATTACATATATATTTACAATATAAACAAAATCTTTACAAAATATAAAAGAGTTATACATGATTGGCAAATCTCCTCTGATCTTTAAGTTCCCAAAATCAACTCTTCAATGTCTACTCTCACTCGGTCTAGAAGAGCTCTCGGGTTCAACTCTATTACCTAGCGATTAAACACTATCGCGCTAAGCCAAGGGCTTAGTAAGACAATTCATGCTAATGTTATGCTTTAGTGCAATGCAATGTTTCATATATGTATTAACAAATCAACATCAATGTTACACACTCAATCAACAAACAATATTCCGTGAATAGTCCGTTTCATCATTTAAGTAATATTAACATTTCATTACATTAGAACATCATTTATGATATACATAAAACCTAGACACCTATGGGCCCATCAAGTACTTAATACGATATTCAGAATTCAGAGTTACTGCTTTGGTTCATAAACACCATTATCAAGCCCGTAGGCAACATATACATATATATTTATCTCTATCCATGGATAGCGTAACAGACCCGGTCTCTTGGATCATCAACTCATCTAACTCGAGGATATCCTCAACCCGGCAAGACTGTTACAAATCAAATATCTCATAATATCAATTATCATAGTGTAACAGACCCAGTCTCTTGGACCTCAATTCAACTCAATTTGAAGAGATCCTCAACCCGGCAAGACTGTTACCTTTCATTAAATAGGCATGCCTCCAAAAACCAGAACTCTGAAATTGAATATCATATTAAGCATACACTTATTTCATTATTCTCTTTATCAAACTCTTTCTCAATCTTTCTCATCAATTAGGCAAACATGCCATACATCATTCAATTATATCATCATAGCCAATCACAATGGCTTTACATCACATTTCATATTTTGCATATAGCATCTTAACATACATTATCCATAACACACATTATCATTTACAAGATTCACATTACATATAACATACCATTGTTCAATCTCAACAATGCAATTAGGGCATTCTTTGTTTGAAGTATGTTTAAAGTGTTTATGTTTAGGTTTAGGGACTAACCCACCTTTGAAGAACCAAAACAATACAATTATAACAAAGAAATAAAACCCTAACCAACACATTTGAGGGACACGGGCAGCACCCTTGAGGGACACGGCCAAGCTTGTGGCCGTGTCACTCAAACCAATTGGACAGTAAGCAACACGGGCAAGGGACATGGCCAAGCTTGTGACCATGTCTCCCAAAACCAAAATCCAGTAGTGAACACGGCTAAGGGACACGGCCGTGTCTCTTAAAAACTCAACCAACACGCCCAAATTTCCTTGGCTTGGCCGTGTCTCTCCTTTCCTTTGGCCGTGTCACTCATCACCAAAACCCTAAATGTAACCAACCCTCTTCCAAATGCATTTTAACATATAATTCCCAACACAAACTCACTCAAATGGATATAACTCATGTCATAACACATATTCATCACAATAACCACTTAAACAACACATTTAAACACAAACCATCTCAAAACCCTAGCTCAAACTTTACTCTTGATTTTCCACTATCAATCTTCACTTATTTTTCCATAATCACAACCAAACCAACACCAATTCCAATTTTTAACTTTAAATCAATTCTAACACTTGCAAACACATATCAAATACACCAAATCATTACATCAACAAATCACACTTCACTTTAAACATAACTTCAAAATTAACAAAGGAAAACAAGAGATTTCTTACCTTAGATGAAGAAATTTCACAAATCTCTAACCAAACTCTTTGATTGCCTCTTCAATTGAACTCTAGCATCAAGAACACTTCTCTTCCTCTTTCTCTCCTTCAATCACCGGCACCCAAAATGAAAAGAAAACAAAATAGCCACAAGTCAAACACTTTTTAATCTCCACCAAGAGATTTCTAAAGGTAAATTACCTCAATGCCCTTAACCATTTGTTCTAACTCTCTTTTAACTTATAAGCCCATTTAAGTAATTACACACTCAACACAAAAATATCTCTTTTCCTTTGACTCTTCCTTTGACCCATTTATATGTTATATATATCATCATATACACAACATATACCATTCTCTCTAAACCCTAATTCCTTTCCCAAAACACATATACACAAGCATTCACTTCTCAATTTCTTTTCTTATCACATAATATACATTCAATCCAATATATAACAACAACAACAACAACAACAACACTATCACCAAGACTTCTAGGGCATACATGAGGATATTACAATTCTCCCCCTCTAAAAAGAAAATTTCGTCCTCGAAATTACCTGATATCAACTCTGAAACAACTGAGGATATTGCTCTCGCATGGTTTGTTCACATTCCCAAGTTGCTTCTTCTTTTACATGATTCTTCCACAAAATCTTGACCAATGGCACTCTCTTGTTTCTCAGCTCTTTCACATCATGTGCCAAGATAGCAACTGGTTCCTCCTCAAATGTCAAATCGGGATTCACTTCAATTGACTCAATTGGCAACACATGAGATGGATCCGACCTGTATTTCCTCAGCATAGAAACATGAAATACATTATGAATACGATCCAACTCAGGTGGCAAAGCGAGTCGATAACCAACTGGCCCAATTCTTTCCAAAACTTCATATGGTCCAATAAACCGAGGACTCAATTTCCCTTTCCGACCGAACCTTAAAATCTTCTTCCAAGGAGATAATTTCAGAAATACCTTATCTCCAACATCAAACTCTATGTCTCTCCTTTTCAGATCTGCATAAGACTTCTGTCGGTCTGAAGCTGCTTTCAACCTGCCTCTAATCAACTTTACTTTTTCTTCAGTTTCTTGAATCAAATCAGGACCAACCAACTTATTATCTCCAAGCTCATTCCAACAAAGAGGTGTCCTACACCGTCTGCCATACAATGCTTCAAACGGTGCCATACCAATGCTGGATTGGTGACTGTTGTTGTAAGCAAACTCCACAAGAGGTAAAAACCTATCCCAACTTCCAGAGAAATCAATGACACAGCTTCTCAACATATCTTCAATAATCTGTATCACCCTCTCTGACTGTCCATCCGTCTGTGGATGAAAAGCAGTGCTGAAGTGTAATCGAGAACCCAAAGCACTATGCAAACTCTTCCAAAATCTTGAAGTAAATCGGGGATCTCAATCAGACACTAAAGAAGTTGGAACCCCATGCAACTTTACAATCTCATGGATATACAGCTCAGCCAATCTCTCCAAAGAGTAATCCATCCGAACCGGAAGGAAATGAGCTGTCTTAGTCAATCTATCCACAATCACCCATATAGCATCATGCTTCTTTTGTGTCAATGGCAAACTAGACACAAAATCCATCGTCACTCTATCCCACTTCCATTCATGCACTAACAACGGTTGAAGCAACCCAGTTGGAACTTGATGCTCTGCTTTAACCTTCTGACAGGTGAGACATTTCGATACAAACTCAGCAATGTCTCTCTTCAACCCAATCCACCAGTAATGCTGTCTCAAATCATGATACATCTTTGTATTACCCGGATGCATAGCAAACACTGACTGATGTGCTTCTTCTAAAATGACTCTTTTCAAATCAGCATCATCGGGTACACACAATCGGTTCTTAAACCAGAGACTCCCATCACCTTTCACAACAAAATCTCTAGTCTTCCCATTCTTGCAATCTGAAATAATCTTTTGAATCTTCATATCAGTCAACTGAGCCTCTTTGATCTGATCCGATAAAATTGGTTTCAAATGCAACTGTGCCAACAATGCACCATCGTCACAAGCTACAAAACTGACATGCAAAGCTCTCAACTCAACAAGCAACGAGAGCGAGTAAATAGTTAAACCAGCTAAAGACTTCCGACTCAAGGCATCAGCAACAACATTTGCTTTACCTGGATGATAATCAATCAAACAGTCGTAGTCTTTAATCAATTCCAACCATCTCCTCTGTCGAAGATTAAGTTCTTTCTGGACACCCAAATATTTCAAGCTTTTGTGATCAGTGTAGATAAAACATTTTTCCCCAAACAGATAGTGTCGTCAAATCTTCAATGCAAACACAATGGCTGCTAGCTCCAAATCATGGGTCGGATAGTTAAGCTCATGCGGTTTCAACTGTCGAGATGCATAAGCTATAACTTTACCTTCTTGCATCAGAACACACCCCAAACCACTATGTGAAGCATTACTGTAGATTACATATGGTTTGCCTTCCACAGGTAAAGTAAGAACAGGCGCTTGAGTCAACATTTCTCTCAACTGCTCAAAGCCAGTCTGACACTGATCTGTCCACACAAATCTAACTCCCTTACGAAGCAATCTGGTGAGTGGAGTAGCTATCAAAGAAAACCCTTTCACAAACCGTCGGTAATAGCCTGCCAAACCCAGAAAACTTCTAACCTCTGTCACCGACTTGGGTGGACTCCAATTCAATATAGCTTCAACTTTGCTCAGATCAACTCTAATGCCTTCTGCTGAAACAATATGTCCGAGAAAAGCGACTTGATCCAACCAGAACTCACACTTCGACAATTTGGCAAACAACTGCTTCTCTCTCAAAATCTGCAACACAATCCGCGGATGCATATCATGTTCCTCTTCATTTCGCGAATACACCAGAATGTCATCGATGAAGACCACTACAAACTGATCCAGATAGGGCCTGAACACCCTATTCATCAAATCCATAAAAGCTGCAGGTGCATTCGTTAGACCAAAAGGCATAACTAAAAATTCATAATGCCCATACCTGGTCCGAAAGGCGGTCTTGGAAATGTCTTCAGCTCTGACTCTCAATTGATGGTACCCAGATCTCAAATCAATTTTAGAAAACACAGCTGCACCCTTCAATTGATCAAAGAGATCATCGATTCTAGGCAAAGGATATTTATTTTTAATAGTCACCTTGTTCAATTGCCTATAATCGATACACAACCTCATAGTACCATCTTTCTTTTTCACAAATAGCACAGGAGCTCCCCAAGGAGAAACACTGGGGCGAATAAATCCTTTATCCAACAACTCCTGTAATTGCACTTTCAATTCCTTCAATTCTGCTGGTGCCATTCTATAAGGAGTAATAGAGATAGGAGTGGTACCAGGCAACAATTCAATACCAAACTCCACCTCTCTCTCAGGAGGCAATCCTGGCAACTCCTCTGGAAAAACATCAGGGAACTCTGCAACTGTGGCAATACTATCAATGGGAGAACCCTTCACTCTAGTATCTACCACATGAGCAAGATAGGCTTCACATCCCTTTCTAATCAACCTCCTGGCTGCAACAGCTGAAACAAACAAAGATGCTAACTGTTCCTGCTCATTAGATACTATCACATCTCTACCATCAGTAGTTCTCAAAGTAACAATTTTCCTTTTACAGTCTACCACAGCTCCATGTCTAGATAGCCAGTCCATACCTAGAATCACATCATATTCCTTAAATGACATCTCAATCAACTCTCCAAGGAACTCCTCACCTTGCACCCTCACTGCACTATCTCGGTGCACCTTACTCACAACCACACTATGCCCTAACGGATTTGTCACCATCACATCAAATCCTAGGGACTCAGCATGCATATCAGACACAGGCAAAATAGATGCACTACTATAAGAATGTGTGGAACCCGGATCAATCAAAGCAAGTACTGAAGTATCAAATAAAGAAAAAGTACCAGCTATGACTGCCGATGCATCTGGCTGCCTCTGCATAACATACATCCTCTGGGAAGAACCAACCTCCTCTGGTCTACTCTCCCTGGATGTAGCACCTCCTCTAACACTGAACCCAGATCTGCCTCCCCGGCTGCTACCTCTGCCTGCTCGACCTCCCCTCACACTAGGTCGAGAAGCTGCAGGTCTAAATCTCTGCCTCTGAAACTGCACTGACCTACCAGCTGACCTCTGACTCCTACTAACTCTAGGAACAAAGCTTCCTTTTCCTCTCTTAACAGAAGAAGACCCTGCCTCAAACTGGGGCCTCCTAACCCTAACCTCTTCCTCTGAAGCAGCTGCAATAACTTGAGCTCGCTCTACACTTCGAGCTGCTACCACTAGCTGGGAGAAATCGTAATATCTAGATCCAGCCACTAAGCACATGATAGAGGGCCTCAATCCCTCCTCAAATCTCCTGCATCTATCTATCTCATCAGCTATAATGCCCCCAGCATACTGGCTCAATCGAATAAACTCAACCTCATACTCAGTTACAGTCTTGCTATCTTGCTTCAAACTTAAGAACTCCATCTTCTTAATGTCTTTGTACTCCCTAGGAGTATACTTCAATTCAAACTCTCTCAAAAAATCCGCATATGACAAGGTTGGTGGATCATCCATAGAATGGGGCACTGTCCTCCACCAGTCGTATGCATCCTTCTGTAGCAAAGATCTTGCATAATCAAACTTTTCCTCCGATGTGGCTTGCAACTAAATAAAGATCCTCTGTACTTTGTCAAGCCACTGTTCTGCTATAGCTGGATCAGTAGTACCAAGGAAATCCTCCGCTCCATACTTCCTTAGTTTGTCATAGTGCCTCACTGGTACCACAGGCTGAGGGGGTGGTGGCACTGGTTGCACTGGTGCTTGCCTCATAACTTCCATCATATGTCTAAACAAGGTTGGCGAAACCTCCTCTCCAGCTGGTCTACCCGACACAGAAGCAGGTGCCTCCTCAACACTATCAACTCTAGCTCCCTCAGCAGGAGCAATACTCTCGGCACTACCCTCAATCGACTGACGTGAGTGAGAATCCATCACAACCTAACACTGCAAACACAGTAGAATACTTCTTATTAAAGATCAGAGATTGCCAATCCCAAACATATATGTTATTCAAAAACCACTTTTTCAAATCAAAATAGTCTTTTTCTTACATTTTACCTAGGTTGAGAATCTCAAACCTAGGCTCTGATACCAAAACAATTGTAACACCCCCACATTCAGTACACACATCCTACAACACCACAATGTAGCATATGTGCACCGAACATAGGAGTGCTACGGCTTTTCATCAACATTCAAAACATTTTTATATAATACCATCATCTTTCTCAATATACATTATAGATATATAAATACATTTAAGTAGTACACAGCGGAAGTTATAAAATATTTACACATATGAAAACATTGGAGTACATATTTATCATTACATATATATTTACAATATAAACAAAATCTTTACAAAATATAAAAGAGTTATACATGATTGGCAAATCTCCTCTGATCTTTAAGTTCCCAAAATCAACTCTTCAATGTCTACTCTCACTCGGTCTAGAAGAGCTCTCGGGTTCAACTCTATTACCTGCGCGATTAAACACTATCGCACTAAGCCAAGGGCTTAGTAAGACAATTCATGCTAATGTTATGCTTTAGTGCAATGCAATGTTTCATATATGTATTAACAAATCAACATCAATGTTACACACTCAATCAACAAACAATATTCCGTGAATAGTCCGTTTCATCATTTAAGTAATATTAACATTTCATTACATTAGAACATCATTTATGATATACATAAAACCTAGACACCTATGGGCCCATCAAGTACTTAATACGATATTCAGAATTCAGAGTTACTGCTTTGGTTCATAAACACCATTATCAAGCCCGTAGGCAACATATACATATATATTTATCTCTATCCATGGATAGCGTAACAGACCCGGTCTCTTGGATCATCAACTCATCTAACTCGAGGATATCCTCAACCCGGCAAGACTGTTACAAATCAAATATCTCATAATATCAATTATCATAGTGTAACAGACCCAGTCTCTTGGACCTCAATTCAACTCAATTTGAAGAGATCCTCAACCCGGCAAGACTGTTACCTTTCATTAAATAGGCATGCCTCCAAAAACCAGAACTCTAAAATTGAATATCATATTAAGCATACACTTATTTCATTATTCTCTTTATCAAACTCTTTCTCAATCTTTCTCATCAATTAGGCAAACATGCCATACATCATTCAATTATATCATCATAGCCAATCACAATGGCTTTACATCACATTTCATATTTTGCATATAGCATCTTAACATACATTATCCATAACACACATTATCATTTACAAGATTCACATTACATATAACATACCATTGTTCAATCTCAACAATGCAATTAGGGCATTCATTGTTTGAAGTATGTTTAAAGTGTTTATGTTTAGGTTTAGGGACTAACCCACCTTTGAAGAACCAAAACAATACAATTAGAACAAAGAAATAAAACCCTAACCAACACATTTGAGGGACACGGGCAGCACCCTTGAGGGACACGGCCAAGCTTGTGGCCGTGTCACTCAAACCAATTGGACAGTAAGCAACACGGGCAAGGGACACAACCAAGCTTGTGATCGTGTCTCCCAAAACCAAAATCCAGTTGTGAACACGGCTAAGGGACACGGCCGTGTCTCTCAAAAACTCAACCAACACGCCCAAATTTCCTTGGCTTGGCCGTGTCTCTCCTTTCCTTTGGCCGTGTCACTCATCACCAAAACCCTAAATGTAACCAACCCTCTTCCAAATGCATTTTAACATATAATTCCCAACACAAACTCACTCAAATGGATATAACTCATGTCATAACACATATTCATCACAATAACCACTTAAACAACACATTTAAACACAAACCATCTCAAAACCCTAACTCAAACTTTACTCTTGATTTTCCACTATCAATCTTCACTTATTTTTCCATAATCACAACCAAACCAACACCAATTCCAATTTTTAACTTTAAATCAATTCTAACACTTGCAAACACATATCAAATACACCAAATCAGTACATCAACAAATCACACTTCACTTTAAACATAACTTCAAAATTAACAAAGGAAAACAAGAGATTTCTTACCTTAGATGAAGAAATTTCACAAATCTCTAACCAAACTCTTTGATTGCCTCTTCAATTGAACTCTAGCATCAAGAACACTTCTCTTCCTCTTTCTCTCCTTCAATCACCGGCACCCAAAATGAAAAGAAAACAAAATAGCCACAAGTCAAACACTTTTCCATCTTTTAATCTCCACCAAGAGATTTCTAAAGGTAAATTACCTCAATGCCCTTAACCATTTGTTCTAACTCTCTTTTAACTTATAAGCCCATTTAAGTAATTACACACTCAACACAAAAATATCTCTTTTCCTTTGACTCTTCCTTTGACCCATTTATATGTTATATATATCATCATATACACAACATATACCATTCTCTCTAAACCCTAATTCCTTTCCCAAAACACATATACACAAGCATTCACTTCTCAATTTCTTTTCTTATCACATAATATACATTCAATCCAATATATAACAACAACAACAACAACAACAACAACACTATCACCAAGACTTCTAGGGCATACATGAGGATATTACAACAACTACAAGTATGTGATTGCTTTTGTGCATGTTTAGTGTACAAAAATGCATAATTATTTTTGGCTTTATTTCCTAGTGAACCATAAGAAGTTCTTTTGGTACTTTTAGACTTGTTGCAAGCATCTTTGATATGAATATCAAAAATTTCAATTGTAGATGCTTTTACAAATGTTGGTTTGCTTGGTGCAATGTTGGTTGAGCCATTGAATCCTAATCCATATTTTAAGGAGTGTGATCTTAGGTTATCAATTAATGTGTTTAATGCTTCCTTTCCTTTATGAAATCTGGAAATTAATTCTTTTAGTTCTTTTAGTTCATGCTTCAAAATTTCATTTTCTTTAATAACTTTTTCTAAGTCATGTGAGTTTTTATTTAACTCTCCTATCGTATTGATCAAGTGTTCATTTGAGGTTTTCAATTCTAAGGTAGAGTTCTTTAAGCATATAAAATCCTTTTCTAACTTAGAGTTTTTCTCTTTATAGAGCATCATTTTAGAAAAATATTTTTCTATTTTAAAGTTCATGTGCTCAATCAAATCACTATCAACTAGATCATTTATATCATTATGTGCTACTAGATCAAAGGATTGAGTACTTACCTCATTAGAGTCATCTTCAATAGCCATGAGACACAGGTTTGCAATTCCTTCTTCTTCTTCTTCTTCACTTGAAGAGGAGTCATCCCATGTGGCTTTGAGAGACTTTTTATTTTCTTTATCCCATTTCCTTTTGTTCTTTACTTTGAAGCAATCCGATTTAATGTGACCAGTTTTTCCACATTCATAGCACTTTACCTCATTTTTCTTTTCTTTATCTTTGAAGGAGAATTTAGGAAGTGTACCTTTATTTGCTTGTAATCTTTTCTTCTTTTTCCATTCATTGATTCCTTTTGAGAACATTGCCATTTCATCTTCATCATCAGTACCTTCGTTGCTTGAGCTCTCAACTTCTTTGATTGCTTTGAGTGCAATTGGTTTTCTCTTTTCTTTTTCACCTTGATCTTCTTCTTTCTCACCGTGTAGCTCAAATGTGAGTAGTTTTCCAACTAGCTCGTCGGTTCTTAATGTGCTTAGATCATGAGCTTCTTCTATGGATGATACTTTTGATTCAAAGTTTTTTCTGGCTCTTAGGGCTCTCAAGATTTTACTGTTTACATCACCTTGATCATATATCTTGCCATACTTCTTTAGTTCATTGACAATAGCAAGCAAGCGATTGGTCATGTCGGTGGCATTTTCATTTGATTTCATCTTGAATAGCTCATACTCATGGACATGCATTTGTTTCTTGGTGAATCTCACTTGAGTCGTACCTTCATGGTAGTTTTCGAGTGTTTTCCAAATGGAATGTGCACAAGTTAAATGTTGAACTCTTCCACCTTCTTCTCTTAAAATGGAATTCATCAAGATCGAAGCGGCTCTATTGTTCTTGAATTGATCTTTGACATTGATAGTTGACCATTGTGCTTTGGGAAGTGGAACTTGAATACCGTCAGCTTCATAAGTGGGAGGTTTCCACTCACTTTCCACAAAATCCCATAGTTCAATCCCTTCACTGTCGAGAAACAAATACATTTTGTGTTTCCAGTAGGAATAATCAGTTCCATCAAAGTAGGGTCTAAGAATATTGTTAAGATTTCCATGAGAGTTTGATGAAGAAGAAGTTGCCATAGTGGATCAAATTTCACAATTAAGTTTAAGAAATTTCAGGCTCTGATACCAATTGTTGTCCCAAGATGGCAACCAAGAGGGGGGGGTCAATTGGTTTCCTCAAGAAATAATGACAATTTAAAAAACTCAACAAACAAGAAATGTGGAATAGAGAAATGGTTGAGTAATGAAAGAAAGAAAGAACACACAAGATTTATAGTGGTTCAGATTTACTTCAATCCTACATCCACTTCCTTAACAACTTGTTAAGGTTTCATTAATCTTTGAAGTTTTTACAAGCTCACTTCCAACTTTGGTGTTTTCACAAGTTCACACCTAACTTGACAAGTGTTTTGCTAAGGCTTACACTCAAGAACCTTTGCAGGAGTTTTTAAGGCTCACTCTCACAACCTAAACAAGAGTTTTACAAGGCTTACTCTCACAACCTAAGTGTTTTCCAAGCTCACACTTAAACTTATACAATGGCGTTTTCAATGCTTACACCTAACATCTATTACAATTCAAATGTAAATTTAAGTTAAAGAAAATTTGTTGCTTGGCTATGAAATCTTTTTTATCTCACTTCTCATTACATCTTTTTCTTATAGAAGCAATGTATTTATAGCCAATGTGGTCTTACTAGCCGTTATTGATAGTGAGAATAAAGTCTTGGCAGTTTAGACCTTCTTCAGTAAACAGTCCGAATCATTTCGCGGTCATCCTAGATATAATGATGGTCGCGCTAATGTCATAAGCGGTCGTCCTCGGACACGGTACGGTCGCTGAATTTAAATATGCTTAAACGGTCGAATTTGAGTGCTCTGCAGTAGGAATCTTGCCCATGCTGTGGTTGTCGGGATGGTCGCGCATATCAAAGGTGCAGTCGCCCTTTTTGAATGTTGAAGTGGGTTTATAACGGTCATCACACATGGCATTCTTTGACTGGGCAAAAATGAATGTCAGCCTAAATATGAATTTTACGGTCGCCCTAGGTGACATCTCGTGGTCGAGTTCAGATACTTGCGTTGAACTTCTGGATGCACCTGAGGACGCGAACACTACTGTCTCTTTATGTAAATTTCTCCTGAATTGGTAGAGCAGTTGCGAATAGCAACGGGCGGTCGCTAAAGTGATAAGCGAGGCTGTATCCTTCGCCGTTCTTGTCACCGGGAACCTTACTGTGATTAGGATGATTTAGGTTCCTTGTGTGGCGGTCATCCATAACTTGGGATGGTCGCTCTTCTTTAAGTGCTGTAGCGACTGAGGTTGGGTTTCTGAACGCAAAACCTACTGTGATAAGGTTTCATCTTTTGATTGAATGGTGCGATCGTATTCAGGTCTTGTGCGACCGCTATAAATGCTCTGTTCAGCTTTATTTGGAACTACCTAACCCTGCAACAAGATTCTTCAAACACATGTTAAATAGATCATTCAATTTGAGTTGTCAAGGATCAAAATTGAGATCATTTTTCTAACATACCTACCAAGAGAGATCAACAGGTCTTTGATAGGCTTGAAATGGGGTCTATAAGGGACACGAGTTTAAGTGAAGGCCATTTTGAGATTGGAGCTGGTGTGACACAATGGACAAAACTTCACACTACAAATTTCTTATTTGAACTTTAAGTAGCAGGGAACAATCTTGCCAGACTCAAAATTCCTTCATCTTCTTGGCATTAATCTGGATCTTGATTAGAACAATCTTTGCCCTTGCAAAAAGTTTAAGACCCAAATTCATTTCTTTTCTTTTTTTCCCTTTTCTTTATTTCTCTTACTCTTCCCTTTTCTTTCTCTTTATTTTCTTTACTCTTCCCTTTCTTTGAGCATTTTATTATTTGTCTTTCTTCCTTGTAGGACTGGCAAGTACAGAACTTTTAAAAACTGGATGGTCTTCCTCCTTTTTCATTGAATCTTTAATTGGGTTGGACCAATTCAAAAATGCCCTTATAAACCAAATGGAAGCCTTTTGTTGTCTTAGGTAAAAGAGAACTCAGTTGGCTTTTTGAAGCACCTTTTTAGGTTTAAATTTTTCTTTTCTCCCTTTTTTTCTTTTTCTTTTTTTCTTTTTCTTTTCTTTTCTTTCTTTTTTTTTTTTGGTTCTAGCACTAAAAGAGTTGTCTTGTTTGTACTAACTTGGGCTTCCAATAATGGATGAGTGGAGTAACATAGATCTTCTTTAACAAGGATAAATCATTTGTTACTCTAATGTTGTCTTGATATATTGGAGATATTAAGGGAACATCAACTACCCTTATGGTATTGAGAACTTCAACAACTCTTGAGAACTTCAACTATATTCATGGCATTCATTTCTTTCTTTGATCTTCTTGCCTTTTCATCTTAGTGATCATAAGACTTGTCAAAAGTATCACAACAGCTCAGGGTAGGTTATTGGGGTTTTTAAGCCAATGAAAAGAAAGCTAAAATTTTATGAAGGCTCAAAGGGACAACTAGGGATTGATATCTAATTGGGTAGATACTAGTTGTTGGCTAACCAAACAATGCCTAGATCATCTCTCCCTTAAATAAGCAGAGTTTAATTTCGCCTTGAAAGCTTGTCAAAGCATGTTCTAAGACTGACTAGGACCTAGACAATGGTAATTATACAGGAGCCCTCTCTAAGTAAGCATACACAACTCAATGCTATAGACCAATTCCCTCACCTAGTAAAGTCATTCAAGTCATGATGCCTAGACACATTAATTTATGAACATCAAGCTAGATTCCTCATTGGTTGAGCACCAAAATGAACAAAGACAAACAAAATTTTTTGATAAAAGTGATTTATTCAAACAAATTTAAATTTAAAAAACAAGATTGTTCCAATAAAATATTAAAGAAAGTAAAATTGAAAAGCAACATTCAAGCTAAGGAAAGTTCGTTAGTTTAAGCTTCTTTTCCCTTCACATGTTCAATATTTCCATCTTGAAAGGATGATAAAACAAAATCTTCTTCTAGTCCTTTTCCCATCATGAAGGTTGCCGGTGGAGGTACTGTTCCAAACTTAGGCAAAGGGTTGTTCTTGGTATTGGGCTTATCCGGCTTGGGTAGCTTACCACTGTCGATTAAATCTTGGATCTCATGCCTTAGACGAGCACATTTATCTGTTTCATGCCCTCGCATTTGATGAAATTGACAGAAGACCTCGGCATTAAAGTTTGGTGGCAATGGATTATGTAACGGTCGAGGAGCTAACAGTTGTAACAGCCCTTTCTTTTGCAGGTTGCTAAAAACCCAAGATAGAGGTTTCCCCAATTCTGAGAATTGCCTTTTATTCCCTTGACTAGTTACATTAACATCAGCTTCTTTTTGTGTGCTTTGATTGTTAGGCTGGTTGTTCCCTTTCTCATTCCTTCTTATTGAAAAGCGATTCTTCTCCCTTTCCCACTCTTCAATTTGTAGACCAGCTTGGAGAAGATCTTTGAAGTCCCTTATAAGGGTGTGAGACATTCTTTCACGGAGATTGGGCAGGACGCCTCTCATGATCATCCTTATTTGATCAGATTCATCGGGCCTTTTCTTAAGTAAAGCAGCCTTATTTCTCCATCTCTTCACATAGTCCACAAAATTCTCATTTGGCCTTTGTCTAATGGACTCCACTTCCATTAAGGTAACTTCTAACTCAACATTATATCCATATTGTTGGATGAAGGCTTTGTAAAGTAGATCCCAACTCTTTTGTGTTCCATCATCTAAGGTATTGAACCAATTTTGGATAACAGGGTCCAATTAGAGCATAAAGTACCTTAGGGTTTGAGCCTTAGTAGCTCGAGTAGACTGCATGGCAGTGATATACTGCTTCACATGGAGATGAGGATTTTTGGTGCCATTGTACTTTGCAAAGGATGGCATCTTGAACTTGTACGAGACTTCTTCATCTTGTTCAAATATTTTATCGATCTCAGACATCTCTTCGGTTTTCAGCTTCTTCTCAAATTTCCTTTCTAAATCAGCAATCATCTTTTCAACATCGGATGTCTCGGTCTTTTCAATAGTTGCTTTCTCAACAACCTTCGGTTCTTTCTTCTTCTCTTGAACATCTTGGTAGTATTGAGCCCAATCATCATCATCAATGATTACCTTATCATCATCAAAAGCTACTTCACTAACTTTAGCCTTCCCATTATCCTTTGGCTTCTTGGAGCTAGCAGACGCTTTGGCATTATTTCCTAAAATTGCAGCTAGTTGATTCTTTATGGTCTCGGCCATGGCCTCTTTTATTTCTTCCATTTTGGCATTGAGAGCTTCATCCACCATTCTTTGAATTTGTAACACCCCCACACCTGGTACAAGCACACTACAAACACCACAATGTAATATATGTGCACTGAACATAGGGATGCTACGATTTTCCTTAACAATCAAATCATTTCAAAAGATACCATAATCTTTATCATTATACATTATAGAAAATAAGTAATTATTTGGTAATATAAAAACAGAATAAATATAAATACTTTTACTTAATATGCAGCGGAACTTATAAAATAGTTACATATATGAAAACCTTTAAATCCATATTTAAATAAATATACATATATTCACATTATGAACAATACTTTACAAAATATAAAGAAGTTATACATGATTGGCAGCTCTTCTTTGATCTTTAAGTCCCAAAATAAACTCTTCAATGTCTACTCTCACTCGGTCTCGAAGAACTCTCGGGTTCAACTCTATTACCTGCGTGATCAACAATATCGCGCTAAGCCAACGGCTTAGTAATACAAAGTATGCTAGCATTATGCCTTAGTGCAATGTAATGTCACACATTTTATTACTCAAATCAATATCATAGATGAAAGGCAAACAACATACCTTTATATTTCATAAACCACATATATAAACATATCACATTTCAATATCTTTCCATATATCTTATTAGTCAATCATTTTACCATTCATGAATCACATTAAACAAAGACAAGCATGGGCCCAAGACACACTAATATGCCATTCAACTTTCAGAGTTAATGCTTTGGTTTTGTTATCACATTTATCATTATCATAAACCCAACTAGGCTTCAAGGATTTAGGTTCAACCAAGTTTCAAGGGGAACAAAGCATGCTAAGTATCAACCCAACTTGGCTTCAAGAACCAATCCAACCTAGCTTCAAGGGATGTAACATCTCAATTAGGCTTCAAGGATCCAATCCAACCTAACTTCAAGAGAATGTTACCAATAGGCATGCCACCAATAACAAAACTCTGAAAATGAATAACACATTAGACACACAATTCATTTATTATTTCATTCTCACATCTCATCATCAATTAGGCAAACATGCCTTATGTTCTTCCAATAGAATCATCATAGCCAATCACAATGGCTTCACATCACATTTGAGTTATCATATTATATCTCAATTCATAATATTCACATAGCATCATTAATATAACATTTCAAAGTACATTATTCATATAACACATTACCATTTACAAGAGTCACAATGCATAATACATAACCTTGTTCATATAGTATCATATGCATTATCAAATGTAAGTTCAAACTCAACCATATAAGAAGAGCAAGGAAAAATTACAGTAACCAACACACTCAAGGGACACGGCCAAGCTTGTGGCCGTGTCTCTCAACCAAAAGCCTCTCAACCAAAAGCAACAGAAGCCAACATGGGCAAGGGACACGGCCGTGTCCTCTCCAAAAATCACCAAACACGGCCAAATTTCCATGGACTTGGCCGTGTCTCTCAAAAATATTTTAGGTTGGCCGTGTCTCTTCCTTGGTTTGGCCGTGTCTCTCATGTATACAAACCCTAACTATGGCCAACTCTCTTTTGATTGAATAAAAACACAATATACACAACATAAACTCATTCAAATGGATGTAATCAAAGTCATTAACACTTATTTTGCATGTTTAACACAATATTCACATTAACCATACATTAACAATCCATTTAATCATCTACCATTTCAAAACCCTAAAACCAAACATCACTCTTAACTTATCATCTTCAAACCAAAACCAACATCAATCCAACCTTTTTAACTTATAATCAATCTCAACACTTATAAACTCATCTCAAACACACCTATTCATAATCTCAACACATCACAACCCACCTCAAACATAACTTCAAAAATTACAAAGATAAACAAGAGAGTACTTACCTTAAATGAAGAAATTTCACAAATCTCCAACCAAAACCTTTGATTCTTCCTTCAATTTGATTCTAGCATCAAGAACACCTCTCTTGCTCTCTCCTCTCTTGAATAGCCGGCACACAAAGGAGAAGAAAAGAAAATAATCACAAGTCAAACTTCTCTTCTTCTTTAAATATCCACCAAGCAATTCTAACAATGCAATTACCTAAATGCCCTCATCCAATTAACTTAACCTTTGTCACTTATATGCCCATTTAAGTAATTTCACATGTCACAAATAAATATCCTCTTCCATTGACCATCCCTTTTGACTAATGTATATGTTATGTATATAACCATATACCCAACATATACACTTTCTCTCTACACATTTCTTTCCTTTTTAAACAATACATAAACATTCTCTTTCCAATTTCTTTTCTCTTACACATCAACATATACATTCAATCTAATTAAAACAACAATAATATTCAAAACTTCTAGGGCATACATTGGGATATTACAGAATTTGTTCGGGCTCCATTGTTTTTGGTGAGAAAGTGATTGAGTCGTTGCTAGATACCTCATCTCCGGCGTAGGTTGGATTGTTGTAGGCTTTTGAACTTTCGTAATCCAGGGCTGTGAGCTAGAGAGGATCAATGATATGAGATGCAAATGTATGCATGTATGCATGTATGCACGAACAATCAACAAATAAGGATAAATAGGACGTTCCTTCCAACCTTATAACATCCACACACGAATGGCGAGTCCCTTTTCCTAGGTATGGGGTATCTTGCTTTTGAATAATTCCCTCAAACTTTTCAACCAATAGTTATATTTTTCAAAAATGGAAATCCATTTATAGTAATTCCCATTAATTAGGTTTTAATCCATTTATCCATTTATGCTATATTGGATTAAAACTAAATTAAGAGGTTTATTATAGATAGATTTCTCACTTGAAATTCATGCCAAAAACAAGCCCATGGTTAATTATTCATAGCATAAACTAGGCTCACAATTGATTTTTAGTATTTCATAATTGACCCAAATATTTTTGCAAGCTCTTTGTAAGGAGAGGTTGGTTAAAAATAATTTTGTTTCTAGGCCCATTGTAAAAAGATTTTAGAAAAATGGGTTTTGGGCTTAGTATTTGGGCTATGGGCCAAAGAATTTTTGATTTGTTTTTAGAAAAGTCTTATGTCCAAAGACCATCTTGAAAATTTTTGAAAATAGTTTTGGTCTTTTGGACTTTAAAAAAAAATTTTATTTTGAGCTTACAACATACTTAGGTCATATTAGAAAAAGAAAAAACCAAATAAGCCATGATTTAAGCCAAGATAAATTAACCATAGTCAAACAACATGCATTTGGGGTAAAACCTAAGGAAAGTAACTAGGCCAATTACATGAGCTTTAGTCTTTGGGTAAAAAGGCTTAGGTTCCCATAGCAAGTATATACCAAATGGTACGAGGCTATGAGTGGTTATGCCATGCTCGATCTCTATACTTTGAGTGAAAGTATGGTATCCCTTACATAACACAACACGGGTAACACGGGCGTCCTAACTCACGCACACGATACAATCTAAGATGATGCAATGGATAATATCATTATAAGAAAGAATAGAATAATATAAAGACCGACGAAATCAACTTCTCTTATCCCCAGTGGAGTCGCCACTATGAGCGGGAATTTTTGCCCCCACTCCTGGTGGAATGGTTCTTGCGACTTCGGCACTGTTTAGGCTTTGGGCCTTAGAGAACACGGACCTAAGTCCGGAGAAAATGGAGTCGCCACCCGAACGGGCCGAAAAAAAAGAAAGGGGTGGATGACTCGATTCCTAAGGAATCCCCAACCCCTTAATGGGTTCAAAAAGTTGGGTACGTGTGGGGAAGGTGAGAAATGGCCCAGCACCCCCACAACGCCCGGTTCATTGGAACTGGCCTCCTTTACAGGTCTTAATATTATAAAATTCTTAAGTATAATAATATTATCCATATTACACACAATAATTGAAAGAAAGCATCATTATATTAAAAACAAAGTAATGTCCAAACAAAGAAAATAAATGGACACCCATCCAAGGATGGAAACATGTCCTTACATCTCATGCCTAAATAGGACACCCACCGAAAGGTAGAAACATGCCCTTTACATTAGTTCTAAAATAGAAAAGCAATTTAAGTTACATGATATTCAACTAATGAGGTACCCGCCAAGTGGAAACATACCTCTTACAACATTTGGGAATCTAAATAAGTTGATAAATGTAAATAACCATTCATAATAAATAAATCATTCATCAAAGGTACTAAATATCAATAAAAAGTATACATCCATCCATGATAAATAAAATAAACTAAGCATTGAATTTAAATAAATTAAAGCATAAGAAATAAATCAAGGCATAATCAACTATAGAATTAAATAAAGCAAATAAAAGTCCAATTATAGCTATTGTTTTCCATTTAGGATCCTTTATTTCATATGTTTAGGGTTTTGGATTTTTGAATTTAAGCTAATGTGACTTTTTTTTAAAGAATTAAAATATATTAATGATTTTATGTTTTAAAAGGTTGATAAGACACTTTGATTAAACAAATTAAGGTTTGAATGGTGAAATCATGAAACTAGGGTTTTTGACACTTTAAAATACTTTTGATTTGTGGTTTTAAATGATGATTTCAAGCTTACTGTATAAAATTAAAATATTTGTGGTTTTATGGTTTTTAAAGTTTTAAAGGATTAATGTTTAGGGCTTAATTAAGGTTTTAAAGGGGTTAAAGTTTACTATTTTAGGTTTGGAAGTTGAATTTGGGTTTAGTGTCTTAGGATTTAGGGTTTCGGTGGATACTTAGGTTTTTAGAATTTGAAAAAAGGCAATTTGATAATTTTATGAAAGTAGACCAATGATTTAAAGTTTATATAGCAAAAAAAAAAGATATTTGTTAAGGTTTGTTGAAAGAAACAGAACTAAGTTTAAAGTATTAAAAGAAACAAAATCAAATTTTGGTTTTGTTGAAAAATATATTCAATTAGGGTTTTAAGATTTTGAAGAAGTAAAAATAACAATTTTAAGCCTTTTTGGAAAATAAAGCAACGGATTAGTGTTTTTAACTTTCGAAAAACTAAATTAAAGTTCTAAGGTTTTTGATTTAAAAAACACAATTTCCTAGTTTTAGCTACTGTGAAAAAATAACCAAAGAATTTAATACATACCTCCTTTTGATATTTCCTCCAATAAATAATTCTTCTTGGATGAATAAGAACAAAGGCAATTGCTGCCTTTGATCGGTTTTTTTATGCTTTGATTGTTGCTCTCAAAAAGTCAAATTGATTTGCTGCCTTTCCTTCACAGAATCAGTTTCCAACTCTCCAATTTCGTCCCCCTTTTTCTCCCCCTTTTTGTGTTGTAATCATGCTTATTTATAGAAGTTTTTTTTGTGGTTTTTTCCAAGTTGCTCACGGCATACATTATAGAATAAGAAAAGGAAACCGAAACCTAATTGTATTAGGTTTTGGAAATTTTGCGTCGGAAAATTTTCGCTGGAAAAAAAAATTGCTGCGGAAAAATCGCGCTGGTGAAAAAATTTGCCGCAGGAAAAATTACGCTGATGAAAAAGCTGCCACAGGCCTGCTTTCGCCTGCAGGAAACTCCTACGGGGGAAATGCCCACGGGCCCGCTGACTTTCTTCGACGATTTTTCCGTCGCAGATTTTTTCGTCGTCGATTTTTATTTTTATTTATTTTTATTTATTTATTTTTATTTTTATTAATAAAAATTAGATACTAAAGCAAAAATTATTTAATTAAGATAACAAAAATTATTTTAGACCAATTAAAACACAAATTATTTTGGATCGGACTAGGTCAAAAATTAAGGGTCTAGAACATGTAATTTTGGTTTTTGAAGTACTATAATTTAATTGCCTATTTGGGTAGAATGAAGTTGTTTTAAGTATTTAACAATGATTTTGAGGTTGGATTAATGAAATGGTTAAGTTTGAGTAAAGATTGGTGAAGAAAGAGAATTTAGGGTTATGGAATTTTTGGGCTTATGACATCATGTGATTTAATTGTGCAATTTATTTCCAAATGGGTTGTTTTGATGCATAAAAAAGTAATTTAAAGTTAAATGGTGGGTTTGGGTAAGCTTGGATAGAATTTGAGAATGGAAGTGTCGATTTAGAGTTTTGAAAAAGCGATTTTTCAAAGTATGGTGAATTGTTTGATTTTTAATGGTTAAAGTATGTTGTTTGATGACATTAATGATGAAAATCATATTGAAATGATAATTGGATTGAGTTGGAAAGAAAAACCTTCAATGGCGAAGGTTATGCCATTTTAGGGTTTTCTGCTACAGTGTGTATTTAATTAATGTTAATGGTTTAAACATGTTAAAATATGTTTTTAATGATATTAATAAACTTAAAACACCAATTTGGATGGCTTAATATTGTTTTCCAAAGTTAAAGTAAGGTTGGGCTTTATTTTGGGGTTTTGATTAAAGTGGTGTTTAATTAAGGTTTGGTGCTTGACATGCCTTAGAACGTGCTATTAAATGATTATTTATGATCACATTTGGTATAGACATTGAGAGAAAGTAATTTATCTAACCTAAGTTTTGAAGAATAACTTGGAAGAGAAGGTTGGAGGTTGTTTTTGAGCTTGCATTTGGGAGCTTTTAGAGGTAAGTAGAAAATTTGGATAAATTGGCTATGTTGGCATTACATTGGGCTTAACAAATTTTGAATAGGAAAATTTGTTAAGCTACTCGATACATTGATTATTCATGAAAAATGTGCTATGACATGTGCGATGTTATGTATGCATTATATGCATTATGAAAAGCCATTGATAATGGCTAAATTGCGTAAAATGTGAAATATGAGGGTTATGTGAAAATGACCCAAAGTGGTTGGGTAATGTGATATGTTATGTTTGCATTAAAGGTATTATGAAAAGTCATTGTTAATGGCTAAATTGCATAAAATGTGATTTATATGAATTATGTGAAAATAACCCAAAATATTTGGATAATGTGTTTTAATGTAAAATGTTATACATTGTGATGATATGATGAGATATGATGAAATGAAATGAATTGACATTGATATGAATGAAATAAATGAGAAAAATAAGGCAATGTGCCTAATTATTTATAAGAAAATGAGAAAGAAATTGATAATGGAAAATATGAAATAATTGTGTGCCTAATATGTTATTCAATTTCCAAAGTTTTATGTTTAGCGGCATGCCTATGAGCTTATCCTCATTATTTGCCTTTGAGGCTAGCTTTTGAACAACTACTTTGATTTTCCTTTGGGGCTAGAGGATTGGCATCACTGTGATATGATTTGTCTTCGAGGCTAGCTTTTGAGCAATTATCATTATTTGCCTTCCCGGCTAGACGCATGATATCAATTTGGACCAAAATAGTAACTCTGGGATTTGAATGGCATATTAGATCTTTTGGGCCCATGGTTGTGTTTGTTCTTATGTGAATTATTGAATGATGAAAAAATATATTTAAAAGTGAGCCTGGATGCCACATTGTGACATAGCATAAAAGCATTAAGCATTGGCATTGTATTTAAGTTTTTTTGCTATCAAAGTTTGCACCACTAGGCTTTTGGCTTAGTATGATTGTAATTCATCGCGCAGGTGACAGGAGAGATCCAGTAGAGCCAGGGAGTTTGTCTAGACTGGGTTGGGTCTAGATTTGAGATTTTAGTTGTAGAGTGGATTTTTGGGCATCAAGATTAGAGACAGTGCCATCATGTATATATTTTATACTTTAGTACACTTTGGTTGTATGCATATTATGTTATGTTTTTGATATATATAATGTAAACTTTAGAGAATGTTTTGGATAATTTGTTCAAAATGAAATTTTATATGTGTTGTTGATATATATATGTATAATCATAAATATTTTGAGAAAATGTGGAGGAATTGAATTAGTGATGACATGGTGATTTGATATTATTGGGAGTGCTTGTTTTATGCACGTTGTAGTTTGTTGAAATTTGAAAATGTTAAAATTACAGACAAAACTGTGGCAAATTTTTTTCCAGAGATTTTTATGGAAACACTTTATTTTAGAACCTATGATTTATAATAAATATTTTTATTTGTTATTTAAATATATATTTTAAAGTATTTAAGATTTTAAATTGAAAAAGTGAAATTTTTTTATTAAACTTGGTCGGGACATTTTTACACCGTATACTTGTATTTTACATATATTGAGTATATGTATTATATGTATATAGGGTATAAGGGCGTTACATATGGTCTTAGTTTATAGTAAATTATATTAGTTATAGAAAAAAGATATGTAATGCAAATAAGTGATAAAAGTATAATTATTTGTTCTAAATTATGGATGATTTTTAGTGTGATATTGAGATTGGAGTTGAGGTTGCATGTGAGAAATATTGGGAGTGTTTTCTTCTATATTTTTGTTTTAATTTTTGAAGATGGTTGCAACGTCTAATTTTAAGAGAGACTTTGTTGAAATTTTTATTAACATTAGCTTAGTGTTTATTAAAAATTGAATGAAATATATATAGACATTAAGTGATATCTCTTAAACATTTTTAACAGGATTGTCAAGGGGTGTTACACCATACCTCTCCAATATGAGATTATTTCTCTGTGTTGGACATGAGCGACTTCTTGTATTAAGTTAATACAATGACATGGAGTGGAAAGGTCACTCAGCCACCATTGGATCTATCTTGATCAGCTCCTCCTCCAAAGACAAACTCTAACCTTGAGCCTAAAGAGGATCCCATACTAAAGCAACCCAAGAAGACCCAAGCTATTCTTTCTATCTAGAGCGTCCTTCAGTCCAACTATCCTCATCACCATGCTCTTTACAATGCTTTGAGTTAAATTTATATGCCAACTAAGACTACCCCCGAAGCTTTAGTCGCTTCTATTACCAAAATAGCTATAATCTCCTTTTCAGACAAGAATCTGCCTACAGGGATTTAGACCATAAACATGCCCTTTACATCATAGTCCTGGCTCATGGAAAAACTATTCACATGGTGCTAGTAGACATTGGTTTAGCATTGCATGTCTACCCACTTAAAATTACTAGCTACTTGGGAATTAAGATGTTTGAGGTCATGCCCTCTTACTAGATTATAAGGGCATTTGATAATACCAAGAGGCAAGCTTTGGGGGTAGCTAAGATCATGGTGACTATTGACCCTATAGAACATGAAATCCTTTTTCACATTCTAGATGTCATAGCCTACATTAAACTCTTACTTGGGAGACCTTGGATTTATCAAGCTAAGACAGTTCCAACCTTTCTCCATTAGAAGCTAACATTTCCCTATAAGGATGGAGTGCTTACCATAAAAGTGGACGCAAATGAAAAATCAAACCTTCTCATCCAAGTGCCTATTTTAGAGATCTAGCCTAAACTCTCAGTCATAGCTCTATTAGGGTTCACTTTTGATACTGTATAGTTCATTAAAGAAGAGACCAGTGAAGCATTTGTTCTCTTTGAGGTTGCCAACATCCTTAAGCATATGAATTATTTCCCTGGATGGCTTCTTTTTATTATGGATTTTCTGAACCATGGGTGAACCCCATCATTAATGAACTACCTCCGAGTTTTGAAATTTCCTTTGATGTCAACCTTAGCTTAGAAGATTGTGAACCTACCTTGGAGACATGAGAAGATTTTAAAGATAATATAGAGCCCAATCTTTTTCATGTAACTATATTAAAAGTAGGAGCAGAGTCAAATGTTAGCCACCTAATCCAATCAGTTGCAGAAATACTCAACAATTGGTATTTCTAGAAGAATGGCGGTCCATCATCTCTAAAGTCTAAAGCCCATCCCAAATTGGAGTCAGATATTAGGTTCGGCCCAAATTCAGTTTTCCAATTCAAGTTAGATTCCAAACCTATGTTAGGTACCAAGCCAAGAATTAAGTTCAAAATTAAGTCTAAATTTAGTACCAAGTTTGAGTCAAGTATCAAATATGAGTCCACCATTTCATATTCCATGTTTGTCAGTTCAGAATCTGATTCTTCCAAATTTGATTCTTCCGAGTCATCTAATTTTGAGTCCAACTGTAATAAAGGACATTGTAATCATTTTATCCTTAATTAAAGATCCAAGGTTTTAATTTATTTTCTTTAGTCTCCTTTGTCTTTTAATGAGCATTACAGAATATTCAATATTAATGAAATCAACAAAGGTAAAGAAATAATAAACTTAGGAACATTAGAAATGCTAAAAAATATATACATAGTATCCTCATTCATTAATAAGCAGAATTTGATGGCGCTTCTGATGGAATTCAAAGATTACTTTGCTTGGGAGGTCAATGACATGATAGGACGCAATCCCTCTAAAGCAATCCATAAAATCCCTATTTTGATCACAAAAAACCGATCAAACAGAAATTTCAAAAATTGAAGCTCGAATGGTCTTTGAAGAATAAGGATGAAATAGCTAAGCTATTAGAAAACAATTTCATTAGGCTAATCATGTACCCCAAATGGGTAGCTAACATTGTGCCATTTTCCAAAGAAGGATGAGAAAGCTTATATGTATGAATATTAAGGAAATATGCATACCTTCCTAAAATTCCTTAGAAGAGGGGTAGACTGAACTTTAGGCACACAAAGGCTCTCTTCATTCATATTCTCATCTATGATATATGTAATATTTTCATTCAATAAGTAGTAGTCTGGGATGGCTTTGGGAGGCGCAAATTGTGTCCTTGTAAAAGCATATTAGGAATTAGCATAAGAACCTGACAGTGCAGGCTTAGTCCCATCAAAGCCAACATCATCCTCTGTTAAGGGAGTAGTTATTCCTTCATGAGCAGTGCCTGTTCTCGCCCAAACAGCACTAGACTCAGGATAAGAAGCTTTAAACGAGAGATAGGTGCACTGAGATAAGCTACTCGAGCCATAAATAATTTAGGGCATTGGATAATCTTGGAAAAATTCTTTAAAATCCATGTTTTGCATCTAGAACTCAACAGTAAGAATGTCTATATAAAATTGAGGTTAAGCAGCCATTACCCTTCCTCTTCTCATGTTAATAGGGGGCGCACAAAGAACAATCCTCTTCCTAGTCATTTGACATCAAAATTGTTCACCCAGATAATACCACTGAGTCTTTAGGGATCTAAAAATTATCAAATAGTTAAAGTATAGAACAACTTAGCTTAGATGATCACTATTAAAATGGATAAATTTCTAATTAAAAGGCAACCGGCTCACCTCAAAAAGGGGACAATATTATGAAAGGGTTTGAAAGATAAAATATGCAGTGTTTAATATACGTACCATATTTGCAGTGAGATTATTGAAAGCAGCCCTTAAACTCTGAAAATATAAAGAAGGAGGTGAGACCAGTTGCTTGGAAACTAATGGTACCCTACAAGAAAGGCATCTAGCTATTGGCTTCCTAACCAGGTGCCAATATCAAAAAATATTCATAGGTCCACATCTATAAATACAATGAAAATAATAAAAGATTAAGATGCAAATTTAAGAAAGCAAAAAAAAAAATAGCAAGGTGCATACTTCCCAAGGAATATAGGTCCCTCCAATAGAATAAAGTTCCTCTCCAGACAGTCATCCCTTCTCCTTACACATGGTAGCCGAAATAGGGCTAGTCAAGTCATACTCTAAAATATGGGCCAGGTCATCTAAACTCATAAGAATGGTATGATTAATAGTATCTTATTGGATATGCCAAAATAAACATCCTAGAGGTAATATAATTACATAGTGAGCAATTTATGTAGAGAAGTCAAAGAGATCATTACTCCTCATCAAGGTATTGATATTCCCTTTCAACCAAGTATTGGCAATGAGAGCATCACTGGTATCAAGGATTGGTGGGATGCCACTGAATAGGTTCTTAATTCATTTATCAAAAAGATTCCCTCAATTTAGAAATAAATTTAGGGGATGCATCCCAAATGAGATACCAAATAGCAAGTACATATCTTGTGGCATCATAGTCAATTCATCACATGAAAAGTGAAAAGAGTTGGTGAAGCCCCACCACCGCTCAACCAAATTGCATAATAAGCCATGATTAGCCTGCCATATGTAGTATAGAGATAAGAAATCTAAATAATGGGTAGGAGATAGTAATTCTCTCACTCTAGTAATCAAATTTAAGTTTCCCAAATTAGAGCGTCTCCCCCTCAATTTTAGTTGAGCATATTGCTAAAATTGGCAGTAAGTAATAATTAAATTATTATTTATCCCATTTCCTTTTAAAATTAATCAAAAGCAATGACAGGGGTATTTTATTTTTATTATATGATTAAAAATGAAGATAAAGCCTACCTATAGGAAGTGGTTATGCAATACAGGAGAAGCTAAATCCACCAACAGATCCCTGACAATCGGCACCACAGTAGCCTCTGAAGAAAAGGAAGAGGATTGTCACATTTCTCTAAATTTTGAAAGGAATGGCAAATGAAGAAAGAGAGGAGTGGAGGTAAGCACCAAATGACTACCCTCCCCCCCATTTACAAATTTTTGACCTGAAGGTGATTAGATCGGCACAACACTAAAAAATGCTCGGGTGTACTTAAAAAATCAAGGAATGTCATATCAAATATGTCCATTCTTTCCCTTTTTTCCAAGTTCACACTATTGCATTGATTTTAAAATACAAAATGGATACAATGGGGGGGAGCTATGAACCCTTAAATTTTCACCTAGTTTAAAGATTAGATGTTTAAAATTTTTTGAAAAAAATAATAAAAATAACAATTGATTTAAAAATGTCGAGTGGTTCAATTGGGTTGCATGAGGTGGGGTAGCATGATTAAGAGCACAAGGCATGACAATCGCATCACGCATGGCCGAGTCATGATGCGTGCTACCTAGCTGACACAAGAGCAAACCTAAGTCTTCTACATCCTGAATTTTGTACCACTATAAATAGTGGTCCCTTCTCATTACAAGGGTATATTTTTTAGGAGTCAAAAATTGGGACAGGGGCTATGGTTACAGTTGATAAAAGACTATGACTGCTTGATTGCTTATCATCTTGGCAAGGCAAATGTGGTTGCAGACGCCTTGAGTTGAAAGTTTATGGAAGGTTTAATAATCTATTCACTCTCGTTGCTTATTGAGTTGAGAGTGTTGTATGATAGATTTGAGTTATGTGATGATGGTACACTGATGGTTTATGTAACATCCAAATTTTTTTTAAAATTTCTAATTTTTAGAAAATTTGATAAAATAAATTATAATTTAAAAGGATAAATTAAATTAATAGTCTTAAATGAAAAATGAAGGGATTTTAAATGAAAAAGTGGAATATATATATGATATATATGCAAAATATACATAACATATATAAAAGTCAACACTTTTTAAAAGAAAAGGGTATTTTGGTAATTAAATCTTATAAATTTAAAATTAATAAAATAATTCAAAAAAATTAATTTTGAATGGAAGAGGAAAATTAGGACTTTTAATTTATTAAAAAAATAATTAAATAATTAAATATTAAATTATTTTAATATATATATGTGGTTAAAAAAAAGATGAAAAGGAAAAAATACTAAAAATCTTCTTCTTCTTCTTCTTCTTCTTCTTCTCAAGAATGTGGCTTCCATAGATGTTTGAAGACTAAGGATTTTGCTTCTTTCATACTCCATAAATTGAAGGAATTAACAAGTTTCAAGTGGATTTTTGGTGATTTCCACCAAAATTAGTAAGTTTCCATCTCTTTTCTTTGAATTCCTTGGAAATTTAGATTATGTGAGAATTTGAATTTTTATGTAGTATGTTATAATTGTTGGAATTGGTGTGTATGATATTATTTTGGGTAGTTAACAATGATTCTAAGGTTAGATTGAAGAGATGATGGAGTTTGGTTAAAGAATGGTGAAGAGAGAGAATTTAGAGTTATGGATTTTTGGGGTTTTGAAAACATGAACTTTAATTGTTCAAATTATTTCCAAATGAGTTGTTTTGATTCATAAACAAGTATTTTAAAGTCAAATATTGGATTTGGTGGTGTTGGGTTGGAGTTTGAGAATGGAAGTGGAGATTTAGGGTTTTGAAAAAATGATTTTCCAAAGTGGTTAAATTGTGTGATTTTATTTGTTTAAGCATGTTGTTTAGTGTTAAAAGTGATGAATAGAAGCTTGGAATGAGTAATGGATTGTGTTGGAATGGAAAACCTTCAATGGGGGAAGGTTAGGCCATTTTTGAGATTTTGTGTATAAGAGTGTATTTTTATAATGTAAATGATTTAAATGTATTAAAATATGTTTTTAATAATATAAATAAACTTAAAACACTAATTTAATTGTAGTAGAATGGAATTCCAATGTTGAAGTAAGGAAAGGCTAAATTTTTGGAAATTTATAGGAGTGATGTGTAATTATGATTTAATGTTGGAAATGCCATTAAATGTGATACTAAATGATTATTTGCTATCACATTTGGTTTTGGCTTTGAGGGAGATTGATTTGCTTCATCCAAGTGGTGAAGGGCAAGTTAGAAAGATTAGATTGAAGGTTGTTTTTAGCTTGCTTTGGGTTGCTAGTGGAGGTATGTACAAACTTTGAATATAATGTCTATATTTGCATAACATTTGGACTTAACACATTTTAGTTGAAAAATGTGTTAAGCTACTTGGTTCATTGATTGTGCATGAATAATATGCTATGACATTTGTAATGTCATATATGTGTTAAATGCATTGTGAAAGCCATTGATAATGGATAATTTGTGTAACATGTGAAATATGCATATTATGTGAAAATACCAAAGTAATTGGGTAATGTGTTGTGAATACAAAAATGAGATATGTGTAATAATGAAATGAATTGATATTTATAAAAATGAGAAAAGTGAGAAAAATGAGAATGATGTGAAAAATGAGAAACATGAGAAAAAAAATGTGAAAATAAGGAAATGTGCCTAGATTGAATATGTAAAAATGAGAAAGAGATTAATAATGAGAAATATGAATAAATTGTGTGCCTAGTATGTTATTCAATTTTCAGAGTTCTGGGTTTTGCGGCATGCCTATGATTGCCTATAGGCTATATGCTGGAATGGTGAAAAGACTGGGTCGTAAGCCAGGCCAGCTGATAAATACGATATTTTTGGGGGTGAAAAGATTGGGTCGTAAGCCTCAAAAACTGTATCAGTCTAGCCGGGTTGAGGACCAAGATACTGGGGCTGTTACATTATCCATGGATATATATATTGCCAACGGGGCTAGACACATGGTGTCATTATGGACCAAAGCAGTAACTCTGAAATTTGAATAGCATATTAGATCCTTTTTAGGCCCATACTTGTCTTTGTTATAATGTGAATTATGAATTATGATACAATTGAGTAATATAATGTTATGAGTTGTGCTTATGAAATATTTAAAAAAAAATACGAGAAAGTGGATTGATGTGACATCTATATGATTATGCATTTGGTATTGCATTGAGTTATATTGTTATTATCAAAGTTTGTGCCACTAGGCTTCGGCTTAGTGTGATTGTTTCCATCGCGCAGTTGTTAGGGTAGACCAGTTGAGCCAGAGAGTTCTTCTAGACCAGGTCGGGTTTAGACTTGTAGTTGAGCTTGTAGAGTTGCTATCGAGAACAAAAACACTGCCAGCAACATGTATATATTTTTATGTTATTGTACATTTTGAGTTTTATGCATAATATATTACGTTTTGAATTTTACGTATTGTATATTATAAAGAATGTTTGGGTCAATGTATTTGAAATGGGAGAGTAAGTGTGTTTTAAATTATATATATCTATATGTATAAATGTTTGAGAAAATTGGTGAAATTGAGAAGTATGGTTCAGAGGGTGATTGGAAATTATTGGGAGTGTTTTCTTTTTGCAAGTTGAGTAATTGCTAAATTTTGGGATATCCAAAATACAGACAAAACTCTGGCGAAATTTTCCCAGAGATTTTTATATATATTATTTATTTTTGGTTCTTATAACAAGTAAATAAAAATTATATTCAATTTAATTTTTATATTTTTAGAATTTGAAATTTTAAATTGAAAATGTAAAAAAAAATTAGTAAATCCGTCTGTGGCATTTTTGTACCGTATATGCGTATTTTACATATGCTAGAAATATTTTTTGTATGTATAAGGGTATAAGGGTGTTACAGTCCGGGTGGCGACTCCATTTTCTCCGGACTTAGGTCCGTGTTCTCTAAGGCCCCGAGCCTAAACAGTGCCGAAGTCGCAAGAACCATTCCATCGGGTGTAATATCCCAAAGTATACCCTAAAAGTTTTGGAATATTTTATTGTTGTATTTGGATTAAATGTATATGTTTAAATGGAAAGAGAAATGAGGTAAGGGAAGAGTGTATATGTTGTATATATAGTGATATATACAACATATACAAGTCAAAGAAATGGAAGTCAAAGAAGATTAATTAATTATTTTAAATTAATTTTAATTAATTGAAATGGAAATTAAGTGGAAAGTGGATGATGATATTTGTAATATTATATTAATATAATTGCTTGGTTGAGAACAAAAGAGAGATTGAGTGGTTAAGTGAAGAGGGAGAGTTGACTTTGCTCTTTGCCATTCATTCTTCTTCTTCTTTCTTTGTTGTTTGGCCGACCATCACAATAGCAAGAGAGGAAGAGAGTTTTTGATTTTCCAAACTCAAGATTGAAGAATGTTTCAAGTGATCAAGTTGGAAATCTAAGAATTTTCATCATTTTTGGTAAGTTTCCACTTGATTCCTTATTTTTCTTTTGAGTTGTATTTGAGTTTGGTGTTTGATTGTTGATGGTATGAGTATGTTTGATTGTGGTGTGTTTGAGAGTATTTGGTTTATTTGATTTTGATTTTTGGGGTTGGATTGAAGAGAAAGTGTTAGGTTGGGTGGAAGAACAAGTGTTGTGTTTGAGTTGTGTGTATGTGATGGTTGTGAATTGGTGTTTGATGTATGTTTTGAATTGTTTTGGTGTTTTTGCAAGTTATTATGGTTTATTGGTGTGTTTATTTAAATTTTTTTGAAGTGGAAAATGGTGGAAGTAAGAGGTTTGTTGCATTAGTTGTTGCTGTTGACGGAATCAAGATTTTTGGCCTGACACGCCCATGAGCACGGCCAGATCTTTAGGCGTGTCAATTGTTCTGTGTTCTTGGATGGGTGACACGAGCAGTGACATGCCCATGTCACTGAGCGTGTCACAGCTTCTATGTTGTAGTAGCATTTACATGTCTAGTGACACGCCCATGTCACTAAGCGTGTCATAGCTACTGTGATGTTGGTGGATTGACACGGCCATGAGCACGCCCGTGTTGTTGGACGTGTCAATATTTCTATGAGACAGAATGTATTACATGTTCAGTGACATGCCCGTGGTTCTAAGCATGTCAAAGTTTCTATGTTGTGAGTTTAGGGCACGGTCAGGGACACGCCTGTGTTGTTGACCGTGTCATGTGTAGAGTTTGCCCTAGTTCGTTTTTATCCATATCATCTCATGTGTATCTCTAAGTGAGCATGTATTATCACCTTTGGTTTAGGTTTTGAAGAGAGTTGAGTTGCCCTAATCCTAGTGTTGAGGATTCTTTGAAGAGGAATTTGGTGTTGTGTGAGTTGCTCTTGAGGTAAGTACAAACCCTACATTATTGCATACATTTATATGACTTTGAGACTTAACACATTTGGTTGTAAATGTGTTAAGTAATCCATTACATTGTTTATATATTTGATTAATATCATGAAATGCATAATGTGAAGGATATGATAATCATTCAAAATGTATATCCAATGCAATTGGTTGTGTATACCTTAATGATGAGATGCGATGCCATTGTTGTTGGCTATAATGATGCAAATGAAATAATTGGGGCATGCTTGCCTAGATGATTATGAAGAAATGAGAATGGAGTTTATAATGAAATAATAAAAGAATTGTGTGTCTAATGTGTTATTCACTTTCCAGAGTTTTGTTATTGGTGGCATGCCTAATAGTAACAATCTCTTGAAGCTGGGTTGGGCTTGATCCATGAAGCCAAGTTGGGTTGAAGTTTAGCATGCTTAACTCCCCTTGAAGCTTGGTTGGGTCTAGTCCTTGAAGCCTAGTTGAGATGTTACAACCCTTGAAGCTAGGTTGGGTTTCATTCTTGAAGCCAAGTTGGGTTGATACTTAGCATGCTTTGTTCCCCTCGAAGCTTGGTTGAGCCTAATCCTTGAAGCCTAGTTGGGATAATGATAAATGTGATAATTGAACCAAAACATTAACTCTGAAAGTTGAATGGCATATTAGTTTCTTTTGGGCCCATGCTTGTCTTTGTTTAAATGTGATTTATGAATGGTGAAACAAATGAATAATGAGATTTAATGTAAGACTTTGATATATGATATTCTTATGTATTGTTTATGATATATAAATGTGTGACATTAGCATTACATTAAAGCATATTGTTATTGTGGTTTGTACCACTAAGCCTATGGCTTAGCGCGATTGTGGTTCATCGCGCAGGTGACAGGGTAGAACTGGAGAGTTCAGCTAGATCGAGTCGAGTCTAGACTTTGAAGTGTTGATTGTGGGCTTAAAGATCAGAGACCAACTGCCAAACATGTATAAATTTTTATGTTTTGTAAACATGGATTTTGATGTATTTATATATGTAAATACCACTACATTTTTCGCTGCATAATGAATAAATGTTTTATCTAATATGGTTTATAATATAATATGAAGTGCTTTAAGTTTTCTTATATTATTGCGGAAGAGAAAAATTAGGTTATCTAATATAAATCATGGCACTCCTGTATTCAGTATACGTATATTAGAGGTGTAGTAGTATGTAGTGTGCGTATACGGGGTATAGAGGTGTTACAACTGTTTTGGTATCAGAGCCTAGGTTTGAGATTCTCAACCTAGGTAAATTGTATGAAAAAGAAAATTTTGATTCTAAAAGTTGGTTTTTAAATAAGATACATATTTTGGTATTGGCAGTCTCTGATCTTTGATGAGGTATATTCTGTTGTGTTTGCAGATATAGGTAGTGATGGCGTCTCAGTCACGTCAGTCCATAGAAGGTAGTGTTGAGAGTGTAGCTCCTGAAGAGGGTAGAGATGGAGTTAGGGTTGAGAGAGCTGGAGAGGCACCTGCTCCTGTGCGAGAGAGATTAGCTACTGATGAGGTTCCGCCAGTTTGGCTAAGACATGTGGTAGAATTGTTGAGGCAAGCTCCAGTGCAGCCGCCACCACCACTACAACCACAAGTATCGGTGAGACATTATGATAATTTGAGGAAGTATGGGGCTGAGGATTTCTTTAGTACTATAGATCCTGCAGTAGCTAAGCAGTAGTTGGATAGAGTGCAGAGGGTATTTATTCAGTTGCAAGCCACTCCTGAAGAGAAATTTGATTATGCTAGATCCTTATTGCAGAAAATGCTTATGATTGGTGGAAGACAGTTCCACATGCCATGGATGATCCACCTACTTTGTCTTATAGTGATTTTCTGAGGGAGTTTGAGCAGAAATATACTCCAAGGGAGTATAAGGATGTCAAGAAGATGGAATTTCTAAATCTGAGATAAGATAACCGGACAGTGACAGAGTATGAGATAGAGTATATACGGTTGAGTCACTATGCCGGTGGGATTATTTCTGATGAGATTGACCGGTGTAGGAGATTTGAGGAGGGATTGAGGCCCTCTATTATGTGTATTGTTACTGGTTCTCGGTACCAAGACTTTTCTCAGTTAGTTGCCGCAGCTAGAAGTGTTGAGAGAGCACAAGGTATTGCAGCAGCTGCTACTAAAGAGGAGACCAGAGTTAGGAGATCCCAGTTTGAGGCAGGGTCTTCATCTATGAAAAGAGGCCGAGGAAGTTTTGTTCCGAGAGTTAGTAGGAGCCAGAGGCAGTCAGGTAGATCAGTTCAGTATCAAAGGCAGAGACCGAGACCTACAATTTCTATAGCTAGTTCTCCGACTCCAGTGGTTTAGAGGTCTACTCCACCTATATGTGTTAATTGTGGTAGGACACATGGGGGTACTTGTTGGAAGATGGGTGGATCAGGAGTATGTTTTAGATGTGGGTCACCAGCTCACTTCATTAAAGATTGCCCTGAGTTATAAGAGGATAGACAGACTGATACTGCAGCTTCTCGACCTAGTGTTAGCAGAGGAGGTCGAGGGGGCAGAGCTTTCAGTAGAGGTGGTCGACCCGGGATTAGTCAGAGAGAAGGTTCTACATCCGGAGGCAGTAGGCCAGATGAGGCTGGGCCATCTCAGCGAGTGTATGTGATGCAGAGGCAACCGGATGCTTCAGCAGTCATTGCGGGTACATTTTCATTATTTGGCATTTCAGTTCTTGCTTTGATTGATCCAGGATCTACTCATTCATACATAAGTGCATCTATCTTGCCTGTGTCTGAATTGCATTCTAAGTCCTTAGGATTTGATGTCTTGGTGTCAAATCCTTTAGGACATAGTGTTGTGGTGAGTAAGGTGCATCGTGATAGTTCAGTTGTAGTGCAAGGTGAGGAGTTTTTGGGTGATTTGATTGAAATGCCTTTTAAGGAGTATGATTTGATCTTAGGCATGGATTTGTTGTCTAAGCATGGAGCTGTGGTAGACTGTCAAAAGAAGTGTGCTACCTTGAGAACCGGTAATGGTAGAAGTGTGATGGTATATGGTGAGCATAGACAACTTGCATCCTTGTTTGTTTCAGCTGTTGCAGCTAGAAAGTTAATTAGAAAAGGGTGTGATGCTTTTCTTGCTCATGTTGTGGATGCCAGAGTAGTGGGTTCTCAACTTGATATTATACCCACTGTTACGGAATTTCCAGATGTTTTTCCGGAGGAGTTGCTAGGGTTACCCCGTTAGAGAGAGGTTGAGTTTGGTATCGATTTGTTGCCTGGTACCACTCCCATCTCTATTACTCCTTATCGAATGGCACCTGTTGAGTTGAGAGAGTTGAAGGTGAAGTTGCAGGAGTTGTTGGGTAAAGGGTTTATTCGCCCTAGTGTTTCTCCATGGGGAGCTCCTGTTTTGTTTGTAAAGAAGAAGGATGGTACTATGAGGTTGTGCATCGATTATAGGCAATTGATTAAGGTAACCATCAAGAATAAGTATCCTTTGCCTAGGATTGATGATCTCTTTGATCAGTTGAAGGGAGCAGCAGTGTTTTCCAAGATTGATTTGAGATCAGGGTACCATCAGTTGAGAGTCAGAGCTAAAGATGTTCCTAAGACAGCTTTCCGCTCAAGGTATGGGCATTATGAGTTCTTAGTGATGCCTTTTGGGTTGATGAATGCACCTGCAGCTTTTATGGATTTGATGAATAGGGTGTTTAGACCCTATCTAGATAAGTTTGTGGTGGTCTTCATTGATGATATTTTGGTGTATTCGCATAATAAGGAGGAGCATGACAAGCATCTGCGGATTGTGTTGCAGACCTTGAGAGAGAAGCAATTGTATGCTAAGCTGTCGAAGTGTGAGTTTTGGCTTGATCAAGTGACTTTCCTGGGTCATATAGTTTCAGCAGATGGTATAAGAGTTGATCCGAGTAAAGTTGAAGCCATTTTGAATTGGAGTCCACCGAAGTCTGTGACTGAAGTCAGAAGTTTTCTGGGTTTGGCAGGCTATTATCGACGGTTTGTGAAAGGTTTTTCTTTGATAGCTACTCCACTCTCCAGATTACTTCGAAAAGGAGTTAGATTTGTGCGGACAGATCAGTGTCAAGCTAGTTTTGAGCAGTTGAAGGAGATGTTGACTCAAGCTCCTGTTCTTACTTTGCATGTGGAAGATAAACCATATGTGATTTACAGTGATGCTTCACATAATGGTTTAGGTTGTGTTTTGATGCAAGAGGGTAAAGTCATAGCTTATGCTTCTCGGCAATTGAAACCGCTTGAGCTTAATTATCTGACGCATGATTTGGAATTGGGCACCTATAGTGTTTGCTTTGAAGATTTGGCGACATTAATTGTATGGGGAGAAGTGTTTTATCTATACAGATCATAAGAGTTTGAAATACTTGGGTGTTCAAAGAGAGCTTAATTTTTGGCAAAGACGGTGGTTGGAGTTAATTAAAGAGTATGACTGTTTGATTGATTATCATCCTGGTAAGGCAAATGTTGTTGCTGATGCCTTGAGTCGGAAGTCTTTGGCAGGCTTGACTGTTTATTCGCTCTCGTTGCTTGTTGAGTTGAGAGCGTTGCATGCTAGTTTTGAATCATGAGATGATGGAGTATTGTTAGCTCAGTTGCATTTGAGACCGGTGTTGTTGGATCAGATTAAAGAGGCTTAATTGATTGATGAGAAAATTCAGAAGATTATTTCGGATTGCCAGAAAGGAGAGAATCGAGATTTCTATATGAGAGATGATGGTAGCCTTTGGTTCAAGAATAGATTGTGTGTTCCTAATGATGCTAGTTTAAGAAAGATTATTTTGGAAGAAGCACATCAATCGGTTTTTGCTATGCACCCTGGGAGTACTAAAATGTATCATGATTTGAAGCAGCATTGCTGGTGGTCAGGTATGAAGAGGGACATAGTGGAGTTTGTATCCAAATGTCTCACTTGTCAGAGGAAGAAAGCTGAGCATCAAGTTCCGACAAGGTTGCTTCAACCTTTATCAGTGCCTGATTGGAAATGGGAACGTGTGACAATGGATTTTGTGTCTGGTTTGCCTTTGACTCAGAAGAAGCATGATGCTATCTGGGTGATTGTTGATCGGTTGACGAAGACATCTCATTTTCTCCCAGTTAGAATGGATTATTCTCTTGAGAAGTTGGCTGAGCTGTATATCAGTGAGATAGTGAAATTGCATGGAGTTCCAATTTCTTTAGTGTCTGATCGAGATCCTCGGTTTACTTCAAGGTTTTGGAAAAGTTTACATGGTGCCTTGGGTTCTCGATTGCACTTTAGCACTGCTTTTCATCCGCATATAGATGGGCAGTCAGAGAGAGTGATACAGATTATAGAGGACATGTTGAGAAGCTGTGTCATTGATTTCTCTAGAAGTTGGGACAGATTTTTGCCATTGATAGAATTTGCTTATAATAACAGTCATCAATCTAGTATTAAAATGGCACCATTTGAGACACTGTATGGTAGAAGATGCAGAATGCCTCTATGCTGGAATGAAGTTGGAGAAGGCAAATTGGTTGGTCCTGATTTGATTAAAGAAACAGAAGAGAAAGTGAAGATAATTCGAGATCAGTTGAAAGCAGCTTCAGATCGGCAAAAATCTTATTCAGATTTGAAGAGGAGAGACATAGAGTTTGATGTTGGAGATAAAGTATTTCTGAAAGTGTCTCCTTGGAAAAAGATTTTGAGATTTGGCCGCAAAAGGGAAGCTAAGTCCTCGTTTTATTGGACCTTATGAAGTATTAGAAAGAGTTGGACCAGTTGCTTATCGAATTGCTTTGCCACCTGAGTTGGATAGAAATCACAATGTCTTTCATGTTTCTATGCTGTGGAGGTATAGGTCAGAACCATCTCATGTTTTGTCCGTTGAATCTATTGAGGTGAGTCTGGATCTGACTTTTGAAGAAGAACCAGTTGCTATTTTGGCACAAGGAGTGAAAGAGTTGAGACATAAGAAAGTGCCAATTGTGAAGGTTCTTTGGAAGAATCATGGTAGAGAAGAATCAACTTGGGAGACTGAGCAAACGATGCGAAATCAGTATCCTCAATTGTTCCAGACTTGATATCAGGTAATTTCGAGGATGAAATTTCTTTTTAGAGGGGGAGAATTGTAATATCCCAAAGTATACCCTAAAAGTTTTGGAATATTTTATTGTTGTATTTGGATTAAATGTATATGTTTAAATGGAAAGAGAAATGAGGTAAGGGAAGAGTGTATATGTTGTATATATAGTGATATATACAACATATACAAGTCAAAGAAATGGAAGTCAAAGAAGATTAATTAATTATTTTTAATTGTTTTTAATTAATTGAAATGGAAATTAAGTGGAAAGTGGATGATGATATTTGTAATATTATATTAATATAATTGCTTGGTTGAGAACAAAAAAGATATTGAGTGGTTAAGTGAAGAGGGAGAGTTGACTTTGCTCTTTGCCATTCATTCTTCTTCTTCTTTCTTTGTTGTTTGGCCGACCATCACAATAGCAAGAGAGGAAGAGAGTTTTTGATTTTCCAAACTAAGATTTAAGGATGTTTCAAGTGATCAAATTGGAAATCTAAGAAGTTTCACCATTTTTGGTAAGTTTCCACTTGATTCCTTAGTTTTCTTTTGAGTTGTATTTGAGTTTGGTGTTTGATTGTTGATGGTATGAGTATGTTTGATTGTGGTGTGTTTGAGAGTATTTGGTTTATTTGATTTTGATTTTTTGGGTTGGATTGAAGAGAAAGTGTTATGTTGGGTGGAAGAACAAGTGTTGTGTTTGAGTTGTGTGTATGTGATGGTTGTGAATTAGTGTTTGATGTATGTTTTGAATTGTTTTGGTCTTTTTGAAAGTTATTATGGTTTATGGGAGTGTTTAGTTAAATTTGTTTGAAGTGGAAAATGGTGGAAGTAAGAGGTTTGTTGGATGTGTTGTTGTTGTTGCCGAAATCAGGATTTTTGGCCTGACACGCCTATGAGCACGGCCAGATCTTTAGGCGTGCCAATTGTTCTATGTTCTTGGATGGGTGACACGAGCAGTGACATGCCCATGTCACTGAGCGTGTCACAGCTTCTGTGTTATAGTAGCATTTAAACGTCCAGTGACATGCTCATGTCACTGAGCATATCATAGCTACTGTGATGTTGGTGGATTGGCATGGCCATGAGCACGCCCATGTTGTTGGACGTGTCAATGTTTATGTGAGACAGAATGTATTACACGTTCAGTGACATGCTCGTGGTTCTAAGCGTGTCAAAGTTTCTGTAATGTGAGTTTAGGGCACGGTCAGGGACACGCCCGTGTTGTTGAGCGTGTCATGTGTAGAGTTTGCCCTAGTTGATTTTTATCCATATCATCTCATGTGTATCTCTAGGTGAGTATGTATTATCAACTTTTGTTTAGGTTTTGAAGAGAGTTGAGTTGCCCTAATCCTAGTGTTGAGGATTCTTGGAAGAGGAATTTGGTGTTGTGTGAGTTGCTCTTAAGGTAAGTACAAACCCTACATTATTGCATACATTTATATGACTTTGAGACTTAACACATTTGGTTGTAAATGTGTTAAGTAATCCATTACATTGTTTATATATTTGATTAATATCATGAATTGCATAATATGAAGGATATGATAATCATTCAAAATGTATATCCAATGCAATTGGTTGTGTATACCTTAATGATGATATGTGATGCCATTGTTGTTGGCTATAATGATGCAAATGAAATAATTGGGGCATGTTTGCCTAGATGATTATGAAGAAATGAGAATGGAGTTTATAATGAAATAATAAAAGAATTGTGTGTCTAATGTGTTATTCACTTTTCAGAGTTTTGTTGTTTGTGGCATGCCTAATAGTAACAATCTCTTGAAGCTGGGTTGGGCTTGATCCTTGAAGCCAAGTTGGGTTGAAGTTTAGCATGCTTAACTCCCCTTGAAGCTTGGTTGGGTCTAGTCTTTGAAGCCTAGTTGAGATGTTACAACCCTTGAAGCTAGGTTGGGTTTGGTTCTTGAAGCCAAGTTGGGTTGATACTTAGCATGCTTTGTTCCCCTCGAAGCATGGTTGAGCCTAATCCTTGAAGCCTAGTTGGGATAATGATAAATGTGATAATTGAACCAAAACATTAACTCTGAAAGTTGAATGGCATATTAGTTTCTTTTGGGCCCATGCTTGTCTTTGTTTAAATGTGATTTATGAATGGTGAAACAAATGAATAATGAGATTTAATGTAAGACTTTGATATATGATATTCTTATGTATTGTTTATGATATATAAATGTGTGAAATTAGCATTACATTAAAACATATTGTTATTGTGGTTTGTACCACTAAGCCTATGGCTTAGCGCGATTGTGGTTCATTGCACAGGTGACAGGGTAGAACCGGAGAGTTCAGCTAGACCGAGTCGAGTCTAGACTTTGAAGTGTTGATTGTGGGCTTAAAGATCAGAGACCAACTGCCAAACATGTATAAATTTTTATGTTTTGTAAACATGGATTTTGATGTATTTATATATGTAAATACCACTACATTTTCCGCTGCATAATGAATAAATGTTTTATCTAATATGGTTTATAATATAATATGAAGTGCTTTAAGTTTTCTTATATTATTGCATAAGAGAAAAATTGGGTTATCTAATATAAACAGTGGCACTCTTGTATTCGGTATACGTATATTACAGGTATAGTAGTATGTAGTGTGCGTATACGGGGTATAGGGGTGTTACATCAGGAGTGGGGGCAAAAATCCTCGCTCATAGTGGCGACTCCACTGGGGATAAGAGAAGTTGATTTCGTTGGTCTTTATATTATTCTATTCTTTCTTATAATGATATTATCCATTGCATCATATTAGATTGCATCGTGTGCGTGAGTTAGGACGCCCGTGTTACCTGTGTTGTGCTATGTAAGGGATACCATACTTTTACTCAAGATATGGAGATCGAGCATGGCATAACTACTCATAGCCTCATACAATTTGGTATATACTTGCTATGGGAACCTAAGCTTTTTAACCCAAAAACTAAAGCTCATGTACTTGGCCTAGTTACTTTCCTTAGGTTTTTGCCCCCAAATGCTTCTTGTTTGACTATGGTTAATTTATCTTAGCTTAAATCATGGCTTATTTGGTTTGTTCTTTTTCTAATATGACCTAAGTACATTTTAAGCTCAAAATAAATTTTTCTTTAAATTCCAAAAGACCAAAGTAATTTTCTAAAACTTTTTAAGATAGTCTTCGGACATAAAATTTTTCTGAAAACAAATAAAAAATTCTTTTGCTCATAACCCAAATACTAAGTCCAAAATCTATTTTTTCTTTTTTACAATGGGCTTAGAAACAAAATTATTTTCATCCAAAAGAGCTTACAAATATTTAGGTCAATTATGAAATACCAAAAATCATTTGTGAGCGTAGTTTATACTAAGAATAATTAATCACGGGCTTGTTTTTGACATGAACCACTAGTTACTTTTTCAAGTGAGAAATCTATTTATAATAAACTTCTTAATTTAGTTTTAATCCAATGTAGCATGAAAGCTACTATAGTTGGTTGAATGGATTAAAACCTAATTAATGGGAATTATTATGAACTGATTTCCATTTTCAAAAATATAATTATTGGTCGAAGCGTCTGAGGGAAATATTTGAAAATAAGATACCCCATGTTGGTATTTTGTTAACCATATACCTAGGAAAAGAGACTCGCCATTTGTGGGTGGATGTTATAAGGTTGGAAGGGACGTTCTACTTATCTTTGTTTATTATTTGTGCATACATACATACATACATTTGCATCTCCTATCATTGATCCTCTCTGGCTCACAGCCCTGGATTACGATAGTTCAAAAGCTTACGACAATCCGACCTGCGCCAGAGACGAAGTATCTAGCAATGACTCAATTTCTTTTTCACCAAAAGCAATGGAGCCCAAAAAAATTAAAAGAATGGTGGATGATGCCCTCAATGCCAAGATGGAAGAAATAAAAGAGGCCATGGTCGAGACCGTGAAGAACCAATTGGCTGCAATTTTAGGAAATAATGGCGAAGCGTCTGCTAGCTCCAAGAAGCCAAAGGACAAAGGGAAGGCTAAAGTTGGTGAAGTGGCTTTTGATGATGATAAGGTGATCATTGATGATGATGATTGGGCTCAATACTACCAAGATCCTCAAAACAAAAAGGAGTTGAAGGTTGTTGAGAAGGCAACTATTGAAAAGACCGAGACATCTTATGTTGAGAAGATGATTGCTGATTTAGAAAAAAATTTTGAGAAGAAGTTGAAAATCGAAGAAATGTCCGAAGTTGACAAATTATTTGAGCTAGACGAAGTAGTTCCATACAAATTCAAGATGCCATCCATTGCTAAATACAATGGTACTGGAAATCCTCATCTCCATGTGAAGCAGTACATCACTGCCATGCAGTTTGCCCGAGCTACTAAAGCTCAAACTCTGAGATATTTCATGCTCTCATTGGACCCTGTTGTCCAAAATTGGTTTAACACCTTAGAGGAAAGTACTCAAAAAGATTAGGACATGTTATCAAGGCTTTCATTCAGCAATATGGGTACAATGTCGAGCTAGAAGTTACCTTAATGGAAGTGGAGTCCATTAGACAAAGGCCAAACGAAAATTTTGTGGACTATGTGAAAAGATGGAGAAATAAGGTTGCTTTGCTCAAGAAAAGGCCCGATGAATCTGATCAAATAAGGATGATCGTGAGAGGCATCCTGCCCAATCTCCGTGGAAGGATGTCTCACACCCTTATAAGGGATTTCAAAGATCTTCTCCAAGCTGGTCTATAAATTGAAGAGTGGGGAAGGGAGAAAAATTGCTTTTCAATAAGAAGGAATGAGAAAGGGAATTATCAGCCTAGCAATCAAAGCATGCAAAAAGAAGTTGATGTTAATGTGACTGGTCAAGGAAATAAAAGACAACTCTCTTAATTGGGGAAACCTCTATCTTGGGTTTTTAGCAAGCTACAAAAGAAAGGGTTGTTACAACCATTAGCTCCTCGACCGTTACATAATCCTCTGCCACCAAACTTCAATGCCGAGGCCTTCTGTCAATTTCATCAAATGCAAGGGTATGAAATAGATAAATATGCTTGTCTAAGGCATGAGATCCAAGATTTGATTGATAGTGGTAAGCTACCCGAGCCGGATAAGCCGAATTCCAAGAACAACCCTTTGCCTAAATTTGGAAGAGTGCCACCACCTGCAACTTTCATGGTAGGAAAAGGATTAGAGGAAGATTTTGTCTTATCCTCTTTTCAAGATGGGAATATTGAAGATGTGAAAGGAAAAGAAGCTTAACTTAAAAACCTTTTCTTAGCTTGAATATTGTTTTTCAATTTTACTTTTTTTAATACTTAATTGGAACTATCGTGTTTTTCAAATTTAAATTTGTTTGAATAAATTACTTTCATCAAAATTTTTGTTGGTCTTTGATCATTTTGGTGCTCAATCAATGATGAATCTAGCTTGATAATTCATGAATTAATATATTTATGCATCATGACTCGAATGACTTTACTAGGTGAGGGAATTGCTCTATAGCATTGAGTTGTGCATGCTTACTTAGAGAGGGTTCCTGCATAACTACCTTTGTCTAGATCCTAGTCAGTCTTAGAACATGCTTTGACAAACTTTCAAGGCTAAATTGAACTCTGCTTATTTCAAGAGAGAGATGATTTAGGCATTGTTTGGTTAGCCAACAGCTAGTATCCACCCAATTAAATATCAATCCCTAGTTGTCCCTTTGATCCTTCATAACATTTTAGCTTTCTTTTCATTGGCATATAACCTCAATAACCTACCTTGAGCTGTTGTGATACTTTTGACAAGTCTTATGATCACTAAGGTGAAGATGCAAGAAGATCAAAGAAAGGAATGAATAGTCAAGACCATAAGTATAGTTGATGTTCTCAAGACCATAAGGGTAGTTGAAGTTTTCCTAATATCTCCAATATATCAAGACAACATCCGAGTAATAAATGATTTATCCTTGTTAAAAAAGATTTATGTCATCCATTACTGGAAACCCAAGTTGGTACAATCAAGACAACTCTTTTAGAGCTAGAACCAAAAAAAAGAAAAAAAAGAGAAAAAAAAGAGAAAAAGAAAAGAAAAGAAGAAGAAAGAAGAAAAGAAAGGAGAAAAGAAAAAAAGCAAGAGAAAAAAAAAGAGAAAGATAAAACCTAAAAAGGCGGTTCAGAAAGCCAACTGAGTTCTCTTTTACCTAAATCAGCAAAAGGCTTCCATTTGGTTTTTAAGGACATTTTGACTTGAATTGGTCCAACCCAACTAAAGATTCAATCAAAATTGGAGGAAAAAGGGAGAAAGACCATTCAGTTCTTGAAAGTTCTGTACTTAACAGTCCTACAAGGAAGAAGGACAAAATGGTAAAATGCTTAAAGAAAGGGAAGAGTAAGAAAAATAAAAAGAAAGAAAGGGGAGAAGAAGAAAAGAAACAAATTTGGGTACCAAAAATTTTACAAAGGCAAAGACTATCCCAATCAAGATTCAGGTTAATACCAAAAAGAAAGAAGAATGTTCAAAGCTCTATCTTTTCATGCTTCCAAAAGTTTCAACAAGAAGTTTGTAGTGAGAAGGTTTGTCTATTGTGTCACATCACCTACTATCTTAAAATGGCCTTCATTTAAACCCGTGTCCCTTATAGACCCCATTTCAAGCCTATTAAAGACCTGTTGATCTCTCTTGGTAGGTAGAGTCTATTAGTGGAGATAGTTTGGATAAGCATGCATATGAGATAGATAATATTTAAACTCAATGAGACCTTTGGCCAAGTAATGTGTATGTGCATATCTGAAGTGCAATAGTTCTTGCTTAAATAGAAATGATTCCCGAGTTTAGTACGGTAACTAGGGTTGTCATGTTATAGATATGTTAATTTGGAAAAATCATGTCCTAAGGTACATTGACATTGATTTGACAAAGCCAACATTTGATTTCAAAATCAAAATTCAAAATATATATATATACATAAAATATAAAGCCATCAAGTTAAGGGGAGTATGTTGAACTGTCGAATCTCAAAAGACACATTGGGCAAAGGAAATGATTATTGGCAAGGTCATGAAGAAGCTACCAATTGACATACTGAAACATAGTTTGAAATGGATGTATCTCCGTTGCTTGGGTCTCATCACTCATGTTTTCAACATCTTGAAGATAAAAGCCATAAATGTGAAGCATCTTGTCATTCGAGTGTAAGACCTAAATGGGCATCTCAAAGGAGTCAATGAGAACACTTATGCTGATCACCTCGGTCTGTGAGTCAATGAAACCGCTGTAAGTATTATTCATGCAAATCATGCATACATGAGCATATCACATCGCGCTTTCCTGTCTTGTATTATCCACACTTTATCAAAGTGAACAGCAAACACCCTTTGAAGTAAACAATCAAAAGAAGATATAAAATCAGGGGGGCATGGAAAGCCCATTGCTTGAGAAAGTTCTAGTAATCTTGCAAAGAGAAGAAATACGTGCTTGTGTGAAGAACTAGACAACAAAAACATCAATCAAAGCTTGCATGGAAAAAAATCTTTGGTTTGAGCCTACACAGGGGGCAAAGTTTCTCCTTTCCAATTTTTTGAGTTTATATACCAAACATTTTCAAACTCACATGCAAATATTTCGCCATGTAGGGGGCAAGGAGAAGATATGAGGGCCAACTAAAAATAGCTGAATTTTTGCAAAATGAAGAACAAAAGAATGGAACAACAAGTTAAGCCAGAATTCTCAACTGATAAAAGGTCAGTCAAATCTAATTCAATCTAGGGTCCAAGTACTTAGACACGGGTCCAAGTACCCAAATTAAATCCAGTTAGGATCGAGTATTCAAATCCAGTTAGGATCGAGTATCCAAATCTAATTTAGGATCAAGTATCCAAATCCACTTGAGGATCGAGTATCCAAATCTAGTTTAGGATCGAGTATCCAAATCCAGTTTAGGATTGAGTATTCAAACCCAGTTTAGGATCAAGTATCCAAACCCAGTGTAGGATCGAGCATCCAAATCCAGTTGGGATCGAGTATCCAAATCCAGTTTGGGATCAAGTATCCAAACCCAGTTTAGGATCGAGCATCCAAATCTAGTTTAGGATCGAGCATCCAAGTCCACTTCAGGATCGAGTATCCAAATCTAGTTTAGGATCGAGTATCCATGTAACACCCCTTCCCAACCTACATGTGTAAGCTGAGTAGAGGTGCCACACTATCCTAATTGTTGCTACCAATTTACTTAGTCAAATTTTAGTTCTGATTTTTATAGAAATTTTGCCATAGTTCCGCCTAGAAATTTGGATCCCAAGTGTCGACAAAACTTTTTTTTTTGATTTTTGAAAACATTTTACACAGACCAATGTGAATACCATCAAATTTAATGCACTCCCAATGAATCCACCTTATACCCTCAACTACAAACCTGCACTGAGAGTTCACACTTCTAATATAACATAAAGTAAAGATTTATGATTATTACATACTAATAACATACAGTTGTAACATAGAAATTCTCTTTTATATTTATTCATATACATGCCACAACTATCAACTCATAATGGAACTAAAAGATCTACCCCTGAGATTTGCTGTGGTCTGGTCGTTGCTTCCCCAAGATTTATCTATTGCTCTGAACCTACGAGTCAAGGAAAACTTAACTCGCTGAGCGTTGTCGCTCAGTGGGTACTTTACAAATAAAAATAAAAGTAGTATATGAAAGTATTCAAAATCAAAGGAAATAATTAAACCATAATTTAACCAACCTTAAACCAATAGAAATTATTGTACATTCAGGGTAATATGCTTTCAATAATGTAAAATCATAATTCAAACTCATTGGCATTATATAGTTTCACGAAAAATAATATGTCTTTGATTCAGGCTCTACTGGTATATAGGGAACCATAGTGATAAGGCAGTGGGCCCCCCCACTGTAACATAGGTGGGCCTCCCCACCGATATCAAATCACAGGAATGGGCCTCCCCATCCTGGTTAACCAATGGGCCTCCCCATTGGCTTCAGTGGCCTCACCACTGAATAAAATATCATATCACAATAATGAGCAGTACTGCATGCGTTAGTATAGTGCACCATACCCTTATCTACCACTCCCACTATCCAGTAGAGCAAAAAGATTTAAATGATTCAATTTAAGTCTCAAACCTCATTTTAGAATGACTCGCGAAATCATTTTAGATTCCCATCGCACTTTGCCATTTATGCCGCACAACACATTCTTTAGTCAAACCATTCACATTTTTCACATATTTAATATCCACAATAAACATATTTAACATTTCAAAGTATTCCTCAAAAGATCACAAATTGACCAAATGAATAGTGTCGCGGCATGAAAAATCGGCAACGCAAAATGGCATGACCAAATGAATAGTAAAATCTGGGTTTTTGTCAAAATTTCAGTCCACTTCAGTTATGCATTTGACCAAGTAAATGATCTTATTTTTGGCTGAAATTTTACAGAAAACTTATTTCATATGTTGACTAATTTCATGTAAAATTTCGTTGAAAAATTCATTCGTTTGCTGCCCCAAACAATTGCCACAAAAATAGTCCAGAAACTGTCACTTTGGGACCATTTCGGCCCAAACATTTGAAATGCATAGGATAGTTTATTTTTCTTTTGCAAATCAATATTAAGGCTTCTTTAATGGTAAAGTGAAGATTCAAACACTTCCCTTTGACAACTTTTGTATGTTTAACTCAAATCAATATATTTAAGTATCAACAACAAAACTTTCATAAACCAAAGTTTGTAAAGCATCAAACCAAAATTAATTATTCAAAAGTAAAGTACCAAACCTTATTTCTTTAACTCCTCTTGGCTTTTCCTTCTTCTCCTTCTTTAATTCTTTATTTCTCCTTCAATCAATTCAAGATACCACATAAACCTTAGAATTTCAAAATAATAAATTATCCTCTATTTCTTTTCCAACCGAAACCCCCAATCCAACCTTATTAATCTTTCTACATCTTGATTCTTCCATTTAATCAATTAATCTCATCACTTACTTAATATTATTTTTTTTTCAATTCCATATAAGACTCTAATTCCCAATCTTCCAATAAATATATAACTACCTAAAACTAATACTAAAATTAAAGTCTACACACTTAAAAACCTTAGAACTTACCTTAAAAATCAAAGTTTGGAGAAACTTGGAAGTCCCTTGGTATTTTCTTTTGTTGGCCGAATTTGGTGAGTGGAAAAGGAGAGAATTTGCTCTTCATATCACCTATATTTATATACAAAGGAAGTGATGATCACCTTGACCACTTGTCCACTTTTTCTCTTTCTTCATTTATTACACATTTATTACACACGCTAAATGTTTTCTTTTGATTGGCCAACCTTTGATTTTTATAACTTCCTTTTTCCTTTACTTCTTTCCACTTGTCTCTCTTCCCATTGGATCTCATAAAGTTGTCCCGGGTTACCCATCCAGTCCCGACACAAAACCGAGCCACATTACGTTCCGGCGATTAATCGATCATATCTTTTAAATCGTATAGTTCCACGAGTCAAACTACATATAGTTTTGATCCTCTCGACCTCTACTTTCTATTTATAAGGTCTATTTTAGGTTTCCAAGTCATTTAAAAAAAATTACCGATAAGCCCTCAACTTTTTACAAAATTCCCTTTAGGTCCTATTTTTGCTCGGGTTTTCTCCAGCTTCGTTTCTACTGACGATCGTTTCATATTTAACCTCTCGCCATTCTCTACGTACTCACGTCTTTATTTCCTACCCTAAATTCATGTATAACTTTAATTGGTAATGACCAAAATGCCCTTAGTCAACATTTCTTCATTTTTCTTTAACGGGACATTTCCTGGAAAATTTCTCTACATTCCATTTTTGGAATCTGTTATATGCACTATTAAGAATATCCGGTGCAACTTTCTTTGAAATTACATCTACGTCCCCAAACTTTTTAAAAATTATAATTAGGTCCCTTTGGTCATACAACCTTATCTAGGGCTGTTATCAAGAATTATCTTCTCCTTTCCCCTACTCTCGCTATGCATGTGTCTACACTGCATAAATGCAGTAGGCGGATATGACAATCCAAATCCACTTTAGGATCGAGTATCCAAATCCTATTAGGATCGAGTATCTAAATCCAGTTTAGGATCGAGAATCCAAGTCCATCTTAGGATCGAGTATCCAAATCCAATTTAGGATCGAGTATCCAAATCTATTTTAGGATCTATAATCTAAGTTACCCTTGAGTCCAGAACTCTAACCGGGTCCAGAACCCAAAACCTCAATCATCTCAAAAATTAAGTCTTATTGCTTTTCACTCTCTTTTACTAAAGTCTCAGATCGTTCAAGCAGGGGGCAAAGTGTAAACCCTTTATTTTTTACCTAGTCCGGTCCAATATATTTTATATAGTCCAAAATATTTTTTATGTTTATTTTAATAATTTTTAAAAATTAAAATAATAATAAATTAAAATAATAAATTAAAATTAAAATCAGCAATGAAAAAATCGGCGACGAAAAAATTCATCGCAGAAAGTAATTGGCCAATGCCAATTTCACCCGCAGGTTCCTGCGACGAAATTGGCTGGCCAAGCCAATCCTCGCGCCCAGTTCTCATAAGCTCGCAATTTCCTCGCAGCCCGTTGCAGTTTTCACTAGCAAAATTTTTCCAACGCAATTTTTTCCAAAATAAAATTCTATTTGGTTTCAGTTTCTTTTCCTAATTAATTTTAGTTTCCTTAAACTATTTGAACTAGGCTTATAATTTTTCCTATAAATAATACGTTAAAACACAAAAAAAAGATGAGAACTTCTACGGACTAGAATTTGGGACTTCAGATTAGAGAGAAGCAATAAGCAAGCAATCAACAATTCATCAAAGGTAGCCATACTGCCTTTGTCTCCATTCATCCAGATGTTAATTTTGTTGGAATCAACTACGTAGGTTAGATCCTTAATCATAAACTACCTATAGCTTTGTTTCTTTGATTCATAATAATATACACACAAAACTTTGATTTTAAATATGAAGTAACTTGATTTTCATTTTAAAAATCCTAAAAAGTATTCTTCTGTTTCCAAGAATCTTAAGAACCCTAAAAATACTTTTCTGTTTCTTCTAAACCTTAAGAACCCTAAATTTATTTATTCTATGACCAAAAAAACCTTAATTTGTTTCTTTTGTTTCCAAAAACCTTAAATCATTTTCCCTATTTCCAAAGACTTTAAAAAAAGCCTAAACTGTTTTCCTCTAACTCTTTTCCAAAATTTCCAAATGTTTTGTTAAATCTCCAAACCCTAACTTACTTTACAGTTTCTAAAAAATTATAATTACTTTACAAAACTCTAAACTATTTTCTTCAACTCCAAAACCAAAACAGTAAACCCCAAACCAGTTAATCTAAACCCTAAGAATTCCTAAACCCTAATTCCCTCAAAACTAATACGTAAGCCCTAGTTTTCCTAAACCCTAATCCTTATAACCTTAAAACCTTATAAACCTAAACATTCAAACTCAATACAGTAAATCCAAAACAACAATCTATTAACCAAGAGCTATAAACCTAATGTTTTAATATTCTAAAACCCTAATTTCATAATGTCAACCTTAAACCCTAATTTGATTCATGAAACCCTAATCCATTCCAATTTTCTAAAACTTATATTAGCCTAAACAAATAACAATAATAATATCTTAAGATTCCAAAACCCTAAATATTAATTAAAGAACTTTAAATAGAAACAATAAACCTCAATTTGTATCTTTACTTGCTTTATTTTTAGATTTGATTATGTAGTCTATTATATGTTTTTGTGGTTGATTTATTTAATTTCAATGTTTGATTTATTTAATTTATCATGGATGGATGTTTTCTTTATTGTTATTATTTGCTTGTTTTAGTATTAAAAGTGTAAGAGGTATGTTTCCACTTTGCGGGTACCTCATTAGTTAAATATCATGTAATTTAAATTGCTTTTATATTTTAGACCAATGTAAAGGACATGTTTCTACCTTTTGGTTGGTGTCCTATTAGTTTAGACATGGATGATGTAAGGACATGTTTCCATCCTCGGATGGGTGTCCATTTATTTGTTTTGCTTGGACATTGCCTTGATTTTAATATAATGATGCTTTATTTTAATTGTTGCATGTAATATGGATAATATTGTTATATTTAAGAATTTTATAATATTAAGACCTGTAAAGGAGGCCAGTTCCAATGAACCGGGTCTTGTGGGGGTGCTGGGCCATTTCTCACCTTCCCCACACATACCCAACTTTTCGAACCCATTAGGGGGTTGGGGATTCCTTAGGAATAGAGTCATCCACCCCTTTCTTTTTCCCGGCCCGTCCGGATGGCGACTCCATTTTCTCCGGACTTAGGTTCGTGTTCTCTAAGGCCCGGAGTCTAAATAGTGCCAAAGTCACAAGAACCATTCCACCAGGAGTGGGGGCGAAAATCCTCGCTCATAAGGACTTTATGAGGTACTTGAGAGAGTTGGGCCATGGTCTTTCATATTAGCTCTGCCACCTGAGTTAGACTGGATACACAATGTCTTCTATGTCTATATGCTTTAAAGATACAGATCAAACCCATCTAATGTATAAGTAATGATTTAAATGTTGGATGATTCAAATGGTTAGGTTTGATGGTAGTTTGGATGAAGTAGAGAGGATTTTGGATTTCAGAGGAATTATGCTAATGAATTGATGTAAATTGTGTTGAATTTTTAAATCATGTTATAAATTGATTTTAATGATGCAAATGAACCTAAAATACAATTTTAAATAGGTTGGAATGAGTTTCCAAAATTAAAGAGAGGAAAAAATTTGGAGTTTTAAAGGAAATGTATTTAATTGATATTTAATAGTTTAAATATCTTAAAATGTGATTCTAATGTATTATATACATTCACATTTTGCTTAGATTGTGAGTGGAACCAATTAACTTGGTTAAAGCGGTGAATGACACATTAAGAAAGTGATGAGAAAGGAGTACTTATTAGCTTGGGAGTTGTGTATACAAAGGTTAGTATATACTTTGATAATTATGTGCTTTATTGCATTTGAATTGGTATCTACATTGGCGATTGTCTCATGCTACTTTTGTAACATTCGTTAATTTACAAAACTTAAATTAAATGAATTAAATAAATAATTTGAATGATAATTGAAGGATTAAAAGTGAGAAAACAAAATGTATATGTGAGGTATACATTGAATACATATAGCATATACAAAAGTCAACATTGAATAATAAAGTCAAATGTCAAGTGGCAATATGGTAAATATACCTTATAAAATTAAAGTTAATTGACTAATTTAAAAACAAATTATTTATGAATGGAAGATATAAATTATCATTTTAAAATAAATAAATAACATAATAAAACATTATATATATATATATGGTCTTGAATTAAAAAGATGAAAGGAAAAAACAAAAGTCAATTAAAACCATCTTCTTCTTCCTTTTCTTCTTGCTTAGTCAATACCTCCATAGCTCTAGGTGGATGAATTTTTCTTCTTCAAGTTACTCACTTTGGCAAGGATTTTCAAGATTTCATTGGAGTTTTGGTGATTCCTTCATAAATTAGTAAGCTTCCTATCTTAATTTTTGAATTTCCATGAAGATATGAATATGTGAAGTTTGGGTATTTTATGTAGCATGCTATAATTATTGGAATTAGTGTGTATGATGATATTTTGGTGATTAAACAAGGATTCTATAATTAAATGATGGAATTGATCAAGTTTAGATGGAGTTTGGGAGAAAAATTGTTGAATTTAGGTTTTTGGAAGACAATTCATAAAGTATGGATGTTTATTTGATTTTATGATACAAATGATATTTTAAAATGATTTAAATGATGGAAATGGGATTAGATTAATATTTGGAATGGATTCAAATGAAGAATTAGAAATGAAGAGGCTTAGGGCATATTTTAGGGTTTTGTTAAAGAATAGGTATTTATTTGATATAATTATTTAAAACATGATCTAATGTGATTTTAATAATAAAAATAAACTTAAAACACCATTTTAAATGGATTAGAATGGAATTCTAATATTTAAGTGAGATAGGGCAAAATTTGGAAAATTGGATGGAGTGATACTTAATTAGTGTTTAATGTTTGGAATGCCTTAGAATGTGATTCAAAATGATTATATTTAGTAGTGAAGGGTGATAAGGAATTTTGAAGGAAAGTGGATCTTTGGCTCACTTTTGTGCATTAAAGAGGTATGTACATAATTTGGCATTTAATAATATTGATTGCATTGCTTTTAATCATAACACATTGAATGTGAAAAATGTGTTACGATACTTCAATGATAATGTGCATGTATGTGTGGCATTATTTGAAGTAACAATGCTTGTTTTGAATTAATGTTGTATGATATGACTTTTAAAAATGAATAAAAGTGATGATATGTGAAAAAAGAGAAAAGTGCAAATTTTGTACTAGGATATAAAATAAGCTACATTTTAATGTATGAGGAAATGAGGTAGATTATGAGTAGTAGATAATGAAATATGATTGTATGTTGCTTTATATACAGTCTGATTCCAAAATACTGTTATTGGAGAGTATGATGCCTTCAGACAAGACACATTGGCGTCACTAATAGTATGACGTCTTCAGGTGAGACACACTAGTGTCATGAATGAATGAGATAGCCCAAGATAATAATTATGGAATTAGAATAGTATATAGGGTTATATGGGCCCATTGCATGTGTATGGATGATTGGTATATTAATAAATTGTATGTATACAATGCTTGACATTGACACATAATGTATGCTATGATATCACATATATAACATCATTTTCTATTCGTTATACCAAATTATGTACTACTAAACAATATGCTTAGCATGATTGAAATTCATCGCATAGGTGACAGGGTTGATTCGGTAGATCCAGAGAGTTCATCTAACCCTTATCAGGTCTACGTTTAGGATCATTTGTGCTTGATGTGATTTTTGCTACCGTGGGATCAGAGTTAGCTGTTGACATGTATACATTCTATTTTATAGCACATGTTATATTTATGTATATTTTGTTTACATTTTTTGGAGAGTTGTAAATTATAAAGAATTTTTGGATGAATTATGTGATATGAGAAAGTATATATGTTTTTACATATATATGTTCATATTTGAATGTTTTGAGTAAAATGGGAGGAGATTGGGAAGTTAAGGTGATTTGTTTGATTTATTATTATTGAGAGTGTGCTTTTCTGCAAGTTGTTAAATATTAGAATTTTTGGGATATTCGATTTATAGAAAAAACTTTAGCCTATTTTTCCCATAGATTTTTACATAAAATACTTATTTTAGGTACCTAAAACTAATAAAGAACATTTTATTTACTTATTAAAAATACATTTTTAATGTTTGCAATTTTTGTTTTGGAATATGAATTTTTTTATTAAAACTGTGTTATGGCATTCTTTTACTATATACGCATATTATACATATAATGGGTGTATGTATTATACGTATATAGGGTATAAGGGTGTTATAGCTTTAATGTGAATGTTCACATGTAAAGTGCATGGTTTTATGTTTTAAATGGGTGAGATGCATAAAATATGAATTGTTAAGCTATTGTAGATTGGCTAATGACATAATTGTGTGAGCTTATAAGAAAATGTGCATTACATAAATTAAAGAATAAAATTAGCCATATTGTGAATGTGGCAAGAATTTATATTTTTATGTTTGAAACATTTGGAAAGTGAGCATATAATATGAAAGATGAGGAAAAAGTGCTAATATGATAGAAATGTGGAAAATATGTAAATTGTATATGGAAATATAACATAAATGACAATGAGATATGAAAAGCTTGATAAAAATATTAAATAAGGAAAGATATATTGTGTTAAATGAGTAATGTGTGTACCTTATGCTTTAACTAGTTCTAGAAGATTGTGTTTGGTAATTGGGCATACCATATGCTATGGGTGAGACACTGGTGTCATAGATATAGTTACACCCCTGAGCGAGACACATTAGTGTTAGAGATATGATTACACTGTGGGTGAGACACTAGTGTCACAGATATATTTATGCCCAATAGCAAGACACATTGGTGTCACTACTGCGAGATAGGCCAAAGCAATATTTTTGGAACTAGGTTATTGTATAAGGATATTTGGGCCCAATCATGTGTTGATATTTAAGTTTTGTTATTAAAGTAAAAATACTTTGTGTGATATTAAAACTTGATACATATTTAGAATATGTTGTTATGTCATTATTTTTATTATCAAAGTATGCAATGATAGGTAAAATGCATATCATGATTTGTCCGTCGCGCAGGTAGGAGTTGAGAGATGGATAGCCTGGAAGTTTATTAGTTCAACACCAGATCAACGCCAATGCACAGCATGCAAACATGTATGTTGTTTATTTATATAATGTTTATAAATATATATTATATGTGAAGAGTTTGAAGCTTGATATGCATGTAAATATTTAAATACATTTTGTATATGTATAAAGGATCATGAGGCTTTTGATTAAATTTGAATTATGTAAATGATTTTTGGAGAAAGAGATTAATGAATGAGAAAACGTATGTATATATAAATATATATTTTGGAAATATAAATTTTTACGAAGGTTGAGTATATTAATCTTTGGGACTACTAAAATTTCAGACAAAACTCAGACGAAATTTCTCAGTGATTTTTAATGAATAAATGTAATTATAATACTTAAATTTCTTATACTTAGCCATTTAGTTAGTATATTACATTTTAAATGAATAAATTATTTTATTTAAATAAATAAAGAATTGTATAATGGCTTGAACATTGACCCACATGTATCATGTATACATATTTACATATACTGTGTGTATGAATTGTATGTATATACATTATAAGAGTATTATATTTATTTTGGTATCGAGTCTAGGTTTTAGGTTCTCAACCGATGTGATTTTTGAAAATGAGAATGGAGAATTTTAAAGTAATGATTTGAGTTTTAATACTTACATATGCATTGACACTTGAACTGGTCTCTGATGTGTCAATAGTTATAAGCTGGGAGAGAAGCATCAATGAAGGTAAAGTTAAGTCTATATTGAGAATATGTAAAGAAGATGCTGAAAAAGTTTATTAGTTAAATTGATTATTTTAAAGAAGCAGTATTTTGATTAAATATGATTAATCTTGAAGAAATTACTTATGAAGTGATTTGTATACAAGATGATTATAGGAATTGGTTCTTTGAAATAAGTTATTATTATAATACATGAAGAGTATTTATTTTACAAGTTATTGGAAATTAAATTTGGGAATAGACAAATAGAATTGAATTATAATATTAGGAGGCACTGGTTCTATTAGTACGTTTAGTAAGAATTTCATTAATGATGTAGGGCTAGTTGATGGATTGAAATATAATTTACTAAATGTTAGTTAATTTTGTGATAAAGGATATATGTAAGTTTTAACTCTAAAGGATGGAAATTATCTCTTCAAATGGTGAACTTGAATTCATAGGAGAGAGAATTGGTAACACCTATAAAATTGACCTACATTATAATAATGCTTTTGAATGTTTAGTTACTATTAGCAATGATGATTGGCTTTAGCATAAAATATTAGGACATGCAAGTATGGATCAGTTATAATGTTTAGACAAGGAAGAGCTTGTTGATGGCCCACCTAAAATAAAGTTCCATAAGGATAAAGTATGTGAACCTTGTAGATTTTCAAGGCAACATAAAAGTTCTTTCAAAACCAAAAATGTTGTAAGTACATTTAGGCCTCTACAGTTAATTCATTTAGATTTGTTTGGTCCAAATAGAGTTGCTAGCATAAGTGGTAAATTGTTTGCATTTGTACTTATTGATGATTACTCAAGGCTCACATGGGTTAATTCTTGGCTCATAAGAATGATGCTTTTGATTATTTTAAAATTCTTGCCAAACGAGTTCAAAATGAAAAGGCCATGTAACCATAGCTATTAGAAGTTGAAAATTAATACTTTGAAAGTTTTTGCAATTAACTTGGCATATCATAGTTTTTCAGCTCCTAGAACACCACAACAAAATATAGTGGTAGAAAGGAAAAATAAAAATTTTGTTGAAATGGCTAGAATAATTCTAAATGAGTATAACTTATCTTCCAACATTTGGGTAAAAGCAGTTAATACCACTTATTATGTTTCAAATCGAGTTTTCAAAAGATCTTATGATCTTTGGAATCGAAGAAAACCTTAAATTTCATACCATAAAGTTTTTGGATGCAAATGCTTCATATTAAATACCAAGCACAACCTTGGAAAATTTTCATCCAAATCAGATGAAGGTGTATTTTTTAGGATAGTAACCCTCTAGTAAAACATCTAGAGTCTTTAATAAAAGAACTCTAGTAGTTAAAGAATCAATACATGTTATATTTAATGAATCTTCTAAACTGGATGATGGGAAAGGTAGTGTTCTTGATGATTTTATATATACATTTGAAAGGATTGAAATTAATGAAACTCCAAAAGAAGATAAAGAAAAGCCATCTCAAAAGGAATCTATGGAAGAAGAGGATCAACAACTAAACCAAAATTGGCATTTTCAAAAAGATCAACATAGAGAACTTATCATCAGTGACACATCTAAGGAAGTTACCACTAGATCAAATTTAAAAAATTAAATTCCACTGTTGCCCTTGTTTCTTAAATTGAGCCAAGGACTATTGAGGAGGCCCTTAGTGATAACAATTACGTAATTGTAATACAAGAGAAACTCAACCAGTTTGATAGAAATAAAGTATTGGAACTTGTTCCTATACCTAAAGATCAGCCAATGATAGGATATAAATGGGTTTATAGGAATAAGCTTTATAAAAATGGTCTCATTACTCGAAATAAAGCTAGATTGGTAGCCGAATGCTATAACCAAGAGGAAGGCATCGACTATGATGAGACATTTGCTTGCATTGCTAGATTATAAGCAATTATAATTTTACATGGCATTTTCATATCATATTAATTTTAAATTATATTCAAATGGATGTTAAAAGTGCATTTCTAAACAGGTTTATAAATGACATTTTGAACAACCCCTGGTTTTAAAGATTAAAAATTTTCAAATCAAGTTTTAAACTCACCAAGGTACTATATGGTTTAAAGCGAGCTCCAGGAGCTTGGTATGATAGGCTTAGTACTTATTTATCAGATAATGGTTTTTCAAAAGGCAAAGTTGATACAACACTTTTTGTGAAAAAGAAATTACATGATATTTTAGTTGTACAAATATATGTTGATGACATTATATTTGGCGCTACTAATGAATCTTTGTGCAAATAATTTGCTTCTTTTATGACCAGAGAATTTTAAATGAGCATGATAGGTGAACTTAAATTCTTTCTTGGTCTACAAATTAAGTAACACAATGATGATGTCTTACCAATCCAAATATACAAAGATGCTTCTCAAGAAGTTTGACATGGATGGTTTCAAAGCAAGCAAAATACCAATAATTACATCATTGAAGTTGGACAAAGACGAAACTGGTAAGAAAGTAGATTACAAGAAATATAGAGGTATTATTGAATCCCTACTTTACTTAACTACTTCTAGACCTGATATAATGTATAGTGTTGACTTATGTGCTAGATTTTAATATTATCCAAAAGAATCACATTTAAATTTTGCTAAAAGAATTTTGAAATACCTACATGGAATAATGCATTTAGGTCTTTGGTATCCTATAAACACATCTTTTGATATTTTTGATTTTTCGAATGTGGATTTTGTCTAATAGACTATTAGATAAGAAGAGCACAACCAGTGCATGCCACTTTCTTAGTGATTGCCTAGTTTATTGGTTTAGCAAAAAACAAGTGTTGGTTGCTCTATCTACCATGCCAGCGAAAGAGGTCGCAGCTTGTTTTTGTTCCATCTAACTTTTATGGATAAAATAACAATTGCTAGACTATAGTATAGTATTAGAACACATCCCCATTAAGTATGATAACACAAGTACCATTAATCTATCCAAAAATCCTATTCAACATTTTAGGTCAACATACATATATATTAGGCATCATATCTTAAGAGATAATGTTCAAAATTATAATGTTGTTTTATAATTCCTAGACACTCAAAGAAAACTTACTAATATATTCATAAAACCCTTGAATAAAGAAAGATTAAATTTCATAAAACAACATATAGGAATGACAAATAGAAAGCCTTTGATTAGATTTACAACATGGGTAATTAATTTGTATGGAAGTTTTTGTTAAAAAAATGTCTATAAATTTATTCATTCTAAACAAACAATTAGGCCATAAATTAACATATAAACTTCCATACTTCAAACTTATCTAATTCAAAAAACATCAAAATTTTGGATCGGACCTACATTTGGTCCGACCGTACTCCAACATAAAAATGTTGATTAACTTTTTTATATAAAAGTATGACCATACCCTTGTTGGTCCGACCAAAATTATTAAAGATTTTATTACTGTTGTTTGATAATTTAAAGTCCCGATCGGCCCTCTTAATGGTTCGACCATACTATGTGATTTTTTCAAAAATCACCACTAGACTAATGATAGTCTGACCAGACTTTGCCTCTGATTTCAAAAATTTATAGCCACTGGAACCACTTGGAAACATGTACAAGCCCCTTTCAACATCTATAAATAGGAAGTTTTCCCTTTAAAGACTATAAATATCTCCCCCCCCCCCCCCCCCCAAATATTAGTTTTTATAACATGTTATCAAACTCTCAACATCCAAATACTCTAAACACTCAAATTCACTGAACCCTCAAGACATTTCTCCTCCAACACTCAACTTTTAATGCACCCAAAGAACACATGAGAAAAGCTTCAAGAAATGAGAAGGTAAAAGGCATTATTGTCTCCACCCATTAAGAAGAAGTCCCTAAAAGAAGCCACAAAATAAGATTCAATAATGATGATGAGAGAAAAAGTTATGCTATTATTAAAGACAAAGTAGTTGAACCAAACCATCTCTTCTCTACCTTAACTCTTGAATCTCTAAGAATAAAGAATGGCATTAGAGCTTGCCTTAGTAACCTAGGTTGAGAAAGGTTTGTTTTCCTATATCATGATGATCTTGGATGAGAATCCTTAACCAAGGAATTCCTCACCATCTTAGTAGTAAACAAGAAGAGCATAAAGCCTTTAGGGTATTATGGGATTTCCTTTAGGTTGATCAACCAAGAATATAGATGTACACTTGAAGATTTCTTCTCCATTTGGGGTTTTCAATTGAAACGAATTTCTCACATTTCAAACACTACTCCCACTCTCAAAGTTCAATTGAACTTTTGGAGAGAAATTTCGATTGAAATGACACTCCATAAGAAATCCAATGCTAAAAACCTTAGAACCTTAACCTATTGGATATTGCATAGGGTCATCACCTATACAATAAGTGATAGACAAGAAAGCAATGAAAAAGTAATACAAAAAGATCTTCTATTCCTCTATTGCATTATTATGGGCCAAGCCATCCAAATCGGCAAATTTCTAATTGATGCTTTCCTACACATTAGAAAAACCAGGGTAGGATTAATTCTTCTCTCATCCCAAATCACACAAATTGCCAAGTATGTTGGTGCACTTACACTAACAAAAAAAAAAACACTCTCTCTAATCCTCTTGACCCTATAACAAAATCAATTAACATAGGCTATCGCAAGCATGCTAAGTGCATTATAGATGTTAAGGAAACTTATGATTATCTCTTGGGTGTACAAAAACCTAGAGCCTAACAAAGAAAAAAGCCTAGGATTATAGATGAAACTGAAGAATCTTTTCAAATGGAATTCCTAGATAACAATCCTTTAGACCTCAAGCAAATGTCCTCTCAACTGTTCAAGATATTCAAAGTCAAATGACATTGCAAGAAATAAAGATTGATAGCCTTACCTCTCAATTTTCTCATCTTCTTATTGCCATCCAACAAATTCAAAGACCCTTGGGAATTTCTCAATATTCTACCATAAATGAAGATGAACCAAGTCTATCTCCTTCCATTCATGATTCCCATTCTCACGGAGAAGAAGGTGAAGCTGTTGCATCTCACCTTGGAGAATAAGAACATGAAGAAGAAGGAGATAAAGAGGATGATGGAGACTAAGATGATGATTGATTTTTTTCCTTTCTATAATTGTTGCTTGTTTTCTTAATACTTTAATAAACTTTTTTATTTAAAATTTAGTTTGTTTAGATGAATGTTTTAATACTCATATTTTAGTTATTGAATGTTTTAATACATGGATGCTTTTGCCTTTATCAAAGTAGGAGAGATAAGTTAATAGATAAGCTAATATAATGAAGAAAAGTGTAGCACCTACTAAGGGGAAGATAAAGAAAGATAAACTTAACTTTGAAACACATTTAGGGGTACACGTCAAGGGGGAGATAAAAATCAAATTAATATAATCCAATTTAATTTAATTGCCAAAGTCAAAAAGGGGGAGATTGTTAAATAAAACCTTTGACCAAATAAAATACATTTTGATCTTAAGCAATCAAATCAAATATACACTAATGTTTGCATCAAGCTATTTTTTCAGGAAATAATAAAAGTATGACCAGACCATTGAAAAGCCCAACCAAAACTCTTATAAAACTTGGAGCAAAAATCTCACAAAAAGTTTCACGGGAAGTACTCTTAAAATGCCACCAGACCACTCAAAGGCTGACCAAACCAATATCAAGTCTAACCGGACTTTTAGTTGAAGTATTGGCAAAAAGTAACAGTAAGCTTCCCATTTAAGACTACTCTAAATTTTTCAGAGTACCAGGAGAAGCCTATATGGACTAATCCATGGCCCGATCAAACCGCTCCAAGGAAGAAAAATTATCAAAATATTCAAAGAGTTTCATAGTCCATGGTACTCCTAATTTTTTAGCATACTCCAAGAACTCCAACCGAACTAGACCTATTCCAACCAGAACATTCAAAATTGGTTTTAATTTCATAGTTGTTGCTCCTCCACCAAATTAATGGATTCCATGTATACTAGCGGTTGAAGAATAATTGTCTGAAAATTAAAAAGTCCGATCGGACCATTGGTGGTATGACAGAAAATTGATGGTCTGACTATGAAATTGTTGTAGACAATAATTAAAGTGGGAGGCAAAGTCTAAACATATCGGCACCAACTTCAAATGGCTATATCAAAATTGAAGGCTATAAATACCTTAAGAAACCTCATTTTCACAGTGATTATGATTGTACTATCCAAGTTAAACATCCTTTAATACTTTGCATTAAAATTTCTTATTGTATTATTTGAGTGTTGGGTAAGAGTATCAAACAACATTGTAAGTTTGAGTATAAGCTTTGACTTAGTGTAATTTCTGTGATTTTATAGAAATTAAATAAGTATTTGGAGGTATATGAGTTGTGTATACCTAACGTATGTCTAGTGTACACATAGCATATGCATATCATATATATAATGTATGTTGGTTATATGTATGCATATTATATACTTGATATATGTATATATATGCTATACTTGATATGTACATAGGGTACACATGATATATATACATATTGGCAATTGTATAAATTAAATATACATTATATATATAATATATATATATTACATGAATATGTACACAAAAGTATATGTAACATATAAATAACATATATATGACATATACATATGCATAAAATATATGTAACATATAAATGATTATTTATGGATGGGAAGATAGAAAATTAGTAAAAAAAAATTAAAAAAAAAGTCAAAGGGAGAGAGAAAATACTTGCTGGACATTTAAAATAAATAAATTAAATAAATAAATAATTAATATATGTGTATTTATGGATAGAAAATGTAAGAAATAAGAAAAAAAAAAATCATCTTCTTCCTTTCTCCATACCATAACTGAACCATAGAAAGAGAGCTTCTTTTTAACACATCCAATTTCACCAAAATATTTAAAGAATCAAGTGAATTTTTGAAAGAGATCATGAATTCAAGTAAGTTTCTTTACTTCAAAGCTTTAAATTCTTAGTTTTATTGTCATGTTTGGAATTTCTAGAGAGAGAAAGTGATGCTAAATTGTTTTAATAGATGGAAATGATGCCTAAAGGACGAGTATATAATGAATTGATGGTTGATTATTTGAAAAGAATAAAGAATGATGGAACTATAGTTTTGGAATGATTATTTGTAATTAGGGTTTTCTATATGGATGAAGATAGTTGTTGGAATGAATGAATTTAATGCTATTTTTATATGTTTGTAAAAATTATATGGTTAGAATTTAATTATGGGCAAGTTTGGATTTAAGATTTGGTTATGTAAAAATTAGGGTTTTGATATGAGTGATGTTAATGATTGTAATGAGATGAATTAATGTTATTTTAATGTAAATAATATGATTTAAATGTTGAAAATGTGATATAGATAAGTTTTGGTGAAGTTAGCGTTGATGGTTATAATATGTGAAATTCGGATTTTTAAAAGAGATTTCCATAATTGTGGAAGTCAATTGTTTAAATGTTAATTTGATATGAAAGTAATGTTTTTATTGTTAAATGTTGGAATGAGTTAGGATGGATGAAGTTTAAGCAAAGTAGTGAATAGTAAAATCAAAAGGGTTAATGGGATTTTTGACGAGAATTGAATAAATAAGGGTAATTTGATATGCAATAGGCATGTAAGTGACTTAAATGAGAAACGGTTCTTGTTATTGAAATATGTATATGCTGGGAAACATGATAAAGAGTTGGAATTTAAAATTTGGCTTGAGAAGGAGAAAAGAGGTTAGTACATATTATTAAAACTATATTTGTATTAAATGTAAGTGAGCAATATGTTTGTTTATGTTATTTTAAAATATGGTTATGCACATAAACTATGCTTTGTGGCATAGTTATGTGTTAGGTGTCACATTGGCAATAATCCAATGTGGATGTATGTATGTATACATATATATATGGTATATATGGTATGATGCCCAATATGGACATAATATTGATTTGTTAGAAAATGTGAGAAATGAGTTACATTGTGAATGTGACTCATGGATATGGATTTTAATTAATGAAAAATAGAAAAAAGGATAAAATATGACATGTGGGAAATAAATATAAAAAAGCAAAAAATAGTTAAAGAATATGAAAAAATAAGGAAATTTATGGAAAAAGAGTGATTGTGATAAAATTTATAAGTGTAATTTAAAAGTGAAAATTAATTATGTAATAATGAGAAATTCACAAACTAAATGAGAATATAGAAATGCAATGTGAATGTGATCACAAAATATGATAATCACTTGGGAAATGGATACGTTCAGATATTAAATAAATTGTATGGCAATGGGATGTCACGGGTGTGATCATTGAGTGTCACGATCATGGGTTATGTTTATGTGGCAATAGCAGATTGGTTTTGAAACTCACAGACACAACCATTAAATGTCACAGTTGTGGGGTTGGCTTAATTATATTGATTGTTTTATTTCATGATACATAAGAACGTCGTGTGGCTTGGCGACTGTATCTTTTAACCCTGTGTTGGGGATTTTATATATGATTATTGAACATGTGGGAAAAAGTAAAGAGCTATGAAAATGTGTTTAAATGTCTAATGTGATATATAGTTGGAAGGTGGAAGGTGACTCTATTGAGTTGGGTTGCCAGCAAAATGTGTTAAGTGATGATTTTGCCTACAGGCAATGTATTGTACCTTCAGGTGAGACACACTAGTATCAAGTATATTGGTGCTGAGGAGATGACCTTCAGGCGATGATCGACACTTTACCTTCATTATCGAGGGAGGGTGACCTTTGAGCAAAATAGTTGGCACATTACCATCGGTGTCGAGAGGAGGTAGCCTTCGGGTGAGATTTGACACTTGCCTCCAGTGTGAATAGGGGATGGCCTATGGGTGAAACGTGACACTATGTCCCTAGTGTCAGACTTTTAGGTCATTTTAGGTGAAATGTTGGGCCCAGTGTGTGTGTGAACTGTGAATGTGTTGTGTTGAATGGTTTGTGAAACCACAAGTATTGTAAATTATGCATGTGAGAGATGGCATGAGTGCTAGATGCCATTAAAGAATATTTTCCAATGTGGCATGTTGGTGAGTCATTGAGTCATTGAGGGTTTGTTTAAATATTGCATTTTATATTTTGAGATTATGTATTTTGATTTTGTTATTATTGTTGTTATATTTATACTACTAAGCAAATTGCTTAGTGGTTAGTTGCATCGCGCAGGTGATAGGACTACAGAGTAGAGCAGTTCTAAGTGAGCTGGGTTTAGAGAATTAGTGTAGCCAAGAGACCAGTTGTACTAGAGTTTGTATGCATGTATAGCTTTGGTTGTAAGTATTTTAGTACATGTACATTAAATTTACATAAATTTGGAATTATGCTTTATATATATATGGATTTCATTAAAATGAATAATTAGAATATTTTCAAAACGTGTTTTTGAGAATTAGAGGAATTTGGAGTAGTATTGGAGTTTCGGGTATTAAAGATTGGTTTATAATTATGTGGGAGTGAAATTTGATTTGCAGGTTGCGTTTGCTGAATTTTGAGAGTATCCAGATTATAGACAACACTCTTAAAATTTTTTTCCACAGGTTTTTCATTAAATTCTATATTTTGGTATATAAATTACTAATCAATATTTTTATTTATTTATTTATTAAAGCCCAATTTAGTATTTTAAGTTATTTATCTTTGAGTTATGGAATGTTTTGGAATGAGTGAACTGTGACATTCTTATACTATATATGCATATTTTACATATACTGGGTGTATGTATTATATGTATATGAGGTATAAGGGTGTTACATTTATCATGGTATCAAAGCTTAAGTTTTAGATTCTCGGCCTCATGGGTTTTAAAAAGAGAAGAAAGTAAAATTTTGAAATGCAATTTGATTTTTAACATATTTTTGTGTATTGACACTTGAGTTGGTCACTAATAAGGCATTATTTGATTTTTGTGGCGAATATAGGTTGTGAGGGCATTTAGAGGATGCGGCTCAGAAGATAGTGTAGAGACTGCTTCAAGTCTAGTGCAACAACAGCAGCTGTAGACTAGGAAGTATGACAAGTTGAGGAACTATAGGGCTACAGACTTCTTTGGTACTGTAGATCTAGCGGAGGTGGAGCAGTGGTTGGATAGAGGTCAAAGGGTGTTTGTCCAGTTGCAAACCAGTGTAAAAGAGAAGTTCAATTATGCTTTATCTCTTCTGCAGGGAGATGCCTATCACTAGTGGAAGAGAGTTCCTCATGGATTGGTTGATCCCTCAGTATTGTCATATGATGACTTTTTGTATGTGTTTGGGAAGAAATATACATCCAATGATTATAAAGGATGCAAAGAAGAAGGAATTTCTTGATTTAAAGCAGGGGAATAAGATAGTGACAGAGTACGAGAAGGAATTTTTATGGTTAAGTAAGTATGCAGGTGATGTTATGACAGATGAGACAGATAAGTATAAGAGGTTTGAGGAGGCATTGGGACCATCCATTATGTGTCAGGTGGCCGCAGTACAGCGAGAGGATTTTTTAAAGTTAGTATCAGCTGTACGTAGTGTGGAGAAGGCCAGGGGCTTGCATCTGCAGCTATGGTAAAGGAGAGTATAACTAGGAGACCTCATACTGAGGTAGAGTTAGTATCTCACAAGAAGGGGCAAGGAGATTTTTTTGTAGAGTGTTGGTGAGGATCAGGAGCAATCTAGTAGGGCTATCCAGTCAAGGTAGAAGCCTGTGTCAGAAGATATTAATGCCCCTATCCCTACATTTTTGAGGTTTGTTTCGCCCATTTATGTACAGTGCGGTATGATGAATAGGGGTATTTGTTGGGGACCTAGATTAGGAAGCTATTTAAGGTATGGATCTAAAGATCATTATGTGGGGGATTGCCTAGAGCCAGATGGAGCTAGACAGATGAGTGTATCTAGATCGATTGTTAGAGGAGGTAGAGGTACTAGAGGAGATAGGGCAGGATCTAGCCAGCGAGGAGAGTCTGTATCAATAGGCGAATAGGAAAAGCCTAGAACTACACAGAGGGTTTATGGAATGTAGAAGAGGCAGGATACCTCAAATGTGGATGAAGGTAAATTTCTATTACTTGATGTTATTAATATATTAATTGATTAAGTGGTTCCGTTGCTGTGATTAAACTGAGAATTTTTGGCATTGAGTTAGAGATTATATATGTATATATATGGTTAAGGAAAGTTCTTAAAGCAGAAGAGTTAGGATTAATTTTTATAATTATGGAATTTAGTTATTGTGGTAGATAATTTAGAGGATGAAGTTATTTAAGAGGGAGAGAATTGTAATATCAGTGATTTTGGAGAAATTAAAAAAGCATTTGGAGGTATAGGAGTTGTATATACCTACTGTATACATAGAACATGCATAGTATATAAACATCATAAATATAATGTATATTGGTTATATGTATGTATATTATATACTTGATATATATGGTGTACTTGATGTGTATATAGGGTACACATGATATATATATATACATATGGGTAAATGTAAATATTGAATATACATTACATATACATAATATATATATTACATGAATATATACACAATAGTATATGTAACATATAAGTAACATGTATATGACATATACATATACATAAAATATATGTAACATATAAATGATTATTAATGGATGGAAAAATGGAAAATTAGTAAATGAATAAAAAAAGAAAAAAAAGTCAAAGGGAGAGAGAAAATACTTGGTGGATATTTAAAGCAAAATAATTAATTAATTAATTAACATATGTGTATTTATGGATAGAAATTGTAAGAAATAAGAAGAAAATATCATCTTCTTCCTTTCTCCATACCATAGTCAAAACATAGAGAGAGAGAGAAAGAGAGAGAGAAAGAGAGAGACAGAGAGAGAGATTATTCCAAACACATCAAATTTTACCAAAATATTTAAAGAATCAAGTGGATTTTTTAAATAGAGCAAGAATTCAAGTAAGTTTCTTTACTTTAATGCTTTAAATTCTTAGTTTTATTGTTATGTTTGGAATTGTTGGAAGGAGAAAGTGATGTTAAATTATTTTAATAGATGGAATTGATGTCTAAAGGATTAGTATATAATGAATTGGTGGTTAACTATTTGAAAAGAACAAAAAATGATGGAATTATAATTTTGGAATGGTTATGTGCAATTAGGGTTTTCTATATGGGTAAAGATAATTATTAGAATGGATGAATTTAATGCTATTTTTATATATTTGTAAAGATTCTATGGTTAGAATTTAATTATAGGCAAGTTTGGATAAAGTTTAGATTTAAGGTTTGGTTATGTAAAAATTAGAGTTTTTATGTGGGTGATGTTAATTATTGTAATGAGATGAATTAATATTATTTTAATGTAAATAATATGATTTTAAGGTTGAAAATGTGATATAGATAAGTTTTGGTGAAGTTAGTGTTAATGGTTATAATATCTGAAATTTGAATTTTTGAAAGAGATTTCCATAATTGTGAAAGTGAATTGTTCTAATGTTAATTTGATATGAAAGTAATGTTTTATAGTTAAATGTTTGAAATGAGTTAGGCTGTATAAAATTTAAGCAAAGTAGTGAATGGTGAAATTAAGAGGGTTAATGGGATTTTTGATAAGAATTGGATAAATGAGGATAATTTGATATGCAATAAGCATGTAAGTGACTTTAAATGAGAAATGTTTCTTATTATTGAAATATGTATATGTCGGGTAACATGATAAAGAGGTGGAATTTAGAATTTGGCTTGAGAAGGAGCAAAGAGGTTAGTACATATTATTAAAACTTGTATGTGTATTAAATGTAAGTGAGCAATATGTGTGTTTAATGCTATTTTAAAATATGGTTGTGCACATAAACTATGCATTATGGCATAGTTATGTGTTGGGTGTCACATTGGTAATAATAAAATGTGGATGTATTTATATATAAATATATATATGGTATATATGGTATGATGCACAATATGGACATAATTATGATTTATGAGAAAATATGGGAAATGAGTCACATTGTGAATGTGGCTCATGGATATGAAATTTGATGAATGAAAAATAGGAAAAAGGGTAAATTGTGAAATGTGGGAAATAAATATTAAATTATGAAAAATAGTTAAAGAATATGAACAAATAAGGAAAATTATGGAAAGAGTGATTGTGTTAAAAATTGATAAGTGTAATTTAAAAGTGAAAATTAATTGTGTAACAATGAGAAATTCAGAAACTAAATGAGAATATAGAAATGCAATGTGAAAGTGATCATAACATATGATGATCACTTGGGAAATGGATAGGTTGAGATATGAAATAAATTGTGTGGAAATGGGAAATCATGGGCATGATCAATGAATGTCACGGCCGTGGGTTGTGTTCATGTGGCAGTGGCAGATAGGTTTTGAAACCCACGGCCATGGCCATTGAATGCCACGACCGTGGGGTTGGCGTGAGAGGGGATTTTCTCTTCCACTCCCGGTAGAATGGTTCTTGTGACTTCAGCACTGTTTAGACTTCGGGCCTTAGAGAACACATGCCTAAGCCCGGAGAAAATGGAGTAGCAACCCGGACGGGCCGAGAAAAAGAAAGGGGTGGATGACTCGATTCCTAAAGAATTCCCAGTTCTCTAATGGGTTCGAAAGGTTGGGTACGTGTGGGAAAGGTGAGAAATGGTTCAGCACCCCCACAAAGCTCGGTTCATTGGAACCGGCCCCCTGTGCAGGTCTTAATATTATAAAATTCTTAAGTGTAACAATATTATCCATACTACATGCAACAATTAAATTAAAGCATCATCATATTAAAATCAAAGAAATGTCCAAACAAAGCAAATAAATGGACACCCATTCGAGGATGTAAAGATGTCCTTACATCGTCCATGTCTAAACTAAATAGGACACCCACCAAAAGGTGAAAACATGTCCTTTACATTGGTCCAAAATATAAAAGCAATTTAAATTACATGAAAATTAATTAATGAGGTACCTAATAATGGAAACATACATCTTACAATTATAATACCAAAACAAACAAATAATAATCATAATAATAAAGAAAATATCCATCCATGATAAATTTAATAAATCAAGCATTGAAATTAAATAAATCATCCATATAATAAACTACATAATCAAATCTAAACTTTAATAAAGCAAATAAAGATAAAATTTTAAGTTTATGTCTCACTTTAGGGTTCTTTAATTAACATTTAGGATTTTGAAATTTTTCAAATTATTATATTTATTATTTAGGATAATGTTAGGACTTTTGGAAAAATGGAATGGATCAGGGTTTTATAAATTTAAGAAAGTAGTAAGGTTTTTGGTTAATCAAATTAGGGTTTAGGGGTAAAATCATGAAATTAGGGTTTCGGAATCTTAAGACTTTAGGGTTTATGATTTTAAGAGATTGGGTTTTAGGTTCACTGAATTATGGTTACTGAGTTAGGAATTAGGATTTTAGATTTACTAGATTGGGTTTTAGGTTCACTGGATTAGAGCTTCAGGGTGTTGATGAACTTGTCATAAAGTTTTGATGTTTTAAAAATTAGGGTTTAGGAAAACTAGGGTTTACTGGATTGGGTTTTAAGAAGATTAGGATTTAGGAAAACTAAGGAATTAAGACACTAGGGTTAGGGTTTTGAGAATTAATAAGATAGTTTAGGGTTTTTGATATTTTGGAAAACATATTCGATCTTAGGATTTAAGAAAACAGTTTAGAGTTTTATAGAAACAATTAAGATTAAAGTTTTTAGAAATTGTAAAGGAGATTAGGGTTTGGAGAATTAAGAAGACATTTTGAAGTTTCCAAAAAATAAGTTAGGGTTTAGATGATTAAGAAATTTAGGGTTTAAGAGAGAAAGATTTATGGTTTTAAAATTTTGGAAATAAAGAACGATTTAGGGTTTTGATAATTTAATCAATGACTTAGGCTACTGGATGGTTTTAAGTTTTTAGTTTTTATAAAACATGCAAGTGGAGTTTTGAAAACCAACTGATTAATATATTAACTAAAGTAAACAATTAAAGTTATTAAAACAAAGATCAAGTTACTGCATATTCTTATTAATCAAAGAAAATGAAGCTACTGTGAACATATAATTTATGATTAAAGATCAAACCTGCGTAGTCGGTTCCACAAAAAAATTGATTTCTGGATGAACAATAATAAAGGCAATGTTGCTACCTTTGATGGATTGATGATTGATGAATGCTTACTTGCTGCTTAATTCCTTTTTGTCGTCTCTTACTTTGCTGTTTAATCCTCTTAATGTTAATGGCCGCTGTCTGCTTTGCTTTTTTCTTTAGGGTTTTCCGTGTTCTGTCCTTTTTTTCCTCCTCCTATTTTGCCTCCCTTGTTCTTGTGTTTTAATATGGTATTCATAGGAAAAATAAAGTCCTAATCCTATTTTAATAAGGAAACAACTATCTATTTAGGAAAAAAAATACAAAATGGGATAAAACAAGGTTTGGTCAAAAAATCTGTAGCCCGCGGGCTGCGCTGACAAAAATTGCTGCCGGGCCCAACGAGCTAGCTAGGCAAGCCAGTTTGTCGCAGAACTGGGCAAGCCTAGCTGCAGTGAATTGGACAGTGCCCAATTCTCCGCAGACAATTTCTTGGGCAAAATGGGCTACCGTGCGTCGCTCGTTGATCTGTCTGATTTTTTTATTTTTTCATTGTTTTTTATTTTTTTTATATTTTTTATTTTTATTAAAAATAACTATTAAATATTATTAGTAATTAAAATATTATTAAAATAAATAAAATACCATAAAAATTATTTTAGACTATTAAATTTGAATTGGTCAAAAATTAAGGGTCTACAGTTGGTTTAATGATATTGATAATTTTGTTTCATAATACATGAGCGCAGCATGTGGCTTGCATGACCGTGTCTTTTAATCTTCTGTTGGGTATTTTTTTTATATGATTATCGAACATATGGGTAAGAGTAAAGAACTACAAAATTGCATTTGAATGTATAATGTGATATATAGTTGGAAGGTGGAAGTTGATTTTATTGAGCCAAGTTGTCCGCGGTATGTGTTGGTGAAGATTTTGCTTGCAAGCAAGGCATTGTGCCTTCGGGCAAGACATACTAGTGTCGAGTATAGTGGTGCTAAGGAGACATCATGAGTGGGAATTTTTGCCTCTACTCCCATGTGAAATGGTACTTATGACTTCAGCACTGTTAGGCTCAGGGCCTTAGAGAACATGGGCCTAAACCAGGAGAAAATGGAGTAGCACTCGGACGGGTTGGGAAAAAGAAAGGGGTGGATGACTTGATTCCTAAGGAATCCCCAACCTCCTATTGGGTTCAAAAAGTTGGGTACGTATGGGGAAGGTGAGAATGACCCAGCACCCTCATAACGCCCAGTTTATTGGAACCAGCCTCCTTTTCAGGCCTAAATAGAATTAAATTCCTAAGCATTATAATATTAGCCATACTACATGCAAATGAAATGAAGAAATATTCATTAAAATCAATAAAGTCCAAATCAACAAAATGAATAAAAATGGGTATCAATACAAGATGGAAACATGCCCTTGCACATTCCACTGTCAATCAAATCTTGGATCTTATGCCTTAGTCAAACACATTTATCTGTCTCATGCTCTTGCACTTGATGGAATTGACAGAAGGCCTTGGCATCAAAATTTGATGGCAAAGGCTTGCATAGAGGTCGAGGTGCCAATGGTTGTAGCAAATCCATCTTCATTAGATTTTCTTATATCTTTCACAAAGGTTCCCCCAAGTCTAAAAATTTACGCTTCTTTGCTGGTTCAGTTGAGGCATTTTTCTCAACATCTCTTCTTTCCCTTTGACTTTGTCCACTAGGGTGGTAGCCACCATTATTGCTCCACTTAGAAAGCATGTGGTTCGAGTGGTCTTATCGAATAGGGATTCACCCCTCGTTTCTCATTTGCTCTCTATCATTGGACTTGTTCCTTATTTTAGTGGGAGACGCCTCATTGGCATTGTTGATGATCTCCAAAATCTCAACCAACTTAGTCTTTACAATCCCATCCAATTGATCCCGTAGCTCGACCGTCTTGGCTTCAAAAACTTCAATGACTATATCCTTAAGTTGGTTTGCATCCATCTTCTAAATAAATCACTTGAATCAAAATCACTTATGTAGGTCGGGTGGTCTTAGGCTCTTGAACTATTGCACTCCAGATCTGTGAGCCATAAAGGATCAATGCCATGTAATGCAATGCATGTATGCATGGATGTACAAGTAACAGACAAAGAAAGATAATTAGGATGTTCTTTCCAACCTTATATCTTCCACACATGAATGGAAAAAATCTTTTTCTAGGTATATGGTCAACCAAATATCAACATGGGATATCTTGTTTTCAAAAAATTCACTCGGACAGTTTAACCAATAGTTGTATTTTCAAACGTAGAAATTAGTCCATGATAATTCTAATTAATTAAGCCTTAATCCATTAGGCCAACAAAGGGATAGCTTTTATGATATATTAAGGATTAAAACTAAACTAAAGCATTTATCATAAATAGATTTCCAATAAATCTAAAACAACTAATGATTCGGGCCATAAATAAGCTAATGACTAACAAGTCTTGGTATATGTTAGGTCTACGATTGATTTTTAGTATTCCATAATTGACCTAACAAGTTGTAAACCTATTTAAGAAAAAAGTTTTAGTAAAAGATCTGAATTTGGGTCATAAAGTGAAAAGTATTTCAAAGCCCAAAAAATAGTTGGTATCAAAGCCTATTGTAAAAAGATTTGTTTAAAAATAGATTTTGGGATTTGAGCTTGGACTATGAGGTGAAAAAAATAATTTTTTGACTCATTTTAGAAAAAAGTTTTATGTAAAAAAGACCATTTTGGAAAAGAATTTGAAAATAATTTGGTCTCTCTTTTTTTGGACTTTAATTTTGGGCTTGAAAAGTGAAATTATTTTGGGTTTAAAGAAGTAAAATTATTTTTGGTCTAAAAGAATAAAATTATTTTTGACTTACATCATGATTAGGTCATATTATAAAAAGAACAAACCAAATAGGCCATAATTCAAACCAAGATATATCAATCATATTCAAATAACAAGCATTTGGGTAACAACTTAAGGAAAGTAACTAGGCAAATTACATGAGCTTTAGTCTTTGGGTTGAAAAGTTTAGGCTCCCATAGTAAGCATATACCAAATGGTTTGAGGCTATGAGTAGATATGCCAAGCTCGATCTCCATACCTTGAGTGAAAGTATTATATCACTTACACAACATAACACGGGCTACATAGGCATCTAACTCACACACACAATGCAATCTAAATGATACAATGGATAATATCATAATAAGAAAAAATAAAATAATATAAAGACCGATGGAATAAACTTTTATTATTACCAATGGAGTCACCACTGTGGGCGGGAATTTTCACATACACTCCCATATGGAATAGGTCTTGCGACTTTGGCACTGTCAGGCTCAGGGTCTTAGAGAACACGGGTGTAAATTTAGATAAAAAGGAGTTGCCACTAGGATGGGTAGGGAAAAAAAAGGAGTGGATGACTCGATTTCTAAGGAATCCCCAACCCCCTATTTGGTTCAGAAAGTTTGGTGCTTATGGAGAAGGTGAGAATGACCCAGCACCGCCATAATAGCCAGTTCATTAGATCTGACCTCCTTTTCAGGTCTAAATATTATTAAATTCTTAAGCATTATAATATGAATAAAGAAATATTCATTAAAATAAAGAAAGTCCAAACCAACAAAATGAATAAAAATGGGCACCCATACAAGATTGAAATATGGCCTTACAACCATGTCCAATGTCCACAAAGAAAATAAATAAAATAGGACACCCACCAAAAGGTGAAAATGTGCCCCTTACAATTGTCCCAAAGTCTTTAAACAAATTAAATTACATAAAATAAATAATTTAACAAATAAAGCACCCACGAGTGAAAACATGACTTTTACATCCTTAAAATCCAAATAATAAAATTGACACCATTCAACCATTCATAGAAAAATAAATAATCCAAACATGTAGTTTAATCATCACAAAATAATAATAAATTAGAGTTTAATAAAAAGAAATTAAGGGTAATCACAAAGAATTATAATCCACAAATAAATATTGACTCCATTGATGAGGGGTTACGTATGGCGGTCCCGATAGCTGGTTAGCGAGAGGGGATCGATAGGGCAACACCCCTTGCAAGGGATCAGGGCCAATGCCCCTCGAAAGGTAAACGATTTACATGATATGGTTTATTGGGGAATTAAGGTTTTGTTAATGAAACTAAGTTAAACATGTAAAATTAGGATTTTATAATATGATTAGGGTTTTGGTATTTCAAAATGGATTAGGGTTTTGATAAAAATTTGGTTATCGAAAAAACTTCAAGGCCACTATAATATTGATTTTTGATAAATAATTAAATGGGATATGGCTACTGGATGTGCTTAAATGAAGATACAGTTGATAAAAATTGATGGCATTATAAAATAAAGCTCAGTAGACATATTTAAACAATACCACGAAAAGTGTGAACTTCATGATATTAATAAATGGGACTTGCTATGATTTTAAAGAGTTTAGAAAACAAAACCTGTATTGAAGGTTCCAGAAAATTAAATGTTGATCCAAGCTACTACCTGCACCAATTTGGAATTCTGGCCGAGCCAAAACAATGATAGTGGTTACTACCTTTGTATGGTGTATTGTTTTTATGGATTATTAGTAGTGTGTGTTGAGGGTTGCTACTTAGCTCTCTGCCTCATGATAACTGTGGCTACTAATAGTTCATAATTGCTAAAAATTCCCTTCTGCTTCCTTTGAACTTATATTTATAGAAAATAGATTAGGTTAAACCTTCTTTTATTCTTCATCCTAACATCATTTTATCTAAAGAACTGACAAATATATAATTCATGGAAGTCGATAAGTATAACGTATAGGCTAGCTCTACCTTAGGTGATCCAAGAAGGCTTTAGTTGAGCGAGTCATGTCCAAATAAGGAGTAAAGTTAGAAACTTGAGGCTCGACTCCATATAGGCGGTCAAGTCGACGAGGATGATAGCAAGTGCCTCAGCAGAGGGAAACAAGAGGAAAATACATCATATATATTAGAATGGTGACAAGAGTAATCTTCTACCAATGTACAAACCAACGAATGTTGATTATATCTCATGAATAGATCCAATCAACCTACTTGGCATATAAAGAAGGTGGACAAAGTAGTCTATGTAGTCTATGGCTGGGATATAAAGTAACTAAAAGCGCTCCTATAGCTAGATCTGAATAGAAGTAAAAGTTATACATATAAGTTTAGGTTGAAAATATGCAAGGGCAACCTAGGCAAAAATTAAGGTTGCCTGCTAGTTTCAAAAACTCACAAGGGTAGTCTAGGAAAAAATTAGGACCAAAATAAATAATAATAAAGAGCTTGCTAGTTTCAAAAACCTATGAGGGCGGTCTAGGAAAAAAATTAGAGCAATAAATAAAGATGATCTAAATTGAAAACCTAAAAGGGTAGTTTAGGTAATTACCTAAAGTAGCAAAGGACTTCCAGCCAACCTCCTTGAAGAGCCAATCTTGAATTGATCGAACCAAACCAGGGTTTTAGCTAAAATCAAAAGTATTAGTGAAAATCCTCCCTCCATTTGATCCACAATATATAATATTAGTGGATCAATGTCGCCATCAGAAGAAAATAAGTAAAAATTGGCCAAAAAAGCACAAGCAGAACATGCATCCCCAGCTTTAGTGGGAGACAAATGGGATGCATAAAAATCAATCAAAGCACCATGTAAAATTTTCTCAACTTTGTCCAATTGTAGAACTTAAGGCTTTGAAAGATGAAATAACATTTGCAATTTTTGATGAGATTTTAAGGATAATATAGGCAATTTTATTTGATGATTGCTTGGATATCCAAGGATGGCTTTAAATTCCTTAATCATGGGACACAACTCAAAGTTACTAATCTTAAATATCCTAGATTCTACATCCCAAAAAGAAATCATAACATGCATTAAGGGTTGATTTAGTTTAATAATTTGGAAACACTTCAAAGTATGAAATTGAAACCAAGATATTTATTCCCAATGAATGGGTTCAAGGATTTTAAATAAAATGTTCATCTTCCTTAAATTTGCTTCAGACATGGTTGGGTTCGTAACAATCAAAATCTTTTATTTTGGTGAAAAGATTATCTTTAAATTAATTAACTATTTGGGTGAATTGAATGGCTTCAGTTTAGCTGGGTTTATAAGAAGGAAGAGACAAAGTGATGGTATGTGCAAAATGGAATGTAAAGGAGCAGTTTAAATAGGTGATGAATTGAAGACCGAGCTACATAAGGAAGAAGCAATTCATGTTGAATTCATTTTGGGTAACCTAATTTGTCATGGTCTTGTATTAACCTTATCCATGATGAATCAATTTAAATGAATTCATCATGGTATTGTATATGTACATATATATATATATTAAAAAAAGGAGATTAAAATTTAAAAAAAGGGTGAAAAAATGAAAGTTAATTCATTTATTAAAAAAAGATCAAATTGAAAAAATAAAAGTTAATATTATTAAGTTCAATGTGATTACATGAACATTAACAAATATAATATAAGCTAATCACTGAGAAGAGGGAGGCAGTTCATAATTAAATAAACCTCTAAAAAATTTGTCACCTGAAGGACGAGGCATAATCAGCCTAAGGTCCCCTTAATAAAGAAGCACAAGGATCTCTATAACCTTAGAAGTCTGCCCTAAAGAAGTCATCGCCTGAAGAAGGAGGAGGCATGTCATAGTCATCAACTTGGGGTCCCTTTGATGAAGAAGTATTGAGATCTTTGAAACCCTAGAATCATAAGTCTCAGAAGCTCTACTTTGACTTGTGGTATAGGCCTTCAAAATGAGCAGCATTCTGATGACTAGCATCTAGTTCTTGACAACTGGCAGCCAGCTTTTCTTACACCTTCATATTTTGTTCCTAGAGCATCCGTTGTGAGCAAGAAAAGGATAAGGTAAGAACATGCTGTGAGCAGGGATTTTTGCCCCCATTCTAGGTGGAATGGTTCTAGTGACTTCGGCACTATTTAAGTTCGGGGCCTTAGAGAACACGGACCTAAGTCCGGAGAAAATGGAGCTGCCACTCGGACGGGCCGGGGAAAAAAAGGGGTGGATGACTCGATTCCTAAGGAATCCCCAACCCCCTAATGGGTTCGAAAAGTTGGGTACGTGCGGGGAAGGTGAGAAATGGCCCTGCAACCTCACAATGGTCGGTTCATTGGAACCAGCCTCCTTTATAGGTCTTAATATTATAAAATTCTTAAATATAACAATATTATCCATATTGCACACAACAATTGAAATAAAGTATCATTATATTAAAATCAAAGCAATGTCCAAACAAAGAAAATAAATGGAAACCCATCCGAAGATGGAAACATGTCCTTACATCATCCATGTCTAAAATAAATAGGACACCTATCAAAATGTAGAAACATGTCCTTTACATTGGTCCAAAATATAAAAGCAATTTAAATTACATAGAACTTAATTAATGAGGTACCCACAAAGTGGAAACATACCTCTTACAACATTTGGAAATCAAAATAAATCGATAAAAGTAAATAAACATTCATCATAAATAAACATTCATCAAAGATATTAAACATCAATCAAAATATTTAATAAACATTCATCCATGATAAATTAAATAAATCAAGCATTGAAATTAAATAAATCAACTATCAAAGCATATAATAAATTACATAATTAAATCTAAAAATAAAGCTAGTAAAGATACAAATTAGGGTTTACTGTATCTATTTAAAGTTCTTTAATTAACATTTAGGGTTTCGGGATTTTAGTATTATTATTATTATTTGTTTAACCTACTATAAAGGTTTTGGAAAATTGGAATGGATTAGGATTTCATGAATCAAATTAGGGTTTAGGGGTAACATTATGAAATTAGGATTTTAGAATCTTAAGACATTTGGATTATAGCTCTTGGTTACTGGATTTTATTAGATTATGGCTTTAGGGTTTAGATTAACTAGTTTAGGGTTTTAAGTTCATAGAATTAGGGTTTAGGAAAACTTAGGGTTTACTTATTTTGGTTTTTTGAGAAAGTTAGGATTTTTGGTATTTTGGAAAACATATTTGATATTAGGATTGAAGAAAATAGTTTAGGGTTATTAAAAGTTTTTGGAAATAGGAAAATGATTTAAGGTTTTTGGAAACAAAAGAAACGAATTAGGGTTTTTTGGAGATAGAAGAAATAAATTAGGGTTCTTTAAGATTTTTGGAAACAGAAAAGTACTTTTTAGGGTTTTTAGAAATAGAAGGAATAATTTAGGGTTTTAAGGTTTAGAAGAAACAGTTTAGTGTTTTTGAGGTTTCTGGAAACAAAAGAAATAAATTAGAATTTTTAAGGTTTTTGGAAAACAGAAGAAATAAATTAGGATTTTGAAGGTTTTTGGAAACAGAAGAAATAAATTAGATTATTGAAATGAAGATCAAGCTACTATATATTTAAAGATCAAAGTTTTGTGTGTATATTCTTATGAATCAAAGAAACAAAGCTACTATGATCATAAGTAATTTATGATGAAGGATCAAACCTGCGTAGTTGGTTCCACCAAAAAGTTACTTTCTGGATGAACAAAGACAAAGACAAGGTTACTGCCTTTGATGAATTGTTGATTGCTTGGTTATTGCTAGGGTTTTCTGTACTTGATCGCCTAATCAAAGCCCGACTATCTGATCTCCAAGTTCCAGTCCAAACTCTCTCTCTAAAGTCCCCCTTTTTTTGTCTTTTAAAGTGTTATTTATAGGAAAATTTATAAGATTAATTATAATTGTTTAAGGAAACTAAAATTAATTAGAAAAAGAAAACCGAATCCAAATAAAACTTGGTTTTGGAAAAAATTGCGTTGAAAAAATTTTGCTGGCAAAAACTGCAAGTGCTGGCCAAAACTGCGATAATTGGTGCGAAATTGCGAGAGCTGGGCACACTTGGCTGGGCGGCCAGCCAATTTTGCCGCAGGAAGCCATTTCACCCACAGGAAATTCCTGCGGGCAAATTGGCCTTGGCCAATTGGACCTTTGTCATCGCAGATTTTTCCGTCGCCGATTTTTTTTTATTATTTATTATTTATTATATTTTTTATTAACTTCACCATTTTTATTTTTATTAAAAATTATAAATAATAAATAATTAAAATAAATATTATTTAATTAAATTACCACAAAAATTATTTTGGACTATATAAAAAAAAATCGGACCGGACTGGGTCAATAATTAAGGGTCTACAATTTGCCCCCTGCTTAAGCGAACTAAGACTTTTAGTAAAAGAGAGTGAAAAGCAATAAAACATAATTTTTCTGAGATGGTTGAGGTTTTGGGTTCTGGACCCGGTCCGAGTTTTGGACTCAAGGATAATTTTAGGTTATAGACCTAAGGGTAATTTTGGATTCTCGACCCGAGCTAAGTTCTAGACTTAAAAGACATTTTAGGTTTTGGACCTAAGGATAATTTGGGTTCTGGACCCGAGCTAAGTTCTGGACTTAGAAGAGATTTTAGGTTCTAGACCTAATGGTAATTTGGGTTCTGGACCCGAGCTAAATTCTGGACTTAAAAGAGATTTTAGGTTCTGGACCTAATGGTAATTTGGGTTCCAGACCCGAGCTAAATTTTGGACTTAGAAGAGATTTTAGGTTCTGGACCTAATGGTAATTTTGGTTCTAGACCCGAGCTAAGTTCTGGTTAAAAGGAATTTTAGGTTCTGGACCTAAGGGTAATTTGTGTTCTGGACCCGAGCTAAGTTCTGGACTTAAAAGAGATTTTAGGTTCTGGACCTAAGGATAATTTGGGTTCTGGACCCGAGCTAAGTGAGATTTAATTATTTACAAAAAATAATTAAACTGAGTAGCATATAAAGTTTGTTTGCATAAAAAATTTAGCTAATTTTTATGCACATATCTTCTTCTTGCCCCCTGCGTGTAAAAATATTTTTTAAAAATGCAAAAATATTTATATATACGCAAGTATTTGAATGATTAAATTGAATAATTAAGTTTCCTATTTATTTATTATGTAGTCATTGTTCATGCACTATTTACGATTCGTAAATAGTAACCTACTATTTATAAATAGTATTCTACTATTATAAATAGTAACCTACTATTTGTAAATAGTAATTTACTATTATAAACTGTAACCTACTATTTGTAAATAGTATCCTACTATTATAAATAGTAACCTAATATTTGTAAATAGTAATTTACTATTCATCAATAGTGAAATTTACTTTTTGAATTTTGTTTTTTCCTTTACCATTCCTCTATATAAACGAACAATTTCTTTGTTTCACTCACAACAAACTTGTTCATTCCATTCATAGCTATAATTCTTTCAAATTTAGCATATAGTTTTAAAAAAAATGTATTCTTCAAAATCATGAACTCATTCTAATGCTGAGTTATTGGAGTTTATTCGGCATCATGAAGATGAAAATATAGATCTACTAGCTGGGATGCCGCTTCATCGTAGTTCAAATCAAAAGAGCAAGGTATTTATTTTTTCTTTTCTTTTCTTTATGTCCTTCGTTTTTTCTGTTGTTTTTAATATATTTATTTTATTTGCTTTTTCTCTTTTTTATCTTTTCTCTATATCTTTTCTCTTTTATTTTTCTCATTTTTTTCTTTTTTTCTTTTTTTCTCGTTTTTCTTTTTCTTTTTCTTTTTATTTGTTTTTTTATATATTTTTTGTTTTTTAGAAAATTTAGGAAAAATATATTAATTTAAGAATTTAAGTAGATAGACTGATGATATACTTACCTGGTGTTAACTTATCTGGCTCCGTGTTAGAGTGATCGTTGTGTTATTTGGGGCGGAGGGAGTATCTACAAAGCCCGACAATGGTATGATGTTGCACCTTCTCGGGTAAGGCAGATTATATGAGATTGCGGCTTTGAGAGCTTCATCTTACAATTACCATCCGAGGAGTATCTGATAGATCGGAGCGTAGTCTAGGCACTTGCAGAACGATGGTTGCACACAACTCATACTTTTCACTTGCCCATTGGAGAGATGAAAATTGGTCCGGTCAACTTTGCTGCTATAACCGGCATTTGGTATGATGGTGTTTTGGTTTCTCTTACCAATGATATTTTGACATTTGAAGAAATTCAACAATTAATTGGTATAGAACCATTATATAAAGGGCCTTTCAAGATAAAAATTGAGCCAATTTGTAGTTATTGGATGAACTATGAAGGACGGGTTCACAGAGACACAGCCCAATAGTATGCTCAAGGATTTTTGTTATATTTGCTCGGGTCGACCATTTTAGGCAGCATTGAATCCGCCATCCATTTGTCAGTGTTAAGGACCCTTTCTTATTTTAGAACGGTACAACTTTATGGCTGGGGTGAAGCTGGTCTCACCTGTCTTTACCATGGTCTTGACAAAATTTGCCGAAATAAGAAGTCTTTTGTTGGCTTTACGGCGGTTGTCAAGGTACTCTTTTTCCACCAATGTCAATTCTATTCTTTTCTTATATGAATTTGATTTTTATTATTTTTGTAGACATGGGCATATGAAAACAACATTGTGAGGGTGCCTGGTATTTCCCGAGAGAGAGTCGGGTATCCGAGATTAAATTTCTAGTTGTCAGATCGCGTGGAAGTTCCCAACTCTCACATGTGCATACCCAATGCTTCGTGTTGAGCTGCTTAACCTGGGACCAGGTAAAATAGCATTAGTATGCTTTAAAATTTATATGAAAGTTTACTTACCTCATGTTATTTTGTAGGTGAATTTGGCCTGATGGAACCCAGAAGAGCATACAAACTGGACTTCCTCCATGAATGCTGCACTGTCTTTCCAACAAACTCGCCAAGTCATCGCTGGCCCTGTGTCTAGTGGCTAGTTTCTCGGAGAGAGAGTATATGAGTGGTTTCTTGGTCCCTAGCAGTCGAGGATTCCAATGCATTGCTCGGAATATACTTTGAATATCACATCAATGCCGGAGAATGCATGGTGGTTGGCTCAGTATGGTTATGATGTTGAAACATTTCTCTATCCACCGGGTGCATCGTATACCTATTTTATTCAAATAGGGCTCTTGAACTTTGATGTACCTCCTGTTGGTGTATGAAAAATTCCTGAAGAAAATGAGGATAGAGATGAAGAGGGAGGAGAATTTGTTCCACATCTCGGGGCTAGCACTTCTCAGGTTAACTTTTACCATTTTTTATTGTAATAACTTCTTTCTTAACTTATTTTGATTCTTTAATGATTGTTGCAGGCTGCTGGCTCATTTGATCATGAGGCTGGACCTTCTTTTACTGCTCCTTCATTTGCTCATTCTAGTTCGCCAGATATGCCATCTCATCCACAGGGTATTGATATGAATTACCAAGGAAGTTTTCTTGTTCTTTGATAACTTATGCTATATGTATGCATGATTATGCATGATTATTTATGCTCTTACTTTTTTCCTTTCTGGCTCATAGCGGATGCTTGAAGAACAAAATAAAAAACTTCAAGTAGAGTTGGCTGCTAGTCGTCAGCAGGTTTCTCATTTTGAAAATTTGTACCATCAATCAGAACAAAATTTTCGAGACTTCCAATTTCATGGGATGAGGGATCCTGGTGCTTCTTCATCTAGAGGCCCCCAAACTGATGACCATGAGATCCTTTCCTCTACTTCTAATGAGGACCGTGACAGATCAAAACTCCAAGGTAATAGGGATTTTGGTGCTCCTGCTTTGGGCAGACATGGGATGGGTGATGTGCCTCCTCCTCCAACAGGCGATGATTTTTTTAGAGCTTTATTTGATGAGCTACCACCACCTTCTTAGTGATGTATAAATATTGTATCAACGTTGCATAATAAGTATGATAATATATAATGTCCATTTTACCACAACTTTTTCTTTTCTCGTCTTTTTTTTATTATTACTGCGGTATAATTATTATACTTTCATCTTAACATTTACACAGTACCACTACAAAACAAAATGCAACGCGGTAACTTAAGATCCTTTTGTCACCAATTCCTTTTCCTCATGAATCACGGTATCATTCTTTCCTTATCAATTTTGGAAAAGCATAATCCTCCTATATAAATCACCTTTCACGCCATAATTTCATACAGAAAACAAGAGATTTTCCACTTCAACGTAAAAACTCCTTTTAACAATTCTTTTTTTCCTTCACCCTTCCACGATGACCGAACTCCATTGGAAGAAAATAAAAATTCTATTTAATAATATGGATGCCATTCACTGGAAGCAAATTTCTTGGTCAAAGATTGAAATTTTAAAGTGTTTTCAAAATATTAAATTGGACCATTCCTTTTTACATGCCATGGCTTCTTTTTGGAATGTCGATTCTAGGACATTTAAGATTAATGGCTTAGAAATATGTCCCTTGATTGAAGAATTTGAGTCCATCCTTGGATATCCAAATAATCAACAAATTGCGTTACCCATATTGATTTCCAAGACTCAACAGAAGATGTAGATGTTATTTCAAATTTCAAAGCCCGAAGTTCTTCAGTTGATGAGAGGTGAGAAAATTCTACTTGCTCCCTTGATTGATTTTTGTCTCTCTCATTTGTCTCCTACTAAGGCATGGGGACGTATGCTTTGCCTTTGCTTGCTTAGCCAATTCTTGCTTATTTCTTCTGACGGCGATATTGATCCACGAGTATTGGATATCATGGACCAAATGGAAGGAGGCTTGTCGCCGATACCCATGATCTTAGCTGAGACTTTAGTTGGATTTGACCAACTTAAGTCAGGATTGTCAAAGAGACTGACCGGGAGTCCCTTGTTGCTTCAGGTAATTACGTAAACTTTCCTTTTGGGTTTTTAATTTAGGTTTTCTCTTTCTTTTCCCTTTTCTTTTTAATTTATTGCTCTAATTTTTGCCTAGTCCGTCCATGCGGGTTTTCGAAACTAGCGAGCTGTCCTAATTTTTGCCTAAGCTGCCATTATGAGTTTTCAACTTAGCAGACCTCTTTTTATTATATTTTTATATCACTCTAATTTTTCTCTATTCCCATGTGGGTTTTCAGAACTAGCGAGCTGTCCTAACTTTTGTCTAAGCTGCCTGTGAGCGGGGATTTTCGCCCCCACTCCCGGTGGAATGGTTCTTGTGACTTCGACACTATTTAGGCTCGGGGCCTTAGAGAACATGGACCTAAGTCTGGAAAAAATGGAGTCGCCACTTGGACGGGCCGGGAAAAAGAAAGGGTGGATGACTCGATTCCTAAGGAATCCTCAACCCCCTAATGGGTTCGGAAAGTTGGGTACGTGTGGGGAAGGTGAGAAATGGCCCAGCTCCCCCACAGTAACTGGTTCATTGGAACCGGCCTCCTTTACAGGCCTTAATATTATAAAATTCTTAAATATAACAACATTATCCATATTACACATAATGATTAAAATAAAGCATCGATATATTGAAAATCAAAACAATGTCCAAGCAAAACAAAAAAATGGGCACCCATCCGAGGATGGAAACATGTCCTTACATCCCATGCCTAAATAGGACACCCACCGAAAGGTAGAAACATATCCTTTACATTGGTTCTAAAATAGAAAAGCAATTTAAATTACAAGATATTTAACTAATGAGGTACCCACCAAGTGGAAACATACCTCTTACAACATTTGGGAATCTAAATAAATCGATAACCATTCATCATAAATAAATCCTTCATCAAAGGTATTAAACATCAATAGAAAGTAAACATCCATCCATGATAAATCAAAATAAACCAAGCATTGAACTTAAATAAATTAAAGCATATAAAATAAATCAAAGCATAATCAAATATAAAATTGAATAATGGAAATAAAGATTCAAATTAGGGCTACTATTTCTATTTAAGCTTCTTTATTTCATGTGTTTAGGGTTTTGGAATTTATGGGTTCAAGCTACTGTAAATTTTAAAAGAATTTAAATGGAGCAAAGTTTTAGAATTTAAGAGGTTGATAAAATTCTTTAATTAACCAAATTAGTGTTTAAGAAGTGAGATTATGAAATTAGGGTTTGAACACTTTAAAACATTGGATTTCTAATTTACGGTTACTGTGAAGAAGTATAACATATAGATTAAGGTTTTAAAAAATTAAGGTTTAGGTTGGCTAGTTTAGGGTTTACTGTTTTGGATTTTGGAGTTGAATTAGAGTTTTAGAATTTTAGAATTAGGGTTTCGGAGAATGCATTAGGTTTTAGAATTTGGAAAAACAATTGATAATTTTATGAAACTTTATGAAAATGAACAAAACGATTTAAGGTTTATATAAACAGAAAAGATGTTTTTAGGGTTTCTGGAAAGAAACAGACTCAAATTTAGGATTTAAAAAAAGAAATAGGTTCAATTAGGGTTTCAAGATTTTGAAGAAGCAAAAATAACAATTTTAAGATTTTTGAAAAACAAAGAGAGGAATTAAGGTTTTTTAGCTTTAGAAAAGGTAAATTAAAGTTCTTAGGGTTTTTTGATTTTGAAGAAACGGAAACAATTATTTTTGATCTATAGTGATGAAGCTAATGTGAATTCATTAAACAAATAAAGAAATTCATAACTTCCTTTGTTGGTTCAACCAAAAATCACTTCTTGGATGAACAAGAACAAAGACAGGCTTTGCTGCCTTTGATGGATTGAATTGCTTGTTTGCTCTCTCAAAAAAAGTCCAATTGATTCAAAGTTTTTCTCCTCAGTTTGGGTCTCAATTTCTCCTCCATGTTTCTTCCCTTTTTGTGTTATTTTTTTATCTTATTTATAGAAGATTTTTTTTATTAATTCTAGTTATTCACGAAATATAACATTAATTAAGAAAAGAAAATCGAAACCTAATTGTATTAGGTTTTGAAAAAATTTGCGTCAGAAAAATTTTGCTAGCGGAAAAAAACTGCTGCGGAAAAAATGCACTGGCAAAAAAAAACTACTGCGGAAAAAATGCGCTGGCAAAAAAATTGCTGCAGCTGGCTGCGGGCTACGGGCGAGAATTGGCCTACGGGCCATTTCGCTGCAACTCTTTTCGGCGACAAAATTTTACATCGCCGATTTTCTGTCGCCGATTTTTTTATTTGTTTGTTATTATTTTTTATTTTTTTATAAAAATAAAATACTAAAGCAAATATTACTTAATTAAGATAACTAAAATTGCTTAGGACTAATTAAAACATATTGGACAACACAAAAATAGTTTGGACTAATTAAAATATATTGGACCGGACTAGGTAAAAAATTAAGGCTCTACACTGCCCTTGCGGGTTTTCAACTTAGCGGACTCTTTTTTTTAATTTAATTTTTCCTCACAGATTTGGATTTAGGAGCGTCTTTGATGGCTTGATACTCCATTCATGGATTTTGCCAGATATCTGCCACGGCATCATTCTGCTAGGAAACTACTCCATCCTACTTCTCCATATGCTGACTGGGTTGACTAGATCCACTCATGCACTGAAGTCAACATCTGTTAGTTGGTACCTTGGTGGCAGATTTCTCGTATCACCATGCGAACATACTTGATGTATGTTTCTCTTGCTGCTCTTCATCGAGGTACTTGCTATGATCCTCGCTGGCTTAGCCGTCAGTATGAAGCTGAGCCATGCGATTCTGAATTCACTCCTGATTTAGACATGCCCTGCTTGACTGAAGCCTACTTGGATTGGTTGAGGCAAAGCTAGCCTGCACATTATACTTATCGTTTGCCATAGATTTTACATTTGTCAATTCAGAAAGTGTATTGTTAGGATGAAAAAAATAATTAAAGTAATAATAAGAGACGTTTCTTTTCCTTTTATAATTTGTCATCACCTTTTGCTATTGTGTTTATTTATTTCATCCATATCTGGTCAAATACATATAACGGTGCACATAAGAATTTTAATATTAATTCTGTTTTATTAAATTAGGGAACAACCAAACATAAAGCCAGCATACACAAGGTCACTCATGTTGCCAACTAGCCCTTTCGGCTTTTCTAATTGACGATTTTCTCTCATTTAGCCCTAATTGTTGCCTAGCCTGCCCTTTTGGTTCTCGAAACTAGCGGATTGCTCTAACTTTTGCTTAGGCCGCCCTTTTTGGGTTTTCAACCTAGCGAGCTCTTTTTATTTTTTTCTTCTCTTTTTTCTTTTTTCTTCTCCTTTTTTTTTATACATAAAACCTCTTCAACTTGTCAATGTTTACTGGCTCACTAAACTCATTCCCGTCCATGTGTGATAACTTCACTGCACCCTTATTCATGACTTGTTTCACAACATATGGCCCTTCCCAGCTAGGCCTAAACTTCCATCATGGATCATATACATTAGGCTTACATTGTTTCAACACCAAATCCCCGACTCTGAGTTTTCTGATCTTAACTCTTCTATTATATGCCTGAGCTATCTTCTTTTGATACAGTTGATAATGGTCCAGTGCCTTTAACCTTCTCTCTTCTAGTAAAGCTAACTGTGTTTATCTACTCACTACCCATTCTATTTTAGGCATCTCAGCTTCCAAAACTACTCTTAATGACTTGATCTCAATTTCAATTGGCAACAATGCTTCCATTCCGTAAACCAAGGAGAACAGTGTCATTCTAGTCGGTGTTTGCACACTTGTTCTATATCCCCACAAAGCAAAAGGAAGCATCTCTGACCAATCCCTGTATGTCTTGGTCATCTTGGACAAAATTTGCTTAATTGTCTTGTTTGTTGCTTCTACCGCACCATTAGCCTTTGGTCTATAAGGAGAGGATTTGTGATGATGGATTCGGTACTTCGAGAATAAATCCTTAACTGCTCCTTGAAACTGTGCCCCATTGTCTGATATCACACTGTGCGGGACCCCATACCTGCAGATGAGGTTCTTTTCAATAAATCTAGCAATTTGACTTGCGCCCAGTTTGTTGAAGGATTTGGCTTCGACATTTCAAAAAATAATCTACTGCTACTACAATGAAACGGTGACCGTTTGAGGCTGTCTGATGTATCTCTCCTATAATGTTGATACCCCAAGTGGCAAAGGACCAGAGGGAAGACATAGAATGCAATTCTTCAGGAGGCATATGATTCAAGTTACCATACATCTAACATTATTGGCGCTTCTTTACGAACTCATTACAATCTCTCTCCATGGTTAACCAGTAGTAACCTTGTCGGATAATCTTCTTAACTAGGGCCAAACCACTCATGTGCTGACCGCAACTTCCCGCATGTATTTCTGACATGATATGCTCCACTTCAGGCTTCCTTAAACATCTCAAATGCACCCCCATCAGGCCATCTTTGATATAACTCTCCATGGAATGTGATGTATTGCAAAGACCACCACCATATGGCTCTTCTTTCTTTCTTTGTTGCCCCCGATGGGTATTCCCTTTCTTCCAAAAATCATCTTATAGTATCATACCACGCATCATGGTCTATGTCAGTTTCCCTGATTGTCTCATATTCATAGCAAGGAGTTGACGAACTGGTCAAAATAAGAGGCTTGAGGAATAAACTGGCAGGATTTTCCCATACCGAAGCCAATGTGGCTAGGGCATCAGCCATCTGATTTTATTGTCTTGAAAGGTGTATAAACCTACATTCCTTGAAGTTTTTCTTCATCATGGTCAAGTAATGGTGTTATGGTTTTCATTTTTATTCTTTCAACTCTCACTCTCCATTTACTTGGGATACTACTAGCAATGAGTCACCAAAAACTTCTACCTTATCCACCTTCATAATCATTAGGGTTTCCAAACAAAAAATATAAGCTTCGTACTCCACCATATTATTGGTTGCCTTGAATTTCAACTTTTTGGCTAAAGGGATAAGTTCCCCTTTGGGTGATTCTACTACGACTCCCAAACTTGCCCCTTTCCTGTTTGCTGCTCCATCAAAATACATTTTCCACCCTTGTACTTCAATTGCCTCTAAATGTTCCTCCAAAAATTCCAAGATTACCTCTTCGCTATCTGGTAATGGTTGTTGGGCCAGAAATTCTGCCACTGCTCTACCTTTGATTGTTTCCGTGGTTACATACTCGATCTCAAATTCTTCTAATATTATCAACCAACGACCATTTTTCCCAGTCAAAGAAGGTGTCTCCCTTACGTACTTCATTGGGTCCAACCTGGAAATTGCTTGCACACTATACGATTGAAAGTAATGCTACAACTTCTTAGAAGATCAAACCACGGCTATACAGGTCTTTTCAATGATACTATACTTAATTTCATAAGGTAGGAGCTTTCTACTTAAATAGTAAATTGCATGCTCAATCCCTGACTCATCTGCCTGGGCTAGCATGGCTCCTATTGACTCTTCTTCTACTACTACATATAGTAATAGAGGCTTGCCGGGTTTAGGTGGTTTTAAAACAGGTGGATTCAGCAAATACTCTTTTATTCGCTCAAAGGTCTTTTGATACTCTTCATTCCATATGACCGGCTGATTCTTTTTAAGCAATTTGAAGATAGGCTCACAGATTGTTGTGAGCTTTGCTATAAATCTGCTAATATATTGTAATTTACCAATGAATCCCTGAACTTCTCTCTCTATCTTAGGGGTTGGCATATCTCTAATTGCTTTAACTTTGTCAGGATAAATCTTAATGTCATTCGGACCAATCACATGTCCCAATAATTTGCCTAAGGTAACCCCGAACACACACTTCTTCGGGTTTAATCTCAGCTTATATTTCAATGCTCTATCGAAGAATAATTCTATGTTTCAGAAGTGTTGTTCCCTTGTATCTGATTTCACCATCATATCATTAACATATACTTCAACTTCTTTGTGCATCATGTCATGAAATAGTGTGGTGGCCATCCTTTGGTACATTGCTCCAGCATTCTTTAAACCGAATGGCATCACCCTATAACAAAATATATCCCACGTAGTAATGAAAGCAGTTTTGGTTTTATCCTCTTGGGCATTAACACTTGGTTGTATCCGGAAAATCCATCTACAAATGAGTGTAGCACGCTAGAGGTTGCACTATCAATGAGAACATCTATATGAGGTAAAGGAAAATCATCTTTAGGGGAAGCCTTGTTTAAATCTCTATAGTCCACATAGACCCTTATTCTTCCATCTTTCTTTGGCACGGGTACTATGTTGGCTAGCCAATCTGGATATTCTATCACTTTAAGGAACTTTACTCGTATTTGTTTAGTGACCTCTTCTTTAACCAATTCAGCCCACTCAGGTCTTAATCGCCTAAGGTTTTGTTTGACAGGTTTTATGTGAGTGTAAGTAGGAATGAGATGTTCGACTATGTCTCGATCTATACCAGGCATATCCTCATAAGACCAAGCAAATACTTCTTCATATTTTTTGAATATTTTTTTAAATCTCTCTCTCTCATCAGGAGTAAGGTCGGATGCTATGCTAATGTTTTTAGGATTTTCGATTGTTCCCAAATTTAATGATTATGCGTTAACAGAATTAATAATAAAGATGCTCATGTAACTGCTATTTGAATGTATGCAACCATTAGGAGAAACATCACACAAGTAAGCAAAATCAGACTTTATTGCATTCATTCTGGATAAGAAAACATCATCATCCTCATACAAACCAGACAAATTAAAATCAAAATCAAAATCATTATTCTCAGAATCATAAGGTAGAATGTCTTCAAACTTTTCTTCAACCAGGGCAGCAATCTCCTTCGGAGTCTTCTTGGCTTTCAGGACAGCTTCCTTCTTCTCTTCCGGATTGGATTCTTTGTTGGCTGGCAGGGTGAGCTCTTTCTTCACTTGCTCGACTAGCTTGGCAACATCTGCAAAAATTTTAAAACCCGAGATCAACTTTCCCAAGAACATGATTGGCTTGGGCTTTCCTTGTAGTGGTCCCATGTCTGGAGCTTTGACAAAGATTTCTTCAAGTGGTGGGAAGCTCATCTTCTCATTCTTCTTTGGCTGGACATTGTTGGCTTCATCATATCCCAACCCCTTCTTGGAAGTTTGAGTTTTAAAATCTGGCAGCTTTGTCAAACCGGCCTTTCCCTTTCCAAGACCAGCTCCGGGAAGGTAGTTTATCCTCTTCATCATATTCAAGACTTTAGAGTCCACTACGTCATCATCAAAAATTGCAGCTACTTGGAAACCGTTGAGAGACTTCTCAATCTTTAGAGCATTAATAACCTCATTATCTTCGGCCTCGATGACTACTCTTTCATCTCCGTTAGGGAATTTGATCTTTTGATGAAGGGTGGAAGGAACTCCACCAAGAGAATAAAACCATGGTCATCCCAAGAGTAAGGCAAAGGTAACAGGTATGTCCAAAACAACAAATTCAATAATAGATTCAATTGGACCAACCTTGACAGCAGTTTTGAAAGTCCCTTCGACATATCTCTTAATGTTGTCATAAGCCAGAATGGTTACCTCGGTCGGGTTTAGATCCCTTGTTGACATGGCTAGCTTTGGTAATATTTTAAGTGGACAAACATTTATGGCAGACCCATCATCGACCATTACGTATGGAGTCCTTTTCCCTTTGATTTCTATTTTGATAAAGAGAGGGCGGATGTGATCTCTCCCCTCATCCGGTAAATCCGCATCTGGGAAAGAAACCGCTCCCATATTAACTTCACTCTTCTCTTGAATATCTTCACATTTCATTACTCCTCCAATTTTTATGAAGTTGATCAGATCCTTCGGTGTTGTGGAGGTAGAAATTGGCATGCTAGCTAAGGCCTTGGCCATAGTTTCTCGGTGCTTTTTAGAAGTAGCCAATAAATCCCAAATGCTAACACTTGCTTGGGTTCTTTTCAATTGCTTGAGCATAGTATCATCTTCCTCTTCTTTATTCCATACTTCAACTTCCTTTCCCTTATTAATTTCTACCTCCTTAGGCGGTGGCCTTGCATAAGGCTTACCGGATCTAGTGTTCATTACTTCATCTTCTTCGGTTTCGGACCAGGTCCATTCCTCCTTCTTGGATTCCAGATCATCCTCACTATCGCTTGAATCCCAAAACCCGTTGACAACATAAATTGCTACTTCTTTACCCACCATAGTTTGTTTAATTTCACCAAATATCTTTTCTTCTTGGGTTGCTTCTCCAACCACATCTTGAAAAGAAGACATGAAAAAATCTTCATACAAACCTCCTCCAATCATGAAGGTTGCCGGATCTGGTAGTCTATTGAACTTTGGTAATGTGTTGTCTTTGGTGTTTGGCTTGTTGGGCTCAGGCAGCTTTCGACTATCAATTAAATTTTGGATCTAATGCCTCAACCTTACACATCTATCCATGTCATGCCCTTGCATTTAATGAAACTGACAAAATGCTTTAGTGTCAAAATTAGGTGGGAGAGGATTAGGCAAAAGACGAGGATTTAAGGGTTGTAACAATCCCTTCCTTTGAATCTTATTGAGAACCCAAGACATCGGTTTGCCCAATTCCAAAAACTGCCTCCTTGTTCCTTGGCTAGTAGCGTTTACACCGACCGCCTTTTGCATGCTTTGTCTACCAGACTGATAGTTTTCTTTCTCGTTCGTTCTTGTTGAAAAATGGTTCTTCTCTCTTTTCCATTCTTCAATTTGCAGACCAGCTCGGAGGAGATCTTTGAAATCATGGATGAGTGTATGAGACATCCTCGCACAAAGACTAGGCAACACCCCTCTCACAATCATCCTTATTTGATCAGATTCATCGGGCCTTTTCTTGAGCAAAGCAGCCTTATTTCTCCACCTTTTCACATAGTCCACAAAATTCTCATTTGACCTTTGCCTAATGGACTCAACTTCCATTAAGGTAACTTCAATTTCAACGTTGTATCCATATTGTTGGATGAAGGCCTTGTATAGCATATCCCAACTCTTTTGTGTACCATCATCTAAGGTATTGAACCAATTTTGGATAATAGGATCCAATGAGAGCATAAAGTACCTTAGAGTTTGAGCCTTAGTAGCTCGAGTAGACTGCATAACAGTGATATATTGCTTCACATGGTGATGAAGATTTTTATTTCCATCAAACTTCATAAAAGATGGCAACTTGAACTTATATGGAACTTCTTCATCTAGCTCAAATAATTTGTCAACTTTGGACATTTCTTCGGTTTTCAATTTCTTCTCAAATTTCTTTTCTATGTACGCAATCATCTTTTCAACATCAGAAGTTTCAATTTTCTCCATAGCTGATCTTTCAACACTCTTCGGTTCTTTCTTCTTATCTTGAGAATCATGGAAATATTGGGCCCAATCATCATCATCATCAATGATCACCTTTTCATCATCAAAAACCACTTCACCAACTTTAATCTTCCCCTTGTCCTTTGGCTTCTTAGTGCTAGCAAATGCTTTGGCATGATTTTTTAAAATTGCAGCCAATTGGTTCTTCATGGTCTCAGCTAGGGCCTCTTTTATTTCTTCCATCTTGGCATTGAGGGCATCATCCACCATTCCTTGAATTTGTTCGAGCTCCATTACTTTTGGTGAGCAAGTGATTGAGTCATTGCTAGATTCTTCGCTTCCGACATAGGTCGGATTGTCGTAAGCTTTTGAACTATCATAATCCAGGGCTATGAGCCAGAAAGGATCAATGATATGTGATGTAGATGTATGCATGTATGCACAAACAATCAACAAACAAGGACAAATAGGACGTTCCTTCCAACCTTATAACATCCACACACGAATGGCGAGTCTCTTTTCCTAGGTATATGGTTAACAAAATACCAACATGGGGCATCTTGTTTTCGAATATTTCCCTTGGACGTTCTAACCAATAATTATATTTTTTAATATGGAAATCAATTTATGATAAATCCCATTAATTAGGTTTTAATCCATTTAACCAACTAAAGTAGCTTTTTATGCTATATTGGATTAAAACTAAATTAAGATGTTTATTATAAATAGATTTCTCACTTGAAAAAGTAACTAATGATTCATGCCAAAAACAAGCCCATGGTTAATTACTCTTAGTATAAACAAAGCTCACAATTGATTTTTAGTATTTCATAATTGACCTAAATAATTTGCAAGCTCTTTGTAAGAAAAGGTTGGATGAAAATAATTTTTTTACTAAGCCCATTGTAAAAAGATTTTAGAAAAAATGGATTTTGGGCTTAGTATTTGGGTTATGAGTAAAAGAATTTTTTATTTATTTTTAGAAAAGTCTTATGTCCAAAGACCATCTTGAAAAGTTTGAAAATAGCTTTGGTCTTTTGGACTTTAAAGAAAATTTTATTTTGAGCTTACAATGTACTTAGGTCATATTAGAAAAAGAGCAAACCAAATAAGCCACGATTTAAGCCAAGACAAATTAACCATAGTCAAACAACATGCATTTGGGGTAAAATCCTAAGGAAAGTAACTTGGGCAATTACATGAGCTTTAGCTTTTGGGTTGAAAGGCTTAGGTTCCCATAGCAAGTATATACCAAATGGTACAAGGCTATGAGTAGTTATGCCATGCTCGATCTCCATAACTTGAGTGAAAATATGGTATCTCTCACATAACATAACACGGGTAACATGGGCATCCTAACTCACACACACGATGCAATCTAGTATGATGTAATGGATAATATAATTATAAGAAAAAAATAGAATAATTAAAAGACCAGCGGAATCAACTTCTCTTATCCCCAGTTGAGTCGCCACTGTGAGCGGAGATTTTTGCCCCCACTCCCGGTGGAATGGTTCTTGCGACTTTGACACTGTTTTGGCTCGGGGCCTTAGACAACATGGACCTATGTCTAGAGAAAATGGGGTGGATGACTCGATTCCTAAGGAATTCCCAACCCCCTAATGGGTTCAGAAAGTTGTGTACATGTGGGGAAGGTGAGAAATGGCCCAGCACCTGTACAACGCTCGGTTCATTGGAACCGGCCTCCTTTATAGGTCTTAATATTATAAAATTCTTAAATATAACAATATTATCCATATTACACAACAATTGAAATAAATCATCATTATATTAAAATCAAAGCAATGTCCAAACAAAGAAAATAAATAGACACCCATTCGAAGATGGAAACATGTCCTTACATCATCCGTGTCTAAGCTAAATAGGACACCCACCAAAAGGTAGAAACATGTCCTTTGCATTGGTCCAAAATATAAAAGTAATTTAAATTCTATAGAACTTAATTAATAAGGTACCCACAAAGTGGAAACATACCTCTTACAACATTGGGAAATCAAAATAAATCGATAAAAGTAAATAAACATTCATCATAAATAAATCATTCACTAATGATATTAAATCAAAATATTTAATAAATATTCATCCATAATAAATTAAATAAATCAAGCATTGAAATTAAATAAATCAACCATCAAAGCATATAATAAACCACATAATTAAATATAAAAATAAAGCTAGTAAAGATACAAATTAGGGTTTACTGTTTCTATTTAAAGGTTTTTAATTAACATTTAGGGTTTTGGGATTTTAGTATTATTATTATTATTTGTTTAACCTACTATAAAGGTTTTGGAAAATTGGAATGGATTAGGGTTTCATTAATCAAATTAGGGTTTAGGGGTAACATTATGAAATTAGGGTTTTAGAATCTTAAGACATTTGGTTTATAGCTCGTGGTTATTGGATTTTATTAGATTATGGCTTTAGGGTTTAGATTAACTAGTTTATGGTTTTAAGTTCATTGAATTAGGGTTTAGGAAAACTTAGGGTTTACTTGTTTTGGTTTTTTGAGAAAGTTAGGGTTTTTGGTATTTTGGAAAACATATTTGGTTTTAGGATTGAAGAAAACGGTTTAGGGTTTTTAAAAGTTTTTAGAAATAGGAAAAATGATTTAAGGTTTTTGGAAACAAAAGAAACGAATTAGGGTTTCTTGGAGAAAGAAGAAATAAATTAGGGTTCTTTAAAGTTTTTGGAAATAGAAAAGTACTTTTTAGCATTTTTGGAAATAGAAGGAACAATTTAGGATTTTAAGGTTTAGAAGAAACAATTTAGTGTTTTTGAGGTTTCTGGAAGTAGAAGAAATATATTAGGGTTTTTAATGTTTTTGGAAAATAGAAGAAATAAATTAGGGTTTTGATGGTTTTTGGAAACAGAAGAAATAAATTAGATTATTGAAACGAAGATCAAGCTACTATATTTTTAAAGATCAAAGTTTTGTGTGTATATTCTTATGAATCAAAGAAACAAAGCTACTGTGATCATAAGTAATTTATGATGAAGGATCAAACCTTCATAGTTGGTTCCACCAAAAGTTGCTTTCTGGATGAACAAAGACAAAGTCAAGGTTGCTGCCTTTGATGAATTGTTAAATGCTTGGTTATTGCTAGGGTTTTCGATACTCGGTCGCCTAATCAAAGTCCCACTATCCGATCTTCAAGTTCCAGTCCAAAGTCTCTCTCCAAAGTCCCCCTTTTTCTATCTTTTAAAGTGTTATTTATAGGAAAATTTATAAGATTAATTATAATTGTTTAAGGAAACTAAAATTAATTAGGAAAAGAAAACCAAATCCAAATAGAATTTGGTTTCGAAAAAAATTACGTTGGAATAATTTTGCTGGCGAAATCAGCGAGCGTTGGCCAAAACTGTGAGGATTGGTGCGAAATTGCAAGAGCTGGGCACGCTTTGCTGGGCGGCCAGCCAATTTTGCCGCAGGAATTTCCTGGCCGTGGCCAATTGGACCTTCGGCGATGAAATTTTTTCATCGCCGATTTTTCCGTCAATGATTTTTATTTTTTATTTTTTATTTTTTATTATTATTTTTTATTATTATATTTTTTTATTAACTTCACCATTTTTATTTTTATTAAAAATTAAAAATAATAAATAATTAAAATAAATATTATTTAATTAAAATACCATAAAAATTATTTTGGACTATATAAAAAAAATATCGGACCAGACTAGGTCTAAAATTAAGGGTCTACACATGCATTATTATGCATAGATATAGCATAAATCCATCCACATGAAATAGGGTTACAAACTAGGCAATTCAGATTAAAGCCTTAAGGACCAAAGGACATATTAACATAAGGCGATAATGTAATTTAAGGAGCATGAGGATAAGCCAGAGCTATATGGGAAGGTTTAGCCTCATCATGAAAAGAACCACCTGACTGTCTGATCACCAGCAATGTTCATAAATTGTTAGACAAGTGAAGGAATAATCATGGACAGTAAATATATGTTTTTCTATCAACCTGAGAAGAGTCGACCCTAGTGTCACCATGAAAATTGGAAGAAGACGCTCCTTTATCTTCCAAACTTCCATCTTCTTTGTCCTCTTCCTCTTCCTCTTCATCTTCCACCTCTTTTTCTTCTTCTTCATCTTTGTCCTCATCCCTTTCTTCTTCTTCCCCATCTTATTCTTTATGAATACCTCATACACCAACAAAAGAAACCTGAAAGTTCAAAAGCCACTCCTGAATAAATTGGACGTATGACACATCCGATGAAATAAGGAAGGCTTTGATGTCATATCCATTTCAAGGATGCCTTAAGGAGTTCTTCGATATGGATATATTATTTAATGTGTATGTTGGGATGTTTGCTGGCACCCTACACCAGTCAAGGTTGAGGAAACAGTTGTACACTTCTTTCACCAAGGAACCAACTAATTGAAACTGGCCCGACAATAATCTCACTATAATTTTATAAGGACAGTGTTGCATTCATATATGGAATCCAACTGGCCCACTCAACGGCACTCTACCAAGAAACATCCAATTTTAGAATTACAACAAAAGGGGTAGGTTGACTCTTTTATCAATTTTAATAAGAATACAAATTTTCTTTTTTTTTTACCTAGTTCCAAGTTAAGTGAGTACATATGGTGGCTACCAGGCACTGCTATACGGCCTGATAACCAAAAGTTTAGCCTTGGGTACCCTCATGAAGTTGTGGTCATATGCCCAGACTTGTAAAAATAATAAAGTTCAAGTTCATGCACGCACATTATTTGAATTAGTTGTGGGAATTAATACCTCGGCAATAATCATAAAAATAGTGAAGGATATTTTATTCCTATAAATTTTGTCAAAATCATGATAAAGGCTATAAAGGTTAGGAGTGCTGGAAAGGTCAGCCTTCTTCCAGCCATAAAGTGGTAAAAGATCCATACTAGCTAGTGCCTGCAACATTGATAAGTGGATGGCAGACTCGGTGCTATACAAGATGGTTGATCATAATAAACACAACAGGAATCCTTGAATATACAATTCGACTCTTTCCGTATGAACTAGTTGGGTGTAATTCATCCAATACTCCTAGATTAGCTTATATTTAATTTTAAATGGCCCCTTCAATATATGTCTCATGCCAATCAGCTATCAAATTTTTTCATGCATTAAAATATTGTGAGCCAAAGGGACTAGGATCCCATGACATTTGAGGCCTATTATGGCAGAAAAATTGACTAGGCTAATGGTCATCTCTCTCATCGGCAAGTGAAATTTGTGGGTGGTATCCATCAACCATTTTACAAGTGCCTGGATCATACTCTTGTCAATCTGGAATCCCTTCGATGGCAACTACAGAACAAGATCTTTAAAGCCGCGCTCCCAGATCATTCATTCGCTGGAGGAGGTGCTCGATTATTCCAGTGAAGGGCTTTGTAGAAGCTTCCTCTACCATGAATAACACAATTGTCATACTGCCATAAAATAGTTAAATCAAGCAAGGTAAGTAAATAGACCCTAGAAATTTCTTTATCGGCACTTTAATAATTTTTTCGTTGTGCATAAGGTCCAACATATTTTTAAAAATATTTATATTTTTGCTCACGAATAAATCCTTTTTCTACATAAATTTATCTACTTTAATACTAGATTTATCTTTTTTGAATCTTTGCTAAATAGTTTCTAGAAATTTCTTTGTCAACACTTTTATAATTGTTTCCTTGTGTATAAGGTCCAATATTTTATTTTAAATAATTTAAATTTCTGCTCATGAATAAATCCTTTTTCTACATAAATTTGTCTACTTTAATAATAGATTTGTCTGTTTTTTTTTTAATTTTTGCTAAATAGGCCTTAGAAATTTCTTTGCTAGCAATTTAATAATTTTTTTTTCTTATACATAAAATCCAATATTTTGTTTTAAGTATTTTAATTTCATATTTTTTCTCATGAATAATTCCTTTTTCTACATAAATTTGCCTATTTTAATACTAAGTTAGTATATTACATAATAGCCTAAAATTTACTAAAATAATATTTAATTAAATTAAATAAATAATTTTGAAGGTTAAATTAAATTATGGAACTGATAAAACATGAAATATGTATGTGAGGTATATGTTATATATGCAACATATAAAGTCAACAGATGAGTAGAAAAAAGTAAAAAAAATGAATGGAAGATTAAAAATGAGATTTATAAATAAATAAATAAATAATAAAATAATATATATTTGTGGGTTAATAAGAGAAGAGAAATTAAAAGTCAAAATTTAAGCTTATCATCTTCCTTTCTTCTTCTTCTCCATGTCATATTCACTATAGCCAAAGTGAAACTTTTTGCTCATCAAATCATTCAATTTTCGATGGTTTTCAAAGGATTAGAAGGAGTTTTGGTGTTTTTCCAACAATCAAGTAAGCTTTCATTCTTAATTTTGATGTTTTGATGGAAAATTTGATTATGTGAAATATGTGTTTTTGGTGAGTTGTTGTTTAGTTATTGAAATGGGTGTGCAAGATGTTATTTTAATGAGGAGGAAAGGATTTTGTTGTCCCAATATAGCAACCAAGAGAGGGGGGGGGGGGGGGTGAATTGGTTTTCTTGAGAAATGATGGCAAATTAAAAAACTCAAGAAATAATAAATGTAGAAGAGATAAATGGTTGAGTTGTCAGTAGAAGAAAGAACACAGATTTATAGTGGTTTGGATTTTCTCCAATCCTCCATCCACTTCATTAACAACTTGTTAAGGTTCCACTAACTTTGAAGTTTTACAAGCTTACTTCCAAATTTGGTGTTTTTACAAGTTCACACCCAACTTGACAAGTGTTTTCCTAAGGCTAACACTCAAACCACTTACAAGAGTTTTTCCCAGGCTCACTCTCACAACCTAAGTGTTTCCAAGCTCACACTCAAACTTTTACAATGGTGTTTTTAATGCTTACACCTAACACTTATTACAATTCAAATGTTAATTGAAGTAATAAAAGATAATATGTTGCTTGGCTATTCAATTCAGAATCTTTTATTTTCTTAAAAGAATAATAATGTATTTATAGCCAATGCGGTCTAACTAGCTGTTATAGATAGTGAGAAATAAGTCTTGGTAGTTTAGACCTGTTTCAATAGACTATTCAAAGCAGTTAGCGATCATCCTTGACACTAGGACGGTCACGTCAATGTCTCACATGGTCGCTCTTGGATAAGGGACGGTCGCTGCATTCAAAATTGCTTCAACTGTCGAATTTAAGTGCTCTGCTACTGGAATCTTGCCCATGCTGTGGTTGTCTGGACGGTCGGGCATACACTAGGTGTGGTCGCTCTTTTTGAATACTAAAGTGGGTTTACAACGGTTATTACACATGGCATTCTTTAACTGGGAAAAATAAACTTTTGCCTAAATATGAATTATACGTCTCCCTAGGTGCCAATTAGCGGTTGAATTGAGAGACTCACGTCGAACTTCTGGGTGCACCTAAGGACACGAACACTACTGTTAGTCTGAGTATTTTTCTATTGAATTAGTAGAGCAGTCAAGGATTTGAAAGGACGGTCGCTACATCAGTAAGCAAGACCATATTCTTCACCGTTCTTGTCACCATAAACCTTACTAGAATTTGGATGATTTGGATTACTCATGTTGCGGTTATCCTTGTTTGTTGGATGGTCGATCATGTAGATGTGCGGTCGCTACTTAGGTCTAGTTTATAACCGTGAACCCTACTGTGATATGGTTTCATCCTTCAATTCCATGGGCGATTGCCTCCATGGTTTGTTTGACAGCTAAAAGTGCCCTGTGTTGACTTGTTTGAAACAATCTAATCCTGCAACAAAGTTCTTAAAACATATGTTAAATAAGTCATTCAATTTGAGTTGTCAAGGATCAAAATTTAGATCATTTGGCTAATAATCTCCCCCATTTTAACTTTGCCAATCAAATGGAATGATGATATAAATTGAAAGAAATGTAAATTAAATTGGCTAACAATCTCCCCTAATTTAAATTTCTCATAAATTGAGGGTTAATACATTTTTGGAGGAATTCTATAAAGCTCCCCCTAAACATATGCATGTATCATGTTTATTTTGTAGTGTATAGCTTATAAATTGGCACATTAGTAAAATAACATTCCCATTTGTAATTTCATTTGTATGTTTCATTTGTATATCTCTCTCCCTTTGTATATATCTCTCCCCCTTTGTATAAGAACATTTACATATTCTCTCCACCTTTGTCATAGGCAAAATGCATAATGTAAGAGAAATATTAAAGACAATGGTAAGATTATGAACATAATGTGTAAAAAACATAAGGGCATTAGAAATAGGGCAATACAAAGACAATGTAAGAGAGAAAAAAGAAAAACAACATAAACAAAAATAGAAAAAGTAAACTAATCAGAATATTCATCCTCATCTAGCTCTTCTTCTTCTAAAGGAGCTTTTCCCTTATCAAGAGGGACATTGCTGGTAGAGCTAGTGCTGATGGATTCTTCTGCTTCATGGGGACATTGCTACTTATATCCCAATCCTCAAGATTTCATTGAGGCAAATTCATTTTGCCTTGTATGTCATAGAGATCATGATGCATGTGAGATATAAAGTCAATCCTTTTGTTCAAGTGATGGAATCTCCTGGAGACACTTTTCTTGAAGCGAGAGAGTTTCTTGGAAAGAGATTTGATAGCTCTCAAAATTAGTTTTGTAGGAGAGCTGGTTTGGGCCATTTTAGATGAGGAAGCCTTGGGAGGTAGCTTAACAGCAACTTCCAAGCAGTCTCCTTCTTCCTTAATGGTGTACCTTTGTCTTTTCTTGTGTCTGTCAACAACTCCTTTCTTGCCAAGGTAGTACACATATGTGCCTTCAATCTTCCTTACACAGCCAGCATGTTCTAGATAGTCAATGGTGATGGCACTTGAGGTAAAATTAAAAGGGTTTCTCAAGGTAGCTAAGTTAAGATCATTGAGTAAGTTTAGGTGCCTAGCTATTTGAGTGATTTGGGAGGATAAGAAGAAAGTTCCAGTTCTTGTGACAGCATGGTGATACAATGAGTCAATCAAGAATTTTGTTTTGTTCATTTGGATGTTGTGGGTGAAAGCATATAAGAAGATGAGGTCTCTTTTAGTTACCTTTTCATTCCCATTAGCCCTTTGGTGAATAGCGTAGGTTATAATTCTATGAAGCATCCAGTGGGTGAGGGACTTGATGTGTCTAGCTTTTGACTCTTTTTCAAATGAAGTCTCTACAGAAATTTCTTGCCAAAAGGTAGAGAGGGTTTGATGGGAAAAGGCTAAGTCATTGTAGGAGGTGACTCCTTCAACAGCAAAGTCCCAAATTTTTCCAAAGTCCTCTAAGGTTAAGGCTAGGTATTGGTCAAATAGTAAATCTAACCCCATACCAACCCAGTGTAGAATTTGCACTCTTTTCAATTTGAAAGGACATGAGAAATTCCTTACTTAAACTAGAGTAACCTACCTCATAAGGGAAAACAAATTTCCTCCAGCTAAGAACATCAAGTAGACTCTCAATTTGTTCTTTAATGTTGAGGACAGAGAGCCTGCCACCAAATGGAGATTTGGTTCCTTCAAATTTCTTTCTTTTCAGCATGGCATATCTCACATCTTTCCTAGGGGTTTGGTGGTGAGGTTTATGAATTTTCTCACCTCTTCTAGATTGTGGAGGAGATGGAGGAGCATCTTGAGGTTCACTGTAATATCCCAAAATATGCCCTAAAAGTTTTGGAATAATTATTGTTGTATTTGGTTTTAAGGTAAATGTTGAATTGGAAAGATAAAAGAATTTAAGAAAGAGTGTATATGTTGTATATACAAGTCAATTAAGGAAAGTCAAAAGAAGATATTTATTTATTTTAAAGTAATTAAGTAATTAAAAAGGAAATTAAAATGAGTGGAAGAGAAATATTTGATTATTTTATTAAATTAATTGCTTAGTGGAGGTTTAAGTGGAGGTTGAGTATTTGACTTTGCATCTTTTATTCTTCATTTTCATCTTCTTTTTCTTTTCTTCTTCTTGGGTGGCCGGCTCCTTCCAAAGCAAGAGAGCAAGAGAGAGTTTTGTTTCTAAGATCAAATTAAAGGAAGATTCAAGTGATTAAGTTGGAAATTTGTGAAGTTTCATCAACTTTGGTAAGTTTCCTCTTGATTCTCTTATTTTATTTTGAGTTGTAATTGAGTTTGATTGTTGATGAAACAGTTCTGGAAGAATTGGTACTGGATTGCGCTCGCTGGCTCTCTTAAGGGGGAGGTCAGGTGTTCGATTTGGGGAGGCGACTCCTTTGGGAGCCAAATAAACAAATCCTGCTGGAGGGCTCGTGAGGGCAGTCCAGTACTGTGGCAGGCCTATTAGGTTGAGGGCAGGTCGAAGGGCCCAAGATCACCTGACAGCTGGGCCGGTGACCGTCCGGGCAGCTGAGTGGGATGCTACATTCACTGATGGTGATTCCTAAAGGTTTCTTTCCTTTCCCTTTCCCTTTGGATGTAATTTTCTTTTTGGGGGCCATGAGAATTGATAAAGTAGAAGAAACTTTGAAAATAGAAAGTGTTTGAGAAGGAGATGATCTTGAGAGGATGTGAAGATATGGAGGGAAGTTTCTGTGTTATAGTTGATAAAAGTCCTATGTAACTGATGTATGATGGTCTTAAATAGAAGAAATTAAGAAAGTAGTCGTTTATGACTGTTGAAGGTTGGAAAATCACGACCTATCATACTGCCAACGGTTACAAAATTTTGAGCAGAGTGTACAGAGTGCGGTCTCCTATTTGTATAGGCGCGATCACAAAAGACACTCTAGCGACCGTTAGAATAAGTTGTGCACTCGCGAGTGCAGAGAATGTCTATAACGGTCGAAATTGTTCAAATTATTGCGACCACTCATAGTGTTTCCCGACTGCTCATTGAAGGGTCAATTCAGATGAATCTGACTTGCATAATTGCAACCACAATACGCATTGGAACGACCGCGAGTATCTTAAAAATTAAAGGGGCAAAAATGATAGATTGTTATAGTTTTAAACAAAGTGATCAAAGTTGATGCTTAGAGATTTTTAAGAAATTTTTGTGAATAGGCAATATTTTATTCATTCATGGATGTTCCATCAATCATACCTAAATTATGCTTAATGAAGTTAAGCCTATCTTCATTCAAAGTTATTGTAAAGATATCAGCAAGTTGATTATGTGTATCTATGAACTCTAAAACAATATTTTGGTTTTGAACATTATCTCTTAAAAAATGATGTCTAATGTCTATATGTTTAGATCTAGAGTGTTGGATGGGATTTTTGGACAAGTTGATAACACTAGTGTTATCACATTTAATGGAAATATTATTAAACACTTTACCATAGTCAAGCAACTGTTGCTTCATCCATAACACTTGTGTGCAACAGAAACATGCTGCAACATATTCGGCTTCCACCGTAGACAAGGCTACCAATACTTGTTTCTTACTATGCCAAGAAACTAGACAATTGCCAAGAAAGTGACATGCTCCTGTTGTGCTTTTTCTATACAAGATACTACCAGCATAATCTGCATCCGAAAAACCTAAGATATGAAATGATGTGTTTCTAGGATACCAAAGACCTAAATGCAATGTACCATTTAAGTATTTCAAAATTCTTTTAGTAGCATTCTAGTGTGATTCTTTAGGACAAGTTTGAAATCTAACACAAAGACATACACTATACATTATATCAGGTCTAGAAGCGGTTAAATAAAGTAGTGATCAAATAATACCTCGATATTTCTTTTCATCTATTGCTTTACCATTTTTATCTTTACTCAATTTCAAGGATGTGCTCATAGGAGTCTTGCTAGCACTACAAGAAAAACTGAATTAGACAACGCTTTCTGGCCGTTGTCTGATGAAGACAAAAACCGTTGTCTATTGAAGCGATGTCTGATAGCATTTCAGACAACGGTTTTAAAACCGTTGTCTGATGTAGGTTTGCACAACGGTTTTTAATTTTATCAGACAAAGGTTTTTGGCCGTTGTCTGATGATGGTTCAGACAACGGTTTCTAATTTTTCAGAATGGTTTCCACAACCGTTTCTAAATTGTCAAACAACGGTTTCTAAATTTTCAGACAATGGTTTTTAACCATTTTCTGATGAAGGTTTAGACAACGCTTTTTGACCGTTGTCTGATGAAGACAAAAACCGTTGTCTATTGAGGCGATTTCTGATAGCATTTCAGACAACGGTTTTTAACCGTTTTCTGAAGATGGTTTCCACAATGGTTTTTAGTTTTATCAGACAACTGTTTTTAACCGTTGTCTGATGAAGGTTTAGACAACACTTTTTGACCATTGTCTGATGAAGACAAAAACCGTTGTCTATTGAGACGATGTCTGATTAAGGTTTATACAATGTTTTCTTATTAAAAACCATTGTCAGATTAAGGTTTACATAACGCTTTCTTATTAAAAACCGTTTTCTGATGAAGGTTTACACAATGCTTTCTTATTAAAAACCGTTGTCTGATTAAGGTTTACAAAACGCTTTCTTATTAAATACCGTTATCTAATGAAGGTTTACACAATGCTTTTTAATTTTTCAGACAATGGTTAATTAATCTAAAACCGTTCTAGAAGGACGCTAAATACAACGGTTAATTAATGTGGCACACTGAATATTAGACAATAGTTTCAATTTTCATTTTCATTTCACCACCATTGTCTGTTAAATTGTACATTATACATATAAGACAACACTTTACAATGGAGGATTGCAAATTTGGGAATAAAAAAACCTCCACAAATTCAACCATTCAACATATTAACAAACTAAAAAAAATCAACACTAGATTTTTATTCTAAAAGATTCAAGACAGTAGACTAGATTTAAAAGCAGAGGAAACTGAGCTTGAAGAGCTATATTCTTTACAAATATTAATCCGCATGAACAAAGGTAATCTGAAGAAACAAAACGGCATTTTTTTGAACAATTTGAAACAAAAATCAGTTTGGGAAGAACTTATAATAGGCATACTAATCATCAATCAAACAAAAAGACTTCAAGAAAACCACTGTCATCCTCAATCAACACAACAGTATTCATCAACATAGATCAAAATAACAATATAGAAGAAACGGATTTGACGAATGTCAAACGGAGATGAGCAAATAGAGACATTGGTTTTAATCCAGAAACAAAATAAAGGTTGAAACAGAAACTAGAGCAATAGTATAAAAATACCAATCCAATATCAAATTCCCAATCAATCTCATCATCAAGAATTATATATTATACTATATACTATTATACTAATATATAATAGTAGATTTTATTTTTTGACTAACTGAACAAGAAAACACAATGCCACGGACTGAAATATCTTCAACAAAAATATTCAATATTAAAACCAAAGCCACAAGAGAACACAAAAGGCAATCCAAATATATACGAGCAAGTATACAAGTAATGCCAGCAGTGCTGCAATTTGAAATGAAAAAATGCAGACCAACTGAAAATGCTTGGTAAATGAGGGTTTGTACTCAAATGAAAAAATGCAGTCCAAATTTAGCAATATTTCTTTCATAGAACAAGCAATTTACATATCAATTTCCAATCCAATGCTCCATTTTCCCAACAGCAAAAAGAGTATATGCAAAATTATTGTATAAATTGTATAAATCAGAAATGATGAGAAAAACAATACCTCCATGTTCTCCCATAAAATTTTCCTCCTCACAGTCTTGTTGACACTCTCCTTGTATAACTTTATGGCACTATAAGAAACACAATATAAGTCAACAAAATTGCATTTTCCCCAAATTTTATAACTTAAGACTAAATAGGCAGACTTTAGAAGCGCAACTTACTTGTCAACAACCTCTATCCATTCCTGGCTAGTAATGTGACGTTTAAGAGGGTCCATGTGGTAGACTACCTCTCCCATCGGATTTACAACAGTCAATACCCAGTGATTCCTACGAAATAACAAAATAAAATACAAGCAATTCTTCATATTTGGAAGAACATAACGCCAAACAATTCATTGAACAAAAAGTAATGCCAAACTTAAATAAACAATTCATGAATCAATCACAGCAGCAACAAGCCAAACTTAAAGTAATGCCAAACTTAAATAAACAACAATATCATGTCATTTTCACAAATGAGGGAAAACAGGAACAAGATGGTCAAAACGGATAATGAAAAGTGATACTACTAACATTTATTTATACATACGGACATAATATATCTTTTATACTAAATTGTTGCTGCTTAAACAGGAACAAGAAGCACATAAGGTTTAACTATGATTACTGCTTCAATGCATATACGATTACTGCTTCAATGCATATTGTCAAATTCAGATTGTCAAATGCAGTAAATGAGAATTAAAAAATCTGGATAAATACAGAACTGACAATGAAACAGTGATTTTAATCACCAAAATAGCAATCACAAAGGCTTAATCCATAACATCAATCACAATCACATACAGAAGCAGCGTTATTTAGCTACTAACTCTCATTAGCTACGATAGCGGATAAAAAAGAAAGGTAAAGAAATACTCACACATCGTTGAAAGGCAAGAGAAAGTATTGCCCTTCTTTAGCCCCCTTAAATCGAATCGCAAGTGTACGTGACCTCCCTCCTGAATTGCCACATCCAATGGCACCAATCATGCTGGGATCCACAAAGCCAATCATATCAACCATTTTATGCCTTTTGACATATTTATACAAGTAGCTGCATACAAAATGAAGTAATAGTTGGTACATATTATCAGTTTAATTCCAGCACAATTAACAAAGAAAATAAAAAGCTTTTATACTCGGAAACTTACTGAATAAACATGGTAAGTATGGATCCGGACATTTCACCTCCGGCGCACACAGCATGTAGATCTTGTAAGAACACAACTTGCTTTTTGCTCACACCAAATGCTTCTTCACTTAGGGCAAAACTAACTGTCCATATTACCATTTGGAACTAAATTAAGAAACAAGAAAATTGAAGATTTCCTTATGGTAAACTCGACTCCCAGACGATCAGCAATGAAAATGTCCCAGTGCGACTGCTCAATGAATGTGAAGTCAGCTGGAGGAAACCGCAGCTTCTCTGGTTCATCACGGTGTGGAAGAACATAGAGTCTCATCAACCGACTTTTGAATTTCCTCCATTTTTGACCAGCAGACTGCAGTACCATTTTCTTGGAAGTCGGCGGTACATCGAAAGCCATCTACATACATAAACCACAAAAATAAAATTAGATGAATAAGTTACTAAAAACCCAACGTATATAAAACAATTGAGAAACTAATGTATATAAATTAATTGTATGGGAAGGATTTTGCATAACCTAGACACAATCCCAAATCTTTGTTTTGACGTCTTCAGCAACTTCCTTCCAGGAATCATGCCATATCGGGGCTTTAGACCTTGCTAAAACTCCGATATATGATTGCATCTCTAAAGCAGCCCTACCAAATCGTGCTCCCTTTGCATTAAATGAAACTATAGGCTTTTGGCTACTGATCTTTCATCTAACAATTCGTTGCATGGAGACACACCCTCATTTCAGCAGTTTTATCCCTTCAACATCGTCCTCGTTTGATTTCGGCTTACCCTTATCCACTCGCTTTCTTTTCTTGGACAGCTTTTTTTCCAAGTTTTCAGAGATCGACTTCCTCTTCGAAGATACGGGGGAAGAAGTCGACGGCTTATCTGGGTGCATTGACCGTGTCCTGGAGATAGCCTTCACCACTCTCATTGTGGCTGGATTTGGGGAAGACCGGGCTTTTTGTTTACATACACGGGGAGAAGTACGGGTGGGTAGTTGATACAATTGTTTCTTCTTCGAAGAAGCCATAATCAGCACCTGCATTCACAAATTAAAAGTTACATTTTGTACGAAATCATCCAGTTTAAAAATTGGAAATCACAAAAAACAGCTGCAGGTATGAGAAGCATCAGCCAATAGGTAAGAATTATATGTGAAAATGCATTTCAGAAGAATGTTGATGTAAGCAGCTGCAAGTATGAGAAGCATGAGTACAAATGCAAATGCAAATCCTTCCCTTTTAAACTTTGATACTTGGAAGTTCATTAATGGATGAGTTCAATCTTTTGTGTTATCAAATTGACACCATTATAGTGATAGGAGATTTTAGGTGTACAACATATAACACAAATTAAGCCTGTGCTGCAAAAATAGTATTTTTCTGAAAACAGGCTAAGCATAGTTTGATTGAAGAAAAAGATCAAAAATTGAGTTGACTTCATACCATTATGTGTCTGACATGAAAATGGTTTATAAAACAAACTTCTAAGAACTAAGAAGAGGAAGAAGAAAATTATACAATAACATAATAACAGAAAAAATTAAAAAAAAAGATGCAGAGCGACAAAAGTATATAACGAACCTCGAAGGCTGGAACTGAGGGAGTGAATGCAGAGCCGCAGTGAGTGACAGGCGGGTTAGAGAGAAAGGTAGAAGAGGAAGAAGAAATATGGATGTGCCGTGCGTTTTTAGGTCAAGACTGAAGATTTCGAAAGAGGGAAGGAAGAGAACAAAGTTAGGTCTAGCAATGGAAAGAGGGAAGGAGGAGAACAAAGTTTGGTGTAGAAATATTTACAAGATGGGGGTGAAAATTTAGTTTCTAAAGCTTTCTACCCGTGAAAATGGAAACAAATTAGATCTACAGAGAGAAATCGAATGAGGGAAGGAGGAGATAAGAGAGAGAAATCGAAAGAGGGAAGGAGGAGATAGGTCTGTTTAGGTTTATTGCTAAATTTCAAAACGGCCGTGTTTTTGGCCAAATGGGGGCAAATGAAATTTTTTTTTGGAAATAAAGGGGGGAATTTAAGTGTTCAAAATTTTTGAAGTTTTGACATCCCTCTTTTGAAACAAAATGGATTTTTCAAAATTTTGTTAAATTAACTTTATAAATTTACTTATATAGATGACTTATAAATTTCAATTTATAATTCATCCATAAGTGCTTAAGGCAATACAATTTAAATAATTAGTAGTGATAAATTTCTATGGAACCCTATATAATTATAAAATTTAGTGTTGATGTAAATTAGATTGAGCAAAAACTAAATAAGTCTAACATTGATTCTTTCTAAGGTAAAAAAAAGAAGAAGAAATGCAACATACATACGTTAAGCATCCACTTAAAGTGATTGAAGTAATCTGGATCAAAAGCTTCGATATCGTGATATGTTACTTTAACTCCCAATATATGCTTGTAGAAAGATCTAGTGAAATGCAACAGATAGACAAGATTACTATCAAATGGAAGTCCCTGTCACCATATAGCCATTACACAATACTAATATATATACTAATATTGAAAAGTATAGCCAACTGAGAGAATTAAATTTCATACACAGGAACCACGCTCATGGTTAGCCATATAGCAGCCATATAGATAGAAAGCATGTAATTGCAAGGCAAGAGTTCAATAAGCAAGTCCACAAGAACACTTACAAACGGAAGTGAAGATTATGATTATGATTTGTGAAACATTAGAGTTAGTGGGATGTGAGAAGAACATGAGCAAAAATTTATCAAAGAACTAGCACTAATATATACTTGTATATAGTAATATATACTTGTATATACTAATATATATATACTAATATATACTTGTATATACTAATATATATACTAATATATACTTGTATATACTAATATATACTTGTATATACTAATATATATACTTGTATATACTAATATATACTTATATATACTTGTATATATACTAATATATACTTGTATATACTAATATATATACTTGTATATACTTGTATATACTAATATATATACTTATATATACTAATATATACTAATATATACTTGTATATATACTAATATATACTAATATATATACTTGTAAATACTTGTATATATACTTGTATATACTTATATATATACACTTATATATACATGTATATACTTGTATATATATACTAATATATACTTGTATTCCTACTTATATAATATCATATTATATCTAAATCATTATTTAATGGTGGACTTTAAAGTTTCTAATGGGTTTATGAAATGTTTATAAATCCAAACCTTAACTTTTAATACTTAGTCAAGTTTGTTTGGCTTAAGAAAGCCTAACTTCCATACATTGCAAATAGCTATTGGATCCTTAGCATGTTTTTACACTAAGAAAATCTAACTTCCATAAAACGTCCAAGCTTCTGATTCTGCTTCATCTCTCATTCCTCTTTCAGCTTCAATAGTCGTGGTTCTCTCGCTGCCAAACCCTAAGCACCACTCTCCTAAGCACCACTCTCCTAGCTGCGGTCTTCATTAATGCCGGCCGTCTCCTTGCTGCCGGCCATCTCCTTTGTCAGTAACTGCATTGTCCCATCTGCACTTTCCTTGCTGCCGATGTTCATTAAGCTGTTGTATGTATATACATAACTTGGTACATTGGATTTTCAGCACAACCATAGAATTCTTTCCTCTGTTTAATCTAATTGAATTATTGCATTGTATTTTCAGATTACTATAATGTTGCATTGTATTTTCAGATTACTATAATGTTGTTCTGTCCCTTTAATTTGCTGCTTAAATTTCAAGATCTACAGTATTTCTCCATGCTTCTGATTTCTCTGCTTGTTTATAAGTCTTTGGTCCCCTGTTTGATGACTATCAGTTGAAATGGTATGTTGAGTTGTGTCAGTGAATTGAGGATTATTTGTGGATTCAGGTTGTTATGATTGAAGTTGAATGTCTATTAAAACATCAGTTGTGTGAACTGGTATTTGTTTAGTTTTATATGGAAAGTATTGCTCATGAAACTGTAAATAAATGCTGACTAAAATTTATTTTTTTGTGAGATCCATAAACAAAAAACCTTTCACTCCTGACTTGTAACCAAGAAATACCCCTTTCCTTTCTCTTGGTGCTAGCTTTTCTTTTCAATGACAAATTTTAAGTTCTATATGTGAACCCTTTTTCTTTCTCCTTCAGGTTGAACAATTACATAACAATCCAAGCTTCCTCATGCAACTTTATTCAAACCACAACAACCATATGATAGCTGTCTTCGAGAAACCTTCATAGAAGTTAGCTGCTACATCTGCTCTCGCATCTGAGGTGATTATACTTCCCTTCCAGGTTCTATTTGACATCACCATAATTCAGTGGAGTTCACATAGGTGTTATGTATCTGGTTCTTGCTATTAACTGAATTATTGCTGTCAAAATTGCAGAACTGGTCCAACTAACTGAATTATTGCTCAAATTGTAGAACTGGTCCAACTAAAAGATGGATAGATCTTGGTTGAAGGCTGATAGAAGAACAAGAGAGTTTCAATTAGGTGTGGAAGAGTTGTTAATGTTTGCATTTGAGAATGGGTTTGATGAAACAAAAATTAGTTGTCCATGCTTAAGATGCGCTCACAGTAAATCGTGGAAGGCTCAAACTGTTAGGGATCATCTTTTCCAATATGGTATTGATCAAACCTATACTTGCTGGATATGGCACGGAGAGTCAAATCCAGAAGGGAGTCCTTTAGTTGCTAAAACCGATTGTTTCTCAGAATCAGTTGATCAAACAAACATAAGAACGGGGCATGATAATGTCAACGATGATGATATTTCATTAGATTCCTCTAATATCATTAACCATGTTGAAGGTGAACATGAACCCCTTTATCCGGGATGCAAGGGTTATACTAAGATGAAAGCTTTAGTCAAGTTATATAACTTGAAAGCAAAGCATGGCATTTCTTATACATGCTTCTATGATATTCTCCTTTTGCTTGGGTCAATGCTTCCAGAAGGCAATAGTATCCCTTCTTCCTTCAGTGAAGCCAAGAAAACCTTATGTGCTATGGGTATGGAGTATGAAAAAATACACGTGTGCCCGAATGATTGTCTCTTATATCGTGGTGAGAGAGATGAAGATGAGACAATTTGCCGCATATGTGGAGCCTCTAGATGGAAGCTGGACAAGAAAGGAAAAGAATTGGAAGGGGTCCCTGCTAAGGTTCTATGGTATTTTCCATTAATACCAAGGTTGAGGAATTTGTTCAATACAGCTCAAATTGCAAAGGAAATGACTTTGGCATGACACCAGGCAACAAAAGGATGGTAAAATTAGACATTTGGCAGACTCACAAACATGGAAGGATGTCGACCAAAAGTGGCCTGAGTTCGCTTCGGAGACAAGAAACCTTCGGTTAGCTTTATCTACCGTTGGATTCAATCCCTTCCGTGGATTATCAACTGATTACTCATGTTGGCCTGTTTTGCTATGTATTTACAACTTACCACCTTGACTTTGTATGAAGAGAAAGTATATTATGTTAAGTTTGTTGATATCCGGACCGAATCAGCCCGGAAATGATATTGATGTGTTCCTTTAGCCACTTATAGAAGATCTTCAAGTGTTATGGAATGGGAAACAAGTGTATGATGCATATAAGAAAGAGTTCTTCATACTAAGGGGAATTTTGTTGTGGACAATTAATGATTATCCAACCTTAGGCAACTTATCGGGCAACATCATTAAAGGGTATAATGCTTGCACTGTTTGTGTTGATAAAACAAAAGCTACCAGGTTGGCAAATTATCGTAAGACGGTGGTTATGAGGCATCGTAGGTGGTTGCCCCGTTGTCATCCATATCGAAGGCAAAAATTAGCCTTTGATAACACCGTGGAGAAGTTGTCGACTACTATTCTGTTAACTGGAGAGGAGGTGTTTGAAAGGGTACAACCACTAAGGGGCCATGTCTATGGTAAGACACACCGCCAACCTCGATTGAATAAAGGTGAACCTCAACCTATTTGGAAGAAGATGTCTATATTTTTCCAACTTGAGTATTGGAAATTTTTGCCGGTTAGGCATGTCCTTGATGTGATGCATATCGAGAAAAATATATGTAATGCTTTGACTGGTACCTTGCTAAATATACCAGGGAAGTCAAAAGATAAGGAGTCTGTCCGTCTTGATGTGGCTGAAATGGGAATAAGAACGGAGCTGAGGCCAAAAACTCCCGAAAAGAAAAAGAGAAGTTGCCGACAGCATCTTGGAACTTATTGCATAAAGAAAAGAAGATTGTCTGCTCATCCTTGGTTGGCATGAAGTTACCTGATGATTTTTGTTCAAACATTAAGGGTCTAGTATCAATGGAAAATTTGCCACTTGTTGGAATGAAATCTCATGACTGCCATACAATGTTGTATCACTTACTCCCCATCGCAATTCGGTCAGTACTACAAAAATAGGTTAGGTGCACTATTATTAGGTTTTGCATCTTCTTCAAGGCAATTTGCAGTAAAGTCATCGAGGTGGATAAAATGGAAAAAATGCAAGCTCAGTTGGTGGAGACCATATGCTTGCTAGAAAAGTACTTCCGCCCTTCCATCTTTGATATAATGATCCATCTCTCAATTCATCTTGTGAGAGAGGTTGATTTCTGTGGGCCAATCTTCCTACGCTGGATGTACCCTTTCGAGACATATATGAAGACTTTCAAGGGTTATGTACGGAATTGGGCTCGTCCGGAAGGGTGCATTGCTGAGGCCTATGTTGCAGAAGAGGCCGTTGAGTGTTTGGTCAACTTTGAAGAAGCAATTGTTGGATTGCTGAAAAATGGTAGGGATAAGAACAATGCAAAATACAGACCCTTATCTGGTGCAACAGTGATAACGCCAAGTAAGAAGGACTTGCACCTAGCACATTTGTGTCTTCTCCAAAATTGTAATGACGTTCGCCCATATTTTGAGTAAGTTACTTCAATTTGTTTTTGTTATTTCCTTATTTTCTGCATTTTGTTTCAAAAATTAATAAAGTTGATTTTACTTGCACTGAACATATGGCTTCTTTGATGACAAGATATCCACAACATGAAAATGATGAAGAGTGGCTAAAGAACATGCAAAATGAAACATTCCCTAAGTGGTTTCATAAAAAGTTAAAATCTTATAGCCCAAGTATTTTGCTGCAATTTGCAGCAAAAAATAGGCCTGTTTCTTTATATATTTTACTGAAAAATAATGAATGCCCTGTACTTGTGAATTCTTTTGAAATACTACAATATTTATCTTCTCTCAAAGGCTATATCATACTTATGGCCAATTTAATTTTTTGGACAGATTGCATTAGAATTACTTGATGAGAAGAATACAGTAACTAAGGATATAATGTGGATTGCACCAGGGTCTAACAAGGACGTAGCTACATTCAGTGGCTATAGAATCAATGGTGTTACCTACAGCACCAAAGAAAGTGATGATACATGGCAAGTTCAGTGCAGCGGTGTTTGTGTAGATGCCGATACAATGCTTGTGAAGGGTAAGGATAAAAACATCGAGCATACTTCACATACATTTTATGGAGTTATTACAAGTATTTGGGAGTTGGACTATAACCACTTTAGGGTTCCTATCTTTCGTTGTAATTGGGTAGATATGAACAAAGGGGTTAAAGTAGATGACTTGGGATATACATTGGTTAATTTGAACAAATTAAGTTTTCTAAACGATCCTTTTATGTTAGGAAAACATGTCAAGCAAGTTTGTTACATAGATGACCCTCTTGAAAAATTATGGTCAGTTGTCTTAAAATTACCTGACAAGTACTATGATGAAAGTGATGATGAAAATGAGGGATCTGTAGAAATAGAACTTGAGAATGAGCTACATTTGCCAACGTTCCCATATGTTGATGAACTCGATGAAGAAAACAGTGGTTACATGCGGGAGGAAGAAGAATTGATTCAGCTGTCATGATGGTAATAATTTCATTTGTTTTAAGTTCTATTTTTGAAATTATGTCCTGCCATTAATTTTTCCATCCTTTATACTTGCAGGTCCAACATCCTTAATGCCTATCACAACTCCCTGCTGCCTGTAGAATGTTTTGTTTATATCATTCAGAATTTAATGAAAAATTGGTTGGATGCTTTGTTGAAAGTTTTGTGTTTCTTATTTAAATTTGTTGAAAGTCTCATTTGTACCTATCATTCAATTTGTATCTTTATTTGACACTTTGTTCAAACATTTGGTTATATAATTTATTGAATCATGTGCTGGTGGATTTGGTTTCACATTTGTCCGTGGAGGATTTCATTTGATTTGTGTTTTTGGTTTGATTTGTGTATAGGGATTACTTTCATTTAAGGCAATTTTTTTTGAACACTCAGTTAATCAGACAACGGTTTCTTACGGAAAACCGTTGTTTGAACATATATTATACAATGGTCTGAACAGTTAATCAAACAACTTTTTAAATAACCGTTGTCTGAAACATCTTATCAGACAATGATTTTTTTTACCAAAAAAACACTTGTCTGAACATATATTACACAACGGTCCCTAAAAACCGTTGTCTGTATGCTTGCTTCAGACAACGGTTTTTTTTAACCGTTGTCTGAAATGCTGAATTATACAACACTTTCAAAAAAACTGTTGTCTGAAACATCTTATCAGACAACGGTTTTGTATGACCAGAAAAACAGTTGTCTGAACATATATTACACAATGGTCCCTAAAAAACCATTGTCTGGTGTGACCAAAATGACACCTAATAGACAACGGTTAAAAAAAACACCAAAAACAGTTGTCTGAAAATTAATCAGACAACGCTTTTTTGGAAAAAAAATCGTTGTCTATTTTTTTCAGACAATGGTTTTTTCCTTAACCGTTGTCTGATGACCGTTGTCTGATTCAGTTTTTCTTGTAGTGTAGTCTTGCAGCCATCCATTCCAAATTTCTTGATAAGTACTTCTGTATATTTGGATTGGTTAATGAAGATTCCATCTTTGCATTGCTTGATTTGCAGTCCAGGAAAGAACTTGAGTTCACCCATCATGCTCATTTCAAATTCCCTAGTCATACAACAAGCAAATTCTTTGCACAAGGTTTCATTACTAGCTCCAAAAATTATGTCATCCACATAAATTTGTACAATTAAAATGTTATGTTTGTCCTTTTTAACAAAAAGAGTTGTGTCCACTTTTCCTTTTGAAAAACCATTTTCAAGTAAATATGCACTAAGTCTATCATACCATGCTCTTGGTACTTGTTTCAATCCATATAAATCTTTGGTGAGTTTGAAAACATGATTTGGAAAATTGTAGTTTTCAAAACCAGGAGGTTGTTCAACATAAACTTCTTCGTTTATAAATCCATTTAGAAATGCACTTTTAACATCCATTTGAAATAGTTTAAAATTCATGTGACATGCAAAAGCAAGTAAAATTGTAATAGCTTCTAATCTAGCTATAGAGGCAAATGTTTCATCATAGTCAATGCCTTCTTCTTGATTATATCCTTTGGCTAACAATCTTGCTTTATTCCTAGTGATGTGACCATTTTCATCAAGCTTATTTTTGTAGACCCATTTGCATCCTATGATTGAGTGATCTTTAGGTCTAGGAGTGAGTTCCCATACATTATTTCTTTCAAATTGATTAAGTTCATCTTGCATTGCAATCATCCAACTTCCATCATTTAGAGCCTCCTCAATGGTCTTTGGCTCAATTTGAGAAACAAAAGCAAAATTAACATATATATAATTAATTTTAGATATAGTAATTACTCCCTTAGATGTTTCACTAATGATGAGTTCCATAGGATGATCTTTCTTGTATTGCCAATCCTTAGGTAGATCTTGAGTCTCTTCTTTAAGTTCATTCTGATTGATCCTTGGAGCATCAATAGTTTCTTATGGTTCAAGAGTACCTGCAAGGTCATCAAAATTACTGCCTTTCCTTTGATCAAGTTTAGATGATTCATCAAAAACAACATGCATTGATTCTTCAATTACTTGAGTTTTCTTATTAAATACTCTATATGCTTTGCTAGATAATGAGTATTCTAGGAATATGCCTTCATCCGATTTGGATGATAATTTTCCAAGATTTTCCTTGGTGCTCAATATAAAGCATTTGCATCCAAATACTCTAAAATATGAAATTTTGGGAACTCTTCCATTCCATAGCTCATAAGAAGTTTTATTAATTAAAGGTCTTTTGTAAACACGATTTGCAATGTAACAAGCGGTATTAATGGTTTCTGCCCAAAAATAAGATGGTATTTCATATTCATTGAGCATTGTTCTAGCCATTTCAACCAAGGTTCTATTTTTCCTTTCAACCACACCATTTTGTTGTTGAGTTCTAGGAGCACAAAAATTATGTGAAATGCCAAGTTCATTACAAAAGTTTTCAAAATTTTCATTCTCAAATTCTTTGCCATGATCACTTCTAATAGATGTGATCACATATCCTTTTTCATTTTGAACTCTTTTTGCAAAAGTTTTGAAGAGCTAAGAAGTTAACCCATGTGAATCTAGAGTAATCGTCAATAAGAACAAATGCATATGACTTGCCACCTAGACTTGTAACTCTATTTGATCCAAATAAATCTAAATGAATGAGTTCTAAAGGTCTAGAGGTACTTACAACATTCTTTGATTTAAATGAGCTCTTATGTTACTTACCAGTTGACAAGGTTCACAAGTTCTATCTTTGTCATATTTTATTTTAGGGAGACCATCAACTAGGTTTTCATTACAAATGCATTTTAATTGATCCATACTTGCATTTCCTAGTCTTCTATGCCATAACCATGCATTATTATTAGTAGAGATTAAACATTTAAATGCATTATTGGAATGAATGTCAATTTTATATGTGTTGCTTATCCTAGTTCCTTTAAATACAACAACACCATTTTAATTAGTGATCTTGCATCCTTTGGAATCAAAATTTACAATGTATTTTCTATCACATAATTGACTAACACTTAGCAAATTATGTTTCAAACCATCAATAAGCCATACATCTTCTATCAAGTCTGTACCAAGTATTCCAATGTAGCCAACACCAATAATTTTACCTTTAGCATTATTTCCAAAAGTTACATTATCTCCAAGTTTGTATGTAATACATGTAAAAAGCTTTGCATTCCCGGTCATATGCCTTGAGCACCCACTATCCACAAGCCATGTGCTTTTGTTGATAGTAGATTTTAGGCATACCTACAAGGCAATAGTAGTTATCTTTTCTTAGGTACCCAAATGAAGTTGGGTCCTTGATGGTTAGCAATAGAGGAATCTTCTAACTTAAGATGAGCCTTTCAAATATAACAAAAAATGTTTTTATGTCCAAATTTCATACAATATGTACATTGCTACAATGTTTTATATTTTTGCACTTTCATATTCATATTCCATGTATTATGCATACAGCAACAAGTGTGTGATCGCTTTTGTGCATGTTTAATGTATATAAATGTATGATTACTTTTTGAGAACTTAGCTCTATTTCCTAGTGAGCCATGAGTGGCCTTTTTGGAATTCTTAGACTTGGTGTGAGCATCTTTGTTCTTTACAACATCAACATTAGAGATTCGAGTTGTAGTTGCTTTTACAAATGTTGGTGTTCTTAGTGTTGGTTGAGCCATTGAATCTTAATCCATATTTTAAGGAAGTTGATCTTTCGTTACCAATTAATGTTTCTAAGGCTTCTTTTCCTTTATGAAATCTTGAAATTGATTCTTTTAGTTCTTTTAGTTCATGCTTTAGAATTTCATTCTCTTTAATAACCTTTTCTAAATCATGTGAGTTTTTATTTAACTCTTTTAATGAATTCATCAAGTGTTCATTTGAGGTTTTCAATTCTATGGTACAGTTCTTTAAGCAAATAAAATCCTTTTCTAACTTAGAACTCTTTTCCTTATAGACCATCATCTTGAAAAAATATTTTTCTATTTTAAAGTTCATGTGCTCAATCAAATCACTGTCATCTAGGTCATCTATAATATTATGTGCTCTTAGATTTAAGGATTAAGTACTTACTTCATTGGAGTCATCTTCAATAGCCATGAGACATAGGTTTGCAATTCCTTCTTCTTCTCCTTCTTCCTCTTCGCTTGAAGAAGAGTCATCCCATGTGGCTTTGAGAGACTTTTTCTTTTCTTTGTCCCATTTCCTTTTGTTCTTTACTTTGAAGCAATCTGATTTGATGTGACCAGATTTACCACATTCATAGCACTTTACATCATTTTTCTTTTCTTTATCTTTGAAGGAGGATTTAGGAAGTGTACCTTTGTTAGCTTGTAATATTTTCTTTCATTTCCATTCATTTATTCTTTTTGAGAATATTGCCATTTCATCTTCATCATCGGTACGTTCGTTGCTTAAGCTCTCAACTTCTTTGATTGCTTTGAGTGCAATTGGTTTTCTCTTTTCTTTCTCACCTTGATCTTCTTCTTTTTCACTATATAGCTCAAATGTGAGTAGTTTTCCCACAAGCTCGTCGGTTCTCAATGTGCTAAGATCATAAGCTTCTTCAATGGATGATACTTTTGATTCAAAGTTCTTTCTAGTTCTTAGGGCTCTCAAGATTTTACTATTTATGTCACGTTGGTCATATATCTTCTTTAGCTTATTAACAATAGCAAGCAAGCGATTCATCATGTGGGTGATGTTTTCATTTGGGTTCATCTTGAATAGCTCACACTCATGAACATGCATTTGTTTCTTAGTAAATCTCACTTGAGTCGTACCTTCATGATAGTTTTCAAGTATTTTCCAAATGCAATGTGCACAAGTTAAATGTTGAACTCTTCCACATTCTTCTCTTGAAATGGAGTTCATCAAGATGGAAGCAGCTTTATTGTTCTTGAATCGATCTTTAAAATTGACAATTGACCATTGTGCTTTGGGAAGAGGAACTTGAATACCATCAACTTCATGAGTAGGAGGTTTCCATTCACTTTCCATAAAATCCCATAGCTCAATCCCTTCACTAACTAGAAACAAATACATTTTGTGTTTCCAATAGGAATAATCCATTCCATCAAAATAGGGTCTAAGGATAGTGTTAAGATTTCCATGAGAGGTTGAGTTTGATGATGAAGAAGTTGCCATAGTGGATCAAATTTCACAATTAAGTTTAAGAAATTTCATGCTCTGATACCAATTATTGTCCTAAGATGGCAACCAAGAGGGGGGGGGGGGAATTGGTTGTCTTGAGAAATGATGGCAAATTAAAAAACTCAACAAACAAGAAATGTAGAAGAGATAAATGGTTGAGTAGTGAGTATAAGAAAGAACACACAAGATTTATAGTGGTTCGGATTTTCTCCAATCCTACATCCACTTCCTTAACAACTTGTTAAGGTTCCACTAACTTTGAAGTTTTAAAAGCTCACTTCAAACTGTGGAGTTTTTACAAGTTCACACCCAACTTGACAAGTGTTTTCCTAAGGCTAACACTCAAACCACTTACAAGAGTTTTCCCAGGCTCACTCTCACAACCTAAGTGTTTCCAAGCTCACACTCAAACTTTTACAATGGTATTTTTAATGCTTACACCGAACACTTATTACAATTCAAATGTTAAATGAAGTAATAAAAGAAAATATGTTGCTTGGCTATTCAATTCAGAATCTCTTATTTTCTTAACATAATAATAATGTATTTATAGCCAATGTGGTCTAACTAGCTGTTATAGATAGTGAGAAATAAGTCTTGGTAGTTTAGACATATTTCAATAGACTATTCGAAGCAGTTAGTGGTTGTCCTTGACACTAGGACGGTCATGTCAATGTTTCACGCGATCACCCTTGGATAAGGAATGGTCGCTGCATTCAAAATTGCTTCAACGGCGAATTTAAGTGCTCTGCTACTGGAATCTTGCCCATGTTGTGGTTGTCAGGACGGTCGGGCATACACTAGGTGCGGTCGCCCTTTTTGAATACTGAAATGGGTTTACAACGGTTATTACACGTGGCATTCTTTAACTGGGCAAAATAAACTTCTGCCTAAATATGAATTTCGCGGTCTCCCTAGGTGCCAATTAGTGGTCGAATTGAGAGACTCACATAGAACTTCTGGGTGCACCTGAGGACGCAAACACTACTATCAGTTTGAGTAGTTTTCTCTTGAATTAGCAGAGCGGTCGCGGATTTGAAAGGACGGTCACTACATAAGTAAGCGACACCGTATTCTTCACCAGTCTTGTCACTGTGAACCTTACTAGAATTTGGATGATTTGGAATACTCATGTTGCGATCATCCTTGGTTTTTGGACGGTCGCTCATGTTGATGTGCGGTCGCTACTTAGGTCTAGTTTATGACCGCGAACCCTACTGTGATATGGTTTCATCATTCAATTCCATGGGAGTTCATCTCTATGGTTTGTACAACCGCTAAAAGTGCCCTGTGTTGACTTGTTTGAAACAATCTAATCCCGCAACAAAGTTCTTAAAACACATGCTAAATAAGTCATTCAATTTGAGTTGTCAAGGATCAAAATTGAGATCATTTGGCTAACAGATTTTAAATTTATATGGTGGATTTTTTTTATATTTAGTTGAAGTTTGGATGAATTAGTATTGAATTTATTTGGTTAAAGAATTTATGTACATTTGATTACAATGTTTAAATCATGTTATAAAATGATTTTAATGATGGAAATGAACTTAGAATTCCATTTGGAATTGATTGGAATAAAGTTTTAACATTAAAGAAGGTTAGGGTAAAAATGTGAAAGTTTGAAGGAATGTTGTTTAATTGATGTTTAATTGTTGTAGTGCCTTAAAATGGAATCCTAGTATATTATATACATTCACATTTTGATTAGGTGAATAGGTATTGAGCAGATAGTAATTGTCCAACCTTAGTGGTGAAGGGCAATAAGAGGTTTTGAGTTGGATGGAGCTTCGGCTCACATTCTTACATATAAGAGGTTAGTACATACTTTGCCACTTAATTTGATTTATTGCATTATTTTAAGCATAACACATTGCATATGGTGAATGTATTATGTTACTTGAGTTAGAATGTATGTGTGTGTAGCGTTTTGAAGTAACAATGCTTGATTGGAAGTTAATATGGTATAATAGGTCATTTAAGAATGGCTAAAAATAATTATATGTGTAAAATGTGAAAAGTGAAAATATTACACTAAAATGTAGAAGTGAGCCACATTTACAATGTATGTGAAAATGATCTTCATTGTGTGGTAAATTAATTCCAGAATATTATTTTTGGATTTTATTACCTTCGAGTGAGACACATTAGTGTCACAAATATTATTACACCTTCGGGTGAGACACGTTGGTGTCACAGATATTATTACACCTTTTGGTGTGACACACTAGTGTCACTAAAATTATTACACATTTGGATGAGACACGCTGGTGTCACTGATGTTGAAATGGGCTAAGACAATGTTTCTAGACCTAAATCAATATATAATGACTTTTGGGCCCAATATGAATGGATTATTGATATGCTAATTGTGAGCGGGGATTTTTGCCTCCACTCTCGATGGAATGCTTCTTGCGACTTTGGCACTATTTAGGCTCGGAGCCTTAGAGAACACGGGCCTAAGCCCGGAGAAAATGGAGTCACCATTTGGACGGGCCGAGAAGAAGAAAGGGGAGGATGACTCAATTCCTAAGGAATCCCCAATCCCCTAATGGGTTTGGAAAGTTGGGTATGTGTGGAGAAGGTGAGAAATGGCCTATATATATTTATATATTTTTCAGTAGTCGATTTTTATTTATTTATTTTTATATATATATATATATTTTAACTTTACTAATATTACCTTTTTTATTTTTATTAAACATTATAGACAATAAATATTTTAATAAATATTACTTAATTAAAAAAAATAAAAATTATTTTGGACTATAAAAAATATTGGACCAGACTGGGTCAAAAATTAAGGGTCTACAGTTTGCCCCTTGCATGAGCGATCTAAGACTATGGCAAAAGAGAGTGAAAAGCAATGTGATTTTTGACTTGGTTTAGAGCCATATTAGACTCCATACCTAAGGTTGGTTTGAGTTTTGAACTAAAAAATGATTTGGGTTCTAGACCCGAGTTAAGTTTAGGATTTGGATTTTGAACCCGAGGTAAGTTCTAGACTTAAGGGTAATCTAAGTTCTGGACTTAATGATAATTTGGGTTCTGGACCCGAGACAGTTTGGGTTCTGGATCCAATTTGAGTTCTGGACTTGAAAAAGACTTGGGTTGTTCCATTCTTTAATGAATTATGGGTCTTCACCCACCAAAATGGATCATCATCCTTGGACCATGGATCTTCATCCTTGGCATTGGAACTTCCCCTTTGAAAATGAATCTTCATCCTTAGAGATTGGGTCTTCACCCTTGAAAATGGATCTTCATCCTTTGGACGTTGGGTCTTCACCCTCGAAATTGGATCTTCATCCTTTAAGCTGGATCTTCATCATTTGCATCGGGTCTTCACCCTTGAAAGTGGATCTTCATCCTTTAAGCTGGATCTTCATCCTTGGAATTGGGTCTTCACCCTTTAAAGTGGATCTTCATCCTTTGCATCGGGTCTTCACCTTGAAAATGGATCTTTATCCTTTGGACTTCGTCTTCACCCATTGAATTGGATCTTCATCCTTAGAATCAGGTCTTTGCCTTTGAAAATGGATCTTCATCCTTGGAAATCAGGTCTTTGCCCTTGAAATTGGATCTTCATCCTTGGAAATCTAGTCTTCACCCTTGAAATTGGATCTTCAACCTTTAAGCTGGATCTTCATCCTTGGAAATTAGGTCTTCACCCTTGAAAGTGGATCTTCATCCTTTAGATGTCAGGTCTTCACCCTTTGAAATTGGGTCTTCACCCTTAAAAGTGGATCTTCATCCTTAGAGATTTGTCCTATATTGGCTTCAGCTCCTCTAGTTGGACTGATCTTTTGTCTTTTGTGTCTTCATTTTTTTAAGAGTTCTAATTTTCTTCGTTTTCAATTCTCTTTTTTATTCTTTCTTTGCACTTTTGCAAAAAAAAATTCAGCCATTTTAACTAACCTACAAATCTCCTCCTTGCCCTCTATGATTTTTCTATGCGGGCTTTGGTTGATGTTTGTAGATTGTCTAGTTCTTCACACAAACACATATTTCTTCTTTTGCAAAACGACTAGAGTTTTTTCAAGCAATAGGCTTTCCATGCCCCCTTGATTCAATATCTTCTTTTGATTCTTTACTTCACAAGGTATTTGTTGTTCACTTTGACAAAGAATAGATAATACAAGAGAAGAAAGTGTGATGTGATTTGCTCATGTATGTATGATATGCATGAATAATACTTATAATGGTTCCATCGACTCACAGACTGAGGTTATCAGCTGAAATATTCTCACGAATTTCTTCCAGATGCTCGTTTAGGTCTTGCACTGGAATGGCAAAAGGCTTCACTTTTATGGCTTTTATCTTCGAGATATTGAAAACATGAATAATGGAGCCCCCAAGAAGCAGAGATACATCCATTTTAAATTATGATTCAGTATGTCAATTGGTAGCTTCATCACCTTACCAGTAATCATTTCCTTTGCCCAATGTGTCCTTTCAGATTCGATGATTCGACATACTTCCCTTAACTTGAAGGCTTCGTGTGACAAAAACATTATTTTTTTTTAAAACTAAATGTTGGCTTTGCCAAATCAATGTCAATTTACCTCAGGACTCAATTTTCAAATTAACATATTTATAACATGACAACCTTAGTTACTGTACTAAACTCGGGAATTATTTCTATTTAAGCAAGAATTGTTGCACTTCAGATAGTCACATACACATTACTTGGTCAAAGATCTCATTTGAGTTTGAATATTGTATATCTCATAAGCATGCTTATTCAAACGATCTCCACTAATAGACTCTACCTACCAAGAGAGATCAATAGGTCTTTGATAGGCTTAAAATAGGGTCTATAAGGGACTATTAGTGTATATGCCCTAGGCCATTGATTTGGACCTTAATGTTATTCATTTTGTTATTAATAAAGAAGTTTTTATTATCATTGTTATGTTTGCATGTTATATATAATAATGATTATATCCCTGGTTTATTATTGTTATGGAGATAATAATAAATATAACTAGTGTAATATTGATTTGATAATCATAAGATGATTATAGGTATGAAGATACAAATCAATATTATGGATACATGTTAGAGAACAGTGTATTGGATAGACCCACATAGATATCACTTCATGGTTTAATGTCATAAGTGTATCTCATAATAGTTTTCATTTAATCCTTTGACTTGAGATTGTCATAGTTTCCAACATAAGGAATATTATGTTTTGACATGATCAAACGTTATCTGTAACTAGATAATTATAAAGGTTATGCTTGAACATGATATAAATTATGTAGAGGAAAATGAACAATCAAGATGGAATTTGTCTCTCTCTATGAGAGAGATATCTTCTGGGCCCCTCGATAAGTGTAACTGAGAAATGCATGGCCATGCTCAAATAAGTTGATATAAGATCAATCTTATTTGTTTATCAGTTAACTTGGAGATCGAGTAATCATAAGTTTGGACAATATAAGTATGACATTTACTATGACTTATGTTCAAACTAGATATCGTGTGACAAAGGGATTAATGCATGTACTATTTCAGGTTTTTCATTTATAATGATTCTCATGATTAATTGGGTAGTCGTAATGTCTTGCTAGAGGCCAATTATGATTTGTGCATTTCAATAGAGATTGAAATACACTACCAATTAATATGAGCCTATCGGGTCACACACATAGAACGTAGGCTGTACTTAAATAATAATAATTATATTTAATTATTGTTGTTAGTATTATTATTATTATTAGATATTAATAATAATATTGTTATAATAATTATTATTAGATAATAATTATTAAAACGTGGGTCCATATGGGATATGGACAGTCAGGGTTTTGATAAAAAGAAGTCTTTTAAAACGGTTTTAAAAGGATTGGAGGTTTTATGATCTAATTATTCGTTTTGCAAAAGAAAACGTAAGAAGAGAAAAAACCTAAAAAACCCTAGTTTCGTTTTGAAAAGGTTCAGCCACTGCCGTTGGTGAGCTAGCACTCAGACCGGCGTACGTTTGTGTGGATTTCGTTAGAGGGTGTTCGTCTTCAGAAGGCAGCATCTGTTAATCGTTTTGAAGCTACACAAAAAGGTTAGTTTTGAATCTCTTTTATCGAACTGAATGGATCACATGGATCCTGTGAGTAAATCGAAAGAATTTTTGTTTTCCGCTGCGGCAAGGGTTGCAGATTCTTCACGATTTACTAACAGTGGTATCAGAGCCTCTTGTTGATTCCATTTAATTCGAAATATACCATGTTGATGTGTTGATATGATCTATTGTTTTTCGAATGGCATGATTGGATTCGTTTTATCATTTGATGATGATTCGAATCTGTTATATGAGATATAACATAAATTGTTGTTGATATATGATGTCAAAGATGACCAATTGTATAAGATACAATTCTGTGAAATCAAATTGGGGTTGGTATACGATCTGTTATGGTTTCGAATTAGGGTTAATATGATTAATTCAATTCGTTTATTCATATTGAATGTATACATAGATTTCGATTTTGATTAATATGATTATTGAGTAAATCGTTTCTAAGGTTTCTGGTAATAGTTCTCTGTTAATATGATTAATAGATTACTATTATATTCTGTTTAATATGATTAACAGAATAAGGGTTTTCACCGCCGTATGTTCGCGCCCTATAGTTCGTTACCGCGACATTAAGAATGTCAATATATTTGTTTCTATTTAACATGTTAGTGATGAATATGTTATGTTTGTTTGATGTCTTGGCATGGTGCATAGCATGGCCTTTATGACCTATGTGATTGGTTTATTTATATCTTAATTTTTTATAAATACGGCCTGCGTGTCGTTTATTTTTGTAACTTTATAATTACTAGTTTAGTAGTTAGTTTTTATTATTAATGTAATAATGAAGACTCAAGCTTGGAGAAGAAGATGAAAATTCCATGGAGATGAAGTTGCCTTTCAAGATATGAAGAAATGTACTATTGCAAATGTTGTAATAGATAGGTTTTCTTTTCACCTAGGGTTGCCTATATGATCTTCATTTGGTCTCATGAAGATCATATCTAGTTTGGCCATGCTATGTCACGTTTATTTTTATCAAATATGTATGAGATGCCATGTTTGATAGTTTATGTATGCATATAGGATATGATATATAAATGTCAATTTTAACATGTTTTCAAAAAAAAAAATTAAATGGAATGAACCCTCACTATTAATCTAAGTTTTAATGCCATCCATGTCTTAAACACTTATCAAGGCTAAGATCACCTAAATGTAGATTTTGCCAAAGCAAAGTACTTTAGGTTATCCTAGCAAGATATGATGAGTAATGGTGCTGCTCATGCATTTAAAATTGGTTAGACTTAATTAGGCTATCAAAATGGTTTTGGGCCTAAGGCATTAGATGGGGTATAACATGCTATGACATATGATGTCATGATCCCATATTATCTAAGAGTTACATCTGATGTAATTGGTAATGGGTTACCTACCATAATAACTTGATTTTAAGTGTCATGCCAAAGCTGACTTAATATTAAGTAAAAATTGGATCTTAGCCCACTAAAATGTCATTGTGATGATTGAGGGTTATATTTTAGTGGGAGTTTAATTACTTATCACCTTTTATTAATTAAAATTTGCATATTTTGTAGATTGAAATGGCTACCAACAATAACTCCACTTTATCACTGCGATCCATCCTTGAGAAGGAAAAACTGAAAGAGAATGGGACTAATTTTGTTGATTGGTTTAGGAACCTGAGAATTGTTCTCAAACAAGAAAAGAAGTCCTATGTGCTTGATGAAGCTGTCCCTGAGCCACCTCCTGCTAATGCTTCTAATGCTGATAAGAACAAGCATAAGAAGCATATGGATGATTCCAATGACATTGGATGTCTTATGCTTGCTACTATGTGTCCAGAACTTCAGAAGGATCTGGAACACTTGGAGGCTTATGAGATGAGTGTCCATCTCAAACAAGCTTTCCAACAGCAAGCTAGGCAGGATAGATTCGACACTGCTGTTGCATTATTTGACTGCAAGATGTCAGAGGGCGAATCGGTTAGCGCTCATGTTTTGAAAATGAAGGGCTACATTGATCACCTTGCCCGACTTGGATATCCCTTGAGTTTAGAACTCTCCACGGATTTGATCCTTCATTCTTTGCCCAGCAGTTTTTCACATTTTGTTATGAACTATAATATGAACAACATGGAAAAGTCCATTCCTGAGCTACATGGTATGCTCAAAACTGCTGAAGGGAATATCAAAAGGCCCACTAAGGCTACCCATGTATTGAATGTCAATAAGGGTAAGCCTATGAAGAAAAAAGGCAAGGCAAAGGGTAAAGCAACAGTTGCTACAAAGCCTAAGGGACAGCCCAAGCCAAAAGAACGCAAGGCACCTGTTCCTAAGGAAGGAACTTGTCACCATTGCAAGGAGCCTGGGCATTGGAAAAGAAATTGCCCACTTTATTTGGCTGAATTGAAGAAATCGAAGGGTAGTGCGACTACGTCTTCAGGTATATATGTTATAGAAATTAACTTATCTGCTTCTACTTCATGGGTATTGGATACTGCATGTGGTTCTCACATTTGTACAAATGTGCAGGGACTCAAAAGGAGTAGATCACTGAAAAGGGGCAAAGTTGACCTACGAGTTGGGAATAAAGCAAGAGTTGCTGCACTAGCTGTAGGATCTTATGAACTTCATATGCCTAATGGCTTTTTGTTAAATTTGAACAATTGCTATTATGTTCCTACTCTGAGTAGGAATCTTATTTCAGTTTCAGTTTTGGATGATGAAGGTTTTTCATTTTTAATTAAAAATAAGACCTGTTCTATTTTTGATAAAGATGATTTGCTTTATGGTATTGCAAGATCTTTTAATGGCCTTTATGTCCTTGACTTAGATGATTCTAGGGAGAATCATATTTATAACATAAACTCTAAGAGAATTAAGCCAAATGACCTAAACCCTACAATTTTATGGCATTGTCGTCTTAGCCATATAAATGAGAGACGCATTTCTAAACTCCATCAAGATGGATTATTAGATTCATTTGATTTTGAATCATTTGATAAATGTGAATCTTGTTTACTTGGCAAAATGACAAAGAATCCTTTCACCAGACAAGGTGAAAGGGCTAATGACTTGCTAGGACTAGTACATACAGATGTATGTGGCCCATTAAGCATTAGTGCCAGAGGAGGATATAATTACTTCATTACTTTTACTGATGATTTCAGTAGGTATGGCTATGTCTACCTAATGAAACATAAGCATGAGGCTTTTGAAATGTTCAAAACTTTTCAAAATGAAGTACAAAATCAACTTGGTAAAACTATTAAGGCACTTCGATCTGATCGAGGTGGTGAATTTTTGAGCCAAGAGTTTGACGAACATCTAAGAAATTATGGAATTGTTTCACAATTAACTCCTCCAGGAACTCCACAGTGGAATGGTGTTTCTGAAAGAAGAAATCGAACTTTATTAGATATGGTTCGATCTATGATGAGTCAAGCAGATCTTCCATTATCATTTTGGGGTTATGCCTTGGAGACAGCTGCTTTTGTTTTAAACCGTGTACCATCTAAAGCGGTTGAAAAGACACCATATGAGATATGGACTGGCAAAACACCTAGTTTGTCTTTTCTTAAGATTTGGGGTTGTGAGGCTTATGTGAAAAGACCAGTTTCAGATAAGTTAGCTCCAAAATCTGCTAAATGTATCTTTGTGGGATATCCTAAGGAAACTAAAGGATATTATTTCTATATTCCATCTGAGAACAAAGTGTTTGTTGCTCGAAATGGAACCTTCTTGGAAAAGGAATTCATTTCTAAAAGAACTAGTGGGAGCACAGTTCAATTAGATGAATTTATAGAACCACAAGAAGATATTGAACCGCCTGTAGAAACAGTTTCAGAACCACAAGTCATTGTGGAAACTGAAAATGTTACACAAGTTCTGCGCAGATCTTATAGACCACGTCATCAGCCTGAGAGATATGGATTTCTCATGACTGAAAGTCGTGAAGTTTTGCTCATAGATCAAGATGAGCCAACTACCTATCTTGAAGCTGTGTCAGGTCCAGATTCAGAGAAATGGCTTGGAGCCATGAACTCTGAGATGCAGTCCATGTTTGACAACCAAGTTTGGGCCTTAATTGATCCTCCCGAAGGTATTAAGACTATTGGTTGCAAATGGGTTTTCAAGAAGAAAATTGACATTAATGGAAATGTGCAAACCTATAAAGCAAGGTTGGTTGCTAAAGGTTTCAAACAAACACATGGTATAGACTATGATGAAACTTTTTCTCCAGTTGCTATGATTAAATCTATTAGGATTCTCCTTGCCATTGCTGCATACTATGATTATGTGATATGGCAAATGGATGTCAAAACCGCTTTCCTTAATGGAAATTTACTCGAGGATGTGTACATGACACAACCTAAGGGTTTTGTAAATCCTGAGAATTCTGGGAAGGTTTGCAAGCTTCAAAGGTCAATTTATGGATTGAAGCAAGCATCTCGAAGCTAGAATCTTTGTTTTGATGAAACAGTTAAGAACTTTGGTTTCATTCAAAATGAAGATGAACCATGTGTTTACAAGATGGTTAGTGGGAGTGCTATCATGTTCTTAGTCCTATATGTAGATGACATATTGATCATTGGAAATGATGTCCCCACTTTACAAAAGGTTAAAGATTGGTTAGGGAATTCTTTTTCAATGAAGGACTTGGGAGAGGCTGCATATATCCTTGGTATAAGGATCTATAGAGATAGATCTAGAAGGATAATTGGCTTAAGTCAAAGTACATACATTGACAAAGTGTTGAAGAGGTTCAGTATGCAAGATTCCAAGAAAGGATTCTTGCCTATGTCACATGGTATTCATCTTGGCAAGAATCAATGTCCTAAGACATCTGAGGAGCGAGATAGAATGAATAAGATCCCTTATGCTTCTGCTATTGGATCTATTATGTATGCCATGCTATGTACTAGACCTGATGTCTCATATTCTTTAAGCACAACAAGTAGATATCAAGCTGATCCTGGTGAGGGTCACTGGACAGCTGTTAAGAACATTCTTAAGTATCTAAGAAGAACTAAGAATGTTTTCTTAGTTTATGGAGGTTTGGAAGATGAACTAGTTGTAAATGGTTACACAGATGCTAGTTTCCAAACTGATATAGATGATTACAAATCGCAGTCTGGTTTTGTATTCACATTGAATGGTGGAGCCATTACTTGGAAAAGTTCCAAGCAAAGCACAGTAGCAGATTCTACAACAGAAGCTGAGTATATAGCAGCATCAGATGCTGCTAAGGAAGCAGTTTGGCTGAAGAAATTCATCACTGAGCTTGGAGTGGTGCCTAGCATTGCTAATCCTATGGCTATCTATTGTGACAACAATGGTGCCATAGCGCAAGCAAAAGAGCCAAGGTCCCATCAAAAATCTAAGCACATACTCAGGCGATTTCACCTCATTCGAGACATCATTGATAGAGGTGATATCAAGATATGCAAAGTTGACACAAATGACAACATAGCAGATCCATTGACAAAGCCTCTCTCGCGGGTCAAGCATGATCAGCACACTAAGTCTATGGGCATGAGATATTTGTTAGACTAGGCTTAGTGCAAGTGGGAGACTGTTAGTGTATATGCCCTAGGCCATTGATTTGGACCTTAATGTTATTCATTTTGTTATTAATAAAGAAGTTTTTATTATCATTGTTATGTTTGCATGTTATATATAATAATGATTATATCCCTGGTTTATTATTGTTATGGAGATAATAATAAATATAACTAGTGTAATATTGATTTGATAATCATAAGATGATTATAGGTATGAAGATACAAATCAATATTATGGATACATGTTAGAGAACAGTGTATTGGATAGACGCACATAGATATCACTTCATGGTTTAATGTCATAAGTGTATCTCATAATAGTTTTCATTTAATCCTTTGACTTGAGATTGTCATAGTTTCCAACATAAGGAATATTATGTTTTGACATGATCAAACATTATCTGTAACTAGATAATTATAAAGGTTATGCTTGAACATGATATAAATTATGTAGAGGAAAATGAACAATCAAGATGGAATTTGTCCCTCTCTATGAGAGAGATATCTTCTGGGCCCCTCGATAAGTGTAACTGAGAAATGCATGGCCATGCTCAAATAAGTTGATATAAGATCAATCTTATTTGTTTATCAGTTAACTTGGAGATCGAGTAATCATAAGTTTGGACAATATAAGTATGACATTTACTATGACTTATGTTCAAACTAGATATCGTGTGACAAAGGGATTAATGCATGTACTATTTCAGGTTTTTCATTTATAATGATTCTCATGATTAATTGGGTAGTCGTAATGTCTTGCTAGAGGCCAATTATGATTTGTGCATTTCAATAGAGATTGAAATACACTACCAATTAATATGAGCCTATCGGGTCACACACAGAACGTAGGCTGTACTTAAATAATAATAATTATATTTAATTATTGTTGTTAGTATTATTATTATTATTAGATATTAATAATAATATTGTTATAATAATTATTATTAGATAATAATTATTAAAACGTGGGTCCATATGGGATATGGACAGTTAGGGTTTTGATAAAAAGAAGTCTTTTAAAACGGTTTTAAAAGGACTGGAGGTTTTATGATCTAATTATTCGTTTTGCAAAAGAAAACGTAAGAAGAGAAAAAACCTAAAAAACCCTAGTTTCGTTTTGAAAAGGTTCAGCCACTGCCGTTGGTGAGCTAGCACTCAGACCGGCGTACGTTTGTGTGGATTTCGTTAGAGGGTGTTCGTCTTCAGAAGGCAGCATCTGTTAATCGTTTTGAAGCTACACAAAAAGGTTAGTTTTGAATCTCTTTTATCGAACTGAATGGATCACATGGATCCTGTGAGTAAATTGAAAGAATTTTTGTTTTCCGCTGCGGCAAGGGTTGCAGATTCTTCACGATTTACTAACAGGGACATGGGTTAAATGAAGGTCATTTGTAAGTTGGAGCCAATGTGACACTATGGGCAAACCCTAATACTACAAATTTCTTATTTGAACTTTAGGCAGCTGGGAGCATAAAAAGATAGAGCTTTGAACATTTTCCCATCTTCTTGGCATTAATCTGGATCTTGATTGGGACAGTCTTTGCCTTCGCAAAAAGTTTGGTACTCATATTCATTTCTTTCTTTTCTCTTTTCTTTATCTCTTTCTATTTCTTACTCCTTCTTTTCTTTGAGCATTTTATCATTTTGTTCTTCTTTTCTGTAGGACTGTTAAGTACAGGACTTTCAGGAACTGGATGAACTTTCTCCTTTTTCTCCGATTTTGATTGAATCTTTGCTTGGATTGGACCAATTCAAGTCAAACTAACCTTATAAACCAAATGGAAGCCTTTTGCTCCTTTAGGTAAAAGAGAACTCAGTTGGCTTTCTGAACCGCCTTTTTGGGTTTTATTTTCTTCTTTTTCTCTTTTTTTCCTTTTCTTTTTCTTCTTCTTTCTTCTTCTTTTATTTTCTTTTTCTTTTCTTTTTTTTTGTTTTTGGTTCTAGCTCTTAAAGAGTTGACTTGTTTGTATTGGAGATATTAGGTGAACTTCAACTACCCTTATGGTCTTGAGAACATCAACTGTCCTTATGATCTTGACTATTCATTCCTTTCTTTGATCTTCTTGCCTCTTCACCTTAGTGATCAGAAGACTTGTTAAAAGTATCACAACAGCTCAGGGTAGGTTGTTGGGGTTATATGCGAATGAGAAGAAAGTTAAAATTTTATGAAGGTTCAAAGGGACAACTAGGGATTGATATTTAATAGGGTGGATACTATTTGTTGGCTCGTCAAACAATGCCTAGATCATCTCTCCCTTAAATAAGCAGAGTTCAATTTCACCTCAAAAATTTGTCAAAGCATGTTCTAAGACTGAGTAGGACCTAGACAAAGGTAATTGTGCAAGAGCCCTCTCTAAGTAAGCATACACAACTCAATGCTATAGAGCAATTCCCTCACTTAGTAAAGTCATTCAAGTCATGATGCATAAACATATTAATTCATGAATTATCAAGCTAGATTCCTCATTGGTTGAGCACCAAAATGAGCAAAGAGCAATAAAATTTTTGATGAAAGTAATTTATTCAAACAACTTTAAATTTGAAAAACACTATTGTTCCATAAAACACCAAATAAAGAAAATAAAACAAGAAAAACAAACAAGCCAAGGGAAGTTCATTGAGTTAAGCTTCTTCTCCTTTCACATCTTCAATATTCCCATCTGGAAAAGAGGATAAGACAAAATCTTCCTTAAATCCTTTTCTTCCCATGAAGGTTGCCGGTGGAGGTACTCTTCCAAACTTAGGCAAAGGATTGTTCTTGGTATTGGGCTTGTCCAGCTCAGGTAGCTTACCACTATCGATTAGATCTTGGATCTCATGCTTCAATCGGGTACATCTATTAGTCTCATGTCCTTGAGTCTGATGAAATTGATAAAAAGCCTTAGCATCAAATTTTGGGGGCAAAGGTTTAGGCAAAGGTTGAGGGGTCAATGGTTGTAATAGTCCCTTCTTTTGTAGCTTGTTAAAGGCCCAAGACAAAGGTTTCCCCAGGTATGAAAACTGCCTTCTATTTGCTTGACCAGTTGCATGAACATCAACTTCTTTTTGCGTGCTTTGATTTTTAGACTGTTAGTTCCCCTTCTCATTCCTTCTTATTGAAAAGTGATTCTTCTCCCTTTTCCCATTCTTCAATTTGCAGACCAGCTTGGAGAAGACCTTTGAAATCACGGATGAGTGTATGAAACATCCTTTCACAAAGAGTAGGCAACACCGCTCTCACAATAATCCTTATTTGATTAGATTCATCGGGCCTCTTCTTGAGCAAAGCAGTCTTATTTCTCCATCTTTTCACATAGCCCACAAAATTCTCATTTGGCATTTGTCTAATATCCATATTATTGGATGAAGGCCTTGTTTAACAGATTCAAATTCTTTTGTGCGCCATCACCTAAGGTATTGAACCAATTTTGGATAACAAGGTCCAATGAGAAAATGAAGTACCTTAGAGTTTGAGCCTTAGTAGCTCGGGCAGACTGCATAGTGTTGCGCTCAAATTAACTCTACCACAAAGCGTCACTCGCAAGTATACGAGGTAGTTGTAGCAAAGGTGATCGCCCCAAGGTCATCTCACAAGGAAGCCAAAGTGGGTAATTGATTATCAAATTAAAAGTAACAAGTAATTAAAGAAATTTAAATTGCAAAGTAATGAAAAAGATTGATTTAATTTGAAAACAATAAAAATAAACAAAAGCTGATGTTTTGATTCACTTGATAAAAGAGTCTAGGGTTTGCACTTCTCTACTACTTATATGTATGAACGGTTATTCCACTTAACTAATTTAATTTCTAAGATTAAATCTAAACAACTTAATTAATTGAGTCAAGGAAATAAGCTCTCGCATTCAAACCTCTTACAACTAATCTCGTTATAATTGAAACAATCTTTTTAATAGGTTATATTTCTAATTCACCTGAGTCCTTAATTGAATTATTCCAGCATTAGACTTCATCTCTCAATTCATCATCTAATACCTAAAACACACAATTGGTGGCCAATCAATTATATGTTAACAATATTTCATTCAATAAAGGCTAAAGAAATTATTAGCTAAGAGAATAACCAATTCATACAATCATAGCAGATCCATACAAACCCTAGACTAGATCAAATTAGTTCATAATGCAATCAAACATATTCATCTCATTAATGTTCCAAGAAATCGAAATAGACATGATAATATCCATTCAATAAAAATAAAGAGAATAAGTTCAAGAACAAAACCAAGTTACAACTCCTTGAAGCTTCTGAATAATCACTTGTTCGAATCTTTCAAGAAGGGTGAAACAATGGCTAGAACAATCTAATCTAAGCTAAAGTATTCAAAAGTGAAATTAAAAATCAAGAAAACAAGCTAAACCCTAACTTTACTCTCTCTGACGGCTCAAACAATTCTCCAAATCGTCAACCCCCCAAACCCTCACTTTCTTTTTCCTTTTATACGAAACGTCGGCTTTAAAATTCGGTGCGCATTTATTTCATGAGGGACACGGCCAAGTCATAAGTGACTTGGCCGTGTGAGTGGCTTTTGGAGGGACACGGCCAGGTGACTTGGCCGTGTCCCTTGCATGTGTCCACCACTGAATGCTTTTGATCTTTCTTTCTTCTTTGTTGAGTGACACGGCCAAGTGGAGCTTGACTTGGCCGTGTTGCACCTTTTTGGAGGGACACGGCCACATGACTTGGCCGTGTCCCTTGCATGTGTTTGCCTCTGTGATTGCTTCTCTTCTATGCCTTTGGAATTGGTGAGACACGGCCAAGTCAAGATGACTTGGCCGTGTGGGTCTTCATTGGAGGGACACGGCCACAAGACTTGGCCGTGTCCCTTGAGTGTGTCTCTCTCTGTGCCTGATTTCCATCTTTAGCTGGATATGAGACACGGCCAGTGACTTGGCCGTGTCCTCTGCCTGTGTCAGCTACTGTGCAATCTTCCTTCAGTCTTAGTTCCTTGGCTTTTTAACCTAAAACAAAACATCAAACAAACTTTAAACACAAGCAAATAAACAATAACCAACAAAACATAAACACTATACTCAAAACTAAATCAAAAACAACATAAACACTAAAATAAACTAAAACTATCAAAATTAATGAAAACACTAAACAAACCAATAAAAACTAACAAAATACCTAAATAAAATAATAATTATCATAATAAACAAACTACAAATCTATGACAAAAACTAACAAAACAACTACCCCACACTTACAACTTTGCTTGTCCTCAAGCAAATTCACATGGCATAAATTAAAAACTCACACAACCTTAACTATAATTCCAACATATAAGATGAAATACTTTAAGACTTAGACATAAATAATTGCAATTTCCTTCAATCAAGATTTTCTTAACTCATTCATTAATCCAGACATACAAATCTTATCTCTCATCTAAGTGTTTCACTCAATTTCAAAGGTTAATCACTCAAACCATTCATGACTGCATACTACCATAAACTTGCTTAATTATCCAATCTCCCTCACTGATTTTCTCAAGAAATAATCCGAAGGTCTTTCATTTGGATGTAATGGGGCTAAGGTAAGGTGTGAGAGAAGACATTTAAGCTGGAGCATCAAGAAATGGAGTATCTAAATTAGACAATACTCTTGCTAAGAAATTCATAACTCCCTCAAATGGCATACTCACAATCCATTGATAATCTTTCATACTTGCATAAAAATACATGAGTCAACATTCCTCTTTTGATAACCAATGCTAGAAACATTCCTCTATTGATAACCAATGCTAGAACATATATGAATTTTGTATATATATATAACTTTTTTTTTCTATCATTTTTTTTATATATACAAAATATAGACTTGCATGGAACATCTAGCTTAAAATGTAGAGGAAAAGAATAATCAACTCTTAATCAAATACAATGTGCAAAGTATGCATTTCAGCCCTCAAATATCAGTACCATTTTTTTTCTTTTTTTTTTACTTGCTTACCCCACACTTTGAAACAAACCACCCTATTGTCATATCATAAAACTCCATTCCTTAATGCAGGTATGACGATAATAAGAGAAAGTTGAGCTGTGAATTGTGTTGATCAAACAAGAAAAGGTCAAAGGCTCAACTTGGCTCACTAAGGAATTCAATATTAAGGGAGGTCTTTTTAAGCTAAAGGGTTAACCTAATTTGCCTTCATCATTTTAAAACTTGAAATTAAATCATAATGTGAGTTCAATTAGCATGCAAAAGCAAACTCTAGAGATGCAAAATCATGAAGGTGCATACTTAAGAAAAGAAAATCAATCATTTAATCTATAAGGCTCAAAACTCACAAAGGTGGGTTCTTGAAGATTAATATGTCATGAACCGCAGAATGTGAAAATTGATCCTGAATGAATTCAAATGCTAATCTCTATGCTGATATTAAAGTCTCAACTACAATGCTAGAATCACAGAAAAGATCACTAAATTTTCAACAATTATACCATGCACAACAAAAACAATAAACAAAACAAGAGAAACAAAACAAAAATTAAAGAAAAGCCAAAGATTACCCCACACTTTAGAATTTCCATTGTCCTCAATGGAAAATAAGAATAATAAAGAAAAAGAGTTTAAGGACAACCTGTTTTCCATCGCACCCTGGTGAGGCAAAACTCTATCTTTCAAACACAGATGTGCAAAAACAAAATGCAAGAGAGCTTTAGGGTTTCTATTTATTTAAACTAAACATAAAATCAAAATTGCAAAATATAAAATTATAACTACGAAAAAGGAATCATGCAAGGTCATAAAGCTTCTTTAGGGTTTCTTTAGGGTTGCCTCCCATTTAGCTCTTCTTTAATGTCATAAAGCTGGACATCATGCAAGGTCTAGGGATCATGGATCAAAGTGCTGTCATTGATCCTCAATTCCTGAAATCCTTCTTTATATGGTTTAACTCTATGTCTATTTGCTTTAAAAGTCTTCTTAGTTCTAGAGTTAAACAATTCAATGGCACCAGAAGGACACACCTTAGTTACCTCAAAAGGACCACTCCATCTTGACTTGAATTTATCTGGAAACAGACAGAGTCGATAATTAAAAAGTAAAACTTTCATACCTGGACTCAATGTCTGTCGCATAATAAATTCGTCATGAATTGCCTTAGTGCGATCCTTGTGATTCCTCGAGCCCTCATATGTTAGTAAATCGAGAAGAATCTGCAACCCTTGCCGCAGCGGAAAACAAAAATTTCTTTCGATTTACTCACAGAATCCATGTGATCCATTCAGTTCGATAAAAGAGATTTGAAACTAACCTTTTTGCGTAGCTTCAAAACGATTAACAGATGCTGCCTTCTGAAGACGAACACCCTCTAACAAAGTCCACACAAACGTACGCCGTTCTGAGTGCTAGCTCACCAACGGCAGTGGCTGAACTTTTTTTGCAAAAATGAAACTAGGGTTTTTTGTTTTATTACGAAAAATAATAATTATCATCAAGGCCTCTAGTCCTTTTAAAACCGTTTTAAAAGACCTTTCCTTGTCAAAACCCTAACTGTCCATATCCTATATGGACCCACGTTTTTAATAATTATTATCTAATAATAATTATTATAACAATATTATTATTAATATCTAATAATAATAATACTAACAACAATAATAAAAATATAATTATTATTGTTTAAGTACAGCCTACGTTCTATGTGTGTGACCCGATAGGCTCATATTAACTGGTAGTGTATTTCAATCTCTATTGAAATGCACAAATCATAATTGGTCTCTAGCAAGACATTATGTGTAACACCCCTTCCCAACCTACATGTGTAAGTCGAGTAGAGGCGCCACACTATCCTAATGTTGCTACCAATTTACTTAGTCAAATTTTAATTCTGATTTTTACAGAAATTTTGCCATAGTTCCGCCTAGAAATTTGGATCCCAAGTGTCGACAAAACTTGTTTTTCTGATTTTTTTTAAACATTTTACACAGACCAATATAATTACCATAAAATTTAATGCACTCCCAATGAATCCACCTTATACCCTCAACTACAAACCTGCACGAAGAGTTCACACTTCTAATATAACATAAAGTAAAGATTTATGATTATTACATACTACTAACATACAATTATAACATAGAAAATCTCTTTTATATTTATTCATATATATGCCACAACTAGCTAACTCATAATGGAACTAAAAGATCTACCCCTGAGATTTGCTGTGGTCTGGTCGTTGCTTTCCCAAGATTTATCTACTGCTCCGAACCTACGAGTCAAGGAAAACTTAACTCGCTGAGCAATGTCGCTCAGTGGGTACTTTACCAATAAAATACAAGTAACATATGAAAACATTTGGAAAATATGAAATAATTAAATCATAAATCAACCAACCTTAAACCAATAGAAATTTTGATACATTCAGTGTGATATGCTTTCAATAATGTAAAATCATAATTCAACTCATTTGCATTTCATAGTTTAACGAAAAATATGTCTTTGGTTCAGGCTCTACTGGTATATAGGGAACCATAGTGATAAGGCAGTGGCCCTCACCACTGTAACATAGGTGGCCCTCACCACCGATATCAGATCACAGGAATGGCCCTCACCATCCTGGTTCTAACCAATGGGCCTCCCCATTGGCTTCAGTGGCCTCACCACTGAATAACATATCATATCACAATAATGAGCAGTACTGCATGCGTTAGTATAGTGCACCATACCCTTATCTACCACTCCCACTATCCAGTAGAGCATAAAGGTTAAAATGATTCAATTTAAGTTTCAAACTTCATTTTGGAATGATTCGAAAAATCATTTTAATTTCCGTCACGCTTTGCCAATTATGCCGCGCACCACATTCTTTGGTCAAACCGTTACTCTTTTTCACATATTTAACATCCACAATAAACATATCAAATATTTCAAAGCATTCCTCAAAGGATCACAAATTGACCAAATGAATAGTGTTGCGGCGAGAAAAATCGGCAACGCAAAATGGCATGACCAAATGAATAGTAAAATCTGGATTTTTGTCAAAATTTCAGTCCACTTCAATCATGCATTTGACCAAGTAAATGATCTTATTTTTGGCTGAAATTTTACAGAAAACTTATTTCATATGTTGACTAATTTCATGTAAAATTTCGTTGAAAAATTCCTTCGTTTGCTGCCTCAAACAATTTCCACAAAAAGGTCCAGAAAGCTGTCTTTTTGGGACCATTTCGGCCCAAACACATGAAATGCATAGGATAGTTTATTTTTCTTTTGCAAATCAATATTAAGGCTTCTTTAATGGTAAAGTGAAGATTCAAACACTTCCCTTTGACAACTTTTGCATGTTTAACTCAAATCAATATATTTAAGCATCAACAACAAAACTTTCATAAACCAAAGTTTGTAAAGCATCAAACCAAAATTTATTATTCAAAGGTAAAGTACCAAACCTTATTTCTTTAATTCCTCTTGGCTTTTCTTTCTTCTCCTTCTTTAATTCTTTATTTCTCCTTCAATCAATTCAAGATACAACATAAACCTTAGAATTTCAAAATAATAAATTATCCTCTATTTCTTTTCCAACCGAAACCCCTAATCCAACCTTATTAATCTTTCTATATCTTGGTTCTTCCATTTAATCAATTAATCTTATTATTATTATTTTTTTTAATTCCATATAAGACTCTAATTCCCAATCTTCCAATATATATATAACTACCTAAAACTAATACTAAAATTAAAGTCTACACACTTAAAAACCTTAGAACTTACCTTAAAAATCAAAGTTTGGAAAAACTTGGAAGTCCCTTGGTATTTTCTTTTGTTGGCCGAATTTGGTGAGTGGAAAAGAGAGAATTTGCTCTTCATATCACCTATATTTATATACAAAGGAAGTGATGATCACCTTGACCATTTGTCCACTTTTTCTCTTTCTTCATTTATTACACATTTATTACATATGCTAAATGTTCTCTTTTGATTGGCCAACCTTTGATTTTTATAACTTCCTTTTTCCTTTACTTCTTTCCACTTGTCTCTCTTCCCATTGGATCTCATAAAGTTGTCCCGGGTTACTCATCCGGTCCCGACATGAAACCGGGCCCACATTACGTTCCGGCGATTAATCGATCATATCTTTTAAACCGTATAGCTCCATGAGTCAAACTATATATGGTTTTGATCCTCTCGACCTCTACTTTCTATTTATAAGATCTATTTTAGGTTTCTAAGTCATTTTGAAAAATTACCGGTAAGCCCTCAACTTTTTACAAAATTCCCTTTTGGTCCTATTTTTGCTCGGGTTTTCTCCGGCTTCGTTTCTACTGACAATCGTTTCATATTTAACTTCTCGCCATTCTCTACGTACTCACATCTTTATTTCCTACCCTAAATTCATGTATAACTTTAATTGGTAATGACCAAAATGCCCTGGAAAAACCTTAGTCAACATTTCTTCATTTTTCTTTAACGGGACATTTCCTGGAAAAACCGTTACACGTCGTTGCGATCTGATTTTTCTCTACATTCCATTTTTGGAATCTGTTATATGCACTATTAAGAACATCCGGTGCAACTTTCTTTGAAATTACATCTACGTCCCCAACTTTATTAAAAATTACAATTAGGTCCCTTTTGTCATACAACCTTATCTAGGGCTGTTATCAAGAATTATCTTCTCCTTTTCTCTACTCTCGCTATGCACGTGTCTACACTGCATAAATGCAGTAGGCGGATGTGACAGTTCCTTCCTCGTTAATTTAAGCTTCGTCCCGAAGCTCATCAAGTGAAAACAAATATGGGTATTGCTTCTTCATAGTTTCTTCGCGTTCCCATGTAGCTTCTTCTACTTTGTGATTCCTCCAAAGCACTTTGACCAATGGAATCTTCTTATTTCGCAACTCTTTGATTTCACGTGCTAGGATCTCTACCGGCTCTTCCTCATATGTCATTTCAGGCTGAATCTCAATATCTTGAACTTGTATGACGTGGGTTGGATCTGAATGATACCTCCTTAGCATCGAAACATGGAAAACATCATGTATTTTATTTAATTCAGGTGGTAACGCCAACTGGTAAGCTACCGGACCTACTCGTTTAATAATTTCATATGGTCCGATGAATCTAGGGCTTAGCTTGCCTTTTTGTTTAAATCGTAACACTTTCTTCCAAGGAGAGACTTTGAGGAACACTCTGTCACCTACCTCAAACTGTATGTCTTTCCTTTTTAGATCCGCGTATGATTTTTGCCGGTCCGCTGCTGCTTTTAATCGGTCTTGAATGATTTCTACCTTCTCTTCAGTTTCCTTAACTATGTCTGGCCCCAACATCTTTTCCTCACTCAATTCTGTCCAGCAAACTGGAGTTCTGCATTTTCGACCATACAGTACTTCGTAAGGTGCCATTTGTATGCTGGATTGATAACTGTTGTTGTACGCGAATTCCATTAAGCTTAGGTGTTTGTCCCAACTACCTTTAAATTCTAAAACGCACGCCCTCATCATATCTTCCAAAATTTGAATCACTCTTTCCGACTGTCCGTCTGTCTGGGGATGAAATGCTGTGCTGTGGTAAGTTCGAGTTCCAAGGGCTGTTTGTAACTTCTGCCAAAAATTTGACGTAAAACGTGGGTCTCGATCGGATATGATCGAAGTTGGAACTCCGTGGAGACGTATAATCTCTTTGATATACAAGTCTGCCAACTTGTCTAGCGAGTAATCCACATGTACTGGTATGAAATGAGCGGACTTAGTAAGCCGGTCTACGATTACCCAAATCGCGTCATGTTTGTCCCTTGTCATAGGCAATCCTGTGACAAAATCCATAGTAATACGATCCCATTTCCAGGTTGGAATCGTAATAGGTTGTAGTAGCCCTGAGGGTAGTTGATGTTCCGCCTTCACTTGCTGACAGGTTAGACACTTCGTTACGTGATCAACGAAATCCTTTTTCATTCCTGGCCACCAATAATACTCCTTCAAGTCCCGATACATTTTCGTTACTCCTGGATGCATTGTATAAGGACTGTTATGAGCTTCTTGCAAAATCTGTTTCTTCAGCTCCTTGGACTTAGGTACCACCATTCTCTTCTTGTAGTAGAGAATACCATCAGGACGAATTTGATAGTCTCCTGAACAGTTCTCCTGCGCCTGTTGACTCCACTTCTTCACTTGTTCATCTTCCTTCTGAGCCTCACGTATTTGTTGATGTAAATTAGGTCGCACGTGCATTTCTGCAAAGATAGCTCCATCTTCTGTAGGTTTTAACGTTACCCTCATAGCACTTAGCGCTTGCATTGACTTCCTACTAAGTGCATCTGCTACGACATTCGCTTTGCCCGGGTGATAATTAATCGTATAGTCGTAGTTGGCTAACCATTGCATCCATTTTCGCTGTCGCAGGTTTAAATCTTTCTGCGTGGGCAAATATTTCAGGCTTTGATGATCCATAAAGATGTAACATTTTTCCCCGTATAAGTAGTGCCTCCACGTCTTGAAAGCCAAAACAATCGCTGCTAGCTCTAAGTCATGCGTAGGATAATTCTTTTCATGTGGCTTGAGCTGTCGAGAGACATGCGCAATGACTTTGCCTTCCTGCATCAATACACAACCTAACCCGATATGGGATGCATCGCTATAAATCACAAAATCTTTTCCTGATTCTGGTTGTGTAAGAATAGGTGCTTCAGTAAGTTTTTGTTTCAGCTTTTCAAAGCTCCGTTGACAAGCGTCGGTCCACTGGAATTTGGCATTCTTCTGAAGTAGCTTGGTCATAGGTACGGCGATCATGGAAAACCCTTTAACGAATCTCCGATAATATCCTGCTAATCCCAAGAAACTACGGACTTCCGTTACTGTCTTAGGTGACTTCCATTCCAATACTGCTTCTATTTTCTTGGGATCGACCCTTATTCCTTCTGCCGATACAATATGTCCCAAGAAAGCTACTTCTTCCAACCAAAATTCGCATTTGCTGAATTTAGCGTATAACTGCTTCTCACGCAGGGTTTGCAAAACAATTCTAAGGTGACGATCATGATCCTCTCGATTCTTTGAATACACCAATATGTCGTCAATAAATACCACCACGAACTGATCCAAATACGGGTGGAAGATTCTATTCATCAGATCCATGAATACTGCAGGTGCGTTCGTTAATCCGAAAGGCATAACAATGAATTCATAATGTCCATAGCGAGTTCTGAATGCGGTTTTTGATATGTCTTCATCTTTAATTCCCAATTGATGATAACCCGATCGTAGATCAATTTTTGAAAAGACTCCAGCACCTTTGAGTTGATCAAACAGATCATCTATGCGAGGTAACGGATACTTGTTTTTGATGGTCAGCTTATTAAGTTGACGGTAATCTACGCACAACCTTAAGGATCCATCTTTCTTTTTCACAAACAATACTGGTGCTCCCCATGGTGACACGCTTGGCCTTATGATCCCCTTGTCTAAAAGTTCTTGTAGCTGTACCTTTAATTCTTTTAGCTCCGCTGGCGCCATTCGGTAAGGTGCGATAGATACTGGTGCAGCTCTCGGGTATGTCACCTCTCGTTTAGGTGGTAGTCCGGGTAAATCGTCAGGAAATATGTCGGGAAAATCGCATACAGTAGGTATATCTTGTAACTTTGGTGCCTCTTCTTTTGCTACTAATGCACATACCAGGTATGCCTCGCAGCCTTTTTGCACTAACCTCTTAGCCGTCATGGCAGAAATGATGTTAGTTAGATAGTCCTTCCTTTTTCCCACTAGAGTCACTTAGTCACCGTCTGCAGTATGCAAGGTAACTCTCTTCCGTTTACAGTCAACCAATGCATCGTGTTTGGCTAACCAATCCATCCCAAGGATAGCATCGAATTCTTGAAATGGTAGTTCAAATAAATCTCCCCAAAAGATATGTCCGTGTATCTCTACGGGACAATCTTTCACTACCTTCCTAGTAATCACCTCATTTCCTAATGGGTTAGTAACTAATATTCCTTCTTTCTCTAGTTCTACCTTTAGGTCCTCAAGTTTTTCATTTTTCGTGCATATATATGAGTGTGAAGAACCTGGATCTATTAAAACGTAAAGCGGAACTTCAAACATAGACAACTGACCTGCAATCACGTCTAGCGCTTCTTCATCTTCTCGCCCCCTCATGGCATACATTCTAGCAGGAGCCCTTGCTTCTGGTCGATTCACTATTTCAGATTGCACACGCGACGGATTTTCGCTCCTTCCTCTGCCTCGGCCTCGACCTGCTGCCGCTTGCGATCTCTCAGTATCCCTAGGTAGATTCTGTATTCGCTGGGGACACTCTCGCATAAGGTGGTCTAAAGATCCACATATATAACATGCAAATGTCCGACCCCAACATTCTCCCGTGTGACGGCGTCCGCATTGATCACAGCGTGGATTATTATTTTCGCCTTCATTACCTCTCGGACCGATAAAGAAGTTACCTCCGCTTCAGCTGAATCCTCTTCCTTGTCCTCTTTCGGATCGTCCCGTACTAGCGACTGAGGTAGTTTGACTTAAGCCACCGCGAATTGATCCCTGACTGTAACCTCGACGTTGACCGCCTCCCGTGGAACCACTGCCGCGGAATCGTTTTCTTGATGATTGGTAGTTTCCCGAATAGTTCTGGGTACCTCTCTTCTGTTTCATCTTCTGTCGTCTATTCTGCTCATCAGACTGACATTGCTCTACTTCTAGAGCCCTATTGACCAACTCGGAAAATTCTTTGATATTAGCAGCAATTAGCTGCATCCTAATCTCATTATTCAATCCATCATGGAACTGCTTACATCTATCATGTTCATCTTCAATTGTCTTCTTGGCATACCTACTCAGCCTAGTAAATTCCCTCTCGTACTCAGCAACGGTCAGTCGACCTTGCTTTAAGTGTAGAAACTCCTTTTTCTTGGCATCTAGGTATGCCTCCGATATAAACTTCCTCTTGAACTCATTCACAAAGAAATCCCATGTTCTCTGTTCCGGTGAAACTCGTTGGTGAACTGTGTCCCACCATATATATGCTTCTTCCACTAATAAGGAAGTAGCACATATCACTCGCTCTTCTGGCGTACACTGTAACTGATCTAAGGCTCGTATTGTTCCTTCCAGCCAATACTCGGCTGTTGAAGAATCATCGTCCCTTCGAGCCTTAAACTCCTTCGCACCATACTTTCTTATCTTTTCTATTGGGGGTTTCCTTTCCCCTCCTACAGCAGGTACTGGTACGGGTGCTGGCGCTGGGGGTGGTGCTAGGGCAACGCCGGCTATCTGCCGAAATACGGCAGCCATTTGTTGCAACATTTCATTGGGAATAGGAGCATCAGCGGGTGGTTGCTCCGACGCTGATGTCTCAGATACACGCATTTCTACAAATCGGGAGGCCTGAGACTCGACCTCCTCCTCTATATCACGCTGTGCTGCTTGCGACATCTAAAGAGTAAACATATACCATCCCATCATTATTAACGACCCAGACCAACAGCATTATCTTACCCTAGGTGGCATGTATATAAATATAAAATTCTTAATTAACACATATACAACACAACTTTTATTTATTTCCAAACATAAAGTTTTACAATATTAGGAAGCCCTTATATACATTGCAAAATTTAGGACTCCTCACTATTATATCACCATATTATACTACCATACAATATTTACATGATACCTTTATCTCACATATATATAACTAAAAGAACCACCAAACACAATACATCTCAAGACTCAATGAGTAGGTGCCCTAGGTGAAGTGGCACTGTCTGAAAAATATTCTACTATCTCGGGATCAAAATCGGGGTCATGTGATGCTTCACTAGGTAAGTACTGGCCTAGCTCTTGAACCCTCTCCTGTAAAGTTTGAATCTCTTGATGTGCTATCTCGAGGCTTCTACCGACACTATCCAACTCCGCTCTATAACTAAGCCTGTCTTCTTTTAACATCTGCACGTCATCTATCAAGGAGGAAATCATCTCATCTTTTATTCTCAAGTCTTCACGATCTTGTATACTTCTATCGGCCAAAATTTCTATAGTCTCATCTTGCTCCTGCGCTAGCTGTCTCAACCTCTCTACTTCTATCCTTAGCTCCCTCACCTCCTCGTTTAGGTCACCCATTATTACTCCTGGATAAGTTGAATAACATAACTAACAATGACACACACATGTATAGTTATATAATTAAAACCCCTATTCTAACCCTATGTGTCATACATTTAAGGTTTAGTTCGACTAACTACCCAGAACCGGCTAAACCTTTGCTCTGATACCACTAATTGTAACACCCCTTCCCAACCTACATGTGTAAGTCGAGTAGAGGCGCCACACTATCCTAATGTTGCTACCAATTTACTTAGTCAAATTTTAATTCTGATTTTTACAGAAATTTTGCCATAGTTCCGCCTAGAAATTTGGATCCCAAGTGTCGACAAAACTTGTTTTTCTGATTTTTTTTTAAAACATTTTACACAGACCAATATAATTACCATCAAATTTAATGCACTCCCAATGAATCCACCTTATACCCTCAACTACAAACCTGCACGAAGAGTTCACACTTCTAATATAACATAAAGTAAAGATTTATGATTATTACATACTACTAACATACAATTATAACATAGAAAATCTCTTTTATATTTATTCATATACATGCCACAACTAGCTAACTCATAATGGAACTAAAAGATCTACCCCTGAGATTTGCTGTGGTCTGGTCGTTGCTTTCCCAAGATTTATCTACTGCTCCGAACCTACGAGTCAAGGAAAACTTAACTCGCTGAGCAATGTCGCTCAGTGGGTACTTTACCAATAAAATACAAGTAACATATGAAAACATTTGGAAAATATGAAATAATTAAATCATAAATCAACCAACCTTAAACCAATAGAAATTTTGATACATTCAGTGTGATATGCTTTCAATAATGTAAAATCATAATTCAACTCATTTGCATTTCATAGTTTAACGAAAAATATGTCTTTGGTTCAGGCTCTACTGGTATATAGGGAACCATAGTGATAAGGCAGTGGCCCTCACCACTGTAACATAGGTGGCCCTCACCACCGATATCAGATCACAGGAATGGCCCTCACCATCCTGGTTCTAACCAATGGGCCTCCCCATTGGCTTCAGTGGCCTCACCACTGAATAACATATCATATCACAATAATGAGCAGTACTGCATGCGTTAGTATAGTGCACCATACCCTTATCTACCACTCCCACTATCCAGTAGAGCATAAAGGTTAAAATGATTCAATTTAAGTTTCAAACTTCATTTTGGAATGATTCGAAAAATCATTTTAATTTCCGTCACGCTTTGCCAATTATGCCGCGCACCACATTCTTTGGTCAAACCGTTACTCTTTTTCACATATTTAACATCCACAATAAACATATCAAATATTTCAAAGCATTCCTCAAAGGATCACAAATTGACCAAATGAATAGTGTTGCGGCGAGAAAAATCGGCAACGCAAAATGGCATGACCAAATGAATAGTAAAATCTGGATTTTCGTCAAAATTTCAGTCCACTTCAATCATGCATTTGACCAAGTAAATGATCTTATTTTTGGCTGAAATTTTACAGAAAACTTATTTCATATGTTGACTAATTGCATGTAAAATTTCGTTGAAAAATTCCTTCGTTTGCTGCCTCAAACAATTTCCACAAAAAGGTCCAGAAAGCTGTCTTTTTGGGACCATTTCGGCCCAAACACATGAAATGCATAGGATAGTTTATTTTTCTTTTGCAAATCAATATTAAGGCTTCTTTAATGGTAAAGTGAAGATTCAAACACTTCCCTTTGACAACTTTTGCATGTTTAACTCAAATCAATATATTTAAGCATCAACAACAAAACTTTCATAAACCAAAGTTTGTAAAGCATCAAACCAAAATTTATTATTCAAAGGTAAAGTACCAAACCTTATTTCTTTAATTCCTCTTGGCTTTTCTTTCTTCTCCTTCTTTAATTCTTTATTTCTCCTTCAATCAATTCAAGATACAACATAAACCTTAGAATTTCAAAATAATAAATTATCCTCTATTTCTTTTCCAACCGAAACCCCTAATCCAACCTTATTAATCTTTCTATATCTTGGTTCTTCCATTTAATCAATTAATCTTATTATTATTATTTTTTTTAATTCCATATAAGACTCTAATTCCCAATCTTCCAATATATATATAACTACCTAAAACTAATACTAAAATTAAAGTCTACACACTTAAAAACCTTAGAACTTACCTTAAAAATCAAAGTTTGGAAAAACTTGGAAGTCCCTTGGTATTTTCTTTTGTTGGCCGAATTTGGTTAGTGAAAAGAGAGAATTTGCTCTTCATATCACCTATATTTATATACAAAGGAAGTGATGATCACCTTGACCATTTGTCCACTTTTTCTCTTTCTTCATTTATTACACATTTATTACATATGCTAAATGTTCTCTTTTGATTGGCCAACCTTTGATTTTTATAACTTCCTTTTTCCTTTACTTCTTTCCACTTGTCTCTCTTCCCATTGGATCTCATAAAGTTGTCCCGGGTTACTCATCCGGTCCCGACATGAAACCGGGCCCACATTACGTTCCGGCGATTAATCGATCATATCTTTTAAACCGTATAGCTCCATGAGTCAAACTATATATGGTTTTGATCCTCTCGACCTCTACTTTCTATTTATAAGATCTATTTTAGGTTTCTAAGTCATTTTGAAAAATTACCGGTAAGCCCTCAACTTTTTACAAAATTCCCTTTTGGTCCTATTTTTGCTCGGGTTTTCTCCGGCTTCGTTTCTACTGACAATCTTTTCATATTTAACTTCTCGCCATTCTCTACGTACTCACATCTTTATTTCCTACCCTAAATTCATGTATAACTTTAATTGGTAATGACCAAAATGCCCTTAGTCAACATTTCTTCATTTTTCTTTAACGGGACATTTCCTGGAAAAACCGTTACACGTCGTTGCGATCCGATTTTTCTCTACATTCCATTTTTGGAATCTGTTATATGCACTATTAAGAACATCCGGTGCAACTTTCTTTGAAATTACATCTACGTCCCCAACTTTATTAAAAATTACAATTAGGTCCCTTTTGTCATACAACCTTATCTAGGGCTGTTATCAAGAATTATCTTCTCCTTTTCCCTACTCTCGCTATGCACGTGTCTACACTGCATAAATGCAGTAGGCGGATGTGACATTATGACTACCCAATTAATCATGAGAATCATTATAAATGAAAACCTGAAATAGTACATGCATTAATCCCTTTGTCACACGATATCTAGTTTGAACATAAGTCATAGTAAATGTCATACTTATATTGTCCAAACTTATGATTACTCGATCTCCAAGTTAACTGATAAATAAATAAGATTGATCTTATATCAACTTATTTGAGCACGGCCATGCATTTCTCAGTTACACTTATCGAGGGGCCCAGAAGATATCTCTCTCATTGAGAGGGACAAATCCCATCTTGATTGTTCATTTTCCTCTACATAATTTATACCATGTTCAAGCATAACCTTTATAATTATCTAGTTACAGATAACGTTTGATCATGTCAAAACATAATATTCCTTATGTTGGAAACTATGACAATCTCAAGTCAAAGGATTAAATGAAAACTATTATGAGATACACTTATGACATTAAACCATGAAGTGATATCTATGTGGGTCTATCCAATACACTGTTCTCTAACATGTATCCATAATATTGATTTGTATCTTCATACCTATAATCATCTTATGATTATCAAATCAATATTACACTAGTTATTTTTATTATTATCTCCATAACAATAATAAACCAGGGATATAATCATTATTATATATAACATGCAAACATAACAATGATAATAAAAACTTCTTTATTAATAACAAAATGAATAACATTAAGGTCCAAATCAATGGCCTAGGGCATATACACTAACATCATATGCCTATGGGTTAAGGCACTTCTGGGTTTTCCACACTGGTTTAGCCCCCTCTTCTAAAGTCAGTGTCAGCTCCAATTTATCTGGGGAACCTGTCTGCAACAAAGCATCTGAAACAACTGCTTCAACACAATTAATTAAAGAACATTCCTCATATAAAGCAGTTGTAGGACTAGGAGAAGAGTTAAAAATAGAAAATTCAACAATTTGGCCTAAGACAGTCATTGACAACTTACCATTTTTAACATCTATCAAAGTGTTGGTAGTAGCCATGAAAGGCCTACCCAGCAGAATAGTGTGTGCAGATGGTGAAGGGTTACTTCCTTCCATGTCAAGTACTATGAAATCTACAGGTACTATCAACCCTCCAATCTTAACTAACACATCTTCTATAACCCCTTTTGAGAATCAAAAAGACCTATCAGCTAATTGCAACACCATTTTTGTCGGTTTAAGCTCCCCTAGTCCTAATTCTTTAAACACAAAGTAAGGCATTAAATTCACACTAGCTCCTAGATCACACATGCCTTCAGTCCTTTTTCCATTCCCCACAGCGATTTGAACTAGAAAGCTACCAGGATCCTTTAGTTTGGGAGGTAGTTTATGCTGCAGAACAGCACTAGCTACTTCTGAAACTATCACCTTTTCATTCATCTCATACCTTTTTTTCTTGGTGATTAGGTCCTTGAAGAACTTGGTATAAGCCGGCATGTTCTTTATTGCCTCAAGTAAGGGTAAGTTAATACTTACCTTAGACAGCATGTTGAAGATGTTAGAAAATTGCTTATCTGTTTTATCATCCTTCAACCTGCTGGGGAATGGTACTGGTGGCCGGTATGGATTGCTTGCTTTATGTAGATCTGCTATAGGGGACTTCTCCACTGATCTTTCTCCAGCACCTTGGTTCTTTGGTTCTCCTTCCTCCTTGTTTTCTTTCTTACCTGCATTCACAGAGTCATTTTCAACATTATTATAAATTTCCTTACCACTTCTAAGAACAGTCACTGATTGTGCCTGCTCAGTTTGACTTGGGAACTTCCCCTTTTGTTGAATCTTCATCTGTTGTGCAAGTTGTCCAACTTGTGTCTCCACCTTCTTAAAAGATGCTTCTAGTGAATCCAGTCTCTTGTTGGTCACCTCTTGATTTTTAGCACTGATTTGGATAAAAGCTTGTAAACTTTCCTCCAAGCTCTCTATCCTAGACTTCCCTTGACTTGAGGATTGACCCTGCTCTTGGTTCTGTCTTTGGAGAAAATGAAAAGGCTGCTGAGAATTATTTGTTCCCCAAGAAAAATTTGGGTGATTCTTCCAACCAGGGTTGTATGAATTTGAATATGGATCATTCCTGGCCCTTGGTTGAAATCCCCCCATAGCATTGACTTGCTCAGCTTCATTCCCATATGATTCATATGCAGAAGGGCAACTATTTGCTCCATGCCCTAATGTCCCACAGATTCCACACACTTCTTGAGTAGATGAAGAAATATTGTTCTTCATGTTTAGCATCTGAACCTGCCTTGTCAACTCAGCTATTTGACTAACCATTTCAGTATTGGCTTCCAGTTGATTCACCCCTTTACTTCTTCCCCTTACACTCTTTTGTTGAGAATTAGCTCCCAACATCTCAAAGATCTCATAAGTCTCATCAGCTGTCTTTTCTCCCATGGCTCCCCCAGCTGCATTGTCAACAGTGTTCTGAAATTGCTGGGTTAGACCATCATAGAAAAACTGATTAAGGAGTTGAAGTGGGTAGTGATGATGTGGACACTGGATCAATAGCATCTTGAATCTGTCCCAAGCCTCATGAAATGGCTCTCCTTCAAATTGAGAGAATGTAGCAATCTTCCCTCTCAACTCAGCTGTCTTCTGGTGTGAATAGAACTTGCCCATGAACTTGTTATAAACTTGCTCCCAAGTTGTCAGTGAATTTTTAGGCAACATCATGAGCCAGCTCTTTGCCCTATCCTTCAAAGTATAAGGGAAACATCTCATCCTCAACTGATCTTCTGTTAGTCCTCCCAATGGAAAAGTGTTGAGGGTGGAGTAGAAATCCCGAATAAAGTTCAAAGGATCTTCATTTGGAACTCAATAAAATGATGGCAGCATATTGTAGTGAATGTTCTTCAACTCATAATTTCTTGCTGCATCTGTCAGTCTTATGCAAGAAGTGGAAGTTCCAATGACAGGTCTAGCAAAGTCTCTCATCGTCCTTTGTCTTTCTTCAGCCATTTTAACAGATTGTGCAGATTTTGACTCACAATATGAAGTGTCCTCCTCTGTAGTATCAAATCCGGTGTAGAGCTCAAACTCTTCTCTGCTCCTTTTCACTCTCTGAATTTCTGGAATAAATGGATGCAGCTCTCCTTCGAGTGATCTCCTGCCTTGCATAAACAGAGTTTCTAGAAAAATAAAATTATTAAAAGCAAAAGACAAATAAAATAAAATGAAAACAATGAAAAATAATCTAAATTTTTTTTAAATAAACAATTACGCCAATTAGCCTCCCCGGCAGCGGCGCCAAAAACTTGTTGCGCTCAAATTAACTCTACCACAAAGCGTCACTCGCAAGTATACGAGGTAGCTGTAGCAAAGGTGATTGCCCCAAGGTCGTCTCACAAGGAAGCCAAAGTGGGTAATTGATTATCAAATTAAAAGTAACAAGTAATTAAAGAAATTTAAATTGCAAAGTAATGAAGAAGATTGATTTAATTTGAAAACAATAAAAATAAACAAAAGCTGATGTTTTGATTCACTTGATAAAAGAGTCTAGGGTTTGCACTTCTCTACTACTTATATGTATGAACGGTTATTCCACTTAACTAATTTAATTTCTAAGATTAAATCTAAACAACTTAATTAATTGAGTCAAGGAAATAAGCTCTCGCATTCAAACCTCTTACAACTAATCTCGTTATAATTGAAACAATCTTTTTAATAGGTTATATTTCTAATTCACCTAAGTCCTTAATTGAATTATTCCAGCATTAGACTTCATCTCTCAATTCATCATCTAATACCTAAAACACACAATTGGTGGCCAATCAATTATATGTTAACAATATTTCATTCAATAAAGGCTAAAGAAATTATTAGCTAAGAGAATAACCAATTCATACAATCATAGCAGATCCATACAAACCCTAGACTAGATCAAATTAGTTCATAATGCAATCAAACATATTCATCTCATTAATGTTCCAAGAAATCGAAATAGACATGATAATATCCATTCAATAAAAATAAAGAGAATAAGTTCAAGAACAAAACCAAGTTACAACTCCTTGAAGCTTCTGAATAATCACTTGTTCGAATCTTGCAAGAAGGATGAAACAATGGCTAGAACAATCTAATCTAAGCTAAAGTATTCAAAAGTGAAATCAAAAATCAAGAAAACAAGCTAAACCCTAACTTCACTCTCTCTGACGGCTCAAACAATTCTCCAAATCGTCAACCCCCCAAACCCTCACACCACTCTCTCTGACGGCTCAAACCACTCTCTCTGAGTGGCTTTTGGAGGGACACGGCCAGGTGACTTGGCCGTGTCCCTTGCATGTGTCCACCACTGAATGCTTTTGATCTTTCCTTCTTCTTTGTTGAATGACATGGGCAAGTGGAGCTTGACTTGGCCGTGTTGCACCATTTTGGAGGGACACGGCCACATGACTTGGCCGTGTCCCTTGCATGTGTTTGCCTCTGTGATTGCTTCTCTTCTATGCCTTTGGAATTGGTGAGACACGGCCAAGTCAAGATGACTTGGCCGTGTGGGTCTTCATTGGAGGGACATGGCCACAAGACTTGGCCGTGTCCCTTGAGTGTGTCTCTCTCTGTGCCTGATTTCCATCTTTAGCTGGATATGAGACACGGCCAGTGACTTGGCTGTGTCCTCTGCCTGTGTCAGCTACTGTGCAATCTTCCTTCAGTCTTAGTTCCTTGTCTTTTTAACCTAAAACAAAACATCAAACAAACTTTAAACACAAGCAAATAAACAATAACCAACAAAACATAAACACTATACTCAAAACTAAATCAAAAACAACATAAACACTAAAATAAACTAAAACTATCAAAATTAATGAAAACACTAAACAAACCAATAAAAACTAACAAAATACCTAAATAAAATAATAATTATCATAATAAACAAACTACAAATCTATGACAAAAACTAACAAAACACATAGCAGTGATATACTACTTCACATGGAGATGAGGATTTTCAGTACCATTGTACCTAGTGAAGGATGGCATTTTGAACTTATAAGGGACCTCCTCATCTTGTTCAAATAGTTTGTCGATCTTGGACATCTCTTCGGTTTTTAGCTTCTTCTCAAATTTCTTTTAATCAACAATCATCTTCTCAACATCAGACATCTCGGTCTTTTCAATAGTTGTCTTCTCAACAACCTTTGGCTCCTTTTTGTCTTGAGGATCTTGGAAATATTAAACCCAGTCATCATCATCATCAATGACTACCTTATCATCATCAAAAGCCACATTGTCCTTTGGCTTCTTGGTGCTAGCAGATGCTTCGGCATTGTTCCCTAAAATTGAAGCCAATTGATTCTTTATGGTCTCGGTCAGGACCTCTTTTATTTCTTCCATCTTGGCATTGAGGGAGTCATCCACTATTCTTTGAATTTGCTCGGGCTCCATTGCTTTTGGTGAGAAAGTGATTGAGTCATTGCTAGATTCTTCATCTTCGGCGTAGGTCTGATTATCGTAAGCTTTTGAACTATCATAATCCAGGGCTGTGAGCTAGAAAAGAACAATGATATGAGATGCAAATGTATGCATGCATGTATACATGTATGCACAAGCAATAAACAAACAAGGATAAATAGGACGTTCCTTCCAACCTTATAACATCCGCACACGAACGTCGAGTCTCTTTTTCTAGGTAATATGGTTAACAAAAATACCAACATGGGATATTTTATTTTTGAAATGTTCCCTCGGACGTTTCAACCAATAGTTATATTTTAAAAAATGGAAATTAGTTCATGATAATTCCCATTAATTAGGTTTTAATCCATCCAACCAACTAAAGTAGCTTTTATGCTATATTGGATTAAAACTAAATTAAGAGGTTTATTATAAATAGATTTCTCACTTGAAAAAATAACTAATGATTCATGCCAAAAACAAGCGCATGATTAATTATTCTTAGTATAAACTAAGCTCACAATTGATTTTTGGTATTTTGTAATTGACCTAAATAATTTGCAAGCTCTTTGTAAAAAAGGTTGGATGAAAATAATTTTATTTCTAAGCCCATTGTAAAAAGATTTTAGAAAAAAAAAATGGATTTTGGGATTTGTATTTGAGTTATGAGAAAAGAATTTTTGATTTGTTTTTTAGAAAAGTTTTATGTCTAAAGACCATCTTGAAAAGTTTTGAAAATAGCTTTGGTCTTTTAGCTTTAGAGAAAAATTTTATTTTGAGCTTACAATATATGTAGGTCATATTAGAAAAAGAACAAACCAAATAAGCCACGATTTATGCTAAGATAAATTAACCATAGTCAAACAACAAGCATTTGAGGTAAAAACCTAAGGAAAGTAACTAGGCCAATTACATGAGCTTTAGTCTTTGGGTTAAAAGGCTTAGGTTCCCATAGCAAGTATATACCAAATGGTACAAGGCTATGAGTGGTTATGCCATGTTCGATCTCCATACCTTGAGTGAAAGAATGGTATCCCTTACATAACATAACACGAGTAACGCGGGCGTCCTAACTCACGCACACAAAGCAATCTAGTATGATGCAATGGATAATATCATGATAAGAAAGAATAGAATAATATAAAGACCAACGGAATCAACTTCTCTTATACCCAGTGGAGTCGCCACTGTGAGCGGGGATTTTTGCCCCCACTCCCGATGGAATGGTTCTTGCGACTTCGGAACTATTTAGGCTCGGGGCCTTATAGAACACAGGCCTAAGCCCGAAGAAAATGGAGTTGTCACCCGAACAACCCGAGAAAAAGAAAGGGATAGATGACTCAATTCCTAAGGAATCCTGTAGACCCTTAATTTTTGACCAAGTCCAGCCCAATAAATTTTGTTTAGTCCAAAATAATTTTTGTGTTGTCTAATATATTTTAATTGGTCCAAAATAATTTTTGTTATATTAATTAAATAATTTTTCCTTTATTATTTAATTTTTATTAATAAAAATAAAATAAACAAATAAAAATCAAAAAATAAAAATCGGCGACGAAAAAATCGGCGACGGAAATTCCAGCGAGCTTGGCCATGGGCCATTTCGCCAGCAGGAGTTTCCTGCAGGCGAAATAGCCCGCAGGCCTGTTCCCCGCCCCCTGCCGCAGCCAACTGCGGCAGATTTTTTCGCAGCTTAATTTTTTCCGCAGCAGTTTTTTTTCGCCAACGAAATTTTTTGACGCAAATTTTCTGAAACCTAATACAATTAGGTTTCGGTTTCCTTTTCTTATTAAATATTGTATGCCGTGAGTAACTAGGAAAAAAAATAAAAAATAAAACCCTCTAAAAATAACAACACAAAAAAGAGGAAAAAGGATTAGAAATTAAGGAGGAAATTAGAGGGAACTTTGAAACCGAATATGTGAAGGAAAGCAGTGAAATTAAATCTGACTTTTTGAGAGACGAAGAAGAGAAAGAAACCATCAAAGGCAGCAATTGTCTTTGTTTTAATTCATCTAACAAAAATTATTTTTTGAGGAATCATCAAAAGGAGGTATGAATTAAATTTTTTTTTTTGCTTTTCACAGTAGCTTAGATTATACAATTTGTGCTTTTCAAAATTTAAGACCTTAGAACTTTAATTTAGTTTTTCTAAAGTTAAAAATCTTATTTCGTTGGTTTATTTTCCAAAAGGCTTAAAATTGTTATTTTTACTTCTTTAAAATCTTAAAACCCTAATTGTACATATTTTTCAACAAAACTAAAATTTGATTCTGTTTCTTTCAAAATCTTAAACTTGGTTCTATTTCTTGTAACAAACCTTAACAAATAACTTTTCTATTTTTATAAACTTTAAATCATTTGTTTAAAACTTCATAAAACTTCATAAAATTATCAAATTGATTTCCAAATTCTAAAAATCAATTCATCACCCAAAACCCTAAATCCAAAAATCACTAAACTCAACTTCAAACTCAAAATAGTGAACCCTAACCCCTTTAAAACCTTGAACCTTAATTTATTCTAAACCCTAATCCTTTAAAACTTTAAAAAACCATATAAACACAAATATTTAATTTTATACAGTAAGCTTGAAACCATAATTCAATGAATAGCCATAAACCACAAATAAAAAATGTTTTAAAGTGTCCAAACCCTAGTTTCATGATTTCACCATTAAAATATTATTTTAGTTAATCAAAGAGCTTTATCAACCTTTTAAAACATAAAAACTTAACCTATTTTAATTTCTTAAAAAACTCACAGTAGCTATAATTGGAATTTTATTTGTCTTATTCAATTCTATATTTGATATGCTTTGATTTATTTTATATGCTTTAATTTATTTAAATTCAATGCTTGGTTTATTTTATTTATCATGGATGGATGTTTACTTTTTATTGATATTTAGTACCTTTGATGAATGATTTATTTATTATGAATGATTATTTACATTTATCAACTTATTTAGATTTCTAAATGTTGTAAGAGGTATGTTTCCACTTGGTGGGTACCTCATTAGTTAATTATCATGTAATTTAATTTGCTTTTTTATTTTAGAACCTATGTAAAGGACATGTTTCTATCTTTCGGTGGGTGTCTTTTAAGGCATGTGATGTAAGGACATATTTCCATCTTTGGATGGGTGTCTATTTATTTGTTTTGCTTGGACCTTGCTTTGATTTTAATATATTAATGCTTTCTTTTAATTATTGTGTGTAATATGGATAATGTTGTTGTATTTAAGAATTTTATAATATTAAGACCTGTAAAGGAGGCCGGTTCCAATGAACCGGGCATTGTTGGGGTGTTGGGCCATTTCTCACCTTCCCCACACGTACGCAACTTTCCGAACCCACTATGGGGTTGGGGATTCCTTAGGAATCGAGTCATCCACCCCTTTCTTTTTCCCAGCTTGTCTGGGTGGCAAATCCATTTTCTCCGGATTTAGGTTCGTGTTCTCTGAGGCCCTGAGCCTAAACAGTGCCAAAGTCGCAAGAACCATTCCACCGGGAGTGGGGGCAAAAATCCCCGCTCACAGTGGCAACTCCACTGGGGATAAGAGAAGTTGATTCTGTTGGTCTTTATATTATTCTATTCTTTCTTATAATGATATTATCCATTGTATCATCTTAGATTGCATCGTGTTCGTGAGTTAGGATGCCCGTGTTACCCGTGTTGTGTTATGTAAGGGATACCATACTTTCACTCAAGGTATGGAGATCGAGCATGGCATAACCACTCATAGCTGCGTACCATTTGGTATATACTTGCTATGGGAACCTAAGCCTTTTAACCTAAAGACTAAAGCTCATGTAATTGGCCTAGTTACTTTCCTTAGGTTTTACCCCAAATTCATGTTGTTTGACTATGGTTAATTTATCTTGGCTTAAATCATGGCTTATTTGGTTTGTTCTTTTTCTAATATGACCTAAGTATATTGTAAGCTCAAAGTCCAAAAGACCAAAGGTATTTTTAAAAATTTTTTTTAAGATGGTCTTTGGACATAAGACTTTTCTTTGGCCCATGGCCCAAATACTAAGCCCAAAATCCATTTTTCTAAAATCTTTTACAATGGGCTTAGAAACAAAACAATTTTCACCCAATCTTTTCTTACAAAGAGCTTGCAAAATATTGAGGTCAATTATGAAATACCAAAACTCAATTGTGGGCCTAGTTTACACTAAGAATAAATAAACCATGGGCTTGTTTTTGGCATGAATCATTAGTTACCTTTTTCAAGTGAGAAATCTATTTATAATAAACCTCTTAATTTCGTTTTAATCCAATATAGCATAAAAGCTACTATAGTTGGTTGAATGGATTAAAACCTAATTAATGGGAATTACTATGAATGGATTTTCATTTTCGAAAATGTAACTATTGGTTGAAACGTCCGAGGGAATTATTCGAAAGCAAGATACACCATGTTGGTATTTTGTCAACCATATGCCTAAGAAAAGAGACTCGCCATTCGTGTGTGGATGTTATAAGGTTGGAAGGAATGTCCTAATTATATTTCTTTGTTAATTGTTCGTGCATACATGCATACATGCATACATTTGCATTTCATATCATTGATCCTCTCTGGCTCACAGCCCTGGATTACGATAGTTCAAAAGCCTACAACAATCCGACCTATGCCGGAGACAAAGTATCTAGCAATGACTCAATCACTTGCTCACCAAAAACAATGGAACCCGAACAAATTCAAAGGATGGTGGATGAGGCCCTCAATGCCAAGATGGAAGAAATCAAAAAGGCCCTAGCTAAGACCATGAAGAACCAGTTGACTGCAATCTTAGAGAATCACGCCGAGGCATCTGCTAGCACTAAGAAACCAAAGGACAAAGGGAAGACTAAAGTTAATGAAGTGGTTTTTGATGATGACAAAGTGATCATTGATGATGAGAAGAAGAAAGAACTGAAGGTTGCTGAGAAAGCCACTATTGAAAAGACCGAGACATTCGATGTTGAAAAGATGATTGCTGATTTAGAAAAGAAATTTGAGAAGAAGCTGAAAACCAAAGAGATGTCTGAGATTGACAAACTATTTGAACAAGATGATGACGTCCCTTATAAGTTCACGTACAATGGCACCGGAAATCCTCATCTCCATGTGAAGCAGTATATCACTGCCATGCCGTCTGCCTGAGCTACTAAGGCTCAAACCCTAAGGTACTTTATGCTCTCATTGGACCCTGTTGTCCAAAATTGGTTCAATACCTTAGATGATGGAACACAAAAGAGTTGGGATCTACTTTACAAAGCCTTCATCCAACAATATGGATATAATGTTGAGTTGGAAGTTACCTTAATGAAAGTGGAGTCCATTAGGCAAAGGCCAAATGAGAATTTTGTAGATTATGTGAAGAGATGGAGAAACAAGGCTGCTTTACTCAAGAAGAGGCCCAATGAATCAGATCAAATAAGGATGATTGTGAGAGGGGTGTTGCCTAGTCTTCATGAGAGGATGTCTCATACACTCATCTGTGATTTCAAAGACCTCCTCCAAGCTGGTTTGCAAATTGAAGAATGGGAAAGGGAGAAGAACCATTTTTGAACAAAAAGGAACGAGAAAGGGAGCTATCAATCCGGTAGCCAAAGCATGCAAAAGGCCATCGGTGTTAATGCTACTAACCAAGGAATGAGGAGACAATTTTTGGAATTGGGAAAACTGATGTCTTGGGTTCTCAATAAACTTCAAAGAAAGGGACTGCTATAACTCCTAAATCCTCATCCTTTGCCTAACCCTCTCCCACCTAATTTTGACGCCAAAGCATTTTGTCAATTTCACCAAATGCAAGGGCATGACACGGATAGATGTGTGAGGTTGAGACATGAGATCCAAAATCTAATTGATAATGGAAAGCTACCTGAGCCAAATAAGCCAAACACCAAAGACAACCCATTGCCAAAATTCAATAGGGTACCACCACCGGCAACCTTCATGATTGGAGGAGGTTTGCATGAGGATTTTGTTATGTCTTCTTTTCAAGATGTGGATGGAGAAGCAACCAAAGAAGAAGAGATATTTGGTGAAATTAAACAAGCTGTGATGGATAAAGAAGTACAATTTGTGTTGTCAATGGGTTTTGGGATTCAAGTGATAGTGACGATGATATTATATCCAAGAAGGGGGAGTGGACTTGGTCCAAGCCTGAAGAAGACGAGGTGATGAACACTAGATCCGGTAAGCCTTATGCAAGGCCACCACTTGAGGAGGTAGAAACTAATAAGGGTAAGGAAGTTGAAGTAGAAGAAGATGATGCTATGCTCAAACAATTGAAAAGAGCCCAAGCGAGTGTTAGCCTTTGGGTCTTATTAGCTACTTCTAAAAAGCATCAAGAAACTATGGCCAAAGCGTTAGCTAGTATGCCAATCTCTACCTCCACAACACCGGAGGAGTTGATCAACTTCATAAAAATTGAGGAAGTAATGAAATGTGATGAGGTTCAAGAAAAGAATGAAGTTAATATGGGAGCAGTTTCTTTTTCATATGCGGACTTACCAGAGGAGGGGAGAGACCACATCCGCCCTCTCTTTATCAAAATAGAAGTCAAGGGGAAGAGAACTCCTTGTGTAATGGTCGATGATGGGTCCACCATAAATGTTTGTCCACTTAAGATACTGCCAAAGTTAGCCATGTCACCAAGAGATCTAAACCTAACCGAGGTAACAATTCATGCTTATGACAACACTAAGAGGCATGCCGAAGGGACTTTCAAAGCCGCTGTTAAGGTTGGTCCAATTGAATCTATTATTGAGTTTGTTGTTTTAGACATACCAGTTACCTTTGCCTTACTCTTGGGGCGACCATGGTTTCATCCTCTTGGTGGAGTTCCTTCCACCTTTCATCAAAAGATCAAGTTCCCCAACGGAAATGAGACAGTGGTCATTGAAGCTGAAGATAATGAGATTGTTAACGCTCTAATGATCGAGAGGCCTCTCAATGGTTTTCAAATAGCTGTAATTTCTGATGATGAAGTAGTAGACTCCAAAGTCTAGAATATGATGAAAAACATGAACTACCTTCCCGGAGCTTGTAACGCCCCCATACTCTATATAAGCACTATACATATACCTGGTATACATACAATGCGTATATAAAGTATAAGAATGTCACTTTTCGTTTCAATTTAAAAACCTTTATCCAAGTACAAGCAATATTATATTAGTTTAAAGAACATTTACAAAAGTCATTATTCTTATCAAAACTACAACATAATTAATATTACATATGTATGCATCACCTTCTAGTTGGTCTCGAGATACTCTTACCCTTTTCGTGGCATAACAGCTAGGCTTCCAGATCATCCGCATAAATACCTGCGCGATTACATATCCGCGCTAAGCCCGAGAGCTTAGTAGTATAAATAAATATTAAAATATACTTTACAAAATAATCATACCTCATGTTTTTAGCATTATGTTCTATTGTTCGCTTACCCCGTTTTTCCTTTCTCAATGCATTCTTCATATATTTCCACTAATCTCATATAATTATACACATATTTACATAGAACATTCCCAATACAATACTTACGATTTCTATCTCATAAACATATACATATACATCATTTCAATAAATCACCTTTCCATGGCCTATCCAAACCTTCATGAAAACAATTCTTACAAATTCCACATTCATATACATTGTACACAACATACTATATTTTCATAAACTCATATCTCAACAAAGCTCCTCAAGCCATATTCACTTTCAATATATCAATACACACATTACAAAATCATACTTCATAACATTGTATTATTCACAATTCATTAAACATAAATCATATTTTCATCAAAAGCATTCATAGATCTCATTATTCATTTATTTCAACATTTGGATATCACATTGACAACAAAGACAGACTCGGGCCCAACAGACACTAATATGTTATTCAAAGTTCAGAGTTACTGCTTTGGTTCATAATCACAATAATCAAGCCCGTAGGCATCATATATCAATAATTCTATCCATGGATAGTGTAACAGACCCAGTCTCTTGGACCATCAACTCGACATGAGGAGATCCTCAACCCTGCAAGACTGTTACCTGTAACAGACCCAGTCTCTTGGACCATCAACTCGACTAACCTCGAGGAGATCCTCAACCCGGCAAGACTGTTACCAATCATATATCTCATAATCATAATTATCATAGTGTAACAGACCCAGTCTCTTGGACCATCAACTCAACATGAGGAGATCCTCAACCCGGCAAGACTGTTACCTTTTTCATTTTATAGGCATGCCTCCAAACTCAGAATTCTGAAATTGAATAACATATTAGTCACACAATTCATTTATTATTTCATTATCAATATCATTTTCAATACTCATCATCATCTAAGCAAACATGCCTTCTTTCTTTCAATTAAATCATCAGAGCCAATCACAATGGCTTCACTTTACATTTGTTTTATCATAGCCAATCACAATGACTTCATTTCATATTATGTCTCAAATCATATTATAATATTTCATTATTCAATTGTACATAACCACATACTTCATCATATCCTTCATATTGTATATATAATATCATTGATATAACACCACAAACTACATTATTCATATCAAACATTACAATTCTCAAGGTTCACAATGCATAAGACATAACATTGTTCATATAATATCATCATTGATGTACACATATATAATTTACCTTATTCTTAGATTTGGAATCCTCAATACACATTTGTTTAGGTCATCTTTGTTTTAAGTATATTTAAAATGTAGAAACAAGAAGACATTTGGAGGATCCAACCATGTAAGAGCAAATAACAAACACAATATCAAACACCCTCATGGGACACGGCCAAGCTTATGGCCGTGTCTCTCAACACAAACATCCAGTAGCAAACACACTCAAGGGACAAGGCCAAGCTTGTGGCCGTGTCACTCAACACCAAATCATCCGAGGCAGACACGGGCAAGGGACACGGCCGTGTCTCTCAACAAAAATCCAACAGTAACGAACACAGGCAAGGGACACGGCCAAGCCAATGGCCGTGTCTCTCCAAAACTCATCCAACACGGCCAGGTTTGCCCTAACTTGGCCGTGTCTCTCATAACTTAGCCGTGTCCTTCATTGATTCAAAGACCAAACACTTCAAAATTCATCCAAACCCTTCAAAATTCATCCACCACCCTCTTAACCATTATCTTTGATTATATTTATCAATTTTCTATCACCTTAACATTTATATAACTTCATTATATCATCATACTAATTAATATATATATATACATCACTAGAATCAATTACTCAAAGTACCAATTCATTTATTCTAAACCCTAACTCAACCATTCATCATCATCCTCACAATTATCTCAACATATCATCACTTAGTTATCAATTCCACACATTTACATACTTCAATCTTTCATTATCTTCATCTTACACACCAATTATACCAAACATAACCTCAATCCAAAAGAAAATGAAAACAAGAAGATAAAGACTCATATATACATATAATCAATAAAATCAACTCAAGAGATTAATACTTACTTGAATATGTTGCCAAATCTTCATCTCCATCTTCAATACTCTTAAAATCCTTAAGAAATTTGATGAAGATCATCACCTCTCTCTATCTCTCTCTCTCTCTCTCGTGCAAGAACCAAAAAGGGGAAAAAGAAGAAGAAAGAAAATATCTTCCCCTCTTCTCACGATAACCATATATATATATATATATAATAATAATAATAATACCATTAAATCTCCACCCCACAATTCCTTTTGACTTTCTTCTTTTTTTTTCTTTTTGTCTTTATCATCATTATTATTACTATTAACTAATTATACAAATATATATATATATACACCACTCACTTTTCCTACACCCTTTTATATTCCATGTATATGTGATGTATATGTATATGTCTTTTATATTGTAGTTATATTTCCCATATATACATATACATTAATTCCAAATACCAAAATAACTCCAAAACTTTTAGGGCATACCTTGGGATATTACAGAGCTGGTCTTGGAAAGGGTAAGGCCGGTTTGACAAAGTTGCTAGACTTTAGAACTCAAACTTCCAAGAAAGGATTGGGATATGATGAAGACAATGATGTCCAACCAAAGAAGAGTGAGAAGATGAGTTTCCCACCACTTGAAGAGATCTTTGTCAAAGCTCCAGATATGGGACCACTCGAAGGAAAGCCTGAGCCAATCATGTTCATGGGTAAGTTAATCCCAAGTTTTAAAATTTTTGCAGATGTTGCCGAGCTAGGGGAGCAAGTGAAGAAAGAGTTCACCCTGTCAGCCAGCAAGGAATCCAATCTAAAAGAGACGAATGAAGCTGTCCTGAAAGCCGAGAAGACTCCGGAAGAGATTGCTACCTTGGTCAAAGAAAAGTTTGAAGACACCCTACTTTATGATTCTGAGAACAATGATTTTGATTTTGATTTTAATTTGTCTGTTTTGTATGAGGATGATGATGTTTTCTTTTCCAAAATGAATGTAATAAAGTGTGATTTTGCTTACTTATGTGATGTTTCTCCTGATGGTTGCATACATTCAAATAGCAGTTACATGAGCATCTTTAATATTAATTCTGTTAACACACAATCATTAAATTTGGGAACAACTGAAAATCCTAAAAACATTAGCACAGCATCCGACCTTAATCCTGATGAGAGAGAGAGATTTGAAAAAATATTCAAAAGATATGAAGAAGTGTTTGCTTGGTCTTATGAAGATATGCCTGGAATAGATTGAGACATAGCTGAGCATCATATTCCTACTTACACTCACATTAAACCTGTCAAACAAAAGCTTAGGCGATTAAGACCTGAGTGGGCTGAATTGGTTAAAGAAGAGTTCACTAAGCAAATACAAGTGAAGTTCCTTGAAGTGATAGAATATCTAGATTGGTTAGCCAACATAGTACCCGTGCCAAAGAAAGATGGAAGAATAAGGGTTTGCGTGGACTATAGAGATTTAAACAAGGCTTCCCCTAAAGATGATTTTCCTTTACCTCATATAGATGTTCTCATTGATAGTGCAGCCTCTAGCATTCTACACTCATTTGTAGATGGATTTTTAGGATACAATCAAGTGTTAATGGCCCAAGAGGATAAAGCCAAAACTGTTTTCATTACTACATGGGGTATATTTTGTTATAGGGTGATGCCTTTCGGCTTAAAGAATGCTGCAGCAACCTACCAAAGGATGGCCACCACACTATTTCATGACATGATGCACAAAGAAGTTGAAGTATATGTTGATGATATGATGGTGAAATCGGACACAAGGGAGCAACACTTCCAAAACTTAGAGTTATTCTTCGATAGAGCTTTGAAATATAAGCTAAGATTAAACCCGAAGAAGTGTGTATTCGGTATTACCTCAGGTAAATTGTTGGGGCATGTGATTGGTCCGAATGGCATTGAGATTGATCCTGACAAAGTTAAAGCAATCAGGGATATGCCAGCCCCTAAGACAGAGAGAGAAGTTCGGGGATTCATTGGTAAACTGTAGTACATTAGCAGATTTATAGCAAAGGTCACAATAATTTGTGAGACTATCTTCAAATTGCTTAGAAAGAATCAGCCGGTCGTATGGAATGAAGAATGTCAAAAGGCCTTTGATTGAATAAAAGAGTATTTGTTGAATCCACCTGTTTTGAAACCACCTAAACCCGGCAAACCTCTATTACTATACTTAGCAGTAGAAGAAGAGTCGATAGGAGCCATGCTAGCCCAAGCAGATGAGTCGGGGATTGAGCATGCCATTTACTATTTGAGTAGAAATCTCCTACCTTATGAAATTAAGTATAGTATCATCAAAAAAACCTATATAGCCGTGGTTTGGTCTTCTAAGAAGTTGCGGCATTACTTTCAATCGTATAGTGTGCAAGCAATTTCCTGGTTGGACCCAATGAAGTACTTAAGGGAGACGCCCTCTTTGATTGGGAAATATGGTCGATTGTTGATAATATTAGAGGAATTTGAGATTGAGTATGTAACCAGGAAAACAATCAAAGGTAGAAAGGTGGCAGAATTCCTGGCCCAACAACCATTACCAGAAAGCGAAGAGGTAATCTTGGAGTTTCCAGATGAACATTTAGAAGCAATTGAAGTACAAGGGTGGAAAATGTATTTCGATGGAGCCGTGAACAGGAAAGGAGCAGGTTTGGGAGTTATACTAGAATCGTTCGAAGGGGAACTCATCCCTTTAGCCAAAAAATTAAAATTTAGGGCAGCCAATAATATGGTGGAATACAAAGCTTGTATTTTCGGTTTGGAAACCCTAATGACTATGAAGGTGGATAAGGTGGAGGTTTATGGCGATTCATTGCTAGTTGTATCCCAAGTAAATGGAGAATGGGAATTGAAAGAAGAAAAATTAAAACCATACCATAATTACTTAACCATGATGAAAAAGAACTTTAAGGAGTGTAGATTTATACACCTATCAAGGGAAGAAAATCAGATGGCTAATGTCCTAGCCACATTGGCTTTGGTATGGGAAAACCCTGTTAGCCTATTCCTTAAGCCTCTAATCTTGACCAGTTAATCAACTCCTTGCTATGAATATGAGACAATCATGGAGGTTGACACAGACCATGATGCGTGGTATGATACTATAAGACGATTTTTGGAAGAAAGAGAATACCCGCCGGGGGCAACAAAGAAAGAGAGAAGAGCCATAAGGAGGTGGTCATTGCAATACATCACCTTCCATGGAGAGTTATATCGAAGATGGCCTGATGGAGTGCATTTAAGATGTTTAAGAAAACCTGAAGTGGAGCACATCATGTCAGAAATACATGTGGGAAGTTGTGGTCCGCACATGAGTGGTTTGGCCCTAGTTAAGAAGGTTATTCGACAAGGTTACTATTGGTTGACCATGGAGAGAGACTGTATTGAGTTTGTCAAGAAGTGCCAACAATGTCAGATGTATGGTAACTTGAATCACATGCCTCCTGAAGAACTGCATTCAATGTCTTCACCCTGGCCATTTGCCACCTGGGGTATCGACATTATAGGAGAGATACATCCTACAGCTTCAAACGGTCACCGATTCATTGTAGTAGCAGTAGATTATTTTTCAAAATGGGTCAAAGACGAATCTTTCAACAAGCTGGGTGTAAGCCAAATGGCTAGGTTTATTGAAAAGAACCTCATCTACAGATACGGGGTCCTGCATAGTGTGATATCAGACAATGAGGTACAGTTTCAAGGAGAAGTTAAGGATTTATTCTCCAAGTACCATATCCATCATCATCGATCCTCTCCTTATAGACCAAAGGCTAATGGTGCCAAGACAGTTAAGCAAATTCTATCCAAGATGACCAAGACTTACAGGGATTGGTTAGAGATGCTTCCCTTTGCTTTGTGGGGATATAGGACAAATGTGCGAACACCTACTGGAATGACACCGTTCTCTTTGATTTATGGGATGGAAGTAGTGTTGCCTATCAAAATTGAGATCAAGTCGTTAAGAGTAGTCTTAGAAGCTGAACTGCCTGAAACGAAGTCGGTAGCAAGCAGATACACACAGTTAGCTTTGCTAGAAGAGAGAAGGTTAAAAGTACTGTATCATCACCAACTATATCAAAAGAAGATAGCTCGGGCCTACAATAAAAGGGTTAAAATCTGAAAATTCGGAGTCGGGGATTTAGTGTTGAAACAATGTAAGCCTAATGTATCTGATCCAAGAGGGAAGTTTAGGCCTAGCTAGGAAGGGCCATATGTCATGAAACAAGTCATGAGCAAAGGTGAGGTGAAGTTGTCAGACATGGACGGGAACGAATTTAGTGAGCCAGTAAACATTGACAGGTTGAAGAGGTTTTATGTATAAATTGAAAAGTAAAAAAGAAAGAGCTCGCTAGGTTGAAAACCCAAAAAGGGTGGCCTAGGCAAAAGTTAAAGCAGTCCGCTAGTTCTGAAAACCCAAAAGGGCGGGCTTGGCAACAATTAGGGCTAAATGAGAGAAAATCGTCAATTAGAAAACTCGAAAGGGCTAGTTGGCAACATGAGTGATCTTGTGTATGCTGGCTTTATGTTTGGTTGTTCCCCAATTTAATAAAATATAATTAATGTTAAAATTGTTCTATGTGCACTGTTATAAGTATTTGACCAGATATGGATGAAATAAATAATCATAATTGCAAAAGGTGATGACAAATTATAAATGGAAAAGAAGCATCTTTTATTACTTTAGTTATTTTTCATCCTAACAAAATACTTTCTGAATTGACAAATGTAAAATCTATGGCAGTCGATAAGTGTAATGTGCTGGCCAGCTTTGCCTCAGCCAATCCAAGTAGGCTTTAGTCAAGCAAGGCATGTCTAAGTCAGGAGCAAATTCAGAATCACGAGGCTTAGCTCCATACTGACGGCCAAGTCAGCGAGGATCATAGCATGTACCTTGACAAAGAGCAGCAAGGGGAATGTACATCAAGTATGTACACACGGTGATATGAGAAATCTTCCACCAAGGTACCAACCAACCGATATTGACTTCGGAGCATGAGTGGATCCAGTCAACCCAGTCAGTATATGAAGAAGCAGGATGGAGTAGCTTCATAGCAGAATGATGACGTGGCAAGTATCTAGCAAAATCCATGGATGGAGTATCAAGCAAACAAAGACGCTCCTGAAGCCAAATCTGTGAAGAAAGAATTAAGTTAAAAAAAAAAGGGTCCGCTAAGTTGAAAACCCGCAAGGGCAGCTTAGGCAAAAATTAGGATAGCTCGCTAGTTCCGAAAACCTGCATGGGCAGACTAGGCAAAAGTTAGAGCAATAAAAAGAAAAAAGAAAACCTAAATTGAAAACCTAAAAGGGCAGTTTAGGTAATTACCTGAAGTAGCAACGGATTCCCAGTCAGTCTCTTTGACAATCCTGATTTAAATCGGTCTAATCCAACTAAGGTCTCGGCTAAGATCATAGGTACCGACGACAAGCCTCCTTCTATTTGGTCCATAATATCCAATACTCATGGATCAATATCGCCATCGGAAGAAACAAGCAAGAATTGGCCGAGCAAGCAAAGACAAAGCATGCGTCCCAGTGCCTTAGTAGGGGCCAAATGAGAGAAACAAAAGTCAATCAAAGGGGCAAGTAGAATTTTTTCACCTCTCATCAACTGAAGAACTTCGGGTTTTTGAATTTGAAATAACATCTGCATCTTCTGTTGAGTCTTGGAAATCAATGTGGGTAACGCCATTTGTTGATTATTTGGATATCCAAGGATGGCCTCAAATTCGTCAATCAAGGGACATACTTCAAAGCCATTAATTTTAAATACCCTAGAATCCATATCCCAAAAGGAAACCACGGCATGTAAGAAGGAGTGGTCCAATTTGACATTTTGAAAACATTTTAAAACATCAAGTTTTGACCATGAAATTTGCTTCCAATGAATGGCATCCATATTCTTAAATAAAATTTTTATTCTCTTTAAATGATGCTCGGTCATGATGAATGAATGAAGAAAAAGTTAAAATTGTTAAAGGGAGTCTTCACGTTGAAAGAGAAAGAATTTTGATTTATGAATCAAAATATGGCATGAAGGGTGATTTATATAGAGAAAACAAACCCTTTCCAAAAGTGAAAAGGAAAAGATGATGGGAAAGGATAAGACCATATGGCATAAGGAAAGGAATTAGTGGCAATTTCCTTTACCACGTTGGATTGCGTTTAGCAAATGATGTGTATTCTAAAATTATGATGCACGGTAATGATAAAAAAAAAGGTTACAGTAAAGAGGAAAATTGTATATTTTTTATTTTACAATGTTTTACAATTGGTACAATATTTACATATCACTAAGAGGGTGGTGGTAGGTCACCAAATAGAGACTTGAATAAAATCATCGCCTGTTGGAGGAGGGGGCAAATCACTCGTCCCGAGTCCGCCCGAAGCAGGAGCACCAAAATTCCTATTACCTTGAATTTTCGATCCGTCATGGTCCTCATCAGAAACAAATGAAAGGATCTCATGATTGTTGGTCTGGGGGCCTCTTGATGAAGAATTATCCTTGAATGAGAAAAATGAGCAAAAGAGTCAATGTGATAAGAAAATAGATTACATGAATGTACATTATTTATGTGTTGTCTAATATATTATTCAATTCCAGAGTTTTGTGCTTGGTGGCACGCCTATGATTTACATTCGGGCTAGACACTGGGTGTCAAAATAGACCAAAATAGTAACTCTAAATTTTGAATATTATATAAGGTCATTTATGCCTAATGCATGTGAATTGTTAATGTGATGATTTAAAAAGGATTATGCATTGTCTTCTTTAAAGTTTTATTATTACCAAAGTATGTACTGCTAGGCTTTTAGCTTAGCGCGATTGAAATTCATCGCGCAGGTGACAGGTTTATCTAGTGGATCCCAAGAGTTTATCTGGACCTGGTCAATTCTAGACATGGGTTGATTGTACCTAAAGTGAGATTGGCTGCCACAAGATCAGAGTCAGCTGCTGGCATGTATACATTTTATTTTATGAAACATGGTATAACTATTTATATTATGTTTATATATTTGGGAATGTGGTGAACTATAAAGAATTTTGGGTAAAACTTTATGATATGGGTTTGTGTATAGGTTTATATATATGTACATATTTGAGTAATTTGGGAATAATTGGAGGATGTTGAGGAGTTATGGTGACTTTTTTGATTTATTATTATTGGGAGTGTATTTCTTTTGACAGGTTGAGTTAATTGATTATTGGAAACATTCAAATTACACACAAAACTCTGGCCAGTTTTTTTCAGAGATTTTACTAATTAATTATATATTTTGATGTTTTAAATTATTTAAGAATAATATTTTTTATTCATTTGGACTACATTATAAATATTAAAATATTTTTATTAAATCTATGAAAAATTTTGAAAAGACTAATAGTGACATTTCATGTACTGCATATGCATATTTTATATATGTTGAATATATGTATTATACGTATATAGGGTATAAGGGTGATATATTTTCGGTATGGATTGGTTATCCAGACATCAAGCAGTAGTGGATTGCCAGCATAAACATGTTACTCTGAGAAAACGTTATGGGAAGGAGGTGGTGGTATTTGGTGAGCAAAGACACCTCTCATCTATCTTGATTTTTGCTATTTCAGCTAGGATGATGATCAAGAAGGGGTGTACTACTTGCTTAACACATGCAATGGATATTATATAGCTAAGGAGTCTAGGCTCGACAATATTCCTACAGTGGTAGAGTTCCTTGATGTGTTCCCCGATGAGTTACCAGGGTTACCTCTAGAGAGAAGGATGTGGAATTTGGTATCAATGCGATGCATGGTACCACTCCTATCTCTATTTCTCCTCATTGGATGGCACATACATAATTAAAATAGTTGAATGTTTAATAGTAGGAGTTGTTGGATAAAGAGTTAATCTGCCCTAGTGTTTCACCATGGAGAGCACTTGTATTGCTTATGAATAAGAAAGATGGCACCTTGAGATTGTGCATTGACTACCGGCAATTGAATAAGGTGACCATCAAGAGCAAGTACCTATTTTCTCACATTGATGATCTCTTTGTTAAGTAGAAGGGCACAGCAATATTCTTTAAGATTGATTTGAGATTGGGGTACCATCAATTGAGAGTTAGAGATGTAAAGTACCCAAGACTACTTTTCGCATGAGGTACGAGCACTATGATTTTTTGGTGATTCCTTTTTGGCTTATGAATTGACCATCAATATTCATTAACTTGATGAACTAGATCTTTTGACCATATTTTGATTAGTTCATCGTAGTTTTCATATAACACTCTTATACCCTATATATATAATATATACACCCGGTATATATAAAATACATATATATGATATAAAAATGTCGCAACCACGTAAAAATAAAAATTTTCACATTTTAAATTTAGGATTCCACATACTTAAAAATGTATATTTAAATAGTAATAAAATATTCATTTTTAATTATAGGTTTCAAAATAAGCATTTTATTAAAAAATCTCCGAGAAAAATTTGCCAGAGTTTTATCTATAATTTGGACATCCCAAATTTTTAACAATTACCCAACAGCATAAGATACACTCCCAATAAAATAAATCATATAGTTTCACCTCTACTTCTCAATTTCTCCACATTTTCTCAAAATATTTATATATATACATATACATATATATATATAAGAACACATATAAACAGCCTACATTATATAATTTGTCCAAAGAGTCTTTATAATTTACAATATCTATATATATAGTTTAAAAACATGACATAATATATACAATATCTAAATGTATTATAATATCATATATGTACATACTAGCAAATGGCTCTGATCTTGATGTACCTAAAAACACTTCAAACTCAATAAACCCAAGCCTAGACCCGACTAGGTCTAGTAGAACTCTCCGGCCCTATTAGATCACCCCAATCACCTGCGCGATGAATTATAATAGCGCTAAGCTAAATGCTTAGTGATACAAACTTTGATAACAATAAAACTATAAAACAATGCCAATGCAAAATGCTTTTACATGATGTTTCACAATGCAACACTCAATTTCACCTCAAAACATATCCATTAATCATTTTACAATTCACATAAGAATAAACACAAACATGGGCTCAAAAGATCTAATATGCGATTCAAATGCTAGAGTTACTGTTTTGGTCTAAATTGACACCAAGTGTCTAGCCCCGAAGGCAAATCAAAGTAATGCTCAAAAGCTAGTCCCGAGGGCAAATCATATCACATTGAAGCCAAGCATCTAGCCCTGAAGTCAAATCATGTATCAATAACGCATAGCATTTAGCCCCGAAGGAAAATAATGAGGATAACCTTATAGGTATGCCACCAAGCACAGAACTCTGAAAATTGAATAACATACTAGACACATAAATAATTCATATTTTTCATATTTAAATTTTCTCATTTTCTTATATTCAACTAGGCACATTGCCTCATTTCTTATTATCAATTAGGCACATTGCCCCATTTTCACATTTTTTCATCACATTGCATCATTTTTCTCATTTTTCATCACACTGCATCATTCTCATTTCTTTTTTTTTCTCATTCATATCAATGTCATTTCATTTTAATTCATCATATTTCATCATTCCATCACAATGTATCACATTTCACATCAAAATTACATTACCCAAATATTTTGGGTCATTTTCACATAATTCACATATTTCACATTTTATGCAATTTAGCCATTATCAATGGCTTTTCACAATGCATATAATGCATACATAACAAGTCACATATCATAGCACATTGCTCATGAATCTTCAATGTATCAAGCAGCTTAACACATTTTTCAACCAAAATGTGTTAAGCCCAATTTAATGTCAATCTATCTAATTTATCAAAAGTTTGTACTTACCTTAATAATTACTCCAAAGTAAGCTCACAATCTCCCACAAACCTTCATTTTCAAGTTGCCCTTCAGCACTAAGGTTGGGCAAATCACATCTCCTTAATGCCTATACCAAATGTGATCAAATACAATCATGTAATATCACATTTTTAAGGTATTACAAGCATTAAACCTCAATTAAACATCACTTTTACAAATATCCCAAAATATGCCTAACCCCACTTTAACTTAGCAGAACTATGCTAACCCATTTAAATTTGTATTTTAAGTTTATTTATATCATTATAAACATATTTTAGTATGTTTAAACCAGTTACATTAAATAGACACATACTTTTGTTCAAAATCCTAAAATGGCATAACCTTCACCAATGAAGATTCTTCATTCCAACTCAATCCAATTATCAAACCAATCTTATTTCCATCACTTATATAATCAAAGAACATGATTTAAGCATTAAAACCAAACAATTAACCAATCTTTGAAAATTTCCTTTCCAAAACCCTAAATTCAACATTACCATTTCCAAACTCTAACCAAACTTAACTAAATTCATCATTTAACATTAAAATACTTGTTTATGCATCCAAGTAACACATTCAGAACCAAATTACACAATTAAATCACATGAATTAAAAAATCCAAAAGTTCCATAACCCTAAATTATCTCTCTTCAACCAACTCATGTCAAACTTAACCATTTCTTCAATCCAACTTAAAAATCATTGTTAACCGCTCAAAATAACTTCATTCATATCTAATAAAACAATTTAATCATGTTATTCCAAAAACTCAATCCCAACATATTCAAATAACTGCAGATTTTCAAAGAAAAAGTTAGAGAACTTACTTTTTATGGTGAAAATCACTAAAAATCCAAATTGAAACCTTGAAACCCTTCAATTAATGGAGTTTGGAAGGAGAAAAATGCTTGGATTCTTTGCTATGGAAAATTGGCACACTGAGGAAGAAGAAGAAGAAGACAAAATTTCAATTTCTTTTTCTTTCCACATTCATTTTTGTCCTTATATGTATTATTACTTTATTATAATTTTATTATTTATTTATTTATTTAAAATAATAATAATTTTCCTCTTCCATAAAAAAATAAACTAATTTTAATTATTCAAATAATTTGAATTTCCAAAGTATATTTACAAAAATGTCATTTGACCTTTGACTTTTGACTTTTAAAGTGTTGACTTTTAGTTAACTTTGTATATATTATATATATTTCATGTATATTTCACATATACATTCCTTATTCTCTTTTCTAAACCTTCAATTTTCTATTTTAATAATTTATTTAATTTATCCAATTTAATTTTTATTTATTTTATTTAATTTCTAAAAATTAGAGATATTATAATTATCTATCCCTAAAGAAAATTTCGTTCTCAAAATTATCCAGTACTATAATAAAACATCCAAATCAAAACATAATCTTAAAATCTCTTATGAAATTAATCATGCCTTCAAATTATTATTTTATCAAATTATATAATTTCTACTCTTCCCCTTAGGATCATTCTCACTTACCTTTTCACAATTTTATAACTCATTATTATACTTTCTATTTAATCAAACAATCACAATAGATTATCATACCTTTAACCAAATTATCATTAGACAAAATTAGTTCATTTCTTTAGTATATAAGCACCACACATCTATTACACTCAAGAGATTTGAACACTTCATTATCTTAAAAATATACTCTCATAACCTTAAATTCAAATGTTAATAACTTATATTTTAACTCTGACTATTTCGACATCATAGTAATTTCAAGAATTGTATCTTTGTTTAATTACCACCTTGCTTATATTTATGAATAGTTATATTTCCAATTAATAAGTCTTAACATAATAATTTTGCGCATCTCCACTTTGATCCTATTTTTTATACAATTACCACATATTAATTTAATATCATTATTATACGACAATAAAATCTTATTTTTCTTCTTAAGATTTAGTCCAACAGGTTATTCCTCAACCCAACATATATAAATTCATTCCAATTACACTATAATTAACATTTTTCTCTTATAATCATTTACAACTAATATAACTTAGCTCCTTTCATATTCATGTACATATCAGAACACTACCTTATGCACATTGTCATACATCTCTCACACTCTTAATACAACTACATACACTAAATTTTAATAATTACTTGTAAACTTATTACATTCTAAATCAATTGATCTATTTATCACAATATGACCATCACAACCTTATTCTATTCTGACCAACCTTTAGCTTATTTAAAATTTATCATTCTATTTCAATTCACGACTGAACTTTATTAGTTCAAACTTATTCTCAAATCTTAATTCTCTTCGAATTCAGCATCACAAATAATATTCATTTTAACTTTTTGGAGGTAATGCTTGTATACAATCAATATACATTTTTTCAAATTAATTTACTTTTCTATTATCTCTATACAATTTCACACAATTCTCAAGACCATCTCCTCCTTATTCATTTCCCCTAGTCTCATTCACTTAAAACATCACTTTTATCAACTTATTCATATTACACAACTTTCAAACATATTCAATATAACTCTTATTCACATTTCATAAGTCCTCTCATTTATCTTCTCACATTTCTTATCATTACCATATTTACAAAATCACTATCCTTACACTGTTTTTATTGCTCATCATATTTTCACAATTCTCTTATGTTTCCACACTATATATTGTCATAAATAAATTTATAATATAAGGTTGTGAGTCCAACTATACCAACCACAAATCTTTCTTGTATCTCGTGAAGTGAAACTATCAATCTCACCAAATATATTTTACAGTTGTATCCTCTTAAGCCCACGCCTTTGGATTACAAATAAACATGGCCTTCACTATAATTCTTTCTCAAACAGCTCTCATATCAAAATCACATATTTGTTCTCTAAACTCTTACTATATAAAGGGTTAATGCAAGTCAACTCTGTTTTAAAATAAGTTACCCTTATCCACATTTTTTTATTAGCCTAAACACATGATCCATCAACTTTACCATCAACAACTCTCATATATATATATATTCATATACCAATTTTATACAATTATTCAACAAAAACTCCCTTTCAAAATTTTAAATCTATTTTCCAATAATTACCAATTATATCTCAATTTATCCAACAAATGTTTACCAATTTCTCCTTCTTAAATCAAATAAATAATTTTATAGGGTTACAAACATACAATAATACTTCAATAATACTTTTTCACATCTTTAAGTGATCAACTCAATACTTGATCACTTTCACATTACATTACATTGTTACAATCTCCAGGTGATCAAATTTATCATTATCACCTTCACCTCACATTTTCATATTATTTCACATTTCAAACATTTCCCATATTTCTAATCATCTACATACACTTCCATAAGTCACACTCATCACATTCATAATGTGACTTACTTTCCACATTTTCTTACATATCACAATGGTGTCCATATTGGACAATTCACCACACATATCATATACATGTTTACACATAATCACACACTGACATTCAATTCCTCATTTACACACAATCTATATAAATTTAACATTTATCAAATTTGATAAAATATTATCATTTCTTATTCTTAGAACATTATTTAGGTCATTTCCCAATTTTCCCATCTTATTTATTAAATAAATTATCCTCTTCTTTTTTCACACTTTACATAAATCTTAGTCACATTTCCAATGTGACTTCTCTCTCAAATTTCACATACATTTACCTTACTCTTCATATTCATTTTCATCACTACCAATCAAATTACATAATAAAATTCATTTTCACTTTATTAATCATTTCTCTTTACTTCATATTCACTTTCAATACTATCAACCACATGACATATTACATGATACATTCATAAACAATATTACTCATTCAAAATTACTCACATGGTCATTAGACCTTAAACCATCAATATCTAAGCAATCCTCATCAAAATTCTATTACAACCTTAAATTTTCATCTTATTATTTTACTTGAACTTCATTCTACTAATGTCATTTTCAACATCTAACTTTATAAACATTATCTATATATTAATATAACATTAAAACACATCACTATCAAAATTATGAAAACCCATTTTAAAAATTCAAATTTCACATAATGTAAAAATTAACATGAACCTCAACAAATCTCATCCATGTCACATTCCTGATCTTAAGATCATAACATTTATATTTAAACAAAAATAATTCATTTCATTTCAATAATCAATATCTTCCATTTAAATGCCCTAATTTTACATACTCAAACCCTAAATTGTGCATCATTTTTCCATAATAAACAATTCACTATCACGTACCATTTCTCCCTTTGATTTTTAAGTATGAACTCTTTGTTCTAGATTGTTAAAAACTCCATATTCCTTCTTCATACTTCTACCCATCTATATATAAATTTTCATAATTTTCCTACTTCTTTTGTCTAATGAAATTAATTTATTACTCACTTACACAAAACTGCATCATTTCCTCAGTTTCATGCCAATCTCACTTTTCAATTTTTATATTCCTCAACAATTATTTATAAAAGCTTGCAAAATTTTAATCATCTGAACTTGACACATATATGGACTTATATTTAAAATTTTATATTTTTTTCCAAGCTGATTTACTATATTTAAATTTCAAACTCACAGAATCTATCTCTTTAATATTCCTCTATCAGTACCCGGTTATCTATTTGTTTTAGATATCAAACCTTAATAAAATTTATGAAATTTTAAACATATGTTCTAGGAATACATATGATATTGTGTATACATTTTCAGATTTTTCTAGGTTGGTTTATAATAGTGTTTAAATATGTTTCTCAATTTGTACAGATTCTGAGTTGCTGAAACTCCTCCAACAATCTGTGTTCTTCTATTTTTATTAATTAGTAATTCATTTGTAAAAATTATAAAATTCTATACATTGGATTCTAAGACATAGGAAACTTTCCATTAAATTTTTAAGCTCATCCAACATTCCAAGATTTGTCCAAAAATTCAATCAATATCACTTTACAGCCCATATATAGAATTTTTTGTAACTATCATGCCCGTTTCTCAAACCTTTTATTTCATCTCTTAAATCATTTCCTGAATTATTTTTTTAAATCTCACATATTCATCAATTGAATCAGTTATGAATCTTAATTTCTAATAAAAGATTCAAAAATTCTTAATCCATAATCGTCAGAATGACGCTTCCACTACGCCACTCTGATTTATGCAACCCATACGCCATTTCAACTCATATATGTTACATCGAACGGACATTGTCACATCAAAGATCAAATAAAATGTCAGTGTCAATGCATGTCTCACCAATTAAAATAATATTTAAAACCCTCATTTTCCTTCTCTAAAAACTCACTTAGGTCGAGAACCTCAAACCTAGGCTTTGATACCAAAATAAATGTAACATCCTTATACCCTATATATGTATAATACATACACCCAGTATATGTAAAATATACATATACAGTATAAAAATATCACAACCCAGTAAAAATAAAAATATTCACATTTTAAATTTAGGATTCCACAAACATAAAAATGTACATTTAAATAGTAATAAAATATTCCTTTTTAATTATAGGTTTCAAAATAAGCATTTTATTTAAAAATATCTGGAAAAAAAATTTGTTAGAGTTTTGTCTATAATATAGACATCCCAAATTTTCAAGAATTACCCAACTTGCATAGGATACAGTCCCAACAAAATAAATCATACATTTTCACCTCAACTTCTCAATTTCTTCACATTTTCTCAAAACATTTATATATATATCAGACTACGTATAAACAACCCACATTATATAATTTGTCCAAAGAGTCTTTATAATTTACAATATCCATATACATAGTTTAAAAATATGACATAATATACACAATATCTAAATTTATTATAATATCGTATAGTGCATGTGTTGCGCTCGGATTAAGTACTACTACCAAGCGTCACTCGCAAGTATACGAGGTAGTTGTAGCAAAGGTGATCGCCCCAAGGTCGTTTCCCCAAGAAGGTGTGGTTCGTAATAGCTTGATTAAAGCAATTAAATTAAAAGTGAGAGTTTGTTGTTTGGAATGCTAAAGAACAATTTAAACCTAAAATTAACGTACGTAGGGTTTGATGTGTGTGGTGGGTGCACAAGATCAATTCAGTTCTTGGGAAAGTGCCTAGGGTTATAGGTCCATTCAATCAAAGCTCAATTCTCAATTATCCATTAACATAGCCTTGTAATTAATTTGTTCCTTAAGGTTAATTAGTCAATTACCAATTCATTAGTTCTCACATTCATGAAATAGCAATAACCAATTATTTTACATTTGCAAATTAATGAAACCCTAGAACTTATATTTCTAATTTATTCATAGGGTAATCGATTGCATAATTCCGATATCAAATTTCACCTCTCGGTCCTTCATTCAATATTTAGAGATCAATAGGTAGCTAATCTATTAACCTAGCATACAATCCAATGCAATCAACCAACAACAAGGTACATCAATGGAAATATCAAATCAAAGCATTCAATCAAATATACTACAAACCCTAAGCATGGGTTTTTAGCTCAACATCATCAATTTAAAACATTCATTCAGCTCAATATAAATCAAATACAAATTGTCCAATTGCAATATCAATTCTCTTAATATAACAAAAACAATATTGAAATGAATTAAAATAGAGAATAGAAAAACCACTTGTGAAGATGCCAAGAGTAGGATTACTAGTCTTCCTCCTAGCTCCACTTTGATGTTTGATGAAGAACTCAAGTCCTCTTTAATGGTTGATTTCCCTTTTGCAATATAGGATGGAGCTTTCTCAAGTCACCAAACCTTCAATTGATTATGCCTTTGAGAGATGGATTGGAGCTTTTTCAAGTCACCAAACCTTTTAATGAAGCTTCTTCAACATTCAAGAGCTTGTAACCCACTTGATCCCAAAGAACCTCAAAGATCTTATCAATGGATGATGGAGAAGATGAAGATGGAGGATGAAGATGAAGGGACAAGGAGAGTGTCACTCTCTCCTCATCCCCAAAATATTTGCTCGCCCCTTCTCTTTTCTTTTTCTCCCTTTCAAAACCCTAGCCATCGTCCACTTTTTCTCTGTCACGCGAAAGAACTTAAATAGATATTAAGAGTGACACGGCCAAGCTTGATTTGGCTTGGCCGTGTCTCTCATTTTTCTTTGGGACACGGCCAAGCTTGCTGGCCGTGTCCTTCGCTGGCTTCTTCTTTGTTTCTTTCTTTTCTTTGTTCTTTTGGTGAGACACGGCCAGTGGCTTGGCCGTGTCTCATAACCGTGTTCACTTCTGGACTTGATTTCTTGAGGGACACGGCCAAGACATGTGGAGCTTGGCCATGTCACTTGTTTTTCTTCAATTTCTTCACTTTTGATGAGAGACACGGCCAAGACATGTTTAGCTTTGCCGTGTCACTTAATTTTCTTCAATTTCTTCACTTTTGATGAGAGACACGGCCAAGACATGTCTAGCTTGGCCGTGTCACATAATTTTCTTCAATTTCTTCACTTTTGATGAGAGACACGGCCAAGACATGTCTAGCTTGGCCGTGTCACATAATTTTCTTTGGTTTCTTCTTTTTTTGATGAGGGACACGACCAAGACAATGAGACATTGCCAAGCTTCAAGTGACATGGCCATGTTGATCAGCCATGTTGATTAGACACACTCACAGACATGGCCATGTCTGTGAGTGTGTCAAGCACTGCCTCTATTTTAGGATGAAACACGGCCAAGACCTCTATTTTAGGATGAAACACGGCCAAGACATTGAGACATGGTCAAGCTTCAAGTGACATGGCCATGTTGATCAGACACACTCACAGACATGGCCATGTCTGTGAGTGTGTCAAGCACTGCCTCTATTTTATTTCTTTCTTCGTTTCTTTTTCTTGGGTGAGACACGGCAAGTGGCTTGGCTGTGTCTCTTGGGTGTGTCAGCTACTGTCTTGGAATTCTTTTGAGGGACATGGCCAAGCTTGCTTTGGCTTGGCCATGTCTTGCTCGATTCATGCTCTTTCTTCATTTTTCTTGATTGTTTTGATCATCCAAGGGAGTTTTTGCACTTAAACCTAAAACAAACAATTTAAACAAACTTAAAACAAAAATCAATCAAAACATTAACTAAAACACACATAAAATCATACTAAAAATAGGTACAAAAATGATCTAAATAACTACCCCACACTTAACTCCTTGCTTGTCCCCAAGCAAGGCTAAAATCAAACACACTAACAAGATAAATTTTGTTAAGTTCAAGAGTTATAAATATGCATCAAGACTTCCTTATCCCTAACTCCGCAATCAATATCGAATCAAACAAAATTGACGCCCATGCAATTAAATGGTTTTCCATGCATACCCTATGTTATCGCTCCCTCACCAACTCTTACAAGTGTTTGATCATGGTGGTGTTTACACTCATAACAATCAATGAAAGATTATTACCATAGGCTTGCTTATCAATCAAATTTCCACCACAAAATAACAATCAAGCATCAATCAAAAGGTCTTTATTGGGTTGTAATGGGGCTAAGGTAAATGCATGGTATTTAGGAAATGTGAGCTTAATCATTAAGTTCAAGAGCACTTTAAGAATGAAGTACCCGATCATATACATAACCCAACAATCCCAAAACACCTTCCTCTCATCTACCCCTTGACATTAAAGAGCTTTTCAAGGGAACTCACTTATTAAATCTTGCAATGATACATTCCAACCCTTTCAACAAGAACAGCAATTATTCTTATTATTATATATATATTTTTTTCTTTTTCTTTCTTTTTCTTTTTCTTTTTTTCTTTTTATTTTTTTTCTTTTTTATTTTGCTTTGCAATCTTAAACCTACTAAATTTAACCCCACACTTAATTCAACACAACACTCGGTTATAAACGCTCTTAAAATGCTCTTGACCTAATGAAAGGGTAAGAGTTAAACAACAAGGTTCAAGCTAATGGTGTTGTGAAAAAGAAAGAAAAGGAAAATGAAATAGGCTCAAAATTGGCTAACTAAGGTTAAAAATAGGGTTGGTCTTTTTACGCCAAAGTGGGTTCACCTAATTGCCTTAATCATCTTGATGCCTAATTGAAAATTTTTATGTAGTCTTAAAAAGCATTTCAAAGCAAGTTCTAGTAATTCATCAATCATAGATGTTCACCCACAACAAGAATGATAAGTTGATGGCTCAATTCCTCACTAGGTTAATGGCAATGCAAGGAGAAAAAAACAATAAAATTGACAATAAGCACCAATTCTACTCAATTCTCCAATTCATGCTTCAAAAATTCAAAGGTCATCAATCAACAATTTTATAACAATTGAACTTTCCAAAATTCATTTATTCAAAGAAAAATATTAAAAACATTAACTAAAACTTAAATAAAAACAAATTAAAGGTAAAAACACAAAAACACAAAATGCAATTAAAAGTAAAAACATAAAACACCAAATGCACCCCACACTTAAAAATTCACATTGTCCTCAATGTGAGCATGCATACTACAGAGAGAGTTTAGATGATACCTAATTTCCATCATTCCCATATACGATGTGTGGGGCTCCTTCCACCCATAATGCAATTGGAGCCCATGACTGAGAGGATGAACGCCATGCAACTTTGAAAAGTGCCTAATGTATTGAAAAGCCTAGGTAGCATTCTTAAGGGAGCAATTGTCCAAAAATAACATGTGAGGGTTGTCTTAGCTTGATTTTTTAATGCTATAGGGACGTAGTAAGAACCTTTTTCAATTTGCAACATGGTTTTATATGGTTTTTGCTCGTTCTCACCACCAAGAGTGGGAGAGATGATAATTTGTTGCATATTGTATTCCCCAACCAAAATATCTTTCAAAATTCCTGGGGTCGATTTAAGATCAACCAAGTTTGGTTGAATGTGTTCTACATTCTCTTTAGCAATTTGAAGTTCTCCCTCAACAATCTCATTATTCACTAGTAAATTGCTCTCATCAATTTCAAATTGGGAAGAATTAGGCTCTACTTTAATGGTCATGGCCACCTCAAGCTTATCTACATTATCTTCACTATAGGTCATGTCATGGAGTTCAGAAAGTTGCATACCTTGTTTCTCTGCATTCAGCTTACTTGGGAATGGGATTGGTGACATACAAGGATTTGGAGGTTCATGCAATTTTGTCGAAGTCGATGCTTTCAAATTCTCCTCCTCCTTTTCTTGAATTAACTCCTCTATGTTTGATTGCATTTCCTCGCCATCTTCTTCTTTGTTAGTTCTTGCATCAAAGGAATCACAAAAATCGTTAGTATATGTTAGGTAAATACCAAAAATACACTATGTATATCTAATTTATCTCTTATGTATATCTTGTGCATACATTAGGTATATACTATACTAATACATCTCTCAACACTTTAATTGACTCTCCATTTAAATATTTATTTTTATTTAAAATTAGAAATATTATAATTTTCTCCCTCTTAAATTGTTTCATCCTTGAAATACCCATTATAGTATAAAATTAAACACTTTTCTCAGCTCCTAGTAAAACCAATCACATAATCTTTAAGTAATCTTGACACTCCCCCTTATGAATATCCTTAATTATCTTCACAAAAATAATAACTTATACATTAGCAATAATTATAAGAAAATTATTACATACAAATTAAATGCTTTAGTAAATTTTTATAAGAAAATCTCCGGAAAAAATTTATAAAATTTCTATCTGTAATTTCAATAAATCTCAAATTATCAAAACACAACCTGCAATAAAAATTACACTCCCAAAATCATCTTTCATTTCAAACTTCCTTCTTCATTAATTTACATATCAAGATTTCACATTAAAACATTACTCATCTTAATGACACACACACATATATATATAACATGCCCAATGTCCATTTAATATACATATGATGTGATTTAAACGTACAAAAACCAAAGTATATAATAACATATAGTCTCCAAATATAAACCATAGTCCGTTTAATATCCGTAATTTTATTAAAATATAATTAAATAAATAAATACCTTGGAAGGTTAATTAAAGTGTTGGAAGAAGGATTAATATAAAATGTATAAGTTGGGTATACTATATGAAAAATATGCCTAAAGTATATATATATATATATTAAAAAAAGAATTCACTAAAAGACAAAATGTAAATAGTAAAAAGGGTAAAATGGTAAAATGGAAGTAAAAATAAAAAAGTTAATATATATATATAATAATAAAATAATAAAAAAAAAGAATTTAAGATAGTGGAAGATGATGGAAATTTAGGATTTATTAAATATTAAATAAATAAATAAATAATATATATGTGTGGCTACAATTAGAAAGAGAATATAAAGTCAAATACCACTTTTCCTTCATCCTCTTCTCCTTCCTCTAGTTTTGGCCGATTTTCTCCATTAAAGCACAAGGGAAAAGTTTTCTTTAATTACTCAAAATTTGGCAAAGAAATTAAAGGAAGTAAGGAGGTTTTGAAGAAAGCTTAAGTAATAGGTAAGTTTATTTAAATTTAAGTAGCTTTTCCTTGAAATTTTGATTATGTGAAATATTGATTTTTGATAGAGATGTAGATAAATGTTAATATGAATAGTAGTGGTGTTATTTTAATATGGAAGTAATAATTTTAAGGTTGGATGGTTTAAAATATTGAGTTTGATAGGAAGTTGAAAGAGGTAATAAGGGTGTTTAGGGTTTTGATGGGGGGCTTTATTAAAATGCATGTAGTTTGAATTTAATTGATTAAATTGTGTTTAAATGGGGTTCTAATGAGATAATTAAACTTGTAACTCGATTTGGAATTTATTAGAATAGTTTTCTAAAATTAAAGTGTATTAAGAAAAAAATTTAAAATTAGGTAGAATTGTGGAATTTGAAGTTTGAGTAGTTAAAATGTGAAGAATTATGTTTCTAATGGACTTTGTTAACTTATAATTTGATTAGACATTGAGTAGAGTGGACTTGCCCAATTAAAGAAGGTTATGGCAAAAACTTGAAATTTTGTAGGATTGAGTTAAATTAAGTTTAATTAGTAAAAGTATATAGAAATGTGATGCTAATGAAGAGTTTAAATTGAAAATGTAGTTAGGCGTTGAGTAGAGTGAGTTTGTCCATACCAAGTGGTGAAGGACACTTAAAGAAAGTGGAGGATAAAAGGTGAATTTAGCTTGGAATTGGTTTTGGTTAAAGGTATTTACATAGTTTGATAAATTATAACATACTTGCCTTTGATTTGGCTTAGCATATTTTGATAGTAAAATGTGCTAATCCACTTTGACACTTAAATTTTCAAATGCATTATGATGTTGAATGTGAAATGGTGTAAATGCATTATACATTTTATGTTAAGCCATTAGAAATGGCTAAAATGAGTAATATATGATAAATAAGAGAAAAGGTGAAAATAACCCAAAGTGTTTATGTAATGTAGTCACATTGTAAATGTGACATACACTATTGAAAGTATGATGAGTCATATTGAATAAAAGCAATTATGCATAATTATGGAAGAAAAGAATGAGTAAATGAGACAATGTGATAAGAAAATAGATTATGAAAATGTGTATTATATATGTGTTGCCTTATATAATATTATGTTCTAGAGTTTTGTGTTGGCGGCATGCCTATGATTTGCTTTCGGGCTAGATGCTGGGCATCACAATTATATGATTTGCCTTCGAGCTAGATGTTGGGCGTCACTTGTATTGCCTTCGGGCTAGACGCTAGGCATCACTTGTATTGCTTTCAGGCTACACGCTGGGCATCACTTGTATTTGAATTTGAATATTATATATGGTCATTTGGGCCCAATGAGTGTGGTTGTGTTATATGATGAAATTATATGAGAGTTGTATGAATTTTGGGATAGTACTTGAAGTTTGTTAGGCTGCCACATGAACAGATCCTGTTGCATAGCATTTAAACATTTGATTTTGATTAAGCATATTATATTTATTTACATTATGCTATTATATGAAAATGTTGTAAACTTTTAGTGTTTGATTAAATATTGTGGATATTTTAAATAAATTTTAGTATATATGTAGACCCTTAATTTTTTATCCAATCCGATCTAATATGTTTTATTTAGCCCAAAATGATTTTTGTTGTCTAATTGGTCCAAAATAATTTTAATTAAGTCATTTTTACCTTAGTATCTAATTTTTATTAATAAAAAAATGAAAATAAACAAGTAAAAATAAAAAAATAAAAAATAAAAATAAAATCGGAGTCGAAAAAAAATTGACAGCGAGAAGCAGTCGTGAGGGCCCGTTGGCGTTTTGCCCGCAGAAATTTCCTGCGGGCGGCACGCCCGTAGGCCCAGCACTTCACCCGCAGGCCTGCGGGCGTTTCGCCCACAGGAAATTCCTGCGGGCGAGTTATCTTCCCGCAGGAATTTCCTGCGGGCTGGCACGCCCACTGGCCCCAGCCACAGGCCCGGCTTCCGCAGTTTTTGCCAGAGCAAAATTTTTCGACTCAAATTTTTTGAAACCTAATCCAATTAGGTTTTAATTTCTTTTTTTTATTAATATTACTTGTCGTGTATAATTAGGAATAAACAACCTAAAACCATAATAAATAAGGACCAATAGAACCAAATTGGGGGAGGAAAAAAAAGAGGCAGTAGCTTGATTTTTTGAAACCAAATTAGTGAAGGAAAAGGGAAACTCAATTCAATTGATCTTTAAAGCAGCAGCAACACGAATTAAGCAATTCGAAGGCAAGAAAGGCTTGTCTTTTGAGCTAGTTCATCCAAGAAAAATTGTTTTTGGGGGAATCAACAAAAGAAGGTATGTTAAATTCTTTTTTATTTATGTTTTCACAGTAGCAAACCTATGAAATTAGGGTTTTTTAAATAAAAAAGCTTAGAGCTGTAATTTAATTTTTCCAAGATTAAAACACTAATACATTACTTTATTTTCCAAAAAGACTTAAAATTATTATTTTTTGCTTCTTCAAAAGTCTCAAAACCCTAATTGAACAAATTCTTTAACAAAACCAAAACTTGATTCTGTTTCTTTCAAAATTTTAAAATAAGTTCTATTTCATTCAAAATGTCTTTAAAAACATCTTTTCTACTTATAAAAACTTCAATCCATGTGTTTAAATTTATAAAACCTCATGAAATCATCAAATTGTCTTTTTAAACCCTAATTCAACAAATCACCCGAGAACCCTAATTTTAAAGCATAAATCCCTAATTCAACTTTTAAACCTAAAATAGTAAACCCTAAACCTTTTAAAACATTAAACCCTAACTTTTTCAAAACTTTAATCTTTTAAAACATAAAAAAACATAAAAACACAAATATGCTAATTTTACACAGTAGCTTAAAAATACAATTTAAAATCACAAATCAAAGTACTTTAAAGTGTCTAAAACCCTAGTTTCATGATTTCACCATTCAAACCTTAATTTGGTTAATCAAAGAGTCTTACAACCTTTTAACACATAAAATCCTAATCTATTTTAATTCCATAAAAAGTCACAGTAGCTATAATTGAACTTTTATTTGCTTTATTCCATATTTACTTATACCCTGATTTATCTCTTATGCTTTAATCTATTTAATTTCAATACTTGATTTATTTATTTTTATCATGGATGGATGTTTATTTTATTGATATTTAAATACTTTTGATTAATGATTTATTTATAATGGATGATTTATTTACTTTTATCAATCAATTTAGATTTCCAAAAGTTGTAAGAGGTATATTTCCACTTGGTGGGTACCTCATTATTTAAACATCATGTAATTTAATTTGCTTTTCTATTTTAGAACTTATGTAAAGGGCATGTTTCTACCTTTTGGTGGGTGTCCTATCTAGGCATGTGATGTAAGGAAATGTTTCCATCCTTGGATGGGTGTCCATTTATTTGTTTTGTTTTGTTTGGACATTGCTTTGATTTTAATATAACGATGCTTTCTTTTTATTGTGTGTAGTATGGATAATATTATTATATTTAAGAATTTTATAATATTAAGACCTGTAAAGGAGGCCGGTTCCAATGAACCGGGCGTTGTGGGGGTGCTGGGCCATTTCTCACCTTCCCCACACGTACCCAACTTTCCGAACCCATTAAGGGGTTGGGGATTCCTTAGGAATCGAGTCTTCCACCCCTTTCTTTTTCCCGGCTCGTCTGGGTGGCTACTCCATTTTCTCCGGACTTAGGTCCGTATTCTCTAAGGCCCCGAGCCTAAACAGTGCCGAAGTCGCAAGAACCATTCCACCGAGAGTGGGGGCGGAAATCCCCGCTCACAATATATAAAAATGTAGTTTTTATATATTGGATATTTTGGAGAAATGTTGGAGAAGAGGTTAATGTAATTTTTATTGAGAATGTAGTTTTATTGCATTTTGCAATTTTGTTGAGTTTTGGGAAATATTGAAATTAAAGACAAAATTCTGGAAAATTTTTTCTCGAGGTTTTTTTTAATATTTGTATTTTAACATTTAATAATTTATATAATTGTTTACCTAATAAATTTAACTTTTAAAGAATAAATTATTTTGTTAAAAATTAAGGAGAACTTTATATTGTTAATTATGGTGGCATTCTTGTATTATACATATGTATTTTACATATACAAAGTGTGTGTATTATACATATGTATGATATAAAGGTGTTACATTTATTTTAGTATCAGAGCCTAGGTTTGAAATTTTTGACTTAGGTGGGTTTTGAAAGAGATTAAAGGGGATTTTAAATGTGTTTTTAAAGTGTGATACATGCATATGCATTAGCACCAAAATTGGTCTCTGATGTGGCAATATTTATGTGTGGTAACAAATTTAAGTTGAGATAATGTTTGAGACACACATATCAAAGGACGATAGTGTTGAGAGTTATGCTTATTATGAATAACGAATGTGAAATTGAGTATGGGATGTGGAAATGAATCACAATGTGATAGTGATTAAGGGTATTTGTTGGAGGAATTGGTAATGAGGAAAGAAAAAAAATCTTATATCTTGATAAATAGGGTTTAAATGAAACTTGAAGTTATTGAAATGCTAAAATAATTGATTTTGAAGAGGCATTGTATTAATTAGATTAAATGGTTAATTGAAATACATTAGATGATTTGGTTTAAAATTATATGGGGTATTCGTTAAGTAGGAAGAAAAATTTTTGTTTTGATAAATATGATTTAAAATGAATCTTGAAATTAATGAAATGTTGATTCAACTGATTATGGAGTAAAATGTTTATGGAGCTAAGTGACCTTTTGAAGCATCTCTATTAATTATGGTTTAAATGGTATATGTTTAAAGTTAATATCAATTGTGGTGGAACTTACTAAAATATATCATTAAAGTGTACATACTTAAGAATTTGAAAATGGAAGAGGAAGGGGAAATATAATTGAAGTTATTGAAAGTATATTAAACTATTTGTTTAATTATAGAAAATGCATGAGAAGTTACATGGGTATTATATTAAAGAATAAATTTGAGTTAAGTAAAGTATATTTTAAGTTAAGGATAGCGGAGTTATTAGAATTATATGATTAACTTATGTACAAATAAATGATTTGAGTAATGGGGAACAAAAGAGTAAGTAAATGAAAATTGAGGTTTTGAGCTTGATTCTAATTCTGGTGAGTAAAAAAATTAAATTAATTATTTCATTTAATAAGTGAATATAGTATTAAATTATTGACTTATTTGGTTGAGGAATATATATGTATATATTTGTTCTGTATATAAATTAAAAGATGTATAAAATATTTGTTAAGCATCTATATGTGTATGGAAGTTTAAAGATTGATTAAAATCGTGGGTATTTAAGGAAGGAGTAAAAAAAAATAGAAGTGGGATTAATTAAATACATGTTAAGAGTGTAATATTTATAAGTTGTGCTGACAAATAAGATGAAAATATTTATGGTTAAATTCACATAGGCATGTGATATTATTTTGACATGGATGGAATTCGACCTGAATTGTATAGTGCAAAGGACTTGGTTGTGTCCCTAAATATCATATCTATAGGATTATTGAAGTGTAACTAATGACTATGATTCAAGAGAATCATAATTAAAGTCAATTATGGTAAGAATTGTTAAATTGTATTATTAGAATGTGTATGTTTATGAATTTGTGGAGAAGAATGAAATATTATAATAAGTAAACACAAATTAAAGCGGAATAATCAATATTTAACGAAAAAGGTTAGTAGTTAATTTAATTGAAGTTAGTATTTGCGTTCTAAATATTACTTGATTGATGTATTTATAAAAATAAATAAATTATATTTGAATTTAATTTTGATTTTAGTGAATGAGAAATTATTTTCCTAGTTAAAATGAACGAGTTGGTAGTGAGTCATTGGTTAAATTATAGAAAGTATAAATAGTTGCAGGAAGGTTGTTATAGGAAATTGAAGAAGGGTTACTCTAGTGGTTGGTGAAATTTATAAAGATGGGAATTTGAGAAAATTATTGATAAATGTAAGTACATTGATTATATTTGGTTGATTTGTTTATGAAAGTTTAGGTTTGAACTTAATTGATTTCTAGGTGTGTTAAATATTATTCATTTAATTTAAATGAGTGTAATTAATAAGGACATGTCGAGTAAATTTTGGGAGTGTTTAAAATCAATGGTATATTGTTCTAAGATTGTAGTATGATTAATCTAATAGATGGTAAGACTTAGATGTGGGGGAAATTTTGAGAAAAGTATTGATACATGTAATTGGATGTTCAAAATGGGAGTATAGTTAAATAATAAATAAATAACAACTGATGTGTTTAGTAACTATTGGAATATTCGTAATGAGTAAACAATTTGAGAATCAAGATAAGAAAATTAATAAAGTGTTGAATCATTAGTAACTTAATGTAATATGGAAAGAAAGATAAAGAAGATAAAGAAACTAAAGAGGAGAAGAAAATAAATAACTAAATGATTGAATCCAAATATTTAAAATTACATTAAGTTAACAAATTACAACAAGTATGGGATGATTTAAGTTAACTTGGAAATTACATACGAAAGTATTTGGAAAGTTAAAATATAATGATTGTTAATAGTTAAGAGGAAGAAGTGATTATATATGTAGAGAGAACATAATGAGGACTAAAATTAGCATGTTAGATTATTATAAAATTAGTATGTTAGATTATTATTAGAGTTAAAGGAGATAAATTTTGAATTGAATTTAGTGTATAATGAGACTAACAAAGGAAATTGATGGAAGATTAACTCGTCGGTTGGAGAAATTAAATAAAAGCAAATATTTGATAAGACATTTGATAAATGTATTTGAACATATAGAGTGGGTAAATGTGTTAAAGGAATAAATAAATATTACATGTATATGATTATAAAAAAAGTTTAAATATATAGATTGTATAACTAATATGTACTCAAAGGTACTATCATTTGGTGATTTAACATAATTGATTAAGTACATATATAAAGAAGTGTGGGTAAGTTAAATTATATTTATTGTAAACGATAAAAAATAAGAATATAATAATATATATATTATTGGTAAAGAAGAAAACTAGTGATATTGTGTTATCATGAGTATTGAGGAAAAAAAATGATATTTTAAGGATTGAGTTAAGAGTGTTAATAGATTAAATAGTATGGTAAAAAGAAATAATAAAGTCTACATGAAAAATATATAACATATATAATAAGATTTAGTAATTAATGATTGGAGTTACTATTATTTTGTGATGTTATAAGCATTCAATTTTGAATATAGAGTGAAATAATTGAACAAATGTACATTTTAAAAATAACTTTGATGGTTGATACTCAATTTTGAGATGTAACTTAGTATTCTTTGATTTTAAGATTATATGGTTATTCAGAAATTTTATTGAGAAGCAGAAAGTAAAGAGGCGAGAATTTTACAGAGAATTTGTGTGATATAAGAAAATTACAATGCCTCGAATATGGATGATGGTTAATATTCTTTGCTTGATAATATTGTTTATGCATGAGAAATGTTTAAATACAATATTTTAAGTTTAGTATTTCATTTGAAACTAATTTTTATTCTTTGTTAATACTGTTGGAGTTGAGAATTTTATGTGATAATTTAGTGGTTTACGAAGATGGTATTATAATGGTATAATTGTAAGTTAGAGCGAAAATGGTATTATAATGGTATAATTGTAAGTTAGTCTAGTATTGTTTGATCATATTAAAGAAGTGCATAAGGAGGCTTTGATATTTCGAAATATAATTAAGGAGATATATAAAGGGGAGAGAAGGGATTATTTCGTTATAAATGGTGACAAATGTGGTTTTAAAACGAATTGTTTGAGATGGATGCTATTAGGAGATGAAATTCTTAACTGTTTTTTGATAGTTTTGTTTACCATAATATGTAATTTTGGGGATGAAATTATTTAAGGGGGAAGAAATTATTTAAAATATAATTAAATAAATAAATACATTGGAAGATTAAATAAAGTGTTGGAAGAAGGATTAATATAAAATGTATAAGTTGGGTATATGAAAAATATACCTAATATATATATATATATTAAAAAAATTCACTAAAAGACAAAAATTAAATAGTAACAAGGGTAAAATGATAAAATAAAAATAAAAAAGTCAATATATATATATAATAAAATAAATAAAAAAAGAATTTAAGATAGTGGTAGATGATGGAAATTTAGGATTTATTAAATATTAAATAAATAAAAAATATATGTGGCCACAATCAGAAAGAGAATAAAAAGTCAAATACCACTTTTCCATCATTCTCTTCTCCATCCTCTAGTTTTGGCCCATTTTCTCCATTAAAGTACAAGGGAAAATTTTTCTTTAATTACTCAAAATTTGGCAAAAGAAATTAAAGGAAGTAAGGAGGTTTTGAAGAAGGCATAAGTAATAGGTAAGTTTATTTAAATTTAAGTAGCTTTTCCTTGAAATTTTGATTATGTGAAATTTTAATTTTTGATAGAGATGTAGATAAATATTAATATGGATATTAGTAGTGGTGTTATTTTAATATGGAAGTGATAATTTTAACGTTAGATGGTTTAAAAGATTGAGTTTTATAGGAAGTTGGAAGAGGTAATACGGTTGTTTAGGGTTTTGATAGGGGGTTTTATTAGAATGCATGTAGTTTAAATTTAATTGATTAAATTATGTTTAAATGGGGGTTCAAATGAGATAATTGAACTTATAACTCAATTTGAAATTTATTGGAATAGTTTTGTAACATCCCTAATTTTTAAAAATAAAATAAAATAAAATAAAATAAAAAATTTAAATAAAAAATTAAAGGGTTAGAAGTGAAAAAGTAAAGAATATACGTGATATATATTAAATATACATAACATATACAAAAGTCAACATTTTTAAATAGAAAATTCAAAAAGTTAAAAATCAAATGGCAAAAATATTATTTGTGAGCGGGGATTTTCGCCCCCACTCCCAGTGGAATGGTTCTTGCGAATTCGGCACTGTTTAGGCTCGGGGCCTTAGAGAACACAGACCTAAGTCCGGAGAAAATGGAGTCGCCACCCGGACGGGCCGGGAAAAAAGAAAGGGGTGGATGACTCGATTCCTAAGGAATCCCCAACCCCTTAATGGGTTCGAAAAGTTGGGTACGTGTGGGGAAGGTGAGAAATGGCCCAGCACCCCCACAACGCCCGGTTCATTGGAACCGGCCTCCTTTACAGGTCTTAATATTATAAAATTCTTAAGTATAATAACATTATCTATATTATACACAATAAAAAGAAAGCATCATTATATTAAAATCAAAGCAATGTCCAAACAAAAGAAAACAAATAAATGGACACCCATCCAAGGATGGAAACATGTCCTTACATCACATGCCTAGATAGGACACCCACCAAAAGGTAGAAACATGCCCTTTACATAAGTTCTAAAATAGAAAATCAAATTAAATTACATGATGTTTAAATAATGAACATACCTCTTACAACTTTTGGAAATCTAAATTGATTGATAAAAGTAAATAATCATTCATCATAAATAAATCATTCATCAAAAATATTTAAAGAAAATAAACATCCATCCATGATAAATTAAATAAATCAAGTATTGAAATTAAATAGATTAAAGCATAAGAAATAAATCAAGGTATAAATAAATATGGAATTGAATAAAGTAAATAAAAGTTCAATTATAGCTATTGTGATTTTTTATGGAATTAAAATAGATTAGGGTTTTATGTTTTAAAAGGTTGATAAGACTCTTTGATTAACTAAATTAATGTTTGAATGATGAAATCATGAAACTAAGGTTTTGAATACCTTAAAATACTTAAATTTGTGATTTTTGATTATTGAATTTCAAGCTACTGTGCAATTTTTTGGGTTTTCATGTTTCATGTTTTTTTATATTTTAAAGGGATTAGGGTTCATAAAAATTAGGGTTTAAGATTTTAAAAGGATTAGGGTTTATTATCTTAGGTTTAAAAGTTGAATTTTGGATTTTAGGCTTTAAAATTAGGGTTCTCAGGTAAAAGATAATTTTTAGGGTTTTAGAAATCAATTTGATATTCTATGAAGTTTTGTGAATTTAAACAAATGGATTGAAGTTTTTATAAGTAGAAAATATATTTTTTAAGGTTTTTTGAATGAAATAGAACCTACTTTAAAAATTTGAAAGAAACTGAATTTGATTCTGGTTTTGTAGAAAAATATGTTCAATTAAAGTTTTAAGATCTTTAAGAAGAAAAAATAACAATTTTAAGTCTTTTTAGAAAAGAAGGTCACATTTTAGTATTTTAACTTGGAAGAATTAAATTAAAGTTCTAAAGTTTTTGATTTAAAGAAACCCTAATTCCATAATTTAGCTACTGCGTAACATAAATCAATTAAGGAAAATCACTTACCTTCTTTTGTTGATTCTTCCAAAAATAATTCTTCTTGGATGAACTAGCTCCAAAGACAAGACTTCGTTGCCTTTTAATTGCTTAATTCGTGCTGCTGTTGCTTTTAAAGATAAATTGAATTGAGTTTCCCTTTTCCTTCACTGATTTGGTTTCAAAAAAATCAACTACCTCTTTTTTTCCTCCCTCAATTTGGTTCTATTGGTCCTTATTTATATTGGTTTTTAGGTTGTTTATTCCTAATTACATACGGAAATTAATATTAATAAAAAAAGAAATTAAAACTTAATTGGATTAGGTTTCAAAAATTTGGGTCAAAAAAATTTGCACTGGCAAAAACTGTGGCAGCGGGCCCGTGGCTGGAGCCAGTAGGCGTGCCAGCCCGCAGGAATTTCCTGTGGGAAGTAATTTCGCCCACAGGAATTTCCTGCGGGTGAAATAACTCGCCCCGTAGGAAGTTATTTCACCCGCAGGAAATTCCTACGGGCGAAATAACTTCGTCGCAGGAAATTCCTACGGGCGAACGATTGGACCTGCGGGCGCGTTGCCCGCAGGAGTTTCCTACGGGTGAGAACTCCTGCAGGCGAAATAGCTCACCCGCAGGAAATTCCTGCAGGCGTTGCCCGCAGGATTTTCCTGCGGGGCAAAACCCCCTCGGGCCCGTGAGACTGTTTTTCGCTGCCAATTTTTTCCGACTCCGATTTTTATTTTTATTTGTTTATTTTTATTTTTTATTAATAAAAATTAGATAATAAAGCAAAAACTATTTAGTTAAAATTATTTTGGACCAATTAGACAACAAAAATTATTTTTGGACTAAATAAAGCATATTGGATTGGATTGGGTAAAAAATTAAGGGTATACAGTTTGCTCCCTGCTTGAATGATCTGAAACCTTAGTGAAAGAGAGTGAAAAGCAAAAATATTTAATTTCTGAAATGGCGACTTGTTTTGGGTACTTGGACCCAATTTGAGTTCTGGACTCACAGAAAATTTCTAGGTTCTGGACCTAAGGCAAATTTGGATTCTGGACCCGGATTCGAGTTCTGGACTCGAGGATATTTCTATGTTTGGGACCTAAGAAAAATTCGGGTTCTGGACCTAAATTCGAGTTCTGGACTCGAGGATAATTCTAGGTTCCGGACCTAAGGAAAAATTTGGATTTTGGACCCGGATTCGAGTTCTGGACTCGAGGATAATTCTAGGTTCTGGACCTAAAGAAAATTTGGGTTCTGGACCCGAGAGAAAAAATTCTAGGTTCTGGACCTAAGAAAAATTTGGGTTCTGGACCCGGTTCGAGTTCTGGACTCAAGGATATTTCTAGGTTCTGAACCTAAGGAAAATTCGGGTTCTGGACCCGAGCTAAAAAGTTTAGCTAATTTTTAGGCATATGTCTTCCTATTGCCCCCTAGGTGTAAAAATATTTGTATACTCGCAATTATTTGAATGATTAAAGTGAATAATTGAATTTTCTGTTTATTTACTGTGTAGTACTGTTTATGCACTATTCACTATTTATAAATAGTAAATTTATTATTTGCTAATAGTATCAAATAGTATTTACTATTGAAAAAATGATTTTACTATTCACTAATAGTAATACTATTTATGAATAGTGATATTTACTATTCATCAATAGTAATACTATTTATAAATAGTGATATTTACTATTTATCAATAGTAATACTATTCATGAATAGTAAAAATCACTATTCATACACAATTTTGAGTTTGTTTTCATCTGCTTGCTGTTCCTCTATAAAAGGCCATCAATTCTCCATAAAATTTCAAAATTTCAATTTCAATTTTGTAATCCTTTCCACAACCATACCGAGCTGGCCACTATGCATCATCTGGCATCGATATAATATTTAAAGCGTATTCCGAGCAAGGCATCAAAATCCTCCGCTGCTCTGGATCGAGAAACCACTCATAAACTCTCTCTCCGAGAAACCAACCACTAGACACTGGGCCAGTGATGACTCGGTGAGAATATTGGAAAGACAGCGTAGCCCTCATCAAAGGAGACTAGTTTGTCCGCTCTTCTGGGTTCCACCAGGCCAAATTCACTTGCAAAATCACATAAGGTAAGTAAACTTTCACATAAAATTTAAAGCATACTAATGTTGTTTTACCTGGTCCCAGGTTAAGCGGCTCAACACAAAGTGGTGAGTATACACATGGTGAGAGCCGGGAATGTCCACACGATTGGACAACCAAAAATTTAATCTCGAATACCTGACCCCCTCTCAGAAAATACCGGGTACCCTCACGAGATTGTGTTCATATGCCCATGCCTACCATAATAATAAAAATCAAATTCATGCAAGAAAAGAGTGGAAATGACATTGGTGGAAGAAGAGTACCTCGACAACCACCATCAAGCCGACAAAAGACTTCTTATTTTGGAAAATTTTATCAAGACCATGGTAAAGACAGGCAAGACCAGCTTCACCCCAGCCAGAAGATGGTACCGTTCTGAAATAAGAAAGGGCCTTCAACACTGACAAGTGGATGGAGGATTCAGTGCTGCCTAAGATGGTCGCGCCAAGCAAATATTACAAAAATCCTCGAGCATACTGTTGGGCCGTATCTCTGTGAACCTGTCCTTCGTAGTTCATCTAATAGCTACGAATCGGTTCAATTTTTATCTTAAAAGGACCCTTAAATGATGGTTCCATACTAATTAAATCCTAAATTTCTTCAAATGTCAAAATATTATTGGTCAGAGGAACTGGAACACCATCATATCGAAGGCCGATTATAGCAGTAAAATCGATTGGACCAATTGTCATCTCTCCAATGGGCAAGTGAAAAGTATGAGTTGTTTCCAACCATCATTCTGCAAGTGCCTGGACTATGCTCCAGTCTATCTGGTACTCCTCGGATGGCAATTGTAAGATGAAGCACTCAAAGCTGCTCAAAGCCGCAATCTCGGATAATCTGCCTTACCCGAGAAGGCACTACATCGGACCATTGTCGGGCTTTGTAGATACACCATCCGGCCTGAACAACGCAATGATCATGCTAACACGGAGCCATGTAAGTTAATACCAGGTAAGTACATATCATTCAATCTGTTTAAATTAATCTATTTTTTCTAAATTTTCTAAAAAATAATAATATAAAAACATAACTAAAAAATAAAGACAAAAATAAAAAATAAATAAATAAATAACAGAAAGATGAAAAATCAAAAAAAGAAAAGAAAAAAAATAGAAAAGAAAAAATAATTACCGCGCTCTTTTGGTTGGAATTACGATGAAGCGGCATCCCAGCTAGTAGATCTATATTTCCATCTTCATGATACCGAATAAAGTCTAATAACTCAGCATTAGAATGAGTCCCGGACCTTGAAGCATGCATTTTTTTTTAAAAACTATGTGCTAAATTTGAAAGAATTTGAGAGAATTATAGAAATTGAGAAATTTTGATGTGAATCAAATGAAGGAACTCGTGGGTTTATATACAGAAACGGCAAGGGTAAAAATAAAATTCAAAAGTAAGTTTACTACTCATGAATAGTAAACTTTACTATAATAAATAGTAAATTTTACTATTTATAAATAGGAAATTACTATTGATAAATAGTAAATTACTATATCCAATAGTAAAAACTATTTACTACTATTTATAAATAGTAAGTTACTATTTATGAACAGTAAATAGTGTATGAACAGTGACTACACAGTAAACAAACAGTAAATTCAATTATTCAATTTAATCATTCAAATACTTGCGTGTGTATAAATATTTTTACTCGCAGGGGCAAGAAGAAGACGTGCATAAAAATTAGCAAAACTTTTTGAAATCAAAAAATTATTAGCTCGGGTCCAGAACCCAAATTTTCCTTAGGTCCAGAACCTATAATCTCTTCTAAGTCCAGAACTTAGCTCGGGTCCAGAACCCAAATTACCCGTAGGTCCAGAACCTAGAATCTCTTTTAAGTCCAGAACTTAGCTCGGGTCTAGAACCCAAATTTTCCCGTAGGTCCAGAACCTAGAATCTCTTTTAAGTCCAGAACTTAGCTCCGATCCAATATATTTTAACTAGTCCAAAATAATTTTTATGTTATCCAATATATTTTAATTAGTCTAAAATAATTTTTGTTATCTTAATTAAATAATATTTACTTTAGTATCTAATTTTTATTAATAAAAAATAATAATAATAAACAAAAAATAAAAATAAAAATAAAAATCGGCGACTAAAAAATCGAAGACGAAAAAATTCGTCGCCGAAGAGTTACGGCAAAATGGCCCTCAGGCCAATTTGCCCCCGCTGCAGCAGTCAGTTGCGATAGCTTTTTTGCCAACGTAATTTTTCCGCAACAGTTTTTTTTTGCCAGCGCAATTTTTCAGCAGCAGTTTTTTTTTCGCCAGCGAAATTTTTCCGACGTAAATTTTTTCGAAACCAAATACAATTAGGTTTCGATTTTCTTTTCTTAATTAATGTTAGATTCCGGGAATAACTAAAATTAATCATAAAAATCTTCTATGAATAAGGACTAAAACAACACAAAAGGGGGATCGAATTTTAAGTGGTGAAATTGGAGACCGAAATTTAGAGGGAGATTTAGGAGGAAAACATTGAAAGGAAATTAGATTTTAAAATTCCTTCTGGCTGTTAAATCAATCGGACTTTTTGAGAGAAGAAAGCAAGCAATTTATTTCATCAAAGGCAGAATCATTTCAAAAATTACCAAAACCCTAATCTTCTTTCCAAATTTCCAAAACCCTAAATTGAATCCTTTTCTTTCCAAAAACCCTAAAAATTATCCTTCTATTTCTTCTAAACCTTAAATCCCTAATTCGTCTTTTTTGTTTTCAAAAACCACAGAAACCTTAAATCATTTATTTTTTCTCCAAAAACTTTAAAACCCACACCCTAATCTCTATCCCAAAAAGTCAGTAGCCTTATTTTTTAAGCATCAAACTCTTTAACCCTAATTAATCCTTCTTTCCAAAATCACACAGTAAGCATTATTCTTTTAAAAATAATACTAGTTTCTTCCAATTTCAAAACCCTATTTTTTTAAATCTTAAACCCTAAAATCATAATTTTCAACACGGAAACCTATAATCCTAGAAGCCAATTTTCAACACCGAAACCTATAATCCTCGAACCCTTACGACGGACCTCGCAAGGGGTGCTGCCCCCCTGACCCCCGCCCGCTAACCGGCTAGCAGGACCGGCGTATGGGTTCGGGTCATTATTTATTTATGCATTATAAATCTTTATGTTTTACTTCCATTATTATGATTATTCAAAATACAAACAGTAAACTAAAAAGCCAATTAATCTAAAAACTTAAGTTTTCCTAATTTCATAATTTTACCCCTCAAACCCTAATTTGATCAATCAAAGAACCTTACTAATTTCTTAAATTATAAAACCCTAATCCTTTTCAATTCTCTTAAAACTTACAGTAGCCTAAACAAATAACAATAATAATATCTTAAGATTCCAAAACCCTAAATGTTAAATAAAGAAATTTAAATAGAAATTGTAACCCTAATTTGTACCTTTACTTGCTTTATTTACTTTTAGATTTGATTGTGTAGTTCATTATATGCTTTGATTTATTTTATATGCTTTGATTTATTTAAGTTCAATGATTGATTTATTTAATTTATCATGGATGGATGTTTACTTTCTATTTTGATTGATATTTAATATCTTTGATGAATAATTTATTTATTATGAATGGTTATTTACTTTTATTGATTTATTCTTTATTTCCAAATGTTGCAAGAGGTATGTTTCCACTTGGTGGGTACCTCATTAGTCAAATATCATGTAATTTAAATTGCTTTTCTATTATAGAACCAATGTAAAGGACATGTTTCTACCTTTCGGTGGGTGTCCTATTTAGGCATGGATTATGTAAGGGCATGTTTCCATCTTCGGATGGGTGTCCATTTATTTGTTTTGCTTGGACATTGTTTTAATTTTCAATATATCGATGCTTTATTTTAATTGTTGCATGTAATATGGATAATACTGTTATACTTAAAAATTTTATAATATTAAGACCTGTAAAGGAGGCCGGTTCCAATGAACTGGGCGTTGTGGGGCTGCTGGGCCATTTCTCACCTTCCCTACACGTACCAAACTTTTCAAACCCATTAAGGGGTTAGGGATTCCTTAGGAATCGAGTCATCCACTCCTTTCTTTTTTCCAGCCCGTCCCGGTGGCGACTCTATTTTTTCTGGACTTAGGTCCGTGTTCTCTAAGGCCCCGAGCCTAAACAGTGCCGAAGTAACAAGAACCATTCCACCGGGAGTTGGGGCCAAAATCCCCGCTCACAGGATGTGAAGGGAGAAGAAGCTCAACTCAATGAACTTTCAATAGCTTGAATGTTGCTCTTCTATTTTGCTTTCTTTAAATATTTGAATTGGAACAATTACGTTTTTTAAAATTAAGATTATTTGAATAAATTTCTTTCATCAAAATTTTTGTTTGTCTTTTTTCATTTTGGTGCTCAACTGATGATGAATTTAACTTGATATTTATAAATTAGCATATCTATGCTTCATAATTCGAATGACTGTACTAAGTGAGGGGATTGCTCTATAGCATTGAGTTATGTATGCTTACTTGTCTAGGTCCTTGTTAGTCTTAGAACATGCTTTGATGAACTTTCGAGGCAAAATTGAACTTTGCTTATTTAGGAGAGAAAAGATCTAGGCATTATTTGGTTAGCCAACAACTAGTATCAACCCTATTGATAGCAATCCCTAGTTGTCCCTTTGAGCCTTTATGAGATTTTAGCTTTCTCTTTATTGACTTATAAGCCCAATGACCTGCCCTGAGCTATTGTTATACTTTTGACAAATCTAATGATCACTAAGGTGAAGAGGCAAAAAGACAAAAGAAAGGAAAACATAGTCAAGACCATATGAATAGTTGAAGTTCTCAAGATCATAAGGGTAGTTGAAGGTCACCTAATGTTAGACTTGATATCTCTAACTCATTAAACTGATGACAAATGATTTATCCTTATCCCACTTTACTCCACTCATCCATTATCCTTGTCTCACTTTACTCCACTCGTCCATAAATAGAAGTATAGAATAGTGCAAGCGAGACAATTCTTCTGGAGCTAGAACCCAACACCATGAAAAAAAGGAAGAAAGAAAATAAAAAGGAGAAAAGAGAAAAGACAAGAAAAAAGAAAAAAAAAGAAGGAAAAAAGAAGAAAAAGAAGAAGGAGAGAAGAAAAGGAGGAAAAGAAGATAAAACACAAAAGGCAGTTCAGAAAAGCCAACTGAGTTTTCCCTTTACCTAAAATAATAGAAGTCAAAGATAGTTTGACTTAAATTGGTCCAACCCAACTAGAAATTTAACCAAAATTAGAAAGATAGAAGAAAGGTCTTCCAGTTCTTGAAAGTCCTGTACTTGACAGTCCTAAAGGAAAGAAGGACAAAATGATAAAATGCTCAAAGAAGAGGAGTAAGAAAAAGAAAGAGAAAGAAAAGGGAAAAGAAGAAAGAAAAGGAATGTGGGTATCAACCTTTTTGTAAGGGAAAAGACTATCCCATTCAAGATTCAGATTAACGCTAAGAAGATGGGAGAACATTCAAAGCTCTATCTTTTCATGCTTCCAACTGCTTGAAGTTCCAACAAGAAGTTTATAGTGTGAAGGTTTGTCCATTGTATCACATCAGCTCTAATCTCAAAGTGACCTTCATTTAAACCATGTCCCTTATAGACCCCATTTCAAGCCTATCAAAGACCTGCTGATCTCTCTTATTAGGAAGAGTCTATTAGTGGAGATAGTTTGAATAAGCATGCATATGAGATAGACAATATTTAAACTTAATAAGACTTTTGGCCAAGTAATGTTTATGTGCCTATCTGAAGTGCAACAGTCCTTGCTTAAATAGAAATGATTCCCTAATTTAGTATGGTAACTAGGGTTGTCATGTTATAGATATGTTAATTTGGAAAATCAAGTCCTGAGGCATAATGGCCCTGATTTGACAAAGAAAAAAATGATTTTAAGGTTTTAAAAAAATATTTTTATCATACAAAGCCTTCAAGTTAAGAGAAGTTTGTTGAACCATCGAACCTCAATGGACACATTGGGCAAAGTAAATGATTATTGGTAATGTTATGAAGAAGCTACCAACTGACATAATGAAACATAGTTTGAAATGGATGTATCCCTGACTATACTGCTTGGGCCTCAACACTCATGTTATCAACATCTTGAAGACAAAAGCCATAAACGTGAAGCATTCTTTGATTCCAAAGCAAGACTTGAACGGGCATCTAGAAGGAGTCAATGAGAACACTTCAGTTGGTCATCTTGGTCTGTGAGTAGATAGAACAACTGTAAGTATTATTCATGCATATCATACATACATGAGCATATCACATTGCATTTTCTTGTATTGTGTTGTCTATTCTTTGTCAAAGTGAACAACAAATACTCTATGAAGGAAAGATGAAGCGGGTATAGAATCAGGGGGCATGGAGGGCCCATTGCTTGAGGAAGCTCTAGTCATTTTGCAAAAGAAAGAAGAGATGCATGCTTATGCAAGGAACCAGACAAAATACAAATATCAATCAGGGCCTGCATGAGAAAAATCATTGGTTTGAGCCTACATAGGGGGCAAAGTTTCTCCTTTTAAATTTTTGAGTTTATGCGTGTACAAAATATTTTCAAACTCACTTTTAAATATTTTGCCATGTAGGGGGCAAGGAGAAGATACGAGGGCCAGCTAAAAAATAACTCATTTTTTGCAAAAGAAAGAACAAAAAGGAATGGAATAACCAGTTCAGCTAGAATTCTCAACTGATAAAAGGTCAGTCAAAATTCAATTTCGGGTCGAGCACCCAAAATCTAGTTTCGGGTCAAAAATCCAAATCCAAATCAGTATCGGGAAGAGCACCCAAAAATTCAGTTTCAGGTCGAGCACCCATAATCCAGTCTTGGATCGAGCATCCAAATTAGCCTTGGGTTGAGAACCTAAAATTTAGTTTTGGGTCGAGCACCCAAATACAGTCTAGGATTGAGAATTCAATTTCTGGTCGAGAACCCAAATCCAATTTCGGGTCGAGTACCCAAATCCATTTTCTGGTCGAGAACCCAAATCCAAATCTAGTATCGAGTCGAGTACTGAAAATTCAATTTTGGATCTAGAACCCAAATCCAAATCAGTCTCGGGTCGAGCACCCAAAAATTCAGTCTCAGGTCGAGCACCCATAATTCAGTCTTGGATCGAGCATCCAAATCAGTCTCAGGTTGAGAACCCAAAATTCAATTTTGGGTCGAGCACCTAAATCCAATTTAGGGTCGAGCATCCAAATCCAGTTTAAGATCGAGTACCCAAAATCCAATCTTGGGTCCAAGTACCCAAATGAAATTTAGTTTCGGGTTGGTCACCCAAATCCAGTTTAGGATATAAAATCCAATATCGGGCCGAGAACCCAAATCCAGTTTCAGGTCGAGTACACTAATCCAGTCTTGAGTCTAAGTACCCAAATCAAATCCAGTTTTGGGTCGAGCACCTAAATCCAGTTTAAGATCCAAAATCCAATTTTCGATCGAGAACCCAATCAAATCTAGTCTTGGGTCGAGAACCAAGTCCAGAACCCAACATCAGATCAATAACCCAAACCATCGTAACCCAAAATCTGCTCAAAGTCATGTTGCTTTTCACTCTCTTCTACTGAAAGTCTCAGATCATTCAAGCAGGGGGCAAACTGTAGACCCTTAATTTTTTACTAGGTTCGGTCCGATATTTTAAAATCGTCCAAAATAAATTTTATGGCTTTTATTTTATTTATTATTTATAATATTATTTTATTTTTATTTATTTATTTTTAATAATATAATAATATTTATTTTTAATAAAAAATAAAAAAAAGGATAAAAAAATAAAAAAGGACGAATCGGCGACTACAAAATCGGCGACGAAAGTTGCGACGATGAATTTGCTTGGGCCAATTTGCCGCAGGCAAAGCCTGCAGAGAAATTGTGCCCCAACCCGCAAAGCCTGTGGAGAAATTATGCTCTAGCCCACAATAGCACACTGATCCTTGCACCCCAGTCTCGCCCAGTAGACTGCGAGCGCTGCCGATTTCTGCCTAAACCTTATTTTACTCGGATGATTCAATTTATTTCCTAGTTAGATTTTATTTCCTTAATCAAGTAGGTTTGATTTTTTTTAATTTCCTATAAACACCACATTAAAAACACACAGAAAAGGGGGAGAATTTACTCAAGAATTATTCGGACTTCTTCTGGACAATTGATTTAGGACTGGACTTTTGGACTTTTGATTTTCTAAAATCTTTTGTAAATATTCAGACTTTGGAATTTTTAGAGGATGAAAAGGACTTGGCTTTTGGAACTTTGAATGGTAATAGACTTTGAAACAAGCAACTAGAGCAAAATTTCAGTCAATTTATAAATGGAACAACTTCAAATAGCAAAGGATAATCTTATAAAGGCAGTAGCATACCACCTTTGTCTCATTCAACCAGAATTCCAATGAAAAATTATTGTGGAGCCAACAAATGATGGTAAACTCTAAACCAATTCAATATAACATGTTTCAAAGGTCTTAAATATTGAATAACAAGCTTTGATAATTTTATTCCTAGGTTAGGTTAATTTTAAATTAATTACGGTAGCTTGTTTTTTTTTCCAATATCAACAAAATTTTAATCCTATTTTCATAAGTCCAAAACATCCATTCTTTAGATTCAAACCCTAATTTATTTCAAACCTAATCCTTAATTTAAACATCACAGTAGCTATGTTATTTTAACTTTAAAACTTTTTGATTATTTTGGGTTGTTATATTAACACAATGGCTTCATTATTTTGATCATACAAATTTAATTATTAAAGCCTTAATTACATAAAATCAAAGATCAACCTATTTGTCCATCTAGTAGCCATGTTATTTCTTTTATATTGAATATTTCTTAGTTGACTAGTCCAGTAATTAAAATACAAAACCCTAATTAAACATAAAACCTACAAAACCCTAATTTTATTCAAGAAACCCTAATCGATGCATAAACCCTAAATTTATATACTTAATACTTTATTTAAATTAGATGTATGTTTATTATATATTTTGATTGTTGGTTCATGTCCTTGATGAATAATTTATTTATGATGAATGGTTGATTTTTTTTATTGATCTGCTTTGGATTCAAAATATTGTAAGAGGTATGTTTTCATGTTTTGGGTGCCTCATATTGTGAGCATCATGTACTTTAATTTATTTTCATATTTTGGAATTAATGTAAAGGACACATTTTCATCTTTTGATGGGTTTCCCATTTAGTTTTAGACATGGACGATGTAAGGACATGTTTCCATCCTCGGATGGGTGTCCATTTATTTGCTTTGTTTGGACATTGCTATGATTTTTAATAAAGTATTTATTTATTCTTATGATTGCATGTAATATGGATAATATCATTATATTTAAGAATTTTATAATATGAAGACTTGAAAAGGAGGCCGGTTTCAATGAACCGAGCATTGTGGGGGTGCTGGGCCATTTCTCACCTTTCGCACACGTATCCAACTTTTTAAACCCATTAGGGGGTTGGGGATTCCTTAGGAATCGAGTCATCTACCCCTTTCTTTTTCCCAGCCCATCCGGGTAGCAACCCTATTTTCTCCAGGCTTAGGCCCGTGTTCTCTAAGGTCCCGAGTCTAATAGTGTCGAATCTAGTGGGGGCAAAAATCCCCCCTCACACATGGCCAATTCAATATGAGGATATGAGCTTTGTGCTTGTATCGAATAGGACACATTTCAATTTGATATGGCTAATGCTCATATCGAATTGGAGTGTCCAATTTGATATGGGCATAGCCTATATCAAATTAAACCAAACCATACCCATTTTAACTTCAAATCAGACCTAACTCAGACTTTAAAAATTGAACCAACTTAATTTGGTCTTTTTAAAATTGGACCGATCTAATTTAAAGCTTTCAACTAGGTTTAAACTATTAAAATTGGACCGAATTTGACTTGGCATCTATTAATTGAGATTGGACTTGCTTAGGGCCAAAATTAGGGGTTTGTAGTTTTTTCCTCCACTTTAATGATTTTTAATTCATTCAGAGAGTGAAGAACAATATGACTTTAAGCTAATATTGAATGAGGATGGGTTCTAGACTAATGAATTGGTTTAGGTTCTGGAGTTGTGGTTGGATTTAGGTTCTAAATCCGAGACTGGATTTGGGTTATAGAGCCAAGGTTGGATTTGATTTATAGACCCAAGCTTGGATTTGGATTTTAGACCCGAGACTGAATTTGAGTTCTACACTAAATTTGGGTTCTAGACCCGAAGCTGGATTTAGATTTTGGACCCGAGGCTGGATTTGTGTTTTAGACCCAAGGCTATATTTGGGTTCTAAACTCGAGACTGGATTTGGGTTCTAGACTTGAGGTTGGATTTGAGTTCTGGACTTGAGACTAGATTTAGGTTCTAGATCTAAGATTGGATTCGGGTCTTGGACCTGAGATTGGATTTGGTTGGGTTCTGGACCCAAGACTGGATTTAGTTTTTGGACGCTAGGTTTGATTCAGATTCTAGATCTGAGACTAGATTTGGATTTTAGATGCAATACTTGGTTTGAATTCTAAACCTAACACTAGATTTGGGTTTTGGGCCCAAGACTTGGTTTGGGTTCAAGACCCAAGATATTCTGGATGCTGCAATGAGTCAAGAGAAACCAGATAAACTTTAGCTCTTCTAGCTTGACTGATCATCTGTCATTTGAGAATTATGGCTTTCTTTTAGCCACCTATTCCATTCTTTAATGGATTCTATTGACCTTCTATCATATAAGAGTTGTAGCTTTCGTCTAGCCATTTGTTCCATTTTTTAATGGATTTTGCTAATCTTCTGTCATTTGAGAGTTTTTGTAACATCCCAAGTAATACCCTAAATTTTTGGAATATTTTTTGTTGAGAATTAATTAATGATTTAAAGTGTATTTTTTATTAAGTGAGAAGATGGTAGGAGAGTGTATATGTTATGTATATGGAGATATATACATTATATGCAAGTCAACAAGTGAGTTGGTCAAATGAGATATTTGAATTAATTATATTAAATATTGTTAGTGGAGGATGATATTTAATGGATTTATTTAAGTTAGTGGAAGATGATGTAATTGAGTTTAATATTATATTGTTAATTGCTTGGTAGAGAGTGATTTGAGGAGAGAGTGTTTGGTTAAAAGAGGTTGACTTTCTTTCTTTCTTTCTTTCTTTTTCTTTCATCTTCTTCTTCTTCTTTCTTTCTTTGGCCATCCATCACCACCATCTTCAAGAGGGAGAGATTTTGTTGCTTCCAAACTCAAGGAATTGAAGGATTTCAAGAGGTCAAGTTAGAGTTTTCAGGATTTTCTTCACTTTTGGTAAGTTTCCAACTTGTTTCATTGTGTTATTTTGAGTTTGTGTTTTTGAGTTTGGTGAATGGTTGTTTTAGATGTGTTTATGGTTGATTTGGTATGTTTGAGGTTGTTTTTGTTTTGTTAACTTTGATTTTGGGGTTGGATTGAAGAGAAAAGGGTTAAGTTTGGTGAAAGAGTCAAGTGGGTGGATGGTGTAAGTTTGAGTTGTGATATATGGTTGTGATTGTGTTTTGATGTTTGTGATTGAGTTGTTTTGAGGTTTACTCAAGTATTATATGGTTTGTTGATGGATTTGGTTGAGTTTGTTTGGAGTTGAAAAGGGTAAAAGAAAGATGATTGTTGGTTGAGGTGTTTTGGTGTCGATTTCAGGATTTTTAGCCTGACTCGCCCATTAACATGGCCATGTCTTTGGGTGTGTCATTGGTTCTATTTTCTGGGTTGGTGACACATCCAGTGACACGCCCATGTCACTGAGAGTGTCACAGCTTCTGTGTTGGAGGAGGATTGACATGTCCAGTGACACGCCCATGTCACTGAGAGTGTCACAGCTTCTGTGTTGGAGGAGGATTGACATGTCCAGTGACACGCCCATGTCACTGAGCGTGTCATAGCTTCTGTGTTGGAGGAGGATTGACACGTGTAGTGACACGCCCATGTCACTGAGCATGTCATAGCTTCTGTGTTGGAGGAGAATTGACACATACAATGACATGCCCATGTCACTGAGCGTGTCAAAGCTTCTGTGTTGTGATTTTAGGGCACAGTCAGGGACACGCCCGTGTTGTTGAGCGTGTCATGTGTAGAGTTTGCCTTAGATAGTTCTTATCCTTATTTTCTTATGTGTAACACCTTAGTGAGTATTTATGATCACCTTTGGATTAGGTTTTGAAGAGAATTGAGTTACCCTATCCAAGGTTTGATGGATATCTTGGAAGAGGAAGTTGATAGAGTGGTGTTGTTGCTTTAAGAGGTAAGTACAAACTTTAAATGATTGCATACATTTACGTGACATTGGGACTTAACACATTTAGTTGAGAAATGTGTTAAGTTACTTGATATATTATTGATGAATGAGTTATATGTTACGATATGCATAATGTGAATTATGTTGATATATCAATGCAATTGAATAATGTGTTGGATATGAAAAGAAATTTGGAATAATGTGATATGATATGTGAAATCATAATGTAACAAATTAACATTGATATAAAAGAGAAGAATGAGAGAAGAATGAGAAAATGATGATATAATAAGGCAATGTGCCTAGTTTGATTATGAGAAATGAGATGAGAAATGAATTATGAAAGTATTCGATAATGAAATAAATGAATAAGTTGTGTGCCTAGTATGTTATTCAATTTTCAAAGTTCTGGGTTTGGCGGCATGCCTATGAATTGCTGGGCAGGTGAAAAGACCAGGTCGTAAGCCGAGCCCAGCTAATAAATGTGATATTTTTGGGGTGAAAAGACCGGGTCGTAAGCCTAAAAAACTGTAACAGTTTAGCCGGGTTAAGGACTAAGATACTGGGGCCTAAGGGTCTAGCCGAGTTGAGATCCAAGAGACTAGGGCTGTTACATTATCCATGGATATATATTACCTACGGGGCTAGACACAAGGCATCATTATGGACCAAAGCAGTAACTCTGAACTTTGAATAGCATATTAGATCCTTTTTGGGCCCATGTTTGTCTTTGCTTAAATGTGAATTATGAAATGTGATGCAAATGATTAATATATTGAGTTATAATGTAATGAGTTGATATATTCATATGTATTGTGCATTAGCATCGCATGGATCTAAATTGAATCAAATTTTGTACCACTAAGCTTTCTGCTTAGCGCAATTGTGGTTCATCGCGCAGGTGACAAGGTAGATCTGGTTGTGCTGGAGAGCTCGTCTAGACCGAGTTGAGTCTAGGCTTGAGATTGTTAGAGCAGTGTTAAGTTGTGGACATTAAGATCAGAGACAAACTGCCAGCATGTATAAATTTCATATTTTTGCACTTATTGATTTTGATGTAAACATATGTATTTTCTGCTGCTTATTAAACAAATATTTTGGATAAACTTTTGGGTAATAATGATATATATAAATTAAATATTTTTAGTTTATTCAGATTTTAGTAATGATGACTTTGGTTTTATATTTAAGGATGGGTTAGTTTATTTTAAAATGAACTGCGACATCCTTATATCCTCTATACATATATCACGTGTTGTGTGGGTGTATACTGTGTACGTATATAGGATACGGGGGTGTTACAGTTTTGATTTCTTCTAGCCGATTGTTCTATTCTTCAATGGATTTTGCTGACCTTCTATCATCCGAGAGCTTTCTTTTAACCATCAACTTCAGTTCTTCTGCCCAAATATTAGGTGTAGACCCTTAATTTTGGCCCTAAGCTAGTTTGACCTCAATTAAAGAAGGCAAAACCAAATTCGGTTCTATTTTAAAAGCTAAAACCTAGTTTATAGCTTTAATTTAGGTCGATCAAATTTTAAAAGACCAAAAATAAGTTGGTTTAATTTTAAAAGTCTAAAATGGGTCTGATACAATATTAAAATTCCAAAACAAGTTGGCCCAGGCCCAAAAGTATGTGCTTTGTCATGACCAATTAGCCACAAGCCTTGTCTAGGGCGAATTAGGAATGCCAATTTTCCACAAGGGCCTTGGGTCTTGAGTTTAGATGTTAATTTTGAATTTTAGGTGTCATTATGCCTGGATGCAGTTTAAATTAACTTCGAATTCTAATTCTAATAGGATTAGCTTCGGGAGTTTTTAAATTAAAGGTGAAGTAAGACTTAGATACAAGGTTAAAACCTAATATTTTTTTCTTATAAATACATGATTTAAAGAGCTTCAGGAGGGGGCAGCAACAATCAAGCAACAAGCAACAAAGAATTGATTCAAAACCCTAGTAGTAGCCATTACAAAAAACCAATTCAAAGATACACAGAAACACAATAAACTAGAAGGCAGTAGCATACTGCCTTCACTTTGTTTAATCGAGATTCTACAACTGGTGCAAACATAAAGCTTGGATCAATGTGAAATATCAGTGGAATTGAAAAACAGTGGTTTGAAATTCCATATCTAATCTGTTTTAAATTCACAGTAGTTCATTCATTTAATTTGTTGAATTATGTTTTTAATTAGTTTTTATGTTTTTATAAAGTATCTAGTAAACTATCTTAGTATAGTTTATGTCCACAAAACTTATTTTGAATGTCCAGTAAATTACTTCATCCACAGTAACTTATTTAATCCTAATTTAAATAACACAGTAACCTTAATTTAATATCACATTAGCATTAGATAGAAACCCTAATTCCCCAATAAACCATATCATGTAATTCATTTACCGCTATACGGGACCCCTCATCAATGGGGTTAATATTTATTTATGGATTGTATTCTTTGGTTTTAATATTTATTTTCTTTTTAATTAAGCCCTAATTTTATTACTCTTTATATGATGATTATTTATGTGTTTATGAGTTTACATTTTTTTTGTTTGGACAATTATTGTAAAGGCATATTTCCACTCATGGGTGTCTTATTTATTTAATTTATTTATTTTTGTAATTTAATTTATTGTAAGACTTTAGGACAATTGTAAAGAAAATGTTTCCACCTTTTGGTGGGTGTCCTATTTTATTTTCTTTTTGTATATTAGACATTGTAAAGGCATGTTTCTATCCTTGGATGGGTGCCTATTTTGCTTGTTTTATTTTAATAAGCTGACGGATTTTTATTTCTTTTAAATTGCATGTAATATGTATGATGTTATAATATTTAAAAATTTAATAATATCTAGACCTAAAAAGCAGGCCGGTTCCAATGAACTGGATATTATGGGGGTGCTGGGTCATTCTCACCTTCCCATTAAGTACCCAACTTTTTAACCCATTGGGGGGTTGGGGATTGCTTAGAAATCGAATAATCCACCCCTTTCTTTTTCTCGGCCCATCCGAGTGTCGACTCCATTTTCTCCGGATTTAGGCCTGTGTTCTCTAAGGCCTTAACCCTATCAGTGCCGAAGTTGCAAGAACCATTCCACATGGGAGTAGGAGAAAAAAATCATCGCTCACAGTGGTGACTCCACTGGGGATAAGATAAGTTGATTCCATTAGTCTTTATATTATTTTATTCTTTCTTATTATGATATTGTCCATTACATCATTTATAATGCATTGTATGCATGAGTTAGGACGCTTGTGTAACTCATGTTGTGTTATGTAAGGGATACCATACTTTCACTCAAGGTATCGAGATTGAGCAAGGCATAACCACTCATAGCCTCATACCTTTTGATATATACCTGTTATAGAAGCCTAAACATTTTAACACAAAGATAAAACTCAAGTAATTGGCCTAATTAATTTTCTTAGTTTTTTACCCAAATGCTTGTTGTTTGACTGTGATTGATACATCTTGGTTTGAACCATGACTTATTTGGTTTGCTCGTTTCTTAATATGATCTAACTATATTATAAGCCCAAAATAACTTTATTCTTTTAAGCCCAAAAGACCAAAATTATTTTCAAAAATTTTCAAGATGGTCTTTGGACATAAAACCTTTTAAAGATGGGTAAAAAATTCTTTTACCTCATGGCCCAAATACAAAACCCAAGATTCATTTTTTTAACAAACCTTTCTACAATGGGCATTGAAACAAAACCATTTTTTATTTCATTCAAACCTTTTCTTAAATGGGCTTACAACTAGTTAGATCAGTTATGGAATATTATAATCAATTGTGGGTCTAATTTATACCAAGACTTTTTAATCATGGGCTTATATGTGGCATAAGCCATTATTTGCTTTTCCAAATGGGAAATCTATTCATGATAAACCTTTTAATTTAGTTTTAATCTAATATAGCATAAAAGCTATCTTTTTGTTGGACCAATGGATTAATACTTAATCAATGGAAATTATCATGGATTGACTCCTAAATTTGAAACTACAACTATTGATTAAACCGTCTAAGTGAATTTTATGAGAATAAGATATCCCATGTTGATACTTTTTTAACCACATACCTAGGAAAAGAGATTTTCCATTCGTGTGTGGAAGATATAAGGTTGGAAGGAACGTCTAATGTATCTTTGTCTATCTATTATTTATGCATCCATGTATACATGCATACATACATTGCATTACATGTCATTAATCCTATTTGGCTCATAGATCTGGAGTATAGGAATTCAAGAGAATACGACAACAACACCTACACAAGTGATTCTAATTCAATTGCTTTATTTGGAAGTTGAATGCAAACCAGATTATGGATATAGTCAATGAAGTTTTTGAAGCCAAGATGGCCAAGCTACAGGATCAATTGACTGAGATTATGAAGACCCAGTTAGTTGAAATTCTGGAAACCATCAACAATGCCAATGAGGCATCTCCCATTGACATAAAGAAGAATGGAAAGGTAACATTAATAAGGAACGTGTCCACTGATAGAGGTCAAGTAAGAAATGAGGAGTCAATTCCTATTCTACAAGATCAGTTGAGCCTTACATTGACTAAGCATTTTAAAGATTTATATGAGGAATGGGAAAAAGAAAAGGACATATATAATGAAAAAGGGGCAAAAATGGTGGCTACCATCTTATCGGGTAGAGTCAAAAGGGACAAAGAGGTGTTGAGATAAATGCAACAATAGAGGAACAAAGAAGCATAAATTTTTAGACTTAGGGCAACCTTTGTCGAAAGTGTTTAAAAATCTAATGAAAATGGATTTGCTGCAACCATTGGCACTTCGACTGCTACATAATCCGCTGCCACCAAACTTTGATGCCAAGGCCTTTTGCGAATTCCATCAAGTGCAAGTGCATGAAACAAATAAGTGTGTTCGATTAAGGCATTAGATCTAAGATTTGATTGATGGTGAAAAGTTATCAGAACTTGACAAACCCAACACCAAGAGCAATCCTTTGCCTAAATTTGGAAGAGTGCCACCACCAGTGGCCTTCACGATAGAGGGAGGCATGAAGAAAAGTTTTATCATATCAGCTTTTCCAGACGTAGATAGGGGAATTGTTAAAGAGGAGGTATTACTATCCAAGTTTGGACCAACTGCGGATGGTGAGATGATGACTATCATTGACGATGGAAAAATCCTTGCCCTTGATATGTCCAAGTAGGTGAAGCATTTTTGAATCCAACTCAATAAAACTTCCTTTGGCTTATTTTGTTTTTGTTTTCTATCTTTGGTGTTTTCTTGTAACACCCTCATACTCTATATAGGTACTATACATATACCTAGTATACATACAATACGTATATAGAGTGTAAGAATGTCACTTCTAGTTTTAATTTAAAAATCTTATCCAAGTTCAAACAATACTATCTTTAGATTTTAATAACATTTAGTAAATCATTATACATATGAATATATGATTGTGAATAATATAACAAAATTAAACTTTACATGTATGCATCACCTTCTAGTTGGTCTCAGAACACTCTTACCCTTCTCGTGGCATAACTGCTTGATTTCCCGATCAACCGCATAATCACCTGCGTGATCACACAACCGCGCTAAGCCCGAGAGCTTAGTAATACAAATAAATCATATACACATACAATAGAGAAAATCATATTTTCATTTTAACTTATTATGTCATTATTTTCTTACCATGTTTTTCCCTTTTTGGCTATACTTTTCATATATATATATACTTCTACTAATGTTTTACCAATATACATATTCATACATTTTATTTCAGTTTTTCACAATCCAATGACTTATCAAAGTCTTCATGAAACAATATCCACTATTTCCACATTCATATACATTTCACACATCATATATCATCATATACAATTTACACATCATAAACTCATCATTTCACATAGCTTCTCAAGCTATACTCATCTTCAATAATTCAATTATGTATTGTATGCATCTCATTCCATAGTTATCACTATATATCACACAACATTAATTTCCTTCCATAGTTCACATTAAAACAAGGACAAACATATATCTCATTATTCATTTTCATTATTCAGGAATCACGTATATATATATATATATATATACAAACACACACATGGGCCCAAGAACACTAATATGCCATTCCACTTTCAGAGTTAATGTTTTGGTTTAATTATCACATTTATCATTATCCCAACTAGGCTTCAAGGATTAAGGTTCAACCAAGCTTCAAGGGGAACAAAGCATGCTAAGTATCAACCCAACTTGGCTTCAAGAACCAATCCAACCTAGCTTCAAGGGTGGTAACATCTCAATTAGGCTTCAAGGTTTTGACCCAACCAAGCTTCAAGGGGAGTAAAACATGTTAAACTTCAACCCAACTTGGCTTCAAGGATCAAACCAACCTAACTTCAAGAGATTGTTACTATTAGTAATGCCACCAACAACAAAACTCTGAAAATGAATAACATATTAGACACACAATTCATTTATGAGTTCATTATCAATTTCATTTTCAATTGAAATCATCATAGCCAATTACAATGGCCTCTCATATCATTTAGATCATCATAGCCAATCACAATGGCTTCTCATATCATTTAAATCATCATAGCCAATCACAATGGCTTCTCATATCATTTAAATCATCATATCTCAATTCATATCATAGCTTTTCATCTTTCAAATACACAATCATTTATCTCAAATACTACACATTTCATATAACATCATTATCAATCACAATTACATCACATCTTATTTGGTCTCAATTCACATTAGAATACTTCATTATTTACATATTCATAATCAAACACATTTAACATTCATCAAGAATGATCATCATTGATATACACATATATAATTTACCTTATTCTTAGATTTGGAATCCTCAACATACATTTGTTTCATATATATTTGAAGTATAGATTCAACAAAACCCTTGGAGGATCCAACAATACAAGAATAATCAAGAATAAGAATCATTAACTAACCAATTTGAGGGACACGGCCAGCATCACTTGAGGGACACGGCCAAGCTTGTGGCCGTGTCTTTCAACCCTAATTGGCAGTAGTGAACACGGCCAGGCGACACGGCCGTGTCTCTCAACACAATTTCAGGCAGTAGGTGACACGGCAAGTGACACGGCTGAGCCAGTGGCCGTGTCTCACAACAAAAATCATACAGTCACAGACACGGGCAAGGGACACGGCCGTGTCTCTCCACAAAAATCTGGCAGTGACAAACACGGGCAGAGAACACGGCTGAGACTGTGATCGTGTCTCTCCAAAATCAAACCAATTCCCTTGACTTGGCCGTGTCTCTCCTTGTTTTTGGCCGTGTCACACATGAATTTAAGCCCCTAACATTTATAAATCCCCTTTGGTTGCACTCAAACACTTCATACATAATATGACACCACATAAATGAACATAATCATTGTCCTAAACACATAATTTACATATTTCTCACATTATTCACCTTGCTAAAACACATCAACCAAACATTCAATTCCTTAACACATTTACAAATGAATATGTGTTAAGTTTCAATATCTTATTAATAGATGAATTTAGGTAGTTTACTTACCTTAAGAACCATTCTCAATCTATTCACTTTACCTTCCAAGAACTCTTCACCACTTAACTTAGAGCAATCCACTTCCTTCACAACCTAATTCAAATCAAATAAAAAGATACTTGAATACCAATACAAATATTCAATTATCAAACTCATATATTTTATATTTTCAACTTCCTTAAACACCAACATACATCACTCATATATCAAATACTCAAATCCCCACTTCATTAACACTAAACACTTATTCAATAATCTCAACAATTCATCATCATCCTCACAAAAACCTCATCAAATCCAAACTCAAACCATAAAAATCAATGTAAAGGAATGAATACTTACTTGGTTAATATGCCAAATCTTCAATAAAAATCTCCAATCCTCTCAAAATCATCATCTCTCTCTCTCTCTCTCTCTCTCTCTCTCTCTCTCTCTCTCTCTCTCGACCAAGCAGAAAAGAAGAAGACGAAGAAGAAGGAGCAGAAGAAGAAAGAAGGTTCTACTTCTTTCCTTCGTTCTTGTCTTATATATATATATATAATAATAATAATAATAATAACAATAACAATAACAATAATAATAATAATAATAATAATACGTTAAATCTCCACCACATATTCTTTCTTTGACTTTCTTCTTCTCTTTTCTTTTTTGTCTTTATTATCATTATTATTATTACTTAATTATACAAATATATATACAATTCACTTTCCCTACACCATTTTATATCCCATGTATATATGATGTATATGTATATGTCTTATATATATTATCTTTATATTTCCCATATACACATCTACATTAAATCCAAATACAACAACAATAACTCCAAAACTCTTAGGGTCTATTCCGGGATATTACATTTCTAGAACAATTATATTTTTCAAATTAAGATTGTTTGAATAAATTACTGTTAATAAATTTTTATTTATCTTTGCTTATTTTGGTGCTCAACCAATGACAAGTCTAATTTGATATTCATAAATTAGTGTATCTATGCATCATGATCCGAATAACTTTACTAGGCGAGGGAGTTGCTCTATAGCATTGAGCTGTGTATGCTTACTTAGAGAGGGCTCCTACATAATTATGAGTGTCTAGGTCCCAGTCAATCTTAGAACCTGCTTTGATGAACTTTCGAGGTGAAATTGAACTTTGCTTATTTAAGGCATAAATAATCTAGGCATTGTTTGGCAAGCCAACAACTAGAATCCACCCAATTAAATATCAATCCTTAGTTGTCCCTTTGAGCTTTCATGAGATTTTTTCTTGCTCTTTATTGGCTTGTAAGCCCGATAACCTACCCTATGTTGTTGTGACTCTTATGACAAGACTGATGATCACTAAAGTGAAGGGGCAAGAAGATCAAAGAAAGGAATGCATAGTCAGGACCATAAGAATAGTTGAAGTTCACCTGATACTGACCTAATATCTCTGATCTATTAAGATGACATCAACAAAACAAATGATTTATCATTATTGAAGCAAAATCACTCTAATCCACTCATTCATAGTCAAAAGCATAGAATGGTGCAGATAAGACAACTTTCTTAGAGTTAGGATAAAAAAAAACAACAAAAAAAGAGTTAAAAAAAAGAAAAAGAGGAAAAAAAAATAAACAAGGAAAGAAAAGAAAAGAGAAAAGAGGAGAAAAAACGAGGAAAAGGAAAGAAAGTAAAACCCAACAAAGGCAGTTTAAAAAGCTAACAGAGTTCATTTTACCTAAAGCAGCAGGAGAC